>CM055128.1:114988163-119788163 GCA_029206835.1 Rana muscosa
GATGTTCCAAGTATTAAAAGTGTAATCAGTTCTTTCCAGCGGTTTGGGGAGTGCAACTGGTACTTCTCAATAGCCCAGGAAGTGTATCAGCGTGTGGTAGCTTGGTTCTGCCTAGAAATGTGTGTCTGTCCTTTTTTTTTTATAGGGTGGAGTACTATTGTTGAATCAGTACTCCCCCCCCCCCCCCCCCTCATGTTTACTAACTTATGATTGTTTGGTTCCAAATTTATGCGGTAACTGACCATTTCTCATCCGCCCACTAGTGGTCATTGCAGTTGTACTAGGGCTGGGCGATTTTCCCCCAAAAAAAAATCTGCGATTTTTTTATAAAAAACTCGATTTACGATTCGATTCGATTTTTTTTTTAATTATATTAATTAAAGTGCATCAACAAACAAAATTGCAAAGGCAAATCCTTTCTCTAACTGCAAAGTCAGTGTGCAAACACACAATATATTCCAGCGCTCATGGAACATACATTATTAACTATTGAAAACTCTTGAAACTCTGTGTGTGATTCCTTCTGTCCCAGCCTTGCTGCGATCCTGGCTCTGCATCCTTTTGGGTTGGAGGGCCCTCCACACGCTGGTCTGCCTGTTGTCCATCATTTAAGGTACTGTGCTCACACGGAGATCATGCCACAGGCTTTGTTTTGACTTTTTTAATCCTTCCATGCTCCACGGATGTCACTGCAAGTTTAACAAGTTTGTCACCACTGGCAACTGGAGAGTTAAGATTCATTTGCCCTCTGCACATTTGGGATTGGATCCCTCTCTTTATTGTGATAAATGGACTAAGCTTTTTTATCAATTCTTTAAGAGTTTTCAATAGTTAATAATGTATGTTCCATGAGCGCTGGATTATATTGTGTGCATGTTGTGTATTTTGTACTTCTGGGTACGGATTTTTTCTTGCTGCGCTGGATCCTGTTTTTTTCCCCTTTTGGATACTTTGTACTTCCCAAAATATTTGGGATTTTTTTCTTCTTATTATTATTATTATCATCCATTATATTTTTTTCTTTATCCACCAATTTAGCGCTTGTGACCTTTTGTTGTTTTTTGCAGTGTGCAACAAAGATTGTTAAACATCCAAATTATTATTACTGTATTTGGATTTAGCTAATAAAACAAAAAATCCTGAGGTTACTCTTAGTTGAATTGAACTGTGTCCATGCCTCACTGTGCCCGTGTCTCACTGTGCCCATGCTTCAATCACTGTGCCCGTACCTAATGCAGATTTTCATGGTATACGGATTTTACTGCTACACCGGTGGCCATTCCAGTATTCAAAAGCCGCACCTCCTCCTTGTCTGTGATAGGCGGAACACTCAATTTCCCAGCATTCAGTGTTCCGCCTATCATGGTCATCCTCATAACACAGACGAGGATGAGAGGATGTCCGTGATAGGCTGAATACTGCCTGCTGTGAAATTGAGTGTTCCGCCTATCACAGACGACGAGGACTCGGGAGGCGCGGCTTTTGAACACTGCAATGGCCGCCGTCTGTCTGCATGACACGCTGATCAGGTAGGCAGATGGCGGCTGCAGCGAGTAGATGTAATTGGGGTAACGCTGCCCAGTGCCATTCCGGATACGCCCCCTGCAGTCCTGCTACGGAAACTTTGAAGGGAAAAAAAAAAAAATTTTTTTTTTTTTTTTTTTTTTTCAAAAAAAAAAAAAAAAAAAAATCTAAAAAAATCGATTTTCTTCAAAACTGAATCGATTTGAGCTCAAAACTCGATTCAAGATTAAAATCGATTTTTTTCCCAGCCCTAAGTTGTACAGGGTGATTAAAAAAGTAACTCCTTATTTTAATATAAATTTTTTATATGAAGTTAGTTTTTTATCAATTCTTTAATGTAATGTATATTCCTTAATCTTTGACGTGACTTCAGATTGGATTGTGGGTCATTTTATCTTTCGCGATAACATGAATGCAAAAAGGTATCTCGCTATGCTGCAAAATTAAATCTGGCCAGTTGTCATCAATACCTGGGAGAATATTGAAGACTTGATTTTTATGCAAGATGGTGCTCTTCCACGTTTTGCTATTGTTCCTGAATGGCTGAACATTTTCCTGGGAGATGGTTGGGTCGACGTGGTCTGCATGAGTGGCCGGCCAGAAGCCCTGATTTACCCCCCTGCGACTTTTTTCTTTGGGGTTGGTTGAAGGAACAAGTTTACTCTATGAAACCAAAGACCCCCTTTGTGCCATCCCACAAAAGTTCCTGTGAAGATAAGTTGATGCGGTTCCTGAGCGGCTTCAGAAGCTGCAGGCGAATGCTGGTGCACATATCGAATTTTAAATAACTCCATGTTGTGTGTTATTCTCATATAATTTTTTTTTTGTAAAAATAAAAGATTTTTAAAATAAGGAGTTACTTTTCAATATAATTGGAAGAATTGCATCTGGTATTATGAACTGTATTTTAATATGTTTTATATTACTGTGATCTGGTGATTGCCCGCCTTCATAACTCTTTATTTCTTTATCATACATCACGGGACACAGAGCAGCCATAGTAATTACTATGTGGGTTATACGCCACCTATAGGTGAATGGACACTGGCACACCCAAAGACAGGAAGTCCTTCTCTATATAACCCCTCCCATACAGGAAGTATCTCAGTTTTTTCATCAGTGTCTCAAGGTGTTGGTCACGGTTGATGAAGTTCTATGCTAAAGAAGAAGCCCCGTTGCGGAAATCCTTAAGCGGGATCAAGGGGCTATGCAGTCGGATTCATTCAAGATGCCAAAGCAGTGGCCAAAATGGATGGTACCCGAGCCTCATTGAAAGAGAAGAATGCAAGGTCACTTGCCTGTAATGCTCCTCTGTTGAGGGCTGGACCCTGGGATCTGGCTCCTTGGTTACATATCGAAACCAAAGGTTGTCCTGGCAGGGTGCTGTATGGGACTATAGGTGTGGACCCCAGTATACAAGGGGGACCCGGTCCTTGAAGATCCGTCATGACATGGCCCGCCGTGATAGGTGAAGATTGGATCTGGCTGTGTTTTTCAGCGGTATCCTGCGGCGGGAATGGTAAGTCAAGGAAGATCCTAAGGAACACATACGGTTCACTTATGGAATTCTGAGTAAACGATGCCTTGCCTGTTTTACCACTAGAGGGTGTAATTGTTACATACCTAGTGTTTAACATTACCATACTTCCCCTGCAGTGTGCTCAGTGTCTGGCAGTGCTCGTGTGGAACAGCGTGGCCCCCTTACTCCGTTCTGTCATGGCTGCCGAAAGGGCTTGGGGCTCGCCGCCTCTGACATTCGGTGGTCGTCATTTCCCTGGGATGACAGCCCTTCTCCCCGCGAGCGTTTCGTTTGAGGATCGTTTGAGGATCGTTCGTGAAAATGACCGTTCATGTAATACACGGGGCAGGCGCAAGACTCGCTGCCTATAAAGCTTTTTACTCTGGAAAGAGTCTGGTGGCTGATGGAGGGACGCTGAGCATACAAGGGCATGTAAGAGCTGTATGGGTGTTGGTTACAGGCATTTCTAAAGGCACGTCTACTCGGCATCAGGCTGGACTATAGCTTGGCAGTAGATGCACATTGTAAGTACCTCTGCCTTTTGTGCTTAGGTCGATGTCTTCCTGAAACAGAGGTTAGAAGAATACGAAGGGGAGGAGCTCAAGGGCGACGCGGTCAGGGTCTGAGGATCCTAGTCAAGCTTCCACAGTTCTATCCTCCCCTGTAAATTCAAGAAGCAACTGGCCAGTCTGAGTCGTTCAGGCTCTCAGGCATAGTAGCCACTTCCAATATTTCAGCCTCTGCATACGTCCCCCAAGGACGATTTGGCTTTAGCATTAGCTGGTTTGGAAGGAAAAATAGCCAATATGTTAGTTTTCCTCCCAGTCCAGGAAAAAACGCGATAGGTCCCTTTCTCCGCCTGACCTTCAAGTGTTGGAACAGGAATGGGCAGATGATGTTGAGATACCATTGGGTGACCGGGTAGAAGGGCAGGCGGATGACTCCTCCTCCTCTGAGGATTCAGTCTCAGAAGAACCCTTCTCAGCCTCGCAATCTCAGAAGTTGCTAGTGCAATCCCTTACAGAATTGGTCCGTTCTGGATACAAGTTGCCCCAGCGCAGATAGCTGAGGCCCCCTTTTTCTCTTTGGGCTCTTTAAGGCCAATATGGAGCAGCTTATATATGCTGACTGGGATCACCCAGATAGGTGTTTTCTTCCTCCTAGAAGATTTTTGTTTCTTTATCCTATGGAGGAAAAGTTCACTAAGAAATGGAGTTTGCCAGCAGTAGACGCTGCTATCTCTTCTGTGAATAAGAGTCTAACTTGTCCGGTGGACAATGTCCAAGTTTTTAAGGATCCAGCCGATAAGAAACTGGAATCTTTGCTCAGCCTCATTTTCTGTAGCGGGTGCAGCAGTATAGCCTGCAGTAGCAGCGATTTAGGCATTTGTCAATCCCTAAAAGACCAGCTTAAGCAGGTAATTTAAAAGTGTCCCATCTCAAGGGGAAGCTGCCTGTGAGTTAGCTGAGCTACCCAGGGCCTTATGTTTTGCGGTTGACGCTCTTAAAGATTCTATTCATCGGGTGTCACGCTTTGCTCTCTTATCGGTGCATATGCGTAGAATTCTCTGGTTTGAAGCATTGGTCAGCTGTATTGCCATACAAAAAGCTATTGGCAGGTTTTCCCTTTCATGGGCAATGGTTGTTTGCGGACGATTTGGATAAATATGTCCAAAAAATCTCGGGTGGTAAGAGTGCCCTTTTACCAGTTAAAAGGAGTAGACGTCCTTCATTTAAACGTTCTTCCCCGGTACCAGCTGCGACAGCCTCCAGGCAGTCGTGACAGCCTCCGCCGTCAGGTGCAAGAGGCAAGCCTCAAGGCCAAGCACAAGGCCAGAAGAAGCCCTGGGGGGCAGAAGCCTGCAAAGCAGAGTGTCAAGGCCTCTTTATGAAGGGCCCCCCCCCCGCTCACTCGAGTGGGGGGGAAGGCTTTTGCAGTTTTGAGGGGCTTGGTAGGAAGAGATCCGAGACAGATGGGTCATCTCCACCGTATCTCTAGGGTACAAACGAGAGTTTCCACCTTTACGTTTTCTAAGGTCGAACGTTGCCAAAGACCCAGTGAAAAGAAGGTCTTTGTTCCAAGCACTGCATCGATTGACAGCTCATGGTGTAATCATAGAGATTACCTCAGAAGAGCAGAGCATGGGGTTTTATTCAAATATCTTCACGCCAAAACCTAATGGAGATGTCAGACCCATTCTAGATCTAAATCGGTTCCTAACCGTCTGCTCTTTTCGCATGGAGTCAGTCATATCCACCCTGCGGGGAGGAGAATTTCTGGCATCAATAGACATCAAAGATGCATATCTGCATGTGACAATTTTCCCCGCTCACCAGAAGTTTCAGAGTTTTCCGGTAGAACAGCTCCACTTTTCAGTTTGTGGCCTTGCCCTTCGGGTTGGCCACTGCGTCCCGGGTGTTTACAAAAGTTCTGGCCCCGGGACTAGCAAGACAAAGGGGCCAGGATATAGCAGTAATGGCATACCTAGACGACCTGCTGCTGATAGATCAGTCGGTTGCACGGCTAGACCAGAGTGTGTCCAACACGGTCAAGTACTTAAATCACCTGGGTTGGATTCTCAACCTAGAGAAGTCAGCCTTACGGCCAGTAAGAAGGCTGGAGTACTTGGGTTTGGTTATAGATACAGCCCAAGAAAAAGTATTTTTGCCTCAGACAAAAGTCAGGGCTATAAGAGATCTGGTCCATGTGGTCAAGACAAAGAAGGATTTTTCTGATCGCCTTTGCATGAGGTTGTTAGGGAAGATGGTGGCTTCATTCAAAGCGGTTCCCTATGCCCAGTTTCATTCAAGACTGTTACAAAACAGTGTTCTGTCTGCTTGGAGCAAGAAAATCCAAGCCTTGGATTACCCAATGTATCTGACCCCAAGGGTACGCCAGAGTCTCAGCTGGTGGTTGATAGCCAGAAATTTACGGAAGGGGAAATCCTTCATGCCAGTAACCTGGAAGCTAGTAACAACGAATGCCAGCCTCTTGGGCTGGGGAGCTGTTCTGGAGGAGACCACTGTCCAGGCAAAGTGGTCAGAGTCCAAAAGAGCCATGCCCATCAATATCCTAGAGATTCGGGCGGTGTGTCTGGCCCTAATGGCCTGGATTCTCAGATTACAAGGTTGTCCCATCAGGATACAATCCGACAATGTCACAGCAGTGGCTTACATGAACCACCAAGGGGGCCCCAGAAGTCACGCAGCCCAGATGGAAGTGAACCATATTCTGGCTTGGGCAGAAAAGCATGTACCTTGTCTATCAGCAATTTTCATTCCAGGGGTGAAGAATTGGCAGGCAGATTTCTTGAGCCACCAACAATTGTTCCCAGGAGAATGGTCTTTCCATCCCGACATTTTTCTTTTTCGTTCATCACGGGACACAGAGCCATAGTTAATTACATAATGGGTTAATCTCCACCTTCAGGTGATTGGACCCTGGCACTCCCAAGACAAAGTCCCCCTCAATATAACCCCTCCCATACAAGGAGTACCTCCGTTTTTTTTCGCCAGTGTCTAAGGTGATGGTCACGGTTGAAGATGTGCAAATCCCTGCGGGGGTCAGTGGGCTACGCAACCGGATCCATCCAAAAGGCCAAAAATGGATGGTACCCGGGCCTTGTGCAAGAACAAGGTTTTGCCTGTAATGTTTCTCTTGTAGGACTGGACCCTGGGACCCAGCACTTTGGGCACATATCTAAATGTCCAAAGGTTTTCTGGCAGGGTGCTCTACAGGTCCAGGGAAGAGGTCCCCTTTAATGGGAACCCAGAGCCCTGAAGGTCTGGCACGACACGACCTGCTGTGATGGGTGAAGATTGGGTCTGTCTGGTCTTCAGCAGTATCCTGCGGCGGGATAAGGTAAGTGAAGATAATCCTAGGAAATACGAGCAGAGCCCACCAGGAAGTCGGCGCTGCGCTAATCACAGGCAGTGAGACATTTCCCGATCTCTGCAGCCACGGATCAGATGAAACAGGTGATCAAAATTGTTCCTGCTCAGCAGGCCAAACTTGTGGCAGGCCTACCTAAGGCCTTATGTTTTGCGGTGGATGCTATTAAGGATTCTATTCAGCAAGCATCCCGCCTTACTCTCCTGCTAGTACATATGCGCAGGATTCTGTGGCTGAAGCATTGGTCAGCTGAGGTACCATGCAAAAAACTTTTGGCTGGTTTCCCCTTTCATGGGGAACGCTTATTTGGGGATGACCTGGATAAATACATCCAGAAGCTTTCTAGTGGTCAAACTACCCTTTTACCAGTTAAAAGAAAGAGTAAACGTCCTTCTTCTTTTAAACGTTCTCTTTCCCCAGTCCCGGGAGCTACAGCCTCCAGGCAGTGGTGACTGCCTCCTCAGCCAAGTTTAAGAGGTAAGACCCAGGGCCAAGCTCGGGGTCAAAAGAAACTTTGGGGACAGAAGTCTGCAAAGCAGAGCCCCAAGGCCCCCTTATGAAGGGGCGCCCCCGCTCGATCGAATGGGGGGGAAGACTTCTGCGATTTTTCAAGGGCTTGGCAGGAAGAGATTCAGTTCAAGTGGGGCATCTCCACAGTGTCTCTGGGTTACAGGCGCTAAAATTTCAGGAGCTTCCGCCATCTTGTTTTCTAAAATCGAGCATTCCCAAGGATCCAGTAAAAAGAAGGCCCTTGTTCCTAGCATTAGGCGACGGTCAAATACCAACTTTCCTTCTGGAAGGCTATGCAATTGCACCACTTCCTGCATTCCATTCCTGACCCTCAAGGCTTTTCTCGGCAACTGATGACATTTGAAGAGTATTGCTCAGGGACCGAGCCGTTGTCGCAGACCCTTTCCAAAATGTATGCACTACTTAACACGTCGTCCACACAACCCCAACTGCCCTGTTTAGATAAGTGGGAAAGGGATCTCAACCTCGAATTCTCAGACACAATAACAAAAAATCATCGTTTGTGCCATCAAATCATCCCTGTGTACCAAAATACAAGAGACAAATTATAAAATGTTATCCATATGGTACCTCACTCCCTCTAGGTTACACAGGTGCTTTCCTACCACCTCAGATCGTTGCTGGCGATGCGGGGGGGAGGAGGGTTCATTGCTCCACATTTTCTGGTCCTGCCCTAACTTGCAGAATTTCAAGGGAGAGGTTCGCCGCATCACACAGAAATTCACGGAATACGAGATCCCGGATGATGCTCCTACATCTCTCAAAAATCCAGACTAAAAAAATCACTGGTACGTCACTTACTAAATGCCGTCAAGGCATGTATACCTCTATACTGGAAACAGTGCCCGCCGACTGTTGTGTGTTGGCTGCGGAAGGTGGAGGAAATGAATAAGATGGAGGACTTGGTCCTTACTGCGCAACATAACCATGAGAAATACTCTAAAACCTAAAGTCCTTGGAACATTTTCATTGTTTCTGAGGAAGGAATATCTCTCCTGAGGTCATAATTTGTCAGCAGACGTCTGCATTGATCTGGAACGTGAGTCGTTCCTCTACATACATCCTCGCCCTGGCTTCCTCCCTCCCCCCCTTTTTATTTCTACTACTTTCTATTATATATATTTTTTTTTTTCTATTCTCTCTATATTATATTTACTCTACATTTTTTTTGTAAAAGTGAAAAATAAGGGAAGAGGTTCCGTTGCCCTTGGTCACTCACGAAAAAACAGAATACATCAACCAATATGTTCGCCAACTTCATAATTTATTTTGCAATGTTCGGATGTATTAAGTTTAATGTATTTTGCCACACTGAACAAAGTGTCTATAACATGTCTGATATCTTCATATTGATTGTGATGTTGGGATCTCTCCCTTTTTGTTGGTGCTCAATAAAAAATTATATTTGAAAAAAAAGTCAAATATATAAAGGAACTTGTCCACTTGGGCAAGGAAAGGGCCTTCCATTCGCCTTTGCATGAGGTTGTTGGGAAAGATGGCATGTTCCTTTATGCCCAGTTTTATTCAAGGCCGTAGCGAAATGCCATCTTGTCTGCTTGGAACAAAAATATCCAAAGCCTTGGACTTGCCTATGCATGTGATGTCAGAAATGCACCAGAGCTTCAGTTGGTTGCTAACCAAAATTTTTCAGAAGGGAAAGTCCTTCAACCCAGTTACCTGGAAAGAATGGATGCCAGCCTTTTGGGCTGGGGAGCAGTCCTGGAGGAGGCTACGGTCCAGGGAAAATGGTCCGAAGCCGAAAGGATCCTACCCATCAATATCCTAGAGATCCGGGCAGTACTTTTGGCCCTCAGGGCCTGGACATACAAGTTACAGAACTGTCCGGTCAGGATACAATCCAATGCCACAGCAGTGGCCTATATCAACCACCAAGGGGGCACCAGGAGTCTGGCTCACCCAGAGGGAGGTGAACCATATTTTGGTCTGGGCAGAGAGGCATGTACCTTGCCTATCTGCAGTCTTTATTCCGGGAGTGGAAAATTGGCAGGTGGGTTATTTGAGCCGCCGGCAGCTGTTCCCAGGGTAGTGGTCCCTGCATCCCCATATATTTCTGGAGTACATCACGGGACACAGAGCCCTAGTTAATTACTTAATGGGTTAATCTCCACCTTAAGATGATTAGACACTGGCACACCCAAGACAAATTCCCCCTCTATATAACCCCTCCCATACAGGGAGTACCACAGTTTTTGTAGCAAAGCAATAAGTATAAATGGCTGTGTAGATGGGGTAGGTGGCGCTGCCGATTTTATTTAGGGGTATTCAAGTGAGATTAAAGTGCTATATCTCAATGAGAATAATTAATATAGAATAGATAACTCAACCTAAAAATCTCCAAGTTTAGTTGGTTAATCGTGATAATCTTACACTTCCTGTGAAAAGGTGACTACGTGCTGTGCAAAACAGTGATGTGCAAAGCAAGAATTGCTTAAAATGTGACGCATAGAAGTGTCCCCCCAAAAGGGACGTCCTCCAGGTGGGTGACCGTCTAGCCACACTAAAATGAGAAGTGAGTGTGCAAAGTTAACTAGTATCAAAGTAATACTCCAAAATGGGCCCCTTAGGAAGGGCTGCCCACCTATTTAGGTGATTAAGAGGTTAATGTACAGGCCTCTAGTGCCTTATATGTATAACGTGATGGTATACAATAAAATCCAAAATAATAAATAAGATCAAAGTGACATAATCAGAAGCTGCCACCGGGGGCAGTAAACTAGTAATAGAGATTAATACGTCCAAATAATAAATTACAGAGATGGCTGTGTTCCACACAGCAAAGGTAGTCTGTATGACCAGTTGGCAGGTGGATTCTCTGCTTGTATGTTAGAATAACTTTCCGTGGTCAATGTGACAGTAGGTATAAAACAATAGATTTCTTAAAGCCAGTTCAAAATAGCAGTAGGTGTAAAACAGTAGACTTCTTATAGCCAGTTCATTCATAAGCTGTAAACTTGTGACTTTAGTGGATATGCTTTAGTTGCTGATACACTTCAGGTGACACTTGTGCTCCCCCTTATGGTTCCCCACTCACCAGAAGTAGATACCCCTGCAGGGGTGACAGGCAAAGAGAGAGGGTAACTTGTTCCTCAGGCAGCCGGATGTTCCTCCCCCGCTCAGTTCCCGGGGGTTCCCGTCCACCTTCCTGATGTTTGCATGTCAGCTGTATTTGTCCTCATAGGACCAATAGAAAACGGACTCCCATAGTGTAATCCAGTAGATTTATTTTTTAAAAGTTTTTATAAAAGTTAAAAAGCAGTAAGCCGCTTGATTGCATGCATACAGGTTAAAAATCCAAAAACCCCACACATTGCAACTGAACATAGGCTCCACACACACACACTGCCTGGAATCAGCTGGGATGTGGCGTGCGTTCCACTGCTCTAATACTAATACATAATAATTACCCATATATAGAAGAAATGTATTAGAATAGTGGAACTATTATGAATTATATGATCATGCATTAACACCCAATTTTTGGGATTTTACCTTGTGAGCCAAGTACTTATCCATTCTATGTTCTTTTAATCTGAGAATGACATTTACCGTATTTATCTGTGTATAACACGCACAGGCGTATAAAACGCACCCTAACTTTAAGAGGGAAGTTTCAGGAAAAAAACTTTCCACAGCCTCCTGCGTATAACACGCAGGCAAAGTTTACCCTCTATTTTCAGGGTAAAAAAGTGAGTGTTATACGCCAATAAATACAGTATTTAAAGCATGGCATGCTTAGTTACATAGCTAGTCAGGCTGAAAAAAGACAAAGTCCATCCAGTTCAACCATAAAAAAAAATATCGTACTATCCCATATACCCAATTCTATACCCACAGTTGATCCAGAGGAAGGCAAAAAACCCCAGCAGAGCATGATCCAATTTGCTACAGCAGGGGAAAAAATTCCTTCCTGATCCCCCGAGAGGCAATTGGATTTACCCTGGATCAACTTTACCTATAAATGTTAGTACCCAGTTATATTATGTACGTTTAGGAAAGTATCCAGGCCTTTCTTAAAGCAATCTACTGAGCTGGCCAGAACCACCTCTGAAGGGAGTCTTTTCCACATTTTCACAGCTCTTACTGTGAAGAAACCTTTCCGTATTTGGAGATGAAATCCTTTTTTCCTCTAGACGCAAAGAGTGCCCCCTTGTCTTGTGTTGACTGTAAAGTGAATAACTCAACACCAAGTTCACTATATGGTCCCCTTATATATTTGTACATGTTAATAATATCATATCCCCCCTTATTCTCCTTCTCAAGAGTGAATAAATTTAGTTCCTCTAATCTTTCCTCATAGCTGAGCTCCTCCATGCCTCTTATCAGTTTGGTTGCCCTTCTCTGCACTTTCTCCAGTTCCCCGATATCCTTTTTGAGAACTGGGGCCCAAAACTGAACTGCATATTCCAGATGAGGTCTTACTAATGATTTGTACAGGGGCAAAATGATATCTCTCTCTGGAGACCATACCTCTCTTAATACAAGAAAGGACTTTGCTCGCTTTGGAAACCGCAGCTTGGCATTGCATGCCATTATTGAGCTTATGATCTACCAAAACCCCCAGATCCTTCTCCACTACGGATCCCCCCAGTTGTACTCCCCCTAGTATGTATGATGCATTCATATTCTTAGCCCCCAAGTGCATAACTTTACATTTATCAACATTAAACCTCATCTGCCACATAGTCGCCCAATTAGACAGAGCATTGAGGTCGGCTTGTAAATTGGCAACATCCTGTAAGGACGTTATTCCACTGCATAGCTTAGTGTCATCTGCAAAGACAGAAATTTTACTTTTGATCCCAGACCCAATATCATTTATAAAGATATTAAAAAGTAAGGGTCCCAACACTGAACCTTGGGGTACACCACTGAGAACCTTAGACGATCCAGAGTAAGAATCATTAACCACTACTCTCTGAATTCTGTCTTTTAGCCAGTTTTCTATCCATTTACAAATTGATATTTCCAATCCTGTAGACTTTACCTTACACATGAGCCGTGTGTGCAGAACTGTATCGAACGCTTTTGCAAAATCCAAGTATACAACGTCCACCGCCACCCCTCTGTCCAAGGTTTTACTTGCCTCTTCATAAAAGGAAATCAAGTTTGTCTGACAACTTCTTCTGTCTTTCATGAATCCATGCCGTCTGTTGCTTAAATAGTTTTTTTTCCAGCAAGAACTCATCTATGTGGTCTTTTATTAATCTCTCCAGTATCTTCTTAACTATAGAAGTTAAACTAACAGGTCTATAGTTACTTGTTAAAGACTTTGTTCCCTTTTTAAATATAGGCCCCACATTGGCCCTGCGCCAATCCAGTGGTACTATTCCTGTCATTAATGAGTCCCTAAAGATTAGATACAATGGCTTTGAAATTACAGAGCTCAATTCTTTTAGGATCTGTGGGTGGATGCCATCTGGTCCAGGTGCTTTATCCACCTTTATTCTGTCTAAATATTTCTGGACCATATCACTTTTGAGTCATTGTGGATTTGGGGCTGTGTCACTACCACCCCCATTATGTACATGATCTCCCCCATGGTCCATTGTATACACAGAGCTGAAGAAAGTATTTAATAAATTAGCCTTCTCTTTGTCCCCAGTCACCCACTCTAGATTATTTTGTAAAAGGCCTACATGCTCAGACCTGACCTTTTTCACTATTAATATATTTGAAGAATTTTTGGGGGTTTGTGCTATCTTTTGCAATCTGTCGTTCGTTTTGAACTTTTGCATCCTTGATTTCCTTTTTACATATCCTGTTATATTCTTTGTAACATTTAAACAACACTAGTGTTCCTTCATTTTTATATTTTTTAAAAGCTCTTTTCTTGTTGTTTATAGCTTTTTTAACTTTAACCGTGAGCCACATAGGTTTTATTTTTAGCCTTTTAAACTTTATTGCCCATGGGAATATACTTGCAGTGAGGTCCCAAATGGTCTTTTTGAAGAATTCACATTTTTGTTCTGTGTTAATCGATGCCAATATTCCCTCCCAGTCTAAGTCCTGGAGAGCAGCCCTCATCCTTGGACAATTTGCTTTATTGAAATTAAGTGTTTTTATCTTTCCTGTATGTATTTCTTGCTTACAGCTAACTTCAAATGAAATCATGTTATGGTCACTGCTACCCAGGTGTTCCTTTTATCTGAACATTAGTAATACGCTCAGCATGGTTTGAGATTACCAGGTCCAACAGAGCATCATTCCTAGTTGAGGCCTCAAACTGGACCATAAAATTGTCCTGCAATAGGCTTATAAATTTTTGCCCTTTAACTGTCCCAGCAGTGCCATTACTCCAGTCAATTTCTGGGTAGTTAAAATCCCCCATTATTATCACCGTCCCAGCCCTTGCAGCCCTTTCCATCTGTGCAAGGAGCTGAGTCTCCACCTCCTCATTAACATTGGGTGGTCTATAACAAACTCCAATGATTAACTTTGAACAACGCACATCTATATGCAGTTCCACCCATAATGCTTCAGCCTCATCACACTCTCCATCAACCAGGTCCTCTTTCACGCTTGTTTTGAGATCACTTCTCACATAGAGACAGACCCCGCCACCTTTCCTTTTTACCCTGTCTCTCCGAAAGAGTGCATAGCCAGGAATATTAATAGCCCAGTCATGTGAGGATTGAAGCCAAGTTTCAGCAATACCGATTACGTCATAGCTCTCCTCATGCACCAGAGCTTCCAACTCACCTATTTTGCTTGGCAGACTTCTGGCATTGGTGAACAAACACTTTAATGTATTACATTTTTTCTCTGGTGTTTTTCATATCATTTTTAGTAGTACAAATGGCACTATAGTTTCCAATGGCTGTTTGCAACATGGGAACTTTCTTGTCACCTGCCATAACCCTCTCCCCCATCTATCCCCATTCCCCTCTCCATTAATGTCTGACCCCTAACTGACCTGTGTGCCCGATGTAATTCTAGTTCACCCTCCCCCCTCAATCCTAGTTTAAATACTCCTCCAGCCTTCCCATAAACCTCTCCCCCAGCACAGCAGACCCCCTTCCATTCAAGTGCAAACCGTCTTTAGCATATAGTATAATGCAAGGTGTGGGGTGGTTGGCGCTGCTTTGGGTACTAGGGACTGTCTCCTATTGGATGGAAGATATTATTCCAATTACTTTGCCCCTATGGGATGCTCTGTAATATTGTGTAGAACTGTGTATATTAAGTGCTGATTTATATTACGTGCTAGTGACCCCAATTCGTATATTGGCTATGTATTGTGATCCTCAACTTATATATAATGAAACCATATATGAACACTCCTGACACCGTAAATACCCTGTGAGGGTTGTGACAATATGCTAATAAGGGTGTGTGTACCACCTAGTTGAATATGTGTCACTTCTTCACATTGCCTTACTGGGTACAAAATCCATAATCCAATTAGTGAAATAAGTGTTACAAAAAATTATAGAAATAAAAATAAAAAATAAAAATATGAATGCATGGTCTTTAGCCATGCATTCAGCTCTCTAATCTCCCCCTGCCTTTCATGTGTTGCGCATGGCACAGGCAATATTTAAGAGAATATCACCTTGGAGGTCCTTGCCTTCATCTTGCAGCCTAGTTCTTTAAATTGATTCTTAAGGAGCCTCCACCTTCCATGTATACTGTCATTGGTTCCAACGTGGACCAAGACAGCTGGGTCATGCCCAGCCCCTCCCAGTAATTTATCCACCTGGTCCACCACATGCCGAACCCTGGCACCAGGGAGACAGCAAACCATTTGGTTGAGGCGATCCTGGCGACAAATTATTCTATCGGTCCTTCTGATTATAGAATCCCCTCTAACCACCAACTGTCTAGGCCTACCTGCACTCCCCTCGCCACCTCTACTAGATGGGTTGCTCTCCCGGCTGTTAGGGGTAGCAGTGACATCTAGGGCTGCCACCTCTGTGTTTGCCACCTCCACATCTTCACCCAACTTGGAAAATTTGTTTTGATGCACAAATACAGGACTGGCCTTCCTTTTCTGCAAGCCCCTTCCACTCCCTCTAACTACATTAACCCATCTTCCTATCTGATAATCCTGACTTGCCCCTCCACCCTCCACATCAGCCCTACTGACCACCTGCTCAGCGAGCAGAGGACCCCTTTCAAGGTTGTCCTTTCTGCCCAGTGTTGCAACTTGCTCCTCCAGATCTCTAATGCGAGCTTCCAGAAGGGCAACCTGCTCACATCTGTTACAGCGGTATCCATCCTGGAGCTGTTGCACCAATTTTGCATACATGTGGCACACTGTGCACTGAGCAAAACCTTCAACCCTGCTAGCACTCATTTCCCAGTTACAATATAATTACTTGTAGGAAGTTTAAGATGTTACTCACAGTTTAGAAGACTCCTGTCTCAACTCCTGGTTTTTAACTGTCCACTTTAGTTCAAAATTCCACTTATGTTCACAAAATCCACATGCAAGCCACCATCAGCAGGGAGCCAGCTCCTAGGGGACTTTGTACAGACACTTATATACTCACCTGTGAACAATTAACCACTTCAATACCAGGCACTTATACACCTTCCTGCCCAAGCCAATTTTCAGCTTTCAGCGCTGTCCTAATTTGAATGACAATTGCGCGTTCATGCTACACTGTACCCAAACAATTTTTTTTATCATTTTGTTCCCACAAATAGAGCTTTCTTTCGGTGGTATTTAATCGCCTCTACGATTTTTTTTTTTTCCACAACAAATAAAAAAAGAGCGAAAATTTCGAAAAAAATGTTTTTTTTGTTTCTGTAATTCTTTTGGGGTAAATAAGTATGTTTTCTTCTTCAATGATGGGCACTGACATGGCTGTACTGACAGGCACTGATAAGGCGGCACTGATGGGCACCGATGAGGTGGCACCAATGAGGCGGCACTGATGGGCACTTATAGGCGGCACTGATGGGCACTTATGGGGCGGCACTGATGGGCACTTATGGGGCGGCACTGATGGGCACTTATGGGTGGGCACTGATGGGCACTTATGGGTGGGCACTGATGGGCACTTATGGGTGGGCACTGATGGGCACTTACGGGTGGGCACTTACGGGTGGGCACTGGTGGGTGCCACTGCTGGGCATCACAAAAAAATTGTGCCAAGATGGTGGCAGTCAGTGCCCATTTGTGGGCACTGATTGGCATAAGTAGGCATATTTTTATACATGTGGATGGCCATGGGGGACTTACCTGGCCATCCACATGTTAGGTGCTTCCCTGGTGGTCCTGGGCGGCATCCTGGTGGTCTAGTGTGGGCACCCGAGGGGGGGCTGCGCTGATAAACAATTACCGCGAACCCCTCCTGTCAGGAGAGTCGCCGATCGGCTCTCCTCTACTTGAGCCTGTCAGACGTGAGTGAGGAAGAGCCGCTCTTCCTGTTTACATCGTGATCAGCCGTGATTGGACATGGCCGGAGGCTCTTTACCAAGATCAGTGTAGCGGTGGGTCAGACTGACACACCGCTCCACCGATCGCCGTGATGCAACCCCCTCACCCCCCGGGCACGCGGCTGCTGTTATCCTGCAATAGACGTCCGGTCAATAGACGTCCCGTCAGGATAACACAACCACTTCCCGGACGTCAATCTCCTATTGACCGGGCGGGAAGTGGTTAACCACTCCCCTTAATTAGCAGAAAAAAAAGCTGTTTAAAAAGTGTCAGAGAAAGGGGGGGGAGAGAAGTATTTTTAAAACTGATAAACGTATCAAATAAAGGACAAAAAAAAATAATAAAAAAAATCAGCACTAGCAGAAGCAGTTAAAAGCAAAACTTCTGGTTTTTAACTGTCCACTTTAGTTCAAAATTCCACTTATGTTCACAAAATCCACATGCAAGCCACCATCGGCAGGGAGCCATCTCCTAGGGGAGTTTGTACAGACACTTATATACTCACCTGTGAACAATTAACCACTCCCCTTAGATATGTTTTTTTAACCTGCATAGGGTAACATTAGCCTTGTTATGGCGAACGGTCCGTGGGGAGTAATTCCCATATTTGACCACTAGGGGGATATCGGTTGGAGCGGGAGGGATCCTCCACCAAGGCGGTGCTAAGCCGGGGCCCATGGGAGGTAGCCTTGGGGCTGCGATTTAGCATTAACGTGCATCAGTACATCCCTATTGGGGGAGGAACCCACCAGCCATTGGCTATATCAGACATGCGACGAGACCACATCACCTCAGAAGTCACATGACGAAACGCATCAGGTGATGGTCTCTTGCGTCGACACGTAATTTCCGGCTGTCTGGATCAGAGCGGTGGAACGCACGCCACATCCCAGCTGATTCCAGGCAGCGTGTGTGGAGCCTCTGTTCGGTTGCAATGTGTGGGGATTTTTGATTTTTTAACCTGTATGCATGCAATCAAGCGGCTTACCACTTTTTAACTTTTATAAACTTTAAAAAAATTAATCTACTGGATTACACTATGGGAGTCCGTTTTCTATTGGTCCTATGAGGACAAATACAGCTGACACGCAAACATCAGGAAGGTGGACGAGAACAGAGAAGAGGAGGAACATCCGGCTGCCTGAGGAACAAGATACCCACTCTTTGCCTGTCACCCCTGCAGGGGTATCTACTTCTGGTGAGTGGGGAACCATAAGGGGGAGCACAAGTGTCACCTGAAGTGTATCAGCAACTAAGGATATCTACTAAAGTCACAAGTTTACAGCTTATGAATGAACTGGCTATAAGAAGTCTACTGTTTTACACCTACTGCTATTTTGAACTGGCTTTAAGAAATCTATTGTTTTATACCTACTGTCACATTGACCACGGAAAGTGATTCTAACATACAAGCAGAGAATCCACCTGCCAACTGGTCATACAGACTACCATTTGCTGTGTGGAACACAGCCGTCTCTGTAATTTATTATTTGGACGTTTGAATCTCTATTACTAGTTTACTGCCCCTGGTGGCAGCTTCTGATTATGTCACTTTATTTTTATTTATTTTGGATTTAATTTTATACCATCATGTTATACACATAAGGCACTAGAGGCCTGTGAGGCTGCACATTAACCTCTTAATCCCCTAAATAGGTGGGCAGCCCTTCCTAAGGGGCCCATTTTGGAGTATTACTTTGATACTAGTTAACTTTGCACACTCACTTATCTCATTTTAGTGTGGCTAGACGGTCACCCACCTGGAGGACGTCCCTTTTGGGGGGGACAAGTCTAAGCGTCACATTTTAAGCAATTCTTGCTTTGCACATCACTGTCTTGCACAGCACGTAGTAAGATTATCACGATTAACCAACTAAACTTGGAGATTTTTATGTTGAGTGATTTATTTTATTTTATATTAATTATTCTCATTGAGATATAGCACTTTAATCTCACTTGAATACCCCTAAATAATCTGCAGCGCCACCTACCCCATCTACACAGCCATTTACACACCAGTCCCTGGGAACAGGGATCTAAGGGGAGGCAGCAGCCTATTCACATCCTAAGCATGGATTCCACAGATCTACAAAGCAATAAGTATCCCAACAAGAGGGGAGGGAGCTCTGTCCCGTGATGTACTCAAAGAAAAGGATTTTTACAGGTAAGCTGTTATAAAAATCCTATTTTCTTTTTCGTACATCACGGGACACAAATCCCTAGTTAATTACTTAATGGGATGTTCCAGAGCAATGCTATCTTGAGGGGAGGGAGACACAGTTCAAGGCAGACCGCCAGACGTGAGGCCCTCTACTGCTGCCTGCAGTACACTGCGCCCAAAAGTGTCATCCTCCTGCCCTCTTACATCATCTGATGGAATCTAGTGAATGTATGGACTGAAGACCAAATTGCGGCCTTGCAGACCTGAGCCATGGAGGCCTGGTGATGCACCTCCCATGAAGCACTAACTGCTCTGGTAGAGTGCGCTCTCACATAAAAAGGAGGAATCTTCCTCTTTAAATCGTAAGCCTGAACAATAACTTGTCGAATACTTAGTAGATTTCAACGCTGCCTGGCCCTTCCTGGGACCCTCTGGTAGCACAAACAGAACATCAGTTTTCCGTAACTGACCTGTCGCTTTTAGGTAAACCGTGACTGCTCTCTCACTACATCCAGAGTGTGCAATAATTTTTCTTCCGCAGAATGCGGATCTGGAAAAAAGGGCAAAACCACCTCTTGATTCAGATGGAACCCTGACACCACTTTAGGCAGAAAGGTTGGGTGAGGACGCAACACAACTCTGTCTTTGTGGATAATTAGATATGGCTTTTTACAAGAAAAAGCTGCCAATTCTGTTACCCTTCTAGCAGAGGCCGAAAATGGGGCACCCCAGACTTGGATATATTGGTGTAGAGTTTTAACAAAGTTGGACAATTTTGTGTCAAGGACAAGGGATCCACTCACATGCAGGACAGATGCGTTAGTAACCCCTTGGGATCAGTTTTCACTGATTTATGCGTTCCCCCCCCCCCCCCTCCAGTTCAGCTGCTGCCGCGGCTTCTACGCAGGATCAAGGAGGAACGGAAGACGGTAATACTAGTAGCCCCGGCCATGGCCCAGAAGATCCTGGTATGCAGGGATCGTAAGGTTGGCAATAGGGAATCCGTGGACTCTTCCGTCCAGACTTGCTTTCACAAGGACCAGTGTTCCATCCTGCCTTAGTCGCTAAATTTAACGGTGTGGCTATTGAAGCCCATATTTTAAAGAATCGGGGGCCTTCAGGCTTGGTAGTAACTACCCTCATTTAATGCAAGGAAGCCAGCTTCCAGAACCATTTATTATAGGGTCTGGAGGGCCTATGTTTCCTGAAACCAAAGGATGGCATCCTCGGAAGTATGTCATAGGAAGAATTCTTGCCTTCCTACAGTTGGGGGTAGAAATGAAGCTAGCCTTGAGTGCATTCAAGGGTCAGATCTCGGCCTTGTCAGTATTCTTTCAAAGGCCGCTTGCTTCGCATTCTTTGATCCGGGCCTTTATAGAAGGGGCAACTTGTATAATTCCACCAGTTAGGTCACCCTTGTTCCCATTGGATTTGAATCTAGTTTTATCGGCATTACAAAGACAACCCTTTGAGCCGATGCACCATATTCCCTTGATCCTTTTGACAAGGAAGTTGTTGTTTTTTGTTGCAGTAACCTCAGCAAGGACAGTATCAGAATTGGCAGCTTTCTCTTGTAAAGAGCCATACTTAATTATTCATAAGGATAAGGTGGCGTTTGAGTCCTCAACCAACCTTTCTGCCTAAGGTAGTGTCCAGTTTTCACTTGAACCAAGATGTCTCCCTGCCTTCCTTTTTTCCAGATCCTCGTTCTCCAGAGGAAAAATTGTTACATTCTCTCGATGTAGTGAGAGCTGTCGGGCTCTATCTGAAGGTGACGGCTCAGATACGGCAAACTGATGCTTTGTGCTGCTAGAAGGTCCCAGGAAACGGCAGGCAGCGTCAAAATCGACTATTTCAAAGTCTACCTCCTAGGAGGTTCAACCTCCTGATGTTGAAAGAGCATATATCCTGGTGTGGTTTCCGACCTCCCTTCACAGGGGGGGTTGAGCAGGAATGGGCCTTGAGTACCATCAAGGGCCAGGTGTCGGCCTGGGTGGTCTTCAGCGTCCCCTGGTCTCGCACTCCCTGGTGCGTACTTTTTTTAAATTTTTTATTATTATTATTATTATTATTATTATTATTCAAGGGGTTTGAAGTCTGTTTCCACCGGTGCGGTCTCTTCTACCACCGTGGGATCTGAACTTGGTAAATTTGGTTCTCCAGAAGCCTCTCTCAAAATATTCTGGAGATTCCACTGCTTACTGTCTCGGAAGGTGGCCTCTTGGTGGCTATCACATCTGCAGGGTGTCGGAAATGGTGGCGTTATCTTCGCCCTTTTCCATCGTTCCTTCCTCTGGTTTAAAATTTGAAGAAGGACATTGTGTTGCCTTCCTTGGGTCCCTGGTCAACACACCCTAAGGAATTTGCCTTATCTGCTCTGGATATGGTTTGAAGGATTCAGGTCTATTTGGCAGCCACTGAGTCTTTTTGGAGGTCAGACTCGCTGTGATTAGGGATGGGCCAAGAAAGGGGCTGTCTGCTTCTGCGACCATTTCTTTTAATACAAACGATTTTTATTGGGTATAAACATATTAAAAGGTACAGAGCACAGCAGAGTTGCCATTTTCCCAGATTTCTCCGCTGATGTACAACGTCGCCGCCAGGGCTTTACTGAGGCGAAACGCAGACTCCGGATCAAACACCTCAAATACTCCATGCTGTTTCCGGCGCGCCTGCGAGTGGAGAGAAACGGCCGGGCCTACTTTTTTGAGGATCCGGAAGAAGTTCTTTCCTGGATGGAGCGGCCTGAGCCCGACCGACAGGCGGACGACAAGTAGCCCACATCTGAGCGGGGTCTTGACTGCCCCCCCATCCTGATTGAGTCCTCCTAATCACCCGGAGTATGGGTATGTCTATCTGGGGTGTTTTTTTTTTGTTTTTTTTTTCTTTTTCTTCTCCCCCGCTGGGGAATGTCAGGTTCTCCTTATGACTGTCGTCCCTTCTCCCACCTGCCATGTCCGCGGTCTCCGGAGACCCTCAATCCCCATCAGAATGTCCCCTCCTCCTTCCCTAATGGTAGTTTTTCACATTATGTTCCCCAGTCCTTCACTTCTACTGCCGGTTCGAGATAATTTTCCTCTCATCCTAGTTTACAGTCTACTGGGGCCCTAGCATGGGAGCACACCCCGTCCTACCTTCTAAAAACTCTGAGCAGCGATTTTTCCGCCCCCCTGTGCAACCAGGATCTCCGTTGGACCCTCTACGGTCCGGACTGCCAGCGAGTGCCTTGGGTCATGCCTCTGGTTTACGGCATGGTTGGGGATGATCACTCATGCTGGGACTGTGACTATTCGATACACCTATTGTCTGCTTTTTTACTTTGTTATAGCACAGTCTGAACAAATGTCACGCGGCCATGAGCCCTTCCTGGTTGCTAGTTTGTTTTCTGTTTTGGGTCATACCCGCATCAGTTGGGGAAGGTGCAGGGTGGGGAGGGGGGGGGGTTAGTTGTAGTTCGATATCTAAACGGCAATGTACATGACTACTGGTTGTATGTTACTCTATCCAAGGTGTATGGGTTATGCTTATTTCCAATGAATACTTTATTGCTTAAATACTTTAAATGTGCGGTTGATATTGCACTTATTGTCACACTCCTGTGGTTCCTGGGATGCGTGGGCCCGGGTACGCCGCATCTCTCCCCCCCTCTCGGATGGCTAGCCTGAAGTTCCTTACCTGGAATGTCCGGGGCCTTGGGGATAGGGTGAAGAGATCCGCCGTATTTACTTTCCTGAAAAAACAAAGGGCTGATGTGGTGGTTTTGACCGAAACCCATGTGGACGGCCGACTTCAGTTGGCACTCAAAAAGCCATGGATAGGCTGGGTGTATCATTCCACTCACTCTACCCAGGCCCGAGGCGTCTCTATACTTGTTGCTAAGACAGTCCATTTTGAAATTTGTAGTTTGGAGTCTGATCCACATGGTAGATATGTGTTTCTCTCTGTAAGGCTGCATGGGGAGTCATTTCTTATCCTGGCATTTTATGTACCTCCTCCGTTTAACGCCACCATCATTACCACAGGTCTGCTGTTCATGGCCCGTCATCCTTCGGTTCAGGCGATCTGGCTGGGGGACTTTAATGCAACCCTCAACCCAGCCCTAGATAGACCCCAGACGACCCAACCTACGGGTCCAGTCCCGTCGAGTTCCCGATTCGGCAGACTTATTTCCACCTTTAACCTCATTGATACCTGGAGACACAAAAAGGTACAGAGCATGTCGGGATGCAACCCCAATGTCAGAATTCTGTTTACATGACATTCAATATATAAGAGGATTATTGTGGTAACAAACATCAAGCACGGTATCCGTAATGGGGTGTGCAACCTAGTATCAGGTAAAATCGAAACACACAACGGAAAACAAGAAGGGGTGAAAAAAAGAAAATAGTAAGAAAATAATAAAAAAGGAGGGGGAAAGAAAAAGAGAAAAAAAAACAAACAATATATGTGCAAATCAACCTACTGCTTCATCTGGAACATTCATTCAACCCAGTACATTACGTCCTTCAAGGAAGGATGTCATATAGCCTGTGGCAATCTGATGTTCCACTCTGTCACCCAGGGTACGAAACCAATGGGGGACGAAAGAACCCCTGGCTTTCAATAAAAAAAAATAAGGGCACTAGGGGCTCACGGAAGGGAGCTGGCTATAGTATCGCACCATATGTAGACCATAAGGTCCATTTGCTGTGAAAACCCTGCATGGTATCTGCAACAGTATGATGGATCCTCTCCATTAGGTGGATAGTTTCCATCCGGCGGAGTACCTGTGTCCAATTAACTGACTGGGATTGCCAATTCAAGGCTATGGCCCAGTGGGCTGCACAGAACAGAGTATTAACCAATTTCTGCGTGGGCGGGGGGAGATCTGGAATAGGGGTAAAGAGAAGACATAGCGGGGCTGTCAGATCAATGATAGTGCCCGTGATCAGCGCTACCCTGGAGGCCATCTGGCTCCAGAGGTGTTGCAGATGAGGGCAGCTCCAAAAGGTGTGGAGCAAAGTGCCAGGAGTCTGGCAGCCCCTAAAACACGTCCCCTGGACCGAGGGATAAAACTTGTGAACCCTGTCTGGGGTAAGGTACCATCTCGTGTGTAATTTCACTACAGTCTCTTTAGTGGCTATAGAGCGGGTACATTTGTGCATATTCTGGAGCATATCAAGCCAGTCATCCGGGGAAAATGTCACGCCCAGGTCCGATTCCCAACGGAGCATGGCCGTAGATTTCGCAGGAAGTTGCGACTCATTGAGAAGTTTGTATATTGTGGAGATCGTTCCCCTGTCTCTAGAGAGGTTCTGGCAGAGTTTTTCGAAGGGGGTAAAGTTAGTGCTGGCGTTAAGTGTAAAGAGGGATTCAAAAAAGTGTCTGATTTGCAAAAATTTAAAGAATTCAGTTTGCGGGATATCAAATTGTTCCTGGAGTTGGGGGAATGAATAAAAATGTGCGCCAGGCGAGAGTGTTGAGAGTGTCGTGAGGAAGTTCCGTTCCCACCAAAGAAAATCCTCCGGGGAACGAAAAGCTGGGGGGAAGCTCGGTGTGCCTACAAAGGAAGCGAGGGGAGGCCTGCACGACTGAAGCTTAAATTTGTGGTGATAAAGAGACCATAAATTAATCTTCTGACCTACTACGTTGTTCAGTGCCCCAAGATCCCTAGGTTTCAGGCCAGTCTGCCATAGGAGACCCGGAACATGGTATGGGTGGACAGAGGACATTTCAAACTGGAGCCAGGGGATACTATGTGGAGAGGCGTGCCATTGCGCCGTCTGAGCCAGTCTGGCCGACAGGTAATAGAGCCAGATATTGGGGAGTCCCAAACCCCCCTGAGATATAGGTCTGTGTGTGAGTAGACCTCCATACCTGGGGCGCTTTATTGTTCCAAATGAAGTGGTTTATCTCTTGCTGAATCTGTATTAGAGTTTGTCGTGATACATAAAGAGGGAGGGCCCTAAAAAAGTATAACAATTTCGGGAGAATAGACCTCTTGACGGCCGTGACCCTACCTAATATGGTAATGTGGAAGGAGGACCATTCTGCGACCATTTCTGGATGGATCAGACAGATGACGACTCTGGCCTATTCTGTCTGGGTTCGGGTTCCTCCTTTCCCTGTTACAGCGCATTCTTCTCGGGCGCTTAGTGCTTCTTGGGCCTTCTGTCATCAGGCGTCCGTTGTTTGCAAGGTGGCCACTTGGTAGTAGTTCTACGAAGTGGATGTGTTGGCTTCTGCTTATCCCGGTTTCTCGAGTGGTAACCACAGACGCAAGTGGCAAAGGCTGGGGGGCACATCTGGGATCCCTTCCAGCACAGGGTACCTGGAGAGACGAAGAACTAAAAAGATCGTCCAATTGGAAAACTGAAGGCAGTAGGGCTGGCTCTCAGGTTTTTCAAGAAGGAACTCCAGGGCCACCACATTCAGGTGCGGTCAGACAACTTGTCTGCCGTCGCTTACGTAAACAAGCAGGGCGGCGCGAGAAGCGGAGTCCTGTTGGCCCTAGCAACAGCCATCCTGAGCTTGGCCAAGACCAACACTTTCTCACTCTCAGCAGTTTTCCTGAGAGGCGAGAGGAACATGGTAGCAGACTTTCTCAGTCGAAGGCAACAGGGAGAGAGCGAATGGGTCCTCAACCAGGAGGTCTTCAATCTCATATCCAAGAGATGGGGACCACCGGAAGTGGACCTCTTTTTATGAAGAGAACGCAAAAGCACCCTGTTTTTTTCTTACTAAACAGAGGGGAGGGAGCACTGGGGGTGGATGCATTGACCCAAAACTGTCATTTCAGAACATGCTATGCCTTCCCACCCCCATTATTGTTGCCGACCGTTCTGAGAAAATTTCAAATAGAGAAGACCTCTCTGATCTTAGTGGCACCACATTGGCCCAAAAGGGCATGGTTCTAAATTCTCAAAGAGCTAGCTGTAGAACCTCCCCTTATTCCTGCCACCTCGAGAGGATCTCCTCTCACAGGGGCCAGTCCTCTGACCACGGGTACACCAATGGAAGCTAGCGGCCTGGCTACTGAGGAGGGCGTACTAAAATCAAAGGATTTTTCAGAGAGATTAATCTCCACCCTCCTCCAATAGCAGAAAAAAGTGAAATGCGCCGGATTTACAGGAAGGTCTGGCTCCGCTTTAATGAGTGGTGCGCAGGAAGCTCCTTTTCGATGCAGAGCCCCACAGCTATTTTGGAATTTCTACAGGGCGGATAAGGGTCTATCCATAAGTACCCTCAGATTCAAATTTCAGCACTCATATTTAGAAAAAACGCTGGCCACCAATCCGTGGGTAGTCAGATTCTTCAGGGCTCTAACTAGACAGAGACCAACTCAAGGCCCACCCTTCCCCTAGTTTTACAGACCCTAACGGGTGCTCCCTTTGAACCTGTAGACGAGTGTCTACTAAAGGAACTAACCTTAAAAACAGTATTTTTGGTTGCAGTGACTACTGCCAAGAGTGTCAGCGAGATAGAAGCCTTATCAGTTAGACCTCCTTTTTGCGTTATTTTCCCAGATCGGGTCGTTTTTAAGACCGATCCGGCATTTTTACCTTAGGTGACTTTGAGATTTCATAGAAGTCAGGAAGTAGTCCTACCTTCTTTTTGTCCCAACCCCTCAGGAGAGGGGGAGTTGAGGTTTCATACTTTGGATGTCAGGAGATGCATCCTGCACTACCTAGAGCTGGCAAAAACATTTAGGAAGTCGGACTCCTTATTTATTTTGTTTTCTGGGGCCAGAAAAGGGTACAAAGTGTCTCAACGCACTATTGCCAGATGACTCAGAGCAACCATTGGACAGGCATATACATTGTCAGGGAAAGAGATCCCTTACGGGGATAAAGGCACACTCTACCAGAGCTTTGGCAGCTTCTCAGGCAGAAAAGGCTGGAGTAACGCCAGAACAGATATGCAAGGCAGCAACATGGTTCGGCTACTCCACTTTCGTAAAACATTACAGAGTGGACCTGGTGTCGGCAGGTGAGCAAGCCTTTGGGCGAAAGGTTCTGCAAGCTGTAGTCCCACCCTAGCTGGTAAGTGCTAGTCTATCCTCTCATTGTGGCTGTCCTGCAAGACGAAAAGGGAAAATTAAAGTTACGCTTACCGGTAACGTCTTTTCCAGTAGTCTTTCAGGACAGCCCTAGTTAACCACCAGAAAATTTGGGGGGTCTTGTGAAAGACCGGAATGCAGCATGATGATATATAATAGTATGTTATTAATGTGTTGTGTCTCCCCAGCTGGCCGGAGGTGATCTTAAAAAAAACTGTTATAACTGAGCAGAGTAACCTGTGTGTTACTCTGCTTCAGTTTATGAATGGAGAGGAGCCGCTGTCTCCTCTCCATTCATCTTCAATGCAGAGAAAAGGACTGGGGAATCTGTGTCCTCTGTCCCTTACTCTGTCTCAAATGGGAGATGTCAGGGGACTCGGTTTAGACACCTGACATGTCACCAAAGCCCCCAGCAGGGCTGAAATAAAAAATATATAAAGATGTAAAAAAAAAAAAAGACTGACGCCACAACCGCACCCCCATACCAACACGGTCCAGAGCCCCAGGACCACTGCCCTACTGACACCGACCACTGCCCTACTGACACCGACCACTGCTCCCTCCCCCCACCCCATTTCCCAAAAGCACTGTGAAAAAATATATTTAAAAAATAAAACCCACCCCCCTTCACTGTGAAAAAAAATAAAAATTGTAAAAAAACAAAAAAAATTCTAACACTGTCCATTGCTCTACTAACACAATCCACTGGTCCCAAAAAAGCTTTTTGGAAAAAAAAAAAAAAATGAAATTGTATAATAAAAAAAAAAAACTACTGACACTGTCCTACTGACACCATCCTGCACGTACTACCCACCATTGTACACTCTGCATTCCTCACCCGCACATACTACCCACCTCCATACACGCCACACCTCTCCTGCACATACTACCCAACTACATACTCCCCTTCTGTACATACTACCCCCCTCCATACACGCCACACTCCTCTCCTGCACATACTACCCACCTCCCATACACTCCACACTCCTCTCCTGCACATACTACCCACCTCCCATACACTCCACACTCCTCTCCTGCACATACTACCCACCTCCATACGCTCCATATGCTCCTTCTGTACATACTACCCGCCTACATACACTCCGCACTCCTCTCCTGCACAGACTCCACACTCATCTCCTGCATATACTACCCACCTCCATACACTCCTCTCCTGCACACACTCCTCTCCTCTCCTGCACACACTCCTCTCCTCTCCTCTCCTCCATACACTCCGCAGTCCTCTCCTGTACATACTACCCACCTCCACACACTCCGCACTCCTCTCCTGCACATACTACCCACCTCCATAGACTCCATACTCCCCTTCTGCACATAATACCCACCTCCATACACTCCACACTCCTCTCTTGCAAACACTCCTCTCCTCCATACAATCCGCACTCCTCTCCTGTACATACTACCCACCTCCACACCCCTCTCCTGCACATACTACTCACCTCCATACACTCCATACTCTCCTTCTGCACATACTACCCACCTCCATACACTCCGCACTCCTCTCCTGCACATATTACCCACCTCCATACACTCCTCTCCTGCACATACTACCCACCTCCATACACTCCGCACTCCTCTCCTGCACATACTACCCACCAGACATGGGAGTAAGTCACACATGTCCAAGTCACAAGCAAGTCTCAAGTCTTAACCTTCAAGTCTCAAGCAAGTCCCAAGTTACTGTGGCGAAAAGCAAGCAAGTCAAGTCGAGTCCCTGCTAGAAGTCAAGCAAGTCAAGTCATTTATTTTGGTCAAGTCACAAATCAAGTCAAAATACTGATCTACGCCATACTGTATAAAAATAATAATTACATTATTACAATGTGGCCATCAGCCCTGTACCTGATTGGCGGCATCCCGGCGGCCATTCCAGTATTCAAAAGCCGCGCCTCCTCCTCGTCTGTGATGGGCGGAACACTCAATTTCCCAGCATTCAGTGTTCCGCCTATCACGGACATCCGCTCATCACACTGCCTGCTGTGAAATTGAGTGTTCCGCCTATCACAGACGAGGAGGCGCGGCTTTTGAACACTGCAATGGCCGCCGTCTGTCTGCGTGACACGCTGATCAGCTAGGCAGACGGCGGCTTGCGGTTAGTGTTAGTGGTGCCAAGTCATTGCAAGTCATATAGCCCAAGTCAAAGTCAAGTCGCAAGTCATTAGTGACAAGTCAAAGTCAAGTCGAGTCCTTTATTGAATTCTGTCAAGCAAGTCGCAAGTCCTAAAACAGGTGAGTCAAGTCATGTGACTCGAGTCCCCCACCTCTGGTACCCACCTCCATACTCTCCATACTCCCCTTCTGCACATACTACCTACCTCCATACACTCCACACTCCTCTCCTGCACACACTCCTCTCCTCCATACACTCCTCTCCTGTACATACTACCCACATCCACACACTCTGCACTCCCCTTCTGTACATACTACCGACCTCTATACACTCCACACTCTTCTGCACATACTACCCACCTCCATACACGCCACACTCCTCTCTTGCACATACTACCCACCTTCATACACTCCATACTCCCCTTCTGTACATACTACTCGCCTCCATACACTCCACACCCCTCTCCTGCATATACTACCCACCGCTGTCCACACTGCACTATACATTCCCTATTTAACATTACCACATTCTGCGCTATGTAAGTCATCTCAGATTGTATTAACCCCCCCCCCCTCTTAAGTCAACGCCCAATATTTTACGCAAATTGTACCACCATCTAGTAGTGTAGGAGCTAGAGTGGGAGTTAGTGTAGGTAAATTTTTGTTTGGGCTGGGAGTGGCTCAGGGTAGAAGCTGGGTGACTCACAGGCAGCATCACCAAGACCTCCCTCTTCTTTCCAAAGTCTCTAGAAGGTTCTGGAAAGAGAGGTGGAGAGGGGGATATGGAGCTGCCTGGGTATTCTGAGAAGCCCTGACCAATCCCCAACTTGGAATTGGCAGGGGGCAGGCCTCTTCAAATACCCAGGGTCAGCCCATTTTCGGAGTAGTTGTTGGGTGGAGGAGTTGGGAGTACTGAGACTGTCAGGGCCTTGGAGGGAGCTCTCCAGTCTGGGGGGGGGGTGACCTTGGGCCTGGGCTCGGGTGCGGACAGGGCTCTCCAGTCTGGGGGGGTGACCTTGGGCCTGCGCTCGGGTGCGGACAGGGCTCTCCAAGAAAATGTGGATGTGTCCTGGACAGGAGGCACAAGGGGAGCAAGAAAGGACAGCAGGAGAGAGTACTACCGGGCAAGTCTCCAGGGAGAGGAACCATCAGTTTCAGCTAAGAGGGCTGGTGAGTGGCATGCACAGTCGAGAGGACTGGGGAGGCACACCTGAAAGGACTGGGAGAGTGCAGTCGGAGATTGGTGCAGGACCAGAGGAGAGGACTGTAGTGGAGTAGGGCAGCTGCAGCCAGAAGGGCTGGCAGGGCCTGAAGAGGGCTGACTGGGATTAGTAACCGCATGTGGGACAGCTAGTACTAGAATTTACTATTTTCTTTTTGCTACACCAGTGTTTCTCAACTCCAGTCCTCAAGGCGCACCAACAGGTCATTTTTTCAGGATTTCCCTCAGATAAAACAGCTGTGGTAATTACTAAGGCAGTGAAACTGATCAAATTACCTGTGCAAAATAATGGAAAGCCTGAAAACATGACCTGTTGGTGCGCCTTGAGGACTGGAGTTTAGAAACACTGTGCTACACCATAGGTGCCTTCGGTCCCTGCCTGTGAAGGGCATTTGCTTTAGGCCTGGCTGAATCAGTGTCAGGCCTCAAGTGCTAGCTAGTCTGGAGAACGAAAGAGAGAAAGCGATGTACAGTAGTCCATCATCAAATATCCTTTTTAAATTTTGTTCAGGGCCACCAAGAAGGGGTACTGCAGGCCCCCGGCCTACTAAGGATCATCAGTTGAAATCACTATTAGGACTTATTCAGAGTGAGGCCTGGTCAGCTCAAGATTGTGGGACAGGAGTACAAATGCTGTGACAGGAAAGTGATGTGCAGGAGGAGAAGTGTCCTGCAGGTAAAAGTCTGCAGGGATGGTGCAGAGATGGGAAATGCTCAGAAGAGAAGCTGTAAAGATTAGAGTCTGACATTTTTGTTCTAAGCAGGGTTCGTACGGTCATTAAATTCCTGAAAAAGTCACGGGATTTCGACATGGCACTTTCCAGGCCTGGAAAAGTTTTGGAAAATGACTGAACCCCACTAAGTTTTGGAAAAGTCATGGAATATTTGAGTAGTCACTACTAGTGGTGCAATGGATCCGTGATCCGAACAGCTCATCCTGTTCGGATCGGCACACGGCGAGATCCGCAGAGCCTCGGCCATTAGGAAAGGCCGCGGCTTTGGCCTAGCTCCGGAGCTGCGGCCATCTTGGTACACCCGGCGGCGGCCTATTGGCGGCTTAGCGGCACGCTGACGTCAGCAGGAACTCGAGGGACACACACTGCGCCGTGTATTGCTGTTCTGAGGTCTGTAAGGGGTGTCTGCCTGCACTACTGGGGGGTGTCTGCCTGCACTACTGGGGGGTGTCTGCCTGCACTACTGGGGGGTGTCTGCCTGCACTACTGGGGGGTGTCTGCCTGCACTACTGGGGGGTGTCTGCCTGCACTACTGGGGGGTGTCTACTACTGGGGGGTGTCTACTACTGGGGGGGTGTCTGCACTGGGGGGGTTGTCTGCACTGGGGGGTTGTCTGTACTACTGGGGGGGTTGTCTGTACTACTGGGGGGGTTGTCTGTACTACCTGGGGTTGTCTGTACTACCTGGGGTTGTCTGTACTACCTGGGGTTGTCTGTACTACTGGGGGTGTCTGTACTAGAGGTCGACCGATATGGGTTTTTCTCTGGCCGATGCCGATATTTAGAAATTGGGGCGGCCGATGGCCGATAATGTTACCGATTTTTGCGGCCGATATTTTAGGCCGATTTTTTTTTTTCCTTCATCTCAGAAAATCTAGGGTGGAGGGGTGGGGAGGAGGTTATTGTTTAGGGTAGAGGGGCGTGGTGCAGCCTCAGTGTCCATCAGTGCCACCTCATTAGTGCCCACCAATTCAGCCTGTCAGTGCCCACCAGTGCAGCCTGTCAGTGCCACATTAGTGCCCACCAGTGCAGCCTGTCAGTGCAACCCCATCAGTACCCACCAGTGGAGCCCACCAGTGCCACCTCATCAGTGCCCACCAGTGCAGGCTGTCAGTGCCACCTCATCAGTGCCCACCAGTGGAGCCTATCAGTGCCACCTCAGTGCCCACCAGTTCAGCCTGTCAGTGCAGCCCACCAGTGCCACCCCACCAGTGCCGCTCATCGGTGCCCCACCAGTGCCGCTCATCGGTGCCCCACCAGTGCCGCTCATCGGTGCCCCACCAGTGCCGCTCATCGGTGCCCCACCAGTGCCGCTCATCGGTGCCCCACCAGTGCCGCTCATCGGTGCCCCACCAGTGCAGCTCATCGGTGCCCCACCAGTGCAGCTCATCGGTGCCCCACCAGTGCAGCTCATCGGTGCCCCACCAGTCTAGTGCAGCTCATCGGTGCCCCACCAGTCTAGTGCAGCTCATCGGTGCCACCTTCACCAGCGAAGCGCTCCTGGCTCCGTTCCATCCCCTGGCATGGCCAAAGACCGCTCCATTCATCCCTTGACATGCTGCACGTCCCGCTTCTGCCTCCAGACTACAAACCCCAGAATGCAGCGCGGCCAGTAACAGCCAATCGGCGGTCGCCGCTGCCAACTTCATCCACTGAGGGAAAATAAAAGTCAGCAGGCAGCGGCGGTGATAGCCGCAGTTTAAAATAGACGGTAGGCGGCCGGGGGGGGGGGGGTTCCCCCCTGCACGCCCCTGCCTCAGATCCCCCACAAATCGGCCTTTTTTTCTCTAAAAATGCAAAATATCGGTCGACCTCTAGTCTGTACTGTACTTACGTCAGTGCTACAGTTTGAATTAATTTTTGTGAAGTTAAGTCATGGATTGTGGAAACTAACTAGTATCGGGTGATTGTATATAGTGTATACCACATTTACCACTGACTAATGCAGAGTTGCAATGCAAGGAGATCAGCTAAAAGTAGTTGGATCTGTATGTGCGTTATAAATAATCAAAATTTTTCGATTTTTTTAAATTGTTTGTTTTTTTAATCAGTAACAGCCCTAATTTTCTTTCTTTTCTTCTTATTTAACATGTATACATAGACATTTCATGAAACATTAGGTCATGAATATTTACGTAAAGTCATGGAATTTTATTGGTAAAAATGTGTATGAACCCTGTCTAAGTGAGGAAGTGTAAAGTAATGAGTGAACCGCTATAACATTTCCAAAGCAATGAGTGAACCGCTATAACATTTTCAATGTAAAGCATGAACCGCTATAACATTGCAAATACTAATTCATCCTATGGGCATCCCATATCCCTTTCCCCAACCAAGTTCAATCCCCCAAATAAAATAACAAAACAAAGCAAAAGACTTTTTATTGTCTACAAAGTGTGATGTATGGATGGCTGGCAGCAGGGTGAATATGCGTGGATGTAGTAACTCGTAGCAAAACACCGCTACATAGACTTGGTGTGAGCAGTCAGGTGACTTGTGTAGGGACTTGGTGGGAGCAGTCAGGTGACTTGTGTAGGGACTTGGTGGGAGCAGTCAGGTGACTTGTGTAGGGACTTGGTGGGAGCAGTCAGGTGACTTGTGTAGGGACTTGGTGGGAGCAGTCAGGTGACTCGTGTAGGGACTTGGTGGGAGCAGTCAGGTGACTCGTGTAGGGACTTGGTGGGAGCAGTCAGGTGACTCGTGTAGGGACTTGGTGGGAGCAGTCAGGTGACATGGGTAGGCTGTATGCTTTGAGCCAGGGGTAGGCAACCCCCGGCACTGGTGCCGCCAGCGGCACTCTAAGCCTCTTTTGCCGGCACTCCACTCCCTCCCTCCCCATCAGTAGAGCAGTGCAGGGAAGTTTCAGTGAGAGACTAATGCATTCCAATTTCAGAATTCCCCACGCTGCACCTACACTGAGGGGGATGCACTGTACCCACACACATTGTAAAATATGGGAAAATTTGTTTGGTTCTCTAACTGTTGCTACGATCATCAGAATATGTGATGGGGAAGAGATTGGGTGCAGTTTGGCTAGGGGGGGGGGGGGCGGTCCGTCCCTGTTTCCAGGAGGAGGAGGAGGAGGAGGACTGTCATTGGCTACTTCTAAAGCCAATCATAGTCTTGCTAGCCCCGTCCACCATCTGGAGGAAAATGACTCGCTTGGTTGCTGCTACCAGTCTCAGAAAGAAGGGATTTCACTGTGATTGAGAAAACCACAATCAGATGACAGTTTGTGGAATTACTGTTGAGCTTCTGGGAATTTTGTTGAAATTTATTCCTAAACCTTTGCGTCACTTACTACTGAACCCCTGCACTCTGTGTCCCTTTTAAGCCACAGCCAGTATTCAGCGCAATGAAAATCACACCCAACTTTTGCTTCGGCGCTTAGCGCCACACTTTTCCTCAGCTGCGGGAGCCCAACTTATGATCTTGCACACAGGCCCACTGCTTTCAGAAAATGCCCCCGAGAGCTCATCATTTGTGCATCTATTCCAGATGTTTGTATGTGACATCACATAGAAGCACGTGGGCTGGATGCGAGAGGTGGATCAGCAGGATGTCTCATCTCTGCTTCCTTTCACTACTCTGCATATCATAGATAAGAAGAGGGTACAACGGTGCTGCAAATGAGCAGGAGGGTGCAGCGTTGGGGAAAATGAGCAGGAGGGGTTCAGAGGTGGGACAGAAGAGCAGGGAGGTACAGTGGTGGAAAAGATGAGAAGGGGGTTCAGCAGTGGGACGGTAGAGCAGGGGGAGGATCAGTGTTAGGCCAGATGGAGAAGAGGGTTTAGCGGTGGGGCAGAAAATCAGGGGGGTAGAGCAGTGGGGCAGATGTGAAAGGAGGTGTATTGGGGGGACAGATGAGCAGGGGGAACAGAGGTGAGGCAGATGTGCAGGAGGTACATTGGTGGTGGGGCAGATGAGAAAGCGGGTTACAATGGTGGGGAAGATGAGAAAGTGGGTTACAGTGGTGGGGCAGATGGGTTCAGTTTTAGGACAGATGAGAAGGTGATTTAGTAGTGAGACAGATAAGCATGGGGATATGGCAGGGGAGCAGATGTGCAGGGAGGTACAGTGGTTGGGCAAAAAAGCAGGGGGGTACAGTGATGGGGCAGATGAGCAGGGGGTTACAGTGGTGGGGCAAAAAAGCAGGGGTTACAGTGATGGGGCGTATGAGCAGGGAGTTACAGTGGTGGGAAAGATGAGCAGGGGGGGTTTACTGTTGGGGCAGATAAGAAGGGGGTTCATCGGTGGGACAGAAGAGCAAGGGGGTACAGAGGGTGGGGCAGATGTATAGGGGGTACAGTGGCGGGGAAGAGGAGAAAGGAGGTACATTGGTGGGACAGATGAGTAGGGGGTTACCGCGGTGGGGCAGAGAAGCAGGGGGGTACAGAAGTGGGGCAGATGTGCAGAGGAGAAAGGAGGTACATCGTTGGAACACATGAGCAGGTGGTTACAGTGGTGGGGCAGAAGAGCAGGGGGAACAGAGGTGGGACAGTTGTGCAGGAGGTACAGTGGTGTGGCAGATGAGAAAGGGGGTTACAATGGTGGGGCAGATGAGCAGATAATTTCAGTGTTAGGACAGATGAGCAGATGGTTTAGCGTTAAGACAGAAGAGCATTGGGGTATGGCAGTGGAGCAGATGTGCAGGGAGGTACAGTGGTGGGGCAGATGAGAAAGGGGGGGAACATTGGTGGGGTAGATGAGCAGGAAAGTGCAGTGGTGGGGCAGGTGAATTGGGGCTGATCTGAGGTGTGAAGGTGCAGGATGTTAATTTCTTACTACTACTCAAGTAGTTTAAAGCATTTACTTTATAAAAAATCCTTTTCGTGATTGAGAGTGTGAAGTTGACATTTTTTTGTTATAAAATCGGCACACTCAATTTCTTTGAAAACATTTTTTGGCACACTGTGCTCAAAAGGTTGCCTACCACTGCTTTGAGCTCATTCAGCCTTACTGGGTGTAATTATGAAAAAGTGAGACATCCACCCCTCCCCACATAACACATCCTGGTGATCATAAGGAATGTTGCAACTGTGATCAGGTGACCTCAGACACACACACACTGCACTATAATAATCAGATCACTGGAGCTTCTTCTCTGCCCAGCTCTGACTAGATACCTCTCCTCTAAATCAAATCACGTGTCTGTGTATCTTCTACTGGCTGTCCTGTGAGTTCACTGCACCAATGCATTTCCTCCTGTGGATCACACCCCATGATGAGAAACATCCAGTCAAAACACAGGAAAGGCAGCCAATCCTGGGAGAGCGGGAGGGGAGGGGGAGGGGATGTGAATTGTGAACTTAGTACACAGACGGTGCCTGTCTCAGGCTCCTGCATGAGATGTAAATCACCTCTGCCGGGTTAGCCCCCCCTTATCAAAATTTTTGAAAAAATCTTATGCAGTTTGTTAGATCTTTGTTAGATCAACCGTTGTTTGCGTTAGATCTCACACAGAAGAAGCAATATTAACAGTTATTTGCTGGGGGGGCTAACCCATCATCAGCCCCCCCTTATCAAAAAATTTACCAAACAGTTAGCTATTTTGGAAGCTATTTGTTAGATCCGGTAAGATCAATTGGTTTTAACGTTAGATCTCACATAATTAGAGACTTATTAAGTGATTAATGAGCCCTTATCAAATTTTCGGGCCAAAAATCATTCAGGCTAATAAATATTCGTTAGATCCGGTAAGATCAAGTGGTTTTAATGTTCGATCTCACATAATTTCAGAGATATTCCACATAAAAATACTGATATTAGGTGGTACATATAGACGGGTTGGCCCCCCCACATGCAATTTACTGTCCAAAAATCCTTCAGGCTAATAGATATTCGTTAAATACGGTAAGATCAAGTGGTTTTAATGGTTGATTATACATAATTACAGGGATATTATGGATATTTGGTATCGATGCACGGATATCCATACTAGTGTCTATATCAGGTGTAGCAATACCCCCGCAGGGGGCGCTGGTTTAAGATTTGGGTCTGCCATTACCTTACTGTTCACCAGGTCCGTCCTAGGGGTCTTCCTTGAAGAATTTCTCACAAATGTCTGCACCAAACACTCTTTTTCTCAAGGGTTTTATTAACAGAGGGATGGAGGGTTAGGGGGGATTCAGGTACCTTGCTTGCGGATCACGGGTACTTCTTAATCCAGAGGACAAACAGTCTCCACACTGGATATAGCCACCACCGGATAGGCCTCTCTCACTGACCTAGCAGCCGGTGCGGTGCTCGGCCAAAAGTCTCTGCCACAGACTTGAAGAATACAAATAGTCTCTGCCACAGACTTGAAGAATACAAATAGTCTCTGCCACAGACTTGGGTAATCACTCACTTGATAAAGTTCTGAAAACATAACACACAGTGCCAGGATCTTTCAGCCACCCGGCAGCACTGCGAGGCATATTTTTATCCGGATGCGTCCTCCAATTGAGCCCTCAATTGTTCGGTCCCTTCCCTCAGGCAAGGCGACACAGGACCATCCCCATATCAGTAGGCCCCCAGAAACTCCTGGGCCTACTCTCAGCAACAGAGCCTCGGGCCTACAGGCCCCGAGGCAGAAAACTACTAACACATCCCTGAGGCCAGGAGGGCTGTCAGGTCAAAAACTGTGTCTGCTCCTTAAGTACCCTCTCCCAGAATGCACAGCGGGGTCACCACTCCCACTGCGCTGTCTCCGGGAAAGGAATACCCAATGCATCCAGCCTACTGCATTTCCAACCTTGACCTGTAGTAACAACGACACCTACAGTCAGGTGGAAAATGTGCAGCCCAGCTAAACTGGAACACAGACCATAATTTGGTACAATTGTTCTGAGCTAAACGACAGCTCAGATAACTAAATTTACACTAGCACCTACCCAATAGGAGCAGGGCGCTACACAGGCTAATAGATATTCGTTAGATCCGGTAAGATCAAGTGGTTTTAACGTTAGATCTCACATAATTAGAGACTTAAGTGATTAATGAGGGGGGGCTGGCCCCCCCTTATCAAATTTTCGGGCCAAAAATCATTCAGGCTAATAGATATTCGTTAGATCCGTTAAGATCAAGTGGTTTTAACGTTAGATCTCACATAATTAGAGCCTTATTAAGTGATTAATGAGGGGGGGGGGCTGGCCCCCCTTATCAAATTTTCGGGCCAAAAATCATTCAGGCTAATAGATATTTGTTAGATCCGGTAAGATCAAGTGGTTTTAATGTTAGATCTCACATAATTTCAGAGATATTCCACATAAAAATACTGATATTAGGTGGTACATATAGACGGGTTGGCCCCCCCACATGGAATTTACTGTCCAAAAATCCTTCAGGCTAATAGATATTCGTTAAATACGGTAAGATCAAGTGGTTTTAATGGTTGATTATACATAATTACAGGGATATTATGGATATTTGGTATCGATGCACGGATATCCATACTAGTGTCTATATCAGGTGTAGCAATACCCCCGCAGGGGGCGCTGGTTTAAGATTTGGGTCTGCCATTACCTTACTGTTCACCAGGTCCGTCCTAGGGGTCTTCCTTGAAGAATTTCTCACAAATGTCTGCACCAAACACTCTCTTTTTCTCAAGGGTTTTATTAACAGAGGGATGGAGGGTTAGGGGGGGATTCAGGTACCTTGCTTGCGGATCACGGGTACTTCTTAATCCAGAGGACAAACAGTCTCCACACTGCATATAGCAACCACCGGATAGGCCTCTCTCACTGACCTAGCAGCCGGTGCGGTGCTCGGCCAAAAGTCTCTGCCACAGACTTGAAGAATACAAATCGTTTCTGCCAGGCTTGAAGAATACACATAGTCTCTGCCACAGACTTGGGTAATCACTCACTTGATAAAGTTCTGAAAACATAACACACAGTGCCAGGATCTTTCAGCCAGCCGGCAGCACTGCGAGGCATATTTTTATCCGGATGCGTCCTCCAATTGAGCCCTCAATTGTTCGGTCCCTTCCCTCAGGCAAGGCGACACGGGACCATCCAGAGATCAGTAGGCCCCCAGAAACTCCTGGGCCTACTCTCAGCAACAGAGCCTCGGGCCTACAGGCCCCGACGCAGAACACTACTAACACATCCCTGAGGCCAGGAGGGCCGTCAGGTCAGGATCGGAAGACCCCGAAAAACGGTGTCTGCTCCTTAAGTACCCTCTCCCAGAATGCACAGCGGGGTCACCACTCCCACTGCGCTGTCCCTGGGAAAGGAATACCCAATGCATCCAGCCTACTGCAATTCCAACCTTGACCTGTGGTAACAACGACACCTACAGTCAGGTGGAAATGTGCAGCCCAGCTAAACTGGAACAGAGACCATAATTTGGTACAATTGTTCTGAGCTAAACGACAGCTCAGATAACTAAATTTACACTAGCACCTACCCAATAGGAGCAGGGCGCTACACAGGCTAATAGATATTCGTTAGATCCGGTAAGATCAAGTGGTTTTAACGTTAGATTTCACATAATTTCAGAGATATTTCACATAAAAATAGGGATATTAGGTTTTACAGAAGGTACATCCATCTTCAACCGTCTCTGGATGGTCTCTGGAACCGTCTTTGGATGGTTCTTCAGCGGATGCCTGTTGTCTCTTCTCACACCTCCGTTCACCTCCCAGCCTCATGGTGATCTCTTTTCAGACACACAAGATTAAGTCTTTAGCTAGCCCCCTTCTTTCACAGCAGAAGTAGCAGCTCCATCCCCAGTAAAAATCAATGGTGCCATTTTGTGATGAGCCTTTATGTCCTGTGGTCCTCTGCTGCTGCTTGATTGACTTCCTCTCCCTGCCAATAGGAACACAGAGAAGAGAGCAGAGCCGACTGATGCCCGTGAGTGACCGCTGCTCGTCACTCAAGGAAGAGTAGAGTTAAGGGGGAGAAATCCCCCACAGGTACTGACAGGCGTGCTCTCCTTGAGTAAGTGCCTGTGTCAGTGTCTATTCAGTCCGACGGTTCCTGGCGGGAATGGAGGGAGGTGTGGGACCATGGGTGACAGAGCAGCCCCCGCTACACACTCCCCCCACCAAAAAACCTTAGGTCCGCCAAAGGTGGTAAAGAGTCTATGACCTGTTACATGCTTTTGATATACACACGTAAAAAAAAAAAACAGGTTAGTGTGCACAGGAAACCATACAATTTGCATCTGCATAAAACCATGGCAGAGGAATATCCAACCAATTAGCATAGGAGGGGAGGTTGTCCTGCCTCGCGGTTTTCATTTTCAGCAAGGGGTACAGACTGAGTGAGATCTAGTCACTGGCTGGGATCTTTGAGAGGCCGTGGGTGTGTGCTGTAAATCTGGCTGTGGTGGCACATGAACTGCTTCTGACAGAGGCAACAGATGATTGCGATGCCAAGTCCTGTGCTTCCCTCTGGCCGGATTTGATATAATGGGAGTCCAGGCAGATGCTTGCAAATGACATAGGGCTGCGACTTCCAGCGGGAAGTTGCTGAGGTATGGTCGAGGGATGTGTCGAAGGCCAAGTCGACTGGCAGCTGGGCCTACCGTCCGGACATCAAACTATAGGGAGCGTAACCTGTGGCATCATTGGCGGTGCTGTTATAAGCATGCACAATAGCCACTATATGCTTGCTCCAGTGATGTTTTTGTTCTGAATTTAGAGTTCCGAGCATATCCAGGAGGGTTTAGTTGAATCTCTCTGGTTGAGGATCTCCTTGAGGATGATACGGGGGGGGTTTTAGACTTCCTGATGCCCAACAGGTCTAAAAGTCTCTTGATGGGGGCGTGGCCTGACATAGCATGGAGTAGGACGTGCATGATTTGAGCTCCGTCCAATACTCCTGTACAGCCCATCCTGATCTTCAGTGTCATCCTGTACCAGCCCAGCGGGACCCCCTGGGGACCCTGAACATCCGTGGCCGCAAATCCACCATCCTCCGCTCGTACGGCGGCCTCCGCAGGGCCGCGATCCCGATCGCGGGTGCCGCATTTAGGAAAGCCCCCGGCTTCGGCCTAGCCCTGGAAGTCGGCGGCCATCTTGCTCCACCCGACCTGCCGCCTGTGCTGCTTCCTGGCCCTTCTGCTCTCAGGTAACAGCCTGCAGGGGCCCACCGAGTCCCCCTGAGGACCCCTCACACCCACAGAGGCGGATACATCAGCCTCTGACTGCGCGGCCGCCGCGTTCAGGAAAGGCCCCGGCTTCGGCCTAGTGCTGGTCGGCGGCCATCTTGCTTCACCCGGCCTGCTGACTAGTGACTCTTCCCGACCCACCAGCCCTACAGCTCCCTACCATTCGGTATAGACTGAGCTGCCTGCTTTGGAGGGGGAAGGGAACACAGCGGATACCTGCCATGACTCCGCCAAAAACGCCAAAGGCCACCCTGGCGAAATTGGACCAGTACCGCCGCCAGGAGGAGGAAAGAGATGGCGGTGCCGTAGGCGGTGAGCAGGACGCTACGGGAGGCGACACAGCTAAACTGCTCGAGGCGATCACATACTGCCGGACGTCCCTGACGGCACAAATAGAGGGGGTCAAGGTGGACCTTTCACTCATGCGACAAGACTTCCAGAAACTTCGTGAGCGTGTCACGACTGCCGAAACCCGCATCGGAGAGGTGGAGGACACCGTTACGCCGCTCCAAGTCAGCTCCGATCGAATGCAGCTCCAAATCAATCAGATTCTAAGCAAGCAAGATGATATGGAAAATAGGCTCCGGAGGTGCAACCTCCGTTTCATCGGGCTCCCCGAGGGAGCTGAGGGCAAAGATCCTACCACCTTCTTGGAGAAACTCCTTGTTGACACCTATGGCCGCGAGGCCTTCTCCCCCACCCTGGCGGTGGAGAGGGCTCATCGTATGCCTGCCAGATCTCCTCCTCAGGGGGCTCCCCCCCGCACGTTTATAGCAAAATTCTTGAATTACAAAGATAGAGATGTGGCGCTGCGCATGGCCAGGGAAAAAGGTAACATCCACCTTGGAAACTCCAAGATCGCTATCTTCCCCGACTTTTCTGCTGAGGTGCAGCGCCGCCGCCAAGGCTTCATGGAGGCGAAGAGGAGGCTCCGGATACAACATCTTAAATACTCTATGCTATTTCCAGCTCGTCTTAGAGTCGAAAGGGACGGCCGTGTGTTCTTCTTTGAGGATCCTCAGGAAGTCATTGCCTGGTTGGAGCGTCCGGGGCCCGCCAGAGGGGCGGCGGAGTGACCTGACCGAGCATGTTCATCAGCACTATTGATTGCCTGTCATCATCACCAGCACATTATACGCCGCAGCGGGAGTCTGCAAATCCTGGTATGTTACCCCCCTTTTTTTGTCTCCCCTTTACTGCCCGCGGCGCATACCCTATTGCTCCTTACCCCTGGGACCCCCTTTTGCCTTCCCCTGCTATAATCCTCTTTCAATTGTAACCTGCATAGGGGGTCTCCCATACTCAGGGCCCCCACTGACTGGTTGATCCATGTAACTACCCTGGAGACTGTAATTGCGGAGCACAATCAGTCCTACACTCCACATGCCTAACACAGCGAATTTTCGCCCCCCAGCAACCGGAACACGCATCTCTTTATTATGTGACTGCGGAACTTTCTATACCACCGACCCCGCACTGTACTTCTGGTTCACAGTACAAGAAGAGCCTGTTGCTCTTTATTTGCGGGCATTGAATCTTCCACACCTCCCATGTGAGGCGATCGCTGCAGATCTTTTACGTAACAGCAAGATATTTTGGTTTTATCTGCTACCGGTTGTTACTTTCTTTTGGTTTTGGGAACATACCCGCATCAGTTGGGGAAGATGCAGGGTGGGGAGGGGGGAGGGGGAGGTTTGTTTTTTCTTGATGGACTGCAATACAACGAAATGCATGCTAACATTGATACTGCATAGATGGCAAACCTTGTATTCATGTAATGCTACTGTCCCACGATATGTTTTAATGTTTGAACTATGGCATCGATAAAACTGCTCACTTGGAATGTGCGTGGGCTTGGGGACAAGGTAAAGAGATCTGCAGTTTTCTCATTTCTCAAAAAACAACGAGCCGACATTGTGGTGTTAGTGGAGACACGCGTTGAGGGTCGGCTCCAGATGGCACTCCGCCGGCCATGGATTGGGTGGGCATATCATTCATCCCACTCGTCCCACGCCCGCGGAGTCTCAGTTTTGATTGCCAAGACGGTACATTTTGAGCTGTGTGATGTTCAGTCTGACCCACAGGGGCGCTATGTCTTTCTTTCGGTTAAATTGTATGGTGAACCTTTCCTACTGATGGCATTCTATGTACCTCCACCATTTAATTCTACTATAGTCACAGAGGGCTTGCTATATATGACTCGTCATCCTTCGATTCAGGCGGTGTGGCTGGGGGATTTTAACGCTACGTTGAACCCTACATTAGACAAACTGTCGCCCTCGCCATTATCTACTACAGCTCCAACCCACACTAGATTCTCCCGACTTATCTCTTCCTTTAATCTCACTGACACCTGGCGTTTTAAATTCCCGCTCACTCGAGCTTACTCCTGTTTCTCAACTACCCATAACACCATGTCCCGTATAGATTTTATATTCATTTCTAGTACCCTTGCCCCAAGATTACTGGGAGCTGAATTTGCCCCCAGATTACTTTCAGACCATAGCCCATATTTCATTAGCCTCTCCATCCCATTAGACAAACCGCCCCGTACGTGGCGCCTGAATCCGTTTTGGCTCACCCTGTTGTCGGAGGATGACGAGCTTGGTAACAGTTGGAGAACTTACTTTTTAGAGAATGACGGATCTGCATCCCCAGACGTAGTATGGGAAGCCTTCAAACTGCATGCACGTCTGACTCTGACCTCCTTTATCAACAGGCTGAAGGCTAATTCATCAGCCATACTGGACGGGGCAATGCGGGATCTGTCCTCCTCTGAACAGGGATACATGTCGAACCCCTCTCCTGATGGAGCTGCCCGACTCAGGTTACAAACCAGGGTGGTTAATCAGCTACAACACGAGACGGCCAGGAAAAAACTTTTCTTTGCCAGACAAAAATTGTATGAACATGGGGAGAGAGCGGGTAAACTGTTGGCCTACTTAGCACATAGTGAGGATAGACCCCCTACTGTCATTTCCCTCACTGGTCCTAATGGGGAAAAGATTACGGAACCCCAGGCTGTCACTTCTAAATTTAGGGACTTCTTTTCTCAACTCTATACGTCCCAGGTTTCTACCACTGACTCTCAATTGGAAGATCTACTGGCGGAAATCATCTTTCCACAGCTAGACGATGCCCAAATGGCTATGCTAGACGCACCTCTTACACTCGACGAAATAACCACAGCGATTGGGAGCTTCGCCAGATCCAAGGCCCCGGGTTCAGATGGGTTGCCCATAGAATTTTACGCCCAATACATCGAGATACTTGCCCCCAAGTTATTGTCCCTCTTCAACCATCTATTTGACAATTTCACCTTACCCCCATCGATGGGCGAGGCGGTAATTATCCTCATACCTAAGCCAGGCAAGGACCCAGGCCTCCCGGAATCTTATAGACCAATATCGCTCCTCCAGGTAGACATAAAGATTCTGGCTAAAGTACTTGCCCTACGCCTTAACCAAGTGATTCTAACCCTGATTCATGCTGACCAAGCTGGATTTATGCCGGGGCGTAACACCTCCTTCAACCTCAGAAAATTGTATATTAACTTACAAGCGACACATACTAATGTTGGGTCCCGGGTGGTGGTGGCTTTGGATACTGCCAAGGCCTTTGACTCAGTGGAGTGGCGGTACCTTTGGGGATGCCTCCGTGGCTTTGGTTTTGGACCTAAATTTATTAAGTGGGTTCAATTATTATATCTGGCACCCAGGGGTAAAGTAGTGGCCAACGGGAGGGCCTCCCAGACATTTGACTTATCCAGGGGCACTAGACAGGGCTGCCCACTGTCTCCGCTCCTCTATGCCTTGGCGGCGGAGCCCCTTGCAATCTCCATTAGAGAGGACCCCGAGATTCAGGGTCTCTGCCTTGGTTCCCTGACTGAAAAACTTAGCTTATACGCAGACGACACGCTACTATACCTGGCCGACTCTGCCACATCGCTTCGGAAGGCGTTACATACAATTGAACACTTTGGTCAGTTCTCTGGCCTTAAAATTAATTGGGAGAAATCTCAAATATTGCCTATGGATAGTTTCCCCTCTCCCAAGCTACAGGCACAGTTACCACTCCAGCGAGTGAACACTATCAAATATCTTGGAGTATTGGTGAATAGAACACCGGCTGACTATATATCCCTGAACATAGAACCCCTTTTTGATCTCATCAAGTCTAGAACCCAGGTATGGGCGAGACTACCGCTCGGCGTGTGGGGCCGCATTAACATTGTTAAAATGATATTATTTCCTAAAATATTGTATATACTCTGGCACACACCCGTATACTTACCCTTGAAATTTTTCAAGTCAATGGAGGCCATACTCAAGACATTTATTTGGGGTACCAACAGACACAAGCTGGCCTGGAGAGTCCTTAAGAACCCTACTGACCTAGGTGGAACAGCCCTCCCTGACTTAAATCTTTATTACCTTGCGTCCCAACTGTCTCAACTATACCACATAGATAAAACCGACAGACTCAGATTCCTCACCCTTCTCTGTCCACGGTGGGCACAACTGACCACTGACCCACTCACTGCAATTGCAGTGGGACATAGTTGGAATAACTCCAATAGAGACCGTGGGTCCCTATTGTACCAATATAGGCGCGTATGGGACATCACCACTAAAATATTAATGACCCCTAAACACAACAATTATACCCCCTTATGGCACAATAGACTACTCTCAGAGTTTCTCTTGATCCCTGACACAGAGATATGGTGCGAATATGGAATATATTATTTGCACCACATAATTTCCGATGGCACACTTAAAAACTTTGAGGACCTCCAAAATGAGTTCCTGCTGCCCAATTCTATGCTTTTTAGATTCTTCCAGGTGCGTCACGCAGCCCAAGCTCAGTTTCCCCAGCCTTTGCCACAATCTACGCCCAATGTTATTATGGCAGTGATTAAGGGTGTGGACCCGCGAAAGCTGATCTCTGATTTTTATGTCATGCTTCTCACCCCATCATCTACCACGCTAGCTTACAGCCTTAAACCAAGATGGGAAAGAGAGGTGGGCCTACTGGAGGATGAGGAGTGGAGTGAAGCACTAGACTCGTGCAAGACTGTATCCCCCAAGCTCTCTGACAGGCTGACCCAGTTATACGTGGTGCACCGAGCGTATCTCACCCCCCTAAGAATCGCCCGCTTTAGACGACAGTTTTCTACCTTGTGCACAATGTGTAACCAAGCGACGGGCACATTCTTCCATCTACTCTGGGCGTGCCCGGTCCTTCAGGGTCTGTGGAAGCAGATTGTTGACTTCCTCCATGATGACATGGGATCCCCATTGACCCTGGACCCCAAACAATGCTTACTGGGGATATTCCCCGACTCTGGGATGGACAAATTCACTAAAACATTCTTGCATGAAACATTGTTTAATGCTAGAAAAATTATAGCCAGACAGTGGATGAGACCCACTCCCCCCAGCTTCAACGATTGGAAACTAGATATAAATAACACTCTTCCCTACAAAAAGTTCATATACATCAACAGAGGTTGTCCAGATAAGTACTACAAAATCTGGGATCGATGGCTTGAGTCCGCAGACACATGCACTGATGGTCCGTAATATTATACATCCTTCTAGCGTGCAATTCCATGAATAGCGTGGACATAGGGTTTTCCACTTATTGATAGTCACTGAATCCAGTGTTCAATCTGAACAAGTTTTTTGTTCTACTGTGCCTATATATGTATAAGCCACATTTCTTTGTTTTATGCATTTCTCCAGTATTGCCTTGTAACTTGCAGAATTATGTTCCAAATGTAAATTGTTCAATAAAAACTTTTTTTTCTCAAAAAAAAAAAAAAAAAAAAAGTCTCTTGATGAGACTACTCTCAAAATCTCTCCCCTGATCAGAGTGGATGCGTTGGGACAGACCATAGTGCACAAAGATTTTCTCCACAAAGATCTTGGCCACCGTGGATGCTTGTTGGCCCCTCGTGGAAAACGCCTGGGCATACCGAGTGAAATGGTCAGTCACTACCAGGATATTTTCCTGCCTGCTAAAATCAGGCTCCAAGCACAGAATGTCAATGCACACCAGCTCCATGGGTCCCTGACTCCGAAGATGGCCCATTGGGGCAGCTTGTGAGGCAAAGTCTACTTTTGGATACATCTGACGCAGGAGTGGCAATAGTCCTCAACTTCAGCCTGCATGCAGGGCCAGTAGAACCTGTCCCTCACCAGGTCAAAAGTCCTTTTGGGCCCTAGGTGGCCATGGTTGTCATGTAGGGCAGTTAATACTGTCTCCCTATGTTTTTCAGGTAGGAATAGGTGCAATTTTTTTTTCAGAATCGTCAGAGGGGCCCCTTAGGTAGACCAACCCTTGGTGCACCTGAAACTGATCCCACTCTCGGTACAGCAGACGGGTTTCCTTTGGGGAGTTAGTGAGGAGCAAGTTAGGGCGTTGGCTCTCCAAGGCCTTCAATGCCAAGCTGCAGGGAGTGTCCTCCAACTGGTCCCTTTGCAGGTCATTCTTTGACAGCTTCGGGCAGACCTTTATCCCTGACTTGGGTGACATTGCAATAACATCTGGGGACACCAGCGGCTGACACTCCAATGTCTTCGGCCCTGGATCCTTCTCCAGCTTGATGTTCTGCTCCTTGACATAAGGCTCGTACCCCTTCAGGTGTCAGCTGGGGGGTCTCTGGAACAATGGGGCCTTCTTGACAAAGCATCCACATCTTGTTTCAGGCTGAAAATAAACCCTGATAGAGTAGCCAATCATCTGTGACCTGTGGCATCCAACTTGGTGGTAGTGAGGATGTAGGTGAGAGGATTGTTGTCAGTCTTGATCGCGAACTCCGCTCCATATAGATAATCCCCCAGCTTATCAACCACTACCCACTTCAAGGCCAGGAACTCAAGTTTGTGCATGGGGTAGTTCTTCTCGGCGGGGGGACAAGTTCCGACTCATGTAGGCAACAGGCCGTAGATGACCGTCATGCTCTTGATATAGCACCCCACCTAACCCATCTCGACTGGCATCAACATGTAGCTCATATGGCTTGGTTGGATCTGCATAGGCCAGAACAGGAGCGGTTGTTAGGCTGCCTAAAACCTCTTCACACTTCGGAGTCCATTGTTCCTGAATGGACTCTCTGGGTTTTCTGGGCCCTCCAGCTGGTCTGACAGGCTTCGCCAGATCAGCGTCTTAGCGAATCCCTTGACAAATCTTCTGTAATAAGAGCAGAATCCCAGAAATTACCTAAGCTCAGTCACGTTGGTAGGCCTCGGCCAGGAGGTGACAGCTTCCAGCTTCTGGGGGTCGGTGGCCACTTTGTCGTAAGACACAATATGGCCAAGGTAGTTGACTGAGGGTTGGTAAAACTGGCACTTTTCCAGAGACAGCTTCAACCTCCTCATCATGCAGTCTCCTCAGGACCTTCTCCAGATGTTCTTTGTGCTCTTCCAGGGTCTTGCCGAAAACGATGATGTCGTCTAAGTGCACCAACACCTCGATCAGTTTCATGTCACCCACGGTCTTCTCCATTAGCCTTTGGAAGGTGGCTGGGGCACCAGACAGGCCTTGTGTCACTGTCAGGTGTGTAATTTGATAAGGGGGGGCCAACCCGTCCTTATGTACCACCTAATATCAGTATTTTTATGTGGAATATCTCTGAAATGATGTGAGATCTAACGTTAAAACCACTTGATCTTACCGTATCTAACGAATATCTATTAGCCTGAATGATTTTTGGCCCGAAAATTTGATAAGGGGGGGCCAGCCCCCCCTCATTAATCACTTAATAAGTCTCTAATTATGTGAGATCTAACGTTAAAACCACTTGATCTTACCGGATCTAACGAATATCTATTAGCCTGAATGATTTTTGGCCCGAAAATTTGATAAGGGGGGGCCAACCCGTCCTTATGTACCACCTAATATCTGTATTTGTATGTGGAATATCTCTGAAATTTATATGAGATCTAACGTTAAAACCACTTGATCTTACCGGATCTAATGAATATCTATTAGCCTGAATGATTTTTGGCCCGAAAATTTGATAAGGGGGGGCCAACCCATCCTTATGTACCACCTAATATCAGTATTTTTATGTGGAATATCTCTGAAATTATGTGAGATCTAACGTTAAAACCACTTGATCTTACCGGATCTAACGAATATCTATTAGCCTGAATCATTTTTGGCCAGAAATTTTGATAAGGGGGGGCTGATGACGGGTTAGCCCCCCCAGCAAATAACTGTTAATATTGCTTCTTCTGTGTGAGATCTAACGCAAACAACGGTTGATCTAACCTGATCTAACAAAGATCTAACTAACTGCATAAGATTTTTTCAAAAATTTTGATAAGGGGGGGCTAACCCGGCAGAGGTATGTAAATTGCCTGTTGCTCACAGCAGGGGGGAAGAACACAGGGTTTTCTCCTTTGTTTGTTTTATCGCACTGAAAAGAAATAAGAGGATTGCTCAGAGCTGGATTAAATCTTTGTGGCAAGACTGGGCACAGATGATCTGAAATCCTATACTGTACATTGTGCCAGCCGAAAAAAAATCTGGTTTACATCAACTTTAACGAAACCGCCTGTTCGACGTGGACTCGCTGCACAAAAAGAGCATCTATGACTTGAGCTCAACACCCCAAATATCACAATATGTATGTATGTGTGTGTGTGTGTGTGTGTGTGTGATCCTGCGCACAGCTGCCGTCCTGTAGCAGTAAAACTGTTAAAGGACGGTCAGCAAGTGGTTAACCATGAACGATGGCCCTAGAATTATTGCTCACTTTCCCTCCTCCACGATGGTTCCTGTAGTGGGGGGCGGGACCCCCTCTAGGGGGTCAGAGGGGGGGGAGACCCATGTGTGATGCAATTGATGTCTAGGTAGACGTGCTCACTCTGCAATGTGTGCTTTAACATTTCTTTTTTACATTTTTATTTTATGCAATTGCTTTTTTTTTCTTGTTCTTTTACACTTTTTAAAATTTTCATTTTTTGACTTTATTGCTATGACAAGGGGGCTAATAATGTAGAGATAGTATGGGAAGGTAAAGGGGATAAAATTCAGTATAGTCATTGAGAGACTTAATAGATGGGGACAAACAGGTTAAGGTCAATATAGATTCTAAATCACACTGAAGATAGTTGCTGCTCCTCTGGACCAGGTCTTGTGTACCCTAATATACAGGCGATACTCCAAAAATTTGAATATCGTGCAAAAGTTGATTTATTTCACTAATGCAACCTAAACGATGAAACCAATATGAGATGGGAAAGAAAGAGAATGAGGGGTGTAGTGGTGGCGCTGTTCTTAATAAAAGCCAAATGTAATGGTAACAGAACGGGTTCTGCCGGGTGTTTACTGTTTGCCCTAGGGTATGGAAAAGTATTCAGAGCCTTGGTATGGATGTTTTTTTTTTTTTTTTGCACTAAACATAGTTTTTATTGAAGTATAAAGCATGGTTACATGTTCAAACTGTACATGGCAGGTCTTGGATTTACAATCGCTGATAATGAAGTTATCTTGACATGACTTTCCTGGATAATGTACATGGAAACATGAGACGTTTCAGTTGCTAACAGGCACATTAAAACAGAGAGAATTGCGATCAGTACTGTGATCATTGAAAGAGTATTGTTGCACCATTCCCGGGTCACATAATGGTCTCTGAGGCTCCGAGCCATCTATCCCAAATCTTGTCATATTTTGAGGGACACCCCCTATGAGAGTAAACAATTTTCTTATAGGGTAGAGTAGCATTTACCTCCGCTATCCAGTGTGACGTCCCCGGTGGCTCTGTCCTCATCCAAACCCTAGCAACAACCTTCCTTGCAGAGAACAAGGTTTCATGCAGAAAGATTTTTGTAAACGTATTCATCTCTGGATCAGGAAAAATTCCCAACAAGCATAGTTTCGGCTGCAATGTGACAGGAGAGCCCATGGTATCATGTAGAAGCCTTACAACCTGGGTCCAATACGCCTGCATTTTAGGGCATTGCCATAGGAGATGATAGAAGGTGCCCGGGGCCTGGCTACACATGGGGCAAACTGTGGGTTGTTCCGGCTTATATTTGGAGATTTTGAGTGGAGTGAGATAAGATCTGTGTACTATAAAGATCTGTGTGAGGCGATCGGACAATTTATGGGAGACTAACTTACAGGTATCTCTAAAGCATCACTCCACTCGTCATCCTCTATAGGTCCCAGGTCACCCTCCCATCTGGTCTTTAGTGCGTAGGCGGAGACAGTCGCCTGTGGGAGTGAGAGCATACAGTAGAACTGTGAGATCAGTTTTTTGGGGTCAGGGCTTCCAGCAGGGGGTTGCCAGCCATGGAGACCCTATCCGATGCAAATTGTGCACGAAAGGCTTGGCGGAGCTGTAGGTACCTAAAGAACATGTAATTTGGGAGTTCAAACTCAGTTTTAAGTCTATAATGGATCACTTAAAACCTTCGATAGACTATATGTTTCAAATAAAATATCCCTCTAGAGCTCCAGAGATCACAATCCGGGATGGAAAGGAATTCCGATAGGGCCGCATTATGCCATAGGGGGGTGTACTCATGTGTTGTAGGTATATTGAGTCTAGCGGAGGCTATATCCCATACCCTTCTGTAATGATGTATCAGAGATTTACGCTCGGTAGACCCGCTCAGTTCCCCCCCCCCCTTGCCTGCAATTATCACAAAGGGATTACCTGGGATCTGAGCCCAATTCGGGCACAGGAAGCAAAGGAATCTTTTCCTATCTGTCTTTTCTACATGGAAAAGTTGTGACAGTTGGGCCGCTAGATAGTATAGATTAAAGTCCGGTAGGGCCGTACCAGCAAGGTCAGTGGGGTTTTTAAGCCTCTGCCAGGGTAGCTTGTGTCTACTGCTGCCCCAGATAAACGGCTTCAGTAGTGTCTCTATCAGTTTGAAGTGTCCGAGTATCAAATAAACAGGTGTATGCCAAAGCACATACAGTATTTTAGGTAATAATACCATCTTTACAAGGTTTATCCGACCCATCACTCCTAGGGGGAGCCGCGCCCAGATCTGGGTCTTATCTTTTGAGCATGTCGTACAGCGGGACAATGTTAAGTGGGATATAATCAGCTGGGTCTCTGGTGATCCGTATTCCTAAGTATTTGATAGTATCGACTCTCTGAAGGGGGAGCATAGCTCTGTCTTCAGGCGGTGGGAAGCTGTATAAGGGTAAAATATGGGATTTATCCCAGTTGATGCGGAGTCCAGAAAAGATTCCAAACCTTTCTATCAAGCTCAATACTGTCGGGAGGGAACTGGTTGAGTCATCTAAATATAACAAAGTATCATCTGCATAAGTACTGATAGTTTCCGTCACACCTCCTTTGCTGAGCCCCACTACCCCAGGATGTGCGCGTATAGCTATTGCCAGTGGTTCTGCCGCCAGTGCGTAAATCAGTGGCGACAGAGGGCATCCTTGCCGGGTACCCCTAAAGAGCGGTAAGGGCTCTGAAGGCCATCCATTAGCCACCATCCACGCCACCGGGGCCGGGTACAGAAGCTGTACCCATTTTATAAAGTTCGGGCCCAAGCCAAACCTGTCCAAGCAGGTCCATAAATACCCCCACTCGACGGAGTCGAAGGCTTTGGCGGTGTCCAAGGCAACCGCTATTCTAGAGCCCGAGACCTCAAGTGTAGTCTGTAAATTAATAAAAAGGCGCCTCAAATTAAAGGACTTATTTCTGCCCGGCATGAATCCCGTCTGGTCTCCATGTATTAGAGACAGTATGACTCTGTTAAGGCGGATTGCCAGCACCTTCGCAAGGATCTTGACATCCACCTGTAACAGAGAAATAGTACGATACTATTCAGGGAGATGTGGGTCCTTTCCTGGTTTGGGGAGTAGTACTATGGTGGCTACCCGCATAGAAGCTGGGAGCTCAGAGGTTTCAAAGATGGAGTTGTATAACGACAACAATCTAGGGACCAGCAGTTCCGAATATGTGGAGTAGAGTTCTGCCGGCAGGCCATCCGAGCCCGGGGCCTTGGAGCCTGGGAGCTCCGCTGTGGCTCCAGAGATCTCCTCTGTCGTCAGCGGTGCTTCTAACTCCTCGACTTGTTCCTCAGTCAGTCTAGGAATAGGTAGGTCTGAGAAGAACAGATCCATCACGGATGTGTCCTCCGGGGCCCGTGTGGCATATAGGGTGGCAAAAAAGTCTCGAAATTGTGACGTCACGCATCTAGGATCCGTTACCGGCACACCTTCAGGAGAGCGCAGTGAAATCACCACAGGTGGTCTCTCCGCGCAATGTACCATATAGGCTAAAAGTTTTCCAGCCCGCTCCCCATGCTCAAATGAGTTTGGTCTATGAAAGAACATTTTATGTTTAGATTTCTCATAGAGTAGGAGGTCAACTGTCCTGGATCTGAGCTTGATGGCAGTGGCCCTATCAACAGTAGGATCCCTTATAAACTCCCTCTCCACTTCAAGTAAGTCATCCGACGCCTTGTCCACGGCCAAAGCCGAAGTAAGTTTGATCTGATTGATACGTTTGGTAAGTGTCATACGAACGTGGAGCTTAAATGTGTCCCAGACTATCTGTGGCATGGATGTGCCCTCATTCCTGTCTAAGTGTTGTTCCCACTATGTGGCAATGTCATCATCTTCCGGATACAGGGTAAGCCAGAACGGGTTTAACCGTCACGTGGCTGGTGGTTTGTCATGTGGCAGGGACAGCGTGACCCAATAGGGACAGTGGTCAGATAGTGACCTAGGGGAGAAACCCACCCCAACCAGCCTTGGGAGCAAGGAGTGAGACAAAAGGATGAGATCTATACGAGACATGGAGTGATGGGAAGGAGAGAAACAGGAGTATGCCCTCTCAGTGGGGTGCATGGACCTCCAGGTGTCCACGAGGTTAAAGTCAGTCAGTAATCTAGCAAACCTAGTAGGATGGGTAGGTGGTGAGGCGGTCGTGGATTTACATAGCCTGTCCAGACTGGGATCAAGGACGTTGTTAAAGTCTCCCAGCCACACTGCCGGAATAGAGGGGTGTATTGCCATAAAGTCGAATCCAGCTGACAGTACAGTTGAGCTAAACGGAAGTGGTACATAAAAAGCCAATAATAACCGCACCTCACCCTGCAGTTTAACCTTCAAGAACACATATCTACCTGCCGGGTCGGTCTCCAAGTCCAGGAGTTCGAAATGAGTGGATTTCGATACCAAAACAGACACCCCTCTAGAGTGGGAGGTGTGCACTGAATGGTAGACCCATCCAATCCATGGGCGTTTAAGTGCCCTCAGTACCTGTCCTGTCCCTCTGCATGCGTCTCCACTAGGACAACTACATTAGTATGTTGTTTTTTCACTAATGAAAATACTGCCGACCGTTTAAGTGGGTCCCCATGCCCCTAACATTCCACAGAAGGAACTTCAAATCGGCCATGTGGGGAGAGAGAAATCGACGTGTGGAGCGCCTGACCTCAGGGACCCCCCAGCAGCTATCATACCCGTGTGCACATATGAAAAAAAGAGAGTAACTTTGACGGCACAGTAAAGTGATCATAGCAACATGTACAGAAAACATTGGTATAGAACATGAACATGTCTCTTATTAATGCAAAACTTCCATCCCCCCACCCCGCCCTGCACTAACCCAAACTTGTGCGGGCATGAACCCTCAACTGCCAACGTGGCATCAACATTGTCCACCTTGTAAGGGAAAAGCAAAACCCCAACAATGCATCTCCCAACTTCTTCAACGTATGAGCGAGGAGAACAGCTACAAGCGGACACGCTCGGTGCAGACTGTTCCCTCCCAGGGTGCACACGTGAAAGGGGGCAAAACTACGCTGTGTAACGTTACACATTAAAGGAGGGTGCTCACTGGGTCCATAATGTAAATTGAACAAAGGAGAGTGTCTGACCCGTGGGTAGGTCTAAGAGCCGGAGGACTGCTCAGCAGGCTATCACTCAGGGAAGGATGTAGAAGGAAGGCAGTTAGTATGGGCCTGAATGTCATCTGCAAAAATGGGGGGGGGGGGGAGAGCTGGGGTGTTGCAGATGGGGCAATTGTTCAGAGCAGAACTTAAGTCACAGGGGTAGTGTAAAAAGGGGAGCAGAAGGGACATTTGGCAGTCCTCCAGCGTGGGAGAAAACTGGGGGTAGAACTCTGTCAAAGACAAAGCAAGGGGCTCAAAGCAGCAAAACTGACAGTTCTTCAGCGATGCGCCTCTCTTTGCTCCAGCCCTCCAGCCATGTTATGGCTGCCTCAGGATCCTCAAAAAAGTGAGCTCTGTCCTCCCCCTCAACACGCAGGCGAGCAGGAAACCGCATAGCATATTTAATATTTTTGATGCTAAGGCGCCGTTTGGCTTCAGTGAACAACTTCCGTTGGCACTGAACTTCTGCAGAGAAATCCGGAAAGACGGCCACCATCTTGTTCCCGAGGGGGATGTTCCCCTTCTCTCTGCTGAGGCGAAGGATGGCATCTCTAAAGTTCAGAAACTTGGCAATGAAGGTGCGGGGGGGGGGTTGGTGCCCGGGGGGTGCCCCGGCCGGCGGTGGTCTCCCTGACATGCGGTGCGCTCGTTCTACGACAAACGTAGGAGAGAAAGCCTCCCTTCCATAGGTGTCGCATAGCAATCCTTCCAGAAATGTGGGGGGGGTCTTTCCCTTCCACCCCCTCCGGCAGACCGATGAACCTTAGATTACAGCGGCGGAGTCTGTTCTCGATGTCATCTTGCTTTTGCAGAAGCTGATTAACTTGTAGCTGCATGGCATCCGAGGAGTTCTGGAGGAGGGGGGGGAGGGAGTCCTCCACGCTGCTGATGCGGTTCTCAGCCTCCGTCACTCTCTCTCTCAGCTTCTGGAAGTCCTGCCGCACCAGGGATATGTCGACCTTTACCTCATCAATCTTGGCTGTAAGATTAGTTTGGCATGCTGTGACTGCCTCCTGGCAGGCTGTGATGGCTTCCAGGACTTTAGCTGTGTCCGTCCTCATGGATGTCTCTCCCCTCGGCGAGGCGCCATCTTGGCCTTGTCAGTCCGGATCTAATCTGCGGTATTTGCCCAATTTAGCTACCGCATCCACAGGTTTCTTTGATGGGGACATGTTCCCAGCAGGTTCCCCTTGCTGCAGTGATCGTCCGTTGTTTTCTAGCTGTTAATAGGGTCGCAGGATATGTGGTTTAGGATAACCGGCCGGCGGAGCTCACAACCCTAACGTCCTATCTCATGCCGCTCCAGGCCACGCCGGGTGTTTACTGTTTGCCCTACGGTATGGAAAAGTATTCAGAGCCTTGGTATGGATGTTAGATGAAACCTCAAGTGGAATTACGAATAAAATATAGAAAAATATCAAATAAAATAGGGTTGTCTCTGCCAGGTTTGCTTAACCTTGGTGATAGCCTAAGTGTTCAAAAAGTGGTTGTATTAATGGGTGTACAAGTGGTTGAGAGAATGGGTAAATATAAATAAGTCAGATGGATTTTCCAATTTTGGCTCAGCCGGGTGTTTGCTAACCGCAAACTAGCTAATAAAGTGCTGTTGCTATGTGTGTCACAAAAGATACAAAATGAGTGAATAAATTACAATGAATTACAATAAATTGAGATGTTGTCTCGGCCGGGTGTTTACTGAGCCCTGCTGAGATTGTGCTCAGTCCCAAGTGGTTGAGCTATTAAAGAGAGTGTTTTAAGGTGTTCCGTGGTGCACTCTAGTAATGCATATAGATTAATAAAATACATATAGTCCAATGGTGTGAAAGTCCAAAAAAAAGTCCACCTGTGCCGTGAAGGTGATTATCCGTGATCGTTTAAGATGTTACACTCGCCAGATTCTTCATGAAGCGACGTGACTCCCTACGCGTTTCGTCAGATGTCATCGGGACGTCGCTTAATCACTTCCAATACCCTGGACTGCTCTTCACTGGCCTAGCGCCATTTCAAATGTTTTTATTTGTCTAAAACAACGTGAGTCCCCTTTATCCCGATTTTCTCAAATAAACAAATTTTATACGGGTTCACACTATGGGCATCCTTTCTTCCTTTTCATAATCCTCATCTTCTTGGATAACCCTCACCTTCTTGGAGGACCACAAGGGACCATTGGAGCCATCCCGACTTCCTGAGACTGCTACACAGTGGCATATACTGTGACTGCACCATACCCCCTGAGGGTATGAAGAATCTGGTGAGTGTAACATCTTAAACGATCACGGATAATCACCTTCACGGCACAGGCTACTAGAACAAGCACTGCAATAAAAGTCACCAATTTATCCTGTAACCGTTTTTGGACTTTCACACCATTGGACTATATGTATTTTATTAATCTATATGCATTACTAGAGTCTACCACGGAACACCTTAAACACTCTCTTTAATAGCTCAACCACTTGGGACTGAGCACAATCTCAGCTGGGCTCAGTAAACACCCGGCCGAGACAACATCTCAATTTATTGTAATTCATTGTAATTTATTCACTCATTTTGGATCTTTTGTGACACATATAGCAACAGCACTTTATTAGCTAGTTTGCGGTTAGCAAACACCCGGCTGAGCCGAAATTGGAAAATCCATCTGACTTATTTATATTTACCCATTCTCTCAACCACTTGTACACCCATTAATACAACCACTTTTTGAACACTAAGGCTATCACCAAGGTTAAGCAAACACCTGGCAGAGACAACCCTATTTTATTTGATATTTTTCTATATTTTATTCGTAATTCCACTTGAGGTTTCATCTAACATCCATACCAAGGCTCTGAATAATTTTCCATACCCTAGGGCAAACAGTAAACACCCGGCAGAGCCCGTTCGGTTACCATTACATTTGGCTTTTATTAAGAACAGCGCCACCACTACACCCCTCATTCTCTTTCATATCCCTTGCTCCACCTACCCAGGAGGCAGCAATAAATAGAGGCAGCAGTTCTGAATACTGTGTTGTGTTTGATTTCCTTTGCGCGGAGTCACCCTACTTTCTCTTTTAATATATGAGATAGATATATTACATGCAAAGCTAGATAGTTCAAGATGTGATTTTGTCATAATTGTGATGATTATGGCTTACAGCTCATGAAAACCCCAAATCCACAATCTCAGAAAATTAGAATATTACATGCAATCAATAAAACAAGGATTGTACATAGAACAATATCGGACCTCTGAAAAGTATAAGCATGCATGTGTACTCAGTACTTGGTTTGGGCCCCTTTTGCAGCAATTACTGCCTCAATACGTCGTGGCATGGAAGCTATCAGCCTGTGACACTGCTGAGGTGTTATGGAAGACCAGGATGCTTCAATAGCGGCCTTCAGCTCTTCTGCATTGTTCGGTCTTATGTCTCTCATCTTTTTTTCTTGGCAATACCCCATAGATTCTCTATGGGTTTCAGGTCAGGCGAGTTTGCTGGCCAATCAAGCACAGTAATCCCACGGTCATTGAACCAGGTTTTGGTGCTTTTAGCAGTGTTGGCAGGTGCCAAGTCCGGCTGGAAAATTTAGTCAGCATCCCCATAGAGCTTGTCTACGGAAGGAAGCATGAAGTGCTCCAAAATCTCCTGGTAGACGGCTGCGTTGACCCTGGACTTAATGAAGCACAGTGAACCAACACCAGCAGATGACATGGCTCCCCAAATCAACACAGACTGTGGAAACTTCACACCGGACTTCAAGCATCTTGCAGTGTGTGCCTCTCCATTCTTTCTTCAACACTCTGGGTCCTTGGTTTTCAAATGAGATGCAAAATTTACTCATTAGAAAAAAGGACTTTGGACGATTTAGCCCAGGTAAGACGCTTCTGACGTTGTTTGTTGTTCAGGAGTGGCTTGACCAGATGAATACGACATTTGAAGCCCGTGTCCAGGATCCATCTGTGTGTGGTGGCTCTTGATGCACTGATTCCAGCCTCAGTCCACTCCTTGTGAAAGTCCCCAACACTTTTGAATGGCCTTTTCCTGACCATCCTCTCCAGGCTGCGGTCATCCCTGCTGCTTGTGCACCTTTTTTCTTCCACACTTTTTCCCTTCCACATAACTTTCTATTAATGTGCTTTGGTACAGCACTTTGGGAACATCCAACTTCTTTTGCAATTACCTTTTTGAGGCTTTCCCTCCTTTATGGAGGGTGTCAATGATGGTTTTCAGCACAACTGTCAGGCCATCAGTCTTTCCCATGATTGTGATTCCTACTGAACCAAACTGAGAGACCATTTAAAGGCTCAGGAACCCTTTGCAGGTGTTATGGCTTAATTAGCTGATTAGAGTGGGACACTTTGAGCCTAGAATATTGCACCTTTTCACAATATTCAAATTTTCGGAGATGGTGGATTTGGGGTTTTCATGAGCTGTAAGCCATAATCATCACAAATATGACAAATCACGGCTTGAACTATCTTACTTTGCATGTAATGAGTCTATCTCATATATTAGTTTCACCTTTTTAAGTTGCATTACTGAAATAAATGAACTTTTGCACGATATTCAAATTTTTCTAGTATCACCTGTACATATAAAGAACAAGCAGAAGAGGGTGCCACCATCGAAGTAAAAATATAGTTTTAATTATTTTTATCATTGATTTTAATAAAACTGTTTACACTTAGATGGGGGCACCCTCTTCTGCCTATTCTTCATGGAGGGGTGGTGCGGAAGCCTCTTTGGAACCCTTTTGACCTGCCCGATCCCTTTTTGTTTGAAAGCTGTTCACAGCTCTTAAAAGCCTGTACCAAGCTCACAGCTGCAAAAGCAGCTGTGTGCTTGATTTAACCACTTGTCTACCAAGCCATTTATAAATGTAATGTACCTTGGTAGACAAGTTGTTAGACATTTTTAACATGACACTTGTACATTTACAAACTTGAGCTTTCATATTTTTATTGTGATTAAATAAAATAGTTTGCAGATTAGCTACCAATTGCCTATCAACTGTTGCAATATGGGTAGTGCAAGGAATGCATTGTTTTGAAGCATTGGGCGACCACCCTGTCAGTTTTTTTTCTTTATTTCTGTCAATGTTTTTTCAGCCTGTTCCGAAAACTTGCATTTTTTTAAATCTTTGTAGTGCCACTTCATGTCATACGTTTTATATATTTTGGCTTCTTTATTTACCTTGCTAACACTGTACATTTTTATATTACAACAGTGAATTGAATGCATAAAATGACATCCCTTATAGTCTATTTTAGATTTTATCTGTGTGTTTTTTTGTTTTTTACACTTGTTATACTTTTTTTTTTTTTTTTGGCTAGCAAAATATCCCCTTGACAATACTGTTTGCCTGTACAGTTGTAATATAAAAGCCTCCACTTTTTGTAGAGCTAAAAGATTTGAATAAATCAATGACAAATGAGGAGATGCTAAAAGAAATTAAGGAGCTGAAGGAGGAATATAGCAGACATCAGGAAAAATTACTGAAGATAAAATCTGCAACCAATCATGTTACACCAGAACAGAAGGAGAAGGTAAAACGCCTAATTGTTAAACAGTTTTGGCTACCTTTTTAAAGACTTTTTTATCTGCATTGCCCCTTTTCAGACATTTGTATTCCTCAAAAATAGTTTGTTTTAATTTAAAATGGTAAACTGGTTGCTTTTCTAGGCGTTCTCTTTATACAGTGGTATGTTAAAGTTTGTGAACCCCCCCCCCCCCCCCCCCCCCGCCTTTTTTTTTTTTATATATATATTTCTGCATAAATATGTCCTTTCGTGCAAGTCTTAAAACTAGATGAGAACCAAATTAGACAAAGGTGAATGGAGATTGGCCAGAAAAAAAGCAGGAGGTCCCGCCCAGGCATAATCCCTCCCAGCTCAACTAGGCCTCAGTTCTGTGCTAGTGTCTGAAAGTGTTGGATGCTTCTTTGAGCCTCTCTAAAGATCTCTTTTTCCAAAATTGTCTTTGAGGGACAGCGCCCGAAAGATCATAGCTCCTCCCAGGGCTCGACAAACCCCGGGCGCCAGGTCGCCATTGCGACTAGAATTAGCGACCTGGCGCCTGGTGCAGCACCGCTGGGGAATCCTGTCTCCCCGTGCCCCCCTCCTCCGCGCCGCGGGATCGCGTCGGGCCGCGCCGGCCGGTAATTGAGGCCGCGGCTTTGCGGCCTTCTGCAGGCCTATGCTTCCTTCTTGTGATCTAGCGCCATCTTGTGGTGGCCGTTGGTATGACAAGACAAACAGCAATGCTAATGGAGTTTCCCTGTCTGTTTTCACTGCCATCTCCTTCCCTCTAATTAGAACCCCCAAACATTATATATATTTTTTATTCTAACACCCTAGAGAATAAAATGGCGGCCGTTGCAATACTTTCTGTCACACCGTATTTGCGTAGCGGTCTTACAAGCGCACTTTTTTGGGAAAAAATACACTTTTTTTTAAATAAAATAAGACAACAAAGTTAGCCCAATTTTTTTTAATATTGTGAAAGATAATGTTACGCTGAGTAAATTGATACCCAACATGTCACGTTTCAAAATTGCGTCCGCTCGTGAAATGGCGACTAACTTTTACTCTTTAAAATCTCCATAGGCGACGTTTAAAAAAATCTACAGGTTGCATGTTTTGAGTTACAGAGGAGGTCTAGGGCTAGAATTATTGCTCTCGATCTACCGATCGCGGCGATATCTTACATGTGGTTTGAACACCGCTTTCATATGCGGGCGCTACTCACGTAGGCGCTCGCTTCTGCGCGCAAGCTCGGCGGGACGGGACGCGTTCCTGGCTCCTAACTTTTTTAGCTGGCTCCTAGATTCCAAGCAAATTTGTCAAGCCCTGGCTCCTCCCATCAAACACAGGAAACATGTCTACCTTCAGATTTTAAAAGAAAGCTTCTCCCCACATATCTTGTTTTTGTGTTTTCCTCCAGCTTGGCAGGAACTGTGGAGAGGCTATGATCTTTCAGGACAGTCCTGAAAGAGTAGTGTTTCCCCTTACCTTACCTTTCCTTCTCCTCCCCTTTTATGTGCTTGGGGAGACCATGTACTGCCTGGAGCGAGAAAAAAAAAACTTTTCTGGTGAAAAATATAGGTTTAGTTATCCAGGCATTTTTCAGTCCTCAAAGAACTCCAACAGGAGGGCAAAACACGGGGTAGAAAAAAAAGCTTAGCCCCCTGCCAAAATGCCAAAAACAAAGGCAGAGTCTTTTTTTTTTTTTCGTGCTTCTGTACAACCTGAAAAGTGACTTCCCTCCCAGTTGGTGGAAAATTGGAGGGGTTTTTCTGCTTTGGACAGTACCTCAAATCAGTTTATTTTGGGGATTGTCTCCCAAAGATACAGCATAGAATTTGCACAACCTCCTCCTTGAAGATCTTTTAGGACAAAGGGGGCCACACCCCGAAATGCATAACTATACCCATTATTATCACTACACTACACTTTCCTGTCCACAGTGGTTCTTATCCTTGTGATATACACACACCCTTACATCACATCCACGTGGAGGGACTTGCTCACCATTGCCCTTTACATCTTGTTCTAGTTAGAAGATATTTAGTGATGGATATTCTTAAGATCCGGTTAAGTCTCTAGCAATAAAGTCCCTTATATAGGAACTGATAGATCTGAGAGTAGTAATACCAGTACCACCAGAGAGAGCAGCAGGTCTTCTACTCCCATTCTCAATTTAAAACCATTGAACAGATTTTGTTAAAAAAAAAAATGAAACATTGAACAGGGCAGTTCCATACAAAAATTCTGCATGGACTCTATTTTTCCCTTTTCCGTCTTTCAGGACAGCCACAAATGAGACCTTGGCTCCTCCCCCTTCGGAAACACTGCGCCAGCCCATACATTTTCACCTCCCCCTGCCAGACCTCAGTTTTGTGTTTCCTCCAGTGTGGAGACATTGGCCTTGGAACCAGGCCTAAGAAAGTAAGGGAGACTGTGGGCTATTCTGAAGCTCTGTAAAGTTGGCAGGGGCTCTCCCAGGGCTGTGGCATGGTACATACCTGCTGCATGGCTTGCCACCCCAGCTTCGCCGAGTGCAGATGGAAGACTGGGGGCCTGCTATCACATCCACAGGGTTGTAGCAGGGAGGCAGCTCCTTTCCCCTTGTACACGGTGCAGGCCGCAGATTGGAACCAGGTTGGCCGGACGGCGGGTGACATTTCCAGCGGAAGGGGGATGCTTCCCTTTGACCCGCGACTTCCGGTTCCGGGGCTGATAGGGGGCCGGGCACAGGCTGGAGAGGAGTCGGGAACACAGAACATGCAGTGTGAGACTCCACACGCAGCACCACCAGCGCAGGTCATGTCGGAAGCGGACGCCCAGATAGCGCACAGCGATGCCAGCTCCAGCCATCCGGAGGTAAGAGCACCCTGGGGAAGGGTCCTCTTTATCTAGGATTTTCCCTCTAGGTGGTCAGAGGGGGGGGACCCAGTTCTTTACTGGTTAAAGGGGCCTGGTACTCCCCAGGGTTGTATCTCTCATTGTGATGTTTATTGTGATATTTATGTGTGTTTTTGGATGTATTTCAGAAAGCTACTGAGATATCAAAAAACCCACATAGCTCCAGGAGAAAGTGCGCCTCTTGTAGGGACACCCTAGGGGAATCTTGGACAAAGGTGTTGTAAAGATTGTAATGATGCATTGGTCAGAGAAAGGGCATCAGAGCGGGAGGGGGGGGGCGGTTAGCAGCATCAGTAAAGGAGTTGTCTTCAACTTTTCAGTCCTTTAAATCCTTGTTTAAAGGTTTACAATTTCCCGCTAATATTTCACCTGCATCACAGTACAACCCCTCCACTTGCACAGGGCTCTGCATCTTCCCAGCCTGTTGCCACTGCCACGGCAGAGGAGACTATGAGGGCTAGGGAGGAGCCAGATAGTGCCACCTCCGGGTTCTCAGGCGGGGAGTCCAGGAAACCCTCAAGATACAAACTATCCCTAGATGAGGTAGAGGACCTCTTAGGGGCAGTCTAGACCACCCTTGGAATTCAGGTGGACAAGAAACCCTTGACACTCCATGACCAGATGTATAATGGCTTGGGGGAACAGAGAAAATTGATTTTACAGGTAAGCTGTTTTAAAAATCCTATTTCTTGAGAGTACATTACGGGACACAGAGACTTAGATAATTACTTGGTGGGTTAGATGGTCACCATCAGGTGATAGGACACTGGCAACCCTAATATCAAGGCGAGTTCCTCCCCTATATAACCCCTCCCATATGGAGAGCACCTCAGTTTTGTAGCAAAGCAATAAGTGTCCCAACGTATAATCCCGAAGAGGGGCGGGAGCTCTGTGTCCCGTGATGTACCCTCAAGAAAAGGATTTTACAGGTAATCTGTTTTAAAAATCCTATTTTCTTGTTCATACATCACGGGACACAGAGACTTGGATAATTAGTGGGATGTCCCATAGCAATGCCCAAAATGAGGGGAGGGGACACAGATCAGAAAACACAGACCGCCATCGGACAAGAGGACCTACACTGCTACCTGCAGTACACTGTGCCCGAAGGCGGCATACTCATCCCCTCTCACATCCACTTGGTAGAATCTAGTGAATGTATGGACCGAAGACCAAGTGGCAGCCTTGCAAATCTGAGCCATGGAGGCCTGGTGATGCACTGCCCATGAAGCACTAACTGCTCTAGTCGAGTGCGCTTTAACCTGAAAAATAGGAATCGTCTTTCCTAAACCATAGGCCTGAATAATGACTTGTCGAATCCAACTCGAAATAGTGGACTTCGACTGCCTGGCCCAATCAGTCTTTCGTATCTGAGCCGTAGCCTGCAGATACATTTTTACCGCTCTTACAACATCTAAAGAGTGTAGCTACATCTGGATTCAGATGGAATCCTGAAACCACTTTAGGTAAAAAAGCTGGGTGAGGACGCAACACCACCCTGTCTTCATGAATAATCAAATATGGCTCTTTACATGAAAGAGCTGCCAATTCCGATACCCTCCTTGCTGAGGATATAGCTACAAGAACAGTTACTTTGTCAAAAGAACTAAAGAAGCGTGGAGCAATGGTTCAAATGGTTGTTTCTGTAAAACGGACAAAACCAAATTTAAGTCCCATGGGCACACGGGAGGCTTAACCGGTGGATTCGCTGGACAAAGGCCCGGATCAGGGAATGAGAGGCAAGCAGTCTTTGAAAGAATACCGAGAAGGCCCAGATCTGGCCCTTGATAGTGCTCAAGGCCAGCTTCATTTCTACGCCTAATTGAAGAAAGGCAAGAATCCTGCTAATGGCATACTTTCTAGGATGCCACCCTCTGGTTTCACACCAGAAAACATATGCCTTCCAGATTCTGTAGTAGATGAGCCTAGAGGCTGGCTTTCTAGCGTTAACCAGAGTGGATAGGACTGGGCCAGAGAGCCCAAGACTCCTCAAAATGTGGGTCTCAACAGCCAAACCGTCAAATTTAGACTTTGTAAGGCAGGATGGAATTTTGGACCCTGTGAGAGTAGATCTGAGCGTAGCGGAAGAACCCAAGGTTTCCCCTCTGCCATTTTCACGATCTCTGCATACCAAGACCGTCTAGGCCAAGCCGGGGCTACCAGAATCACCGGCTTTCCTTCTCTCTCGACTCCCCGGAGGAATCGTGGGAGAAGCGGAACTGGAGGGAACGATTACATCAGAGAATACTGATCCCATGGAATTGTTAAGGCATCCGATTTTTTTTTTTGTGCCAGCGGATCCCTTGTCCTTCACAAAAAATTGTCCAGCTTTGTGTTGAACCTGGAAGCCAACAGGTCTTCATCTGGGGTACCCCATTTCTGACATATGGCCTGAAATATGTTGGGGTATAGAGACCATTTGTCAAGGTCACCTGTGGCCAGGTGACAGATGCACACCGTAGGGGGACAGGAGTGCACCGCGAGGTAGTGAACCCTATGGCTGGCTTCTGCGGATAGGAAACTGGGTGGTTGTGGAAAGCGGGACCAGAGGAGCACAACCGGGATCCTAACAGAAGCTAGAGCCAAGATTCCCCAGGGCGCGGAGTCTAAGACCCAGCTGGTCTTCTCCAGGGCCTCTAGTGGTGAGGATGTTATGCTGCAGGCTGGGACCAGGTCGCGGCCCCTGGAGTTTCCTAGCTCACGCCCCGTAGGATAAGGGGAAAAGAGGGGAAGCAGCAGCACATGATAAGAGAGAACCGAATAACAAGCTGAAGGTCAGGGGCCACAAGCAGACAAGGATAACGAAGAACGAGCCGAAGGTCAAGGGTCACGAGCAGACAGGGATAGTCGGGGACAAGCCAATAACGTAACCGAGACAGACGTAGCACACGGCAGGCAGGAACCCAAACACACAATGCCTAACAAACACGTTGATCAGCAAAGCAGGCTTGCAGTGCACAGGTTAATATAGTGTTCTGTGATAGGACCTGGGGTGGAGTCTGGCTGGGAGGAGATTATAAAGGAAGCCAGGTGAAAGGGCTCAGGCCTCTAAGATGAACACATGGGAAGGAAGGTAAGCTGACAGACAAACACTACTGCATATCCATGACACCATTCTCCTGGACTCAGCTGCTGGCGCCTTAGAAAATCCGCCTGCCAATTTTCTACCACTGGAATGAAGACCGCATACAGACAGGGAACATGCCTTTCTGCCCAAGAAAAAACGTGATTCACCTCTTTTTGGGCATCCAGACTCCTGGTGCCCCCTTGGTGATTGATATAAGCCACTGCTGTGGCATTGTCGGACTGTATCCGGACAGGACAACCCTGTAACCGGTCAGTCCAGACCCTGAGGGGCAGATGAATTGCCCGAATCTCCAGAATGTTGATGTGCAAGACCATTTTCCCCGGGCAGAAGCTTCTTCCAGAACTGCCCCCCAGCCTATAAAGCTGGCGTCTGTGGTTACGATTTTCCAAGTAACTGGAATAAAGGATTTTCCCTTTAGCAGATTCTGGGGCAGCAATCACCAATTGAGACTCTGGTGAACCTGTGGTGACAGGTCCATTGGAAGGTCCAAGGCTTGAACTCTTCTGTTCCAGGCAGACAGGATGCTGCTCTGCAAAGGCCTTGAGTGAAACTGGGCATAAGGAACAGCCTCAAATGAGGCTACCATCTTTCCTAATAACCTCGTGCATAGACAAATAGAAGGATTTTTCCTTGCTTTGATTACTCAGACCAAATCCTTTATGGACGGCCGCACTCTGCAGAAGATGCTGGTTTATTAATAAAATCCATGAAACACAACAAAAACACCCCAAAAAAATATAACACAGGAATTAGCTAACGCGTTTCACATCATAGGATGCTTACTCATAGCTGAAAATGCAAGGAAATCAAACATGTTTAAATATAAAAATGGGCCATACCGCCTACCAAGGACAGGTGTGGCTAAATACCATGTGATCAAAATCATGATTGAATCCAATGAAAACAAGAACAAGTGCACGGAAAAAGAGTGATGCACCTGTGAAATGTGAAGAAAAGGGAAAATCAAAACTGATGGTGCAAAAAAAAAAAGAAAAAGAAAAAATGAGAAATGGATGTGAGTGGATATGTGTAAAACTATGTGATGTGTTATGAATAGTGAAAAGAGGCAATATGTAAAATAGTGTGCAAGAGAATAATGAAAAAATAATAAAATATATAAAAAATATAAAAAAAATAAAAAATGAGAGAAAATAAAAGTGAAAAAATAAATGAAATGAATAAATAAAAAAAATGAAAAAATTAATGAAACAAAAGAGGTGTAGAAGTGAAAATGAATAGTGTGTGTAAGAGGTGTGTGATGAAGAGAAGTGAATAATAAATCATTAATTGTGAAAGTGGGGGATCAATGAGTGAGGTGACACATATATGTGTATGCATAATTGTGTGGTGAAAAGATATGATAAAACCATGTGTGAGGTATTGACTAGAAAAGGTAATGAAAAGAAAACAAAACAAAAAGAAGTGATAATGCGAAGGATAAATAACAATGAAAAGTGATGAAAAAGGTGAGATAAAAAGAATAGAAGGGAGATGAACTTCATCTCCCTTCTATTCTTTTTATCTCACCTTTTTCATCACTTTTCATTGTTATTTATCCTTCGCATTATCACTTCTTTTTGTTTTGTTTTCTTTTCATTACCTTTTCTAGTCAATACCTCACACATGGTTTTATCATATCTTTTCACCACACAATTATGCATACACATATGTGTCACCTCACTCATTGATCCCCCACTTTCACAATTAATGATTTATTATTCACTTCTCCATCACACACCTCTTACACACACTATTCATTTTCACTTCTACACCTCTTTTGTTTCATTCATTTTTATTTTTTTTTATTATTTATCCATTTCATTTTTTTTTCCACTTTTATTTTCTCTCATTTTTTTTTACTTTTATTTTTTATATATTTTATTATTTTTTCATTATTCTCTTGCACACTATTTTACATATTGCCTCTTTTCACTATTCATAACACATCACATAGTTTACACATATCCACTCACATCCATTTCTCATTTTTTTTTTTTTTTTTTTGCACTATCAGTTTTGATTTTCCCTTTTCTTCACATTTCACAGGTGCATCACTCTTTTTCCTTGCACTTGTTCTTGTTTTCATTGGATTCAATCATGATTTTGATCACATGGTATTTAGCCACACCTGTCCTTGGTAGGCGGTATGGCCCATTTTTATATTTAAACATGTTTGATTTCCTTGCATTTTCAGCTGTGAGTAAGCATCCTATGATGTGAAACGCGTTAGCTAATTCCTGTGTTATATTTTTTTGGGGTGTTTTTGTTGTATTTCATGGATTTTATTAATAAACCAGCATCTTCTGCAGAGTGCGGCCGTCCAGAAAATCTTTTTCCCTATTACCTACATTGCACAGAGCCAGCACCTGTTTGCATTCAGAGTGGGGCGGGAGTATCACATGGACACAGCAGCTTGTGAGCGATAATTTCTCTTCTTCAATACAAATCCTTTATGGCTTTGGCCTTTGATCTGGGTAAGAATACCCTGCTTTGGATCGTGTCTATGACCATGCCCAAATACTCCAGCCTCTTTTTTGGGGCTGTAAGGAGGATTTTTCTAGATTGAGGACCTAGCCTAGCTACTCTAAATACTCCACTGTGCTGCGCACATTGCGGTCTAGGCGTGCTACGGACTGATCTATGAGCAGCAGATCATCCAGATAAGCTGTTACTGCTATGCCCCGCAACCTTAGCTTCGCCAGGGGCGGGGCTAGTACCTTTGTGAACACTCGAGGTGCGGTAGCCAGACCGAATGGTAGGGCCACAAACAAAGTGGCGCTGATCCACGGCAAACCTTAGAAACTTTTGGTGAGCGGGGAATATTGGCACATGTAGATATGCATCTCTGATGTCTTTTGATGCCAGGAATTCTCCTCCCTGAAGGGTAGAGACCACTGAACGGACAGACTCCATGCGGAAAGAGCGAATGTTCAGAAACTGATTCAGATCTTTCAGACCTAGAATAGGTCTGACATCCCCGTTTTTGGTTTTGGAACCGTAAAGAGGTTTGAGTAGAAGCCTGAGCCCTGTTCCTCTGGGGCTACCTTTTATGATTACCCCTTTGATTACCCCTTGGGCCAACAGACGTTCCAGGGCCAAAACAAAGGCCTCCTTTTCTGGATTTTTGGAGATTCTTGATCTCAGAAAACGGGATGGCGGAAGTTCCCGGAACTCCAGCTTGTAGCCTAGAGATACCGTGGAGATGACCCATTTGTCCTGAACCTCTTCTCGCCAGGCGTCTGCAAACCGCAGCAGCCTGCCCCCCACTCGGCCGAGCGGGGGCGCCCCTTCATAGGGAAGTTTTGCGGTTCTACTTAGCAGACCTTGAACCCCAAGATCTTTTCTGCCCTTGGGCTTGGCCCTGGGCCTTTCCCCCTAGTATTGGACTGGGGAGGCCGTCGCCACTGCCTGGAAGTCGAAGCTCCAGGGGCTGGGGAAAGGGAACGTTTCGATGAGGGACGTTTTTACTTTTTTTTTTTTTTTTTTTTTTTTACCGGTAACAATGTGGATTTGCCTCCAGTAATCTTTTGGATATATTTGTCCAAATCATCCCCAAACAGGCGTTTCCCCATAAAATGGGAACGCAGCCAAGTATCTTTTGCAAGAAACCTCGGCTTCCCAATGCTTTAGCTAAAGGGACCTGCGCATGTGTACCAGCAGGAGATTAGGTGGGATGCTTGCTGAACAGAGTCCATAATCGCATCAACCACAAAACACAGGGCCTTAGGAAGGTCTGCATAAACCTCAACTTCCTCTGCAGGGAGGAGGTTAACCACCTGTTTCATTTGTTCCTTGAGGAGCTGGCACATGCCAATTGTATTTTATGTGGTACGCACCATCTCTGTATAATATTGCACCTGCATCTTAAGCACCTGAGAGGTAGAAGATATCTTCTCAACCTCTGAATCCTTAGACTGCTTCTGATTCCCATCTCCAGATAGGGATATCTCATCAGAATGCTCATCTGATGAGGAACCCAAAGCAAAGGAAGGGGGATCTACCACGCTTTCTGCCACCTTTTAAGGAGGTTGCGATTAATGTAGCAATCCTTCTTTCCAAGCCATTCAAAGCAGCTTTCATAGTGTCCTCAGTGACCTATACAGGAGCTGCAACATTAGGAGAGGCTGCAAAGCCTAACAGGGGTACAGACTCATCCTGTGAGGCTGCTACCAGTCTGTCGGGGGGATGGTAATCTGCAGGCATGTCCAGAACCCCTAGCTCTAGGCGGGGATTTCTTAGTGCCTCTTTTACCTGCCCCTGAAACCCTCTTACTGGGAGACATTGCCCTAAGCTTCAAAGCAGAGGTACTAGTACAAGTGCAACCACTGTTGTGCTCTTAGTCTTACAATACATATATATTAGCTCACTGCACAACCTTATGCCGAGTAGGTGTCTTAGTTATGCCTGGATCCGATCCGCTGAGATGCTTGCAGCACTCAGCTCTGTGTCCCACCGCTTTACAGAAGGCTCTGGCGTGATGGGCTTTTAAATAATGCAGATTTGTCACCTGCCCACTGATGCGCCATGCACACGCACGGCGGAGCAACCATGCCTCCCCCCTTCCTTCCCTGTCGCCTGTACAGTCAAAAGCGTGCCCCCTGCATGCGCACTGTCATGGCGGCGGTGAGGGGGGAGAAGAGAAGACCACTGGAGGACTTCACGGGACCCCAAGACTGCGTGGGGTCCCCCCTCTTATAGTTATTGTTGCGGAGGAGGTGAGCGGTTTTATCAGACCAACTTCACTGAGCGTGTCCCTGGATGGCATGTAAGTATAAACCAGGTATGCTACTTACTCCCTCTGGTGGCGAAAACCAGGTAAGACATGTAACTACTCACAGATAATATTCAAAAAATTTATATTCACTTAGGTTATCCCTGCCGCAGGAAACTGCTGAGAACAACAGATCCAGCCTTCACCCATCACGGCGGGTAATGTTGTGCCAACCTTCAGGATTTTGGGTTCCTACTTACAGGATCCTCTTCCCTGGACCTGTAGAAGACTCTGCCAGAAACTTTTCGTGCCACTGTTCTAATAGTACACCATAGCCTGGATCCCAGAGCCCAGACCTCCGAAAAGAGACGTTACAAGCAAAACCTTGTTTCTTCTTTCCACGAGGCCCAGGTACCATCCATCTTGGGCGTTTAGTATTAGCCCACGGTATGGATCCGGTTGTATAGCTCCTAGGCCTCCGCAGAGACCATCAAACAGAGCTTTCTTCTTGGCACATGTTCAACATGACCAACCACCTTAGACACTGGTGAAAAAACTGAGGTGCTCTCCACATGGGAGGGGTTATATAGGGGAGGAACTCGCCTTGTAATTAGGGTTGCCAGTGTCCAATCACTTGATGGTGACGATCTAACTCACTAAGTAATTATCCAAGTCACTGTGTGCCGTGATGTATGAACAAGAAAGAATGTTTTTCCAGTTCACGAGTTCCTGGTAGAAACCGTAAAAAAAGTGGCAGGATTCTGGGCGGAAACCTTTTTTCTCCAGATCCTTGTAAAAAAAAAAAAAAAAGGTTTCCGTTTTTCTGATGACCCAGCGTCTGTCTGGAACAAAAACCCCAAACTGGACGCAGTCTTCTCTCAGGTCTCCAGACACATGGATCTGGCCTTCGAGGATATGGGGGCTCTGGCAGACATTATGGACAAGAGAATAGATTTCCTTCTAAAGAAGACCTGGGCATCAACTTTAGGGAATTTGAAACCAGAAATGGCGGTCACAGTAGTGGCCCGTAACCTTGAGCATTCGCTTACCCAGATTCAGGCTCATATTGAAGCAGGTACTGCTAAAGAGACTATTTTGTCATCCTTTCCGACCATTTTGCGAGGGGTAGCATACATAGCGGATGAATCTGCGGAGTCGGTTCGCATTTCGGCCAGAACTGCAACATTAGCCAACTTGTCCAGAAGGGCCCTCTGGCTAAAGACATGGCCAGGCGACAATGCTTTTAAGGTTATGTGGCATTCTGCTGCCTGGGGATCTACTGTTTGGCCCAGGCCTGGAAGCAGTGCTAAACCGTACAGCGGACAAGAAGGCGGCCTTCCCGGTTAAACGAAAACCCCCAATACAAACTAAGAAGGGGTTTCGGGCGTAGAAACAAAGAGGGCCCCCCAAACCAGAGGGGAAAAAAGAAAACCTGGGGCCGAAAGGGCAGAGGGGCGATTTTTTTCGCCCTCCTGAGCAGCCCCGAAAAAGTCAATGACCCACTGGTCACAGTGGGAGGAAGATTGGGGGCCTTCTTCCCACAGTGGGAAGCAATTTCCCCCAATCAATTTATCCTGGGGATCATAAGGAGGGGGTACTGCCTAGACTTTACAGAACCTCCCCCACAAAGGAGCCTAGTCGCACACCTTCCCAGATGTACGACAAAGGCAGAGGCCCTATTGAGTGCATTAAGGGAACTAGAGGAACACAACGTGGTTCGCAGAGTTCCAAAAGGGGAGGGGGGGGCTTCTATTCACACATTTTCATAGTGAAAAAGTCCTCAGGAAGTTAGACTATTCCTAAACTTAAAACCCCTGAACCAATCGATTGCCTACAAGAGGTTCCGTATGGAATCGATATGCACAGTCAGGAACGTTGCTACCCCAGAACTGTTATATGGTGTCTCTGTATTTAAAGGACGCCTACCTCCACGTCCCTATTGCAGAAACCTTTCAGAAGTTCCTGTGTCTGGCAGTAAACGTAGATGGAGAAACAATTCATCTGCAGTTTCAAGTACAGCCTTTCGGCCTATCCTCGTCACCCCGAATATTTAGGAAGATCATGGCAGAAGCCATGGCCTTTCTGCAACTCGGGAGTCTCAATTTTCGCATGTCTGGATGACTTGCTCCTCTTTGCTGCATCTCCAGATCAGCTAATCAAGGATCTGGAACTAACTTAAATAAATGCATTCAGAAACTCATACATCCGGATCGATCCGGATTCATCCCAAATAGATCTACTAGTGACAATATCAGAAGGCTGTATTTGAATTTACAGACGCAAACTGAGAATATAGGTGACAGATTCATTCTATCCCTGGACGCCACTAAGGATTTTGGCAGCCTAGAGTGGGATTATCTCTGGCATGTCCTAGAGAAATTTGGGTTTGGCCCCGTTTTCATTAAGTGGGTAAAAACACTTTATAACTCCCCAAGCGCAAAAATAAAAATCAACAACGAATACTCAAAGACGTTTAGGCTTGAAAGGGGGACAAGGCAGGGATGCCCTCTGTCCCCCCTTCTCTTTGCTTTGGCAATAGAGCTATTAGCAATTGCGATTAGAACCACACAGGGCATACAAGGGTTCCAGAGAGGGGCAGGGGAGGAAAAAAATGCACTTTATGCGGACAATGTCCTGCTTTTCTTGGGGGACTCTACAACATCTTTAAAAACGGCAGTGCAGACAGTGAAGACATTTGGACGATTTTCGGGCCTGGTGATAAACTGGGGGTAGTCTGTACTTCTGCCGGTGGAACCAGTAGGCAATGCCGTTTTTGCAGGAATCCCCCAATTAAAAATAGTGGAAAAAATGGATTATCTTGGGATAGTGGCAACATGAGACCCAGAACAATACATCAGTAACAAGCTAGAGCCACTTTTAGTTAAGTTTAAACGTAAAGCTGATATTTGGGGACGGCTTCCTCTATCGGTGGCCGGACGAAGTAATCTCAGCAAGATGATCTGGATGCCACAACTGCTTTACGTGCTCCATAACACCAGTATGGATAGGTAAAGCATCGTTTAAAAAAATAGAGATCCTCTTCAGGGAACTAATCTGGAAGAAGGGAAAGGCGAGGATCAGTCTCCAAACATTACAACTGCCAACAAATAAGGGAGGCTTGGCCGTCCCACACACTCGCAGCTATTTTTTAGCAGAACCGCTACAGCATCTGGGGGGGTGTATCATAGGAGAAGGGAGCGCCAGTGGGAAAATTATGTTAATGGGGGCCCCACATAATTCCATAATAGAAACCCACATCCAACGGTTAATTAAGTCAGGAATTTCTAAAGGCCTTATTTAATAATTATATACGCAGATTAGCGTTGGTTCTATATTGGGGGAGAGTGTGGGAAAAAATTAACAAAAATGGGAGGAGGATGTAGGCCCTATAACCACTGAACAATGGGAACGGATATTGGAGTTAGGGACATCGGTGTCACTCTCCCCGTCACAGAGAGTATCCCATCTATCCCATCTATTTCTAGTGCATAGAGTTTACTACACCCCAAAGAGATTACATATGTTTTGAAGGATACCAGATGACAAATGTCCTAGGTGTCAAAGTACAGGAGACCTTATACACATGATGTGGAAATGCCCAAAGTTACATAGGTACTGGGTTAAGGTACTAGACATCATGGCTAGAGTGTGCTTATTGGGTTGCATAGAGGAGAGGTATGAGCAAAAGGGCATCACAGTAGCGGTAATAAGGTGCCTGTTTCAGGCCAGAAAATTGATAGCACAAAACTGGCAATCACAGAAAGCACCGGCATCGGCGGAATGGGTTAATGTAATAAACACGACGGTGTGGAAGGAAAAAGTAGTTCTAACTAGACGTGGCAATTTTAACAAATTTCAAAACACTGTGGGACCCCTGGCTGAGTAGAATGGGGTGCCCACCCTAGAGAGAGGGGAAGAATTCAGTAGCTAGAGATTAGCCCGATGAGAGAGAGAGAGAGAGAGCAAATGGAGAAAGAGAGTTGTATTTTATAGATAGAGGACAAACTCACTTGGAAAGTAAGAGAAGCAGGAAGGAGAAGGAAAAAAATATTTTCGCTGTAGTAGTGGCAGAATTTGTGTGTGAAGTACAAATAAGATGATGGGGGTGAAGGGGGGAGGGGAGGGAGGGACATGGGTACAGTGGGCACTTTAAAGTTCATACAATGTGATGCATGTATAAAGATGTATGTATTTTAAATAGATTTTCTCTTACCGTCCATGGACTGACACAGCTGGATACTGTAAACGTGTGGGTATATGTCCCTGCTCGCAGGAGAAGATCTAGGCATAATGTTAGATGTTAGAAACATACATTCTAGAACAAACCAGAGCTGAACAGCCCTGCCCAGGGGGGCGGTCCCTCCGGACATTACCCTCCCACCTGCAGTCAGCAGACCTCAGTTTTTTTCTGCCTAGCAGAAGGAGAAGACGTGGCTCTCTCAGGAGCCAGTCTCCTGGAAGATTTTACTTTTAAATTTTATTCCTTTGGGAATTTTATTATTTTATTTTTGAGACCTTCAATCAACTGTCGGCTGGGCAACAGGTTGGGTACACTGGTATCCTTGTCTTCCCTGTCCGACCATCGAGCGTGCTGATCCTCGCCTTGTGTGCGTGAGACTCAGTTCACGACATGCCCCATGACTCCAGGGGTGGCCGGGTTGCTTTCATGCTCCCGCGGTCCTCTCAAGATTGAACAGTACCTGACTGACTGTATCTCTCGCGGTGGACCGGGCCGAGAGCTACGCAGTACTGCTCTGTGATAGGTCTGTCTGAAACAAGCCAGTGGGTCCCTGAAAGGGACAAGTAAGTAGTCTCTCCTACTGCAGGTGAGTACATGCTGGCTGTGCTTCTTTATATGGGGGGTTTCTCCCTGTCTCCCCCCTGTACTGGTGCTGTGAGGTGCTTGGGGGTCACTCTGGCCTAACTGGGCGCTCATGTCTGTAGTGGGTTCTGGAGAGAGGGGCAGTTTTTTCTGGTGTGTGAGGTGATTATTGCGTGCGCTGTTTGAGGTGGCTATTGCGTGCGCCATTAGCGCGCATTAGAGCCATTTTGGGTGGTTCAATGGCGCAGTTATAGCTGCGGCCGATGGCCATTTTCTTGTGGCCGCCGCGCATTTATTTTCGGTTTCGGCCTCTAGCGGCGGTGCTGCGGCGCGGATCTCCTCACAATCTCCTCACAGATTCTTCACTCTCCTCAGGCTCACAGCGCGCTTCAGCAGGACTGAGTGGTCCTTAAGGGTTGGTGAGTCCTCCGGGTACAACCAAACAATACTCCTGCGCTCTGATGTTTTGGTGTATGCGGGGCGTGTCGATCATTCCTCAGTAAACAGGCAACACTTTAGGAATCTTGCAGCCCTCCTCAGAACTATGGGTGTTCATACAACTGTAAAAAAGCAAAAAACAGGAGGGCGCACCGACCTAGTGTATTACCAGATAAAATCTTTATTAAAATGTATAAAAACAGCAATGGTCCTACTCACAAGCAGAGCGTTAAAATGAGCTTTTTCTAGTGACCAGCCTGAATCATAGGACGACTGAAGTCAAAACTCGATGACCAGAGAGATAGATGGTACCTCAAATGTGCTGGATGGCTGACGCGTTTCCGGGGCGCACCCCTTTCTTCAGAGCCTACACAGCTTGTGGTATCCTCCGGGTATTCCCTCCTCAGCGTAGCCAGTGGGTGGACTGTGTATATTCACTGTATAGTGTATAAGGTCTCAGAGGGTGGCGTTATGGAGTCTGATACACCTGCTCTCCACACTTGTCTGGGGCAACTGGCAGTGCTGCACAGTCAAACATGTTCATATGTTTCCTGCACCTTCGGTCCTTATGGACCAGTTGTCAGCAGTCCTGGAATCATTCCTGTCAGAATGGAAGCGGTGTGCGAGCAAAAGGAGCTATAAGCCCCCTCTCCCCACAAAAATCTTTAGTGTAGGAGTGCTCTGATTCAGATATGGGCCTAGCTACTGTGCTCAGGACCCTACCTCTAAATATTTAATGTTTATGAACAGGACATTCCCTTGTGAGGAAGACTCCAGTTCTGTGTCAGTGAATGACAGGGCGCTGGTAAGTGATCTCATTGATGATGTGAGGAACACTCTCAAGCTGGAATTGCTGTGGCTGAGGTACCTCAGGGGACGCTGTTTCCCTTGGTTCCTAAAAAGCCTTTCTTTTACACAGCTCCCTCACTGTTTTCCTCACACGCTGCGTCAAGAGCAGCATGGATGATACAGTGGTATACAGTGTTTCCCTCCCCTGGTCGACCTGAGGCAACATTTCCCACCATTTCCTGGGGAATGCTTTGAACTCTGACAGACGCACGGTCTGAGGGTCAGGGCGCTTGTAAGTGATCTCATTGATGATGTGAGGAACACTCTCAAGCTGGAATTGTTGTGGCTGTGGTACCTCAGGCGGACGCTGCTTCCCTTGGTTCCTTCAAGCTTTTCTTTTACACAGCTTCCTCACTGTTTTCCTCACACGCTGCGTCGAGAGCAGCATGGATGATATAGTGGTACACAGTGTTTCCCTCCCCCTGGTCGGTGCAGCATGGTGGGGGTGGGACTTTATTCATTTATGTCTCAAGTCCCTGTGAGCCTTCTGTGTGATGTCCTGAGGCAACAACAGGGTCTCTGCACCTGTGATTTCCCACCATTTCCTGGGGAACGCTCTGAGCTCTGACAGACACACGGTCTGAGGATGAGAGGTTACCTGTTACCTGCATGCTGCTTTGGCAGCACAGTCAAGCAGGTTGGAATGATACAGAGATTATGCGCCTCTGCGCCATAATTTAAACTCATCCTATACCTCTACACTGCATACATTCACAGTGTATGTATGTGTTATTGGTCTCTGTGTTTGCGTGGGTGTATCTCCTCACGTTCCAATGCTGTGTTTTAGTGTCATACATGATATAAACGTACAAAATATGTTTATGCACAACTCCAGATACATTCACAGTATATGTATGTATGCATTATACTCTCTGGGTCGGCGTGGGCTTCCGCCGGGGGCTCCAGTGTCCTCCTGCACTCTCATGGTATGTTTATTGCACATACTATACATGTTTACAGTATGGGTATACTGTTTGCGTGGGGGTTCCTCCCGGGTACTCCGGTTCCTCCCCCCCCCCCACGCTCCAATGGAAATGCACAGCATAAACATGTGCAATATGTTCAAAATTTCAGGGGGAAAGGAAAGTGGGATTTTTACACGGTGCTAACAATGGGGTAGTAATGAGGAGGAGGAGGAGATCCTTGTTTAAAAGTTTGTTACCATTTTATTATACCAATTTAAACATAGATATAAAGAAAACACAAAAAAATGACACATTGGATAAGACCAAGGTGGTGGTATTATACATGTAAAGTGGTCACAGAAACATGGTTATTTTCAAATGTAAAGAGCAGAGAGCTTAATGCATCAGCCCGACATGTTTCGCTATATGTAGCTTCTTCAGGGGCGGTGCGTTTTATGCTCAATGGTAGAGAAAATAACTGCATAAATGAAAAGGAAACTTTTAAACAAGAATCTCCTCCTCATTACTACCCCATTGTTAGCACCGTGTAAAAATCCCACTTTCCTTTCCCCCTGAAATTTTGAATACATTTATCTGGGATGTGGTGCCTATATATGTGGGTGTTTTCCCCTTGACTGGACCCAAACATATAAAAATGTGCAATATGTTGATTCACATGCTATCATTCCTACACGGTATCTGTGTGCTGTCTGCGTGGAGTTCTTCCGAGTGTTCCGGTTTCCTCCCACGCGCTGACGGTATGTGCGCCTTTGGCCTTCTGCACAGTTAAACATGTTCAATGTTTATCACGCATGCTATAATACCTACACGGTATGTGTAGGCAGTCTGTGTGGTTTTCCTCCGGGTGCTTCGGCGCTATGCACAGTCTAAATTTGTGCGATTGGATATCCACATACTAACATACCTACAAAAACAGAAACCGCTCAGGTGTGGACGTCCTCCAGGTGACTATCTCCTCCCAACAGCCAAGGGTGCAGGCAATGCAATTTCAGGCAAAACAAAAGATCAAGTCTTCTGGACAGCAGCACTCCAATAAAAAGCCTTTATTATGTAAAATCTTCAAATATCCAAATACAGCACAGCAAGTCACAAAATTCTGGTTAGAGCTGACTAGTTTCACACTTTCTTAGTGTTTAATCATAGCTATGATTAAACACTAAAAGTGTGAAACTAGTCAGCTCTAACCAGAATTTTGTGACTTGCTGTGCTGTATTTGGATTTTTGAAGATTTTACATAATAAAGGCTTTTTATTGGAGTGCTGCTGTCCAGAAGACTTGATCTTTTGTTTTGCCATACTAACATACCTACCCGGTATGTCTGTGCAGTCTGCGTGGGTTTCCACCCACGCTACATGACATGCATGCCTGAGTATGCGTGGGGTACTTCGGTTCCTCCCACGCGCCAACGGTGTGCGCGCCTTCAGTGGTATGCACACATGGGCTTGTGCAAAATGTTTAGCACACATACTATAATACCTACACGGTATGCGTATGCAGTCTGCATGGGTTTCATCCGGGTGCTCAGGTTTCTCCCCTGCGTTCCAATGGTGTGCGCATTTTCAGCGCTATGCACAGTATAAACATGTGCAATTTGTTTATTCGCAGGCTAACATACCTACACGGTTGTGTACGCAATCTGCGTGGCTGGTTTACGTCCAAGCCCCGATGATGTGCGCGCCTTCGTCGCTGGCACGGTATAAACGTGTTTAATAGGTTTATCCACACATACTAAACTACATGCGCCGTATATGGTGGTATTATGCTCTTTGAGGCTGGGTGGGTTTCCTCCCACACTCTATTTGCGCATTGACGCAATACATAGTATAAACTATGTGTTTGTACAATCAGCACTTATCCATGGGTAGCTGCTGGATGGAGCATTGTCACAAGGATCCCTGGTTTCAGGGGTACCACTTTCCACCTGCTTTCAGTGGTGATCAGAAGCGCTGGCTTGGACTGTGTTCGCCAGGCTGAGGTTAGCGTTACGCCCGTTAGTGGCTGTGTCTCTGGCGGTTTTTGTAGCTCAAAGACTGGGCAAAAGCCTCTGCTTCAACCATCAGTCGTCTAGCAGGTGCACTGCAACTGTGTTAGCCTTTAGGGTCTCTGTGCCCAGGGTGGGTTTGCGCCACCTGTGGAGGCTGAGGTACTGGTCCTCTGACCGAGTTTCTAGGGAAGCTCTGTAAAGTTGCCTTTATTGGCCAACAGTTGAGGCATTGCGGAGTCTCTTTGGGATTTTTATACATCTCGCTGTAAGACGGTCCTGTCAGCCATGTGCATTGCAGGGGAAGGGTCCTTGCATCCAGAGGTGTTTCCACCTCCTTTACCGGAGGTGGGGCACCGGAAGTGGACCTTATGGCCTCTCGACTCACTCGCAAGGTGGCAAGATCGTGGTTAGGTCCAGGGACCCCTGGGCGGACGCGTCAGACGCGTTGGAAGCCCATGGGGGCAGTATCGCCTTGTATATGCTTACTCTCCGCTACTGTTGTTGCCTCGCCGGCTTCGCAGAGTAGGGCCATTCCAGTGATCCTCATTGCTCCGGAACGGCGACATTGGTACGCCAATCTACTTTGGCTAGTCGCAGACGTTCCTGGCGACTGCCTATTGGGGTGGACCTTCTGTCTCATGATCCCATACTTCATCCTGCTTTACAGTCCTTGGCTTTAATGGCATGGCTGTTTAAAGCCAGGTGCTGAAGGACCGAGTTCTCTCGTATTCGGTCATCTCTTCTATGTTGTTGACACGGTAATCTTCCTCCAGAAAGATATCTCACCGTACCTGGAAGGCTTACATCGCTATGTGCGAGGAACTTGAGTGGCGTCCTCGGATGTATTCCGTTCCCAGGATTTTGCTCTTCTTACCGCGTGGTGTGACCCAAAAGCTGGCCTTGCATACCTTTTTTGAGGGTCGGATTTCGGCCCGGGCTGTCTTTTTCAACGACCGCTACCGGGCCATTCCTTGATGGCACCTTTTGTGCAGGGGCTTCGCCATGTGATCCCCTGTGTCCACCAAGGCATTTGGTGCTTCCTGGGCCTTCCGACATCAAGCGTCGGTTGCACAAGTTTGCAAGGCGACGACCTGGTCGTCCGTTCATACCTTTTCAAGATTTTATAAGGTTGATGTGGCTGCATCTTTGGATGCTCCCTTCGGCCACAAAGCATTGCAGGCCGCTGTTTAATGTTGCAACTCCTCCGTTGAGGAGCTCTGCTTGTTTGGAGTGAAGTTTTGGTTGTTCCTTTACTACTGCTCCCACCCTTCTGATACTGCTTTGGGACGTCCCACACGTTTACAGTATCCATCTGTGTCAGTCCATGGACGGTAAGAGAAAATAGGATTTTTGTACTCGCCGTAAAATCCATTTCTCTGACGTCCATGGACTGACACAGCACCCACCCTTCCTTTTAAGGTTTGTACTGCTTTGTTACGAACTGAGGTCTGCTGACTGCAGGTAGGAGGGTAATGTCCGGAGGGACCGCCCCCCTGGGTGGGGCTGTTCAGCTCTGGTTTGTTCTAGAATGTATGTTTCTAACAATCTAACATTTTGCCTAGATCTTCTCCTGCGAGCAGGGACATATACCCACACGTTTACAGTATCCAGCTGTGTCAGTCCATGGACGTCAGAGAAATAGATTTTACGGTGAGTACAAAAATCCTATTTTTTTTTTTTTGTATGGAAGAAAACAATAAAGAATATATAAATAAAATAAAAAAAGATGTGGCTTGTGCTGGCCGTGCACTGTGCGAGGGATCGGCCGAGCCCATTTTCGAAGGGCGAGCGTTCGGCCGTGGGTGCAGGCGGTGGTGCCATCATGTGGTGGCCGATGGATCGTTTGGAGTACATAGATGAAATAAATTTGGTTCGTTTTTTTTTTTTGCATTTGCCTGGTGCGGACGGCTCGGACGGGAAACACATTGACCTTTCGATTTGTTCGTTCGTTCGGCGGAGGTTTTCCGGGCTTGCCGTTCGTTTTTTTTCCATGGAGGCGTTGTCGGTGATTGACGATTTGTGCTCATTGGCTTGCTGAGGGACGAGCGGGGTGTCTGTGTGATAGATTTTTCATGTAGTGTGTGGCCAGCATTAGTCTTACGCCACAGGTGCTCAAGAAAAAAAAAAAAGGATCTGGAACTAACAAAGGAAACTCTGACAGGGCTGGGATGGCTGCTTAATCTGGAAAAGTCCAGCTTGATTCCAGCTCGGTGCATTACCTACTTGGGGTACCTGCTGGACTCTACCCAGCTGAGAGTTTTTCTCCCAACAGAGAAAATACAGAAAGTGGACAGAGCAGTAGCATCTCTCCAAAACAACCAGCAGGTACCAATAAGAGCAACAATGTCAACCCTGGGGTTACTGACTACAGCCATCCCAGCGGTCCAGTGGGCAGGTCTACATTTCCATCATCTGCAGGCCTTTGTCCTAAAAGTGTGCGATAACAGCCAGGAGTGGTTGGACACCTTACTATCATTTCCTCAAGTAAAAAGATCTCTCTGGTGGTGGAGGAAGCTGTTGCAAGGGCGTCTGTGGCTCATTCCGGTTTCCAGGGTGATGACCACAGACGCAAGTGGCAGAGGTAGGGGAGCACACTTGGTATCTCGGCTGGCACAGGGCACCTGGAAAGGCGAGGACCTCAAGAGGTCGTCCAACTGTAAAGAACTAAAGGCAGTCGGATTGGCACTCAAAGCTACTCAAAGCCTTCAGAGGGGAACTTCAGGGCCACCACATCCAAGTGCGCTCAGACAACTCCTCGGCCGTCGCTTTATATAAACAAGCAGGGCGGCACGAGGAGTGGAGTCCTGTTGGCCCTAGCAACGGAGGTCCTGAGCTGGGCAGAAACCAACGCACTTTCCCTATCGGCGATATTTCCTAAAGGGGAAGAGAACGTGGTGGCGGACTTCCTCAGCCGAAGGTAGCTGAGAGAGGGCGATTGGGCCCTCAACCAGGAGGTCTTTAACCGTATAGCCAAGAGATAGGGCCCTCCATAGGTGGACCTTTTCTTCAAGGGACAATGCAAAAACCCCCTCTTTTTTTCGCTAAACAGATGGGAAAACGCTCTAAGGGTAGATGCGCTAACACAGAGCTGGCACTTCAAGAAATGCTATGCCTTTCCACCCCCAGTTCTGCTCCCGGCTGTGCTGAGAAAATTTCAGGCAGAAGACACCTCTCTAATCTTGGTGGCACCACACTGGCCCAAAAGGGCTTGGTTCTCAATCCTCAAGCAGCTAGCAGTGGAACCCCCCTTGTTGCTTCCACTTTTAGAGGATCTCCTTACGCCTGGCCCAGTCCTCTGTCCCCAGGTACACCGTTGGAACTTAGCGGCCTGGCTACTGAGGAGGAAATTTTAAAGACCAAAGGTTTTTCTGAAGGGCTGGTAGCCACTCTTCTCAATGGCAGGAAAAGAGTAGCGCCGAATTTACCAAAAAGTTTGGGATCGCTTTAGGGAGTGGTGTTTAGAAAACTCCTTTTAAGATGCAGAGCCCCATAGCAGTTTTGGAGTTTTTGCAATGAGGGCAGATAAGGGGTTAGCCATCATAAGAGCCAGGTTTCAGCGTTCGGCGCATATTTGGAGAAGTCTGGCCACCAACCCCTGGGTGGTCAGATTCTTCAAAGCTCTAGCAAGACAGAGGCCAGTGCAAGGTCCACCCTTCCCTAAGTGGGACCTATCTCTGGTCTTGCAGGCCCCAACAGAGCCTCCATTTGAACCTCTAGAAAACTGTTCACTAAAGGATCTTAGTTTCAAAACTCTTTTTTTGGTTGCAGTGACTACTGCCAGGAGGGTCAGCGAAATAGAGGCTTTATCGGTTAGACCCCCGTTTTTGTGTTATTTTTTCGGATCGGGTAGTTTTTAAGACCGATCCGGCTTTCCTACCTAAGGTGGCTTCGAAATACCATAGAAGCCTGGAGATAGTTTTACCCACGTTTTGTCCTAATCCCTCAGGAGAAAGGGAGTTCAGATTCCATATCTTGGATGTAAAGAGATGTATCCTGCAGTATTTAGAGCTGACAAAGACAGTAAGAAGGTCAGACTCAGTTTATTTTGTTTGGCGGGGCAAAAAAGGGGTATAAAGAGTCTCGATGCACCATTGCCACATGGCTCAGGGTAACCATAAGCCTACAAGCTGGCAGGGAAAGGGGTTCCTGTTGGAATAAAAGCACACTCTACTAGGGCTATGGCAGCTTCTCAAGCGGAAAGAGCTGGAGCAACGCCAGAGCAAATTTGCAAGGCAGCAATGTGGTCCAATTTTACCACCTTTTGTAAAACATTACAGAGTGGACCTGGTGTCGGCAAATGAGCAAGCCTTTGGGCCGTTGTACCACCCGAATTGGTAAGTGTTCGTCTATCCTCTCATTTGTGGCTGTCCTGAAAGACGGAAAGGGAAAATTAGCGTTGCGCTTACCGGTAACGTCTTTTCCAGTAGTCCTTCAGGACAGCACTGATTACCCACCCAAATTTTTGGGGGGTCTTGAAGACCAAAATGCAGGCACGATAGTAATATGTGATGGTATGTTATTAATGTCTTCTTGTTTCTCCCCAGCTGACCGGAGGAGCTCTTGAAAAACTGAGGTCTGGCAGGGTAGGTGAAAATTTGTGGGCTGGCGCAGTGTTTCCGAAGGAAGGGGAGGAGCTACTGGAAAATACTTTTACCGGTAAGCGTAACTCAATTTTTTTTTCTTTCCCAGAAGGTATCTCTTTGATAGGCTGCTGCATGGCATCCATCATCCTAAAGGATTCCTACCTGTATATACTTAGTATTTGCCATTGAGTTCAGAAGTTCTTAAGACTAGTGCTAAGATCAGGGAATCAGGTAGTGCCTCTTCAATTCAGAGCAGTGCCTTTTGGTCTTTCCTATGCACTGCATGTTTATACAAACGTGATGGCGGAAGCCTGGGCGGGATTATTTGATTTTGGCTCGCAACCACTTAGAGAGCCTAGGCTGGATTCTAAATGTTTGAATAAAGAAAAATTTAAAAAAGGGGAATGGACATCACTTAAAAATGTAAATAAGAATGAATACATTACCGACCTGGAGCCAGAACACAATCTATTACAAAATGTAATGATAAAGGGGTTTGTTTGGGACTTTTTAAATGAAGCACAAGAAACCATGTGCCGCCATCCCTGTTATTATGTAGGCGAAAGGGGGGTTGGGACTTTAAATGAGGTGCGTCAACACTAGTTGATATTAGACATCATATGTAAATCGGGTAAAGACTAATGCATAAAAAACAAACGATTAATAGAAACAAGTAGACTTGTGCACAACGGAAAAATTTGTTTAGTTTCGGTTCGTTTCTTGTGCACAACGGAAAAATTCTTTTAGTTTCGGTTTGTTTCTTTTCGGTCCTGTTTATTCGTAATCGTTCGTAATTTTGCTAGACGGGATTTTTCGTGTTCGGACTAATTCGTACTTTCGCTAGAGTACATTGTTTTTCCTTGATTCTGGACACAACTCCTGCCTTTCAGAACTTTTTTTGGGTTTGTTGATTCGTAATTTTCCGTGTCTCTCTCACAACGACGCTTCCTATTATGCCTAATGTGCTTCGAATGGATTTGTACTTTTCTAAATACATAGCGGTTATTTGTAACGATTCGAAATCTCATATTTTACTTTCGTTTTTTACATGCGGCTATAGCCTCCGCCCCTGTACACCATTTTGAGAGGGAGTTCAGCGATGGTAAGGGAGAAGCAAAGAGCAGAGCAGAGTGTTATTGTGCTTCGAATGGATTCATACATTCGTAACTTTTTTCATAACAAATTATGCCGAAGACATTCGGGCATTCGCTATTTGCGATATAATTTATTTTGGATTCGGTTTTATTCGTAATTGCTTTGTTCGGAAATTCGAATGCTTCCGAATGTCCGAAAGTTGCTAAATTCGGACGAATTTCGATTCGTTACGAAACGAATTGCACAAGCCTAAAAACAAGTACTTTTATTAAATGGCAAAATATTGAATGTACATCATGGTTACATCGTAGTTACAGCAAACTGTATGAAGTGTTATTGACATATTGGTAAAGATAGAGCCATGCCCCACTATCGTGGGAATGAGATATGAATACTGATAATATGAGGGGTCATAGTTAAAAAGTATGTACATAATGAACCAACATAATTCCATCACAAAACAAAAAGTATATATGACTAACAAAAGGAGTGCATCCTATAATGCGCAATGTGTTTTTGTGGGATTCCACTTCTAAAGGAGCAGTTGCAATCAACATATCTAGAGAAATTTATATAAACAAAAGTAGAATACACAAACACTTAAAGAGACCAAAATTAAGTAGTACTTTTTTTTTTTTTTTTTATAAATTCTTTATTTTTTATAATTTTCCACATTTTTTTTTTTTATACCATCTCATTTTACAAATCTGAATATTATCATCTTACATCTCCTACTCGCTTCATTACTTCAATGAGAATTGTCTTTCCCTTCTCTACCTCCAACTTCTCCCTACCACCTCCCTCCCGGGGGGGGGAAAAAAAGGAAACACAAATAAATCAAACTCTCTCCTCCTCCCATCCCCATTCCCCCCCCCCCTCAACTTTCCTTTCTTATCCCCTCCCTGTACTTCATGTAGGGTGCCCATGTCGCCCGTTACCTCTCATCTTGATCTTTCATTGTCGTAGTAAGATTCTCCATTAGTTGGATTTCTGCGACTCTGGCAAGCCATTGTGTACTAGATTGGGAACTCTCCGTTTTCTACAGGACAGGGATACACGCCCTAGCGGCTATGAGAATGTGTCTAAGCAGTGAGTTTTTATTTTTTTTCCCTCGATATAGGGATATCGAGTAGTATCATGGCTTCCGGTCTGTCTTCTAGAGACACTCCTGTTATTGTTTTAGTAGTTTCTCTCACCATTCTCCAGAATTCCTTAAATTTCTAACACTCCCAAAAGATATGTATTAACGTAACCTCTGCTGCCCTGCACCTCCAACAAACATCTGTCGTCTGGGGGTTAATTCGATGTAGTACAGATGGTGTCCTGTACCATCTAGTTAAAATTTTATACCCTCCCTCTTGGTATCTGCTCGCTACTGAGGCCTTGTGGTTAAATACCAGAATCCTATCTCTCTGCTCTTGAGAGAATGTTATCTCCAAGTCTCGCTCCCATGCCTGCCTCTTCAGGATTTCAACTTGCAATTCAACTAGAAGTTTTCGGCGTGTGTTGTAAAGGGCCATCTGGTGACGTCTATACTGGGAACTAAGGGAGTAACCCATCAAGATGGAACACATTGAGGATCTCCATAGTGGGATATATAATGGCACAGCTACCGATCCATATAGGATTCTATAAAAATATATTATCTATATAAATATATATATGGTAATTGGAATATATGTCTAATACTGAGTAGCATATAATGAGTGTTCTGATTGCTGGTTAAATCCCAAAACTAGGAGGAAACAGAAAAGGAAAAACTCCTAATAGTGCAAATTATATGTCACAATCTGGTATGACAATGTGGTGAAACTGAACTTTTTTGCAAACCCAATTAAAATGCAAAAGAGTTGGAAAGTGATTAAAGTCAGTGTGTTTGAGAGGTATGAGGTTGGCCGGTACCAAAAGGAAAATGTGAAAGAGTTAGAAAGGGGTGGCTTCAAATGGAAACTCACAGCAGTGTATATATCAAACAAAGTTTATTGGTACAAAGGTTTTAATAAGTATCAAAAAGATTCAAACCTTTACCAGATCAGAGTAAAAACATTCATGACAACGTTGTCAGGAACAAAATTAAAAATTAAAAACAACCTGGGCTCTCGTTCATACACCCACTTGCACCAAGGAACAGACCATAGTTGGCAGTGTAAAGGGCAGAGCAGCAACTCAGGATGGTCAGCCGTGGCCAGTAGTAAGGGCAAAAGTCGTATGCCATGAATGGTGAAGGGAGCACACGTGACTAGGAGCGCACCGCAGAGCTTGTGGACCCAACAGCTGACTGCTGAATGTCCATGGTTCTGAGAAGCAGCCACACAGAGTTGCAGCCATGGTCCTGGACAGGGAGCTAGAGCATAAGATTCCCCAGGGCGCTGAGTCCGAGAGCTGTGAACAAGGCTTGTGCCGAAATGCATCTGCTTGTCCTTTTTATATTTGTCATGATACAATAAAGACCACAGATGATATATCCAGAGTGCCGGCTTTTCTTCAGTTATCCCGCTGAGTCTAAGAGCCAGCAGGTGTTCACCATGGCCTCTGGTGAGGATGGACTTGGCTGCAGCTTACTCCAGGTCACGGCCCCCAGGGTCTCCCAGCTCACGCTCATGGCTGGCTCTGGTGGAAGGAGAGGATGAAGCAGTCCAGTGTAGTCAGGAGGACAAGCTGAAGGTTGGGGCAACAAGCAGACAGGGATGGTCAGGCGAACAAGCCAAAGTCGGTACACGGGAATCATATGTAGAGCACACGGCAAAAATCACTCGGTGAAGCCTACACACAATTGTTGCTTGGGCAAGGCTGGCTTGCAGTGTGCACGGTTAACCACTTAAGCCCCGGACCATTTGGTAGCTAAAGGACCAGAGGTGAATTCAGAATTTTGCACTGCGCTGCTTTAACTGTAAATTGTGCGGACATGCAATGTTGTACCCAAACGAAATTTGCGTCCTTTTCTTCCCACAAATAGAGCTTTCTTTTAATGGTATTTGATTGCCTCTGCGATTTTTATTTTTTGCGATATAAACGGAAAAATACCGAAAATTTTGAAAAAAAATGATATTTTCTACTTTTTGTTATAAGAAAAATCGAATAAACTCAATTTTAGTCATACATTTAGGCCAAAATGTATTCAGCCACATGTCTTTAGTAAAAAAAATGTCAATAAGCGTATATTTATCGGTTTGCGCAAAAGTTATAGCGTTTACAAACTAGGGTACATTTTCTGGAATTTACACAGCTTTAAATTTATGACTGCCTAGCTCATTTCTTGAGGTGCTAAAATGGCAGGGCAGTACAAAACCCCCCCAAATGACCCCATTTTAGAAAGTAGACACCCCAAGGAAATTGCTGAGAGGCATGTTGAGCCCATTGAATATTTTTTTTTTGTCCCAAGTGATTGAATAATGACAAAAAAAAAAAAAAATTACAAAAAGTTGTCACTAAATGATATATTGCTCACACATGCCATGGTTATATGTGGAATTGCACCCCAAAATACATTCTGCTGCTTCTCCTGAGTACGGGGATACCACATGTGTGGGACTTTTTAGGAGCCTAGCCACGTACGGGACCCCGGAAACCAAGCACCGCCTTCAGGATTTCTAAGGGTGTAAATTTTTGATTTCACTCCTCACTACCTATCACAGTTTCGAAGGCCATAAAATGCCAAAATAGCACAAAACCCCCCCCCAAATGACCCCATTTTGGAAAGTAAACACCCCAAGCTGTTTGCTGAGAGGCATGGTGAGTATTTTACAGCTCTCATTTGTTTTTGAAAATGAAGAAAGAACATTTTTTTTTTTCCTTTTTTTTTTTTCAATTTTCAAAACTTTGTGACAAAAAGCGAGATCTGCAAAATACTCACAATACCTCTCAGCAAATAGCTTGGGGTGTCTACTTTCCAAAATGGGGTCATTTGGGGGGGGTTTGTGCCATCTGGGCATTCCATGGCCTCCGAAACTGTGATAGGCAGTGAGAAGTGAAATCAAAAATTTACACCCTTTAGAAAGCCTGAAGGCGGTGATTGGTTTTTGGGGTCCCGTACGCGGCTAGGCTCCCAAAAAGTCTCACACATGTGGTATCCCCGTACTCAGGAGAAGCAACAGAATGTATTTTTGGGTGTAATTCCACATATGCCCATGGCATGTTTGAGCAATATATCATTTAGTGACAACTTTGTGCAAAAAAAAAAAAAATTGTCTTTTTTCCGCAACTTGTGTCAACATATAAAATATTCCATGGACTCGACATGCCTCTCAGTATATAGCTTGGGGTGTCTACTTTCCAAAATGGGGTCATTTGGGGGGGTTTTGAACTGTTCTGGCATTTTATACACAACATTAGGAAGCTTGCATCCACTCTTCTAACCACTTGAAGACAAAGCCCTTTTTGACACTTTTTGTTTACATGAAAACATATTGTTTTTTGCAAGAAAATTATGTTGAACCCCCAAACATTATATATATTTTTAAAGCAAAGGCCCTACAGAATAAAATGGTGGGTGTTGCATTTTTTTTTTTCTACACAGTATTTGCGCAGCGATTTTTCAAACGCATTTTTTGGGGAAAAAATACACTTTTTTTAATTTTAATGCACTAAAACACACTATATTGCCCAAATGTTTGATGAAATAAAAAAGATGATCTTAGGCCGAGTACATAGATACCAAACACGACATGCTTTAAAATTTCGCACAAACGCGCATTGGCGACAAACTACATACATTTTTAAAAGCCTTTACAGGTTACCCCGTTAGATTTACAGAGGAGGTCTACTGCTAAAATTACTGCCCTCGATCTGACCTTCGTGGTGTGATACCTCACATGCATGGTGCAATTGCTGTTTACATATGACGCCAGACCGATGCTTGCGTTCGCCATTGGGCAAGAGCAGGGCAGGACAAGGGTGCTTTTTTTTTTATTATTAATTTTGCTTTTTTATTTTATTTTTAAACTGTTGCTTCCATATTTATTTATTTTTTTATCATTTTTATTGTTATCTCAGGGAATGTAAATATCCCCTATGATAGCTATAGGTAATGACAGGTACTCTTTTTTGAAAAAACTGGGGTCTATTGGACCCTAGATCTTTCCTCTGCCCTCAAAGCATCTGACCACACCAAGATCGGTGTGATAAAATGCTTTCCCAATTTCCCAATGGCGCTTTTTATATCCGGGGGGGGTCATTCCCTCCCACTGCTTGTAAAAGCAGTCCAGAGGCTAATTAGCCACTAGGATTGCTTTTACATGAAAGCCGGCCGCTGGCTGAAAAGAATGATACCAAGATGATACCTAAACCCGCAGGCATCATTCTGGTATAAACATTCAAAGTCCAGCAACATACCAGTACATTGCTGGTCCTTGTTGGACATGTATTGTAATCTTTTTTTTCATGCAGCCTGTTGGCTGAACGAAAAAAAAAGATTGAGCGGTGGGTATGCCCACCATTAGAATACCGCCCTTCATCCACCCACTTCTAATGATGGGCATACATGCACCATTTATATATGCCGAAGCATGGGGGCATCTTCCCGCAAAAGTTATGCCGCGTACACATGGTCAGACTTTTCCACGGGCAAGCCTCCGTCGGAATTTCGACTGTATGTACGCGGCATTAGGAGCAAAATCGCTCCTCCGCCCCTGCTGCCCCAATGCTTCGGCATATATGCTTTTTTTTTTTTAACTGTGGTGGCGAAATCACCTCCTACAGCACTGGAGTCGCAGGGATCAGGCCTGTCTCTGCGAACGCTGCAGTTATGTGTGTTGTGTTTTGTAAGTGACAGTGATCGATCGATACTGCACTTGGGTGGCCTGGGCTGGACGGAGGGGCAAAACGCAGGTGCTAGCAGGTATCTGGGCTGATTCCGCTAACACTGCGTTTTTGGGAACCCTAAACTGCTGGGGACGCTAGTATAGATCTGATCAGATATTGATCTGTTCAGATACTATACCACTAAGGGGGGTGTATGCTTCACGCGTGGGTGTTAGCGTTACTGGCACTAACCTGACGCTGCCTGGGGTGTGACGCAGACCCTCTCTGACGCTAAAACCTAATTGATATCGACCGCCGGGCGATCAGGGGGTTAAACCTTTATTGGGTTATATACGGCGGGTGCCCTGACACTATAAAAAGCAAACTAACTAACCAGCGTCACCCGTAACACTTATATGGTGATTACTGGTGAAAGGGTTAACTAGGGGCAATTAGGGGGTTAAAACCTTTATTAGGTAATATATGGGGGTACCTGACGCTATATAAAAACCTGACGGCGAACCTAAAAAAAAATTACTGGCTACCGATCTGCATCACCGACACTAAGACAACGATCATAAAAACGATCGCTTAGCGACAGTGGTGATAGGGGGTGAAAGGGTTACCTGGGGGGCGATCAGGGGGTTAAACCTTTATTAGATAATATATGGGGGTACCTGACGCTATAAAAACCTGCGGCGAACCTAAAAAAAATTACTGGCTACCGATCTGCATCACCGACGCTAAGACAGCGATCAGAAAAATGATCGCTTAGCGACAGTGGTGATAGGGGGTGAAAGGGTTACCTGGGGGGCGATCAAGGGGGTTAAACCTTTATTAGGTAATATATGGGGGTACCCGACGCTATAAAAACCTGCGGCGAACCTAAAAAAAATTACTGGCTACCGATCAGCATCGCCGACGCTAAGACATCGATCTGAAAAATGATCGCTTAGTGACGGCGGTGCTAGGGGGTGAAAGGGTTACCTGGGGGGTGATCAAGGGGGTTAAACCTTTATTAGGTAATATATGGGGGTACCCGACGCTATAAAAACCTGCGGCGAACCTAAAAAAAATTACTGGCTACCGATCAGCATCGCCGACGCTAAAACATCGATCAGAAAAATGATCGCTTAGTGACCGTGGTGATAGGGGGTGAAAGGGTTACCTGGGGGGCGATCAAGGGGGTTAAACCTTTATTAGGTAATATATGGGGGTACCCGACGCTATAAAAACCTGCGGCGAACCTAAAAAAAATTACTGGCTACCGATCAGCATCACCGACGCTAAGACATCGATCAGAAAAATGATCGCTTAGCGACGGCGGTACTAGGGGGTGAAAGGGTTATCTGGGGGGTGATCAGGGGGTTAAACCTTTATTAGGGGGGGTTAGGGGGCTACACTGGACCTAAAACTAAATGTACTGACACTTTTACAGTCACAAATGTCACTGATTGCAGTGATCACTAAATAAATGGTCACTGCAATCAGTGATACTGTGACTGGGGGCTGGGGGGTGATCTGGGGGGGCGATTTATGTACCTATGTGTCCTGGTGTCAGTGTAGTGTTGTGTGCACTAACCTGCATCTTCTCCTGTACGGCGCTCGGTATATGTGAGCGCCGCAGGAGAGATGACATCACTTCCTCCAGCCTGTGTAAACAAGCACACAGGCAGGGGAAGCTCTCATTCGCCGGGAGCGATCGAGAGGGGGTGGCCGGAATCGAACGGCCGTCCCCTCATGCCGGATCGCTCCCGAAGGTAAAAGGACTGCTCACTGTAAAGAAGGGGGGTCCGATCGGACCCCCCAACTATACAAAGGCAATCACGTACATATACGTGATTCTGCCTGTCGGTGCCATTCTGCCGACATATATTTACAGTGGGCGGTCGTTAAGTGGTTAAATAGTGTTTTCTGTTAAAGCCATGCTGAGAGAAGATTACTTTTTTTCTTTTATTCTGTTTTTTATTAATCTCGTACAAAACATTAAAACAACATCAATTCCCTTCCTTACCCTCCCTCTCTTCTCACTATTTCCTTCTCTTATTTCCACGATCCTTATTTTACTCTATCGCTGTCGTTTTATCATTGCCCATTATTTCCATATATTTCCTTGTATTTAAATTCAGTCCAGCTTCTCCATACTTCCCCTACTTTTTTGCCCTCCTCACAGTAACTGCTTCTCAGGTACTCCATTTTAGGTCTAAATTAAATTTTCCTGATTCATTCTATAACTGAGGGACCTTCTTGTTCCTGTAGTGGGATTAAACTTTTAGGTGTGTAGAGTGTTTTTATACTGTTTTCTTGGGGTCTCTATACTATGGAATAAACAATACCATGGTTCTTCAGGGACTTTTATATTCCATGCTCCTTAATCAGTGATAACACTTCTTTCCAATATTTTTTTACTTTTGGACAATCCCACCAAATATGCGCCATATTTCCTAGGGCATTACAACCTCGCCAACAGTTTGATGATTTTCCTGTTTGGTACTTATATGCTATATGTGGGGTTATATGCCATCTGGATAAGCATTTGTAATTCATTTCTATAGTGTTATATCTACTGCAGAACTATGTACCATTTTTAATAATTTCCTTATTTGAGCCTCGTTCACCTGTGACCCTAACTCCTTTTTCCCATTTTTCGATGTATGGTGGTTTTTCAGTTCCAGCTATCGTCTCCAGTATTTTATATATTCGGGAGATACCATGTCTAGTAATTTTTAGAGTTTCCGAATCTGTTCTAGTGGTAATACATTTTTTCTAGATCTTTTTGGTTACGGTAGTGATACTACAAAGGGCTTTAACTGAAAATACCGCCATTCATCTATCATCATCAATTCTTTCTTGTGTTTTTATATCTTGTAAGGGGAATATTTTCAGATTTTTGCATTATGCCCTTCAACTGTGCATTTGTATCCTTTATCCAATCCCCATATAAACTCTCCTTCCCTGGTGAAAAATAACTTTTGTCCCTTAATGGAATTAATGGTGAATTTGGAAGTTTACTTCCACTTTGCTCTTTTATGTATTAAGTCCCATATTTTCAATACCTCTAATGTCAGTGCATGTGTTACAGTGCCTAAATCCCTGTATTATGCAGGAATCCATAATATTTTACTCAACAGTGTTCCACTTATTGTTTTCTCTATTTGAACCCACCTATTTTCCTTTGTGTCTTTTTGTCCAATCTAATACCCGTGAAATTAAAAGCAAATTATAATATACCTCATCATCTGGTACTGCTAAACCCCCTTGCAGTTTGTTTTTACTTATTACTGAGAACTTTATTCTCTGCTTTTTATTCTGCCATATGAACTCTGAAATGATTGTTTTTAATATCCTAAAATATGTTTGAGGAATTGGAAGCATTTGGAATTTGTAAAATTTTTGGTAATTTTGTCATCTTTACCATATCCATGAGAGTGGTCTTGTTGATTAGACTTTTTTATTTCTTTGTTTAATTAAAGCGTAACCCTTTTGTTGAGGGGGAAAAAAACATTCCCCTCTAGTGTGATCTATGTACATTGCAAGGATTATAACAACCTTTTTGCAGATTCCTACCTTTTTGTTGTTCTGAAGAAATCATGTGTTTGTCTGTGCCTCTGCACTAAGTGGGTCTAATGGGAGTGGTTTCATAATTACCTGTCGGGGGTGCAGCTGGGCACTAATGAGGAAATCTACTGGGCCTGCATCCCTTTTAGATGTGCTTCTATTTAAAGTATCACTCCAAAAATTACATTTCTCTTATCGTCCATGGACTGACACAGCTCTAATACTGAAACACGTGGGTATATCTCCCTGCTCGCAGGAGAAGATCTAGGCAGAATGTTAGATGTTAGAAACATACATTCTAGAACAAACCAGCGCTGAACAGCCCCCGCCCGGGGGGGCGGTCCCTCCAGACATAACCCTCTTACCTGCAGCTAGCAGCCTCAGTTTTTTTCTGCCTAGCAGGAGGAGAAGACGTGGCTCTCTCAGGAGCCAGTCTCCTGGAAGATTTTATTTTTATTCCTTCGGGAATTTTATTATTTTATTTTTGAGACCTTCAAACAACTGTCGGCTGGGCAACAGGTTGGGTACACTGGTATCCTCGTAGTCTTCCCTGTCCGACCATCGGGCGTGCTGATCCTCACCTTGTGTGCGTGAGACTCAGTTCACGACATGCCCCACGACTCCAGGGGTGGCCGGGTGGCTTTCATGCTCCTACGGTCCTCTCAAGATTGAACAGTACCATGCTGTATCTTTCGCGATGGACCGGGCCGACAGCTACTCAGTACTACTCTGTGATAGGTCTGTCTGAAACAAGCCAGTGGGTCCCTCTGGGATGGGTAAGTAGTCTCTCCTGCTGCAGGTGAGTACATGCTGGCTGTGTTTCTCTATATGGGGGGTTTCTCCCTGTCTCCCCCCTGTTATGCTGCTCTCTGCACCCTGTACTGGCGCTGTGCTGTGTGTGGGAACTTAAGGGTCACTCTGGCCTGGCGGGGGGCGCTCATGTCTGTGTGCTGGGGCTGTGAGGTGTGAGAGTTTTGAGAAGCCACTAGCTGGCATGGCTTTTACTGTTTAAGCTGCGCTCGGCGGCCATCTTGCCGCAGATCAATAGCGCTGCTTACACGTGGCCGGTGGCCATTTTCTTGAAGCCACAGCGCTTTCACTTTCAGTTTTGGCCTCTATCGCCGCTGCTGTGGAGCGAATCTCCTCAGTCTCCTCAGACTTCACTCGCGCTGGCAGCACGGTGACCTACAGCAGAGCTGAGCGGTCCTTACAAGGGTTGGTGAGTCCTCTGGGTATCCCTTCCTCAGCCTCAGCACAGCCAGTGGGTGGACTGTATTATTCACTTTATAGTGTATAAGGTCTCAGAGGGTGGCAAATATGGAGTCTGGTTCACCTGCTTCCCCACTCTTGCCAGAGGCAACTGGCAGTGCTCCAGCACCTGCGGTCCCTATGGACGAGTTGTCAGCAGTCCTGGAAAAAAAATTCTTGTCAGGATGGAAGCGGTGTGCGAGCAAGGGAGCTATAAAGCGCCCTCTGCCCACACAATATAACACATGGGGAGTGCTCTGATTCAGATATGGGCCTAGCTGCTGCTGCTCAGGACCCTGGCTCTGAATATTTTAATGTTTTTGAACAGGACATTCCTTGTGAGGAAGACTCCAGTTCCGAGTCCGTAAATGACAGGGCGCTTGTAAGTGAACTCATTGATGCTGTGAGGGACACTCAAGCTGGATGCTGTGGCTGTGGTACCTCAGGCGGACACTCTCTCCTTTTGGTTCTTTTCAAGCTTTTCTATTACACAGCTCCCTCACTGTTTCTTCACACGCTGCATCGAGAGCAGCATGGATGATACAGTGGTACACAGTGCCTCCCCCCTCCCCCGGTCGGTGCAGCATGGTGGGGGGGCACTTTATTCATTTATTTCTATAGTCCCTGTGAGCCGTCTGTGTGATGTCTCTGAGGCAACAACAGGGTCTCTGCACCTGTGGTTTCCCGTTCCCGCCATTTCCTGGGGAACGCTCTGAGCTCTGACAGGACCACGGTCTGCAGTGTCAGAGGTTACCTTTTACCGGCATACTGCTTCGGCGGCACATTTAAGCAGGTTGGAATGATAACAGAGAATATTATGCGCCTCGGTGCCATAATTAAAACTTATCTTATAACTCTACACTGGATACATTCACAGTGTATGCATGGGTTATTGATCTCTGTGTCTGCGTGGGTTTCCTCCCCACGGTCCAATGCTGTGCATACACAATATGTTTATACATGACTCTAAATACATTCACAGTATATGTATGTATTATACTCTCTGGGTCGGCGTGGGTGTCCTCCGGGTGCTCCATTGTCCTTTCACGCTCTCATGGTATGTGCGCTTCGGCTCTCTGCACAGAATAAACATGTTCACTATGTTTATTGCACATGCTATAAATACTTACAGTATGTGAATGCTGTCTGCATGGGTTTCCTCCGGGTACTCCGGTTTCCCACACTCCAAGGGTAATGCACAGCATAACCATGTGCAATATGTTTATTCACATGCTATCATTCCTACACTGTATCTGTGTGCTGTCTGCGTGGGTTTCTTCCGGGTGTTCCGGTTTCCTCCCTCGCTCTGACGGTATGGCCGCCTTTGGCTCTCTGCGCAGTTTAAACATGTTCCATATGTTTTAGAAGGAAATTGCTAAATTGTGCATCACCACAGGGTGACACTGTGGATGCACCTAGTATAAATGCGCCAACGTCCCGATATTCAATGGGAGAATGTTTGTTTAAACTAAAGGTGGACTTTAAACGGCACACAGATGGATATTGTAAAAATTCTAAGGGTTTTATTGTTGGTAGAAAAATATAATTGAATTTAGGTAAAAAGTACATTAATACAAGACACTGACATTATGTAACAGTTATCAATAGTTGGTATAGGGTCCCATTTACAAGACTCAACACATCTCCCAGAAATTACATTGACATGTAAAATACACAAAGTAGAATAGGATAATGTATAGCCAACAAACACAAATGAGGAGTTGGACGGTATGCACGAGAGATGGCTGGTCTTATTGATAGGTCCGGTAAATTCAAAGATAAAGATCTTGCTTTCGCTCGACTAGTTTCGCGTTCCAAAACGCTTCGTCGGGAGCATAATATTCTGTCAAGATTATACATAAACAGTTCAAAAAAGATACTTCAGTTAATATAATTTTAATACTTGTATCTAAAATAAAACTAATAAAAAACATTTTAAAGAAAAAGCTAATATACATTGATTAAAGGTTTTCGATTGACCACAGAAGGATAAAACACCCACCACCTATACACTGCCAGCACCGAAACCAGTCACACAACAGATGGGGCATGAAAGTAGCTGTGCAAAGTTGTAGAAAAAGCACGAAAAAAGGGGGGGGAGGGGGGGGGGAAAGAACGAAAAAGAAGAGAAACAGGGAATTGGGGAGGGGAACGGGAAGGGGCGGGGAAAAAAAAAAAGAGAGGGGGGGGGGAAAGGGAAAGAAGGACTGGAATGTAAATTAGTCCATATCCATAGGTACTATTAAAAAATTTAAGAAAATTGAGCAAGTTAGATAGCAGGTGCAAAAATTCTTATAAAACCGTAAGTGGGATAATGTGTCAATAATCACCATCGAGGCAGACCAAGAAAAGGAGGGGGAGAACAAGAAAGAAAAGAAAAAATATATATATATATATATATAATAGTTTCTATACTTACGAACAAGGCCGTGTTAAGTAGTGAAACCGGCCTAGGTATTTTTACCTGGCAATCCGTGTATCACAGGGTGCCAGTATTATATAAACACATTCTAAAAGTAAAACACATAACGTGACCCATAAGAGCCCATTCACACAGGGGCAACACGACTTCCAGCGCGATTTTATGAGGCAACTCAGACACGACCTGAGAATGAATCACAGCCGACCTGGAGCTATTTACAAGGCAACTCCAAGTTGCCTGCAGGACAAGAGACATTCCAGTGGCCAATCAAACAAGAATCAGCTCTGTGGGAGGGAGGGGGGAGAGAGAGTTTTGCAGGAGAAATGTATGTTATCTTCCTGGAGAGTCGCTCCTATTAAGACAGGGAGAGGCGACTCCCATTGAAATGAATGGTTACAGGTCGCCTAGGAGTCGGATTGAAGTAGTACAGGGACCTTTTTTGAAGTCGGAGCGACTGCAGTAGTGTGCATAAGGACGGCTCCATTAACTTACATTGATTTCTTCAGCCAGCGCGACCTGAGGCAACTAGGGGCGACCTGGGGCGATTTGGAGTCGGATCCAAAGACGCCCCTGTGTGAATGGGCTCTAAGTGTCAGAAGTAGGTGTTTTGAAACAAAATAAAAAGAGGGGAGTGGAGGTGGGGGGGGGGGGAGGAAGGAAGGGGGGGGGGAGGAAGGGAGAAGAATTTATTCATATATATATTATTATCCAAGGGCTCACCGTGGTAAACAATCATGCGTGATTTAAGTAAAAAAGTAACTATGCACAGGCTACTGATAGGTAGGGAACGTAAATCCAGGTGTAACAAGCCAGACAATACTGTAGAGGAGTGTGTCAGTCAGAAGCACTTGCTCGAGCCACACAATGGTAGTCTGTTTGGGTGACCCCTAGTGATAGACTGACCCAGCTGAAAAATATAAGTACAAAAAAGGGGGTTTAGAAAGGACCCGCTTCCCTAGATCTATCTGCTCGTATCCCAGATGGATGGTTCTTACCTTGTAGCTTAACAGGGATTATATGCTGGTAGACCTGGATGGAACCTCTCCTGTGGACAGCCTCACAGTGCACTGTGCACCGTTTTTGTGTCCCTACAGGAAGGCGTCATCACACCCGGAAGTGACGCTGGTGCGCGAGTTCGGACGGTCATGCGCATGCGCCGTAGGCGCTGCTCACGCAGCAACCTAGGGCCAATGAGAGAGTGACAGGGCGAAACCCAGGAAATATTCTGGGAGCCTATAGTACGTCACATCGCTCTAGCCAGCAGACACGTCATCGCAGGGGATCAAGCAGCCCATGTATGTGCGTCGCGATCACTGCCATCACAACAGCCCATGACCGGTGCGGCAGTGACAGAGCACACCACAGGGGGAGCCAATTGCTCCCTTAAAGCAGGTCAAAGGGTCGTGTTCTAAATACCAGCAGTGGTCAGCAAGTCAGCCCACCATTGCAGCCATCAGTGTGGGCACATAGGCTTCGGGGCACAGCAAGAACAGGGGGTGAAAGAGGGTGAATACACCCACCTGTGGTCATCGAAAAGAAGATCCAAACATAATATACAGAACTAAATAAAAATGCTGAAGGCATATAAATAACCAAAAATACATATTCTACATTTATATATACATCCAGGAATAGTACCTTTAAACTAGTAAACAATATCTAATTTAAGTACAGGGATTCCAATACAGCAGCTTAACCATTTAGGAGCATGATTTAGAGTGTGTATTCTGTGTGTCTTTTTTAGTGTGACATATTTGATCTAGCGGCTGTGGTGGGGGGTAAAGTTACCATACAAGGTGAATTTAGTGACAATGATGAAACTAACATATGGCATTCATTGTGCAGCTTATCCTGAAGAAGGATTATTTTTATAGTATTATACAACTAGATAAAACATCAAATCAAGATGCAGTCAAGCATTAAATAAAGTAGACATATAGTAATACAAAGGGGAGGGGGAAGGGGGGAGAAAAAAGGGGGTGTTAACGTGAGTAGGCACATAACATATGTGGAAAAATATATAATGTGTATAGCATTGCGCATGACCGTCCGAACTCGCGCACCAGCGTCACTTCCGGGTGTGATGATGCCTTCCTGTAGGGACACATAAAAACGGTGCACAGTGCACTGTGAGGCTGTCCACAGGAGAGGTTCCATCCAGGTCTACCAGCATATAATCCCTGTTAAGCTACAAGGTAAGAACCATCCATCTGGGATACGAGCAGATAGATCTAGGGAAGCGGGTCCTTTCTAAACCCCCTTTTTTGTACTTATATTTTTCAGCTGGGTCAGTCTATCACTAGGGGTCACCCAAACAGACTACCATTGTGTGGCTCGAGCAAGTGCTTCTGACTGACACACTCCTCTACAGTATTGTCTGGCTTGTTACACCTGGATTTACGTTCCCTACCTATCAGTAGCCTGTGCATAGTTACTTTTTTACTTAAATCACGCATGATTGTTTACCACGGTGAGCCCTTGGATAATAATATATATATGAATAAATTCTTCTCCCTTTCTCCCCCCCCCCTTCCTTCCTTTCCCCCCACCTCCACTCCCCTCTTTTTATTTTGTTTCAAAACACCTACTTCTGACACTTATGGGTCACGTTATGTGTTTTACTTTTAGAATGTGTTTATATAATACTGGCACCCTGTGATACACGGATTGCCAGGTAAAAATACCTAGGCCGGTTTCACTACTTAACACGGCCTTGTTCGTAAGTATAGAAACTATTATATATATATATATTTTTTCTTTTCTTTCTTGTTCTCCCCCTCCTTTTCTTGGTCTGCCTCGATGGTGATTATTGACACATTATCCCACTTACGGTTTTATAAGAATTTTTGCACCTGCTATCTAACTTGCTCAATTTTCTTAAATTTTTTAATAGTACCTATGGATATGGACTAATTTACATTCCAGTCCTTCTTCTTTCCCTTTCCCCCCCCCCCTCTCTTTTTTTTTTTCCCCCGCCCCTTCCCCTCCCCTATTCCCTGTTTCTCTTATTTTTCGTTCTTTCCCCCCCCCCCTCCCCCCCCTTTTTTCGTGCTTTTTCTACAACTTTGCACAGCTACTTTCATGCCCCATCTGTTGTGTGACTGGTTTCGGTGCTGGCAGTGTATAGGTGGTGGGTGTTTTATCCTTCTGTGGTCAATCGAAAACCTTTAATCAATGTATATTAGCTTTTTCTTTAAAATGTTTTTTATTAGTTTTATTTTAGATACAAGTATTAAAATTATATTAACTGAAGTATCTTTTTTGAACTGTTTATGTATAATCTTGACAGAATATTATGCTCCCGACGAAGCGTTTTGGAACGCGAAACTAGTCGAGCGAAAGCAAGATCTTTATCTTTGAATTTACCGGACCTATCAATAAGACCAGCCATCTCTCGTGCATACCGTCCAACTCCTCATTTGTGTTTGTTGGCTATACATTATCCTATTCTACTTTGTGTATTTTACATGTCAATGTAATTTCTGGGAGATGTGTTGAGTCTTGTAAATGGGACCCTATACCAACTATTGATAACTGTTACATAATGTCAGTGTCTTGTATTAATGTACTTTTTACCTAAATTCAATTATATTTTTCTACCAACAATAAAACCCTTAGAATTTTTACAATATCTATCTGTGTGCCGTTTAAAGTCCACCTTTAGTTTAAACAAACATTCTCCCATGTTCCATATGTTATCACGCATTCTATAATACCTACGCGGTATGTGTATGCAGTCTGAAACTTGTGCGATTTGATTATCCACGTGCTAACATACCTACACGGTATGTGTGTTCAGTCTGTGTGGGTTTCCTCCGGGTCCTCCGGTTTCCGCCCACGCTACATGACATGCGCGCCTTCGGTGCCATACACAGTATAAACGTACACATTATGTTTATACACAACACTAAACACATTTACAGTAGATGTATGTATTGTATTCTCTGGGTCTGCGTTGGGGTCCTCCGGTTTCATCCCACGCGCCAACGGTGTGCACGCCTTCGGCGCTATGCACACACAGACATGTTCAAAATTTTTATCACACATACTATAGTACCTACACGGTATGCGGTCTGCGTGGGTTTCATCCGGGTGCTCCGGTTTTCCCCCCGCGCTGCAATGGTGTGCGCATTTTCAGTACTATGCATGACATAAACATGTGCGATTTGTTTCTTCGCATGCTAACATGCCTACACGGTTGTGTACGCAGTCTGCGTGGCTGGTTTCCGCCTATGCCCCAATGATGTGCGCACCTTCATCGCTGGCACAGTATAAACGTGTTTAATATGTTTATCCACACATACTAAACTACATACGCCATATGTGGTTGTACTATGCTCTTTGGGGCTGAGGGGGTTTCCTCCCACGCTCTAATTGCGCGTTTTGACGCAATACACAGTATAAACGATGTGTTTGTTCAATCAGCACTTATCAATGGAGCGGAAGTGCTGGCTTGGACTGTGTTCGCCATGCTGAGGTTAGTGTTACGCCCGGTAGTGGCTGCGTCTCTGGCATTCCTGAAGCTCAATGACTGGGCAAAAGCCTCTGCTTCATCTATCAGTCGACCAGCAGGTGCCCTGCAACTGCTTTGGCCTCTAGGGTCTCTGTGTCCGGCGTGGGTCTGCACCACCTGTAGAGGCTGAGTTACTGGTCCTCTGACCGAGTTTCTAGGGAAGCTCTGTCAGGTTGCCTTTCTTGGCCAACAATTGAGGCACCCCGCAAGCCGGGGCCTCCCTTCTCCGATACATTGCGGGGTCTCCTTGGGTTTATCATACCCATCCCGCTGCAGGACGGTCCTGTCGGCCGTGTGCATTCCAGGGGAAGGGTCCTTGCGTCCGGAGGTGTTTTCACCTCCTTTACCGGAGGTTTGGCACCGGATGTGGAGCTTTTGGCCTCTCGACTCACTCACTCGTAAGATTTGTGGCCAGGTCCAGGGATCCCTGGGCAGACGCGTCAGACGCGTTGGTGGCCCGTGGGGGCAGTATTGCCTGATGTATGCTTACCCTCCGCTACTGTTGTTGCCTCGTCCTGCTTCGCAGAGTAGTGGCCGAGGCCATTCCGGTGATCCTCATTGCTCCGGGACGGCGACATTGGTACGCCAATCTAGTTCGGCTAGTCGCAGACGTTCCTTGGTGACTGCCTATTTGGGTGGACCTTCTGTCTCATGGTCCCATACCTCATCCTGCTTTGCAGTCCTTGGCTTTGGCACGGCTGTTAAAGCCAGGTGCTGAGAGACCGAGGTCTCTCGGATTCGGTCATCTCATCTATGTTGTGGTATGGACATCTTCTTCCAGAAAGATCTATCACCGTACCTGGAAGGCTTACATTGATATGGGCGAGGAGCTTGATGGCGTCCACGGACGTATTCCGCTCCCAAGATTTTGCTGTTCTTACAGCGTGGTGTGACCCAAAAAGCTGGCCTTGTGTACCATTGAGGGTCGGATTTCGCCCTGGGCTGTCTTTTTCAATGACCGCTAGTGGGCCATTCCTTGATTAGCACCTTTGTGCAGGGTGTTCGCCATGTGATCCCCCCTGTCAAGCCTCCTCCCCTTCCTTGGGATCTGAATTTGGTGCTCTCGGTTCTCCAAGAACATCCCTTTGAAAATATAAGGGAGATTCCTCTCTTGACGTTGTCCCAGAAGGTGGCTTTCTTAGTGGCGACCTTGTCCCGCAAGTCGCCTTACTTGGTCCTTCATAAGGATAAGGCGGTGTTGCGCCCACAACCGTCTTTCCTTTCAAAGGTGGTCTCGGCCGTTCACCTTAATGAGGACATTGTTCTTCCGTCCTTGTGTCCTCATCCATCGCATTCCTGAGAGTTTGCGCTTCATACATTGGATGTGGTACGAGCCTTACGGGTTTACCTGTCTGCTACTGTTTCCATTCGGAAGTCTGACTCACTGTTTGTGTCTGTCTCTGGTCCAAAACAGGGCCAAGTGGTGCCGTCTGCCACCTTTTCTAGGTGGATCAGACAGACCGTTATACAGGCCTATGCCCTTAAGGGGCGGGCGCCTCCCTTTCCGGTTACGGCGCATTACACCAGGGCAATTGGTGCTTCCTGGGCTTTCCGACATCAAGCGTCGGTTGCACATATGTGCAAGGCGGCGACCTGGTCGTCCGTTCATACCTTTTCTAAGTTCTATAAGGTTGATGTGGCTGCATCTTCGGATGCTTCCTTCGGCCGCAAGGCTTGCAGGCCGCTGTTTAAAGTTGCAACTCCTCCGTTGAGGAGTTCTGCTTGTTTGGAGTGGAGTTTTTTTATTTTTTCCTTTTACTACTGCTCCCACCCTTTTCTGATACTGCTTTGGGACGTCCCACATGTTTCAGTATTAGAGCTGTCAGTCCATGGACGATAAGAGAAAATAGGATTTTTGTACTCACCATAAAATCCTTTTCTCTGGCGTCCATGGGCTGACACAGCACCCACCCTTCTTTAAGGTTTGTACTGCTTTGTTACGAACTGAGGCTGCTAGCTCCAGGTAGGAGGGTTATGTCTGGAGGGACCGTCCCCCTGGGCAGGGCTGTTCAGCTCTGGTTTTTTCTAGAATGTATGTTTCTAACATTCTGCCTAGATCTTCTCCTGCGCGCAGGGACATATACCCACGTGTTTCAGTATTAGAGCTGTGTCAGTCCATGGACGTCATAGAAAAGAATTTTACGGTGAGTATAAAAATCCAATTTTTTTTTTTTTTATGGGGATGCCTGAAATATGACTTGTATCTTAGGCAGACTTTTGGGGAAAATTGGTGAGCCAATCACACAAGCAGGAAATTATGTTTCTGGGGAGTGGTCAGTACACACTCTGTGTACAGAACAACTCCAGGTAGCCATATTGCAATGCATTCTCAGAAAATTACAGTGGCCGCAGATTGAAAAGGAAAGGTAATTTTTTAATAAGATTCAATTATAATTGTGACACTAATCCTATTGTATGTGCTACATCAGCCCTCAAAATTTCCACTCGTATTTGGAGAGTGATGACAGGGCTGCATGACCATTAGTCTAATCTGTGCCTACATTTAGAGCCCCGCTGCAACGGTGGAAGAGGAAAGGTACGTGCCGGGAAATGTAGTCTGGTGAGCCGCACACCGGCAGTGCAGTACACAGGTGCTTTCCTTGCAATTCTCGTCAAGCCATGGGACCTCTCTGAGCCTGGCTTCCCACCCAACCAATGTAGCTGGAGTGCAGCGAGCAGGAAGGAATGAGTGAAATGGATGACTACGAAAATCACCACTCCGAGTGTCCCAAAGGCCTGTAATGTGGCTTCAGTTATGAGCAGAGAGCGTCTATTACACTCTCTGTCACACTGCTCGGAACCCCGCACCGACAGCCCGCCCCCCCTCCTTGCAAGAACGTCGGACAGGAGGAAAAAAAAGATACAGAGAGCAGGATCTTCAGCCTCCCACCCCCCCCCCCTCGTGTGTGTCCCCGTGGCCCCGCCCACATTCCAATCCTCGGCAGCTCCTCCGTGCTTCTAAAAGAGGAACTCCAGCAGCCTGCAGGTAGATAGTGTAGGAAATACCAGCTTGTGTTATGGATGCTGCAACCCTCCACAGACAGCTCTCCAGGTCAGCCAATCGCCTTGCTTCCTAATGAAACTTCTCAGTAATTGGAAAGAAAGCAGCACACAGGTGGGTCAGTAATGGATGGGACTAAAGAGAGTGTGTGGTCACCTCCAGAGCCCCTCAACCAACACAGCAGCCCACTGGGGTTTCCCTAGTGTGGTGGACTACAAGCCCCAGCATGCTCTGCCAGCCTATGTATATGTGTGTGTATAAATATATATATATATATATATATATATATATATATATATATATATATATATATAGCACAGGCTAATAGGCCTTGTTTGCTGACAAATCCAGGGCCCAAGCCTTCATCTATGGTAAGGGAAATGTCCCCCCCCCCCTCTTTTATTGTCAGCCTTTGAGCACACTTAAAGCGGAGGTTCCAACCAAAAAATTTTTTAAAAGCCAGCAGCTACAAATACTGCAACTTTTAAAATATGGACACTTACCTGTCTAGCGCGCCCACAATGTCGGCAGCCGAGGTCGAGCAATAGCTCGTCCCTCGGCTGCACCCGCCGCCATCCTCGGTGAGGGAATCTGGTAGTGAAGCATTGCGGCTTCACTGCCCAATTCCCTACTGCGCATGCGCCAGTATCGCGGTGCGCCGTCACTGGTCTCCGCTTTCTCCTGGGAACAGTGTGTTTCCCAGGAGACAGTGGGGGAGTGCGGGTAGGGGCGTATCTGCCGCATGAGTCTATTCCCGGAAGTGGGTGCAAATACCTTTACATTTTTGGGTGGAACTCTGCTTTAAGTAAGGGAGAGCTCTGTGGACTGTAATGTAAAGGGCGACTCTGATGTATGTGGGGGCTTTGGTGAGCAGAGACCCCCTTACATCAGGATTCCAAAGAGTACCTCTTACATCAAGGAAAAAGGAAAAATTGCGCTATGGGTTCAAAATAATAAAGTCCAATTGAAAAGTCAGATTGAGGGAACACTGAAACCAACACAGACAACAAAGGACACAATGCTTGTCATGGATTTCTGGGCAAACTTGTCAAGATATGTGCTTACCAGATGATAAGCCAAAACGGACAAATGGCTATAACCCAGCCCAGGCTTTTGGCCCAGGCCCAGGCCTTTGACACACCAGTGCCAATTCCTCCAATAAGGATGGATAGCAGCAATGGGGAGATGGCTCCACAGTATGTATTGATGCGTGTGTCCAAGGAACAAATTTAAATAAAAAAAACAAAGAAAAAAACACACAGCGTGATCCTGCTACATGAGATGTCTCTATACGGTGTCAAAACTATGGGCTATGGGAGACAAAACGACACCCAGTGTGTGACTTCTAATTATAGTGAACCATCACCACACAGTCTCCTTACCAAATAACAACATAAAGGCCTTATCAGTATAAAGAGTCACAGGAAATACATCCGCCACTGCGTAAAACCGCCACCTCTCATAGAGTCTGCTTACCAGGACGACCTAAGTTGTATGCAATGAATTCAACCGCAGGCTAGTGGATGGCTGGAAGGATGTAAGCGTCACTTGTATGGATATGGCTCTTGTAGTGGACGGATCAGTGTTCCTCACTGTTGAAGTTGTAACTCCATAGGGCCCATACAGAAGTTGTGTACCAAAAAAGCAAATGGGGACTAGATAGTGTGATATTGCCACAACATTTATTTAAAAAAAGTAAAAATACACTTACGCAGTAAGCGATAAACAGGACATATAAAAGCCGTCCGGCTAGAAAGCAAACTCCCGTCCTACAAGCGTGGTGACGTCAGCACGTACCCCCTTAGACGCGTTTCGTCATCAGACATTGTCAATAAGGGACGGGTAGCGAGCTGAATCACCACGTTATATAATACCCTACCTCGTTATGAGACCCGGACATGAGTTTGCGGCTGCCATCTTGGATAATGGAAAGCCGCATCTATGTCAATAGACTAATTGCGGTATTGCCCTTAGTTCAAAAACTAACAGGAAAGGATAGAAACCCGAGAACATTTCTTACTAGCCTCGATCTGGATCCTGAGCGCAAGTCAATAACCACCATTTAGACTATTGTCAAAAAACATATCCGTACCTTAAATTAACCCATAAAATTAGAAGTTGATCCGTACAAATGGGGAAAAATAATGACTTTATATATTTAAAAAAGGATTAAAAGAAACACTAATTTGCTAAGGCAATATTATATGTTTCCAAAAAATGTTATTTATTTTATTTAAATCACAAAAACCATGTGCACTATATGTCATGAGGGCCAAGTATATGGGCCTATCGTAGATCTATAGTATATATCGTAGTGCATATTAAAGTGAATACGATAAATATATATAATTAATTATGGTCGGGATCAATCCGACACAAATAATTAATAATACAAAAAAAATTTTTTTACGATCACCTTATTCTCAGTGCAATTAAAGTGCCTTGATATAAACTAAATATGTAGAATGAACTCCATTAAGTGAAATAATCAATATCTATAGTTTATATAGAAATTTTCATACACATCAGATATATCAAACTATAAAAATATATATATATGTTAAATATAATAATAAAAATGAAAGTGCATTGAAAGATACACCGGTCAGCTATCCACAGTACACTGGCCGTTGAAAATCAATAAATAATGAGTGGTAAAAAACAATTAAATCCAATCATTGTGAAGTTATACAAATTAATAGATTCCTATTTATGAACCCATAATGTCAACCCAAGGGTGCACGGAGGGTCACTTTTTTCCTTTCCCTTTTGAAAATAAAAAAAATGAAAACAGACCCCAATTATATTAAAAACTCACATGCATGACCCAGATCGAGTTCACAAACACAACCACCTATGAATTATCGATAAAAGCGTTCACCTCAACGTCAATATTTAATCCATGGGGTATATAAGGTTTTGCCTTAAAAATCCATGACATCTCCAATTTGGAGATGTCCCTAACAAGAGAGCTACCCCTCCACTTGGGGCTAAATTTGTCAATACCCAGAAACAAAGTGTTTGAGGGATCCCTCTTGTGTACTAATCTATAATGTTTGGATACAGAATGGTTTTTAAAGCCAGATTTAATGTTTGTGATGTGTTCATTTAATCTGACCTGTAGGGGGCGTTTAGTCCTCCCTATATATTGTAGTCCACAGGGGCATTGAAGTAAATAAACTACGCCCTCTGTGGAGCAAGTAATAAATGGTTTAATGTCATGTCTGATCTGTGTACTAGTGGACAAAAAATTAGTTGTCCTTCTTTGAGTACAAACTCTACATTTATGACATTGATAGTATCCCGTAAAATGTCCAAAAAAACTAACTCTAGATGGAGGGTCAAGAATGTTGGGTGACACCCTATTTCTTAGAGAAGTGGCCCCCCTAAACACAACTTGGGGTCTCTCCGGTAAGATGTCCCTTAGTGTGCGATCATTATTTACTATATGCCAGTGTTGGGACGACATCTGTTTAATTTTTTTGTGCTGTAAGGAGTAGGTGGTAATAAATGGAACTCCCTGTGAAAAGACATCCCCCCTGCTGACGAGGCCTTTCGACAAGGAGATCATCTCGATTCAGTGATTTAACTGTTTCTAACGTGGTCATCAGATTTGATTCAGTATAACCTTTTTCAATAAACCTTTGAGTGAGTGTTTTTGCTTGTTGTAGTATACAGATCAGACATGACATTAAACCATTTATTACTTGCTCCACAGAGGGCGTAGTTTATTTACTTCAATGCCCTTGTGGACTACAATATATAGGGAGGACTGAGCGCCCCCTACAGGTCAGATTAAATGAACACATCACAAACATTAAATCTGGCTTTAAAAACCATTCTGTATCCAAACATTATAGATTAGTACACAAGAGGGATCCCTCAAACACTTTGTTTCTGGGTATTGACAAATTTAGCCCCAAGTGGAGGGGTAGCTCTCTTGTTAGGGACATCTCCAAATTGGAGATGTAATGAATTTTTAAGGCAAAAACTTATATACCACATGGATTAAATATTGACGTTGACGTGAACGCTTTTATCGATAATTCATAGGTGGTTGTGTTTGTGAACTCGATCTGGGTCATGCATGTGAGTTTTTAATATAATTGGGGTCTGTTTTAATTTTTTTATTTTCAAAAGGGAACGGAAAAGTGACCCTCCGTGCACCCGTGGGTTGACATTATGGGTTCATAAATAGGAATCTATTAATTTGTATAACTTCACAATGATTGGATTTATTTGTTTTTTTACCACTCATTATTTATTGATTTTCAACGGCCAGTGTCCTGTGGATAGCTGACCAGTGTATCTTTCAATGCACTTTCATTTTTATTATTATATTTAACATATATATATTTTTATAATTTATATAGAAATTTTCATACACATCAGATATATCAATATATAGATATTGATTATTTCACTTAATGGAGTTCATTCTACGTGTTTAGTTTATATCAAGGCACTTTAATTGCACTGAGAATAAGGTGTTTGTAAAAAAAAAATTTTGTATTATAAATTATTTGTGTCAGATTAATCCCGACCATAATTAATTATATATATTTATCGTATTCACTTTATTATGTACTACGATATATACTATAGACCTATGATAGGCCCTTATACTTGGCCCTCATGACATATAGTGCACATGGTTTTTGTGATTTATAAATAAAATAATGGGGGCGTGGCCAAGATGGCGGACTGACCGGACGTGTTTCCTGAGCTCTCCTGGAGTGTGATCCGCACAATTCCCTGCACCAGCTAGCTGAGCTTGCCTGCAGAGATCTGAATGCCTTCTAAGGGCTCAGGGGGTCAGAGGAAGGGGAAAAAGTTAAAGTTCCCTCTGTGCCCGCCGGAAGAAGTCTCCCCGCTGCCCTGTTCCCTACCTTCTCCGGTGCGCCTCTCCAATATGGCGTTGCAGACGGACCACGAGGCGGATCCTGCTCCTGCTCCCCCTGGCATTCCGGAGGTGATGGCCGCAATTACTTCATGCCAAACGGCACTTACCGCCAGCATTGAGAGGGTACAAATGGATGTCGGTCTCATCCGACAGGACTTAGATAAAATCCGTGCCCGAGTGTCGGAGACCGAGCGCCAGGTGGGGGAGGTGGAGGACGCGGTCACGGGGCATGATGCTTCAATCCGGGTCTTACAATCCAAAGTCAGGGCCCTTGAATACCGCGAGGAGGACGCCGAGAACCGGAGCCGTAGGAATAACCTCCGGATCGTCGGCCTCCCGGAGGGGGTGGAGGGCCGCGCGCCTGCACGCTTCACTGAAGATCTTCTCCGTTCCCTGCTGCCGGCGGCCCAGCTCTCCCCATACTTTGCGGTTGAGAGGGCACACCGCGTCCCTCCTAGACCCGGACCTGAAGGGGCCCCCCCGCGCACCTTTATCCTGAGACTGCTGAACTTCCGTGACCGGGATGAGCTGCTCCGTGCCTCCCGCGCTGCCGGGGACCTGCCCTACAGAAACGTGAAGCTCCTGATGTTTCCTGACTATACAGTGGAGACCCAGAGACAACGCCGTTCCTTCGATGTTGTTAAGGCAGCCCTGAGACGCAAGGGTATCAAATACAGTATCCTTTTTCCGGCCAGGTTATGGGTGGTGGATGGGGAGACTATCCGATTTTTCACCACACCTAAGGATGCCTCAGCCTGGATGGAGGGCCTGCCTCTCTAGGTGGATTTCCGTGCTGATGCCCCCCAGGATGATGGGATGTCTATACGAAATCTGCGGACCGGGTAAGGAGTGAGTGTCTGTTCCTGGTTCCCTGCGGCTGCTTCCCCTCTACTGCAGCCCTCTGAAGCCCCTATGCGGTGCTGTGGGGAACAAATTGACTGCCTATGTTGCACTACTGCCCCGGGTTTTTATGTTGCCTCAGGGCCCATGTTTGCTTCCTCACTTAACTAACTAAGACTTTGATCTTCCTGCTTGGTGCTGATGGTTACGGTACCAGCTTTTTGCAACAGACTCTTAAGAATGTGCCCCTGCCTGGTCAGGAGAATGTCTATGATTCCATCCGTTACTGCATCAGTCCAGAGACGCTGGGAAAAGTTTTGTGCTACCTGCTCTCCTTGACCTCACGATCGCTGGAGATGTTGTGCGGTTCCGCACTGGTTACACGACCCCAACTTTAAGTATTGGTTCTTGGACTATGGTTTTTTGGGACGTAAGTGCTCCTCACTGTTCAGAGGTGCATGGGGTGGGGGGAGGGGGGGAGTGGCAGTTGCCGCTGAGGTTTGGTTGGGTTTGTTTTATTTTACTCTTACAGTTAGAGTTGGTCTTATGTCTAAGAATTCGGCTAGTCTGTGGTTACTTCTTTGGTATGACACTGTGCTGCGGTTGCTGAGCTGTCCGGACCTAATGGAGCTGGGATTGGGTAATTCCTCCCCCGGGTGCGTATACTCCGACAGAGTCATTGATAATACTGGGTCTATTACGATTCCTCGTCCCCCTCATGGCTAAGTGCATGGTGGTTTTGTGGAATGTGAGGGGACTTAACTCTGCTGTCAAGCGCTCTTTGGTACCTAACTATCTGAGGAAATTACACCCCCAGATATGTATACTCCAGGAGACGCACCTTATTGGGTCTAGAGTCCTGAGTTTGAGGTGGGCATGGGTCGGTGCGCACTATCGTGCACCTTACTCTAACTACGCCAGAGGTGTTAGTATCCTGGTGCACAGATCCCTGCCCTTTCGGCTCTTGGATGTGAAACTAGACCAGGGAGGCAGGTATGTACTTCTGCATGCCCTAATCTCGGACATTCCCTTTGTGTTGGTGGGGGTGTATTTGCCCCCCCCCCGGCCGACCTTGATGTTTACATATGCTTATGCAACAGATTACGTCATATAATGTTGATAATGTCCTAATCATTGGTGACTTTAATCTGGTCCCGTTTAGGGATCTGGACAGACTACACGCCTCTGGTCCCCAGCAACACGGCCTTGCCAACTGGGCATCCACTTTCCATATGACGGATGTGTGGCGACATTTCCATCCCTCTAGTAGGGAATACACCTGTCTCTCTAGCACCTATCGGACCATGTCCCGCATTGATCTGGCATTTGCCTCCTCCGCACTTCTACGGAGAGTGGTCAGTGCTGAGATCCTCTCGAGGGGTATCTCAGACCATGCTCCGTTAGCTGTTACTATCCGTCTCACTCAGGTAGAGGGTGTGAGGTTGTGGAGGCTGTCCAGGTACTGGATTATGGACCCTGAGATACAGGAAGAGATGCCGGAGGCACTCTGTACTTTCTGGATGAACAATGCTGACACAGTTAACCCCCTTGTAGAATGGGATGCTTTCAAAACCTGTCTCAGGGGAGACTATATGGCTCGGATAGTGGTACGTAAGCGGGAGTCTATGCAGTCTCTGAGAGATCTCGAGGACCAGGCAAAATTGCAGGAGGCGGCCTATGTTAGCTCGCCTGACTCGGCGCACTATGTGCTTTGACAAGATACCCTGAGGAACTTGTCCCTACTTAGAATAGACCTCACCAAAAAGTCCATGCTTGAGTGTTCCCAGAGAGTCTTTGAATATGGGGATAAGAACGGTCGGTTGCTGGCTTGGCTTGCCAGGGGGCAGCAGGCTGTGACCCATGTTGGTAGTTTGAGGGCGCAGGATGGTGGCTTGCTGACCTCTCCTGCGGACATTGGTGCCAGATTCCTGGAGTATTATCAGGCCTTGTATTCCTCTAGAGTCAGTTATGACTACTCTGAGCTTCTCCATTACCTGGATCGGGTATCGCTCCCCTCTTTAGATGAAGAGAAAGCTAGGCAACTAGACGCAGATATTTCCCTGGAGGAGGTGCAGACGGCCCTGCATTCCATGCAGTCCGGGAAGACTCCCGGGCCTGATGGGATTCCAATCGAGTTCTATGCAACGTATAAAGAGCTTTTGGCTCCCAGATTTACATCGCTGCTGCAGCAATTCTATACCCTTGGTTCCCTCCCGGATTCTATGTCTGATGCTATAGTGGTGTTGGTGCCCAAGCCTGGTAAGGACCCGGAGGAGTGTACCTCCTACAGGCCTATCTCCTTAATAAATGCTGACGCCAAGCTCCTCGCAAAAATTTTGGCCATTAGACTTGGTAAGGTGATCGAGGACCTCATACATATTGATCAGACCGGGTTTATGCCGGGTAAGGGCACCGACATCAATATCCGTCGACTGTTCCTGAACCTGGCAACGTCCCATGACAACTTTACAAATCCCCCAGAGCTAGGATCAGGGTGAATGTTTTCCTATCAGATTACTTTCTCCTCCGGAGGGGGACTCGGCAGGGTTGTCCCCTGTCTCCCAGTTTGTTTGCTCTGGCTCTGGAGCCCTTGGCAGTTTTGGTCAGGGACTCGGACCGGATAATTGGACTCAAGGTTGGCCCTCTGGAGGAGAAAATATCGCTCTATGCGGACGACACCCTCCTATATCTTCATGATGCTGACTCCTCGCTAACTGCGGCCCTTGAGACCTTTGATGAATTTGGTAAGTTTTTGGGAATACGTATTAATTGGACTAAGTCTGTCTTGTTCCCCCTAGATGTTGCGGCGGGTGGCATGGCTCCACAGACCGCGCTACGATGGGTAGAGGTCTTCACCTATTTGGGCATTAGGGTCTCTAGGGACCTTAAATCCTTCCTCCGCCTCAATCTACTACCAGTAGTTACCCACCTCAAGGATCACTGCTCCTGTTGGACCAATCTACCACTCAACCTCTTGGGACGTATTAATGTTCTAAAGATGATATACTTACCTAGGTTTAATTATATCTTTCGGAACTGTCCGGTGTGGATCTCCCCCTCCCTTTTTAAGGATCTTGACGGTTGCATTGGCTCTTTTCTGTGGCGAGGCTCCTCTCCCCGCATGGCTAGATCGACCCTTCAGCTGCCCGTCAGCTGTGGGGGTCTGGCCCTCCCGAACCTGATGGTGTACTATTGGGCGGCTATATTGGTCACTGTGCGATGGTGGTTCGAGCAGTCCAGGGCCAATGCGGCTGTCTGCTTGGAGGCGGCGATTGTGGGATCTCTTACTGAACTTGGCAACCTAGTTTATATTGGTGCTTCGGCGTACCCCGATTTACCTGCTCCGTCTATGACTACGCTGCGAGTGTGGGGGGTGGCTAGGCGTCGCTTCTTATCCCCCAATCAGTGGTCCCCCTTTACCCCGCTGTGGCGGAATCCCTCCCTTGCACATTTCCGATCCATTCCGGGTCCGCAGTTGTGGGCCCGGCGTGGTATTAAATTGATGAGGGATATTGTCTCCAATGGGTCCCTGCTCCCCTAAAGAGATCTGTCCGACTGGTTTGACTTGCCGCCCTGGATGCTGTTTCGCTATTGTCAGTTGCGCCATGCATTTCAGGCCCAGTTCCCGACGCCTCCTAGCCTTCGGGCAGATGCAGTTGAGGATTTACTGGCCCAGAGCTCCCTTGATAAGCCCCTCTCTACGCTGTATCTCACAATTATCCGGAAGGATTCTCCGAAGATGGACTCACTGTGGGGGAAGTGGGTGGGGGATATCCCGTCCCTAGACAGGGAGTCATGGGAGGAATGTTTTGAAGATAGCTACAAGTTGGTGATATCCTCCAGGGACAAGTTAATACAGGCCAAGTTTCTACATAGAGTGTACTTTACTCCTCAGAGACTGCATGGTATCTATCCGCAATGCTCTCCGAACTGCCCGCGATGCCGATCTGCTTCTGGTACATATATTCATATGTTTTGGTCCTGTCCCAGACTTGCGGAATATTGGTCCGCCATTATCGAGTTCATTAACATACGTCTCCACTTGGATCACCCAGTATCTGCGGAGTTAGCTCTACTGGGGATACAAGATGATGAACAGAGACCTCGCTACACTAAACTCCTGCTTTCAATGCTGCTTTTCTATGCAAAAAAATGTATTCTGTTAAAATGGACCTCTAGGGCGCCTCCTACAGTAGGAGTGTGGATGGATACGGTGTTGCCTTTATACAAACTTACATATATTAATAGAGGGTGTCCTATGAAGTATGAACGTGTGTGGGGCCCATGGACTGACCCCGTTTGACACTGTACTCCCTGTTGTATCCCTTGATTGACTCTGTGAGCTTCTCTCCCCCCCCCGTCCCCTTCCTTTCTCCCCTGCCCCTCTTCCCCCCCCCTCCCTCCCCCATCTCCCTAAAAAAAAAAAATAATACAATTTTTTGGAAACATATAATATTGCCTTAGCAAATTAGTGTTTCTTTTTATCCTTTTTTAAATATATAAAGTCATTATTTTTCCCCATTTGTACGGATCAACTTCTAATTTTATGGGTTAATTTAAGGTGCGGATATGTTTTTTGCCAATAGTCTAAATGGTGGTTATTGACTCGCGCTCAGGATCCAGATCGAGGCTAGTAAGAAATGTTCTCGGGTTTCTATCCTTTTGTTGTAAAATATGCAATATTATATCTATTAATCTATAATTTATAACTATTGCATCTATGTGTTAATTGTATAGTCCCTTTTATTTGCTAGTTTAGCCTATCAGAATGCTAGGCCTAATCATACACTATTAATTATGAAGGCAGACACAGTTGTTCGTAAACCAAGTCATATTACATTTATTCCTCTAAAAATAGGAAACGCATCGTACAACAAATATCAGATACAGTCTATAACAACTCTAATAATAATATGAAAGATACTTAATACTCATGGTTTCATCAGCTGGGTTCTGCATGGTGAAGGGAGCGAGCCAAGGGCTCACATGAGCATGCTAGCAACCAAAGGTGCACAAAAGAGGACTCTTACTCTTCAGTATGTGCTTTTAACATTCATTCCCCTCACCCAAAACCACCCACACTTGCTTCCTGTCCAATCAGATAATGCAAAGCTATTTCTTCTCCTCTCTTTGAAGCTCATAGCCACATTAGGGGGGCTGGGGACAAGCCCTTTTGTCATGCCGATGCTAATATGCTACAAAGCTTTGACTGTAAAGTCCAGAACTATGATCTGAAGCCATGTTTGCTCCTCCAACATATGCCGCTTTGCGCCCAAAGGGCACATACCATCCTTCTTTAGATATGGCTCCCTTTGAACAGTCCATATGGTCTTAACGCCCAACATGTGTTTCTGAACCAGTACCTCTGGCACGTGTTGCATTTTTAAACATGTGAAACAGCTCCTATGGAACAGTCCATAAATGTCTTAACGCGTGTGGCTTTCCAACCTGCGTTTCCGGACCAGTACCTATGGACAAGCCCTTAATGGTTTTACCGTGTTGTGCCTCTCAACATAGGCTTCAGAACCAGCTCCTATGGAACAGTCCATAACAGTCCTAACGAGCTGTGCTTCTCAACACGTGCCGCTTTGTTACTGGGTGACACACCAACATCATTCTTCCGTGACAGCTTCCCTGTCACCATTCTGTGTCTTCTGTATCTTCTTTTTTTCTGACAACTTCAGGACAAGGTGCAGTACAGGCAAGGGGTGTCCATTCACTCACCATTCACCAGCACACACTCAGAGCAGCATATCAACCAGCTTTCAACTACAGAGTCTTGAGGAGGGCCTTGCTTGCCCATATTACTAGCCTAGAACATACCTTTATCACGCTATATCATGACATAAATCAACCCATTATCATAATATATGCATATATATGATCCATCCAATTACGCCTCCCGCTCCCAACCTCCTATAACTCTTTATTGTAGATACAGTTTGGGCTTGGGCAGGCTTGCCCACAGTTGTCTTTCCTACCGCAACTTAGCCTGTCTGCGGTGCCTCAGGGAGACAAATTGGCAACAAAGTCTCTAATTTGTACGAAGAGACCCTACCGTCAACTTGTCCCTCAACTTGCATAGATAAGCGGGAGAGCTTCCCATATAAGCTTTGAGTCTAACAACACATATAAATCTCAAACAATAACAAAACCCACAAAATGTGTCTGGATTTCAGTGACCATGCCCAGGGCATCTCATGCACCCCTACCTACTGTTAGGTTCAAGAAATACCCTAGTTCCATGACTAACGCTACATCGGTATCCTCTAGGACAAAGAAACAAACTCGTCTATGTCCTAAATAATACCCAGGTGCTTCCTTCCCAGCAATGATCTATCCATCCAGAACACAGAGTACCGTGTATTGACCTGGTATGCAAAGGACATCGTGGTCCTGCTTCCGACAGAGGGAAATATCAACCTGCCCCCAGCTTCCGTATTCTATGATCACATGTGGGTCACTTAGCCACAAATGCAACAAGATAGAATCCCCAGTCAGTAAGCCCATTGATGCCACAAAATATACAGACCGAGTCTGCACTTCTGTATATGGGATCATACAGCACAAAACCTTTCACAATCCAAACCAGTACAGCCCATCCAGCCATTCCACCACCACTTTGGATTAGTATAAGCGCCGTGTTTTGGCACAGTCTTACTGAGCGGTGATGCCAACTCATCAGGCCACTGCCCCTCATGTGGAGATACTGTCGATCAGCTTGATGCTGGTCGATAACTCCGCCTGCCGCTGTGTGCATTCCAGAGCCAATGACATATATCTGTCCCATACCATCTCACACTCTCTACCAACTCTCACCATGGTTGACAAAATCTTGAGCCACTTTACACTGGATATTTATGTGACTTTGCAGAATGTTATCAAAAGGGGGGCACCGATCTCTCCGAGTGACAAAGCCCCGCCTGCTGTCTGAAGCTATGGATGAGAGTTTGTCCCCTAGGAGATCGATGTCCACTCCACTAACAACACCCATCCCAGTTTCTATTCCCCCCCCCAATATAGTGCTGAATACATCCCTCCTCTTTCGGGTTACTCCTCAGAAATAAGCATTCCGCCTATCTCTGGGAGCAAGCCCCTGCTATACTGACCGCACTTGATTCAGAGTATATTCAGCACATATAGGGTAACGGGTTTTTATCAACCACTATGAGATGCTGAAGTGCCATGTGGTGAAGGTATACTGTACCCTGGAAGCCAGTGTTTATTCCCTTTGTTCAACAGAGCATGCTCCTGTGTGTAGTCATTGGCATTACCTGTGCAGGGTTTTAAACCTCTCAGATGAGACATCAGTTAGGTGTATCTCCCACATGTCCATTAACCGAGAGCTTCTCTATAGGACTGCTAAGATTGAGACACCACCCCTACGAGGAAGTTTTCACCCCATTGATGTGTCACCTGGTACCAGACACCTTTTATGCATAAGTGTCAACCTCCTAGGTACCTGCACCATATTAATTCAGTTATGTCAATACATTTCACACATTAAAACCATTTCCTTCTTTCAATTCCTCCTCCCATAATAAAAAAAGAAAAAAAAACATATATTACATCTCTTGTTCTGAAGGATTGGATAGGTTATATTCCTTCCCCAACCTCCAACCCATTGCATTTGTATTCATAGTCCGTTTTCATTCATAAATGACAGGAGAGACTGTGGCAAAATGTTTCACAAGTCTCGTTGTTGGGCAAAGTCCTTCAGATTCAGTATCAGCGCAAAAATTGTCCATAAGAAAAAGAAACCTTATATTTCAAGTATTAGTCTGAATCTTTTCTCCTGAACGTTTATAAGAACAAATTTTTGGTGTGGTATGGCACAGACGAACTGCCAACCAGATGAACATCTTTCATCTCTGTTCCAGAATCCTCTCCAATCTCGCTCCATCAAGATTCTGGAAGTTAAGAACAAGAGCAGAATCAAATTCTTATCCATAATATCTACTAACACAGAAATGTTGTATTCCTGACTTCTGAACAAATTACCAAAACAACCATGATTCCTTTCGGATGAACCCACTGTAAAATGGATCCCCATGGTATGAGCAAAAATCTAAAATAAAATAATTAAAAATAAAAGATGCTTCTCAAAAATTCAAAATTTTAAGCATTCAAATAAACAATGCATTATCTGTACTTTAAGATCTACGCCCCTTTCAGGTGGATAAATCCTACATCTTTTGAACTTTTTCCACCTGAATGAAAAGAAAACAAACAAAAGAGAAGAAAAGAAGAAAAAAAAATTCCAGCAGCTAAAAGGGCTTCCTACCAACTTGTCCTAGACAAAATGTATTCAGCTGCTAATTGAGGACATATTCAGCGACCACCTAGACAGTTGCTAATGACCCCCTTTTCAGGTGTACTAAACCTAACAATGTTTCCACCTGAACAAACAAAAAACAAACTAGATGAAACAATATAAAAAACAAAAACAATGAAACTAATAAAAAATAAAAAGAAAAAAAATTAAAATTAATAAAAAGAAAAAATTCAAAAAAATAATAAAAATTTTTTTTTTTTTTCAAAATCTGGTCATCAACACACAACATGGCAAGACAACCATCATCAAACAATGACAAACACTCAACTTTAATTAAAGACATCCACGGACTTTTCTCATGAGAAGAGTATGTGCTCATTCCGATCTGGAAGAGAATTAGTTAATGGGAAAACAAAAAAAAACATCTGTACTTCATCCCAACATTTGTAACTTCATTTTGTAATTCTTTACTTCATTAATGTCTGACTATTGTTTAATTTTTTTTTTCATTGTTTGCAAACAATTACTAATTAATGAGCTCATGGTACCATGTGAAAACCTAACCCCTGCTCTGCAAAATTCGCCCACTGTTGTTTTCACTTTGAAGGATCTGCAAACAAAACACAAACATTTAGTATCCAAACCAGTTTAACTTCTTCCCTGGTCTCTAGAAAAAACAAACACAAAGATGGTTATTACACGAAACAATTTACTTCTTAAGTCCCCCAAGCATTTTCCCATTAATTGTAATGCTAGGGTAACATTTGCCATATTTTCCTATACTAAGCAGGCAGTATTGGAAAACCTTGCCCTATTACGGCAGAATGGTAGACTAGCCCACGGGGCAAACATTGGAATGTTATTAAAAAAAATTGAAACTAAGAGTATTTTAAAAACAAAATAACGATCCCGCGGCCTATCCTCGAAAATATATACATATCAAGGTCCTCTATAATATTCCAAACCTGAAGGGCAAACCTCTGTAACTCACATCTTATTCATAGCAAAGAAACATTAACCAGAAAATTCTCACCATCCCTGCAGCTCCCTAAGGGCTGCTACCATTGTTTCCCCCCCATTGCTATATTTGAATGAACATGTGGCTCCCTCCATTTTTCATAATAATGCCTTTCCTGTCTTAATTGAGTATTATGGCCCCTACGCCTATTGCTACCCCATCGCACCGAATACACTTCGTAACGCCTTGGGGTCGTTTTGGGGTGCTGAGATCTTTTTTTGATGTCATTATTTGCCGCCCAACAATATCTGGCGATGTGACCCCCCTTTTTACATAGAAAACATTTAAGGGTTGGTCTCCCTGCATGGGTCCTTCTCCGAGCATAAGGCGACAGAGATTCACATTGTTGCATAACCCTAATCTGAACAGACTTTACACTTTCATCGTCTGAGGAGTAATCACTAGCGATGGACTCATCAGACATCTCCCCTAAATCAACTCCAGAATCCATACGATCACTAGTATCTGCATCTGCTTTTGACCCGTATTCCCTATAACTGGACTCTTGACAGAAGTCTCGCAGGATATTGACAAAATTTTGGTAGGATCTAACATTCCTCAGAGCCATTCTAGTGGGATTGCTTACATAACACTTATTGGCTATTGAGTATATGAAACTTGCATCATCCTCCAATAAGTCAGGACAGTTGAGCACCTTCGTATACAATGCAAGATACTCACTGCAGAACAATATTGGGTCATCTCCTCTCCTAAATTTCATTTGTTGTAAATCACTCATACCATTATCACGACTGTCCATGATACGCTGCAATTCTTTCCTCCGCACCTCTGCATCTGCTAATTTATCATTAACCCATGCAGATAACTGGCCTACCAAAGGTCCTGGTAGCCATGCTTTTAGAAGAGAGCAGGCATCCTCATTACTCAAATGGAATTTAAGCACTAGAGCCTCAAATTTATTAGACAGACTCACTGGTGACTCCAGGGTGTTAAATTCACCCAGAATCTGGCACAAAGTAAGTCTCTCTCTTGGATTGTAATCAAACTGTTATCCTGATTTGCAGCTATAGGTGCAATATCTGACGGTGTTTCATCACGGCCCTTTTCCTTATTGACTGTGCAGATATCGGCCAATTGACATGTTCCTTTGTGCTCATTGAGCGATACCATACATTGCTCTTTAGTAAGAAGCTGGGAGTCTGCATTTGCTAATTTTCTTTCTAAAGATATAACCAACTCTTCCATCTCTGACAACTTTATTTGCAATGATTCTCTCTTCATTTCACAGTCCATGCTGCACCTATAAATCTGCTCTTTTAGCTCAGTGTTCCTTCCTGACAAGCTGATTATTTTTGCCTGCAATTCAGCCTTCTCATTACTGGAGGCTGTTGCAATCTTTAGAAGGTTTTCACTGACTTTCTCTATGTCCTCCCCGAGATGTTTCTTCTGTGATTCCCATTTCTCTCCCATTTGCTCAGATATAAACTTAATTCTGAGCAACACTGCAATTTCATTTGCTAATCTTTCTTTCTTCACTTTTTATTTTTAACCGTTTACCCAACAATCTGGCATTCTGTTGCTGACACTGAGACAACAGATCATCACACTGGCTTTTAAGAGGTTCATCTGTACATGAATGATAACTGGCAGAGGCATACTTTTTAACATACGTATACACAAGTTCCATTTCACAACTATACAATCCACCAATACACAATTCTATTAGTTCTAACACTGTACTGAGTAATGAGCCAAACTCAATTACCTTTTAGCTCTTACAACTCACGAATCAAAAAAAAAACAACAATCTTCATTCATTACCACTGTTACCTGATATCATTCAAAACAATTAAACTTTTGCATGTCCATTGTTATGCAAAATCTGCCTCTAGCTACACTGACCAGCTGCTTACACACACAGCCACAGATCTACAGATCAGCTGTTTACCATACACACACACACAAAGGAATCAACCCAAAAAAACAAAAAACTTGTATCCTGCTATTTAAAACTAGCTTGTAACTTGTAGTTCTACAGAGCACACTCTTCATCAGTGCTCTCCTTTTAAATTGCAGGCCACATTGAACTTCTCTAGGAACAGCACGTGGGTAAAAATTAAAACTTAACAAAAAAATAAAAATAAAAATAATAAAAACGAAAAAAAATAAAATAACTATTTGTGGTTTATCCTGTAAATTTCTAACCAAAGGTGACCAGCCCTCTACCCGCCAGGCCACTTACCCAGCTACACAGGCCTCTAACAATTTGCATTAGCAATACAATAATACAATAAACGTTACATATAAACATATTTGATTCTTTCTAGCTTAAAAGGAAACTCAAAACAAAAAAAAAATTGGGGTTTTTTCTGCGAGTTCTATGCAGACTCCTCATACAGGGTGCCAATTGTTGTAAAATATGCAATATTATATCTATTAATCTATAATTTATAACTATTGCATCTATGTATTAATTGTATAGTCCCTTATTTGCTAGTTTAGCCTATCAGAATGCTAGGCCTAATCATACACTATTAATTATGAAGGCAGACACAGTTGATCGTAAACCAAGTCATATTACATTTATTCCTCTAAAAATAGGCAACACATCGTACAACAAATTTCAGATACAGTCTATAACAACTCTAATAATATGAAAGATACTTAATACTCATGGTTTCATCAGCTGGGTTCTGCATGGTGAAGGGAGCGAGCCAAGGGCTCACATGAGCATTCTAGCAACCAAAGGTGGACAAAAGAGGACTCTTACTCTTCAGTATGTGCTTTTAACATTCATTCCCCTCACCCAAAACCACCCACACTTGCTTCCTGTCCAATCAGATAATGCAAAGCTATTTCTTCTCCTCTCTTTGAAGCTCATAGCCACATCACATCAGGGGGGCTGGGGACAAGCCCTTTTGTCATGCCGATGCTAATATGCTACAAAGCTTTGACTGTAAAGTCGAGAACTATGATCTTAAGCAATTTTTGCTCCTCCAACACCTTTCCTGTTAGTTTTTGAACTAAGGACAATACCGCAATTAGTCTATTGACAAATGCGGCTTTCCATTATCCAAGATGGCGGCCGCAAACTCATGTCCGGGTCTCATAACGAGGTAGGGTATTATGTAACGTGGTGATTCAGCAACCCGTCCCTTATTGACAATGTCTGTGATGACGAAACGCGTCTAAGGGGGTACGTGCTGACGTCACCACGCTTGTAGGACGGGAGTTTGCTTTCTAGCCGGCCGGATTTTATATCTCCTGTTTATCGCTTACTGCGTAAGTGTATTTTTATTTTTTTTAAATAAATGTTGTTGCGATCTCACACTATCTAGTCCCCATTTTCTTTTTTGGTACACAACTTCTGTATGGGCCCTATGGAGTTACAACTTCAACAGTGAGGAACACTGATCCGTCCACTACAAGAGCCATATCCATACGAGTGACGCTTACATCCTTCCAGCCATCCACTAGCCTGCGGTTGAATTCATTGCATACAACTTAGGTCGTTCTGGTAAGCAGACTCTATGAGAGGTGGCGGTTTTACACAGTGGTGGATGTGTTTCCTGTGACTCTTTATACTGATAAGGCCTTATGTTGTTATTTGGTAAGGAGACTCTGTGTGGTGATGGTTCACTATAATTAGAAGTCACACACTGGGTGTCGTTTTGTCTCCCATACCCCATAGTTTTGACACCGTATAGAGACATCTCATGTAGCAGGATCACGCTATGTGTTTTTTTCTTTGTTTTTTTTTTAATTCGTTCCTTGGACACACGCATCAATACATACCGTGGAGCCATCTCCCCATGGCTGCTATCCATCCTTATTGGAGGAATTGGCACTGGTGTGTCAAACAAAGGCCTGGGCTGGGTTATAGCCATTTGTCAGTTTTTGGCTTATCTGGTAAGCACATATCTTGACAAGTTTTTTTTTTTTACCAACAAAAATGTGTTTGATTCAAAGGTGGTACACATCCATAAACATCAAAAACAATAATTAGCACTTCCATGTACATGACCACGTGAAACATAACAGGGTTAATTTAGCATTTTCACAGTATCTTTTCCCCCATAATATTGCAGCTATGAGCAGATTTACACTCCCACATCTAACCAAATAATCTGTCCGCGACCAGGTCCACCGGGGCAAGCCCCGGTGTACCTAGCCACGGTGCCCAGAGATTTTCATACTTCTGAATGCTCCCCCTGTGCTGGTAAATGAGTTTTTCCATACGTAGCATATCCCCTATCTTACATATCCATTCCCTCGAAGCTGGTGGTGTCTCAGATTTCCAGTACAACATAATCGCCTGGCTTGGAACATCACCCTTTGAACAGCCTCCCTGGTGTGCACTGCCATCACATGTTCCTCCACCACCCCCAAGAGGCACACCTTGGGATCTACCGGTAGGGATATTTTGAACACAGAATTGACCACGTTCACCACTTCATTCCAATATAGATGCAGCTTGGGGCAACGCCACAGGAGGTGAATGAGGTCCCCATGGGTCTCGCTTGCATCTAGTACAGGTACCCTCTGTCTGCAACCCCATCAACTGTAGTCTGTGCGGCGTGTAATACACCCTTAAAATGATATACAATTGAGTGAGCCGCTGGGCCACATTCAGAGAGCAGACACCCACCCCCTGAAATATCTCCTCCCACTCATCCCCATCCATTTGACCCACATCTCTCTCCCATCGCTCCCTCACCCCCAGGGGGTGCCGCCTCATGAAGTATTGCAGGAGAGTATTGTAACTTTGAGAGATAAATCCCTTCGAGGTCACAGCATCCCTAATGAGGCCGAACACAGGCGTAGGGGACAGGTGCCATTCAGAGGATCTACTTTGTGCTCTAACCGCATGCTGAAGTTGCAAATACTGGAAGAACATTGAGGATGGCAGGCCAAACTCCGCCTGCAAATCCACAAATGTCCTAAGAGTGCCATTCTTAAAGACTTGTTTAACATGTGTGATCCCATGTGCTATCCATCTAGCCCCTCCCTGCAACTTGGCCAGTTCCGTGTACGTCTCGTTATGCCAAAGGGGACTATATTCAGTGTACCCCTCGGCCTGTTGTATATATTTGCATTTGTTCCACACTTTTTGGATTAGGTTGTAAGTAGGATATTTCTTATTTGGCTTGGTAAATGCCAGGGCCTCCAATGCCTGCGGGATGGGGCCTGCATCTACTGTGCGGAGCATGAGTGCCTGGGAAGAGCCAGCCGGCTCGATTCCAAAGCTCCCCACCAAGTGCTGTAATTGGGCCGCCAGGTAGTACAACCACGGGTTGGGCAGTGCCAACCGCCTTTGTCCTTAGGCCGCTGAAGATATTCCAATTTTATCCTCGGGGGTTTATTCTTCCATATCAAGGCGCGAAAGATGGAATTAACCATCCTAAAAAACTTTAAAGGGACCACTACCGGGGCATTGTGAAGACAGTAGAGTAATTGAGGCATAAGGATCATCTTCACCAGATTTACTTTGCCTGCCACTGACATGTGAAGGTCGTTCCATGTCCTAACCCTTTCTCTAAACCTCTGTAGCATAGGCGAAATATTCAATCGGCCAAAGTCCCTCGGGTTGGAAGTGATCTGGATCCCCAGGTATTTAAAGGAGGTAGTGACTGGGATAGGGCACGAGGGGGCCACTGTCTGTGTGGCGTCCCCGTCTAACAGTAATAGGGCAGATTTTGTCCAATTAATTTGTAGACCCGAGTAGACTCCAAATTTTGTAATGGTTGCCATGGCCTCCCGCAGGGACTCGTCAGTATCTCCCAGCATAAGCAGGGTGTCATCAGCATAAAGCATTATCTTCTCCTGCAGGAGACCATAGCAAAATCCCACAATGTGCTCATTAGCCCTTATCTCCATAGCCAGGGGTTCAATAGCCAATGCAAAGAGAAGAGGGGACAACGGGCAGCCTTGCCTCGTCCCCCTCCTCAATGCAAAGTCCTGCGACAGAAAACCAAAGGCCCGAATAGCAGCCGCAGGTCCGCTGTACAGGAGGCGTACCCACGCTATATATGTGTCACCAAACCCAAAGGGCTCCAACACCGCCCACAAGTATGTCCAATCAATACTGTCAAATGCCTTAGTGGCATCCAGGGACAGTAAAGCCCTGCTTCCCGGGTTGTCAACGTCTGATTGCATATTCAAAAATAGCCGCCTTATGTTAATGGCCGTGGATTTATTCAGGATAAACCCTGCCTGATCATCATGTATGAGGGAGGCTATAACCTTATTAAGTCGCATTGCTATAGGCAGGGCTGCCCGCTTTCCCCCGGTCTGTTTGCGCTAGCCATGGAACCCATGGCGGCCCGCATCAGATCTGCTCCCTCGGTAGAGGGGATTCGGATAGGTGCAGTTACGGATAAAATATCCCTCTATGCCGATGACACCCTCCTTTTCCTCAAAGATACTTCCTCCCTTCCACCTGCACTTCAAATAGTGGATATATTTGCCTCGTTCTCGGGCATTAAGGTTAATTGGGGAAAATCACTCCTCTTCTCGCTGCATGCGTCGGGCCCTCACCCGCCGACGAGCACCCCCCTAAATTGGACACCTGAATTTAAATATCTGGGAGTTACGGTCAGGACCCCACTGTCCTCATACTATGAGCTGAATCTCCAACCACTGCTGAAAACCTTTTCGCAGAAATGTATAACCTGGAGGACTCTCCCCCTTTCACCAGTGGGTAGGGTGAACTTGATTAAGATGGTGTATTTGCCTAAATTTCTCTACTTCTTCCGAAATTCCCCTCTGATCCCCCCCGCCTCATTTTTTACCAAGCTAAAAAGTATAATATCTTCCTTTATCTGGAATGGGGGGCCCCCGCAGCTGGCTGTCTCCACCCTTCAGCTTCCCATTGCTAGGGGGGGACTATCCCTGCCGGACTTCCAGGTCTACTTTTGGGCGGCCGTCCTGGTGACGGTTAGATGGTGGTTCTCCCAACCCCGCGACAACCCGGCAGTGACTCTGGAGGCGGCCATAATGGGGTCATATTCCTCCCTTAGTAACGTGGTGTTCAGGGGGGCGGGGTCCCACCCTGGCATCACGGACTTGATGCGTACAACCATCACGATATGGCACAGGGCCAGATCCCGTTTCGGCTCCCCCGAGACATTCTCACCTCATATTCCCCTTTGGGGCAACCCTAATCTGCCGCACATGAACTCCGTCCCGGATCCGCAGATCTGGGCGAGAAAGGGTATAGTGAAGCTGAGGCACATTGTCAGGGGTGGCAGGCTGCGATCTTTCTCCGATCTCCAGGCTGCCTACTCACTACCGGGATGGATGTTGTTCCGATACTACCAGCTCCGGCATGCCTACGGGAAACAGTTCCCATCACCTCTCACGCTGGAATCAGACTCTGTGGAGGGGTTTCTTAATGCCAAGATCATAGACAAACCTCTGTCCTCCCTATACCTCCGTTTGTCCATTACTCCCACAAAGAAACTGGAAAAAACTATGGACAAATGGAGGATGGACATTCCTGATCTGTCAGAGGATGAATGGGAGACGTGTGTCCTCCTTCGTTACCACTATGGTCTCGGCTAGGGACCGATTTTATGCAGGTCAAATTCCTCCACAGAGCCTATTTCACTCCAAAACGGTTGACAATTATGAATCCTAGCACCCCGGTGGCCTGTCCCAGATGTGGCCTACAGGCTGCCCCCTTTTTCCACATGGTCTGGTCCTGCCCCCGCCTCGGAGACTATTGGTCGGGAGTGGTGGATGACCTCGTTCGGGTGACTTCTCTGGATTTGGAAACTGACCCTAAATCACTACTGCTGAATGTCTTTAATCCTGGGGTGAGGGGTAAATACACTAAACTCTTCCTTAGATACGCTACTTTTTATGCCCGTAGGGAGATATTCCTCCACTGGAAGAGCGCGGTACCTCCTACGGTGTCCTCGTGGCGCTTGGTATTGAACTCGGTGCTGCCACTATACAAGATCACCTTTGCTAGTCGAAACTGTCCTACTAAATTTGATAAGATATGGTCGGGGTGGATAGATTCTTGGGGCACCGAGTTCATGGGTGACAATGAGAACAACGGCCCAATGTTAGATCCCCAGTGAGCTATTCGCTATCTGTTCAAGGTGTATTTGACAGATTAGATGAGGTCCCTCCCTGCCCCCCCTCCCCCCCTGCCCCCCCCTCCCGTTCCTCACTCCTCCTGCTCCCCTCCTCCCCCCCCTTCCCCCCTGGACCTCCCCGACCAACCCTGTTGGGATTTCTTGTTTCCATAACGATATCTCGCTGTATTGTGTATACTAGCCTTTCAACACTTCCCTCCTGTTTATATCTGCAGGACATCTAACCTAGGATAAATCTGCATAATGCTTTTTTCTATGACTAACTGTGTCTATGCATCGCTTGTACTGTTCAATCTGAATAAACATTTTTCTTGTTAAAAAAAAAAAAAAAGTCGCATTGCTAATACTTTTGCAAGGATTTTAATATCACATTGTAACAAGGAGATTGGCCTGTATGATCCCGGGTCAACTGGATCCTTACCCGGTTTAAGGAGCAGTACGATATTGGCTTTTGCCATAGAAGGTGGAAGCACTCCCACCTCCAAGGCTGCATTAAACACTTTTAATAAATGTGGTAGCAGTACCTCGCATGTTGCTTGTACACTTCCATGGGAATCCCATCCTCCCCCGGTGCCTTACAATTAGGGAACAGGCCCACTGCCACCTGCAATTCCACCACTGAAAGAGGTGCATCTAGCTCCTCCCTCTGTCCCTCATTAAGCTTAGGGAAGGCTAACCCCATCAAGTACCGGTCCAGATCCGCCCGATCATAGGCAGTTCCGGGGCGGTACAACTCCTCATAGAACCCAGCTAGCTCCTGCATGATAAGTTCCGGGGATCTGACCAGTGGCCCAGCTTTGGATTTAATAGCCCCTGTAGTTGGAGACCTCTGTTGAGCGTTCGCTATTCTAGCCAACATGCGCCCTGTCTTTTCCCCCTCCTCAAAAAAGGCCTGTTTGGAGAAAAAGCGTTTCTTCTCAGCAGTGGAGAAGAGCACCCGTCCGTAAGCGGACTGAGCAGCTTGCCACTCCTCCCTTGCCGAGTCAGAGGGGTCCAAGACAAAACGATGTTCAAGATCCTTCACCCTATTCTCTAGTTCCACCACAAGATCAGAAGAAGCTCTTTTTACTTTAGTCATTTCAGTAGTCAAAGTCCTCCTCAAAAATGCCTTAAAGGCCTCCCACTGCTGTAAACAGGAACCCTCAGGGTCCTGAGCAGTGAAAGACCCACACACGCTCTCTTCTATAAATTCAGGGGATTTAAATAATTTCAGCCAGAATGCATTGAATTTCCACGGTGCTTTTGGAAGCCTCACCTGTTGAGAAACCACCAGGTGCACTATCAATGGGGAGTGATCCGACACACTTCGGGGCCTATATTCCATTGTGGATACATATTGGAGCATGTATGTGTTTCCCACCGCCAAGTCAATCCTGGACAGACTGCCGTGCGACTTGGAAAAACATGAATATTGTCTAACCCCCGGGTAACGATGTCTCCAAACATCCACCCAGCCCACCTTTTGCAACAACCGCGCCAGGGGGGTACCCCTGGAGAGGGCAGAGGCTCCTACGTCCGGGTGTCTATCCAGCGAGAGGTCTAAACAACAATTAAAGTCCCCGATCACCAGCAGCGGTACCTCCGGCCTACCATCCACATAGGATATCAAAGCCCTCAGCACCACCGCAGTGAAAGGGGGGGGATATATACTCCAGCAATTACACACGTTAAAGCACCCAGTCTGCAATGTAGAAACACAAATTGACCCTCAGGATCAATTAAGCTGTCCATCTCCTGGTAGTCCAAAGAGCCATGAATCAGGACACTCACCCCCCTAGAGTACGAGGTGTGGGTAGAGTGATAGGCTTTATTCACCCAATTATATTGCATACACCTCACTGTCTCCTGTGTCAAATGTGTCTCTTGAAAACAGAAAATTCCAGGTTGAAATTTTTTAAGGCACATACGAACCAAAATTCTCTTGAGGGGGGAATGCAATCCCCGCACATTCCATGATACTATAGGCACCCCAGCCATTTGATAAAGTTAAACATAGGAACTGGCATGTGAAGCATCACCGGGCCCGGAGGCCTGGCATTTCTGGAGCCAATGATCCGGTCATGAGTGTGTGCATATGGTTCAACTGTAGTGCCCACCTGAGAAACATTGCTGTTATACCGTGTAACAAAGAGGTGAAAAGAAAAAAGAAAAAAAGGAGAATTGAGGAAGCAACAGGCATTCCTCACTGGTAACATAGAACCATTACCTGCCAACAGGGCAGGACAACCATTTACCCCCGGCAACGCACTCAGGGGGTCTCTCAAATACACAATTTGTAAATCCACGCTGACGATTTCTTAAGCTCTTGTCTTGATATAATGCAGGATACTGTCCCTCAGCCAGGGTCCGTCCGGATAAGATCAGCACAAGTTTCCCACAATACATCAAAGCGCCTCAGGAATTATAAAAAGATGATCCATTAACTCTTGCGGGACATTCCCCCTCCATCAATCCTCCCCACCATTCCGGTCACGCTGCCTCAGGGCCTGCTCATTGCGGTCCAGCCAGTTGACTGCATCTTTGGCCGAATCGAAAAATTGTGCTTGGCCCCGCACTATCACACGGAGCTTGGCCGGGTACAACATGGCATAAGGAAGCTGTAACTGTCGGAGCCTGCGCTTCACATCAAAGAATTTCGCCCGGCGTCTCTGCACCTCAGCCGAGAAGTCTGGGTAGAAGGACACTCTGGCTCCATTATGTTGTATGTTTGCCTTTTCCCGGGCAAGCCGGAGCACTGTTTCTCTGTCCCTATAGTGCAGTAATCTTGCTAGTATCGGCCTGGGGGGCCCCCCAGGTTGGGATGGGCGAGATGGCACCCTGTGGGCGCATTCCACCGCATACATAGGAGAGAAAGCATTCTTTCCAAAGATGTCCAGCAACCAACCCTCCACATAGGCTGTGGGATCCCTGCCCTCCACCTTCTCAGGGAGACCCACAATGCGAACATTATTCCTCCTTAGGCGGTTCTCAAAATCTTCTGCTCTGTCAATAGCCTCCATTGCAAGTCTATAGGCAGCTTTGGCGTCTCTCTCAATGGGGGGTAATTGATCCTCAATGTCACTCACCCTACCTTCCACTGCAGTAGTGCGTTCCCGCGTTTTTGGATATTCTGCCGCAGCAGCGACAGCTCCTCTCTCATGGTGGCTACCGAGGCATTGCCAATGTTAACAGCCCTGAGGATATCTGCTAGCGTAGGCTGAGCAAGCTCTGAAGTGTCCTGTTCACCCACCCCAGGTGCCCCAGAATCAGAGGAATCAGTCTCATCATTCTCATACTGTGCAGCCAAGATGGCCGCCCCAGCCTGCGTGTCATGCATAGCAGGCGCCATGTGCTGTGAGTGTCCAGCCTCCTCTGCCCCCATCAGCCCATTCATTTTCTGGGTGTAATACACCATATCTTTAGGTGCATCCTTACCCTGAGCCTTGGGCTGCCTCTGTCCTTTAGGCCCCATCTCCTTCCCCCTGTCAGCTCCACGTGGGGTCCCCTTCACTGCGGACGCGGCGGCGCCATCTTGGAAATCAGGACCCAAGTCAGAAAGCGTTTTCCGGGTCATTCCTCTGGTGCAGAGTGCTGGCGGAGGTTCCCCCGTAATCCCGGGATCAGTAGCTTGCAGCATATATCCGCAGAATGTCGGTAATGTGGCTGAGGGAGGATCAATACCGGATCAAGCTCAGGAGCTGTGAGAGCTGTGTCCTCTCACATGCCGGTCCAGGCCACGCTCCTGATCTTGACAAGTTTGCCCAGAAATCCATGACAAGCATTGTGTCCTTTGTTGTCTGTGTTGGTTTCAGTGTTCCCTCAATCGGACTTTTCAATTGGACTTTATTATTTTGAACCCATAGCGCAATTTTTTCTTTTTCCTTGTTTATTTTGTGTTTATCCCACTATTGCTGCTTAAAAGGGGTTATTCACAATTTTTTCATCACTTATACAAGCTAGCGCAGTTTTTTTCCATTCCATTACCTCTTGCATCAGTTTCCCTTTAAATTACAGTCCACAGAGCTCTCCCTTAGGGCCCTTTCACATGGGCGGACTCTGCCAAGCAAATCCACCTGCTCAGTGGGGGAACTCTCCGCTGATCCCCGCTGAGCAGGAGGATGACAGGTCTGTGTCTGCTCCACTTGTGCAGAGTGGACACAGTCACAGACTGCTGTTCTCTATGGACCGGTCTGACTGTCATTCAATCCGCTAGATGGATGGGGAATGAATGTCCATTCATCTGTTTTCATTGGAGCGGATGCAGGCCGGTGTAAATGGACAAGTCTGTTTACTTCTGCCTCCCTATACAAAACAATGGGTGGTCCAATCTGTTCAAATGTGTAAAAGGGGTCCTGCTGCAGGACCATAATCAAGGGCGACCGTGATGGGAGAAAGGGACACCAGGATCATTGGAAAGGGCCCCGGGACCAGAGGTCAGGGGGCCCTTCATGGTTCCTTGCACCGGGGCCCTGAAGGTTCCTCTGGCGGCAGCCTTCCAGTTTGTGCAGTTTTGCTCTCCTTGTGCTCTATGTAGCAGTTCAGCCTGAGCAGTGCAGTGTGAGCAGGCTGGTCTCAATGTGTGCTGTGCGGTGTCAGTGTGCGCTGTGCTGTGGTGTCTGGCTATGCAGGTGTGTGGATATCGGTGCTGGATTGTACTCCCTCCCGCTGTGCTGCAGCTCCTCTCCTCACTGCCAGACTGAATGAAAGGGGAAGTGGGGACATGCAAGCGTGGAGTCGCACACGGGGGCTCCTGATGATGAGTGGGTAGAATAGGAGAGGGAGAGAGAGAGGAAGATGGGTGGGGGGGTTGCAGAGGAGACAGCAAGAGAATGGGGAAGAGACCTGGTTCTAGAGAGAGAAGGCGGAGGAGGAGGGAAGCTTGTACATAGGAAGAGGGAGAGCAGAATTTGTAGAAGTAAAAAAGTCCATGTCCCTCTGGTCTGTCCCCAGTGCCACGTCCCTCTGGTCTGTCCCCAGTGCCACGTCCCTCTGGTCTGTCCCCAGTGCCACGTCCCATTTTGTTAAAGTTGTTGTTGGTAATATTTAATTGTGTAACTTGATTCTGCATAAAACATTTAACAGTGTCATTCCATGAGGTAATCTACAAGGGCGTATTTAGGGGCAGAATTGGGGGCGGGGCAGTGTATGTGTTAGGTGGGGCAACTGGTGGCGAGTAACTCTTGAGGCCTGGCTAGTAGCTCAGGGCTTGAAATTTTGAGCCCTGTGCTACATTATGTTTTCTTTGCTATTTTTTTTTCCCCCACGAAAGTGGAGTTACCCTTTAACCACTTACAGACCGCCCGCCGTCGTTCTACATCGCTACTTTGAAGAGGAATACCGTTGTTATGGTAGCAGCTAGCTACCATAACCCTGTACCCTCTTCAAGAGCGGGCGGTCCTCTTTTAGATAAAAGTGGTCTCTGTGGCAGATACCGCCGCGAGATCACTTTTATCGCCGGCGGGAGAGGGCCGCCGTTCTGCAGTGCCCTCCGCTGCTTACTGGAGCCGTCGGCAGCGGGGAAGGTGATTGGATCCTTCTGTGTCAGTGGCCTGGAGACGAGTGAGGGGAAGATGGCCCCCACCCGTCTCCATACCACTGCAGGGCGGAAGCGACGTCAAAACGTCACTTCCGCCCAATGCTCTTAAAGGGTCTTTTTTTTTTTTTTTTTTCAATAGGGCATTTTAGTATAAATATGAGATCTGAGGTAATAGGAATAAAAGTGACCCATTTTTTTTCTTTTTATATAAAACCGTGTCAAAATAAAAAAAAAAAGAAAGTAAAATAAATAAGAGAATATTTTTTTTCAAAGCGCCCTGTCCCGACAAACTCGCGCGCAGAAGCGAACGCGTACGTGAGCAGCTCCCGCATATGGAAACTGTGTTCAAACCACACATGTGGGGTATCGCCGTGATTGTTGGAGCGAGAGCAATAATTTTAGCCCTAGACCTCCTCTAACTCAAAACATGCAACCTGTAGAATAAAAGTATGTCGCCATTCCACGAGCGGGCACAACTTTGAAGCGTGACATGTTGGTATCAATTTACTCGGCGTAACATTATCTTTCACAATATATAAAAAAAAAATGGGCTAACGTTACTGTTGTCTTATTTTTTTTAATTCAAAAAAGTTATTTTTTTCCAAAAATAATGTGCTTGTAAGACCGCTGCGCAAATACAGTGTGACAAAAAGTATTGCAACGACCACCATTTTATTCTCTAGGATGTTAGAACCCCAAAACATATATTTTTTTTCTAAGTAATTTTCTAGCAACAAAAACTGTTTTTAACTTGTAAACACCAAATCTCAGAAAGAGGCTCGGTCCTTAAGTGGTTAAGGAGAGGAATATAATTTGTTTGATATATTTTCCCCAATGTTGGTGTCAGTTTTATTCCCAAGTATTTCAATTCTGTTTTCCATATACAGTTGTGCTCATAAATTTACATACCCTGGCAGAATTTATGATTTTGAAGAAAATTTTAATAACACAAAAACTTTTCTTTCTCTCATGGTTAGGGTTTGGCTGAAGCCATTTATTTATCAATCAACTGTGTTTACTCTTTTTAAATCATAATGACAACAGAAACTACCCAAATGACCCTGATCAAAAGTTTACATACCCCAGTTCTTAATACCATGTATTGCCCCCTTTTACGTCAAAGACGGCTTGAAGTCTTTCATGGTATTTGTGGATGAGGCTCTTAAGCTTCAGATGGTAAAGCTGCCCATTCCGCTTGGCAAAAAGCCTCCAGTTCCTGTAAATTCTTGGGCTGTCTTGCATGAACTGCACATTTGAGATCTCCCCAGAGTAAGGGGACTGAGATGGCCACTCCAGAACTTTCACTTTATTCTGCTGTAGCCAATGACGGGTCGACTTGGCCTTGTGTTTTGGCTCATTGTCATGTTGGAATGTCAAGTACGTCCCATGCACAGCTTCCTGGCTGATGAATGCAAATGTTCCTCCAGTATTTTTTGGTAACCTACTGCATTCATCTTGCCAACAATTTTGACCAAATTTCCTGTGCCTTTTGTAGCTCGCATATCCCCAAAACATCAGCGATCCATCTCCGTGTTTCACAGTAGACATACAATAGGGTGATACTGGTGCAAGCTGTTAAAACAAAAATGCTTAATCTGACAGGAGATGAGGGAGTAAAACCACTCAATCAGTGGTCAGCAGTCTGATTGGGGCCTGTGGATGATGTAGATAGGGGAAATACATCTATGTACAGGCAACGGATGATGGTCCAATGGTGATAATGGGAGACAGTTCTGTACTTGGAGCAAGCCTCTTGAGGGAAGCAGAAGCAAAAACTCCAGGAACATGTTAAAACAATAGATAGAAGCGCAGCTGAAGTAAACTGTATGACATTTAATTAAACAAGGCATAAAAGCACTTACATCTAGGTAAGTGAAGTGAAGCACATCGTAGAGTCCTATATATATATGTATATTTATAGTTGCGCTCATAAGTTTACATACCCTAGCAGAATTTATGATTTCTTGGCCATTTTTCAGAAAACATGAATAACCAAAAACATTTCTTTCACTCATGGTTAGTGTTTGGCTGAAGCCATTTATTATCAATCAACTGTGTTGCTCTTTTTATATCATAATGACAACAGAAACTACCCAAATGTCCCTGATCAGAAGTTTACATACCCTGGTGATTTTGGCCTGATAACATGCACATAAGTTGACACAAAGGGGTTTGAATGGCTATTAAAGGTAACCATCCTCACCTGTAATCTGTTTCTAATTAGTGTGTGTGTATAAAAGGTCAATGAGTTTCTGGACTCCTGACAGACGCTTGCATCTTTCATCCAGTGCTGCACTGACATTTCTGGATTCTGAGTCCTGGGGAAAGCAAAAGAATTGTCAAAGGATCTGCGAAAAGGTAGTTGAACTGTATAAAACAGGAAAGGGATATAAAAAGATATCCAAGGAATTGAGAATGCTGATCAACCGTGTTCAAACTCTAATCAAGAAGTGGAAAATATCCAGATAGGTGGGCTCAGAGGCGTGCCTTCCCCAGTCACGGCCGGACGTGAATAGCGGAGCTCTGTGTTACAGCCTAAGTCTCCTCAGTTATCCGGAAGAAGCGGCTATTTATCCCCCAATAGCTGGCGTGAGTGGGAGCGTGAGCAGTATTCTACCTCCTTCTTGGAGCCCCCTGAGCTTGAACTGGAGCTTCAGCAGTCTCTGTAACTTCTTGGAAGAAGTCTGACCCAGGTGGCGGTGGCTGTGTGAGTGGCCGGCATGTGAGCGGTGTTGGTTTCGCCTGAGCCTTGAGCCCGCTGTGCCTGAACTTTGCAATCATCCCTGCAGTGCTCTGTGTCAGGCAGTGGACTTTTATCATTTTTTTTTCTCTCCTCTTGGCGGTCGGCACGAGCATAGTGGTGTCTCCCCCTCACCCTTCTTGCTGATCCTGAGGGAGATGAGCAAACAGACTGCAGCTGAAAAGCTGAAAGAATTTGCCCGCTCCAATGAACAGGGGGCTGGACGAAGCCCTCCAAGAACCCGGAGTGGTGGATCAACGGCAATCTGAGTCAGCTAAGCAAGGAGTTACAGAGAAGATGGAAAACAGTAAAGTAATGCTGGAACAGGTGAATTCCCAGCTGCTAGCAGCAATACAAACCTCCAATATGGCTCTCTCAGGTAAAATGGAAGAAATTAAGACTGAAATTAATACTGATATTGGTTTCTTGAGACAGGATATGCAATGTATGCGGGAGCGTATCACTGAAGCTGAGAATAGAGTGTTCGCTCTGGAAGAAGCAGGTAGCAACGTGGCAGCAGAAATTAGACTATTTTGAGCATCGCATGCGCCAAAACAATATTAGAATCCTAGGACTACCCGAAAGAGCAGAAGGCCAGAATGCAGGAGAGTGTTTGGAAAGGTGGTTGAAAGACATTCCCAGATGCTGAATTCTCATGTGCGTTTGCTATTGAGCGAGCCGATAGGGTACCTGCAAAACCACCGCAACCTGGTACACCTCCAAGGCCATTTTTAGCACGCCTATTGAACTGTAAAAATCGTGATTTAGTTTTGCGAAAAGCCCAACAAAAGGGCTTGATCGAATATGAAAATGTTAAAACTCAATGGCATACCCAGCTCGTTTTAAGAGTGGAGGATAGAGGGAAGGTTTTGTTTAATACAGCAGAGCAGGCCTATGAATGGCTACGGATTAATAAAAATACACCATTTAAGGATTTAGTCAATTCAGAGAAATTAAAATCTTTATTGAAGACTGAACATTGAATCACACTTTTTGGGGATTGAAGCCTTTCCCCCTTCCCTTTTTTTTTTTTTTTTTTATTTAATTACTTTTTTAATTTAAATATTTTTTTTGTTGTGTCTCTTTTGTATAAAACACGTATTCTGGTATTAATTTATAACTAATCTACAATTCTATTAGGTATATAAGGAGGAGAGCATTTTTTTTTTCCTCTTCTCTCACAGCCCTTCCCTCCCCCCCCTTCTTTTTTTTTTTTTTGGGGTTCTGCACAGTTTTTTTTGCACTGCGAAAATATTTCAAAATGTGTATGCAAGTTTTATCTATGCAACTCTTTTTTGCACAGGGTTTTTTTATTTTTTCTTACAGTGAAAATGTTTTGAATTTAGGTATGCGACTTTTGCTTATACAAATCCCCCCCCCTTTTTTTTTTAACCATTTAAAGCGGAGTTCCACCCAAAAATGGAACTTCCACTTTTCGGAACACCCCCCCTCCGGTGTCGCATTTGGCACCTTTCAGGAGGGAGGGGGGTGCAGATACCTGTCAGGTATTTGCACCCTCTTCCGGGAATAGACTCATGCGGCAGATACGCCCCTACCCACACTCCCCCACTGTCTCCTGGGAAACGTACTGTTCCCAGAAGAGAGCGGAGACCAGTGATGGCGCGCCGCGATACTGGTGCATGTGCAGTAGGGAATTGGGTAGTGAAGCCACGGGAGTCACTCTTGTAAACCTCATGGCGGCCATTTTGTGGTGGATCGCTATGGTGCATTTATAATTGCGGCGGCAATTTTGTTGTCGCGCGCTCTTTTGTTACCGTTTTGGCCTCTGTTGCTGACTCGGACGGCGAGCAGCAAATCTCTTCACAGTTTCCTTCACTGTTCACACGCCGTAGACGGGCGGAATGACTGGCAGCGGCGCCGAGCGGTCCTGCGCTGGGTTGGTGAGTCCCCTGGGTAGCTCCCCCACAGTCAATGCAGCAGGTGGGTGGACTTTTCTTCTATCATGATAAAAGTCAGAGGGTGCTGTTTGCTATGGAGTCAGTCATGTCAGAGGCAACCGGCAGGGCTACTGCACCTGCGATCCCTATGGTTACTTTGTTGGCATTACTGGAATCATTGTTGCAGGATGGAAGCGGAGTGCGAGCGCAAGGGGGCTTAGAGCTGCCCTCTCCCGTCACCATCTCCTGGGGGGGGGGGGGGTGCTCTGATTCGGATATGGGCCTTGCTGCAGCACAGAACCCTAGCTCTGAATTTTTGCATTTTTTTTGACCAAGGACATTCCTTGTGAGGAAGACTCCTTACCTGGGTCAGTAAATGACAGGATGCTTGTTAGTAGACTCATGGTTACTGTGAGGGACACTCCCAAGCTGGATCCTGCGTCTGCTTTGGTTCATTTAAATCTAATCCTTCTAAGAAGGATTTTTTCCCTATGCACCTTTCTTTGACAATTTCATAGAGCAGGTATGGGAACAACTGCAGAGGACCTTTGCGGTCTCGCAGCATCTGGCGGTTAGGTACACCTTTTTGAGGTGAGCCTGATTAAAACATGGGCTTCTCCTCCGGTTGTCGCCCCCCCAGTCGCCTGGTTGATTAAAGCCACGGCTCTCCCGGTTGAGGGGACTCCTGCCTTTCAGGACCCTACTGGTAGGAGGTCGGAATGGGTGAGCAAGGCCATGTTCACCATGCTGGGATCTGAGCTACGTCCTCTTGTAGCGGCGACCTTGGTGTCTCAGAAAATAGCAGTATGGGCAAAGATTTTGCACCAAACTGTTCAGGAGCTAATCTTCCTCCTGATTGCACTGCACTGGCCGACCAACTGGTGCAGAGCTTGGTGTAGGTGTGCAATGCCACTATGAATGCTGCCCCCTTAATATCTAGGGCCTCAGTGTCTGCGGTGGTATTGCGTCGCCTTATTTGGTTAAAGTGCTGGTCTGCTGACCTGGCCTCTAAGAAGCTCCGGATTTAATCTTTAGGGGAGGAAGATTATTTGGTGCTTCCCTGGATGACATTATTAAAAATGTTACGGGTGGTAAGAGCACCCTTCTTCCTCAGCCTGCTAAGGCGAAGGAGCCGCGCCATGAGTTGGGCCCTTCTTTCCCCACCCAGAAGTGTTTTTTTCGTCCGTCAGAGCTCACGGGAAAATTCTCCCAGACTGACGAGGCGGTTGAAGGACAGAAGCGTCCCTGGGTACGTAAGCCGAACAAGCCGGCTACCAAGCCCGACACTGCATGAAGTCTTGCCCCCGCCCGACTCTGGGGTGGAGGGTCGACTTCTCAGGTTCACGGATTGGTGGACCTCCCGGATCTCCGTCCGGTGGGTATGCGAGGTGGTCACCTCGGGGTACATGATGAGTTTGTTTCCTGGCCACCAGACTGATTTCTTTCCCTCAAATCTCTCTTCTTCCAGTGCGTCGGGCTGCCTTATTAGGGGCAGTGCAGGACTTGCTGAGGTGCGGGGTAATTTTGCCAGTACCGTCAAAGGAGAGGATTTCAGGGATTTTATTCAAATCTTTTTGTGGTCCCAAAGAAGGACGGAGTCCGTCCAGTCCTGGACCTCAAAGCCCTGACTGCCTTTGTAAAGGTTCGAAGATTCCGCTGGAATCCATTAGCTCAGTAATTGCTGTGCTTCACCCGGGGGATTTTCTGTCATCCTTGGACATCAAGGATGCCTACTTGCATGTCCCAATCTGCGCGAGTCACCAGTGGTTTCTGCGCTTTGCGATAGGCGAAGACCACTATCTGTTTGTGGCTCTTCCCTTCGGTTAGCGTCAGCACCGCGGGTTTTCACCAAGGTGCTTGCCCCGATTCTAGCTTTGCTGAGACTGCGAGGCATTGCTATCATGGGCTATCTGGACGATCTTCTTCTGAGACTCTGGCTCAGAATTAGAGGAAATTGTGTTGATAGCCAGTCAGGCCCTCCGAGAATTTGGTTGGCTGCTGAACATTCAAAAGTCGGTCCTGGTTCCGATTCAGTGTCTGGAGTACCTAGGACTGATCCTGGACTCCTCGGAGGGTCCTGGGACTCATGGTGGCTTCCTTCGAGGCTGTGCCGTATGTCCAATTCCACACTTGAACCTTACAAAAGGAGATCCTATCCAGCTGGGACAAGTTTCCATTATCACTGGGTCATCAGATCCAGGTTAGTCATCTGGACAGTGCATCCCTGACTTGGTGGCTGAGATCCCCGGCCCTTCGGTCAGGGAAGTCGTTCCTTCCTGTCCAGTGGACTGTGATCACGACGGCCGCCAGTCTTACAGGCTGGGGCGGAGTCTGGGGAATTATATCAGCCCAAGGGCGTTGGACTCCGGACGAATCCCGTCTGCCGATCAATGTTCTTGTCCTCCGGGCGATCAGTCTGTGTCTCCCCTCGTGGTCAAGGTGATTACAGGGGCGCTCAGTCAGGATCTAGTCAGAAACAACACGGCTGTGGCTTGTCAACCATCTTGGGAACGCAGAGCTCGACTGCAGCGTCCGAGGCCGCCCACATCCTGAATTGAGCAAACAGAAGTGTGCCGGTTCTGTCGGCCGTTTGCATTCCAGGTGTAGACAACTGGCAGGCAGACTATCTGAGCCGCCAACTGTTGGACCAGGGAATGGTCCTTACATCCGGAAGTGTTTCATCTCCTCGCTGGAGGTGGGGCACGCCGGATGTGGGCCTTCTGGCCTCTCGACTCATTCACAATGTCGTGATTCGTGGCCAGGTCCAGGGATCCCTGGGCTGACGCATCAGACGCGTTGGTGGCCCCGTGGTGACCCTGTGATTTATGCCTATCCTCCACCGAAGTTGCTTCCTCGACTACTTCGCAGGATGGAAGCCGAGGGGATCCCGGTGATCCTCTTTGCTCCTGGTTGTTCTCGGCGTCCTTGGTACGCCGATTTTGTGCGCCTAGTGGCGGCCGTTCCATGGCGACTACCGCTGTGGGAGGACCTTCTGTCTCAAGGTCCCATTCTTCGTCCTACTTTCCTGACGCTGACTTTGACGACATGGCTATTGAGAGCCAGGTGCTGTGGGACCGAGGTCTCTCGGATTCAGTCATCTCGACCATGCTGTGGGCACGGAAATCTTCCTCCAGGTATATATACTACTGTACCTGGAAGACCTACTTCGCTATGTGCGAGGAGCTGGATTGGTGTCCACGGACGGCTTCTGTTTACAGGATCCTGCTGTTTTTACAGCGTGGTGGGGACCATAAGCTTGCCTTAAGCTCCATTATTGGTCAGATTTCAGCTTTAGCTGTTTTCTTTCAGTGGCCGCTAGCAGGCCATTCTTTGATTAGTCCCTTCATACAGGGGGTCTGCCATGTGTTCCCCCCTATTGAACCACCTCTTCCTCTTTGGGATTTGGTTTGGTGTTCTCGGTTCTTCATGAACCTCTTTTTTTTTTTTTTAAAAGATCAGAGAGATTCCTCTTCACTTTATCTCAGGTGGCTTTTTCTAGTAGCCATTGCTTCGATCAGAAAGGTTTTCTGAATTGACTGTTTTGTCTTGCAAACCGCCATACTTGGTCCTCCATAAGGATAAGGCGATGCTACGCCCACGGCCTTCTTTTCTCCCGAAGGTGGTCTCAGCCTTCCATCTTCATGAGGACATTGTGCTTCCGTCTTTATGTCCTCGTCCATCGCATCCCAGAGTTTGCGCTTCACACGATAGACGTGGTATGTGCCTTACGGGTGTTCCTGTCTGTTATGGCTTCATTTAGGAAGTCTGACTCACTGTTTGTGTCCCTGTCTGATCCAACACAGGGCCAAGTGGTTTAGTCTGCCACCATTTCTCGGTGGATCAGGCAGGCCTTCATACAGGCCTATGCCCTTCAGGGGAGGGCGCCTCCCTTTCCGGTTACGACGTGTTCAACAAGGGCAATTGGTGCTTTCTGGGCTTGCCGAAATCATGCCTCTGATGCTCAAGTGTGCAAGGCGGCGACCTAGTCGTCCGCACATACCTTTTCAAGGTTGATGTGGCTGCATCTTCTGATGCTTCCTTTGGCCGCAAGGCTTGCAGGCGGCTGTTTAATGTTGCAACTCCTCCGTTGAGGCGCTCTGCTTGGTTGGGGTGAAGTTTAAATTTTTTCCTTGATACTGTTCCCACCCCTCATCTTTTGACACTGCTTTGGGACGTCCCACTTTGTCAAGATTGAAGATGCTGTGTCAGTCCATGGACGGAAAGAGAAAATAGGATTTTTTTGTACTCACAGTAAAATCCTTTTCTCTGACGTCCATGGACTGACACAGCACCCACCCCTCTTATTTTTAGGTTTGTACTGCTTTGTTACGAACTGAGGCAGCTAGCTGCAGGCAGGAGGGTTATGTCCGGAGGGACCGCCTGGGTGGGGCTGTTGAGCTCTGGTTTTGGAATGTATGTTAAAACATCTAACATTCTGCCTAGTCTTCTCCTATGAGCAGGAACATAACCCACTTTGTCAATATTGAAGATGCTGTGTCAGTCCATGGACGTCAGAGAAAAGGATTTTACGGTGAGTACAAAAAAATCCTATTTTTTTCGCGGGACCTCCGCTTTAAGGACCAAGCCTGTTTTTCAGACTAATGCCCGCGTACACGCAGTCGTTTTTAATGCCGAAAACAATAGAATCACGAGGAGAAAAATTGGAACATGCTCTAATTTTTCACGTCGTTTTTTACATCGTCGTTTTTCTCGTCATGAAAAACGGCCGTGTGTGGGCTTTAACGACGTGAAAAAAAATGCGCATGCTCAGAATCAAGTATGAGACGGGAGCGCTCTTTCTGGTAAAACTAGCGTTCGTAATGGAGATAGCACATTCGTCACGCTGTAACAGACTGAAAAGCATGAGGCTGAAAAGCACGAATCGTCTCTCAACAAACTTTACTAACATGAAGGGTGGCACCATCGGAATGGAACTTCCCCTTTATAGTGCCGTCGTACGTGTTGTACGTCACTGTGCATTACTCAAACATTTTTTTCCACGATAGTGTGTAGGCAAGACAGGCTTGAGAGGAAACACGAAAAATCACGTCGAGAAAAATTAAGTTTTTTTCAATGACATTAAAAACGATCATGTGTACGCGGCATCAGTGTTTACAAGTTGAAAACAAGTCTTTTTGCTAGAAAACTACGTAGAACCCCAAACATTATACATTTTTTTTCTAACACCCTAGAGAATAAAATGGCGGTCATTGCAATACTTTTTGTCACACCGTATTTGCGCAGCGGTCTTATAAGCGCACTTTTTTTGGAAAGAATTTTTGAATTAAAAAATACAGTGCCTTGCAAAAGTATTCACCCCCCTTGGCATTTTTCGTGTTTTGTTGCCTCACAACCTGGAATTAACATAGATTGTTTGAGGATTTGCATCATTTAATTTACAGAACATGCCCACAACTTTGAAGATGTTTTATTTTTTTATTGTGAAGCAAACAACAAATAGGACAAAATAACAGAAAAAGTAAATGTGCATAACTATTCACCCCCCTAAAGTCAATACTTTGTAGAGCCACCTTTTGCGGCTATCACAGCTCCAAGTCGCTTTGGATAAGTCTCTATGAGCTTGCCACATCTTACCACTGGGATTTTTGCCCATTCCTCCTTGCAAAACTGCTTCAGCTCCTTCAAGTTGGATATTTTGCACTTGTGAACAGCAATCTTTAAGTCTGACCACAGATTTTCTATTGGGTGGAGGTCTGGGCTTTGACTAGGCCATTCCAACACATTTACATGTTTCCCCTTAAACCACTCAAGTGTTGCTTTAGCAGTGTGTTTGGGGTCATTGTCCTGCTGGAAGGTGAACCTCTGTCCTAGCCTTAAATCACACACAGAGTAGTACAGGTTTTGCTCAAGAATATGCCTGTATTTAGCACCATCCATCTTTCCCTCAACTCTGACCAGTTTCCCAGTCCCGACTGCTGAAAAACATCCCCACAGCATGATGCTGCCACCACCATGTTTCACTGTGGGGATGGTGTTCTTTGGGTGATGTGATGTGTTGGGTTTGCGCCAGACATAGCGTTTTCTTTGATGGCCAAAAAGTTAAATTTTAGTCTCATCAGACCAGAGCACCTACCTCCATACATTTTTCATGCCATTTTTAATGCCTCCATGCCTTTTCGCAAACTCAAAATGTGCCATTTAGTTTTTTGCTGAAATGAATGGCTTTCTTCTGGCCACTCTGCCATAAAGCCCAACTCTGTGGAGCGTACAGCTTATTGTTGTCCTATGTACAGATACTCCAGTCTCTGCTGTGGAACTCTGCAGCTCCTCCAGGGTTACCTTAGGTCTCTGTGCTGCCTCTCTGATTAATGCCCTCCTTGCCCGGTCCGTGAGTTTTGGTGTGCGGCAGTCTCTTGGCAGGTTTGCTGTTGTTGTATGTGGAAAATCCGCGCTATCTCACTAGGCGGTATGGATACCCAAGTGTTAACACACTACGCCAAAAAATGATAGTATGTATATATTAATTGTGCAATGAAGTAAAAAAGTGATGGTGCTGCAAATACAAAAAAGCTGGAATATACAGCTAGAAAAATGTGCAAAAATAAATAATAAATGCGCAACCGTGTAAGTGGCAACCAACGTGCCAAAAATGGTGTATGTATGAACTAACACACAATTTTTTTTATAATTATATATATAAAAATAATTATACAAAAAGATGTTCCCTACTAAGTGAATATGTAAACACACCAAGGAAGTCCATAAGCTTCAACTGCCTGACTCTCACGGCAGTAGGAGAAGCAGTAAACTCATAAACAAACAAAAAAGGGAAAAGTCCATGGGTGATGCAGAGCCAGCCAGCATGTATCAAAGTGATGACAGATCTTCAAAAGTTAGAATGTACTTCAATCAAGATGTATAGACAGGAGGCTTACCAGACCAGGTGGGTTCCTACTACGGGGACCGAAAGGGCTCAGCAACTACACCGGATAAGGTGTCAGCGATGCAGTCCTCTGTGTCCTCACTCCACTCGTCGAAACTCAGACTCCTGGTTTGCCTTGAGACTGCAGGCACGCTCGTACGATGTAATGGATACCAATTTAGAAGAGAAAATAAAAAGACTTCATGGTGCAGCATGTACGTAAAAACGAGGTACCCTTTATTCTTAAAACGGGTAAACTGACATCCATATAGAGAAAAAACAACACTTTCAAAAAAGCACTGAAACCCCGCTGTGGCGGCAGCCAGTCAGCTGGGGGCGTGGTGACGTCAGGGTCCTGAGCTCCACCCTACGCTGCGTTTCCCCGTAAGAGGCGTCGTCTGGGAAAGGAGGCTTAGACCAGGGCGTCACTCACCACACTTTTATTGCGAAGAGCAGGAGAGTGACACCGGAAGTCCCGATGTAATTCATCGGTTCCACGGCGCACAAGACTTACTACATGGCAGGCGCACAGAGAATATCAGATACCTACTGTGCCCCAACCATGTGAATCTTATCTACATTACATAAACATATATGCAGAAATCATTTTATGTTGTCCTAAAGAATTAATAAACATCAATATATATATATATATATATATATATATATATATATATAAAAGATGTTTTAAAAAACACATATACTAATAGAGCAGTGGTAGCAACTGAACACCTCTTAGAAAAAATGCCACTAAACATTGCTTGCAACCCTGCTCAGAAATGTCTATACACATATCATTAATTAATACACTAAAAATAAATAATACTTTCCCGCTCACCCACAAAATGTCCGTAATGCAAAACGGGCACTGAGAGGGTTGAACAAAAAATATATACATATAAACCAAAATAATACTTGACATAAAAATCAAACATTGATACATACACATATCCCCATATGTCAAACTGAAAATAAGAGATTAAAAAACTGAATTTCTTTTTCGTACATCACGGGACACAGAGCGACTTAGTCATTACTAATGGGTTATATAGATTACCTTCAGGTGTTGGCACTGGCCAATTCCAAACCGGAAGTACCCTCCCCTATATAAGCCCCTCCCACCCGGGAGCACCTCAGTTTTTTGCCAGTGTCTAAGGTGTTGGCCAAAGAGTAACATGTGTTTTCACTGGGCTTGCGTACAGGTTCTTTTGGGCCTTAGTAAGCTGTTCCGGATCCCACCAAAAAAGCTTCATAGCTAAACGGTCGGTACCCGGGCCTTGCAGCAGAAGAGCAAGGTTTTGCCTGTAATGCTTCTCTTAGGAGGGCTGGACCCTGGGATCCAGAGCTCTGGTCATACCCACGACCAAGATGTTGTCTGTGCAGGGTGCTATACAGGTCCAGGGGAGTGGAATCCTTGGGAACCCGGTCCCTGAAGGTTTAATTACAATGCCTGCCGTGATAGGTGAAGTTTGGACTTCTGTGGACCAAACAAAGTCCTGCGGCGGGGATCAGGTAAGTGGGGGCCCCCAGGAACTTGGTTCTATTGGGGGACCCCCAAGCCTAATTTGTCTTTCTGTCTGTTACCTAACGGTATTCCCGCTAAATATCTGTGTTTGCCTGTAACTACTGAAAATGTAAAATTTTAATAGTGGTCAAGAAAAAAAAAAAAAAAAGGGGACCGCAGTACCTGTGTTAAACCACTAGAGGCCGCTGTAGTCCATTTTTTCTTGTCATGTGGATCTTTGGTTTTCTCAAGTCAAAAGATCCAGGCAGCTGGTAAGTTTCTCTGTGGGAATCCACTTCCTCTGCCCTGTTGCTGCGCTCATCCACCGCACAGGCCCTCCGGCAAAAAGGGCCCTGGCTCCTAGTCCCCTGTTTGATTTCGAAAAGGGCGCCAATGGCGCACGGGCGCGCGCGCGGGCGCGTGCACGCGCCTCCTATGAAAAAAGGGGCGGGGCGGGTGGATGACGCTCGATGCGCGCCGCGGCGCTTCTGCGCATGTGCGGGCGTCCCAGCATAGTTAAAAGACACAGTACAAGTGTCAGCTGGATGCAAACAGAGCTAGCAACAAACAGTGGCACACAGAGGCGGTTGATGCAGGCATCCCCATAGAAAGGCACTTTAGTGGACACCAGCTGGTATATAGCAGCACCTGTGTTAGATTATTACCAGCAAAATTGGTGTATGACGACGGGAATACCTCAGCTTTGTGCTTAAAGGATATGTCGTCCAGACGCTCCGGAAATAGATCTTCCAGGAAGCCAAAGGGGTCTCCATCGGGCTCTGAGGATATTGGGCATGCTTGTACTGCACCAATCTCCCCTGAGAATTCAGAGGTCAGTAGCCGTAGAAACCCCGCAGGAATGCCTGGTGCTGCGGCTGTCCCCAGTCCACCTGCTCCTGTATATATAACAGAGGAGGTTTTATCCTCAACTCTGGGAGGATTGGAAGAGAGATTAACAGCATTGATCGCTGCTTCCCTGTCTCAGGAAAAGCGCGTCCGATCTCTGTCTCCTCCTTCAGAGTGCCTGTTAGTGGAGGAACAGTCCCAGAGATCGACCTACCTGAAGGGGATCAGGATGAGGTTGATTCAGTTATGGAGGAATCAACAGTGGAAGAACCTTTCTCAGCATCTCAGGCTGAAAGATTATGGGTTCAGTCTCTGACTAATGTGGTCCGATCAGCATTTAAAATGCCTCTGGCGGAACCACCATCCACTACGGTTTCCTCGCTGGGGTCGCTAAAAGCTCCCCAGGCTGTCTGTTCCTTCCCAATCCACCCTTTATTAGAAGGGCTTATTTACCAGGATTGGGAGCATCCTGATAAAATATTTGCTCCCCCCAAGAGATTTCCGGTGATCTATCCCATGGAGGATAAGTTCATAAAAAAATGGAGGGTCCCTACAGTGGACGCAGCCATCTCTTCTGTTAACAAATCACTGACATGTCCAGTAGATAATGTTCCAATGTCAAAGACCCAATAGATAAAAAATTGGAGTCTTTACTAAAATCTGCTTTCTCTACAGCAAGCATGGTGACACAACCTGCGGTAGCAGCGATTGGAGTCTGCCAAGCAGTGAAAGATCAGTTGAAGCAAGTCTTAAGGGACTTACCAGATCAGCAGGCTCTTGCCCTAGCTGACCTGCCTAGAGCCTTGTGTTTTGCGGTGGACGCCATAAAGGATACAATCCAACAGGCCTCCCGCTTTACGCTGTCTATAGTACATATGCGTAGGCTTCTGTGGCTCAAAAACTGGTCTGCTGAAGCTCCCTGTAAAAAACTGCTGGTTAGCTTCCCATTTCATGGAGAACGCTTATTTGGAGAAGATCTGGACAAATATATCCAGAAAATTTCTGCCGGTAAAAGTTCACTCTTACCGGTTAAGAACAAGGGTAGAAGTCCTTCTTTTAAGAGGCCTACTTCTCCAGTCCCTGGCACATCGGCTGTGAAACAGTTCCGACGGCCTCCGCGGTCAAATCCAGGGGGCAGAAATCAGGGACAATCACAGGGTATCAAGAAACCCTGGGTCAAGAGAGGTACAAAACCTCCCCCCAAGGCATGAAGCGTTGCCCCCACTCAATCGGGTGAGGGGAAGACTTCAGTTGTTCACAGAGACCTGGCGGGACACCATCAGAGATGGGTGATCACCGCAGTAAGTCTGGGATACAGGCTGGAGTTAAAAGACATTCCTCCTGCCCATTTTATAAGGTCAAACGTGCCAAGCGATCCCCAGAAGAGTGGATCCCTCCTTCTGGCACTAGAGCAACTATTGCCCCAAGGGTAATCATGAAGGTTCCCTTGAAAGAAAACGGGTTCGGGTTTTTCTCGAACCTTGTCACAGTCCCCAAACCAAATGGGGACATGAGGCCCATATTGAATATAAAAGGGCTAAACAAGTTCCTACATATCAGGACTTTTTTCGGATGGAGTCGATCCGATCGGTGGCCACCGCCCTACAAGGGCAGGAATGGTTAGCCTCGATCGACATAAGGGATGCTTATTTGCATATTCCCATCTGTCCGGCCCACCAGAAATTTCTACGCCTTGCAGTAGAAGGGCGCCATTTTCAGTTCAGAGCCTTACCTTTCGGTCTGGCCACGGCACCACGAGTGTTCACAAAAATTCTGGCCCTACGATTGGCCAAACTAGGAACACAAGGTGTAACGATAATGGCATATCTAGACGACTTGTTGCTGATAGACCACTCAGTGAAAAAACTAGAAGTGGTCGTTCACAAGATAATCAAGTATCTGGAATCTCACGGTTGCATTATCAACCGAGACAAGTCAGCCCTAAAACCAGTCAAAAGCCTGGAATACTTGGGGGCTAAGACTGGATTCAAATCAGAGAAAGATTTTCTTACCTCCAGAGAAGGTGTCGTCTTTGAAAGATTTGACCCACTTAGTGGGTACAAAAAAAAAAAGAAAAACCATCCATACGCCTGTGTATAAGGCTGCTGGGAAAAATGGTGGCTTCATTCGAAGCGGTACCCTACGGTCAATTCCATTCAAGGAACTTGCAGAGGGCCATACTGTCAGCCTGGAACAAAAAAGCTCAGGCTTTAGACTTACCAATGTCCCTGTCCCCTTCCGTTCGCAAGAGCCTCCATTGGTGGTTGGTGCCCCAGAATCTGGGAAGGGAAACCCTTCAGTCCGGTTTCTTGGAAGGTGGTCACTACAGTTGCCAGCCTCATAGGCTGGGGGGCAGTACTGGAGCAATGGTCTCTCCAGGGCAAGTGGTCAGAAGCAGAGAAGGCCCTGCCCACCAATCTCTTAGAGATACGAGCAGCCCGGTATGCCCTAGTAGCATGGACATCCAAACTCCAAGGGTCACCTGTCAGAATTCAATCAGACAATGCCACAGCAGTGGCATATATCAATCTCCAGGGTGGCACCAGGAGTCGTGCAGCCCAGAGGGGAGCAAAATGCATCCTGGAATGGGCAGAAAGGTATGTCACAGCCATATCCGCGGTTTTCATCCCAGGAGTGGAAAATTGGAGAGCGGACTTTTTTAAGTCGCCAGCAATTATGCCCGGGGGAATGGTCTCTTCACCCCAAGGTTTTCCAGGCAATATGCCAGCGGTGGGGAACACCGGATGTAGATCTGCTAGCATCCAGATTCAACGCAAAGGTGGACAGATTTGTGTCTCGCACAAAGGATCCCCTAGCTTGCGGTTCGGATGCCCTAGTGTTCCCTTGGGATCAGTTCAAGCTGATATATGCATTCCCACCGCGATTAATCCGCAGAATCAGTGTAGAAAAGAAACCAGTGATTCTGGTGGCTCCAGCGTGGCCCCGAAGGGCATGGTACGCGGAGATTGTAAAAATGTCAGTGGGAAGTCCTTGGACCCTCCCACATCGTCCGGACCTGCTTTCGCAAGGACCGATATACTACCCTTCCTTACCAGCCCTAGGTGACGGCCTGGCTATAGAAGCCCACATTCTAAAAAAGAGAGGGCTCTCTAATCCTGTGGTATCTACCATGATCAATGCCAGGAAGCCGGTATCCAGGCAGATCTATTATAGGATCTAGAAGGCGTACATCACGTGGGGTGAGGCCAGGAAATGGCATCCACGTAAGTACGTAATAGGTAGGATTCTGGACTTCCTACAGTGGGCTGTACATAGGAAGCTTGCCTTGAGTACTATCAAGGGTCAGACGGCCTTGTCAATATTTTTTTTTTCAAAGGCCCTTGGCTTTGCATTCATTAATCAAAGCTTTCATACAAGGAGTGATGCGTATTAGCCCTCCGGTTAGTATTCCCATATGTCCATGGGACTTAAACCTGGTTCTGTCGGTTCTACAGAAACAACCATTTGAACCATTGCGGCACATTTTCTTGGTTCTTTTCACCAGGAAATTGATTTTCTTAGTAGCCATTTGTTCGGCTAAAAGAGTATCGGAATTAGCCGCCTTGTCCTGTAAGGAGCCATATCTGGTTATCCATAAGGACAGAGTAGTATTACGTCCTCATCCAGCCTTCTCCCTAAGGTGGTATCGAGGTTCCATTTGAACCAAGATGTGGTTCTTCCTTCCTTTTTCCCCAAACCTAGTTTGGTAGAGGAAAAGTTATTGCATTCTTTGGATGTAGTAAGAGCAGTTAAAGCTTATCTTAAAGCCACTGCTCAGATTCGTAGAACGGATACTTTGTTCTGCCGGAAGGCCCCAGAAAGGGTCAGGCAGCATCAAAAATCTACTTTAGCCAAGTGGATTCGACAGGTCATACAAGCCTATGGCTTGAAAAGGAGACCGCCTCCGTTCAAAGTTAGGGCGCACTCCACAAGAGCAGTTGGAACTTCATGGGCAGTGCATCACCAGGCCTCCCTGGCTCAAGTACTGTAAGGCCACAACATGGTCCTTAGTACACACGTTTACTAGATTCTACCAGGTAGACGTCAGAAGTCAGGAGGATGTCGCCTTTGGGCGCAGTGTGTTGCAGGCCGCAAAAGAGCCTCATGCCTGATGGCGCCCAGCTTATGTATCCCTCCCCTCATTTGGCATTGCTTTGGGACGTCCCATTAGTAATGACTAAGTCGCTCTGTGTCCCGTGATGTACGAAAAAGAAAAAGGGATTTTTATAACAGCTTACCTGTAAAATCCTTTCCTTGGAGTACATCACGGGACACAGAGCTCCCACCCCTCTTTTTGGGACACTTATTGCTTGGCTACAAAACTGAGGTGCTCCCGGGTGGGAGGGGCTTATATAGGGGAGGGTACTTCCGGTTTGGAATTGGCCAGTGCCAACACCTGAAGGTAATCTATATAACCCATTAGTAATGACTAAGTCGCTCTGTGTCCCGTGATGTACTCCAAGAAAAGGATTTTACAGGTAAGCTGTTATAAAAATCCCTTTTTTAAAAAATTAAGTTTTGAAGAATTTTTTCTTTATTTTCATATTTTGTTTTTCTATGTTGAAAAAGAGCCCCCAGACCGTGTTCCCTGTCTCCTATATATTTCCTTGTAAGTGAAAAAACAAGACCCCTATCACAAGCCCAGTGCACATCTGAGTGCACCAAAAACAAGGAGGGGGAAAGGGAAAAAGAGGTGACCACATAGAGAGGAACTACGGAACTGCAGGGAATAGCTATAAAAGAGGGAGGAACACATATAAATATATATATATATATATATATATATATATATATATATATATATATATATATATATATATGCACACAGAGATATATGTGGGCACACATATACACACGTAGATGCACATAAAGGGTCATTGGAATATAATGGAGAATGGGATACTGTAAGTGGGACGGGTGTTTATAATGAGACCCGTCAACTGTTATTAATATAACAATTGATGTCCCATTCGATGTTAAGGCCCCAAGGGCTATAACACCGCATATCAAAAATCCACCTAGTCTCTCTACGTGAAATCTGACGTTTCAGGTTGTCACCTCTCCAGTGTGGCACATACTTCTCAATGCCCACTACTTCCAGTACTGAGGGATCTCTGTTGTGGTACTGACAAAAATGGCATGATACACTGTGTTTTCTGAAACCCCTGCGTATATTGGACAGGTGTTCCCCTATCCTTACTTTTAGGGCACGGGTGGTCCTTCCAATATACTGGAAACCACACGTAAGAGGTAAATAACCCCTGTAGTGCCGCAGGTTATGAAGTCAGATATATTATATTCTTGGGAGGTAGTATGCGAGGTGAAGGTGGAGGTTTTCAGAGTTTTGGATGTTCTGCACACCTTGCATCTCTTACACGGAAAGAAACCCTTTAGATGACCAAACATAAGAACTCTGGTTGGAGGATCAACCACACTTGGTGCAACAAGGTCTTTTAAATTTTGGTTTCTTTTGTACAAGATCTTTGGACAGTCAGGGAGCGTGGGTCCCAGAATCCTATCACTTTTCAAAACTGCCCAGTGCTTCTTAATTATTTTGTTGACCCACCAAAAATGGGAAGAGAAGGTGGTCAAAAAGGACCATTGTAAATCATTAGGCATAGAATTTTTTTCTTTTGTTTTAGGAATCAGAAGGGCTTGTCTATCCATAGACATAACCTCTCGGAGATCTTTATCCAATAAGGACGGCTGATACCCTTTTTCCAAAAAACGATCCTTGAGTATTGTAGCCTGTGATTCAAAGTCCTCGAGACGTGAACAGTTTCGCCTGATTCGTTTAAACTGTCCCCTTGGTATGGCCTTGAGCCAGTTTGGGTGATGTCCACTATCTGTTGGAATATACCCATTGCGATCAGTACCCTTAAAGAAGGTTTTGGTCAACAGAGCACCATTTTCTTTAAATATCACCAGGTCCAAGAAATTAACAGGAGTGGAACTGTATTCATATGTAAATTTAATCCCCCAATTATTTAAATTTAAAGTGGTCATAAATTCACTCAGTGATCCTACATCTCCTTTCCACAGGAAAAAGGCGTCGTCAATATAACGACGCCGGAAAAGGAGGCGGGGCTCCTCTAGTGAAAACAGTTGATCATTTTCCCACAAGGCCATAAATAGGCCAGCGAGGCTGGGGGCAAACTTAGCCTCCATAGCAACTCCCGTACTTTGTAGGAAAAACTGGCCACTATAATAAAAATAATTGTGTTCCATTGCAAAGCTCAGCAGTTTCATAACAAATTCCAAAGTAGATGTTTTCACTGAAAGTTCCTTTCTAAGAAAAAATTCCGCTGCTTTGTACCTCAATTCGTGAGGTATTATCGTGTACAGGGAGGCTACGTCTGCTGTAACCAGCAAAACATCCTCCTCCACTGCACATTCCGACAGCTCTCTGATCACTTGCATGGAGTCCTTCAGAAAGGCCGGTGTTTTAGTTACCACAGGTTGTAAAAAAACATCTATGAATTTTCCCACTCTCGATGTAAGGGAATCAATTCCGCTTACAATTGGGCGGCCAGGGGGTTGTACTGGATTTTTGTGGACTTTGGGGATATAATATATAATGGGGGTGCGGGGGGCCAGGGGGACAAGAAATTCAAGTTCTTTCTCATTAATCACTCCCTTTCGATGGCCTGCCTGTACAATAGTACTGAGAGATTTTTTATATTTTTCAGTAGGATCTTTATCTAGGACTTTGTAGGTATCTCGATCTGACAATAGAACCTCCATTTCTTTTATGTAGTCCTCTTTTTTCAGTACTACAATCCCCCCCCCCCCTTATCCGCCGGTCTTATCACAAGATTTTTTCTTTTGCATAGAGACACAATTCCTTCTTCTGAGCTTTTTTTATTTTCCTTTTTAAATTTAACTTGGGACAGGTCCTGTAACACCAAGTCTTTGAACACTGTGATACTAGGAGCCGGTTTCCCTGGGGGGTTGATTAAGGATGCATTCCTCAGTCCTGTTCCTTCTCTGTTTTGCCCTTCTCCAGAAATATCATTTCTGACAATGGGGTTAGACAGAAAATGACGTTTTATACTCCATTTTCTAGCGTATTTTTGCACGTCTAGGAACATTTGAAATTTGTTTAAAGGCTTCCTTGGTGCATATTTAAGTCCTTGGTTGAGCGTTATCTTTTCCTCCCTGGTGAGTTCTTCTCCACTTAGATTAAACACCCCCTGACACACTACCTCCTCCTTAGTTTTTTGGGGGTGGCACCGCTGCCCTCCTCTACATCCTCTCTTAGTCTTCCCTTCTTTCCTCGGCCTCTTCTTAAAAAATTATCTGTTTTTTGTTTCTTAGGGGAGCTGCCACAGGGGGACCATCATAGGCATGGATTTGTGAATTTCCTGCGTTCCGTGATCCCATGTTGGCAAAATCCTCCATCTCTTTCTGATCTTCATATCCCTGGAGGGGTCCATATTGATTCCTTACGGGGACATCCTGTCTCCAGGGTACCTGTGGAGAAGAGGGACCTCCCCCCCTATAACCATCATTGGGATGAGTCATATACGAGGGATCATTATAGTGGTTATATTGACCCCCATCGTTGGATCTGTTCTGGGAATATGTATAAGAATTTGGTGGATATTGATTATATCCTTGTGGGTGTCTATTACCCCTGTTACCTCCAGGATTAGGTCCAGAACTAGGGAACCTACCCTGATTACTAGAATGTTGATAAGGAGGTGGATAATAATTATTAGCTCCACTCAATGGAGGTCTTCCAGGGTTCCGGTTACCCTTTTTTCCTTTTTGCTGGGGGGTCCGGTTCCCCCCTGTGGTCGTCGTTCCATATCCCCGATGTCCTGGGTTTGGAGGAGGAGGACCCAGCGAGGGTCTCGAGTACTCTACACTGGGAAGTAGAGATGTGGGTGCATCTGCTTCTCCCTCCTCCATGCTGACACTTTCACCCGGTTTTTCAAACCTATCACGATAATTCTCCTGCCACTTAAAGACGTTGTGAGATTTATAGTCCTCAACGTCTCTAAGATATTTTTTGCTCTTTTTGATCCATTGTTCTTCCTCTTCTTCTATTAGGATTTCTCTTAATTCCTTGGTATATACTTGGTATAAACCCTCCTTACTCATAGGGATCAATTTCTCTTTGATGTCATTAATCTCCTGCTGTAACTTGGCTACTTTAGTTTTCTTCCTAGAAACGAGAAATTCAAGGAAGGCTAATCCCACACCGTTAAAATATAGGAACCATTCCTGCATCTCTGCGTCTCCTTTATCTGGGTACACATGCCATCTAAGGCTTCTGGGGATCATCTTCTCCTTTTTAGATAACGTTCCAGAAAAACTATGTCCCAGGTGGCGTGTAATTCAGCTATGAGCACGTTTTTAAGTCTCATAAAAATTCCACGAATCCCATCAACTTCGGTACTAGTCTGATCAAATACCTCATCAGGGTTGATTTTTCTATTTTTATGAAAATCAAAAATATCCATTCTGAACAAATACAATTAAATGCTAGAAAAAAACGTATGTTTGGTTTAGGGAGAAGCTGCGAGAAAAGATATATTCTAAAGGCAACAATTGTATGTGGAAAATCCGCGCTATCTCCCTAGGCGGTATGGATACCCAAGTGTTAACACACTACGCCAAAAAATGATAGTATGTATATATTAATTGTGCAATGAAGTAAAAAAGTGATGGTGCTGCAAATACAAAAAAGCTGGAATATACAGCTAGAAAAATGTGCAAAAATAAATAATAAATGCGCAACCGTGTAAGTGGCAACCAACGTGCCAAAAATGGTGTATGTATGAACTAACACACAAAAAAAATTATAATTTTATATATATAAAAATAATTATACAAAAAGATGTTCCCTACTAAGTGAATATGTAAACACACCAAGGAAGTCCATAAGCTTCAACTGCCTGACTCTCACGGCAGTAGGAGGAGCAGTAAACTCATAAACAAACAAAAAAGGGAAAAGTCCATGGGTGATGCAGAGCCAGCCAGCATGTATCAAAGTGATGACAGATCTTCAAAAGTTAGAATGTACTTCAATCAAGATGTATAGACAGGAGGCTTACCAGACCAGGTGGGTCCCTACTACGGGGACCGAAAGGGCTCAGCAACTACACCGGATAAGGTGTCAGCGATGCAGTCCTCTGTGTCCTCACTCCACTTGTCGAAACTCCGACTCCTGGTTTGCCTTGAGACTGCAGGCACGCTCGTACGATGTAATGGATACCAATTTAGAAGAGAAAATAAAAATACTTCATGGCGCAGCATGTACGTAAAAACGAGTTACCCTTTATTCTTAAAACTGGTAAACTGACATCCATATAGAGAAAAAACAACACTTTCAAAAAAGCACTGAAACCCCGCTGTGGCGGCAGCCAGTCAGCTGGGGGCGTGGTGACGTCAGGGTCCTGAGCTCCACCCTACGCGGCGTTTCCCCGTAAGAGGCGTCGTCTGGGAAAGGAGGCTTAGACCAGGACGTCACTCACCACACTTTTATTGCGAAGAGCAGGAGAGTGACACCGGAAGTCCCGATGTAAGTCATCGGTTCCACGGCGCACAAGACTTACAGACAAGACAACAGGTTTGCTGTTGTGTCAAGTTCTTTCCATTTGGTTATGATATATTTTATGGGGCTCCTAGGGATCATCAAAGATTTGGATATTTTTTTATAACCTAACCCTGACTTGTACTTCTCAACAACATTGTCCCTTACTTGTTTGGAGAGTTCCTTGGTCTTCATGGCAGTGTTCGGTTAGTGATGCCTCTTGCTTAGGTGTTGCAGCCTCTGGGGCCTTTCAAAAAGGTGTGTATATGTAATGACAGATCATGTGACACTTAGATTGCACACAGGTGGACATCATTTCACTAATTATGTGTATAAAAAAGTAATGCTGAGCTGTTGGAAATTGCCTATCTGGTCCCCTTTATCAATGGGTGATCCTGAAGGATGCTAAAATTTGAGCAACATTTGTATCCTTGACATAAGTAAAAACCACAGTATCTAAAACAAATATTAAAATGCAAAGATAATGTGTAAAATTGTGACATAAATCTTAGAAAAGGTGCATGATAAAAAAATGGTGCATGATATTAAAAAAATCCGTTTAACCATATATTAATATCCAGTATATGTGCTGCAATAAAATAAGTCTATCTGTGACTTATATTGTGCAATGGTTAAACTCATAAGTAATAGTCCTTGGTAAGTGCAAACTAGAGCAAAGGTAGTGCAATGGTTAAACTCATAAGTATTAGTCCTTGGTAGGTGTAAAGGTAGTGCAAACAAAACGTATTGTTTTGCAATGAGAAACAAGGGAAAATAGCTAGGTGATGTTGTGACTTCCACACTGCTTGTTTTAATAGACTTATTTTGGTTTCAGTACCCTTCAGTGCCTTGCAGCAGTTGTAACAATCCCTTTGTTTCATACATAGTAGCGCGTAAATACTTTTTATACCCATACTTTCTCATCTAAACCCATCCATTTACGCAGCCACTATGGAAGTATTTGCATTTCTCGATAAGAGACAAATCAATCTAGATGAAATTTTCAATGCTGACAAACCTATCAACACAAAAAATGACAACTTAGAAAGCCTAATGCGGAAATTAGGACAAAATATGGAGAAAAAGATAAGTACTGTACATGGTGGGACCACCTTTGACAGATATTTAAAAGACAGCATAGTGCCAAGGCGGTTAAGATGGGATGTACCACCTAATGATGGATTAACAGACAAAGATTCAATAGATGACTGGTTTAAATTTTTTAATGGCAAGGGGTTAGAACTTCTGACTTTTCTATTACAAAGGAAACAAACCAAAATGAAAAAAATAGATCAAACCATATCAGAAGTGAAGGAAGAACTAGATAAATATAAAGATACAACAGAATTTACAACACTAACAACACAGCTAAATAGAGACCTTACCAAAAAAGACAAGGAGGTACAACAAAGAAAAAGCAAAAAATACACCAGAGATATGAATGACTTTAGAAATTACCAAACCTTTAAATGGCAAAGCCAATTGGGACGTACAGACCCTATTTCAACATTCTCAACACCAGAGAAAACTGTACGTATGCAATCACAACATATGAACTCTAACCCAAACCAAGACCGAAATACACCCATAAGACCCCATCAAGACCCTAGACCTAGGGCAGAGACACCAAGACGTCACAGAAATAACACAGGAAATGGGAACCAACAACACAATACCCCATACAAAGGAGACAGAAGACCCCCAAATCACAGAACACCCAGAAACAAGAGAGGATGCCTATCAGGCAAGAGAGAACAAAAGAAAAAGAGAAGGGGAATAAAAGGAGAAGGCATTTTTAACCTTAGTGGCAAACCACTATCACAAGAAGAAGTAAAGGTTCTCGATAAAAGGACTTAAATATGCCCCCATAAAAAATCTGGATAAGTTTCATACTTGCATAGGAATCCAAAAATATATCAGGAAACTAAATATCAAAAAATATATGGCAAGTAACACAGCCAAACCCAGACCAAAAGCACAAGAAGAGGATATCAGCCACAGCAACCTGAGAAACAAATCGACATTCAACCCTCCAATAAAAAACAATAAACACATTGAGGTTTTCAAGAAACTAGTAGTGAAAGATCTGATGGACCTAAAAATACATAAGAAAGAAGAGCCCAAATATATTAAAAGTGGTATTAACAAACTTACAAAGAGAACAGACCTAGTTATCCGACCTGCGGACAAAGGTGTAGGAATAGTAGTTTTCACTAAAGAACAATATCAAGACAACATGAACACACTCCTTGAAGATGAAAACACCTATTACAAATTACTGGGGAATCCAATGTTCAAGTGTAGGAAAGCTCTGGAGCAAATAATACATCTGGGCCTAAAACGAGAAATATTGAACAAGAAGGAAGCAAAATATCTAATCCCAGAGTCATGTCGGACTCCAGTCATCTACTGTGTGCCCAAAATACACAAAGATAGTAACAACCCACCACTAAGACCAATAGTGAATGGAATTGACTCTTTGACTTCGCGAATGGGTGAATACATTGACCATTATCTACAGCCGGCAGTACAAGAAACACGTGCTTATCTAAAAGATACTAAACAGATGTTACAACTTCTGGAGAACATCCCAATAACAGACACACCTTGGATCATGGCCACAGCAGATGTCTCATCCCTGTACACAATCATCCCACACCACTTAGCATGCGAGGCTGTGAAATGGGGACTTAGGAAGCACACCAATCTACCATGTGTACAAAGAAAATACCTAGTGAAAGGATTAGACTTTTGTCTCAAGAACAACTATTTTTGGCACAATCGAGATTACTATTTCCAACGCACTGGAGTTGCTATGGGAGCTAAATTCGCCCCGAGCGTCGCAGGCCTCTTTATGGCCCAATGGGAGGAAGAAGTTGTTTTCTCACAAATCCCAAGTGAACTCATCATCTTTAGACGGTACATAGATGATATTTTCATCTTATGGAAAGGGGAGGAATTAGGACTAGTACTCTTGGAAAACCTCAACAAAAATGACCGTAACATCAAACTCACCTGGGAGATTAGTGAAAAAACAGTTAAGTTTTTAGATCTGGAATTATTACAAGAAAACAAAACTATAACAACAAAAACACATTTCAAAAACGTAGATAGAAATAGTTACCTGCCTGCCCATAGAAAGTTGCCACCATAAGAATTGGTTGTGCAACATCCCAAAAGGCAAACTAATGAGATTAAGGCGCAATTGCACACATATAGATATGTTCACATCACAAGCTAGACACATTGGTAAGAGGTTCATCAAAAAAGGCTATAGTCCCAAAATAATCGAAAAAGGCATAGAAGAAGTGACAAGGATGAATCGAAGTGACCTAATAAAGGATAAAGACCAAACAAAAATTAATTACAGATAAAGTACCCGTGATTTTGGATTATAGCATACAGCACAAAAAAGTAGAACAAATAATAAAGAGACACTGGAGTGTGCTACTATCAGACACTCCGCTAAAGGAAACATTACCGACACATCCGAATTTCGTATACAGAAGAGCCCCCACACTTCGAGACAAACTAGTGAAGAACGTACCGGATCCTCCAATCAAAGGTCCCACTTTTTTTACAGGAAAGGGCTTCTACCCATGCAAGCGCTGCTATGCTTGCATAAGGTCTAAGAAACCAAATGAAAAAAAGTTTAAGTTCACTTCAAAAAGCACAGGCAATACATATGATATAAAAGGATTCACATGCTGCAATACAGAGGGAGCTGTATACATGTTAGAATGCAGCTGTGGATTACAGTACGTGGGACGCACAAAAGACTCCTCAGAATTAGAATTAAAGAACACGTACAAAACATCATAAATGGATTTGACAAACACAATGTGTCAAAACACTTCTTATTACATCACAACAAAGATCCAACCCAGTTGAAATTTTGGGGACTAGAACCATATACTAGACACTGGAGAGGAGGACACAAAGTGAGAACACTTGGCCAAATGGAATCCAAATGGATTTTCCTATTGGACACTTTCAGGCCTCGTGGTTTAAATGTAGAATTCGATTTGAACTGCTTTCTGAGTGATTTTTAAATTTTGATATTTAGTTTTACCACCCTTTTACCACCCCCCGATATGTTCAATCTTTAATATTTATTATTTCTATTCCCGCCTTTTAAAGCGAGTCATATACTAAACTTCCTCCTTTTTAGCATATTATTCTGCCTTTTTTACATTACAGTATCCTCAGATGTCAATTGTTAATAATTTTTACGTCCGAGTCATTTCCGGTACTAATTTTATTTTTTAATATTTTTTTATATTTCAACATTTTTAAATCTTTTAAGGGGTTTACCGGCAGCTTTTAAGCTCAATAAAACTAGTTTTAACTTATTTTTAGCTTCATTCATTATCTTCACATCCGTGTGTAGGATGCATTTTGTTTATTTATATTTCTCTAACCAACAAAATGGCGGCGCACAGTGCTGTACACAAACATACAGCAATATTTCCGACGGTCGGACTTCGAAAAAATGGCCGCCGCATAATAGATTACCCAAGCAAATATAAAGACATCTCCTGAGCTTGTTGTTCATCCCCCTGATGAAGTCAAGTGGTTGACGATACGCGTAGGGACGTAGCAAGCACCGGAGTTGACACGGACGAGCTCGGCGCTCGTATTTTACATACACCTTTTGATACTTTTCAATGTAAGTACTTTATACTTTTATCTACGGAAAATAAACCATACATCAAATTACTACACTATATTGGGCCTTCTTTGCCTCCATATTTTTAAACCCCCACATATGCACACCATCTCGGAGACTCCACGGCCAGAGGATTAACCCCCGCCAGGCATTTACACATCCCCATGTTCCAAGATAGCATCCGGACAAGAGGAAGTAGGAACAACAGAGGGCTTTACTATATGCTGTAACCTCACAGCAGTGAGGTAAGGGGCCACCCTTCTTTAAAAGCACAGCGTGGGAGTCGCAAGAAAACACACCAAGAAGTCACCTATTAAAACAGTGTGGAAGTCACAACATCACCTAGCAATTTTCCCTTGTTTCTCATTGCAAAACAATACGTTTTGTTTGCACTACCTTTACACCTACCAAGAACTATTACTTATGAGTTTAACCATTGCACTACCTTTGCTCTAGTTTGCACTTACCAAGGACTATTACTTATGAGTTTAACCATTGCACAATATAAGTCACGGATAGACTTATTTTATTGCAGCACATATACTGGATATTAATATATGGTTAAACGGATTTTTTTAATATCATGCACCATTTTTTATCATGCACCTTTTCTAAGATTTATGTCACAATTTTACACATTATCTTTGCATTTTAATATTTGTTTTAGATACTGTGGTTTTTATTTATGTCAAGGATACAAATGTTGTTCAAATTTTAGCATCCTTCAGGATCACCCATTGATAAAGGGGACCAGATAGGCAATTTCCAACAGCTCGGCATTACTTTTTTATACACATTCTATTCAGGTTATGGTTTCAGTACCCTTCAGTGCCTTGCAGCAGTTGTAACAATCCCTTTGTTTCATACATAGTAGCGCGTAAATACTTTTTATACCCACATTTCACTAATTATGTGACTTCTGAAGGTATTTGGTTGCACCAGAGATTTTTGTGGGCTTCAAAACAAAGGGGGTGAATACATACGCACATGTCTATTATCAGTTTTTTATTTCAAAAAAAATTGTTTTATGTACATATTTTTCTAATTTTACTTCACCAACTTAGACTATTGTGTTCTGATCCATCACATATAATTCAGATTAAAAAAACATTGAACTAAAGGCTGTAATGTAACAAAATAGGTAAAAAGCCTAGGGGGGCGAATACTTTTGCAAGGCACTGTAAGACAACAGTAAAGTTAGCCCAATTTTTTTTTTAGATTGTGAAAGATGATGTTACGCAGAGTAAATTGATACCCAACATTTCACGCTTCAAAATTGCGCCCACTCGTGGAATGGCGTCAAACTTTTACCCTTAAAAATCTCCATAGGCGAGGTTTAAAAAATTATACAGGTTGCATGTTTTAAGTTAGAGGAGGTCTAGGGCTAGAATTATTGCTCTTGCGCTAACGTTCGCGGCGATACTTCACATGTGTGGTTTGAATACCATTTTCATATGCGGGCGCTGCTCACGTATGCATTAGCTTCTGCGTGTGAGCTCGTCGGGACGGGTCGCTTTAAAAAAAAAAAAAAAAAAAATCTTATTAATTTTATTGATTTTAAAAATATATATATATATTTTTTTAAATTGGGTCACTTTTATTCCTATTACAAGGAATGTAAACATCCCTTGTAATAGAAAAAAGCATGACCGGTCCTCTTAATATGAGATCTGGGGTCAAAAAGACCTCAGATCTCATATTTGGACTTAAATGCAATAAAAAAATTAAAATGAATTGTCATTCGAAAAAATTACAACAATTTTTTCCCTTTTAAGACGTTTGGGTGGAAGTGATGTTTTGGCATCTCTTCCGCCCTGCAGTGATATGGAGACGGGTGGGGGCCATATTCCCCTCACTCATCTCCAGGCCACTGACCGAGAAGGACCCGATCGCCTCCGCCGCTACCACCAGCTCCGGTAAGCGGCGGGAGGGAGGCCCTCTCCCGCCGCCGATAACGGTGATCTTGTGGCGAATTTGCCGTAGAGACAAACCTTATCGTAAACAGGACCATTCAATAAGGACTTAGGAAGTGGAGTCACTAATCACGTTGGTGTGGTCAAGGTTTATTCAAGCAAACACAGGAAGAATTTTATGTACTTTTAATTTTGAAGTCACCGTATTTGGAACACCTGTATCACTGATGGACTTTTCTTAAATTATTTTTCATAGTAATTGGTTTGAAAACACCATTGGACTGTTATGGACACTAATGAATTATTTGTATGCACATATATTTTTGAGAGTATATGTTTATATATATTTTTCACATATATGTACACCTTTATATAGGATAGAGATATATATATATATATATATATATATATATATATATATATATATATATATATAATAATTTGTAGTATTTAGATCTGTGTTGCGATACACAAAGAGCTACTATTTTTTGGTTATTCAAATTGATTTTTTCATATGTTTTTGTAAAGTAGCAGCTAGTAAGGTGTTTTGGTCTGAATTGAGCAGACTCGCTCCCGAAGCGCAGTGGAGTGTATAAGGGAAGAAGAGGGGAGTTTATTTCTTTTTCTACACTGTTATAGTTATTTATCTACTTTTTACCACGTGCAGCTATGGAAGCCATCAATTTTCTATCTAACAGACAGATGGATCCTGAATGTGTTTTTTCCTCTAATCAGGAAATGACAGAATGTGAGGAGGATATTACAGGCTCTTTAAAAACACTTGAGTTCCTTTTGGAAAAGCAGATTAAGACCTGGTGGGACATCTTCACATTTGAACACTACCAGAAGGAGGGTCTTATCTTCCGGAGTTTGAGATGGGAGGTGTCCCCCCAGGGCGGTCTGACTGAGTCTAAATACATGGATGAGTGGTTGGAGTTCTTCAATAGATCAGGAAAGGAATTGCAGGGACTGGTTCTAAGAAGGAAACTTATTAAATTGGACATACTAAATGAGAAAATGATGGCCTTACGGACCCTATTGGCCCCTCACAGTGAGTCCAATCAGATTAAAGAATCTAATGTTAATATGCGGAAAAAAATAGAAAATTGGATAGAGATATACAGAAAAAGAAGGTCAAGAAGTTTTCTAGAGATCTTAATGATTTTAAAAATAACAACATATATCTATGGCAGAATGTGATCACGAACAATACTGGTGACACTATCAATGCCAGTACCGGTATGGAAACTAGTGGTGCTGGTAATTTAAGCTCCAATAATAAGAAGATCCCTGTTGAGCAGGTTACCACCAGAGTAGCTCAGACGAGGAATGAAAAATCACAAAACACTAAGGGAAAGAACAACTCCTTTAAAGGCAATGCCTCTAATACCCCTAAAGGGAATATGAGGAGTGGAACTAGGGACCAGGGGGTGAATCAGTATACTAATAGTCGATATGAGGTCATGCCCAGAGTGCAGGAATACACCCAATACAATAGGGGTGGTGATTTCATTCCGTATACGCAGATGGACTACCAACAGTGGAACCCACCACCCCCTAACCAATATATGGATAACAGATATCAGGTTCCAGTTCAGAATAGATATCAAGCCCTTGATCATGAGGACTATGGCAGAAATGGTGGTTATCGGCAATCTTTTTTAGATCAACGTGGGGGGGGAGAGGGGAAACGGAATACCCTACCATCACCCCCAGTTTGGGAACAAAGGGGGGGGGGAATCCCGGAACCCAGTACTCCAACAGGAATATGCCACCACTACGACGTGAAGGAGAGGTTGCAGGGCAGGGAAACAAATTCAATCCCAGAAAAAGGAGGGCCAATTAAAAACAGGAATTTACAACCTTAGTAAAACTATATTAAGTGATAATGAGAAAAATGTCTTAAATTTGGGACTCAAATGTGCACCTAAAAAAGAATGAATAAATTTGGTGTATACATCGATACACATAAATTCATTCGCACACTAAATATGAAAAAGTATTTTTTGAGCCATTCCAGTGATCCATCCAAGAAAACAAATTTAGTTTCAACATACATTGACGGTGGCCTGCGAAATAAGTCAGTTTTTAATCCCCAAAATACAAGCAACCATTTTGTTGAGGTGTTTAAGAGTATGCTGTTAAAGGACATTGAGGATCTCCCAGTAAAAAAACAGATTAACCCTACATATATCCAAGAGGGTATCAAATCCCTGGAGGAAAGAAAGGGAATCATTATCCGACCAGCGGATAAAGGAGGGGGTGTTGTGCTAATGGAGAAATCCTTTTACCACAACCAATTGATGGAACTTTTAAATGACCAAACTTCATATAGGAAATTACCTCTGGATCCAACGGATGCATATGAAAATCAACTTAATCTGTTGGTTTAATGGGGGTTTAAAAAAGGTGCGATTTAACCACTTAAGCCCCGGACCATTTGGTAGCTAAAGGACCAGAGGTGAATTCAGAATTTTGCACTGCGCTGCTTTAACTGTAAATTGTGCGGACATGCAATGTTGTACCCAAACGAAATTTGCGTCCTTTTCTTCCCACAAATAGAGCTTTCTTTTAATGGTATTTGATTGCCTCTGCGATTTTTATTTTTTGCGATATAAATGGAAAAACACCGAAAATTTTGAAAAAAAATATTTTCTACTTTTTGTTATAAGAAAAATCGAATAAACTCAATTTTAGTCATACATTTAGGCCAAAATGTATTCAGCCACATGTTTTTAGTAAAAAAAATGTCAATAAGCGTATATTTATTGGTTTGCGCAAAAGTTATAGAGTTTACAAACTAGGGTACATTTTCTGAAATTTACACAGCTTTAAATTTATGACTGCCTATCTCATTTCTAAAATGACAGGGCAGTACAAACCCCCCCCCCCCAAATGACCCCATTTTGGAAAGTAGACACCCCAAGGAAATTGCTGAGAGGCATGTTGAGCCCATTGATTTTTTTTTTTTTTTGTCTTAAGTGATTGAATAATGACAAAAAAAAAAAAATTACAAAAAGTTGTCACTAAATGATATATTGCTCACACATGCTATGGTTATATGTGGAATTTCACCCCAAAATACATTTTGCTGCTTCTCCTGAGTACGGGGATACCACATGTGTGGGACTTTTTGGGAGCCTAGCCGCGTACGGGACCCCGGAAACCAAGCACCGCCTTCAGGATTTCTAAGGGCGCAAATTTTTGATTTCACTCCTCACTACCTATCACAGTTTCGAAGGCCATAAAATGCCAAAATAGCACAAAACCCCCCCAAATGACCCCATTTTGGAATATAGACACCCCAAGCTATTTGCTGAGAGGCATGGCGAGTATTTTACAGCTCTCATTTGTTTTTGAAAATGAAGAAAGAAAATATATATATATATTTTTTTTTTTTCAATTTTCAAAACTTTGTGACAAAAAGCGAGATCTGCAAAATACTCGCAATACCTCTCAGCAAATAGCTTGGGGTGTCTACTTTCCAAAATGGGGTCATTTGGGGGGGGTTTGTGCCATCTGGGCATTCCATGGCCTCCGAAACTGTGATAGGCAGTGAGAAGTGAAATCAAAAATTTACACCCTTAGAAAGCCTGAAGGCGGTGCTTGGTTTTTGGGGTCCCGTACGCGGCTAGGCTCCCAAAAAGTCTCACACATGTGGTATCCCCGTACTCAGGAGAAGCAACAGAATGTATTTTGGGGTGTAATTCCACATATGCCCATGGCATGTTTGAGCAATATATCATTTAGTGACAACTTTGTGCAAAAAAATTAATAAAAAATGTCGTTTTTCCGCAACTTGTGTCAACATATAAAATATTCCATGGACTCGACATGCCTCTCAGTATATAGCTTGGGGTGTCTACTTTCCAAAATGGGGTCATTTGGGGGGGGGTTTTGAACTGTTCTGGCATTTTATACACAACATTAGGAAGCTTACATCCACTCTTCTAACCACTTGAAGACAAAGCCCTTTTTGACACTTTTTGTTTACATGAAAACATTTTTTTTTTTGCAAGAAAATTATGTTGAACCCCCAAACATTATATATATTTTTAAAGCAAAGGCCCTACAGATTAAAATGGTGGGTGTTGCATTTTTTTTTTCTACACAGTATTTGCGCAGCGATTTTTCAAACGCATTTTTTGGGTTAAAAAATACACTTTTTTTAATTTTAATGCACTAAAACACACTATATTGCCCAAATGTTTGATGAAATAAAAAAGATGATCTTAGGCCGAGTACATGCATACCAAACACGACATGCTTTAAAATTTCGCACAAACGCGCATTGGCGACAAACTACATACATTTTTAAAAGCCTTTACAGGTTACCACAGTAGATTTACAGAGGAGGTCTACTGCTAAAATGACTGCCCTCGATCTGACCTTCGCGGTGATACCTCACATGCATGGTGCAATTGCTGTTTACATATGACGCCAGACCGAAGCTTGCGTTCGCCATTGGGCAAGAGCAGGGCAGGACAGGGGTGCTTTTTTTTTTCTTATTAATTTTTTTTTTTTTTAATTGTTCCTTCCAAGTATTTTTTTTTTTTATCATTTTTATTGTTATCTCAGGGAATGTAAATATCCCCTATGATAGCAATAGGTAGTGACAGGTACTCTTTTTTTTGAAAAAACTGGGGTTTCTAGACCCTAGATTTTTCCTCTGCCCTCAAAGCATCTGACCACACCAAGATCGGTGTGATAAAATGCTTTCCCAATTTCCCAATGGCGCTTTTTATATCCGGGGGGGGCATTCCCTCCCACTGCTTGTAAAAGCAGTCCAGAGGCTAATTAGCCGCTAGGATTGCTTTTACATGAAAGCCGGCCGCAGGCTGAAAAGAATGATACCAAGATGATACCTAAACCCGCAGGCATCATTCTGGTATAAACATTCAAAGACCAGCAACATACCAGTACGTTGCTGGTCCTTGTTGGACATGTATTGTAATCTTTTTTTTTTTTCATGCAGCCAGTTGGCTGAACGAAAAAAGAGATTGATCGGTGGGTATGCCCACCATTAGAATACCGCCCTTCCTCCACCCACTTCCAATGATGGGCATACACGCACCATTTATATATGCCGAAGCATGGGGGCATCCTCCCGCAAAAAAGTTATGCCGCACACACGATCTGACTTTTCCACGGGCAAGCCTCCGTCGGAATTTCGACCGTATGTACGTGGCATTAGGAGCAAAATCGCTCCTCCGCTCCTGCTGCCCCAATGCTTCGGCATATTTACTTTTTTTTTTTTAACTGTGGTGGTGAAATCACCTCCTACAGCACTTGAGTCGCAGGGATCAGGCCTGTCTCTGCGAACGCTGCAGTTATGTGTGTTTTTGTTTTGTAAGTGACAGTGATCGATCGATACTGCACTTGGGTGGCCTGGGCTGGACGGAGGGGCAAAACGCAGGTGGCAGCAGGTATCTGGGCTGATCCCGCTAACACTGCGTTTTTGGGAACCCTAAACTGCTGGGGACGCTAGTATAGTTCTGATCAGATATTGATCTGTTCAGATACTATACCACTAAGGGGGGTGTATGCTTCACGCGTGGGTGTTAGCGTTACTGGCACTAACCTGACGCTGCCTGGGGTGTGACGCAGACCCTCTCTGACGCTAAAACCTAATTGATATCACCCGCCGGGCGATCAGGGGGTTAAACCTTTATTGGGTTATATACGGCAGGTGCCCTGACACTATAAAAAGCAAACTAACCAGTGTCACCCGTAACACTTATATGGTGATCACTGGTGAAAGGGTTAACTAGGGGCAATCAGGGGGTTAAAACCTTTATTAGATAATATATGGGGGTACCCGACGCTATAAAAACCTGCGGCGAACCTAAAAAAAATTACTGGCTACCGATCTGCATCACCGACGCTAAGACAGCGATCAGAAAAACGATCGCTTAGCGACAGTGGTGATAGGGGGTGAAAGGGTTACCTGGGGGGCGATCAAGGGGGTTAAACCTTTATTAGATAATATATTGGGGTACCTGACGCTATAAAAACCTGCGGCGAACCTAAAAAAAATTACCGGCTACCGATCTGCATCACTGACGCTAAGACAGCGATCAGAAAAATGATCGCTTAGCGACAGTGGTGATAGGGGGTGAAAGGGTTATCTGGGGGGTGATCAGGGGGTTAAACCTTTATTAGGCGGGGTTAGGGGGCTACACTGGACCTAAAACTGAATGTACTGACACTTTTACAGTCACAAATGTCACTGATTGCAGTGATCACTAAATAAATGGTCACTGCAATCAGTGACACTGTGACTGGGGGGGGGGCGATTTATGTCCCTATGTGTCCTGGTGTCAGTGTAGTGTTGTGTGCACTGACCTGATGTCTTCTCTTGTACGGCGCTCGGTATATGTGAGCGCCGCACCAGAGATGACATCACTTCCTCCTGCTTCCTCTGTCTGACACAGACAGAGGGGGCATTTCCATTCGCCAGGAGCGATCGCGAGGGGGTGGCCGGAAACGAATGGCTGCCCCCTCATCCCGGAACGCTCCCGGACACTTAGCCACCGCTCACTGTATAGGAGGGGGGTCCGATTGGACCCCCCAACTATACAAAGGCAATCACGTACACTCTACGTGATTGTGCCTGTCGGTGCCATTCTGCCGACGTATATATACAGTGAGCGGTCGTTAAGTGGTTAATGGAAAGGAAAATCAGTATCTTAATCCAAGCTCTTGTAGATTTCCGGTGATTTATACTTTGCCCAAAATCCACAAAAATGTGGAGAACCCTCCAGCACGCCCGATCGTAAATGGGATAGGCTCGGTCACTGTGAGATTAGGAGAATATCTTGACCGGTTTCTCCAACCAAGTGTTAAAACAACGAAAGCCTACCTCAAAGATACAAATGATCTTTTGCGATTACTGTTGGGGGTGGAGCTAAAACCAGCCGTTGCCACTTTTTTGGTAACGGCTGACGTTAGCTCGCTATATACCATCATACAACATGATGATGCCCTACTGGCGCTTAACTGGGCGTTATGCAAACGGGATGATATACCCCATTTGCAAAAATGTTTTTTGGGCAAGGTTTTGGACTTCTGTAGGGCTCATTATTTTTGGTACCATGATCAGGTTTTTTTCCCAACAGGTTGGTGTGGCTATGGGAGCAAAGTTTGCCCCTAGCCTCGCCAACTTATTTATGGCGGAGTGGGAGGACAGACATGTTTTCAATGTGTGTAGACCGGAACTAAAACTATACCGGAGATTCATAGATGACCTCCTGTTTGTGTGGGAGGGATCCAGACAATCAGTTGAGGAATTCATAAAACATCTGAATCATAACACCAATAACATAGTCTTGGATCATGTTATCAGTGAGGAAGAAGTGAATTTCCTGGATTTAACCATTATGAAGTCCGACACTACGATCAGCACAAAGGCTTATTTTAAGCCTACTGATCGGAATAGTTATTTGTCAATCGGAAGTGGACATCATCCAGCTTGGATCAGAAACATTGCGAAAGGTCAAATGCTAAGAATTCGTCGGAACTGCACAATAACAACTGACTATTATACGCAGGCCATTATCCTTGGTAATAAGTTCTTACAGAAAGGATATAAGGAAGAAACAATTAAGAACACTATTAGTGAGGTAGCTCAAATTCCAAGGGAACAATGTTTGAAAAAGAGGATGGAATTAGTAACAAGACATACCAAAGGATATTTCTCTTATCATCCATGGACCGACATGGCGGCTCTTATCACTGAACGTGTGGGTATATGTCCCTGCTTGCAGGAGAAGACCTAGGCAGAATGTTAAATGTTAAAACATTCTAGAACAAACCAGAGCTGAACAGCCCCGCCCAGGGGGGCGGTCCCTCCAGACATTACCCTCCCACCTGCAGCTAGCAGACCTCAGTTTTTTTCTGCCTAGCAGAAGGAGAAGACGTGGCTCTCTCAGGAGCCAGTCTCCTGGAAGATTTTACTTTTAAATTTTATTCCTTTGGGAATTTTATTATTTTATTTTTGAGACCTTCAATCAACTGTCGGCTGGGCAACAGGTTGGGTACACTGGTATCCTCGAGCGTGCTGATCCTCGCCTTGTGTGCGTGAGACTCAGTTCACGACATACCCCATGGCTCCAGGGGTGGCCGGGTTGCTTTCATGCTCCCGCGGTCCTCTCAAGATCCAACAGTACCTACTGTATCTTTTGCGGTGGACCGGGCCGACAGCTACGCAGTACGACTCTGTGATAGGTCTGTCTGAAACAAGCCAGTGAGTCCCTATATTGGCACCAGGGGTGTTCTCCAAGGTGCTTGCGGGACGGGTAAGTAGTCTCTCTTGCTGCAAGGTGAGTACATGCTGGCTGTGTTTCTGTGTGTGGGGGGTTCTCCCTGTCTCCCCCCTGTTATGCTGCTCTCTGCACCCTGTTGTGCTGTTGTGCTGTGTGGGGATGCTTGGGGGGTCACTCTGCCCTGGGAAGGCTGCTCCATGACTGTTATATGACTGTTATTTTGCTTGGGAAGTGTTCTGGGGGACTTGCTGTGTTTTTTTCTGTGCGCCATTGGCGCTGTGTTTTATTTTTAAAAAGTGAGCCATTGGCGGCCATTTTGCTGGGGCTCAATACACAGTTTATACTGGTGCCCGGCGGCCATTTTCTTGTAGCCGCAGCGCTTCAGTTTCGTTTTCGGCCTGTAGCAGCGCTGCTGAACGGCGCGAATTACACCCATCCTCACAGATTCTTCACCTCAGGCTGCACCCGCACTACAGTGCGACTCATACAGCGCTACAGCGCGACTCATACAGCGGTACTGAGCGGTCCCTAGGGGTGGTGAGTACTCCAGGTATCCCCTCCTCAGTCCCAGCACGGCCTGTGGGTGGGCTGTATTATTCTCTAATGGTGAATAAGGTCTCAGAGGGTGGCAATATTGGAGTCTGGTTCACCTGTTTCTTCACATTGTTAGAGACAACTGGTAGTGCTCCTGCACCTGCGGTCCTTTGGGACCAGTTGTCGGCAGTCCTGGAATCATTAATCGGACCAGGAGGAAGCAGTGTGTGAGCGCAAGGGAGCAAAAAAGCCCCTCTCCCCACTTTTTTTCTAAAAAAAAATAATAAAATAAATAAAGGGGGTGTGCGCTGATTCAGATATGGGCCTAGCCACTACCGCTCAGGACCCTAGCTCTTAATATATTTGATGGTTTTGAACAAGACTTTCCTTGCAAGGAAACCTCCAGTTCTGTGTCAGTAAATGACAGGGCGCTTGTTTTGTGAACTCATTGATGCAGTGAGGGACACTCGCAAGCTAAATGCTGCGGATGTAGAACCTCAGGTGGACAGTCTCCTCTGGTTCCTTAGGGCCGGGCCTTCTAAAAAGGGTTTTTTCCATATGTACCTTTCTTTGACCAGCTCATTGATAAGGTCTGGGGAAAAAGCCACAGAAGACTTTTATGGTCCCGTGGCGTTTGTCTATCAGATACCCCTTGAAGATGCCCTACTTAAAACGTGGGCTTCTCCCCAAGTGGTCGACCCTCCAGTCGCCCGGTTGAACAAGGCCACCATTCTCCCGGTGGAGGGGACTCCTGTATTTAAGGACCCCACTCACAGGAGGTCAGAAGTGGTGAGTAGAGCCATGTTTGCCTTGTTGGGGTCCGCCATACGGCTTGTGGTAGCGGCGACCCTTGTGTCTCCACCACTTACGGGATGGGAAAAAAAATTTGCACCAAAACTGTTCAGGAGCATAATCCTCCTCCAGACACTATTGCTCTGGCCCACAAATGGTGCAGGCCCTGGTTTATGTGGCAACGCCAAGTTTGACGCGGCCCCTTATAACTCAGGGCCTCTGTCTTGGCGGTGGTATTGCGTTGTCTGATCTGGTTGAAATGCTGGTCTGCTGACCTGCTTCTAAAAAGCCTATGAAGGATTTACCATTTAAAGGTGGTAGGCTTTTCGGTGCTGCGCTGGATGACATCAAGGATGTCTCGGGAGGTAAAAGCACTGTTCTTCCTCCGGCTAGCAAGGGTAAGGAGGCCGCCGTGAGCAGGGTCCTTCCTTTCCAGCAAAAAGTTTTTTTTTCATCCGTCAACAGGGAGGCCCTCTCAGACTAACAGCGGTACGGCTGGTGGACACGAGCGCCCCTGGGTGCGTATGCCGAACAAGCCGGCTCCCTAGCCCGCCTCCGCATGAAGTCTTGTCCCCACCCGACTCTGGGGTAGGGGGGACGACTTGCAGGTCCACGGATCAATGGACCTCCCGGATCTTCTACCGGTGGGTGTGCGAGGTGATCACCTCAGGTTACAGAATAGGTTCCGTTCCTAATACCAGACAGATTCTTCCCTTGAATCTTCCTCTCCTTCCTGCCCGTCGGGCGGCCCTATGGGGCCTCTTCAGGTTTGAGGTCCGGAGTGATTGTGCCGGTTCCGTCACAGGAGAGGTTTCAGGGATTCTACTCGAATTCGTTTGCCGTCCCAAAAAGGGGACTGGGGTCGGCCTATCTTGGACCTCCAGGTCCTGAATGCCTTCGTGAAGGTGCAAAAGTTCCGAATGGAATCCATTCGCACGGTGGTCAGTACACTCCGTCAAGGGGATTTTCTGGCGACCTTGGACATCAAGGACGCCTACTTGCATGTTCCGATCTGCGCTTGCGATCGGTGAAGTCCACTATCAATTTGTGGCTCTTCCTTTCGGCCTAGCCTCGGCACCGAGGGTGTTCACCGAGGTGCTTGTGCTGGTTCTAGCTTGCTGAGACAGCAAGGCATTGCTGTCGTGGGCTATCTGGACGATCTTCTTCTCAGAGCAGGAAATGGCTCAGAATTAGAAGACAGTGTGATTATCGTTAGTCAGACCCTCAGGGACTTCGGGGGGCTCCTAAACGTTCAGGAGTCAGTCCGGGTCCCGACTCGAGATCTAGAGTATCTCGGTCTGATTCTGGACTCCTTGGAGGCAAAGGTATTCCTACCCCCGGGGAAGCTACTGACACTTCAGTCTGCAGTGCAGATGCTGACATCCCAAAAAATGGTCGTCAATCCGTTTTTGCTTGGGAGTCCTGGGACTCATGGCGACCTCTTTCGAGGCCGTTCCGTATGCCCAATCACACACCAGGGAATTGCAGAAGGAGATCTTGTTCCCTTGGGACAACTCCCCGTTGTCTTTGGATTTTACGATCCAGGTGAGCCACCTGGTCAGGGCGTCCCTGACATGGTGGTTTGGGTCCCCGGCTCTTCGGTCCGCGAAGTCGTTCCTCCCCGTTCAATGGACGATGTTCACTACGGACGCCAGCCTGAAGGGCTGGAGTATAGTCTGGGGAGTCCTGTTGGCCCAAGGGCTTGGACTCCGGACGAAGCCCGTTTGCCGATCAATGTTCTGCAAATACAGGCCATCAGACTGTGCCTCTCCTCGTGGTCTGAGAGATTGCAGAATCGCTCCATTAGGATCCAGTCGGACAAAGTCACGGTGGTGGCCTATGTCGACCGTCAAGGGGGGACTCGGAGCTCAGCTGCGGCTTCCGAGGTCCCCCTTACCCTGAAGTGGGCTAAAAGAAGCGTACCCTGAAGTGGGCTAAAAGAAGCGTGCCGGCTCTGTCGGCCGTTTACATTCCGGACATAGAACAGGCGGACTATTTGAGTCGCCAGACGTTGGACCAGGGAGAGTGGTCCTTGCACCCGGAGGTATTTCAACTCCTTTGCCACACAAACGGTGGGGCACGCCGGAGGTGGACCCGATGGCCTCTCGACCCAATCGCAAGTTGTCGAGATTTGTGGCCAGATCCAGGGATCCTTGGGCGGATGCCTCAGAGGCGTCAGTGGCCCATGGGGTCATTATCACCTGATATACGTTTATCCTCCGCTGCAGTTGCTCCCTCGCCTGCTGCGCAGGGTGGCGACCGAGGGAATTCCGTGATCCTCATTGCTCCGGATTGACCTCGGCTTCACTGGTACGCCGATCTAGTACGTCTCGTCGCGGCCGTTCCCTGATGGTTGCCAATAAGGGAGGACTTTCTGTCTCAAAGTCATATATTTCATCCTGCCTTTACAGTCACTGGCCTTAACGGCATGGCTGTTAAAAGCCAGGTGTTGAGAGACCGAGGTCTCTCGGACTCGGTCATTTTGTCCATATTAAGGACATGGAAGTCTTCCTCCAGAACTATCTCTGCACCTGGAAAGCTTACATTGCCATGTGCGAAGAGCTGGACTGACATCCTCGGACGTATTCCGTCCCTAGAACCCTGCGTTTTCCTACAGCATGGAGTGGCCCAAAGGCTCGCTTTGAGTATCATTAAGAGTCAGATTTCGGCCTTGGCCGTCTTCTTTCGGCGACCACTAGCGGGTCATTCTTTGGTTGGCACCCTTGTGCAGGGGGTTCGCCATGGGCTCCCTCCTGTCAAGTCTCCTCTACCCCCGTGGGATCGGAATTGGTACTCTTGGTTCTTTAGGAACCTCCTTTTTGAGAATATCAGGGATATTCCCCTCTTCACTTTGTCTCAGAGGGTGGCCCTTTTAGTGGCAATCACTTCTGTTAGACGAGTATCTGAATTGGCGACCTTGTACTGCAAGTCGCCATATTTAGTCATCCATAAGGATAGGGCGGTGTTGCATCCGTGACTTTCTCTTTTGTCAAGGGTGATCTCGACCTTTCACCTAAAATGAGGACATTGTCCTCCCGTCCTAGTGTCCTTGACCATTGCATCCCAGAGTGTGCGCGGCACACTTTGAATGTGGTACGAGCCTTGCGGGTGTGCCTGTCTGCTGCTCCTATTCGGAAGTCTGACTCTCTGACTGTCTCTGGTCAGAAACAGGGCCAAGCGGCTTCGTCCGCCACCATTTTCTAGGTGGATCGGACAAACCGTCTTTCAAGCCTATGCTCTCATGGGGCAGGCACCTCCCTTCCCGGTTACGGCGCATTCCACCAGGGCAATTGGTGCTCCTGGGTTTTCCGACATCAAGCGTCGGTTGCACAAGTGTGCAAGGCGGCGAACTGGTCGTCTGTTATACCTTTTCTACGTTTTATAGGGTTGATGTGGTTAAGGTGTTGCAGGCCGCTGTTTAAAGTGGCAACTCCTCCGTTGAGGAGCTCTGCCTTGTTTGGAGTGAAGTTTTTTGGTTTTTACATTTATACTGCTCCCATCCCGCTTGACACTGCTTTGGGACGTCCCACACGTTCAGTGATAAGAGCCGCCGTGTCGGTCCATGGATGATAAGAGAAAATAGGATTTTTGTACTCACCGTAAAATCCATTTGTCTGACATCCATGGACCGACACGGCACCCACCCTTCCTTTTAAGTTTGTGCTGCTTTGTTCCGAACTGAGGTCTGCTAGCTGCAGGTGGGAGGGTAATGTCCGGAAGGACCGCCCCCCTGGGCGGGGCTGTTCAGCTCTGGTTTGTTCTAGAATGTTTTAACATTTAACATTCTGCCTAGGTTTTCTCCTGCAAGCAGGGACATATACCCACACGTTCAGTGATAAGAGCCGCCGTGTCGGTACATGGATGTCATAGAAATGGATTTTACGGTGAGTACAAAAATCCTATTTTCTCCTTAAGAGTCTCCACCCGAGGGGGTTGAACATTGAACTCGATTTGAACTGTTTTATTAGTAATTTTTAATGTTTTTTTAAAGAATTTGCACATGACATATCTTTTTATTATATATAAATTTATTACATATAAGTTTCTTTGAGAGATATTTTAAATTTTAATGTGTATATATAGTCCTTTTAGGAACCTTGTAATTTTACAGGGTTGAGAACATATACATAAGATTTTTTTCTTGACTTAATTATCCGCTATTTATCTATATGCTTTCCGCATATTTAAATTTTATGATCAATATATTCTTTTAATTTTTATTATATTGGTAAATCATCCTCATTTGTTAGGTTATATATGCCTCTTGTGGATGAATATCAGATAATTTTATAAAGATGTGTATACAAGTTAATGTTAAAATTGAATGTATGGCATTTAGGTTTCCGACGTGAATGATCCTGCAGTTTGTCTGCTGAGATTGTATGCAGATTGCACTATTTTTTTATAATATTGGTTTTTAAATGTTTCCTATGTTTGCTGCAGAAGGGGTCATGCCCGATGTATTGCAGTCATGGGGACGACAAGCGCGCACTTGCGCAGTATGAGACACGTCCGTGACCTATCACGGACGGGGGTATAAAGAGGGAGGTGCTAGTCCGTGTAGCCAATCCCATTGGAAGAAGTCCTGTGTGACGAAACTAGTCTGGGAGAAGCTACACGGCGCTCTTTTATAGTGAGTAGCGTTCGGATTTTTCGTCCGCTCATCGAATATACAGTCCGGTGTTCGGGCGGAAGTCTGCGGTGTTTTCGATTGGAGGGGAGAGGCGGGCATACGTGAAGGAGGGTGAGACACACTTGGTTGGTCCGCCGAGACCGCAATACATCGTGGCTACCTGTCATATGCCTGTCTGGCGTTTTTGAAGTTATTTTTGCTGAAGTGCCTGACTTTGATCTGCTAGATGTGAGTGAAACCATTGAAGGTTACCTGTGCTGTTATTTTAATAAAAGTTTTTACGTACTTCACTATTGGAGGCATTTTGTTTTTTCATGTGGGAGACTTGACTGACCTACTAAACATCGTTTGGATCTGTCTTTGATACCCTGAGGGGTGACTAAGCTGTAAGACCTAGCATGAGAGTGCGAGGCATATCCTATTGGTGAGTGCAAGTCCTTAGGGAGTGGAGTCACTAATCACGTTGGTGTGGTGAAGGTTTATTCAAGAAAACACAGGAAGAATTTTATGTACTTTTCATTTTGAAGTCACCGTATTTGGAACACCTGCTTCACTGATGGACTTTTCCTAAATTATTTTTCATAGTAATTGGTTTGAAAACACCATTGGAATGTTATGGACACTAATTAATGAATTATTTGTATGCACATATATTTTTGAGAGTATATGTTTATATATATATATATATATATATATATATATATATATTTTTCACATATATGTACACCTTTATATAGGATATATATATATATAATTTGTAGTATTTAGATCTGTGTTGTGATATACAAAGCCCTACTATTTTTTGGTTATTCAAATAGATTTTTTCATTTATATGTTTTTGTAAAGTAGCAGCTAGTAAGGTGTTTTGGTCTAAATTTGGTCTGAATTAAGCAGACTCGCTCCCGAAGTGCAGTGGAGTGTATAAGGGAAGAAGAGGGGAGTTTATTTCTTTTTGTACACTGTTATAGTTAATAAGGAAAATAAAAAACATGAAAAGCTGAACCCATGGGTATTGGGGAGAGGGGCGGCACCCTCCCCTAACCCTAGTCGTCTTAAGTTCAAACACCTCTTTTCTACCCATTCCACCGGTTCAGTCACAAATTATACTATCTCATTTCCCTCTGATTCCTGCTACATCGAAATAGCTTATTTATGGATCGTCTTAAAGCGGTAGTAAACCCTCCAACATTAATTGCAGTTTCCTAATATTATGAAAGAAATCTTAAATTAAAAACGATTGATCGCTATGTATATACATAAATTCTTTATCTTACTGTATTTATATCTTTGTTTTTCCCCGTTTCTCTTGTATCCTCGCTGGCGCCATCTCCACTGTGGTCTTCCTATTCTGATATGATAATTCCTTCCGCCCATATACCTAATCGTCGCAATAATCCCGCGCATGCGCAGTAATAACATAGCCAAGCCTTTTCTTAGTTTCCGGTTACTACGGAAACAAGGAATAGGCTAGGCATAGCGACTCACAGCTTGCTCCAGAAACGAGGTAATACATAAGAAAGTGACCATACCTCCTGGAGCAGGCCATGATCCTCTTGCGGAGGAAATATCTGACTTAACATCGCGGGATGTCGGGGCTGACGTCAACAATAGGAAATGACACAGCCCCGACATACACAAAGAATGTTTCCGGCAGGGTCTCGGCTTGCCAAAATTACCGGTGATACGGCGCATGCGCATATCGACGTCATTACTCGAAAATATAGGGATAACACGGAAAGGAAGCAGGTAGGCTAAAAAAAAAAAATGTCAATAGATTGGGGAGATTAGGAGACATAATTAAATTAAAAGTTACAGATTTAGGTATACAACCGCTTTAACTTGTTTCCCGAGACAACCATGGGCGTCACCAGGGTGGGACCTGAGGGGGCCACGTCCCCCCCAATTTTACTGTGTGCCCCCCTAGTTAAGTTGTTAGTATTAACAGCGCCACGGCTATCTGAGTTTCCGTCCGCGGCGCTGAATGACTGAATCTGACTTGTAACAGACGTCAGCCTGTCAGGTGACATCGCGTCTGACGGTCACGGCCGCCGCTATTGATTATGGGAATTGTAGTCCGCGGCGCCGCCTACATCGTGCTCAAGCTCCCTGCTCCCGGGGGGTGGAGTCAGTGAGTCACTGAGAAGCGCAGCCAGCCTATCGCGTGCCAACTCCCATCGTCGGTTATTTATGATAAATAAATTATCATATTTTGCCCGCCAACTCCAGTCCAGTCACAGTGCATCTGCCACCAGTGCTGCCACAGGAAAGGTAGGTCACTTTTAAAAAAAAAACTGTAAAAATTTGCTTGCAATTGCATTACCATTTATAATTTAAATCTGATATAAATAGCTGGTGGTTCTGGTGCCGAACAACAGTAACTTCAAAGATACATAAGACAGAGCTCTCATGGAGGTAACAGAAAAAATACTTAACTAAGATTAGAAAAGCATGATGAAAAGATGAAGTAATATTGACTAAATAGTATATAGGAGGCTGTTTTTTCTTTTTGCAAAATCCAAACCAATGTGTTTTAGAGGTTAAAATATATATCATTGACCCCCAATATATATATGCGTGTCGGGTGCGATGCGGGAACCCGCAGTGGATTTGCAGTGTTCTCGCAACGCACCATATTTGTGCGTTTCGTGTACATTGTCAGGAATATTTCATATTTGTGCGTTTCGTGTGCATTGAATTTGTCAGGAATATTTCATATTTGTGCGTTTCGTGTACATTGTCAGGAATATTTCATATTTGTGCGTTTCATGTACATTGTCAGGAATATTTCATGTTAATGCGTTTCGTGTGCATTGAATTTTTCTGGAATATTTTATATTTGTGCTTTTCATGTACACTGTCAGGAATATTTCATATTTGTGCGTTTCATGTACATTGTCAGGAATATTTCAGATTTGTGCGTTTCGTGTACATTGTCAGGAATATTTCATATTTGTGCGTTTCATGTACATTGTCAGGAATATTTCATATTTGTGCGTTTCGTGTACATTGTCAGGAATATTTCATATTTGTGCGTTTCGTGTGCATTGAAATTGTCTGGAATATTTCATATTTGTGCGTTTCATGTACATTGTCGGGAATATTTCATGTTAATGCGTTTAGTGTGCATTGAATTTTTCTGGAATATTTTATATTTGTGCTTTTCATGTACATTGTCAGGAATATTTCATATTTGTGCGTTTCGTGTACATTGTCAGGAATATTTCATATTAGTGCGTTTCGTGTGCATTGAATTTTTCTGGAATATTTTATATTTGTGCTTTTCATGTACATTGTCAGGAATACCGTATATACTCGAGTATAAGCCGAGATTTTCAGCCCTTTTTTTGGGGCTGAAAGTCCCCCCCTCGGCTTATACTCGAGTCATATAAATTTTTACATTGTAAATATTACCTGTAAAGAAGTTGCGGCTGCGGCGTCCATCGTTCAAATTCCGCGGCGTCCATCATTCAAATTACGCGGTCTCTTCCTGTTCCTTCCTTGATAGGCGAGTCTCAGCAGACACTCTCCGCCTATCACAAACGTTCTCTCATCCTCAGTTTTCCAGCAGACGTCTGTGATTGGCGGAATACCCAACACAGTGTCTGCTGGGAAAACTAAAGATGAGAGAATGATCATGATAGGCGGAGAGTGTCTGCTGAGACTCGCCTATCAAGTAAGGAACAGGAAGAGACCGCGGAATTTGAATGATGGACGCCGCGGAATTCGAACGATGTACGCCGCGGAATTCGAACGATGTACGCCGCAGCCGCAACTTCTTTACAGGTAATAATTACAATGTAAACATTTCTATTTACAGGGAACAGCGAGCTAGGGAACAGTGGGGCATCGGCTTATACTCGAGTCAGTAAGGTTTCCCAAATAAACAAAAACTAAAACTCGCGCTTATGGAGACATACAAAAATAAATGACAAGTGAAAAGAAATTATTATATGCGCAGCTGCTACAGCATAAGGCACTAACACCTTGAGAGATAAAAAATTATAAAATGCAGCGCTAGCGAATATAAATGTGCTCAATACAAACGTATGTGTGAATGTCAACCATCTAAACCTTTCGGGATGATGGTACACACTATTAGTGAAAAGATTATACACCAGTAATTGGTGTCACCAGAAATGCAGTGGGTGTAATACTAAATGTTACCACTAAAAAGTGATCAACTAAGTAAAACCAGAAAATATACTGTGCAAAACATTAAATGAACTGAACAACCAGGCAAATAGCTCTAGGAGTAATTCACAGTACTACAGATGGTTTTCAACATCAAAGAAATAATGTCCCATTTGCAACAGTGGTTGTAATATAGAAGGAAGGGAAACAAATGCTTTAAAATAAAATAAAAGTCACCCAACATCCAACTTCTAGGACCAATAATGTTCGGTGAAATTCAACAGTTGGCTCAATAGCAGCAGAGATCAGAGGACCATGTGGGGAATAAAAAGAAAAAGCAACTTGTGAAGTACCGCTTAGGAACAGATTAACAATACGCTGTTATTGGGAAAACTCACAAGCCTTCAATGATAACCGAGCGTCAGTGTGTTCCGGGTTCACAACGGCGTGCGTTCCACAAGAACCGGAAGCAGCGTCACTGGTTCTTAGTGTTGACCGGAAATTTGTCAATGCATTTCGCCCCTCCTCCAGGGCATCATCAAGGACATCATCTCCGGTCAAAGAAGATCCTTATATATGCGCGGAGGTCTTATTGTGAGCCAATTAGAAAAAAGGTAGAACCTCTCACCGCAATAAACCATTAGCTTCCTGAGTCGCATCATTGCCCATCATTGATCAAAATGTGAGAACTTTATTGTTATATGACAATGACAGGGGTTAACAATGTGAACACATGAATAAATCAATGAATCTGAAACATGAATAAATTAGCATAGATAAAATAATCATTGACTAAATCAATGAAAATACAATAAAATGCAATATAGTGGATATGCATCACAGAAAGGAATGGGGCAAAAGAAAAACAAACAAAACCAAAATCAAAATAAAATAAAATTAAATGAAAATAAAAAAAAAAATAATAAAAAAAATATAAAAAATTTCAAATAAAATGAAAAAAAAAAATATATAAAAAATTTAAAAGATAAAAAAAAATAAAATAAATAAATATAAAAAATAAAATAGAAAAATAAATATATAAAACTAAAATTAAAATATAAAAAAATAAATACATACATACATACATATATATATATATATATATATATATATATATATATATATATACATACACACACACACATATATATATATATATATATATACACACACACACACACATACATATACCTATAAAAAATAAAAATTACTTTCCGTAATGCATAAACCTAAAAACTACCATTTAGATAAAAAACAATTTAGATCAAGTTCGATGTTGAGACCATGCGGACTTAAAGTACCCAACCTATGTATCCACTGGGTTTCATTACGTGAGATAGCTTGTTTAAGGTTGGACCCTCTCCAATGTGCCTCAACCCTATCGATTCCACAAAACCTAAGACCCCTAGGGTCACTGTTGTGGAATAACCTAAAATGATTAGACAAACTGTGATGCTTGAACCCTTTTCTAATCCTATTTACATGCTCTCTTAATCTAATACCCAATTTTCTGGTGGTTCTGCCCACATAGTGGAGCCCACAAGGGCAGGAAAGAAGATAAGTGACGTGTGGTTCCACAGGTAATACATTTTTTAATTTCATAAGTTTTCCCAGACACACTAAAATGGGTTGTTTTCCTAACCCTGTGTTTGGAGGTACGACAAATCATGCATTTACCACAGCTATAAAAACCTGTCTGGTCCAAAAATGTGAATAATCTCTTAGGGGGATTCACGACATTAGGGGCCAGTTTTAATCTTAATGTGGGGGGTTTGGTATAGATAAAATGAGGTGCAACTGGTAGGACACTGGTTAGATCTTCATCTTTACGTAACAGTGGCCAATGCTCCTTAATGATTCTTTCAAATTGCTTGTGTTGTCTGGTATATCCTGTAAGAAATGCGATTCCATAATCTTTCTTATCTCGGATTTTCTTTTCAAAGAGCTGTTTTCTATCTAAGCTCCGAATATCTTCCCTGGTCTTATTGAGAGCCTTGATGTCATATCCTTTCTCTTGAAATCTTTCCAAAATAATTTTTGATTGTACATCATAGTCTTCAATTTTGTTACAGTTGCGCCGCACTCGCAACATTTGGCTTTTCGGTATTCCACTTAACCATCTTGGGTGATGGCAACTTCCAAGTGGTATATATCCATTTCTTTCAACTTCCTTGAAATATGTGCGAGTAAGTAATTTATCATTTTCTTTGAAAATCACCAAATCTAGAAAATGAACAGAATCATAACTAACAACCTCCGAAAAGGAGATGCCACACTGGTTGTTACCAATTTCTTCCAGGAACTTAAAAAAGGGATCTCTTGATCCTGCCCAAATAATAAAAATATCATCGATATAACGTTTGTAAAAGCTTAACTGGGGTATATTTCTTCCATAGATTGCTTTGGATTCCCACCAGCTCATGAAAAGATTTGCTACTGAAGGGGCATATTTGGCGCCCATTGCAACACCTTTACGTTGTCTAAAATATTTCTTTTCATGCCAAAAAAAGTTATGGCTCATAGCCAGATCCAAGGCTTCAAGTAAAAAAACTTTTTGTTTGGGCTTGATATCTGTTTTGTCAAGAGCCCATTTGACTGCCTCTAAAGCATGATGTTGCTGTATGTTCGTGTACAGGGAATTAACATCCACACTGGCAAGAATGCAGTCCTGATCCACAGTAAGATGCTCCAAAAATGTAATCAGATCTTTGCTATCTTTTAGATAGGCGGGGCATTTTTGTACTAGTGGTTGGAGAAAATTATCCAGGTACTCCCCCATTCTGGAAAATAATGAGTCTACCCCGCTAACTATAGGCCTCCCAGGAGGTCTATGGGGGTCTTTATGAATTTTGGGTAATTGGTATATTACCGGAACTTTGGGGGCATCAGGGACTAAAAATCTGGTTTCTTTTTTATTTAAAATCCCTGTTAGGTGTGCTTGCTTTGTAAGACGTTTCAATTTGGCTTTATATTTGTTGGTAGGATTACCTTTAAGTTCCTCATATGTCTCTTTGTCAGATACTAATCTATTTAATTCGTCAAGATAATCACTTTTATTAAGAATTACCAAACCCCCCCCCTTGTCAGCTGATCTTATCACTATATTTTTATTTTGCTCTAATAATTCTAGACCCTTTTCAACATCTTTTTTCTTTCTACTTGGTTGTATTTTTAATTTTCTTAGGTCTTCTTCGACTACCGATTTGAAGACCTCAACAAAATGATTGTTCTTCGGTTTAGGATTGAAAATTGAATTATTTCTTAGTGTGGTATGAGTAAATTCGTCCATTACTCCTTTCGGAATTATATCCTTATTGTTTTTAGCATAGGTCTTTTTAATATTTATTTTTCTAATAAATTTCTGAAAATCAATAAAAACATCGAACTTATTAAAATCTTTATCTAAAGCGAATTTAAGTCCTAGCTGGAGGACTTTATTCTCTTCTTCAGAAAAAACTGCATCACTCAAATTAAAGATTCCTGAATTGAGTTTGCCCTTTAACTTTTTCCTTTTCCCTCCCCTACATCCTCTTGTTCGTCTCTTCTTGTTTGGTCTTGATTGTATGAGGGGGTCCCAGGGGATACCAGGGTCTCCATTCTTCTTCCCTCACATCCTGTGGGTAATGGCCTCTCCCTCGGCCTCTGGGATTGGGTCCACCCCGAGGTCTCCTCGGTGGCCCCCCAAAACCTCTCCTCTGAAAATCCCCTCTAAAGTTGTTATGGCTGGGATAACCACCTCTACCTCGTGGGGGATATTGGTCATAATGATACGGTGTCCAAGAAGGACCACCATAATTTCCTCTTTGTTCATAACATCTTGTGTTATAAGAGCCTCTATTGGATTGTTGTGGATGATCATAATCTAGTGGCTTGAATCGATTGTATGTGGGGATTCCATAATGTGGGGTGGAAGGTCGCGGAGTGCCCCTTCCTCCACCACGTTGTACACCCCTACCCGATTCTTTGCGTTGGCCTTCGTATTTTATAGGAGTTTTAGGATGAATGTACCCCACTTGCGTCTCATCCATAGAATCACTGGGATCAGGAGTATCTTCTTCTACCAATTCTTGCCACCTATAAACTTTATTGGATTTATAATCATTGGTGTCTCTAATGAATTTTTTCATTTTTTTCTTTTGGGTTTCTTTATCTAACTTTTCAACAAAATCCTGTAACTGTTTCATTTTTTCTTTGTATTCACCTGAGGCAATTGAAGGTCCTAATTTAGCTTTCAAAGCATTAATGTTAGCCTCCAGTACCTTCAGTTTTCTTTCCTTCCTACTTATTAGTAGTTGTAAGGTTTCCCAGTTTTTTTGGGCAACATTAGGTACCTCGGCTTATACTCGAGTCGGCTTGTACTCGAGTATATACGGTATTTCATATTTGTGCGTTTCATGTACATTGTCAGGAATATTTTATATTTCTGCGTTTCGTGTACATTGTCAGGAATATTTCATATTTGTGCGTTTCGTGTGCATTGTCAGGAATATTTGATGACGATTTAACAATGCACATTTTAGTAAGGTGTGTGTGATAATGCAGTTTCTTATTTAAGTGGAGTTCCGACGCCCAGATTTTTTTTTTTTAATTCAGCAGCTACACATACTGCAGCTGCTGACTTTTAATATTAGGACACTTACCTGTCCTGGAATCCAGTGATGTCGGCAACCCCGGGTGCTGCCGCCGCCATTGCGGGTAAGGGATTCCAACAGTGTAGCCTTGCAGCTTCATGGCCAGCTCCCTACTGCGCTTTCTGTATTGGCCCAGTGGTGGGGGGAGGAGAAGGCTGGCCAAGGTGAAGCACATCGCCGCGACCGTGTCCACCAGAAGTGGGGACAGGGTACCTGTCAATTTAAAACAGGTACCTGCTCCCCCTTAAAAGGTGTCAAATGTGGCACCGGAGGGGGGGGGGAGTTAAATACGGTAAGCAGAAGTTACACTTTTGGGTGGAACTCCACCTTAGTTATTTTAGTTGATTGCTAGTTGCTGGTTGGATGGGCAACTACATTTATCAATAAGACATTTAATAAAACAAATGGTATTCATTTATGGTAAGTGTTTCAGAAGAACATCATGGTTTTTTTTTCCCCCAGATAAAATTTTCTATTATAACTCAAAAAATGGACATCCGTTCATTTTATTCTGTGGTAAATGTTAAGGCCCAGAAGGCTGATATTTCAAAAGAGCAGCAAAAAGGAAAAAGTCAGCCTGGTCCGTCTTCTTCCATTGAGGAGTGTGAAGAGCTTCAGAAGGATGACGTTGAATATGACACTGCTGAATTAATATCGGATAATGATGAACCTTCATTGCAGGTTGAAGACGCAAGCACCTCCTCACTAAGCAATATTCAACACAGTGCTTATGAAGAGCAATTCAGTGAAGCTGAACAGCCACAGAGTGCACAAACATCTGCTAGCATTGAAAAAACAAAGGTACAAGGACCACATGATATCAGCCAGTGTGCTAGTGAAGGGCCAAGACAGCCTGCATTAAAAAAATACCCACAGAAACAAATTGGAGGACGCTTCAGGTCATTCCGCCCACAGTGGTTTGGATCGTTTGACTGGTTGGAATATTCTGTGTCCCAGGATGCTGCATACTGTTTTCCGTGCCGTTTTTTTTCAACACCAAAATATCTCCATGGGCATGCTAAAAAAAAAACATTTATCAACATAGGGTACAAAAACTGGAAAAATGCACTTGAAACTGGTAAAGGAATACTACAGCATGAGAAGTCTGCTTCACACAAGGATTGCCATGTCAGATGGGAGGATTTCAAAAATAGTGTAAGCCAGGATACATCAATCATGAAGGATCTAACTAAAGCTCATACACGAGAGGTCAATGAGAATAGACATTACTTAAAGACAATTGCCCAAGTTTTTTGTTGCTAACAGCCAAGACTAAAATTGCCCAGCGAGAGCATCGGTACAGCTCAGATTATGTCAACCATGGTAATGTGCGTGAAATTCTCTATTTAATTGCAGAAAAAGACAGCGTTGTAAGAAACAAAATTACAGGACCAAGGAATGCAAGATATCTACATCCATCTATACAAAATGAACTTTTATCAATTATGGCTGCTCTTGTTAGAGAAGGCATCGCACAGAGCATTAAAGGAAGTCCCTTTTCCATCATTGCAGATGAAACAAAGGATCTGAGTAAATCAGAACAACTGTCTGTCGTAGTCCGATTTTTTCACGATAAGATGATCCATGAACGGTTCTTACAATTCTACCGCGCAGATAGCCTTGATGCTGAATCTCTAACAGGATACATATTCCAGGTCCTAGCATCTCTAGGCATTGATAAAAATTATTGTGTTGGACAAGGCTATGATGGAGCCTCTGTAATGAGTGGCCGGCTTAATGGCGTGCAAGCACGCATTAAAAAGGAGGTGCCTTGTGCACTTTACATTCATTGCATGAGTCACCGCCTCAACCTGGTCATCGTGGACACTGTGAAGAATGTACAGGCAGCAAATGAATTTTTTGTAAAACTCGAAAAGCTATATGTGTTTTGCAGTACATCTGTTGTTCACTCTGTGTTTGCTAATGTGCAACAAGAAATGTCAAGCAAACCAGCTATCCAGCTTAAACAATTAAGTGACACAAGGTGGACATGCCAACATGCAGCCTACACTGCTGTTCTTAAAACGCTTGGCCCTCTGTTGGAAACTCTCAATATTTTGGCAGAAGGGAACCATACTGAGAGAGCAGTTGAGGCAAAATCAATTCATCGGTTCATTGATTTTGGCTTCATTCTGGCACTTGTGTTTTTTGAGAACATACTAAAAAGGACCTAGACGCTCTCTAACATGTTACAAGCCAAAGATATTGACTTGGCATCAGCTGTCCTTCTTCTTGTGCAAACAATTTTACAAGAGCTTGAAGAAGTGCGCAATCCAGAGAGGAGACCTGAAGCTAATTCTGGAACAATAGAAAGTGTCTGGGCAGAAGCAATCCAACTGAGCATCAAGTGTGGAATATCAGCACCAAATGATGATTCTACCGAACCGCCTTCCAAGAAGCGAGATCGCCGACCTCCTCTCAACTTAAGAAATAGCGTAATTTTGGAAACTGTAGGGCATCGACAACAACTGCTCAAAAAAGATGACTTCATTCAAATGTTCATGTATGTTGTTCTTGACTGAATAATTTCAGAGCTAAAATCTCGATTTTCAAAAGATTCTCTGGAAATCATGGAAGCCGTACAGTCTCTGAATCCTCGATCAGATTCATTTCTTAATTTTGAAAAATTGCTACCAATGGCCAAATTCTACTCCTGCAACACAGAAAACTTGGAGACTGAGCTGAAACAGGCAATGCTAACCCTACAGAGGAAAAAATCTTCAGATGCCATTAAGGTGGACACAATTCTTGAGTTCACTAACTTTCTGGAGCCTTACTCTATTCCATTTCTTGAACTTTATCGGCTATGTAAAATAGCTTGTGTTTTGCCAGTCAGTAGTGCCTCATGTGAAAGAAGCTTTTCTGCACTAAAGTTAATAAAATCATTCCTACGCACAACAATGACTGAGGAAAGGCTTTCAGATCTTGCCACATTGTCAATTGAGGCCAGACTTGCATCCCAAATAAATATGGAACTTGTAGTTAGCAGGTTTGCATCAATCCATAAAAATTCACGTTTAAGCCTATATTAGCGTGAAAGACAAAATTTAAGTTCAATTTTTTTCTTTATGCTGTGCACTTTAAAAGCATAACACTGCATATTTGGTGTGACGTTGCACTTTATTTTACGTGCACTTGTTTCCTTATTTAAGAATTGCTATTTGAAAGTTAGATATTTAGAGTTAAAGGGACACTATAGGGTCAGGAATACCAACAGGTTAATTTCATTCTCCTCTGTCTGTCCTATGAGGCTGCAGGATCCCTGACCCTCTGTCTGGACAGTGCTGATCACATGCACCCTCCCAAGAAAAAAAAAAAACCTCTCTAGCAATACACACCAAACGGAGCATGTACAGCTTGCACCAAGACTGTACTATCAGGAGGGGACTGTGGAAGAAGGGGAGGATCAGAGAAGACAGGATCAAACAGCCTTTTTACACAATGCAGAGGTTTAGCCCCTTAGGTTTCAAAGTGAGTATAACAAGCATGCTTTACTGCATATACAGACTGATTTTACTGTTGTGGGTTTAGGAACAATTAAAGCTCAAGTTGTTCTGGTGACTATCGTGTCCCTTTAACAAAAATAGTTACAATTATTGTTGTTCATTTATATAACTATAGCTTGAATATGTTTTGGTACATACCTGGAAAAATTATTATTATTGCCTATGCTTCAAAATAGGTATTGCAGTTCATTTTGCAATGTTTACCATAATGCGGTTTAATAGTGTTTTTTTGTAGGGGATTTTAAATTATTAAAATTATGTACACTTCAACTATAGACTTAAACTAGCATGATGAAGGGCCAACCCTTCTTAGTAGTTTTTCATGGAAGTAGGGCTAAATCAGCTTTTCTTACAGGACAAGCTAGCCCATTATAGTTGGCCCTTCATAATGCAAATTTTTGTCTATGGCTATGGGTCACATTAAAGGGACTCTCCAGCTTCCTTCTCGAAAGTATGCCTAGGCACTTTTTGCACATTGATAAAAGTCTGCAGTTGGACTGAAATGTTGACGCTCAAGTGTATTGTATGTTGCACAAATAAAACAAAGGTGAATTTGTAACAAGACCTCTGGAGTGCATTCTATTCTTGATTTTTTTTTTTTTTTTAATACAAATGTGTGTGTGTATGTATACTGTATATATGTATGTGTATATATATGTGTGTGTGTGTGTGTGTGTGTGTGTATATATATATATATATACACACACACACACACACGTTTTATGGTTGGCCCCCCTTCTTTTGTCCTTGTCCCCCCATGTGCCCCCCCTAAATGTGAGAGCTAGAGACGCCACAGGAGACAACATCACATTCCTATGCCTATCCCCTCTATATTCTCTAACTTATCTTTCTCATTTCCTACGACCTTTCACATAAAGTTAGCCTATAACATAACCATAAGCCAAGAAGGGAAAGGGGGAAAAAAAAAAAAAGTTTTTCTTATTCTTTCTTTCTTTAGCAGACCTTTCTTGTGTTCCTCATTTACAAAAAATGCTCAAGCAAAGCGCGGTGACGTACAACACGTACGACGGCATTATAAAGGGGACGTTCCATTCGGATGGCGCCACCCTCGTGTTAGTAAAGTTTGGTGAGAGACCATTCGCGCTTTTCAGCCTCGTGCTTCTCAGTCCGTTACAGCGTGACGAATGTGCTATCTCCATTCTGAACGCTAGTTTTACCAGAACGAGCGCTCCCGTCTCATAACTTGCTTCTCAGCATGCACATTTTTTTCCCGTCATTAAAGCGTACACACGGCCGTTTTTCAGGGCGAGAAAAACGGCGGCGTGAAAAACTACGAGAAAAAATAGAGCATGTTCTAAATTTTTAATGGCCATTTTTCGCATCGAGAAAAATGCTCTGGAGCTCACACGCAATCATTTTTAATGACCATTTTAGAACATGGCATTTTTCTCGTCCTTAAAAACGGTCGTGTGTACGCGGAAATAGGTATATTCGGTGAGATAATATGGGGTATATAGTTAACTTCTGTTCTCGGAAAGTTCTGGCTAATAGTTTCCCGTATTTATCCCCTGATTCGTATGAGAACTTCCTACATATCTGTAATGGTGCTTTAGCTTTGTAGTAAAGGTCTGTGTTCGTTTATCGATAAGGTTTCTCTCTAGAGATATTGAGCATGTCCGTTTGTGTCTAAGCTCCAATGTAGCTAATTCCTCTAATAAATGTTTTGACTGTTCTGTACGCCTCCTCTTGATCCTTGCTCCATGTTTGGTCAGCACCCTGCGGATAACCGCCTTATGTGCTTCCCAGATGATTCCCAGATCACAGTCTGGGGTATCGTTAGTATTAAAGTAAAAATTTAGTTCCTTAGTCACATCTTCCAGGACATCTTTGTCCTGTAGAAGACTTTCATTCAATCTCCACTGGTTGGATCTAGTCAGAGATGGGTCTTGTAATACATATGTAAAAAAAATTGGTGCGTGGTTTGACCACGTAATCGAGCCTATTTTGGCCATTCTTACTAAGTAAAGTTGGGAATGTGGCACAAGGAAAAGATCTATCCGGGAATACGTTTTGTGAGGAGGAGAGCAAAACGTAAAATCTTTTTCTTTTGGGTGAAGAAGCCGCCATGTATCGATCAGTTGGTTTTTATGCAGGATTTGGGCAACTCGATTTCGCGCACTGAAGGGAATAGATGACACTCCCGAGGAAGTATCTTCTTTGGGAACGAATGCGATATTCAAATCTCCCCCTAAGATCAATTGTCCTTCTGTAAATCCCATCAGTCGCTTAATCGCCTTGCCCAAAAATACCTCTTGGTGGTCATTGGGGACATAGAGTCGCTAGTGTAACCCCTATGTCTCCTATTTTACCCTTTACGAATATAAAACGCCCTGTTGGATCTCTCATAGAATCTATATGAGTCCATGGTACTCTCCCTGCTAAGAGAATGGAAACCCCTCTCGACTTAGCTATTTGGTTGGTCGAATGATATACTGTTGGATATAGCCGTTTTTTTAAGATCAGTGTTTTGTCACCTCCTAAAGTGCATCTCCTGTATGAAGGCAACGTCTATTTCAAGGCGCTGCATATCATGCAGGAGCATCCTCCTTTTTTCCGGTGTATTTAGCCCCTTAGCATTCAGTGATAACATGTTCAAGGTCTCCATTTCAATTCACAGTCGAGAGAAAAAGAAGAAAAAAAACAAACCCTATATGCTAAGAAAAAAAAAACTCTCAATGGTTGAACGGTGTTTGAGCATCTACCTATATGGGTGCGTGTACCTGGAATGGTCAGAAAGCTAAGCTCCAGGCCCCTCCGTGCTCCCCGGCTTACCTTTTGGACTGAGGACAGAGGGAGAATAAGGAAACTGGCAGGCGATAGATATGAGTATAGCAAAAAGGGATGAGGGAGAAGGAGGGAAGAGAGAGGGACGGGAGTGGACAGTACCAATATCTATCTCATTGACATTACATATATCCCCTTCTGCAAACCATCTCTCAACCTCTCCATTATAAAAAGTAAAATAAAATATGGCTCATTCTTCATCAGATTAAAAAGATTTGTTCACTATAAACCACCAGTAGAATTTGTACATCCATAGAACAATTCCCTCCCTCATCCATCTGGGTCCTTCTGTTCAAACTGATAATCTTAGCCCCCGTTCCATACCCACCCCTCCCTTTCTTCTTGGGTGAAAAAGCAGCGAAGAAAAACATCACATAATGCCACACGAAATCAGTGTCTACCCGTTCTCCATTTCTTAAGTTACTAACTTGGGGGGGGGGGATCCTATTGTACTGCCCCACCCCCTAGGGTATCTATCTGTATCCAGTCGCATCTATTGGGCATATTGTCCTATATTAAGGTCCATACGTTCCTTCCCACTCATCCAGTCATCTCCCAGTTCTAGGTAGACCTTCCCAAGGTCCATCTCTGAGGTACTCTAGTCGCCCTCGGGGGGAGGGGTGGGGGGGTGCGTGGAGAGGACCTTCAGATGCCGGTGTCACTGGGTACAAAATCTATTAAGTCAACAGTGAAATTATCTGAGACCATCTAGGCTAGCCTAGAGTCAGCCTTTCCTCTAAAGTTGCTCTTAAAAGTAAAAAAAAATTATTATAAAAAAAATAAAAATAAAAACTTGTGTAATTATGTGGATTCCGTGAAGTGTATCACAATTAACTTTGCGATTTTGCAATGCGTACTTCTAAAGCTGCACTTGCTCAGGATTGGTGTATGTGTCTAAAAAAAAAAAACAGGGCCTGGGAAATTCAGTCTCTTCAGACTCCAAAGTTTACAAAGACTGTTCCAATCGCCCACCATCCTCAACTCTATGCAGTATTTACAGATATAGGCCCGGATTCTTGACTTGGGTCCCCAGCTACTCCCTGTGAAGTCTGTCCCGGTTTCTGTCGTCGGCCTACTTGGGAATTCCTCCGTTGTCCCTGAGTATTTGGAAGTCACCAACGGTTCCCCATATAGGTAAAGGGTAATAGCCAATTTGGGATCTGAAAAGGTGTCGTTTCTAGATACTGAAAAAGTTCTGGTAATTCTGCTGGTTTCTGAAGGGTGAACATGGTTGATGCCATTCGGAACGTGACTGCCAGTGGCTATCCCCACCTATATGAGCACCCCTGTTCTCTGGCAAGGTCGAGATATATCTGGTAAGACTTTTATATGGGTACCTTCAAAAGGAATGTCCCCCAGGTCCCATGCTGCCCTAAGAATCTGTTCCTTTTGATGATATGGGTGTAGGCGGCAGATTACATCCCTGGGTCTGTCCAAGTTTTGGGATTTAGGGCCTAGGGCTCTATGCACCCTGTCCAGTTCAATCGTCATCTGCAGTAGCTTTAAAATAGTCTGAAAAACCCCACTCACTTTGCTGTCTAAGTCCTCTGTATCTGTTGCTTCCATGAGTCCCCGGAGTCGCAGGTTGTTCCGGCGACTTCTATCTTTGAGGACTTCTATTTGTAATTGCAGGTCTATTACTGTAGCTGCCTGTTTGAACTGCGTCTTTTCAATAGATCCAACATGCTTCTCTAGGGATGCAATAGAGCCCACTCCCATAGTCACCCTCTCTGCCAGAGCCTTCGAATCAGACCTTATTAGTTGAAGATCTTGGCGGTGTGCCTCTTCTACCCACAAGATTAATGCTTCTATATCTTGGCGGGTCAGAAGTCCCGCAATATCCGGTCGCGTAGGTAATGCCGCCAGCATGGCTTTAATATCTCCTACCTCCATACTTGCTGTGCCGGCCACTTTCAGGGAATCCGCGCTCCTCTGTACTCAGACATCCGGGGGGAGCCCGACCTCCTGCAATGCCATCCGAGCCGGCCCCCCTGCGTTCAAGGACCCCCACGAGGGTGAAGGTAAAGTGAGGTATTGCTGGATACCCACCTGAGAGGTGCTTGCAGGAGCTTTCTTTGTGGCGGCTCTGGTCCCGTGTTTGCAGCCACTGTTCATGCCGCGGTATCAGCCTTCTGTCCGCTGCTGTTCATCAGGGTTTACATGGAGGTCCCGGAGCTCTGTTACAGCATATCTCTCACTCCGCCATGTCCAGGCCACGCCCCCTATGTAATGCTTTAACCACTTAAGCCCCGGACCATTTGGCTGGCCAAAGACCAGGCCACTTTTTCGATTCGGCACTGCGTCGCTTTAACTGACAATTGCGCGGTTTTGCGACGTGGCTCCCAAACAAAATTGACATCCTTTTTTTCCCACAAATAGAGCTTTCTTTTGGTGGTATTTTATTACCTCTTCGGTTTTAATTTTTTGCGCTATAAACAAAAATAGTGACAATTTTGAAAAACAACAACTATTTCTCTTATCATCCATGGACTGACACGGTGTGTCTTTACACTTTACACGTGGGTTATGTCCCTGCTTGCAGGAGAAGACCTAGGCAGAATGTGAGATGTTATACATACATTCTAAAAGCCAGAGCTGAACAGCCCCACCCAGGGGGCGGTCCCTCCGGGCATAACCCTCCCACTACAGTCAGCAGACTTCAGTTTTTTTCTGCCTAGCAGAAGGAGAAGACGTGGCTCCCTCAGGAGCCAGTCTCCTGACCTATTTTATTCCTTTTTGGAATTCTTTTTTATTTTATTTTTGAGAATCTTCTATCAACTGTCGGCTGGGCAACAGGTTGGGTACAAGATATCCTCGTAGTCTTCCCTGTCCGACCATCGAGCGTGCTGATCCTCGCCTTGTGTGCGTGAGACTCAGTTCACGACAGGCCCCATGACTCCAGGGGTGGCCGGGTTTGCTTTCATGCTCCCACGGTCCTCTCAAGACTGAACAGCTCCTGACTGACTGTATCTTTCGCGGTGGACCGGGCCGACAGCTACTCAGTACTGCACTGTGATAGTCCTGTCAGAAACACCAGTGTGTCCCTCAGGGGACGGGTAAGTAGTCTCTCCTGCCTGCAGGTGAGTACAAAGAGCTGTGTGTTTCTCTGTGAGGGATTTTCCCTGTCTCCCCCTGTATTTTATTGTCGCTCTCTGTCACCATTACTGGCGCTGACTGTGTGGGGTGCTTGGGGGTCACACTGTTCTTGGGGGGCTCATGCTGGTCTGCAATGTATGCCTTGGGGCTTTTTTGTGTGGTTTTATTTTTTTATTTTTTTTTTGGGGCCTGAGCGCCGAGTGGCGCTGTGCGTGTGTGCTTTTCATTTTAACTGCGTCATGGCGGCCATCTTGCCGCGGATCGCCTCAGTGAAGTGCGGCGGCCATTTTCTTGTAGCCCGCGCGCTTTTCAGCACTAGTTTGGCCTCTAGCGCTGCTATAGCAGCGCGAATCTCCTCACAGTCTCCTCACAGCTTACCAGCGCTGACACAGCGCGATACAGACAGCGGAACTAAGCGGTCCCTGGTCCGGTTTGGTGAGTCCCCTGGGCGCCCCCTCCTCAGTCAGCACAGCCTGTGGGTGGACTTTTTATCTGAGAGAGTCTCAGAGAGGGACAATATGGAGTCTGTGTCACCAGCTTCCCCTAAAAATGTCAGTGGCAACAGGCAGTGCTTCAGCACTGCGGTCCCTATGGACCTGTTGTGGGCAGCCCTGGAATCAATTTCTGACCAGGATGGGAGCTGTGTGCAAGCGCAAGGTGCAAAAAGGCGCCCCCTCCCCACTTTATCTACTCGAGGGCAGTGCGCTGATTCAGATATGGGCCTAGCCACTATCGCTCAGGACCCTAGTTCTGAATGTATGGATGGTTTTGAACAGGACATTCCTTATGAGGGAAACTCCAGTTCTGAGTCAGTAAATGACAGGGCGCTTGTTAGTGTGCTCATGACTGTGGTGAGGGACACTCTCAAGCTCAAATGCTGCGGATGCAGAACCTCAGGCGGATACTGTCTCCTTTGGTTCTTTTAAGGCCAGGCCTTCTAAAGGGGTTTTTTCCATTGTACTTTCTTTGACCAGCTCATTGATAAGGTCTGGGAAAAGCCGCAGAAGAATTTTTTTATGGTCCCGCGGCGTTTGTCTATCAGGTACCCCTTGAAGATGCCCTACTTAAAAAGTGGGCTTCTCCCCCAGTGGTCGACCCTCCAGTCGCCCGGTTGAACAAGGCCATCACTCTCCAGATGGAGGGGACTCCTGCATTTGAGGACCCCACTGACAGGAGGTCAGAAGTGGTGAGCAGAACCATGTTTGCCTTGTTGGGATCCGCCCTACGACCTGTGGTAGCGGCGACCCTTGTGTCAAAAACACTTACAGGTTGGGCAAAAATGTTGCACCTAGCTGTACAGGAGCATATTCTTCCTCCAGACACAGTTGCTCTGGCCCACCCAACTGGTTCAGGGCCTGGTTTCTGTGTGCGACGCCACGCTGAACGCGGCCCCTTTAATATCCAGGGCCTCTGGCTCGGCGGTGGTATTGCGTCGTCTTATCTGGTTGAAATGCTGGTCTGCTGACCTAGCCTTAGGAAGCTCCTGACGGATCTACTATTTTAAAGGCGGTAGACCTTTCGGTGCTGCTCTGGATGACATCGTCATGGATGTCACGGGAGGTAAACGCACTCTTCTTCCTTAGACTAGCAAGGGTGAGGAGGCCCGCCGCAAACAGGGGCCTTCCTTTCCAGCAAAACAGGGTTTTTTTCGTCAGAGTCCACAGGTAGGCCCTCTCAGACTGATGGCAGTGCGGCTGGTGGGCACAAGTGCCCCTGGGTGCGTAAGCCAAACAAGCGGCTCCCAAGCCCGCCTCCGCGTGAAGTCTTGCCTCCGCCCGACTCTGGGGTGGGGGGACGACTTTGCAGGTTCACGGATCGGTGGACCTCCCGAATCTCCGACTGGTGGGTGTGCGAGGTGGTCACCTCAGGTTATAGGATAGTATTCCGATCCTGGCCCCCACACAGATTCTTTCCCTTGAATCTTTCTCTCCTTCCTACCTGTCGGGCAGCCCTCTTGGGGGCTGTACAGGTTTGATCAGGTCCGGAGTGATTGTGCCGGTTCCGTCACAGGAGAGTTTTCAGGGATTCTGCTCGAATCTGTTTGTCGTCCCAAAAATAGGACGTGGTTCGACCTATCCTGGACCTCAAGGCCCTGAATGCCTTCGAGAAGGTGCAGAAATTCCGCATGGGATCCATTCGCACGGTGATCGCTACACTCCACCAAAGGGATTTTCTTCTGGTGTCCTTGGACTTCAAGGACGCATACTTGCATGTTCCGAACTGCGCAAGTCACCAGAAGTTTCTGCGCCTTGCGATCAGCGAAGTCAAATCTCGATTGTGGCTCTTCCTTTCGGCCTTGCCTCGGCACCAAGGGTGTTCACCGAGGTGCTTGCTCCGGTTCTAGCCTTCTGTTACAGCGAGGTATTGCTGTCGTGGGCTATCTGGACGGTCTTCTGCTATGAGCAGAAAGTGGCTCAGACTTAGAGGAAAGGTGACTATCGTCAATTAGACCCTCAGGGACCTCGGGTGGTTCCTGAACATTCAGGAGTCAGTCCTGGTCCCGACTCAGTGTCTGGAGTCTCTAGTTCTGGTTCTGGACTCCTTGGAGGCAAGGTATCCTACCTCTGGAGTAGTTGCTGACACTTCAGTCTGCGGTGCGGGTGCTGACATCCCGAACATGGTTGTCAATCCGTTGTTTGCATGAGAGTCCCGGGACTCCTGGTGGCCTCCTTCGCGGCCGTTCCGTATGCCCAATCACACACCAGGGCATTGCAGAAGGAGATCTTGTCCGCCTGGGACAAATCCCCGTTGTCCTTGGATCTTCGGATCCAGGTGATTCACCTGGTCAGGGGGCGTCCCTGACAGGGTGGTTGGGACCCTCGGCTCTTCGGTCCGGAAAGTCGTTCCCCTCCCATCCAATGGACGGTACTCACGACGGACGCCAGCCTGACGGGCTGGGGTGGAGTCTGGGGAGTCCTGTCGGCTCAAGACCTTGGACTCCGGACGAGCCCGTTTACCAATCACTGTTCTGAAAATGCGGGCCATCAGACTGTGTCCCTCCTCAGGTCGGAGAGAGTACGGGGTCACTCCATCAGGAGCCAGTCGGACAACGCCATGGCGGTGGCGTATGTAAACCATCACGGGGGGACTCGGAGCTCAGCTGCGGCTTCCGAGGTAATCCGTATCCTGAAGTGGGCCGGAAGAAACGTGCCGGCTCTGTAGGGGCGGACTATCTGAGTCGCCAATCGCCAGACGCCGGACCAGGAAGAGTGGTCCTTGCATATTTCAACTCCTTTGCCGACGGGGGGGGCACGTCGGATGTGGACCTGATGGCTTCTCGACTCAGTCGCAAGGGTCGAGGTTGTGGCCAGATCCAGGGATCCTTGGGCGATGACTCGGATGCGTTGGTGGCCCCATAGGGTCCTTATCGCCTGATATAAACTCCGGTGATCCTAATTGTTCCGGATTGGCCTCAGCGTCACTGGTACGCTGATCTGGTACGTCTCGTTGCGGACGTTCCCTGGCGGTTGCCGATGAGGGAGGACCTTCAGTCTCAAGGTCCTATGTTCCATCCGGCTTGCAGTCTCTGGCTTTAACGGCAGAGCTGTTAAAAGCCAGGTATTGAGGGACCGAGGTCTCTCGGACTCTGTCATATTGACCGTGTTAAGGACACGGAAGTCTTCCTCCAGGCAGATCTATCACCGTGCCTGGAAAGCTTATATCGCCATATGCAAAGCGCTGGACTGGCGTCCTCGGACGTATTCCGTCCCCAGAATCCTGCGTCCTCTACAGTGTGGAGTGACCCAAAAGCTTGCTTTGAGTACCATCAAGGATCAGATTTCGGCCTTGGCCGTCTTCTTTCAGCGACCTCTACCGGGTCATTTCTTGGTTAGCACCTTGTGTTGGGGGTTCGCCATGTGCTCCCTCCTGTCAAGCCTTCTCTCCCACCGTGGGATCTGAATTTGGTGCTCTAGGTCCTCCAGGAACCTCCTTTTTGGGAATATCTGGGATATTCCTCTCTTGTCTTGTCTCAGAAGGTGGCCCTTTAGTGACAATCACTTCTGTTTGACGAGTGTCTGAGTTGGCGGCTTTGTCCTGCGAGTCGCCATATTTAGTCATCCATAAGGATAGGGCGGTGTTGCATCCGCGACCTTCCCTTTTGCCAAAGGTGGTGTCTACCTTTCACCTACATGAGGACATTGTCCTCCCGTCCTTGTGTCCTCACCCATCGCATCCCAGAGAGTTTGCGCTGCACATATTGGATGTGGTACGAGCCTTACGGGTGTACCTGTCTGCTACTGCTTCTATTCGGAAGTCCGACTCACTGTTTGTGACTGCCCCTGGTCCATAACAGGGCCAAGCGGTTTCGTCTGCCATCATTTTTAGGGGAATCGGACAAACCGTCATTCAAGCCTATGCTCTCAAAGGGCGGGCGCCTCCCTTTCCGGTTACGGCGCATTCCACCAGGGCAATTGGTGCTTCCTGGGTTTTCCGACATCAAGCGTCGGTTGCACAAGTGTGCAAGGCGGCGACCTGGTCGTCTGTTCATGCCTTTTAAGTTTTTTATAAGGTTGATGTGGCTGCATCTTCGGATGCTTCCTTCGGCCGCAGGGTGCTGCAGGCCGCTGTTTAAAGTTGCGACTCCTCCGTTGAGGAGATCTGCCTTCTTGGAGTGGAAGTTTTTGGTTTTTCCATTTATACTGCTCCCATCCCTCTTGACACTGCTTTGGGACATCCCACGTGTAAAGTGTAAAGACACACCGTGTCAGTCCATGGATAAGAGAAAATAGGATTTTTTGTACTCACCGTAAAATCCTTTTCTCTGACATCCATGGACTGACACGGCACCCACCCTTCCTTTTTAAGTTTGTACTGCTTTGTTACGAACTGAAGTCTGCTGACTGTAGTGGGAGGGTTATGCCCGGAGGGACCGCCCCCTGGGTGGGGCTGTTCAGCTCTGGCTTTTAGAATGTATGTATAACATCTCACATTCTGCCTAGGTCTTCTCCTGCAAGCAGGGACATAACCCACGTGTAAAGTGTAAAGACACACCGTGTCAGTCCATGGATGTCAGAGAAAAGGATTTTACGGTGAGTACAAAAAATCCTATTTTTTTACTTTTTGCTATAATATCCCCAAAAAATATATTAAAAAATCATTTTTTTCCTCAGTTTAGGCCGATACGTATTCTCCTACATATTTTTGGTAAAAAAAATCTCAATAAGCGTTTGATTGGTTTGCGCAAAAGTTAGGGGATTTATGGCATTTTTATTAATATTTATTTTTTTACTAGCAATGGCAGCGATTTTAATCGTGATTGCGACATTATGGCGGACACATCAGACACTTTTGACACCATTGTCATTTTTACAGCGATCAGTGCTATAAAAATGCACTGATTACTGTAAAAATTACACTGGCAGTGAAGGGGTTAAGTGTGTCCTAGGGAGTGATTCTAACTGTTAGGGGACGTGGCTACGAGTGACACGTCACTGATCACTGTTCCCGATGACAGGGAACAGACGATCAGTGACATGTCACTAGGCAGAACGGGGAGATGTGTTTATACTGACATCTCCCCGTTCTTCAGCTCCGTGACACGATCGCGGGGACGTATAAAGGGGACGTATATATACGCCCATTTGCGCAGCAGTGCCATTCTGTCGACGTAAAAAGTCGTGCGGCGGTCGGCAAGTGGTTAAGCACAGGCTTTTTTTTTTTTGCACAGTGAAAATATTTTAAATAACTTTTGTATATACAATAACTTTTTCCCTTCTCTGTTCCTTATTCTTTTTTTTTTTTTTGTATAGACACGACATTGCTTTTGATCACTTTTTTTTTCCATTTTGTGGATTGTTTAGGGGTATTTAATTTAGTATAATGTATAGAAGGTTTGCACTTTATAAGGGACAGGCCATTTATAGATCACTATAGGCAATTATGTATAACTTGCACTTTATTAACCTTTTTTATATAGAAGGATTTAAGGGGGAGGGGAGGGCGAGAGGCGCGAGGAGGAGGGGTGAAGGGAGTTAGGGGGAGAAGGGGAATTGAAGTGGGTTATATATGTCTCATATCTCGGGGAAACCAGGGACATCTGAGCTTGATTTGAATAAAGGAGACTCTTATTCGCCCCTACTTTTTTCTTCTCTTTGGGATAGGGGATGAAAAGCTGTAATCCTTAATTTATACAGGCTGGACACTCTACGAATTGCCTGCAACATAGGTAATGCCATTTGCAGGCAATGTCTCTTTTTTTTTTTTTTTTCTATTTTTCACCGTGAATCGGTAACATTTTTTGAAGTTAACTGGGATAAGAGGTTTAGAATGAATATAGATTTAATACCACTCGATGCAGCCCCACTATCCTATTTGCCTATTTGATGCAGATAAATATAAAGGGAGATATGACGCTGAATGGGTATTGCCCCTAATGATCATTAACTAAAAAAAGCATGAGTGGACAATGCATGTTTATATCATGGAATGTAAGAGGAATGGGAACAACCACTAAGAGAAGCCAGATATTGACAATCATTAGACTAAGGCAAAAATAGTATGTCTACAGGAAATGCACATGATAATTTAAAATACTTGAAGCTGTGGGTCAACCATATCCAGGGCCGTTTGAAGGAATTTGGGGGCCCCAAGCAAAATGGACATGGAGACCCCCCCCCCCCCCCCCGCGAACGCACGTAAAGCCTACAGGAACCACAGCATAGCCAAGTTCACCCACACTTTATATTAAAAAAAAAAGGTTTACAGTGCAAATACTACAGGAGCCTGGAAAGCAACTTGTAGTCCCCCCTGAACACATGACATGTCATTCTACATGTATATTACACAGTGTGATCAACAACCAGCTACACTGCCTCTGATCCCTAACTACAGAAGTCTGGAAAGCAGCATGCTGGGACTTGTAGTCCCCCCTGAACACATGACATTCTATGTGTATATTACACAGTGTGCTACACTGACAGCTACACTGCCTCTGATCATCTAACTACAGGAGCCTGGAAAGCAGCATGCTGGGACTTGTAGTCCCCCCTGAACACATACACACACACAGTCCAATTAAAGTATAAATAACAGAAACACATCCCATAATATCCTTCCTCACGTACCCAGCTTTGTTTCTCATTCATTGGATGGAAGCCACACAGAGTTCTCCCCCTCCCTGTGTTTTTCTCACCTCCCCTTCTTCCCAGGCTGTAGTGTGGCCGAGCTCCTCTTCCTCCAGTGTCAGTCTGGACTGAAAGCAAGTGGGCACTCAGTGTGCACTTCCTGTCTGTCCTGCCGGGAACAAGAAACTGAATCTCCTGTACCGCGCAGTACCCGGCCGGACTGACAGGAGGAAGGAAGAGGAGCTCGGCCATGCTACAGCCTGGGAAGGGAAAGTTGGGGGACCCCAGGCCAGCTCGGGGGCCCCAAGCAATTGCTTGGTTTGCCTGTCCTGTAGCGACGGGCCTGACCATATCTATCACTCATATCACACATCCTACTCAAGGGGACTGTCTGTTGATACATCGCTTGGTGCCCTGGGAATGTTGGCTATAAATGTGATTCTGAGGGTAGATATGCAGAGGCGGCTCTCTAATTAGGCAGATTAGGCGGTTGCCTAAGGCCCCGCGCTGCCAAGGGGCCTCGTGGGCGTCTGCCTAATCTACCTAATGTGTGGCAGTGGAGGGAATGTCCCCCGATCGCTGTCCTGGCGGCCGTTTTTAATGCGGCACCCGTAGTGTCTGCAACTAGCTTTCCCTGACCAGGGGCAGACTGACCACCTGAGCACTAAGCACTGCCCGAGGTCCCAGGGTCAGTGGATGGCTCTAAGTACTGCCCTCCCCCGGCTCCTCCTCTTCTGCCGCGCACCTCAGATCACTGCCGCCATGTGCAGAGCACAGATGATGGCTGCAGCAGCCGAGCAGCTCCCTGATCTCTTCTCCAGGATGGACCGTCGCCTGCCAGAGCTGACGCCACCTGGCAATCATTTGAGGAGCCAGTCACCATCATCTCCATCCTTATCATCCCCCTGTGCCTGGCATCCCACCGCCTGTCACCATCACCTCTACCTCATCATCCCCCCACCTCACCGCCTGTCACCATCTCCATCCTCATCATCCCCCTGTGCCTGGCATCCCCCCGCCTGTCACCATCATCTCCATCCTCCTCATCCCCCTGTGCCTGGCATCCCCCCACCTCACCGCCTGTCATCATCTCCATCCTCATCATCCCCCTGTGCCTGGCAGCCCCCACCCCACCCCACCGCCTGTCACCATCATCTCCATCCTCATCATTCCCCTGTGCCTGGCATCCCACCGCCGGTCACCATCATTTCTACCTCATCATCCCCCTGTGCCTGGCATCCCCCCACCTCACCGCCTGTCACCATCATCTGAATCCTCATTATCAACCTGTGCCTGGCATCCCACCGTTTGTCACCATCACCTCTACCTCATCATATTCCTGTGCCTGGCATCCCCCCACCTCACCGCCTGTCTCCATCCTCATCATCCCCCTGTGCCTGGAATCCCACCGCCTGCCACCATTACCTCTACCTCATCAGCCCCCTGTGCCTGGCATCCCCCCACCGCCTGTCACCATCTCCATGCTCATCATCCCCCTGTGCCTGGCATCCCACCGCCTGTCACCATCACCTCTACCTCATCATCCCCCTGTGCCTGGCATCCCCCCACCCCACCGCCTGTCACCATCATCTCCATCCTCATCATTCCCCTGTGCCTGGCATCCCACCGCCTGTCACCATCACCTCTACCTCATCATTCCCCTGTGCCTGGCATCCCCCCACCCCACCGCCTGTCACCATCATCTCCATCCTCATCATTCCCCTGTGCCTGGCATCCCACCGCCTGTCACCATCACCTCTACCTCATCATTCCCCTGTGCCTGGCATCCCCCCACCCCACCGCCTGTCACCATCATCTCCATCCTCATCATTCCTCTGTGCCTGGCATCCCACCGCCTGTCACCATCACCTCTACCTCATCATCCCCCTGTGCCTGGCATCCCCCCACCCCACCGCCTGTCACCATCACCTCCATCCTCATCATCCCCCTGTGCCTGGCATCCCACCTCCTGTCACCATCACCTACATCCTCATCCCCCTGTGCCAAAAGAGTAAACACAGTTGATTGATAGTGTTTGGCGCTGAAGCCATTTATTAATAACTATCTATATGTATGTATGTATGTATGTATGTATGTATGTATGTATGTATGTGTGTATATATATATATATATATATATATATATATATATATATATATATATATATATATAGTGTGTGTGTATGTGTATATATATATATATATATATATATATATATATATATATATGTGTGTGTATGTAGCGCCCTCCCCAATATTTTTGGGGGCGCTATATGGAAATTTAGGGGCAGTCTGAGCCAGTAGTTGGGCTCAGACCAATTATAGTTCAAATAGTTTGCTCTGCCCCGGGTGTGATACTGCCCGGCAGTGTTATTCTCCTTTGCCTGCAGGTGGCACTGTCACCGCCGGCACAGGCTGGATCACGGGGGTTTCACAGCACCTTGGGTGTCCTCTCTCGGCAGCAGTGCAGTGGGCGTGGTCTACCCGCTGTGCATGCTGGGAGAGGGTACAAAAGGAGCAGATGCCATTTGGCGTGAGGCGATTCCAGAAGGACCCCAAGGTGTTCAGGGGGACCTCTGGGCCAGTGAGAGTGCCTCGTGGCCCACACGACACGAGGTGCGCGGGTGTGTTTATGCCTCGGGCACCTTTAGCTCGAGGCTCTGCTGCTGCATCGTAGGCCCAGCTTTTTTAACAAGGGCCTACACTTCGGAGAAGGATCCCAGGCTGCCCGTTTGTAAGGGGGCCCATCTTTAGGAAAGGAGTTCCAGGGGAAGATCAGTCCCGGCGGAGATAGCGACGGTACTGCTGTCTCGAGGAGAGGTCTGGAGGCCTGCCTAAAGGGGATCCATCATCTTTGACATCCGTGCTCCATCCCGGCTGATAGGACTGCTCTTATGGGGACTATCCGGGTGAGCAATACCCACTCAGGCTTGAGTGGCGACGAATATATATATATTTGGGATCTAAGTGTTGCGTGCCTGGAACTTCACTTACATCTTCAACTTTCCTGCCTTTGCTTTCTTCAAGTTGACTCAAGTAACAAAAAGAATAAAGCCTTGCTGATTGGGTTTTACTCGTGTGTGGACATTGGCCTTATTCCTGAATACATTGGTGTACCTAGACAACGGAGCTGAAGGATCCACTTGTGGGAGGTAAATCGCTGCAGACCCAAAGGTAATTAAACAGTGGATTTCATACTTAACAAAGTGTGGATTCGGAGTAAAGAGGGAAGTGCAAAAACCCACCCTGGGAGCTACATATATATATATATAAAATATTGTGTGCGTGTGTGTGCGTGTGTATATTATATGTATCCATGTATTGTGATGTTTTCACACACAAACATTCCAGGACAGGCAGTTGACAAGTCCATTTTACACATCATGCATCTGTTTATTGGTATCTATTTAACTAATTACGCATTTCAAAGTGGACATGTTGATTAACCACTTCAGATCTGCGCTATAGCCGAAAGACGGCTGCAGTGCGGACCTGAACTGCCAAGAGGCCGTCCCTGGACGTCCTGGTGTTTACCTTCTCCCTGCGCGCTCCCGCCAGCGCGCATCGGGGAAAATCTGTGTTGGCCGTGTCCCTTGGACACAGCCAATCACAGATCGTGCTGAATGGCCAATCACAGAGGCCATTTAGCACTCGATCTTCCTGTTCAATGAGAGATGATCTCAAATGTAAACATATGAGATCATCTCTCATTGCCGGCTTTCTCTCCTCACACAGAGACCGCGTGTGAGGAGGGAGAGCGACCTGTGCAGCTACAGTTCAGTGAGTGAAAACACAACACAAAGTACAAAACACAGTGCCATCAGTGCCACGTATCAGTGTCATCAGTGCCACATTAGTGCCACGTGTCTTCAGTGCCAAGAATGGCTAGAAGATTATTTTCCGCCGAGGAGGCATACAATATTCTTGCGGCCGACGAGAGCAACGGGGAGCTCTCCGATTCGGATTCCACCGCAAATTCAGACTATGAGTCTGACGTGGACTACGAGCCTGTCCTAAGCAGTGGAACACTGACAGCCTCAGAAGAGGAGGAGGGCCCGCCCGCCAGACGAAGGTGTTCTGCTGAGGAGGCAGTGCCATCCACCAGCACCGCAGTGCCATCCACCAGCACCGCAGTACCACTGCAAGCAAGGCCACGTACCAGTGGGGTGTCACCTCAGTCCCAAAGGGTTAGGTCCCATGCCAGCCTTCCCTATTCCCTTCAGTACCCCTTGTGGTTTCCTCCTAATTCACTCTTTCACTGCCCAGCCAGGAGTCCAGGTGGACACAGAAAATTTTGCTCCGATTTGACTTTTTCAATTAAATTTTCACTGACATGCTTGCATCAATTGTGGCCCAGTGCAACCTATATACCCAACAATTCATAACAAGCAACCCAACGTCCTATTATGCCCATTCCTACCAGTGGAGAGCCCTTACAGTGGAGGAGTTTAGAATTTTTTTGGGCCTCACATTCTGCATTGGGACTAAATGGAAAAAATTAATTATGTTCATATCGGTCAACCCGCCCCATCTACCACATGCCCATCTTTTCCTCAGTAATGCCCAGGACCAGATATCTCATGATTATGAGATTCCTACACTACGAACATACCCAGTGCCCTCCCCAAAATGACCCAAATTTTGATGAGCTTTATAAAATTCGGCCGCTACTAAATAATTTTTCTGAAATTTTCCCCCAGTTTACCCCAGACCAACACATATGCGTGGATGAGTCCCTTATAAAATTTTCTGGCAGGCTGGGCATAAAACAATTTATACCCAGCAAAAGGGCCAGCTATGGGGTGAAGCTGTATAAATTGTGCGACCGAGCCACAGGGTATGTGTATGCCTTCATTGTATATGAAGGGAAGGACACCCAACTGCACCCCCCTAATTGCCCAGACTATATAGGAACCATTGGGAAAGTAGTTTGGGAACTCATAAACCCACTTCTGGAGAAAGGCTACCACTTGTATGTGGACAAATTTTATACAAGTTTGCCCCTGTTCCGAAACCTTCACAGAATGAACACTCCAGCATGCGGCACCGTACGGACGAACCGGAAGGGCTTTCCTCAAAGCCTGGGCAACAAGAAATTAAGAAGAGGAGAGACGGCGAGTTTACGCAATGAGGAAATTCTGGCTGTGAAGTGGAGGGACAGAAGGGATGTCTACGTGCTTTCTTCCATCCACAACAATGAATTTGTTGAGATCACCAGGAGGAATGGCCAAATCCAAAAACCAACATGCATCCACGAATACAATAAGTTCATGGGGGGTGTCGACTTCAACGACCAGATGCTCGAACCCTATCTTTCCACAAGAACAACATACCAGTGGTATAAAAAAGTTTCCATTTATTTGTTTAATTTGGCCATGTACAACTCCTATGTCATCTATCGGAAATCCACTGAAAAACCCAAACCCTTCCTTTTCTACCAGGAGGAAATCACCACTGCCCTTTTATACCCGAACAAACGCACCATTAAACATTCGATCCGATGTGATTAGCCGACTCTCTAAGCGCCACTTTCCAGATAAAATCCCTCCCAGACCAACAGGCCAAAAACGTCAGAAAAAATGCCGGGTGTGCTCCAAAAGAGGAGTGAGAAGAGGACACCACTTATCGTGCCCAATGTCCTTCCCAACCAAGCCTCTGCATGGTTGATTGTTTCCGCCGTTACCATACCAAACTCAATTATTCACTTCCTGCCATTTACCTTCACGCACCTTATGCCTCTGCTTGCTCTGTAACTGACCCTGGCTTGTTATTCGACTACGCTTCTGCCTACCGATTCTGTTTATACCTTTGCCTGATCTGGAACTGACCCTGGACTGTTATTTAACCACACTTCTGCCTACCGATTCTGTTTATACCTCTGCCTGATCTGGAACGTATCCTGGACTGTTATTTGACCACGCTTCTGCCTACCAATTCTGTACATACTTCTGCCTGATCTGGAACTGACCCTGGACTGTTTGACCATGCTTTTTGCCTGCCTTTTGGACTGATCTTTTACCCTGCCAGCGGACTAGTGGGATTCATATCACAGGGGTATCACATATGTGAGGGGCTCCAGAATTGTATCCTGGATGAAGAAAACCATTGTTTTTGTTTTCTCATCCTAGATTAGGGTCTGGAGACTCAGGGGCTTCAAAGATTTGGGTGGGAGAAGCCTCTACCCCTGTCCCCATTCTGCCTGCTGCCTGTAGGACCTATGCCATCATGCCTCTGCCTGTTGCATGAACTGACCACACCACATGGACCTGCCACATGGACCACACCACAAGACCAATTTTTTGGCACTGCTGACAATCTCTGCTTGCACTGACCCTGGACTGTATATGGACAGTATTCCTGCCTGTTGCCTGGACAATTGCGTTTTTTTTTGCTGACCAAGTCGCTGCCTGGACCAGTGCTATCCTCCTGTGGACAACTGCGCTTCTAAAACCACAGGGAATCTTTTGTTTACCCTTTGCTCAGCAGAATGTATTTTGGGGTGTAATTCTTGGTATGTGCATGCTATGTGTCCCTAGAACACCTGATGGTGTTCCTTGCATGTTGGGCCTCTGTATGTGGCCAGGCTGTGTAAAAGTCTCACACGTGGTATCGCCATACTCAAGAGGAGTAGCAGAATGTATTTTGGGGTGTAATTTTTGCTATGTGCATGCTATGTGTTGGAAATATCTTATAAATGGACAACTTTGTGTAAAAAAATAAAATGCGTTTTCATTTTTTTTCCACAGTTTCCAAAAACTTCTGGTAAAAAATGAACCATTCAAAAGACTCATTATGTCTCATAGATTATACGTTGGGGTGGTAGCTTTCCAAAATGGGGTCATTTTGTGGGTGTTTCCATTGTCCTGGTGCTCCAGGGCCTTCAAAAATGTAGGTAGTCAACTAGTTAGATGTGTAATTTATGCTCCTAGAACACCTAATGGTGCTCCCTGCATGTTGTGCCTCTCTATGTGGCCAGGCAGTAAAAAAAGTCCCACACATGTGGTATCGTAATACTCAGGAGGAGTAGCGGAATGTATTTGGGGGTGTCATTTGTGGTATGCACATGCCATGTGAGAGAAATAAGCTATTACAATGGCAATTTTGAGAAAAAATAAAAATAAAAATCTTAATTTTGCAAAGAATCGTGGGAAAAAATTACAACTTCAAATAATTCACCATGCCTCTTACTAAATACCTTGGAATGTCTACTTTCCAAAAAGGGGTAATTTGGGGGGCATTTGTACTTTCCTGGCTTGTTGGGGTCTCAAGAAATGAGATAGGCCTCCAGTACGTCAGATATGATAAATTTTTTAGGATTTGCACTATAGTTTGTAGACTCTAAAACCTTCACACAGACCAAATAATTTCCAAAAATTTGGGGTTATTTTTATCAAAGATATGTTGCAGTATAAATTGTGGCCAAAATTTATGAAGAAAAATTAATAATTTGCAAAATGTAATTACAGAAACTAAGAAAAATAGGATTTTTATAACAGCTTACCTGTAAAATCCTTTTCTTGGAGTACATCACGGGACACAGAGCGACATAGTCATTACTAATGGGTTATATAGTGTGACAGCAGGAAGGTAAAGTCACCTGGTTGCATCCAGGGGGGTAGATATATTTCTCCCAGATTCAGGCTTTATGCTGACTTATACAACTAGGGTGGAGAGTTGTATAAGCCCAGCTGAGGCTAGTAGGCTCATGGATGACTCATACCTCTAGGGAGAGTGTGGGGCGTCGTACAGACAGGGAGTTGATGAGGCCAGCTGAAGCTTGTCAGCTCATTTAGGCCTCTATAAGAACTCCCAGATTCATTAGATGTTAGCTCATGCCTGGAACCAGACCTGTGTGGACTGTCTAGGGAGAGTGAACCCCTGTGCGGCGAGGCAAAGCCTGTGTGGCTATTTGTTTGGACTTTTACTAAACCAGGGACTTAGGGACTAGGACAGCACTAGGCTGATCCCAGTTGTTAGTTTAGGAAACCTGCATGTTTAGTCAGAGGTCAAACTGACCAGGATTTATTTTGTTTGTTTCTTTTTGGCTTTGCTGTGTTTTTGTCACTGTACATAGAGAAATAAACCGCACCTTTTGATTTTGAAAACCACAACCTCCGTCTGCTGGCCCTGTTTTTGTGTGGGGAGCCCAACCAGGGGGTCACACACACCCGCTACCGAGTTAACCCCCTCACAGTTGGTGGAGAACCAGTGGCAGTTTTTTTTAAGCCAGCATGGAGGAGATACTGAAACAGCTGGCTCTAGCAAATGCCAATCAACAGCAGACAAATGCAGGTTTGCAAAGGAGCCTTGCAGCCCAGCAGCAAGCTCATCAACAAGCCCAGCAGCAATCTGAGGCCCGCTTCATAGACCTGTTACAGAAGCAAGAGCAGAGACTACAACAAATGGAAGCAGTAATGCAGCAACGTCCGCAGACCAGTGAGGAAAGCCGTCCCACTAATACCGCGTCCTTTGGGGTGAGTCGTTTATTGACAAAAATGACTGGAGAGGATGATCCAGAGGTATTTTTGACCACATTTGAAAGGACTGCTGAAAGAGAAAAGTGGCCTGAGGAGCAGTGGGCTGGACTGGTGGCTCCTCTGTTAACTGGTGAATCGCAGAAGGCTTACTATGACCTAGAGCCTGACCAAGCAAAAGACTATGTGATGCTAAAAGCTGAAATATTGGCAAGGCTGGGTGTCACCCTGGCTGTCCGGGCTCAGCGTGTGCATAACTGGACTTTCCAGCTTGGAAAACCCCCCAGGTCTCAAATGTATGATCTCATTCACCTGAGCAGGAAGTGGCTACAGCCAGAGACTTTGTCCGCACCGGAGATTGTGGAACGTGTTGTGATGGATCGTTTCTTGAGAGCTCTTCCTACCGCCATTCAAAAGTGGGTAAGCCACGGAGACCCAGAAACGGCCGGTAAACTTGTGGATCGTGTAGAAAGATACTTGGCTACAGAGAACCTGACGGCCTCTTCCAGAGACTCTCGGACTTTCCACCCTAAGACCAGACCATCCCCAGGGGCGGATAAGAGGATTCCAAGGGGTGAGGGTGGAGAGAGTGAGAGGGTGGGAGCTCTACCCCAAGTTTGGCGAGAACAGCCTGGGAAATCAGCGGCTCAAGAGGCCGCAAGAAGGATCGTTTGCTACCGCTGCCGGCAAGCGGGACATATTGCAGCCAATTGCCCGGTTGTGGAGGAACCCATGCAGTGTGACTTTCTGACGGGCAGACGTCAGTCGCTGTGTGCGACAGTCGCATGCACTGCCATTCGAGGAACTGAGAAACATTTATGCAAAATGTGTGTTAATGGTAGAAATGTTGTGGTATTGTTGGATTCAGGTAGCCTTGTGACCCTGATAAAGGCTGAGTTAGTTAAAACAGAGGTCTCTGGGAATAGCAAGGTAGCTGTTATTTGTGTGCATGGGGACACCCGAGAGTATCCAGTGACTACAGTGTGTTTCGAGACCCCCAAAGGTACCCTCTCTCATCCAGTGGGCTTAGTATCTCAGTTACCGCATGACGCCATTGTGGGAAGGGATTTTCCGAAGTTCTGGGAACTGTGGGATGATCCTGAGCCCCCCACTGGTGCCCCTATGTACCAGGAATGTGATAGCCAGAACTCCTCTGAGAGTGGTGAGGACTCTCCAGAATTTCCCTTGTCAGTATTGGCAGGGGAGACTCAAGAAACTGGAGAGGAGCCCACCTCCTCAGACGAAAACCTACCGTCTGTGGAGTTTTCTGATCTGGAGGTTCACAGGGAAAATTTTGCCACAGAACAGTTAAAAGACCCCGCCCTAATAAAGGCACGGGAAAACGTAGTGGAAATAGATGGCGAGTTAGTGAACCCAGATAATACCTGCACTTACCCATACTTCAGCGTAGAGAAGGACCTACTGTCGGGTGGCAAAAAGGGCAGAAGAAACCGTTGAGCAGCTGGTGGTGCCCAAACCTTACAGGAAGTTGGTGTTGGAGTTGGCCCATGGGCACATTCTTGGAGGTCATCTGGGGACAGAGAAAACCCGAGAGAGGGTATTACAGAGATTCTATTGGCCTGGGGTGATGAAGGACATAGAAAATTATTGTTCCTCCTGCCCTGTGTGTCAGAGGTCGGCCCCGATGCCACATTTCCGTAGCCCGCTGGTCCCTCTACCCATCATTGAGGTCCCGTTTGAGAGAATCGCAATGGATTTGGTAGGTCCTATAATCAAGTCCGCTAGGGGGCACCAGTACATATTGGTTATAATGGACTATGCCACCCGTTATCCAGAAGCGATCCCTCTCAGAAATACCTCGGCCAAAACCATAGCCAAAGAGCTATCTCTTGTTTTTAGCCGGGTGGGTATTTGTAAAGAACTGCTTACGGACCAAGGTACACCCTTTATGTCCCGGGTTATGAAAGAGCTGTGTAAATTGTTCAAAGTGACGCAATTGCGTACATCTGTGTATCACCCCCAAACCGATGGGCTGGTTGAAAGATTCAACAAAACCCTAAAACAAATGTTGAAGAAAGTGGTGGATAGAGATGGAAAGGATTGGGACTGTCTACTTCCTTATTTGATGTTTGCTATTAGGGAGGTGCCCCAATCCTCTACGGGATTCTCCCCCTTTGAGTTACTGTATGGGAGACACCCAAGAGGGCTGTTGGATATTGCCAAGGAAACTTGGGAAAGTGAGAGTTCTCCCCACAGGAGTGTGATTGAGCATGTCGCCCTGATGCAAGATCGAATTGCACAGGTAATGCCCATCGTGAAGGAACATTTGGCCCAAGCGCAGTTGGCACAGCAGAGAGTGTACAACCGTGGAGCAAAGACCCGTACCTTTTCCCCGGGGGATAGGATATTGGTACTTGTCCCTACGGTTGAAAGTAAATTCCTTGCCAAATGGCAAGGCCCCTACGAGATAATGGAAAAAGTGAGCGAAGTGAATTACAAGGTCAGACAACCAGGAAGGCGAAAGCCCGAACAGATATATCACGTTAATCTGTTGAAAGCCTGGAGGGATAGAGAGTCCCTAGTCGCAGAAACTTGGTCACCAGCTCAAACTGGTTGCGTGATTCCGGAGGTTGGAATAGCAGCCACCTTGTCACAACCCCAACAACAGGAGGTTAAGGAGTTTGTGCTTCGCAACAAGGAGGTGTTCTCTGAGCTGCCGGGACAAACATCTGGGGTAGAGCATGATATTATTACCCCGCCCGGTGAAAGGGTGAAGTTAAAACCCTATCGGATCCCAGAGGCCCGACGGGAGGCAATACGGGAGGAAGTACAGAAAATGCTGAACTTAGGGGTGATAGAGGAGTCCCAAAGTGATTGGTCTAGTCCCATTGTGTTGGTGCCTAAACCGGATGGGAGCTGGCGATTTTGTAACGATTTTCGTCAGTTGAACAAAGTTACAAAATTTGACACCTACCCCATGCCACGTATAGATGAGTTGATCGACCGGCTGGGAACAGCCCGATACATGACGACTCTTGACCTCACAAAAGGGTATTGGCAAATTCCCCTGGCCAAGTCGGCCAAAGAGAAAACCGCATTTGTAACCCCAGACGGGGCGTTCCAATATAAGAGAATGCCGTTCGGGTTACAGAATGCGCCGGCCACATTCCAGCGGAAAATGGACCAGATGCTGAGGCCCCATCGGAAGTATGCTGCGGCTTACCTGGATGACGTAATTGTCCATAGCACAGATTGGGCCTCACATCTGCCAAAAGTGCAAGCAGTCCTGGACTCTGTTCGGGAAGCGGGGTTTACGGCTAACCCCAAGAAGTGTACCATTGGGCAGGAGGAGGCCAAATATCTTGGGTACACCATTGGCAGGGGAGTAATAAAACCCCAACTCAACAAAGTCGAGGCCATCCAGAGTTGGCCACGTCCCAACAGCAAGAAGCAGGTACGAGCCTTTCTGGGAATCGCGGGTTATTATCGGCGCTTCATTCCCCACTTTGCTTCTAAGGCTGTGCCCCTAACCAACCTGACGAAAGGGAAAGGGTCGGTCATGATTAAATGGACCCCCGAGGCTGAGGCAGCATTCCAATTCTTGAAACAAGCCTTATGTAGCCAGCCAGTGTTGTACTCACCCGACTTCTCTAAAGACTTTGTCGTACAAAGTGATGCGTCAGATGTGGGGTTAGGAGCAGTATTGTCCCAGGTCTGGAACGGGGAAGAGCACCCAGTCATTTACCTCAGCAGGAAGTTGAAGTCCCATGAGGTAAATTACGCCACGGTTGAAAAGGAGTGTTTAGCGGTGAAGTGGGCTCTAGATTCCCTTCGGTACTATCTGCTAGGTAGGCACTTTGACATGGTTACGGATCACGCTCCGTTAAAGTGGATGGCTCAAAACAAGGAGACAAATAGAAGAGTGAATAGGTGGTTCCTGGCCCTACAGGAATTCAACTTCACAGTAAAGCATCGCCCTGGCGTTCAAATGGGGAATGTGGATGCTTTGTCTCGAGTACATGAATGCCTGATTGCTGGTGTTCCAACCCCGAGGTTAAAACAAGAGGGGGGGGTATGTGACAGCAGGAAGGTAAAGTCACCTGGTTGCATCCAGGGGGGTAGATATATTTCTCCCAGATTCAGGCTTTATGCTGACTTATACAACTAGGGTGGAGAGTTGTATAAGCCCAGCTGAGGCTAGTAGGCTCATGGATGACTCATACCTCTAGGGAGAGTGTGGGGCGTCGTACAGACAGGGAGTTGATGAGGCCAGCTGAAGCTTGTCAGCTCATTTAGGCCTCTATAAGAACTCCCAGATTCATTAGATGTTAGCTCATGCCTGGAACCAGACCTGTGTGGACTGTCTAGGGAGAGTGAACCCCTGTGCGGTGAGGCAAAGCCTGTGTGGCTATTTGTTTGGACTTTTACTAAACCAGGGACTTAGGGACTAGGACAGCACTAGGCTGATCCCAGTTGTTAGTTTAGGAAACCTGCATGTTTAGTCAGAGGTCAAACTGACCAGGATTTATTTTGTTTGTTTCTTTTTGGCTTTGCTGTGTTTTTGTCACTGTACATAGAGAAATAAACCGCACCTTTTGATTTTGAAAACCACAACCTCCGTCTGCTGGCCCTGTTTTTGTGTGGGGAGCCCAACCAGGGGGTCACACACACCCGCTACCGAGTTAACCCCCTCACAATAGTTACCGTCAGGTGCTGGCACTGGCAACTTCCAAAACCGGAAGTACCCTCCCCTATATAAGCCCCTCCCATCCGGGAGCACCTCAGTTTTGTAGCAAAGCAATAAGTGTCCCCAAAGAGGGGCGGGAGCTCTGTGTCCCGTGATGTACTCCAAGAAAAGGATTTTACAGGTAAGCTGTTATAAAAATCCTATTTTCTTTCTCGTACATCACGGGACACAGAGCGACATAGTCATTACTAATGGGATGTCCTAAAGCAATGCCAAATGAGGGGGGGGATACACCATATATAAGCTGAGCGCTATCAGACATGAGGATCTTTTGCGGCCTGCAACACACTGCGCCCAAAGGCGACATCCTCCTGACTTCTAACGTCCACCTGGTAGGACCTAGTAAACGTGTGTACCGAAGACCATGTTGCGGCCTTACAGATTTGAGCCAGGGAGGCCTGGTGATGCACTGCCCATGAAGTTCCAACTGCTCTCGTGGAGTGCGCTCTAACTTTGAACGGAGGCGGTCTCCTTCTCAAGCCATAAGCTTGCATAATGACCTGTCGAATCCACTTGGCTAAAGTAGACTTTGACGCTGCCTGACCCTTTCTGGGGCCTTCCGGCAGAATAAACAAAGTATCCGTTCTGCGAATCTGAGCAGTGGCTTTTAGATAAGCTTTAACTGCTCTTACTACATCCAAAGAATGCAATAACTTTTCCTCTACCGAAGTAGGTTTGGGGAAAAAAGAAGGAAGAACCACATCTTGGTTCAAATGAAACCTCGATACCACCTTAGGAAGAAAGGCTGGATGAGGACGTAACACTACTCTGTCCTTATGGATAACCAGATATGGCTCCTTACAGGACATAGCTGCTAATTCCGATACTCTTTTAGCCGAACAAATGGCTACTAGAAAAATCAATTTCCTGGTGAGAAGCACCAAGGAAATATGCTGTAATGGTTCAAATGGTTGTTTCTGTAGAACCGACAGAACCAAGTTTAGATCCCATGAACATATGGGAATATTAACCGGAGGCCTAATACGCATCACTCCTTGTATAAAGGCTTTGACTAGTGAATGCGAAGCCAAGGGCCTTTGAAAAAATATTGACAAGGCCGAAATCTGACCCTTGATAGTACTCAAGGCAAGCTTCCTATCTACAGCCCACTGTAGGAAGTCCAGAATCCTACCTATTACGTACTTATGTGGATGCCATTTCTTGGCCTCACACCACGCGATGTACGCCTTCCAGATTTTATAGTAGATCTGCCTGGATACCGGCTTCCTGGCATTGATCATGGTAGATACCACAGCATTAGAGAGCCCTCTCTTTTTTAGAATGTGGGCTTCAATAGCCAGGCCGTCAAACCTAGGGCTGGTAAGGAAGGGTGGTATATCGGTCCCTGCGAAAGCAGGTCCGGACGATGTGGGAGGGTCCAAGGACTCCCCACAGACATTTTTACAATCTCCGCGTACCATGCTCTTCGGGGCCACGCTGGAGCCACCAGAATCACTGGTTTCTTTTCTACCCTGATTCTGCGGAGTAATCGAGGTAACAATTGTGGCGGTGGGAATGCATATATCAGCTTGAACTGATCCCAAGGGAACACTAGGGCATCCGAGCCGCAAGCTAGGGGATCCCTTGTCCAAGAGACAAACCTGTCCACTTTTGTGTTGAATCTGGATGCTAGCAGATCTACATCCGGTGTTCCCCACCGCTGACATATTGTCCGGAAAACCTCGGGATGAAGGGACCATTCCCCTGGGCATAATTGTTGGCGACTTAGAAAGTCCGCCTTCCAATTCTCCACTCCTGGAATGAATACCGCAGATATGGCTGGGACATATTTTTCCTGCCCATTTCAGGATGTAATTTACTTCCCTCTGGGCTGCACGACTCCTGGTGCCCCCCTGATGATTGATATATGCCACTGCTGTGGCATTGTCTGATTGAATTCTGACAGGGGACCCTTGGAGTTTGGATGTCCATGCTACTAGGGCATACCGGGCTGCTCGTATCTCTAAGAGATTGATGGGCAGGGCCTTTTCTGCATCCGACCATCTGCCCTGGAGAGACTATTGCTCCAGTACTGCTCCCCAGCCTATAAGGCTGGCATCTGTAGTGACCACCTTCCAAGAAATCGGACTGAAGGATTTCCTTTTTTCCAGATTCTGGGGAACCCACCACCAACGGAGGCTCTTGCGAACGGAAGGGGACAAGGACATTGTAAGTCTAGGGCCTGAACTTTTTTGTTCCAGGCTGACAGTATGGCCCCTTGCAAATTCCTTGAATGGAATTGACCGTAGGGTACTGCTTCGAATGATGCCACCATTTTTCCCAGCAGCCTCATATACAGGCGTATGGACGGCTGTCTTTTTTGTACCCACTAAGTGGATCAAATCTTTCAAAGACAACACCTTTCCTCGAGGCAAGAATATTTTTCTCTGGCCTGAATCCAACCTTAGCCCCAAGTATTCCAGACTTTTGACTGGTTTTTAGGGCTGACTTGTCTCGGTTGATAATCCAACCGTGAGATTCCAGATACTTGATCGTCTTGTGAACGACCACGTCTAGTTTTTTCACTGAGTGGTCTATCAGCAACAAGTCATCCAGATATGCCATTATCATTACACCTTGTGTTCTTAGATTGGCCAATAAAGGGCCAGAATTTTTGTGAACACTCTTGGTGCTGTGGCCAAACCGAAGGGTAAGGCTCTGAACTGAAAATGGCGCCCTTCTACTGCAAAGCGTAGAAATTTTTGGTGGACTGGAAAGATGGGAATGTGCAAATAAGCATCTTTGATGTCGATCGTGGCTAACCAATCCTCCCCTTGTAGGGCAGTGGCCACCGATCGGATCGACTCCATCGGAAAGTCCTGATATACAGGAATTTGTATAGCCCTTTTAGAATTAATATGGGCCTCCCGTCCGCGTTTGCTTCGGGACTGTAAAGAGGTTTGAGTAAAACCCGAACCCTCATTCTTCCAGGGGAACCTCCATAATTACTCCTTGGAGCAATAGTTGTTCTAGTGCCAACAGGAGGGACTCTCTCTTCCGGGGATCCCTTGGCACGTTTGACCTCAAAATGGGAAGGAGGAGAGTCTTTTAACTCCAAACTGTATCCCAAACCTACTGCGGAGAGCACCTATCTGTCTTGATCGTGTCCCGCCAGGTCTCTTTGCGAACAACTGGAGTCCTCCCCCCACCCGACTGAGTGGGGGCTTCAATGAATTTAACTTTGGGGGAGGTTTTGTACCTCCCCTGACCCAGGGTTTCTCATTACCCTGCTACTGTCCCTGTTTTTTACCCCCGGGATTTGACCGAGGAGGCCGTCGGAACTGTTACACAGCCGATGCCCCAGGGACTGGAGAAGCAGGCCTCTTAAAGAGGGACCTCTAACTCTGCTTTTAACCGGCAAGAGCGTATTTTTACCGCTGGAAATTTTCTGGATATATTTGTCCAGGTTTTCCCTGAATAAGCGTTCACCATGAAATGGGACGCTAACCAGCCATTCTTTACAGGGAGCTTCAGCAGACCAGTTTCTGAGCCATAGGAGCCTACGCATATGTACTATAGACAGCGTAAGGCGGGAGGCCTGATGGACTGAATCCTCTATGGCGTCAACCGCAAAGCCTAAGGCTCTAGGTAGATCAGCTAGGGCAAAGCCTGCTGATCTGTCAAGTCCCTCAAGACCTGTTTCAACTGATCCTTCACTGCTTAGCAGACCCCAATAGCTGCTACTGCTGGTTGTATCACCAAGCAGATTTTCATAAGGACTCCAATCTTTTATCTATTGGGTTCTTGAACATTTGGACATTATCCACTGGACATGTCAGTGATTTATACATACAAGAGATGGCTGCGTCCACTGTAGGGACCTTCCATTTTTTTTTTTTTTTTTTTTTTTTGATGAACTTATCCTCCATGGGATAGACCACCGGAAATCTCTTGGGAATAAATATTTTCTCAGGACGTTCCCAATCCTGGTAAATGAGCCCTTTCAGTAAAGGGTGAAGTGGAAAAGAACAAACAGTCTGGGGGCTTCTAGCGACCCCAACGAGGATACAGTAGTGGTTGATGGTTCCGCAAGGTGCATTTTTAAATGCTGATCGGACCATGTTAGTCAGAGACTGAACCCATAATCTTTCAGCTTGAGATGCTGAGAAAAGGTTCCCCCACTGTTGATTCCTCTATAACAGAATCAACCTTATCCTGATCCCCTTCAGGCAGGTCGATCCCTGTATGGGACTGTTGCTCTGCTAACAGGCACTCTGAAGGAGGAGACGGAGATCGGGCGTGCTTTCCCTGACAGGGAGGCAGCGATAAATTTTGACAATCTCTCTCTAATCCTCCCAGAGCTGAGGAAAAAACCTCCTCTGTTACATACACAGGAGCAGGTGACTGAGGACAGCCACAGTACCAAGTACCCCTGCGGGGTCTCTACGGTCACTTACCTCTGAACTTCAGGGGAGACTGGTGCAGCAGGAGTATGCCCAAGATCCTCAGAGCCCGATGAGACCCCCTTCGCTTCCTGGAAGATTCAGTTCCGGAGCTACTGGACGGCATATTCCTAAGCCTAAAGCTGAGGTATTCCAGCCGTAATACACCACTTTTACTGAGAATAGTCTAGCACAATTGCTGCTATATCACAGTTGGTGTCTACTAATGTGCCTTTCTAGGGGATGCCTGTATCAACCGCTTGCTGTATGCCTTTAAATGTTGCCAGCTCTGTCTCTGTACTTCATAGCCAGCTTACTGCAATAATGTGGCTTTTTAAAAACCTGCTGGGACGCCCGCACATGCGCAGAAGCGCTGCGGCGCGCACAGAGCGTCATCCCCCAGGCCCCGCCCCTTTTTCCGGCCACCTCTATATATAGAGGCGCGTGCACGCGCACGCGCGCGGCCACGTGCGCCTCGGCGCTAATTTTCAAACATGGAAACCAGGGACAGGAGCCAGGGCCCCCTTTGCCGCAGGCCGGGGGATAGACGAACACTGCAACATGGCAGAGGAAACAGTTTCCTGTAGGAGAACTCACCAGCTGCCTGGACTTTGCTCTCTGAGAAGAAACTAGTCCATATGACAAGAAAAACATTCCACAGCGGCCTCCAGTGGACAAACACAGGTACCGCAGTTTAATATACTAAACATATATAAAAAAACATTCTTCTTTTTTTTTTTTTTTTTTTTTTCTTGACCACCATTAAAAATTATTACATTTTTTTAGTAGTTACAGGCATGCACAGATATTAGCGGGAATACCGTTAGGTAACAGACAGAAAGACAAATTAGGCTTGGGGGTCCCCCAATAGAACCAAGTTCCTGGGGGCCCCCACTTACCTGTTCCCCGCCGCAGGACTTTGTTTGGTCCACAAAAGCCCAAACTTCACCTATCACGGCAGGCATTGTAATCAAACCTTCAGGGACCGGGTTCCCAAGGATTCCACTCCCCTGGACCTGTATAGCACCCTGCACAGAAAACATCTTGGTCGTGGGTATGACCAGAGCTCTGGATCCCAGGGTCCAGCTCTCCTAAGAGAAGCATTACAGGCAGAACCTTGCTCTTCTCTGCAAGGCCCGGGTACCGACCGTTTAGCTATGAAGCTTTTTTGGTCGGATCCGGAATAGCTTACTGAGGCCCAAAAGAACCTGTACGCAAGCTCAGTGAAAAACACATGTTTCTTCTTGGCCAACACCTTAGACACTGGCAAAAAACTGAGGTGCTCCCGGATGGGAGGGGCTTATATAGGGGAGGGTACTTCCGGTTTTGGAAGTTGCCAGTGCCAGCACCTGACGGTAACTATATAACCCATTAGTAATGACTATGTCGCTCTGTGTCCCGTGATGTACGAGAAAGAAAATACGTTTTTTTTCTTCAAAATTTTCGGTCTTTTTTCATTTATAGCGCAAAAAATAAAAAACCCAGAGGTGATCAAATGCCACCAAAAGAAAGCTCTATTTGTATGAAAAAAAGGACAAAAAAATCATTTGGGTACAGTGTTGCATGACTGAGTAATTGTCATTCAAAGTGTGAGAGCACTGAAAGCTGAAAATTGGTCTGGGCAAGAGGGGTGTTTAAGTGCCCAGTAAGCAAGTGGTTAAAGAGGATACTGACCAAACAAGATTTACTCTAACATAGCACAGAATCACTATCTGTCCCTTTTGATATGTAATGGTAATATGCAAGAATGCAAATTAGGGCAGTTCATCACTAAGGACAAAAGCAGATCAAAGGCCTAATAGAAATGGCCACCTGAAATGCTCAGCCCTTGTCACCCATGGGAGGAAAGGTGTATGAGGGAAGTCTGTTTGGCTAAAAGCTGGGTTCTCCTGAATGCTGCACGAATAGCCGGTCACCTATTTATTATCTGTACCTCCTGTTGGATTGATTCTGAAGTTTCAATAAAGTGCATCTCTCTGGAAGAATCGGCTTGTTGCTGAAAATTACTTACATTATAATAATAATTACTTAATAATCATCTACTCACTACTATATCACTACAAAATACCACCAGAAAAAGGATTTACCCCATTCCTGACCAAGCCATTTTTTGCTATACGGGACTGCGTCGCTTTAACTGACGTGCGACGTTGTACCTAAAAAAACATTTATGTCCTTTTTTTCCCCACAAATAGAGCTTTCTTTTGGTGGTATTTGATCACCTCCTGTGATTTTTTTATTTATTTTTTTGGCGCTATCAACAAAAGAAGAGCAACAATTAAAAAAAAAAAAACATTATATTTGTTGCTTTAATAAATATCCCAATTTAAAAAAAAAAAATCCATTGGTTTAGGCCGATATATTTTTCTACATATTTTTGGTAAAAAAAAAAATCGCAATAAGCGTATATAAACTGGTTTGCGCAAAAGTTATAGCGTCTACAAAATAGGGGATAGATTTATGGCATTTTTTATTTTTTTTACTAGTAATGTCAAATATTATTTGGCCTCTCAGCTGGTAACCACTGCCTGGTGGTTTAACCCAGATACCTCTAACCCTGCTACACAGGCAGAAGCAGCAGTGTTGGGATCCTTAGAGGCGTTTAAATTTTTGATTTTTTTGGGGGCCCCCCCATCATTGTCTATGTGGAAACGACTCATTAACAATAGCCTATCACTATATAAGGAGACCTATATTAATAGAGGTTGTCTTCTCAAATATGAGAGGGTTTGGTCTAAATGGCTGATGGACTCTTCCACAGCCTCTGAAGCCTTTTAGAGGAAGGTTATTTAGTTTTTTTTTTTTTTTTTTTTTTCTCGCTCTCTGTCAGTTGTTTAGGTAAATATCCATGATAATTCAAAACTCTTATATTGGCGTATATACTCTAGGACAGGGATATGCAATTAGCGGACCTCCAGCTGTTGCAAAACTACAAGTCCCATCATGCCTCTGCCTCTGGGTGTCATGCTTGCTGCTGTCAGTCTCGCTATGCCTCATGGGACTTGTAGTTTGGCAACAGCTGGAGGTCCGCTAATTGCATATCCCTGCTCTAGGACTACCAAATCTGAAAATTGAGCTAACAGGGGTAGTGTTTTTTTCTCTATAACTTGATATAATATATATCGTAAGAATTGCATAAATACCATGTAAGACCAATGTATGTGGGTTTTTTTTTTTGTCTATTTCTATTGCTTACTGTTCTGTAATTATAATTTTTTTTGTCTGTGTTTTGGAAAAATAATAAAAACGTATATTTAAAAAAAAAAAGTAATGTTGGTGATCTGCTGGGGACAGATCGGACACTTTTTCACACATTTTTGGGACCACTGACATTTATACAGCGATCAGTGCTAAAAAAAAATGCACTGACTTACTGTATAAATGTCACTAGCAGGGAAGGGGCTAACACTAAGGGGCGATCAAGGGGTTAAATGTGTTCACTGACACTGTGTGTTCTAACTGGGGGCGGTGGGACTGACTTGGAAAGGAGACCGATCGTTGTGCTGGGCACGAGCATCAGCTCCTTAGGGACGCGGCGGGCGCGCGTGCCCTCTATACTCCTTAAAGCGCCCGCCATACAGCTACTGCGATTTGCGCAGGAGTGCTATTCTGCCGCCGGCAATCGATGGTGGGCAGTCAGCAAGTTGTTAAAGTAGCGCAGTGCTAAATAGCAAAAAATGGTCTGGTCATGAAGGGGCTAAAACCTTCTGTAGGTGAAGTGGTTAAGTCCTGCATTATTTGTGATACATTGGTCACTAAAGTTTCTGTGTACTGTATCTACAGTGGTTAAAAGATTTTGTATTCAGAGCTGCAGGCAGTACTTGTAATATGTTGGTTATCTTCTCTCTTTAGGTGTACAATGAGCGGAAGCAGTTCTGTAATGAATGGAAAAAAAGAAAAAGAATGGTAAGGTCTAAGCAGAAAGGGGGTGGGAATATGATCAATGTGTATAAATGGTCTTTACAGAAACTTTAACAGAGAACTGTGCCTGCTAAAAGACAGAAGGGTACACCTTAGGGCTGAAACAACTAATTGTTTTCAACTATTTTCATAATCGATTAGTTGGCCTGCATACAGAATTATTTGTTTACATATCCGGAAATACAGTGCAGCACACACAGAGCGCATTACAGGCAGTCCCTGAGTTACAAACATCCGACATTACATATGAATCCTTCCAAACAGAGGGAGACAACCGGAAGTGAGAGGAAATCTACCCCTAGGAAGGGAAATTCACTCCTGTAAGAGTTATCATGAGAAAAAGGTGTCTCCACTGAAGCTTGATCACCAATACTTGTTTCCACGACAGCCCAAATTTTTCAAAATCCAATTGTCACAGGGACAGAACGTGAGGTGAAATCTTCTGAACAGGGGCACAGACAGCAAAACAAATATGCCTTCGAAACGCGGGTAATGATTGGCCACACACAGCGGTAGGCGGCTCCCCAGTCTGACCGCTCCTGATCACTCTCACACGGGGACACTCAACCGGCATCCTTCCGAGGCTTCAGCTTCCTGCTGATACACGGCGCTCGTGGACCCCTCCATAGAGACATCCCGGCGACTCTCCTGTGATTCTGCATGTGGAAGCACCTACCCTCTCTAGCGCACCCTATATTGTGCACCATTTTTGTGTTTTGTATTGAATAAATGTTATGCTGCATAAGGACTTGCCTGGCGCTTCTCTCTCCTCTTTAAAGTGTTACTAAACCTACAACAGTAAAATCAGTCTGTATATGCAGTATCGCATGCTTGTTATACTCACTGTGGAACCTAAGGGTTAATTATCTGCATTGTGTAAAAAGGCGGTTTGACCCCACCTTCTCTGATTCTCCCCTTCTTCCACTGTCCCCAAACCATCTCCTGATAGAACCGAGCCTTGGTGGCACTCTGCACATGCTCAGTTTGGTGTGTATTGCTAGAGGGTTTTTTTCCCTTGAGGGTGCATGTGATCGGCACAGGGCCAATCAGCCCTGTCCAGATCTGTCAGGACAGGGTCAGGGGTCCTGCAGCCTCATAGGATAATCGGGGGAAAATGAAAACTCCTCCTACAAGCTTTAACCAAACACTAATCGAAGTCACAGGACTGCTTATATACTGCTGATGAGAAAGGGTATTTAGCAGTTTATATTTACTAAAACTATTGCATTTCCATGTTCTGTGTACTGTGGGAGACCAGATATAGTGAATGCGCAGGGTCCTGGGTTTAGTAACACTTTAAGGACAAACCTACAGTAGCCATCTTATTTGTAACCCAAGTAGGGCCGAAACAACTAATCGATTAATCGACAACTAATCGATTATTATTATCATTGATTAATCGGCCAGTAACATAATGGGGTTAAAAAAAACTAAAATGAGCCCTTTATAGTACAAAAAGAGCAAATCATTGCTACTGTAAATATTACTTTCACTGTTCCACAGTAAAAAAAATGAACCCCTTACAGTATTTGCTCTTTTTGTACCATATACCCATTATGTTACTAAACGTCTTAGGCCTGGTTCACACCTATACGTTTTTTTGCAGAAATGCACTACAGTTCATTTACATGGTTTCCTATGGGACACAATCACATCTGCTTTCTTCAGCTGCTGCGTTATTTGAAAAGGGTCAAGGACTTTTTTCAACGCAAAACAGTGCTTTTTTTGGTTCAATATACTTCAATGGAGAAGCTGCGTTTTTGCAGCAAATTGTGTTTTTTTTTAAATCTGCCCAACTAAAAATTGGCCAAAAAAATGCAAACGCGCAAATCGCAGCAAAATCACGTGCGCAAAACGCACAGCAAAACACATTGCAGAAACAGATCAAAAGCAAACTGCATAGGTGTGTACTGAGCCTTATGCTGACCAGACGGATCAATTTTCAGACGAGAATATTAATATGTAAAATGTTTGTACATTCGCTGAATGAAAGAATGTTTGAAATTTTCACTTGCTTTTAAACTGAATGTCATTTCTGAACGAAAACCACATACTCTGTCTGAAAATTCCTTTGACCAATAAGTTTTTTATTTCTAATGATATCTGATATTTACCAGATTCACCCTCTAATAGTATATACAGTATATCTAATCTGTCAGCTATTCTCAGAGTGGATTAGAGATTTTGCTCCCTAACCATAGAATTGGTTATTTATATTTACCGCTGCATAGAGATATTTATGAATAAATTGCCTTTTTTTAAACTTTACATATTAACCACTTCCCTACCGACTATAAACGTCCTGTCTTTGAAGAGGAATACCGTTGTTATGATAGAAGCTAGCTACCATAACCCCGGTATCCTCTTCAAGAGCCGGCGATTCTCTTTCAGATAAAAGTGGTCTCTGCGGCAGATTCGCTGCAAGATCACTTTTATCGGCGGTGGGAGAGGGCTCCCGCCACGCTCCGGTGCCCTCCGCCGCTTACCGTGGCCGTCGGTAACGGCGGAGGCGATCCGGACCTGTCCCTTCTGTGACATGGAGATGAGTGAGGGGAAGATGGCCCCCACCCGTCTCCAAGTCATTGCAGGGCGGAAGCGACGTCAAAACGTCACTTCCGCCGATAGCTCTTAAAGTGACATTTAATTTATTTATTTCAAATGACAAATTATTATTATTATTTTTTTTTTTATTGCATTTTTTGTGTAAATATGAGATCTGAGGTCTTTTGGACCCCAGATCTCATAATTAAGATGGCCTGTCATTCTTTTTTCTATTACAAGGGATGTTTACATTCCTTGGAATAGGAATAAAAGTGACAGATTTTTTTTTTTTTAAAGAACAGTGAAAAAATGAAAGATAAAAGGTAAAATAAATAAGAATTTTTTTTTTTAAACGCGCCCCGTCCCGTCAAGCTTACGCGCAGAAGCGACCGCTTACGTGGGTAGCGCCCGCATATGAAAACGGTGTTCAAACCACACGTGAGGTATCGCGATCGGTAGAGCAAGAGAAATAATTCTATACCTCAACATGCAACCTGTAGAATTTTTTAAACGTCACCTGTGGAGATTTTAAAGGGTAAAAGTTTGTCGCCATTCCACGAGCAGGCACAATTTTGAAGCGTGACTTATTGGGTATCAATTTACTCTGTGTAACATTATCTTTCATAATATAAAAAAGAATTGGGCTAACTTTACTGTTGTCTTATTTTTTTTTTATTCAAAAAAGTGAATTTTTCTTCAAAAAAAGTGCGCTTGTAAGTCCGCTGACAGAAAGTATTGCAACAACTGACATTTTATTCTCTAGGGTGTTAGAAAAAAAAAAAAAATATATATAACGTTTGGGGGTTCTAAGTAATTTTCTAGCAAAAAAATAACTGTTTTTAACCAAATCTCAGAAATAGGCTCGGTAATGTAGTGGTTAACTAAATTATACACCACACTTTTTTAAAGGTAATTAACCGAATAATCGAAACAATAATCAGCCAACTAATCGATTATGAAAATAATCGTTAGTTGCAGCCCTAAACCCAAGGACTGCTTGTACACTGTTCATACATGTCAGTAAGTGCCTGAGAACTTGTGAATGTGTGAGGAGCAATGCCTAGTGGGACATGTAGTCCTGGGCAGGAGAAGGAAGTGACTGATTCAAAATGCAGACGTTTTTTTACCTGATTATAGGGGCACTCTATACTATACTTTGTGCCTTGCTATAGTGGAACTCTGAAGGCAGGAGGAGCCAGAAGCGCCAGTAGGGCACACCAGAAGAGGAGAATCGGGGCTGCTCAGTGCAAAACTATTGCACAAAGCAGGTAAGTATGACAAGTTTGTGGTTTAAAAGAAAAATCCAACGTTTTCAATAACTGTGTGGGCTCTGTGCAGGGAAGATCAGCTTCTGAACCCAGAGAAGCTGGAGGCTCATAGACTGAAGGTAATGAGGCATTGCAATTACATTTAACCACTTCAGCCCCAGACCATTTTGGCTGGTTAAAGACCAGGCCACTTTTTGCTATTCGGCACTGCGTCGCTTTAACTGACAATTGTGCGGTCGTGCGACGTGGCTCCCAAACAAAATTGACATCCTTTTTTTCCCACAAATAGAGCTTTCTTTTGGTGGTATTTGATCACCTCTGCGGTTTTCATTTTTTGTGCTATAAACAAAAATAGAGCAACAATTTTGAAAAAAATTCAATATTTTTACGTTTTTGCTATAATAAATTTCCCCAAAAAATATATATAAAAAACTTTTTTTTCCTCAGTTTAGGCCGATACGTATTATTCTACATATTTTTGGTAAAAAAAAAACGCAATCAGCGCTTATTGTTTGTTTTGCGCAAAAGTTATAGCGTTTAAAAATAGGGGATAGTTTTATGGATTTTTTATTTTTTTTACTAGTAATGGCGGCGATCAGTGATTTTTTTCGTGACTGCGACATTATGGCGGACACTTTTGACACATTTTTGGGACCATTGTAATTTTTACAGCGTTTAGTGCTATAAAAATGCACTGATTACTGTGACAATGACACTGGCAGTGAATTGGGTTAACCACTAGGTGGCGCTGTAGGGGTTAAGTGTTCCCTGCATAGTGTTTCTTACTGTAGGGGGGATGGGCTCTGTGTCACATGACACCGATCTCCGCTCTGAGTACACGGAGCCGAGATCAGTGTCATTGTCACTAGTCAGAGCAGGGAGATATACCTCCGTGAGACGATCGCGGGGATCCCCGCGGCGATAGAGCCCACGGGACCCGCGGTCCGACTCACGGGGATGGCGGCAGGGTCGCGAGCACGACCACACAGACAGACACTTAAAGGGGACGTACAAGTACGTTGATGTGCCATTCTGCCGACGTATATGTACAGAGGTGGTTGGCAAGTGGTTAAAGTAAAGTTTACCAGTATTGTACATTATATGTAAGATTATTATATCCATGAAAAAATTCTCAGCCTTTAGTACTACTTTAATATAAGATTAACAGTATATTCCCCCTCCACTCTTCATATAGCTTTATGTCTGACTACCAGTTAAAATATCCTGTATATCCTACTTCTCTGTATATTTATTATTATATATGATATAAATAATATTACTTTTACTATTTCACAGTATAAGTTACCCTTATAGTAGGGGTTGGCGGACCAACATTGGACGAGGCAGAATGTTACACATTTTCTGGGAGTGCCCAAAACTTAGAACATTTTGGCAAGAGGTGGCTAGTACTATTAAACACCTGACTAATATCGATCTAGCAGATATCCCTGCAGCATGCAGGTGTAGCTGAGTGAAATAATTGAAAATAAATGCAAGTGATTGTTACAATATCCGCTTCCCGATTTGTTATACGGCGGCAGAGTGGCTCACCTGCGCCAGATCATGTACCTAGTACATGATCCGGTACATCCAGGGTGGGGGCACGTGTCGCGGATGTGCTGTAATTAGACACAGCACAAGCAGATCAGCGGGTGCCAGCCAATGGGTGTCCGCCACCACCCGCTGATCTGTGAGGAGAGACCCAGAACAAAGCTCTGTTCTGTCAACAGGGATGTGATGGATTTTCTTTCCCTGCAAAACCGGTTCTCTGTCACTGGCTTTAAAAACATGGCTGTTGAAGCCAGAGACAGTCATCTCTGACTTGGTGATCCCCACAATGCTAAAGGCTATGAAGTCTACCTTCCGTAAGATCTATCGTCACACTCGGAAGACGTATGTCTCGTGCTGCAATTCAAGAAACTTTCATCCTAGGAAATTCTCTATGGGACATATTCTGGACTTGTTTCAAATGGGCCTGGACCAGCATTTGTCCCTTGGCACCATCAAAGGTCAGGTCTTTGAGCTTGTAATCTTGTTCCAGAAACAACTGGCTTCCCATTCTTTGATCAAGGCAATCTTGTAAGGGTGGAAAGGGAAATATCACTGACTGGTTCAAAAGGTTTTTGAAGTGCAAAGAGAACCAAACTGAGATCCCACTGAGTCATGGGGAAGTGTAAGAGAAAGCCCCATGGGAAACACGCTGTACAATAATTGACTGCAAGAAATTGAATTTATGGTAAGTACATACAAAAATCTAATGTTTATTTATTTTTAACAGGCAATGGACATGTTCGATGCTATCCTTGAAGGTTATCCCAAAAGCAAGAAACAGTTCTATGTAAGTGAAACTTTATTTTATTCAAGTATTTTTAGCCCAAATTTCTAAATTACAGTGGGGCAAAAAAGTATTTAGTCAGCCACCAATTGTGCAAGTTCTCCCACTTAAAAAGATGAGAGAGGCCTGTAATTGTCATCATAGGTATACCTCAACTATGAGAGACAAAATGTGGAAACAAATCTAGACAATCACATTGTCTGATTTGGAAATAATTTATTTGCAAATTATGGTGGGAAATTAAGTATTTGATCAATATCAAAAGTTCCTCTCAATACTTTGTTATATATCCTTTGTTGGCAATGACAGAGGTCAAACGTTTTCTGTAAGTCTTCACAAGGTTGTCACACACTTGCTGGTATGTTGGCCCATTCCTCCATGCAGATCTCCTCTAGAGCAGTGATGTTTTGGGGCTGTCGCTGGGCAACATGGACTTTCAACTCCCTCCAAAGGTTTTCTATGGGGTTGAGATCTGGAGACTGGCTAGGCCACGCCAGGACCTTGAAATGCTTCTAACGAAGCCACTCCTTCGTTGCCCGGGCGGTGTGTTTGGGATCATTGTCATGCTGAAAGACCCAGCCATGTTTCATCTTCAGTGCCCTTGCTGATGGGAGGAGGTTTGCACTCAAAATCTCACGATACATGGCCCCATTCATTCTTTCATGTACACGGATCAGTCGTCCTGTTCCCTTTGCAGAGAAACAGCCCCAAAGCATGATGTTGCCACCCCCATGCTTCACAGTAGGTATGGTGTTCTTTGGTTGCAACTCGGCATTCTCTCTCCTCCAAACACGACGAGTTGTGTTTCTACCAAACTGTTCTACTTTGGTTTCATCTGACCATATGACATTCTCCCAATCCTCATCTGGATCATCCAAATGCTCTCTAGCAAACCTCAGACGGGCCCGGACATGTACTGGCTTAAGCAGGGGGACATGTCTGGCACTGCAGGATCTAAGTCCCTGGCGGCGTAGTGTGTTACCGATTGTAGTCCTTGTTAAATTGGTCCCAGCTCTCTGCAGCTCATTCACTAGGTCCCCCTGTGTGGTTCTGGGATTTTTGCTCACCGTTCTTGTGATCATTTTGACCCCACGGGGTAAGATCTTGCATGGAGCCCCAGATCGAGGGAGATTATCAGTGGTCTTGTATGTCTTCAATTTTCTAATTATTGCTCCCACAGTTGATTTCTTCACACCAAGCTGCTTGCCTATTGCAGATTCAGTCTTCCCAGCCTGTTGCAGGTCTACAATCTTGTTTCTGGTGTCCTTCGACAGCTCTTTGGTCTTCACCATAGTGGAGTTTGGAGTGTGACTGTTTGAGGTTGTGGACAGGTGTCTTTTATACTGATGACAAGTAAAAACAGGTGCCATTAATACAAGTAATGAGTGGAGGACAGATGAGCCTCTTTAAAGAAGAAGATACAGGTCTGTGAGAGCCAGAAATATTGCTTGTTTGTAGGTGACCAAATACTTATTTCTCTTATCGTCCATTGACTGACACAGCTGGATACTGTAAACGTGTGGGTATATGTCCCTGCTCGCAGGAGAAGATCTATGCAGAATGTTCGATGTTAGAAACATACATTCTAGAATAAACCAGGGGGGCGGTCCCTCCGGACATTACCCTCCCACCTGCAGCTAGCAGCCTCAGTTTTTTTCTGCCTAGCTGAAGGAGAAGACGTGGCTCTCTCAGGAGCCAGTCTCCTGGAAGATTTTACTTTTAAATTTTATTCCTTTGTGAATTTTATTTTTGAGACCTTCAATCAACTGTCTGCTGGGCAACAGGTTGGCTACACTGGTATCCTCGTAGTCTTCCCTGTCCGACCATCGAGCGTGCTGATCCTCGCCTTGTGTGCGTGAGACTCCGTTCACGACATACCCCATGGCTCCAGGGGTGGCCGGGTTGCTTTCATGCTCCCGCGGTCCTCTCAAGATCGAACAGTACCTACTGTATCTTTCGCGGTGGACCGGGCCGACAGCTACGCAGTACGACTCTGTGATAGATCTGTCTGAAACAAGCCAGTGGGTCCCAGAAAGGGATGGGTAAGTAGGTCTCTCCTACTGCAGGTGAGTACATGCTGGCTGTGTTTCTTTATATGGGGGGTTTCTCCCGGTCTCCCCCCTGTTATGCTGCTCTCTGCACCCTGTACTGGTGCTGTGCTGTGGGGGTGCTTCGGGGTCACTCTGGCCTGGCTGGGCGCTCATGTCTGTAGTGGGCTCTGGGGTGAGGGGCAGTTTTCCTGGTGTGTGTGAGGTGATTATTGCGTGCGCCATTAGCGCGCGCATTAGCGCTGTTTTGCCTTTGAATTTCGCGCTCGGCAGCTATCTTGCCGTGGTTCAATGGCGCAGTTATAGCTGCGGCCGGTGGCCATTTTCTTGTAGCCGCCGCACATTTATTTTCGGTTTCGGCCTCTAGCGGCGGCGCGAATCTCCTCACAATCGTCTCACAGATTCTAACTCTCCTCAGGCTCACAGTGCGATTTCTTCAGCAGAACTGAGCGGTCCTTAAGGGTTGGTGAGTCCTCCGGGTATCCCCTCCTCAGCCTCAGCGTAGCCAGTGGGTGGACTGTATATTCACTGTAGTAGTGTATAAGGTCTCAGAGGGTGGCGATATGGAGTCTGATTCACCTGCTTCTCCACACTTGCCTGAAGCAACTGGCAGTGCTCCTGCACCTGCGGTCCTTATGGACCAGTTGTCGGCAGTCCTGGAATCATTCCTTGTCAGAATGGAAGCGGTGTGCGAGCGAAGGGAGCTATAAGCCCCCTCTCCCCACAAAAATCTTTAGTGAAGGAGTGCTCTGATTCAGATATGGGCCTAGCTACTGTGCTCAGGACCCTAGTTCTGAATATTTTAATGTTTGTGAACAGGACATTCCTTTGTGAGGAAGACTCCAGTTCTGTGTCAGTGAATGACAGGGCACTTGTAAGTGAACTCATTGATGATGTGAGGAACACTCTCAAGCTGGGTGCTGTGGCTGTGGTACCTCAGGCGGACGCTGTTTCCCTTGGTTCCTTCAAGCCTTTCCTTTACACAGCTTCCTCACTGTTTTCCTCACACGCTGTGTCGAGAGCAGCATGGATGATACAGTGGTACACAGTGTTTCCCTCCCCCTGGTCGGTGCAGCATGGTGGGGGGAGGGGGACTTTATTCATTTCTGTCTCTAGTCCCTGTGAGCCTTCTGTGTGATGTCCTGAGGCAACAACAGGGTCTCTGCACCTGTGGTTTCCCGCCATTTCCTGGGGAACGCTCTGAGCTCTGACAGACACACAGTCTGAGGATCAGAGGTTACCTGTTACCTGCATGCTGCTTCGGCAGCACAGTCAAGCAGGTTGGAATGATACAGAGAAGATTATGCATTCACAGTGTATGTATGTGTTATTGGTCTCTGTGTCTGCGTGGGTGTCCCCCCACTTTCCAATGCTGTGTTTCAGTGCCATACATGATATAAACGTACAAAATATGTTTATGCACGACTCTAGATACATTCACAGTATATGTATGTATTGTACTCTCTGGGTCGGCGCGGGTTTCCGCCGGGGGCTCCGGTGTCCTCCCGCGCCCTCATGGTATGGTATAGACATGTTCAATATGTTTATTGCACATACTATACATGTTTACAGTATGGGTATACTGTTTGCGTGGGGTTCCTCTGGGTACTCCGGTTTCCCCCCACGCTCCAATGGAAATGCACAGCATAAACATGTGCAATATGTTTATTCACATGCTATCATTCCCACACGGTATCTGTGTGCTGTCTGCGTGGGTTTCTTCCGGGTGTTCCAGTTTCCTCCCACGCGCTGACGGTATGTGCGCCTTTGGCCCTCTGCAGTGTTAAACGTTTCAATGTTTATCACGCATGCTATAATACCTACACGGTATGTATATGCAGTCTGTGTGGGTTTCCTCCGGGTACTCCGGTTCCCTCCCACACTCCATTGGTATGGGCGCTATGCACAGCCTAAATTTTTGCGTTTGAGATCCACATACTAACATACCTACCCGGTATGTCTGTGCAGTCTGCGTGGGTTTCCTCTGGGTTTCCGCCCACGCTACAAGACATGCGTGCCTTTGGTGCAATACATGGTGTAAACATACACATTATGTTTATACACAACACTAAATACATTCACAGTAGTTGTAGGTATTGCATTCTCTTGGTATGCGTGGGGTACTTTGGTTCCTCCCTTGCGCCAACGGTGTGCGTGCCTTCGGTGCTATGCACACATAGGCTTGTGTTTAGCACACATACTATAATACCTACACGGTATGCGTATGCAGTCTGCGTGGGTTTCATCCGGGTGGTCCGGTTTCTCCCCCGCGCTCCAATGGTGTGCACATTTTCAGCGCTATGCACAGTATAAACATGTGCAATTTGTTTATGCGCAGGCTAACATACCTACACGGTTGTGTACGCAATCTGCGTGGCTGGTTTACGTCCAAGCCCCGATGTGCGCGCCTTCGTCGCTGGCACAGTATAAACGTGTTTAATAGGTTTATTCACACATACTAAACTACATACGCCGTATGTGGTTGTATTATGCTCTTCATGGCTGGGTGGGTTTCCTCCCACACTCTATTTGCGCGTTTGACGCAATACACAGTATAAACTATGTGTTTGTACAATCAGCACTTATCCACGGGTAGCTGCTGGATGGAGCATTATCATAAGGATCCCTGGTTTCAGGGGTACCACTTTCCACCTGCCTTCAGTGGTGATCAGACCCGCTGGCTTGGACTGTGTTCGCCAGGCTGAGGTTAGCGTTGCGCCCGTTAGTGGCTGCGTCTCTGGCGTTTCTGTGGCTCAATGACTGGGCAAAAGCCTCTGCTTCATCTATCAGTCGTCTAGCAGGTGCACTGCAACTGCTTTAGCCTTTAGGGTCTCTGTGCCCGGGGTGGGTTTGCGCCACCTGTGGAGGCTGAGTTACTGGTCCTCTGACCGAGTTTCTAGGGAAGCTCTGTCAAGTTGCCTTTATTGGCCAACAGTTGAGGCACCCTGTACACTCCGATACATTGCGGAGTCTCTTTGGAATTTTCATACATCTCACTGCAAGACGGTCCTGTCGGCCGTGTGCATTGCAGGGGAAGGGTGTGGACCTCATGGCCTCTTGACCCACTCGAAAGGTGTCAAGATCGTGGCCAGGTCCAGGGACCCCTGGGCAGACGTGTCAAACGCGTTGGTAGCCCGTGGGGGCAGTATCGTCTGATATATGCTTACCCTCTGCTACTGTTGTTGCCTCGCCTGCTTTGCAGAGTAAGGGCTGAAGCCATTCCAGTGATCCTCATTGCTCCGGAACGGCGACATTGGTACGCCGATCTACTTCGGCTAGTCGCAGACGTTCCTTGGCGACTGCCTATTGGGGTGGACCTTCTGTCTCATGATCCCATACTTCATCCTGCTTTACAGTCCTTGGCTTTAATGGCATGGCTGTTTAAAGCCAGGTGCTGAAGGACCGAGGTCTCTCAGATTCGGTCATCTCTTCTATGTTGTTGGCACGGGAATCTTCCTCCAGAAAGATATATCACCGTACCTGGAAGGCTTACATCGCTATGTGCGAGGAACTTGATTGGCGTACTCGGACGTATTCCGTTCCCAGGATTTTGCTGTTCTTACAGCGTGGTGTGACCCAAAAGCTGGCCTTGCATACCAATGAGGGTCGGATTTCGGCCCGGCTGTCTTTTTCAACTACCACTAACGGGTCATTCTTTGATTAGCACCTCTTGTTCAGGGGGTTCGCCATGTGATTCCCCCCCCCAAGCCTCCTCTCCCTACTTGGGATCTGAATTTGATGCATCTCGGTTCTCCAAGAACATTCCTTTGAGAATATCAGAGAGATTCCTCTCTTGACCTTGTCCCAGAAGGTGGCCTTCTTAGTGGCCATTACTTCGGTTAGACGGGTGTGCGAGTTGGCGGCCTTGTCCTGCAAGTCGCCTTACTTGGTCCTCCATAAGGATATGGCGGTGTTGCGCCCACGACCGTCCTTCTTTTCAAAAGATGGTCTCGGCCTTTCACCTTAAAGTGGAGGTCCACCCTGAAAAAATCTTCACACTAAAAATTCTAAAAAAATAAATAAAAATTAATAGAAAAAATAATAATTTTTTATACTCACCCTAAATGCCTGTTGCTATGCGGAAGTCACCTAATCTGCCGCTAATGTTCCTCTTCTCCGTCCGCGGTGGCTCTCCTTCCTCTTCCTCTTCTTGTGAATGGGCCGCGCTGCCTTCTGGGAACTGTGTGTATCCCAGGAGACAAGCCGCCCATTCACAAAGCGCCGTGCGAGTGGCGCATGCGCAGTAGGAAACGGGCAGTGAAGCCTTACGGCTTCACAGCCTGTTTCCCCTACTCAGAATGGAGGAGCCGGGAGCCTGCCAGCAGCGATCGATCGCTGCGGCAGGACCGACATCGCGGGAGAGTAGGACAGGTAAGTGTCCTTATTAAAAGTCAGCAGCTACACTGTTAGTAGCTGCTGACTTTTTTTTTTTTCCTGCACCACCGCTTTAAGGAGGACATTGTTCTTCCGTCCGTGTGTCCTCACCCATCGCATCCCTGAGAGTTTGCCCTTCATACATTAAGATGGGTACAAGCCTTACGGGTGTACCTGTCTGCTACTGTTTCCATTCGGAAATCTGACTCACTGTGTCTCTCTCTGGTCCAAAACAGGGCCAAGCGGTGTCGTCTGCCACAGTCTTTGGGTGGATCAGGCAGACCGTCATACAGGCCTATGCCCTTAATGGGCGGGCGCCTCCCTTTCCGGTTGCGGCGCATTCCACCAAGGCAATTGGTGCTTCCTGGGCTTTCCGACATCAAGCGTCGGTTGCACAAGTGTGCAAGGCGGCGACCTGGTCGTCCGTTCATACCTTTTCAAAATTCTATAAGGTTGATGTGGCTGCATCTTCGGATGCTTCCTTCGGCCGCAAAGCATTGCAGGCTGCTGTTTAATGTTGCGACTCCTCCGTTGAGGAGCTCTGCTTGTTTGGAGTGAAGATTTGGTTGTTCCTTTACTACTGCTCCCACCCTTCTGATACTGCTTTGGGACATCCCACACGTTTACAGTATCCAGCTGTCTCAGTCAATGGACGCTAAGAGAAAATAGGATTTTTGTACTCACCGTAAAATCCATTTCTCTGACGTCCATGGACTGACACAGCACCTACCCTTCCTTTTTTAAGGTTTGTACTGCTTTGTTACGATCTGAGGCTGCTAGCTGCAAGTGGGAGGGTAATGTCCGGAGGGACCGCCCCCTGGGCGGGGCTGTTCAGCTCTGGTTTGTTCTAGAATGTATGTTTCTAACATTCTGCCTAGATCTTCTCCTGCAAGCAGGGACATATACCCACACGTTTACAGTATCCAGCTGTGTCAGTCCATGGACGTCAGAGAAACGGATTTTACGGTAAGTACAAAAATCCTATTTTTCCACCATAATTTGCAAATAGTCTTTCCAAATCAGACAATGTGATTGTCTGGATTTGTTTCCACATTTTGTCTCTCATAGTTGAGGTATACATATGATGACAGTTACAGGCCTCTCATCTTTTTAAGTGGGAGAACTTGCACAATTGGTGGCTGGCTAAATACTTTTTTGCCCCACTGTAAATATTTTTTTTACAAGCTTTTTTTATTTTTTAACTGGTTTTTACATTTGTCTCCAAACGGAGGCCCGCGGGCTGGATGTGGCCCTTTTGTCTTTTATCCGGTTCTTGGGGGCATGGTTTCTCCCATTAATCTGAGACGAGATTTCTCCCGCTGACAACAATGAGGCACCATTCCTTCTACTGACACCAATGGTGGGCCAGTATTCCTTACAATGACACCAGCAATGGGTCATTCTTCCTTCTCCTGACATGAATGATAGAGTATAATTCCCCCCTGATCTAATCGATTGGGCACTATCCCTCCCACTGGCACTAACAATGGGGCACTATTTCTCCCACCTACTGTATATGGATGATGGGTCACTTTTCCTATTCCTACTCCTACTTATCACTGACCACCAAGCCTCAGACATTGTCTATTCCTACTGATGCTGGGGCATTTTCTACTCCCACTGGCCACAGTCTGGCCCCACTAAAGTCTGAAGGGCAATAAACTATTGTTTATGAAGTTTGGAGACCCATGGTGTATACTGAGCAAAATAAAAAGCCCTCTTTGGGAGTAATGAACTGGAATATTCCATAACCAACATAAACCTGGCAATATCTCTTGGCCCAGGCTGCTTGTAAGGAGGAATAAACCTGTTCCATTGAGCATGGGCCTAGATTCTGTTATGTCTTTCTCACATTTTGGTATACAAAGGACTAGAGTTTGGAGCATAAAGGCCTAATGACATATTCCCACGGCAGTAATCTCCAGTGAAACAAGCATTTTAACCACAGGTTACCACAACGCATAATGATGTGCAAATCGCACATGAGCCTTGGCAGCACACAACAATGCAGGTATGCTGCAATGTGGATGTGTTGCCTGCTCCTATAATAATGTGTTCAAAATTAATGGCACCCCAACACACTATTACAGTAGCAGGCAACACGCCCACATTGCAGCACACTGTGCATCATTGTGCACTGACAAGGGCCATGCATTACCATGTTCTGTCAGCCGTATCAAAATTTACCATTTCAGCTCTCACACCTGTATACCCCGTTTGAGCCAATGTGATTTTTACATTTAAATAATTAAGATAGCAAAGTAATACATCTCTTTTTTTTTTTTTTTAAAGAAGTATAACCTGCTACTATCCATATGCCTTCGTTTTCTGCGTGTGTCCTAGGAGGATGGGCAACCCTTCTTCAGCTCTGCTGTTTTACATAGTTGGTGAGGTTGAAAAAAGACACACGTCCATCCAGTTCAACCTGTGTGTGTGCATTTAGGTTAATAGTACATTGTATACCCCTGTATGTTGTGGTCGTTAAGGTACCCATCTAATAGTTTTTTAAAATTATCAATGCTCCCTGCTGATACCACTGCTTGTGGAAGAGAATTCCACATCCTTACTGCTCTGATAGTAAAGAACACTCTATGCAGTTTAAGGTTAAACCGCTTTTCTTACTTTAGTGAATGGCCGCGTGTCTTTTTAAATTCCCTTCACTGAAAAGTTTTTTCAGTATGCTAGGGTCAACAGTACAGCATTTGTACATTGATATATCCCCTCTCAAGCGTCTCCCCTCCAGAGAGAATAAGTTCAATGTGTGTAGTCTTTCCCTGTAGCCGAGATCCTCCAGTCCCTTAATTAGCTGTGTAAAAAAGGGGGGAGAAAGGGCGTTCAGTCCAGACAGGATTCGTCAGAGAGGAACAAAACTGGTTATATCAAAAATATTTATTACCGTATTTATCGGCGTATAACACTATTAATTTTAAGACGGAAGTTTCAGGAAAAAAACTTTCCATAGCCCCCTGCACAGCACACGGACCCCCGCACAGCACATGGACCCTGCACAGCTCTGCACATCACACTGACCCCCTGCACATCACACGGACCCCCCCCCCCCCCCGCACATCACACGGACACAGCGCACACGGACCCCCCCCCCCCCCCCACAGCTCTGCACATCACACGGACCCCTGCACAGCACAGTTCACAGCCCCCTTTCATTATAAAGTTCCCCCTGCACTCCCAGGAGACCCCCAGTCTCCTGGGACAGCATTGCCAGCCTACTCTGAAGTTGGGAGGACATCGCTGCCAGCCCCTTCTTATGCACTGCTCACCCTGTGTCGCTGTCATTGTAGAACAAAGCTTCTGTATACCTCAATTGGCGCCGCTCTCTCGTGGACCCGGTCATGTGACTCTCCTCTACTGTTTCATTGATGGTCACATGACCGCTCTCCTCCTCCAATCAAAAGCTACACTAGAGGAGGAGGAGAGCGGCCAGAACAAGCGGCGTTGCTTCAGGTATTACAGGCTTCCGTTTATTCTGAGGGTGACACGGGAGGAGTTTTTTGTGAGAGGAGGCTGGCAGTGATGTTTTCTAAAGTTATGGCAGCGCTGTCCCAGGGCCAGGAGAGGCGGGGCGGCCTGCCTGACACCCTCCCAATGGGTGGCACCTAGGGCGGACCGCCCGATCCCCTCCCCCCGTTGGTAAAAAAACAATACATCGGCGTATAACACACAGGCACGGTTTACCCTCTATTTTCAGGGTAAAAAAGTGTGTGTTATACGCCGATAAATACGGTAATTAATTTTAAATACCACCTCCACCATATAAAAGTTAAAAAAATTATACCTCCACCATACATAAGAGATAACGTTATTATACCACAGACATTTAGCCACACATGCATATAATCCAAAAACACACAGGTTACTGAAAATAAGCTGCGCATGCAAGAAACCGCATATAATGTCCACTTATTCGTTAAGGTGTCACGGGGTTCAAAAGTTGACCCAATTGAAAAGTAGAAAAAATATGGACAAGAAAATAAGTTTGAATGCAGCTGCTGTGAAAAGTTCTGTGTGAAGGGAATGAAACCACATTCGGTAAGAGCCGGTTCACACAGGGGCAACACGACTCTTTGGAGGCGACCTGGAAGCGACCTGAGCCTGCACCACAGCACGACATGGGGCGACTTACAAGTCACCTCCAGGACGGGAGGCATTCCAGTGGCCAATCAACCTTGAATCAGCTCTGTGGGAGGGAGGGGGGAGGGAGGGGTTTGCCCTAAAAACTATTTTCACTTCCTGAAAAGTCGCTGCAGTAAAGACAGTGAATCCGACTTCTGAGGCAACTTCCATTGAAATCCGTGGGTACAAGTCGGATTGAAGTCGTACAGGACTGCAGTCGTGTACATTAAGACGGCTCCATTCACTTCCATTTAGTTTTAAAAACAGCGCGACTTGGGGGGACTTGAAGTCAGATCCTGAGTCGTCCCTGTGTGAACCGGCTCTAACTGTTCAATGAATATAAACCACAGAGATAAGGAAATAGACACCTGTTATAAGGGGCTGTGGAGATCAAGCTGGAACAGATAATGCAAAAAATCTAAATAATTAACAGTCCTTAATTCCTATAAAATCAACATACGGTGTGCCTTCCAATGATGTTAAAATCCAGTATTTAGTTGAACAGGGTTATATCTCTCCAAATGAATATTAGCATCAAACACACAAAAGCAAAGTCAGTTGAAGCCGAGCAGAAAACAATGTTTATAGGACATACAGGAGAAGGATCGATGAAACAGTCAAATTTCTTTTGCTTAGCCCAGCCTGTGTAGACACACACATGGAGAGAAGGGAAACAATCAATCACTTCATTTGTAGGGCGGTCATGCCGACCTGTAAGCTGTGTCCTTTGTGTAAGTAGACAGTGAAGCGGCTGGTGTGTGAGATTACGGAGATCAAAGGCAGGGAAGGTGCAGAGATCAGTCAGTGCTTAGTCATCCACTCCGTTAGGATTGTCTAGCCTTGCCGATATCTTGTACTGGATCGGCTAGTGTGTGGGATCGTGGAGAACAGGTAGATATTAACAGACTGACGTCTTGCTGGCTTATAAAGGAGCGAGGTGAGAGGAAGAGAGTGATTTCTTTTAGCTGTTTGGCCGCGATCAGCCGGAGTACAGACCGCTATATGAAAAAAGTCCTGGGACGCTGTCCATTCACTCTCTAGAGGCACTGGAATGTAGCAATGCCTGCTCGCTTACTCCGTGAGAGATGCAATTTCCTGCTGTATGCAGTTGTGGAAGGACAGAACGTTTCTGGAGAGGGAGAAGGTGGGGGTTTTTTGGTCACCCCTGAGGTGGCTTTAGGTCCGTGTATAGATGAACGCTGACGCGTTTCCTTCATTCAATAGACAAATTCTTCAGAGCTTAATTAGCTGTGTTGCCCTTCTCTGCACTCTCTCCAGTTTATAATATCATATATTTCTTGAGGAATATTGTTGATAAACATTACTGTCCTATTTGAAGTAATCCAAACCACATTCTCAGTGTTCATTAAGTAGTTGTCCATCCTTTTCGCAGTCACCCTGTGACCTCAACCCGATAGAACACCTTTGGGATGAATTGGAGCAAGGACTGAGACAGCCAACTGAATATTGAACCCTATGGACTAAGACTGGGATAAAGTTATGTAATTAAATAATAGTCAATTATAACAACATATATTATAACAACATAAAATTGTGATAAATTATTATTGTGATTAAATCAAAAAACGTGACCCCTGCACAAAAGTTCCAGTGATAATTTTGCATAAAAACTGTATATCCCACATGTCCAAATATAAATTTGTGCTTAAGCGATCCAAAGCTTGTGATTCACCACCATCTTCCAAAGTTTGCACTCACCAGAAAGCAGTGATCAATAAGCTTCAACAGTGCCTGGTTCAGTATGTTCTCTGCACCAAAGATTTTCCCAGCGAATGTAGTAATACTCTTTTCATATATCCACCATTTAGTATTCATTGATTCTCATGCAAAACAAACGGCCATCATTGCGCAATATTCCTTACTTTATTTTAATTAAAAACTTGTGTTCACTCACATGTATTCGTGCCTTCAGACCGGCACTAAGTCTATACAGCGTTCCAAATAGAGCCTGTACTTCCTGATGACGCATTATCAATGCGAAACGCATTGAGGCTAGTTGAGCGACACCAACGTCACACCCTGCCCCTGAACCACAGTGAAACCGAGTCTTGACCCGCACGCCGGTCTCCTGAGACGGAGCGGCGAGCACAGGCTCTATTTGGAACTCTGAATGTTGCAGAGATTTCTTTACATGTCCTGTGTGCCGCCTTCCAAGTGCTGCTTATGACCCTATTACTGTTACTGAGATAAACATGCTTAGTCTTGTGGATCCTGTGATGCCCACCTCTCACGCCATCTTATGTACTGTCATTTTAGGCCTGAAGACTGCAAAACCCCTCAAAACATATTTTCTGAAAGCAGATACCCTAGAGCAGTGATGGTGAACCTTGGCACCCCAAATGTTTTGGAACTACATTTTCCATGATGCTCATGCACTCTGCAGTGTAGTTGAGCATCATAGTAAATGTAGTTCCAAAACATCTGGGGTGCCAAGGTTCACCATCACTGCCCTAGAGAATAAAATGGTGGTAGATACAATTTTTTTTATGCCACACGATGTAAAATTTCAAACAATACACTAAAGTTAATTTTGGCGCACACAAACGCAATAAATTACCCAATTGTTTAGTAAAATGTAAAAGATGAGATTGCACCAAGTAAATAGATACCCAACATGTCAAAACTTAAATTTTCGTGCACCGTGAAACGGCAATAAACTTAAGTACCCTATGTTTTCCATAGTTGACGCTTTAAAACCCCCCCCTACAGGTTATGTAGTGCGGTATATGGAAAGCTTAGGCTGGATCGGAAAGCTTAGGCTGGATCAGAAAGACCGAAAGGTCAACCTTGACACCAGCTCAGACTCTATTATTAATATTTAGGTCTGATTCTAGGCAAGAGTATACTTGCCACCCAGAGGGACCTGTGCCCTGAAGAATCAGGTGCGTCAGATAAGGGGCACCAGATAACCCTCCATTGGGCTCTGTATGAGTCTCCTAGGGAGGATGGTATCCTCCTTCGAGGCGGTGCCCTATGCCCAGTTCCATTCCAGCCCTCTACAACAGGACATCTTGTTGGCTTGGAACAGGAGAAGACAAGCCCTGGATTATCCAATGTCTCCTCGGGCACACTTAAGCCTAAACTGGTGGTTGCAGGATCAGAACCTGCGAAAGGGAAGATCCTTCCTCCCTGTAACTTGGAGAGTACTGACTACAGATGCCAGTCTCTCAGCCTGGGGAGCGACCCTAGATGGGCTCACAGCTCAGGGGAAATGGTCAAGGACAGAACAGATCCTACCCATCAACGTCCTGGAATTACAGGCAGTACGACTGGCCCTACGGTCCTGGACGGTGGAGTTTCAGGACTGCCCTATTAAGGTTCAGTCCGATAATGCCACTGCAGTGGCCTATATAAACCACCAAGGCGGTACCAGGAGTCATTCAGCTCTGAAGGAGTTGAACCACATACTAACCTGGGCAGAGGGACAAGTGCCGATTTCGATCTGCAGTCCATATCCCGGAGTGGCAAACTGGAAGGTAGATTATCTCAGCCGCCAGCAAATCTGCCCGGGGGAATGGTCCCTACACCCAGGGGTGTTCCAGCAAATTTGCCAACGTTGTGGATGGCCAGAGGTTGACCTACTGGCATCCAGGTTCAACAACAAGCTACAGCAGTTTGTATCTCGAACAAGAGATCCTCTGGCAATCGGAGCAGATGCTCTGGTAGTTCCATGGAGCCAATTCTCCCTGGTTTGCTTTCCCTCCAGTCCCTGTCCTTCCACATTTGTTGCGCAGGATTCGGAGAGAGGGAGTTCCAATTATTCTGGTGGCACCAGCCTGGTCCAGAAGGCCCTGGTCCCCTTAGATTGTGAGACTGACAATAGACGGGCCATAATTCCACGGAGCCCTGATCTACTGTCTCAAGGTCTTATATTCCACCCCAATTTATAGTCTCTAAATTTGATGGCATGGCTATTGAAGCCAGGGTGTTGAAGGACCATGGCATCTCGAGACCAATGGTGTCTACCCTAGTGAATGCTAGAAAAGCTGTCACTAGGAGCTATCATAAGGTCTAGAAGACTTGTATTGCTTGGTGTGAAGCCAAAAAATGACATCCTCGGAAATATGTGATTGGGAGAACGCTCTCTTTTCTACAGTCAGCTGTAAGAAATCAAATTGGCTTTGAGTACAATCAGAGGTCAAGTTTCGACCCTATAAGTATTCTTCCAAAGGCCTTTAGCCTCCCGTTCACTGGTCCAAACCTTTATGCAGGGGGCAACTCGATTGCTTCCCCCTATCAGGTCACTTATGTGTCCTTGGGACTTGACCATTTGAACCTATTAACGAAATCCCATTAGACTTGCTGTCACGTAAGCTAGCCTTTCTGATGGCTATCACCTGTCTAGAAGGGTGTCGGAGGTGGCGGCCCTTTCATGCAGGGAACCGTACTTGATCCTTCACCACGATAGTCGTGTTACGACCTGTTCCATCCTTTTTTCCAAAAATGGGGTCGTCCTTTCATTTAAATCGGGACATTATTTTGCCTTCTTTCTCTCAGCCTCGTTCGGCTGAAGAGAGGCGACTGCATTCTTTGGACGTTGTCCCAGGCAGTCAAGGTTTATTTGTCTAGATCCGATGATCAGACTCCTTTTTTGTTTTACCAAAAGGACCCAAGAAGGGGCAGGCAGCTTCCAGGGCTTCCATTGCCAATTGGGTCTGTCAATTGGTCATTCAGGCCTACGGTCTGAAACATAAAGCTCCTCCCTTTAGGGTGAGAGCTTATTCTACCAGGGATGTAGGAACCTCCTGGGCTTTTCGCCATCAGGAATCTGTGGCTCAGATTTGTAAGGCTGCTGCCTGGTCTTCAGTGCAGACGTTCACAAAATTTTATCAATTGGATGTTCGAGCAGACGAGGATTCGGCTTTCGGCCGCCGTATAAGTTCCGATTGCTATTTGTTTGGCAGGGTGTCTCCCTCCCCTCAAGGCTATTGCTCTGGGATGTCCCAGTAGGTAATGAATATTAGCCTAACTCTGTGTCCCATGATGTATGAAAAAGAAAATAGGATTTTTTCGTCATACTTATCTGTAAAATCCTTTTCTTTGAGTACATCATGGGACACAGAGGTCCCTCCCCTCTTTTTGAGGATTCAGTGCTTGCTACAAAGCTGAAGTAACTTCCTGTATGGGAGGTGTTATATAGGGGATCACTTCCTGTCTCCCATACAGGAAGTTACTTCAGCTTTGTAGTTTATTTCAGTTTATTTAACCCTACTGGGTTATCCTTATAACCCAGTAGGTAATGAATATTTGCCTAACTCTGTGTCCCATGATGTACTCAAAGAAAAGGATTTTACAGGTAAGTATGATGTAAAAATACTATTTATTTATTTTTATTTTTTTAATTGATACTTCTAGCAAAAAGTACAAAATAGTGGGTTTGTTTTTTTTTACATATTTTTTTCAAAATTGTTGCTTTTTTTTTGTTTTATAGCGCAAAAAATAAAAACCGCAGAGATGATCAAATACCACCAAAAGAAATCTTTTTGTGGGAAAAAAAATTGCCTGGTCATTGAGCAGCCAAATCTTCCAGGGCTGAAGTGGTTAAACTGCAGACAGTCCCCAATTTTTATCTTTAATTTTTATTCTTTGACCTGTTAGTGTTTGCTGTATTTACCACCCTCAACTGGACAATCCCGTCCTTGTCCCCAAAGGACAAGAAAGTGCATACCCTTCTGTATTTCATATTAGATGGGCTTATAGTGCTTTGGTTATATAATCCCACTATGTATAAGCTACCTTTGTACAGGTGCCATGCCCATATACATTATGAGCCCTGGCATGCAGTGGCAATTCATGCTTCCTGGCTTAGATGAATGCTGCTACCTTTTAGTGACAGCAGTGCCTGCTCAGAGGTTTCTGATTTGTTGCTTTTTTTAGTTGGTATACTGTGATTTTGCCTTTTTTTTTTTTTTTACCAAGTAAATGTGATTTTTGTACACACTTAGATTGTACTTTTGGTGACCCTTTTTTGATCATGCTTTAAGTTTTGCATTGCTACAAAACTGAGGCATGTGGGTAATAGGAGAGGGTTTTATTGGGCTGGCCTACCTACAGTTGTTTGCCATTGTCTTGTCCTCCTGTATGAGCCAAAGTTCCTGTGTACCTCACTAGACTGCAAGAAAAGGATTTTACAGTGAGTACAAATTCTTTTTTTTCTTCTACTTTGATCAATGTTACTGTAAATAAAAAGAATACATTTTATTCTCTAGTTTTTCTGTTTGATTACACTAAAAAAAAAAATTGGTAAATTTTTTTAGTAAAAATAAATAAAAAATCAGATTACTGCCCATCAAGGTAAAAATCATCAGAAAATGACCTCTCTACCGAACTTAATGAAGGAATTTGACATATATGGCGCCATCTCGAACCTCAAAATAAACTTGGCTAAATCAGAGGCTATGGGTGTAGCTGTCCCTCCCCAATGCATCTCAACTATCCAGGCGAGTTTCCCCTTTAAGTGGACAAAAACAGCCCTTAAATATTTGGGAACACTAATCCCATCGGACACATCACGCACATTTGCCCTATAACTTTCCACCACTGCTGACAAAGACCCGTTCCCTGCTTGAAACCTGGCACAAAGGACTACACTCCTGGTTCGTCAGATGCAACCTTATAAAAATGTGTGTCCTCCCCAAATTCCTGTACCTGTTCCAAGCCCTCTTCACCCTCTTTGTCAGGGCTCAAAAAGAAAACTAGATTGAACAGAATCCAAATGTCACTTCCCAAACAGAATGGAGGCCTTGCGGTCCCTGACATCTAACGATACTATCAGGCCACTCATTTGAGCAGAGTCATAAACTGGAGACGAAAGGACACACATAAGCTTTGGACTCAATAGAACAATCTCAGACCGCTATCCCTCTAAAAAGTGCACTTTGGGGTTTCAGCTCTTTACCTCCGAGGATGAAATCCCATCCATTGATCGGGACTACGTTAAGACATAGCTCCCATGTAGCCACACAAGCGCTGTTGACGTCAGAGACTTCACCACTTTTTCTGATTCTCGGACACCCATACTTCTCACCAGGCGGAATACTCGGGTTTGAGAGATGTGGGATGGGAACAGGCCTCCAAGTTTGTGACGTCGGGTCGCTGGACGTCCCTAGCCGAATTGACCGACACGTCAGGTAACTACAACCTCCCCTTTTGGAAGGCGGCACAATTGCACCACTTCCTTCACTCCATCCCTGACCCACAGGCGTTCTCATGCCCACTGACGACTTTCGAGGAATGCTGTTCGGGGTCCGGGCCAATATCTCAGACTTTATCACAAATGTATTCTCTCCTAAATTCGCCCCCAATGCAACCTAGCCTGCGGTGCTTGGAAAGATGGGAGACTGACCTGAACCGGACATTTTCAGTAGTACAGAAGCGACATATCATCACCTTTTGCCATCAAATCCTCATCATGCACCAAAATGCAGGAAACCAATTTTAAAATCTTCTCCAGGTGGTACCTCACACCCACCAGGCTCCACAAATGCTTCCCAACTTCCTCGGACCGCTGTTGGCGGTGCGGAGAGGACGCAGGCTCATTGTTGCATATTTTTTGGTCCTGCTCAAGACTGAGGAATTTCTGGACAGAAGTTTGCCGTATTACACAAACGTTCACGGAATATGAAATACCGGAGGACGCGTCTTTTTTTCTACTTCACCTGTCAAAGATCCCAATCAAATCCTACAAAAAAATCATTGGTGCGTCACCTACTGAACGCGGCCAAGGCTTGTATACCCCTTTACTGGAAGCAGCAGTGCCCACCGTCTGTTGGGTGCTGGCTGCGGAAAGTGGAGGAAACAAAGAAAATCGAAGACCTGATCCTTACTGCGCAACACAAGCGTGAGAACTACACTGAGACCTGGAATATTTTTATTTACTCAGATGAAGGGACATACTTGGGACAGAACACTATTTTGACCTGGAGTGATGGCGTCCACTCCCCGCCCTCGCCCTGTCTCTGTCCCCCCTCCCTTCCTTTCTCCTTTATGTTTCACCCCACCCCCTTTCCTTTTCTCACTATTCTATTTTTTACTATTTTAATGTTTTCAAAAAAATAAAAATGAACACGGAGAGGATCTTGCTTATTTTTGGTATGTTAACTGAACCACCTGTTAAGAATGTAACGTTAGTACATGGCCTACTGACTTTTTTCCAGGTATAACTTTGTGCAGAGATATATCATAGCGATAGCTGCAATGTATACAAAACTTCTGTACTTATTTATCGATAATAAACAAAAAAAAACTGCGCCAATACAAGGAATTAAGTCCAGAGGCTGGTGTGCGTAAAGCACTGATTAGCAAAAACACCAGAAACAAGAAGTGAGTTTTGTTCATGGTCTGAACAATGAAAACAATGTCCAGATAATGTCCAAATGATACCAAAATATAATGGATTAATAAATATAGTCCCATGCACATCTGAACGAATCCACTTGATGGTAGGATAAATGATCAGTATGTAAATAGCACCTGGTGATCACAACAAACATAGGTGCCCTCCACCACTTAAAAACCTGAAGGGTCTGGTATGAATATTTGGAGGGACCCCCACAATTTTTTTTTATTTTTTTATCAATGACTTTTCTCTGTATTGCCGGAAGCCGACAATTCATTATAGCCGTGAGTGCTTTTAAATGACTTTTTTTCCTTCAGAAATTACACTATGTGCAGGGACAGTTCTAAGCGAGGGAAACGAGCGCTGCTTTACAGGAATACTATACACCCCCCCCCCCCCCCCCGCCCAGGTACGAAATTTAAATGAATATTTCACTTTAAGCATTATTAAAATCACTGCTCCCGAAAAACTGATGTTTTTAAAACTTTTTTTTTGCATTGATACATGTCCTCCTGGGGCAGGACCCGGGTTCCAAAACACTTTTTATGACAATAACTTGCATATAAGCCTTTAAAATTAGCACTTTAGATTTCTCCCATTGACTTTTACAGGGTGTTCCGCGACTTTTCGAATTTGCCGCAAACACCCCAAATTGTTCGCTGTTCGGCGAACAGGCAATGTTCGACTCGAACTTCATCCCTATTGGTGATGTATACAGTATATCTATCCACTTTCAAAAAGAGGGACCGAAACCAAAGGTCTGCAGGACTGATTTCATATATTGCCATGTTACCATATCAAAGGCTTTTTCAAGATCTAGTGCTACCATTACCCGAGTTTGGGAATGAGAGTTTGGGAGCTGCAGATGAGTGCGAACTCTTCTCAGGTTGCTGCCAGCAGATTTTTCCTGGCATGAACCCGGTTTGATCAGTGTCGACCAGATCCGGTAGAACTCTGACCAACCTAGTGGCGAGAACCTTGGCCAGAATTTTTAGATCATAGTACAATAAAGAAATAGGCCTGTAAGAGGCACAGTGTTTCGGGTCTTTGCCCGGTTTAGGGATGAGAATAATGTGGGCTCCGTACATAGTGGGTGGTAAGGAGTTGACCGTTATGCAGTGGGAGAAGAGTAGCTGGAGCTTGGGAGATATAATCTTGGAGTATCTTTTGTACCTGTCACTTGGGAGACCATCTGGGCCAGGGTTTTTTTGAGGGAGTTGGAGAGGTGATGGCCAACTGTATCTCATGGGTGGTTGTTGGGGCATCCAGGGCCTCGATCTCTATAGATGGGAGGCTGGGGAGATGTAATTGTTGTAGTTCAGATTCAAGAACCTCAAGAGCAGGGCAGTGGGTTTGGTGATATAGGTTCCTAAAAAAACAAACAAAAAAAAACATAACATTTGTGGAGGATTGCGTCGGGATCAGTAATACTAGTCCCGGTCTTTGATAATAATTTGGGGACTATAGTTTGAAATTGCGGGTGAGCCACCAGATTGGCTAGCAGGCGTCCGACTTCATCCCCCAGATTCAAATATTTTACCAGACAACAAACGGACATCAGTTTGGGTTAGAGAACTGTAGTGTAGAGCAATATTGGCTTGGGCCAGTTGGAGATAATTGGATGGTGTGGGTTGCTCAGCAAAGGAGGCAGAAGCATCATCCTCCAGACCTTCTAGTCTTGAGGTTTCAGAAGCGCAATCTGTTCGGGTAGCTTTGATGGCCCGAAATATAAGAGCCTCAGATCGTGGCCTTGAAGGCATCCCACACCACCCCAGGAGGAGCTGTGTCTGTATTGTGAGACCAGTAATCTTCGAGTTGTGGAGATACGAGCTCAGACACACTGTCATTGTTAATCTATCTGGGAGCTAGCCTCCAGGTGCCCTGATCTTTCCGTCTACCCAACCGGAAGCATATTTCAAGCGGAAAGTGGTCAGAGAGTCCCGCTGGGAGATACAAGGCCTCAGATACTTTAGAAAGCGCTGCCAAACCCAAAATCAATTCTGGAGCCAGATTTGTGGGTTGTGGACAGGTGTGAAAAGTCTCTGGAGTCAGAATGTTCCCATCTCCATATCTCGGTTACAGCAAAGGTATCTGCCCATTGAGTGAGAACAGGGGAGACAGTATGCTGGGGGTTAGGAGTCTAGGGCAGGATCAAGAATTGTTTTAAAGTCCCCAGCAAAAATATGTGTGGAGGGAAGGGAAGCTAGTTTCTCACTAATGGAGAAAAGTAGAGTAGGGTCTACAGGACGGGGTAAGTACATATTTACAAAAGCCCAAAGGACTGAATAAAGTTTGAGTAACAGAATTAGCATCTGCCAGTAGGGTCCGAGATCAATTTCTCAACTTTACATGGTAGGGCTTTATTAATTAGGATTGTGACGTCTCTTGCATAGATCGAGTATGTGGCATGAAAGGCCTGTCTTACCCAAGATCTACACAGAGCCAATATCCTACTTCCCATAAGATGAGTCTCCTGTAGAACGAGGATGTGTGGCTTGTGGGACGCTAAGAATTTGAACATTCGGGAACGTTTTAAATTTGTAATTTAGGCCTCGTATGTTCCAGGAAATGGTGATGATTACCATCACATCCAGTGGGGGACTGGGTAGTCCATAGATGCACTGTGCGGGCAGTGTCATTGAGAAGGTGTGTTGAAATGTCCTGCTGTAGCTCCGATTAGTTAGGAACAAGTAAGTGCAGGGGAGAGCATTGTCACAAGTAGGGGGTGAGCCACCCTAGTTGCCCCGCCTTGGAAGGGGCCTGCGGCAAAACACAGGGAACAACCTGAGTCCGCTAGTGGAAGGCCAGCCCACCCCCTGGTTGGGGGGCATGCTTAGAGGACCGCTGGTCAGTCCCGTTAGGTGGTCACAAGAATGAAGAAGGGTGCCAGGCAGCTGGGTGGAGAGGTCCCCCTGCATGTCCCCTCCGCCGGCGAACCGCCTCGCTCCACCCACCTAATCATACAGGATTGATCCATCAGCTGTGGAACATGAACAAACAATCCTTGGAACAGAAACAATAGACAGGATGGTAAATTGGAGAGTAAGCATAAAGCATGTATGCGTTCCTTGATGAACCAATCGAGGGCGAATACTGCTGTGCGAGATGCCAGCTAGATATTTCTCTGGAAGCCCAGATCCTGGATCTATAAAACAAGGTGGCAACACTGCGCAGCATCAACAACCTGGAAAGTTTAAACATTACACAGCAGGTGCTGGCAGGGGCCAGTGTAGAGGAGGTTGGAGGCACAGGAGCCAGAAGTAGGTGATTGGGTGACCTAGGAGTGGGTAGAGGGACGTGCGCTTGGGAGGCTAGTCCTGAGTTGGTACACCCCAACAAATATGCCAAGTTGCATGATGCTGGGGCTATAAGCTCAGGTGGCACTGTGCTGGACCAGGCACTCTCCCCTAGCTGCCGGTTCCGGTAAGTAGGGGGGCAGAAATGCAGGAAAGGTTTAGACAGGTACAGTAGGGATCTCAATTAGGAGGACAGAGAGGGCAATCTGTCAAAAAGACCATGGTCACCAAACAGTATGTTGTTTACTGGGCACTCGGGTTCGGCACATCAGGTGGGGCTGTGGAGGACCTAGCTGTCATGGTACACGTTGACACCAATGACAGTGAGAGGAAGGTGGACAGTCCTAAAAAAAAAAAATTTCAGAGACCTAGGGAATAGATCGAGGAGAAGGACCTCCCAAGGTGGTTTTCTCTGAAATACTACCTGTGCCTCAAGCCACACCAGAGAGGCAGCAGGAGATTAGGGAACAAGCGGCTGAGGAACTGGTGTAGGAAAGAGGGGTTCCTGGAGAACTGGGCTGACTTCGCAGTCGGTTACCGGCTCTTTAGTATGGACGGTTGCTGCACCTTAATGGGGATAGTACAGCTCTATTGGGAAGAAAAATGGCCACAAATTTGGAGGGGCTTTTAAACTAGATTGTTGCGGGAGGAGGGTTTAGAGGTAGCAATAACCAGCAGCGAGCATAGTACAGAGGGGAATAGTGGAGACACTATGCACCAATACAAAACTCAGGGGAATGTTTACAAATGCCAGGAGCCTAGTCAATAAAATGGAGGCACTGGACCTGCTAATACACGAGAAGTATGTGGACTTAATGGGAATATCAGAAACTTGGTTTGACAGCTCACATGACTGGCTGGCAAACATCCAGGGATATTTCTTGTATCAGAGAGACAGGGAGGGTAGGAGAGGGGGAGGGGTTGTGTCTATATATCAGGAATGATTTACGGGTAGAAGAGTGGAATGACATCAGTGATGGGGCAAGGGGGAGATGGAGTCCGTATGGGTGGAACTCCAAAGGTGGAAGGGAGCTGGAAATTACTAGTGGGGGTATGTTACAGGCCCCCTAACTTGAGGGATGAGGTGGAGTTGGATCTCCTTTCACCATTAGAAATACCAGAAAGACATAGGAAAGAGAGGCATTAGGGGAGTACAAGAACACTCAATTTCAAAAGAGCCAACTTCTAAACTGCACTCAATGCTGCAGGATATTAAGTGGGACCAAATCTTTGAAACATTGAACACAGGAAAAATGGGAATACTTTAAAATATATCACCGAGTGCATTCCAAGGGGTAATAAATATAGAAGAACAAAGGTTCAACCTGGGTGGCTGAACCAAAAAGTAAAATGTTCTATGAAGGACAGAAAAAAAGGCCATTAAAAATGATTAAAGCGGAGGGGTAAGTGTCTGTATTCAAACAATACAAGGAACGCAATGAGGGCCGCTAAAAAAAAAAAAAGACAGAGAGACATCGCAGAGGAGCGTTAAACTAATCCCATGAAGTTTTTAAAATATATTAACAGTAAAAAGGCGAGGACGGGACACAGGCCCCAATAAAGACGAGGCAGGGAAGGTGCTTTCAGATGACAAGAAGGCAGCTGTGCTAAATGCTTTCTTCTTCTCAGTCTTCACACAGGAAAAGGAGGGGTATACTGACCACGACAGTATTGTTAGCCACAAGTGTAGATCCTGTGGTGTGTTGCCAACAGAGGCCAGTATCTGGAAAGGATTAAAGAAGCTTAACATAAATAAATCACCAGGACCTGAGAGTCCTTAAACTCAGTCAGGTTATAGCCAGACCGCTATTCCTAATCTTCATGGACAGCATACTGATCGGATTGGTACCAGCCCATTAGCAAAAAGCCCACATGGTACCAATATATAAAAAAAAAAAGGGCAGATCTAATACTGGGAACTATAGGCCTGTCAGTCTAATGTCGGTAGTTTGTAAACTATTTGAGGGGATCATATGTGACTATATCCAAGAATTTGCTGATGAAAATATTATCATTAGCAGTAATCGGCCCAGGTTTACGAAAGGTCGCTCCTGTCAAACCAACCCATTAACCTTCTACGAGGAAGTAACCTGCCACCTGGACAAAGGTAGGTTGGTGGATGTGGTGTATCTGGATTTTGCAAAAGCATTTGATACAGTCACCCACAAACGCTTAATCTACAAGCTGAGGCATGGACCATAGGGTATGGTACCTGGATAGAAAACTGGCTGTGTCCAAAGGGTTGTGATAAATAACATATACTCAGAATGGTCTAGAGTGGTTAGTGGGGTACCCCACGGCTCTGTCCTGGGACCAATTCTGTTTAATTAATTTATAAATGATATAGAGGATGGTATTACAATTTACAGTGATCTTGTGCATATCCTATGGTCTCCCATATACAAAATAGAGGATGGGATAAATAGCTTGTTTGCTGACAACACAAAAATATGCAGGGCAATAACAATAGCAGGATATAGAAACTTTACAAGCGGACCTGAATAAATAAACAAAGTGGGCTTCTACATGGCAAATTAAGTTTAATACTGTTAAGTGTGAGGTACTTGGGGGGGGGGGGGGGGGGTTAAAATGATAAATGCAAGATACTCTTTAGGGGGAGAATTCCTAGGGGCTTCCAGGATGAAGGATCTAGGGCAGTGATGGCGAACCTTGGCACCCCAGATGTTTTGGAACTACATTTCCCCATGATGCTCAACTACACTGCAGAGTGCATGAGCATCATGGGAAATTTAGTTCCAAAACATCTGGGGTGCCAAGGTTCGCCATCACTGATCTAGGGGTTCTAGTAGAAGACAGACTCAATAGCATGCAGTGTCAAGCTGGGGCTACCAAAGTCAGCAGAATATTAGCATGCATTAAAAAGGGAATTTACTCCAGAGATAAGACTATTATTCTGCCACTTAATCAAACTTTGGTTTGGCTGCATCTGGCGTATTCCGTCCAGTTCTGGTCACCAATCCTCCTAAAAGATGTGCTGGAGAGAGAACGGCAACTACATTAATATGGGTACTGGAGGACCTCAATTATGAGGAACCACTGCGAGCGCTAAATTTATTCTCCCTGGAGAAGAGACGCTTGAGGAGATCTGATTGCGATATACAAATATTGCAACGGTGAGAAGTATGAAACTTTTCAGTCCCAGGGAGTGTAAGAGGACACTGGGCGACACGATGAGACTGGAAGAGAAGCGGTTTAACCTTACGATGCATAGGGTTTTTTTTTTTTTACTGTCAGGGCAGTAAGGATGCGAAACTCTCTTCCACAATCGGTGGTGTCGGCAGAAAGTATGTATAGTTTTAAAAGACTCTTGGACATGCATCTTAGCAAAAACAATATACGGGGATATGGGAAATTTTCTTACACCCACACACATGCATAGACTGGATGGACTGTTGTCTTTATTCAACCATCCCAACTAAGTTACTAAGTTGTGAGCCCATACGGGCTTACTGGATTTTGTGGCAGGTCAACTGGTGTTTTTCTGTACTTGCATTTTTGTAAATAAAGATAGGGAAATGTTCATGTATGGTGTTTTTTTCCGCCGTGATCCTATAATTCCTGCTTTTCAACTGCCATAAAGGTGGAATAGTCCATTTTCTCTCTGTTTAAGAAAACTCTACCATTATTTAGAGTGTTGTAACCTATTTGCCCTTCCATGCTACCTAATAATGGAAATTTTATTGCAGGAAGAAGTGGGTGTTGAAACAGATGAAGATCACAATGTGACACTGCCAGATATCTGACCACCTAGAATAAATTATACAGGACATTAAAAAGTCTTAAAATAAAAAATCAAATAAACTATTCTATTTTTTTTATGAAAAGTGTTTAACTTTATGAAAGGACAAACCTTTAAGATGGTTTATTTCTAGAGCTATCTGCTATCCTTCTGAAAGTATTCGGAGCCCTTGGTTTTCTAGTGGTATAATACTTTGTAAAATGTTCTTATAACTTTGTTTGAATTTGGCCCCTGCCTATCCTAAGCATATCGGAGACCTATTTGTTTGTAATGTTGTCCCAGGAAGGAACTTCCTTTTTGCCACTGTTTCCTGTCAGTTTTAAGAATGAATAATTTACTAAACACTCATTTATGTCGTTTTTTTGGGGGGGTTTTTCACTAACCAAATAAACATTGATTTCTTGAATATATTGTCCAACCCCCAAAAACACATGCTATTGGAGATTTCACCAAGTCAGATTCCGGGCTTCTTTAACCTCAAAACCCCCAGGCATTAAAAAAGTGATGTATCAATGACAATCAGGCAAATTCAGTTGCAAAGAGCCCTTATTTAAAAAAGAAAAGCCAGCCTCTTGGGAGAAACATTCCTAGGAGTGTGGCATGCACTCCTGTAGCATACAGAAATGTGACTGATGAAATGTACTGGTCATGTCTCATTGACCTCTATTTGGCAAGTGTCATGGCAGGAATGCTTCTCATAGGGTTCAGTAAACTTTACCCTTGCCTAGAGCAGATGGCACTCAGGCACAGTGCCACTAATTTTGTTGAAATGTATTTTATAGACCAATATATTGTAAATATTATTTCACAAAGATGTATATAGACTTGTGTAAGTAAATAAAAATGTTAAAACATTCATGAATTGCAAATGTTTTATTTGGTCATTAAAAATTATTTAAATTTAAACTTTAGAAGCTATGTACAAAAGTTTGCCAGCTACAAAACAAAGCACCAGTGATCCTGAGGTTGTTGTGTGAAGTTCACAATTGATTAATTATAAATCAGCTGTAGAAAGAATAATCACACAGGAATAAATGGCAAACAGTTTAACGAACAAACTACTTGGTCATCTCAATTTTAAGTCTGAAGGTTGCAAAAGTAACGGTGATCAATTTGAGGCGGGGGTTTTTTTTTTGTTTATCTGGTATTAAATGCTGCTGTTCCACTTGCATGTGTCAGATAAAGCATGCATCTGTATATGGCATGAAAAACATAGAAGCAATACCTTTATTTCAGTGAAAAAGGAACCTGTCTGGAGATTGCAGTCATCTTCACTACTTAGTCACTGACATATCTGGAGTAAAAACATTTTAAATCCAAATGTGTTGGGTCAGTGGTTTAATATGAGATGACATCCCCAACATCCCTTCCTGACAGATTCCGTTTAAGGCTGGGTTAACACCATCGCACAGAATTTTGGGCTAAATTCGGACCTGAAACGGACCAAAAAAACACGTTTTTCCAGCAATTCGCACCGGACCTGCTGCGGAGATATGTGAACCGGCTCCATAGAGATCCAGTCACATTCTACTGCTATACGAATTGGATGGGGGGGGAACACTGCATCCAATTCGCATAGGTGTGAACCCAGCCTTAAACTATCAATAGCAATCAAAACAACATAGGTTAACCATGGTAGAATGAGAATTAAATTGTATTGAACACTTGCTTTAGAGTCGGCCATTGCTGGCTGGGACTGTACAATGTTCTGTGATCTTGAGCAAACAAGGGCTCAGCTGACATAAAAAGGCCAGTAACCAAAAGCTATGGTCAGAGTAAAAAGCTAATTTATGATGAATTGCAGTGAGCAAGATAACTTTACTTTTGCTCCAGAGTTTATACAGTTTTTACATTAAAATACACAAAGCAGTAAAAATGGTGGTATTAAGTACCTGATCACAAGAGTTTTATATTTAAAAAAAAACAAAAAAAAAAAGCCTCCTCCGAAATGGAGGCCTAGAAAAGTTCAGCAACTGCTGGCTATAGATGGATCAGTTTTTCAGACAGAACAGATTCCCCCATTCACACTAGCAAGGTGGATAGAGGAATTCTCCCCCTGTATTCTGACAGTGGTAGAGTCCCTGCTGTCAGAATAGAACACCACAGCAGGGAGGATTCCTCTATCCATCACTTGGGGAATCATTAGCCACTTCTTACAAACAGGATTGGCTGTAGATGGATCGAAATTCAGCCAGTCACTACTGAGCTGGCCAAATTTGTATCCATTTAAAGATACTTGCTGTGTAAAGCTGGCCATAAAACAGTTGTTTTCTCAGGTGTGAATTATACCACTGTTCTCAATGGGGAAAAAAAATGTAGTGCTTTACACAGCCAACTGCACATTTTAAAACCTAAAGTAGTGCAATTTTTAAGCCGAACTGGTGTGAACCAGGGCTTATTGCAACATTGAGTTAGAGACCATCTGCATTCCATTTTGTAAGATTGTTCAAGAACTAAATTAACTGTATGTATAATTAATTTAAAGTGTGACTTGCACCTAAAGTGCAATCTGACGTGGTATTAACCTTCCATGGGGATTTTTGCATCTGATTTCTTAAAGTGGAGCTCCACCCTAAATAGCAACTTTTGCTATTTGGATTCCTCCCCCCCTCCGGTGTCACAATTGACACCTTTCAGGGGGGAGGGGGGTGAAGATACCTGTCTAAGACAGGTATTTTCACCCACATCCGGGAGTCCTCTCTCCGGGAATCTGCGGGAGTGACGTCACTTCCCGCAGACTTCCCTTGGTGTTCTGGGAGACACTCGGCTCCCAGAACACAGGAGCACTAATCAGAACGGCGCAGCGCGACTCGCGCATGCGCCGTAGGGAACCGGGCATGAAGCCGCAGGGCTTCACTTCCTGTTTCCCTCAGCGAGGATGGCGGAGGGAGCAGCAGAGTGACGAGCGGTCGCTCGTCCTCTGCTGCGGACGTCGCTGGACTCCAGGACAGGTAAGTGTCCAAATATTAAAAGCCAGTAGCTGCTGGCTTTTAATATATTTTTTTTCCGGCGGAGCTCCGCTTTAAGTAACTGCACTAAAAGGGCAAAGAAATGTGATCAACAATTTTAGTATGGGTTTTTGCAGTAGTAGTCTCTTGCAAAAGCAGCCAGTAGTTTGGTATCAATGGCCATCTGGTTTTAGGCTACTTGTGCTAGAAGTGTAGTTTTCTGGTAAACTGAAATAAAAAGTTTGTTTTTATTTATATGACAAAAATGTGTTAGATTTTGTTGAAGCCCATCATGTTTCTAAACAAATGACCATGCAATACCCCTAAAAAAAAAAGTAGATGGTAGTAAAAGTTATGAGCTTAATAATCGCTGGCCAGTGCTGTGCGATCTTGGTGTCAAGAGTTCACATAATGCTCAGCATTTCAATAGAAGGATTCTCTGCAAGTCTTAAAAATGAAGGAGATGGCAGGAAGCTCTCACTCCCCTGGCAGGAGATGAGATGGGTGAAGTTTATCTCAGTAGAGTGGGTTCTTCAGCTGGTGCAGTACACGTCGTACCATCTCACGGAGAGTCTGAAGAAAGACATGAAATGAAATCGTTACTACAATTTTCACCTTTACTCTTCTATACACAGCAAATAAGTCAGACTGTAAATATTGTGTGGATAAGCAGTACAATGAGAAATGACAACCACCCATCAAATAAGCTGGATTTAAATAAAGATCATAGGTGCACTTCACAAACTTAAAGCGGAGGTTCTGCGGCAAATAATTATATTTTTTTTCCTGGTATTGAATAGATTTTCACATTATAAATAAATACTCACTCGTTTGAGGTTTTGAAATATCCCATGTCCGTTTTCGGGCAAAAGAAGAACTTTAAAAATGCGAGCACTTCAGTTCCCATTTTGCTTGTGGGCATGTTGAAGCCCACAAGCAATGATTTCCTGTATGCTGATTGTTGCCATCACAATGGGCGGCGTCATTGAATGTTCACGCCGCGCTGTGATGGAAATCCTAATACGGCGTTCCGCAAGGACTCCTGGGAAGCGTGACACCAAGCTCCCAAGAGTCATCGCGGCGCCAGGAAATACAGTAGTCCCGGAAGTCAAACGGCAATAATAAGGTATTTACAGAGAGGAAAAAAAAAAAATTGTCAAGTGAACATGTCGGCAGTGTGCTGAAGGGGATAAGATAAAGTTGTTAATCTGGGTGGAAATCCGCTTTAACACCAAGATAAGGATCCTTACATCAGCAGAGTCTAAAGAGATTGGAGAAATAGTAACATGGCTAAAGGTGATTGCAGCTGTATTCGTGCACTTGCAACAAAAACAATTGGGTACTCTCCATACTACTCTTTACTTGCACCAACATTAAAATTTTCAGGACAAGCTTTAGGTGTGTACCCTCTTCTTGCTAAAACTTTGTAACAGACATACAATGGAATGGTTATGGGGGCTCTACATTGGGAGGATAGTAGTTAGAGGTGAGTGGTCATAAAACAGTTGGGTAGTGATTTTAGGGTGCATTTGCATTCTGAATTAGATTCAAGAACCCCAGTGGGGTTCCTGTAATTAGTGGTTGGGAGGCACCCCAATTGAAAGCAATAGGAGGCTGCCAGCTCCTGCATCTAATCGTGGCCATGCATATGCAGCAAACCCATGTGAGTAATTATCCATGGATGCAGTCTGCCTGTGTTCTCGGCTGATCACTCCTATGGGATCCATGCATGTGCAATTGCATGAGAGTGGTTGTGATTAGAGTCCGCAGCCTTCCATTGCTTTCAAAGGGACTTCATCCGGCAGCTCATCATGGGAAACCCCGCTGGCATTTTTGCATCTAATCAGAGTGCAGGCGCAATCACATGTGGAAATGCACCCTTAGAAATCAGAGGTCCATATTTATACGTTTTATCTTTTGTGCCAAATAAGTTATTCTTGGTTTAAAAGTTTACTATTCCTGAGTATTTTTAAAGTACACACCCAACACATCAAACAAGGCAGTCAGACCACCAAATAATACTGCACCCAGAAGACAGAAATAAAAGTGGAACTTCCCTCTCAATCAACATAGACTATTTTTAATCCTTCTGCTGCTAGCATTTGTAAACAGAAATGTATATTATATTTTTTTTTTTTCACATTTCTTCAGTTATTTCCTGCTTTCCAGGCCCAGGCAAATTATGTCATGCATCACACAAGTCATGAAGAGGGTTTTTCTTAGCTAAGCACACCCTCCTGCCTGAACCTATGGCAGATGGGTTCCAGAAAATAAATGCTACATAAATCATCTGCCTGGGGCGAGGCCTGACCATGGCAGCGTGAAGCGGCAACTCAGCTGAGCTCTGTGAAGCTGGAGACGATTCCAGTGGATTCTAACCCACCTGCTAACCTCATTGCCCCATGTCTAAGAAGGGCAAAGGCTCCTGGGCTCAAAGCGCACCTGGCCACCCATACATCATCTGCTACTTGTAAGGACCGTGACCCCGCCGACCTCTGTACCCAAAATAGTGCCCACCTGTCCCGGCCAGCAAGACGGCGGGGTTGAACAGACCCCCAGCCCCTCCACGAGGAAGGCTCTATTGGCGGCCGGGATGCCCCGGCACATCTACATTCCCCTATACTGCTCCGGTAATTTCGCCGGCGAGTCCTCCAGCCACATCCCGGGACTCGCATAGCCAGCACGATCTGTATCCTCGGAGGATGCAGGCATCAGGCAGCTCCTCCAGGTCCTGCCTACAAAGGCTGACATCCAAAACATACTGGGGCAATGGACAGGAGTCCTGCGAGAGGACATGTAGGAGCTCAGATCTAGTGCACAGGCTGTTGATCTGCGTGTGCAGACCTTGGAGGAACAAAATGCCTCCTGCATGGATGCACTGGAGAATCAGCTTGGCTCCTATCAGCAGCGCCTATTTACTATGCAACTGCAAATCAAGGATGCCGAGAACCGCAGTAGGAGGAACAATATAAGGCTAAAAGTTATCACAGAGGCAACAATGGGGTCAGATCTCCGTGCATCAGTAGTGGCAGTTTTCAATTTCAATCTACTGTTAGGAGACTCCCCGTCAGCTGGCATTGAAATCGACCGGGTACACAGAGTTCCAGCCATGAGGGATGACGTTCAGGAATCTCAATGTGCTATATCGTGTCCACTTCTTTACAGTGAAGGAGCCATCATGAGGGCAGCCTGGCAGAAAGGGCCTCTAGATTTCGATGGAGCCCAGATCCACCTCTTACCAGATCTATGCCGTCATACCCGGTATCAACATGGCTTACTGAAACCTCTACTGGAGCTGATCCACGCCTCGGGAGCCACCTATACCTCTTTCCCTGTTGATGACAAAGGACAATCGTTCTTTCTCCCTGCACAGCTACCACAGCTTTCTCTTCCTGGATAGTCAGGCCATAGAGGTCCCAGACTGGACTGCACTTCCGAGAGCCGGGAACACCACAGGCACTTCACAGCGAAGAGCGCAGGTCCAGGTCTTGTAGGCCTTGCATGACATCTGCACAGGGACGACAACGAAGCCTGACAAAGGGCTAGTTCCTTTTCCACACAATAGTATCTGGAACGACCCTGGGTTACAGTCATTTCTATTTGTTTTTAATGTTGCCCGATGGGACTTAATTGGGCGCTGTGCCCCAGGGTTGGAAACTTTTTTTTGACAGCGCTTCCCCGGTCAGTGGAGTACAGGCGGTGGACAAACTCATTGAGTGCCCATTCCGGACTGCTACGCAATACTCCCAAGCCCTGGGAAAGGTCTCACTGGATGGGAACAGAAGGGTTGCCAGGACCTCTGCCGTGATCAACAAGCCCCTCATGGGTCAGAGTCTGCTTTAACACTTAAGTTTCCTCCACATCTTTAGATATAAGATGACTTCAATCAGTTTAATGAGGGAGGTTGGGGGAAGTTATATCATGCGACAGTCTAATATGGGAGGGGGAGAGAGAGAGTGTGTCAGCGGTTCCTGTGGGTGTCTGGTCTGCGGGGTAGAGTTATCACCAGGGGGAGGCGTTCTATGCATGTACGTTCACGTGGAGTGAGCTGCAGCCTTGTGCTGGGGGCCTCTGGCCGGCAGAATATTGGCCGCCTACTCAGTTGAATGTCTTAGGTACTGGTTTTTGCATGTTTTGTTTTTTGATATTGTGTTGATGTGCTGATTTGGGGCTGCACCTTTGAGAGATCGACTCTTGGGGAGTCTCAGGCGGATGCCTCAACAGCCAGGGTTGCTCTGAGACAAAATTATATGATCTTACATTTTATTTATTAGCCTGAGGTGTGTAGGGCCTGCATCTCCAGATGGTATAAAGAGTGGTAATGACTGATTTACTTATGTCCCTTTAACCACTTAAGCCCCGGACCATTTGGCTGGCCAGAGCACTTTTTGCGATTCGGCACTGCATCGCTTTAACTGACAATTGCGCAGTTGTGCGACGTGGCTCCCAAACAAAATTGACATCCTTTTTTTTTCCACAAATAGAGCTTTCTCAGCGGTTTTTATTTTTTGCGTTATAAACAAAAATAGAGTGACAATTTTGAAAAAAAAATAAAAAAATATTTTGTACTTTTTGCTATAATAAATATCCTCATTTTTAAAAAAAAAGCTAATTTTTTCTCAGTTTAGGCCGATGCATATTCTACATATTTTTGGTAAAAAAAAAACGCAATAAGCGTATATTGATTAGTTTGCACAAAAGTTATAGTGTCTACAAAATACGGGATAGTTTTATGGCATTTTTATTATAATTTTTTTTTTTTACTAGTAATGGCGGCGATCTGCAATTTTTATTGTGACTGCGACTTTATGGCGGACACATCGGACACATTTTTGGGACCATTGTAATTTTTACAGCGATCAGTGCTATAAAAATGCACTGATTACTGTAAAAATGACACTGGCAGGGAAGGGGTTAACCACTAGGGGCGCTGAAGGGGTTAAATGTGTCCTAAGGAGTGATTCTGTTAGGGGGAGGAGCTACCAGTCACGTCAGCAATCACTGTTTCCGATCACAGGGAACAGTAGATCCCCGACGTGTCACTAGGTAGAACAGGGGAATGCCTGGTTTGCAAAGGCATCCTCTTGTTCTGCCTTTGCCGACCACAATCGTGGGCCGCCCAGTAACATCGAGTTCCCAGGACCCGTGGGCGCACTCACAAAGGCACGCGGTGGCGTGCACATGCCCGCTGGGTGGCAAATTTAAAGGGACGTATAGGTACGCCCATTTGCCTGCCCGTGCCATTGTGTCGACATTCATCGTCGCGCGGCAGTCGGCAAGTGGTTAACTCTGGTATGCTACATTGCTTAACCATCAGTAGACTGTCCACATTGCTTTGCTTTCTCCCTATGCCTTACCTTAAATTATGGCCTTTTCTGATCACCGGGCCCTTGTAACTCTGTTTCTGAAGTGAGAATTTTGCTCTGCATAGCCAGCCATCTTTTATTAACTCCCCGATTAGTAACTGGAAGTACCCACCCCTAGCAGTATATAACTGAGAATCTCTTGGGAAAGGCACGTTTTGCAGATGGGGTTCTTTCTCAAAGTTTGAGCATTTCTGACTCTGCTCTTCAGCGAATGAACGCAAGAAAATACCAGACTACCATTCCCTCTGACAGCTGTGTCCTCTAATCCTTAAACTAACTCTCCTGCACACACCTCTCTCTAATCTCTCCCTATCTCTCTTATCTCTCTTATCTCTCTCATATCTCTATCTCAACTTCGGGTGGGCTACTTCCCTCTTTTTCTTTTGGAATTCAATGGAGAGATGTCAAGGTGGACTCCCAATTTTCACCATCATATAGTCCCGACAAAGGGACAATTACTCCAGTTTCCAGAAAACGACTTTACTTGTAAATCTTCAAATCATGCCATATACAGTCAGAGAATTCAAAAGCATAGCATAGCTACTGTACAGTTGCGAGCATATTAGGGCTGTTACTGATTAAAATTTTCCTGTTTGATTAATCGCAGAAAATCGGTTGTGGGTCCTTGGGGAGACCTAAAATCCCTGTGCCTATATAAACCGCCGTCATAATGGTCAACTCGATCTGGTAAGGAGACTACATTATCATTTTCTGCGGTGTCTCCACTGGTGGATGGAAGTCTTTTCTATTACAAGTTTCTCTCATCACTGCATATTGAGAAGATCTGTTTTAAGGATTCATTTCCCTTTATGATTCACCTTTCCCCTTTTTGCATCCACTTCGGGTTATTAGCATGCAACTCGCATAATTTATTTGATTTGGGACTTTTTGTATGTTTATTTGGTTTTATCTTTAAGATTATATGCTAAAAAAAAATATTAGTGTTTTGTTTTTTGCCTTATGGGTCATCATTTTCAATTAACAAGTCATTCATGTTATTGATGAGGTGTTTGCTCACTACTGTTTATATTATATATATATATATATATATATATATATATAAAAAAATCTCACCCTCACTTCTGTCCTCTCCTGACACTGGGGCATGTTCCTTCATATAAATCACACTCCCATATTACCTCCCTCACCCTTCTGCTTCTCCTAACCTCTGGTGATGTATCCCCACCAAACCCTCCTTCATTTAACTGTACTCAATGCACCAATTACCCTACACCCTCTGGCTGCAGCCGCAATGCACACAATCTAGTTCCCTTTTCTCTTCTTCCCAAGACCAAACTATCTCTTGCGCCCTTTGGAATGCCCGCTCTGTCTGTAACAAACACCCCTCTCCATGATCTCTTTATCACTAAATCATTTAATCTACTCGCCATTACCGGAACCTGGCTTCATAAATCCAACACTGCGTCTTCTGCTGCCCTATCCCACGGTGGTCTTCTTTGGACTCACTCCACCAGACACAAAAGATTCCTTTTAGGTACTTTACCCACCTCCCTCTCTGTCACTCTCCTCATTTGAGGCACACTGCATTTGTCTCTTCTCCCCAGTTTCTCTAAGGATAGCTGGGATCTACTGCCCCCCCCTGGATCAGTATCAACCTTTCTTGATAACTTCTCTGCCTGGCTACCCTACTTTCTCTCTTCTGAAATCCTCACTATCATTCTCTGGGACTTCAACATCCCTACTAACACTCTTAATTCCAAAATTCTCAGTCTAACCTCCTCCTTTTGACATGAAGCAATGGATGCATGCTTCTACGCATTTTGAAGGCAATATCCTTGACCTTGTCCTACCTATGCACTCCGTGCGACCTCTTCAACTATCCTTACCCTCGCTCTGATCACTACCTTATTTTTTCACTCTCTACCTGTCCCTCCAACTGCCTAACGGGAAAGCCTCGTACACACGGCCGAAAATCTCGTCAAGAAAAAACACGTCGTTTTTCTTGAGATTCTTGGACAAGAAACTTGTCCCGGCCGAGTGTACACACGGTCCTTTCAAAGAACCCGCGGTTCTTTGAATGGAGCGAACGCGGTGACGTCATCGAATACGACGAGCGTGCGCTCGTCACATTCGATGCCGTCGCCGCCATCTTGCTACACCCTATCTATGCCTAGGAAGCTACCGCGCATGCATCAAAGTCATTTCGAGCATGCGCGGGCTTCCCGGAGGACAGGTAAGTGTACACACACACACACACAATTTTCTCGTCGAGAAACAGGCTGACGAGAATCTCGACGAGAAAATAGAGAGCAGGTTCTCTATATTTCTCGTCGAGATTCTTGTCGGTTTTCTTGACGAGAAACCATACACACGAACGATTTTCTCGGCAAGAAAGCTATCTCGGCAGTTTTCTTGTCGTTTCTTGCCGAGAAACTCGTTCGTGTGTACGAGGCTTTACCCATAGAAACCTACACCATCTCAACTGCTACTGACCACCTCTATGACAAAATCACACCCCTGTCCTGCACCAACCTAGCCACTTCACGTCTACCCCTCACTGCCCCCCCCCCCCACACACACAGAATCAGTCCCCTTGAACCTTGGCAAACAGGTGACACTAGAAGTCTGAAAAAACACAGCCGTGCTCTTGAGCACCCGTTGCGTAGGACAAAGTCTCAGATCTCAACCAGTATATGTCTGCCCTCCAAAAATACAATTCCTACCTGACACGCAGACCTATTTTATCTCCTAACACCTTATCATCCCGTCCCCATCAACTCTACTCTACCTTCAACTCTCGAGGTCATCCTCCACTCACTGCCCAGATCATCGCCAATCACTTCAAAGAGAAGATTGATACAATTCGCAAGGAGATTTCTACTGTTCAGATACCCTCCACACTTTACACTTCATGCTCACAGGTACAATCATTGCTTCCCTCTTTCAACCACACCAATATAGACGAGGTTGCTAAACTACCTGCTAACGTCCATCTTACCACCTGCCCTATGGATCCTGTTCCCTCGCAAATGCTACGTTTACCCTCTGGCTCTATTCTACACTCTTTAATCCACATCTTTAATCTCTCCTCTCCCTCTCTTCTGGCATCTTCCCCCAACTCTCTAAAACATGCACTTGTCAGCCCCATACTTAAGATTGGATGGGTCCAGTGAGGGCTTTTTAACAACCTACACCCCATCTCCTTGCTCCCCTTTTTATCCAAATGTCTGGTCTACAACCGACTGAGCGACCACCTTGCTGATATTGGCCTTCTTGATCCCCCTTCAGTCTGGATTTCATCCTCAATACTCCAAAGAAACTGCTCTCCTAAAACTAACAAACGATCTATTAATGCCCAAAACCAATGGACACTATTCTGTACTCCTACATCTGGATCTCTCTGCTGCCTTTGATACAGTTGACTACTTCCTCCTCAAAAAATCTTCACGCCTTTGGTCTCTGTGACTGTACTCTTCGCTGGTTCTCTTCTTACTTATCCAACCGCACCTTTAGCGTTGCTTACAATTCTACTTCCTCTCTCTGTTGGGGTCCCCCAAGGTTCTGTTCTTGGACCTCTCCTATTTTCAATCTACAGCTCCTCCCTGGGTTAGCCGATAGCCTCCCATGGCTTCCAATAGCAACTCTACGCTGATGACACCCAAATCCATTTCTCTACCCCTCAGCTCACTTCTTTCAGTCTCCTCATGTATCACCAATTTACTATCAAATATATCAGTCTGGTCGTCACATCACTTCCTCAAACTTTAATCTATCCAAAACCAAACTCATAATTTTTTCCTCCCCCTCGTGCCTCTTCCCCTGATCTCTCTGTCAAAATCGATGGCACAACTATCCCCACATGGCAAGGTCCTAGGTGTAGTCCTGGACTCTGAACTCTCCTTTAAGCCCCATGTTCAATCACTGTCCAAATCTTGCCGCCTCAACCTCTGCAACATCTCCAACATACGCCCCTTTCTAACCAATGACACAACAAAGCTCTTAATTCACTCCCTGGTCATCTCTCGCCTCGACTACTCAACTCCCTTCTCATTGTTCTACCTCTACATAGTCTATCCCCCCTTCAATCCATCATGAATGCTGCTGCCAGACTCAATTACCTTACCAATCGCTCTGTGTCTGCTACTCCTCTCTGTCAATCTCTCCACTGGCTTCCACTCATCCAACAAATTATATTCAAAATACTAACTACTTACAAAGCCATCTACATCACTGACATAGTCTAAAAATACCAACCTAATCGTTTTCTTCGTTCTTCTCAAGACCTCCTCTCTAGCTCCCTCATCACCTCCTCCCATGCTCGTCTCCGGGACTTTTCCAGAGCCTCTCCAATCCTATGGAACTCCTTACCCCAATCTGTCCGATTATCTCCTACTCTATTAGCTTTTAGACGATCTCTGAAAACCCTCCTCTTCAGAGAAGCCTATCCTACCCACACCTAACTACTGTATTTTTATTTTCTCCATTTGATCATCACCCACAGCTATTCCCTTTTGTTCCACTTGACCCTCCCTTCTAGATTGTAAGCGCCAATGAGCAGGGTCCTCTGATCCCTCCTGTATTGAATTGTATTGTAACTGTACTGTCTGCCCCATGTTGTAAAGCGCTGTGCAAACTGTTGGCGCTATATAAATCCTGTATAATATAAAAATAATATGGGTCTGGGGATTGGTGGACGCGGGTGACCGACTCTGGCTTTATCATATCTCGGAACTGAGTGCCATCTGGAGCGGCAGCATGGTATGTTTTTTTTTGTTTCCTAGTTTGGCTCTGCTGCTCAAATTCAGTACATGTGCTCGGAGATATTTAGGTCAGTGGGTGATCGGGTTGGTCAGTCAAAAGGTATAATGAATTGAGAATCCATCTTTGAAGTCTCCACATCTCAGCACACTGCCGTGGATGTCGACTTCCTCCCCATACACGCTTCTTCTCTATACAAGAGGTTTTCTTACTCGCTCTGCCGGGATCTGAGAGTCAAATCCTGTCAGTAACTTCTCCTCTTTCTATCTCTAGATTTTTCTAGAGTCTATTCTTTCTTATTACCCCTTGGTCTGTCTTTTCTTGTACTACTTCTCATCTGGTTGTAGGGGTGCGCATCTTCACTGGTCTCACGATTCGATTAAGATTATCTGGTCTTTGATTCGATTCCGCGATGCATCACGATTACCGACGAGCTCTCACTTCCACTTAGGCCGCCTAGGCGGCCCTTCTTCCCTGCAATCTTCTGAGACACATCACAGGTCCCAGAAGATTGCCCGGCTATGAAGGATAGCGCAGTGAGACATGCGCACTCGGCTGTGAAGCTGCAAGCTGTCACAGCCGGATGCCCACAGTAGTATTGCCAGCGCCGTGGACAGAATGGAGGGTTCGGGTGGCCACGTCGCTGGATTGTGGGACAGGTGAGTGTTTTTTATTAAAAGTCAGAAGATACACTTTTTTTTTGTAGCTGCTGACTTTTAATAAAACAAAAAATTGACTGAACTCTGCTTTGAAATAAAAATAACCTCACTCCTTTAAAGTGGAGTTCCACCCAAAAGTGGAACTTCCGTTTTTAGCACTCCTTGCCCCCTGACATGTCACATTTGGCATGTAATTTTTTTTGGGGGGGGGGTTGTCCTCTTTTTAGTGGGACTTCCTGTCCCGGCCGCCTAGGTGACTCCTCCTCTCGCCTTAGGTGGCCCCTCCCTGCCAGCGATCTTCTGGGACACAACACAGGTCCCAGAAGATTGGCTGGCCAATGGCAGAGCACAGTGCGTGCCTGGCTATGAAGCTGTAAGCTATCATGGCCAGGTGCCCACAGTAGATATGACGGCGTAGAGGAGAGGAGCAGCGCTCCGCGCGGCCGCATTGCTGGACTGTGGGACAGGTAAGTGTCGGTTTAATAAAAGTCAGCAGCTACACTTTTTGTAGCTGCTGACTTTTATTAAACTAAAAAACGGTGGAACTTTGCTTTAAAAAGTGCACTAATCCGGTGCACTACAGGGTACAGGAATTCACGCATGTGGCTGGTGGGAGGTCAGGAGGGATTAGAATCCACAGCAAACAGCCCTGTGAAGTTCCTTGTACTTTCTGTGTTGAAATTTCTCTGGGCTCCCAAGTTTGCACATTCCAGCACACTAGGAGTTAACACAGTGGAATGTGCAAACAGGAAGCCAGGGAAATCTCAGCACAGAGCACGTGTAGGAATAGTTACTGTTTTTTTTCCCTGTTAAAAAAAAAAAAGGAGTACTGCTGTTAATTTCCATTTTGTAATATATGCCGTTATAATCCATTAAGTGGCCACCGCTGTATGAGCTTTTTAAAATATATGCAGCTTCATACCTGCATTCAGTGTATATTCCTCATGTCACTCTGTCCGGTACGGCCCACCTCTCACGTCTTTCATTCTCCTCTCTGTCTCCGGACGTCAGTGGAAGTTCTCAGTCCCGCCCTCCGACTGTATCAGATAACAAGAGAGGCGGGCGGGGCTGACGTCAGGGGAGAGGTGAGAGGCTGGCCGGACCATGCAGTCACATGAGCGGAATATACTGACTATACAGACAGAAATGCAGGTATGAAGCTGCATATATTTAAAAAAGCACGCGCAGTGGTGGCCACCTAATGGATTATAGCGGCATTTATTACAAAACTGGCATTTTAAATAGACATGCTCGGAGCGCTCTCCCGGGAGGGGCGGGGCAAGTCGGGATGACGTCACCCATAATCGATTATTGGAGATAGACGCATCGATGTTGCATCGGGGACCCCCGAATCGCGATGCAACGATTAAATTCAGCACTCCTATCTGGTTGTGTTCTTTTTCCTCCCTCTCCCCCCCTCCTCTGACTTCTTACAATGTGAAAGCCCTCAATAGTCCAGAAAAACATACTAAATTGCTAGCAGAGCTATGGAGATTCAGATCTCAAATAGTGTTCCTACAGGAAACTAATTTTAAAAGAGGGAAAATTCCCAAATTAGGGAAATCTAAGGTTTTCCACGGTCTGCCATAGTGCCTCTCCAGATTCAAAGTTCAAGGGGGTCTCGATTTTACTCTCTAGTCAACTCCCGTGGGAAGAGACCCAGGTCAGTGCTGATGAGTCGGGTCATTTCCTAATAGTTAAGGGGCTCCTCTGGGAACACAAGGTTACCCTACCGTGTCTGTCCCTACCGAATGAGAACCAAATCTCTGCTCTGATCCCCTGCTTAGAGTTACTGGACCAACACAAGGAGGGCATTCTCCTGATGGGGGGTGACTGGAACATAGCCATGGATCCACATCTAGACGTGTCGAGGGGGATTCCGGCCTATCACAATCGAAACTGAGAAAGCTTAAGACTCTGCTGCATGATCACCAATTGATAGATAGCTGGTGATCCCAGAGAACAGGACTATACTTTTTTTTTTCTCTGTGCTTCACAAGACCCATCCTACAACGATCAATTGACTAAAGACCTGACCTATTTCTTGGTCAACGATACTGGGGATGTATCCCTCCTTATACTTTGGGATGCACACAGCGTGTGATGTGAGGATCGTTCATTAACCAGTTGCCGACCAGCCGCTGTTATACGGCGGCAGGTTGGCACTGCTGCGCAAATCACCATAGCTGTACAGCGCTCGCACGCCCTCACGGTGATCGGATTAGTTACAGAACCGATCATTCTCCAGGCCAATGATTTCTGGCCTGGACCTGGTGATCGCTTCTGGCGAATGAGAGACTGTCCTCTGCCTGTGAATGTAAACACAGGCAAAGGAAGTGATGTCACCTCCCCTCGTGGAGCCCTTTTCCAGTGAGAGGAGAGAGATCTAAACGTGAGTTACACTGACACAGTACATGTAGGCACACTTTAAACCCCCTGATCGACCCCCCAGTTAATCCCTTCACTCTGTGTCACCAAGTGCAGTTTTCATTGGTCACTGTACTGGTATCACTTGTGACACTAATCAGCATTAGGGCAGTTAGTAGTAGGTCTAGGCTACCCCCCATTAAAGGTTTAACCCCTTGATCACCCCCAGTTAACCCTTTCACTCCGTCACCAGTGTCACTAATATAGTGTACAGATCTCTTTTATGATCACTGTATTTAGTGTCACGGGTGACGTTCGTTTTTTATAGCGTCAGGTGGTACCCGCCATATATTTTAAAGAGATTGCTTAACGTGCATCCTCACAGGGTGACTCTGTGGATGCACAAGTAAATGTGCCAACGTCCCGATATAACAGAGAGAATATAGATAAACTAAGGAATGGACTTTAGGCGGCACATGAGTAAATATTGTAAAAAACTAGGAGTATTTATTTTAGAAACAATCATAAAAATACAAGTAAACATTCAAAAAATGTGATTGACAGACTATTCGTATTTGGATACACGGCTCAGGCTAATATTTAACAATGCTTCAGAGTTAAATTTGTAAAATGTAAATGCACTTCATCCTAAATGAAAATACAAAACCAGTAGCCACAGGCTAATAAAGCAGTAATCATAAGAAGCGGGTGGTGTTTAGCCATAGATCCAATGTATCCAATGAAATCTTGGATTGCTCAACCGGTTTCGCGATTTAACGATTCTTCAGGAGCATAATAGTCTGTTGAGCATACATATAAACAGCAGAAAGAAATTTTTAACATCTTTTTAATACATAGATTATAAAACACAAAACATATTTGAAAAATAAAAAACTTTAGATACAAGATTGCCGGCCCCATATAGCCCCCACACCAGAGGGCACACCAACCGTGTGGCAACCACCCAACACGTGAGCTATCCCCCGTAGGGGTGCTGGAAGATGGTAGTGGTGCTGGCAGTGATGCCTAAACAGGGGAAAAAAGAAGAGATAGAGAAGAAAAGAGAAAAAATGAAAATAAATACAAAGAAAGGGGGGAGGGGGAAAGAAGAAAAAGACAAAATCCAGTTGAAACATAGAAGTGGAGAAAGGAAATTGGAAAGTGCAAAAAAGTACAAGAGACCACCTCCCTAAAGTGACCATTAAAATGCATGCTGTTTAAACAATAAACATACTCACAGATCGAGTGTGCTACAATTGCAGCGGCACACCTTAGTAAAGTTCAATTGGCAGTTTGTTTATAACAGACAGCCAATAAGGGTAAAGGTCTATAGGGAGAGGAAAAAAGGGGGAAGAGATATTATATATATATTAGGATATATATAAAGGGTCGCCTTAATGACAACTAGGTCATGCATAACAAAGTAAAATAAGGCAGACCAGGTATAGTAAATGGCCAGAGAAGTGCTCACCAAAATAGGCGACGGCTGGGTATGCTGCTAGGTGAGGCTACAAACGAGTAACAACAGGTAGTGTCCTCCAGAGTTTGGAAAACTGTGTGTATCAGAACATATAAGAAAGGGCTATGTATGCACCATGAGAAACCCTGGTGCACATTCGAGTCAGAGGGTAACTGACCCCAAGAAGCCTATGGTAGATGGACAGGCTGAGGAAATAAACATAAGACAAAAATGTCTATTAGTTGCTATATGGAGCTTTTACCTGGATGTCTATCAAGCAGAGTATTAACAGAGATCACATACCTATTGACCTGCACCTTGACAAAAATACTGCAGTTTCCAAACGATCCAGAGGAGTCCTAGCAGTCAGCCGTGCCATACAGGCGGTGTGCACCGCTCTTATAAGCCCCCACAGGATAAGCGTCATCTCTGAATGAGATGACGTAGTTGCTGGAAGGTGAGAGGGCTAGTGCGCATGCGCTGAGGATAACATTGACGCAGCGAGTGCGGCCAATGAAATAGTAGCCTGGGCGGGCCTAATGCGGTCAGAATGTTGAGCGTGCCGATGACATGGCAACCCTCAGCCAGTGGGATAATCGCATAGATAAGGCTGAATCCGACACTGCGTCGAATCTGCCGTTAACACGGCTAACCCCGGCCAATAGGGCTGCAGTGTGGGCGGAGCCCCGGCGTCTGGGAGACGACGTCAGGGATCACCCAATGTAACGCAGCCCAGGCCATAAGAGCAAGCTGAATACCGTGCTGTGCTGTGCTTGTTTGTTGTATTATGTTTTGATTGCTGCCCCTGTATTGCCACCATGCCGGGAAGCACCCCCTGTTGTTGTCTTTTCTTCTTTTCTCAAACTGTCTTCTTCTCTCTTCTTTTTGTCGCCTGTTTAATTATAGTCTAACTAGCAGGCAGTGGGATTCCCTGCACGGTATTCAGCTTGATCTTATGGCCTGGGCTGCGTTACATTGGGCGATCCCTGACGTAGTCTCCCAGACGCCGGGGGCTCCGCCCACACTGCAGCCCTATTGGCCGGGGTTAGCCGCGTTAACGGCAGATTCGACGCAGTGTCGGATTCAGCTTTATCTATGCGATTATCCCACTAGCTGAGGGTTGCCATGTCATCGGCACGCTCAACATTCTGACCGCATTAGGCCCGCCCAGGCTACTATTTCATTGGCCGCACTCGCTGCGTCAATGTTATCCTCGGCGCATGCGCACTAGCCCTCTCACCTTCCAGCAACTACGTCATCTCATTCAGAGATGACGCTTATCCTGTGGGGGCTTATAAGAGCGGTGCACACCGCCTGTATGGCACGGTTGACTGCTAGGACTCCTCTGGATCGTTTGGAAACTGCAGTATTTTTGTCAAGGTGCAGGTCAATAGGTATGTGATCTCTGTTAATACTCTGCTTGATAGACATCCAGGTAAAAGCTCCATATAGCACCTAATAGACATTTTTGTCTTATGTTTATTTCCTCAGCCTGTCCATCTACCATAGGCTTCTTGGGGTCAGTTACCCTCTGACTCGAATGTGCACCAGGGTTTCTCATGGTGCATACATAGCCCTTTCTTATATGTTCTGATACACACAGTTTTCCAAACTCTGGAGGACACTACCTGTTGTTACTCGTTTGTAGCCTCATCTAGCAGCATACCCAGCCGTCGCCTATTTTGGTGAGCACTTCTCTGGCCATTTACTATACCTGGTCTGCCTTATTTTACTTTGTTATGCATGACCTAGTTGTCATTAAGGCGACCCTTTATATATATCCTAATATATATATAATATCTCTTCCCCCTTTTTTCCTCTCCCTATAGACCTTTACCCTTATTGGCTGTCTGTTATAAACAAACTGCCAATTGAACTTTACTAAGGTGTGCCGCTGCAATTGTAGCACACTCGATCTGTGAGTATGTTTATTGTTTAAACAGCATGCATTCTAATGGTCACTTTAGGGAGGTGGTCTCTTGTACTTTTTTGCACTTTCCAATTTCCTTTCTCCACTTCTATGTTTCAACTGGATTTCGTCTTTTTCTTCTTTCCCCCTCCCCCTTTCTTTGTATTTATTTAAATTTTTTCTATTTTTTTCTCTTTTCTTCTCTATCTCTTCTTTTTTCCCCGTTTAGGCATCACTGCCAGCACCACTACCATCTTCCAGCACCCCTACGGGGGCTAGCTCACGTGTTGGGTGGTTGCCACACGGTTGGTGTGCCCTCTGGTGTGGGGGCTATATTGGGCCGGCAATCTTTTATCTAAAGTTCTTTATTTTTCAAATATGTTCTGTGTTTTATAATCTATGTATTAAAAAGATGTTAAAAATTTCTTTCTGCTGTTTATATGTATGCTCAACAGACTATTATGCTCCTGAAGAAGCGTTAAATTGCGAAACCGGTTGAGCAATCCAAGATTTCATCGGATACATTGGATCTATGGCTAAACACCACCCGCTTCTTATGATGACTGCTTTATTAGTCTGTGGCTACTGGTTTTGTAATTTCATTTAGGATGAAGTGCATTTACATTTTACAAATTTAACTCTGAAGCATTGTTAAATATAAGCCTGAGCCGTGTATCCAAATACGAATAGACTGTCAATCACATTTTTTTGAATGTTTACTTGTATTTTTATGATTGTTTCTAAAATAAATACTCCTAGTTTTTTACAATATTTACTCATGTGCTGCCTAAAGTCCATTCCTTAGTTTATCTATATTCTACCGAATAAAGTTTTAAGCCCCTGATCACAACCGCGCCCCCCCCCCCAGTACAGGTTAGCACATCTGTTGGGGGTCAGTGTTAATCCCAGGCAGCGCTGGATTAGTGCCAGTAGCGCTAACACCCACGCACACACCATACACCTTCCTTACTAGTATAGTGTTTGAACGGATCAATATCTTTGATCAGATCTATACTAGCGTCCCCAGTAGTTTAGTGTTCCCAAAAGCCCAGGCACCTGCGTTTAGCCCCTTCACCCAGCCTACCCAAGTGCAGTATCAATCGATCACTGTCACTTACAAAACACAACATACATAACTGCAGCGTTCGCAGAGTCAAGCCCTCTGCGGATGCTAACAGTTCATTTTTGGTAGCGATTGAAGCAGGCACTGACAACCAGATGCTCTTTTGCCTGTGAGTCCCACTAGTTGTATCTATCAATTTAGAGGCCAAAGTTTCCAAACAGGTACACTAGTGAAGAGGCCTACACATTGCTGAACATGACAGATGAGTGAAGGGGAGGCCTCACTGTCCTATTCAGGCCCAGTATACGAACCAGTAGAGAGCAGCGGCACCCTGGCAGATAGCTTTGACGACGGAGTTGTGGTCCCTGCTAAGGTCAGGCGTACCCGACCCTGTTCTTCTGTTGCTGAGGTGCAACAACCGCAGGGCTCTTGTATGGAGCAGAGAGTCAGTACTAGTGCTGCTCCTCCTTCTGGTGAACTGGCAAGCACCAGCGGCCTTGTACACCCTGGTCGTAGACAAACCAGCACTGCAGTAACACTTGGTGACGTGGTGAGTCCCATAAGTGCAGTTCAAGCTGGTGCGGTGGCTAGCACGAGTAGTGTCCCGCAGCCACCAAGAAGACAAAGACAGGCCCCGTCAAGCCCATAGTGCTTTTCCCGCTGCATATGCCAATCCTGATTGGGAGCCCACCACTTCTGCAGTGCTCGTACTTTCCCCATTCACTGGCCAACCCGGAATTCAGGTGGAAAGTTGATTTTACGTCACTTGATTTTCATTCGCTGTTTTTCATGGAAGATCCCTATAGATCTATTGTGGACCAAAGCAAATTATTTGTACGCTGGTCAATTTATCACTGCTAATCCCCATTTGACTGTTGCCAAAGAATGGAAACCTATTACGGTTTCCGAATGTAAGACCTTTCCCTCCTCATGGGCATAACTTAAAAAAGTGAGTTGCAGTCAAATTGGTCCAATGACCCAATTCACCATATGCCCGTGTTCTGCTTCCATGACCAGGGCTAGATCTTGCGGTTTATGCACTTCAGCAACAATGAACTCTGTTGTCCTGGGGGTGACCCTGGATTTGATCTGCTCCACAAAATTTGGCCCTTTGTAAACCGCTTCAACCAACAGTTCGCAGCCTTGTTTATTCCCGATCAAGTTGTCTGAAAGACAAGCGACCAGAAAACGTAATCAGGGATTTGTCAATGCAAACAGTAAGCGTACCAGATATGGGTTCAAGATGTATAAGCTCTGCGACAGGGCCACAGGATTTATATATATATATATATATATATATATATATATATATATATATCCTGTGGCCCTGTCGCAGAGCTTTTACATCTTGAACCCAGGTGTTCTAGACCTCCTCTGTAAATCTAAAGTGGTAATCTGTAAAGGCTTTTAAAGACTTTTAAAATGTATGTAGTTTGTCACCGCTGCACGCTTGTGCACAAATTTTAAAGCATGTCCTGTTTGGTATCTATGTGTTAGGCTTAAGATAATCTTTTATATTTTACCAAACATTTGGGCAATATAGTGTGTTTTAGTGCAATAAATTCAAAAACGTTTTTTTTTTTTTAAATTGCGTTTGAAAAGTCGCTGCGCAAATATACTGAAAAAAAAATTGCAACACCCACAATTTTAATCTGTAGGGCCTTTGCTTTAAAAAAAAAAATATATATATATATATATATAATGTTTGGGGTTCAAAGTAATTTTCTAGCAAAAAAGAAATAAAATAAATATGTTCATGTAAACAAAAAGTGTCAGAAAGTGCTTGGTCTTTCAACACAAGTTTTTCTCCCACCTTCTCAAAAGTAGTTTCCCAACATAGCTCCGGAACCCTTATCCTGATGGGCGACGCGACACAAACGTAGCTCTGGACTCCTCGATGGACAGGAAATATGCAACTGATTACTCCCCCTCTCATGACCCAGTCATGGAGGAGCAGATGAGATCCCATGTGCAATCCCACAGCTTGGTGGATACCTGGAGGGTGCTCCATCCCTGCGGCCGCGACTTCACCTTCTACTCCAGCCCACGATAGCTTCTGTAGGATCGACCACGTTTTCATTCCTCTACGCTTCATTTCCAACATTCACAAAATTACGATCTCCTCCTCCTCCTCCATGTGGTCGGATCATGACCCCATCGTCTTTCTGCTCACCCTCTCTGGTCTGACCCGCCCTACTTTTCAGTGGTGATTAAATGACTCACTCCTTACGTCTCAAGATGCCCTTGTCAAAATCCATACAGGTCTCCAATATATGTAGGCTCCGTGTCATCGCCCAACTCTCTAAGGGAGGCCCATAGAGAGTTCCAAGCAAAGCCATTGTATACAATTGGCGTCCTCCCGAAAACGCCATAGAGAAAAGCGGACTCAGGAACTTACAGATCTTCTGGCCTCCACCAATGCGGAGTTGAAATCTCACTCCACGCCGGCGAACAAGAAAGCTAGATACACCTTTGCAGCTGAATTAGACTTGTTGGCCTCTGACCGAGCCAAGAGGGCCCTGCGGTGGACTAAGCACAAATGTTATTCCTGTGCAAATAAACCGGGCGCAATGCTTGCAAAGAAACTCAATGCCGCATCTCGCGCCCATGAACCTATCCGCCTCTGTTCCACCAATGGGGACCTCACCTCAGATCCAAACAAAGTCCTGGCAGACTTCCTGGCCTCACTTTATAGCAAACCTTCCCCCTTCCCTCTTAATCTCGTGGACGACGACTTCTGCGATCTTCATCTTCCTCCTCTTTTTTCGGCAGCCTGCATGACTCTCAATGCTGACACCACCAAATTGGAGGTGGCTCAGGCCATCAGGGGCATTCGTGTTTTGAAGGCTCCAGGCCCAGATGGCTTCACCGGACTATATTATCACAAGTTTTCTCCCCTTTTGCTTCCTCACCTGATGGCCTACTTTAACTACATGAAACAAGGTGCGCTGCCCTCCCCAGACTCATTACAGGCTCACATCTCCATGATTCCCAAGACTACCTAGGAGGCCTATGAACCCCAGGCATTTCGCCCAATTTCCCTGTTAAACGAAGATATGAAACTTTTGGGGAAAATCTTGTGCTCCCGCATTAACAAGTACTTGCGCTCCTTGGTTCATAGACACCAGGTTGGTTTCGTACCTGGCCATCAGGTCGGGGACAATGTCCGGGAAAGTTGTCTACTAGGTCACCTTACTGCAACATTCCCGGTTTTCTCCTTTCGCTTGACATATAGAAAGCCTTTGATACCCTCTCATGGGACTATTTACGATACCTGCTACAGCGTTGGGGTTTTGGAGACTCGATTCTGTCGTGGTTGACAGCCCTCCATTTAACCCCCTCTGCCTCATTACATAGTAATGAGGGTACACTTCACACCTTCTAGACTATACAGAATGGGCATTGGAAAGGATAATGACTGTCCCAGGTGTGCTAGCGACCACGGAGACCTTATCCACTTGCTCTGGCGATGCCCCAAGTTGTACCTTTATTGGAGGGGGGTCCTTAAAACCCTTAGTGAGGTATTCCTAGTAGAGGTTCCACAAGACCCTAAAGTCTGAATATTGGGGATTGTGGATGATCTACCACTTGAGGATAATTCGAAAAAATCCATTGGTAGAGCCCTATTCCAGGCACGTAAACTTATTCTCCACCATTGGAAGGCTGTTGAACCTCCTAGGTTAAGTGAATGGATAGCTCAAATGGGATCCACTTTGCGTTTGGAGAAATATATTTACCAACATAGGGGCCGCCAGGGGACATTTGAACTGATGTGGGCTCCCTGGCTGAATACCCCAGGGTTATCCCCGCTTGAATTGGTGTTAGATAGGCTGCTTCTTTAATATTGAGCGTTAAGAGGGCAGGGGGGGGGGAAAGGTATAAAGGTATGACTATCAGACCATTATTTAACTCAGTCTAGGGGAATGCTTTTAAGAACTGCTTTGACATGTACTTACTGCATGTTGGGTTCTGGAATGCGAGTGACTTTTACTTCTTTCAAATTTGGTTTTTTTTTTTTTACTGCTCCAAGTTTCAATGGAATTGACTGTTTGCTTTTTGCATTGGAATGTAAACATGTAATTATTACTTGTGTCAATAAACATCCTTTTTGAAAAAAAAAAAAGATCTCTGATGCTATCTGGAGCAGGCGTAGACTTCTTGTTCCTCCCTGCTTTATGACATAGGAAACAGCTGCCCTGTTGTCCATTAACAGTCTGACCCTCTTGCTTTGAATGATGGGAAGAAAAAAACTTTTAGAGCTTCTCTGGCCACTGCGAGTTCCAGCAGGTTTGATGAACAGGGGACCTGAGGGGGCCATCTGCCTTAAGCATGCCGTCCCATGCAATGAGCACCCCAACCCTGAAGACTCGCATCCGATGTGACCGTGACCCAGCCTCCAGGATTGATAGGTTTGCCCCAGGCTAGGATGTCCCTTCTGCTCCACCACTGCAGATCGTTGCGAATGAAGACCGGAATGTGTATCTTCTGATGTAGCGAACCACGGCCATATAGGCAATTACAATTACCGTTATTAGAACTTCTGTAAAAATCTTTGGGAGCCGAGCCCGAAGGGAAGGCACCTGAATTGAAATTGGTCGCCTGCGTAGAAGAATCTTAGGAAGCGTTAATGAACTCTGGCCACTGGGATATGGAAGTACGCATTTTCGAGGTCCACCGAGACCATCCAGTCGCCCTGATGGATTACCGCTGAAATAGTCTTGAGAGACTCCATCCGGAATGGCCGTGGCTTCAAAAAAAGAGTTCAGGCTTCTTAGGTCTAGGCCAGGATGCCACTTTTCTGATGCTTTCGGGATGAGAAAAAGAGTGGCGTATACCCCGCAAGCCTGCTCTTCCTTCAGCACCAGCACAATGACGTGAAGAGCGAATAACTCCACGATGTATTCCTCCAGTGATGCCCATTTGTCTGCTGAATGAGGAATCCTTGTTGCAACAAAGCATCTTTTTGGAGGCACACTTCGAAACTGAAAACGAAGGACAATCCGCACTACTTCCAGGACCCAGGAATCCATTATTCTCTCCGCCCAGGTATCGCTGCAGATGGGCAGTCTTGCCCCTACTGGCGATTCCTGGGCGAGCTGCCCTTGAAAAGGACTTGGCTGTGGGTTTTGGAGCTTGAGGAGCTTTGACTTGGAGTTATCGGCAAAGGTACCGCGAGATCGCCATGAAAAGCGCGAAAACGCTCTGCCCAGCCGATAGGAGCTGGCTTCCTTGAACTGATCCCGGGGACTTCTATTCGTCCGAAATGACTGCGGACGCCGCTTCCGATCCTGGGGGAGAAGACCAGACTTTCCTCCCGTCCCTTGAAGCATCGCCCACAAAAGGCGTTTGGTCGGTAATGGAACCGTACCGCAAGCCCAACAAGAATTGGTGACCATATCCGCTGGAACAGCTTGTCCATGGTCGGTGGACGATTGATGATGCCTAGATGAGGGGCCTGCAGAGTCTGCTGAAGGGCTGTGCCGGATATGGTTACGCTTAGACTTTGTATTGGAGTGGGAAGTGCGAGGAGACTGAGAACGATGATCACTAGAGGGTGAAATTGCTCTCTTGCGGCTCCTGAGTCAAGGACCTCTCCCCCTGCAATAAGGAGGAACCATTAGTAAGCCTGAAATAGACAACTGGTGCTAGAGGCAACTCCAAAGCCTCTAAGCGTCCCTTACCTTTCCAAAGTATTCAGTGCCTTTTGTATAGGAACAGGTGAGCTCATCCTGGGCTGTGGGACAGGAGCAAAAAAAATAAGATCCTCTATAAAATATACATATATATTATAATTTTTTTTCCTTTTTTTAATTACTACTCTACATCTTTTATTTTATTTTTTAAACAAATAAACTTCCCTTTTTCTTTTTCTTTTTTTATTTTTATATATAAAAGCCTGAACACACACCACTTACCAGCTAGGCAAGGCTAGTGAGGCAAGAAAGAAAGAACACCTGGGGACTGTCAGCAGGCTGCAGGGGAAGCAAGGCAGGATAACACAAACAGGCAGAGAAGGACACAGTACGGGCAGCCCCAGCGCTCAGCTTACCAGTCTGGTATAGACCAGTATTGTGTGCTGACAGCCACACAGAAGCCTCCCCCTTGCAGGTTCAAATTCGCCACCCTCTCGCCGTTTCGGACAATCAGAAGCAGCGGATTGGAGAGCCAATCACAGCCGCGACTGACTGACCGACCAACCCAGACGCGAGCGGTGAGGTCATCCACCCGCGCCAGCTTCACTGGAACGCAGGTGGGGCGCAAAACAACAGGCAGAGGAAGGGGAGGTTTTAAAAAACCTCACTGACATCACTACCGGGTCCCTGGCCGACCCGACACGGATGCCGGGACAGCATGGAGGGAAAAGGCCCTACCCAAGTTAACCACTTCAGACCAGGCCACTTTTTTGCGATTCGGCACTGTGTCGCTTTAACTCACAATTGCGCGGTTGTGCGACGTGGCTCCCAAACAAAATTGACGTCCTTTTTTTCCCACAAATAGAGCTTTCTTTTGATGGTATTTGATCACCCCTGCGGTTTTTATTTTTTGCGCTATAAACAAAAATAGAGCTACAATTTTGAAAAAAAAATGCAATATTTTTTACTTTTTGCTCTAATAAATATCCCCAAAAAATATAGTAAAAAAAATAATCATTTTTTCCTCAGTTTAGGCCGATACGTATTCTTTTACATATTTTTGTTAAAAAAAAAAATCGCAATAAGCGTTTGATTGGTTTGCGCAAAAGTTATAGCGTCTACAAAATAGGGGATAGTTTTATGGCATTTTTATAAAAAAAATTCTTACTAGTAATGGCGGCGATCAGTAATTTTTATTGTGACTGCGACATTATGGCGGACACATCGGACACTTTTGACACCATTGTAATTTTTACAGCGATCAGTGCTATAAAAATGCACAGATTACTGTAAAAATTACACTGGCAGTGAAGGGGTTAACCACTAGGTGGCGCTGTAGGGGTTAAGTGTGCCCTGGGGAGTGATTCTTACTGTAGGGGGTCGTGGCTACACGTGACACGTCACTGATCGTTGTTCCCGGTGACAGGGAACACTATCAGTGACAGTGTGTCACTAGGCAGAACAGAAAGATGTGTTTACACACATCTCCCCGTTCTTCAGCTCTGTGACCCGATCGCGGGACACCGGCAGCAATCGGGTCCGCGGTTCCCGCGTGCGCGGTCATGAAGCTCGCAAGAAGGTCGCGACTGCGCTGCCGGCGCTACCACGCAGCAGCAATTTAAAGGGGACGTACCTGTACGCCCATATGCCTGACCGTGCCATTCTGTCAACGTATATGTGCGTGTGCTGGTCCTTAAGCGGTTAAAACATGGAAATAGGAGAAATTTAAAAAAAAACAAGCCCAGGATGGCCGCCTCCCGCGCGACTTACGGCACCAGGAGAGCCCTCCTCAGAGAGATTTACCCCCAACAAAAGGACCTTCCACCGCAGGGACATACGGCAGGCAGTACAAACAGGAATGTCCGGAGCAAGGACAGAATAAGAACACCTAACACCTGTACCAGGTACTGCCTTGCCTTTTATCCCTCGATACAGGGGTGTCATATACAGGGTCAAGGGGTGGGGATGACCCGAGGTTGTGCTGTCCTAAGGCTGAGCCAGGAAAATCACTTACAGTAAGTCTGAGGCAATGGGGATTGAGCTACCTGCCCAAACGCAACAGCAATTGCGGCAAGCGTTAGTTTTCAGGTGGACGGATTCCCATATACGCTACTTGGGTACAAATATTCCTCGCAAACTCAATTTTTCACCATTGCTTCGCAAGCTAAAAGTTGACCTCCAGCGTGGGGAAAGGGAAACTTTTACTTGGTTTGGGTGCTTGAATATTCAAAAAATTTACGTAATGCCAAGACTCATGTCTCTTTAAGATTCTGCCAGTTAGGCCTTCACGGACCTTTCTGGTCGGAGTTACGGATGAGATTCACCCGATGTGTCTGGGCGAGTAGACCACTGAGGCTTTGCAGAGTGATACTGTCCCTTCCAAAGGTTCGGTGGGGGTGGGGGGGGTATTGGCTTTCCAGATCTGGTGTGATACCACAAGGCCTCTCATCTTACTAGAATTATGGAGTGGTGTGTATTGTCCGAAACTAAACTGTGGGTAGACCTTGAACAAGCGACAGTAGATTCGGTTTTAGCAGGTATACCTTGGTCCCCTATGCAAACCTGTCCTAAGGCAATTTACTCTACGGGTAGTTAAAGCGGAGCTCCGCCAAAAAAAATTATATTAAAAGCCAGCAGCTACAAATACTGCAGCTGCTGACTTTTAATATTAGGACACTTACCTGTCCTGGAGTCCAGCGACGTCCGCAGCAGAGGACGAGCAATCGCTCGTCACTCTGCTGCCCCCACCGCCATCCTCGATGAGGGAACCAGGAAGTGAAGCCTTGCAGCTTCACTGCCCGGTTCCCTACAGCGCATGCGCAAGTCGCGCTGCGCCGCTCTGACTGGTCCTCCTGTGTTCTGGGAGCCGATTGTCTCCCAGAACACTACGGGTATTCTGCGGGAAGTGACGTGCTTCCCGCAGATTTCCCGCAGAGAGGACTCCCGGAAGTGGGTGAAAATACCTGTCTTAGACAGGTATCTTCACCCCCCTCCCCCCTGAAAGGTGTCAATTGTGACACCGGAGGGGGGGAGGGTTCCGATGTGCGGAAGTTCCACTTTAGGGTGGAGCTCTGCTTTAATCACCTATTTAAGACTATGCCTACTTTATCTCTATCCCTGAGTTCCCTTGCCCCACTGTTGGGTACCTATGCATTCTTGCCAGGCCTGACAGACTCGAAATTTGCAACGCTGCAACGGCAGCATGTGTTCAGACGTTTACATTTCGTGACAGCTAATAAACATATGTCCAACCAAGAACTAGAGGCCCGCTTCCACATGGAGCTGGACTTTTTACATAGGGTACAATTGAATGCGTACCTGCGTTCATTGCCGGAGTAACATTAAATCCTACAGCATCTTACTCCGCTCAAACTGATATACTTGGATGGGTCTCAACTCCCTCATTCCCTCTCACATTTCTATGCTCTGCTGACAAACTAGGTTGGCATGGACGACTTGACCTTTTTGCAACAATGGGAAAGTGACCTGCAGGTAACCAACCTCTGAACCGCAGAAAGTCAAAATGATACTTTTTGCACATAAAGCTTCTCTGGCAAGCAGATATGAAGGGGATTAAGAAGGTTATTATCAGCAAGGAGGACGCTTAGTCGGATGTAGACCAGACGTTTAAGGAGTTTGGATAAGAAGGGGAGCAAGGAGATGCTTCATGAATGCTGCTGCCAGACTCATCCACCTTACCAATCGCTCTGTCCCTGCTACTCCTCTCGGTCAATCCCTCTACAGGCTTCTGCTCACCCAACGAATTAAATTCTAAATACTGACAACTACTACAAAGCCATCCACAATTTAGCCCCCAGCTACATCATCTAAATACCAACCTACTTGTTCTCTTCGTTCCTCTCAAGACCTCCTGCTCTCTAGCTCCCTCGTCACCTCCTCCCATTCTCGCCTCCAGGACTTTTCCAAAGCCTCTCCAATCCTATGGCATGCCTTACCCCAATCTGTCCATCTATCTCCTTCTCTATTAGCTTTTAGACGATCCCTGAATACCGTCCTCTTCAGACAAGCCTATGCTACCCACACCTAACAACTGTATTTTCATTTCCTCCATCAGCTCACCCCTCCCCACAGTTATAACCTTTTGTTCCACTTGACACCCCCCCCCCCCCCTTCTAGATTCTAAGCTCGAACGAGCTTAGAATCCTGTATTGATTTGTATTGTAATTGTACTGTCTGCCCTCATGTTGTAAAGCGCTGTGCAAACTGTTGGCGCTATATAAATCCTGTATCATAATATCAGGAGGGAGGTTATAAGCTTCTCACACAGTGGTACAGAACCCGATAAGCTACATAGGATTTACCCTCAGGTGTCAGAAATGTGTTGGTGCTGTGGAGAATCAGTAGGGAGTACTAGGGACCCTCTTACACATCTTTTGGGAATGCCCAAAATTAAACTGTTTTTGGACTGACATAGGTACTGGGATTAAGACGCTGACAGGTGTTTCACTCGATAAAAACCCTGCGGCTTTTCTATTAAACGACACTCCTCTATCCAACAAAAAATTCAAGAACTCCTTACTCAGGCATTTACTTACAGCAGCCAAAGCTTGTATTCCAGCTTTGTGGAAGAGAACTTGCCTTCCTACAGTTGCCCATTGGTGTACCAGAATAGCAGATATTCAGGTGATGCAAAATCTTACCATGACTTTAAAAGAACAGGACGACAAGTACTGGAAGAGCTGGACTCCTTACTTTAACTATAGGAATCAGACCCTGTTAGCCTCACAGCCTAATGGAACGCCGGAGGAAGATTAGGTTTCTCTTTGCCCTTCCTCTCCCCCCCCCCCCTTTCCTCAATCCCCCAAGCCTAATTTTTTTTCTTTTTGTCTCTTTTTTCTTCTGCTATACGGTCATAGGGACCGATCTCTTCTATTCTTCAATTTGGAAAATATAAAATCGTTTGGGAAATGTGCAGGGTGTTTTTAAGTAACATCCGACAATGTGCATTGATCTCCGATGGTTCATTAGATAGTCCACCTAGCAGCAGTTTCTGTACTAGTTTAACCACCTCAATACAGGGCACTTTCACCCCTTCCTGCCCAAGCCATTTTTCAGCTTTCACACTTTGAATGACAATTGCGCAGTCATGCAACACTGTACACAAATTAAATTTTTATAATTTTCCCCCACAAATAGAGCTTTCTTTTGGTGGTATTTGATCACCTCTGCGGTTTTTATTTATTGCGCTATAAACAAAAGAAAAAGGACAAGTTTGAAAACACAATATTTTTTACTTTTTGCTAGAATAAAGATCCAATTTTTTTTTTAAACAATTTTTTTCCTCAGTTTAGGCCGATACGTATTCTTCTACATATTTTTGGTAAAAAAAAACAAAACAACGCAATAAGCGTATATTGATTGGTTTGCGCAAAAGTTATAGCATCTACAAAATAGGGGATAGATTTATAGCATTTTTTTTTTTACCAGTAATGGCGGCGATCTGCGATTTTTATAGTGACTGCGATATTGCGGCAGACATATCGGACACTTGACACATTTTTGGGACCATTTACATTTATACAACGATTAGTGCTATAAAAATGCATTGATTACTGTGTAAATGTGACTGGCAGGGAAGGGGTTAACACTAGGGGGCAATCAAGGGGTTAAATGTGTGTCCTAGGGAGTGATTCTAACTGTGGGGGGAGGGGACTGACTGGGAGAGGTAACCGGTCGGTGTCCCTATGTACAAGGGACACACCAGCAGTCTCCTCTCCTCTGACAGGACGTGGATCTGTGCGTTTACACACACAGATCCACTTTCATGCTCGGTTACTTGGCAATCGCGGGTGCCCTGTGGACATTGCGGCCGCCTGGAACGCGCATCAGGTCCCCAGTGACGTGGCAGGCGCGCCCCCTAGTGGCCTGGGAAGGCAAATACGTCATATGACGTCTGCCCAGAATGAGAGCTGCCTTGTCCCGCCGTCATATGACGGTGGGCGGGCGGCTACTGGTTAAATCAAAACTTTTTTATTAATAAATTGCTCTTACAATGCTGCATACAATGAATGCAGCAAATAAAAAAAATAGACAACACATATAAAACAGATCGCGTCAGGTATCCATAGTACATGAGCAATAACAGAAGGTAGTGCAAATATTATAATTTTTTAAAACTAATACTTTTATGCTACATCGGGTCGTAAGTGCTAGTTGGTGTTTTAGACACTTTTTCAACCAAAGGATTATGCAGAGTCTAGTGCATAACCTTTGAACATGGCTTTACCTGTGTTTCATACCGCTTTCCCTCTCTCCCCCCCCCCAACAGCAGCCTCTAGCCTTTACAGAAGGAGCCTGTCCATTACCACCAGCTGTGGTGGGGCAAGGCTGGGATCATCCAGCCATGGCTGCCAAATAAGGTCAAATTTTTTTGCAGCCTTCCTGTGGCCGCATGCCAGTCACTCTCTAAGAAGCAGGGAATTAATATAGGTGATCCATTGTTTCCCTGTGGGGACCGTGGATGCCATCCAGTATCGAGGTAGAAGTTTCCTAGCTAGGTATAGTAGCCTAATTATCATGTAATACATTCCTTTCCGGTACATCTCCACATCAATTGCCCCTAGCAGGTACACCAGGGGGTTCGGGGGCACAGGTATCTGAGCTAATCTGGAGATGCATTGGGACACCTCCGCCCAATATCGGTGGAGTTTTGGGCATCTCCAAAGCAAGTGTATAAAGTCCCCCTTGATGCACTCTGCATTTCGGGCATAAGGGGGAGTCTCTCCTTCCCCAACCGTGGAGTTGTATTGGAGTTCTATAAGCGCTATTCAAGATCAGTTGTGAGAGGCTTAGACAGATACTGCGGGTATTGACTCTATAGCCATGTCCCATTGATCCCCATCTATATCTCCAATGTCTTCCACCCGAGTTCTGCATTCAAGAGTGGCAAGATTTTGGATAGAGGACAACAATTCCGCATATATTTTAGATATCAGTCCCTTCCGGGCTTCTGCCTTAAGGACTTCCATCAGCAGAGAAGAGGATGAAACAGCTAGGGTGTGTGTGTGTGTTGCTGTGCCCGCAGGGCGTGTCTAAGCTGGAGATATTTATAAAAAACCCTTGAGGTCAACTGGAATTCCTTACACAATTGTTTATAAGTTTTCAGAACGGTCCCCTCACAGCGCTGCGGGAAAAACCATATCCCCTTCTGTCTCCAAGAAGAAAACCCCTGTAATTCATTAAGTTCTGAATATCTGGGGTTGTTCCACAGAGGGGTAAAGGGCATTGGGCCCCTAAGAGATAAGGCTTTCCGGAACTTTCTCCATACCTTCTTAAGGAGGTCACCTGTTGGGGCAGATAGTGGGATGCTCGGCAAGTCCATCTCCATATGGGAAGCAGCTTTCAGGGTGGGGCAAGACAGAGTTACCAGTTTGGCTACGGGATCCTCGCTTGTATCCCGTCCCCACCCCGCGAGTTGTTGGATTTGCGAAGCTATAAAATACATCTTAGGGTGCGGTACGGCCATTCCCCCCCCGATCCTTCCCAAATTGTAAAGTGGTCAAGCTGATCCTAGCCTTCTTCCTCTTCCATATTAGGTCACGCATTAAAGAATCAATGCGTTTGAACCATTTGTTCGAGATCCACAAAGGTGAATTATGGAACACATAAAAAAGTTGTGGTGCCCACACCATTTTTATTAGATTCACTCTTCCCACCACCGATAGGGGAAGCTTACACCAGCTAGTACATTTGACTTTCTGTCTATCCAGTAGCGGGCCCAGGTTCAGCCGAAGGTAATCGGCCGGATCAGGGGATACCACGACACCCAGGTATCTAAAGCTGTGTTGTCATTGTTACGCAGTAATGTTTGTCTCTCAGCTCACCTCTCCTCCATGTGTCCTGCTTTAGAGGCCAGCCACTCTCACCTGGCTGCTTAAGTAATCTCTCCTCTAGCATGGCTCCACCCCAGGCCCTATCAGGGAACACTATATTAACCTGTGCACTGCAAGCCAGCCGTGCTGATCAACTTCGAATGTTAGCTTTCGTGTGTGACTAGCTGTGTCTTCTACGTCTGATTCCAGTTACCGATCTTGGCTTGTTCTCGACTATCTCTGTCTGCTTGTGACATTGACCTTTGGCATGTCCTTTATTTATCCTTGTCTGCTAGTCACCCTGACCTTGGCTTTCCCCTCACTATCTCTTGTATCCTGAGCTGCTGCTTCCCCTCTATCCTCTATAGCAGGGATATGCAATTAGCAGACCTCTAGCTGTTGCAGAACTACAAATCCCATGAGGCATAGCAAGACTGACAGCCACAAGCATGACAACCAGAGGCAGAGGCATGATGGCACTTGTAGTTTTGCAACAGCTGGAGGTCCGCTAATTGCTTATCCCTGCTCTATAGCCTACTGTGAGCTGGGGGACCGTGACCTGGATACAGTTGCAGCCCAGTCCATCCTCACCACTAGAGGCTCTAGTGAACACCTGCTGGATCTTAGACTCCACGCCCTGGGGAATCTTAGGCTCTAGCTCCCTGTGGGATCCCTGTTAGTGCTCCAGTCCCTGTTAGTGCTCCAGTGGACCTGCCTTCCTTAACCACCCAGAGTTCCATCCGCAGCAGTCAGTTATAGGGTCCACTACCTTAGTGGTGCACTCCTGACCCCAACGGTGTGCATCTGTCACCTAGCCTCAGGTGACCTGACGTGTGCTATGGTAATCTGGCTTGCCCCCGCAGGCAGCCGAGCCATCAGGGGGTTAATGGGCATTAAGATGGACTTGGACCAATTTATGGTGAAGCCAGAAAATCCAAAGTCGGTTATAATCCCCATCACTGTTCGCAAAGAAGCGGCGGTGTCTCCCAGGTAAATGAGTGCATCATCCGCATATAAAGATATCTTGTCCTCCAGCAGACCTCTACGGAACCCCACAACCTCCAGCGTGTTCAGATCAGAATGGCTGGAGGCTCTACCACCAGAGCGAACAGAAATGGGGATAGTGAGCATCCCTGGCAAGTACCCCTGTGCAGATCGAAAGAGGAGGAAAGATTGTTATTAATGCGGAGTCTAGCTCTGGGTTTTGAATACAAAACCTTTACCCATTCTATGAAATGGCGCTCCCCAGATCGAACCCGGCCAGGATCTCCAGGAGGTAGGGCCACTCCATGCTGTCAAAAGCTTTATCTGCATCCAGCGACAGAATAGCCCTCCCCAGGATCATCCACAGGCATCTGTAGGTTCATGAACAATCGCTTAATATTATCGGCCGTGGATCGGGTGGCAATAAACCCAGACTGGTCTCGATGAACCAGTCCACCTATCACCCTAGAAAGTCTGGTGGCCAGGACTCGAGCCAGTATCCTTAACTTCCGAGTTCAGAAAGAAATCAGACGGTATGAATCCGGCAGAAGTCTATCTTTACCTGGCTTGGGAAGTACCACTATAATGGCCTCCTGCATAATGTCGGGTAAGCATCTGTACTAGTTTAGATGCGATGTGCTGTTATTTCATGGCAATGTTTATTCATTGACTGAACAGCCCTATGTCCATTTCCTTGACTGAAAAAGAATTAAAAAAATTAAATAAAATCATCTGCCTGTGCTCAAAATGGCTAGAAATGCTAGGGATGTTTTTGAAAGTGAATTCTCAGCAAAAATTAAGACATCAAATAAAATGAGTTTTTCTTTCACAATTGTTTGTTACATAAGGTCACCAGAGCAGTACAGTGTCACCATTTGACTAGTGTGACGGTGATCAGGGACCCTGGTATACACCCATTAAAATGTCAGGTTTCTGTGATGTAAAAAAAAATTAAAGATAAATCATTTCAGAACTTTTTCCACCTTTATTGTGACCTATAAGCTGTACAACTCAGTTGAACAACAAACTGAAATCTTTTAGGTGGAGGGAAGTAAAATTAAAAAAATAAAATATGGGTGCAGAAGTGTACACACCCTTAAAGTGGTTGTAAACCCACTTTAAAAAACAAAAACAAAAAAACAACACCTGCAAGAAAAAAGGCATAATGTGGCACTTCCCTCAGATCGAAGCCTCCGAAGTGCTCCTCATCCCCCTCCGCCATGTCCCCTCCGACCGTCTTCCAGGTATCGCCGCTCCGGCGCTGTGATTGGCCGGAGCGGCGATGACGTCGCACGCGGGGGCCGAAATGCTCCCATTCAGAAAACCGCCCGCGCGCCCGTAGACATCGGTGCAGTGTTTTCAGCTAATATCTCCTTAACCGTGTAGGTTAAGGAGATATTTCTTGCACCTACAGGTAAGCCTTAATCTAGGCTTACCTGTAGGTGCAAGTTGTGTGGTTGGGTTTACAACCACTTTAAAGTAATACTTTGTTGAAGCACCTTTTGATTTTATTACAGCACTCAAGTCTTTTTGGATATGAGTCTATCAGCATGGCACATCTTGACTTGGCAATATTTGCCCACTCTTCTTTGCATAAACACTCCAAATCTGTGAGATTGCAATGCCCTTTTCAGATCACCAGACAGATTTTCAATCAGATTCAGGTCTGGGCTCGGGCTGGGCCATTCCAAAACTTTAATCTTCTTCTGGTGAAGCCATTCCTTTGTTGGTTTGGATGTATTCTTTGGGTCTTGTAATGCTGAAAGATGAAGTTCCTTTCCATGTTCCGCTTTCTAGCAGAAGCCTGAAGGTTTTGTGCCAATATTGACTGGTATTTGGAACGGTTCATAATTCCCTCTACCTTGACTAGGGATGAGCTTTGAGTTCGAGTCGAACTCATGTGGCCCCGGAGCATGTGACTATGACGTCATGGGAGCATGTGACTGTGACTCGGTGGCCCCGGAGCATGTGACTGTGACGTCATGGGAGCATGTGACTGTGACGTCATGAGAAGCCTATATCAATCGGCGTGCACCGCAACACCCAGCATTAGAGCGGGAGGAAGCGACGTGTCAACATCGAGAAGGAGAAGAGGGAAGAAGACGCAGACGACGACGACGGGAAAACCGGCCCCTCCACTAGCAAAAGAGCTGGAAGAAGATAGTGGAGGGGCCGGCAGAAGGACAACGGAGAGTCGGACGAGATGGGAAGACCGGGCCTCCGCTAACAAAAGAGCTGGAAGAAGATAGCGGAGGCCCGGCGGAAGAAAGAACCGGAGAGTGAGAGAAGAACCAGAGAGCGGAAGAAAAAGAAGGCGACGGAGAAGACCGGGCCCCGCTAGCAAAAGAGCTGGAAGAAGATAGCGGAGACCCGGCAGAAGAAAGAACCGGAGAGCGCGGAGACGACACCGGAGACCCCCGGAGCTGTGCAATAAATTACTTTAAAAAGCTGTGTGTGTTTTTTATTGACATTTTTTTTTTCACCAGGTGAATGGGTAGGGGTACGATGTACCCCATACTCATTCACATAGGGTGGGGGGCCGGAATCTGGGGGCCCCCTTATTAAAGGGGGGCTCCTGGATTCCGATAAGCCCCCCGCCCGCAGACCCCGACAACCAACGGCCAGGGTTGTCTGGAAGAGGCCCTGTCTCCTCATCAACATGGGGACAGGGTGCTTTGGGGTGGGGGGGCCGCAGGTCGCCCCCCCTGCCCCAGAGCACCAAACCCCCCATGTTGAGGGCATGCGGCCTGGTACGGTTCAGGAGGGAGGGGGGCCACTCTCTCGTCCCCCCAGGTCGTTTTTTCGGCGTAGGGGTTCCCCTTCACATCCAGACCAGACCCAAGGGCCTGGTATGCTCCTGGAGGGGGAACCCATGCCGGTTTTTTATTTAAAATTTGGCCTCGTGTTCCCCCTCAAGATTCATACCAAACACAGTGCCTGGTATTGGCGGGGATACAAGTCGGATCCCCGTTCATTAAAAGTCGGACATATGTCGGATTCATGTTGCGGGGCAAAGTCGGATCCAAAGTAGGACGACTGTCGTGTCGCACTAGTGTGAACCCAGCCTGAGGGCTCTTTTGATCACTGAAAACAATCTCGGACACCTGCGATAATTAGATTGCCAGGTGAGCCCAATTAAAGGAAAAACTACTAAAGGAGGGTGTTTCACATTATTAAGCAGAGCACCATTTTCAAGCAATATGGGGGAAGAAAAGGGATCTCTCTGCTGCCGAAAAGAGTAAAATAGTTCAATGCCTTGGACGAGGTATGAAAACATTAGATATTTCACGAAAACTTAAGCGTGATCATCGCACTATTAAGAGATTTGTGGCTGATTCAGAGCACAGACGGGTTTTGTGGAGATAAAGGCACATTGAGGAAGATTTCTGCCAGATCCATGCATCGGATCAAGAGATCAGCTGCTAAATACCATTACATAGCAGCAAACAGATATTTGAAGCCGCTGGTGCCTCTGGAGTCCCACGGACATCAAGGTGTAGAGTCCTCCAGAGTCTTGCAACTGTGCATAAACCTTTCATTCGGTCACCACTAACCAATGCTCACAAGCAGAAGCGGCTGCATTGAGCAGAAAAATACATGAAGACTAATTTTCAAACAGTCCTGTTCACTGATGAGTGCTGTGCAACCCTGGATGGTCCAGATGGATGGAGTAGTGGATGGTTGGTGGACGGCCACCCAACAAGGCTACAACTAGGGATGAGCTTCGGCGTGTTCGCACACTCCATGTGCAGAGCCCGCCAGGAAATCAGCACGGCGCTGCGCTAATCACAGGCAGGGAGACATGTCCCGATGCTCGGCTGCAGAGATCGGGACATGTCTCCCTGCCTGTGATTAGCGCAGCGCCGTGCCGACTTCCTGGCGGGCTCTGCACATGGAGTGTGCGAACACGCTGGCGCTCATCCCTGGCTACAACGTCAGCAAGGTGGTGGTGGAGTCATGTTTTGGGCCAGAATCATAGGAAGAGAGCTGGTCGGCCCCTTTAGGGTCCCCGAAGGTGTAAAGATGACCTCTGCAAAGTATGTGAAGTTACTGACTGAACACTTCCTTCCCTTGAGCTGTGAAAATATGGAACAGACTCCCTCCAGAGGTGGTTCTGGCCATCTCAGTAGATTGCTTTAAGAAAGGCCTGGATACTTTCTTAAATGTACACAATATAACTGAGTACCAACATTTATAGGTAAAGTTGATCCAGGGTAAAACCGATTGCCTCTCTCGGGGGATCAGGAAGGAATTTTTTCCCCTGCTGTAGCAAATTGGATCATGCTCTGCTGGGGTTTTTGCCTTCCTCTGGATCAACTGTGGGTATAGAATTGGGTAAATGGGATTGTACAATATGTTTATTTATTTTTTTATGGTTGAACTGGATGGACTTTGTCTTATTTCAACCTGACTAACTATGTAACTATGGTACAGAAGGAAGAACTATGCTTTCCGTAATAAAATCATCTTCATGCATGACAATGCACCATCTCATGCTGCAAAGAATACCTCTGCATCAATGGCTGCTATGGGGATAAAAGGAGAGAAAGTCATGGTGTGGCCTCCATCCTACCCCGACTTCAATCCTATTGAGAACCTTTGGAGCATCCTCAAGCAAAAGATCTATGAGGGTGGGAGGCAGTTTTCATCCAAACAGCAGCTCTGGGAGGCTATTCTGACATCTTGCAAACAAATTCAAGCAGAAACTGTCCAAAAACTCACAAGTTCAATGGATGCAAGACTTGTGAAGCTGCTATCAAATAAGGGGTCCTATGTTAAAATATAACGTGACCTGTTAAAATGTTTAAAAAGTTAAAATGTTGTTCAAAGTTTGATTAAAATAGCTTTTGATTTCAGTAAATATGCTGCAAACACAACAAATGACAATATTCAGTTCTTTACAACCTATAAAGTGTTTTGAAACTTACTGTGCGTAATAATTTGGAACAGTGCATTGTAAGTTTTTTATTTTGAAAAAAAAAAAACTGTTATCATTAGGAGGTTTGTTCAATAAAATTTGAATTCTACTCTTAATAGTTGATAACATGAGAATTATGCTGACTGTTTATATCAATTATTTAGGTAAATGAGAAAAATATCATTGGCATAATAATTTGGAACAGGGTGTAAAAGTACTCGCGGCTGTAATGAATTGTCAGCTCCCGGCAATACAAAGAAAAGTCATTGATAAAAATAAAAAAAAAATGTGTGGGGTTCCCCCATATAGAAGGGTCTGGTATGGATTTTAAGGGGAACTCCGCGCCAAATAAAACAAAAATGGCGTGGAGTTCCCCCAAAAATCCATACCAGACCCTTACCTGAGCACGCAACCTGGCAGGCCGCAGGAAAAAAGGGGGGGACGAGAGAACACCCCCCTCCTGAACCGTCGTACCAGGCCACATGCCCTCAACATGGGGAGGATTGCTTTGGGGTCTGGACCCCAAAGCACTATGTCCCCATGTTGATGGGGACAAGGGCCGCATCCCCACAACCCTTGCCCCAATGGTCTGCGGGCGGGGGGCTTATCGGAATCTGGAAGACCCCTTTAACAAAAGGGGACCCCCAGATCCCGCCCCCCCCCATGTGAATTGGTAAGGGGTACATTGTACCCCTACCATTTCACAAAGAAAGTGTAAAAAAAACAAAAACACATCGACACAGTTGGGATAAGTCCTTTATTAAAAAAAAAAAAAAAAAAGATTCCAGCGGTGGTAATCCACTCTCGATCTCCACTCCAGTGATGTCGGTATCCAGCGACGGATGATCTGCAGGCTCCAGCGATGATGTCCAGCGAGGAACAGCACACCGGAGACACCCCGGGAATGACGTTGCGGCAGCCTGACAGGTCTTATGTAGCTGAGGACGAGGCCACCCGTCACGTGACCCTGTCCTCCTCTGACGCAGGGGGAAACCCGGGCTTTCCCAGTGACGGGTGACCCCGCCCCCCTCTGATGCAACGCAGGTTTCCCGTTGCAAGGCCTGGGTTTCCCCTTGCATCAGAAGGGGACGGGGTCACGTGACGGGTGGCCCCATCCTCAGCTACATAAGACCTGTCAGGCTGCCGCAACGTCATTCCCAGGGTGTCTCCGGTGGAGACAGGACCGTGTGCTGTTCCTCGCTGGACATCATCGCTGGAGCCTGCAGATCATCCGTCGCTGGATACCGACATCACTGGAGTGGAGATCGAGAGTGGATTACCACCGCTGGAATCTTTTTTTTCATTTTAATTTATTTATTTTTTAATAAAGGACTTATCCCAACTGTGTCGATGTGTTTTTTTTATTTTTTTTTACACTTTCTTTGTGAAATGGTAGGGGTACAATGTACCACTTACCAATTCACATAGGGGGGGCGGGATCTGGGGGTCCCCTTTGTTAAAGGGGTCTTCCAGATTCCGATAAGCCCCCCGCCCGCAGACCCCCACAACCACTGGGGCAAGGGTTGTGGGGATGCGGCCCTTGTCCCCATCAACATGGGGACATAGTGCTTTGGGGTCCAGACCCCAAAGCAATCCTCCCCATGTTGAGGGCATGTGGCCTGGTACGGTTCAGGAGGGGGGGAGGCGATCCCTCCACCCCCCCTCTTTTCCTGTGGCCTGCCAGGTTGCGTGCTCGGATAAGGGTCTGCTATGGATTTTTGGGGGGAACTCCACGCCATTTTTTTTTTATTTGGCGCGAAGTTCCCCTTAAAATCCATACCAGACCTGAAGGGCCTGGTAATTGAATTTTGGTGGACCCCCACGCATTTTTTTATATCAATGACTTTTCTCTGTATTATTGGGAGCCGACAATTCAATACAGCCGCGAGTACTTTTAAATGACTTTTTTTCCTTCAGAAATTAGATTTTGTGCAGGGACAGTTCTAAGCACGGTAAACAAGCACTACTTTACAGGCATACTATACACACCCCCCGGTACGAAATTTAAAGGAATATTTCACTTTTATTGTTTCACTTTAAGCATTATTAAAATCACTGCTCCTGAAAAAACGTCCGTTTTTAAAACTTTTTTTGCATTGATACATGTCCCCTGGGGCAGGGCCCGGGTCCCCAAACACTTTTTATGACAATATCTTGCATATAAGCCTTTAAAATTAGCACTTTAGATTTTTCATGTTAGTGTCCCATAGACTTCAACGGTGTTCGGATGTTCGAACAAATTTTTTGCCTGTTTGCATGTTCTGATGCGAACCGAACTGGGGGGTGTTCGGCTCATCCCTAACCTTGACTAAAGGCCCCTGTTACAGCTAAAGAAAAACAGCCCCAAAGCATAATGCTGCCACCACCATGCTTTGCTGTGGGTATGGTGGTGTTCTTTTGGTGATGTACAATGTTGTTTTTGTGCCAAACATATCTTTTGGAATTATGGTTAAAAACTTCAACCTTGGTTTCATTAGACCATAACACATTTTCCCACATGCTTTTGATCTTTTTTTAGAAGAACTCGCCTTCCCACAACTGACCTCTGCTCAGATAGAAACACTTGAGGCACCATTAACGACCAAGGAGATGGCAACGGCAATCGCCAGCTTTGCTAGATCCAAGTCCCCTGGTTCTGATGGACTACCCATTGAATTCTACTCCCAATACAGCAAGACTCTCATACCTCAACTGCTCACCCTTTACACTCACCTTTTTGAAACCCTCTCCCTACCTCCGTCCATGAGGGAAGCTATTATCGTGCTCATTCCAAAACCGGGTAAGGTCCTGGGTCTTCCCGAGTCATACAGACCCATCTCCCTGCTCCAGGTGGACATCAAAATATTGGCGAAAATATTGGCACTGCACCTCAATCAGGTTATCTTAACCCTAGTACATGAGGACCAGGCAGGTTTTATGCCGGGTAGGAACACCTCATTCATTCAATCTCAGGAAATTATTCATAAATATGCAAGCCCATCACGACAATGTTGGGGAGAGGGCGGTGGTAACACTTGACACGGCCAAGGCATTCGACTCGGGTAGAGTGGAATTACTTGTGGAAATGCCTGGCACGGTACGGCTTTGGCCCTACATTTCTTAGATGGATCCGCCTATTATACCAAGCCCCTGTTGCCAGGGTAATGGCTAATGGATGGCAGTCGGATACTTTTGAACTATCCAGAGGCACTAGACAGGGCTGCTATCCCCCCTACTGTATGCATTGGCCACAGAACCCCTAGCACTATCCATCAGAGGCAACCCATTGATAAAGGGTTTACGTGTAGGCGATCTAGAAGAAAAAATAAGTATGTACGCAGATGACACATTGCTATATCTAGCGGATTCCGGTCCCTCTCTGGCTGAGGTGCTACAAACAATTGAACATTTTGGCTCATTTTCCAGACTTGGAATCAATTGGGAGAAATCACAAATTCTCCCACTTGATCTTGTCCCCCAAACTGAGCTACAGACTCAATTACTCCTACAGAGGGTCAATAATATCAAATACCTAGGGGTAAACGTAAATAGGTCACCGGTTGACTATGTCTCTCTCAATGTGGACCACTGTTTGCCCTGATCAAATCTAAAACACAAATATGGGCACGTCTACCTCTCGGAGTACTAGGTCGTATCAAACTTTAAAAAAACTGACGGGGGCGTGTCCGGGAGCCGACTGAGGAAGACGTGCAGACATTGAGCTCTGCAACCATACCTTACATCCATAGCCATCCTCGCTACTTAGTACCTGGATGATACTCCAAATCTACCCCCATTGCTTCTGAGGGTCTCCTACCTGCAATCCGGTGTACATTTTTGACTTTGGGCCGGCCGTCCGGAACTTGCCAGGCCAGTTTCATGCAGCTCGGGCCCAACGCCATCTTGGGGCCCACAAAGCCTCCAACACCTCCCAGGGGGTCTACGGATACCTACAGGACACCCTGCGTCTCCATCCAGGCTTGGATGGGGGTGTCTGTACAGTAAGGAGCCCCCTCGGTCTTCTTCCCGGCCCGTGGTCGGCTCCGGAGCCTGACAGCCATCTTGCGGCCTACAATAACATCTGCATCCTCCGGCCTGGAGTGCCGCGGTCGGCGGGGTTTACGGCAAGAGGCTCGGCCACACCTGTGCCTGCACTGGATGGAGCTAGCTGCCTGAGAGATCCCGGAACGTTCGGCCTCACACACCCGCGGCGGCCAGCCTTAGGAAAGTCCGCGGCTCCGGCCTACCTCTGGAAGTCGGCGGCCATCTTGCTGCTCCCACTACACCCAACGCAGCATCCAGCAAGAAGGACCATCCCACACAGGGTAAGCGGGGCAGGGGTGAAATACAGGACATTAGACCTAGGCTAATCCCCCCCCCCCCCGGCTGGCAGACGGGAGTACCTGGTGGGAGCCCTGATCCCATAGGCTTAAGGGGCGGCCATCTTGCTACACCCGACCATAGTGCTGCTGGGTCCCCCCCCTGCCCACTTAAACCTGCTTCACCCTATACATCAAATCCTGGCTATTCTGGCCTACGGGGCAGCTGAGCCTATACCTCATCCATCTCGCCCTCCCCGCACTCCTCCAGTCACACACTGACAAGAAGTGTAGCGGCCATCTTGCTCCACCCGGACTCAGTGCTAACTCTTACCACTGACCTCCATTCACTCCCTCCTCGGCCACCGGTACTGCCTAAACTGCCGTGTCGCTGTGCTGCAGCACATGCACAGGCACTCCAAAAGGACAGTAACATCACAGTAAGCACTGATCCCCATTTGCAACACGGGTCGCATCCTCTGCTCATCCGTTCCACCTTTGATGATGCGTGGCTGAGGATGGAGGGCTGAAGACATGCACCGCTGAGCTCTGTGCTCTCCCGACGACCGCAGGCTACGTTCCCAACCAATCACGCCCAACCGGCTGATGGCGGCTTCCAGCTCTACCTCTGCTGACTCCGCTGAACTGCAACAAGGTACTATTCAACGGTACCTGCTACGCACAACATCGCAGGACTCCCGTACAGGGAAGGATAAACCTTCGTCAACCCGAGCCTCAGGCAGATCACAACCTCCTCCCCCGACTGCAGCAGCTTTCTCTGCCGGTGGGACCGGCCCGGGTACACACCCGACTCCTCTGATGGATCCCACTGCCCTTGGCGAGGGCACTGTCTCAGCGGAGACGCTTTCCCCAGGCGCCACATCCACTGCCATACTGTCTGCCTTCCGAGCTGACTTTGATTCCTGGGCTTCCAAAATGGAAACTTCTCTCCATGTTGAACTAAATGCCCTCAAACAACGGGTCTCCGCGTCTGAGGTCACGGTTTCTGCTATGGTCACCACCCAAGAAGACCACTCAGCCCGCATAACGGCGCTTGAAAATGCATCTACGGCTCATCTCTCCCGTCTAAGGCAACACCAGCTCCGGATAGAAGATAGTGAGAACCGGAGTCGCAGGAACAACATCCGGCTGCAGGGGGTCCCGGAGGCGACCTCTGGTACTGATCTCAAACCCACTGTCATTGCTATCCTTAACCAGGTCCTGGGCAGGGAAGTTACATCTCCCATTGAATTGGACAGAGTACATAGAGTGGGAGGCATAGGAGGGGATCGCAGGGACCGCCCTCGTGACGTCCTCTGCCGGGTGCACTACTATACCCTAAAGGAGGAGATTTTGCGCAAGGCCTGGCGCCTGGGGCCACTAGACTTTCACGGATCATCTATACACCTCTATCCGGACCTTTCCCGCAACACGCTGTACATGCGGCGAATGGTCCGCCCTCTGCTGGACTTGCTTCGCCAAGTAGGCGCCACGTACACTTGGGGTCACCCATTCAGCATCAAAGTGACCCGGGAAGATAACCACAAATTTGTCCTCTCAGACCCGGACCAGCTTCCTGCCTTCTTCCTGTTCCTGGGCCGGGACCCTGTTGTCGTCCCGAACTGGTTGGACCCCCCAGATGACCGTCAGCGGCTACCGGGCCCTCCTCTGCAACGTCGAGGACGCCCTCAGTCTAGATCGGTACCTTCTGGTCCTAGAGAGCGGCGAGCCACGTCACCAGAGGACTGATCCGGACTCTGTCGTCTGAGACCTGAAATGGTTCTTTCTGCTATGTCCTTTTACCTACTAGGTGGATACAGCTCTTTTATGAGACTCCGGCCAGGTCCACCTTCTGTTTTCCCTGTTTTGTTATGTCTTCACAGTGTACTTGCACTCTCAGCCCACTGAATCTTGCTAACGTTGTTATTTAAATGCTGCTGACGGTTTAGTTGTCTCACATGGCTCGAAAAATAGGATTTTTATAACAGCTTACCTGTAAAATCCTTTTCTTGGAGTACACCACGGGACACAGAGCTAGTCATTACATAATGGGTTAAGGGTCACCAGCGGTGATTGGACACTGGCACAACCAATGGAAGACAGTTCCCCTCCATATAACCCCTCCCATCAGGGAAGTACCTCAGTTTTGTAGCAAAGCAGTAAGGTTCCCATAAGAAGGGGGGGACCTCTGTGTCCCGTGGTGTACTCCAAGAAAAGGATTTTACAGGTAAGCTGTTATAAAAATCCTATTTTCTTTATCGTACACCACGGGACACAGAGCTAGTCATTACATAATGGGACGTCCCAGAGCAATGCTCATATGAAGGGGGTGAGACACAGATCAAAACAGGCCGCTTGCGGACCAGAAGCCCTATACTGCTGCCTGCAGCACACTTCGCCCAAAGGCGGAATCCTCATGTCCTTTCACATCTATTTGATAGAATTTGGAAAATGTATGGACTGAAGACCAAGTTGCAGCTTTACAGATCTGAGCCATCGAAGCCTGGTGGTGCACTGCCCATGAAGCACTTATCGCCCTGGTAGAGTGCGCCTTAACAGGAAAAGGAGGAGTCCTGTTCTTTAAACCATAAGCTTGAACAATTACTTGTCTAATCCACCTGGAAATGGTGGATTTTGATACCGCTTGGCCCTTCTTGGGCCCATCTGGTAAAATAAACAAAACATCTGTTTTACGTATCTGAGCGGTTGCTTGCAGATACACCTTTACCGCTCTCACTGGATCTAGAGAGTGTAATAATTTTCCCCCGCCGTCCGCGGGTTTGGAAAAAAGGAAGGCAGAACAATGTCTTGATTCAAGTGAAAAGCCGACACCACCTTAGGTAGAAAAGCCGGATGGGGTCGTAGTACGATTTTGTCCTTGTGACAAATTAGATAAGGCTCTTTACAAGAAAGCTGCTAGCTCTGATACTCTCCTAGCAGAAGCTATAGCAATCAGAAAGGCCAACTTCTTACTTAATATAATTAAAGGAATATGGCGAATAGGTTCAAAAGGTTGCTTTTGCAACACTGACAATACCAAATTCAAATCCCATGGACACAAGGGAGTCCTAACTGGAGGATTTATCCTCAGTACCCCCTTAATGAATGTCCGAACTAGGGAGTGAGATGCCAATGGTCTCTGAAAGAAGACTGATAGAGCCAATATTTGCCCTTTGATGGTGCTAAGGGCTAAATTCATATCCACTCCTAACTGGCAAAAAGCAAGAATCCTACTTATTTCATACTTCTGAGGATTCCAACATCTGGATTCACACCAGGAAACGTATGCTCTCCAGACTCTCTGATAGATGAGTCTGGAGGCTGGCTTTCTAGCATTAATGAGCGTAGAAAGAGCCGGACCAGAGACCCCTCTCTTTTTAAAAATGTGGGTCTCAGCAGCCAGGCCGTCAACTTTAGCCTTTGTAAGGAAGGGTGGAATACTGGACCCTGTGACAGCAGGTCATGTCGGAGTGGAAACTTCCAGGGCCTTCCTATCGCCGTTTTTACAATCTCGGCGTACCAAGGCCTCCTGGGCCAGTTTGGGGCCACTAGGATTACTGGTATTCCCTCCTCCTTGATCCTACGAAGCAGTCTTTGTAGAAGAGGGATCGGAGGGAATGCCTAGATCAGTGAGAACTGATTCCATGGAGTTATTAGAGCGTCTGTATTATTAGAGCGTCTGTCCCGTAGGCTAGAGGATCTCTCGTTCTGGACACAAAGTTGTCCAATTTCTTGTTGAACCTGGCAGCTAGCAGGTCTACATCTGGGTTTCCCCATCTCAGACATATGGCCTGAAAGATCTCGGGGTGAAGAGACCACTCCCTGGTAGCAGCTGCTGACGACTCAGGTAGTCTGCTTGCCAATTTTCCATCCCTGGAATGAAGATTGCAGAAAGGCAAGGTACATGCTCTTCTGCCCATGCCAGGATCCGGTTCACCTCTCTTTGGGCTGCCCGACTGCGGGTGCCTCCTTGGTGATTGATGTAAGCTACTGCAGTAGCATTGTCGGATTGAACCCGAACTGGGTAGCCCTGTAACCTGTATGTCCAGGTTTTGAGGGCTAGATATACCGCCCGGATCTCTAGCACATTGATGGGCAGGATCCCCTGAGTCTTGGCCCAGGTTCCCTGGGTAGAAGCCTCCTCGAATACTGCACCCCAGTCCGATAGGCTGGCATCCCTAGATACCACCTTCCAGGCCACTGGGAGGAAGGACTTTCCCTTCCGTAAATTCCTGGCTTCTAGCCACCAATCGAAGCTGTGGCGTACTTGTGAGGACAGGCGCATGGGTATATCCAGAGCTTGGCTCTTCCTGTTCCAGGAAGCTAAAATATTGCCTTGAAGTAGTCTCAAATGAAACTGGGCGTAAGGGACCGCCTCGAAGGAGGCTACCATCTTTCCCAATAGTCTCATGCAAAGGCGAATAGACGGCCTCTTGTTTGCTTTGACCTTGTGGATCAGGTCTTTCAGAGACTGTATCTTCGGTTCTGGCAGGTATACCCCGTTTTGGGCTGTATCTATGATCATGCCCAGGTGCCCTATCCTTCTTTGGGCCTGGAGAGAGGATTTTTGTAAATTTATAATCCATCCTAAATGCTCCAGGTATCCTACTGTAGTGTGTACAGCGTGACCCAATCCGTCCTTTGACTGATCTATTACTAGTAGATCGTCCAGATAGGCTGTTACCGCAATGCCCCGTGTTCTTAGGTTTGCTAACAGAGGAGCTAGCACCTTTGTGAATACTATGGGCGCGGTGGCTACACCAAACGGCAGAGCCACAAATTGAAAGTGGCGATCTTCTACCGCAAACCTTAGGAATCTTTGGTGAGCGGGGAGGATGGGTATGTGTAAATGTGCGTCCTTGATATCTATGGGCGCCATGAATTTTCCGCCCTTTAAAGTGGCGGCCACGGATCGGATCGTTTCCATTCGAAAATGGCGATCGTTCAGGAACCGATTTAGGGATTTTAGATCCAGGATGGGTCTGACATCTCCATTTGGCTTTGGAATCACAAAGAGGTTTGAGTAAAAACCTGAACCTCGCTCTTTTTGGGGTACGTCTGTAACTACCCCTTGAGCCATTAAGTGATTCAAACCCTTGAAAAAGGATTCTCTTTTTTTGTGGATCCTTGGAGAGTCTTGAACCTCGGAATTGAGAAGGTGGGATCTCTCGAAATTCCAGTTTGTACCCTGAGGATATTGTGGATACTACCCAATTGTCCTGGATTTCTGACCACCAAGTCGCTCAGAACTGACAAAGCCTTCCTCCCACTCGGCCGAGCGGGGGCGCCCCTTCACTGAGAGGCTTTGGGGGCTTGCTTATTAGCTCTTGCACCCCACGGCTTCTTGTTCTTCTGAGCTTGCCCCTTGGCTTTTGTGGGCGGCTAAAACAGGCCGCCGCCACTGGTTGGAGTCAGATTTCCCGGGAGCTGGGGAGAGAGAGCGTTTAAAACAAGATCTCTTGTTTTTCTTTCTCTCAGGTAAAAGTCGTTTTACCACTTGATATCTTCTGTATATATTTTTCTAAATCTTCCCCAAATAGGCGTTCGCCATGGAACGGGAACTTGCCAACAGCTTTTTGCATGGGGTCTCCGCTGACCAATGCTTAAGCCAAAGTACTCTGCGCATCTGTACCAGCTGGAGTGTAAGGCGTGATGCCTGTATGATAGAATCTCTCATGGCATCCACTGTGAAGCATAAGGCTTTAGGCAAATTTTCCCAATTTCTAGCCTGCTCTGAAGGCAGTTCCTTCAGCCCCTGCTTTACCTGTTGGCTGATGACCTGACACATACCGACTTCTGCTACTGTAGGTTGGGTAATTGAGCCGGCCAAAAGGAAGGAGGATTTCAACTTCCTCTCAGAAGGATCTTTTAAACCCTTGTACATTATCCACCGGACATGTCAGGTTTTTATTTACACAAGAAATAGCCGCAACTACCGCAGGCAGGCTCCATTTCTTTAAAAAAATTTCCCCCATAGGATAAAGAATGTTAAACCTTTTTGGAGGTGAGAAACGCTTATCTGGATGTTGCCAGTTTGCGTATATTAGATCCTCTAGTAACGGATGAACCGGGAAGGAGCATGCACCTTGCAGGGATCTTAATGACCCTAGGGAGGAGACAGGTAATTCCGTTACCTCCGCAGAGGTTAACTTAAATGCACTGCTATAGCATTGTACCTGTGACCTTAAAATCTGGCTCCTCATCCTCTGCTGATGTAGCCTCCTCCTCCTCATCCTCCTCCCTCAGGTACTTCTGAAGGGAGGTCCAATACTGGAAGAGACCTGCTTCGCTTATTGTCCTTTTTAGAGGACTTAGCGATTAAGGTAGCAATTTTTTCCTCCAGATTATTTAGGGCAGCTGATAAAGTGTCCTCAGTGACATATACAGGCCCAGGCTTCACTGGGGAAGCCGCCATACCTGACAGAGGTAATGGCTCATCCTGTACAGGTGCATTTGGCAACACAGGAGAGGAAGGTACCGAGTCAGCACAGCTAGAGCCTCCTCTCAGGCGGTGGTGCTTTCTTATCTCTTTTTGTCCGTATTACTTCCCCTGGAAGGCTTACTGTTTAGACAAAATACAAGGTACCTAAATGCATATACTACCGTGTTCAGTTTAGCAAATACATTAAGTATGCAACTTTTAACACATAACTATGCATAACATGGATGTCTTCTAGGAAGTACCCAATCCAACCACATGGAGTCTTACGTCCCTGTATAGCTGCTGTGTTTCTCTGCCAGGAACAAGAGAACCAACGAGCTTGCTTGCTGCTGCAGTGCTTCTCACACTGACAGTCTTTTAAATTTGGCGCCGTTTCTGTGCCTGCGCGCGCCACGTGCCCGCCTTCGCCCCCCCCCCCTCCGATAAAGCGCGCTCCCGCGCGCGCGCAGCGCGCGGCCCTTAGCGCTATGGCGGTGGCCATAGTGAGAGAGGACTCTCATCAGCCCTTGTTCCCACTTACCTGCATCTGCAGGTGTCTGGTCGGCCACCGAAAGGAGGATCGGGGTGCCCCAGCAAGCTCAGCAGCGGAGGTGACGAGCAGTGTACTTCGCCGAAGCCGACACTGAACAGAGTGAGGTGAGTATATTCAGCTCTTTACTCCCCCCAGTGGTGGAAAAAAAGAAGACATCCACTTTTTGAAAAAGGTCCCAACCTAGTTATGGACCTTCTAATCTCACCTTATCCACGCCGCAGGTTTTTCTGCTGAAAGATTTCAGACAGATACCAAACTTCACCCTTCACGGTGGGCTATGTGTGCCAACCTTCAGGGATATGGGTTCCTATTTAAAGGATACCTCTCCCCTGGGCCTTGTACAAGACTCTTACCAGGACTTTATAGCGAAATAGCGAAAGTGCTGGATCTTAGAGCCCAGTCCTCCGAAGAGAGACATTACAGGCGACGACTCATGGATGAGGCCCGGATCCCATCCAGATTCAGCTCATTTGTAGGCGTCTTGGATGGATCCGAAAGCATAGCTCTTTTACCCCCAGAGGGTCTCTTTGGTAGAGCTTTCCTTTAGCACCTCCTAACGCGTCCAACACCTTTCGACACTGGCGAAAAAACTGAGGTACTTCCCTGATGGGAGGGGTTATATGGAGGGGAACTGTCTTCCATTGGTTGTGCCAGTGTCCAATCACCGCTGGTGACCCTTAACCCATTATGTAATGACTAGCTCTGTGTCCCGTGGTGTACGATAAAGAAAGCACTTCGCTGCCCTCGGCTGGTGCGGTTGTACTTGATGGGGTTCTGGAAAAGCGGCCAGTGATGTTGATATGTTCTCTCACGGCTCTGGCTCTGCAGGTTGGCTTGGGGTTTCCCGGACATAGCCCTTTGGCTTGTCCGGGGACCTCCGGGTCTTCCCTTGGGCTCTGGGCATTTATGTCTCTGGGGCTTGAAACTGGCTGACCTTGGCACTGACACCTTCTGTGCGTTTACACAGATATCTGAGCTGAGCCGTGATGACAATCATAGTTAATGCTGCTATAAATGTAGCAATTGATGTTTCCTACCCCCGCATGATTACGCGGGAATACCTGTGCCTTTATCTTGCCACCAGTTTGTATACACCTTGTTCTTCACTGATGTTCTTTTTTCTTTTTTATGTCATTTTTGATTGTTTATTGTACTCAAGCGTACCAATGGTATTTAATCTGACATTGCTCTTTAGTGACTAGACAGGTGAGCTTTAAATACCACGGTCATTGGGTGTGTTACTTTACAGTTATGTTATTTATGCCTGCTAGGTTGTCGGGAACACAACTCAGCTGTTCTAATCCCGTTCTCTCCCCCTAAATAGGATTGGCACAGTTCGTGCCTACTACGTGATATTTCACGAAGTGTTACGTTTTTGCGCACACTTTAGTATTTTTGAGCCACCTTCCCCAGGTGCTCTCTCTGTTCAATCTCTTCCCCACATCGCTCTACCTCCTCTCTTCCTCCCCTGCTGTGTTTTCCCCCTTTTCTGCTTCTTTCCTTATTTCTCTCTCACCTCCCCTCACCCTCCCCCCCTGTCGCTCCGTCATGGCTCACACGGTGATCTCTCGCCCTAGGCTACAATTCTGTTCCTACAATGTCAATGGGCTTAATATTGCCACCAAAAGAGGACAAATCCTGTATCAAATGCACAAACGCCAGGTCAATGTGCTTCTTCTCCAGGAGACACATTTTCACTCTGCCTCCACCCCTTCCTGCTCCAGCAGATATTTCAACAGGTGGTTCCACAGCACTAGCCCAACCCAGAAAGCCAAGGGAGTGTCTGTGGCTTTTCATAAGACGCTCCCTATAGAGGTACTTGATCATCTCTCGGACCCACAGGGGAGGTATGTTTTTGTGAAATTCATGTTATGGGGTACCAAATTTACGGTAGCCAACATTTACCTCCCTAATATTAACCAAGTATCGGCCGCGTTACAATACTTGAGGGTTCTGTCGGGATTCATGGAGGGTAAGCTCGTACTGGGGGGAGATTTTAACACCCCTCTTGAACCACTTTTAGATTCCTCCACCTCGCGATCGTGTATCTCCTTCCCCAAACTGAGGGCTCTAAAACGGGCATTTTACGATTTGCGTCTAGTGGATGTTTGGAGGGTGCTGCACCCCACGGCCCGCAACTATACCCACTTCTCCCATGTCCATCAAACCTATAGTCGCATAGACTACCTAATGAGTGACCATAGCTGTCTAGACTGGTCCCCGGACTGCACCATAGACCCAATGGTCTGGTCTGACCACTCTCCTATACATATGACGTTCTCGCTCCCCTCCACTCCGAATAGGGAGTGGTCATGGCGCTTGAACGATTCGTTGCTTACGAATCCAGAATGTGTGAAAAGGGTTTCGGATACAATATCTAACTTTTTTGCGGACCACGCTTCAGATACGACATCGTTGCCCTTTCAGTGGGAGGCACTGAAGGCGGTTCTACGAGGTGCCTTTATCCAAATGGGTACGCGTCTTAAAAAGGAGCGCTCAGCCGCCATTGAGGCAGCAAACCAAAAGCTTAGGAACTTAGAAACTGAACACAAACGATCCCCGACAGTGACAACACTGGCGGACGTTTCTAAGGCGCGATCACAACTCAGAGAGCTTTATGAAGCCTCTGCACGCACATATGCAGATAAGCTCGCTTTCCATCAATATAAGTTTCGAGATAAATGTGGTAGGCCATTGGCTCGCGCCCTGCACCCAAAAGCGACTTCCACCTTTGTGCCCCATATTCGGGGGGCGCAGGGAGAATTGGTCTCCTCACCCACTAAGATGGCAGAGGAATTCAGGGACTTCTACCAGTCCCTGTACAATATATCTAAGTCTCAAGGGACTGGTTCCCCTTCTTCCAGGGTGGAAGACCAGGTGTCATATATCTCAGAAACCGCACTCCCCACATTAGATGATGACATCATCGCTGATCTGGAAGTCTCAATCGCAGAAGAGGAGGTTGCCAAAGCCATAGCGGGTACGCCGAGTGGAAAGAGCCCGGGCCCAGACGGCTTCACTCCTAAGTTTTACAAACTTTTTGCCGCCCTCCTCACACCTTTTCTAACTAAGATGTTCAACTCTTTGTCGGAGGGCTCCTTGTTCCCCTCACAAACACTTGAGGCCCACATATCCCTCATCCCAAAGCCAGGCAAAGACCCTACTCTATGTGCAAGCTACAGGCCGATCTCTTTGATTGGGGTCGATCTGAAAGTCTTTGCTAAAATTCTAGCCAATAGAATACAACCGTTGTTGCCTGGGATAATACACTTAGACCAGGTCGGCTTTGTGAGTGGCCGTGAGGCTAGAGATAACACCCTGAAGACCCTTCTTCTAACCAACTATGCCCGGTCCCACGATATCCCACTATGCCTCTTAACAGTCGATGCCGAGAAGGCATTCGACCGAGTCGACTGGCAATTCCTTCGATTATCCCTGCAACAAATAGGTGTGGGAACTAATATGATGGCGAGAATAATGTCCCTTTACTCCTCTCCGTATGCTAGGATTGGACTGAATGGCTCGCTTTCTCCAGCCTTTTCTGTATCCAACGGGACACGACAGGGATGCCCACTATCCCCCCTCCTGTATGTTCTCACTATGGAACATTTGGCTACTGCTCTACGTAACAATCCCTCTATCCAAGGCATAACAGTCGGGCCCACACATACGAAACTCGCTCTTTTTGCAGATGATCTGCTCTTGTTCGTGACACATCCACACACATCTTTGCCCTCGGTATTGCAGGAGTTTCAGAAATTTGGAGAAGTTAGCAACTTCAAGGTTAACTACAATAAATCGGAAATCCTTAACATATCTCTGCCCACATCGGCCCTACGACGACTAGCGTCTACTTTCTCCTTCAAAACTGGTTCCCCCTCCATAAGGTATCTCGGAATTCAAATACCGGCGGATGCTTCCCAACTTTTTTCCCTGAATTTTGCCCCCCTACTCCTTAGGACCCAAGCAGATTTAACCAACTATGCGTCCAAACAGCTCTCTTGGCTGGGTAGAGTGAATGCCCTGAAAATGGACGTTCTCCCTAGGTTCCTATATTTGTTTCAGACCATCCCTATTCACATACCCAACTCGTACTTCAAGAAAATACGCCAGCTGTTTTCCAAATTTATTTGGAATGCGGCCCGTCCAAGGATACGGTATGAAACACTGTCTCTTCCAAAGGCTCGGGGGGGGGCTGGAGCCCCAATTGCCTCCCTATACCATAAAGCAGCGGTGCTTACCCGCATACTAGACTGGTTTCACCACTCTTCCACCAAACTTTGGGTCCAATTAGAAGGCCACATGAACCCAATTGAACTCTCCACTCTCCCGTGGACCTTGCCCACGGTCCGGGGGGGTTCAGGCCCTCTCAATGACCTTACCCGTCAAACGATTCGGATCTGGGACCGCATGTTGTCCAGAAGGGGCTTATCAAACCACATGGGGCCTATGACTCCCTTCTTTGGGACACCGGCCTTTCCACCAGCTATGTCTGTAACAAGATTCGGACCATGGCGAAAGGAGGATCATAGACGACTTGCCCAGGTCCTTCGTGCAGACCCCACTTTACGGTCAGATACCCCTGCCGGTCCGACCCCCCGTCACCCCATGCAGTGGCTTCAGAGGCAACAGACTATCTCCTACATCCGGACTTTCCCGTCTATTACAGACATTCTTGCTGAACCGACGAGATTCGAGGAACTGCTCATGCAGGTGGAGCCTCCAACACATGTTGTATCTCAACTGTACTCCATTCTGCTCGATATCCACTCCCCTGACCTTCCACCGTACACGGTGGCCTGGGAGACAGATCTGCATCACCCTATCTCCCCTATTGACTGGCAAAAATGTTTCATCCTCACACACAAATTATCCCTAGCCACTAAGACCCAGGAGAAGGGGTTTAAACTAATAACGAGATGGTACAGATGTCCATCATCTATTCATCACTTCAATCCGGAAGTGTCGGATGCCTGCTGGCGGTGTCTCGACTCCCGGGGAACCACGCTCCACATCTGGTGGGAGTGCCCTCCGGTGCGGAGGTTCTGGCAGCGAATTTTCACACTTTACTGCAAACTGATGGCGACCTCTATCCAGCCTTTACCTGAGGTGGCCCTCCTGTCTATAATCCCGGGGTCATTTAAATCCATCAGAAATGATGTATTGCGACACTTCTTGGCGGCGGCCAGAATAGTGATTCCCCGTCATTGGAGATCGACAACCATGCCTTCCCTGGGAGATTGGGCTGTTGAGGTGGACCACATTAGAGACCTGGAACGCTTGCTGGCGGAGGAAAGTGGTAAAAGTGAACAGTTCTCTCTCACATGGACTTCGTGGTCCGTGTTCCGATACTCCTCTGAGTTTGTGTCCTGGGCGGGACGTGACCTGGACGGGTCCGCCGTGGGACCGTGATGGAGTGATTGGGATTCTGATTCCTGTCCCCTACCTAATTGTCCCCTTCTATCTGCCCCTGACCCTGATTCTTTTTTTCTTTTCTCTATATCTAATTACACCTCTAGGAATACAGTGAGACAACGTACCAGGGCTTCGATCTACTTAATGCCAATAACCCAATGAGTGACCCTACGTCATATTCTCCAAACAGATTTGTGTATAATCTCATCTGATAAGTTGCATACGGGGGAACTAGGATCCCCTTCGCAGAAATACAGATAAAGGTTTCCTTACCTCATTTATTTTTGTACAGGGACTGATATTACAAAAATCCCACGGAGGTCCTCCTACACAGGTGCTCAACCCTTATATGTGTAACTTAGCCCTGCTTTGTTTTGCCATACATGATGCCTGTCGATGGTGTATCCTATCACTGTTTGTAATGTTTAAGACGAAGTATGTCTTTTTCTGTCTTTCTCTTGCATATAATATAATAAAATAAGATTGAATTAAACTTTAAAAAAACTTTCAAAAAACTATAGATGCAATTCTCAAACCCTTTGTTTGGGGGAAGAGTAGGCATAAATTAGCATGGCGACTACTCAAAAATCCCACTGATTTGGCCGGTACAGCCCGACCAGATTTCAGCATATATTACTTAACAGATTCACCCTACTCTTATGCCGCGTCTGGGCCCAACCAACGACGGACCCTATCTGCACCATAGCAGCAGGAATTGAGGGCACCATTTAGATTGAGCAACACAGTTCTCTTAAACCACTATAGAAAAGATATGGAGACTGGCCTCTGTCAAACTAGGCATACCTGCACATAACGATTACTCTCCCATTATGCACAACAGAACACTCCAAGAATTCCTGATTGTACCAGACTCGGAGGCTTGGTGTAGAGAGGGAATTTTCTACCTCTCGCACTTACTCTCTGCTGGCTTGTTAAACTTTTGATGCACTGAAACTGGAATTCAACCTTCCAAATCGTATGTTTTTCTGTTTTTTACAAGTCCGTCATGCTATTCATTCTCAGTTTTCAGAATCGATACCTCATGACTCTCCCAATCCTATCATGGAGGTAGTCAAAAGTGAGGACCCCCCAGAAATTAATATCCATATTCTAGAACATGCTGCATACCCCCTCGTCAACGAAAATAGCCTATAATGTAAAAACATGACGGGAAGGAGACCTAGGGAACCTAGAGGACGAAGACTGGAGTGAGGCATTGGATACATGCAAAGCTGTCTCACCCAAACTATCTGACAGACTGACTCAAATATACATTCTGCATTGCACATACCTCACTCCTGTAAGGTTGGCTAAATTCAATCAGGGACAACCTTCTACATGTCTATTATGCAATCAAGCACCAGGCACATTCTACCACCTCCTATGGTCCTGCCCATACATGCAGGGATTTTGGAAACAGGTGGTGGATTTTCTTCATGACAACATGGGGTCTCCGCTGACTTTGGACCCCAAACCGTGCCTTCTGGATATTTTTCCAGATGCCGATACAGATAAATATACCAAAATTTTTATGCATGAAACTATTTTCTGCTCGGAAAAAAGTAGCCAAACTATGGATGAGGCAGACTCCCCCCAGACTCTCTGACTGGAAGACTGACGTAAACATCACTTTGCCTTATAAAAAATGAATTTACATTAATAGAGGATGCCCTGCAAAATATAATAAAGTCTGGGACCGTTGGCTTAATGCATCTGACACGTGTGTAGCACTGCTGAACGCGTCTCCCTCTTTTGTGTGCTGTTCAGCCAGGCCTGGGTCATATATGCCACTTTTATGTTCTCTTCATGTTTATATAATTGCAAAGTATGTCGATGCTCTATAAAACCAAAGCGTTACTACAGTGCAATAATCTCTGTAATTTATCAGGTTCTTCCGGAACCACCCATCCATGTCATATATGGAATGATTGTACTGAACAAAGAATATGGAAAATTTGAGTGGCTGGTGTGTCCTCTAAGAGATACGGCACCTCATCCCTAATGAATTTCGTGAAAAGAGAAGTAAGGACAATGGGATTATAGCGGTGCCTGAAAAAAACTTCGAATATTTTAGTGTATAAAAAAAAAATTATTATTTCATCCAAAGAAACACAAAAATATACATATCAAAAAAAATGAACAGATCACACTGTACATACAATACACAAGATCACAGAGTTAACCCAACATGTTTCGCCAATTCATTGGCTTCATCGGGGGTAGAGAGTTGTACAGTGCAGTTAAAGCAAATCTATAAAATAAACAGATAAGAAGCCATATTAATGTATTACACATCGTTGTGAGGAGGAAAAACTGGGTGACCAAAAAATGAAAAAAGTGTAACCCATAGATGATAGAAGGAGGAAAACATGTAAGCTGCCAAACCTGCCAGTCCCTAGTGGAGGTGCGTCACGTCGCTGCCGAGGTGCCCCAGGAACTCCGACAAATTGTGCCTGCAGGTGGCTATTTAGAAGATAAAGGAAAACAAAATAATTATTTAATATGAAGAGATGACTATTGCAACAATGTAATTGCCGCAAATAATAGACAACCCAGTAAAGGACTAACATAGTCTCCTATACCTACCAAGAATTATAATAAAAGCAAAAAGAAATAAAGTGGGGCGCTGTCTGAAGTGTTTGGACAAAAGTCCAATCACAGAAAGAAACTTCCGTGGTCATCTAGAACAGAATAAAATGATATGATAAATAGCTATATCATCCAGGTAAGAAGAGAAGGCCAAATATCCAGATCTAATTAGGTAGTCATTTGATATAAAGGAGAAGCTTACCTATACATATGTAGCACGTGAGAGTAGAGAAACATCCAAAAACGAAGAAATTATGGTTCATCAAAAATGAAAATATAGGCGCATGAATAGTGCCTAGTATATACTTCGCGGCTAGCCAAAAGAAAATAACCCTGATGAGACAAGGAATCCCGTAGTGGATCTAATTCTGATGGAGATCAACGCAGCTATATATAGAGGAAGAGAAGCCTAGAGGAAATAACAGGGAAAAGGAATCCATCAGATATGACATGCTGACGAACAATCCCAAAAGAACAGAAGTGGCCATTCAAAAGCGGATAGAGAGTATAAGTGTAAGTGTGATTAAGTTACCTGGTGTAAACAAAGACCGGACAGCAGCACCTAACAGCCACGGACAGCTGAGACCAGCTATCAGTGGCGGTTTAAATAGACCACCAGCCGCTTGACGTACAGCGTCGCCGAGCGGAACGGACGTGAGGCAGCCAACGCACATGCGCCGCAATGCCAGAGGCCTACAATACCCATAATGCAGTACACTTGAACGTCAAAGACATAGCTGCGGCGTGCGCGCCAGAAAGGGACGGACGGGATGGAAGTAGGGGATCAGAGGAAGCTATGGCGATGCATTACAGGGGCGTGGCTACAAGGCGGGCAAGGTGTGTGAACACCAGCCCTTGGGTGTCCATACAGACATGAGTCAGAGAACTCAAGGGACCAACCAAGGCAGCGAAAAGAAGCGCCCTCCAGAGGCAGGCGAGCATAGTGTGGGCAGCTCACGGCCTTATTCAGTACATCCATGGATGAAAAAGGGAACAACATGATTCATTCAAAAGTCATCCACCAGCCAAGTCACGATGTGCAATACCAAAAATAGACTGAACAAATAAACAAATATAATTAATATTGAATTTAGTCGAAAAGAAACGTATTGAACAAAAATAGTCTATGTGTTAGTTATGTTAGTCCTTTACTGGGTTGTCTATTATTTGCGGCAATTACATTGTTGCAATAGTCATCCCTTCATATTACATAATTATTTTGTTTTCCTTTATCTTCTAAATAGCCACCTGCAGGCACAATTTGTCGGAGTTCCTGGGGCACCTCGGCAGCGACGTGACGCACCTCCACTAGGGACTGGCAGGTTTGGCAGCTTACATGTTTTCCTCCTTCTATCATCTATGGGTTACACTTTTTTCATTTTTTGTTCACCCAGTTTTTCCTCCTCACAACGATGTGTAATACATTAATATGATTTCTTATCTGTTTATTTTATAGATTTGCTTTAACTGCACTGTACAACTCTCTACCCCCGATGAAGCCAATGAATTGGCGAAACATGTTCGGTTAACTCTGTGATCTTGTGTATTGTATGTACAGTGTGATCTGTTCATTTTTTTTGATATGTATATTTTTGTGTTTCTTTGGATGGAATAATAAAATAACTTTTTTTATACACTAAAATATTTGAACAAAGAATATGTTTATGCATTGGAAAATTGTACACTTTTGTGGGAAATAAAAAAGTTTAATAAAAAAAAAAAGAAGGGGGGGCTGGCGCAGTGTAGCAGGGGAGGAGCCAAGATCTCCCCAGCAGGGGAGGAGCCAAGGTCTCAGGTGGCTGTCCTGAAAGACAAGGGAAATACAAGCAAGAAACAGCATGCAGTTTTACTGCTTGCTGCACAAGGACCTGTCTCAGTAAAAATCAAATCCCTGACAAACAGGCATACTGAGCAAGTCTGAAGAACAACTCCACATTAAGAATATTAATATAACATGTATACCAGGGGTGCCCAACCCTTTGAAGAGCAAGGGCCACTTAAGCGACTTGGTAACCCGTAACCCCCCTCCCTGCTCACTTCCACACCCCAACCCCCCCTTCTCACTTCTATGCCCCAAACCCCCTCTCTGCTCACCTCTGTACCCCAAAACCACCTGTTTGCACACATTTCTATCCCACTCTCTATGCTAACCTCAGTTCTGGCTGCCGGGTGAAGCTCGGTGTGCACTTAGTAGTAAGTATGGGGCACATATTCCTTTTTCTCCCCCCTCACACACCGACCCTGTATACTTACGGACAGCATACTGATACTCAGACATACTGTAGCCTTGCACTCGAGCTGGGTATTGCCCTGTAGGGGGAAGGGGAGAGCCTCCCTCTTCCATTGCTTTTCACTGCATTTTTCCCTGCACCATGCCGCCTGAGCTCCTGCTCGGTCGGATCTGACAGCTGTTTTCAACCAGGTTGCCATGGCACCCCTGAAGACCTAAGGCAGCACCCCGGTTGAGAAAGGCTGATCTAGAGAAACATGACCGAATGAAGTAAGATGCAGCATGCATCACAGGGACAAATAAAAAGGCAATAAAATCAGGCAGAATTACATACCAGACAGCTGCACAGCCATGGTGTCACCCTTGGGAACAGCCGTGCATTTATCAGGGCATCAATTCCAAATGCCAGCTAAAACACCCTTGCAAGAATCCTATTTAAGGATCCAAACAGCTGGGTCTGTACCGGGGAGCAACAAGTGCACGCCCACAAAAGTTTATTGCAGCCAGGTAAGGGGAGCTGCTTGGTCCTACGAGGTGAGGAGGAAAAGAAAGGTACATCGGCCTGGGAGAGGGAGTCAAAGTTATGAGTTAGGTCCTGCAGGAGGGGGTATGGGTGTGGCAGACCCAGCGGTAGGCTGACATGGAGCTGTCGGGAAATTACATTTTAGTTTTTGGGTTTAGATTTGGGTTTTAAACAGAACATTCAGTATTGATACTTTGATCACCAAAAATAAAATACCTGAGGTTTACAGTGCTCCTCAATCCAGCTGAAGACACAAGCGGATAACTCCTGAAAACTGTTCACAGAGATTGAAGCATTGAAGGTTTGGAACAAGGAGTCCATGATGCCTTGAAATACACTGAACTTCACCTGGTCTGGAACTTGGTCAGTCCCTTCGTTAGGATTATTCTGATGAGCTTTAACAATCTGCTCATAATTACTGCAAAAAAATTAATAAAGAATCTATAAAATACCATATACATTTTATAGGACTGTATACACTATTGTTTAGCGGGGGAGATCGCTGTACTGACATCAAATTTTTAGTACAGCAGCTCCAACCTGATAGTGTGTACTAGGCTTGAGCCTGCTAAGAATCCTTTCAAATTTTAAACAATTATGATTTTGCCATATACCCAACCCAGCTTGGTAATTTGGGTGTTGCTACCATTGTATGTACAGTGGAACCTCGGATTGCAAGTAACGCGGTTAACGAGCGTTTCGCAATACGAGCACTGTATTTTCTAAAATCCTAACTCGGTTTGCGAGTGTTGTCTCGCAAAACGAGCAGGATTCAGGCCAAAGCGGATGAAGTACCGCGTTTGGCTTGAAGTGGGGGGCGCCGGAGCCGAATGGCACCGATCTGCGGCGTTCGGAAACAGTCCAAGGACAGTTCGGCTGACCTCGGAAAGGCTCGTGAACTAAGTCTTTCTGAGGTTTGCTGAGGTCAGTCTAACAGTCCTCGAGCCTTTACGGCCGTTTCCGAGGCTCTCCTGCGCGCCCCGCCTCTGGCCGCATGCGGTATTGCATGCCATTGAAGTCAATGCGGAACAAATTATTTTTGTTTCCATTGACTTCAATGGGGAAACTCGCTTTGATATGCGAGTACTTTGGATTACGAGCATTCTCCTGGAATGGATTATGCTCGTAATCCAAGGTTCCACTGTACCTCATTTTGCAATCTCATAATAGGTAAAAATAAAATAAAAATAGGAACACTAGGTACTGCTGAAGTGGATGACCTGGAAACAATTGTAGATAGCTTACTAATCAGGGTTCCCTGGAGCTATAGAAAATGGTTGGTTAAGCTCTTCAGCTACAAAAAAATGAAAATTGTTTTGGGTTTACCAACCCTTTAACACCACATATTCCCTCAAGGACATCTGAAACTTACGATTTCATAATCTTCAAGGCCATGACCTCTTTACGCAAGGTAGATACCTCCTCCTCCTGTTTTTTCTTCTCTTTATGAAGGAACTGAATATAATCAATGGCTGTGGGAAATGTAAATAGCAGTATCAGGTGTACATTCTCATAGTGCAAGCTCTTGACTCTAAAAAGTAATCAGTTCACTAGTTTGTTTTGCTTTTGGTAATTTTCACAGAAAAAGGGCAAAAAACAAAACAGATTTGCATGTAAAAGCAGTGGGTCACCACGTGACCTTCAGTTTTACACAAGACTGGGCAAAAAAAATAAAAAATTATATTTGGTACTTACTCTTCTGCAGAACAACTGCCTTGCTGAGCTTTTGAGAGCCTATGGAGCAGTCTTGTTGCTGACACGTAGGCACTATAGTCTGTAAATCATCATAGCCTTTCTGCAACAGAGAAATCATCATAAATGATATAGGGTCTGAGATTAAAAGTAACATTTCGGTCTTTGCAGATGACACCAAGCTATGCAGTGGAATAACGTCCTTACAGAATATCTCTAATTTACAAGCCGACCTCAATGCATTGTCTAATTAGGCGACTATGTGGCAGATGAGGTTTAATGTTGATAAATATAATGTTATGCACTTGGAGGCTAAAAATATGCATACATACTAGGGGGGAGTACAACTGGGGAGATCCGTAGTGGAGAAGGATCGGGGTGTTTTGGTAGATCATAAGCTCAATAATAGCATACAATGCTAAGCCGCGGTTTTCAAAGCGAGCAAAGTCCTTTCTTGTATTGAGAGGTATGGACTCCAGAGAGAGACAGATATCATTTTGCCCCTGTACAAATTGTTAGCAAGACCTCATCTAGAATATGCAGTTACATTTTGGGTACCAGTTCAAAAAAAGGATGTGGGGAACTGGAGAAAGTGCAGAGAAGGGCAATCAAAACTGATAAGAGGCATGGAGGAACTCAGCTATAAGGCAAGATTAGAGGAACTGAATTAATTCTCTCTTGAGAAGGAGATTAAGGGGGATATGATCAACATGTACAAATACTAAGGGGTACATATAGTGAACTTGGTGTTGAGTTATTCACTTTACGGTCATCACAGGACAAGGGGGCACTCTTTATGCCTAGAGGAAAAGAGATTTCATCTCCAAATACGGAAAGGTTTCTACACAGTAAGAGCTGTGAAAATGTGAAATGGACTCCCTCCAGAGGTGGTTCTAGCCAGCTCAGTAGATTGCTTTAAGAAAGGCATGGATTATTTTCTAAATTTACATAATTTACTGTATATACTCGAGTATAAGCCGAGGCACCTAAATTTACCACAAAAAAAGGAACATTTATTGACTCGAGTATAAGCCTAGGGTGTACATCTGCATGCCTCACTGTGTCCACCTGCATGCCTCACTGTGTCCCATCCTCACTGTGCCCATGCCTGTGTCCATGACTAGACTGACGTTTAACATGGGAGTCCATGGAAGGGGTGACCGGCTTTGAAAAATCGGTGCTCCCCAGCCGTAGGTCCCCCAGACAAAAAACTTTGCACACTTATAGAGGAAGAGTGAGGCTACATGTGTGCCAAGTTGGCTGGTACCGGGTCCCCAAAGTCCGGGAAATCAGGCGCAAAAAGTTGACTCGAGTATAAGCCGAGCGGGGCATTTTCAGCACAAAAAAATGTGCTGAAAAACTTGGCTTATACTCGAGTATATACGGTAATTGGGAACTGACATTTATAGGTAAAGTTGATCCAGGGAAAATGTGTCACTTCATTCAACCCAGTTCTCCAATTATATACTAATGGCACAGGGCCACATGTATAAATAACGTGTTGTTCACCACTTTTCGACCAAAAGACCCAAAAGGAAATGTATCTGCTCCTGCCAACAGGTTAGGAAAAGTGTGTGTGGCCAATATGCCAAGAGACCAATATGTAGAACATATGAAAAGATCATATTAACATTTCATTTTCATATTAGCAATAGTAAAACTGAAGAATAATTTGAAGAAATCGGAAGGATTAGAATGTTCAACGTAAGCATTCTGCTCTTCGCAGTGTAAAGCTGGTCTTATCCAATCTGACTGTACTGTTTCCACCTACATATGAAATTGATGATTAGCACCTGCTTGGTATAAATGATTAATCATACAATCCTAAAAAATCCTTGACTTTGTACAAGTGTACAAAGACAGCAAGTGTAAGAATTACTCTTTTTACATATATATGTGTAACAAAAATAGTTGCGCTACCACACAAGAGGGAAGAAACACTGCCACAACCCACAAATAAATGTGCAATATAACCAATTGCCAATAAACAGGCAATAAAATAAGAAATTGCCAATAAAAGGCAACAGATATTTATAAGAGTCCAAACAAATTATTTGCGCTCAGTGGTGAAAAACGGCTTGTCAGAAGATAATTTATACGTTCTGTTCATCAAAAACAAAAGGGGATCAACACCAACTTACCAGAAGAGGTGGATCTCAGATTATAGAGATCATATGGGCACATCACAAGGAAGTTCAGCTAGCCAAGGGTAATCATCCGAGGATTCCTCCAGTAATGGGACCTCTCCGCTCACTCTGCTGGGGTTTCTGCTGTAATGTTTCCTCTTGCACTTAGATGGAATGGTAAGTTGGTACGGCAAGGTACACTCCCAAAGCGAATGATTAGCGAGGGCAGAGAAGAACTTCATGGTGCAGTAATCGGTACAAAATGTTTTATTTAAAAACACGATACTGACATCCAGCAAAACAAAGTACCGTATATACTTGAGTATAAGCCGACCCGAATATAAGCCGAGGCACCTAATTTTACCACAAAAAACTGGGAAAACGTATTGACTCGAGTATAAGCCTAGGGTGTCCATCTGCATGCCTCACTGTGTCCATGTGCATGCCTCACTGTGCCCATGCCTCACTGTGTCCATGACTAGACTGATGTTTAACATGGGAGTCTATGGAAGGGGTGCCTGGGTTTAAAAATCGGTGCTCCCGGACCTTAGGTCCCCCAGACAAAAAACTTTGCACACTTGTACAGGAGAAATTGGGCTACATGTTTAGGGTCTAGGGGACCTACGACCAGCCGGTACCGGGTCCCCAAAGTCACCGGAGAAATTACCGTTTAACATGGGAGTCTAAGGAAGGGGTGCCTGGTTTTGAAAAATCGATTCTCCCCGGCCATAGGTCCACCGGACAACAAACTTTGCACACTTGTAGAGGAACAGTGGGGCTACATGCGTGCAAAGTTTGGGGTCCAAAGGATCTACGGCCGGCCAGTACCGGGTCCCCAAAGTCCGGAAGATCAGGCGCAAAAAGGTGACTCGAGTATAAGCCGAGGGGTGGCATTTTCAGCACAAAAAAAAGTGCTGAAAAATTTGGCTTATACTCGAGTATATACGGTAATTAAAAAAGACACAGCTGCCATATTTTTTTTAATTACTTTGTTTTGCTGGATGTCAGTATCGTGTTTTTAAATAAAACTTTTTGTACCGATTACTGCACCATGAAGTTCTTTCTTCTCTGCCCTCTCTAATCATTCGCTTTGGGAGTGTACCTTGCCGTACCAACTTACCATTCCATCTAAGTGCAAGAGGAAACATTACAGCAGAAACACCAGCAGAGTGAGCGGAGAGGTCCCATTACTGAAGGAATCCTCGGATAATTACCCTGAGCTAGCTGAGCTTCCTTGTGATGTGATATGATATCTATAATGTGAGATCCACCTCATCTGGTAAGCGGCGTTGATCACCTTTTGTTTGATGAACAGAACGTATAAATTATCTTCTGACAAGCCGTTTTTCACAAATGAACACAAATAATTAGTTTGGACTCTTATAAATATATGTTGCTTTTTATTGGCAATTTCTTATTTTATTGCCTGTTTATTGGCAATTGGTTATATTGCACATTTGTTTGTGGGTTGTAGCAGTGTTTCTTCACTCTTGTGTGGTAGCGCAACTATTTTTGTTACACATTCACACAAACTATATATTTAAGTTTTTTAGTTGCAGCACCCAACTATTTCATTTATATAGCATTTTACTGCTATACACACACACACACACACACAACTTTTAGAGGTTTTAGCGCAGATATTTTACCATACACACACACTATTATATATATATATATATATATATATATATATATATATATATATATATATATACACACACACATACACACACACACAGTATACATCAATACTGTAAATACACATAGTTTATCCAGAATGGTTTTAAGGCTTTGCCACTTTTAGACAGAAAAGAAAGCAGCCCACACTATTTTAATCTTGGAGAAAAGGCTTTTTGATCAACTTTTAATGAGCCAAGCACCTACAACTCAGCTTTGGTTGAATGCAGTATAAGGATCAGGATAATGTAATATAATGTCCAACTACAGGGTGGATTAGCAATACCCCTTAGATAGCATGGGCCATGACAGGCCCTGTTTTAGGATAGATCTGGGGTCTATTAGACCTAATATGTCTCCTCTGGCCGCCAAAGTATCAGATCAAACCAAGATCTGTTTGATCAAATGCTGTACAAGCCAGTAATTTGTTAGCCAGTAGCTTGTAAAAACAAAACAAAAAACAAAACCAGGAGTGACAAAATCCTTGTGCTTTCGGTTCCTGATTGCGATCAGTGCGGTTGAATCGTTAACGGGCATCCCAATGGGATGGACAGGTCAGTAAAGGTGGCTGTTGGAGGGGGGACCACCTTCTGCCCCTTGTAAAAGTGATTGAGCAGCTGTATAGGTCCTCGGATCACTTTTACATTGTAGGGAATCACCAGCAGGTGTGCTTTCCTTTATTTTTACTGGGTTGTCCAAACAGTAAGTCTTATTAATATGAATGGGCTGCTGTACCTACGAAAATGCAGGGAAAAGGTCCCTGTACCTTTTGCAAAATCGCAGCTATGGATAGTGTGGCGATCCCTGTCAAGTTTATAGTGCCATCTGTGCCCTCATTCAGGAGTTTTACCCTCTCAATTTGTCCCGTTTACCATCATCTCTGAAAGTGAAAAAAAAATAAAAATAGGATTTTTTACTCACCGTAAAATCCTTTTCTCTGAGTCCATGGACAGACACAGCCTCTCTATTGACAAAGTGGGTATTATCCGTTAATTAGGAGTGACTAGGCAGAAAACTTGTAAAAAGTGTTGCACCACACCCTCTACAGTACCGCCCAGGGGGTGGACCCTCTGGGTATATCCCCTCAGTCTGCATCTCGCAGATCAGTTCGTCAAAAAGCAGTACAAACTTAAAAGGAGGGGTGGGTGCTGTGTCGGTCCATGGACTCAGAGAAAAGGATTTTACGGTGAGTAAAAAATCCTATTTACTCTTTCGTCCATGGACCGACACAGCCTCTCTATTGACAAAGTGGGACGTCCCAAAGCAGTGTCAGAGAAAAAACGAGGGGTGGTAACAGCATAAAAATAAAAACTTCACCCCAAACACAAAACAGCACTCCTCCAACGGAGGAGTTGCAACTCTAAACAGCCACTTGCAAAACCTTGCGGCCGAAAGAGGCATCCGAAGATGCACCTATATCAACTTTGTAGAATTTTGTGAAAGTGTGAGCGGACGACCAAGTCGCCGCTTTACATAATTGGGAAACAGACGCTTGATGTCGGAAAGCCCAAGAGGCACCTATTGCCCTGGTTGATTGCGCCGTGACCGGAAAGGGGGGCGATTGACCCTTTAAGGCGTAAGCCTGGATTACTATCTGTCGGATCCACCTAGAGATGGTGGCCAACAAGACTGCTTGGCCCTTCTTGGGACCAGCCACCGAAACAAACAGTGAGTCTGACTTCCGGAACATGGAAGTAGCAGATAGGTATACTCTCAAAGCTCGGACAACGTCCAAGGAATGCAACGCCGACTCCTTAGGATTCGACAGGTGAGGACACAAGGATGGAAGTACAATGTCTTCGTTGAGATGAAAAGCCGAAACGACCTTTGGAAGAAAGGAAGGCTGCGGCCGCAGCACCACCTTATCCTTGTGGAAAATCAAATAGGGAGCCTTGCAGGACAAGGCTGCCAGCTCAGAGACTCGTCTAACTGACGTAACAGCCACCAGAAAGACCACTTTCTGAGAAAGTGTCAACAGGGGAATATCTCTAATATTCTCAAACGGTGCCTTCTGAAGCACCGAGAGGACCAGGTTCAAGTCTCACGGAGGTAGTGGGGGACGGACCCGAGGGGCCACATGTCGAACCCCCTGCACAAATGTACTCACGAGAGAGTGAGTCGCCAGGAGTCACTGAAAAAAGACAGCCACAGCAGAGATCTGTCCCTTAAACGTACTTAAGGCAAGCCTTTGGTCCACCCCACGCTGTAAAAACAGCAGGATTCTGGAAACCAAATAAGTACGCGGATGCCATTTCATTTCCTCACACATGGAGATGTAGGCCTTCCAAGTGCGGTGATAAACCTTCCTAGAGGACGGTTTCCGAGCACTTCTCATAGTAGAGATTACTGAATCTGATAGGCCCCGGTCTCTCAGTACCTGGTTCTCAACAGCCATGCCGTTAAAGCCAGTGACTGTAAAGCAGGATGGAGTATGGGACCTTGCGATAGCAGGTCCTTCCGTAGTGGTAGGCGCCAGGGGACGTCTGCTACCAGACGTACTAGATCGGCGTACCAAGGACGCTGAGGCCAATCTGGAGCGATTAGGATCATTGGAATTCCCTCTGCCTCCACTCTGCGGAGCAGAAGAGGAAGAAGCCTTAAGGGAGGGAAGGCATAGATTAGCCGATACTGATCCCACGATGCCACCAACGCGTGTGTTGCGTCTGCCCATGGGTCTCTTGACCGGGCCACAAACCTCAATACCTTCCGATTGAGTCGGAAAGCCAGAAGATCTACGTCTGGTGTGCCCCATCTTTGGCAGAGGAGTTGGAACACCTCCGGGTGTAAGGACCATTCTCCCTGGTCCAGCATCTGGCGGCTCAGGTAGTCCGCCTGCCAGTTTTCCACACCCGGAATGTACAGGGCCGACAGTGCCGGTACGCTCCTCTCTGCCCACTTCAGGATGCGAGCGACCTCCGATGCTACAGCTGAGCTTCTTGTTCCTCCTTGATGATTGACATATGCCACTGCTGTGGCGTTGTCTGACTGGATCCTGACTGGACGCCCTTGCAGCCTCTGTGACCATCTGAAGAGGCACAGCCTGATCGCCCAGATCACCAGGACATTAATCGGCAGGCGGGATTCCTCTGGGGTCCAGCGACCTTGCGCCGACTGAACATCCCAGACTCCCCCCCAACCTGTAAGGCTGGCGTCCGTCATGATCACTATCCAGTAAACCGGAAGAAATGACTTCCCGGCCATAAGAGCCGGTGCTGTCAGCCACCATACCAGGGATCTCCTGACTAGGTGGCTCACTCGGATTTGATAATCCAGAGATGAAGGGCATCTGTTCCATCTGGACAGAACTTCCTTCTGTAACGCTCGAGTGTGGTATTGAGCATATGGGACTGCTACCATGAGGCCCAACACTCGCATGCAAAAAACGGAGTGGCGACCAATTCCTGGAAGTCAGCTGTCGTACTGCAGCACGGAGGGTCTGCAACTTCTCCACAGGGAGGAATACCTTTGCTTCTGAGGAATCCAGAATATCAACCCCAGGTACACTAGGCGTTGAGTGGGCACCAATACTGACTTTTGCGTGTTTAGTATCCAACCACAGTCTCGAAGAGTCTGAGAGGTAATAGATAGACGCTTACCTCTAATTCTGAGCTTGAAGGGGCCTTCAGTAGAAGGTCGTCCAAGTAGCCCATGATAGCGATACCCCGCTGTCTTAGAAGTGCCAGAATCAGAGCGAGCACCTTGGTGAACGTCCTGGGTGCTGAGGCAAGGCCAAACGGGAGGGCCACAAACTGGTAGTGGTTCTTCCCGATAGCAAATCGCAGAAACCTCTGGTGTCTGGAGTATATGGGGACATGCAGGTATGCGTCCTTGATGTCCAAGGAGGCCAGAAAGTCCCCCGGACGGAGAGCCGTGACTACAGATCGAACCGACTCCATCCGAAATCTTTGTACTTTCACAAAGCAATTGAGGGCTCTGAGATCCAAGATTGGACAAACCCCCTCCTTATTCGGCACAATGAACAGATTTGAGTAAAAACCCTGACCTCGTTCCTGTTCTGGAACTGGAATAACTACCGCGCGTTCCAGTAGACCCTGGACCGCCCCATACAGGGCCTCCCGACGGGTCGGTAGTAGCTGGAGATTGGAGGTGATGAACCTGTCCGGTGGACAAGAGAGAAATTCTATCTTGTAGCCTGAGGAGATTACTTCGCAAACCCACCTGTCGGAGACTAGAGCTGTCCACTGAGTCGCGAATTTGCGAAGACGTCCCCCCACCTGAGAGCTGGGTGGGGGCGGACCTTCATGCGGATGCAGATTTGTCCGCAGGCTTGTTGGGTTTGCGGGACCAAGGACGCTTTTGTCCTTGGGCAGGCGCCTTGTCGGCCTGGGGTCTTTTCCCTGTCACCCTAGGGCAGGGATATGCAATTAGCGGACCTCCAGCTGTTGCCAAACTACAAGTCCCATGAGGCATAGCGAGACTCTGACAGCAGCAAGCATGACACCCAGAGGCAGGATGGGACTTGTAGTTTTGCAACAGCTGGAGGTCCGCTAATTGCATATCCCTGCCCTAGGGGGACGAAAAAACCGCCTGCGCGCAGTAAAGGAGGGCCCTTGCCCTTGGCGTGGCCCCCTACCCATGCTAGTTTGGGGAAGCAAAGTGCTTTTACCTCCTGTGGCATCCTTGATGATGTCATCCAGAGAAGCCCCAAAAAGTCTGTCGCCCTTAAAAGGCAGATCCAACAGGGCTTTCTTGGAAGTCTGGTCCGCAGACCAGCCCTTTAGCCAGATCAGGCGGCGTATTGCTACTGCATAAACCGAAGCTTTTGACAGCAGGGGAATAGTATCCATGTCTGACTCGCAGACAAACTTAAGGCCCTGGACCAACTGGTCGGCCAAAGTTATCTCATTAGGAGGAGCATCTCGCTCCTTTAACCCCTGGAGTAGCAATTTTGCCCATTCAGTAAGTGTCTGAGACACTAGGGCCCCCGCCAATGCCGGGCGTACTGCCGAGCCTACCACTGAATATAGGTAGCGAGCGAGTGCTTCAGCCTTCTTATCCACAGGGTCCTTGAAAACAGGAGCCCCTCCTACTGGACTAGTGGTGGCTCTATTAAGTCTGGACACCGGAGGGTCCACTATAGGGGGAGAGGTCCATTTCTTCAGAAAACTCTCCTCAAAGGGGTACCGTACCGCAAACCTCTTTGGGGCTGTAAAGACCCTCAGTGGGTTCTCCCATTCCTTGTATAAGAGTTTATCAAAATAACACACACAAGGGAACACCTTAGCAGTGCGGGCAGGTTTACGAAACCCAAAGGGGACTGGAGTTTCTGCTGCTTCTGCAGTATTTTCCAACTTTAGCGTATCCCGCACTGCAGTAATAAGGTCAGATACCAAAGCCGTCTCGCGTACTGACCTGGACTTGGAGTCATCCTCACTGTCCGATCGGTCACGGTCTGCAGTCTCTGATGCGTCCGAACCTGGGCCATGAGCCGTAGCTGGACCTGGTTCTGCATCAGAATTATCCCCGGAAGATTGCAGGGGACGGGGGCGTTTACTACCCCCTGTATTCCCATGTGCTGCTTCCACCCTGGCAGCAAACTCCTCTAGGATTGCCGACATAGCGTTCATAGACACCTCAGGGGCACCAGCTGCTAAATCTGGTGCTTCAGGGGAGAAAACATCTGGCTCAGATTCCATGCTGACCACACGCTGACACCCACAGGGCTCCAGGCAAGATATCAATAGGCCACCCTCCTGCGCTGCAGAGATGCTGGGTTACCCAGAGGACTCACCACCCTGGACCGGTACTGCTATGCTGCCGTGTGCTGCTGTCCCACTGCTGCTGTATCAGTCTGCTTCTTTTATCAGCGCTTCCTGTGTGAATTTTCACGCCAGTGTAATGCACCCTAGAGGCCGGAGACTCTCGCAAAATGGCCGCCAAAAACGTCTGTATGGAAGATAATGTGGGCTCTAAGAAAATGGCCGCCGAGCCGAAGATAGAGGCCAAGCAGCCGTAGCCCACAAAAAGATGGCCGCCGAACGGCAATATATACATACAGGGTGGAAAAACATGGCCGCCGATCAGTTGATAGAGGCCAGTAGGTGTGGACTACAAGAAAATGGCGCCAAAACCACAGGAAGATGGCCGCCGGGCAGTCACTAGAGGCCGAACCCGGCATGGACCACCACAAAATGGCCGCCGACAGCATGGAGGAGGAAGCACACACAGGTAAGCAGAAATGACATTTCTTTTAAATGTTAGTTACAGCCAGCCCCACTCCAGTGGAACCCCTAAGGTGACCCCCAGCACCCAGCAACCTTTAGCTATAAGCCCAGGGAGGAGGGAAAAGGCAGGGAGAGAGGGAAGAAAGGGGCCACAACCACTTACTTGGTCTCTCCAGGAATGTCCAGCCAAATCACCCAGCCGAGGCAGGGGAGTTTACTTACCTATCCTGCATGTATTATGCTGGAAGACATTCCAAACAGATCATCGTCCGCGCACAGAAGGTGACTGTTGGCCAGGCATGCTGTGATTGGACCCAAAAGGGACGATCATATGTATGCCCTGGAGCGTGACGCTCACCGGACAGGCTGCTGCGACTCGGCTGTAAGGTCAGCCGAAGCTGAGCGGTCCGATGCAAGCCTTGGAGCGTAAGCTCACCGGCCAGGCTGCTGTGACTCGGCCGTAAAGTCAGCTGAAGCTGAGCGGTCCGATGCAGGCCCTGGAGCGTAGGCTCACCGGCCACCCGTGGAGCAACGGACATGTCGTGGAAAACCCAGCGCGTAGCTAGGGTCGGCACACGCTCGATGGCCGAAACTGGGGGGACTACAAGGATCGAGGATCCAGCCTGTCACCCAGTCGGCAGTTGATCGAAGATCGCAGGAAACAAAAAATGGAGCAAAAAAATATATCTTTTTCCCCCGAACCAATGGGCCCGAAGGGAGCCATGTCCTACTCCTTGCTAGACATAAAAAAACTGATCTGCGAGATGCAGACTGAGGGGATATACCCAGAGGGTCCGCCTAATTAACGGATAATACCCACTTTGTCAATAGAGAGGCTGTGTCGGTCCATGGACGAAAGAGTAAAAAAGTTTCACATTTTTTGGGTTGTCCTTACTACAATAATAGAGGGAAATCTCCCTACACAGATGGCAAGAAAAAAAAACACCTAATGGGGATATACCCCTCCTTTACCCTTTCCATAAATAATAATTGGTTTGTGTTTTCTTTATCAACTCTATCACTTTACATAGTTGCATACGTTTTTTCAAGACAGGACTTTTAGAAACATTGTCTTGCAAAAATTATAAAAATTTCTATGCAATTCAGACACAAAAAAAAAATTCTGTGTGTGTGTGTGTATACAGACACACAGACACACACACACACACGCGGCATATGCCGACAATGTGCTCTTCCATCTCACGGAACCCCTGATCTCCTTGCCAAATCTGATGCGAGAACTCCAACATTTTGGGACGCTCTCTAACTTTAAAACTAACTACGCAAAATCAGAGTTACTTCCCATCCAGCTGCCACCCTCTCTAACTGATAGGTTACAAACAGCCTTCCCATTCACCTAGTCGTCCCTAAAATATCTAGGTATTTGGTTGACAGATAGACTTGACACCCCTATATGCAGCTAATTTCCCCCCTTGCTGGCAATCGTGAAAAAAGACTTAGCTCATTGGACTAAGACGGCTTTCACTTGGATGGGGAGACTCAACATTGTAAAGATGAATATCCTCCCACGAATACATGTATGCACATGGTCCCCGTGTCATTGCCTAGAGGTTTTTTGCCCAAATGTCTGGCATAATCGGAGACCTAGAATTGCGCTTAGAATGCCGAGCCGCCCAAGAGAAGCAGGGGGCCAAGGCCTCCTAGACATTCAAACATATTATAGGGCTATTGTCCTTCAGCGGATACTCAACTGGCGCTTCCACACTCAATCCAAACTGGGTCTCCCTAGAGAAATACATGGAGGTCAGAAACCTGTCCTATGCCCCTTGGCTGGCCCGGGAGCACAGGGGGTTGTCAGATTTTACCTCTCCACTGACGACCCAGGCTCTAGGAACCTGGGATCGCCTCAACACTAAACTGGCCCTGGCACCCCCTGTGTCCCCACTGGCTCCACTGAGGAGGTTATCTGTGGTTCCCGCCTGGACAACAGGTGGCCTTTTTCGGCCCCTGGGTAGACGATAGTAGCACCAACTGTGGTAAACTTCTGCAGGACGGCAAGTTAAATACCCTTAGAGACCCTCCGAGATCGAAATGGGAGTTTCCCTATGGACTTTTGGCTATATATTCAACTTTTTTTATTTAGAGACACATGGAAGCTCCATACAGCAGATCTCTACCCTTACACCCTTTGAATGCCTCTTCATAGCAGAGGAACCAATCCCACATATGATCTCCGAACTTTACCATTTTATCGGCTCTACTGCTTTTACAGTGAAGCCCATATAAATCAGGTCCTGGGAACGGGAATTGGAGATAGTATTTACCCCCACCCAGTAGTCTCACCTCTACCAACTCACCCGATCCAGCTCAATCAACTCCAAAACCCAGGAAACAAACTATAAAATACTGTTACGCTGGTACCCTGTACCGGCGGACGTAGCAAGAATTTACCCATCCACGTCGGACAGGTAACAGGAACGAAAAAATCTTCTGGATAGCAGCACTCCAAAAATAAAAGCCTTTATTTAAAAATGCAGGAATCCAAACACACACTGTACATCACGACACACTGGTCAAAAATGGCTAACACGTTTCACACTGTACTAGTGCTTATTCATATGCCTATGAATAAGCACTAGTACAGTGTGAAACGCGTTAGCCATTTTTGACCAGTGTGTCGTGATGTACAGTGTGTGTTTGGATTCCTGCATTTTTAAATAAAGGCTTTTATTTTTGGAGTGCTGCTATCCAGAAGATTTTTTCGTTCCTGTTTGCTGATATTTTTATTGCTTGCACCCTTGGCTGCTGGGAGGAGGTAATTTGGAGGATTTCTACACCTGACCGGCTCCCTTTTCCCCACGTCGGACAGGTGCTGGAGGGGTTGTAGTCACAGGGGTACACTCCTGCACATTTGGTGGGACGGTCCGATGATTAGACCCTACTGGGAAGATATCAAGTCCCAAATTAAGGAAATTACGGGCTTGGACATCCCTCTCCCCCCGGTTCACTTCCTGCTACACATTCCTCCCATACCAGTGAGCCAGTACAGTAGAAGTGTACTGCCTCACTTACTGAACGCAGCGAAGCGGCTGCTTCCCATATATAGGAAGCGCCCACAAATCCCAGGTAGAGAGGAATGGCGACGTAAGGCGAGTGACATAAGGGAAGCAGAGGACTGGATTGCCACCTGCAGAGGTGCCCGGGACCACTTCTCCAGCACTTGTCCTGGGTCTGAGACATACGTTGTCCAGGCTGATCAAGTGTCCTCCAGCTTAGACGTGGCCCTGCTGGAACTGGCAGAATCATCCCTTAAGCGACGACCTTGACGTCCACAAATGGGAACAGAGGCCTAAACTAGTGTGACTTAATTTAACTTAGCAGCTAGCGGAAGAAGGGATGTGTCTTTTTCCTTTCTAGCTACCCAGCTTATGCCACTGTGACGGCAGAGCGCAGCGTGGTGGCAGGGCTGGACGTGAGATTCCAGGTATGTTCCAGTTAATCTTTCTTTCTCTACTCTAAACACCCTTACTTATTTCTGGTTCAACTTACCCTGGTCGCCTGACCAGGGGCGACTCACTTGTTAAACTACCGGGTAATGAGTAAGGCTCGGGCAAGCCAGCTAGTCTGACAGAATCAAGAAGTTTGCTGCCATGAGCCACCATGGTGCGGATACTTTGACTAGGGGGGGTTCGGATGAGGGTGAGGTGCGGCGGGAGGTTAGCTGGAAGACCTTTGATGCCCCCCTCCACTCGGTCCTGCCCGGTCGACCCATCCCTTAATTTATACAATACACTATAATTTACTTACTGTCCAGAGAACTGGCTGGCCCGAACCCGCACTATAATTCCTCTTTAGAGGACATTTACATTTCAATATAGACAACCAGGAGGTTGGAGCTCCCCTCAGTCTTCGCGAAGGAGGGGACCTCGCCACCGACCTGCTACCTGACTACTGAGCCTTCCACAATTTCAGTTGGAATAAATACCCTGCTGTTTATGTTTGTTTTAGATCTTTTGAAAAACGACTTGTGCAACATTTGCTGCCTATGCCAACGTTTATTGAGAGGTATTGCCTTGTCTTTCACAAATAAAGATTTTACAAAAAATAACATTAGAATTGTGAAAGTATGGTGCATGAGTTAAGTTTTATTTGTCTATTCCCTGCTGAATAGTTCTCATTCTGTATTCATTCACCTTCCCAGTTACCATACAGCATGTGCACAGTGCTACAAGTAATGTTATATAGCTCCTCTTCCACAGCATGTCACCATGCTGCATATAATATTGTATGGTTTTCATCCTACACCCAGTCACTATGCAGCATAATCTCATTGCACATTGCTGCATATATTATATGGCTTCCATGCTATATCCAGTCACTATGCAGCATAATCTCAGTGCACATTACTGCATATACTATTATATGGCTTCCAATCTATACCCAGTCACAATGCAGCATAAACTCAGTGCTACCAATATTTTATGTCTACCTCTCCTTGTGCATATTATCTCCCCTGCTACTAGGTGTCAACAGATATGGATTTTTCCATACAGATACCAAGTATGAGCCAACTTTCTCTGTCAATAAATTTTTATTTTTCAATTCAAGACATGTACAGACAATCTTAAAAAATTGTTGTTTAAACATGACAAAGGGTTATTTCCAATTGTTTATGTCACAATGTTCTCATCAAGAGATTAAAAAAAAAAAAAATGAAAAATAGGCATTCAGGGAAGTCACACCCCACCTGGACGCCCCTAATGGGATCATCCTGCGCCCAGGTCAGGCCCCAGCCCGCCATCCTCATATGAAACCAATAAAAAGGAACTCGGAATCTTAATGAAGAACAGTACTATACTCATATACAATAACGCCCATCAAATTTAAGACTCAGAGATACCGCAATAAGAACACAGTAAATAATGATATCAAATCTTTGAATCATGTTTAAGTATCGAAACAAAAATAAAAGAAAAATAAATAAAACAAAAGATAAAAGAACCAAGAAAAGATAGAATAGAAGAAGAAAGAAATAAGAAGAAATCACATGCTGAACATGAGGACCTTTAGGAATTAGAGCGGTCAGGGTCATGCCTGACCTTCAAAGAAACGCCACAGAAAACTGCCCAAGGTTCCCATATTGCCTCAAATTTAGGGATTAAATTAGTTGATATGCTAACCATCTTCTCTTGAGCCATAATCCAAGAGATCTTATTGTGTATAGCCTTAATGGATACCCTGGGCTTCCTCCAAGATCTAGCAATAATAATTTTAGCCCCCAGAAGTATAAAGTGAATCAGTTTTCTAGTTGGTTTAGAAACGTTGGGAATATTGTCATTGAGGAGAGCAACAGAAGCTGACCTAGGTACTGAACACGAAGTGACCTTAAATATGAGATTAAAAATTTTCTTCCAGATCAGCCTGATCCTAGGACATTCCCACCAGATATGCACCATCGAGCCCAATAAATGGCAGCCTCTAAAGCAGTTGGGATCCGATTCTGGGTAGATGGATGCAAGCCATATACCATCTCATGACAACTTTTAAGTTAGCTTCCATGAGGGAGGTGTTCAAAATACTGTGGAATGAGCGAAAGTTGGCCTTTTGCCAGGATCCTAGATCCCAATTTAGCTGGAGGTCATCTTCCCATGCTTTCATGTATGAGGTTTTAGTAGCTGTACAAGTAAGTGAAGAGTAGATGACAGAAATGCCCCCCCTTTGTCCCACAGCCGATCCGCACCAGATCTCATAGTCCGTAAATTTGGGAGGAAGAGGTTTCTCCGTCCAAATATCATTCAAGAATTGTGAAATCTGTTCAAATCTAAATTTTTCGTATGAGCCAACTTTCAAGCCGATAACAATATGAGGTACTAACATTCTGTTTACATCCAGCTGCTCCAGAAGTAGCTTGATATAAGTTGACCCCTAGCCTTTTTTTTTTGTATTCTGACAGCCACTGTCAACTGTCAGAATACAGGAAAAAATAGCAGATAGCAGGGGAATCAATAGCCAGGTTACTATTGACTATTTTATAAATTGCAGTAGCCAATAGCTAGTGGGCTATTGCACCCCCTGCCTGCTGTCAATCAGCAAAGGAGAGGATTTGAGGGAGAACATTCTTCTTCAGGTCTTCCTCTGCTGATTGACAGCAGGCAGTGTGAAGGGGGCACAATACCCAGAGCCTGCTTTTGGCAATTACAATTTGAAACAGCCAATGGCAGTCTGTCTGGCTATGGTTTCCCCACTGCCTGCTATTTGCATTCAGCTGCCATCAAATGAATTGTGCAGAAGGTGGTTAGCGGTGTGTGTGTGTGTGTGTGTGTGTGTGTGTGTGTAGGGGGGGGGTGGCTGGATTTATGGTGGCAAGCTGAATTTTTTTTATTTGTTTTTTGGATTCTGCCAGATGGGCCGCAAGCCGCTGTCAAAGCACCTGACCAAGACTGACAGCTGGTAAATGGAAAACCGAAGTAAGCAATTTGAAGAAGAAAACCAACAACCAAGACAATTGTTACAGGCAAGTCAATATAACCTAACTCTCAGTTAGGTAGTTACATTTCTGAAAGCCAGGCAGGTGGAAAATGGACAAATTTGACCAATCATTTTGCCCTTCCATTCTACAGCGTTTTAAGGCAAAGGTAGGCAACCTTAGAGAGGCAGAGATCTACCTGAACAACATGGGAGACGTCAAAGATCACCGGGCACAGTGTCCTCCAATGTTGCCACCTCACACCTGATTTAAACCTATATTTTCCATACTACCGTGCTGCAATCGTGTGCCTTTCACTGCAACTATTGGTTTCAACATCTCGCCCCCTCACCACCTGTCAAACATGCTTGCATAATTTTTCAGAGGCGTATTGGAGTATTGCTTACCGCACTTGTGAATGAGCCCTTAGTTGCATTTGCCAATAGCACTTTAAGGCTCATTCACATGTGAATTTGGGGGTGGTAAAACCCTGCCCCCAATCCCTTTCCACACTTTAGCTGCTAAGGGGGGGGGGCAGGGTGCCATGGGAGGTGGATGCTTGAGAGTTACTATTAGCTCTCGAGCAACCAGATACTACAGTACCCATGGGGATCGTTGGGTAACTGGGAGTTTACTGTACTACATTCATTATAGTATCTGTGAGTGCAGCTACATAATATATGCACAAGTAAGTTTTTTGTTTTGTGTAACATTCTTACTTTTACCTTGGGTGAAACCCTACTGGAATATTTTTGATTTAGTGGGGGGTCAGAAGCAGACTGAAGGAAACCCTCCAATCATGTAAAGGTACATTTTTCCACAAGTAATCAATTTCTAACAAATTAAATGAATGGATATAGTGAGAAAATAGGCCATTGTGTTACTTAAAATTAAAACTTATGCATTTCCATAGAGTTGCCTGTCGTATTGGATACTTTGAAAATCACAACAGCACAGCTAATAGCACTGAGGAATGATGGTGGCAGTTCATCCTGTGTGGGTATATCGTGTGCATCACCATCTGTCCCATCTAAAGAGTTGAGCTCATTTTCTTGTCAAGCGTCGTACTCTAGGCCTAAACAGGTTGGTTTGCTTTTGGTACCGAAACATTCAATGTGGTACCGAAACATTAAAACTTTGTCTTTTTTTTAAATATCAAACATGTAATTTACCTGCTCTGTGTAAGGGTTTTTGCACAGAGCAGCCCGGATCCTTCTCTTCTCAGGTCCTATGCCGGCGCTCCTGAACCACAGCTCTGTGTGTCCAATCACAAAATGAGCTGTGCCTTGGCCTCGTCTCCTAATTGGCTCACTGGCTGTGATTGACTAGCACCGGGAGCCAATAGCTCCCACCACTACAGAAAGCCAATCAGCAGCGCGAGTCCCCAGAGAGAAAAGGCTCTCGTAGACATCGCTGGATTGAGAGGGGGCTAATGTATGTATTGAGGGGCTGCTGCACACAGAAGGTTTTTTACCTTCTTGCATAGAATACATGAAGGTAAAAAAACTTGCGTCTCTACAACCACTTTAATAAAAAGAACTTTCAAGGCGGTGCCTCCAAGCGGCTGACAGATGGAGAGAAGCGGGTGCCGTTTAGACCCTGTGAAAACATCAGCTTTGGCATGTAGACTGTAATGCCGCGTACACACGACCGTTTTTAATGTCATTGAAAAAACTAAGTTTTTCTCGACGTGATTCTTCTCAAGCCTGCCTTGCCTACACACTATCATAAAAAAAAATGCTCGAGCAAAGCGCGGTGACGTACGAAATGTACGATGGCACTATAAAGGGGAAGTTCCATTCGGATGGCGCCACCCTTTGGGCTGCTTTTGCTGATCCTTGTGTTAGTAAAGTTTGGTGAGAGACAATTCGCGCTTTTCAGCCTCGTGCTCTTCAGTCCATTACAGCGTGACGAATGTGCTATCTCCATTACAAACGCTACGCTCCCGTCTCATCACTTGCTTCTGAGCATGCACGTTTTTTTCAAAAACAACGACGTGAAAAATTAGAGCATGTACCAAATTTTTAATGGCCATTTTTCACGTCATGAAAAATGCTCTGGAGCCCACACACGATAGTTTTTAATGACCAAATTAAAAAATTGCATTTTTCTCGTCATGAAAAATGGTTGTGTGTATAAGCCAATTTGACTGTTGTGTCAAAATGAGATATCTTGTTCAGTCTGGTAGTAGTCTGAATTAATAAGGCAAGTTGTAGGCAAGATGTTGATTTTTTTATACTGGTTTTTGAAAAGTCTACAATATTTTGATGTTTTTATAAATGCTTACATTTTGTTAGTTTTATTTACACAGTTGCATCTGTTAGACCCCTTTCACACTGAGGCAGTTTTCAGGCGGTTTAGCGCTAGAAATAGTCTCTAAAAAGCGCCTGAAAACCGCTTCCCATTCAGTGCAATGAGTACTTTCCCACTGGGGCGGTGCGCTTGTGGAACATTAGAAAAAGTTCTGAAAGCAGCATCTTTGATGATTGTTTTCCTTTTTTTTTTTTTAAACGCCTCACTAGCCCCTAAAAAGCACTGCAGTGTAAAAGGGGTCTTGCATGGCTTTTGGTTCACAAGGAAAATCTAATAAGTCTAATATTTTCCATTTACTTTTTAAAGCTGTTACTTTGACAAACTCTCCTGGGACTTCAAAAGATGTGATCAGTGACGCTGTTAAGAGAAAAATTGCGGCGTTGAAATATCGCCTGAAGGGAATCTCAACACAAAAACACAAAAACTTTTCTCATTAATGTTATTTACCACAGTTAACATCACTTTTCTATTCTGTGTGTTGTAGTTTTTTTTGTATATTTACATAATAATAAAGTTGTGTGCATTGTGTTATTGTTTTTTCCACATCCAGAAAATATTTTGGAATTCAATGGGTATACATTTGGATTATATTTGAAATGCATTGAAAATTTATTTTGAAAACTATCAGAAATGTTTGCTGGTTTTATAGGCCTACAATATATTAAATACAATATACAAATGCATTTCAGAATGTAATAGGAATGTATTATTCAAATTTGGCATTCAAAAGTACATTTACTGCGGTTCACATCTACGCGGCTTCAAAATCGTGTGACTTTGACAGCTGACAGTCTGTTCGACAGTCTGTTGCAGCTTGCTTGCGACTTCATTTACAAAAATCAAGTCATAATGAAGTCGCCCTAAAGAAGTGTAGGAACCTTTTTCTGAGTTGTTAGAACGGTTCCATTGCCGTTAATGGGGCGTGACTTTTCATGCGACTTTGAAATTTCAAGTCACATTACAAGTCATGGCAGTGTGAACTGGCACTTAACATACATTCCAGAATATATTCACAGCATATTTCACAATGTATTCCAAAATGCACTTTGCAATATATTTATGGCTGCAGAAATGTATTGCTAAATGCATTCAGAAGTACATTTAACATATATTCCTGAATATATTCACAATGCATTCCAAAATGCACTTTGCACTTTGCAATATATTTATTGCTGCAAAAATATAATGCTAAATGCATTCAGAAGTACATTTAACATACAGTGGGTACAGAAAGTATTCAGACCCCCTTACATTTTTCACTCTGTTATATTGCAACCATTTGCTAAAATCATTTAGGTTCATTTTTTTTTCCTCATTAAATGTACACACAGCATCCCATATTGACAGAAAAACACAGAATTGTTGACATTTTTGCAGATTTATTAAAAAAGAAAAACTGAAATATCTCATGGTATTCAGACCCTTTGCTGTGTTTGATAATACTGATTGGACTTGATTAGGAAAGCCACACACCTGTCTATATAAGACCTGAGGCTGGGTTCACACTGGTATGACACGACAGTCATACAACTTTCATCCTACTTTGCTCTGCAACATCAGTCCTACATTGATCCTACATTGGTCCGACATCCATCCGACTTTCATGAACAGGATACTACTTTGATCCGACTTTGTGCTAGTCTGACTTGTCCTTTGACCAATCAAAACAATCCCAGGGTGAGATAAATTCCTTTTACTGCTGCTGTAATCACCATGTCGGATGTCAAATGTCGGATGGTCAGGACAAGTATCCTACTTTGATCCGACTTCAATGATATTCAATGGGCTGAAGTAGGATCAAAGTCGGACCAAAGTAGTACAGGGAGCATTTTCAAAGTCGGACCGGAGTCGGCTGTGAACCCAGCCTTACAGCTTACAGTGCATGTCAGAGCAAATGAGAATCATGAGGTCTAAGGAACTGCCTGAGGAGCTCAGAGACAGAATTGTGGCAAGGCATAGATCTGGCCAAGGTTACAAAAAAAAATTCTGCTGCACTTAAGGTTCCTAAGAGCACAGTGGCCTCCATAATCCTTAAATGGAAGACGTTTGGGATGACCAGAACCCTTCCTAGAGCTGGCCGTCCTGCCAAACTGAGCTATTGGGGAAAAAGAGCCTTGGTGAGAGAGGTAAAGAAGAACCCAAAGATCACTGTGGTTGAGCTCCAGAGATGCATTCGGGAGATGGGAGAAAGTTGTAGAAAGTCAACCATCACTGCAGCCCTTCACCAGTTGGGGCTTTATGGCAGAGTGACCCGGCGGAAGCCTCTCCTCAGTGCAAGACACAGGAAAACCCGCATGGAGTTTGCTAAAAAAAAAACACCTGAAGGACTCCAAGATGGCGAGAAATAATATTCTCTGATCTGATGAGACCAAGATAGAACTTTTTGGCCTTAATTCTAAGCGGTATGTGTGGAGAAAACCAGGCACTGCTCATCACCTGTCCAATACAGTCCCAACAGTGAAGCATGGGGGTGGAAGCATCATGCTGTGGGGGTGTTTTTCAGCTGCAGGGACAGGACGACTGTTTGCAATCGAGGGAAAGATGAATGCAGCCAAGTACAGGGATATCCTCGACGAAAACCTTCTCCAGAGTGCTCAGGACCTCAGACTGGGCCGAAGGTTTACCTTCCAACAAGACAATGACCCTAAGCACACAGCTAAAATAACGAAGGAGTGGCTTCACAACAACTCCGTGACTGTTCTTGAATGGCCCAGCCAGAGCCCTGACTTAAACCCAATTGAGCATCTCTGGAGAGACCTAAAAATGGCTGTCCACCAACATTTACTATCCAACCTGACAGAACTGGAGAGGATCTGCAAGGAGGAATGGCAGAAGATCCCCAAATCCAGGTGTGAAAAACTTGTTGCATCTTTCCCAAAAAGACTCATGTCTGTATTGGATCAAAAGGGTGCTTCTACTAAATACTGAGCAAAGGGTCTGAATACTTAGGACCATGTGATATTTCAGTTTTTCTTTTTTAATAAATCTGCAAAAATGTCAACAATTCTGTGTTTTTCTGTCAGTCAATATGGGGTGCTGTGTGTGTACATTTATGAGGAAAAAACATGAACTTAAATGATTTTAGCAAATGGCTGCAATATAACAAAGAGTGAAAAATTTAAGGGGTCTGAATACTTTTCGTACCCACTGTATATTTATGAATATATTTGCAGCACATATTTCGCAATGCATTCTGCAATATATTTCAAAATATGTCAGCATGTATTCAATAATATATTCACAAATATATTGAAATATATTTTTGAAATATATTGAATATGGCCAAAATTGTAGTATTTCAAATTTATATCAATATATTTGGGAAAAATATATAGAGATTTTTTTTTTAAATATATTTAAAATATATTTTTCTTCCACGTGGGCCAGTACACTGGTAATAGGAGGTGAGATAACTCGGGGAAGACCTACAGAGTGCCATGCGGGAGGTAATGCCCATCCGAGTGGCGGCAGCCAAGAAATTGCTGTTACACCAGTCGCAGCGTATTTTTGAACAGGGTGAGAGGACCGGACAACTTCTGGCATGGTTGTCTAGAGCAGCGCTTCTCAACTCCAGTCCTCAAGGCGCCCCAACAGGTCATGTTTTCAGTCTTTCCATTATTTTGTACAGGTGATTTGATCAGTTTCACTGCCTTAGTAATTACCACAGCTGTTTCATCTGAGGGAAATCCTGAAAAGATGACCTGTTGGGGCGCCTTGAGGACTGGCGTTGAGAAACACTGGTCTAGAGAGTAGTCAGCAATGACCTCTATTGCCAATATTAAAGATGCAACAGGACAGTTGCTGACTGACCCCAGGGATATAAATGGTTGCTTTGTCTCCTTTTATCAAAATCTTTATTCATCTAGATTGGGGTACTCCACAGCGGAGCTTCATGCTTTTGTGGATGATATTTCTCTTCCATCACTTTCTGAGGCAGCCTGCCGAGGGCTCGACGCTCCGCTCACCCTGAAAGAGCTCCAGTGCTCTATTAGTTCTCTCCAATCAGGAAAGACCCCGGGAGATAATGGGTTCCCTGCAGAATTTTATAAGGCCCACGCAGAAATCCTGGCCAGTAGATTGTTTGAGGTCCTTTCTGCCTCCTTTGAGTCTTCTTCCCTGCCCCCCTCCATGTCTAGGGCTATTATTGTGGTGGTCCCTAAACCTGGCAAGGATCTAGAACTATGCTCCTCATATAGACCCATCTCGCTCTTCAACGTGGATGCAAAAACTAGGCAGGGTTGTCCCCTCTCCCCAGCTCTCTTTGCTCTGCCTATTGAGCCGCTGGAGGTGCTCCTGAGAACTTCAGGGGAGGTCAAGGGTATGTCATTCCCCTCACTGGTTGAAAAAGTATCCCTGTACGCCGAAAACACGCTTTTGTATCTCCGGGATGCCCAGCAGTCATTGACGGTGGCTCTCGCTATTATTGACCGCTTTGGCTCCTTCTCAGGAGTCAGGGTGAACTGGGACAAATCGCTCCTGTTCTCCTTGACAGATGTGCCTCCAATAGCAGATCCACTGGTTCCCCTCAAGTGGGTCTCGCGCTTTAAATACCTGGGGATACATATTCAAAATGATCCAAAGCGTTACCTAGAAGATAATGTATATCCTATTCTCCAACAATTTCTTCAGCGTTGTTCGGTATGGAAGGCTCTCCCACTGACCCCGGTAGGAAGGGTGAATGTAAATAAAATGTCCTTCCTCCCAAATTCCTATAGGTCTTCTGCCACACCCCGGTCTCTATTCCTAATGCCTTTTTTGCTAAACTTGATTGGGCTATCACCTCTTTTGTCTGGACAGGTTTGACCCCTAGGAGTGGCTAGGAATACACTGCAGCCTTCACTGAGAGGGGGGACTCTGCTTGCCCAACTTTAGGAAGTATTATTGGGCAGAAGTGTTGGTTACTGTGAGGTGGTGGTTCGCCCAGGATATCTCTAACCCGGCGGTTAATTTAGAAGCGGCGCACTTGGGCTCCTACTCAGAACTTAGTAACATGGTTTACAGAGGTCCAGGATATAGCCCCCAAGGTACTAAACCCATGAAAGCGACGGTGGCGGTATGTAAACAGGTTTCCTTGCATCTTAATGACCTGGGCACTGCTTCCCCCCAATCTCCGCTATGGGGTAACCCCTCCCTAAAACATCTTCAGTGAAGGGCGTCCGCTCTAGTTTGTAGAAATGAAGCGTAGATATCAGCTCCCTCCCTGGATGTTTTTTTAGGTACCTGCAGCGTAGGCATGCTGCTCGAGCGCAATTTCCAGATGGGGTGGATATTGCTACTCACTCGGTCGAGTCCCTCCTCACGCCACCAACATAGATCGGACGTTGGCCTTTATTTACTTTTGACTTGCATGCAGAGACACCTCTAAAATGCTCAGATTGTTTAATGTGTGGCAACGAGATATCCCGGCCTTGACGGAGGAGGATTGGTCTGAGGGTCTGCAACTATACATCCCATGTATGTTATCGGCTAAAGATCGCTTTGTGCAACTGAAGTTTTTGCACAGAGTGTATTATACTCTGAATAGGCTGTCCATTATTTACCCGGGGGTGGAAAATACGTGCCCAAAATGCAGGCAGTCGGTGGGGACCTTTCTTCACATGGTTTGGTCGTGTCCTATCCTTCAGACTTACTGGCGGGCAGTGGTCGCTGATGTCAATAGCGTGTCTGGTCTGCACTTAGATATTGATCCGCTTGTCTTTCTCCTGGGTATTACTGACAACCTGGCAATTACTAAACACGTTAAGCTGTTTGTATTCTATGCAGCCTGTTATGCCAGGGAGACAATTTTATCCAAAATGGAAACTCCCTGATCCTCCTGTGCTCTCGTTCTGGAGAGCCCAAATAAAACGCTGTACTACCACTATATAAAATGACTTATATGAGCCATAACTGCCCACAGAAGTTTGACAACATTTGGGCAGCATGGGTGGAAGCTAGACACCTTACAATCTGAAAAGCTCCTGAATTCTCCTCTATAGCTTTGTGGATCTGAGACAGTTTGATAAGATTATACCCCCTTCCTTCAGAGCTGCTCCTTGACGGATGTGGGCCCTGATTCTCCCTCATCCCCCCTGCTTCCCTTCCCCCCCTTCCCCTCTTGTACTCCTGATTTTGTTCCCCTGCTGGGTTGCTGCCCCTCCCCACTCTCCCTGCCCCGCTCCCCCCACCTTTACTTCCTCAAAAAGGTCCTGGAGCGTGTGACCGCCTTTTCTGTCCATATGCTCTACTAATTTATATGAGGTCTGCTGTCTGCACTCTGGTAAATTGTTTAGTCCCAACACTGTAATCGCAAGTAATTACCTAGTCGTATTGTGATATTGATTTCTTTAGTTTACATCCCAGCACCAATCAGTGGCGTCATTAGGGTTGGTGTCACCCGGTGCGAAAAAAAATGGTGCCAGTCCACCCTCAGTACAGACCCCCATCCCTCAGTACAGACCCCCCCACTAAGTACAGACCCCACCCCATCAATATAAACCTCCCCCTCAGTGCAGACCCCCCCATCAGTGCAGACATCCCCACCTCAGTGCATACACCCCATCAGTACAGACACGCCCACCTTAATGCAGACCCCCCCTCAGTGCAGACCCCCCACCTCAATGCAGACACCCCCACCTCAGTGCAGACCCTTCCACCTCAGTGCAGACACCACCCCTCAGTGCAGACCCCCCCAGCAGTACAGACACCCCCCTTTAGTGCAGACCACCCCCAGCAGTACAGACATCCCCCTCAGTGCAGACCCCCCAGCAGTACAGACATCCCACTCAGTGCAGACCCCCCAGCAGTACAGACATCCCCCTCAGTGCAGACCCCCCAGCAGTACAGACATCCCCCTCAGTGCAGACCCCCCAGCAGTACAGACATCCCCCTCAGTGCAGACCCCCCAGCAGTACAGACACCCCCCGCAGTGCAGACCTCCCCCAACAGTACAGACCTCCCCCAACAGTATAGACGCCCCCCTTACAGACCTCAGAACAGCAGATACACACAGCGGTGTGTGTCCCTCGAGCGCGGGCTCCTCCTCTGTGGATGTAAACAGAGAGGAGGGGGAGGCAGCTTTGTTCCGCTCCGCTGAGGGACACAGCCGCGGCGCGAGGCACAGGGCAGCGGGCGGTGTTAGTGGTGCCGCTACCCACGGGTGTCACCCCTCTGGCGGGTGTCACCCGGGTGCAGCCCGCACCCGCCTAGCAATGCCACTGGCACCAATCTGAGTTGTAAAACCTGTTAATTTGAGCTTCTGTATATATGCTTTTATTCACAAGTGTATGCCACTATTGCTTCAATAAACATTCCTTATGTTAAAAAAACTAGAGCAATGCTCAAAATTTATATTTGACTTAAATCATAAAACATGGATCATATAAAAAAGGACAATGCTAATGAAATACAATTCTCAAAAATAAATTATAATATATGATACGCAAATTGATAATTAAATCACGCATTTTCAATAAAAGCATTGACCTCCACATCTGCATTCAGACCCAGTGGTCTGAGACCTAACCCTGTAAATTCAGTTCATTTCTAATTTGGAAATCTCACGTCTCCTCCACCCTCCCCTCCAATGTAATTTTAACTCATCTATTCCAAGAAAAGATGTACCTCTAGGGTCTTTGTTATGAACTTCCAGGTAATGTCTTGAAACTGGATGTCCTTTAACCACTTCAATACCAGGCACTTTCACCCCTTCCCGCCCAGGGTAATTTTCACCTTTCAGCGCTGTCGCACTTTGAATGACAATTGCACAGTCATGCTACACTGTACCCAAACTACATTTTTATCATCATTTTGTTCCCACAAATACAGCTTTCTTTTGGTGGTATTGGATAACCTCTGCTGGATGTCAAATGACGCCCAGTCAGGATAACTGAACCACTTCCTGGCCATCAATCTGCTATAGGCCGGGCGGGAAGTGGTTAAACCCTCTTTTAATGTTGTAATATGTTCATGAAGCCTTACTTGTAAGGGGCCTACTGTGCGTCCAACATATTAGAATCCGCATGGACAAGTAAGGAGATATACAACATTGGGAGTAGAACACGTAATGAAAGTCCTAATCTGAAAATTCTGAGAAGTACTATGGGACGTGAAATTAGTGGTTACGAATGGTATTGATAGAACTGCGCCCTTTTTCATATTTGTGATCACCTGTAGGAATCGCTGGATTTTTGTTTTTTACCTTTTTTAAGTAAAGTCCTTGCTTTATAGATCTATGCTATGTGGAGGCTTTTTTCCACGCTTTATGCACTTTTTATGCTGCTGAGCCCCTGGAGGGGTATCCCTGCAAAACATCAACTCACTCTCTGAGATCTATGCTCCTTTTTTCCTGCTTGTCGTGGAAGGATCCCAGGAATAAGTGGATGGAAGCTATGGTGAACTAACAAATACGCACTAGGAGAAGCTACAGGATCGCCACTCTTACCCTCGCTTTTCAGACCCACCCCTAACAGGCGTTTGGGTCCACGTCATATGGTAAGAGTACCCATCCTTTATTATCTTTTCATCCAAGGCTCCCCAAGGGGTTCCCCTCCTTCAGCTTCCTACCACCAAGATTGTTATCCCCTCAACATCTTCCTTCCCTGGGATACCTCATTCCCATTGTTTATAGACATTGATATATGGACTCCCCACACTGGAGCCTAACATACATCTTGTTCTGTTCTAGGGATAACGTTTGTATTGATTCATCACATGATACACACATTAGCAGCATTATACCGTTTTTGTTTTAACCACAGAATGTTTAAATAGTTGGTATTTATGCACTTTAGTGGATCACTTATAGGACAATCTCCTACTTATGTATAATTTTTTTGGTATATGTGATTATATACTTTCATATTATTTATGACCACTAATTACTAGCGCTGCACTTTTTACTTTCCATTATTGATAGAACATACTGGGCACCTCTTGCATTTATAAAACCCAATCATGTTCTGAAATATCAACTTGTTTTTGAGGAGGTCGCATGCATTGGGAGCCACAATGCCTTTAAAGGGAGGAAGCTCCCAAAAACACAACCTGTGCTTGAGCTGGAAAGGTTGAACCTAGCACACAATCACTTTTGAGGATATGCCAATGTTTCCGCATGAGCATCTTTAAGATATTATAAATGTTGATGAGAATAATTGGTAATATAAAAGGTAAAGAGAAATGATTTCCCTCGGTGGCAACCCTCGGTCTTTCTATTAGAAGGGAGTTCCTGTCCATATCTTGCGTAGTGGACACCATCTGATTTAAAACATGCACAGAGTACCCTTTATTGATGAATCTTTTAGTCAAAACATCTGCCTGTACTTGAAAATCCTCTACCCTGGTACAGTTATGTCGTAAGCGTATGTATTGACTTTTGGGAACAGAATATAACCATGGTTGATAATAATGACAGCTACAGTGGGGCAAAAATGTATTTAGCCAGCCACCAATTGTGCAAGTTCTCCCACTTAAAAAGATGAGAGGCCTGTAATTGTCATCATATGTATACCTCAACTATGAGAGACAAAATGTGGAAACAAATCCAGACAATCACATTGTCCGATTTGGAAAAAACATATTTGCAAATTAGTGGAAAATAAGTATTTTGGTCACCTACAAACAAGCAAGATTTCTGGCTCTCACAGACCTGTATCTTCTTCTTGAAGAGGCTCCTCTGTCCTCCACTCATTACCTGTATTAATGGCACCTGTTTGAACTTGTTATCAGTATAAAAGACACCTGTCCACAACCTCAAACAGTCACACTCCAAACTCCACTATGGTGAAGACCAAAGAGCTGTCGAAGAACACCAGAAACAAAATTGTAGACCTGCACCAGGCTGGGAAGACTGAATCTGCAATAGGCAAGCAGCTTGGTGTGAAGAAATCAACTGTGGGAGCAATAATTAGAAAATGGAAGACATACAAGACCACTGATAATCTCCCTCGATCTGGGGCTCCACGCAAGATCTCACCCCGTGGGGTCAAAATGATCACAAGAACGGTGAGCAAAAATCCCAGAACCACACGGGGGGGACCTAGTGAATGCCCTGCAGAGAGCTGGGACCAACGTAACAAAGGCTACCATCAGTAACACACTACGCCGCCAGGGACTCCGATCCTGCAGTGCCAGACGTGTCCCCCTGCCAGTATATGTCTGGTTTGCTAGAGAGCATTTGGATGATCCAGAAGAGGATTGGGAGAATGTCATATGGTCAGATGAAACCAAAGTAGAACTGTTTGGTAGAAACACAACTCGTCGTGTTTGGAGGAGAGAGAATGCTGCGTTGCAACCAAAGAACACCATACCTACTGTGAAGCATGGGGGTGGAAACATGCTTTGGGGCTGTTTCTCTGCAAAGGGAACAGGACGACTGATCCGTGTACATGAAAGGGGCCATGTATTTTGAGATTTTGAGTACAAACCTCCTCCCATCAGCAAGGGCATTGAAGATGAAACGTGGCTGGGTCTTTCAGCATGACAATGATCCCAAACACACCGCCCGGGCAATGAAGGAGTGGCTTCGTAATAAGCATTTCAAGGTCCTGGAGTGGCCTACCCAGTCTCCAGATCTCAACCCCATAGAAAACCTTTGGAGGAAGTTGAAAGTCTGTGTTGCCCAGCGACAGCCCCAAAACATCACTGCTCTAGAGGAGATCTGCATGGAGGAATGGGCCAACATACCAGCAACAGTGTGTGACAACCTTGTGAAGACTTACAGAAAACATTTGACCTCTGTCATTGCCAACAAAGGATATATAACAAAGTATTGAGATGAACTTTTGATATTGACCAAATACTTATTTTCCACCATAATTTCCAAATAAATTCTTTCCAAATCAGAATATGTGATTGTCTGGATTTGTTTCCACATTTTGTCTCTCATAGTTGAGGTATACCTATGATGACAGTTACAGGCCTCTCATCTTTTTAAGTGGGAGAACTTGCACAATTGGTGGCTGACTAAATACTTTTTTGCCCCACTGTATCTTCAGGGATAAAGGCATTCCTGTCAGGGGGATTAAGGTAGGTGAGGTAAAAATAGGATTTTTATAACGGCTTACCTGTAAATCCTTTCTTTGGAAGTACATCACGGGACACAGAGCACCATAGTCATTACTATGTGGGTTATACGCCACCTTCAGGTGATTGGACACTGGCATAATCAAAGACAGGAAGTCCCCCTCTATATAACCCCTCCCATACAGGGAGTACCTCAGTTTTTGTAGCAAAGCTATATATATATATATATATATATATATATATATATATATATAAATATCCCAACAAGAGGGGAGGGACCTCTGTGTCCCGTGATGTACTTCCAAGAAAAGGATTTTACAGGTAAGCCGCTATAAAAATCCTATTTTCTTTATTGTACATCACGGGACACAGAGCACCATAATCATTACTATGTGGCATGTCCCAAAGCAATGCCATCTGAGGGGAGGGAGACACAAAATAAAGCAGACCGCCATCAGACGTGAGGACCTATACTGCTGCCTGCAGTACACTGCGCCCAAAAGCGGCATTCTCCTGCTGGCCTACATTCACCTGGTAAAATCTAGTGAATGTATGTACTGACGACCAAGTCGGGGCCCAAAAAGCACTTACTGCCCTGGTAGAATGTGCTCTAGGTTGAAAGGTCGGAACCTTTCCCTTCAAACCATAAGCCTGAATAATAACCTGACGAATCCACCTAGAAATAGTCAATTTTGACACTGCCTCCCCTCTCCTGGGGCCTTCCAGCAGCACAAAGCGTCAGTCTTCCGTACCTGAGCAGTCGCCTTCAGATAGACCTTAACCGCTCTCACATCGAGAGAGTGTAGTAATTTCTCTTCTGCAGAACGGGGTTCTGGAAAAAAAAATGTAGGTAGGGAAAACATCTTGATTCATATGAAAACTAGATACTACCTTAGGCAAAAAGGATGGGCGAGAACGCAACACCACCTTATCCTTCTGAATAATCAAGTACGGTTCTTTACAAGAGAAAGCTGCCAACTCAAACTCTTCTTGCGGAGGTTACCGCAACCAAGAACACCAACTTCCTTGTCACAAGGATCAAGGGCACATGGCGCATCGGCTCAAAAGGCTGTCCTTGTAAAGCCGACAAAACTAGACTCAAATCCCACGGGCACAAGGGAGGCCTAACTGGTGGATTTATACGCGACCCCTTGTATAAAGGCACGGATCAAAGAATGCGAAGCAAGCAGCCTTTGGAAAAAACACTGACAAGGCCGAAATCTGACCTTTGATAGTACTCAAGGCTAGCTTCATTTCCACTCCTAATTGCAGGAAGGCAAGGACTCTACCTATGACACACGTAGTAACAAGGGGAGAAAAGGGATTTTTGCGGTGCTATAGATATGGTAATGAGAAAACCATACAGGAGAAATAATAAAATTTCAATATTTATTGGTATGATTCAATAAAAAAAAGCACAAAAGAAACACATGACAGTGGTTGCAATTGTTGAACAACAAACAGCTGGATGGTCAATGAGCGAAGGTATCGGCTGGTTAAATACAGTTCAAAATTACACGTGACGTCCCGACATGTTTTGCAATATCGCTTCATCGGGGGACATACGGATACAGAGTAGAGATTGTATGATATTAGACACAAATACAAAAATAAGTAAATTAGAAGCAAATATCTGACAATTCAATCACAGTATTATATACATGAATAGGACCAGTGTGCAAATATTCAAAACATCCGCCCTCCCCATAGGCAAAAAACAACATACCCAGCCAGAGGGAGCCTCCCAGAAATGACCACTATCCAGCAGAGGGCATACGCAGGCCCAAAGGTGGGAGCTCTGTATGCAGCCACAAAGAGCGTACAGAGGCCCGGCTAAAAAGGAGAGGAGATGGAAAAATTGTAATGCAAAAAATAAGAAAAAGGGTCTGGAAGCAGCTGAGGAAATTTATGAAGATAATGGGATGAAGAGGTGTATGAAAATAGGATTTTTTTGTTCTCACCGTAAAATCCTTTTCTCTGACGTCCATGGACTGACACAGCATCTTCAATCTTGACAAAGTGGGTTATGTTCCTGCTCATAGGAGACGACTAGGCAGAATGTTAGATGTTTTAACATATATTATGGAGGACCAAGTACGGCGGTTTGCAAGACAAGGCCGCCAACTCGGAAACCTTTCTGACAGAAGTAATGGCTACCAGAAAAGCCACCTTCTGAGATAAAGTTAAGAGAGGAATCTCTCTGATGTTTTCAAAAGGAGGTTCCTGAAGAACCGAGAGCACCAAATTCAAATCCCAAGGAGGAAGAGGTGGTTTAACAGGGGGGAGCACATGTCGGACCCCCTGTATGAAGGTACTAATCAAATAATGGCCCGCTAGCGGCCTCTGAAAGAAAATAGCCAAAGCTGAAATCTGACCCTTAATGGTGCTTAAGGCAAGCTTTTGGGTCACAGCACGCTGTAAAAACAGCAATATCCTGGGAACGGAATACGTCCGTAGACGCCAATCCAGCTCCTCACACATAGCGATGTAGGCCCTCCAGGTACGTTGGTATATCTTCCTGGAGGAAGATTTCCGTGCCCTCAGCATGGTCGAGATGACTGAATCCGAGAGACCCCGGTCTCTCAGCACCTGGCTTTCAATAGCTATGTCGTTAAAGCCAGCGACTGTAAAGCAGGATGAAGTATGGGACTTTGAGACAGAAGGTCCTCCCGCATCGGCAGTCGCCATGGAACGTCCACCACTAGGCGCACAAGATCGGCGTACCAAGGACACAGAGGCCAATCTGGAGCGATGAGGATTACCAGAATCCCCTCGGCCTCCACCCTGCGAAGCAACCAAGGAAGCAGCTTCAGTGGAGGATAGCCATAAATCAGCCGATACCGACCCCATGGGGCCACCAACGCGTCTGCCCAGGGATCCCTGGACCTGGCCACGAATCTCGACACCTTGCAAATGAGTTGAGAGGCCAGGAGGTCCACATCCGGCGTGCCCCACCTCCGGCAGAGGAGGTGAAACACCTCCGGATGCAAGGACCATTCCCCCTGGTCCAACATCTGGCGGCTCAGATAGTCCGCCTGCCAGTTGTCTACTCCTGGAATGTAAACGGCTGACAGAGCCGGCACGCTTCTTTCCACCCACCTTAGGATATGAGCGACCTCGGATGCCGCAGCTGAGCTCCGAGTTCCCCCCTGATGGTTGACATAAGCCACCGCCGTGGCGTTGTCGGATTGGATCCCGACCTGGGAATCCTCCTCGACCACGAGGAGAGGCACAGTCTGATTGCCCGGAGTTCCAGGACATTGATCGGCAGACGGGACTCATCCGGAGACCAGAGCCCTTGGGCTGACAGAACTCCCCAGACTCCGCCCCAGCCCGAAAGACTGGTGTCCGTTGTGATCACAGTTCACTAAACAGGAAGGAACGACTTTCCCCAACCGAAGGGCCGGGGATCTCAGCCACCACGTGAGGGATGCCCTGACCAGGTGACTCACCTGGATCTGACGATCCAGTGATAATGGAGACTTGTTCCAGCAAGATAGGATCTCCTTTTGTAAGACTCGAGTGTGGAATTGGGCATACGGTACCGCCTCGAAGGAAGCCACCATGAGTCCCAGGACCCACATTCAAAAACGGAGTGACGACCATTTGCGGGACGTCAGCACCCGTACCGCAGATTGAAGAGTCTGTAACTTGTCTAAGGGTAGAAATACTCTCACCTCCGAGGAGTCCAGAATCAATCCGAGGTACTCCAGACGCTGAGTCAAAACCAGGACCGACTTCTGAATGTTCATCAGCCAGCCAAATTCTCAGAGGGCCTGACTGGCTATCACCACATTTTCCTCTAATTCTGAGCCAGAGTCTGCTCTCAGAAGAAGATCGTCTAGATAGCCCACTATAGCAATGCCTCGCTGTCTCAGCAAAGCTAGAATCGGGGCAAGCACCTTGGTGAAAACCCGCGGTACTGACGCCAAACCGAAGGGAAGAGCCACAAACTGAGTGGTCTTCGCCTATCGTGAAGCGCAGAAACTTCTGGTACACCGCGCAGATTGGGACATGCAAGTAGGCGTCCTTGATGTCCAAGGATGCCAGAAAATCCCCCGGGTGGAGCGCAGCAATCACCAAGCGAATGGATTCCATGCGGAATTTCCGAACCTTCACAAAGGCATTTAGGGCCTTGAGATCCAGAATTGGACGGACTCCGTCCTTCTTTGGGACCACAAACAGATTCGAATAAAATCCCTGAAACCTCTCCTTTGACGGCACCGGCACAATTACTCCGCACCTCAGCAAGTCCTGCACTGCCCCTAACAGGGCAGCCCAACGCGCTGGAAGGAGAGAGAGAGATTTGAGGGAAAGAATCTGTCTGGTGGCCAGGAAAGGAACTCTATCCTGTACCCCGAGGTAACCACCTCGCATACCCACCGGTCGGAGATCCGGGAGGTCCACCAATCCGCGAACCTGCAAAGTCGTCCCCCCACCCCAGAGACGAGCGGGGGAAAGACTTCATGCTGTGGCGGGCTTGTTTGCCGGCTTGGTTGGCTTACGCACCCAGGGATGCTTCTGTCCCCCAGCCGCACCCTTGTCAGTCCGGGAGAATTTTTCCCCGGGATTTGACTGACAAAAAAACCTCTTCTGAGTGGGAAAGGAAGGACCCGGCTTACTGCGCGGCTCCTTCGCCTTAGGAGGCTGAGGAAGAAGGGTGCTCTTACCCCCCCGTGACATTTTTAATAATGTCATCCAGGGAAGCACCAAATAGCCTTCAGCCCTTGAAAGGCAAATTCATTAGGAGCTTCTTAGAGGCCAGGTCAGCTGACTAGCATTTCAACCAGATTAGGCGACGCAAAACCACCGCAGACACTGAGGCCCTAGATATTAGGGGGGCAACGTCCATAGTGGCATCGCACACATACACCAGGCCCTGTACCATTTGGTCTGCCAGTGTAATGCATTCCGGAGGAAGATTATGCTCCTGCGCATACTGGTGCATAAGCTTTGCCCATTCCGTGAGCGTCTGAGTCACCAGGGTCGCCACTACAAGAGGACGCAGCGCGGATCCCAGCATGGTGAACATGGCTCTGCTCACCATTTCAGACTTCCTATCCGTAGGGTCCTTAAAAGCAGGGGTCCCCTCAACCAGGAGAGTTGTGGCTTTATTCAACCGGGCGACCGGGGGGGTCGACCACCAGAGGAGAGGCCCATTTTTTAATCAGGCTGTCCTCAAAGGTGTACCTAACCGCCAGACGCTGCGAGACCGCAAAGGTCTTCTGTGGTTTGTCCCAAACCTGGTCTTTGAATCTGTCAAAAAAAGGTGTATTAGGGAAAAACCTTTTTAGAAGGCTTAGCTTGAAAAGAACCAAAGGAGACTGACTCCATCACAGGTTCCTCAGCCGCAGCATCCAGCTTGAGAGTGTCCCTCACAGCATCAATGAGTTCACTAACAAGTGTCCTGTCTTGTACTGACCCAGATAAGGGGTCTTCCTCACAAGGAATGTCCTGGTCAAAAATATCAAAATATCGTGCATGTCGTGACAGTTGATAGAAGAATCACAAAAATAAAATAATAAAAGTTCAAAAAAGAACAAAACATTTCTTCAAGAGACTGGCTCTGAAGAGAGCCACGTCCTCTCCTCTGCTAGGCAGAAAAAAAAAACGAAGGCTGCTGGCTGCAAGTAGGAGGGTTATGCCCGGGGGGACCACCCCCTGGGTGGGGCTGTTCAGCTCCGGTAAGGGAATGTATGTTAAAACATCTAACATTCTGCCTAGTCTTCTCCTATGAGCAGGAACATAACCCACTTTGTCAAGATTGAAGATGCTGTGTCAGTCCATGGATGGTAAGAGAAACTATTTTTATGGTAATGAGTAGAAAAGCAAAAACCACTTACTTAAAATCAGGTAAGAAAACACATGGGGTGGAGGATACCCAAAAATGCAGTCATGCGATGAGTATGACCGGCAACAAAGTAGAGAGATTTTCCTTATAGAGATTCACTATAAAATTAATTAATGAGAAAGAAAATGAGCCAACAAGGCGGCATAGGATAGAAATGCAAAGTAGCCAGCAAGATACACAAAAGAAGAAAAAGCCTAGTATGCACTAGATATATATATATTTTGGTATAAGCATAGAAAGATGGATTGGGGACAGTGGAAGGGAAAGATCAGAGAAGACAGGATCAAATCCCCTTTTTACACAATGCGGAGGATTAACCCACTAGGTTCCACAGGGAGTATAACAAGTATGCTCTACTGCATATACAGACTGATTTTACGGTGGTGGGTTTATATTAACACTTTAACTCACTTCCTCAGCCATCAGTAAAAACAGTAGATAAAACATTTCCAAATAAAAAATAAAAAAAATAATTATTTGAATTGCAATGGTTAAACCACGGAGTGGATCACTTGGGACATTATCAATTATTATTTTTAATATTCATCATTTGTGTCCACAGAAGGATCTTTATCCCTGCTGGACACACATTTGCACTTTACTAATTTTTTAGAAAACTGATTAAGTTAAGAAGCAGACCCCTTGTGACTTAATTGAGTAGTGTTCAGGTTTATTGATAAAATTTGTGCGGTTTCAAAAAATGAACTTTGTACTATTTGCGGATCACATGTATTTGATATTTTACAGATCTAAGAGATATTCCTATTTTTAGGAATTTATGGTATTTAGTGGCACATATTTATTAGGAATAGCAGTTTTTTTGAGGTACACATTGATAACATCATAAAGTGCTCCAGCAGCCATGTATATTCATAAATGTATGCGTTGTGCTGGTGCTTCAAAAACTCGTGCTCCCCTTCTTTTTCTGCACTCACCAGAAAGCTCTCCCCACAAGGGGGTAAACCGCATTCACAGCACACACTGGCTGAGATCTGGTATACGTTGTTACACACATTTTGTAAACACAGTATCAATTAATTTATTATCTACTTTATAGAGCAGCGCCACACCCACTTTACAATTTTTACTGTTCTGAGACTCTACCTTGGTAGTTGTTGCAGTGGAGGCAGCAGTTCTTTATATTTGTAATACTAACCTTTGCGCAGAGCCACTTTATTTATCTTAGTCACTAAGTGGCTTTAAAGCGGTTGTATACCCCGCTTTGTGATTTTTACCTACAGGTAAGCCTGTAATAAGGCTTACCTGTAAACACAGTTTTAATTATTTTATAGAGCAGCGCCAGACCCACTTTCAATGTAGGCATATATGTGGGAGCAGGGCCAGTCTCCAATTTTTGCCAGGTTTTGAATTGCTTCCAATCTAGATAAAAAAGCTGAGACCCTGGAAAATGGTGAAGGAAAGGGATGGTCGGCAGTCAGAATGACATCCAAAATAGTATTTCTTTATTAAGTACATGTACAAAGCCGATAGATAAGTCCTTAGCCACGATGAAGGACTAACGTCCGAAACGCGTGTGTACTTGTACATGTATTTTATTAAGTACATGTACTTAATAAAGAAATACTATTTTGGATGCCATCCTGAGTGCCGACCATCCCTTTCCTTATGCTGGTACATTGAAGTTGTCAGCAGCCTCAAGGTCTGAGCACCGGGCAGAGCTTTTATGTGGGAAGGTTGCAGCACCTATACACCCGTTTACCCTGGAGAATGGTGGTTGTTGCAATTTTAGTATGGCGCATGAAATTCACACAGCGGTTTATCAATGCAAATTTTCAGAAAAGAATACACTGAGTTTTAGTGAACACAAACACAATATAATACCCAATTTTTTGGTAAAACATAAGAGGTTACGCAGAGAAACTAGATATTAAACATGTCACACTTTAAAATTCCGTATGCTCTTGGAACGGTACCAAACTACGGTACCTAAAAGTATGTGGTGTGATCCCCATTTACATATGCGTGCAGGACCTACGGGACACGAGACAAAGTGACAAAATCCTCGTCACACGCTGTGTCCCAGAAAGCAGATGCTACCAGCCGCATCCTCATCCCCAAGCAGATACCTGTCTACCTGAATTGTTTTGCAGTGTTAGAAAATACGTTCATACATACATATCTTTCATATCATTACCAAAAGACACATATACATTACAAAAAATTAGACATTACATACAATTGGTAATGATATGAAACATATGTACAAGAAAACTTGAATAAATCAAATTTAAATTAAAAGAAAATACGTTCATGAGCTCATGACTACCGACAAAATAGCAATTAATTTTACTACCGACATTTGGAGTTCAGACGTCAGTCCAACGAGCATGCTTAGCCTGACAGCGCAGTGGATAGATGCCAAATTTCAATTGCAAAACATCCTACTTAACGCATGTGAGTTTGTTGGATCACATACTGCAGCAGCAATATCTGACGCTTTAAAAACCATGCTTGGCACATTGAGAAGTCTAAAGTGCATTTGATTATCCGAGATAATGCGTTAAACATGGCAAAGGCAATGGAGGACAGTGAACTTAAAAGCATTCAGTGTATGGCACACACGCTGCAATTGGCTGTGAATGAAGGATTGCTGAGTCAGCGCACCATATCTGATATCGTATCAAAAGGAAAGAAAAATTGTGGGTCACTTTAAGCATTCTGCGCTTGCCTATTCCAGATTACAGCTTTACAGATACAGTTTGGAATGCCACCAAAATGACTGCAGCAAGATGTAGCCACTCGTTGGAACAGTATCTATTATATGCTGCAAAGTCTTTTCGAACAAAAGCGTGTTTTAGCTGCATACATTGCAGATTACGAGCTGCCGGCAACACTGAGTGGAAAATAGTTTGTCTCTTCTATGTCCATTTGAACAATTAGCAAAAGAAATAAGCTCAGCTAATGCTTCCATTGCTGAAGTTATTCCCTTGATTCCCTTGATTGCTGCACTGAAGCGTCTGCTAAGAAAAGAGGTAGAACCAGACCATGGCGTAAAAATGGCTAAAACACTATGGAGGCCGTTAACAACCGGTTTCAAGACACAGAGTTCAACTCTCTGTACTGCATTGCAACAGTTCTAGATCCTCGATTTAAAGAGCATTATTTTAATGTGGAGAAAAAGCAGCGTGCATGGGAAATGATACAGGCAAATGGAGGTGATGGAAGCATCTGGTGAAGGAGTTTCGAGGTGTAGCACAGAGGAAAGTATACCAGAGAAACAGTCGCATACAAGTTAAGAGGAACACACTCCCTCGATATCTGATATATTTGAAGAAATTTTACATGAATGCACCCTGGTCCATAGCAGTGCAACAACAACTGCAGCTACCCAATAGCTGGAGATTTATTTAGCTGAACAGTCTATCGCCAGAAGCGACAATCCCCTTGAGTACTGGCGCATCAACAATGTTTTCCTTTGCTTGCACGCAGATATTTATTGGCCCCAAGAACCAGTACAGAGAGTGAGAGCCTATTCAGTCAGGCATCTCATATTCTTGATGAGAATAGGAACCGCCTCTCCTGTGAGAAAGCTAAACAACTTTTGTTCTTAAAGCAAAATCTGCCACTTTTACTGAAATAGATTTAAAAATCAGTAGCACAGTCCAATTCATTTACTATGTTGAACATGGTAAATTAATTGGCATTGGACTGTGCTATTGGACAATTGGAACATAGCATGACCATGTTCCAGTTGTCTAGTTGTGCCATTGAATGTTTCATTGTAGTTCTTCTACAGTTTTTATTTGCACTTATTCAATTTAAGAGAGAACTCCAGCTTTTGAACTACTGTACATAGTTTGTTGTTGGGCCAAACTATGTCTCTCCCTAAGCTGTCAGCCCGCTGCATGTGCAAAACTGTATGTATACATCTGTGGCTGGCTACATACATACAGTATAAGGTGACTCATAAGGGTAAAGTGCACTGCGTTGTACTCTTCCTTTATACTTTTTAAATGTATTGTAACCTATGAATAAATTGTTATTTTTTTACAAACTTTCTCCTTTTATCTACTCTATCTATTGGTACAATGTCATGGATATGCAGTAGTGTTTGTCTGTCAGCTTACCTTCCTTCCCATGTGTTCATCTTAGAGGCCTGAACCCTTTCACCTGGCTTCCTTTATAATTTCCTCCCAGCCTGACTCCACCCCAGGCCCTATCACAGAACACTATATTAACCTGTGCACTGCAAGCCTGCTTTGCTGATCAACGTGTTTGTTAGGCATTGTGTGTTTGGGTTCCTGCCTGCCGTGTGCTACGTCTGTCTCTCTGTTACGTTATTGGCTTGTCCCCGACTATCCCTGTCTGCTCGTGACCCTTGACCTTTGGCTCGTTCTTCGTTATCCTTGTCTGCTTGTGGCCCCTGACCTTCAGCTTGTTATTCGGTTCTCTCTTATCGTGTGCTGCTGCTTCCCCTCTTTTCCCCTTATCCTACGGGGCGTGAGCTAGGAAACTCCAGGGGCCGCGACCTGGTGCCAGCCTGCAACTAACATCCTCACCACTAGAGGCCCTGGAGAAGACCAGCTGGGTCTTAGACTCCGCACCCTGGGGAATCTTGGCTCTAGCTTCCGTTTGGATCCCGGTTGTGCTCCTCTGGTCCCGCTTTCCACAACCACCCAGTTTCCTATCCGCAGAAGCCAGCCATAGGGTTCACTACCTCGCGGTGCACTCCTGTCCCCCTACGGTGTGCATCTGTCACCTGGCCACAGGTGACCCTGACAGTTTGATCAGCCATGAACCCGGCTGACATCCCGTTACCCGTGGATGATCCGTTGCAGGGCATAGTTTGCAGCCTTGAAACCCAGGAATCGAATCAGACTCAGGTGATGCGATTCCTCCAGGATCTGGCTTCTCGCTTCGAGCAGCTTCAGGCCTCCTTGGGAACCCTGAATCCGCAACCTCAAATACAACCAGCGGCTGCACCTATTGCACCAGTCGCAGCCACACACTCACTACAACTGGCAGCTCCGTCCCGTTTCTCTGGGGACTCCAAGGCTTGCAGGGGGTTCCTTAGCCAATGCACAATTCATTTTGAGCTCCAGCCCCAAAACTTCCTGTCTGATCGGGCTAAGGTAGCCTATATCATTTCCCTCCTCTCTGGTGAAGCTTTAGCCTGGGCAGCCCCTCTGTGGGAACTGAATGATCCAGTGGTTTCTAGCCTGTCTGGCTTCTTGAAACTTTTTCGGAATATCTTCGAAGAACCGGCTCGTGTCTCTTCAGCGGCCAGCGCCCTTTTACGTCTCCGCCAAGAGTCTGCTTCTGTGGGACAGTATGCCCTTCATTTCCGCATACTGTCGGCTGAGTTGAGCTGGAACAATGAGGCCTTAGTCGCAACCTTTTTGCATGGCCTGTCTGATAGAGTGAAGGATGAATTAGCAGGAAGAACCATCCCCACTGATCTGGCCGGCGTTATCTCCTTGTGTAACCAGATCGATATTCGCTTTCAGGAGAGGACCTTAGAAAAGCAACGCCAGCACTCCTTGGTTCTTAGTCAGCCTGAGCTCCCCTCTCTTCGACCCGTAGAGCATCTCCTACCAGCTGAGTAACCCATGCAGCTGGGTCGGACCAGGCTATCCCCCGAGGAACGTGCTAGGCGCAGAACTCTTGGGCTGTGTCTTTACTGTGGGGGCAAAGGTCATTTTCGTGACACTTGCTCTCTTTGTCCAGAAAAACGTTTGGGTCCACTTCATCTGGAAAGTGGAGTATTGGACCCAGAAATATCACCTTCCCCTTCTCGTCTTCTGCTTTCTGTGTTCCTTCATGTTGGTGCTTCTTCTCATTCGGTCTCAGCATATCTGGATTCCGGAGCCGCTGGTAATTTCATGGACTGGGAAATCGCATCGTCCATGAGACTTACTCTTTTGCCCCTCACCACACCATTGGTGGTCTTGGCGATTGATGGTACTGTTCTCCCAGGGGGACCTATCCGCTTCCAGACCCTCCCTGTTAAGATGTCGGTAGGGACACTCCACCAGGAGTGGATATCCTTCCTTATCTTACCCAAGGCCTCAACGCCTATAATTTTGGGTCTCCCATGGTTACAGCTCCATTCTCCTCATGTGGACTGGACTACTGGACAGATCCTGGCTTGGGGTCCCTCCTGTTCCTCGTCCTGCCTACCCAAGGTTGCCCCCTGTGAATCTGAGCCGGTCATTCATTCCAGGTTGCATAACCATTTACATTTCTCTGTCCCTAACCACCCTTGGACGCACAGCCAGGCTAGCTTGTCTACAAGTCCTGCAGTCGCTACGTCTTGCGATGCGATTCAGGTAGTCGCTACACCTGACTCAGCTATTCACTCTGCCTCTTTACTAGTTATGCCAGTCCAGCCCATGCCCAGTGAGCCTCCTACTTTTTCTTGTTCGGGACATTCTGCTTGTCCTTCAGCTACTCAGTTTGACTCCGGCGACATGTCACCTTCTAACCAACCTGACTTCAGGGTTCCACTGACATCTGCCCAGTCTGATGGTCCTGTACAAGATGACCAGTCCCCCTTAAAGGGTCTAGGGGACCCTCCTCAGATTCCTGTTGATCCTCTCATGCCCTTGCTTATTCCTAGAGAGCCTTTGGTCCTCGATAGATCTTCTTGTCATCTCCCTACCTCGTTTTCGGTCTCTGAGGATAATCTTAAGTACGAGGTTAGACAAGTTCTGGATTCTCGGCTCTGCAGAGGCATTCTTCAGTACCTTGTGCATTGGAGAGGTTTTGGTCCTGAGGAGGCGTCTTGGATCGCTGCATCTGATGTCGCTGCACCTCATCTGTTGAGGAGGTTTCATCAGAGATTTCCCTTTAAGCCTGGGCCCAGGCGGGGGAGGGCCCATAAGAGGGAGGGTACTGTCATGGATATGCAGTAGTGTTTGTCTGTCAGCTTACCTTCCTTCCCATGTGTTCATCTTAGAGGCCTGAACCCTTTCACCTGGCTTCCTTTATAATCTCCTCCCAGCCTGACTCCACCCCAGGCCCTATCACAGAACACTATATTAACCTGTGCACTGCAAGCCTGCTTTGCTGATCAACGTGTTTGTTAGGCATTGTGTGTTTGGGTTCCTGCCTGCCGTGTGCTACGTCTGTCTCTCTGTTACGTTATTGGCTTGTCCCCGACTATCCCTGTCTGCTCGTGACCCTTGACCTTCGGCTCGTTCTTCGTTATCCTTGTCTGCTTGTGGCCCCTGACCTTCAGCTTGTTATTCGGTTCTCTCTTATCGTGTGCTGCTGCTTCCCCTCTTTTCCCCTTATCCTACGGGGCGTGAGCTAGGAAACTCCAGGGGCCGCGACCTGGTCCCAGCCTGCAGCTAACATCCTCACCACTAGAGGCCCTGGAGAAGACCAGCTGGGTCTTAGACTCCGCGCCCTGGGGAATCTTGGCTCTAGCTTCCGTTTGGATCCCGGTTGTGCTCCTCTGGTCCCGCTTTCCACAACCACCCAGTTTCCTATCCGCAGAAGCCAGCCATAGGGTTCACTACCTCGCGGTGCACTCCTGTCCCCCTACGGTGTGCATCTGTCACCTGGCCACAGGTGACCCTGACATACAATCAATATAAGCACCGTTATAGTCCCATGCACACACCCCCCCATTTCTGGGATTTCTAAAATTTTCTACAGGGATGCAGGTGCTGCCCTATACCTATCCGTTTTTCATGTTAGCTCTATAAACTTTATCTAAAAATAATTACTGGCTACCGATCTGCATCACCGACACTAAGACAGCGATCAGAAAAATGATCGCTTAGCGACGGCGGTGCTAGGGGATGAAACGGTTATCTGGGGGGTGATCAGGGGGTTAAACCTTTATTAGGGGGGGTTAGGGGGCTACACTGGACCTAAAACTATTTTTAGTGACACTTTTACAGTCACAAATGTCACTGATTGCAGTGATCAGTAAATAAATGGTCACTGCAATCAGTGACACTGTGACTGGGGGCTGGGGGGTGATCTGGGGGGGAGATTTGTGTGCCTGTGTGTCCTGGTGTCAGTGTAGTGTTAGTGCACTGACCTGTGTGTCTTCTCTTGTACGGCGCGCGGTATATGTGAGCGCCGCATGAGAGATGACATCACTTCCTCCTGCTTCCTCTGCCTGTGTTTACATTACACAGCAGAGGGAGCATTTTCATTCGCCGGGAGCGATCGCGGGGGGGTGGCCGGAATCGAATGGCCGCCCCCTCATCTCGGATCGCTCCCCAATGAATACCGACCGCTCACTGTATAGGAGGGGGGTCCAATCGGACCCCCCAACTGTACAAAGGCAATCACGTACACTGTACGTGATTGTGCCTGTCGGTGCCATTCTGCCAATGTACATATACAGTGAGCGGTCGTTAAGTGGTTAAAATTTTCAAAATCCTTCACTGTAGGCATTTACATGCCTTAATTGCCCTGTGCGCACAGTCTATAGTAGAATAAATTAGACATTTCTGTTTGTTTGAAACCTGAGGCTTGTGGTATGGCACTGCACAGGTTAATGCATGACCTCTGTCTGTAGTCTGAAAACTTAATTTTCTTGTGAAGAAACTATATACCTCACAATCCCTTGGTCCCTCAGACTAGTGGTCTTCAGAAAGCTACCATGGTGGAAGAGATGCATTTGTTTTCATCACATTAGCACGCAACCATTTCTGATGCAACACGGAAAAATGACAAGTGCTGCCTGACCCAGAACAAGATGTTGCTGGTCTTTTGAATATGGACAAGTTAGGTGGATTCGTGTATGGACACATGGGAACTGATGAGGCATGATACTACACACTGCAGTCACAACATGTGAGCCCATCATCACAAGGCAAACGCCAATATCTAGTTAATAAAAAATAAAAAAAACACACACACACACTTGACAGTGTAAAATGCTTTTAAACGTTATTTTTATCACATAGGAAGCCACAACTAGCCTATGTGATATAACAGGTTCTCTTTAATGAGACATAAGGAGTCTATTAGACCCTAGATGTCTCACCTGCCTTCCACTGAAGCTAATGAAACACAACAGCAGGGAAAACTACACACAATGCACATTTCTTTTGTGTTCATTTTAGCCAGGGAATCTTCTAATCTTATCTAAGCTGCCAGATCACTACCACCTGACAGCAGACCGCTGCACAGCATACAACCCTGTCTGACTGCCTGTGCAGTTAAGGGGGGGGGGGGGGGGGGGGAGTACAAATCAGAGTCATTTATTACCAATAACAGCATGTGTAAACTAACCCTCAGCAGAAACAGACTTCAGCTCCCTGTCTAATGCCGCGTACACACGAAAGTAAATTCCGACAAGAAAACCGTGTTTGGGCCGGAGGGCAGGCTGACTGGGAGCCCGGAGGAAGAGAACATGCGCTGCTGTAAGGAGCAGAGCAGCGAGAGCAGCCCCCGGATCAAGAGGGAGACTCGGTGCTGCCGCTGCTGGCCATCAGGTACCCGGCATCCTACACAAACATGCCAGAACACAGGCAGCGGGGAGGTGAGCAGAGGAGGGACTGCAGAAAGGGACAGTGCTATGTGGTCTGTCTCAGCCCTCCCCCTGTCTCTCTGCCCCCTCTTTCAGCCCCCTCTTCTGTCTCTCAGCCCCCCACTGTCTCTCAGACCCCACCTCTGTCTCTCAGACCCACCCCTCCTCTGTCTCTCAGACCCACCCCTCCTCTGTCTCTCAGACCCACCCCTCCTCTGTCTCTCAGACCCACCCCTCCTCTGTCTCTCAGACCCACCCCTCCTCTGTCTCTCAGCTCCCCCCCTCTGTCTCTCAGCTCCCCCCCTCTGTCTCTCAGCTCCCCCCCTCTGTCTCTCAGCTCCCCCCCCCTCTGTCTCTCAGCCCCCCCCCTCTGTCTCTCAGCCCCCCCCCTCTGTCTCTCAGCTCCCCCCCTCTGTCTCTCAGCTCCCCCCCCTCTGTCTCTCAGTGCTCCTCCTGCTATCTCTCAGCTCTCCTCCTCTTTCTCTCATCTCCCCCCTTTGTCTCTCAGCGCCCCCTGTCTCTCAGCTCCCCCTGTCTCTCAGCTCCCCCTGTCTCTCAGCTCCCCCTGTCTCTCAGCTCCCCCTGTCTCTCAGCCATTCATTTCAATGGGCAGAAGCGGTGTGTACACCGCTCCTGCACTGCCCCAAAGATGCTGCTTGGAGGACTTTTTTTAACGCCCTGGCAGCTCCCCAGTGTGAAAGCACTCGGACTTTCACACTGGGACTGCAGCGGAGGCGTTTTTCAGACGCTTTACAGACGCTATTTTTAGCCCAAAAGCGCCTCAGTGTGAAAGGGGTCCCACACTCACCCCCTTTCTCTCTCTTACAGTCCAGCCCTGCGTACAACACATACGACGGCACTATAAAAGGGAAGTTCAATACCCAGTCCGGTACCCTTTGGGCTCCTTCTGCTAATCTCGTGTTAGTTGAAGATTGGTGAGAGACGATTCGCACTTTTCAGCCTTCGTGCTTTTCAGACCGTTCCTGCTGTTCAGTTTGTGCTTGTGGGTTCGTATCGGTTTTTCAGTGCGTGTAATCAGTTTGTATCTGGTTTTCAGTGCGTTCTTTTCCGCTTGTTTCTGATTTTCAGCTCGTTCTTCATAGGCCTTTCTGTTCTTCAGAGCGTTCTGTTAGTTCGTTCTGACCAGCCGACCATTTACTAGCCATATTGCGGCTACGTACTCGTCATAGAGTTCGTGCTGTGCGGGGGCTTGGTGTTGGGGTGCTTACTTTGACCCAAGCCCAGTCCATGAACAGGGTGGTGAGGAGTTCATGGACGAAGAATTGGTTGCTCCAGCGTGACCAATTCTGTCATATGTACAAATAAAATAGTGCAGCGCTAAATAACTTAATAAATTCTAAACAAGTCCAAAAAGAATCAAGGAAAAAATGGTCCCAAAATTCAGTATGAACAATAACAAATGAAAGGAAAAAAGTTGCTAGATGTAGAAAATCCTCAAAAGTGATCAGAGTGCTTGAAAACAATATATCAATAGTGCTTCAATACATGTGTTCCCGTCACCAACTTCACAGGCCGCTCACCTCAAAGATTGGGTCTCTGAGCTAACAGAAGACCAAGACACACATTCCCCTTGGAGGGGTATAATTATAGATGAATCCTGTCTTCAGATGATCATTAACAAATGGCGATGCTCCTCCAAACATTAATTCTCAGCAGTATTCATGTAAGACATAAAGACAACCATAGTGCTCTCTGTTTCATTTAAAAACGATCACATTTATTAAAAAAATCTCACTTACATAAAAAGCACTGAGCCCAGTGCTAGGAACATGAGCCTCCTGTTTTATAGACACAGCGTCTTTCGGTTGCAAGCTTCTGGGTATTGCTGGATGGAATGTCACATAATGGTCCCCTCCGCACACGTATCGTTCCTCAGGGCGGAACTTCCTCAGCGTATTATGGGGACCCCGTATGGACAATCCTTTAAATACCCTTTCCTTCCATCTGTTATAAGCCACACCCCCAGTGGTCACATGATCACAATGAGGAGAATCACCATCACATGACTCACCATAACCTATCAGTGGTCATCATGACATACGGCCTCCTTCAAGAGCTAATACCACGCCCCCTATTTTTTGATGTTCAATCAATAGATCAAAAATCCCTGAGAGTGAAATATATTTCAACAATCTGTACCTCATCCTGAAAGAACTTACACTCCGATAAGTCTAATGTACCCCACATACGTGTTCGAAGGTGACCCGCAGTCATCCACGGGCAAAACATGACCGCAAACACCCTCCCCCCGGGCCATCCTGAGGCGCAAATCGGACACACCCCTTGGAGCGCGTCCTTCTCTATTGGTCGGCGCTGCGTTTAACGTGACGCACGCCAGCCATACGCGATCATGTGACATGCGTCGGCCAATCAGTGTGTCTCTGTGCCAGACTCGTCGCCATAGCGACGCTGACGCCTTAATGCCGGAACTGCACTGGGTACCGTTGCGGCCAAATAGCATCAAGGCCCCACATAAGCGTTCAGTGCAACCTACGGCTACAAGGAAACCGAGCTACCAACTCCCCAAGATGTGTTCTTATTGGCAAGCTATTCAATTTAGCAGTGTCACATAACTGATGGCCCACACTATTTCTACTGCAATGTCATCATAAGTGGTTGCATGGTGTGCGTCCACCAATCCGTGCACGCACAGCATGAACCAATTGGTTGTCATAACAACCCCAACGCCATAAAGCCGAAAATATTAATATAACAGCAATAAATATTATATAATACCGTATTACTATCCATAATACTGATTGATAATTACACTCGGGACCTTAATATAATAACACAAGAGGTGTGGCTGAATTTAATATCCATTTTGATATCTAAAATAAAAATAACAAAATGTATGCATCTTTAATTGGTCAACTATAAGGGAAGGTTGGTCCAATCCAATGGACCCAATCATAATAGGGCATCACTACCCATATAGAAATTCTTTTTACAACCAACTAGATAATTATAAACAACTGCGTACAGTAAGATTCTCACGACCAGAGTAAATATTCCAGATATTAACGGACTCTAATCGTCAGATAACCCCCTACACAGTAATAGATACCGACATCACATCCATCAGCACCCAAAACCCTGCAACCGTATTAAAACAATACATAATAAAATAATGCTAAATAACATGGAACCATCAAATCCACTTATCGATCAGAGATGAAGCAGTTGAGGTCAAACTCAACATTAAGCCCCGAAGGGACCCCCACCTTCGTCTCATACACCCAGAATGATTCCCGTTTACTAAGCTGTCTTATAAAATTTCCTCCTCTCCAATGCTTGGTAACTTTCTCAATCCCCCAAAATTTTAATTTTGCGGGGCTCCGATTGTGAAACAATCGGAAATGCTTGGAGACATTATGTGTAATGAGGCCTTTTTTGATATTCGTCACGTGTTCCCCTATCCTCACATGGAGGGGCCTGGAAGTTCTTCCCACATATTGCAACCCGCATCCACACTCCAACATATATACCACACCTTCTGTGTTGCATGTTATTAATTGCTTAATTTGGTATTTCTTATTGGTGGCAGATGCAGTGAATTCTTTTCTCTTCTTAACGTTACACTTGGCCTGCCTACATGGAGGGCATTTCCCACAGGAATAAAATCCTGTAAGGAAATTAAAAATTCTATTTTCAAACAGAACAGGAGGGTCAATCACCCCTGGAGCCAACTTGTCTCGTAGTGAGGGCGCCTTTTTATACACAAATTGGGGACGTTCAGGCAATGCTGGACCCAAAACCTTGTCCTGTTTAAGGATCGGCCAGTGTTTTTGTATAATTTTCTCAAACTTCCTGAATTGGACGTTAAATTCAAGAAACATTCTCATACCCGTGCTGGTATTTGAATTAGGCTTGGAAATATTGGCAACCAAGCTTTTTCTATCTATTTTCCGTACACTTTCCATTTCTTTTTGTAAAGTATTTTCATCATACCCCTTCTGTAAAAAACGGGTAGATAGAACTTTAGATTGAGATATGAAATCGTTTTCATACGTGCAATTCCGTCTAAGGCGTATAAACTGCCCCTTGGGAATGTTGCACAGCCATTTGCTATGGTGGAAACTGTCTATCGGAATAAACGCATTTCTAATCGGTGGCTTTGAAGTGGTTGATCATTTTTACATGGTCTCCATCCTTAGATATATTCAAATCAAGGAAAACCATATGCTCTGTGCTGACATTCCAAGTCAGAGCTATATTTTGGTTATTAGCATCTAACTTCCTCATGAACCTATCCAAGGACGGCCTGTCGCCATCCCAAACCATTACGATATCATCAATATAGCGCTGGTAACATACCAGTTCCGATGGTCTATTCTTAAATACAGTCGTTTTCTCCCAATGAGCCTTAAAGAGATTAGCTACACTGGGAGCAAATCGGGCTCCCATATCCACTCCTCTCGTTTGGCTATAAAATTGCTTGTTATACCAAAAATAATTCTTGGCTAAGCAGAATCTCAAACTATCCGTCAAGAAGTTTTTATGCCGTCTTGAAAGATTAAAGGATTTAAAGGCCCAGGTTACCGATGCAATGGCATCCTCATGACTAATAATAGTATAAAAGGGAACTTACATCTGCTGTAATTAGAAAAGTAGACGGGGATACTGAATTTTGGGACCATTTTTTCCTTGATTCTTTTTGGACTTGTTTAGAATTTATTAAGTTATTTAGCGCTGCACTATTTTATTTGTACATGTTATTTGCAAGGAGTGTGATATATTGACCTTGAGTGCACAGCTGCTTTAGGGATCCTCTTCTGGGGTTCCATTTTTTCACAGTTTTTTTCTTTTGCGCTGACTGAACCCACCATTTTTTCAATTCTGTCATATGCCTTTGCTGCGGGATATCCAGGAGAATAATCCTGATGTCAGGAATCATCTCCGGATGACGGACCCCGTTTTTCAACTTCTGTGGGCTTTGCTGTCCCCTTACATTACCAAGCAGGACACCTGCATGCGGCAAGCCATCACTCCTGAGCAAAGGCTAGTCACCACGTTGCGCTACTTGGCGACAGGGAGAAGTCTCCATCACTTTTTGGCTCTGAGGAAGAGGGTGCGCACTCGCAACGCGTCAGCCGTGGCTGTGAATTTTGTTGTCTGGACTCTCTGGTCGTCCGGTTCCAGTAGGAGGCTATCTCCCTTTGATGGAAAGATTATGTGTTCAATACTATACTTGCTTTGTGAGTATTTTTAATCCTTCAAACTTTTTAAATAAAACCTAGCCACTGGTAATGCACTAGGTCGGTGCGCCTTCTGTTTTCCTTTACTTTTCAGTCTTAAAGAATACCAATTGTTCTGAGGAGGGCAGCAAGATTCTTGGTCATTTTCCTACGGAATACTCTGGTTGTGCCACTAAGAGACTGTACTTCCGAGCGCAGGAGACTGTTTTTTTTTTTTTTTTGTTTTGTTTTTTGGGCCTCAAGTTCGCGACAGGCATCGGGGATCATTATCCCAGAGACCTGTTCTGCCATCTTACAAGTCCTGCAGAAGGACTATATTAAGCTAAGTTTTCTCCTTTAACATCACATTCTATGTATTTAATGTTTGCTAATGTATTGTATTTCTTTCATCATTCCTTAATTACCATGATTGTAATATGCTGTGAATGTCCCCTTTGTCCTCATGCATGCTGTAAGCTTTTAATGCTCCTTTTTTGACCTACATGCATATTTGCCTTCACTAACCTCTCCAGCATGCTATCCTGGGCCCATACACACCTAGCCTAGTCACTTAAAGCGGAGTTCCAGGGGTGTGGCCAGGCAGCGGATGTAACCGGACGTGTCCCACTTCTCTCCGCCGAGAATCCGACCTAATCTCCTGGGAATCTACCCTAAAAACTGCTGCAATCAGTCTGCCGGGTATCGGAGGGCCTCCAGAGTATAGCCTTACCTTATATCGGTGTCGAAACCGCCAGATGTCCGCTGCAAAAAAGCTCTCTTCGTCCCGAACCATGGACAGCGTGTCCCAAAATGGCGCACAGGTCCAGCGCTCAGCTAAAGAGAAGCACAGGGAGGGCGCCGAGAAGCTGTTCTCCATGCCGCTCTCCACAGACCCTACTGCCTCCACCAGTACACAGGAGGATTCATCCGGAGGTCTCTGAGGCTGATGACACTGTGCCACTGGAGGATGGTCATGGCGCTGGTTTTTCCTGGGACACAGTGAGTACCCCTGAGAACACAGGCACTAGGCCTCACATGCCCTCCAGAGAATGGGGCTGAACCCACACTGCGGGATATATTTGCTGCGGTTACCACCAGCAATATCTCTCTGGCCGCACTGACTGCTGAGCTTAAGGGGATGAAGGCTGAGATCACGTTCCTAAGACATGATGCCCAGAAATTGAGGGAAAGAACAGCCGCCTTAGAAGGGAGAGTAAGCTCCATAGAAGATGATATGGGGCCTATGCAGAGAGATCTCACGTATAATAATCACCTTGCTTCCCAACACACTGCCCGATTGGAAGATTTAGAGAACAGAATGAGAAGGAATAATGTGAGAGCCATAGGTCTGCCTGAAAAGATTGAAGGGAAGAACCCTGTGGAATTTATTGAAAAGTGGCTTATTACTGCATCTGGCAAGGAGGTGTTCTCCCCTATGTTCTCTGTGGAGCGTGCGCACAGAGTTCCAGCAAGGCCCCCACAACCAGGGACCCCCCTCGTTCCTTTCTGTTCAAGCTTCTTCATTACACAGACAGACGCTATCCTGTATAATGCTAGAATGAAACCTGCAGCCCTTAAGATTGATAATGCGAAAGGGTCTCTTTTCCCCGATTTCTCCGCTGATCTGCAGAAGCATAGGGCTAAATTCAATGATGTCAAGAAGCGGCTCAGGAGTCTAGATCAGAAATATGCTATGCTTTACCCTGCGCGTCAGAGTGGAGGCTCTGGGATCTGTTCACTTCTTTGATAATCCTGCTGCAGCCATGCAATGGCTGGACCGAGGGGAACAATCAATCCAGGAGGCTCGCAACAGACGCCACATTCCACCGTAACAAGCTCCGGCAGGTTCTGAATGCTGATTTCTATTCCCTCTCAGGGTATCCTTGTTAGGCGGGAGAAGTTCCAATACACACAGTCACAAAATATTTTTTTTGTTCTCGTTACCTGCTGTGGAGAAGTTTTTATGACACTGCTGTGCGCTTCCACTGTTTCCCCCACGGATGGCCTGGTTCGGGCCTTTAGTTGCCCTGAGACGGATCTCTAAGGCCCTGTTGGTCTACTGCTTACTTTCTCAGTTGTTTTTTTGGTTACTGCTTTTGTTTTTATTTTAATTTTTTCTCTTATTTCTGTATTTTTTCAACATGCCCTCCCTGTTGGCCCTTTTGCCGTTAAATTCTGCTACCACTCCCCGTATGTCTACTAATGCCACGTGTCATACTGATTGCTTGTAATGGACAATGAACCCCTACTTCTTTCTTGCTGCCGAGTTGGGTATTTCTGTTGCATTATGCCCTAAATTGATATCATTGAACTGTGTAGTACTTATGGCGCATGCCTTCACTTATACTAAATACTTACTGAAATGTCTAAGCTGACTAGAGTGATGTCCTGGAATGTCCGAGGTCTTAATAGTCCAGTTAAACGTTTGGCTGTGCTGCGCACAGTCAAGCGCCTGGATGCTGAGGTGATCTGCTTACAGGAGACTCACCTCCCCTCGAAACCTACACCTTTCTTTGCACAAAGACAGTTTTGTCACCAGTACCATGCCACATACTCAGTGTACTCAAGGAGGGTGAGTATCCTCATTAGAAGAGGTGCACAGTTTACTTAGTTTGATAGCAAAATAGACCCGGATGGTCGTTATATATTTATTTTCTGCTCCCTTTATGGAACAAAATGTATGCTAGCTGGGTTGTACATTCCCCCTCCATTCTCGTCCGGCCCTCTTAAAACCTTAGCGGATTTTGTGTCCCGCTTCCCGGGCATACCTTTACTGGTCCTCTGGGACTTTAATAATTTTATTGATTATGAGAAAGATAAGCTGATTGCCCGTATTTTTACGGGTACACAGAAACGAACTGGGCCTACGCCGTTTGCTCGACTTTTATCTGAAACGGGCCTTGCGGATGTTTGGAGGATGCATAACCCTGATGTTAGGATTTATTCTTGTCAATCAGCTTCGATGGGTGGGTTGTCACGTATTGATATGGGATTGGGCAATGAACTTCTTCTGCCGTTGGTAGACTCCTCCCAATACCACGCTAGACAGGTTTCAGATCATTCTCCTCTATCCGTAGACCTAAGGGTAGGTGCACTCAGGGGCAATGGGTTTTGGAAACTTAACCCTTTTTGGCTGTCTCTCCTACCAACTCCTGATCCTATATCGGCCCTCTTGAAGGATTTTTTTAGCTATAATTTAGGTTCAGCAGATGTGGATACGGTCTGGGAGACGGCCAAAGCCTACTTGCGGGGACAACTTATTAGGGAGATATCTCGCATTAAAACAAGCACTAAGGAATGGGAGAATTTAGTCATTGCTGAAGCGCAATGCTCGGAAGCCTCCTATATAGCAAACCCTACTGATGATACTAGGAGATCGTGGTTGGCATCTCAATCCATGCTCACACATTTATCGTTGCTATTGGCCGAGAACAAATGGTACTTTCTGCAACAGCGACACTTCGAGGAAGGAGAGAACACGGGTCATATGTTAGCATTATTATCCAAGTCACAGCAACCCCCTTCAAACATAGTAGCAATTAGAGATACTCAGGGTGCCACGTGTTACTCTACACAGGATATTATAGATGTTTTTAAAACATTCTTCCAAGATGTTTATACGTCCAAGGTTCATCCCTCGGTGGAGGACCTTAGATCTTTCCTGGATAAATATCCCATCCCCCGCCTATCTGCTTCAGATGCTAGTACACTTAATGCTCCTTTGACCGAGGAAGAGCTTCTAGAGGCGCTGGCCCATGCACAAAATAGACGGGCACCTGGAGCCGATGGCTTGCCGTCTGAGATTTATATGCCTCACAATTACTCCCGAATCTTCTGAAAGTTTATAATAGAGCTTTAGAAAATGGAGTTCTCCTGACCTCTATGAATGAGGCCCTAATAGTGGTACTATTAAAACCAGGTAAAGATGCTCTAGCGCCGGACTTTTATAGACCTATCTCGCTACTTAATTTTGATATTAATCTCCTGGCACGGGTTCTTGCAAATAGGCTGGCTAAATGTATTCATGTATTCAAACGGTGGTTCACAGGGATCAATCTGGGTTTTATTCCAACCAGGTCCACCTCTCAGAACCTGCAACGGCTTTTCCTTAACCTACAAATACCCACGGACAATACAGGTAATAGGGCCATCTTCTCTTTGGATGCTGCTAAAGCATTTGATAGCGTGGAATGGCCCTATCTCTGGGAGGTGCTGACTAAATTCGGGGTGGGTCCTTCTTTTTTAAAGTGGGTCCAATTGTTATATAGCTCCCCATCGGCGAGAATGCGTATTAACGGTAACATATCTAACTCGTTCCGGCTGTACAGGGGCACAAGGCAGGGGTGCCCTTTGTCGCCCCTGCTTTTTGCCTTGGAACCCTTGGCCATACATGTCAGGACGTCACAGAACATAGTCGGTTTTCGTAGAGGCCCCATTCAAGACGTTATCTCCTTATATGCTGATGACACATTACTTTATTTGGGGGACACTGGTAATTCCCTGAAGAATGTGATGAGTTTGATCGCTGACTTTGGTGAATTGTCAGGATTTAATATTAACTGGAACAAATCAGTGTTGATGCTTCTAGACCCCTTGACTAACCCAATACCAGACTGTGCCAGGGACATAATCATAGTCAACGAATTACGGTACTTGGGCATTCAGGTGACCCCTGACCCGAGTCAATATCTCGCCCTGAACCTAGTCCCCTTACTCCGTAAGTTCAGACACAAATGCTCGGCATGGATAAAACTCCCTCTCACGGTTGCAGGAAGAACGAACCTGATTAAGATGGTGTGGGCCCCTCAATTACTCTGTTTTCCATAACTCCCCCATCTGGATCCCACACACATGGTTTGCACAAATAGATGCTCAATTTAGAAACTTGATCTGGGGCACCAAGTCGGCTAGGATTAGCCTCCACACTTTGCAATTGGCTAAAGATCAGGGAGGCCTGGCAGTCCCACATGCTAGGTATTACTTTATTGCTGTCCAGATTCAACACTTGGCCTATTGGGGTGAGGTGGATCTTACTGATCCCATTAGACTATTAATAATACCGGATGGCTCTGCAATGACAGTCCTATCATATTTGGATGCAGGCTTTACACACCTAACACAAACTCTTCCCACGATCTTATTGTTGAACACGTTGTGGAAGTATACCTGATCTATCTTAAAAATTAAGGACACTTTTGCGCCCATCTGGAGAAATAGGTACTACAAAAGAACTTTTTAAACTTAAGGACTTCCAATCCTGGGAAGGCTTGGGTATTATTTACATATCTCAACTGTTTACCGGCACTTTCTTTAAGTCTTTTGCTGACCTACAAACGGAGTTTCCCCTGGATAGAACCCAATTCTATAGATTTCTGCAGCTTAGACATGCAATTCACAGTGAAAGCCGTATATCCTCGTTTGCACCGGTCACACACCCACTGATGTCTGATGTGTTGCTGGCGACTGATAGGAAGGGGATGATTTCGAGAGTATACTCTCGGTTACTGTGCTCCACGCATGACGCTTCTAAACTTCCTTGTAGGAGGGGATGGGAAAAAGACCTGGGTCCCATAGATGGGGAACAATGGGAGCTCTGCTTAACCTCTGCCCCATTGGTGTCAGTTTCCGCCTCGCACAAGCTGTCGCACCTATTCTTATTGCACAGAGTATACAGGACACCAGCCAGATTACATAAATGGGGTTTCAGAGACACTGCATTATGCCCAAAATGTGTTAGACAAGATGGTGATTTATTACATATGTTGTGGAAATGCCCGAAACTATTCTGATACTGGCACTATGTATTGTCCACTATATCCCGGGTGTTCCAATTTCCGCTACTTTCCGACCCTGTCGTTTGCCTGCTTGGGGCCTTGGAGATACCATCCCTGTTCCTGAATGGTCACACTGCAGTTCTACGGTTGCTTTATGTGGCTCGCAAACTGATTGCGAGCCTCTGGATAACTCAGAGAGTACCAACAGGGGAACGATGGGTGGAAATGGTTAATAACACACCGATACGTGAAAAAATCACGTACCAGCATAGGAACGCTACCAAAAATGTTTACTCTATGTGGCAACCCTGGTTGGACACCCCAGGCCTAGGCCCAGCCCAAATGGTGAAAGATAGACTTCTACAAGTATGACCTAATTTAAATTACAAATAATGATTATGTGGCAGATGTACTTGAACCTTCTATAGTCCAGTTTGGAGATGCTGGGATGGATCCTGTTATAGTGGTTAAGGGGAGGATGTGCATCTCATTTTGCTTTCCATTTTGTTATTTTTTTTTATTTTTTTTAAATCTTTTTTATTGAATTTTTATAAAACATACACACAGTTTGCTCACATCTAGGCACAACAGCTGCCCACGCAGGGGCCATTACCCTGTTTCGGCATCAGACCGTCACAGGGCGACAAATAACAAAAAACTTAACTTAGTCTATACTACAACCCCAAGCTTGGGGAGAGGGTTCATTCAATATACATCATGCTTCAAAGTGTTATTGTTAGAGGAAGGTAGCCTGGAGACATTATTTGGGTTAATAAATCGATATTTCGAAGATACAATATAAGTCTAGACCGTGGTCACTGTATCACTTGTCGTGCTTCTGTCATCTAACCAACAGTTCCATACCTTTTCAAATTTGTGCAGACAACCTCTAGACAAGTACGTGGCTCTATATAGGGGCAAACTGGCATTAATTAAGTTTTTCCAAAATTTAACAGAGGGGGGAGACGATTTTTTCCAATTCATTGTAATGGCTTTGCGCGCATAATACAACAACAGAGATATGAGTGTTTTTCTGGCTCTGAGTATTGGCAGTTGGTCAACCAGTCCTAGTAAACAGTGTATGGGCTCGCATGGGACGCAAGTCCCGGTGGCTTTATTGATCACCCGTATCACTTCACTCCAATACTGTACAATTGCTGGGCAAGCCCAGAAAATATGGAAGAAACCCCCTGGCCGGTAGGAACAGCGCCAGCACTCCGGAGAATGCTCCGGTGACATCTGGTGCAGCCTGTGAGGCGTGTAGTGAGCCCTGTGGACAATTTTATATTGGACTAATTTGTCCCTTGCTGAGATCAGAGGGGAGAAGGGATAATCCCAAACCTCCCTCCAGTCGTCCGCGTCCAGCCCCGGTATGTCCTCCACCCATTTCCTGCGGAGGGAAGACAGCTCGGGGATAGCAGCAACCAGCAGGGATCCATAAATCTGAGACGCGGGTTTCTCCAGGTCTTTCACCCGGATAGTAGATTCCAACTCTGAGTATGCCAGTTCGACTGGCCTGCCCAAAAATTGGCACCTGAAGGCATGTGCAATTTGGAGATATCTAAAGCGGGCTCGGTCAGGTACGTTGAATTTAGCACATAAAGTGTGAAAGGGAGTGAGATCTCCGTTGGTGATGATATGTTTGAGGGTCAGTATTTTATACTTGGCCCAGGCCTGCGGATCGGGGATAGTGTGGAATTGTGACAGGTTGGGATTCAGCCACAGGGGGGTGTGAGGAGACCAAGAGTTCGGCTGGGGTGCCCTTCGTGCCTCACCCGCCTTCCATGCCCGCATAGTGGTACGCATGGAAGGGGTGAGATTGTGGGGCGTTTTTTGCCCCCTGAATAGCAGTCCCTCCAGTGCCTCCAGGGACCCCACTATGGCTGCCTCCAGTACCGTCACGGAATTGGTCAGGTCCGGTCTCAGCCACCAGTGGGCGGTCACAAGCTGAGTGGCCAAATAGTACTTGTAACAATCAGGGAGAGCCAAGCCGCCACTGTCCACAGGCCTGGTCAAGGTGGAATATTTGAATCTAGGTGGCCTGCCCCCCCAAATAAAGGAGAGGAAGAGTTGCCTGAGGGAATTAAAGAAGACTTTAGTCAGCCAGTGAGGGGAATTCCGAAAAATATACGTGAGTTTAGGAAGGACTTTCATTTTAATCAGGTTAATACGCCCAATGAGAGAAAGGGGGAGGTTACTCCACGCCTTAAGTTTGGCTTTAATGGTCACCAGGACAGGGTCGAGATTTAGCCGCACAAAATCCCGTCTCCTTTGAGATAACAATTCCTAAGTAGGTGAACTGCTCAACCCACTGAAGCGGGAGAGAGGAGGGCGAGGAGGACCGGGCCCCCGCATCCACTGGGAACAATTGCGACTTGTGCCAGTTCACCTTCAGCCCCGTGAAGGCGGCGAAGGCATCCATGATACCAAGTGCGCCCCGCAGAGAGTCACCAGCGTCATTCAGGAACAGGAGCATATCGTCCGCGTATAAAGCCACTCTCTCCTCCAGCCAGCCCACCCGAAGACCACGGACCTCGGCCGAGGTCCTAAGGGCTTCAGCAATAGGGTGCCGTAGGACCAGTGTAAAGTGTGCGTATCCAGCCTATAAATTTTAACGGGAACCCCATTCGTCTAAGCACCTCCCACAGATAGACCCATTCCACTGTGTCGAATGCCTTCTCTATATCCAAGGTGGCAATGGTTCTAGTACCCTGGTTAGTATGGGGGGCATGAATATTAGTGAATAATCTGCGTATATTAATGTCCGTAGATCTACCGGGCATGAAGCCCGTTTGGTCGGGGTCAATCAGGGACTTTATCACTACGTTGAGTCAAGTGCCCAGTAACTTGGTCAAAATTTTAAGGTCACAGTTGAGAAGTGCAATTGGCCTGTATGAGGCGCAGAACTTAGGGTCTCTATTAGGCTTAGGAATAAGTACCACATGGGCTTCTCTCATAGAGGGTGGCAAGGAGTCTTGATTCAAGCAAGCTTGAAACATCTGAGCTAGTTTAGGGGCGAGCAATTCTGCGTGGGCCCTATAGTACTCAATGGGCAGGCCGTCCGGCCCTGGGGTTTTACCTGCCGGAAAAGATTTAATGGCCAGTGTGACTTCTTCTGGGGTGATCTCCGAGACAAGGAGTTGCCTCTCCGTGTCAGAGAGCCACCCCAGGGCCAATGTGTCCAGCATGGAGATCATAGGCGCAGGATCAAACCCGTCAGGAAGTGAAGAGACATAAAGAGAAGTGTAGAAAGTATTGAATGTAGACAGAATATCCTCCTGAGAGGTGGCTAAAGCGCCATCTGCCGTGAGGATCTCCGATATAACCGCTGAGGGCCTGTCCTGCTGCGCTAGCATCGCCAGCAGTTTGCCATCTTTGTCACCATGTTCAAAGTATGCCTGTCTGCTACCCTGTATACCAAGACTAGTGGCATCTGTAACATAGAGATGTAGTTCTCGCCTAAGCGATGACAGGTGTTCAAAATTGGAAACCGTCGGCGAGGCTGAATACTGATTCATCGCCTCATCCACCCTACGCTGCAGGTCAGATACCCCATCTCCCAGTTCCGCCTTTACCGCCGCCACAGCCGAGATATACTGACCCCTGCTGTGAGCCTTGGAGGCATCCCAGGTTGTCTCCAGAGAAGCCGACCCCGCATTGTGCACCCAATACTCCCCCAGGGGAAAAGAACTCTGTCGTGGACAGCCTCGTTATTGATCCAATGGGGTTGCAACCTCCAAAAGGGCATTGTTCCGCGACCTGGTGGTCCTAATGGTCAATTTAAGGGGGTGATGATCAGAGAGGCCAGAGGGGAGATAACATGCCTCCTGAACGTTAGCCAGCATGGTGGAATTAGCAAAAGCTAGATCAATGCGGGAGGAGGTTCTAAATGTGGCCGAAAAACAAGAATACGTTCTATCTTGGGGGTGAAGCCACCTCCATGCCTCCTGGAACTCCGTGGCCTGAGCCCACGTTCCGAGATCAGAGTTAAAATTGGATTGGGGGGAAGGCCTGTCCAGGTCACGGGACAGCGTAGCATTAAAGTCTCCCATGAACAGAACCTGCGCTGGGCAATGCGGAGCCAACCTCTCGTAGAGAGTGTACAGAGCCTGTACCTGACCAGGGGGAGGCAAATAAACATTCACTATGACATACTTTTGGGTATATACACTCAGAACAACCATAACGAACTTTCCCTGGGGGTCCAGATGAACATCGTGTATCACACACGGTACACGTTTGCTAATCAGGATAGATACCCCACGAGAATATGAAGAGTAGGTCGCATGAAACGCCCTCTGTACCCAGGGCTTCTTCAGAGCCATAACCTTGCTGCCGGTTAAATGTGTCTCCTGCAGTAGCACTATGTGGGGATTATGTATTTTCAAATATTGAAATAAGAGTGACCTCTTAAACTTCGAGTTGAGCCCCCGAACATTCCACGACAGAACGGTCAGGAGCTCAGCATCCGGAGAAGCCATCAAGGAACACCAGGGGGAAATAGAAACAGGATGAGACCATCAACCCAACACATATAAGTAAACACAGTAGTGGCACACTCATTCAATAGGGTCAGAGACCCATAAGGTAATTGAGCAATACAGTAATTATCTGGACCTTCATAACAATTGAACCCTTCTCCCCATAACATAAAACACCCTACCCAAACACCATACAAACCTAGCGTCAAGGGCCAAAAAAAAAGGGACCCAAGAGTCATAAAAACTGATGCAGGGTTTTGTCCCTTAACTGAGAGAAACATGTAATCTTTAGGTCACTGCGACCCTAAGAAGTCGGCCCGTAGGACCGCAGGTGAGGGATAAGTTTCCGGGGAAGTCCGCCTCAACTCTGGGTGGAAGCCCAAGGTGTGGAAAGGGGGAACAACTTGAGTCACCTTGGTTCATGAGCGAGGCAGTTCGTTAGTTGCCATTGGAGCTCCTTAGACAGGAGTGAGTGGAAGTTCAATCAGCCGAAGTGAACATTTGTGTATAAGGAACAAAGGTGAAAGCCAGCAGGGATAAGCAGGATTAGGGGCATAGAAGGGGGCAGTGCTGGGATTCTTCAAAAGACAGGAAAGATGTTCATTGATGTGATAGTTGAAGCATATCTGTTCCCTGCCGGGTGAAATCCACCGTTGGTCCTCGGCTGCCTAAGGTTAACGGGCGTCTAGCCACGCCGCTGCCGCCTCCGGGGTATCAAAGAAATGAGTGTCGCTACCGTCAGTGACTCGCAGTCTGCTGGGATACAACAGGCCAAAGCGCAGACCCTTCTCCCGGAGCCGGCGTCTCACATCAGTGAAGGACTTGCGACGTTGCTGTACCTCCTGGGAGAAATCCGGGAAGAAAAGTAGTCTGGTGTTTTCATACTTAATGTCAGGCATGGCTCGTGCCGCCGCAAGGATGCGGTCCCGGTCCCGGTAGTTCAGCATTCGTAGCAGGAAGGGGCGTGGAGGGGCCCCAGGTCTCGGAGGGAGCGGTGGAACCCTGTGGGCTCTTTCAACCACAAAGGTAGATGCCGGAGCACCCAGGTCAAACAGGGTGGTCAGTAATTGCTCAGTAAATTCAGCAGGCCTAGGGCCCTCGGCCCTCTCGGGCAGTCCAATTATACGGATGTTGTTCCGCCTGAGGCGGTTCTCGGTGTCTATCGCGCTTCTGCAGCGCTTTCACTTGAATTTTGAGGGCCCGTAATCTCCCTGGAGTCTGACCGAACCGTATCCTCCACCACAGAGACCCTGTCCTCCACCTCTGCGATGCGAGAGAGAAATTTATCCATATCTTGACGGAGAAGACCGACATCCACTGTCAAAAAATCAATCTTAGATGTCAGAGTTTCTTTACAGGATGTGATGGCTGCCAGGATCTCCACTCCCGTGGGTGGCGCCGCCACCCCCGACTCCGCAGCCATCTGCGTATCGGCCGCTATCCCAGCCGAGGATCTCCGTGTAGACGGAACAACTGCTGACGGGGGTATGTGAGGAGCCCTCGGGCCCTTATTTGTATAGTTGCGGGTCCTAGGGCGGCCCATCCAAGCCTAACCCCAAAATTAGGGAAAGTTCAGGGGGGGGAGAGGGGGGTTCGCGGGCAGAGGGGCCCAGTCCAAATGGGAGGACGGGGGGGCACAGCAAAGACAGGATGGAGAGGTGCTGGAGTGGGGGAGTCCCCCCCCGCAGTATTGTGGGGCAGTCAATCACCCAAAGGATCCCAGGAGGAGTGGAGGCGTACCTGCGTCCGATGGATGGGGCCGGTCAGGAGGCCGAGAGATGGCTGCGGGCTGCAGACGTGGATGCGTAGAAGCAGCTCCCCGAAAGTCGTCAGGCGCAGTGCCAACCCCCCCCGGCACGGATGGTAGCTCCGGAGGACGTGCCCGTCCGCCGCCTGTCCGGCGGCACTCAGAAATTGAGGACGGAGGCTCCCGGAATCGCGGTAGGCCGCAAGATGTGCGTAGGCCGCAGGCCTGGGCAATCAATTTCCCGAGGCCCCCAGGCGGTCGCAGCGCCGGTCCGGAACACCCTCCCCACCACTGGTGCCCTCGGTGTGCGTGGATGAGGCACCTCCAGCCCCGCGAACCACGGCAATCGAGCCCAGAGGCTCCGAGAAGGACAGCAGGCCGCAAGATGGCGGCGGGACCCGGGAGTACAGAGCCAGCTGCAAGTCCCGGTAACGGCTCGATCGGGCGACCAGGGCCAAAAATACAGGATGTGGCCGAGGCAGAGGACCTTCAGGGACCCGCAAGGTAAGTTTGAGGGCTCACCCGGGCAGAGGGAAGGCAGGATGGCAGCAGATTTTGTCAGGATGTATGGAGCTCCTCAGCAACACGTCTTCCCTGCTCTACATCCGGACACGCCCCCCCTTCCATTTTGTTATTTACGTTTATTTAGTTTTTTTTCTTTTTGTGTCTGGTTTTCTGTTTGTTTCTTTTCTCGTTTTTCTTGCACTAAATTGTCACAGTTCTGGTAACTCGTCCTGAAATACTATATGCAGATGTTGAACTATAATTCAATGCTGTATTTGAATATGCCTACAATTTGTATAGGTGTATGGTATTTTGATCAAGGTCATTATGTATAAGGAATGCTCTATGATGTGCCTATACTATGCCTTCCCGCCTCCTTTTTTTATACAAGAACTGTGAATGACTGTAATTTTGTATAGTTTTTTCAATAAACGTCTTTTCTGATTTAAAAAAAAGCGGAGTTCCACCCAAATTTGGAACTTCCGCTTTATCCACTCCTCGCCCCCTTACATGCCACATTTGGCATGTAATTTTTTTGGGGGGGGGAATGGGGGCTTCAGTAGGAGTGGGACTTCCTGTCCTACTTCCTCCTTCTGCCCTGGGGTCGCTTAGGCGATACGTCATATCGCCTTGTGGCGGCCCCTCCCTGTAGGCGATCACCTGGGACGTGACAGGTCACAGGCGATCGCCTGTCCACTCAAAGAGCGCTGCGCTGTTCGCACATGCGCAGTGAGTGCCCGGCCGTGAAACCGAAAGCTGTCACGGCCGGGTGCCCACACAACGAATGGAGGCACCGGCGGAGAAGGGGGGGAGAGGAGCGGAGCTCCGGGCGTCGCGTCGCTGGACAGTGGAACAGGTAAGTGTATGTTTATTAAAAGCCAGCAGCTACACTTTTTGTAGCTGCTGACATTTAATAAACATAAAAAAAGGCTGGAACTCCCCTTTAATGTATTTTGTCAGCTCCATTGTAGTGCTTTAGCCTTAACACCCCCTAAAATGTGTCCAAATGTTATTGTTCTCATTAAATTCAGGCAGAGTGCCAGAGGCTTTTTTTTTGGGTCCCAAACTCATTTAGAACCCCCCCCCCCTTAAATGTTTACAATGGGCCATCAGAGGGGGTGAGGAATATGATAAGTGTCTTTAAATACTCCTTAAAATAAATGTTATACTGATGTTGGGCAAGAATGTTTGTGTCTAATGTGCTTGCAATGTTATGTACAAAAGTACTATTTTTTTATTTCTGGTTTGACTCCACAGTTTCCTTCAATGCCACAGGAATGGCAGACTGTGGCTTCCCAATTTGCCGAGCGGTGGGACTTTACCAACTGCGGAGGGGCAATCGATGGGAAACACGTCCACATCGTCCCACCCCCCCCCCCCACTCTGGGTCATACTATTTTAACTATAAGGGGTTTCACAGTATCATGTTGATGGCGGTGGTGTCGGCGACATATGATTTTTTTATATGTGGACATGGGGAAGAATGGGCGGATGGTGGAGTCTTTGCCCAGACCGAGATTTCCAGACAGCTCCAGAGTGGTGGCTTGGGATTGCCACCTGCTGAGAAAAATGTGTCAGGACAACCATTTGTCTTCATCGCTGATGAAGCGTTTGGTCTGAGTGAACATCTGATGAGGCCATTCCCCCAGAGGACCCTCACCCCGGAGAAGAGGGTTTTTAATTACCAGCTGGCCAGAGCCAGCAGAGTGGTGGAGAATGCGTTTGGCATAATGGCCAGCCGGTTCCGCCTATTCCTTATGGCAATCAACATGGCGGAGTATGAACTGAATCACATAGTGCTAGCATGCTGTGTTCTTCATAATTATTTAAGGAGAAATGCTCCAAATTATGTGGCCTAAGGCAGCACTTCATGACATAAATACAATGGCGGCCCTGGAAGCTGGCCGTCCTGGCTTGCCCCCCCCAAAGCGCCCGTAATGTGTGGCAAAAGTATCTAGACTATTTTACGGGTAGGGGGGCCATTGCTATGCCAGAAAATTTGTGATTCTTTTATAAAAGAAAAAAATATTTGGATCTGAAATAATCTTGAATTTGATTTAATGCTGGTGTCTTTTAGGTTCTCCTAGTGCACTTGTAGTGCCAAGAGGATTTTGCTTTAACCATTTAACCACCGCCCGCTGCCGAATAACAGCGACAGGGTGGTTCCTTATCTCTGGGAGGACGTTATATAACGTCCTCCCAGAGAATCGTTCCTGTGCGCCCCCTCAGGCGCGCACACTGAAACATCCGTGCTCGCCGGGTCCACGGGACCCGGAGCAACACAGATTGCGTTATAGGACCAATAAAACAATGCAAATAAACCAATCAAGTTCATAAGTGCCCGTGAAGAAAGAAGATTATCAAATAAATGTGTAGAGGATTTCCTCTATATTGATGATAAGAGTTCCACAGAGAAGATATCCGATGAAGCTGGTAAGTGCTATTCCAACAATAAGTGAAGATCCCGCCACCAAAGTGAGAAATGAAGGCTTACCAAACAGCCTGCGACCGCCCTTCTCATGCATTGCGCACGCGCGAATCAGCCTTTGACAGAAACTCTGAGCTTTTTTATTTCCTTGCAAGGATTTTCTCGTTTTATCATTATTTTTATACCTATGTGAGAGCTGTTTTCTCTCCTGTTCATTTCTAATAAAACTTCCCTGATGAATGCTACACTATGGAAAGTTTTTCTTTCTTCTCTTTGGACATTTTTGGACATAGTTTTAACTGCTGAGGATTATTCACTCTGATCAATCAAGAGTGTTTTTCATCTCCGATTTGGATCAGCTGTGCAGACACGTCTCTGGAGACTCGCCTATTGTGGATGAAGTGTCTTCACTGGAATTTCTCTGCCTTCCATGGAGTGAACATCGCTCTACTAAGCTTGTTTTGACCCCCCTGAGAAGGGCGGTCGCAGGCTGTTTGGTAAGCCTTCATTTCTCACTTTGGTGGCGGGATCTTCACTTATTGTTGGAATAGCACTTACCAGCTTCATCGGATATCTTCTCTGTGGAACTCTTATCAATATAGAGGAAATCCTCTACACATTTATTTGATAATCTTCTTTCTTCACGGGCACTTATGAACTTGATTGGTTTATTTGCATTGTTTTATTAGTGTTTTTGATACTTTTTTCACGTATTTAATTTTAACTGTATAGATATATACAGTTCTTTCCAGCGCTACACTATTTTTGTATACTCACTTTGTTTGTACCTTATATCAAAGGTTTTTTTGGTGTTTAGCAGCAGGTTTCCTTAAGGGACATATTCATTTATTTATTTTTTTTAAATCACTTTGCACCTAGCGCGAATTTTTACTTTTTATAACCGGTAAAGGACCAATGACAGCGGTCCTTTACCACATGATCGCACCGTCCAATGACGGCGCGATCACAATGTAAACACAGCAGGGTCAGGACAAGTTCATATCTCTCCTCACCTCACACCGATGCAGCGTGAGAGGAGAGACATCAGTGCAAACTGAGTTTAGTTTGCTTTTAGCAGTGCCCAACAGTATCCAAAAGTGCCCAACAGTGCCACAAAAGTGCCATTTGTGCCACACCAGAGCCACCTGTGCTCATCTGCGCCACATCAGTGCCGCCTGTGTGCTAATCAGTGCCACCAGTGCCACTGCAGTGCCGCCTGTGCCCACCAGTGCCACTGCAGTGCCGCCTGTGCCCACCAGTGCCACTGCAGTGCCGCCTGTGCCCACACCAGTGCCACTGCAGTGCCGCCTGTGCCCACACCAGTGCCACTGCAGTGCCGCCTGTGCCCACCAGTGCCGCCTGTGCCCACCAGTGCGCTAATCAGTGCCTCCAGAGCCACTACAGTGCACACCAGTGCCCATCAGTGCCCACCACAGTGCTCTGCAGTGCAGCCTCACCAGCCAACAGTATGGCAAACAAATTCTTTACTAGTGAGGAGGCCTACCAGCGTCTAATCATGACCGATGAGAGCAGCGGGGAGTCTCAGTCCGATTTGGCCTATGAACCCGTTACAGACAGTGGGTCTGATACAGAATCAGAAGAGGAATTGTGTGCCCGTGAAAAGAAGGGGTTTTGGCGTGGAGAAGCAGCCTACTACCAGCAGCGTAGTGCCGTCCACCTCAACCACCGTGCCGTCCACCTCAAGCACCCTGCCACTGCAACAAAGGCCAGGCACCAGTAGGGTGTCATCTCAGCCATGCCAGCCTTTCCTATGGCCTTCAAAACCCCCTGTGGCTTCCCCCTAATTCCGGAGCAGCAAATATCCCCCCTTTCACCTCCCAGCCAGGTGTCCAGGTGAACACCGATGGTTTTGCCATGCTCGATTTTTTTCATTTAGCTTTCACCGAAGACTTACTATCCTCCGTTGTGGCCCAGTGCAACCTCTACGCACAGCAGTACATAGTAAGCAACCCAGGGGCTAGTTCCGCCCGTCCCTTTGAGTGGAGAGAACTCACTGTAGAGGAATTCAAAATTTTCTTAGGCCTAACTTTTACTATGGGACTCTCAAAAAAAAACAATTGTACTCCTACTGGTCTACCAAACCCATCCACCACATGTCACTCTGCTCATCCCTTATGCCAAGATCCCGATACCTAATGATTATGTGGTTCCTCCACTATAATGACAACACCCAGTGCCCTCCCAAAAATGACCCAGCTTTTGACAAACTATATAAAATTCGGCCACTCCTAAATTTTTTCCCAGTTATATATCCCTGAACAGAATATCTCGGTGGATGAGTCCCTTGTAAAATTCTCAGGCAGGCTGGGCATTAAACAGTTTTTCCCCAGCAAAAGGGCCCGATATGGGGTTACAATGTACAAACTATGTGACCGAGCCACGGGGTACATCTACGCCTTCCTGGTGTACGAAGGGAAGGACTCCCAACTGCATCCCCCTGAATGCCCAGAGTACATCGGAGTCAGCGGAAAAGTGGTCTGGGAGCTTATCTATCCACTCCTTGGAAAGGGATACCACCTTTATGTGGATAATTTTTATACCAGCTTGCCCCTGTTCCGCAATCTTTACCGGAGGGACACCCCAGCATGTGGCACAGTAAGAGCCAATAGAAAAGGCTTCCCACAAAAACTTGTCAATGAAAAGCTACGACGAGGGGAGACGGCATCATTGAGGAACCAGGAGATATTGTCTGTCAGGTGGAGGGACAAACGAAACGTCCACATGTTCACATCAATCCACAACGACACTTACGAGGAAGTCCCCAAAAGAAACGGCACAATCCAGAAACCAGCTTGTGTCTATGATTATAATTTGTTTATGGGGGGAGTGGACTTCAACGATCAGATGATTGAACCCTATCTTCCCACAAGAAAATCCCGCCACTGGTATAAGAAAGTGTCCATTTATTTTTTAGTTTGGCCATGTATAACACTTATGTTATTTACAAAAAAAAAAAAATCAACAGAGAACCCTGTATCCTATCTTTACTACCAAGAAGAAGTTATCTCCGCCCTTTTGTACCCTGAAAGCCGACCAGAAAATATTCGCTCTCATTCCGTGAGCAGACTCCACGAGCGCCACTTTCCTGAGAAAGCCGCCCCCCCGTGAAACAGGCTACAGACGTCAGAAGAAATGCCGGGTGTGCTCCAGAGGAGGAATTCAAAGAGACACTGTGTATTATTGTCCCGATTGTCCTTCCCAACCAGGCCTCTGTATAGGTTTATGTTTCCGCCGTTACCATACGTGTCTACATTATTAGGGAAGTATGGTAAACGCAATTCTCATTTCCTGTCATTTTCCTCCACACCCCTTATGCCACTGCACTGAACTGTACACCTACCTCTGCCTTCTCCGGAACCGACCCTGGCCTGTTATACAACCAAGCTTCTGCCTAACGCTAAACTGTACCTACCTCTGCCTGCTCTGGAACTGACCCTGGACTGTTTGACCACGTTTTTTGCCTGCCTCTTGTATTGATCTTTTACCCTGCTATGCTAGTGGGAACACAGGGGTCTCACATATGTGAGGGGCTCCAGAATTGTTTTTCTGGATGAAGAAAACAATTTTTTAGTTTTCTCATTCCCGGATTAGGGTCTGGAGACTCGGAGGCTTCAAAGAGATTTGGTTGGGAGAAGCCTCTACCCCTGTCCCCATTCTTTCCTGGCCTGCTACTTGGACCATGTTGCTGCTGATTACCAGGACCAATATTTTGGCACTGCTGGCAATGTCTCTACTTGCACTGACCCTGGACTGACTATGGAAAATATTCCTGTCTGCTGCCTGGACAATTCCATTCACTGTCGCTGACCATGTCCCTGCCTGCTGCCTGGATTAGGGCTCTCCTCCTGTGGACAATTGCACTACTAAAACCAGAGGTAATCTTTTTTTTTACCCTTTACTCAGCAGAATGTATTTTAGGGTGTAATTCTTGGTATGTACATGCTGTGTTAGAAATATGAAGGGCCTTCAAAATTGTGATAGATTGTAAGGAAATTGGATGTTTAATTTATGTCCCTAGAACACCTGATGGTGCTTCTTGGATGTTGGGCCTCTATGTGGCCAGGCTGTTAAAAAAGCTCACACATGTGGTATCGCCATACTCAGGAGGAGTAGCAGAATATATTTTGGGGTGTAATTGTTGCTATGTACATGCTATGTGTTGGAAATATCTTATAAATTGACAACTTTGTATAAAAAAAAAAAAGTGTTTTCATTTTTTTTCCACATTTTCCAAAAACTTCTGGAAAAAAATGAACCGTTCAAAAGACTCATTATGCCTCATAGGTTATACCTTGGGGTGTTTGCTTTCCAAAATGGGGTCACTTTGTGGGCGTTTCCATTGTCCTGGTGTTCCAGGGCCTTCAAAAGTGTAATAGGTGGTTGAGAGATTAGATGTGTAATTTATGCTCCTAGAACGCCTGAAGTTGCTACTTCAGTGTTGGGCCTCTGTATATGGCCAGGCTGTGTAAAAGTCTCACACATGTGGTATCGCCATACTCAGGAGTAGCAGAATATATTTTGGGGTGTCATTTGTGGAATGTACATGCCGTGTGAGAGAAATAACCTGTTATAATGACAATTTGGTGTGAAAAAAAAAAAAAAAATCTTAATTTTGCAAAGAATTGTGGGAAAAAAATGACAACTTCAAAAAACTAACTATGCCTCTTACTAACTACCTGCTTGGAATGTCTACTTTCCAAAAAGGGGTAATTTGGGGGGTATTTGTACTTTACTGCTTGTTAGGGTCTCAAGAAATGATAGGCTGTCAGTACATCAGGTGTGATCAAATTGATCAATTTTCAGCAATTGGCACCATAGCTTGTAGACCCTATAACTTTCACCCAGACTAAATAATATCCACTAATTTGGGTTATTTTTACCAAAGATATGTAGCAGTATAAATTTTTGGCCAAATTTATGAAGAAAAATTACTTATTTGCAAAATTTTATAATAGAAATTAAGAAAAATGCATTTTTTTTACCAAAGTTTCGGTCTTGTTTCATTTATAGCGAAAAAAAAATAAAAAAAACTGCAGAGGTGATCAAATACCACCAAATAAAAGCTCCATTTGTGTGAAAAAAGGACGAAAATGTCATATGGGTACAGTGTTGCATGACTGAGTAATTGTCATTCAAAATGTGAGAGCACCGAAAGCTGAAAATTAGTCTGGTTATTAAAGGGGGTTTAAGTGCCCAGTTGTCAAGTGGTTAAATAACCCCCATTGTCACTGTAAACTCCAATTTAATACAAAAACTGGTATTGAGCATTGAAAGAGAAAGCCACACATTGTTGAGTAGAAAACCTTTTACTCTGTGCACATTCACATGTGCGTTGGAAAACATTTTTGAAAAAAAAACAACATCTTTGTTTTATAAAGTCTTACATTTAAATCTTTAGTTTTTTTGCATAAACAGGCATGTTTCAAAACATAAAACACACACAACTCTGGAACTTACAAAGTTCAACATAGAAAAACTGAAGGCAATATCAGACATTATAGTATGTCAAAACTGTGTTGATCTTGCCTTCATCAGATGGGGTGATGTCACCCCTGTAAAAGACAAATTTTGAAGAAGATGCACACAAATTGAGAGGCAAAATGTGGATTTACCTCCTGATCCCATGCTTAATGTCAACATGTGGTATCTCCCATCATGGGGTGTCAATGGACGTGTTTTGGGGGTGCAACCCCTTCCTTTCACCTACTGGAGTTGCGAGGAAGGGGTTGCACCCACAAAACACGTACATTGATTTACAGTGATGGCAGATAGCACACTGTGTGCATCTTCAAAATTTGGCTTTTAAAATGCGTCAAACTTTTTTAAAAGTCATAAAATTTCCCAACAAAAAAAGTTACATTTTGGTGCGATTTATATTCTGCCGAAAACACCAATGATGTTTCTTCATTTTTTGTTCAATATCATTTATTTTTTGCTTGATCAGGTCTAAATCCTGATTGCAGACCATTATGTCCCGGATGAGGATGTGTGCACTTGCACTGGTGAAACAAGATTCTTCATCCACATCACCTAAAATAAAAAATACACACCATGTATTATAAATATGCAGGCATGCATCTATTACCTGAAGCTCTGGTCTCAGACACTGACCTGTTGTGGTCACTATTTCGACCACTTCTTCCACCTCTCCTCCCTCCACATCCTCAGGTTGTGGTGTCCTCAATTCCCCTTCTTTCTGAGGTGTGGGGTTCCTGGTGTCCTCAGATGTCCCGAGTCTTTTCTCCCCTATGTGAATGAAACAAAAGGTATACTTGGCACACAGATATTTGAGGCCAGAAATAGGAATATGAAAAACATTGTTTGGAAGTGGGGTACAATTGTAGTGGGGTACAATTGTCTGTTTTGGCAGAGTTCCAAGCTGAAGACATGATTTTTTCCCTTACCAAAGCTGGAATACTTTCCTTTTTTGGACAAGCTTCAAACATGGAGACACCCCAAGTATCCACTGGAGCACCTGTGTGGGACACCCTAAAAAGGTTGTTCTGGTGTCCCACACTAGTGCTCCTGAGTCCAGATGTGTAAACAGCTGCTGAGTGTCCTCTCCTTTACACTGAATCAAGTTTGCATTTCATTCTAGTTACAAACACATCTAGACAACAATGTACTAAACTTCTTTTTATACAAATAGGCATGACTAAATGCAGTTTACCCGTATCTGCCAAAAACATTGAATTTAATGGGCGAACGAACGATTACTGTGCCCACGAACATGAAAGTTGCCATTTTAAACTGTAAAACAGTAAAGAAAAGCACATGGAGCAACATGCAAGTAATAATAATAATAATAATAATAATAATAATAATAATAATAATAATAGTAGGAACACAGGACAAATACTTACTTTTTAGAAGCAGTTTCCAGATCCTTCTGTACTGATCGTGCTCCCTCAATTTCAGGTCTGACCAGCGCTTCCTCAATTGCTCTTTGGATCGTCGTACCCCAAAATTCCTGTGCAGACTTCTCACAACTTCAGACATGATCGTGATCTTTCTCACATTTGGATTGGGGTACAGTCCATACTTCCCATCATAGTCGGTCCTCTTCAAGATGTTCACCATCTCTACAAAGGACATATTTGAGGCCTTATATCTCCTCCTGGATCATGACGTTTCTGGCTCCGGGCTTTCCTCCTTGTTACTATTATCACGCACCTGCTGTGTCTCCACCATGTGCTCTCCCACTGGGCCGAAAGTGAAGGGGCAGGGAAAATACTAGAAAGAACGTCAGGGGCGGGCAACGTGTGCAGACTTTCACGCATGCACAGTGGAAGGAAGGAGGAACGGAATCGCTGATCGTTGGAACGAAGGTAACATTTTAACTTGGGGCATCAGTGGCCTATAAAGATTCTAGATTGAGGCCTATATTGGGATAAGATTAGGAGAGTTTAGCCTGACATTAGTGTTTTGTCTTGCAGAAAATATGAAACAGTTCAAAGGACCCTGATTTCATGGCACAATTTCTAGACAGGTACAGGGATCTGCCCCGTCTGTGGGAGATTAAAACCCCATTACATGAGAGGGGGCGTGACCGGACGTTGATGGAGGTGGTGGGTGTGTGTGAGGAGTGAGGATGTTCGTGTGACCTCCATCTGTTCTATCTCCCCGTGCGGATAATGGTACTGTGAGGGAGGCGGGTGTCAGATGACTATTAGACTATTAGACTATTACTGTCGTTTCCATTTCCATACCTGCATACATGGCCGCGTCTGGCACCGTGAACCCAGCACTGTGTATCGTGCATTAGCAGCGGCATCACCCTCCGTAATCCCGCAGGACACGACGTGGTCTTGAGATCTCGTACCGCGTGGCGGGAGCTACGAACTGAGGAGGAGAGGAGATCAGCACACCGGGAACAGACGCTACTTGCACGGTGGGGGTGAAGGGGACCCCGAGATTGCTACTGATTACCGGACCCAGCAAGTGACAGAACTACCGGTATGTGCAGCAAAATAAACTGGCAAAGTCTGAATAGATGTGTGAGCAGGAGAGTCTGTGATTAGAGAGCAGCAGCGCAGCAGCAGCAGCCACACTAGATAAAGTAAAGCGGTTTGAAGATTACTGTGTGGAGAAGCTGTGGAGGTTACCCTACACACTTGGACAGTGGGTTACCTGGACGGTTTGAGTACTAGGGCAGTGGGCTGTGAGTTGTGAACTGTGCCAGCGGAATTGCCTCTGAGTCGGCCCTTCTACCCACTGCTGGTACTAGATCGATAGTTACATAAGCACACAAGTACACAACTCCTGTAATGGCCCCGGAGGCTGTTCTACCCGGGGAGGAAGAGCCAACGCTGAAAGAAGTACTATGGGCCGTGAATGCATGTAGGGGGTCATTGGACAGTTTATGTGAGCAGATAAAAGAAATAAAGGAAGAACTAGCATCTAGGGGCCAGGAACTGCACAGAACTGTGTTAAGGACAACAGCTGCAGAGGAGAGATTGAGTCAAGTGGGGAAGATGAGGTGTACCCATTGAAACAGGAGATGAAAGCAATGAAAGAACAAATGGGGTGGCAGGCATCAAAACTTGATGAAATTGAAAATAGGCTACGTAGAAACAACGTACGGGTGGTGGGCCTCCCGAAACAAAGTGAGGGCACCCACCCCATCAGCTTTCTTGAGAACTGGCTAAGAGACACGTTTGGGGAGAATGCCTTTTCGCCACTCTTTGCGATAGAAAGAGCCCATAGAGTCCCATTCAGAGCTTATTTAAAAGATGGATACCCTAGGCCCCTACTTTTGAAATTCCTTAACTACACTGATAAGACAACAGTACTGCAAAAAGCAAGAGAGAAGGGGGGACATTTTCTATAATGGGTCAAGAATCTCATTATATCCAGATTTTTCGCTAGAACTAAGTAAACGCAGATCTGAGTTAACATCAATTAAACGTAGCCTTCTAAAGAATAAAATCACATACGCACTACTGTACCCAGCACGCCTCCGGATAATGACTCCGGAGGGTCCCCAGTTCTTTGAATCACCGGAAAAAGCAGCGCAGTGGCTGGAAGAGAACAAAACAAAATTATAGACTGTATTCCTATGGGAAAGATTAAATAAGGACTTAATTCGAAAGGGAGGACCGCACCCCCCCCTTATGGGAGTAGGGGAAAAGGACATATAAAAAACGGAGATCATTAGGTCGATTAGAATATGCCCATGAATTAGGTTTGTTTTTGTTTGTTTGTTTTTTGGGCTCTCTTTTTCCTTCTTTTTCTATTCTTTTTTTTTTCTTCTTCCCTTTGTTTTCTTCTGGGGAGGAAGGGGAGGGGAGGGTTGTGTTGCCTTTTTTTTTTTTCTGGTTTCTTAATACAAATAAATAAATTAGGGGATGGATCACTATAAGTGAGCACCAAATGCATGAAAAATATGAATGAGATACACTAATAACACGCTCTGCGATGCACACAATTTTTTATATTTTTGAAGGGAGAGGGGGGAAAGAATAGTGGGAGGGAACCGGGAAGGTCACAAGAGGATTTGGATTTTGAGGGGTATGAATGGGAGGGATGGCAGGGATTGGTCACAGGTACAGCCCCTAGGGTTTGCCTAGATAGGCTGGAGGAGGGAGGGGGTTGGTTTAAGAGTCAGGAGGGGGGGTAAAGTTGCACAAAATCACAAATGCTACATTTCAAGCACAGGAGAGAGGGGAATATGAGATTAGGGAAACCTGGGGAAATTCACATTGTTTGAAAAATACATGAAGGAAATTACCGCTCTGAAGCTTCCGAGTCCGTGAAGACACTCCCGCCCCACTTTAAACACACACACACACACACACACACACACACACACACACACACAGGTGCTGGCTCTGCACAATGTAGGCAAATGAAAGGAAAATCCTGGACTGCCGCACTCTGTAGAAAATGCTTCTTTATTTAAATAAAATCCATCACAGCACAGCAAATGAACCCAAAAATTAAAAACAGGCTACGTATTTCACATCATAAGATGCTTACTCATAGCTAGCTAAATGTACAAAGAAATCAATCATGTATAAGAGCAAAAGTGGACTAGGCCACCCGCCAATGGAAAATAATATAAAAATAGGATTTTTATAACAGCTTACCTGTAAAATCCTTTTCTTGGAGTACACCACGGGACACAGAGCTAGTCATTACATAATGGGTTAAGGGTCACCAGCGGTGATTGGACACTGGCACAACCAATGGAAGACAGTTCCCCTCCATATAACCCCTCCCATCAGGGAAGTACCTCAGTTTTGTAGCAAAGCAGTAAGGTTCCCATAAGAAGGGTGGGACCTCTGTGTCCCGTGGTGTACTCCAAGAAAAGGATTTTACAGGTAAGCTGTTATAAAAATCCTATTTTCTTTATCGTACACCACGGGACACAGAGCTAGTCATTACATAATGGGACGTCCCAGAGCAATGCTCATATGAAGGGGGGGAGACACAGATCAAAACAGGCCGCTTGCGGACCAGAAGCCCTATACTGCTGCCTGCAGCACACTTCGCCCGAAGGCGGAATCCTCATGTCCTTTCACATCTATTTGATAGAATTTGGAAAATGTATGGACTGAAGACCAAGTTGCAGCTTTACAGATCTGAGCCATCGAAGCCTGGTGGTGCACTGCCCATGAAGCACCTATCGCCCTGGTAGAGTGCGCCTTAACAGGAAAAGGAGGAGTCCTGTTCTTTAAACCATAAGCTTGAATAATTACTTGTCTAATCCACCTGGAAATGGTGGATTTTGATACCGCTTGGCCCTTCTTGGGCCCATCTGGTAAAATAAACAAAACATCTGTTTTACGTATCTGAGCGGTTGCTTGCAGATACACCTTTACCGCTCTCCCTAGATCTAGAGAGTGTAATAATTTTTCCCCCGCCGTCCGCGGGTTTGGAAAAAAGGAAGGCAGAACAATGTCTTGATTCAAGTGAAAAGCCGACACCACCTTAGGTAGAAAAGCCGGATGGGGTCGTAGTACGATTTTGTCCTTGTGACAAATTAGACAAGGCTCTTTACAAGAAAGAGCTGCTAGCTCTGATACTCTCCTAGCAGAAGCTATAGCAATCAGAAAGGCCAACTTCCTACTTAATATAATTAAAGGAATATGGCGAATAGTTCAAAAGGTTGCTTTTGCAACACTGACAATACCAAATTCAAATCCCATGGACACAAGGGAGTCCTAACTGGAGGATTTATCCTCAGTACCCCCTTAATGAATGTCCGAACTAGGGAGTGAGATGCCAATGGTCTCTGAAAGAAGACTGATAGAGCCGATATTTGCCCTTTGATGGTGCTAAGGGCTAAATTCATATCCACTCCTAACTGGCAAAAAGCAAGAATCCTACTTATTTCCTACTTCTGAGGATTCCAACATCTGGATTCACACCAGGAAACGTATGCTCTCCAGACTCTCTGATAGATGAGTCTGGAGGCTGGCTTTCTAGCATTAATGAGCGTAGAAAGAGCCGGACCAGAGACCCCTCTCTTTTTAAAAATGTGGGTCTCAGCAGCCAGGCCGTCAACTTTAGCCTTTGTAAGGAAGGGTGGAATACTGGACCCTGTGACAGCAGGTCATGTCGGAGTGGAAACTTCCAGGGCCTTCCTATCGCCGTTTTTACAATCTCGGCGTACCAAGGCCTCCTGGGCCAGTTTGGGGCCACTAGGATTACTGGTATTCCCTCCTCCTTGATCCTGCGAAGCAGTCTTTGTAGAAGAGGGATCGGAGGGAATGCCTAGAACAGTGAGAACTGATTCCATGGAGTTATTAGAGCGTCTGTATTATTAGAGCGTCTGTCCCGTAGGCTAGAGGATCCCTCGTTCTGGACACAAAGTTGTCCAATTTCTTGTTGAACCTGGCAGCTAGCAGGTCTACATCTGGGTTTCCCCATCTCAGACATATGGCCTGAAAGATCTCGGGGTGAAGAGACCACTCCCTGGTAGCAGCTGCTGACGACTCAGGTAGTCTGCTTGCCAATTTTCCATCCCTGGAATGAAGATTGCAGAAAGGCAAGGTACATGCTCTTCTGCCCATGCCAGGATCCGGTTCACCTCTCTTTGGGCTGCCCGACTGCGGGTGCCTCCTTGGTGATTGATGTAAGCTACTGCAGTAGCATTGTCGGATTGAACCCGAACTGGGTAGCCCTGTAACCTGTATGTCCAGGTTTTGAGGGCTAGATATACCGCCCGGATCTCTAGCACATTGATGGGCAGGATCCCCTGAGTCTTGGCCCAGGTTCCCTGGGTAGAAGCCTCCTCGAATACTGCACCCCAGTCCGATAGGCTGGTATCCCTAGATACCACCTTCCAGGCCACTGGGAGGAAGGACTTTCCCTTCCGTAAATTCCTGGCTTCTAGCCACCAATCGAAGTTGTGGCGTACTTGTGAGGACAGGCGCATGGGTATATCCAGAGCTTGGCTCTTCCTGTTCCAGGAAGCTAAAATATTGCCTTGAAGTAGTCTCGAATGAAACTGGGCGTAAGGGACCGCCTCGAAGGAGGCTACCATCTTTCCCAATAGTCTCATGCAAAGGCGAATAGACGGCCTCTTGTTTGCTTTGACCTTGTGGATCAGGTCTTTCAGAGACTGTATCTTCGGTTCTGGCAGGTATACCCCGTTTTGGGCTGTATCTATGATCATGCCCAGGTGCCCTATCCTTCTTTGGGCCTGGAGAGAGGATTTTTGTAAATTTATAATCCATCCTAAATGCTCCAGGTATCCTACTGTAGTGTGTACAGCGTGACCCAATCCGTCCTTTGACTGATCTATTACTAGTAGATCGTCCAGATAGGCTGTTACCGCAATGCCCCGTGTTCTTAGGTTTGCTAACAGAGGAGCTAGCACCTTTGTGAATACTATGGGCGCGGTGGCTACACCAAACGGCAGAGCCACAAATTGAAAGTGGCGATCTTCTACCGCAAACCTTAGGAATCTTTGGTGAGCGGGGAGGATGGGTATGTGTAAATGTGCGTCCTTGATATCTATGGGCGCCATGAATTTTCCGCCCTTTAAAGTGGCGGCCACGGATCGGATCGTTTCCATTCGAAAATGGCGATCGTTCAGGAACCGATTTAGGGATTTTAGATCCAGGATGGGTCTGACATCTCCATTTGGCTTTGGAATCACAAAGAGGTTTGAGTAAAAACCTGAACCTCGCTCTTTTTGGGGTACGTCTGTAACTACCCCTTGAGCCATTAAGTGATTCAAACCTTTGAAAAAGGATTCTCTTTTTTGTGGATCCTTGGAGAGTCTTGAACCTCGGAATTGAGAAGGTGGGATCTCTCGAAATTCCAGTTTGTACCCTGAGGATATTGTGGATACTACCCAATTGTCCTGGATTTCTGACCACCAAGTCGCTCAGAACTGACAAAGCCTTCCTCCCACTCGGCCGAGCGGGGGCGCCCCTTCACTGAGAGGCTTTGGGGGCTTGCTTATTAGCTCTTGCACCCCACGGCTTCTTGTTCTTCTGAGCTTGCCCCTTGGCTTTTGTGGGCGGCTAAAACAGGCCGCCGCCACTGGTTGGAGTCAGATTTCCCGGGAGCTGGGGAGAGAGAGCGTTTAAAACAAGATCTCTTGTTTTTCTTTCTCTCAGGTAAAAGTCGTTTTACCACTTGATATCTTTTGTATATATTTTTCTAAATCTTCCCCAAATAGGCGTTCGCCATGGTACGGGAACTTGCCAACAGCTTTTTGCATGGGGTCTCCGCTGACCAATGCTTAAGCCAAAGTACTCTGCGCATCTGTACCAGCTGGAGTGTAAGGCGTGATGCCTGTATGATAGAATCTCTCATGGCATCCACTGTGAAGCATAAGGCTTTAGGCAAATTTTCCCAATTTCTAGCCTGCTCTGAAGGCAGTTCCTTCAGCCCCTGCTTTACCTGTTGGCTGATGACCTGACACATACCGACTGCTGCTACTGCAGGTTGGGTAATTGAGCCGGCCAAAAGGAAGGAGGATTTCAACTTCCTCTCAGAAGGATCTTTTAAACCCTTGTACATTATCCACCGGACATGTCAGGTTTTTATTTACACAAGAAATAGCCGCAACTACCGCAGGCAGGCTCCATTTCTTTTAAAAAAAAATTTTTTCCCCCATAGGATAAAGAATGTTAAACCTTTTTGGAGGTGAGAAACGCTTATCTGGATGTTGCCAGTTTGCGTATATTAGATCCTCTAGTAACGGATGAACCGGGAAGGAGCATGCACCTTGCAGGGATCTTAATGACCCTAGGGAGGAGACAGGTAATTCCGTTACCTCCGCAGAGGTTAACTTAAATGCACTGCTATAGCATTGTACCTGTGACCTTAAAATCTGGCTCCTCATCCTCTGCTGATGTAGCCTCCTCCTCCTCATCCTCCTCCCTCAGGTACTTCTGAAGGGAGGTCCAATACTGGAAGAGACCTGCTTCGCTTATTGTCCCTTTTTAGAGGACTTAGCGATTAAGGTAGCAATTTTTTCCTCCAGATTATTTAGGGCAGCTGATAAAGTGTCCTCAGTGACATATACAGGCCCAGGCTTCACTGGGGAAGCCGCCATACCTGACCGAGGTAATGGCTCATCCTGAACAGGTGCATTTAGCAACACAGGAGAGAAAGGTACCGAGTCAGCACAGTTAGAGCCTCCTCTCAGGCGGTGGTGCTTTCTTATCTCTTTTTGTCCGTATTACTTCCCCTGGAAGGCTTACTGTTTAGACAAAATACAAGGTACCTAAATGCATATACTACCGTGTTTAGTTTAGCAAATACATTAAGTATGCAACTTTTAACACATAACTATGCATAACATGGATGTCTTCTAGGAAGTACCCAATCCAACCACATGGAGTCTTACGTCCCTGTATAGCTGCTGTGTTTCTCTGCCAGGAATAAGAGAACTAACGAGCTTGCTTGCTGCTGCAGTGCTTCTCACACTGACAGTCTTTTAAATTTGGCGCCGTTTCTGTGCTTGCGCGCGCCACGTGCCCGCGCACGCCTTCGCCCCCCCCTCCGATAAAGCGCGCTCCCGCGCGCGGCCCTTAGCGCTATGGCGGTGGCCATAGTGAGAGAGGACTCTCATCAGCCCTTGTTCCCACTTACCTGCATCTGCAGGTGTCTGGTCGGCCACCGAAAGGAGGATCGGGGTGCCCCAGCAAGCTCAGCAGCGGAGGTGACGAGCAGTGTACTTCGCCGAAGCCGACACTGAACAGAGTGAGGCGAGTATATTCAGCTCTTTACTCCCCCCAGTGGTGGAAAAAAAGAAGACATCCACTTTTTGAAAAAGGTCCCAACCTAGTTATGGACCTTCTAATCTCACCTTATCCACGCCGCAGGTTTTTCTGCTGAAAGATTTCAGACAGATACCAAACTTCACCCTTCACGGTGGGCTATGTGTGCCAACCTTCAGGGATATGGGTTCCTATTTAAAGGATACCTCTCCCCTGGGCCTTGTACAAGACTCTTACCAGGACTTTATAGCGAAATAGCGAAAGTGCTGGATCTTAGAGCCCAGTCCTCCGAAGAGAGACATTACAGGCGACGCCTCATGGATGAGGCCCGGATCCCATCCAGATTCAGCTCATTTGTAGGCGTCTTGGATGGATCCGAAAGCATAGCTCTTTTACCCCCAGAGGGTCTCTTTCGTAGAGCTTTCCTTTAGCACCTCCTAACGCGTCCAACACCTTTCGACACTGGCGAAAAAACTGAGGTACTTCCCTGATGGGAGGGGTTATATGGAGGGGAACTGTCTTCCATTGGTTGTGCCAGTGTCCAATCACCGCTGGTGACCCTTAACCCATTATGTAATGACTAGCTCTGTGTCCCGTGGTGTACGATAAAGAAATAAGCACAGGTAGGATATTCCCTGTTTCAGGGCTACCAACATTATCCAAGCATTTTTATATGACGTCCTCCGCTTTGAGGTGGGATATCTGAATGATGCCTGCAGCTAGAGGCATCATTCAGATATCCTTGTTTGCAGCCGGCGATTCTGCGCACAATAAGAACGATCATAGCGGTGGTTCCGCTGCTTGATCGTTCTTATAGGCGGCGGGAGGGGACATCCCCCCCTCCCGCCGCCATCCGGTGCTTCTCCGGGACCCGGAGAGAATCGTCTGCGCCGTTGGTGGGTCACGTGATGAGCATAGAGATGACTGGTGACCAGATGGTCACCAGTCATCTCTATGATCGTCGGAGGACCCGGGCGCGATGTGATGGACGTCACGCCCGGGTCCTCAAATGTAAACAAAGCCGCCATTGCGGCTAGTAAGTATGAGATCGGTGAAAAAAATTTCACTGATCTCATGCTTTCCAGCCTGGAGGAGAGATGTGGGGTCTTATTGACCCCGCATCTCTCCATAAAGAGGACCTGTCACACATATTCCTATTACAAGGGATGTTTACATTCCTTGTAATAGGAATAAAAGTGATAAAAAAAAGTAAAATAAAATAAAAAAAATAAAAATATATTTTTTTTAAAACGCCCATCCCCAATAGCTTGCGCTTAGAAGCGAACACACACGCAAGTCCCACCCGCATATGTAAACGCCGTTCAAACCACACGTGAGGTATCGCCGCGTGCGTTAGAGCGCGTGCAACAATTCTGGCACTAGACCTCCTCTGTAACTCTAACCTGGTAACCTGTAAAAAATTTCAAAGCGTCGCCTATGGAGATTTTTAAGTACCAAAGTTTGGCGCCATTCCATGAGTGTGCGCAATTTTAAAGCAGGACATGTTAGGTATCTTTTTACTCAGCGTAACATAAGCTTTCATATTTTACAAAAAAATTGGGCTAACATTTACTGTTTTTTAATTCATGAAACCATTTTTTCCCTCAAAAAAGGCGTTTGAAAAATTATTGCGCAAATACCGTGCAAGATAAAAAGTTGCAACGACCGACATTTTATTCCCTAGGGTGTTTGCTAAAAAAAAAACATATATAATGTTTCGGGGTTCTGAGTAATTTTCTAGCAAAAGAATGATGATTTGTACATGTAGGAAAGAAGTGCCAGAATAGGCCCGGTAATGAAGTGGTATAAAAAGCCCTGTATGGAAGTGGTTAACAAAGGAAACAAAGTCAAAATTATCTAATAGTAAATATCAATGTCAGTACCCCTCGGTTTATTCCTCCTATTCTAGGGGGGTGAGCATAATGGTGAAAAGGGGGATATCTTTTGTATGCAGAGAGTCTAGAATAGATGAATTGGGTTGTTATATTTTTTTGGACCGTTTAATAGAAAATTAACTATTTGTATTGGCAAACGTTTATATTCCCCCACCTTTTAAAATTGAGATATTGTATAAATGAATGGAGTTTGTGTTAAATAAGGAAGGCATTCCAGTAATAGTAATAGGGGATTTTAATGAAGTATTTAATGAAGTATTGGATAAAACAGTGGATAGATTTCCACCAGGAATATGGTCGGTTACGATGGGAGAGGGACGCCTAACCCAGTTTTTGGAAGAGGTCGGATGGTATGACATATGTAGAATGGGAAACCCTTATGAGCGGCAGTACTCTTGTTTCTTGAGCTCATACTCCACATTGTCTAGAATAGACATGGCCTAGGGAAATTGGGAAACATTGCAGTTAGTTAGCAAAATTGATTATTATCCAAGAGGGGTGTCGGATCACTCCCCACTGGTGCTGACAATGAATATAGGGAAAAAGTGTCCCTCAAGCAACTGGAAAATAAGTCCCTTCTGGTTGGAACTGAAGGGAAAACCAGAGGAAATAGGGAAAAGATTTAAAGAGTTTGTTGATTTTAATTCAGGGACAGCACCGGTGGGGGTGATATGGGACGCCCTGAAGGCCTTTCTTAAGGGAGTATTGATTAAACAGGTGGCCAAGATTGAGAGAAACCCCAGGGAATGGGAAGAGAAGATCAGGAAAGAGATGGTGGAGGCAGAAAAACAACATGTGGAGGATCCAACCCTGACGAAACAAAGGAGATGGCTCGAGAAGCAGCAGGAGTATAAAATGGCGGTTATAAGGAAAACTGAGAATAAGCGCCTTTTCCAAAGACAGAGTACCTTTGCGGAAGGGGAAAGTGTAGGCCATACGCTGGCTCTCTTGGTCAAAACTAATTCAGCTCCTTCTAATATTTCCACAATTAGGACGTTGGGGGGTGGGATATCCTCCCAAACATCTTTATTAGATACATTCGTGTCATACTACCAGGACCTGTATAAGTCAAAAAGGGAAGATGAGATGGCCCTAATGGTTGGGTTCCTGGGGGGAATAGAAACACCAGTTCTAACAGCGGAGGATAGAAGCGCTATAGAAGCTCCAATAACTTTTGAGGAACTACAACAGGCAGTGGTGGGGATGTCCAACCAGAAGTCCCCCGGGCCAGATGGTTTACCAGTAGAGATTTATAAGCAGTACGGTGAGGTGCTGCTGCCGGAACTATTAAAGGCGCTGAACTGGGCGGCAGAAGGGGGGAGGTTACCTGCTTCGATGTCAGAAGCCACCATAATAGTGCTTCAGAAAGAGGGGAAAGATCAGTTAGACACATTGTCATACAGACCGATATCACTGTTATGCTCAGACGTTAAGATATTGGCTAGGGTGCTGGCGGCCAGGATAAATAAACATATTTTTAATATACCATTTGTGACTCAATTACCCCCCTACATCCTCCTCTTTGCTCCTTTGCCTCTATTTTATATCTATATTTATCTCCCTTTTTAATATATATACACTTTATATATATATTTTATGTATATATTATTTTTATATATATATATATATATATATCCTTGTGTTTTCTTTGAGAAATATGTCTTTCGAATCTCTCCTTTTAAATTTCAACATGCCTTATAGAATAAGGTTTTAATTTTAACTATATGCCTATAGCGATAAAGGTTAATGCTGATCACCTCTGTGCAATAATTGTTTTGATTAATAATTATGCTATAGATACTCAGGGTATGTATTGATCTCCTTTGTGCAATATTTGTTTTGAATAATATCGTGCTATAGATACTCAGGTTATTTATTGTGATTCACATGATAATGCGATCAGTATCAGGAGTCCGCTCTGTGATGATCACATTGAAACTATGACAGATGTGTCATTTAATATAGCGGTTGCCTTGACGGCGGGCTAGCATGTCCAAATTTGAGACTGTATTTTTTGGCGGCGCAGCTGACATACGTTTACGATTGGTTCCTGGAGACCCCTTTCTCCTGCTCTACTGCCCTACTGGGGGCGTTTATGAAGCCTGGAGACTCCCTGGTCGACGGCCTGCACAGGTCAGTGCCCGGGAGATGCTCCCGGGGCTCCCCGATAGACGTCAGTTGGCTGGCCTGGCAAGAGGGTAACAGTGTACTCACGGGTTCGGACGGGATATCTCCCAATACTCCCTTGTGGAAAAAACCCTAATTTCTCTGAGCTTCTGGGGCACCCCGATTCTATGTGGTGGACCAGACTGGGGGTCCGGCAAGTTTCCCACATCTTCGTACAAAACATGTTTATCTCCTTTGTGGAAGTAAAAACAAGGTTTGGGGTGGCGGACAAATTCCTGTACAAGTATCTATTACTGCGCCACGCGATTCGGGCGCAGTTTGGGGGAATGACCCAGGAGCTCACAGAAACACCTTTAGAGGTGCTCATGTCGTGTCAAGATATTGACAAGCTGGTCACGACTATATATTCCCGCCTGCAGTCGGTTGGGGTCAAAACCTTCCAGATTGCTCAGCGGAAATGGGATTTGGAGATTCCGGGGGTGACCGAGGAGGCGTGGGAGGAGGCCTCGGAGGCCTGCTTCCTCGATCTTATCGGCTCCAACGATCGGTATGTACAGTTTACGTTTATACACCAGTTGCACTATACTCCTGCCAGGTTGGCCCACATGGGATTCAGTGTGTGAAGGTTGTGTGCATCTGCTCTCTACGAGCTTGTTTACAACTAATGACTATGGATACTGTATACTATTAAAGGGATGTACTGGGGTACCTTGGGTGTCCCACTCGGCTCATCCAATACCCATTAAATGTTGTTACTTTCCTCCGTTGAGGATTTGGGGCTAATATTGTCCTCAGGGTTTTTTATTTTGTATTCCTAAAGCAAGATATATTTTTCTCTATGTCGGATGTAAAAGATATGTGCAATGTAACCGTTTATGTACCTCCTTGAACGCTGTACTGTGTAAAAATTTAAATAAAAAGAGTTTTAAAAAAAATATAGCGGTTGCCACCACAATCTAAAAATCTCAAAACATAAATTTTCTCTGATATACAGCTTGAGTAAGCCAGTTCCCCGCTCACTATGCCAGTTAGACATTTAGTTATGTTTTGCTGGCCGTTATGTCCTTTTGATGACATGACTGTGCGGCATTCTAAATTACAGGCTGTGTGTTTACTTTCCCCTGTCCGTGAAGGGACTTCCGGCGTGCCTGTCATCCGCTCTGAGATGCACCAATCAGAGCGGATGTACGACGCGGATCTACCCAATAGGCGGGGATGATTGAGTTTATATACCAACCTGTGTGCGCCGTGTAGCCACGCCCACTGTTGAAGTCGATTGGAGACTAAACTGGTCAGGGCGTGGCTACAAACGGCATTACTGTAACCAGGAACTGATGGATGTGTTCCCCTGTTAACCGGCACATTAAGGAAGGATTCCCTCAGCGCTGTTCTGAGTAGTACAGGCGTTCCTTGGGTCACGTGGATAGCAGTGACTACACCATCATTATATGTGCATTTAACTTTGAATGATTGTACGTGCATTTGTAGCAGGGGATTACTGCATGGGGGTTATTTTTATTCATTAAAACAGGATTACACTATGCTAGTATTCTTTGAGTTTTTATATGAACTCATATAGATTTAACCCATGCTGCCCCCTGCCTGTTGATGACGGAGGTCCAAGTGAGAGAGTTCACCATTACCAACTTTCAAGGCCCACTTTTTTCATCTTTGTGGTGAGTTTGCACCCCACGTGTGGTGAAGATTGGGAGCAGGTGTAGGGTGCACTACTGAGCCATACCTTAGAAGCACTCAAATCACATCACCCAAATGTTTCATATGCAATTGGACATTTATCCATTTTTAGCGCTGTTTTATCATATGGACTTTTACTGTTCCAGGATTTTGATAACTTTTATTTACTAAGTGTACTTTTATGAGTTTTTCTCGTTTGAGGTTTTAAACAGCTGCTTTTTGTCTTTTATCACTCTGTTTCATTGTGGTATTAGTTCTCTTATCCTGTTAAATCTTTTCCTTTTATACTATATATTCTACTATATATTTATTTACTCCCTTTTTTAATCTTCGGACAATAAGAGGAAGCTCAGAATTTGTTTTTCTACATTGTGGCGCCGGGAAGTGCATTATAGGCCTTTTTATGCACCTTCTTGATATATTCAGAAACTCATACACCCGGACCAATCCGGGTTCATTCCAAATAGATCCACTGGCACCAACATCAGAAGGGTGTACTTGAATCAACAGACGCCAACCGAGAACACAGGGGATAGAGTTATTTTATCCCTAGATGCCACTAAGGCTTTTGATAGCCTAGAGTGGGACTATCTATGGCATGTTTTGGAGAAATTTGCGTTCGGCCTGCCTTCATTAAATGGGTAAAAACACTTTACAACTCCCCAAGTGACAAAATAAAAATTAACAACGAACACTCAAAGATGCTCAGGCTAGAGAGGGGGACAAGACAGGGTTGCCCCCTTTCTCCCCTTCTCTTTGCTTTGGCAATACAGCCATTAGCAATTGCGATTAGAACCACACAGGGTATACAAGGGTTCCAGAGGAAGACAGGGGAGAAAAAAAAAAAAAAAACGCACTTTATGCGGATGATGTCCTGCTTTTTCTGGGGGATTCCACAACATCTCTTAAAGCGGCAGTGCAGACAGTAGAGGCATTTGGGCGGTTTTTGTGCCTGGTGATAAACTGGGAGAAGTCTGCACTCTTGCCATTGGACCTGGTTAGCAAAGTCGTTCTTTCAGATATCCCCCAATTAAAAATAGTGGAGAAAATGGATTATCTGGGGATAGTGGTAACACGAGACCCAGAACAATACATTAGTAACAACTTAGGGCCACTCCTAGCCAAGTTTAAGCGAAAAACTGACATTTGGGGACGTCTCCCCTTATCGGTGGCCGGACGAAGCAACCTTATTAAGTTGATCTGGATGCCACAGCTATTGTACGTGCTCCATAACTCTGCTGTATGGATAGGAAAAGAATGGTTTAGAAAAATAGAGACCCTTTTTAGGGAATTGATCTGGAAGAAGGGAAAAGCGAGGATCAGTCTTCAAACATTAAAACTGCCAACAAACAAGGGAGGGCTGGCTGTCCCACACCCTCGCAGCTATTTTTAGCGGCGCAGTTACAATACTTGGGGGGGATGCAGCACAGAGGGAGGAGGGAATGTCAGCGGGAAAAATAGGTTCTTTGTACTCACCATAAAATCCGTTTCTCTGACGTCCATGGACTGACACAGCCTCTCCATACTTGACAAGTGGGTTTATGTCCCTGCTCATAGGAGAAGACTAGGCAGAATGTTAGATGTTACAACATACATTCTAAAAACCAGAGCTGAACAGTCTCGCCCAGGGGGTGGTCCCTCCAGGCATAACCCTCCTACCTGCAGCCAGCAGCCCTCAGTTCAGTACAAACCTTAAAAAAGGAAGGGTGGGTGCTGTGTCAGTCCATGGACGTCAGAGAAACGGATTTTACGGTGAGTACAAAAATCCTATTTTTTCTTACCGTCCATGGACTGACACAGCCTCTTAATATTTGACAAGTGGGACGTCCCAAAACAGTGTCAAAGAAGAGGGATGGGAGCAGAATTAAAAGGAAAAACCAAACTTCACTCCAAACAAACAGAGCTCCTCAACGGAGGAGTTGCAACTTTAAACAGCGGCCTGCAACACCTTGCGGCCGAAGGAAGCATCAGAAGATGCAGCCACATCAACCTTGTAAAACTTTGAAAAGGTATGCACGGACGACCAGGTCGCCGCCTTGCACACTTGTGCAACCGACGCTTGATGTCGGAAAGCCCAGGAAGCACCAATTGCCCTGGTGGAATGCGCCGTAACCGGAAAGGGAGGCGCGCGCCTCTCAAGGGCATAGACCTGTATGACCGTCTGCTTGATCCACCTAGAAATGGTGGCAGGCGACACCGCATGACCCGGTTGTGGACCAGACACAGACACAAACAGCGAGTCAGACTTCCGAAAGGGAGCAGTCACGGACAGGTACACCCGAAAGGTACGTAACACGTGTAGCGTGTGAAGCGCAAACTCTCTGGGATGCGATGGATGAGGACACAAGGATGGAAGAACAATGTCCTCATTAAGGTGAAAGGCCGAAACCACCTTCGGGAGAAAAGAAGGCCGCGGACGCAACACCGCCTTATCCTTATAGATGACCAAGTAAGGCAGCTTGCAAGACAATGCCGCCAAACTCAGACACCCGTCTGACAGAAGTAATGGCTACCAGGAAAGCCACCTTCCGAGACAAGGTTAAGAGAGGGATATCTCTGATGTTTTCACAAGGAGGTTCTTGAAGAACCGAAAGCACCAAATTCAGATCCCAAGGAGGGAGAGGAGGTTTAACAGGGGGGAGTACATGGCGAACCCCCTGCACAAAAGATGCTAATCAAGGAATAGCCCTCTAGCGGTCGTTGAAAGAAGACAGCCAAGGCTGAAATCTGACCCTTGATGGTGCTTAGAGCAAGCTTTTGGGTCACACCAGGCTGTAAAAACAGCAGGATCCTGGGAACAAGTACGTCCTTGGACGCCAATCCAGCTCCTCACACAGAGCGATGCAAGCCTTCCAGGTACCGTGATATATCTTTCTTGAGGAAGATTTCCGTGCCCTCAGCATGGTCGAAATGACTGATTCCGAGAGACCCCAGTCCCTCAGCACCTGGCTTTCAATAGCCATGCCGTTAAAGCCAGTGACTGTAAAGCAGGATGAAGTATGGGACCTTGAGACAGAAGGTCCTCCCTCAGTGGCAGTCGCCAAGGAACGTCCGCAACGAGGCGCACAAGATCGGCGTGCCAATGACACTGTGGCCAAACGGGAGCGATGGAGGATCACCGGAATCCCCTCAGCCCCTACCCTGCGAAGCAAGCGAGGAAGCAACCGCAGTGTAGGGTAAGCATATATCAGGCAATACTGACCCCACGGGGCAACTAACGCGTCTGAGGCGTCTGCCCAGGGGTCTCTGGACCTGGCCACAAACCTCGACACCTTGCGATTGAGGCGAGAGGCCAACAGATCTACATCCGGTGTGCCCCACCGCCGGCAAAGGAGTTGAAACACCTCCGGATGCAAGGACCATTCACCCTGGTCCAAAGTCTGGCGGCTCAGATAGTCCGCCTGCCAGTTGTCTATTCCCGGAATGTTAACGGCCGACAGAGTCGGCATACTTCTTTCCGCCCATCTTAGGATGTGGGCGACCTCGGACGCTGCAGCTGAGCTCCGAGTTCCCCCCTGATGGTTGACATAAGCCACCGCAGTGGCGTTGTCCGACTGGATCCTGACTGATTGTCCCTGCAGTCTCCTTGACCACGAGGAGAGGCACAGTCTGATTGCCCGGAGTTCCAGGACATTGATTGGTAGACGGGATTCGGCCGGAGTCCAAAGTCCTTGTGCTGACAGAACTCCGCAAACTCCACCCCAGCCCGTAAGGCTGGCGTCTGTCATGATCACCGTCCACTGGATAGGAAGGAACGGCTTCCCGGACCGAAGTGCCGGTGATCTCAACCACCACGTCAGAGAGGCCCTGACCGGTTGACTCACCTGGATCTGACGATCAAGCGACAGCGGGGACTTGTCCCAGATGGACAGGATCTCCTTCTGTAAGGCTCGAGTGTGATTGGGCATACGGAACGGCCACGAAGGAGGCCACCATGAGACCCAGGACCCTCATGCAGAAACGGATCGACGACCATTTTCGGGACGTCAAAACCCGAACCGCAGATTGAAGAGTCTGTAACTTTTCCAAGGGAAGGAAAACCTTCGCTTCAGAGTCCAGGATCAAACCTAGATACTCCAAACGCTGAGTCGGAACCAGGACCGACTTCTGAGTGTTCAGTAGCCAACCGAAGTCCCAGAGGGTCTGACTATCGTCACATTTTCTTCTAATTCTGAGCCAGTGTCTGCTCTCAGAAGAAGATCTTCCAGATAGCCCACGATAGCAATGCCTCGCTGTCTCAGCAAGGCCAGAACCGGGGCAAGCATTTTGGCGAAAACTCGCAGTGCTGACGCTAAGCCGAAGGGAAGGGCCACAAATTGATAGTGGACTTCGCCGATCGCAAAGCGCAGAAACTCCTGGTGACCTGTGCAGATTGGGACATGCAAGTAGGCGTCCTTGATGTCCAAGGATGCCAGAAAGTCCCCAGGATGGAGCGCAGCAATCACTGTGCGAATGGATTCCATGTGGAATTTTTGAACCTTCACAAAGGCATTTAACCACTTGACAACTGGGCACTAAACCCCCTTCGTGCCCGGACCAATTTTCAGCGCTCTCACACTTTGAATGGCAATTACTCAGTCATGCAATACTGTACCCAAATGATTTTTTTTGTCCTTTTTTCAAACAAATAGAGCTTTCTTTTGGTGGTATTTGATCACCTCTGGGTTTATTTTTTGCGCTATAAATGAAAAAATACGGAAAATTTTGAAAAAAAACACAATTTTTTTTTAGTTTATGTGATAAAATTTCGCAAATTATTAATTTTTCTTCATAAATTTTGGCCACAATTTATACTGCTACATATCTTTGGTAAAAATAACCCAAATTAGTGGATATTATTTGGTCTTTGTGAAAGTTAGAGTCTACAAGCTGTGGTGCGGATCATAAACAGTTGATCACACCTAATGTACTGGTGGCCTATCTCATTTCTTATGACCCGAACAAGCCAGGAATGTACAAATACCCCCCAAATGACCTTTTTTTTAAATTGACATTCCAAGGTATTTAGTAAGATGCATGGTGAGGTTTTTGATGTCATTTTTTCCCACAATTCTTTGCAATATTAAGATTTTTTTTTATTAATTTTTTTTTTCCACAAAATTGTCATTGTAATAGGTTATTTCACATGGCATGTGTATACCACAAATGACGCCCCAAAATACATTCTGCTACTCCTGAGTATGGCGATACCACATGTGTGTTTTTTTTTACAGCCTGGCCACATACAGAGGCCCAACATACAGGGAGAACCATCACGTATTCTAGGAGCATAAATTACACATCTAACTAGTTGACTACCTATTACACTTTTGAAGGCCCTGGAGCACCAGGACAATGGAAACGCCCACAAAGTGACCCCATTTTGGAAAGCTAACACCCCAACGTATAATCTATGAGGCATAATGAGTCTTTTGAACTATTCTTTTTTTTCCTGAAGTTTTTGGAAAATGCAGGGAAAAAAATGAAAACGCAATTTTTAAACGAAAAAGTTGTCCATTTATAAGATATTGCCAACACATAGCATGTACATAGCAAAAATGACACCCCAAAATACATTCTGCTACTCCTCCTGAGTATGGCAATACCAAATGTGTGAGACTTTTATACAACCTGGCCACATACAGAGGCCCAACATGCAAAGTACACCATCAGGTGTTCTAGGGACACATGGCATGCACATACCAAGAATTACACCCCAAAATACATTCTGCTGAGCAAAGGGTAAACAAAAGATTACCTGTGGTTTTAGTAGCGCAGTTGTCCACAGGAGGATAGCACTGGTCCAGGCAGCAGGCAGGGACTTGGTCAGCAAAAGCGAATGCAATTGTCCAGGCGACAGGCAGGAATACTGTCCATAGTCAGTACAGGCAGCAGGCAGGGATACTGTCCATATACAGTCCAGGGTCAGTGCAGGCAGAGATTGTCAGCAGTGCCAAAATATTGGTCCTGGTAGTAGGCAGGTCCATGTGGTGTGGTCAGTTCATGCGACAGGCAGAGGCATGATGGCATAGGTCCTACAGGCAGTAGGCAGAAGTAGGGCCATGTTCAGGACTGAATGGGGACAGGGGTAGAGGCTTCTCCCACCCAAATCTCTTTGAAGTCTCCAGACCCTAATCTAGAAATGAGAAAAACAAAAACCATTGTTTTCTTCATCCAGAAAAACAATTCTGGAGCCCCTCACATTTGTGAGACCCCTGTGTTATGAATCCCACTAGTCCACTGGCAGGGTACAAGATCAGTTCAAGAGGCAGGCAAAAAGCATGGTCGAACAGTCCAGGGTCAGTTTCAGATCAGGCAGAGGTATAAACAGAATCGGAAGGCAGAAGCGTGGTCGAACAACAAGCCAGGGTCAGTTACAGAGAAAGCAGAGGCATAAGGGGTGTGAAGATAAATGGCAGGAAGTGAACTAATAATTTATTTTGGTATGGCAACGGCGCAGGTAGGAGGGTTATGTCCGGAGGGACCACCCCCTGGGCGGAGCTGTTGAGCTCTGGTTTTTAGAATGTATGTCGTAACATCTAACATTCTGCCTAGTCTTCTCCTATGAGCAGGGACATAAACCCACTTGTGTATGAAGAGGCTGTGTCAGTCCATGGACGGTAAGAGAAATTATGCTAATGGGTGCCCCACATAACACCATAATAGAATCCCTGGAGGCCGATTCCTTCCCAGATAAGAACCCAACACTAAAGATGGTCACAAGGATATTACAGGCATGCAAGCTAGCCTTGGGGTACAAGGGAGTAACGAAAAACTTTCCCCTTTGGGATAACAAACATTTGCAAGAAATTCTAGCCATGGGGAAGATTAGGGAATGGGAAAAGCTGGGTATAACTAGATTGATGCAATTATATAAAGGGCACTACATTAAAATCCTTCTCAGAAATAAGTAGAGAGTACGCCATTCCAAACTCCCTATTCTACACGTATCTGCAGATCAGACATTCCCTCCAAACCCAATTTAAAACACATCCGGTGACATGGCAAAAAATCCCCCATCTTCAAAAGCTAATTAAGGTAGGAAGCTTTAAAGGCCTCATTTCAGAATTATACACGCAGATCAGTGGTTGTTCCATACTCGGGGAGAGCGTGGAAAAGAACAAAGGGAAATGGGAGAAGGATATATGCCCTATAACTACTGAACAATGGGAACTGATACTGGAGATAGGGACATTGGTGTCACTCTCCCAGTCACAGCGAGTATCCCATTTGTTCTTGGTGCATAGAGTCTATTACACACCAAAAAGACTGCATATGTTCGGAAGGAAACCAGATGATAAAATGCCCCAGGTGTCAAGATACAGGGAAACTTATACACATGATGTGGAAATGCCCGAAACTTCATAGATATTGGGTCAAGGTACTGGACATCATAAATACAAGATTGGAACTGGAGGCTAAAATATGTTTACTGGGTTGTATGGAGGAGAGGAAAGAGCAAAGGGGCATTACGGTAGCGGTACTGAGGTGTCTGTTCCAGGCCAGAAAAGTGATAGCACAAAATTGGCAATCACAGAAAGCACCGACATCAGTAGAATGGGTTAATGTGATAAACACAACAGTGTGGAAAGAAAAAAGTAGTCTTGACTAGACGCGGCAACTTTAACAAATTTAAAATACTATGGGAGCCCTGGCTGAGAAGAATAGGATGCCCGCCCTAAAGAGAAGAGAGGAGAGGAGATTAACTTAACAACTGGTAGTAAGTCTTATGAGTCGCAGTGAGGAAAATAGAGCGAGAACGGTAGCAAACAGATAAAGAAGTGAAATACCCCTTGAGTGCATAAAACTGGGAGTAGTGGTTGCAGTAGGTTTATGTGAATAAAAATAAGAGGATGGGGGGGGGGGGGGGGAGAGGGGAGGGGTGGGTAAGGAGTAAAGAGGGCATCTTAAAATTATACAATGTGAGGTACGTATAGATACTGTTAAATGTGAAGTACATGTTTTGTATTGGTGAAAACAATAAAGAATATAAATATGAAAAAAAAAGTTGTATGAAAAGGAGTTAGACCATGGGTCACATGGAGGATGCTGTATGTTCTGCAGGTGCCGCTAGGTGTGTGGATAAAGCCTGGTAGAGTTGAAGCCAGGAGTCCCTGGAGAATCCAAGGATGTCCACAGTCCCCAATACTGGGCCAAAACTAGGGTTGTAAAATAATGGAGTGAGGGGGTATAGCTCAAAGTCTGGGAGCCCTATTTCCCCACATCTTTCAGTTTCATGAGGATCAAGTATTTCAGTATGGGTTTATGTTTCTCCCACGTGAACTCAATAGCCATAGAATGGAGGTGGGGGAAGAAAAATTTAGGGGATTCAGTGGAAGAGCATTAAATACTGTATATACACAGGAGGTGGGGCAGGATATTGATTTGGTCAAAAAAAGAGAGGCCTTAACTTCTCCACTTAGAATGATATTTGGATATTTTCAGTCATTATATTACCATAATTAAGGCTGAGCCCTGTGCAGGTCGGAGAGAATGCAAGTACTTAGGTAATGAAGTCAGTCTTCTATTTAAATAGATATGTTTTATGTAAGTAAAGTTAAGTGGATTTGGGAGGTGTGATATTCAGGAGTTCTGACTTGAGATGTTTACTTTTTAATTGCTACTATTGCCAAAAAGTTTTGAAAGGATTTTATGGTTTAAACTATCCAATTGTTGAATAGCCTAGTATGAGTAATCTCACTTTGGAAAATAAATACATTTCTTTAAAATAAAACAAAACAAAAAAAAAACATTACATAAAAATAGACCAGCTAGGAAGACAACGCTGGAGAAACTGCTGCAATTTGTGAAGACGCAGGTCCCCAACGCAGACATTGAGTTTGTGGAAAAGAAAATTGGTAGCTTGAGAAGCACGTATAAGAAGGAGCGTAATAAGGTCCTGGCATCCCAAAAATAAGGGGCAGAGGATGTGTATGTACCCAGTCTGTGGTACTACAACAGGATGAGTTTTCTGGACGACCAGACTGAAGCCAGGGAATCACTTTCCACACTTTCTTCCCCCCTTCCATCCACCCTTCCTTCCTTCAACCCCAGCTGAGGCTTCCGAGGACCAACCTGGGCCTTCCATCCAGGAAGAAGTGGAGGAGCCCAGCTGGAGCCAGGTATAGTATTTTTCTACATATTTACTGTCCTAAAATTATTGATGTTAACTAGATATTATTGATAACAAATTAATGATTAAACAAAAAGTGTTTTACATATCAATAGACAGTAGTGGCCAAAAATGATTGGGACAAGAATGAAAACTGCTGGGGTCAGAATGATAGTCTTTTCTATTTATTAACATTTAATTTGCAATAGTCATGAGCAGAAAATTGTGTGTGATTGATGAACCAAAAACTAAGTCCCTTTTTTATTTATACACAGACCTCAGCCAGGACGAGGCTCTGGAATGTTGGAGCCAGGAGGAGGCGGGGGTAAGTGTCAGCCAGGAGGTGGCCGGGCCCAGTAGCCTCACACAATCTCAGGTGCCTCCCCTCCGCCTAGCAAAAAAAAGGCCCATGAAGGGGAGTAACGTGGAGGAGGCAGCACTGGGCCCTTATTAGGGTAGCTAATGCGGCCCTGAGAACCCCCCCCCCCCCCCCGAGGTTGAAGAGGCCTATGGCTGCTATGTAGCTGCTAAAATGCAAATGGGAGGAGGGCCAACGCCTGTTCTGTGAGGACATTTTTCAGGACCTTTATAAGGATGAGGGGCCAACTGACAGAAAACAGCCACGTATGTCAGCTCGCCCATCCTCCTCCTCCTGCCACAACTCCACCACCAGAGCCAGAGCCTTCAAGGAAGCGTGCAGGGAAGGCTCCAGGGAAGTGTGTAAGGAAGACAAGAAAGCGATGGCCTGGGTTCAGTCTGGTCTGACAGGAGACGCAGGCTGTTGTAGTACCACAGACTGGGTACATATATGTCATCTGCTGCTGTTCCTGATCTCTGGGAGTCCTGGACCAGATTGTGCTCCCTATTATATGGACTTCTCAGGCTACCAATTTTGATTTGCAAATAGTTGATGTCTGCCCTGGGGTCCAATGGCTTCGCAAATTCCAGCAGTTTCTCCAGCATTGCCTCCCTCTTTATTTTGTTATGAGCCAGAATAAATGGATATTTTTTTTTCTGAAAAGACTTGCCTATGTGTTTTTCTTAAAAAAGGACAGTTTGTTTGCGAGTAGGCAGGTACATTTCAAAAAATACAATGTCAAATTAACAAGGGACACCAACCTCCTTAATTTAAAAAATACAAGATAATAATAATAATAATAATAATATTGTTGTGGTAACTTGACACAAAAAAAAAAAAATTATGGAGATCACTAGAAAATAATTTGAAAATAATCAAAAAAAAAAAATCAGGAGATCTTGATTAAAAGAAAAAAAAAAAAAAAAAAAAAGAAGGACAAAAAAAAATTCAAAAAACATTATTATGGAGATCTGGCTTTAAAAAAATAAAGATTATTCATGAGATCACGAGAAATAATAAAAAAAAATAAGTTTGTCTGAACTCGGTGTGAATATCGGCAGCAAAACAACTTCATTATTCTAGCATTATAAAGAACAAAAGAATGCGCTGCATTAAAAGATCCAATAATTTGCAGCACGACGAATGTGATATCTCCATTACGAACGCTAGTTTTACCAGACCGAGCACTTCCGTCTCGTACTTGATTCTGAGCATGCGTGTTTTTTTGCGCGCAGGAATTGCATACAGACGGAATTTCCTATAGGAATATTTTCCATCTGAAAATTTGAGAACCAGCTCTCAATCTTTTGTTGGCGGAAATTCCGACAGCAAAAGTCCGATGGAGCATACACACGATCGGAATTTCCAACCAAAAGCTCACATCGGACTTTTCTTGTCAGAATTTCCGTTCGTGTGTACGCGGCATAAGGCATTGAATCCCAAGGGCACTGCAACATTTCAATCTCGTGTCCATTCCCCTAGAAGCAGGGGTAATGCCAAGAGGTGTGCTGCATTATCCAGTGAACCACAGCAGTAAAGTGTTATATCAGACCTCATTCTATTGATTTCTTAGTCATGCTTTGTGTGATAGAGCAGCACCTATTTCCAGAAATGCACTCTGACTGGAGTTGGAGAGGTGGTCAGATGTCATGATCTCCAAGGCTCCCTCTCAAAGGCTGACCTTGTTCTGGGAACGGGATGGGAAGTCCTTGCACTGCTTCTGGAAAACATTGCTGTATACTGCATGTAGCTGGTGCTAAATGCAGTTTATGCAGCTTCTGCATGTGGCAGTGAAGGAAAATTGTTAATTTGAACCAATTTTGTCTAAAACAAACTATGTAAAAGCTTACTAAAACCCGGAGTTAAGCTTTTTTTTTTTTTTAATTCTTTATTTTCTTAAAACAGGGTATACAAGTATATTATAATTTAGAAGAGACATCATGTACTTCGACCTATTTTTAAGACAATCTTATTTAAACCCCATTTTTTCACTTTCGTTATTTTAATATCTTCTTCTAGCCTCTTCTGCCTTTTACCCCTCTTTTTCCTGCTTCCCTTCTACTCCCCTAAACCTCCCCCCAGCCCCTCCCTTCGGCCCCGTTTTCCTCCTTCCTTTATCCCTACTATACATATAGGGACATTTTACACAAAAAAAAGGGGGGGGGGGAGTAGAACTTCTTAAGATACCTCTGCTTACTTTTTCTACATCTCAGACTAATTTTATCTTTACCCTCCTAATAACCTTTTCCCTTCTTCTGATTTTGCAAATTGCTCCCATGGTGCCCATATCTCTTGAATTAGTTTTTTTCCCTCCAACGTTATTGGTAAAAGTTTCTCCAGTATTCCTACTCTTCTAATTTTATTTAACCACATTGAGATTGTAGGGGCACTAGGCTCTTTCCAGTACATCGCAATACAGCTTTTTGCCACATTTATTAAGTGACACGCAACTGAGTTTGTGTATTTTTTCAGTGAGATTCGCGTATGATGTAGCAAGAAAAGAGCGGGGTCTCCTTCAATCTGTTGATCAGTGAATTTTTGGGTAATTCTCTGTACGGTTTGCCAAAATTGTCTGATAACTGGGCATGCCCAAAAAATATGCATCATCGTCCCTTTTTCATCACATCCTCTCCAGCACCTGTCAGATACTTCCGGAAAAAATTTATTTAAGACCGATGGCGTATAATACCAACGTGTTAATATTTTATAATTTGATTCCTGCGTTTTCGTACACCTTGAAGATTTTAAGGATAGGTTTATAGTGTTCTGACATTGTGCTGGAGACAAGGTTCTGCCTAGATCTCCCATTTTGCAAAGCAATCCATTTTAAAATCCTCTGAGGGTGCCGTCAAAATTGTATACATTTTAGATATTACATTAGGTAGAGGCTCCTCTCCTTCACAGTACTCCTCAAACTTAGTTTGTGTTCGCCTATATCTTCCTGCGGGTCCCAGGGTTTCTAAATAGTGTCTCACCTGTCGGGCTTACCATATGGGGATTTCATATTGCCCTCCTTGTTGTATTAACGTGCCTAGTGATACCCATCCCGTCTCCTAAAAAGTGTGAGGCTTGAAAACTTCCTTTTTCCCTCAGTTACCTAAATATTTGTGAGTCCATGCCTGGTGGAAACTCCAGGTTTCCTAAGATCGGAAACAGGGGAGAATTTTTAGTGAAAAATTTAGGATTCTGGCTTACTTTATTTCCTATTCTTAAGGTTTCGCCTATCGTGGGGTGATTTTTTACTGATGGTAGTAGAGTCGTATAGCACCATAGTGCCCTATTTAGAGGAACTAGACACATTTTCTGCTCAATAGTAATCCACAGTTTATAATCCTAAGCTTTAACTTTTCAAAAACTCAATGACTAATTTGTCTGTTTGATAAGGGTCTGGGAACTAGAAAACACACCGTTTACATTTGGACTTAAAAAAACTAATATGGTCATGAAGGGGGATGTACTGTATGTACACACTAAATAAAGAAATATGGAAATCCTCACCATTGGCATTGACAGCAAGGGCTGTCCAGCAGCAAAGAACAGAAAAAAGGAAAAAAAAAAAATATGTAATGTAAAAGATGCAAGCGGCATGCCCAGAAAATTAATTTACTTACTTTAATAGCATCCCTTCGTTTCTGTTCAGCCTGTGTATGTGCCCGCCTCCGTCTGTCTTTGTATGCATCCTTAATGCTTTCCTGACGATAATCACTGTCCTCGTCATCTGAGGTTGGGGAACAAGTATTGTCGATCATGCAGCGGGCTATGGAGGGTTGAGCGGACACATATATGGATACCATTGTCACCCCAAGTAAAACTGTATCTCACCCCAAGATAAAAAGACAACTGTAATAAACAGGGGCCTATTCTATAAAGATCTGCAAAGCAACCTATATACTGAAAGCTCAGATCAATTTCTAACTGAAGTTTAGAAGAATGAAAATGCTTATAGGTTCAAAGAAGCAACAAAACCACACCATTTAGAAAAAATGGGATTTTTAATAACCGCTTACCTGTAAAAATCCTTTTCTTGGAGTACATCACGGGACAAAGAGCCTTTAAAGCGGAAGTAAGCCCAACGATTTAATGGTTTCAAAAAACAGTTACATTCACGGCATGCCGGAAATGCTGTCACATTGGCTGTGCTCTCAACCAAACTGTCACACCATCCAATGGCTGGTGTCATAACTGATCACATGTGCAGCATCATGGCAGTTGAAGATTAAACAGAGGCCAAGATGGCAGCTTCCTTGGCTGAAAATGATAGGAGGGTTTACTTTCACTTTAATCATTACATAGTGGGTTATATCTCACCTTCAGGTGCTGGACACTGGTGTAGTCAACTAGACAGGAAGTTTCCTCCCTATATAACCCCCTCCCATATTGGGAGCTCTGCAGTTTTTGTAGCAAAGCAATAAGTGTCCCAATAGCCCCAAATAAGAGGAGCGGGATCTCTGTGTCCCGTGATGTACTCCAAGAAAAAGTATTTTACAGGTACCGTAAGTTGTTATTAAAAATGTTATTTTATTTTTCGTACATCACGGGACAGAGCCTTTAATCATTACATAGTGGGACGTCCCAGAGCAATGCTCAACTTGAGGGGAGGGAGACACAAATAACGCAGACCGCCATCAAATGTGAGGACCTATACTGCCGCCTGCAGCATACTGCGCTAAGAAGCAACATCCTCTACCCGTCTTACATTCACCTGATAAAAATTTGTGAACGCAAGCATCGATTACCAAGTTGCAGCCTACGAAATCTGCGTAATAAAGGCTTGGTAATGCACCGTGCAAGAAGCGCTTGTTTTTCTGGTAGAGTGCATACTAAAAGAAACAGGGGGAACCCTCTTAACCATAAGCCTGAATATCCTGATGAATCAACATTGAGACAATTGATTTAGATGCTGCCTGCTCCTTCCGGAGCCTCCTGGTAGCGCAACATCAGTTTTCTGTATCTGAGCACCGCTTCAGATAGGCCTTGACTGCTCAGTATAACAAGAGAGTAACCATTTTAATAGGCGATTAGAACGCTGCCTACCCCTTTCTAGGGTCTTTTGGCAGCATAACAAAATGTCAGTTTCCTGTATCTGAACCTTCAGACCTCAACTGTTCTCATCTATATTTAGAGAGAAGTAATAATTTTCTTTCCTTAACCAGGTTTCTGGAAAAAAAGGAGAAGGTAAGAAGTGTTGCGATTAAAAAAGGGAAACTAGATCCTTTTGAGAAAAAAGGCTGGGTGATGATTCAACAACACCCTAATAAATAAATATGGCTCTTTACAAAGAAAGTTGTCAATACTGAAATACTCTTGCGGAGGCTATCGCAACCAAGAACACCAACTCCCCTGAAGGAGGATGAAAGGAAATCTGGTGCATCGGCCCAAGGAGCTGTCCCTGCAAGCCGATAAACCAGACTCCACTCCCCCCCGGGCACAAGGGTGAACTAACTGGCGGACGTATGCGCGTTACCCCTTGTAAAAAGGCCCGGAACAAAGAGTGCGAAACCAGCGACCCTGAAAACACTGACAAGGCCGAGAATCGACTCTTGATGGAACTTAAAGCGGAGCTCCGCCGGAAAAAAATATATTAAAAGCCTACAGCTACAGCAGCTGCTGGCTTTTAATATTTGGACACTTACCTGTCCTGGAGTCCAGCGACGTCCGCAGCAGAGGACGAGCGATCGCTCGTCGCTCTGCTGCTCCCTCCGCCATCCTCGCTGAGGGAACCAGGAAGTGAAGCCCTGCGGCTTCATGCCCGGTTCCCTACGGCGCATGCGCGAGTCGCGCTGCGCCGTTCTGATTCGTCCTCCTGTGTTCTGGGAGCCGAGTGTCTCCCAGAACACTACGGGAAGTCTGGGGGAAGTGACGTCACTCCCGCAGATTCCCGGAGAGAGGACTCCCGGATGTGGGTGAAAATACCTGTCTTAGACAGGCATCTTCACCCCCCTCCCCCCTGAAAGGTGTCAATTGTGACACCGGAGGGGGGGAGGGTTCCGATTACCAAAAGTGAAAATTTAGGGTGGAGCTCCACTTTAAAGCTAGCTCCATCTCTTCTCTAGTGTAGGAAGGAAAGAATTCTACCTATGACATACTTTCGAGGATGCCATCCTTTCGTTTCACACCAGGAATATGGGCCTTCCAGATCCTATAACACATGGTCCTGGAGGCCCGCTCTCCGGCATGAATCAGGGTAATCGTCCCTGATTCTGAAAGCCGCAATACTCAAGAATGCGGGCTAAACCAAGTAAACCATTAATTCCCATGTTTGCAAGATAGGATGGAAAGTAGGTCTGGTCAAAATGTAGGGGACCCTGGGTCCTCCACTACCACCCTTGCGATCCTTGCACAGTAAGGTCGTCTGGGTCATGCTTGAATTATTAGGCCGGCTTCCATTCCCCTCCGATGTAGCATAGAGGCTGTGGTAGTTGCAGCACTGGGGAAAAGAACGCACAACCCAGCATCTTGTTACCAAATGCGAGTGGATCCTTTGTCCTAGACCTAAAGCTGTCCAACTTCTTGTTGAAACTGGACGCCCATAAATCTTTTGCCCGGGGCACCCCTTCTCTGGCTTCTTACCAGAAAAGATCAGAGAGTAGAGGCCATACACCCAGGAATTGTTGATGGTTCCAGAGAACTGACTAAAATAGTGTATAAAAAGAAATCAACTGCCCTCTTCTTCCCTTATACACTCCACTGTGCTTCGGGAGCAGGTCTGCTGAATGCAGACCAAACAAACCTTACTAGCTGCTACTTTACAAAAAACATATAGTAATAAAAGTATTTTGAATAAACAAAAATAGTAGCGCTTCTGTGTATCACACCACAAATCTAAATACTATAGAAAATATATATATGTCCCGTGAAGAAATACATATATGTGAAAAACTGCAAAACATATACTCTAAAAATATATATGTGCACATACAATAAATTAATAAGCGTCTGTAGCGTTCAAATATTGTTTTCAAACCAGTTGTGAAAAAACATTTAAAGAAAGTCCTTCAGTGAGATAAGTGTTCCAATAATAGTGACTTCAACTAAAATTTGCATAAAAATCTTCCTGTGTTCTCTTGAATAAACCTTCACCACACCAGCGTGATTAGTGACTCCACTCCCTAAGGACTTGCACTCACCACTAGGATTTGCCTTGCACTCTTTTTAAGTACCTGCAGTTTAGATTATATGCAGATTTTATCTGATATTATCATCTTGCAAAGTTGTTGCGCTAGCCGCAGATGGGGTCATGCCCGATGTATTGTAGTCCTGGGGACAGCTAGCGCGCATTTGCGCAGCATGAATCACTCCGCGACCTATCACGGACGGTAGTATAAAGGGGGTGATGCTAGTCCGTGTAGCAAATCCCATTGGAAGAAGTCCTATGCGACGAAACTAGTCTGGGAGAAGCTACACGGCGCTATTTTATAGTGTGTGGCGTTCGTTTTTTTTCGACCGCTCATCGAATCTACAGTCCGGTGTTTGGACGGAAGTTCACGGTGTTTTAGATTGGAGTGGAGAGACGGGCATATATGAAGGAGGGTGAGACACAAATGATTGATTGGTCCGCCGAGACCGCAATACATCGCGGCTACCTGTCGTATGCCTGTCTGGCGTTTTGAAGTGATTTTGCTGAAGTGCCTAACTTTGATTTGCTAGATGTGAGTGAAACTATTGAAGGTTACCTGTGCGGTGTTTAATAAAAGTTTTTACGTACTTCACTATTGGAGACCTTTTTGCTTTTTCATGTGGGAAAACTTGACTAACCTAGCAACATCGTTTGGATCTATCTTTTATACCCTGAGGTGTGTTTAAGCTGTGAAGCCGAGCATGAGAGTGCAAGGCAAATCCTAGTGGTGAGTGCAAGTCCTTAGGGAGTGGAGTCACTAATCACGCTGGTGTGGTGAAGGTTTATTCAAGAGAACACAGGAAGATTTTTATGCAAATTTTAGTTGAAGTCACTATTATCTCACTGATGGACTTTCTTTAAATGTTTTTTCACAACTGGTTTGAAAGCTACAGACGCTTATTAATTTATTGTATGTGCACATATATATTTTTAGAGTATATGTTTTGCAGTTTTTCACATATATGTATTTCTTCATGGGACATATATATATTTTCTATAGTATTTAGATTTGTGGTGTGGTTCCAGAGAACTGCCTGCCAGTTCTCCATTTCATGAAATGAAGATTGACGACGGGCAAGTCACAAGCTCATTTGCCCAAGTCAGAATATGTTTCTTGCTGCGTGACTTCTAGTACCTCCTTGGTAAACAAAGTCAACCACTGATGTGGCATTGTCGGATTGTACTCGGACAGAACAAACCTGCAACCTAAAAACCCAGGCGATTAAGCCAGACGTGCCATCCTAAGCTTTCGACCCTTAATGGCTAGAAGTTGATGGACAAGGCTCTCGTGGAGCTAGACCACCTCCCTTGGGCAGTGGTCTCTTTCAGGACTGGTCTCCATCCCTAGGAGGCCAGTCTTCATAGCCACTACCTCTCAGGTAACCAGCCTGAAAGATCTTCCTTTCTGCCAAACTTTTGGTTAAGAACTACCAACTGAGACTTCAGCGTATCCATGGAACCAGACCCTTTGGATAATGCCAGATTAGGATCAAGTCACCTAGAATGAAACAGAGCATAGGGAACTACTTAAATTAAGCCACCATCCCTAGCACCTTAAGCAAAGGTGAATAGAATAAACTCTTCCTTGCCTTGACCACATAGACCAGCTTTCTTATAGCGCTGACTTGGTCTACAGCAAGAAATTTCTCCTTTTTGGGCTGTGTCCCAAACGCTCCATGCTCCTTATCGAACGTACGAATGTACCCTTAGACTGGGATCGTACCCTAAGAGTTCCAGATACCCTGCTGGACATACTTAGGTCCAGCCATGCTACTGACTGATTTATCAGCAGCAGATAGACTCGGTATGCCATAGCTGCTATACCCTGGGCTTTTAGCCCTGCTAGAGGCGGGCTCTAGCATCTTGTAAACCCGGGCACAGTGGCTAACCCAAGGGGCAGACCACCAACTGAAAGAGGTGCTGTACCCCCACGAATGCAGACAACCTCTTGCAGTCCCATGTAAATAAACACAAATGGCTCCCCATACGTGTAAGTGACAAGTGTTGAAGCTAAATGCTTCTATGGAAGCGTGCATTCATGGATGCATGAACTTGTACAAATATGTTTTAGGCCAAAACATAAAGTGTGTACTGTATACACGCATATATATCATGTGTGCTATGGAACGGGTATCTTGCAAGGAAGCATGCGTTAATGAACGTGTTTATGCAACATCACACATCATGTATCCATGCAGACACGTATTCTTATGCGAACATAAGGAATCCTGTATAAATTAACCACTTCTCTACTGTGCACGAAAACCCCCTTCCTGCCCAAGCCATTTTTCAGCGCTGTCACACTTTGAATGACAATTGCGCGGTCATGCGACGTGGCTCCCAAACGAAATTTGTGTCCTTTTTTTCCCACAAGTAGAGCTTTCTTTTGGTGGTATTTGATCACCTCTGCGGTTATTACACTATTTTTTACTTTTTGCTATAATAAATACCCATTTTTTTTTTTAAATAAAATTTTCCTCAGTTTAGGTCGATACGTATTCTTCTACATATTTTTGGTAAAAAAAAAAAAAAATCGCAATAAGCGCGTATTGATTGGTTTGCGCAAAAGTTATAGCGTCTACAAAATAGGGGATAGATTTATAGCATTTTTTTTTTTTATTAGTAATGGCGGCGATCTGCGATTTTTTATTGTGACTGCGATATTGCGGCGGACACATCGGACACTTTTGACACATTTTTGGGACCATTCACATTTATACAGCGAACCCTGCTATAAAAATGCATTGATTACTGTATAAATGTGATTGGCAGGGAAGGGGTTAACCACTAGGGGGCGGGAACAGGGTTAAATATGTTCCCTCAAAGTGTTCTTACTGTGGGGGGAGGGGACTGACTGGGGGAGGTGACCGATGGTTGTCCCTATGTACAAGGGACACACCATCGGTCCCCTCTCCCTCACAGGACGTGGATCTCTGTGTTTACACACAGAGATCCACTTTCCTGCTCGTTTCCCGGGCAATCGCGGTCGGTGTGAACATCTGAAGTTGTTTTTTTCTCTTGGTACAAGGCGAGTTTGACTCCCGTGATGGAGTCCACCATTCCTGGTAAAGGGCCACCTGGCTGTTTAGTCTACTCTCTCTCTTGAACGGGGTACAACATTGGAAGTATTGAAACTGATCTATGGTCAAATGCATGATATCTGATATGTATGGTTAATCTAACATAAGCAGGCTGTCTGACAAGTGAATAGCGCTGTACTGTACAGACTGCAACACCTTTGATAATTGTCAGATTTACAACAGCACTTTTTGAAAAAAAATTTTATCCTCTTAATGATTTGTGTTTCTAAACACTGTTAAAACACTGTTTTTGTGGGAATATATATATATATATATATATATATATATATACATACACATACACACACACACACACACACACACACACACACATACACACACACACACACACACATATACACATTTTTTTTTTTTTCTCTTTATTTTTCCATTTTATTTTTCTCTATTTGTCTTTTCGTGTTTTACCTCTTTTTTTAGGTTTATGTTTGGAGATAAATACAAAGAGTCACATTTTTCACCGAATTTAGAATTAGTTGTTATACTGATTTTTAGTCAGTGTTCAATCACTTGATTATTCATTTGCAATTTGCGCATCTTATTTTTTGTTTTATATGTATTGTTTATGGATTAAGCATTAACCACTTCGCGCCTAAGGACGTCCATGGACGTCCTTGACTTTCAGCCGGGATATCTGAATGATGCCTGCAGCTACAGGCATCATTCAGATATCGTTTTTTAGAGCCGGCGATTCTCTGTACCGTAAGAATAATCATAGTGGCTGTTCCACCGCTTGATAGTTCTTACAGGCGGCGAGAGGGGACGTCCCCCCCTCCCGCCGCCCTCCGGTGCTTCTACCGACTCACCTGAGCGATCGGTGACAGGATCCGCCGGCCCCGGCTTCTTACAATAGAGATTTCCGGCGGACCAGATGGTCGCCGGAGTCTCTATGATCGTCCGGAGGTCGGGCGCGATGTTATGACGTCACGCCCGGCCTCTGCATTCAAAAAAACGGCGCCGCTTCGGCTAGGAAGCGGTGATCGTTTTTTTATTTTTTTATTTATTTCAGGCTTCTCAGCCTAGAGGTGAGATGTGGGGTCTTATTGACCCCATATCTCACTGTAAAGAGGACCTGTCATGCTTATTCCTATTACAAGGGATGTTTACATTCCTTGTAATAGGAATAAAAGTGATCATTTTTTTTTCTCTAACTGTCAAAGTAAAAAGTTAATTGTAAAATGAACAATAAAAAAAAAAAAAAAAAAAAAAAAAAGTAAAAGCGCCCCTGTCCCCGGTAGCTCGTACGCAGAAGCGAACGCATACGTAAGTCCCGCCCACATATTAAAACGGTGTTCAGAACACACGTGAGGTATCGTAGCGAACGTTAGAGCGAGAGCAATAATTCTAGCCCTAGACCTCCTCTGTAACTCAAAACATGTAACCAATAAAAAAATTTAAAGCGTCGCCCATGAGGATTTTTAAGTACCGAAGTTTGGCGCCATTCTACGAGCGTGTACAATTTTGAAGGGTGACATGTTAGGTATCTATTTACTCGGCGTAACTTCATCTTTCACATTATGCAAAAAAATTGGGCTAACTTTAATGTTTTAATATTTTTTTAATTCATGAAACCGTTTTTTTTCCCAAAAAAATGCGTTTGAAAAATTATTGCGCAAATACCGTGCGAGATAAAAAGTTGCAATGACCGCCATTGTATTCTCTAGGGTCTTTGCTAAAAAAACATATATAGTGTTTGGGGGTTATATGTAATTCTCTAACAAAAATTTTTGGCTTTTTACATGTAGGAGCGAAGTGTCAGAATTGGCCCGGATGCAAAGTGGTTAAGATCCGATTGCGCAGCTCTTTGACCCCCGGAGGGATTTTTTAGTAGAGCTTCTTCTTAGCACATCCTTAGTCGGGACCAACACCTTAGACACTGGAGAAAAAACTGAGGAGCTCCCAGTATGGGAGGGGTTATATAGGGAGGAAACTTCCTGTCTAGTTGATTATACCAGTGTCCAGCACCTGAAGGTGAGATATAACCCACCATGTAATGATTAAAGGCTCTGTGTCCCGTGATGTACGAAAAAGAAAATCCATTTTTTTCCCCCATTTCCATCGCACATTACTGTATATTCAAAATAAACAGGCTCAACTTATTAACTTCACAGACAGCCTCCTTTAGTAAATTATCCCCACTGTGATGCGATGAAATAATACAGTATGTATGGACTGATTTTAGATATAAACTGAACTTAAAAATGATTGGATTATAAATACACATATGGGGAACTGCCTTGAGTTGTTCTTTAAAGCTAAACTCCAGGCAGACAAACCACACACAAATAATGCAGCTATGCATGAATTTTTATGCATGCAGTGCAAGTACCTGACATCACCCCCTTGCTGTCCCCTGTACAGCATAACTCAGATGGGGGGGGGGGAGGCAGCATAAGGAGCATGCCGATGGGAAGGGAAGTTGAGAGAGAGGAGTTCATCAGTCTGCTGCTTCTCCTTTTACTGCCCAGTCACTAAGATAAAGACATGTAAAGCTGTCCATGCTCCAGGTTTTTTTTTTTATATTAAATAAAACTGAACCAATTTCCCCAGCCACATATTTGAGGTGAATGGGGGAAATCCTGCTTCGCGTTACTAAACGGTGGCTCAATAAAAAAAAAAAAAAATAGGATTTTTTGTACTCACCGTAAAATCCTTTTCTCTGACATCCATGGACTGACACGGCGTCTCTTTACACTTTACACGTGGGTTATGTCCCTGCTTGCAGGAGAAGACCTAGGCAGAATGTGAGATGTTATACATACATTCTAAAAGCCAGAGCTGAAAAATAAAAAATGTAGCGCTACCTAGGCAAAATGATATATGTGAGCAAATTAATACACAACATAAACATATAGTAATCATATATAGTGAACACGTGTAACACCCAAAAAATCGTGCGTGCTGAGTGTCTCTATTGCTAGAGTGGTCAAACAATAATATGATAACCCATATTAATAAACAGAATGAGAATTATAATCAAATAAAATCCATCAGATAGAATAAAGTCCATCAGACAAAAATCAATACAATGTCCAAATGGTGAAGATCAATCCAAAAAGAAAAGAAAACGTGTTCAATCAAGATGTGAACTTGCGATACAGAATATTCGGTGTATAGGACTAATGTGAAAACCACCACCAAGGATAAGTTGAAGGAGGCTTACCAAAGATCTCGGATTTGGAGAGGCATACGCCACCCAAATCGGAGAAAGCTTGAGGGTTAATGGAACCCAGTATGGATGGTCTTGAGTTGGAGGGTGGTCAGGAGTCAAAGCGGTTGATCAGCTTCAATCATACAGGGTATCCAACACACAGATCACCAATGCATATAAGAACTCGGTATCCAAGAAGCATATGTGTAGAGATGGAGAAAAATCCACATAGCATGATACCGTTTGTAAAGGGTTTTAATGGCAAAACATAACAGTGGAACACTCACATTTAAGATGGTTTATAAAAACATGGACTTGTCCGTACATATCGCTCCTGTACCTGCATCCATGTTTTTATAAACCATCTTAAATGTGAGTGTTCCACTGTTATGTTTTGCCATTAAAACCCTTTACAAACGGTATCATGCTATGTGGATTTTTCTCCATCTCTACACATATGCTTCTTGGATACCGAGTTCTTATATGCATTGGTGATCTGTGTGTTGGATACCCTGTATGATTGAAGCTGATCAACCGCTTTGACTCCTGACCACCCTCCAACTCAAGACCATCCATACTGGGTTCCATTAACCCTCAAGCTTTCTCCGATTTGGGTGGCGTATGCCTCTCCAAATCCGAGATCTTTGGTAAGCCTCCTTCAACTTATCCTTGGTGGTGGTTTTCACATTAGTCCTATACACCGAATATTCTGTATCGCAAGTTCACATCTTGATTGAACACGTTTTCTTTTCTTTTTGGATTGATCTTCACCATTTGGACATTGTATTGATTTTTGTCTGATGGACTTTATTCTATCTGATGGATTTTATTTGATTATAATTCTCATTCTGTTTATTAATATGGGTTATCATATTATTGTTTGACCACTCTAGCAATAGAGACACTCAGCATGCACGATTTTTTGGGTGTTACACGTGTTCACTATATATGATTACTATATGTTTATGTTGTGTATTAATTTGCTCACATATATCATTTTGCCTAGGTAGCGCTACATTTTTTATTTTTCACACTATTCCAGCTTTTTTTCTATTAGCAGTGTTGGCAGCTTCCTTTGGTATATACACAAGCCCAGCGCAGTATACCCCTTTACATTTCACTAAAAGCCAGAGCTGAACAGCCCCACCCAGGGGGCGGTCCCTCCGGACATAACCCTCCCACTGCAGTCAGCAGACCTCAGTTCGTAACAAAGCAGTACAAACTTAAAAAGGAAGGGTGGGTGACGTGTCAGTCCATGGATGTCAGAGAAAAGGATTTTACGGTGAGTACAAAAAAATCCTATTTTCTCTTATCATCCATGGACTGACACGGCGTCTCTTTACACGTGGGATGTCCCAAAGCAGTGTCAAGAGGGATGGGAGCAGTATAAATGGAAAAACCAAAAACTTCACTCCAAACAAGGCGGAGCCCCTCAACGGAGGAGTTGCAACTTTAAACAGCGGCCTGCAGTACCTTGCGGCCGAAGGAAGCATCCAAAGATGCAGCCACATCAACCTTATAAAAACTTCGAAAAGGTATGAACGGACGACCAGGTCGCCGCCTTGCACACTTGTGCAACCAACGCTTGATGGCGGAAAGCCCAGGAAGCACCAATTGCCCTGGTGGAATGCGCCGTAACCGGAAAGGGAGGCGCCCGTCCCCTTGAGAGCATAGGCTTGAATGACGGTTTGTCTGATCCACCTAGAAATGGTGGCCGACTAAGCCGCTTGGCCCCGTTTTGGACTAGAGACAGTCACAAACAGCGAGTCAGACTTCCGAATAGAAGCAGTAGCAGACAGGTACACCCACAAGGCTCATACCACGTCCAATGTGTGAAGCACAAACTCTCTGGGATGCGATGGGTGAGGACACAAAGGACGGGAGGACAGTGTCCTCATTTAGGTGAAAGGCCGAGACCACCTTTGGCAAAAAAGAAGGACGCGGACGCAACACCGCCTTATCCTCAAGGATGACTAAATATGGCGACTTGCAGGACAAGGCTGCCAACTCAGACACTCGTCTAACAGAAGTGATTGCCACTAAAAAAAGCCACCTTCTGAGACCAAGTCAAGAGGGGAATATCCCTGATATTCCCAAAAGGAGGTTCCTGGAGAACCGAGAGTACCAATTCCGATCCCACGGGGGGAGAGGAGACTTGACAGGAGGGAGCACATGGCGAACCCCCAGCACAAGGAGCTAACCAAGGAATGACTCGCTAGAGGTCGCTGAAAAAAGACGGCCAAGGCTGAAATCTGACCCTTAAAAATGGTACTCAAAGCAAGCTTTTGTTCACTCCACGCTGCAGAAGACGCAGGATTCAGGGGGACGGAATACGTCCGAGGACGCCAGTCCAGCTCTTTGCACATGGCGATGTAAGCTTTCCAGGTACAGTGATAGATCTTTCTGGAGGAAGACTTCGGTGTCCTTAACATGGTCAAAATGACCGAGTCCGAGAGACCTCGGTCCCTCAACACCTGGCTTTCAACAGCCATGCCGTTAAAGCCAGAGACTGTAAAGCAGGATGAAATATAGGACCTTGAGACAGAAGGTCCTCCCTTATCGGCAACCGCCAGGGAACGTCCGCAACGAGACGTACCACATCGGCGTACCAGTGACGCCGAGGCCAAACCGGAGCAATGAGGATCACCGGAATTCCCTCGATCGCCACCCTGCGCAGCAGCCGAGGGAGCAACTGCAGCGGAGAATAAATGTATATCAGGTGATAATGACCCCATGGGGTCACCAACGCATCTGAGGCATCTGCCCAAGGTTCCCTGGATCTGGCCACAAACCTCGACAACTTGCGATTGAGTCGAGAGGCCATCAGGTCCACATCCGGCGTGCCCCACCGTCAGCAAAAGGAGTTGAAATATGCAAGTACCACTCTCCTTGGTCCAGCATCTGGTGACTCAGATAGTCCGCCTGCCCATTGCCTATGCCCGGAATGTAAACGGCCGACAGAGCCGGCACGTTTCTTTCGGCCCACTTCAGGATACGGGCTACCTCGGAAGCCGCAGCTGAGCTCCGAGTCCCCCCTTTGATGGTTTACATACGCCACCGCCGTGGCGTTGTCTGACTGGATCCTGATGGAGCGACCCTGTAATCTCTCCGACCACGAGGGGAGGCACAGTCTGATTGCCCGTATTTCCAGAGCAGTGATTGGTAAACGGGCTTCGTCCGGAGTCCAAAGCCCTTGGGCCGACAGGACTCCCCAGACTCCACCCCAGCCCATCAGGCTGGCGTCCGTCGTGAGTACCATCCATTGGATGGGGAGGAACGACTTTTCGGACCGAAGAGCCAGGGATCTCAACCACCATGTCAGGGACGCCCTGACCAGGTGACTCACCTGGATCTGAAGATCCAAAGACAACAGGGATTTGTCCCAGGTGGACAAGATCTCCTTCTGCAATGCCCTGGTGTGTGATAGGGCATACGGAACGGCCGCGAAGGAGGCCACCATGAGTCCCGGGACTCTCATGCAAAAACGGATTGACGACCATTTTCGGGACGTCAGCACCCGCACTGCAGACTGAAGTGTCAGCAACTTCTCCGGAGGTAGGATACCTTTGCCTCCAAGGAGTCCAGAATCAGACCCAGATACTCCAGACACCGAGTCGGGACCAGGACTGACTTCTGATGTTCAGGAACCACCCAAAGTCCCAGAGGGTCTAATTGACGATAGTCACACTTGCTTCCAATTCTGAGCCACTTTCTGCTCTTAGCAGAAGATCGACCAGATAGCCCACGACAGCAATGCCTCGCTGTCTCAGTAAAGCTAGAACCGGAGCAAGCACCTTGGTGAACACCCTCGGTGCCGAGGCTAGGCCGAAAGGAAGAGCCACAAATTGATAGTGGACTTCGCTGATCGCAAAGCGCAGAAACTTCTGGTGACTTGCGCAGATCGGAACATGCAAGTAGACGTTCTTGAAGTCCAAGGACGCCAGAAGAAAATCCCCTTGGTGGAGTGTAGTGATCACCGTGCGAATAGATGCCATGCGGAATTTCTGCACCTTCTCAAAGGCATTCAGGGCCTTGAGGTCCAGGATAGGTCGAACCCCGTCCTTTTTTGGGGCGACAAACAGATTCGAGTAGAATCCCTGAGAACTCTCCTGTGACGGAACCGGCACAATTACTCCGGACCTGATCAATCCTGTACAGCCCCCAAGAGGGCTGCCCGATGGGTAGGAAGGAGAGGAAGATTCGAGGGAAAGAATCTGTCTGGGGGCCAGGATCGGAATACTATCCTGTATCCTGAGGTGACCACCTCGCACACCCACCAGTCGGAGATTCACCGATTCGTGACCTGCAAAGTCGTCCCCCCATCCCAGAGTCAGGCGAGGGCAATACTTCACGCGGAGGCGGGCTTGGGAGTCGCTTGTTTGGCTCACGCACCCAGGGGCGCTTGTGCCCCCCGCCGCTCTGCCGGCAGTCTGGGAGGGCCTACCTGTGGACTCCGACTGACGAAAAAAAACTTTTTTGCTGGAAAGGAAGGACCCTGTTTGCGGCAGGCCCCCTTACCCTTGCTAGTCTAAGGAAGAAGAGTGCTCTTACCTCCCATGACATCCTTGACGATGTCATCCAGAGCAGCACCGAAAGGTCTACCACCTTTAAATGGTAGATCCGTCAGGAGCTTCTTAGAGGCTAGGTCAGCAGACCAGCATTTCAACCAGATAAGACGATGCAATACCACCGCCGAGACAGCGGCCCTGGCGTCGCACACATAAACCAGGCCCTGCACCAGTTGGTGGGCCAGAGCAACTGTGTCTGGAGGAAGATCATGCTCCTGTACAGCTAGGTGCAACATTTTTGCCCAACCTCTAAGTGTTTAAGACACAAGGGTAGCCGCTACCACAGGCCGTAGGGCGGATCCCAACAAGGCAACATGGCTCTGCTCACCACTTCTGACCTCCTGTCAGTGGGGTCCTCAAATGCAGGAGTCCCCTCCATCGGGAGAGTGATGGCCTTGTTCAACCGGACGACTGGAGGGTCGACCACTGGGGGAGAAGCCCACCTTTTAAGTAGGGCATCTTCAAAGGGGTATCTGATAGACAAACGCCGCGGGACCATAAAAATCTTCTGCGGCTTTTCCCAGACCTTATCAATGAGCTGGTCAAAGAAAGTTACATATGGAAAAACCTCTTTAGAAGGCCTGGCCTTAAAAGAACCAAAAAGGAGACTGTATCCGCCTGAGGTTCTGCATCCGCAGCATTTAGCTTGGGAGTGTCCCTCACCGCAGTCATGAGTACACTAACAAGCGCCCTGTCATTTACTGACTCAGAACTGGAGTCTTCCTCATAAGGAATGTCCTGTTCAAAACCATCCAATACATTCAGAGCTAGGGTCCTGAGCGGTAGTGGCTAGGCCCATATCTGAATCAGCGCACTGCCCTTGTGTAGATAAAGTGGGGAGAGGGCGCTTTTTTGCTCCCTTGCGCTCGCACACAGCTCCCATCCTGGTCAGAAATGATTCCAGGACTGCCCACAACTGGTCCATAGGGACCGCAGGTGCTGAAGCACTGCCTGTTGTCCACTGACATGTTAGGGGAAGCTGGTGACACAGACTGCATATTGTCCCCCTCTGAGACTCCTCAGATAAAAAGTCCACCCACAGGCTGTGCTGACTGAGGAGCGGGCGCCTAGGGGACTCACCAAACCGGACCAGGGACCGCTCAGTTCCGCTGTCTGTACCGCGCTGTGTCAGCGCTGGTGAGCTGTGAGGAGATTTGCGCTGTTACAGCAGCGCTAGAGGCCAAAACTAGTGCTGAAAAGCGTGCGGGCTTCAAGAAAATGGCCACCGCACTTCACTGAGGCGATCCGCGGCAAGATGGCAGCCATGACGCAGTTAATGTGAAAACAGCACACACACAGCGCCACTCGGCGCTCAGGCCCCAAAACACACAAAAAGGCCCCAAGCATATATGCAGACCAGCATGAGCCCCCCCCCCCCCCAAGAACAGTGTGACCCCCAGGCACCTCACACAGTACAGCGCCAGCAATGGTGACAGAGAGTGACAATAAAATACAGGGGGAGACAGGGAAAATCCCCCACAGAGAAACACACAGCCTTTTGTACTCACCTGCAGGCAGGAGAGACAACTTACCCGTCCCCCGAGGGACCCACTGGTGTGTTTCTGACAGGACTATCACAGTGCAGTACTGAGTAGCTGCCGGCCCGGTCCACCGCGAAAGATACAGTCAGTCAGGAACTGTTTAGTCTTGAGAGGACCGTGGGAGCATGAAAGCAAACCCGGCCACCCCTGGAGTCATGGGGCATGTCGTGAACTGAGTCTCACGCACACAAGGCGAGGATCAGCACGCTCGATGGTCGGACAGGGAAGACTACGAGGATATCTTGTACCCAACCTGTTGCCCAGCCGACAGTTGATAGAAGATTCTCAAAAATAAAATAAAAAAGAATTCCAAAAAAGGAATACAAATAGGTCAGGAGACTGGCTCCTGAGAGAGCCATGTCTTCTCCTTCTGCTAGGCAGAAAAAAACTGAGGTCTGCTGACTGCAGTGGGAGGGTTATGTCCGGAGGGACCGCCCCCTGGGTGGGGCTGTTCAGCTCTGGCTTTTAGAATGTATGTATAACATCTCACATTCTGCCTAGGTCTTCTCCTGCAAGCAGGGACATAACCCACGTGTAAAGTGTAAAGAGACGCCGTGTCAGTCCATGGATGATAAGAGAAAGCAGGTTTCCTGAAAAAGGCTGTGCCAAGTGGTAGAGCTGGATGGACAGAAAAACAAGTCTTAGCAGGCAAAATGTCTCTCTTATATGTATTTTATATGTGTATTAAACGGTTTGCCTGGAGGTCAGTTTTAATACCAGCAACACTAAAATAACTGGGATGCTTAGCATATATAACTTTAATGATAAAGAAAAAAAAAAAAAAAGAGAAGGAAGAAGAGATTCTACCTTGTTACTATCCTTTGGAGAACGCAATATGCATGTCAACCTCTTCTGAATTTTTGGTATGGTTAAAATGTGTGCCAAACTTTATGCAGAATATGTGATCAGATCTGAGCTTATAGTCAAGGTCACTGGAACTGCAGGAAGAGAAGGCAGAGATCAGAGCAATGCAATTGGCTACATGTCATAGAACTAGGACTTTGCCAAAAGTGCACAACTTTGATCAGAGCCGAAGGCTGTATTCACACTACTGCTTTGCAGCAACAAGCTATTCATGGTAATAACCAGATATATGTGTGTTATATGCTGCCAATCGAAAAAGTGCATTAACAAACCGTGAGTGTAAATGGGCCCCCAAAAGACAGATATTTATTCCTCAACAGAGTTCTGTGGTACTTTAATTAGGAACATATGAGCTGGAAATGTACCTGTATTGGGAACAGAGGAGGCACTGGTGGAGCCAATGCTGTTTGCTCTGGACACTATGCTTCCTTTTCGTTCCATATGTCCTAGAATAATAAAACGTCATCAGTTTTTCATTGCACCAAGGAAGGAGAAGAAGGAAATTGTTGAAATCAATACTTTCAAACTTAATACCTTTGACCAGGTTCACACATGTGCGGTGCGATTTTCAGGTCCGTTTTGAGTGCGCATTTCCAAGGTAGTTGTTTAGCTGTGATTTAGATACAGTTCTATACCAGTTATAATTTATATTATATAAATTATATAATTTATTATAATTGCTGCAGCTGTCGTCATGTTTTCCCACATCATAAAATGCAATAAAAATAAATAAAAACCTGTGCAACCAAACAAAAATAAACAAACATATACATGACATATAAATCGCTTTCAAGTGGATAAAATAATAAAAACCATGTGACTAAAAATTCATTATCTGAACATCTTCCATCACAAAATATAAAGTGGCAAGTTCAAAATGCAGTGCAACATCCACTTACAGTATCTCACAAAAGTGAGTACACCCCTCACATTTTTGTAAATATTTTATATCTTTTCATGTGACAACACTGAAGAAATTACACTTTGCTACAATATAAAGTAGTGAGTGTACAGCTTGTATAAGTTGCTGTCCCCTCAAAATAACTCAACACACAGCCATTAATGTCTAAACCGCTGGCAACAAAAGTGAGTACACCCCCAAGTGAAAATGTCCAAATTGGATCCAAAGTGTCAATATTTTGTGTGGCCACCATTATTTTCCAGCACTGCCTTAACCCTCTTGGGCATGGAGTTCACCAGAGCTTCACAGGTTACCACTGGAGTCCTCTTCCACTCCTCCATGACGACATCACGGAGCTGGTGGATGTTAGAGACCTTGCACTCCTCCACCTGCCGTTTGAGGATCCCCTACAGATGCTCAATAGGGTTTACTCCCTGGTAACGTTCTTTCCCGGAGTCTTTCAGAACAGCCACCAGAGACCTTGGCTCTTTCCATCTGTAGGAAACAGCACCAGCCATCTTTAAATTTCCTCCTCCCCTGCTGGCTCCTCAGTTTTCCTAGAGCAGCTCCAGTTTGCTGGAGAGACACAAGAACATATGATACATAGTGGACAATGTCACAGTTCCGGTCAGGAAATCTCAAGTACAGTGGTACCTTGGATTACGAGCATAATTCATTCCAGAAGAATGCTTGTAATCCAAAGCACTCGTATATCAATGCGAGTTTGCCCCATAGGAGTCAATGAAAACTCAGATAATTCGTTCCACAGTGACTGCTATTGTAAGCACTACCGCATGTGGCCAGAGGTGGGGGGGGGGTTGCCGGAAACACTCTGAGACCGCTCGGATGCATTCTATGACACTCAGAGAGGCTCGGAGACACTTGGGAAAGGAGTGTTTGAGTGGCTCCGAGTGTCACTGGCGCCCCCGCACCTCTGGCCAAATGCGGTACTGCACACCCTATTGGCTTGAATTCTGCTCGCCTTTCGAGAAAAAGCTTGCAAACAGAGTCAGGATTTTTTCTTTTTCGTACACCACGGGACACAGAGCCTCTATTCATTACATAGTGGGTTGTAAAGCTCACCAAAGGTGATTGGACACTGGCACAACCAATGTAGACACGTTCCCCTCTATATAACCCCTCCCCTAAGGGAAGTACCTCAGTTTTTTCGCCAGCGTCTAAGGTGTTGGACGCGATTAGGATGTGCTAGAGGAAGCTCTACCAAAGAGGCCCTTGGGGGAAAAAGAGCTACACTTCGGAACCATCCAAGACGCCTAGTTTATTATGCCGAAATTAAATGGGGTCCGGGCCTCGTGGAAGCCGAGGTGTCGCCTGTAACGTCTCTCTTTGAAGGACTGGGCTCTAGGGTCCAGCACTTTCGCCTTATTAAAGTCCTGGCAGAGTCTTTTACAAGGCCCAGGGGAGAGGTCTCCTTTAAGTAGGAACCCATATCCCTGAAGGTTGGCACACATACCCGCCGTGATGGGTGAAGATTGGTAGTTAAGACCTGCGGCAGGGATAAGGTAAGCAGGGAAAAAGTCCTAAGTATATATCTTAAGGACTTTCCCTTTTTTTGAATAGGTGTCTTCTCTTTTTCCACCACTAGAGGGAGTAAAGAGTTGAGTTTTTACTCACCATGCTCTTGTACAGTGTCAGCTCCTCTGCAGGACAGGACACTTCTCCGCTGCAGAGCTCTGCCTGATAGCAGCCACGTTCCTCCTCACAACAAGGAGGCAGGAGAACCTTCCCTCCTCTCCTATCACCGCCATCTTCCCCTAGGACGGGGGCACGCTTTATGGTGCTCTGCAGAGAGGGGGGGTGGGTCGCGAGTGTGCGCGGGCACGCCATTCCACGGCGTTTAGGAAGTGCTTGAAAAGCCTCACAAGCATGGAGCTCTCCCCTTAGGAGTACACAGCAGCGTTTGGGCACGCAAGACTCTGGTTGGTTTCTTGGCACCCCTAAGAAGACACCTATTCAGCATGAAACTGTGTGATTAGTTGCATACTGTATGTAGATTGCTAAACTAGCACAGGAGTATATGCATTGATTGTACCTCGGCTTTTGCTTAGTAATAGGTCTTCCCAGAGGAGAAATTCAGGGACTAAGAAAGACAAAAAAGCATTGCCGCCTGAGACAGGAGGCTATAGCCATGCCTGCTCGGTACCTTCCTCTCCAGTGATATCTGAAGCACCTATACAGGATGAGCCATTTCCTCCATCAAGAATAGCAGCCTCTCCTATGGTGCCTGCATATGTCACTGAGGACACTTTGGCAGCAGCCCTGAACAACTTAGAAGGGAGAATCGCTACGTTAATCGCAAAGTCCTCACAAAAAGCGAAGCAGAGCGCCTTCTGTTGTTTTAGATCTCCTTTCAGAAAAATCTGATGATGAGGATGATGTAGCACTGTTAGAGGATAAGGATGAGGAGTCGGATGGATCAGGGATATCAGAGGAACCTTTTTCTGCTTCCCAGGTTCTAAAATTGCAGGTGCAGTGTGTTATGCTGAAATAGTGTGCTCTACATTCAAGTTACCCTCTTCCGAGTTAACCGAATCACCTGTCTCCTCCATGGGGTCATTAAAATCCCTGCAGGCTGCGTGCTCTTTTCCGATTCATCCTTTATTGGAGGATCCGATTTACGCAGACTGGAAACATCCAGATAAGCGCTTTTCTCCTCCTAGGAAAATTAAACAGCTTTACCCTATGGAGGAGAAGTTTACCAAGAGGTGGAGTCTGCCTTCAGTGGATGCGGCTATTTCTTGTGTAAATAAGAGCCTAACTTGTCCGGTGGACAATGCTCAAGTATTTAAAGATCCTTCTGAAGAGAAATTGGAATCTTTACTAAAATCTTCCTTTCTTTTGGCTGGCGCAGTAACCCAACCTGCTGTGGCGGCAGTTGGTATGTGTCAGGTCCTAAAAGGAACAAGTGTAATAGGGGCTGAAAGATATGCCCCCCGGAGCAGATACAATTCTGGGAGAATCTGCCTAGGGCCTTATGTTTCACGGTGGATGCCATTAGAGATTCTATTCAGCAGGTATCTCGCCTTACGCTCCAGCTGGTGCGTATGCGCAGAATTCTTTGGCTAAAGCATTGGTCAGCGGAAGCTCCATGCAAAAAGCTTTTGGCCAGTTTCCCCTTGCATGGCGAACGCCTCTTTGGGGATGATTTGGAAAAGTATATCCAAAAGATATGAAGCGGTAAAACTACTCTATTGCCGGAGAAAAAGAAGAACAAGCGCCCTTGTTTTAAGCGCTTGCTCTCTCCGACTCCTGGTGCATCAACTTCCCGGCAGTGGCGACAGCATTTTCCTGCAGCCACAATGACTAAAGACCAACACCAGGCCCAGAAGAACAAGAAGCCGTAGGGTCATAGGGCTAAGAAGCAAAACCCCAAGGCCTCTTTGAAGAGGCGCCCCCGCTCGGCCGAGTGGGGGGGAGGCTTTGGCACTTTTTAGCGGCATGGCAGACAGAGATCCAGGAAAAGTGGGTAGTTTCCGCAGTATCCTTAGGGTACAAACTGGAATTTCGAGAGATCCCACCTTATCGGTTCCGATGTTCAAGGCTCTCCAAAGATCCATTAAAAAGAAAATCCTTCTTCCAAGGATTAGATCACTTAATGTCTCAGGGGGTAATCACGGAAGTACCCCTAAAAGGAGCAAGGTTTACGTTTTTACTCAAACCTCTTTGTGGTTCCGAAACCAAATGGAGACGTCAGACCCATCCTGAATCTAAGATCTCTGAATCAGTTTCTGAACATTCGCCATTTCCGAATGGAAACTATTTGATCCATGGTCGCCACCCTACAAGGCGGAGAATTCTTGGCGTCCATAGACATCAAGGATGCATATTTACATGTGCCTATCCACCCCGCTCACCAGAAGTTCCTAAGGTTCGCAGTAGAACATCGCCAGTTTGTGGCTCTGCCCATTGGTTTGGCCACCGCGCCCCGGGTATTTACAAATGTTCTGGCCCCTCTGTTGGCAAAGCCGAGGGCACGGGGCATATCAGTGATGGCCTATCTAGACGATCTACTTGTAATAGATCAGTCAGTGGCAGGATTAGATCACGCAGTGCTCAATACAGTAAAATACCTGGAGCATTTAGGATGGATCTTAAACCTTCAGAAATCCTCTACATGCCCTAAGAAGGGTAGAGTATTTGGGCATGATCATAGACACAGCCCAAAGCAGGGTATTCTTGCCAGAGCCAAAGATAAAGTCTCTAAGAGAACTGATCCACAAGGTCAGGGCGAAGAGGGGACCATCGATTTGCCTTTGCATGAGGCTATTAGGAAAGATGGTGGCCTCTTTCGGGGCTGTTCCTTACGCCCAGTTTCATTCGAGACTACTTCAAGACAGTATTCTAGCTGCCTGGGACAGGAAAAGCCAAGCTCTGGATTTACCCATGCGCCTGTCTCCACAGGTGCGCCAAAGCTTTGGTTGGTGGTTAAAGACCGAGAACTTTCGGAAAGGAAGATCCTTTCTCCCAGTCACCTGGAAGGTGGTGTCTACGTATGCCAGCCTGTTGGGCTGGGGAGCAGTGTTAGAAGAAGCTTCAGCCCGGGGAACGTGGGCCAAGACTGAAGAGTGCCTGCCCATCAACATACTGTAGATTCGGGCAGTATACTTAGCCCTCAGAACCTGGACACACAGGTTACAGGGCCACTCTGTTCGGATTCAATCCGACAATGCTACGGGTGTAGCTTAAATCAATCACCAAGGAGGCACCCCGGAGTCAGCATGCTCAGAAGGAGGTGAATCGGATTTTGACATGGGCAGAAAAGCATGTCCCTGGTCTTTCTGCAATCTTCATTTCAGGGGTAGAAAACTGGCAAGCGGACTATCCAAGTCACCAGCAGCTGTCACCAGGAGAGTGTCAGGGAAGGTTCCATCCGCTGGTGACACTGCCTGATATTTGGCGTGCAGTACTGTGGTTCACCAGCAGGTGTCTCCTGGCAGTCTGGAACTGCCAGGGGAGCTTTCCCCTGGTGATGGTATTATGTGATCTTTGAGCCGCAGTACTTGTGCCCACCAGCGGGTGGTTCCTGGCAGTGTGCGGCCGACATCTCCTGCAATTAGGCATCACTTGAGTCTGATTGCAGGAGATGTGTATAAATATATGGAAGACACACTCTTACTTTGCCTTGGTATCTCTCCTTGCGCCCTGATCCTGAACCTGAGAAGCTCTGTATTTGTACCTGATCCTGTTCCTGTCTGTTACCTGAACCCTGAGCCTTGAACTTGTACCAGTCCCTCCTGTGATCCATCCATCCTCTCCTTGTCCTGTTTGTTTTCCCTTTCCCCAGCTGCTGATCTCCCGTTGACGACCCTGGCCTGGCCCAGTTTACAAATCTGGTTTTCCCCATTACTTGTACAAATTTGCCTGTTACTATTATTATTTGTGGGTTCTGTTTGGTATTGGTTGTTGTGCACTGTGTGGTATTGGAGGTGGTTGTAACTATATTATTTCACTTATCTTTAATAAATCATTATATTTCACACGTTTGGGTTTCATCTGTTGCAGTCCACATAGTTCTGGTCTTATCTGATACGTGACAGAGTCGTCTCTCCACCCCGATGTCTTTCAGGCAATATGCCAGAGATGGGGGACCCCGGATGTAGACCTGCTAGCTTCCAGGCTCAACAGGAAGTTGGACAACTTTGTGTCCAGGACGAGAGATTCGCTGGCCTACGGAACGGATGCTCCGATAATTCCTTGGAATCAGTTTTCACTGATCTATGCATTCCCCTGATCCCTCTCTTACAGAGATTGCTGTGCAGGATCAAGAAGGAGGGAATACCAGTACTCCTAGTGGCCCCAAATTGGCCCAGGAGGCATTAGTACGCGGAGATCATAAAGAGGGCGGTAGAAAGACCTTGGGTGCTTTCACTACGTCACGACCTGATGTCACAGGGTCCAGTGTTCCACCCTTCTTGGGTCCAGTTCTTTCTACACTCATTGATGCTAGAAAGCCAGCCTCCAGGCTTATCTACTACAGAGTCTGGAAGACATATGTTTCCTGGTGTGAATCCAGAGGGTGGAATCCTCAAAAGTATGCCATAAGTAGGATTCTTGCCTTTTGCCAATTAGGAGTGGATATGAAATTAGCCCCGAGTACCACCAAGGGTCAAATATCGGCTCTCAATCTTTTTTCAGAGACCGCTGGCATCTCATTCCCTAGTCCGGGCATTCATTCAGGGAGTACGGAGGATAAATCCACCAGTCAAGTCTCCCTTATGTTCCTGGGATTTGAACTTAGTATTGTCAGTCTTGCAGAAGCAACCTTTTGAACCTATCTACCATATTCCATTGATTCTTTTGAGCAAGAAATTGGCCTTTTTGATTGCCATCTCTTTCGCTAGAAGGGTATCAGAGTTAGCAGCTCTTTCTTATAAAGAGCCTTATTTAGTTTGTCACAAAGACAAAATTGTACTACGCCCCCATCCTTCCTTTCTTCCAAAGGTGGTGTCAGTGTTTCATTTAAATCAAGACATTGTTTTGCCTTTCTTTTTTCCTGACCCATGGACAGCGAAAAGTTATTGCACTCTCTAGATGTAGTGAGAGCAGTAAAAGTTTATCTGCAGGCAACTGCTCAGATACGTAAAACAGATGTTTTGTTTATTTTGCCAGATGGTCCCAAGAAGGGCCAAGCGGCATCAAAATCCACCATTGCTAGGTGGATTCGACAAGTAATTATTCAAGCTTATGGTTTAAGGAACAAGATTCCTCCTTTTTCTGTTAAGGTGCACTCTACCAGGGCGATAAGTGCTTCATGGGCAATGCATCACCAGGCTTCGATGGCTCAGATCTGTAAAGCTGCGACTTGGTCTTGAGTCCATACATTTAGGGGTTCTTGTCCATTAGCAGCCTGCTTGATCTGTGTCTCCCACCCCTAATTGAGCATTGCTCTGGGACGTCCCAATATGTAATGAATAGAGGCTCTGTGTCCCGTGGTGTACGATAAAGAAAAATAGGATTTTTATAACAGCTTACCTGTAAAATCCTTTTCTTGGAGTACACTACGGGACACAGAGGTCCCCCCCTTCTTATGGGATCCTTATTGCTTTGCTACAAAAACTGAGGTACTTCCCTTAGGGGAGGGGTTATATAGAGGGAAACTTGTCTTCATTGGTTGTGCCAGTGTCCAATCACCTCTGGTGAGCTATACAAACCACTATGTAATGAATAGAGGCTCTGTGTCCCGTAGTGTACTCCAAGAAAAGGATTTTACAGGTAAGCGGTTATAAAAATCCTATTTGTTTTATCCAATAGCTCGTATTGCGAAACGCTCGTAAACCGCGTTACTCGCAATCCGAGGTATAACTGTAATTTATACATTCGGGTGTGTACCGGTGCTGTCTTGAAAGACTCTGGGAAAGAATGTTACCAGTAAGTAACTTTGTTTTTCCCCCAATCGTCTTTCAAGACAGCCACCTGAGAGGATAATCGAGCACTTAACGCTAGGGTGGGACTACAGCTTGTAAAACCTTGTGTCCAAAGACCCGATTCCTTTAAATCGACAAGAGGTCCACTCTGCAGTGCTTGACAAAAGGTGTTGAAACTGGACTCCAGCTCTCTTGGTCTGTGACGTTGCCATTGATCTCGTAGAGTGTCCCAATACCCTCCGGGATCTGCATACTTCCCAAAGTATAGGCCTGGCCAATAACCTCTCTAAGCCACCTGGCTATAGTGCGCTTTGAGGCTCTATGCCCCTTCTTGGCCCCTGAAAATAAGACAGACAGAATCTGTCTTCCTAAAAGGTTTTGTTTGCTCCAAATAATGTAGAATGCACCTCCTTACGTCTAACATGTGGAACTTAACCTCCCGTTCTCTGGAAGGCTTTGTACAAAAAAGGCATAATAATATCTATGAAATCTTGAGGCTACTTTGGGCAAAAAGGCCAGATCCATCTTAAAAACAATACGATCTGGGAAAACGGAGGAGGAAGCAGAAAGAAGCTCTATCAGATATTCTATCTCGCACACCCTCCTGGTGGTAGTGACCGTGTCAGGAATCGGATGTGATCAGAACTATGTGGCCTGCAACAGAGGAAACCGCAAACAGAAATAGGTGAAGTAAATAGTTTATTTAAGATAAATAAATATATGTGAATACACCACCAGTACAAAATTGAACAACCAAACAATTAAACAGGGACAATAACCAACCAGCATAAGTAGTGAAGGGGGAACCAGAATCGTAGTCGAGCCAGGCCAGAATCATTAACGGGAGATCAGCAGATGGGGGGCCAGGAGTGGACAGACAGGAACAAGCAGAGGGCAATCAGGCTGCAGAGCAAGGGTCCAGGGATAAGGAACAGGTTCAGGTTCAGGAGACAGAAGTCAGGGTACAGGTAGACAGGCTGCAGGTCAGGGCACAAGGACGATACCAGGGCAGTGTTTGTGTGTGTGCGCACTTGCCGGGTATTTATACTATACCTGCTAACAGGCTCAGGTGACCCCTGATTGCAGGAAGTAACATCTGCACCACACTGCCAGGATCCATCCGCTGGTGGACGCCAGTACTGCGGCCCAAGGATGACATAACACCAGCAGAGAGAAGTTCTCCTGACGGTTCAAAACTGCCAGGAGACACCTGTTGGTGGACCTCAGTACTGCACGCCAGATAAATAGATATTACCAGCGGATGGAAACTTTCCTTACAGACCACCACCAAAGAAAACTGCTTTAAAAGCAGAGTTTCACCCAAAAATGGAACTTCCACTTTTCGGAATCCTCCCCCCCTCCGGTTTAACATTTGGCACCTTTCAGGGGGGAGCAGATACTTGTCTAATACAGGTATTTGCTCCCACTTCGGGGCATAGATATCTGGATATGTATGCCGCATCCGGCGCCTCCTCCGTCCCCCTCGCTGTCTTCTGGGGGAGACACAGGTCCCAGAAAACAGCAGGGACCATTCAGATCGCGCAGCACGACTCGTCCGCAAGGCTTCATTTCCCGATTCTAGGGCCGAAACAACTAATCGACAACTAATCGATTATGAAATGAATCGATTACAATTTTCATAATCTAATAATCGGCCAGTAACATAATGTGGTAAAAAAACTAAAATTAGCCCTTTATAGTACAAAAAGAAAATCTCTACTGTAAAGATTACTTTTACTGTCCCACGGTTATTAACCGATTAATCGAAACAATAAATCAGCCAACTAATCGATTATGAATATAATCGTTAGTTGCAGCCCTACCCGATTCCCTTACCAAAGATGGCGGCGGCAGCACCCGAGAGTCGAGGGACATATCGGCTTTGGGTGCCGACATCTCGGGGGCGCCCAAGTGTCCACATTTTAAAAGTATTTGTAGCTGCTGACTTTAAAAAGAAAAATTGGCGTTACTCCGCTTTAAGTGTCAGCAATTTAATTGACCAATTTTCTTGCGGTTAGAATTCGTCCCGTCAGGGTTTGTAGCACCAAAGAAGGGTCCTATTTAGGAAAAGGTGGTCTCTGCAGTGGTCTCTGCTCAGGGCCTTTAAAAAAAAAAAAAAAAGAAGAACTATCCATGGGTTGGATGCTAGCTTATTTTCCTGATAAACAGAGTGCTGATCCGTGGCTTTTTAATGTGCTGAGGCGCAAGCCCTTGTCTGCTCCACACTGCAGAAATTATAGAACCACCACTGAGCTCTGTGCCTTAAAGGGGTTTCCTGTACACCAATTGTTGAACCGTTTCCATACTTTTTTTTATAAATGGTGAGAGTCTCTATTTTCCTGCTATTCAGCAGTATATCGATCATGCGGTTTGTGAAGCCCCTATCTTTCAGCAACTGCTCCTCAGAAACCAAGCAGTGAGCTTCCACCTTTCTACTTGGGGACAACACACTGGGCCCTGGGAGAGGAGATCATCTCGGATTGGTAGTATCCATGGTGGTCTGCAGCAAGATCTTTTAGAATAGAGAACCATGGTCTCCTGGGCCAGTGTGGTGCAATAAGGATCAGCTACGTGTTCTGCGCTCTGAAATTTCTTAGCACCACTGGCAGGAGCACTGGCGGGGGGGGGGGGCACATGACACTTGGCAAACCTCCATTTCTGTGCCAGAGCATCCACCCCAAGCGCTCCGTCCTCTTTCAAAGGAAAGAAGGATCGAACCTTCACGTTTTCTTTTGAGGCAAATAGGTCCACTTGTGGGGTTCCCCATTTTTGTGTTATCATTCTGAACACCTCCGATTTAAGATCCAGTCACTTTCCCTTTTTTATTTATCCTGCTGAGATAATCAGCCACTTGGTTCAGTTCTCCTTTTAGGTGTACTGCTGACAGGGAGGGGGACGTTCTTCTCTGCCCATTTTAGGATTTTCTCTGCCAGGGACCACAAGGTTCCGCTCCTTGTTCCCCCTTGTTTGTTTACATAGGCAACTACTGAAGAGTTGTCGAACCTGATCTGTATATGGTGACCTGGAAGTACATGAGTACATCAGCTTTCTGGAAGTACATGAGTGCTAAAAGAACTGCCCTTAATTCCTTCCAATTTGATGATCTCTTAATCTCCTTGTTTTTTCCCCACACTCCTTGTGTTATCCGGGGGCTTAGATGCACTCCCAACTCTACGCTGCTTGCATCTGTAGTCATTCCCTGGGTGACTGGTAGGATCCACATCCGTCCCTTGGTTAAAATCTATCTTCTCCACCACCATAAAGACCTCTTTACTTGTGTTGGTATATGCACTTGTGTGTCTAGCGATTCTTGCCTGTAATCCCATATCTTTAAAGATAAACATCCGTAGAGGCCGAAAATGTAATCCTGCCCATTGTATTGCTGGGATTGCGGAGGTCAGTAGTCCCAAAGCGGACATTGCCCATCTTATTGAGCATGGTCGCTTGTTCTGCAACATCTTCATTGCCTCTTGAATTTTTTGAACCTTCTCCTTGGGCAAAAACACTCTTTGTTGTGCTGAGTCTAGGATGTACCCCAAGTATTTAATCTGCTGGGTGGGGGATCAGATAGGACTTCTCTATATTTAACAACCAACCTAGTTTTCCTAGAAAATCTTGGGTGTACTTCAGATACTTGGCTAACTTTTCTGGAGTGGTTGCAAAGAGAAGTAGGTCATCTAGATAGGCTATGACAGAAAGGTCTCTTATTCGGAGTGTCGCCAGGGCTTCAGCCATCACTTGAATATCTGAGGTGAGGAGGAAATGCCGAAAGGAAGAACCGGGAACTTAAAAAGGTGGAACGTTTTTTTCTTCATTTTTATTGCCAGTTTTAGGTATTTCTGGCAATTGTGAGCGCTAGAGATGTTTAAGAATGAATCTTTTAGGTACAGGGAAGCCATACAACAATTTGGGGGTAGTAGTGCCTTTACAGAATAAATTTAGTCCATCCTGAACCTTTTGTAGGTTACTGACAGGTTTAAGGGTTTGGAGGTTTAGAATCAGTCTGAATTCTGCCGAGGGTTTCTGAACCACGAACACGTGAGAGTAGAATCCGTTGCCTGCTTCCTCCTGTGGCACATAGCTTACCACCTTTTGTTCTATTAGTTTTCCTATGGCTTCCAATAGACCTCTGGCCTTTCCTCTGCTTCTTGGCAGTTCCGTGATGCAAAACCTGTTCGAGGGTGAGCGATAACCATGTCGCACAATTCTTAATATTAACTGGCTTGAGGAGATCGCTTCCCATTGTGGGATGAGGGCCGACAATCTTCCCCCCCCACCATGACGGCTTGTCACCGTTTGTTACAGGCTTGTTCAGGAGGACGAAAAAAAATTGTACCTCCCTTGCCCTTCCCGTTTTGTCCCCAGTTTTGTTGCAGTTGTCCCCAGGTTGGTTTACGTTTAAGCGGAACTGCTTTCTTCTTACCGCCGTGTGATCAAGCAGTTTTTCCAACCCTGGCCCAAACAATAAGTCCCCTGTAAGTGGGATCCCACAGAGCTTAGCTTTAGATGCGCAGTCCCCCTGCCATGTCTAGCCAAAGAGCTCTTTTTGTGGAATTGGCTAAGGCAGAGGACCTTGCAATCATCTAGACTGATTCCGCTGATGCATTTGCAAAACAGGCAATGCCCCGGGGAGCATAGGAAAGGAGGATAAAATCTGCTCCTTTGGTGTTGTCTCAACGTGGGCCTGTATCTGAGTCAGCCAGAACTCTGCGTTTCGAGCCACTACTGTTCCTGCCATAGCTGGTTTTACACTTCCCACCATGGAATCCCAAGATTTCTTCAGGAGGGAGTCCATCTTTTTGTCCATTGGCTCAGACAGAACACCCATATCCTCGAAGGCTAAGTCTGTATGCTTCGAGACCTGAGAAAATGCTGTGTCCAGTTTTGGAATTTTGTTCCAGACCGACGCTGGGTCATTTGAAAAAGGGAATCTTCGTTTTAGCGCTTTAGAAAGAAAAATGGCTTCCTTTCAGGGTCCTGCCATTCCTTCTTTATTACCTCCACTAAGACCTCGTGGACAGGAAAAAAAAAAAAAAAAACACACACGATCCTTTCTTGTTCTCCCAGGCCCTGGCACATTTGATTGTGTAGTGAAAGAGGTTTTTTGTCTTCCGACTGAATACCCAGAGTGGTATAAATGGCCCCCAGGAGGTTTTCTACCTCTTCAAGTTAAAGTTTGTATCGGGAAGGTATCCTAGAATCCCCTTCCAGAGCTTCCCCTTTTGATTCCTGGGAGCCGGAGGCTGCGCTATCTGGCGCCTCTTCGGTCTCATCCCTGGAGGTTGCTGGAGGGCCTGCACTAGTGGATGGTAATGTTACCTGCTGAACTGGCAGGAGGAGCAGTCTGAGGCTACGGGTCTTAAAGCCTGCAAAAAAACAAAAAACAAACCAACATTCTAAAAAGGATTCAAGGGCATTTTTCTCCACAGTGAAGGCCCAAAAACCCTCAGTGGTGTGCCTGCAGGAAACTCACCTGCAGACCAACTCTATATCCACAGTCAAACACCGGGGCTACCCCACCCAGTTCCACTCTGTATACACAGCTTACTCGAGAGGCGTCAGCATACTTTTTTTGCGTGCTTTCACCTTTCAGCTACTGCACTCCCTGATTGACAATCAGGGACGGCATATCTTTTTACTCTGCAAATTGACGGGGCTGACGTGTATAATTGCAAACATTTATGTCCCTCCACCCTTCTCTTTTGACAGTCTGAAACACTTGGGCCCAATTCATAGCATCATACCCCAACGTCCCTGTTTGGGTGTTAGGAGACTACAATAATATAATGGATAAGAAACTAGATTATTTCCCATCCAGGCCTGGCAGTACTCCCCAGCCGGGAGGCCCCACCCCCTTTGCTAGATTTCTAGCTGAAATTGGTCTGCGAGATGTGTGGAGGGACCAGAATCCTACTGTGCAGTGTTACTCGTGTTACTCAGCATCATACAAATGCCTATTCCACATAGATCTATGTCTAACCAATGACTTGGCACATGCACTGACTACCTCTGTGAAATATGCTCCACGAAACATATCAGATCACTCCCTTGTAAGCGCTAGCATAGCAATCTCTCCTAACCCACAACATAGGCTCTGGAAGGTAAATCCCTTCTGGTTCACGATATTTCCGAACACTGATCCCATTCCCAGGGCTTTGGTAGAATTTGTACACTTTAACCAGGACACGGCCAGACCTGCGGTGGTCTGGGACGCTTTGAAAGCTCATCTACGGGGCCTGCTCATTAGGCAGATTAACGCCATTAAAACTAGGACCAAAGAGTTGGAGAACCTGCCAGGGTGGAGGAGAGGTACATTGCTGCCTCTTCTTCGAAATCGGAGCATAGCTGGTAGGAAGCACAGGCTCTATACCAACAACATGTTTCCACCAATGCATCGGAGAACAAGGAGGTTCTTCTTGCAGCAAAAGTATTTTAACGAAGGGAAAAACACAGGTCACTTACTAGCAATGATAGCCAAAGCACAGCAGAGCACGACCCATATAGAAGCCATTCAAAATGCGGATGGAGTGACAGTTACTGACCAGACCCACATCCCGGGACATGTTTTCACACTTCTTTAAGGACCTTTACACATCTAAGGTACATCCCACACATGGGGAACTGGCCCATTTTCTGGACCAGTGCTCCCTCCCCGGGGTGTCACAGCAGGGAATGGCTGCCCATAATGCACCACTGAAACTGGAGGAATTATCATTGAGAATCACACAGATGGCCAACAACAAATCTCCAGGGGCTGACGGCCTACCCACGGAAACGTACGGTAAATACGAGGATACTCTTTTACCTAATCTACTGAAAACCCTAAACATTGCCCTTCAGGAAGGTAGTTTACCCACCTCCATGAACGAGGGTATTATTATTGTCATTCCAAAACCAGGCAAGGACCCATTACAACCGGACTCCTATAGGCCTCACTGCTTAATGCAGACGTCAAATTATTGGCAAGAGTATTGGCCACTAGACTTTCGGGAGTTGTGGCAGGACTGGTCCCATTCAGACCAGTCCGGCATCATTCCTGCTAGATCTTCGGCATTGAACATTCGAAGACTATTCCTTAACACTCAAATCCCAGTAGATAACTCTGGCAACAGAGCCATCTTTTCTCTCGATGCTGCCAAATCCTTCGACAGCGTGGAGTGGAAATATCTGTGGGAGGTTTTGCAGTGCTTTGGTCTGGGGGATAAATTTATCTCCTGGGTACAGCTTCTGTATGCTGCCCCTATGGTCAGAGTGAGGATAAATGACTCCCTATCAGAGCCCTTCCCTTTGTTTTGTGGTACTCGGCAGGGGTGCCCCTTGTCACCCCTGCTGTTTGCCCTTGCACTGGAGCCTCTGGCGGCTATGGTACGGGCCTCCCCTAACATCACGGGCTTCCGCAGAGGACAGGGAGAGGAAAAGATCTCCTTATATGCGGACGACACCCTGTTGTACTTGGGGGACACTGGACACTCCCTGAGAGCAGTTTTGCAACTAATAGATCAGTTTGGACAGCTGTCAGGCTTTGCCATTAACTGGCATAAGTCGGCTCTGTTGCCCCTGGATCCGTTACAGGCGCCTTTGCCGGTGGACGTATCTCACATACAAGTGGTTTCCTCCTTTAAATACCTGGGAATAGTGGTGACCGGGGAAACACAGGGACTACATATCTCTGAACCTGAAACCCATACTACAAAAGTTCCAACAGAAGCAGGCCAGTTGGAGTAGACTACCGCTGTCGGTGACAGGTCGTGTAAACCTCATCAAGATGATCTGGGCACCGCAGCTGTTGTTCATTCTGCACAATGCCCCAATCTGGATACCACAGTACTGGTTCCGGCATATTAATTCGCAGTTTAGAGCTCTTATATGGAGAGGTGGTGTGGCAAGAATCAAACTGGCCACTCTACAACTCCCTAAGGACCAAGGAGGAATGGCGGTTCCGCATCCTCTAATGTACTACCTGGCTGCACAATTGCAACATTTCACGGGTTGGGATTAGAGGTCGACCGATATATCGGCTGGCCGATATTTAGGCATTTTTGATAAATCGGCTTTGGCCGATTAATATCAAAACTGGCCGATATATTTCACTGGCTGCACTTCCTCCTCCCTCCTCCTCCCTCCTCCTCCACACTTCTCCACACTTCTCCACACTTCTCCACACTCAGCAGCATCAAGCGCCGTGCTGTGTGTGTGTGTGAAACTGAAAGTAAGAGGAGAGAGAGAGAGAGAGAGAGAGAGAGAGGGAGGATGTGTCAGCTTGATGTCGGGGTGGGCGGGACCCGGGTGGGCGGGACCCAGCAGATATATTACACCAGCCAATGGGATGGTATCTGGGCGGGCCACTACGTCTAAAGCAGCCCAATCATTGGCTGGTGTAATTTAGCTGCTGGGTCCCGCCCACCCCCACATCGAGCTCTCTCTCTCTCTCTCTCTCTCTCTCTCTGTCAGTTTCACACATTACACTCGGCTTAGTGTGAAACCTGTCAGTGCCCCCAGCCAGTGCCATCTGTCAGTGCCCCCAGCCAGTGCCATCTGTCAGTGCCCCCAGCCAGTGCCATCTGTCAGTGCCCCCAGCCAGTGCCATCTGTCAGTGCCCCCAGCCAGTGCCATCTGTCAGTGCCAATCAGTGCCACCCAAATCAGTGCCACCGCCAATCGGTGCCATCTGTCAGTGCCACCAGCCAGTGCCAATCAGTGCCACCCAAATCAGTGCCCCCAGCCAGTGCCATCTGCCAGTGTCAATCAGTGCCAATCAGTGTCACCGCCAATCGGTGCCATCTGTCAGTGCCACCAGCCAGTGTCAATCAGTGCCATCTATCAGTGCCACAGCCAGTGCCACCAGCCAGTGCCATCTGTCAGTGCCCCCAGCCAGTGCCAATCAGTGCCATCTGTCAGTGCCATCTGCCAGTGCCACCAGCCAGTGCCACCAGCCAGTGCCACCAGCCAGTGCCATCTGTCAGTGCCACCAGCCAGTGCCATCTGTCAGTGCCAACCAATGTCACCCGCCAGTGCCAACCAATTGCAAGTGCCACTGCCAATCAGTGCCATCTGTCCCAAACTAGTGCCATCTGTCAGTTCCAAACCAGTGCCCCCTGCTGCCAATCGGTGCCATCTGTCAGTTCCAAACCAGTACCACCTGCCAATGCCAGCCAGTGCCACCTGTCAGTTCCAAACCAGTGCCATCTGCCAGTTCCAAACCAGTGCCATCTGTACTGAGGACATCAAGTGTGTGCTAGAGTGACAGGAGTAAGCAGGAAGAAAAAGAGTGGGTGAGGTGTTTTTTTTTTTATTTTATTTTTTAAATCGGCCTAAAATATCGGCCACAAAAATCGGCATCATATATCGGCCATCGGCCGCCCCAATTTCTAAATATCGGCATCGGCCAGAGAAAAACCCATATCGGTCGACCTCTAGTTGGGATATCGGGACGGTGTCAGACCCCTCCAGAGTTCTTCTCCTGGGCCCTGAAACTGACTATAACTGCCGTATCTAATATGGAGATGGGCCTCCTTAAAGTTCCCTCCACTTGCCCCACAGTCCAGTCACCAATGAAAATCTGGAAGAGGGTTAAGATCATGTTGGTATTGACAGGCTTTCTCCGTCAGACTACTATATGGCGTAACCGTTTTTACACAGACCTGATCAGGGTGCCCAACCAGTCGCTATGGGAAAGGGCAAGGGTTAAATTCCTTACCCAAATACTCGATGGACCCGTCTTAAAACTGTTTACCCAGTTAGTGAGCGAATTCCCTGCACTCAAAGGCAACAGCTTTCAATATATACAACTGCAACATGCCATTAGATACCAAAGTAGACATTCTAATTTGCAACTAGAGGAATCCACGTTCCTTGAGTCCGTATTTTCCGACCCTGGGAAAAAGGGAATAATTTCTAGAATATATATATCCACCTATTATCACACGTCCAAGCCCCTGACTTGTTACCAAGTAGGGAGGGGTGGGAGCGAGATGTTGGCCCCATAGATGGTGAGCAGTGGAATCGAATCCGGAGTGTGGGCTCCTTGGTATCAGTATCAGCGGCACAGAGACTATCCCACCTGTCCATTCTGCACAGAGTATACCGCACTCCTGTGCAGTTACATAAATGGGGTAGGCGTGATTCCCCCATTTGTCTCAAATTCCAGGCCCATCCGGGTGATCTAATTCATATGCTCTGGCGTTGCCCCAAGCTAGTGAGGTACTGGAATAGCGTTGTTACCTGAATAAATAGTGTATACCAAGTTCAGCTTGAACTGCTAATGCGTTTGCTAGGTAGCCTAGATGAGGACTTGTACCTCCCTTCGGTATACATTGCCCTCACAAGGCTCCTATACTTAGCCAGGAAGCTGGTTGCCCGTTTGTGGCTATCAGCACGCACCCCAAGGGAGGCGCAGTGGCTCCAGATGGTCAATGCTACTCTTATTCGGGAAAAAAACACATATCAACATAGGAAAATCGCCAAACAGATTTACCAACATCTGGCAACATTGGTTGAACTCCCCAGAGGTGGCACCACCTCAATTGGCTCTGGATAGGCTGCTGATGGGATAAACAGGCCTGTGGTGCTGCTTTTGAAACCTTAGTTTGAACGGAACGTTGAGTGATGTGCTAGGAGAGCTTTGCTTGATTGATGGATTAAAACCCCGGATGGTATATCGATGGCTGGAATATTTCTTTGTTTATTTTAAGTTAATTTAATTTTGTTTTCTTTCTCCTTTTTATTCGTTGAACACTGTATTGTCCATTCGTGTGTAACCAAGAACTCAGGGTTTAGTGCAATGTGTCTAGGATGTATGACGGCAGTGTTGGTATTACTGTTAACGTGAGGAATGAGACTCCTGTTATTTTTTTATGTCATACCTATGCAAATGCACAATGTAATGCCTTGTGTCCTCAATACTAAAAACTTTTTTTTTTTTAATCAACAAAAAGAAGGACTCAAAAGGTGGTAGAAAGCTCCTTAACTGAGGCTGCTAACTCACTACGTTGGTCAGTGGAATGCTCCTGTACCAGTTTGTTAATGCATTCTTTGCATAAACCTTTCACCAAGGAGTCCCTAAGAGTAGCCTGAAGCCTCGTACACACGGCCGAGAATCTCGTCAGGAAAAAAAAAACTTGTTTTTCTTGACGAGATTCTTGGACAAGAAACTTGTCCCGGCCGAGTGTACACACGCTCGATTCAAAGAACCTGCGGTTCTTTGAATGGAGCGAACGCGGTGACATAATCGACTACGACGAGCGTGCGCTCGCCACATTCGATGCCGTCGCCGCCATCTTGCTACACCCTACCTATGCCTAGGAAGCTACCGCGCATTCGTCGAAGTCATTTCGAGCATGCGCGGGCTTCCCTGAGGACAGTTAAGTGTACACACACACACACACACACACACTTTGCTCGTCGAGAAACCTGCTAACAAGAATCTCGACGAGAAAAAAGAGCAGGTTCTCTATTTTTCTCGTCGAGATTCTTGTCGGTTTTCTTGACGAGAAACATGATAGCCGCGTACACACGACCGATTTACTCGGCAAGAAAGCTCTGCCAGCAAGTTTCTTGCTGGTTCTTGCCGAGAAACTCGGTCGTGTGTACGAGGCTTTACAAGAGGGGCAACTTTTCTTTGAAATATGAGGGGTTCTGGATTTGTCTGTGGCTTTACTCTGAAAAACAAAAGCAGAGCAGGTATCAAGTGCCCTCACCACCCTCGCTGCCACTAGATGCAGGGACGCAGCCTCCACATGTGGGCTTCCCTCCCCAGGGGCTCCATGTTATTACCCTCTGGCACCAAGAGGGTTGCCCCCCCCCCCACAGGAGAGAGGGGGGGGTTATATGGTAAGGGGAGAGCTCCTCCCTAGGTCCCCCTTACCTTAGTGTGGCTGGAGCTGGCCTCTGTTGAAACAGTCCTGTCCCCCTCCGCTTCCAACATTCGCGGAGCCTACCACCACCCCCCCCCCACTGGATGTGACGTCACACCCGGCTTTAATGCAGCCATCGAGCCCGGCGTGGTTTTTCCATGCTGTGGAAGCCTGCAGCCTCCAGGACTGCCTTGTGGGGACCGCATCTCCTCTTACCGCCCACGGTTCAGAAAACCCGAGCCTCTCTCTGCTTTCTCCCGCCCTCAGAGATGCAGGGGGTGGCAATTTTCCAGGTAAGCCCTTTTGGCTATTTGTCCAAGGAGCCTCTGCCTCAGCCATCCGTCCTGAGCCTCCCTGGCTCGCTGGACTTGGCTCCATGTGGTGTCTTCCCCTCTGGAGGAAACACAAAATAACTGAGGAGCCAGCAGGGCAGGAGGAAATTTAAAAGATGGCTGGCATGGAGTTTCCTACAGAGGGGAGGAGCCAAGGTCTCTCAGGTTGTTGTCCTGAAAGACGATTAGGGGAAAATGGCTAATTGGGCCCAATTTGGACATTTTCACTTAGGGGTGTACTCACTTTTGTTGCCAATGGTTGAGACATTAATGGCTGTGTGTTTAGGTTATTTTGAGGGGACAGCAAATTTACGCCATTGTACAAGCTGTATTCACCACTTTACATTGTAGCAAAGTGTCATTTCTTCAGTGTTGTCACATGAAAAGATATAATAAAATATTTACAAAACTGTGGAGGGGTGTACTCACTTTTGTGAGATACTGTATATGCAAATGATAATGGGGAGATGGATAGATGGAGAGAGCGAGGGAAAGACATTCATGCGCCAAGCGTACGCATATATGCGGCCTCGGGTTTAGGGGGTTATACCGGGATGATGTCCGCAGCTGCAGGCATCATCCCGATGCCGTTTTTTTAGAGCGGGCGGTAGGGATTCCAGGGATATCCCGGAAGAGCAGGAGGGGACATTTCCCCCCCCCCCCCCCGCCACCTTTTGCCGCTCTTACCGGGCCTCCCGTCCCACTGGGAGACGCGATCCGCCTCTTCCGGCGTCTAGACACAGACTGGCACAAAGCCGGAAACGGCTTAGTTTCAGTCTCTTGTATGTAAACACGGAAGCGACATCACAACATCACTTCCGATTTACTCAGCTACCAATGGCGCCGGTTTTTTAAAAACGTACAGTATTCAGAATCGCAGTTTTCGGCGATCTGAATACTTTGAAGTGCACAGGAGGGATTTGGGGTCCTTTAGACTCCAGATCCCTCCACAACCTTTCACCAACTATTACTGTCACAAGGGATGTTTACATTGTGACAGCTATTAATAATTTTCTTTTTTTTAAAACACAAAATGTCAAAAATAAAACGAATAAGAAAAAAAATAAAAAAATTTAAAGCGCCCCCTTCCCCGTGAGCTCGCGCAGCAAAGAAAGCGCATACGGAAGTCGTGCCCGCATATGTAAACGGTGTTCAAATCACACATGTGAGGTATTTCCACGATCGTCAGAGCGAGAGCAATAATTCTAGCACTTTACCTCCTCTAACTCTAACCTGGTAACCGTTAATTTTTTTTAAAGCGTCGCCTGTGGAGATTTTTAGCGACCGTAGTTTGTCGCCATTTCACGAGTATGCGCAATTTTAAAGCGTGACATGTTTGGTATCTATTTACTCGGCGTAACATCATCTTTCACATTATACAAAAAAACTGGGCTAACTTTACTGTTTTGTTTTTTTTAAATTCATGAAAGTGTATTTTTCCCCAAAAAGTTGCGTTTAAAAGACCGCTGCACAAATACCGTGTGACAAAATATTGCAATTTTATTCTCTAGATTCTCTGCTACAAAAATATATATATAATGTTTGGGGGTTCCAAGTAATTTTCTAGCAAAAAAATAAGATTTTTGTACTCCCCGTAAAATCTGTTTCTCTGACGTCCATGGACTGACACAGCCTCTTAATTATTTGACAAGTGGGTTTATGTCCCTGCTCGCAGGAGAGAACTAGGCAGAATGTTAGATGTTACAACATACATTCTAAAAACCAGAGCTGAACAGCCCCGCCCAGGGGGCGGTCCCTCCGGACATAACCCTCCTACCTGCAGCCAGCAGCCCTCAGTTCGTAACAAAGCAGTACAAACCTTAGAAGGAAGGGTGGGTGCTGTGTCAGTCCATGGACGTCAGAGAAACAGATTTTGCGGTGAATACAAAAATCTTATTTTCTCTTACCGTCCATGGACTGACACAGCCTCTTAATATTTGACAAGTGGGATGTCCCAAAGCAGTGTCAAAAAAGAGGGGTGGGAGCAAAATGAAAAAGGAAAAACCAAACTTCACTCCAAACAAACAGAGCTCCTCAACGGAGGAGTTGCAACTTTAAACAGCGGCCTGCAACACCTTGCGGCCGAAGGAAGCATCAGAAGATGCAGCCACATCAACCTTGTAAAATTTAGAAAAGGTATGTGCGGACGACCAGGTCGCCGCCTTGCACACTTGTGCAACCGACGCTTGATGTCGGAAAGCCCAGGAAGCAACAATTGCCCTGGTGGAATGCGCCGTAACCGGAAAGGGAGGCGTCCGCCCCTTATGGGCATAGGCCTGTATGACGGTCTGCCTGATCAATCTAGAAATGGTGGCAGGCGACACCGCTTGGCCCTGTTGTGGACCAGACACAGACACAAACAGCAAGTCAGACTCCTGAATGGGAGCAGTAACAGACAGGTACACCCTAAGGCACGAACCACGTCTAGCGTGTGAAGCGCAAACTCTCTGGGATGCGATGGATGAGGACACAAGGATGGAAGAACAATGTTCTTTTTAAGGTGAAAGGCCGAGACCACCTTCGGAAGAAAAGAAGGTCACGGAAGAAACACGACCTTATCTTTATGGACGACCAAGTAAGGCGGCTTGCAAGACAATGCCGCCAACTCAGGCACCCGTCTGACAGAAGTAATGGCTACCAGGAAAGCCACCTTCTGAGACAAAGTCAAGAGAGGGACATCTCTGAAGTTTTCAAAAGGGAGGTTCTTGAAGAACCGAGAGCACCAAATTCAGATCCCAAGGAGGGAGAGGTGGTTTGACAGGAGGGACCACATGGCGAACCCCCTGAACAAAGGTGCTAATCAAGGAATGGTCCGCTAGCGGTCGTTGAAAGAAGACAGCCAGGGCCGAAATCTGACCCTTGATGGTACTTAAAGCCAGCTTTTGGGTCACACCCCGCTGCAAGAACAGCAGAATCCTGGGAACGGAATACGTCCGTGGACGCCAATCTAGCTCCTCGCACATAGCGATGTAAGCCTTCCAGGTACGGTGATAGATCTTTCTGGAGGAAGATTTCCATGCCCTCAACATGGTCAAGATGACCGAATCTGAGAGACCTCGGTCCCTCAGCACCTGGCTTTCAATAGCCATGCCGTTAAAGTCAAGGACTGAAAAAGAAGGATGAAGTATGGGACCTTAAGACAGAAGGTCCTCCCGCAGAGGTAGTCGCCAGGGAACGTCGGTGACTAGACGTACAAGATCGGTGTACCAATGACGCCGTGGCCAATCCGGAGCAACGAGGATCACCAGAATACCCTCGGCCTCCACCCTGCGAAGCAAGCAACTGTAGCGGAGGGTAAGCATATATCAGACTATACTGACCCCAGGGGGCAACCAGCGCGTCTGATGCGTCTGCCCAGGGGTCCCTGGACCTGGCCACAAACCTCGACACCTTGCAATTGAGTCAAGAGGTCCACATCCGGCGTGCCCCACTGCCGGCAAAGGAGTTGAAACACCTCCGGATGCAAGGACCATTCCCCCTGGTCCAACGTTTGACGGCTCAGATAGTCGGCCTGCCAGTTGTCTATTCCTGGAATATAAACGGCCGACAGATGCCGCAGCTGAGCTCCGAGTTCCCCCCTGATGGTTGACATAAGCCACCACTATGGCGTTGTCTGACTAGATCCTGACCGAGCGGCCCTGAAGCCTCTCCGACCACGAGGAGAGGCACAGTCTGATTACTCGGAGTTCCAGGACATTGATCGGTAGACGGGATTCGGCCGGGGTCCAAAGTCCTTGAGCTGAGAGGACTCCCCAAACTCCACCCCAGCCCGTAAGGCTGGCGTCCGTCGTGATCACCGTCCACTGGATAGGAAGGAACGACTTCCCCCCCCGAAGGGCCGGGGATCTCAACCACCACGGCAGGGACGCCCTGACCGGGTGACTCACCTGGGTCAGATGATCCAATGACAATGGGGACTTGTCCCAAGAGGACAGGATCCCCCTCTGTAAGGCACGAGTGTGAGATTGAGCATACAGAACTGCATCGAAGGAGGCCACCATGAGTCCCAGGACCCTCATGCAGAAACGGATTGACGACCATTTTTCGGGACATCAGGACCCGTACCACAGATTGAAGAGTCTGTAACTTCTCCAAGGGAAGGAATACTTTCGCCTCCGAGGAGTCCAGGATCAAACCGAGATACTCCAGACGCTGAGTCGGGACCAAGACCGACTTCTGAGTGTTCAGGAGCCACCCAAAGTCCCGGAGGGTCTGACTGACTGACTATCGTCACATTTCCTTCTAATTCTGAAACAGTGTCTGCTCTCAGAAGAAGATCGTCCAGATAGCCCACGATAGCAATGCCTCGCTGTCTCAGCAAAGCCAGAATCGGGGCAAGCACCTTGGTGAAAACCTGCGGTGCTGACGCTAAGCCGAAGGGAAGGGCCACAAATTGATAGTGGACTTCGCCGATCAAAGCACAAAAACTTCTGGTGACCTGCGCAGATTGGGACATGTAAGTAGGCGTCCTTGATGTCCAAGGACGCCAGAAAGTCCCCAGGATGGAGCGCAGCAATCACTGTGCGAATGGATTCTATGCAGAATTTTTGAACCTTAAAGGCATTTAAGGCCTTGAGGTCCAGGATTGGACGGACTCCGTCCTTCTTTGGGACCACAAACAGATTCAAATAAAATCCCTGAAACCTCTCCTGTGACGGTACCGGCACAATTACTCCGTACCTGAGCAAGTCCTGCCCCAAGAGGGCCGCCCGAAGCGCTGGAAGGAGAGGGAGATTTGAGGGAAAGAATCTGTCTGGAAGCCAGGAACGGAACTCTATCCTGTACCCAGAGGTGACCACCTCGCATACCCACTGGTCGGAGATCCGGGAAGTCCACCGATCCGAGAACCTGCAAAGTCCCCCCCCCCACCCCAGAGTCCGGCAGGGACAAGACTACATGCGGTGGCGGACTTGGGAGCCGGCTTGGTCGGCTTACGCACCCAGGGACGCTTTTGTCCACCAGCCGCACTTTTTTCAGTCTGGGAGGGCTTACCCGTGGACTCTGACTGACCAAAAAAAACTCTTCTGAGCTGGAAAGGAGAGGCCCGGTTTACGGCGGGGCTCCTTACCCTTAGTAGCCTGAGGAAGAAGGGTGCTCCTACCCCCTGTGACACCCTTAATAATGTCATCCAGGGCAGCACCGAAGAGCCTTCCGCCCTTAAAGGGCAAATCAGTCAGGAGCTTCTTAGAAGCCGGGGCAGCAGACCAGCACTTCAACCAGATAAGACGCAACACCACTGCGCACACAGAGACCCTAGATATTAAGGGTGTAGCGTCCAAAGTGGCATCGCAAACATACACTAGACCCTGCGTTAGTTGGTGGGCTAGTGCAATGGTTTCTGGAGGAAGATTATGCTCCTGCACGGTCTGGTGCAAAATCTTTGCCCATTCCGTGAGTGTCTGAGACACTAGGGTTGCCGCTACAATAGTACGTAAAGCGGATCCCAACAAGGCAAACATGGCTCTGCTCACCACTACTGACCTGTCAGTGGGGTCCTTAAAGGCAGGAGTCCCCTTCATCGGGAGAGTTGTGGCTTTATTCAAACGGGCGACCGGGGGGGGGTTGGCCACCGGAGGAGAGGCCCATTTTTTAATCAGGGCCTCCTCAAAAGGGTACCTAGTAGACAGACGCCGCGGAAGCGCAAAAGTCTTTTGCGGCTTTTCCCAAACCTGATCTATGAACCTGTCAAAGAAAGGCATGCAAGGAAAAACTTTTTTTAGAAAGCTTAGCTTTAAAAGAACCAAAGGAGACAGCGTCCGTAGGTTCCTCAGCCGCAGCATCCAGCTTGAGAGTGTCCCTCACAGCATCAATTAGTTCACTTACAAGCACCCTGTCCTTTGCTGACTCAAAGCAGGAGTCTTCCTCACAAGGAATGTCCTGTTCAAAAACCATCAAAAAATTCAGAGCTAGGGTCCTGAGCTGTAGCTAGGCCCATATCTGAATCAAAGCATTCCCCTACCAGGGATTGTGTGGGGAGAGGGCGCTTAATAGCTCCCATGCGCTCACACACCGCTTCCATCCTGACAAGAATCGTTTCCAGGACTGCCGACAACCGGTCCATAGGGACCGCAGGTGCTGAAGCACTGCCTGTTGCCTCTGACAAAAATGGGGAAGCAGGTGAACCAGACTCCATAACTCGCCACTCTGAGACTTTTGTCAATAAAAATCAAAAAAAGTCCACCCTCTGGCTGTGGGGGGTTACCCAAAGGACTCACCGACCCAGTGGGGACCGCTCTGTTCCGCTGCCTGTGTTGCGCTGTACAGCGCAAATGAGCAGTGAGGAGAATGTGAGGAGAACCGTGGCGTTCTAGCAGCGATAGAGGCCAAACAGTAGAAAAACCATGCGCGGCTCCAAGAAAATGGCCGCCACAATTGTAACTGAGCCATAGCGAACCACGGCAAGATGGCCGCCATGCGCGCCAGTGTAAAACACAGAAAAACATGGCGGCGAACAGGCCCAATAACATTCCCCAGCACCATGCAAATACCCATGAGCCCCCCCCCCCGGGGCAGAGTGACCCCCAGATAGCACAGCGCCAGAACCAGGTGACAGAGTAATAAACAAGGGGGAGACAGGGAAAATACCCCATACAGAGGAACGCACAGCATGTACTCACCTGTGGAGGCAGGAGATACTACTTACCCATCCTAGAAGGACCCACTGGTGTGTTCCTGACAGACCTATCACAGTTCGGTACTGAGTAGCTGTTGGCCCGGTCCACCGTGAAAGATACAGCAGTACTGTTCGATCTTATGCGGACCGCAGAGCATAAAAAGCCCACCGGCCACCCCTGGAGTCATGGGGCATGTCGTGAACTGAGTCGCACGCCGGGGCGAGTATCAGCACGCTCGATGGTCGGACAGGGAAGACTACGAGGATATCCAATGTACCCAACCTGTTGCCCAGCCAACAGTTGATAGAAGATCTCAAAAATAAAATAAAATTCCAAAAAGGAATAAAAAATTCTTCAGGAGACTGGCTCCGAAGCGAGCCACGTCCTCTCCTTCTGCTAGGCAGAAAAAAACTGAGGGCTGCTGGCTGCAGGTAGGAGGGTTATGTCTGGAGGGACTGCCCCCTGAGCGGGGCTGTTCAGCTCTGGTTTTTAGAATGTATGTTGTAACATCTAACATTCTGCCTAGTTCTCTCCTGCGAGCAGGGACATAAACCCACTTGTCAAATATTAAGAGGCTGTGTCAGTCCAAAGACGGTAAGAGAAATATAGATTTTTAACTTGTAAACACCAAAAGTCAGAAATAGGCTTAGTCATGAAAGGGTTAAAGTCCACCTCCTTTTTCTTCCACCTCAATTGGAATCCATAAAAAAAATACAGGAGGTCCCCGACTTACGGACGCCTGACTTTTGAACCACTCCTACTTATGAACAGGGCGCTGCGGGGACCCTCTGCCGTTCTGCGTGGACCATCTGCCGTTCTGCGCAGCCTCAGAAAATATCGGAAATGTCCGTAATTGGGCGCGCATGTGCAGAACGGCATTCGACGTTACATCGGAAAACATCGGAAATGTCCGTAATTGACGTTCTGCGCATTGCACGGCCGACTTACGAACATTTCCAGATTACAAACAGGAGGAAAGTCCCTAACGGGTTCGTAACCCGGTGACCCCCTGTAATATTATTATTAATAATAATAATAATACGTGTACCAGTGAATATTTTAAAATGACAGAGTGCTTCTTCCACCTTCTAAACAGGTGGCTTACCTCAGATTTTGACCTATTGAAAAGTAGGTCAATATGCACCTTGCCCTAGGGCTTTGTCTCCATGCAAAAAAACTTTCATCTGTGTCTTTTTCCACATGTGAACACCTTTCCTCCAAAAGCAGCTTAATCGCTTAAGCCCAGGTTCACACTGGGGCTGCGGGAGTGAAGCCGTGCGAGTTCAGCTGAACTCGCACAATTTCACTCCAGCCTGTCAGTCCCGATTTCAGCTCGATTACAGAGACATCTGACACAGATGTCAATGTAAATCGCGGCTGAAATCGCAAAAAGTAGTACAGAAACTACTTTTTGTAATCGGTGCAGCGCCGCAGATGCGGCGTCGCACCGATTAGGACGGTGCCATTGCCCGCAATTTGCGGCAAATTTCGGCGATTTGACATGCGATTTGACATGTCAAATCGCATGTCAAATCGCACCAGTGTGAACCAGGGCTAAGGACCGGAAGACGATTTTCCCCCTTAACCACTTAACGACCGCTCACTGTATATGTACGTCGGCAGAATGGCACCGACAGGCACAATCACGTACAGTGTACGTGATTGCCTTTGTACAGTTGGGGGGTCCGATCAGACCCCCCTCCTATACAGTGAGCGGTCGGTATTCGTTGGGGAGCGATCCGACATGAGGGGGCGGCCATTCGATTCCGGCCACCCCCCCCGCGATCGCTCCCGGCGAATGGAAATGCTCCCTCTGCTGTGTAATGTTTACACAGGCAGAGGAAGCAGGAGGAAGTGATGTCATCTCTCATGCGGCGCTCACATATACCGAGCGCCGTACAAGAGAAGACACACAGGTCAGTGCACTAACACTACACTGACACCAGGACACATAGGCACACAAATCGCCCCCCCAGCCCCCAGTCAGTGTCACTGATTGCAGTGACCATTTATTTACTGATCACTGCAATCAGTGACATTTGTGACTGTAAAAGTGTCACTAAAGTTAGTTTTAGGTCCAGTGTAGCCCCCTAACCCCCCCCCCAATAAAGGTTTAACCCCCTGATCACCCCCCAGATAACCCTTTCACCCCCTAGCACCGCCGTCTCTAAGCGATCTTTTTTCTGATCGCTGTCTTAGCGTCGGTGATGCAGTCGGTAGCCAGTAATTTTTTTAGGTTCGCCGCAGGTTTTTATAGCGTCGGGTACCCCCATAAATTATCTAATAAAGGTTTAACCCCCTTGATCGCCCCCCAGGTAACCCTTTCACCCCCTATCACCACTGTCGCTAAGCGATCATTTTTCTGATCGCTGTCTTAGCGTCGGTGATGCAGATCGGTAGCCAGTAATTTATTTTAGGTTCGCCGCAGGTTTTTATAGCGTCAGGTACCCCCATATATTATCTAATAAAGGTTTTAACCCCCTAATTGCCCCTAGTTAACCCTTTCACCAGTGATCATCATATAAGTGTTACGGGTGACGCTGGTTAGTTAGTTTGCTTTTTATAGTGTCAGGGCACCCGCCGTATATATAACCCAATAAAGGTTTAACCCCCTGATCGCCCGGCGGGTGATATCAATTAGGTTTTAGCGTCAGAGAGGGTCTGCGTCACACCCCAGGCAGCGTCAGGTTAGTGCCAGTAACGCTAACACCCACGCGTGAAGCATACACCCCCCTTAGTGGTATAGTATCTGATCAGATCTATCTATACTAGCGTCCCCAGCAGTTTAGGGTTCCCAAAAACGCAGTGTTAGCGGGATCAGCCCAGATACCTGCTAGCACCTGCGTTTTGCCCCTCCGTCCAGCCCAGGCCACCCAAGTGCAGTATCGATCGATCACTGTCACTTACAAAACACAACACACATAACTGCAGCGTTCGCAGAGACAGGCCTGATCCCTGCGACTCCAGTGCTGTAGGAGGTGATTTCACCACCACAGTTAAAAAAAAAAAGCATATATGCCGAAGCATTGGGGCAGCAGGGGCGGAGGAGCGATTTTGCTCCTAATGCCGCGTACATACGGTCGAAATTCCGACGGAGGCTTGCCCGTGGAAAAGTCCGACCATGTGTGTGCGGCATAACTTTTTTGCGGGAGGATGCCCCCATGCTTCAGCATATATAAATGGTGCATGTATGCCCATCATTAGAAGTGGGTGGATGAAGGGCGGTATTCTAATGGTGGGCATACCCACCGATCAATCTCTTTTTTCGTTCAGCCAACTGGCTGCATGAAAAAAAAAAAAGATTACAATACATGTCCAACAAGGACCAGCAACGTACTGGTATGTTGCTGGACTTTGAATGTTTATACCAGAATGATGCCTGTGGGTTTAGGTATCATCTTGGTATCATTCTTTTCAGCCTGCGGCCGGCTTTCATGTAAAAGCAATCCTAGTGGCTAATTAGCCTCTGGACTGCTTTTACAAGCAGTGGGAGGGAATGTCCCCCCCCCGGATATAAAAAGCGCCATTGGGAAAGCATTTTATCACACCGATCTTGGTGTGGTCAGATGCTTTGAGGGCAGAGGAAAGATCTAGGGTCTAGAAGACACCAGTTTTTTCAAAAAAAGAGTACCTGTCACTACCTATTGCTATCATAGGGGATATTTACATTCCCTGAGATAACAATAAAAATAAAAAATATGGAAGGAACAAATTTAAAAATAAAATAAAGCAAAATTAATAAAAAAAAGAAAAAAAAAAAAAGCACCCCTGTCCTGCCCAATGGCGAACGCAAGCGTCGTTCTGGCGTCATATGTAAACAGCAATTACACCATGCATGTGAGGTATCACCGCGAAGGTCAGATCGAGGGCAGTAATTTTAGCAGTAGACCTCCTCTGTAAATCTAACGGGGTAACCTGTAAAGGCTTTTAAAAATGTATGTAGTTTGTCGCCAATGCGCGTTTGTGCAAAATTTTAAAGCATGTCGTGTTTGGTATCTATGTACTCGGCCTAAGATCATCTTTTTTATTTCATCAAACATTTGGGCAATATAGTGTGTTTTAGTGCATTAAAATTAAAAAAAGTTTATGTTTTCCCAAAAACATGCGTTTGAAAAATCGCTGCGCAAATACTGTGTAGAAAAAAAAAAATGCAACACCCACCATTTTAATCTGTAGGGCCTTTGCTTTAAAAATGTATATAAATGTTTGGGGGTTCAACATAATTTTCTTGCAAAAAAAAAATATGTTTTCATGTAAACAAAAAGTGTCAAAAAGGGCTTTGTCTTCAAGTGGTTAGAAGAGTGGATGTAAGCTTCCTAATGTTGTGTATAAAATGCCAGAACAGTTCAAAACCCCCCCAAATGACCCCATTTTGGAAAGTAGACACCCCAAGCTATATACTGAGTGGCATGTCGAGTCCATGGAATATTTTATATGTTGACACAAGTTGCGGAAAAAATACATTTTTTTTTTTTTTGCACAAAGTTGTCACTAAATGATATATTGCTCAAACATGCCATGGGCATATGTGGAATTACACCCCAAAATACATTCTGCTGCTTCTCCTGAGTACGGGGATACCACATGTGTGAGACTTTTTGGGAGCCTAGCCGCGTACGGGACCCCAAAAACCAAGCACCGCCTTCAGGCTTTCTAAGGGTGTCAATTTTTGATTTCACTTCTCACTGCCTATTACAGTTTCGGAGGCCATGGAATGCCCAGATGGCACAAAACCCGCCCAAATGACCCCATTTTGGAAAGTAGACACCCCAAGCTATTTGCTGAGAGGTATTGTGAGTATTTTGTAGATCTCACTTTTTGTCACAAAGTTTTGAAAATTGAAAAAAAAAAATATATTATATATTCCTTTCTTCATTTTCAAAAACAAATGAGAGCTGTAAAATACTCACCGTGCCTCTCAGCAAATAGCTTGGGGTGTCTACTTTCCAAAATGGGGTCATTTGGGGGGGTTTTGTGCTATTTTGGCATTTTATGGCCTTCGAAACTGTGATAGGTAGTGAGGAGTGAAATCAAAAATTTGTGCCTAGAAATCCTGAAGGCGGTGCTTGATTTTCGGGGTCCCGTACGCGGCTAGGCTCCTAAAAAGTCCCACACGTGGTATTCCTGTACTCAGGAGAAGCAGCAAAATGTATTTTGAGGTGCAATTCCACATATAACCATGGCATGTGTGAGCAATATATCATTTAGTGACAACTTTTTGTAATTTTTATTTTTTTTTGTCATTATTCAAATCACTTGGGACAAATAAAAAAAAAAAAATATTCAATGGGCTCAACAGGCCTCTCAGCAATTTCCTTGGGGTTTCTGCTTTCTAAAATGGGGTCATTTGGGGGGGGGGGGGTTGTGCCATTTTGGCATTTTATGGCCTTCAAAATTGTGATAGGTAGTGAGGAGTGAAATCAAAAATTTGCGCCCTTAGAAATCCTGAAGGCGGTGCTTGGTTTCCGGGGGCCCGTATGCGGCTAGGCTCCCAAAAAGTCCCACACATGTGGTATCCCCGTACTCAGGAGAAGCAGCAAAATGTATTTTGGGGTGCAATTCCACATATAACCATGGCATGTGTGAGCAATATATCATTTAGTGACAACTTTTTGTATTATTTTTTTTTTGTCATTATTCAATCACTTGAAACAAAAAACAAAAAAACAAAAAAACAAAAAAAAAATATTCAATGGGCTCAACATGCCTCTCAGCAATTTCCTTGGGATGTCTACTTTCCAAAATGGGGTCATTTTTTTTGTACTGCCCTGCCATTTTAGCACCTCAAGAAATTAGATAGGCAGTCATAAACTAAAAGCTGTGTAAATTCCAGAAAATGTACCCTAGTTTGTAGACGCTATAACTTTTGCGCAAACCAATAAATATACGCTTATTGACATTTTTTTTACTAAAGACATGTGGCTGAATAAATTTTGGCCTAAATGTATGACTAAAATTGAGTTTATTCGATTTTTCTTATAACAAAAATTAGAAAATATTTTTTTTCAAAATTTTCGGTCTATTTCCGTTTATATCGCAAAAAATTAAAATCGCAGAGGCAATCAAATACCATTAAAAGAAAGCTCTATTTGTGGGAAGAAAAGGACGCAAATTTCGTTTGGGTACAACATTGCATGTCCGCACAATTCACAGTTAAAGCAGCGCAGTGCAAAATTCTGAAATCACCTCTGGTCCTTTAGCTACAAAATGGTCCGGGGCTTAAGTGGTTAATGACCAGGCCATTTTTTTTGCAATACAGCACTGCATCGCTTTAACTGACAATTGCACGGTCAAAACAAAATTCAAACCAAAAATTGAGGTTCACTTTTTTTCCCACAAATAGAGCTTTCTTTTGGTGGTATCTGATCACCTCTGCGGTTTGAATTTTTTGCGCTATAAACAAAAAAAGACCGACAAATTTTGAAATTTTTTTTTTACTTTTTGCTATAATAAATCTACAGTGTAAAAAAAAAAAAAAAAGGGCCAATATGTATTCTTCTACATATCTTTTGAGGAAAAAAAAAATATCTAAAAATTACAATAAGCGCATATTGATTGGTTTGCACAAAAGAAATAGCACCTACAAAATGGGGAACAGATTTATGGCATTTTTTATTTTTTTAACTAGTAATGGCAGTGATCAGTGATTTTTTTGTGGGACTGCGACATTGCGGCGGACAGATTGGACACTTGACACTTTTTTTGGGACCATTGACATGTATACAGCGATCAGTGCTATAAAAATGTAGATTACTCTATAAATGTCATTGGCAGGAAAGGGGTTAACTCTAGGGTCGATCAAGGGGTTTAAATGTGTTCCCTGGGAAGTGTTTCTAACTGTGGGGGCAGTGTACTGACTGGAGGAGGAGAGAGATCGCTGTTCCTAATCACTAGGAACAGACAATCGCTCTCTACTCCCGACAGAATGGGGATCTGTTTGTTTACATTGACAGATCCCAGTTCTGCCTCTCTGTGGAGCGATCGTGGGTGGCTGGCAGGCATCGCGGCCGCCGGCCACGTGCATCAGCTCCCCCTGCCCTGCAGCGGGATTGCTATAGGTGTTTAAAGGCCCAACGTACAGCTACAACAATTCGTGGGAAGGAGCTGACCTGCCGCAAAATAAATGATGGCAGATGGTCGGCAAATGGTTAAAAAGGAACAAAAAGCTTAACAGGTTTAAAATCTCACTCACAAAAGGAGGGCACTTCATCCAGTGCACAAGCATTTCCCCCTTAGGTTAGACTTTGGTTTCAGATACCTATCCAAGATAGCCGAATTCCAATTCCTGTCAGCGTAATGATGTCCGGCTCTTGATGGCCACACTCTTGATGGGTTTGTAATCCAATCATGACTGATTCAGAAGGAAGTGGTTGGGAGGTAGCGGTTTTGAGCCAAACTATATTTGGTGTGGGTGCACATTAGGGAGAGTGCTTTGACTCTAGCAAAGGATCATGGTCCCACCCTCATTTGCATATTCCTTCTGATTGGTTGACTGCCAAATTTAAAATTTGCCTGTCAACGTGGATCTCCACATTCCCACCCACAAAAACCCTCATCTTTCCCAGATGCCCGCTTGGTTCTTCGGATTGGCCACGCATCGGGCCGATTCGTCGTGCAAGCCGATTCGGAAGCTTCTCATTGTATGCAACCAGACTATTTCCTTTACGAATATATTTGCTGTACCCAAAGCAGTAGGTGTGCCTGCCATGGGTAAGAAGTGTGCCATTTTGGTAGTAAACCCTTCTGAGAGGGGAAAGTCTACTATAAAACCCATTGATATCTTCCACGGTTGATCCAGAACTGGCAGCGGTTTCAACAAGCCCCAAGTTTTTGTATTAGACCATTTGCTAAGCAGACAGGTTATACAGAAGCCCACACCGTCCTTGTAGTCTTGCCTTAAAACTAGGCCATCAGAAAGATCGCTGAATAAGTTCAGTTGTTTTCCACACCCCAAAGTGCCCAGAAAGCTGGTGGTCATTAAAAGTCTTCAGTACTTGGGAGTCTTATTTTCGGCGGAAAGAAGACCTTGTCATTGTACCAAAGAAATCCCTCCCGTCTCCTCAAAGAAAATTCCTCAGGTTGGGTACAGTGGGTGGAAGCTTGTCTGGTCGATGCCTTCAGATCCAGCTGAATTAGCAAAAAGTTTTGTGAAGACAGAATAGTGGTGGGTGCTGCAATCTCAAGAGTCTCCAGAAACATTCATGAGACAGCATCTGCTTTCCCATTCTTGGACCCTGGGTGATAAGTGACATGGAAGTTGAACCTGGAAAAGAACAGGGCCCAACAGGCTCTGAGATATCCCAGGTTTTTGTGGCCCGTAAATATAATGGGATGGGCTGCACCTTCCAGCAGGTATCTCTCATTCTTCCAACGCAGATTTTATGGGAAACCGCTTCAGGTCACTCATATCATAATTGTATTCCAGCTGGCTCCTTTTTCGTGATAAGAAAGCCACCGGATGAAGCAAAGCTTTGGGCCTCTGGCGTTGAGATAAGACTGCCCCAGTTACCACTTCTGAGGCAATGACCTACAGAACATAAGGTAAGGCAGGATCTGGATGTTGTAGCACTGGTGCAGAAATGAACAGAGACTTTAGTTTGTCAAAGAATACCCGAGCTGCCCGAGTCTATTGAAATCAGGCATGCTACAGAGTTAACTGGGTAATTGGAGCAATGATGGTGGAAAATAATTTTACGAATCTCCAATAAAAAATTGGCGAAAACCACAAACCTCTGTATACCTCTCTTATTGGAGGGAGCTGGTTATTCAAGGACAGCCAGCTGAATGAGACCTTCTAAAGAAGGGGAGTCCACTCGAGCCAGCTCATCTTTGAGAGCTTCAGACAGACCCAGCCGGTACTGGTATCCAAGAGCAGCCTCATTCCACCATTTGCAGACCATTTGCGAAAGTCCATGGTATAGTCCTCTCCAGGACTGAGGTTCAATGGACAAAAGGGAGATAATCAACCCCACTTTCACAGTCTCTAGGGAGAAAGTCCTTGGCTGGAGGGTTAAATACAACAAGCAGGCATTCCAGAAGGCTCTAACCTTCCTTTGGTCACAGGAGAAATGATCAGGACCCTTGGTTCAGGAGGCAGGACCACCACAGTAAGAGCAGAGGCTAAATGTTCCTGGGCTGATGAGGCAGATGCAGTGGTTGCAGAAAGTGGGCTTAGGTCCACAGGATCAGTGGACACGGTCAGGTTTTGTAGGCAACCCTCCAGGTGGTAGTATCCTTCCTGTAAGCTCTTCACTGCTTGGGCGAGGGGCACACAGTTTTTTTGGCACACAGTTTTGAGCAGGGAAGCATCTGTCAGCTTTCGACATGCTGGCTGGAAGATATTGTCATCCAGCAACCAGTGAGCAGGGCTGCTGTCCTTTTAAATAAATAAAGAGGGGGAGTAGTGTGACTTTAAATGAGACAGTTGACAGGCAGGGGTTGAATGAAAAACTAGGTCAAGTTTATTACATTTGTATAGTACTGGTGTATCACAATATAAAAAAGGTAACATGGGCATGTGCGCATGATGTAACCTACAAATTAGTGTATATAGCAGTCAAATGACAAACTTGGCAAAATGAATAATAACAATTAGGGCTGCAACTAACGATTATTTTCATAATCGATTAGTTGGCCGATTATTGTTTCGATTAATCAGTTAATAACCTTAAAAAAAAGCAAATTTTGCTGCGATTTGCATTTTTACATTTTTTTTGGCCAATTTGTTGTTGGGGCAGATTAAAAAAACACAAATTGCCTCAAAAACGCATTACATGCTTTTCTGCAGCTCCTCCATTGAAGTATATTGAACCAAAAAAACAAAATAGCATCGTTTTGCGTTAAAAAAAGTCCTTACCCTTTCCAAATACGCAGCAGCTGAAAAAATCATGTATGTGAACGTGTCCCATAGGAAACCATGTAAATGAACTGTAGTGTGTTTTTGCAAAAAGCACCAAAAAACACAGAGGTGTGACCCAGGCCTGAGATATTTAGTAACAAAATGGGGTTAAAAAACTAAAATGAGTACAAAAAGAGCAAATAATCAGTATTGTAAGGGGTTAATTTTTTTACTGTGGGACAGTGAAAGTAATATTTACAGTATCGATTTGCTCTTTTTGTACTATAAAGGGCTAATTTTAGTTGTTTTTAACCCCATTATGTTACTGGCCGATTAATCGATTATGAAAATAGTAATCGATTAATTTCATAATCGATTAGTTGTTTCGGCCCTAATAACAATTAGACTGGACAAAACATGGCAACCGGATATGGATATAAATACAAAATTATGATAAATCATATATAAAAGAGAGTCCTATTAGCAAGTAGCTACATCCAAGGTGCCCAACGCGTTTCTGTGAGTATCACTTCATCAGGGGCGGATGTTTGAAGGACATCTGAAATGTTATTTCAGATGTCCTTCAAACATCCGCCCCTGATGAAATGATACTCACAGAAACGCGTTGGGCACCTTGGATGTAGCTACTTGCTAATAGGACTCTCTTTATATATGATTTATCATAATTTTGTATTTATATCCATATCCGGTTGCCATGTTTTGTCCAGTCTAATTGTTATTCATTTTGCCAAGTTTGTCATTTGACTGCTATATACACTAATTTGTAGGTTACATCATGCGCACATGCCCATGTTACCTTTTTTATATTGTGATACACCAGTACTATACAAATGTAATAAACTTGACCTAGTTTTTAATTCAACCCCTGCCTGTCAACTGTCTCATTTAAAGCCCCACTACTCCCCCTCTTTATTGCCTTATCGGGATGGAGGCACTTTTCCCAGGTGCTTCATTCAAAGTCCCAACCTTTTTCCTTTTTTTTTTGCTGTCCTTTTAAAGGCCAAAAGGGAGCCGGAATCTACCGCACAAGCATGTGCAAATGTGCAGTGCCATTCACAGTTACATATGTGTAGCGTGTGGGCATTAAGCCCACCCTCTTTGCCGCATTAAATGGACAGGAGGAGGTTAAAGCAAATACAAACCCTAAATCTACTTTTCAGTATGTTTGGCGTCACATCCTACTAAATACAGTTTTCAAATCTACCGTACTTTGGAAACTAGCCTGCAATAGGATGTACTTTAACTGGCAGGAACCCCAGGTAAACTGCTTTGCAACGGATTAAAAGCAAGCGTTAGTTTACCTTTTTGTTACTTGCAGCATAACAACGTGCCATTAAATAATCTAGTACCCCTTTTCCAGGATTAGCATTAGGGCCGAAACAACTAATCGATTATGAAAATAGTTGTCAACTGTTTTCAAAATCGATTAATCGGCCAGCCGATTAGTTGGCCTGCATACAGAATACATTATTTGTTTAAATATCAGGAAATACAGTGCAGCACACATACAACTCAGTACAACCACAATACATGTCAGTAAGTGCCCAAGAACTTGTGAAGAGCAATGCCTCATGGGACATGTAGTCCTAGGCAGGAAGCGAGTGGCTCTAAGAGAAGAATTTTTCTTCTACCTTGCTATAGGGGCATGAAAGAATGTCGTTTGAAAATTTCTTTTAACATTCAGTTTTAAAATGAATGTAGTTTCTGAACGAAAACCACATACACTGTCTGAAAATTACTTTGACCAAGAAGTTTTCAATTCGGCTCCTTCGAATTTTCACGTCACTGTGGTTGAAAACAAACATCGATTTGACCCCACCAACGATTAGAAAATCAACGAACATTCTTAAAATTAACTTTTTTTGAAGCAAGACATTCTTTTTGTATATCCAGCATAAGGGACAGCAGGCGCAGGTAGCTTTTATCAAGCCACCCGCCTATGGCAAGGGAGTCTGTCATTCATAATATATTACAGTTCTGTCTTAAAATCGGCAAAACAGTCTTAAACAGTTAACATTTTTTAATTGAAAAAAACCAACTTTATTAAGAAGTATATGCATGGTACATACATCAGTAAAATCCAGTATGGCCAAAGCAATAGTACATACATGAACATAATGAAACATCTGTGTGACATAAAAGATGAAGACACCGATGAGAGTGGAGCCGGCATACAACAAAGATGAGAAATCAACATGTCAAGTACACGTTTCCCCATCCGCCAACCATCTATCCCATACCCTCTCATACTTTAGGGGACACCCTCTATGCACATAAATCAGTTTTTTATATGGGAGAGCATCGTTAACCGCCTTTTTCCAGCACTGGACTGTGGGGGACAGAGCCTGCATCCAGTTTCGGGCCACTACTTTTCTCGCCAAGAATAGCGTCTCATGTAAGAAGGTACGCAGGGGTTTGTCAGCATCTAGTTCTGGCAACAGGCCAAGTAGGCACATCTTTGGGTCAAGGGTAGCAGGGGAGCCCATCTGGTCGTGTAGGAAGCGTATCACCTGTGTCCAGTATGTCTGGATAATGGGGCAGGACCAAATAAGGTGGTAAAAGGAGCCCGGGGTGCGGTCGCAGAGGCGGCATCCTGGATTGTACGTGGGTTTGAAACGTGCTATTCTCTGAGGGGTCAGGTACGTTCTGTGTATAATGTACAACTGTGTGAGGCGGTCCGATAGCTTGGGGGAGACTTTTTTCACGTCTTCCAAGATCTCATCCCAATCCTCATCCTCCACTAGTCCAACATCCACCTCCCATCTGGTCTTGGCCACGTAGGCCAATGCTGTGGCGCTAGGGAGACGAATGGCGGAGTACAGAGTGGAGATGAGTTTGGCGGGCTCATTCCCCGTGACTGTGTCCACTATAGAGGGGACTGCCATGGACGGGTTGGAGCCAGAGAACTGGGCCTGTATAGCGTGGCGGAGTTGCAGATACCTGAAGAAACGGCAATTGGGGAGGGAAAATTCATCTTTTAGCATTTGAAATGTTTTAAGGCCTGTGGTGGTCATGATCTGATGTAAATATAAGATCCCATGGCGTGTCCACACCGCGGGGTCTGGGATGGACAATAATTCTGGCAAACATGTATTGAACCAGAGAGGGGTATGAGAGTGTACTTGCGGGGTTCCAATTTTTTGTAGTGCCATCCGCCATACCCTCCGGTGGTGAGCCAACATGTCAGCTTTGTGTTGGGAGGGGCGTCTCGTCGATGGGGTTCTAAGGACTGACTGAAGTGGGGTATGGGCTGGGTCGTCGGGATGCTCACAGAGAAGTGTCTGGTATCTTGGTAGCTCAGGTTTGTCAAAGTAATAGAAGTGTGACAGTTGGGAGGCAAGATAATAGTCCTGGAAGTCTGGGAGAGCAGCTCCTCCCAATGTCACGGGGTTCTTCAGAATTTTCCAAGATAATTTGTGTCTGCCATGACCCCATATAAATGAATTCAGAATGGATTCAATTATTTTGAAACATTTTTGCGGTATATAGAGGGGAGCATGCCAGACCAAATACAGTATTTTTGGAAGGAGTATCATCTTAACCAGACTAATGCGACCCATAACACCCAGGGGTAGTCTGGCCCAGGTCTGTGTCTTGGTCTTGATCAGGGCATACAGGGGTTCAATGTTCAGTAGTTTGTAGTCCGAGAGCGATCTGGTGACCTGCACCCCAAGGTATTTGATCAGGGAGACCCTTGGAAGAGCCAGAGGAGGAGACGTGAATGAGGGGGGGAAATGGTCAATCGGGAGAATCTGGGACTTGGACCAATTAATACTCAGACCTGAGTGTCCACCCATACGCTCTATGGACTGGAGGGCTGCTACAAGAGAGGGACCCGAGTCCGCCAGATACAGGAGTGTATCATCGGCATACATCCCGATCTTTTCTTCCAAGTTCCCCATCCTGAGGCCTCGGATACAGGCATCTGCGCGGACCATAATGGCCAACGGTTCCACAGCCAATGCGTACAGCATGGGGGAAAGGGGGCAGCCTTGTCGGGTCCCTCTTTCCAGCGGGAACTGGTCGGAAAGCCAACCGTTCACAAATACTCTGGCCCTCGGGGATTGATAGAGGAGTTGGACCCAGCGAATGAAGCTGGGGCCAAATCCAAATCTTGAGAGGCACTCCCACAGGTAGTTCCACTCCACGGAGTCGAAGGCCTTGGCGGCATCCAGAGCCACCACGACCCTCGAACCAATTTCATCGTGGGACCCCTGAATATTCATGAATAGGCGACGAATGTTCATGGCAGTGTTTTTCCCTGGCATAAAGCCTGTTTGGTCAGGGTGGATCAATGACAGAATAACCTGATTAAGGCGGGAGGCTAGGATCTTTGCTAATATTTTAATGTCTACCTGTAATAAGGAAATAGGCCTATACGACTCCGGGTATTTAGGGTCCTTACCGGGTTTGGGAATTACGACAATTTGAGCCTCTCTCATGGAGGGGGGTAGAACTCCTGAATCAAATATGGATTTGTACAGGTCTTTAAGTTTAGGGATTAGAATTTCGGAATAGGTGGCATAGAATTCTAGAGGTAGACCATCAGATCCTGGTGCCTTAGATGAGGCCAAACAGGAGATAGCCTCGGTGATGTCCTCCTCGGTAATAGGGGCTTCTAAGATTTCAAGCTGGTCGTTGGTCAGTCTAGGGAATTGAACTCCCGCTAGGTAGTCCCTGGTATCTTGGGGAGTGTGGGTGACTCTGGATGTGTAGAGTGTACGGTAGAATCTCCCAAATTCCTCCGCCACCAGTTGTGGGTCGGTGATGTCGTTCCCCTGGGGGTCGGTCAAGGACACCACCACAGGGGGACGCAGATCCAAGTGGGCAAGATACGCGAGCAGTTTGCCCGATCTTTCTCCGTACTCAAACACCCTTTGTCTACAGAAAAAGATTCGTTGCTTAGCCTTCTCTATGTGCAATTGGGAGACCTGTCGCGCCTGAATCCTGAGGTTATTGGCCATGCTGGGAGAGGGGTCTCGATGAAACGCCTCCTCCAGCACCTGTAGGTGGTCTGCCGCCTGCTGGACAATAAGTGTTGATGACCGTTTGAGCCTGTTGATACGCATAGAAAGCAGGGAACGAGCGTGGAGCTTAAACATTTCCCACACCACGTCATATGTGGTAGAGCCCCCGTTGGCCGTAAAGTAGTATTGCAATTCCGTGGGGATGTCTTCCTGTTCCCGCAGGGCAGTCAGCCAGAACGGGTTTAACCGCCAGGAAGGGGCAGGGGAAGCTTTCAGGAGCTGGATCGTGATCCAGTAGGGGGCGTGATCCGAGAGTACCCTCGGAGCAAAGCCTACATCCCCTAGTTTAGGCAGCAGGGACATTGAGACAAACACAAAATCAATTCGCGACATCGTGTTGTGACTAGCTGAGAAGCATGAGAAGACCTTGGTGTGTGGGTGTTTGTGGCGCCAAGTGTCGACAAGGGCGAAGTCTGTCATTATGCGGTGCAGTCTGGTATGGGCCGGTGGATCAAGGGGGGGGGGGGGTTCAGCGCGCCCAGGCGGTCCAGAGCGGGGATTAGGGTCATATTGAAGTCCCCCATCCACACTGCCGGTACAGAGGGATATTGAGTCATAAAGGCAAGGCCCTCCTTAATTACAGCAGAGTTATACGGGGGGGGGGGGACATAGCAAGAGAGCAGCAGGATAGGAGACCCGTTAATGGTAGCGTGCACAAACACATATCTGCCCTGCTGGTCCGTGCGAAGTAGTACTAGATCAAATGGTACCCGTTTGGCGATCAGGATCGATACTCCTCTGGAATAAGAGGTGTGGGTAGCATGGTAAGCCCACCCTATCCAGGGTTTTTTGAGGGAGGATTGCAGGTGGCCCGTGACATGGGTCTCGACTAATGTGATGACGTCAGCCCTCTGAGATTTGAGAAACGTCAGGACAGCTGTGCGTTTAATCTTGTTGCGTAGGCCCCTAACATTCCACGTAAGGAACTTCAGGGAACTCATGGTGGGCGTAGGGCGCGTATAATAAACCGCAGCCAGACCAGGACCAGCAGAGCAGAGAAGGACACATCAGATGGTATAAAACGTAAATAAATACCAATATCGATAGTGCATGTATGACAATAACATAGTACCTTTAGCAGAGATAAACAATTGCAAACATAGTGGCAAATAAAGAATAACCACAACATTTCCCTTCCCTCCCAGTCCATTGCCACCCCAACTCGGCATGAACATAGTATCCCATAACCAGGTATCAACAGGGGACATCCAACGTGAACAAAACGTTGGAGGCAAGGGACTTAATTTCAATGGGACATAGATACCCGTGACAAAAAGAAAACTAAAAAATAGGACCAAACAGTCAGGTAGATGGGGGGGATGAAAAAGGTCCATAGGGATCCTAGGGGGGCGACTTCTTCTCTGAGAAGTGCTTGGGGTGTAGGGGCCACAGACGTGCAGCACCATTTCAGCATTACAGGAGGGGGCCCCACCTGCCATCAGGGTGTTAGGTATAGTATTGGAGGAAGTTCAATCCATGTTCGGTAGACTGCTCTCCACAAGTATCTCCCACATGTGGGGAGGCCGGGGGATCAAAAGTCAGTTGGGTCGCCCGGAGACGGCGAGCTTGCTGCGAGATCCAAGGAAATATGAGGAGACAAAAAAAAAAAAAAAGGGGGGGGGGGGGTTTCAGATCCTTCCCCCTGTCCCGGTGAGGGGTACCTGCTAACAAAATAGCCGCTGTGGGGCTAAACACCAGAATGAGGACAAAGAGCATAACTGGCACAGGGGGGAGCGGGGGAGAAATAAAAGTACTCACAGCTTGTAGGCAGTGCGGCGCGCTCAGTCTCGCCGATCTCTCTGATCAATCCAAGTGGATGCCAGCTCAGGGTCCTCAAAGAAGTGGGTTCGACCATCGCATTCCACACGAAGCTTTGCGGGGTACAGCATGGCGTATTTGAGGTGCAGGACGCGGAGGTGCCGTTTAACATCCTGGAATCTGGACCGCTGCCGTTGCACCTCATTGGAGAAGTCCGGGAAGACGGCCACATGTGTGTTGGTATAGGGGATGTTCCCTTTCTCTCTGGTCAGGCGGAGGATCTTGTCGCGGTCCCTGAAGTTGAGAAACTTCGCTATCAGGGTACGTGGCGGGGCTCCTTGAGGAGGAGGACGGGCAGGGATTCGATGGGCTCTCTCCACCGCGAACATTACCGAGAATGCGTCTCTGCCAAAGGTTGTTGTCAGGAGGTTTTCAAGGAAGCTCGCCGGATCATTGCCCTCAGCAGATTCAGGAAGACCGATGAAACGGAGGTTACATCTCCGAAGGCGGTTTTCCATGTCGTCTTGTTTTGCGCTAATCTGTTGCAGCTGGCGGCGCACCTCATCCGTGGTATGTTGTAGAGGGTGTAAAATATCTTCCGCTCTGCTAATACGGCTCTCCGTCACGCGGTCCCTGAGGGTAGAGAGATCCTGGCGGATAAGGGACACGTCAATTTTGACCTCCTCGATTTTGGTGGTAAGCGTGCTCTGGCATAGGGCGATGGCATCCAGTAGCCTGTTAGTAGCCACCACAGAGTGTTCCGCGCCCAGGGACGCGTCAGCGCCATCCTTGGCCTGTTGGTCCTCATCCAGCCTGCGGTATTTGGCCAATTTGTCAACGGCCTCTGAGTTTTTTTTTGATGGGGACATGCTGCGGGGATGATCAGGGGAGTCCCAGGTGTACCAAGATGGCCGCAGCTAAATAGGCCGAGCCCTCTGCGGCTCCTTTCCCACCGCCGTCCAAGGGTGATGTAGCGTGACCCGCAGGTAGTGGTCAGGCAATAGCACTGTCCTTTTGCTATATCCCAGGGAATCAAGGCTCAGGGGAATCAGGGGGGCCTATAATACTTGCCCAGGCCGCCTCCGGGTGTAGCAAGATGGCCGCCGCTCCAGGAGTCAGGCTGAGGCAGTGATCCTTTCCCCACAGCAGGTGCAGAGTAATAAGGCACCACTGGAGGGGGATTAGGCAGTCCAGAGGCCGATCGAGGAGGCTATGAGCCACTGTGAGTAAAAAGGGATCCGTGAGGGTGTCCAGGAGCGCCGCCGGGGGTACCAAGATGGCCGCCGTACCAGGGACTAGGCCGAAGCCGCGGTCTTTCCTGAAGTATGCGGCCGGGATGCTCCGTGATGGCGGCGGCGGCGTTCCAGCAAGCTGGAAATCTCCAAAAATCTCAGGAGGAGCAGGATAAGTCTCCGGGTGTGAAGGATGGCAGTTTCTACCAAGGATGCAAGCAGGATTGTAGGTAAGGAGTATGGGCAAGTGGAGCTCTCCTTACATGCGTCCTATCCCATTGCTCTCCAGGCCACGCCCCAAACAGTTAACATTTTAAAAAAATTGCTCTTAACCTCTAATAGTATATATCAGGGGTGTCCAAACTTTTTTCAAAGAGGGCCAGATTTGAATAAGTGAACATGCGTAAGGGCCGACCATTTTGCCTGACATTCTTTGAACCATTAAAATTCGGTCTAAGTGTGTTCGTTCGAGCACTAATACACTGCCCAACAAGAATTCTCTTGCCTTTGTGGCTGTGTGCGAGTAAAGAGATGAGCTCTGTGTGTTATTTGGATATACCGTATTTATTGGCGTATAACACGCACCTTCACTTTAAAGAAAAAAGATCACCGCTCTGAAGCCTCTGAATCCATGTAATGCTTCCGCCCCACTCCAAGTACACACAGGTGCTGGCTCTGCACAAAATTAGGTGAGGAAGGAAAAATATTCTGGATGGCCGCACTCTGCAAAGGATGCTGGTTTATTGATAAAATCCACAAATACAGCAAAGGCACTCAAAAATAAACACAGAAGTAGGCTAACGCGTTTCACATCGTGAGATGCTTACTCATAGCTAAAATTTGTGGATTTTATCAATAAACCAGCATCCTTTGCAGAGTGCGGCCATCCAGAATATTTTTCCTTCCTCACCTTCACTTTAAAGAGGGAAGTTTCAGGATTTTTTTTTTTTTAAATAAAAAAAGGTCTGTGAAGCAGATCCCCAGTCCATCACAGATCCCCCCCCCCCCCCACACATCACAGAGCCCACTTCATAGACCCCACTCCATCTCAGACCCCCCCTGCCCATTACAGACTCCCTCCATCACAGTCCTCCCTCTATATGAGAGTCAGACTGTCCCTTTCATCAACGCAGCATTCCCCCTCCCCACACTGCCCTACCTTAATCACACAAGCCGGGAAGTACATATGGCAGGTCCAGACAAAGGGCAGGACTTTTCAAGTTAAAGGCGGGCGATTGGTTGCTGGGACCTCCCCACTGTCTACCAACCATTCACCTGCTTTGTAACTTGAAAGATCCCGCCCTTTGTCCGGACCTGCAGCGCTTCCAGACTTGTGTGAAGGTGTGTGGGGAGGGGGAGTGATGCGATGATGTAAAGGAGAGACCTGCCGCGCCCCCCATATAATTAATGACGTTAGCGGCGGGCAGGCGAGAGCCAGCAGAGGGGAGAGAACACTCACTATTTAGCGAGGCTGCGGGCCACTTCTGGGTCCGGATTCGGCCCGCGATCCACCATTTAGTGATGCCTGATATATATCTTTTGTGGCCCCGGTGCTGGGAGATCGTTCGGGGCCACAAAAGATATATATGTCCAGACAACCAGGCGGGCCATTCAAAACCGTAACGCGGGCCGGATTTTGGACATGCCTGGTATATATAGTATATCTCTTCTGTCTGTTAATCTCAGAGTGGATTAGAGATTTTGCTCCCTAACATATATTGTTAGGTATTTATATTACCCACTTTTAGGCGTGTCAGGTTTATTTTTAGTTCAAAAGTTTCTCTTCTGAACGCACAAGTGATGCTTTTTTTTTCTGCCTCTTAAAGTGGATGTAAACCCACTCTCATCAATTATAAAGTACTGCCATAGTGCTGAACTATAAGGATATAACATGCCTCCTGCATGTATCCTTACCTGTCAAATGTGTCCCGTTTAGCAGTTTGAAGCCCCCAAAAACAGCAGATTCAGTGGGCTGGTCTGTTATCAGCGCTTGGTGGGCGGAGTCATGATGTCAGCAGACTCCCCGCCCACCTATACACTCCCCTTGGCCAGAGCGTGCACAGTAGAGGCAGAGTGGATTCTGGGTAAAAGCAGAGCGCGCTCACGGCCCCCTGTCACAAGTTCATACACACATCAATGTCCAGTGACAGTGGGGGATGATCGGTGCGATGGGACAGCTGTGAGCGGGCTGGGAGGGGGGTGGGGGGGGGCGGGGGATCTGTCAGGATGGAGAGCGGAGAAAGGGGGTCTGGTATGTCAATTACCAGCCCCTGTCTTTTCTGAATGGGACACAGAGCGTTCGTTAGCGATCGCTCTGTGACAACTGAGCAGAGTAACCTGTGTGTTACTCTGCTTCAGTTTATGAATGGACAGAAGCCGCTGTCTCCCCTCCATTCATCTTCAATGCAGAGAAAGGGACTGGGGAATCTGTGTCCTCTGTCCTTTCTCTGTCTCAAATGGGAGATGTCAGGGATCTCTGTTTAGACCCTTGACATGTCACCAAAGCCCCCAACAGGGCTGATTAAAAAAAAAAAGTATATAATATATATATATATATATACACACACACACACACACACACACACACACTGCCTTGCGAAAGTATTCGGCCCCCTTGAACTTTTCATCCTTTTGCCACATTTCAGGCTTCAAACATAAAGATATAAAATTTTAATTTTTTGTGAAGAATCACCAACAAGTGGGACACAATTGTGAAGTGGAACGAAATCTATTGGATTTTTGAAACTTTTTTAACTAAGAAAAAAATGAAAAGTGGGGCGTGCAAAATTATTCGGCCCCTTTGCGTTAATACTTTGTAGAGCCACCTTTTGCTGCGATAACAGCTGCAAGTCGCTTGGGGTATGTCTCTATCAGTTTTGCACATCGAGAGACTGAAATTCTTGCCCATTCTTCCTTGCAAAACAGCTCGAGCTCAGTGAGGTTGGATGGAGAGCGTTTGTGAACAGCAGTTTTCAGCTCTTTCCACAGATTCTCGATTGGATTCAGGTCTGGACTTTGACTTGGCCATTCTAACACCTGGATACGTTTATTTGTGAACCATTCCTTTGTAGATTTTGCTGTATGTTTGGGATCATTGTCTTGTTGGCAGATAAAACTCCGTCCCAGTCTCAGGTCTTTTGCAGACTCCAACAGGTTTTCATCCAGAATGGTCCTGTATTTGGCTGCATCCATCTTCCCCTCAATTTTACCATCTTCCCTGTCCCTGCTGAAGAAAAGCAGGCCCAAACCATGATGCTGCCACCACCATGTTTGACAGTGGGGATGGTGTGTTGAGGGTGATGAGCTGTGTTGCTTTTACGCCAAACATATCGTTTTGCATAGTGGCCAAAAAGTTCGATTTTGGTTTCATCGGACCAGAGCACCTTCTTCCACATGTTTGGTGTGTCTCCCAGGTGGCATGTGGCAAACTTTAGACGAGACTTTTTATGGATATCTTTGAGAAATGGCTTTCTTCTTGCCACTCTTCCATAAAGGCCAGATTTGTGCAGTGTACGACTGATTGTTGTCCTGTGGACAGACTCTCCCACCTCAGCTGTAGTTCTCTGCAGTTCATCCAGAGTGATCATGGGCCTCTTGGCTGCATCTCTGATCAGTCTTCTCCTTGTCTGAGCTGAAAGTTTAGAGGGACAGCCAGGTCTTGGTAGATTTGCAGTGGTCTGATACTCCTTCCATTTCAAAATGATCGCTTGCACAGTGCTCCTTGGGATGTTTAAAGCTTGGGAAATCTTTTTGTATCCAAATCCGGCTTTAAACGTCTCCACAACAGTATTACGGACCTGCCTGGTGTGTTCCTTGGTCTTCATGACGCTCTCTGCGCTTTCAACAGAACCCTGAGACTATCACAGAGCAGTGCATTTATACAGAGACTTGATTACACACAGGTGGATTCTATTTATCACCATCAGTCATTTAGGACAACATTGGATCATTAAGAGATCCTCGCTGAACTTCTGGAGTGAGTTTGCTGCACTGAAAGTAAAGGGGCCGAATAATTTTGCACGCACCACTTTTCAGTTTTTTATTTGCTAAAAAAGTTTAAAATATCCAATAGATTTCGTTCCACTTCACAATTGTGTCCCACTTGTTGGTGATTCTTCACAAAAAATTAAAATTTTATATCTTTATGTTTGAAGCCTGAAATGTGGCAAAAGGATGAAAAGTTCAAGGGGGCCGAATACTTTCGCAAGGCACTGTGTGTATATATATATATATATATTTATTTATTATATTATAATAATAATAATAATAATAATCCAAAATTGGAAAAAAAAAAAAACACACAACTGACACCACAACCGCCCCCCATAAAGACACGGCCCAGAGCCCCAAGACCACCGACACCGACCACTACCCCACTGACATCGTCCACCGACCAATGCCCCATCCCCCCACCCCCTTTCCCAAAAGCACTGTGAAAAAAATATATTTAAAAAATAAAACCCCACCCTCCCATCATTGTTATAACTGTACAAAAATAAAACATTGTGAAAAAATAAAAATTAAATTGTAATAATTAATTTTTTTTTTAAATCCACTGGTCCCAAAAAACCTTTTGAAAAAATAAAATAAAAATTAAATTGTAAAATAAAAAAAAACAATCTGACACTGTCCACTATCCTGACACCATCCTGCACATACTACCCACCACTGTACACTCCGCATTCCTGTGATTCGCACCGCATTGCTGTTCAGATCAAATGCAATGTGATTTCAGCCATACAAACTGTATGGCTGAAATCGCATCACATTCGGACCAAACACGCACAGGACCCTTTTTTTGGTCCGCACCAGAATCGCATGGGTGTTCACACCTATGCAATCCGATTCATGTCCAAACTGTCAGTTCGCAGTGCGATATGCGAGCTGAAATGTGTGACCTGCCGTGCGAGTCAGGTGCAATGTGGGAACACGCAGTGGATTTGCAGGGTTCCCGAATCGCACCAGGTGTGAACCGAGCCTTGGTGGGAGTAGTCAGGTGACATTTGTAGGCTGTATGCTTTGAGGCTGGGTTCACATTGGTGCGATTCGGGAACCCTGCCAATCCACTGTGGGTTCCCACATCGCACCCGACTCGCACGGCAGTTCACACTGCCATATGCGAACTGCTGGGAGTGTCATACAATGTTAACGACACCCCCATTTTAGCTCGCATATCGCACTGCGAACTGACAGTTTGGACATGAATCGGATTGCATAGGTGTGAACACCCATGCGATTCTGGTGCGGACCAAAAAAAAGGGTACTGTGCGAGTTTGGTCCGAATGCGATTTCAAGCATACTATCTGTATGGCTGAAATCGCACTGCACGGACATCGCATGTGATTTGCACTGCAGTGCGAATCATATGCGATCTCGCACAGAGCACTAATGTGAACCAGCCCTAAGCTCATTCAGCCTTACTGGGTGTAATTATAAAAAGTGAGAAATCCGCCCCTCCCCCACATAACAAATCCTGGTGATGGAAAGGAATTTTGCAAGTGTGATCAGGTGACCTCACACACACACCACACTGCACTATAGATATATATACAAAGAATAAGATCACAGGAGCTTCTCCTCTGCCCAGCCCTCATTAGATACATGTCCCCCCTAATCACTTGTCTATGTATATTCTGCTGGCCGTTCACTGCAGCATACATTTCCTTGTCACCCTGAACTGTGGATCACACCCCATGATGAGAAACATCCAGTCAAAACACAGTAAATGCAGCCAATCCTGGGAGAGCTGGAGGGGAGGGGGATGTGAATTGTGAACTTTTTACACAGGATGTGCCTGTCTCAGGCTAGTGCACGAGATATGTAAATCACCTGTCACTCACACCAAGGGGGAGGATTTGACAAGTTTTCTCCGTTTGTCAATATTTATCTCACTGAACAATAAAAGAGGATTGCTCAGAGCTGGATTAACTCTGTGTGGCAAGACTGGATAGGAAATATTATTCTCTACATTGTGACATAGAGGCAGAGAAAGATAAAGCTCAAATGCCTGTAAAAATAGGATTTTTTGTACTCACCGTAAAATCCTTTTCTCGTTCGTCCATGGATTGACACAGCCTTCTCAATTCTTGACGTGTGGGTTATGTTCCTGTTCATAGGAGAGGACAAGGCAGAACATGTTAGATAATTAAAAAACACGTTACAATAATCAGAGATGAACAGCCCCGCCCAGGGGGCGGACCCTCCAGACATAACCCTCCGCCCTGCAGTCAGCAGCTCAGTTTTTTTCTGCCTAGCAGAGAAGGACGTGGCTCCCTTTTGGGCCCAGAGTCCAGATTAATTTTTTATTTTACTTTTATTATCTTCTATCAACTGCCGGGGCTGGGCGACAGGCTGGATATATAGATCCTTGTAGTCTTCCCAGTTCCGGCCATCGAGCGTGCAAGTCCCTTGCTCAGTTCGTAGCAAGCAGTACAGACCTAAAAAGGAAGGGTGGGTGCTGTGTCTGTCCATGGACGAACGAGAAAGGATTTTTTTGTACTCACCGTAAAATCCTTTTCCCGTTCGTCCATGGACGGACACAGCCTTCTCAATTCTTAACGTGTAGGACGTCCCCAAGCAGTGTCAAAAAAAATGAGGAGGGGTGGTAACAGCATCAAAAAACAACTAATTTCACTCCAAACAAGCAGAGCTCCTCAACGGAGGACTTACAACCTCAAACAGCCGCCTGCAAAACCTTGCGGCCGAAGGAAGCATCAGAAGATGCACTCACATCAACCTTGTAAAATGTTGAAAACGTGTGCACGGACGACCCAGTCGCCGCCTTGCACACCTGTGAGACAGACGCTTGATGTCGGAAAGCCCAGAAAGCACAGATTTCCCTGGTAGAATGTGCCGTGACCGGAAAGGGAGGCACCCGCCCCTTAAGGGCATAGGCCTGGATGACGGTCTGCCTGATCCACCGAGAAATGGTGGCCGACGAGACCGCCAGGCCCTTTTGTGGACCAGACACCGACACAAACAATGAGTCAGACCTCCGAAACTGAGCCGTAGCAGACAGGTACACCCGCAAGGCCCGTAACACGTCTAAGTTATGGAGTGCAGTCTCCCTGGGATGTGACGGTCGAGGACACAAGGACAGCAGCACAATGTCCTCATTCAGGTGAAAATCCGAAACCACCTTCGGAAGGAAGGAAGGCTCTGGGCGTAGCACCGCTTTATCCTTATGGAGGACCAAGTATGGTGACTTGCAAGACAAGGCCGCCAATTCAGAAACCATTCTGACCGATGTAATGGCCACTAGAAAGGCAACCTGATATTGTCAAGAGAGAAATCTCTCTGATGTTCTCAAAAGGAGGTTCCTGAAGAACCGAGACCACCAGATTTAAATCCCATGGAGGAAGAGGTGGTCTAATAGGGGAGCCACATGTCGAACCCCTTGCACAAAAGTACCCAACAGGGAATAGGACGCCAAAGGCCGTTGAAAGAAAACAGCCAAGGCTGAAATCTGACCCTTAATGGTGCTTAAGGCAAGATTCTGATCCACACCACGCTGTAAAAACAGCAGGACCCTGGAAACCGAGTACGTCCGTGGACGCCACTCCATCTCTTCACACATAGAGATGTATGCCTTCCAAGTATGATGGTAGATCTTCCTGGAAGAAGCCAGCGACTGTAAAGCAGGATGAAGTATGGGACCTTGAGACAGAAGGTCCTCCCGCATCGGCAGCCGCCAGGGTTCATCTGCCACCAGGCGTACGAGGTCGACGTACCAAGGACGCCGGGGCCAATCTGGAGCGATTAAAATCACCGGGATCCCCTCGGTCTCCACTCTGTGGAGGAGACGAGGAAGCAACTTTAGTGGGGGATAGGCATAAATTAGTCGATACTGACCCCACAACGCGTCGGACGCGTCTGCCCAGGGATCTCTGGACCTGGCCAGAAACGTCGACACCTTGTGATTGAGTCGAGAGGCCAGGAGGTCCATGTCCAGCGTGCCCCACCTCCGGCAAAGGAGCTGAAACACCTACGGATGTAGTGACCATTCCCCCTGGTCTAGCATCTGGCGACTCAGATAGTCTGCCTACAAACTTTCTACGCCCGGGAATTTAGACGGCCGACAGAGCCGGCACACGCTTCTTTCCGCCCACCGTAGGATGTGAGCGACCTTGGACACTGCAGCCAAGCTCCTTGTTCCCCCCTGATGGGGGACATAAGCCACTGTCGTGGCGTTGTCTGACTGGATCCTGACTGGACGCCCTTGTAGTCTCAGTGACCACTTGAAGAGACACAGCCTGATCGCCCGGAGTTCCAGGACATTGATCGGCAGACGGGATTCGTCCCGAGTCCCGACTGCACTCCTCAGACTCCCCCCCAACCTGTGAGGCTGGCGTCCGTCGTAATCACAGTCCAATGGAAGGGAAGGAACATCTTCCCGGACTGAAGAGCCAGGGATCTCAGCCACCAACTTACCTGAATCCGACGATCCAGAGACAATGGAGATTTGTTCCATTTGGACAGGATCTCCTTCTGCAAGACTCGAGTGTGGAATTGGGCATACGGTACTGCCTCGAAGGAGGCTACCATTAGACCCAGAACTCGCATGCAAAAAACAGAGAGATGACCATTTGCGGGATGTCAACAACCTCGCCGCAGACGGGAGAGTCTGTAACTTCTCCGAAGGAAGGAAGACTCTTGCCTCGGAGTCCAAAACCTAGGTACTCCAGACGCAGAGTCGGTGTCAGGACCGACTTCTGAATGTTTAACACCCAACCGAATTCTCGGAGGGTCTGAATGGCTTAAGACGCATCTTCCTCTAACTCTGAGCCAGAAGCTGCTCTCAGAAGATCGTCTAAGTAGCCCACGATGGCAATGCCTCGCTGTCTCAGCAAAGCTAGAATCGGGGCGAGCACCTTCGTGAAAAACCCTCGGTGCCGACGCTAGGCCAAAGGGAAGAGCCACAAATTGATAATGGTCTTTGCCGATTGCAAAGCGCAGAAATCTCTGGTGTCCTGCGCAGATGGGGACATGCAAGTATGCGTCCTTGATGTCCAAGGATGCCAGAAAGTCCCCCGGATGGAGAGCAGCAACCACCAAACGAATGGATTCCATGCGGAACTTCTGAACCTTTACAAAGACATTCAAGGCTTTCAGGTCCAAGATTGGACGGACTCCGTCCTTCTTCGGAACCACAAACAGATTTGAATACAAACCCTGAAACCTCTCTCCCAGTGGTACAGGTAGAATCACTCCGCACCTTAGCAAGTCCTGCACTGCCCCCGTTAGGGCAGACCGACGAACCAGAAGGAGAGGGAGATTTGAGGGAAAGAATCTGTTTGGTGGACAAGAAAAGAACTCTATCTTGTACCCCGAGGTGACCACCTTGCAGACCCACTGGTCGGAGAGCAGGGAGTTCCACCGAGCTGCAAACCCGAGAAGCCGTCCCCACGCCCTGGAGTCGGTGCGGGGGCAAAACTTCATGCGGTAGCAGGTTTGTTCGCTGGCTTGTTGGGCTTGCGCACCCAGGGACGTCTCTGTCCCCCAGCTGGACCTATGTCCGCTTGGGAGGGTCTTCCGGCAGGTCCCGATTGACAAAAATACCGCTTCTGTGTGGGAAAGGAGGGCCCTGGCTTACGGCGCGGCTCCCTCCCTTTAGTGGCCCGAGGTAGAGACGTGCTCTTACCTCCAGTTACATCCTTAATAATGTCATCCAGCGAGGCACCAAAAAGCCTCCCGCCTTTGAAGGGTAAATCTGCCAAGGCCTTCTTGGAAGCCTGGTCAGCGGACCAGCATTTTAGCCAAATTAGGCGGCGCATTACCACCGCAGATACAGAGACCCTGGATATTAAGGGGGCCACATCCAGTGTGGCATCACAGACATACACAAGGCCCTGCACCAACTGGTCGGCCAGTATTACACACTTCTGAGGGAGCTGATGTTCCTCCACAGTCTGGCGCAAAATCTTTGCCCAGTCAGTGAGTGTCTGAGACACCAACCTGCTAAAGTCCCACGCCAGCCATTACCATGTTTATGCGGACGACACCCAGGTTTACCTAAAGATTCCTAGGAACCAGACAGCTGATGCCACCCTTGCCAGCTGTTTGGAGGCCATCAACACATGAATGTCTGCCAACTTCCTGAAACTTAATGGGGGAAAAACTGAGGTGATCATCTTCAGCGATCTGGCCACCCCTCCAGATATCCCACCTTGGCCTCCCTCATTTGGTCCTGCTCCGGAGGTGGCCCCCCCAGGTCCGTGATCTGGGATTTGTCCTAGATTCAGGTTTAACTTTGGCTCCTCAGGTAAAGAGGGTCGTCAGTGCATGTCCCTGGCAGCTAAAACTCCTGAGGGGGCTGTTTAAATATTTGGATATCTCGGACTGAAAAACTCATCCGCGCCACGATAGGTAGCTGCCTAGACTACTGCAACTCTCTTTATCTGGGATTGCCAAAGATGTCAGTGCAGAAGCTTCAACTTATTCAAAATGCTGCGGCTAGGTTACTCATGGATGTCCCGCTGATGGATCATATCACCCCTGTCCTCTGCGCCTTGCACTGGCTGCCGGTCCACTATCGCACCTTATTTAAGGCTGGATGTATTATGTTTAAGATAATGAGAGGCCTGGCCCCAAGCGATCTCTGCTCTCGTTTTCATAAACAAGCTTTTGTTAGATCACTCAGATCTACCGGCAAAAGATCTCCTCCACATCTCGGTGCCCAAGAAGATCCAGCGTGGTGGTCGGGCCTTCCCCCACCAGGGTGCCGTTTGGTGAATAGCCTCCCTGTCGAGCTCCAGGAGGCCCCTACTATTCCAGTCTTCCGCGGGTTACTGAAGACTTGGCTTTTCACGCAAGCCTTCCCTGCGTAGCCTCTCTCTTCCACCCTTTCTGCCGCTCTATGCTGCTTCTGGTTCCTGGGTCCTCTTTTCCCAGGAACTCTGCTATGCACGTCGGGACCCTTCGGGGTAAGACCGCGCTATATTAAAGATACCTCTCAACTCAACTCAACCAAGGTTGCAGCCAAAATAGGCCGCAATGCAGACCCCAGCAAGGTGAACATGGACCTGCTCAGCGCCTCGGACCTCCTATCAGTATGGTCCTTAAAAGCAGGGGTCCCCTCTACATGGAGAGTGGTTACTTTATTTAACCAACAACCGGAGGAGAAGCCCATTTTTTCAAAAGGCTCTTCTCAAAAGGATACCTGACCGCCAGACGCTGAGGAACCACAAAAAGGTCCTCTGCGGCTTTTCCCATTCCTTATCTATGAATTTATCAAAGAAAGACACATAGGGAAAAAAACTTTAACAGAACGGGTCGATTTGTGCGACCCAAAAGAGACTGACCACTCCATGGAAGCCTCATCTGCATCCAGCTTAAGGGAGTCGCTTACAGCATTGATGAGGTCACTCACAAGTGCCCTGTCTTGCGCTGACCCGGACAAGGGGTCTTCCTCACAAGGAAGGACCTGGTCCACATCTTCTGACAACCCAGAACCGGGGTCCTGTGCCGCAGCCAGGCCCGGGTCTGAATCAGAACCTTCCCCTGGCGATGGTGGGGGAAGGGGACGCTTTTTACCCCCCTTGCGCTCACACGCCGCTTCCACCCTGGCAACAAATGATTCCAGGACAGCCGACAAAGCCTCCATGGTAACTGCAGGTGCAGGGGCACCGGCTGCTGCCTCAGGCAAGTTTGGGGGAAGAAGGGCCAGACACTGACTCCATGACACCGCTGACAGCTTTCAGTGACTCAGTCAAAAAAAAAAAAAAAAAAACTGAAAAGGTCCACCCTCCTTGCTGCACTGACCGCGGGGGTTACCAAGGGGACCGCTCAGCGCCGCTGCCCGCCTTCCGTCTCCACAGCATATGTGAGGAAGAAAAAAATCTGTGAGGAGAAGAGCGCTGCGCGCCATCCAGGAAGCCAGCACTAGGGGCCAAACCCACACCAAAATGCCTAAGAGAAAAAAAGGGCGCGACCACAATACAATGGCCGCCCGCAAAAACAACCTGCGTTATGGCGTGGCCGCCAATGGGAATTACAATAGAAACCAGCAGGCATACAAAGAATAGCGTCAGCGCCGCAAAAATGGTGCCTAAGCACCACAATGTGGACGAGAAGGCCTAGGCAGGGACTTCCCCAGAAAAGAGCACCCCCCACAGAAAAAACAGGCCCGACACCCCACGGTCCCCCAATGAGAACCGAAGTTCCCCCCACAGGTACGCCCCGGTTGCAGCAAGCCCTAGGGCAGAAGGGGACAGTGATAGAGAGCAGGAAAAGGGAGGACAGGAGAACTCCGTAGTCCCTCGGACGCCCAGCTGTTTCCACCTGCCGAGGTAGTAGGAAAAGTACTTACCCGTCCATGCGAGGACCAGCTGGTGCGTCCTGGACAGACCTACAACCGTGTGGGAGTAGCTGTCGGCCCGGTCCACTGAGTGAGACAACAAGCAGCCCAGTCATATGTGGACCCCAGAGCATGTGCTCACCGGCCACCCCAAGCGCAAAGCAAGGGACTGGCACGCTCGATGGCCGGAACTAGGAAGACTAAAAGGATCTACAGGTCCTTCTCAAAAAATTAGCATATTGTGATAAAGTTCATTATTTTCTGTAATGTACTGATAATGAATCTAAAATATATGAAAGTCTAATGTTTATCAGTACATTACAGAAAATAATGAACTTTATCACAATATGCAAATTTTTTGAGAAGGACCTGTATATATCCAGCCTGTCGCCCAGCCGGCAGTTGATAGAAGATCACAAAAATAAAAATAAAATAAAAAATTCATCTGGACTCTGGGCCCAAAAAGGGAGCCACGTCCTTTTCTGCTAGGCAGAAAAAAAAACTGGAGCTGCTGACTGCAGGGCGGAGGGTTATGTCTGGAGGGACCGACCCCTGGGCGGGGCTGTTCATCTCCGATTATTGTAACATGTGTTTTTAATTATCTAACAAGTTCTGCCTAGTCCTCTCCTATGAACAGGAACATAACCCAATGTCAAGAATTGAGAAGGCTGTGTCCGTTCATGGACGAAAAGAGAAAGCAGGTTTTTGAGCTCATGTGTGCATGAGGCTTAGGCCTGGTTCACACTGGTCCGACAAACGCTCAGACATTGGGAGCTCATGTCGCATGACGTGTGAAAATCAATGTTTCCCTATGGGAGCCGTCTTAACTGGTCCGACACATGTCGGTCCGACTTTGAGAATGCTCCCTGTACTACTTTGGTCCGACTTTGATCCGACTTCAGCCCATTGACTATCATTGAAGTCGGATCAAAGTCGGACCGCAGTCTTGCATGATCCGACTTTGGCATGAGACTTGTGCTCTGCTGATCTTGAGGGGGAACTCCACACCAAATTAAAAAAAAAAAAAAAAAAAACGGCGTGGGGGTCCCCCCCAAAATTCAAACCAGACCCTTATCCGAGCACGCAACCTGGCAGGCCGCAAGGGAAGAGGGGGGGACGAGAGAGCGGCCCTCCCTCCCTCCTGAACCGTACCAGGCCGCATGCCCTCAACATGGGGGGGTTTGGTGCTCTGGGGCAGGGGGGGCGACCTGCAGCCCCCCCACCCCAGAGCACCCTGCCCCCATGTTGATGAGGACAGGGCCTCTTCCCGACAACCCTGGCCGTTGGTTGTCAGGGTCTGTGGGTGGGGGGCTTATCGGAATCCGGGAGCCCCCCCTTGATAAGGGGGCCCCCAGATCCCGGCCCCCCCACCCTATGTGAATGAGTATGGGGTACATCGTACCCCTACCCATTCACCTGGTGGAAAAAAAATGTCAAGAAAAAAAAAACACAACACGGCTTTTTAAACTAATTTATTGCACAGCTCCGGGGGTCTCCGCACTCTCCGGTTCTTTCTTCTGCCGGGCCTCCGCTATCTTCTTCCAGCTCTTTTGCTAGCGGAGGCCCGGTCTTCTCCGTCGCCTTCTTCTTCTCCCGCTCTCCGGTTCTTTCTTCCGCCGGGCCTCCGCTAACTTCTTTTAGCTCTTTTGCTAGCGGAGGCCCGATCTTCCCGTCTCGTCCGGCTCTCCGTTGTCCTTCTGCCGGCCCCTCCACTAACTTCTTGTAGCTCTTTTGCTAGTGGAGGGGCCGGTCTTCCCGTCGCCGTCTTCTTCTCTCTTCTCCTCCTCGATGTTGACGCGTCGCTTCCTCCCGCTGTAATACTGGCTGTTCGCCGCTCCGCATTAATATAGGCTTCTCATGACGTCACAGTCACATGCTCCCATGACGTCACAGTCACATGCTCCGGGGTCACCGAAGCATGTGACTGTGACGTCATGAGAAGCCTATATTAATGCGGAGCGAACAGCCAGTATTACAGCGGGAGGAAGCGACGCGTCAACATCGAGGAGGAGAAGAGAAGAAGAAGACGGCGACGGGAAGACCGGCCCCTCCACTAGCAAAAGAGCTACAAGAAGTTAGTGGAGGGGCCGGCAGAAGGACAACGGAGAGCCGGACGAGACGGGAAGACCGGGCCTCCGCTAGCAAAAGAGCTAAAAGAAGTTAGCGGAAGCCCGGCGGAAGAAAGAACCGGAGAGCGGGAGAAGAACAAGGCGACGGAGAAGACCGGGCCCCGCTAGCAAAAGGGCTGGAAGAAGATAGCGGAGGCCCGGCAGAAGAAATAACCAGAGAGCGCGGAGACCCCCGAAGTCGGAAGACCCCGGAGCTGTGCAATAAATTAATTTAAAAAGCCGTGTTGTGTCTTTTCTTGACATTTTTTTTCCACCAGGTGAATGGGTAGGGGTACGGTACCCCATACTCATTCACATAGGGTGGGGGGGCCGGGATTTGGGGGCCCCCTTATCAAGGGGGGGGCTCCCGGATTCCGATAAGCCCCCCGCCCACAGACCCCGAAACCAACGGCCAGGGTTGTCGGGAAGAGGCCCTGTCCTCATCAACATGGGGACAGGGTGCTTTGGGGTGGGGGGGCCGCAGGTCGCCCCCCTGCCCCAGAGCACCTAACCCCCCCATGTTGAGGGCATGCGGCCTGGTACGGTTCAGGAGGGGGGGCGCTCTCTCGCCCCCCCCCTCTTCCCCTGCGGCCTGCCAGGTTGCGTGCTCGGATAAGGGTCTGGTTTGGATTTTGGGGGGGACCCCCACGCCGTTTTTTCGGCGTAGGGGTTCCCCTTCGAATCCAGACCAGACCCAAGGGCCTGGTATGCCCCTGGAGGGGGAACCCATGCCGTTTTTTTTATTTAAAATTTGGCCTGGAGTTCCCCCTCAAGATTCATACCAAACACAGTGCCTGCTATTGGCGGGGATCCAAGTCGGATCCCCGTTCATTGAAAGTCGGACATATGTCGGCTTCATGTCGCAGGGCAAAGTCGGATCCAAAGTAGGACAGATGTCGTGTCGCACTAGTGTGAACCCAGCCTTAAGGAGCAATATATTACATTTTTGTTCTTATGTTTAGATATACTTTAGTCTCCAGGGGCATCATAGAAGTGAGCTTTTTGTCCCAATTATGAAACGCTAGATAGGAGGGTAGGAAAAGAATACAAGCTACTATGTCTACAAACAAAGTTAGGCCTGTTTCACACAACTTTTAAAGTACCATTTAACTGCAGTTAGTAAATGCTGAAAACAGATCCTAATGGGAGTGCTAAATGCCACTTCAGCACTACTAGAAGCTTGCTGTGTTTAACCCTTTCACTGCCAGGCCCAGCACTCCACTTTTAAAATCAGATGGCCAGACCAATATTTTTTACGTTTAAGTTTTCAGAGTTTGCAAAAGACTTTCCAAAACATTAATTTTTTTGAAAGCATAGGACCAGTAAAAAAGGTAGGTGCTACTGTTTAAGGCCCTGTGATATTTGCGCAAATGTTTATCAAAACAATACTTTTGCTAAAAATAATATTAGCAAACAAGCACATACACAGCAAATTTTACAAAATTCCTGCTAAATTCCTACTAAATATAAAAGCTAAAACCATATTGAGTTCATAACAAATATTTGTAAAATTTAAATTGTGCTTTATTGCGAAATAATGCAAATCGAAAGGTACGCTAAATAACTAATAAAAAACAAACAGTGACGTCACGCAGGGGCGTGGTCTCAAGAGGACGTCACCAGATGGGCACGCCCCCATGGCTATATAAGAGATGGCAGAAAGCGGGAGCCCACACAACAGCAGGAAGAAGACAGTGAGAAGAACCGGACCAGAGGGAGAAGAGTAGGAGGGAGAAGACATCACCTGAGAAAGAAGACGCATTGGAGCTACAGCGGGGAACATTTTTAATAAAGGACTTTGTTAAAAACCTGTGTACTGGTTTTTTTTTTTTTTTTTATCCCAGATTCCGATAAGCCCCCACAATCACTGGCCAGGGTTGTGGGGAAGAGGCCCTTGTCCCCATCAACATGGGGACAAGATGCTTTGGGGTGCGCAGAGGCCCCCTTTCCTGACCTGCATGCTTGGATAAGGGTCTGGCATGATTTATTTTGGGGGCCCCCCCCCCATGTCTTTTTTTGCTGCAGGGTTCCCCCTCAGGACTCATACAAGACTCAAAGGGCCTGGTATGAACGTATCCCGTTCATTGAAGTCGAATAGAAGTAGGACAGATGTTGCAGGGCAGTGTCGTACCAGTGTGAACCCAGCCTAACTCCGATCCACTGATCAGAGCTATTCACAGCTCTGATCACTAATTCACAGCCACTTATCAAAGCCATCAGATGTTCAGCAGTCTGCTGAAGGGTTTTACTATAAGCTCATGGTCATTGAAGTGACCGCGAGCCTATAGCAGAAGGAGGAATGCCAGGTCCAGAGTACAGACCTGGCCAGCTGCAAGCAGTTCTATAGGTCCAAACGCTGTACAGACCTGGCAGCAAAAGGGTTAAAAGTGACAGTATGAACACTAGGTGTGCCGAAATTAATTGCGATTCGGGTGTCACCAATGCGATTCCAATTCAAGCGACCGGGAAAATCGATTACCGGGATTATGCCCGCAGCTGCAGGCATCATCCCGGTACAGTTTTTAGAGCGGGCGGTCGGCTTTCCAGTGATAACAACCGATGCGGCTAAAAGCCGCTCGGTTGTTATCCCGGAGGAGCGGGAAGGGACATCCCCTCCCTCCCGCCGCCTTACGCCGCTCTGACCGGGCCTCCCGTCCCACCGGGAGACCCGATCCACAAGCCGCTACTTCCGGCGGCTAGAGACAGACTGAAACAAAGCACCGTTCCAGTCTGTATGTAAACACGGAAGCGACGTCACAACGTCACTTCCGCTTTACTTGGCTGCCAATGGCGCCAGTTTAAAAAAAAAAAAAAAAAAAAAATTACTGTATTCAGAATCGCCATTTTTGGCGATCTGAATACTTTGAAGTGCAAAGGAGGGATTTGGGGTCTTTTAGACCCCCGATCCCCCCATAAAGAGTACCTGTCACAAGGGATGTTTACATTCCTTGTGACAGCAATAAAAGTGATCAAACTTTTTTTTTTATTTTATTTTTTTAAAGTGGATGTAAACCCGATTCATGAAATTTGAGCTGGGCACATATATTTGCAGTATTTTGTTATCGCTTTTCAATGAGCTAAGTCTTATAACTCTCTTCTGAACGGTTCCTCTGTTATCAGCCTGAGAACTCCTGACATATTTTTTTTACTTTTTAGACAAAAAGGAGCCTGAATCTTTTGTCAAAGGAGGTTGCTAAAATAGAGTAGCAGAGAGCAGCTCCTATTACAAAACAGCTCTGAGAGTCTCTGCCTATGATGAGAGGGGGTGTGTGCCTTTCCTCCAATCAGCAATGTTAGCTATCTTGTCTGTATGCCCAGACATCACACTCTGTGTTAACCAGGAAGAGAAAATATCCTAACACAATCTCAACTTTCTAAACGGTATATAAGGCCCCATGCACACGAGACGCAGGTGCAAACTCTGCTGAACACACGTTTTTAAACGCTGAAACCGGCGTTTAAAAACGCGCGTTTGCAGCCGCGTTTATTGGCGTTTAGCGGCGTTTTACTGCGTTTGCGTTTATAAGCGTTTCATCATAAGACCCTCCCTAAGCTCAAAAAACAGTAAATTTTAACCATTTCAGCCAGTTTGTGAGACCAGAGTGAGTAGCAGCAGCTGAGAGAGCCGCAGTGTACCTGTATTTAGCGTATCACCTGCGACGTCACCTGTCCACGTCACCTGCCACAAGTTGTGGATTGTCCACTTGCCACGTCACCTGGCCACGTTACCTGCCACGTCACCTGGCTACGTCACCTGCCACAAGTTGTGGATTGTTCACTTGCCACGTCACCTGGCCACGTCACCTGGCACAAGTTGTGGATTGTCCACTTGCCACGTCCCCTGGCCATGTTACCTGCCACATCACCTGGCCACGTTACCTGCCACGTCACCTGGCCACGTTACCTGCCACGTCACCTGGCCACGTCACCTGCCACAAGTTGTGGATTGTCCACTGGCCACGTCACCTGGCCACGTCACCTAGCCACAAGTTGTGGATTGTCCATTAGCCACGTCACCTAGCCACGTCACCTGCCACAAGTTGTGGATTGTCCACTTGCCATGTCACCTGGCCATGTTACCTGCCACAAGTTGTGGATTGTTCACTTACCACGTCACCTGCCACGTCACCTGGCCACGTCACCTGGCACAAGTTGTGGATTGTCCACTTGCCACGTCACCTGGCCATGTTACCTGCCACGTCACCTGGCCACGTTACCTGCCACATCACCTGGCCACAAGTTGTGGATTGTCCACTGGCCACGTCACCTGGCCACGTTACCTAGCCACTTCACCTGCCACAAGTTGTGGATTGTCCATTAGCCACGTCACCTAGCCACGTCACCTGCCACAAGTTGTGGATTGTCCACTTGCCACGTCACCTGGCCATGTTACCTGCCACGTCACCTGGCCACGTTACCTGCCACGTCACTTGGCCACGTCACCTGCCACAAGTTGTGGATTGTCCACAATGCAATGCAAGCAATTACAGTTTTCTTTTATATTTTTTAATAGTTTTTCATCATTTGCCATCATTTTTGAGATTTCTAATGTTAAAAAATAGGTCACCTTTAAAAACGCTTATAAACGCAAACGCGGAAAAACGCCGGTACCGCGTTTAGCGTCTGAAACGTGGAAAACTTTTGCGTCTGAACCCATTTTTTTGCTTCTGAAAAAACGAGGTTAAACGCAACTGCTTGTAAACGCCAAAAAACGAGACTGTGTGCATGGACACATAGGATAACATTGAATGGGTTCAGGGGCAGTTGAAAAAAGCGTCCAACTGCCTCTGAACGCGCGTTCAACAGCAAATAACAGCGTCTCGTGTGCATGGGGCCTAAATGTGAACACAGCAGATATACATATAAAACCTATATAGGGAGATTTGGTTAATCTCTGTGTATCATCTGAGGCTGTTCACTTCACTGGGTGTATGGAGGGTTTACATCCACTTTAAACACAATGAAAAAAAAAAATGTTTTTGTAAAGCGCCCCGGTCTTTCGCGAGCTCGCGCAGCATAGAAAACACATACTCATGCCGCGCCCGCATATGTAAACGGTGTTCAAATCACACATGTGAGGTATCGCCGCGATCGTCAGAGCGAGAGAACTAATTCTAGCACTAGACCTTCTCTGTAACTCTAACCTGGTAATCATTAATTTTTTTTAAAGCGTCGCCTATGGAGATTTTTTAGGTACCGTAGTTTGTCGCCATTCCACAAGTGTGCGCAGAAAGACACTCACCTGTCCCACCCGAACCCTCCATTCTCTCCCCCGCCTGTCCACGGCGCTGGCAATACTTCTGTAGGCATCCGGCTGTGACAGCTTGCTGCTTCACAGCCGGGTGCGCATGTCTCTCTGTGCTATCCTGCATAGCCGGGCAATCTTCTGGGACCTGTGATGTGTCCCAGAAGATCGCAGGGAGGAAGGGACGCCTAGACGGCCCAAAAGGAAGTGGGAGCTCGTCGGTAATCGTGATGCATCGCAGAAACGAAGCGCTTACCAGATAATCGAATCGTGAGACCAGTGAAGATGCGCACCCCTAATGAACACCGATTAAGATCTGTGTATAACATTTCCAAACAGGAGCTGAAGGATTCCTTAAAGCAGGGGTGCCCAACTGCTGGCCCGCGCTGCCCTCTGATGTGGCTCGCAACCTCCTGCTCTGGGGTGGCAGGTCGGCAACCGACCCGCCACCCCCGATCATCAGTGCTAAGAACAGAGCCGATGCTAGGGGGAAGCAGAGTCAATGCTTCCTGTATAGCGCCAGCTCCGGTCACAGGTGAAGTGATACCAAACGTACTCCGCCTGAGACAGGAGCGATACAGGAAGCATCGGATCTGCTCTCTACTGCAGCCGCATGCTTCCTCCAGGGCCAGCTCCTGTCACACAGATGCTCGGGGATGGTGGGTCAGAAACCAACTAGCAGTACTCACCCTGGAGGACAGCCAGCCATACCTGCAGGAATCCTGAGGAAGAAGTGACGATTGAGGTCAGTTGAGATGCAGGTAAACCACAGTGCATCTGTGTGGACATTAAAACCCACCATCTTTGTCGCCAGAAATATGCATTACGTGGGCAGCAAGATGTTAAAAATAGTATACATATACGCTTTTCCTCCATTAATAAGCATACTACTGTTGCAAAAGAAGCATAGAATAAATGTTTAGTCTTACCTGTATCCACATTATCACTAAAAGAGGTGTCAGACTGATAGGGGGAAAAAAAACAAAAAAACAAAAAAACACGTTATTAAAAATGCAACTTTTTGACCCTGCTGCAGATGATGTCAAACCCTTGCTATCTGTTACTTCCGCCACGCTCCCTTATCATTGGCATTAGTGGGGCGACATATGACCCCCCACCAGGACACCATCCTCCCAGGCCTAAGCGTCCAATTGTCAGGCCTGAACATGATCATGGGAGCAAGGGGATAGATATGTCATGTACCCTGGGTAAGTTCCAACACTTGAGGTCAGCTTACACAGGGATAGGACTGGGTTCTGATGGAGGAATGTGACAGTAGGGGAGGGTTGATGAGGGTAGATGTCAGTGAGAAGCTGTCACTTTAACCCTATGGTAAACCACTAAAAAAAAACACCAGCACCAGATATCTTCTTGGCTGGCTGTAGAGTCCTCATCACATCCTGTGATAGGTGTCGCCAAGGAGGCGTTCTATTTTCCTGACCTAACAGTATCATTTTTATTGATTGATTCTATATACCCACACAACTAACAAACCGGCCAGTCTGTCAGATGAATAACATAAACAAAACGTGACTCTTTGCGTTAATACGCCAAGGATCTGACTGACTACTGTGTCAGTACCCTGCGCCAACACATAACAGAGGATACACTATAAGTCTGTCAGGAATAGTCACCCGTCATAAGAGTACACTCTCGCCCGGCTTAGTAACTCTGACCATCCCCGGCCTGCCCTATGCCGCCCTCCTTACTTTGCTCCAAGAGTCCTCGAGGCATGCGACAACACCCGCTTCCGACATTCTGCTCCAGCAGAGGCTTTGAAGGCCGCAGTGTGAACAGTCGGAGGAGCGCCACCTGCTGGGCGAAGGGCGTAGGGTCTGGTCCACTTCTTGTGTCTCATCCCGCCCTGTTCGCCTCAATTACATGGGCAATGGTGTGTGTCTGTCTCCCATGATTTGCTTCACGGCTGCAGGAATTTTAAGTCAGGTTGCAGAATTTGACAGGCCGCTCCATGGCAGACTCACCCACTAAGATCAATGGGGTTGCTGCAGTGGCATAGCGTGGGTTGTCAGCACCCGGGGCAAGGCAAGTAATTTGCGCCCCCTAACCTAAGGTGACCAGATTTTTAAAATGAAATCCGGGGACATATTTTTTTTTTACTAGTAATGGTGGCAATCAGTGACTCTCTCCCCGTCGCCGCCCGCATCACAGCCTGTCAAGTCTTACTCTCCGGGCCCCGGCTACTACTCGGTGGGGAGCGGAGGAAGATCACTCCACCAGGGAAGGCAAGGAGATCAGCAGGCAAGCGGCTGGCCGGGACTTGAGCCAAGGCAGAAGAACATGCGTGCGGAGCTGAATGGGCATGCACCCAAAACTGAAGAAATATTCCCTCCACTCCGACCAGCACATGATCATCAGAAAGGGGGCACAGATAATGGAAAAACTACACCCTCCTAAGCTATTAGGAGAGGCGGAGCTGTAATTCAGAATTATTTTATTTTTTTATTCTGCACTGACTGTCTTTAAAATTGCCCCAGCTCCTGTTCAAATCCAATCCGGGGACAAAACCGGGGACAGACTTGGTCTGGGGACAGTGTCCACAATCAGGGGACTGTCCCCTGAAACCGGGGATGTCTGGTCACCCTACCCTAACCTGTGGACTTTTCGCACTCCCCGAGTCCCTTCCCTTCCTACAATAGTACTGACCTACCTGATTCCCACACTGACCTACCTGACCACTAATCTACATGATTCCTATATCGACAACTACACTGACCTACCTGATTCCTACATCGACCACTAAACACTGACCTACCTGCAGGGCCGATCCGCCCTATACGCGGACTACGCAAGCTGCGTAGGGCCCCGAGTAATACTCGGGGCCCCGCCGCCGCCGCTAGAGGTCCGCGGCCGGCGGAGATAATGTCTCCGCCGGCCGCCATTTTGCCGAAGACCTGGATGAGAAGGGAGGGATCCTTCCGAAATAGCGCTGCGGCGCCGCCCGCCCCCGCCCCCGGTCTGTCTGTCATCTGAGACTGTGACCTGTGGGGGAAAGGGGTGGGCGGTGCCGCAGCTCACTGTAGCCGGCCGGCTCCGCCTCTAATGTGTTCCCCCTCGCCGCTGCTGAGCTATAGAAGGGCTCAAGGGGGGGGCGTGCTCCTAACTGAGGTCCGTCTCTCTCATCCTCTCTGTCAGCCCCCCCTCCTCAATGTCAGCCGCCCCCCCCTCCTCAATGTCAGCAGCCCCCCCTCCTCAATGTCAGCCGCCCCCCCTCCTCAATGTCAGCCGCCCCCCCCCTCCTCAATGTCAGCCGCCCCTCCCTCCTCAATGTCAGCCGCCCCCCCTCCTCAATGTCAGCCGCCCCCCCTCCTCAATGTCAGCCGCCCCCCCTCCTCAATGTCAGCCGCCCCCCTCCTCAATGTCAGCCGCCCCCCCTCCTCAATGTCAGTCGCCCCCCCTCCTCAATGTCAGTCGCCCCCCCCTCCTCAATGTCAGCCGCCCCCCCCTCCTCAATGTCAGCCGCCCCCCCCTCCTCAATGTCAGCCGCCCCCCCTCCTCAATGTCAGCCGCCCCCCCTCCTCAATGTCAGCCGCCCCCCCTCCTCAATGTCAGCCGCCCCCCCTCCTCAATGTCAGTCGCCCCCCCCTCCTCAATGTCAGCCCCCCCTCCTCAATGTCAGCCGCCCCCCCTCCTCAATGTCAGCCGCCCCCCCCTCCTCAATGTCAGCCGCCCCCCCCTCCTCAATGTCAGCCGCCCCCCCTCCTCAATGTCAGCAGCCCCCCCTCCTCAATGTCAGCAGCCCCCCCTCCTCAATGTCAGCAGCCCCCCCCTCCTCAATGTCAGCCACCCCCCCTCCTCAATGTCAGCCGCCCCCCCTCCTCAATGTCAGCCGCCCCCCCTCCTCAATGTCAGCTGCCCCCCCTCTTCTCTGTCAGCAGACACCCCCCTCTTCTCTGTCATCTCTCTCCTGCCTGCCTTCACTCTGGGACACAGCAAATGGCAATCTGCTACATGTGGCAAGTGAAGTGGCAAGTGACAATCCGCAATGTGTGGCAAGTGACAATCCGCAATGTGTGGCAAGTGACAATCCGCAATGTGTGGCAAGTGACAATCCGCAATGTGTGGCAATTGACGATGTGGCAAGTGACAAAACGCAATGTGTGACGTCGTGGCAAGTGACAATCCGTAACGTGTGGCAAGTGACAACCTGCAATGTGTGGCAAGTGACGTCGTGGCAAGTGACAATCCGCTACATGTGGCAGGTGAAGTGGCAAGTGACAATCCGCAAAGTGTGGCAAGTGACAATCCTCAATGTGTGGCAAGTGACGTTGTGGCAAGTGACAAAACGAAATGTGTGACGTCGTGGCAAGTGAAAATCCGTAACGTGTGGCAGGTGGCGTAGTGGAAAGTGACAATCCGCTACATGTGGCAAGTGACAATCTGCAATGTGTGGCAGGTAGCGTTGTGGCAAGTGACAATCCGCAACGTGTGGCAAGTGACAACCCGCAATGTGTGGCAGGTGGCGTAGTGGCAAGTGACAATCTGCAACATGTGGCAAGTGACAATCCGCATCTGGTGGCAGGTGACGTTGGCAAGAGACACGCTCACGCTCCCACTGATTCTGCATTATTGTGAGTTGAACAATTTTATATATTATATAACAATGTAATAATAGAAATGATGCACTTCACTAATTTTGTTTTGCGATACGGCACTGCGTCGACTTAACTGACAATTGTACGGCCGTGCGACGGTGTACCCAAACAAAATTTACGTCCTTTTTTTTCCACAAATAGAGCTTTCTGTTGGTGGTATTTCTATATCAGTTTAGGCCAATATGTATTCTTCTACATATGTTTGGTAAAAAAAAAAAAAACGCAATAAGTGTATATTGATTAGTTTGCACAAAGGTTATAGTGTCTACAAAATAGGGGATAGACTTATGGCATTTCTATTAATATTTTTTTTTTACTAGTAATAGCGGCGATCTGCGATTTTCAGTGAGACTGTGACATTGCGGTGAACAGATCGAACACTTTTGACAAATTTTTGGGACCAGTGACATTTATACAGCAATTTGTGCTATAAAAATGCACTGATTACTGTGTAAATGTCACTGGCAGGAAAGGGGTTAAATGTGTTCCCTGGGAGGTGTTTCTAACTGGGGGGATGGGACTGACTGGAGGAGGAGAGAGATCTCTGTTCCTAATCACTAGGAACAGCAGATCTGTCTCTCCTCCCCTGTCAGAATGGGGATCTGTCTGTTTACATTGACAGATCCCCGTTCTGGCTCTCTGTCGAGCGATCGCGGGTGGCCGGCTGACATCGCGGCCACACACAGGTCCTTTTATACTCCTATATACATGTATGGAGCCATGACAGGTCCTCTTTATACTTCTACATACATGTATAGAGCCATGACAGGTCCTCTTTATTTTCGTATATACATGTATAGAGCCAGGACAAGTCCTCTTTATACTTATATATATATATATATATACATGTATAGTGCCATGACCGTTATACTCCTATACATGAATAGAGCCATGACAGGTCCTCTTTATTCAGCTACATGCATGTATAGAGCCATGACAGATCCTCTTAAGTTATCATGATATAAAATTATATCCTTTTGGTGGGCGTAATTATTTTTTGGGGGGGGGCAGCATTTAATTCTTGGTACCAGGCAGCACAATGTCTTAGGCCGGCACTGGGGGGGGGGGGGGGGCACCTGAAATGTAAGGAAGCACTCCGCTGGCTGGGGACACCTGAGATGTAAGGAAGCACTCCGCTGGCTGGGGACACCTGACATGTAAGGAAGCACTCCGCTGGCTGGGGACACCTGAGATGTAAGGAAGCACTCCACTGGCTGGGGACACCTGAGATGTAAGGAAGCACTCCGCTGGCTGGGGACACCTGAGATGTAAGGAAGCACTCCGCTGGCTGGGGACACCTGAGATGTAAGGAAGCACTCCGCTGGCTGGGGACACCTGAGATGTAAGGAAGCACTCCGCTGGCTGGGGACACCTGAGATGTAAGGAAGCACTCCGCTGGCTGGGGACACCTGAGATGTAAGGAGGCACTCCGCTGGCTGGGGACACCTGAGATGTAAGGAAGCACTCCGCTGGCTGGGGACACCTGAGATGTAAGGAGGCACTCCGCTGGCTGGGGACACCTGAGATGTAAGGAGGCACTCCGCTGGCTGGGGACACCTGAGATGTAAGGAGGCACTCCGCTGGCTGGGGACACCTGAGATGTAAGGAAGCACTCCGCTGGCTGGGGACACCTGAGATGTAAGGAAGCACTCCGCTGGCTGGGGACACCTGAGATGTAAGGAAGCACTCCGCTGGCTGGGGACACCTGAGATGTAAGGAAGCATTCCGCTGGCTGGGGACACCTGAGATGTAAGGAAGCACTCCGCTGGCTGGGGACACCTGAGATGTAAGGAAGCATTCCGCTGGCTGGGGACACCTGAGATGTAAGGAGGCACTCCACTGGGGACACCTGAGATGTAAGGAGGCACTCCGCTGGGGACTGCTGAGATGTAAGGAAGCACTCCGCTGGCTGGGGACACCTGAGATGTAAGGAGGCACTCCGCTGGCTGGGGACACCTGAGATGTAAGGAGGCACTCCGCTGGGGTCACCTGAGATGTAAGGAGGCACTCCGCTGGGGACTGCTGAGATGTAAGGAGGCACTCCGCTGGGGACACCTGAGATGTAAGGAGGCACTCCGCTGGGGACACCTGAGATGTAAGGAGGCACTCCGCTGGGGACACCTGAGATGTAAGGAGGCACTCCGCTGGGGACTCCTGAGATGTAAGGAGGCACTCTGCTGGGAACTGCTGAGATTTAAGGAGGCACTCTGCTGGCTGGGGACAGTGACATTAGGGCTCCCACTGATTCTGCATTATGGTGAGTTGAATGATTTCATTTTATAATGCGCTTTAATCACCCTGACACCATAACAACCATGGTGCCAGGATGATTGAATTGCTAACACCAGGTGTTTGGAGAATCTTGATCTGCTGATTGTTAAACTTTCTGGAATACTCATATTTCTATTGTGGTGTAGGATCTGGGCCTGCTGTCCCTCCATCCCTCTTTTTTCTCTGTCTCTCTCTCTTTGTTTGTTTCTCCCTCCATCCCTCGTTCATCTCAGACTCTAACCACACCCCTTTGAGTCACGCCCCTTTAAGCCAGGTTCAATATTACGCTTAAACAACGCCCATTATTTACGGGTCAGGTAGAGGGCCCCTTTGCAGAATTTTGCTTAGGGCCCCAGGGAGGTCAGGATCGGCACTGCCTACCTGATTCCTATACTGACCACTACACTACGCACTGACCACTACACTACACACTGACCACTACACACTGCACACTGACCATTACACTACACACTGACCACTGCACACTGACCACTACACTACACACTGACCACTACGCACTGACCACTACACATTGACCACTACACTGCACACTGACCACTACACTACGCACTGACCACTACGCACTGACCACTACACTGCACACTGACCACTACACTGCACACTGACCACTACACTGCACACTGACCACTACACTGACCACTACGCACTGACCACTACGCACTGACCACTACACTGCACACTGACCACTACACTGCACACTGACCACTATACTGACCACTGCACACTGACCACTACACTACACACTGACCACTACGCACTGACCACTACGCACTGACCACTACACACTGACCACTACACACTGCACACTGACCACTACACACTGCACACTGACCACTAAACTACACACTGACCACTACACTACGCACTGACGACTACACTACACACTGACCACTGCACACTGACCACTACACTACGCACTGACCACTACACACTTAGGCCGGGTTCACACTGGGGCGACAAACGCTCCGAAATTGGGAGCTCATGTCGCATGACGTGTGAAAATCAATGTTTCCCTATGGTCAGTGTCAACATCGAGGAGGAGAAGAGAGAAGAAGACGGCGACGGGAAGACCGGCCCCTCCACTAGCAAAAGAGCTGGAAGAAGATAGTGGAGTGGCCGGCAGAAGGACAACGGAGAGCCGGACGAGACGACGGGAAGACCGGGCCTCTCTGCTAGCAAAAGAGCTGGAAGAAGATAGCGGAGGCCCGGCAGAAGAAAGAACCGGAGAGCGGGAGAAGAAGGCGGCGACGGAGAAGACCGGGCCCCGCTAGCAAAAGAGCTGGAAGAAGATAGCGGAGGCCCGGCAGAAGAAAGAACCGGAGAGCGCGGAGACCCCCGGAGCTGTGCAATAAATTAATTTAAAAAGCTGTGTGTGTTTTTTATTGACATTTTTTTCCACCAGGTGAATGGGTAGGGGTACGATGTACTCCATACTCATCCACATAGGGTGGGGGGCCGGGATCTGGGGGCCCTCTTATTAAAGGGGGCTCCCGGATTCCGATAAGCCCCCCGCCCGCAGACCCCGACAACCAATGGCCAGGGTTGTCGGGAAGAGGCCCTGTCCTCATCAACATGGGGGCAGGGTGCTTTGGGGTGGGGGGGCCGCAGGTCGCCCCCCTGCCCCAGAGCACCAAACCCCCCATGTTGAGGGCATGCGGTCTGGTACAGTTCAGGAGGGAGGGGAGCCGCTCTCTCGTCTCCCCCTCTTCCCCTGCGGCCTGCTAGGTTGCGTGCTTGGATAAGGGTCTGGTTTGGATTTTGGGGGGGACCCCCACACCGTTTTTTCGGTGTAGGGGTTCCCCTTCAAATCCAGACCAGACCCAAGGGCCTGGTATGCTCCTGAAGGGGGAACCCATCCCGGTTTTTTATTTAAAATTTGGCCTGGAGTTCCCCCTCAAGAGCAGCACAGCACAAGTCGCATGCCAAAGTCGGATCATGCAAGACTGCGGTCCGACTTTGATCCGACTTCAATGATAGTCAATGGGCTGAAGTCGGATCAAAGTCAGACCGAAGTAGTACAGGGAGCATTTTCAAAGTCGGACCGACATGTGTCAGACCAGTTAAGACGGCTCCCATAGGGAAACATTGATTTTCACGCGTCATGCGTCATGAGCTCCCAATGTCGGAGCGTTTGTCGCCCCAGTGTAAACCCGGCCTAAGTGTGTAGTGGTCAGTGCGTAGTGTAGTGGTCAGTGTGTAGTGTAGTGGTCAGTGTGTAGTGGTCAGTGCGTAGTGGTCAGTGTGTAGTGGTCAGTGCGTAGTGGTCAGTGCGTAGTGGTCAGTGCATAGTGGTCAGTGTGTAGTGTAGTGGTCACTGTGCAGTGTAGTGGTCAGTTTTCAGTGTAGTGGTCAGTGTGCAGTGTAGTGGTCAGTGTGTAGTGGTCAGTGCGTAGTGGTCAGTGTGTAGTGTAGTGGTCAGTGTGCAGTGTAGTGTAGTGGTCAGTGTGTAGTGTAATGGTCAGTGTGTAGTGTAGTGGTCAGTGCGTAGTGTAGTGGTCAGTATAGGAATCAGGTAGGTCAGTGTTTAGTGGTCGATGTAGGAATCAGGTAGGTCAGTGTAGTTGTCGGTATAGGAATCATGTAGATTAGTAGTCAATAAATGAGCTGTGCAATAAATTAATTTAAAAAGCTGTGTGTGTTTTTTATTGACATTTTTTTTCCACCAGGTGAATGGGTAGGGGTACGATGTACCCCATACTCATCCACATAGGGTGGGGGGCTGGGATCTGGGGGCCCCCTTATTAAAGGGGGCTCCCGGATTCCGAAAAGCCCCCCGCCCGCAGACCCCGACAACCAACGGCCAGGGTTGTCGGGAAGAGGCCCTGTCCTCATCAACATGGGGACAGGGTGCTTTGGGGTGGGGGGGCCGCAGGTCGCCCCCCTGCCCCAGAGCACCAAACCCCCCATGTTGAGGGCATGCGGCCTGGTACGGTTCAGGAGGGAGGGGGTCCGCTCTCTCGTCCCCCCTCTTCCCCTGCGGCCTGCCAGGTTGCGTGCTCGATAAGGGTCTGGTTTGGACCTTGGGGGGGACCCCCATGCTGTTTTTTCGGCGTAGGGGGTTCCCCTTCAAATCCAGACCAGACCCAAGGGCCTGGTATGCTCCTGGAGGTGGAACCCATGCCGGTTTTTTATTTAAAATTTGGCCTGGAGTTCCCCCTCAAGATTCATACCAAACACAGTGCCTGGTATTGGCGGGGATCCAAGTCGGATCCCCGTTCATTGAAAGTCGGACATATGTCGGCTTCATGTCGCAGGGCAAAGTCGGATCCAAAGTAGGACGGCTGTCGTGTCGCACTAGTGTGAACCCAGCCTTAGGGTTGCCACCTCATCCCTTTAAACCCGAACACATATGAATTACACAGGTTCTGAGGCTAATTTAATGCAGATAAGGCACCAAGTGAGTTTAATTACCACCTTAATCAAACACAGAACCTGTGTGTAGCGGGTATTTGAATTATGTGAGGACTCTGGTGGTGTGAGGTTCCTTGGGGCCCCTGGGTGGCGCTGTTGCCTTGGGCCGGAGTTGAACTCACACCGCAGACTGTGCCTTTTTGTCCTCCCCTGGAGCTTGTACAGCGGGGCGGGGAACCCGCTGTGATGCAAAGGGAGAGGTCATAAAAGGGGCGGAGGCCCTGATTTTGGGAAGAGAGTCGGAGGACATGGCCGCGCCCAGGCACCTTCAGCTTGGGTGCTGGCGTTCCGGTGTTCCAGGCCTAGGCGCCCTTGGCCTAGCTGGAGCGGAGATGGAGTCCATCTCAAGCACCTTTAGCCTGGGGTGAGGTACTATGGCGGATGCCTGGGGCTCAGTACCTTCGACTGAGTTCCGCGAGGGTGGAGGAATCCGAGGGGGCCCTAACGCCTTGGGTGCCCGTGTCTGAGTTCGTGAGGACTGGTGCGCAGTAACTTCTCCGAAGAGTCCGGCGCAGCATCGCTGGTGACGGAGAGGCCTCCACTTCTCCCTTGGACGGATTTCTTCCTCTGACAGGGGCAAATTGAGCGAAGGTAATTCACGTTCTATATTATCTAGTCAGTGGCAGTGACTATCCACCACTGGTGACAGCACAGTGGGCAGCAGCAAGAAGGGAAAGGATTGTGCCTCGATCTGTTCCCCATTTTCTAAAGGAGAAAGATTGTTTTATTGCTTGGCAAGAAGAATAAAACTGAGTTGTACCTATTCACTGTGTGGAACTTGGGTTACTAAGCAAAGGAGTCAAAAAATGAAGGACTGGACTTGACTCTAGGACACCTACACAAAAGCCCAATCTTCTGGCCTTCACCTCTGAGCTACGGGAGGACATGGGCCATGGTGTGTCTCATATCTCTCTCTCAGGTACCCCTAGACAACAGCCATGTAACCGATAAAGCAAGGGAGAGGGGTGAGGCCGCTACACGTGGGGGCATCGTATCCGGGATATGTGTATGGTGTCTGAATTTGAACTTTGCTGCCCGGAGGAGTTCCGAGTAGGTCGGCCATGTTGGCCAACGCGCCACGAGGCAACCCACAGCTGCGTAGTTCATGGGCGGGGCAAGGGAAAAGCCCGCAAACAAGTGCAGAAGGTGGGAGGAGTCCAGCCACGTGGACATACGCACGTGGAGATTGCGGCGCGGGTGGGTCAGTGCGCAATGGAGCAGCAAAGAGAGAGGATGGCTTCAAGTGCTCCGTGGATTTCCGTTCCTTCCTTCGCGGATATGTCTTCTCTAGCTGCTCCGTTATTGGATACGGGGATAAGACTAAGGCCCCGGGGGCGATTGGCTCTCTTTACCTGTAGAGACATGGAAGCCCTTGGTGTGATCTGTCCCGGCTGTTCGGGACTGGTGGTCCAGCTGAAGCCGTTTGGGCGCTGTGAGGTCTGCAAAGAATTCCTCTTCGAGGTGGAACCATCCACAGAAAAGCCTCGGGCTTTCCACCTCAACTACCTCACAGGGACTGCCACTCCGGAGGGAGAGATCGATGCTGGTGCGTTACCCGTGCGCACTGATCCGGGCGAAGGGACTGCCCAAACAGAGGTAAAAAGAGACAAATACGAGGATGCTGCCTCGGTCACCGGCAGCTCCCTGCTCCGACCGCCGAAGAGAAAAGTTGGTCTAGTGATGGCCTCGTGTGGTCGTGGAAGAGCTTCGCCCCACTGCTTGCCTGGCCTGGATGGCTCCAGTAGGAAAAGTCCTGGACATCCCTGTTCTTCTAAAGGCCCAGGTGAGCCAGGGGTTGGGACTGTCTGTGTGGTAGAAAGTGGCGGTAGCCCACAGTCAGTAGAGGCCGTCAAGGGGGATAGTTCCGTGACTAGGAATTATCTGCCCGCCGAGTACTACGACACCTCTGACCTGGATTCATTGTCTGACAATGGCGATGATGGGGAGATAGACGAAATCTTCCAACAGAAGGGATGGGACAAGATGAAGCTACCCTCGTCCTGTGTTGCAAGGGACCTGCCCATGTCTACTGGAGATAGTACACCTCGGGTAGAGGTCTCGGAGCCAAGGGAAGAAGCTGGTCCTCTGTCTGAAGTTCCCCTTCTGGATTCAACATCCATTTCACCTGCTTTTGTTGCGGGAGTGCAACGTCGATCACTGCGGGCTCCTAGGCCCAGGTCTACCGAGGTGGTGAACGCACCTCGCCACCCAGAAGCGATTGTTCCACCTGGACAAGGAGACCGAGCTACTATGCCACCTTTGTCAAGGCTGCAGCGTATCTTTGGCCAGAAGGTTGCTCAGGAGTATGGGTGGGAATACCCGTATCTGCCTCGGGAACTGCTCTATGAGGTGGAGGTTTTCCGGCAAAGATGGTATGATACCTTTGTGTGGGACAAACTGAAAGTACAGCAAGCACGGCGGTACCTTTCCTGTTCACCAACGGTCACCAAGAAGTTTCAGGACTGTAAAGCTAAATGGATGCTGGGAAGACACATTCATGCGGACAAAGTGGTGATCTGCCGCAAGGAAGGAAAGAGTGTTGAGTACCATGTGGAGGCTTTTGATGACCGTCTGAAGCCTATATCATTGCCTCATCCAAGGTTTTACCTGTAAAAAGAAAAAAAAAAAAAAAAGGGACAAAGACTCCTGTGTGCTTTTCTTTTTATTCATGGCTGAACTTTCCGGAGTGCCTTTGCTGGAACACAGGGACTGTGCCCTAGTTTTTTTTGTATTTGGGCAGTTCTACTTGTTGGAGATATGGGAGCTGTTTTTTTGTTCTCCCTCCTTCTCCTTGAGCTCAAAAGAAATCAGTGACTTTGGGTTTTAGGTAGTGCAGGGCCACAGAGAAAATTTTCAAGAGGAAAGTTCATCTGGAAGTGATGAGTGTCTTGACCGTGGCACTGTCACCAGGTGGCAGTGTTGCGCAACGATTGTTTGTTTTTTACATTATGTAGCACTTATTGGAGTGAATGGGTTTCTCCTAGGATAGACTCATTCATTCCAAGCAAACACATGTTGATAGGATGTATGTTTCTTTTCTTTCCCTCTGCAGGAGATTCGTCTGTCAAGACTACTGAGAATGGGTGGTCCTTAGATAGTCAGAGGGAGGGAGGAATGTAAATGTGTGAGATATTTAAAGTATTCTATTGGAAAAGTTTTATAGTTATATTGTGTAAGTTTCCCTTTCCGATTCAGGTCTTGGCACAATTCGGGGCTAAATTGTGTAGTTTGGTTTCTGGGCTGAACTTATGACACCACCCTTCGTGGGGTATGAGTTTGTACCAGACACTGTGTCACGTACCTGGTAGGAGTCTGATATGATGAGGTCGGCCTCTCTTGTATCTCCAGTCCAAGCCCCACTGAGGGTGGAACAGATGGTGGCTAGGGCCAGGAGGAACACGAGTGCCTGAGGAAGTTGCTTGCAGGACTTGCTGGAACAGATGTGGCTTGGAGACCCAGACAGCCGGACAGACACCGGACACAGGAACACTTGGAGGATGGGTAGAGGTTTGAGGGGAACTCCAACCCACTTGCAGGTTCTGGGAACGAAGCTCACAGGAACAGAGGTCAGGAGGATAGCCAGGGTTCAGCAACAGACAGGTGGCACGGTACAAAGGATCAATCAGAAGCAGGGTCAGTGGAAGCCGGGATCAGAAGCCAGTAATCAGGAAGTGTTTCAGAGTCCAAAGACAGAGTCAGGGAAAGCCACAGTCAGCAACGGTTATCAAGCAGCATAACAGGAACCAGGAAGTTTTCAGGACACAGCTGAAGACCAGTCAGCACTTGCTTGAGAGTCAGGACTTCCTTAAATAGATAGGAAGTCTTGTAATCAGGCTTCAGGTCACAGCTGAGGGCAGGAAGTGCTGCCTGTCCCACACTGCCGGAATACACCCGCTGGTGGACACCGGTACTACAGTCCGTGGAACATGCATTACCACCAGCAGGTGAGATCCTCGCAGACTGGCGCCAAAGGAGATTAGGGGCGCGCACCCGCGCGTGCACATCGTCCCCGCGCACGCGCATGTGTACTAGCACTCTGGAAGGGCTGCTGCAGCCCGGGGGTGCGCGCGCCAGTATTCCGAGACTGCTGGCGAACGCGCGCCTGCGCAGGAGAGTTCCTATCAGTTCTCTTACATTGCCCCCCCCTTAGGGGCAGCCTCCGGATGCCCCTCAAGTCTCTCTTTTACGGGTGGCGTTGAAAGAAGGCTTGTACCAGTCTTGGGGCATGAACATCAGAAGCTGGTTCCCAAGAATTTTCCTCAGGGCCGTAGCCCTTCCATTTAACAAGGAACTGCATCTGGTTACTCCTACGTCTACAGTCCAGCACGGCCTCCACTTCAAATTCCTCATTACCTTCGATTAGAATCGGAGGAGGGGTTCCAGACACCCGATCAGGGAAGGGATTAGGAGTGGTGGGTTTCAACAAAGAAACGTGGAATACTGGATGTATCTCCATGCTTTTGGGTAGCACCAATTCAAAAGCTACTGCATTGATCCTCCGCTTGACAGGAAAAGGGCCCAAAAATTTTGGACCGAGTTTCTTAGAAGGACAGCTTAACTTTAGATTTGCTGTGGACAGCCAGACTTTGTCCCCAGGTTTTAAATCCAGGTTACCCCTCTTCTTTCTGTCGAAAAACTTCTTGTTGCTAGCCTGGGTCTTGGAGATCGTCTCCTGTAAAACCTGATTGTTAGTACTGAAGAAGTCTAATCGGTCTTGCACAGCAGGTAAAGAAGACTCAACAGGTATTTCCGGCAGAAAAGAGGGATGGTACCCAAAATTGGCAAAAAAGGGGGACTGTTTGGTTGCTGAGTGGATGGTATTATTATATGAGAACTCCGCAAGCGGAAGGAGGGATAACCAATCATCTTGAGCAAAAGAGGAAAAACACCGTAGATACTGTTCAAGGGTTTGATTCGTCCTCTCAGTCCATCCATTGGTTTGTGGGTGGTAAGCTGTAGAGAGGCAGAGTTCAATATTAAGTGCTTCGCATAGGACCCTCCAGAATCTAGAGGTGAACTGCACCCCACGGTCGGAGATAATGCTATCAGGAATACCGTGCAATCTAACGACCTCTTTGATGAAGGCTGAGGCAGTCTCAGTAGCGGAAGGAGTTCCTTGTAAGGGTACAAAGTGCGCCATCTTGGTCAGGCGGTCTACCACGACAAAGATGGTAGTGAAGTCTTCAGACGGAGGGAGTTCTACAATAAAGTCCATTGAGATCATACTCCATGGTTTCTGAGGTATGGGAAGAGGCTCCAAGAGACCCCAAGTTTTAGTTCTGTCGGTTTTGTTTTGAAGGCATGTAATACAGGATCTAACGTAATTTTTACAGTCCTGCATTAAATCGGGCCACCAGAAGGTACGGGAGACCAGATCGGCAGTCTTGCGGATCCCGTAATGTCCTGCTAGAGGGTGGTCATGACCGCGACTCAGAATGGACACTCGAAACTGCTCCGGGACAAAGATTTGTTCCTTATGGAAGAAAAGGCCATTCCTTGATTGAAGAGCCAAGTCCTGGGAGGGCGGTTGGTTAACCACACTGGTCTTAATTTGAGATAACAGATCAGCTTGAAGAAACAAAAAATTCTTGGCCGGGAGAATGGTATCAGGCTCCAAGGGACTCACAGGATCATTAAACATACGGGACAGGGCATCTGGTTTGCCATTCTTAGAACCAGGACGAAAAGTAATATGAAATGAGAAATGGGAGAAGAACAGCGCCCATCTTGCTTGTCGAGGTCTTAATCGCTTAGCTGTTCTCAAGTACTCTAGGTTCTTGTGATCCGTGAATATGAGGATTGGGTGGGCAGCACCCTCCAAGAGGTACCGCCACTCTTCAAGTGCGGCCTTGATGGCCAGCAGTTCCCGGTCTCCCACATCATAGTTCCTCTCGGAAGGATTTAATTTCTTGGAGAAAAAAGCCACAGGGTAGAGTAAGGATTTCGGGCCCTGACGTTGGGACAATATAGCCCCGACTGCACTTTCAGAAGCATCAACCTCCAATACATAGGCCAAGGATGGATCAGGGTGCTTCAGGATGGGAGCTGAGGTAAATAAAAGTTTTAACTGTTCAAAGGCCTCTTGAGCTTTTGGTGTCCAACAGAAAGGGATGTGTTGCTTAGTCAGTTGTGTGATGGGAGCGATGATACCAGAGAAGTTCTTGATGAATTTTCTGTAAAAAATTAGCAAACCCCACAAACCTCTGAACAGCTTTTCTGTCTGTAGGGGCAGGCCATTCCAGAACGGAAGTAACTTTCTGCGGATCCATGGAGATACCGTCGGCAGAGATGACAAGTCCCAAGAAATTAACAGTTTGTTTCTCAAAGTCACACTTTTCGGCTTTGGCATAAAGACAGTGTTTTCGGAGTCGGGCCAGCACTTTCTTAACATGAGCTTGATGAGATTCCATGGATTCAGAGAATATCAAGATGTCATCCAAGTAGATTATGACGAATAGATCAAGATAATCCCGAAAAACGTCATTCACTAGGTGTTGAAACGTAGCTGGGGCGTTGCAGAGCCCGAATGGCATGACCAAGTACTCGAAGTGGCCAAAGCGAGTTCGAAAAGCCGTCTTCCACTCGTCCCCTTCCCTGATTCTGACGAGATTATACGCACCCCTTAAGTCTAGCTTGGAGAATATCCGTGCCCCCCGCAGCCTCTGGAAAAGTTCAGGAATTAACGGAAGGGGGTACCGGTTCTTGACTGTAACTTTGTTAAGGTCCCGGTAGTCAATGCAAGGTCTTAAGGAGTGGTCCTTTTTCTCTACAAAGAAGATACCGGCACCTGCTGGTGACGTGGAGGGCCGAATGAACTTCTTTTTCAAACTCTCGTCGATATAGACACGTAAGGCTTCCAGTTCAGGTTCGGAGAGGGGATAGATCCGACCAAAAAGAATCTCCACCCCTGGTAAGAGATCAATAGGGCAATCATAAGTCCTATGGGGTGGAAGGGTGTCCGCACCCTTCTTGTTAAATACGTCCAGGTATTCGTGGTAAGCAGCAGGAACCAGATTAATGGTTTCTGGGTCAGGCTGTAGACTCAGGAGAGGAGTGGTACTAGCAGTCCTTTCAGGGAAACAGTGCGTCTGGCAATAGCTGGAGGAAAAGGTGACGTCTCCTGTAAGCCAATCAATGTGCGGATTATGTGCCTTTAGCCAGGGAATGCCAAGAATGATGGGGAACATAGGTGAGGTTATGACATCCAACCGAAGGAATTCATGGTGACCAGAGGAGACTTGACAGGAAATAGGTGCAGTCTCTTGTGTGACCGGGCCTGATTTAATACCAGAGCCATCGGCCAGGTGAACCCGGAATCCCTGTTTCTTGGGGCACACGGGAAGCTGGTGTAAAGAAACAAATGAGGAATCCACAAAACAGCTGCAGGCCCCTGAGTCTATTATGGCGGATACTAAGAGTGTCCTTCCGGCAACAAAAAGATTAACTGGGAGAGAGATGTGAGACCGAACCTCTCCAGAAGGATGCTCCACAGGAAGCTGACTGTCAAGGTCACCTGTGGCCAGGTGACAGATGCACACCGTAGGGGGACAGGAGTGCACCGCGAGGTAGTGAACCCTATGGCTGACTGCTGCGGATAGGAAACTGGGTGGTTGTGGAAAGCGGGACCAGAGGAGCACAACCGGGATCCTAACGGAAGCTAGAGCCAAGATTCCCCAGGGCGCGGAGTCTAAGACCCAGCAGGTCTTCTCCAGGGCCTCTAGTGGTGAGGATGTTATGCTGCAGGCTGGGACCAGGTCGCGGCCCCTGGAGTTTCCTAGCTCACGCCCCGTAGGATAAGGGGAAAAGAGGGGAAGCAGCAGCACAAGATATGAGAGAACCGAATAACAAGCTGAAGGTCAAGGGTCACGAGCAGACAGGGATAGTCGGGGACAAGCCAAATATGTAACAGAGAGACAGACGTAGCACACGGCAGGCAGGAACCCAAACACACAATGCCTAACAAACACGTTGATCAGCAAAGCAGGCTTGCAGTGCACAGGTTAATATAGTGTTCTGTGATAGGGCCTGGGGTGGAGTCTGGCTGGGAGGAGATTATAAAGGAAGCCAGGTGAAAGGGCTCAGGCCCCTAAGATGAACACATGGGAAGGAAGGTAAGCTGACAGACAAACACTACTGCATATCCATGACAGTACCCTCCCTCTTATGGGCCCTCCCCCGCCTGGGCCCAGGCTTAAAGGGAAATCTCTGATGAAACCTTCTCAACAGATGAGGTGCAGCGACATCAGATGCAGCGATCCAAGACGCCTCCTCAGGACCAAAATCTCTCCAATGCACAAGGTACTGAAGAATGCCTCTGCAGAGCCGAGAATCCAGAACTTGTCTAACCTCGTACTTAAGATTATCCTCAGAGACCGAAAACGAGGTAGGGAGATGACAAGAAGATCTATTGAGGACCAAAGGCTCTCTAGGAATAAGCAAGGGCATGAGGGGATCAACAGGAATCTGAGGAGGGTCCCCTAGACCCTTAAAGGGGAACTGGTCATCTTGCACAGGACCATCAGACTGGGCAGATGTCAGTGGAACCCTGAAGTCAGGTTGGTTAGAAGGTGACATTTCTGGGTCCAATACTCCACTTTCCAGATGAAGTGGACCTGAACGTTTTTCTGGACAAAGAGAGCAAGTGTCACGAAAATGACCTTTGCCCCCACAGTAAAGACACAGACCAAGAGTTCTACGCCTAGCACGTTCCTCGGGGGATAGCCTGGTCCGACCCAGCTGCATGGGTTCCTCAGCTGGTAGGAGATGCTCTACGGGTCGAAGAGAGGGGAGCTCAGGCTGACTAAGAACCAAGGAGTGCTGGTGTTGCTTTTCTAAGGTCCTCTCCTGAAAGCGAATATCGATCTGGTTACACAAGGAGATAACGCCGGCCAGATCAGTGGGGATGGTTCTTCCTGCTAATTCATCCTTCACTCTATCAGACAGGCCATGCAAAAAGGTTGCGACTAAGGCCTCATTGTTCCAGCTCAACTCAGCCGACAGTATGCGGAAATGAAGGGCATACTGTCCCACAGAAGCAGACTCTTGGCGGAGACGTAAAAGGGCGCTGGCCGCTGAAGAGACACGAGCCGGTTCTTTGAAGATATTCCGAAAAAGTTTCAAGAAGCCAGACAGGCTAGAAACCACTGGATCATTCAGTTCCCACAGAGGGGCTGCCCAGGCTAAAGCTTCACCAGAGAGGAGGGAAATGATATAGGCTACCTTAGCCCGATCAGACAGGAAGTTTTGGGGCTGGAGCTCAAAATGAATTGTGCATTGGCTAAGGAACCCCCTGCAAGCCTTGGAGTCCCCAGAGAAACGGGAGGGAGCTGGCAGTCGTAGTGAGTGTGTGGCTGCGACTGGTGCAATAGGTGCAGCCGCTGGTTGTATTTGAGGTTGCGGATTCAGGGTTCCCAAGGAGGCCTGAAGCTGCTCAAAGCGAGAAGCCAGATCCTGGAGGAATCGCATCACCTGAGTCTGATTCGATTCCTGGGTTTCAAGTCTGCAAACTATGCCCTGCAACGGATCATCCACGGGTAACGGGATGTCAGCCGGGTTCATGGCTGATCAAACTGTCAAGGTCACCTGTGGCCAGGTGACAGATGCACACCGTAGGGGGACAGGAGTGCACCGCGAGGTAGTGAACCCTATGGCTGACTGCTGCGGATAGGAAACTGGGTGGTTGTGGAAAGCGGGACCAGAGGAGCACAACCGGGATCCTAACGGAAGCTAGAGCCAAGATTCCCCAGGGCGCGGAGTCTAAGACCCAGCAGGTCTTCTCCAGGGCCTCTAGTGGTGAGGATGTTATGCTGCAGGCTGGGACCAGGTCGCGGCCCCTGGAGTTTCCTAGCTCACGCCCCGTAGGATAAGGGGAAAAGAGGGGAAGCAGCAGCACAAGATATGAGAGAACCGAATAACAAGCTGAAGGTCAAGGGTCACGAGCAGACAGGGATAGTCGGGGACAAGCCAAATATGTAACTGAGAGACAGACGTAGCACACGGCAGGCAGGAACCCAAACACACAATGCCTAACAAACACGTTGATCAGCAAAGCAGGCTTGCAGTGCACAGGTTAATATAGTGTTCTGTGATAGGGCCTGGGGTGGAGTCTGGCTGGGAGGAGATTATAAAGGAAGCCAGGTGAAAGGGCTCAGGCCTCTAAGATGAACACATGGGAAGGAAGGTAAGCTGACAGACAAACACTACTGCATATCCATGACACTGACGAAGGCAGGTTCTACTGGTTTTTGCCGGGCAAGTCTGTATGAAGTGACCTGCTTCTCCACAATAGAGGCATAGATTGGCACGTAATCGTCTGAGACGTTCTGCCGGGGAAAGAGGCGATCTGGGGAAACTCCTGTGGCATGTCTTATGCTGAGCCTTCTTTCCAAAAGATGTGCTCAACGGGGCAGCAGGTATGCTGGGTGTAGAAGTCACAGAAAGGATTCCTTGAGTCTTTTCGTATTGCCTCTCACGTAGTCGCCGATCGATTTGGATGGCTGAGCTAATCAGTCTTTCCAAGGATGTAGGAACTTCAATTCTGGCCAGTTCATCTTTGAGAGTGTCGGAAAGACCAAGCCGAAACTGATGGCGAAGAGCAGGATCGTTCCATCGAGTGTCAGCACTCAGGACACGGAAGTCAGTGATATACTCCTCAACAGGCCTTGACCCCTGTTGTAACCTGCCAAGCTTGGATTCTGCAGACTGCTGGCGGAAGGGGTCAGCATATAGCTGATTCATAGCCGAGAAGAACGAAACTGTGGTTGCCAGAACTGGGTCATGCTGCTCCCGGAGGTGATGAGCCCAGGAGAGTGGTTCGTTCACGAGAAGGGTGATCACAAATCCCACTTTAATGTCTTCAGATCTAAAGGTCCGGGGCAGCAGGGAGAAGTAGAACTCGCAGGAGTTCCGGAAGGTTCTGAACATCGTACGATCTCCGGAAAATCGTTCGGGAATAGGCACTCTGGGTTCCGGGAGAGGAATAATTCCATGGAAGGAACTTGAATCGGTTTGAGCAGAGGGATCTGCGACAGAGGGAGAAACGCAAGCTGATGCGACTCCTATCTTGTCAGAGAGTCGCTCCTCCATGCGACTGAGATCGCTCTGTAAACTCTGCACGACATGTGTGAGTGTAGAGATTGTCTCAAACAAGTCCTCTGGTGGAGAAACCTCCCTTTCAGACTCCATCCCTGGCTGACTGGTACTGTCACGTACCTGGTTGGAGTCTGATATGATGAGGTCGGCCTCTCTTGTATCTCCAGTCCAAGCCCCACTGAGGGTAGAACAGATGGTGGCTAGGGCCAGGAGGAACACGAGTGCCTGAGGAAGTTGCTTGCAGGACTTGCTGGAACAGATGTGGCTTGGAGACCCAGACAGCCGGACAGACACCGGACACAGGAACACTTGGAGGATGGGTAGAGGTTTGAGGGGAACTCCAACCCACTTGCAGGTTCTGGGAACGAAGCTCACAGGAACAGAGGTCAGGAGGATAGCCAGGGTTCAGCAACAGACAGGCGGCACGGTACAAAGGATCAATCAGAAGCAGGGTCAGTGGAAGCCGGGATCAGAAGCCAGTAATCAGGAAGTGTTTCAGAGTCCAAAGACAGAGTCAGGGAAAGCCACAGTCAGCAACGGTTATCAAGCAGCATAACAGGAACCAGGAAGTTTTCAGGACACAGCTGAAGACCAGTCAGCACTTGCTTGAGAGTCAGGACTTCCTTAAATAGATAGGAAGTCTTGTAATCAGGCTTCAGGTCACAGCTGAGGGCAGGAAGTGCTGCCTGTCCCACACTGCCGGAATACACCCGCTGGTGGACACCGGTACTACAGTCCGTGGAACATGCATTACCACCAGCAGGTGAGATCCTTGCAGACTGGCGCCAAAGGAGATTAGGGGCGCGCACCCGCGCGAGCACATCGTCCCCGCGCACGCGCATGTGTACTAGCACTCTGGAAGGGCTGCTGCAGCCCGGGGGTGCGCGCGTCAGTATTCCGAGACTGCTGGCGAACGCGCACCTGCGCAGGAGAGTTCCTATCAGTTCTCTTACACACTGGGGACCAGTGTCAAATCACCAGGGGGAGAGTGTAGCGGGTATTTGAATTATGTGAGGACTCTGGTGGTGTGAGGTTACTCTGGGCCCCTGGGTGGCGCTGTTGCCTTGGGCCGGAGTTGAACTCACACCGCAAACTGTGCCTTTTTGTCCTCCCCTGGAGCTGGTACAGCGGGGCGGGGAACCCGCTGTGATGCAAAGGGAGAGGTCATAAAAGGGGGCGGAGGCCCTGATTTTGGGGAGAGAGTCGGAGGACGTGGACACGCCCAGGCACCTTCAGCTTGGGTGCTGGCGTTCCGGTGTTCCAGGCCTAGGCGCCCTTGGCCTAGCTGGAGCGGAGATGGAGTCCATCTCAGGCACCTTTAGCCTGGGGTGAGGTACTATGGCGGATGCCTGGGCCTCAGTACCTTCGACTGAGTTCCGCGAGGGTGGAGGAATCCGAGGGGGCCCTACGCCTTGGGTGCCCGTGTCTGAGTTCGTGAGGACTGGTGCGCAGTAACTTCTCCGAAGAGTCCGGCGCAGCATCGCTGGTGACGGAGAGGCCTCCACTTCTCCCTTGGACGGATTTCTTCCTCCGACAGGGGCAAATTGAGCGAAGGTAATTCACGTTCTATATTATCTAGTCAGTGGCAGTGACTATCCACCACTGGTGACAGCACAGTGGGCAGCAGCAAGAAGGGAAAGGATTGTGGCTCGATCTGTTCCCCATTTTCTAAAGGAGTAAGATTGTTTTATTGCTTGGCAAGAAGAATAAAACTGAGTTGTACCTATTCACTGTGTGGAACTTAGGTTACTAAGCAAAGGAGTCAGGGACGAAAGACTGGACTTGACTCTAGGACACCTACACAAAAGCCCAATCTTCTGGCCTTCACCTCTTAGCTACGGGAGGACATGGGCCGTGGTGTGTCTCATATCTCTCTCTCAGGTACCCCTAGACAACAGCCATGTAACCGATAAAGCAAGGGAGAGGGGTGAGGCCGCTACATGTGTAATTAAGGCTGGGTTCACACTGGTCCGACAAACTGGGAGCTCATGTCGCATGACGTGTGAAAATCAATGTTTCCCTATGAGAGCCGTCTTAACTGGTCCGACACAAGTCGGTCCGACTTTGAAAATGCTCCCTGCACTACTTTGGTCCGACTTTGATCCTACTTCAGCCCATTGAATATCATTGAAGTCGGATCAAAGTAGGATCCTTGTCCTAACCATCCGACTTTTGACATCCGACATGGTGATTACAGCAGCAGTAAAAGGAATTTATCTCACCCTGGGATTGTTTTGATTGGTCAAAGGACAAGTCAGACTAGCACAAAGTCGGATCAAAGTAGTATCCTGTTCATGAAAGTCAGATGGATGTCGGTCCAATGTAGGATCAATGTAGGACTGATGTCGCAGAGCAAAGTAGGATGAAAGTTGTATGACTGTCGTGTCGTACCAGTGTGAACCCAGCCTGATATGTGTTCGGGTTTAAAGGGATGAGGTGGCAACCCTATACACACTGACCACTACACTACACACTGACCACTACACTATACACTGACCACTACACTACACACTGACCACTACACACTGACCACTACGCACTGACCACCACACACTGACCACTACACTACACAGTGACCACTACACACTGACCACTACACTACACACTGACCACTACACACTGACCACTACACTACACACTGACCACTGCACACTGACCACTACACTACACACTGACCACTACACACTGACCACTACACTACACACTGACCACTACACACTGACCACTACACTACACACTGACCACTGCACACTGACCACTACACACTGACCACTACACATTGCACACTGACCACTACACACTGACCACTACACATTGCACACTGACCACTACACACCACACTGACCACTACACTACACACTGACCACTGCACACTGACCACTACACACCACTACACTAAACACTGACCACTACACACTGACCACCACAGACTGACCACTACACTACACACTGACCACTGCACACTGACCACTACACACTGACCACTACACTACACACTGACCACTACACACTGACCACTGCACACTGACCGCTACACACTGCTGCACTACACACTGACCACGGCACACTGACCACTACACACTGACCACTACACACCGACCACTACACACTGACCACTACACACCACTACACTACACACTGACCACTACACACTGACCACTACACATTGCACACTGACCACTACACACTGACCACTACACATTGCACACTGACCACTACACACTGACCACTACACACCACTACACTACACACTGACCACTACACTACACACTGACCACTGCACACTGACCACTACACACCACTACACTACACACTGACCACTACACACTGCACTCTGACCACTACACACTGACCACTACACATTGCACACTGACCACTACACACTGACCACTACACATTGCACACTGACCACTACACACCACTACACTACACACTGACCACTACACACTGACCACTACACTGCACACTGACCACTACACACTATACACTACATACTGACCGCTACACAATACTCTACCCACAGACCAATACACTATACACACAATACACTACACACAATACACTATACACTACACTACACCGGGGCCTAGGCCCCCCTCGCAACCCCCACGCTACGCCACTGGGTTGCAGTATGGCAATAAAAAAAAACAGGTGTTAGGAGGCAGCAGTAGCTCCTTCTGAACACCTGCTAGCCGCTGCTATTCCACCCTCTGAAAAGCGATCTACCACAGATCACTTTTCAAAAGCTAGTAAGCATTACAGCCTGTCTGAAGGAGCCCTTACTGTAGGGAGCTATTGCTGTAACAATTTTATAAATAAATACCACCATAATGGTAAAAAAGAAAGCAGAGACCTCTTTCAGGTTAAAGTAAAATGCTGACTGTGTTGAATATGTGATTATTGTATCTCGTGTTTTGAGATAATTCTGAGACAAGATGTGTCTTTAAGGTCCTCTGCCACTGATATTTGATAGGTTTCTCTTCTCCAAAAAGCTTCTCTGCCTGTATAACTCCAATACTTCACAGCTTAGATGCTTTTTGAAAGAGGATTATACACCTTCCCAGATAGCAAGTAATTCTGCTACAAGATTGAAAATTACTTGCCAAGCAGGGGAGAGCTGGCAGCCTTAGGCCTGGGGGGAAAGTCCAGTCAAGTGGCCCATAGAGTGTGGAAAAGTGATGGATCAAGGAAAACAGTCTCAAGCCCTGTACACACGATCGGTTTAACTGATGAAAACCGTCCGATGGATTGTTTTCATCAGACAAACCGATCGTGTATGGGACCCATCGGTCTTTTTTCCATCGGTTTTAAAAAATAGAACATGTTTTAAAATTATCCGATGGATAAAAAACCGATAGCAAATTCCGAACGTCTGTGGGCAAGTCCATCGGATAAAAAACCCACGCATGCTGCTACAGGACATGAGACGCATGAGGGCGGATATAGTATTTGTCCAGGAGACACACTTCCGGGAAAATAACATACCGATACTGACAAATAGACACTTTCCCTTGGTGTTCCATTCAAAGTACACAGACACGAAGTCTAGGGGGGTGTCCATCCTCATCTCGGCCAGGGTCCCATGGAAGACTATTGACTGCGACAGATGCGCAGGGCCGCTACTTATATTTAAAAGGCATGATGGGTGATAAAAAGATTACACTGGCGAACCTCTATGCCCCGAATGAACGCCAGGACACGTTCGTCAGGAAGCGCATGGAGCAGCTCCAACGCTTTGCTGTGGGACAGCTCATAGTGGGTGGGGACCTGAACTTGCCATTGATCCCGATGGAAGACACTTCATCCGGGACTTCCTCTACCTCTCGAGACTTACGCAAGCGTATTGGAAATACGCTTAGCTCTGCCCAATTGATAGACGTCTGGCGCCTAATGCACCCAGGGGAACGCGACTTCACCTTTTTTTCAAAACCACACCAGTCATACTCGCGTATTGACTACTTCTTGATTCCCCATAGGCAACTGCATGCGATCCGGGAGACTTACATCGGATCTATTACGTGGTCCAATTAGGCTTAGGTACTCAATGACCGACACAAAGACGGGGCACCGCCATCCGTGGAGACTAAATGAAAGCCTCTTACAGGACCCGGTGGTCCTGGCCGATTTGGTCAGGGAATTTGAATGTTATTTCAATACAAACAAAACCGGAGATAGTGACCCCGGGGTGGTGTGGGAGGCCCACAAAGCGGTGATCCGGGGGACCCTCATTGGTCATGGCTCCAGGCTAAAATGCGAGCGGACGGCGCAGCTTGACCTACTCCTTGCCAAATTACAAGACCTTGAAGCAGCCCATAAGGCTGCACCATCCAGACAGGTGGGAATGGACCTAGACTTGGTACGGTCGCAGCTGAAAGATCTCCTCCTATTTAAGGCTAAGGCGTCGATGCAGATCTGCCGCAGGAAATCATACGAGGCAGGCAATAAATGTGGTAGATTGCTGGCCAGAACGCTGCAGGCGCAGCGGGCGGCGGCCTACATACCACATATTTAGACCACAAACAGGCAGAAGGCTAGTCTTCCCCAACACATCATGTGAGAGTTTGGGGCCTTCTACCGCTCCCTCTACAATCTACCAGACGCGAATCCCACACCGGAGACCATACAGGACTACCTAGACCGCTCCCTCATGCCCTCACTCCCGGTGGAGACACGAGCTGCCCTGGAGGAACCCATTACGTTGACGGAAGTCCAGGTGACCCTTAAGAACACCAAGCCGGGCATTATGTGGGTTTATATGTGTGTAATTGATTGATTTTAATATGAATCACTTAGTTATTCTATTACATGTGATTCTTGTTCTACATCCAAGTTACGGCAATGGTTTCTATACATTCCTATGACTATTGTTTCATGTATATGTAATACTTGTAGTAGAACCTGTTATATAGTGTATTTGATTTGCCTGTATTTACAATCCATTGGTATTGTGGTTATTGGCATCTTTTACATTCTCCTCTCTCTCTGGTTGCCAGTAGCTGCACGCATTATGCATACATTTTCCTTCCTCCTCCTTCCCCTTTCCTCCCCCCCTTCCCCCCCCCTTTTTTATCAATCACTTTTATCAACAATTTTTTCAATGAACATAGACTGTGGATGGCCGCTGTTTTTATCAGTCTCCCTTCTAGTTATTATTGTGTCATCCACAGCCTCATTGTTTAGATGTAAACGCCGTAGTCCCTCGAGGTAGCGTTGGCCCCTGTTCTCCCGTTTCTGGGCTCACTGCTGTGACAGTCGAGGGAGCTTTCACTGCCTCCTTTAGTGCAATACTTTGCTCATGCTATCATTCATGCTCGGTTAAAAAACCGCCGTGAATAATGTCATTTAAAACAGGGGAACAGCTTGTTCCCCACACACGGTCGTTTTTCACGTAATTTTTTCTCTTGACGAGAAAAACGACCGTCTGTGGGCTCCGCGGCAGTGTTTCCCTATGGGAAACACTGCCGCGGAAAACATGTCGAAAACAACGACGAGAAAAATTAGAACATGTTCTAATTTTTCTCGTCGTTTTTAATGCCGTTTTTCTCGTCGAAAAAAACGACAGAAAGCCCACAGACTATCGTTTTTCTCGTCGAATGGGAAAAATGTCGTTTTTTTCGACTAGAAAAACGGCCGTGTGTACGCGGCATAAGACCTGGCAGCTATGGAACATCTTTAGATTCTCGGACGATGGGCAGACCCTTAGAGGGGCTGAGCAGCCCACCTGAGCCCCTGCCTGGAATACCCGCACCCCGGAAGTGTTGTTACACCAACACCCCCCGCCCTCAGTGTGCCAGAGACCCACAGGAGACATGAAAACTATATAGTATAGTCACCCTGGACGGGAGACAGGTGTACCTGATCCCCTGACCCCCCCTACCCCCTCCCTCTTCCCCCTCTTCCTCCTTTGTCCCCCCTTGACTTCTTTCTCGCTCGTTTCTTGCTTCTAGCTTTCTTTTCTTTTCCTTTTCCTTTTGTTGGGCCCTATCCAACTCTTTTCACAGGAGGCACTACGTCTCTAGTTTCTGTTTCCTTTTAGATAAACGGGAAAAATGAAGGGGGAGCTGCGTTCACGGGACCCGGGCACTCTTGCATCTGATATATCCCGAAGGTAGATGAGTAGATATATTGGAACCCCGGGGGGACCTTACCCCTCCCTGGGGAGTGTGCACATACCAGAGGGGCATGGGTGGGAGGAGGATCCCACCTTATGCTTCCCACAAGAGTTGCCAGTTGTATTATTTACTGTATGTGTATGTATGATATGTACTGCCGGGGTCCATGTGGGCCGGCTTCTTTGATGAAAAATTAAAAATTTTGAAAAAAAAAAAACCCACGCATGCTCAGAATCCAGTCGACGCATGCTCAGAAGCATTGAACTTCCTTTTTCTCGGCTCATCGGAGTGTTTTACGTCACCGCGTTTGGGACGGTCGGTTTTTTGACTGATGGTGTGTAGGCAAGACTGATGGAAGTCAGCTTCATCGGATTTCCGATGGACAAAACCATCGGATTAGAATCCATAGGATATCCGATCGTGTGACTTTTCATGATCACAAGGGTGGGCGGAGGACAATGTGGCCCTCCAGAGCCCCTGCCAGGGGCTGACTGGCATCTTTTGACATTTTTGCACACGTTTAAAAAAGAATTTTAGGCCTGAAGATTACACAAAACCCCCAAACATTATATATTTCTTGAAAGCAGACACCCTAGACAATAGAATAGTGGTAGTTTTTTTATGTCACACAATAATACCGCAAGGGTCTAGGAAACTGAAAATTTCGGTAAAAAAACACACTAAAGTGAAATTTAGGGCAAACAAACGCAATAAATTACCCACATTTTTGGAAATATATAAAAGACTAAGGCCCCTTTCACACGGGACGGATCCCCGCTGAGCCAGCGGACCCCTGCTGAGCCGGCGGATGACAGGGTGGTCCCCGCACACTGTGCAGGGACCGCCCTGTCAGATCTCCGCTCACCCCTATGGGGGGATCGGATGAACACGGACTGTCTGTCCGTGTTCATCGGATCCGCTATGCAGACCCCCCCTCCATTCTGAGACATACAAAAAATAGCAGGTAGACTCAAAATCAGTTTACTGCAGCAGATCACGCAGCGATTGCAATTGTTTGCCAGAGGTTAAAGCCTATCCTTACCGCTCACTGGCTGGTTGCTAAAGGTTACAACACATCATTTCTGCTTGCCGATTGGTAGATAGAGGTTACTGCACATTATTAGCACTCACTGATTGGTTGCTAGGGGTTACAGAACATCATTACCACTTACTGATTGGTTGCTAGAGATTAAAGCAGATCACTTCTGTTCGCTGATTGGTTGCTACAGGTTAATGCACATCATTACCACTCACTGAGCAGTGAAGCAATCCCAAATAATTAAGCAAGTAAAGCGGCACATTAATACACATACTACAAGAGAGGTTCAGAGACTGCGGACATACTGCAGGAGAGGTCCAGAGACTGCGGACATACTGCAGGAGACAACCAGAGACTGCGGACATACTGCAGGAGACAACCAGAGACTGTGGACATACTGCAGGAGACAGTTAAAGACTACGGACATACTGCAGGAGACAGTTAAAGACTACGGACATACTACAGGAGACAGTTAAAGACTACGGACATAATGCAGGAGACAGTTAAAGACATACTGCAGGAGATTACCAGAGACTGCCCGGGAGCTTCACTGACACGCCCACTCCGATCACTATTCTGAGCATACAGGCTGCGTGGGGTGGGATCAAAGCGTTAGTGGAGCTCCTGGCCCCACCCCCTCTCTGCTTGCTAGCACGGGAATACAGCCTCCCGTGTCCTCGGTGCACTCTGCAAAGCCGTCATCGGGGCCCCAAATTCACGGGTAGCGCGGGGCCACCTACAAATATTGGGCCCAGGGCAGGTGTCCCGTTTGCCCTGCGCTAAAGACTGCTCAGTACACACATATTTGAGGGCAGAAAAATGAATATGAAACATTGCTTGGAAGTGGGGTACAATTGTCTGTTTTGGCAGAGTTCCAAGATGATGACATGATTTTAGTTTTTTTTTACAAAGCTGGAAAGCTTTGTAAAAAGCTCCACCTTTTTTGCCGAAGTTTCACACATGGAGACACCCCAAAGTATCCACTGTAGCACCTGTGTGGGACACCCTAAAAGGGTTGTTCTGGTGTCCCACACAGGTGCTCCAGAGTACAGCTGTAGAAACAGCTGCTGAGTGTCCTCTCCTTTACACTGAATCCAGTTTGTATTTCACATTCTATTTACAAACACATCATCTAGACAACAATGTTTATAAACGTTGTTTTAATACAAATAGGCATGACCAAATGTGGTTTACCGGTATCTGCGCAAAACAGCGTATTTTTGACGAAGGATGTTTACTTCGAACGATTATACTTTGGCCACTAACCTGAAAGTTGCCATTTTCAAATGTTCAACCAGTCAATCAAAGCACATGGAGCAACATGCAAGTATAATAATCAAATTAGTAATAACACAGGAGAAATACTTACTTTTTGCTAGCATTTTTTTGATCTTCCTGTACTGCTCCGGCTCCCTCAGCTTCAGGTCAGACCACCTTTTTCTCAGCTGCTCCTTGGATCTCCGGACGCCAAATTCATGGTACAGACTCCTCACCACTTTGCTTATTATTTTGGCCTTTCTGAGATTAGGGGTCTTGTACGACCCATGCTTCCCATCATAATCTCTACTCCACAAGATCTCCACCATCTCTGCCATTTCTGCAAAGGACATATTACTGGCCTAGTATCTTCTCCTGGATCGGGACCTTTCCGTCTCCGGGCTTTCCTCGTTGGTACTTAATATAACACGCACCTGCTGTGTCACCGCCATGTTGTGTACCACTGTGCGCCGAACGAGAAAGGACGGGGAATATCCTATAAAGAACGTCAGGGGCGGGCGACGCGGGCAGGGTGTTTCACGCATGCGCAGGGTATATAATGATAGCACTCATGTGTCGTAACTACGTTGTTTGCGCGGAGTAAGGAGGACCGGAAGTGCCGAACATCATAAACGAAGGTAAAAATGAAACTTGGGCCATCAGTGGCCTATACTGATTCATGATTAAAGGCCTATATTGGGATAAGATTAGGACAGTTTAGGCTGACCTAGTGTTTTTGCCTTGTGTTTTATCTTGCAGAAAATATGCAGAAATTTAAGAATCCTGCAATAATGTCAGCATTTATTGATAAATATAAGGAGCTCAGAAACTTATGGGACCTAAAACACAGTTTGTACCATAACTGTGACGTAAGGAAGGCAACAATTGACAGATTTGTTGAATTTATGAAGACCTGGATCCCAGAGGCAGACTATAACATTTTGAATAATGAAATCAATAACGTGAGGAATATGTACAATAAGCAGCACAAAGAAATCCGCAAATCACGGAGATCAAGAGCAGCAGCAGACAAAGTGCATGTCCCCAAGCTATGGTACTACGAACACTTGTGTTTTCTGGACGACCAGATTGAGGCCAGGGAATCACTTTCGAACCTTCCCTCCAGCCTTCCCTCCACCCCTCCCTCCACCCCTGCAGAGGGTGCTGAGGAGCTACCTGACCTGGAAGAGCCGGATCTGCATATCTATAGCCAAGTAGAGTATTTTACAACATATTTATTGTCCTAGAATTATTGTTGGGAACTAGATGTTTAGTATTCCCAAATTTAAGAATTAAACCAAAAAAAAACTACATATCAATAGACAGTAGTGTAAGTGGTAAGAAGAATACTGTGCTAATGAAAAAATGAAAAATTACTAATGGAAGCCAAGCTGCGACACATACAAAACATGTGAAACCATGCAAAAGCAAAATATAAAGAGAAAGAAAGTCGTGCTAAATGTGATGGGCCCTGTGATGGTAGTCAAAAAAAAATTATAAATTGGTTTGACAATTGATGTATAAAAAGGGGGCAAGTGAAATATCAAAAGCCCAAATTATATCAAATAACATCAATCACCAAGTGACTAGTGATAATACATAAACAGACCAAATGTAATACATTTAAACCACATTGATCGTACCAGTGAAAACATTAGATGAAACTTAAGTGAATAAAACCTCAAATTAAAAAAAGTGTGTACACATCTGAATGTATGAAGAAACAAACTTAAATGGTATTCAAGCTGGAATTCACATAGGCATGACACATATGCACATACTGAATAACCATAAAAATAAACACAAAAACAAAGTTCAAAATTAATGAAATAAATGGAGAGGGTATAGGAAGTCCACTCCTGATAAAAGCAAGTCTAAATTACAAGGTGCTTAGTGGAGAAAGAAGGGGGGTTGAGGAAATTGTATTGAGAAGGAAGTAATAGAAATGATAGATGTGAATCCACCAAAACTGCAGTCAAGGTTTCTCCCCGTGATGAACGTCAAAATAAAATGGGTAACCTTACCAGATGAGATGGACCTCCACAAGTGGCAAGGTCAACAACGCCTGCAGATACAACCCTCTGCGCGGTCTTGAGATGGTTTTCAGGGCGTCACAGTGCCGATGTTCAGACACCTCCTCTGCCTCTGGTATCTCTCCTCTGTCCGTTTGAGAGATAGTATCTCCCAGCCTCAACAGGGGCCAAACACTCCTCCAATATCGATGCAGCATATGAGGAGATCAGAGAAAAACTTGGATAGTGTATTACCTCAAGGTAATAGATGGTTTATTCCAAAATAGCAAATAAAAAATATATACAAACATTTGAAAAATTTAAAAAATCCGGCATAAAATTCCTATGCGTGCGCCCGTGCTCGCGGGGTCACGTGGGTGGGTAGTGACGTCAGTGCGTGGCACTGCCCTGACTAGTTTCGTTACACGTAATGTTCTCAAAGGGCACGGGCGACGCACTGAATCGTCACTCTATATACTCTCATGAAGTGCAACCAAGCCTCTCTTTCGTTTGGCGGCCATGATGGTGAAAACATAACCAGCCCTCATTTTCATTATTCTCCGAGGGAGAGGGGGCGGATACAGGACCACCATTCAATACTGTAAATAACTCTTCCCAGACGAAAGGGAGGCTTGAAACCAAGCCTCATTCTCCCATGGTAATTACAGACATAAATATAATGCAAAAAATAGAACTTATGCAATATAAACAGTTTACGATCAGGACATGTATAAAAACGTTTATTAAAGAATTTGATAAGAAGTGTCATAATTAGCACTCAGACATATTTCATGTTACCCCAATCAAAGGGATCACCATTCAATATGTCAAATCCTCTAGGTCGTGTGATAATATATATATCCAGTTCATGAAGACAACAAAGGGGGACATCAGAAGAGGTCTCCCCAAAGCGAAATTACTGGCTGGGTTGTGACAGATACAAATCATCAAGGCCTAAAATAAAATGAAATAAAAAATAGAAAATATCTGTATTGGTGGAAAGTGGTGCAGAACTCGTCTATCATCATCCAACCAAATAATACAGAAGGGATCAGTATTCATGCGTTGTCAATAAATGCATTAATTTCTATATCGACATTTAGACCTAGGGGTCTAAGGCATTTAACCCTGTATATCCAACTCATTTCGAGTTTGGATATGGCTCTCCTTTTAGGTCCCCCTCTCCAATGGCTTTTAAGTTTATCGATTGCTAAGAACGATGTTCCTCTAGGATCCCTGTTGTGAACCTCCCGGTAATGTCTGGACACAGAGTGTCCCTTTAAAACCCCTCCTAATATTGCCGATGTGCTCATTAAGCCTCACCTGAAAAGCATGTACAGTACGTCCAATGTACTGCAACCCGCATGGACAAATAAAAAGGTACACCACATGGGTAGTTGAACACGTGATGAAAGATTTAATATCGAAATTTTGTGAAGTGCTAATAGAGACAAAAATTGTGATCTTTCGTTCCTTGATGTGGTTAATGCTGCAAACAGCACATCTCTTACATTTATGGTACCCTACCCAGTTTTGGTTTGTTAGTTGGGGGGTCACAAGCATTCGGTGCCAGGGAATCTTTCAGGGAGGGAACACCCCTGAAAACTACCTGAGGTTTCTCAGGAAGAATAGGTCCCAACACTACGTCGTCATTGATGATATGCCAGTGTTTACGGATCAACTTCTTCACCAAAAAATGTTGGTTAGAGAAACCCGTAACGAAAGGCCGGGCAAAACTGTCTTTGACACCATTCGTCACTTTTTTCTCAGCCAAAAGCTGGCTTCTGTCCAGCTGTTCCACCTCTAGAACTTTCTGTTCCAAATCTTTGGCCGAGTATCCTTTCTCCAAGAACCTGCTGGTCAGAATCCCAGCCTGTTCCTTGAAGTCACACAGTTTAGTACAATTACGGCTTAAACGTACTGTGAGGGGGTTAGCTCGGCAGCGGGTGTGTGTGACCCCCGAGATGGGCTCCCCACACAAAAACAGGCCCAGCAAACGGAGGTTGTGGTTTTCAAAATCAAAAAGGTGCGGTTTATTTTCTATTTACAGTGACAAAACACAGCAAAGCAAAAGAAACATAAACAAAATAAATCCTGGTCAACTTGACCTCTGACTAAACATACAGGTTTCCTAACTAACAACTGGGATCAGCCTAGTGCTGTCCTAGTCCCTAAGTCCCTGGTTTTAAATGTCCAAGCAAATAGCCACACAGGCTTTGTCTCACCGCACAGGGGTTCACTCTCCCTAGACAGTCCACACAGGTCTGGTTCCAGGCATGAGCAAACACCTAATGAATCTGGGAGTTTTTATAGAGGCCTAAATGAGCTGACAAGCTTCAGCTGGCCTCATCAACTCCCTGTCTGTACGACGCCCCACACTCTCCCTAGAGGTATGAGTCATCCATGAGCCCACTAGCCTTATACAACTCTCCACCTAGTTGTATAAGTCGGCGTAAAGCCTGAATCTGGGCGAAATATATCTACCCCCCTGGATGCAACCAGGTGACTTTACCTTCCTGCTGTCACATACCCCCCCCTCTTGTTTTAACCTCGGGGTTGGAACACCAGCAATCAGGCATTCATGTACTCGAGACAAAGCATCCACATTCCCCATTTGAACGCCAGGGCGATGCTTTACTGTGAAGTTGAATTCCTGGAGGGCCAGGAACCACCTATTCACTCTTCTATTTGTTTCCTTGTTTTGAGCCATCCACTTTAACGGAGCGTGATCCGTAACCATGTCAAAGTGCCTACCTAGCAGGTAGTACCGAAGGGAATCTAGAGCCCACTTCACCGCTAAACACTCCTTTTCAACGGTGGCGTAATTTACCTCATGGGACTTCAACTTCCTGCTGAGGTAAATGACTGGGTGCTCTTCCCCGTTCCAGACCTGGGACAATACTGCTCCTAACCCCACATCTGACGCATCACTTTGTACGACAAAGTCTTTAGAGAAGTCGGGTGAGTACAACACTGGCTGGCTACATAAGGCTTGTTTCAAGAATTGGAATGCTGCCTCAGCCTCGGGGGTCCATTTAATCATGACCGACCCTTTCCCCTTCGTCAGGTTGGTTAGGGGCACAGCCTTAGAAGCAAAGTGGGGAATGAATCGCCGATAATACCCAGCGATTCCCAGAAAGGCTCGTACCTGCTTCTTGCTGTTGGGACGTGGCCAACTCTGGATGGCCTCGACTTTGTTGAGTTGGGGTTTTATTACTCCCCTCCCAATGGTGTACCCAAGATATTTGGCCTCCTCCTGCCCAATGGTACACTTCTTGGGGTTAGCCGTAAACCCCGCTTCCCGAACAGAGTCCAGGACTGCTTGCACTTTTGGCAGATGTGAGGCCCAATCTGTGCTATGGACAATTATGTCATCCAGGTAAGCCGCAGCATACTTCCGATGGGGCCTCAGCATCTGGTCCATTTTCCGCTGGAATGTGGCCGGCGCATTCTGTAACCCGAACGGCATTCTTTTATATTGGAACGCCCCGTCTGGGGTTACAAATGCGGTTTTCTCTTTGGCGGACTTGGCCAGGGGGATTTGCCAATACCCTTTTGTGAGGTCAAGAGTCGTCATGTATCGGGCTGTTCCCAGCCGGTCGATCAACTCATCTATACGTGGCATGGGGTAGGTGTCAAATTTTGTAACTTTGTTCAACTGACGAAAATCGTTACAAAATCGCCAGCTCCCATCCGGTTTAGGCACCAACACAATGGGACTAGACCAATCACTTTGGGACTCCTCTATCACCCCTAAGTTCAGCATTTTCTGTACTTCCTCCCGTATTGCCTCCCGTCGGGCCTCTGGGATCCGATAGGGTTTTAACTTCACCCTTTCACCGGGCGGGGTAATGATGTCATGCTCTACCCCAGATGTTTGTCCCGGCAGCTCAGAGAATACCTCCTTGTTGCGAAGCACAAACTCCTTAACCTCCTGTTGTTGGGGTTGTGACAAGGTGGCTGCTATTCCAACCTCAGGAATCACGCAACCAGTTTGAGCTGGTGACCAAGTGTCTGCGACTAGGGACTCTCTATCCCTCCAGGCTTTCAACAGATTAACGTGATAGATCTGTTCGGGCTTTCGCCTTCCTGGTTGTCTGACCTTGTAATCCACTTCGCTCACTTTTTCCATTATCTCGTAGGGGCCTTGCCATTTGGCAAGGAATTTACTTTCAACCGTAGGGACAAGTACCAGTATCCTATCCCCCGGGGAAAAGGTACGGGTCTTGGCTCCACGGTTGTACACTCTCTGCTGTGCTAACTGCGCTTGGGCCAAATGTTCCTTCACGATGGGCATTACCTGTGCAATTCGGTCTTGCATCAGGGCGACATGCTCAATCACACTCCTGTGGGGAGAACTCTCACTTTCCCAAGTTTCCTTGGCAATATCCAACAGCCCTCTTGGGTGTCTCCCATACAGTAACTCAAAGGGGGAGAATCCCGTAGAGGATTGGGGCACCTCCCTAATAGCAAACATCAGATAAGGAAGTAGACAGTCCCAATCCTTTCCATCTCTATCCACCACTTTCTTCAACATTTGTTTTAGGGTTTTGTTGAACCTTTCAACCAGCCCATCGGTTTGGGGGTGATACACAGATGTACGTAATTGCGTCACTTTGAACAATTTACACAGCTCCTTCATAACCCGGGACATAAAGGGTGTACCTTGGTCCGTAAGCAGTTCTTTACAAATACCCACCCGGCTAAACACAAGAGATAGCTCTTTGGCTATGGTTTTGGCCGAGGTATTTCGGAGAGGGATCGCTTCTGGATAACGGGTGGCATAGTCCATTATAACTAATATGTACTGGTGCCCCCTAGCGGACTTGATTATAGGACCTACCAAATCCATGGCGATCCTCTCAAACGGGACCTCAATGATGGGTAGAGGGACCAGCGGGCTACGGAAATGTGGCATCGGGGCCGACCTCTGACACACAGGGCAGGAGGAACAATAATTTTCTATGTCCTTCATCACCCCCGGCCAATAGAATCTCTGTAATACCCTCTCTCGGGTTTTCTCTGTCCCCAGATGACCTCCAAGAATGTGCCCATGGGCCAACTCCAACACCAACTTCCTGTAAGGTTTGGGCACCACAAGCTGCTCAACGGTTTCTTCTGCCCTTTTTGCCACCCGATACAGTAGGTCCTTCTCTACGCTGAAGTATGGGTAAGTGCAGGTATTATCTGGGTTCACTAACTCGCCATCTATTTTCACTACGTTTTCCCGTGCCTTTATTAGGGCGGGGTCTTTCAACTGTTCTGTGGCAAAGTTTTCCCTGTGAACCTCAAGATCAGAAAACTCCACAGACGGTAGGTTTTCGTCTGAGGAGGTGGGCTCCTCTCCAGTTTCTTGAGTCTCCCCTGCCAATACTGATAAGGGAAATTCCGGAGAGTCCTCACCACTCTCAGGGGAGTTCTGGCTATCACATTCCTGGTACATAGGGGCACCAGTGGGGGCTCAGGATCATCCCACAGTTCCCAGAACTTCGGAAAATCCCTTCCCACAATGGCGTCATGCGGTAACTGAGATACTAAGCCCACTGGATGAGAGAGGGTACCTTTGGGGGTCTCGAAACACACTGTAGTCACTGGATACTCTCGGGTGTCCCCATGCACACAAATAACAGCTACCTTGCTATTCCCAGAGACCTCTGTTTTAACTAACTCAGCCTTTATCAGGGTCACAAGGCTACCTGAATCCAACAATACCACAACATTTCTACCATTAACACACATTTTGCATAAATGTTTCTCAGTTCCTCGAATGGCAGTGCATGCGACTGTCGCACACAGCGACTGACGTCTGCCCGTCAGAAAGTCACACTGCATGGGTTCCTCCACAACCGGGCAATTGGCTGCAACATGTCCCGCTTGCCGGCAGCGGTAGCAAACGATCCTTCTTGCGGCCTCTTGAGCCGCTGATTTCCCAGGCTGTTCTCGCCAAACTTGGGGTAGAGCTCCCACCCTCTCACTCTCTCCACCCTCACCCCTTGGAATCCTCTTATCCGCCCCTGGGGATGGTCTGGTCTTAGGGTGGAAAGTCCGAGTGTCTCTGGAAGAGGCCATCAGGTTCTCTGTAGCCAAGTATTTCTCCACACGATCCACAAGACCATCGGCCGTCTCTGGGTCTCCATGGCTTACCCACTTTTGGATGGCAGTAGGAAGAGCTCTCAAAAACCGATCCATTACAACACGTTCCACAATCTTTGGTGCGGACAAAGTCTCTGGCTGTAGCCACTTTCTGCTCAGGTGAATGAGATCATACATTTGAGACCTGGGGGGTTTTCCAAGCTGGAAAGTCCAGTTATGCACACGCTGAGCCCGGACAGCCTGGGTGACACCCAGCCTTGCCAATATTTCAGCGATTCACCAGTTAACAGAGGAGCCACCAGTCCAGCCCACTGCTCCTCAGGCCACTTTTCTCTTTCAGCGGTCCTTTCAAATGTGGTCAAAAATACCTCTGGATCATCCTCTCCAGTCATTTTTGTCAATAAACGACTCACCCCAAAGGACGCGGCATTAGTGGGACGGCTTTCCTCACTGGTCTGCGGACGTTGCTGCATTACTGCTTCCATCTGTTGTTGTAGTCTCTGCTCTTGCTTCTGCAACAGGTCTATGAAGCGGGCCTCAGATTGCTGCTGGGCTTGTTGCTGAGCCTCCAGACTCTGTTGCAAAGTTGCGTTTGTCTGCTGCTGGGCTGCAAGGCTCTGTTGATGAGCTTGCTGCTGGGCTGCGAAGTTCTTTTGCAAACCTGCATTTGTCTGCTGTTGATTGGCATTTGCTAGAGCCAGCTGCTTCAGTATCTCCTCCATGCTGGCTTAAAAAAAAAACTGCCCGCATTCTCCACCAACTGTGAGGGGGTTAGCTCGGCAGCGGGTGTGTGTGACCCCCGAGATGGGCTCCCCACACAAAAACAGGCCCAGCAAACGGAGGTTGTGGTTTTCAAAATCAAAAAGGTGCGGTTTATTTTCTATTTACAGTGACAAAACACAGCAAAGCAAAAGAAACATAAACAAAATAAATCCTGGTCAACTTGACCTCTGACTAAACATACAGGTTTCCTAACTAACAACTGGGATCAGCCTAGTGCTGTCCTAGTCCCTAAGTCCCTGGTTTTAAATGTCCAAGCAAATAGCCACACAGGCTTTGTCTCACCACACAGGGGTTCACTCTCCCTAGACAGTCCACACAGGTCTGGTTCCAGGCATGAGCAAACACCTAATGAATCTGGGAGTTTTTATAGAGGCCTAAATGAGCTGACAAGCTTCAGCTGGCCTCATCAACTCCCTGTCTGTACGACGCCCCACACTCTCCCTAGAGGTATGAGTCATCCATGAGCCCACTAGCCTTATACAACTCTCCACCTAGTTGTATAAGTTGGCGTAAAGCCTGAATCTGGGCGAAATATATCTACCCCCCTGGATGCAACCAGGTGACTTTACCTTCCTGCTGTCACAGTACATACTGACTCTTTGGAACTGAATTAAGCCACGAGTGATGATGGCAGCTGTCACGGGGGATGAAAGCATTTCTATCAGTGGTCTTAAAATATGTTAAGGTGATAAACTGACCATCCTCTACTTTTATGAAGATCTAAAAAGTTGATAGAATTTTGATCCGCTTCATATTTAAACTGTATACCCCTGTCGTTAGTATTTAGAGACTCCATGAAAGAATCAAACGAGTCTCTGTGTCCTCTCCATAGGAGGAGGACGTTGTCTATGTACCTGGCCCACAAGACCAACTCGGGTCTCCGATCAGCATAAACAACGTCCTCCTCCCATTTACCCATGAACAGCTCCGTTAGCCTGTCCCCAGAAGAAATCTCCTTATTGGATAAGGGACTTAAGTTTGCACCACCACAAAAGCTAAACAAATTCCAAACTTACATGGATATACATAAGTACATTAGAAAACGCAGTATGAAAAGGTACATTATGTCTAATCCCATCAAACCCAATAGAATCTGTTCACCCTGCTTGCGAGGAGAGTACCAGAAGACACAGAGGGATGGATGGATGGATAAAGCAAAAGGAGAGCCGGATATCGAGCCAAGGTCGGGGCGGGCAGCAGACAGCGTAAACAGGAGGACTAGCCGATTCGGTACACAAGAAGTCTGGTTAAGTAGGTTACAGGCAGGGAGCTCTGAAACAAGTGTTGCTCAAGCAACCAGAAACTGGTCTGAGTGCAATTTAAATAGTGAGGCACATGGGAGGCTGGACAGGAAGTAGCAGGAAGGAAGAATATATTAAGCCACAGGTGAAGCCGGCGACACCCATAGCTGCAGAGTGCAGCCAGAGCTGAACACAAGCTAGTGGAACAACAGGTGCCAGCCGACCTACAGCAGTATAGGTAAGACACAGATCAGCTCCTCAGCTGATCTGTGACTGTACCCCCCTCTTACGAGGTCCCCCTACACGTCTGGGGGCTGGCTTGGAGGGAAATTTCCGATGGAATTTGGTCACCAAGCGTGGGGCTGAGACATCTGCAGCAGGAACCCAAGACCTCTCCTCTGGACCGTAGCCCTTCCAATCAATCAGATAGAGCAGCTTCCCTCTGGAGTATTTGGAGTCCAATATATCTTTAATCTCATACTGATCCGTGGTATCGGCCACAGGAGCGGGGCGAGAAGAAGGGCGAGAGAAGCGATTGAGGACCAGTGGCCTGAGCAGAGAAACATGAAAGGCTTTGGGGATCCTGAGATGAGAGGGCAGACGGAGCTTGAACGCAACTGGATTGATCTAAAGGAGAATGGGAAAGGGACCAATGAAGCGAGGGGCAAATTTCATTGAGGGCACCCGGAGTCGGATGTGCTTGGTAGAGAGCCAGACTCTATCGCCAGGTAGGAACTTAGGAGCCAGACGGCGATGATGATCTGCTGCCGTTTTATGCCTGGAAGCAGCCAGATGAAGATTCTTAGAGACTTCTGCCCAGATAGAGTTGAAGGTCCTTTGGGTTTCCGCTGCTGCTGGTACAAGGGGAGAAATAGGAACAGGGAAGGGAACAGATGGATGCTGCCTGTAAACAGTGAAGAAGGGAGATTTTCCAGAACTGGCATTGGAGTGTTGGTTTAAGGCAAACTCTGCCCAGGGCAAAAGGTCCACCCAGTCATCTTGGTGGGCTGAGATGAAGGCACGGAGAAAACGTTCTACATTTTGATTGTCACGTTCCGTTTGCCCATTGGACTGGGGATGAAAGGCAGAAGAAAAATCCAATTTAAAACCAAACCGAGCAGTAAATTGAACTCCTCTGTCAGAGAGGATATGTGAAGGCATCCCATGAAGACGAAAGATCTCCTTGATAAAAGTTGTGGCAAGACTGGGAGCAGAAGGTAGGCCTGGCAGAGGGATCAAGTGACACATTTTGGAGAACCGATCCACCATTACCCAGATGACTGTGGAACCTGTGGAGAGGGGCAGATCCGAGATAAAATCCATGGAAATACAGCGCCAAGGTATATCGGGAACTGGTAAGGGCAGAAGCAACCCGGCTGGGGCGGATGTGGAAGACTTGGATAGTACACAAACCGTACAAGCTTGAATGTACTCTTTGACTTCCTTACGAAGAGAGGGCCATCAGTAATGATGCTGAAGAAGGTCACAAGTACGAAGTATACCAGGATGTCCAGAGAACTTGGAGTCATAAGCCCACGCAAGGAGTTTGGGACAAAGTGCAGGAACTACAAAAGTTTTACCCGGGGGAGGCTGCGTAGACCGGAGCTGAGTAGTAGCTAGAATTTGATGCGGAGGGATGATGGGACCAGGATCGAGGTGATTCTCAGAATCATTGACATCGAAGGACCTGGACAAGGCATCGGCACAAAGGTTTTTGGCACCAGGACGAAAGGTAATATTGAACTTGAAGCGGGCGAAAAAGAGGGCCCAGTGAGCTTGGCGTGGGTTCAAGCGTTTTGCGGATTGTAAATACTGCAGGTTTTTATGATCAGTATAGATGGTAATGCAATGGGGAGAACCCTCTAGAAGATGTCGCCATTCTTGAAGAGCTAGTTTAATAGCCAGTAGCTCACTGTCCCCAATGGTATTGTTCTTTTCCGCATCAGAAAACTTCTTGGAAAAGAATCTGCAAGGCTGAGACTTGCCCTTCCGAGCTTAGAGTAGGACGGCACCGACTCCTACTGAGGATGCATCAACTTCCATAGAAAAGGGTTTTGTAATGTCCGGACGTAGGAGAATTGGGGCGGAGAGGAAGGCTGCCTTGAGTTTGTGGAAAGCATCAATGGCTTCAGCAATGGCTTCAGGGGACCAGAGCCGGGCATTGACACCCTTGCGGGTGAGAGATGTAATAGGGGCCACCAAGGTGGAGTAATTACGAATGAATTGGCGATAGTAATTGATGAAGCCCAAAAAGCATTGGGTGGCTTTAAGACCAGAGGGCTGGGGCCACTCAGAGATGGCCCGAAGTTTGGCTCGGTCCATGAGGAGACCCTGTGATGAGATTATGTAGCCCAGAAATGGAACTTGTGTTTGTTCAAATAGGCACTTCTCCAATTTAGCATATAGACAATTGTCCCGTAGACGCTGTAGCACAGCTTTCACATGGAGACGATGGGTGAGTAAGTCTGGTGAGAAAATAAGAATATCATCCAGATATACAATAACACAGACATACAGAAGGTCGCGGAAGATCTCATTAACCAAATTTTGGCAGACAGCTGGGGCATTGCATAAGCCAAAGGGCATCACAAGATATTCATAATGTCCGTCCCTGGTGTTAAAGGCAGTCTTCCACTCATCTCCTTCCCGGATTCTTATTAAATTGTAGGCCCCTCTAAGATCCAATTTGGTAAAAACATGAGAACCTTGCAGTCTGTCAAAGAGTTCCGAAATTAAAGGAAGAGGGTATCGATTCTTCACGGTAATGGCGTTAAGGCCCCTGTAGTCGATGCATGGACGGAGTGAACCATCTTTTTTCCATACAAAGAAAAATCCGGCTCCGGCAGGTGAGTTTGATTTCCTGATGAAACCCTTTTGCAGGTTTTCCTGAATGTATTCAGACATGGCTTGTGTCTCTGGGATAGATAGAGTGTAGACTCGGCCTCGAGGAGGAGAGGTCCCTGGTAACAGATCAATGGAGCAGTCATAGTCTCTGTGAGAAGGAAGGCGATCAGTGGACTTTTTGCAGAAAACATCTCGGAAGGACTGATTTTGGGAAGGCAACATGGGAGTTTTGGAGGTTTCAGCCAGAGGAATGGAAGGTGGTGGTATTACCTTGGAAACGCATTGTTGCTGACACTGAGGACCCCAAGCCAATACTTGTCCAGAGTTCCAATCAAGATGCGGGGAGTGTTTCTGCAACCATGGAAGACCCAGAATGATGGGACTGGAGGATTTAGGCAGAATTAGTAAAGTGATTTCATCACCATGCAAAACCCCAAGGCGTAACGCCATAGGAGGGGTTTTAAACCCGATGGGGCTCATTGGCAAGAAGGAGCCATCTCCTGCAGTCCCGGAGAGGGGTATAGCCAGGGCAACAAAGGGAATGCCCAACTCTGAAGCCAAAGATTTCTCAATGAAATTCCCGGCTGCTCCGGAGTCCACATATGCAGAGAGTTGATAGGCATTTTGAGCCCAGTGGATAGACACGGGTAGGGTGAAACGAGAGAGGCTGACAGAATTAAAGGAACGGTCTAGATCACCTCTCTATGAGCGACCTAGACCCTGGAGTTTCCCGAATGGACTGGACAGGAGTTCAAGAGATGTCCTTTATCGCCGCAATAAAGGCACAAGCCCAAACCCATGCGCCGGGCACGTTCCTCTGGAGAGAGGCGAGTTCGCCCAAGCTGCATAGGTTCTTCCAACGTTTGAGAGGTTGAAGACAGAGAGGGTTCCACAAATCTTTGGAGTGCCTGTGCTGGACGGCCAGCAGGGGGATGACTGGATCTGGATCTCTCCAGGGCCCGCTCCTGGAAACGAATGTCTATTTAAACGCTTAATGCGATTAAATCATCCAAAGTGGTAGGAATGGTGCATCCAGCGAGTTCATCCTTTACACGCTCAGATAGGCCTTACCAGAAGGTAGCGGTAAGAGCCTCATTATTCCATTTGAGTTCAGTGGCCAGCGTTCGGAATTGAACTGCGTATTGACCGACTGTCATTCCTTGCTGACAGAGACGAAGGAGGGCCCCAGCAGCAGAAGACACTCTGCCGGGCTCATCAAAAGTTTTCCGGAAAGCATCCAAAAAGGCCTGGAGGTCGGAGGTGATAGAATCGTGTTGTTCCCAGAGTGGGGAGGCCCAAGCTAGGGCATCACAAGAAAGTAGAGAGATGATATATGCGACTTTGGTGCGATCAGTTGGAAAATGGTGGCTGGAAAGTTCAAAGTGGATGGAACACTGATTAATGAAGCCACGACAAGCCTTAGGGTCGCCAGAAAAACAAGGTGGTGGTGGCAGATGCAAGCAGGGATTGCCTGGAGAGGCAGGTAACACGGGAGCAGATGAGGCAGAAGCAGGAGCAGAAGGAGCTGAAGTTGCAGCGACTTGCAGGCGATCCAGGCGGGAGGCAAGATCCTGTAGAAACAGCATTATTTGCTCTTGATTTGCTTGCTGGGAGTTAAGTCGCTGAACTAGATGTTGCATCTGGTCCTCAGTCAGTGGACGACTCTCTGAGGAGCTCATGGCTTGAGCAAACTGTCACAATGGTACTGAAGTGAGCTCACAGGCGAGCAGGTGACTAGGGATGAGCTTCGTGTTCGCGTCGAACACACGTTCGACTCGAACATCGGGCGTTCGATCGTTCGACGAAGAATGAACATTATGGTCCGTTCGCGCTAAATTCGTGTTGCGCGACACGGCCCATAATTCACTGCGGCATCGCAGTGCATTGCTGGCTGATGACTGGCCAAACATGCACTACGACCCGCATGCTTGGCCAATCACAGCGCGGAAAAAACGGAGAGCCGTAATAGGCCAAAGCCAGGGTGGCTTTGGCCAATTATGGCTCAGGGGGTTTAGTACACGCCCCACACTATATAAGGCCGCCTGGAAGTCGGCCTTGTGTAGTGTGTTGGCGTTTGTGAAAGAGGAAGTTTCAGAGAGATAGACAGTGTCATTTATATTGAGTTAGATAGAGCAGGCAGGCGAGTCAGTTAGCTGCTGTTACAGTGTGTAGAGGATATATATGCATCCTAGGTGTTGTATATATATTTATACACTGTATTGAGTAGACATGTGCATTCGTTTTCGTCCGAATGCATTTTCGTCCGAATTTCAGCTATTTTCGTTATCGTTTTAACAAACGAAAACGAAAGCACAGAATCCGAAAACCGAAAGATCCGACATAAACAAATGCTTTTTCTTTTTCGTACATCACGGGACACAGAGCGACTTAGTCATTACTAATGGGTTATATAATTTACCTTCAGGTGCTGGCACTGGCAACTTCCAAACCGGAAGTACCCTCCCCTATATAAGCCTCTCCCATCCGGGAGCACCTCAGTTTTTTGCCAGTGTCTAAGGTGTTGGCCAAAGAATAACATGTGTTTTCACTGGGCTTGCGTACAGGTTCTTTTACGGGCCTTAGTAAGCTGTTCCGGATCCCACCAAAAAAGCTTCATAGCTAAACGGTCGGTACCCGGGCCTTGCAACAGAAGAGCAAGGTTTTGCCTGTAATGCCTCTCTTAGGAGGGCTGGACCCTGGGATCCAGAGCTCTGGTCATACCCATGACCAAGATGTTTTCTGTGCAGGGTGCTATACAGGTCCAGGGGAGTGGAATCCTTGGGAACACGGTCCCTGAAGGTTTAATTACAATGCCTGCCGTGATAGGTGAAGTTTGGGCTTCTGTGGACCAAACAGAGTCCTGCGGCGGGGAACAGGTAAGTGGGGGCCCCCAGGAACTTGGTTCTATTGGGGGACCCCCAAGCCTAATTTGTCTTTCTGTCTGTTACCTAACGATATTCCCGCTAATATCTGTGTATGCCTGTAACTACTGAAAAATGTAAAATTTTAATAGTAGTCAAGAAAAAAAAAAAAAAAAAAAGAGGACCGCGGTACCTGTGTTAAACCACTAGAGGCCGCTGTGGTCCATTTTTTCTTGTCATGTGGATCTTTGGTTTTCTCAAGTCAAAAGATCCAGGCAGTTGGTAAGTTCTCTGTGGGAATCCACTTCCTCTGCCCTGTTGCTGCGCTCATCCACCGCACAGGCCCTCCGGCAAAAAGGGCCCTGGCTCCTAGTCCCTGCTTGGTTTCGAAAAGGGCGCCAATGGCGCACGGGCGCGCGCGGGCGCGTGCATGCGCCTCCTATGAAAAAAAAGGGGCGGGGCGGGTGGATGACGCTCGATGCGCGCCCCGTCGCTTCTGCGCATGTGCAGGCCTCCCAGCATGTATAAAAGACACAGTACAGGTGTCAGCTGGATGCAAACAGAGCTAGCAACAAACAGTGGCACACAGAGGCGGTTGATGCAGGCATCCCCATAGAAAGGCACTTTAGTGGACACCAGCTGGTATATAGCAGCAACTGTGTTAGACTATTACCAGCAAAATTGGTGTATGACGACGGGAATACCTCAGCTTTGTGCTTAAAGGATATGTCGTCCAGACGCTCCGGAAATAAGTCTTCCAGGAAGCCAAAGGGGTCTCCATCGGGCTCTGAGGATATTGGGCATGCTTGTACTGCACCAATCTCCCCTGAGAATTCAGAGGTCAGTAGCCGTAGGAACCCCGCAGGAGTGCCTGGTGCTGCGGCTGTCCCCAGTCCACCTGCTCCTGTATATATAACAGAGGAGGTTTTATCCTCAACTCTGGGAGGATTGGAAGAGAGATTAACAGCATTGATCGCTGCTTCCCTGTCACAGGGAAAGCGCGTCCGATCTCCGTCTCCTCCTTCAGAGTGCCTGTTAGTGGAGGAACAGCCCCACACAGAGATCGACCTACCTGAAGGGGATCAGGATGAGGTTGATTCAGTTATGGAGGAATCAACAGTGGAAGAACCTTTCTCAGCATCTCAGGCTGAAAGATTATGGGTTCAGTCTCTGACTAACATGGTCCGATCAGCATTTAAAATGCCTCTGGCGGAACCATCAACCACTACGGTTTCCTCGCTGGGGTCGCTGAAAGCTCCCCAGGCTGTCTGTTCCTTCCCAATCCACCCTTTATTGGAAGGGCTTATTTACCAGGATTGGGAGCATCCTGATAAAATATTTACTCCCCCCAAGAGATTTCCGGTGATCTATCCCATGGAGGATAAGTTCATAAAAAAATGGAGGGTCCCTACAGTGGATGCAGCCATCTCTTCTGTGAACAAATCACTGACATGTCCAGTAGATAATGTTCCAATGTTCAAAGACCCAATAGATAAAAAATTGGAGTCTTTACTAAAATCTGCTTTCTCTACAGCAAGCATGGTGACACAACCTGCGGTAGCAGCGATTGGAGTCTGCCAAGCGGTGAAAGATCAGTTGAAACAAGTCTTAAGGGACTTACCAGATCAGCAGGCTCTTGCCCTAGCTGACCTACCTAGAGCCTTGTGTTTTGCGGTGGACGCCATAAAGGATACAATCCAACAGGCCTCCCGCTTTACGCTGTCTGTAGTACATATGCGTAGGCTTCTATGGCTCAAAAACTGGTCTGCTGAAGCTCCCTGTAAGAAATTGCTGGTTAGCTTCCCATTTCATGGAGAACGCTTATTTGGAGAAGATCTGGACAAATATATCCAGAAAATTTCTGCCGGTAAAAGTTCACTCTTACCGGTTAAGAACAAGAGTAGAAGTCCTTCTTTTAAGAGGCCTACTTCTCCAGTCCCTGGCACATCGGCTGTGAAACAGTTCCGACGGCCTCCGCGGTCAAATTCAGGGGGCAGAAATCAGGGACAATCACAGGGTAACAAGAAACCTTGGGTCAAGAGAGGTACAAAACCTCCCCCCAAGTCATGAAGGGTTGCCCCCACTCAATCGGGTGGGGGGAAGACTTCAGTTGTTCACAGAGACCTGGCGGGACACCATCAGAGACAGATGGGTGCTCTCCGCAGTAAGTCTGGGATACAAGCTGGAGTTAAAAGACACTCCTCCTGCCCAATTTATGAGGTCAAACGTGCCAAGCGATCCCCAGAAGAGAGGATCCCTCCTTCTGGCACTAGAACAACTTTTGCTCCAAGGTGTAATCATGAAGGTTCCCCTGGAAGAAAGCGGGTTCGGGTTTTACTTGAACCTTTTCACAGTCCCCAAACCAAATGGGGACGTGAGGCCCATATTAAATCTAAAAGGGCTAAACAAGTTCCTAAATATCAGGACTTTTCGGATGGAGTCGATCCGATCGGTGGCCACCGCCCTACAAGGGCAGGAATGGTTAGCCTCGATCGACATAAGGGATGCTTATCTGCATATTCCCATCTTTCCGGCCCACCAGAAATTTCTACGCTTTGCAGTAGAAGGGCGCGATTTTCAGTTCAGAGCCTTACCTTTTGGTCTGGCCACAGCACCACGAGTGTTCACAAAAATTCTGGCCCCACTATTGGCCAATCTAAGAACACAAGGTGTAACGATAATGGCATATCTAGACGACCTGCTACTAATAGACCACTCAGTGGAAAAGCTGGAAGTAGCTATTCACAAGACAATCAAGTATCTGGAATATCACGGTTGGATTATCAACCGGGACAAGTCAGCTCTAAGACCAGTCAGAAGTCTGGAATACTTAGGGCTAAGGCTGGATTCAAATCAGAGAAAGATTTTCTTACCTCCAGAAAAGGTGTCGTCTTTAAAAGATTTGACCCACTTAGTGGGTACAAAAAGAAAACCATCCATACGCCTGTGCATGAGGCTGCTGGGAAAAATGGTGGCTTCATTCGAAGCAGTACCCTACGGTCAATTCCATTCAAGGAACTTGCAGAGGGCCATACTGTCAGCCTGGAACAAAAAAGTTCAGGCTTTAGACTTACCAATGTCCCTGTCCCCTTCCGTTCGCAAGAGCCTCCATTGGTGGTTGGTGCCCCAGAATCTGGAAAAAGGGAAACCCTTCAGTCCGGTTTCTTGGAAGGTGGTCACTACAGATGCCAGCCTCATAGGCTGGGGGGCAGTACTGGAGCAATGGTCTCTCCAGGGCAAGTGGTCAGAAGCAGAGAAGGCCCTGCCCATCAATCTCTTAGAGATACGAGCAACCCGGTATGCCCTAGTAGCATGGACATCCAAACTCCAAGGGTCCCCTGTCAGAATTCAATCAGACAATGCCACAGCAGTGGCATATATCAATCACCAGGGGGGCACCAGGAGTCGTGCAGCCCAGAGTGAAGCGAATTGCATCCTGGAATGGGCAGAAAGATATGTCCCAGCCATATCCGCGGTTTTCATCCCAGGAGTGGAAAATTGGAAAGCGGACTTTTTAAGTCGCCAGCAATTATGCCCGGGGGAATGGTCTCTTCACCCCGAGGTTTTCCAGGCAATATGCCAGCGGTGGGGAACACCGGATGTAGATCTGCTAGCATTCAGATTCAACACAAAGGTGGACAGATTTGTGTCTCGCACAAGGGATCCCCTAGCTTGCGGCTCGGATGCCCTAGTGTTCCCTTGGGATCAGTTCAAGCTGATATATGCATTCCCACCGCCACAATTGTTACCGCGATTAATCCGCAGAATCAGGGTAGAAAAGAAACCAGTGATTCTGGTGGCTCCAGCGTGGCCCCGAAGGGCATGGTATGCGGAGATTGTAAAAATGTCAGTGAGGAGTCCTTGGACCCTCCCACATCGTCCGGACCTGCTGTCGCAAGGACCGATATACCACTCTTCCTTACCAGCCCTAGGTTTAACGGCCTGGCTATTGAAGCCCACATTCTGAAAAAGAGAGGGCTCTCTAATCCTGTGGTATCTACCATGATCAATGCCAGGAAGCCGGTATCCAGGCAGATCTATTATAGGGTCTGGAAGGCGTACATTACATGGTGTGAGGCCAAGAAATGGCATCCACGTAAGTACGTAATAGGTAGGATTTTGGACTTCCTACAGTGGGCTGTAGATAGGAAGCTGGCCTTGAGTACTATCAAGGGTCAGATTTCGGCCTTGTCAATATTTGTTCAAAGGCCCTTGGCTTCGCATTCACTAGTCAAAGCTTTCATACAAGGAGTGATGCGTATTAGCCCTCCGGTTAGTATTCCCATATGTCCATGGGACTTAAACCTGGTTCTGTCGGTTCTACAGAAACAACCGTTTGAACCATTGCAACACATTTCCTTGGTTCTTCTCACCAGGAAATTGATTTTCTTAGTAGCCATTTGTTCGGCTAAAAGAGTATCGGAATTAGCCGCCTTGTCCTGTAAGGAGCCATATCTGGTTGTCCATAAGGACAGAGTAGTATTACGTCCTCATCCAGCCTTTCTTCCTAAGGTGGTATCGAGGTTTCATTTGAACCAAGATGTGGTTCTTCCTTCTTTTTTCCCCAAACCTAGCTCGGTAGAGGAAAAGTTATTGCATTCTTTGGATGTAGTAAGAGCAGTTAAAGCTTATCTAAAAGCCACTGCTCAGATTCGCAGAACGGATACTTTGTTTATTCTGCCGGAAGGCCCCAGAAAGGGTCAGGCAGCATCAAAATCTACTTTAGCCAAGTGGATTCGACAGGTCATAATACAAGCCTATGGCTTGAGAAAGAGACCGCCTCCATTCAAAGTTAGGGCGCACTCCACAAGAGCAGTTGGAACTTCATGGGCAGTGCATCACCAGGCCTCCCTGGCTCAAGTCTGTAAGGCCGCAACATGGTCTTCAGTACACACGTTTACTAGATTCTACCAGGTAGACGTTAGAAGTCAGGAGGATGTCGCCTTTGGGCGCAGTGTGTTGCAGGCCGCAAAAGATCCTCATGCCTGATGGCGCCCAGCTTATGTATAGTGTATCCCTCCCCTCATTTGGCATTGCTTTGGGACGTCCCATTAGTAATGACTAAGTCGCTCTGTGTCCCGTGATGTACGAAAAAGAAAAAGGGATTTTTATAACAGCTTACCTGTAAAATCCTTTTCTTGGAGTACATCACGGGACACAGAGCTCCCACCCCTCTTTTTGGGACACTTATTGCTTTGCTACAAAACTGAGGTGCTCCCGGATGGGAGGGGCTTATATAGGGGAGGGTACTTCCGGTTTGGAAGTTGCCAGTGCCAGCACCTGAAGGTAAACTATATTCCCATTAGTAATGACTAAGTCGCTCTGTGTGATGTACTCCAAGAAAAGGATTTTACAGGTAAGCTGTTATAAAAATCCCTTTATTTTCGTTTTCGTTGCTACAACAGTTCGATACAGATAGGAGATTCGACGTGACGCTGACAATAACAATCTGTGTCTATCGAACCTGTGGTCGAATGTGCCTAACCTTAACTCTATTAGTCCAAGATTATTCTACATAGGAGAGAAAAGATTCGACATTATAGAGAGAAAAGATTCGACATAGGAGAGAAAGATTCAACATAGGAGAGAAAAGATTCGACATAGGAGAGAAAAGATTCGACATAGGAGAGAAAAGATTCGACATAGGAGAGAAAAGATTTGTTATTATAGAGAGAAAAGATTCGACATAGAGAGAAAAGATCACTGCTGGAATTGGGTGGGGGAAGTAAAATAAAAATAAAGTTGGTGATGAATGTTATTGGCTGATTGTAACCAAAGAGGAGGAGCAGTAAAATAGCTAGAATGACGAAGATTCGACAAAGCATCGAAAGTTAGAAGATTCGACGGTGCAGCAAAACTGTACGATGCTGCAATCGTACATTTCCGGTCAAATGCATCCGCCCATAGGCTATAGAAGAATTCTAATGTTGGTTGACTAGTAATAGTAATGAATAAATATAATTATTACTAGTCATACAACATTAGAATTCTTCTATAGCTTGTGGGCGGAACAATCGACCGGAAATGTATGATTGCAGCGTCGTACAGTTTCACTGCTCCGTCGAATCTTCTTTGAACATTCGACAGACACCATAAGCCTTCAATGACAGATTCAACCTTAATTAATTCAGATTTTCGGACGAATGCAATTTCTAACGAAAAACGAAATAAATAAAAACGAATTTCGGGAGTAACTAAATAAATAAATTTTTCGGACGAAAACGAAATTCCGAAACGAAATATTTCAATGTGCACATGTCTAGTATTAAGTTTAGCTTAGCTAGATCCGTTCCTGTTAGTCTCTATACTGTGACAGGCAGGCATGTGATTGTGCTAGCTGCAGACAGTCAGTGTTTCACTTAGGCCCCATGCACACGAGACGCCGGTGCAAACTCTGCTGAACACACGTTTTTAAAGGCTAAAACCGGCGTTTAAAAACGCCCGTTTTGCCGCGATTTTAGCAGCGTTTTACCGCGTTTGCGTCTATAGGCGTTTAGTTAAGAAACATCATAAGACCCTCCCTAAGCTCAAAAAACATTATTATTTAACCATTTCAGCCATTTTGGGAGACCAGCAGCTGAGAGAGCAGCAGTGTACTTATATTTAGCGTATCACTTGCCACATCATCTGCCACAAGCTGTGGATTGTCCACTTGCCACGTCACCTGATACGTCACCTGGCCACGTCACCTGCCACAAGTTGTGAATTGTCCACTTGCTACGTCACCTGCCACGTCACCTGGCCACAAGTTGTGGATTGTCCACTTGCCACATCACCTGGCCACGTCACCTGGCCATGTCACCTGCCACGTCACCTGCCACAAGTTGTGGATTGTCCACCTGCCACGTCACCTGGCCACATCACCTGCCACATCACCTGGCCACGTCACCTGCCACAATTTGTGGATTGTCCACCTGCCACATCACCTGGCCACGTCCCCTGCCACGTCACCTGCCACAATTTGTGGATTGTCCACCTGCCACGTCACCTGGCCACATCACCTGGCCACGTCATCTGGCCACATCACCTGCCACAATTTGTGGATTGTCCACTTGCCACGTCACCTGCCACGTCACCTGGCCACAAGTTGTGGATTGTCCACTTGCCACATCACCTGGCCACGTCACCTGGCCACGTCACCTGGCCATGTCACCTGCCACGTCACCTGCCACAAGTTGTGGAATGTTCACTTGCCACGTCACCTGCCACGTCACGTGGCCACGTCACCTGCCACAAGTTGTGCATTGTCCACTTGCCACGTCACCTGCCACAAGTTGTGGATTGTCTACAGTGCAATGCAAGCAATTACATTTTTTTTCATATTTTTTTGATGGTTTTTCATCATTTGCCATCATTTTTGAGATTTCTAATGTAAAAAAATAGGTCACCTTTAAAAACGCTAATAAACGAAATTGCGGCAAAACGCCGGTACCGCGTTTCGCGTCTGAAACGTGGAAAACTTTTGCGTCTGAACCCATTTTTTTGCTTCTGGAAAAACGAGGTTAAACGCAACTGCCTAAAAACGGCAATAAACGAGACTGTGTGCATGGACACATAGGATAACATTGAATGGGTTCAGGAGCAGTTGAAAAAAGTGTCCAACTGCCTCTGAACGCGCGTTCAACAGCAAATAACAGCGTCTCGTGTGCATGGGGCCTTAGTGTACTACTGTGTGCTTTGCATAGCGATCACCTAAAGCTCACCTGGATACAGTTATTCTCTATACTGTGACAGTTAGTACTTTAAGAAAACCAAAGCTGCGCAATATGTGAATAACACTCGTAGTAAAATCAAGCTGGTATGTACAGAAATCTGTCCCTACTTATAGGGCAAACTGCCTGTTGTTGGTCTGAATCAACACCGAATCAATTCATAAATAATGTAAATAATAAAGTCTTATTCAAACAGAAAATAGTGATGAGTTCTGAACAGTCATAAGTCTTGCCAAGGTGCTCCTTAGTAGCTATTGGTGACTTCACGCTTCAGACACCCAATGAAAAGTGCTATCTATGTATTTGATAGAAAAGGGTTCCTCCACCAATGAATGTCACTGCCGCTTACCAGAACATTTGATCCCATCAGAGATCAATATATGCAGACAGCTGTTACCCCTGCCAGGGTCTCTGGATAAATCAATCACAGTCAGCTATTCAACTGGATGAAACGCCAAAACTTCCCAAATGTCACGATGTTGTGATGTCATAAGGAAAGAAAAGCCACCATAGCGTAAATCCGATAAGAGTAGCTTTTATTAAGAGTTAAAAATTGCACTTACAGTTAGTTGCAAATAAAAGGCATGTGGTATATCGTAGCCGGCCGGCTAAAACAGCCCGTTCCTTCCAGGACTCGTGTGTATGTTGGTGACGTCAGCACGCCGCTCCTCCCTACGCCGTTTCGTCACAAATGACGTCGTCCTGGGGCACGGGCGGCGTGCTGACCCACCGCCAATTATACTGCTCAGTACTGAGGGACCGCCCTAATCTGATCTCTCGGTGTTCCTGCCGCGTCTATCGCCATTTTGGCTCTGGGCAAAATTGCGCAATAAATGAACTTCCAGATCAGAAAGATCGTATCCCGATTTTCACTATATTGAATAGTATACACTTAGATGGATCACCATATCACCAAATTACTTATTTACATAAGGAAAAAGGTTATAGTAAAATTAAAATTACAAGAATCGTTCCAGTCCGTCTCCGGAATGCGCACGCAGACTGGTGGTGTCTCATGCCACATCGCGGGGGTATGTGAAGCGATTGATGCTATCAGTCCCTCGTTTCCAACAGGACATTATAGAAAACCTCAAACCGTCCGGTCTGATGCATAGTTGTTTACCATGCTTCAAGAGCTCGTCCAGCAGTAGAGGGCCATCTAATGTTCAGACTCGGCATTGCTAGAGGCCTGTATGATAGCAGGCCTCTTCACAAAGCTAAACATCAGAGCCTGATCAATATATTATATGAAAAAACATTTAAAAAACATTTAAAAAACATTTGTTTAAATAAAAAAGTTTTAATAAAAAAGTTTTAAAATTTGAGAAATTAAAAATAAAAAAGGTAAATGTATTGTGTTATAACCCCCTGTGTCAATACAGATGGTGGAAGAATTGGAACATTTAGCCGAATAGTTACTTAAGGGGCTGTGAGGGGGTTAACTCGGTAGCGGGAGTGTGTGACCCCCTGGTTGGGCTCCCCACACAAAAACAGGGCCAGCAGACGGAGGTTGTGGTTTTCAAAATCAAAAGGTGCGGTTTATTTCTCTATGTACAGTGACAAAAACACAGCAAAGCCAAAAAGAAACAAACAAAATAAATCCTGGTCAGTTTGACCTCTGACTAAACATGCAGGTTTCCTAAACTAACAACTGGGATCAGCCTGGTGCTGTCCTAGTCCCTAAGTCCCTGGTTTAGTAAAAGTCCAAACAAATAGCCACACAGGCTTTGCCTCACCGCACAGGGGTTCACTCTCCCTAGACAGTCCACACAGGTCTGGTTCCAGGCATGAGCTAACATCTAATGAAGCTGGGAGTTTTTATAGAGGCCTTAAACGAACTGACAGGCTTCAGCTGGTCTCATCAACTCCCTGCCTGCACGACGCCCAGCCCTCTCCCTAGAGGTATGAGTCATCCATGAGCCTACTAGCCTCAGCTGGGCTTATACAACTCTCCACCCTAGTTGTATAAGTCAGCATAAAGCCTGAATCTGGGAGAAATATATCTACCCCCCTGGATGCAACCAGGTGACTTTACCTTCCTGCTGTCACAGGGCTAAAACATATAGTGGGATCCAATAGGGAAGTTAATGTCCATGGTATAAAGGTCCCACCTGACATATGGTGTGTAAACATGTTAGTATCCTATAGTACTCCATCAGTGAAACTCTCAAATAAAAAGGGTCTCCACAGGAGGCCCTTGTTCAACTATTTGCCCTCATGTTGTCATGACCCCCGTATAGAGGGAAGTGAAATGATCAACTTCCGAAGGGCAATCCCAGACGCTCTCAGCATCGGGAAAACTCCCGAAGAGGCCCAACGTGTTCTTAATCGTGGCTGCCCACTATACAAACAAATATTATTTTATGGGATTGTTCTGCCATAACAACCGAGAGATCAGATCCAGTTCACATATCTCATATGTAAATGAAAAAAAGGGGCAATAAGCTACAATCAAAATAACCAGCACTTATCGATGAGGCTTTCCTAGGCATTATCGATAAATGCGTTTACATCTATATCGATGTTCAGGCCGTAGGGGGTATAACACCGAACCCTGTAAACCAGGACATTTCTATCCTGGATATCTCTTTCACCAAAGAACCCCCCCTCCAGTGTGGACTATATCTATCTATACCAAGAAAGATAGTACCTGCTGGGTTGCGTTGGTGATGCAAGTCATAATGTCTGGAGACTGAGTGATCTTTAAAACCACTTTTAATATTAGAAATATGCTCTCCTAGACGCACTTGCATAGATCTTTTGGTCCTGCCTATGTATTGCATACCACAGGGACATTCCAAGAGGTATACCATACCCGTAGAGCTACAAGTCACAAAGAACTCTATTTTGTGTTCTCTGGAGGTACTTGTTGATCTAAATGAAATCGTTTTCTTTGATTTAATTTTATTTAATGTGCAGACCTGACACCTGCGACACTGATAGTACCCCGAAATATTCTGGAAGAAGGAGACTTTTTTGGGGGGAGGATTCACCACATTGGGTGCTACCCTATCTCTCAATGAAGGGACACCTAAAGATGACTTCAGGAGCTGCTGGTAAAACTGTATTGATAATTTGATCGGTCTTCAATAGATGCCAGTGCTTCCGTAGAATCTTCTTCACTAGATAGTGTTGAGTGGAATAGGTAGTGATAAGAGGTATGACTGGTTTAGTCCGGTTTTTCTTAGCTTTCCCATCTAGTAGAACCGATCTTTCAATTTGTTTGACTTCTTTTATTGTCACCTCCAAAGAATTGGCATCATATCCCTTATCTATCAATCTTTTTTTCAAGATGTTTGATTGAAAAACATAGTCAGATATATCCGAACAGTTCCGCCTCATTCTTAGGAATTGGCTTTTCGGAACTGAATTAAGCCATGATTCCTTATGGCAGCTTCCCAGAGGGATATAAGCATTTCGATCCGTCTGCTTAAAATATGAGATTGTTTTGAAATCTGTTCCCTCCTTTATTACTGTGAGGTCCAGAAAATTAATTCTATCCTGACTTGCCTCATGGACAAAACGTATCCCCCTATCGTTCAGATTAATCTTAACGAAAAATTCGTCCAGTTGGGAGGCCGTCCCCTCCCATATGAGGAGGACGTCATCAATGTACCGCGCCCAAAATTTGAGGCAAGGGTTCCGGTCACAATAGATGACGTCCTCCTCCCATTTGGCCATGAACAAGTTTGCCAGACTAGGGGCGTACTTGGCCCCCATAGCAACACCCCTTATTTGTCTATAGAAATTGTGGCTGAACCAAAAGTAATTGTGGTCGGCCGCATACTCTAATAATTCCATAATAACGGACTGTTGCTCTTGGGGGATTTTAGAAAACAAATCCAGATAGTACTTAACTGCAAAGAGTCCCATTCCATGTGGTATGACCGTATACAAGGAGGTTACATCGGCCATGACCATCCAAGTGTGTTCTGTTGCTTTTTGATTAGCCAATAAGTTGATCACGTGCCTAGTGTCCCTAAGGTATGACGGCATTTGTTGTACCAGCGGGACGTGATGGAATCAATTCCACTTATTATCGGGCGACCTGGGGGGCAAGTGAGGCTCTTATGTATTTTAGGTAGGCAATAAAGGATAGGAACCCTTGGTGCCTTCGGGATCAGGAAGAGTTGTTCTTTCTCATTAAGGATGCCCAATTGGCCACCTTTATGAACCAAGGTTTCCAATGTTTTTTTATATTGGACGATAGGATTCCCTAATAAGGGCACATATGTTTCACCATCTCCCACAATTCAAGATAATTCCTGGAGATAGTCCATTCGATCCAGAATGACTATCCCCCCTCCCTTATCGGCTGGGCGGATAACTAGCTCTTTATTGTTACACAGAGAGTCTAGACCTTTTTTCAAATCATTGCATCAGACCGGACGGTTTGAGGTTTTCTATAATGTCCTGTTGGAAACGAGGGACTGATAGCATCAATCGCTTCACATATCACAACATCGTGACATTTGGGAAGTTTTGGCATTTCATCCAGGAGAATAGCTGACTGTGATTGATTTATCCAGAGACCCTGGCAGGGGTAACAGCCATCTGCATATATTGATCTCTGATGGGATCAAATGTTCTGGTAAGCGGCAGTGACATTCGTTGGTGGAGGAACCCTTTTCTATCAAATACATAGCACTTTTCATTGGGTGTCTGAAGCGTGAAGTCACCAATAGCTACTAAGGAGCACCTTGGCAAGACTTATGACTGTTCAGAACTCATCACTATTTTCTGTTTGAATAAGACTTTATTATTTACATTATTTATGAATTGATTCGGTGTTGATTCAGACCAACAACAGGCAGTTTGCCCTATAAGTAGGGACAGATTTCTGTACATACCAGCTTGATTTCACTTACGAGTGTTATTCACATATTGCGCAGCTTTGGTTTTCTTAAAGGACCTGAACGGATGCTCCATGTACCCCTATGGAGCCACGGATGTCAGCAGTGACATGTCCGCTAACATCCGACCCGCTCCGATCCGCCAAAGTGTGACGGAGGAAAACCCTACTTTTCCATCCATCTGCGGATCGGATCGGATGACAACGGACTCTAGAGTCTACGGTCTGTCGTCATCCGATCCCCCATAGGGGAGAGCGGTGCTTTGACAGGTCGGTCCCTGCACAGTGTGCGGAGACAGACCTGTCATCTGCCTGCTCAGCGGGGATCGACGGAGCGATCCCCGCTGAGCAAAGCGGAGCCCGCACACGGACACGGATCGTGTGAAAGGGGCCTTAGTGTACTACTGTGTGCTTTGCATAGCATTCACCTAAAGCTCACCTGGATACAGTTATTCTCTATACTGTGACAGGCAGGCCGGTGATTGTGCTAGCTGCAGACAGTCAGTGTTTCACTTAGTGTACTACTGTGTGCTTTGCATAGCATTCACCTAAAGCCTAAATTTTTGATGCAATACTTTGCAACAGGGCTCATTGCTGCGCTCTAAGTGCAGTATCTGTGAGGGGTTACAGTGTTGTGGCACCAGCACCATTGCCTAAGGCCCAATTTTTCAGCCCCTGTTCAACAGGGGCATGCAATTACAACTCTTGATCTAATAATTCACAGCAGGGCCCATTCCTGCACCCACCAAGAGTAACTGTGAGGGCTTACAGTGTTGTGGCACCAGCACCACCACCAAAGGCCCAATTTTTCCTACCACTGTTCAACAGTGGCATGTAAATACAATTCCTGATATAATAGTTCACAGCAGGGCGTTCCAGCGCCCACCAAGAGTAACTGTGAGGGCTTACAGTGTTGTGGCAACACCAACACCTAAGGGGCAAATTTCTGCAGAGTATATATGGCAGGCCCCTACTTTCAAACATTCAACTTACAAACGACTCCTACTTGCAAACGGAAGGAGTAAACAGGAAGTGAGAGGAAATCTACCCCTAGGAAGGAAAATTCTCTCCTGTAAGAGTTAATATGTGAAAAAGGTGTCTCCTCTCTACTGATGCTTTATCACCAATCCTTGTTTCAATAAAAAACCCAAATTTTCCAAAAACATTTGTCATTGGGATGGAAAGTGAGGTGAAATGTTCTGAACAGGGGCACAGGCAGCAAAACAAATGTTACAGGGGTGATAACCCTTCCCTATGTTCTCCAAAAAGCTTAAAAATTGATTTTTTGGCTAGAGCTACACTGCAAATGTACCTGTTCCAAATTACAAACAGATTGTACTTAAGAACAAACCTACAGTCCATGTCTTTTTTGCACCGCCTGTATACTGCTGTTCAGAGTATATAGGGCCTTTTTTTTTTGGGTGCGGGGTTCCCGTTAATATCCATACAAGACCCAAAGGGGTTGGTAATGGGCTGGGCTAGGGTTGGGGGGGGGGGGGGTGATGGGGTAGCCATGCCATTTTTCTCAATGATTTTCATCCATATTGCCGGGACCAGACATTACATTAAAGCCGCAAGCAGTTTTAAATGGCTTTTTTTCCTTTAGAAATGTCATTTTGTGCAGGGACAGTTCTAAACACGGGAAACACATGCCACTTCACAGGCATACTTTAGACACCCCCCAGGTAGCATACTTTAGACACCCCCCAGGTAGGATATTTAAAGGAATATTTCACTTTTTTTTGTTCACTTTATGCATCATTAAAATCACTGCTCCCGAAAAAACGACTGTTTTAAAAGATTATTTTTACATTGATACATGTCCCCTCGGGCAGGACCTGGGTCCCCAAACCCTTTTTAGGACAATAACATGCATATTAGGCATTATAATTAGCACTTTAGATTTCGAACGTTCGCGTCCATTGTATTTAATAGGGTTCTAAAGTTCGTGCGAACGTTCGGTCCGTTCGAAGGTTCTGGTGCGAACCGAACGGGGGGTTGTTCGGCTCATCCTTACAGGTGACACGGGATCCCCCAGGGCGTGGAATCTAAGGGCCAGCCGGTATTCCACCAGGGACCCCCTCACAGGGGTTTGGGCTTAGCTGCGTGCTGACCCCAGGTCACGACCCCCAGGATCACCCTGCTCGCGAGGAGAGTACCAGAAGACACAGAGGGATGGATGGATGGATAAAGCAAAAGGAGAGCCGAATATCGAGCCAAGGTCGGGGCGGGCAGCTGACAGCGTAAACAGGAGGACTAGCCAATTCGGTACACAAGAAGTCTGGTTAAGTAGGTTACAGGCAGGGAGCTCTGAAACAAGTGTTGCTCAAGCAACCAGAAACTGGTCTGAGTGCAATTTAAATAGTGAGGCACATGGGAGGCTGGACAGAAAGTAGCAGGAAGGAAAAATATATTAAGCCACAGGTGAAGCCGGTGACACCCATAGCTGCAGAGTGCAGCCAGAGCTGAACACAAGCTAGTGGAACAACAGGTGCCAGCCGACCTACAGCAGTATAGGTAAGACACAGATCAGCTCCGTAGCTGATCTGTGACACATGCGGGTTGCAGTACATTGGACACTGTACGCGCTTTTCAGGTGAGGCTTAATGAGCACATCGGCAATATTAGGAGGGGTTTTAAGGGACACTCTGTGTCCAGACATTACCGGGAGGTTCACAACAGGGATTCTAAAGGGACATCATTCTTAGCAATCGATAAACTTAAAAGCCATTGGCGAGGGGGACCTAAAAGGAGAGCCATATCCAAACTCGAAATGAGTTGGATATACAGGGTTAAATGCCTTAGACCCCTAGGTCTAAATGTCGATATAGAAATTAATGCATTTATTGACAACGCATGAATACTGATCCCTTATGTATTATCTGGATGGTGATAGATGAGTTCTGCACCACTTTCCACCAATACAGATATTTTCTATTTTTTATTTCATTTTATTTTAGGCCTTGATGATTTGTATCTGTCACAACCCAGCCAGTAATTTCGCTTTGGGAAGACCTCTTCTGATGTCCCCCTTTGTTGTCTTTATGAACTGGATATATATATTATCACGCGACCTAGAGGATTTGACATATTGAATAGTGATCCCTTTGATTGGGGTAACATGAAATATGTCTGAGTGCTAATTATGACACTTCTTATCAAATTCTTTAATAAACGTTTTTATACATGTCCTGATCGTAAACTGTTTATATTGCATAAGTTCTATTTTTTGCATTATATTTATGTTTGTAATTTCCATGGGAGAATGAGGCTTGGTTTCAACCCTCCCTTTCGTCGGGGAGGAGTTATTTACAGTATTGAATGGTGGTCCTGTATCCGGCCCCTTTTTATTTTGACGTTTATCACGGTGAGAGACCTTGACTGCGGTGTTGGTGGATTCACATCTATAATTTCTATTACTACCTTCCCAATACAATTTCCTCAACCCCCCTTCTTTCTCCACTAAGCACCTTGGAATTGGACTTGCTTTTGTGAGGAATGGACTTCCTATACCCTCTCCATTTATTTCATTCATTTTGAACTTTGTTTTTGTGTTCATTTTTATGGTTATTCAGTATGTGCATATGTGTCATGTGAATTCCATTACTCATTATCAGATGTGTACACACTTTTTTTAATTTGAGGTTTTATTCACTTAAGTTTCATCGAATGTTTTCACATTAATATTTTTTACTGGTACGATCAATGTGGTTTAAATGTATTACATTTGGTCTGTTTATGTATTATCACTAGTCACTTGGTGATTGATGTTATTTGATATAATTTGGGCTTTTGATATTTCACTTGCCCCCTTTTTATACATCAATTGTCAAACCAATTTATAATTTTTTTTTGGCTACCATCACAGGGCCCATCACATTTAGCGCAACTTTCTTTCTCTTTATAATAGACAGTAGTGGACAGAATTGTTTGGGACAAGAATGAAAAATGCTGGGGTCAGAATTATAGTCTTTTCTTTTTATTAACATTCAATTTGCAACAGTCATGAACTGAAAATTGTGTGTGATTGATGAACCAAAAAATAAATCTATGTCCCTTTTTTTATACACAGGATGAGGTCAGCCAGGAGGACGAGGCACTGGGAGGTGGCAGCCAGGAGGAGGCAGGGGTGAGTGGCAGCCAGGAGGAGGCCGGGCCAAGTGGCAGCCAGCAGGTGCCCAGGCCAAGTGGCAGCACCCAGTCACAGGTGCATGCCCTCCACGTCAGACCAAAAAGACCAAGGAAGATGACACAGGGGGAGGAGGAATTCCTGAGGATCATAAGGGACACAGCCGAGATAATGAGAGCCCCCCTCAACCCTGTAGAGTACTATGGCTGTTATGTGGCCAATAAGCTCAAGGAAGTGGAGGAGGGACAACGTAGACTCTCTGAGGAGCTTTTTTCTATGGTCCTTCAGAAGGTGTGGAGGGGCCAGCTGACAGAGGCCACTCATCTGTGTAATCTCACCCATCCTTCTCCTCCTCCTCCTGCCACATTTCCAACACCAGAGCCACAGCCTGCAAGGGGGCGTGGTGGGAGCCGTGGAAGGAACGCTGCAGGGAGCCATGGAGAGAACGCTGCAGGGAGCCATGGGGGGAAGGCTGCAAGGAAGACCCGAAAGTGAATCCCTGGCTTCAAGCTGCTCTGCCAGAAGACGCAGTCTGTTGTAGTACCACAGCCTCGGGACATATATGACATGTGCTGCTGCTCCTGATTTCTGTGATTTGGGGACCAGATTGTGCTCCCAATTCTATGGACTCCTCAAGATATTTAATTTTAGTTACAACACACTTGATGTCTGCCTTGGGGTCCTTAGGCTGCGTAAATTCAAAAAATATCTCCATTGTTGCCCTTCCTCTTTATTTTGTTACCAGAATAAATGGATATTTTATTTAATTTAAATACTTGCCGATGTGTTTTTCATAAAAAGGACAGTTTGTTTGTGAGTAGGAAGGTACATTTCCTAAATACAATGTGTAATTAACAAGGAACACCAACCAACCTCCTTGAGGGAAAAAAAATACAAGATAATAATATTATTGGGGTAACTTGACAAGAAAATAAAAATGGAGATCACAAGAAAATATTAAAACCACACAAAAAAGGAGATCTTGATTCAAATCACCAAAAAAAAAAAGATATTTTGGAGATCTGGCTTTAAAATAAAATACGAATATTAATGAGATCACAAGAAACAATAAATAAATAAGTTTGTCATAACTCTGTGTGAATATCAGCAGCGAAAAACTGAAAATTTAATTCAAATACTTACCGTAATTTTCCTTTCCTGACCAGCTCCATGTAAACACAGCTGGGTGAGGCCCCGCCCACCCCTACGTGATCAGGACTTAACTATAAATTTTTCACTCGCCTCAGCCTCAGCGTTTCGTAACTATTACTACTTAACTGGGCGGGTTCTGTGCTGACATGAAGCTCGTCAGGAAAGGAAAATTACGGTAAGTATTTTAATAAAATTTTCCGTTTTCCTGAGGGCATGTCAGCACAGCTGGGAATTAACTAGCCAAAACAGGGGAGGGATAATGCTACACACTCCAAGTCTGACAAAAACAGTAACATGATGCCTCTGACAAACTCAACTGTCATGAATATGAATATTTTTGGTGTCCAAATAGTTGTATTGCAGATAGTTTGAGACACCCGGCCTGCTGTCACTCTCAAGGTCTGGACCCTTCTGGTGAGAGTGCCGTGATTCTCCTGGCACGCACAGCCAGCCCTACAACCTGCAGGCCAAGGAGATGAGGTTATCAACCAAGAGATAATAATCTTGCTGGAAGCCGTAAAATCATTATGTGTTCCACCTGAAAATGACAAACAGATGTACAGACCTCCTGATGGCAGGAATCGCCTTGATTAAATATTTTAGAGCTTAGCCCACATCCGATGGGCTAACTTCTTGAGTACTCCCCAAAGGGAATGTAGGAGGAAAACCTCTTGTGTGATATGAACTCTGAAAGTCAGTTCAGGCACAAATTCAAGCATTGGCATGAGCACCATCTGTGTCTGGGAAGTACGCGAGTATGGGTTCTTTAAACCCAAGGACACCAATGCTGATGTAATTGCCACCAGTAAATCAGTTTCAGTGAAAAAGTACCACAGGGTGATTGCAGGCATTCGATTAAATAACATCCATCAGCATTGGTATATTTCATTCCGGAAACAAGTTGAGGTTTCAATCAAATTGCATCTTGAAAAACTGTATAATTATGCATGGGAAGCTTGCTGAATGCCGGTGAAGACAGAGATAGCCAAAATGCATGCCTATAGCATGCTTGCGCATAGAACTAAGTCAAGCCACGCCTGTAGGCATTCGGAGCAGGCTTCTGAAAAGTCCAGCGTTAAATCTTGATCAGCGAATATACTGGGCATATATGCTCTGTTCCACTATAGGCATGCTTAGCGCTGTCCTTTCTTGTTTCGTAGAACTATTCAAATCTTCACAGAGCATTCGACATCCATTAGGCTCTGCCTCTCCTGACCCAGGCCATGAGCCTGAGCCTGTCGGATGCTGGATGAATGGGACTGGAAAAGATTTGATCTACCAGGCAGAGGGCGTCACTCCTTGACACTCATCAGGATGAGTAGCAGGTACCAAAACTGTCACCTTCCCTCGCCCCAGCCTTAGCTGGAAGCTGAGAATTAGAGGGAGCAGCTGAAAAAGGCATAAGCCGTCTTGGCGATCCATTCTGTGGTCTGCACCTCCACTCCGAGAGCTTGTGGATACTGGTCCCTGGAATGGAACTTCAGCAACTTAGTGCCGACTGTAAGCGGTCTACCTCTGGCAGACAAAACACCAAGCTCTGTTAGTTCTCAAAAGACTTGCAGTAGTCTGGATCATCCATTGTCGTCCAGACTTGACCTGGACAAATTGTTTGTCTGAAGATTCTTCTGACCAGGCACATAGGTCACAGATCATTGGGAGGATTGACTTGGGTGAATTCTAGAATTAGAGAAAACGTCAGAAGTGAGAGACTGAGCCTTGTTTCCAGATGTAGGCCACAGTCGTTGTGCTGTCCAACTTTCCCAGGACAGGCTTACTCTGGATGAGGTGACTGAAGGCTAAGAGCCTGAAAAGGCTGCCCTCAACTCCAAGACGGAGTCTTGGATCCTTGACAAAAGACCATTGGTCCTGAGCCCAATGTTCCTGAAGTAGGGCTCCCCTACATTGGCTGGTATCTGACTGCACCACCAGGTCGTCTGAGCTGCTGGGGTGAGGCGATTTCTATGGCTCAATCTGAGACGTGAAGGATAACAGATCTCCCAATATGGACCAAAACACTTTCCTTAGGAGACAACGTGTCCATCCCCAAGCCGTCCCTATGTTCACAGAGGAACCGCATAGTGCCCCTAGGGCATGTATGGGTGGCACAATCCCAAAATAACAGAGAGCATCTTGACATGGAAGTTTTTTTTTGACTTCTTGGTCTATGCATTGGCTTCCTTGTCTTTCCTGGACTCCCATCCAGAAAAGCGCAGGAGCTACGCTCTCTGACATGAGCGTGAGCGTGGAAACTGACTCTTGAGTTTTCGGTCTTCTTTAACTCAGTAGACCTTCATCTTGAGGCAGGAAGCCAAACTGGTCACTATTAAATTTAGGCTTGCCCTTCTGCGATTATGAAAAAAATGCACTGATTGCGTTTGTCCATGAGGGTCACACCTTCTAAAGGTAAGGTCATGTAAATGGCCAATCCCACAAGGGACACATGCTGACCAGCGGGGTGATCCCAACCCCTGGACCTCTATTCATTCAAAAGGGCATAACTTTGACGTCCTGCTGTGATGATAGCCTCCCATCTTGACGAACAGGCATTTGATCCATTCCACATCCAGCTGTCTTCTGGAATTACTTAAAATACTTCCAAAGCTTCACCTCTATACACAGGCATTTGACCAACCTTACCAATCTGGACACAGGTCGTCCTCTTTTTCCTGTTTAGAAGAGACTGGAGAGAATGGATTGGCCTGAGCAGACCCTGAAAGAAGGCTGGACAATGCCAAACAGATGGTCCCAACACAAGACGAATCTAGTCATTCCTTTAGAGTGTGTTGACCATCTGCTTAATTGTGACAATTGGTTAGGTGCCGTCGTCATATTTATCCTAGGTTGCTTGACCTAGGCAACATCCTTGCAGTCATATTCGTCTGTTTCTCTTTGGAAGGATCTTCACAGGGTGAGTGGAAACACTCTTTAGAGCAAGGGTGCCCAACCAGTGGCCCTGGGGCCACATGTGGCCCGTGGAGCCCTCTGATGTGGCCCGCGACCTCTTGCTCTGGGATGGAATAGAATACTGTATATGGGCAAATCTGTTCTGCGGTGGTTACTGGGCTGCTTTCAAACTGATCCGCAGGTGCAGAGCAGTTTACCTGCGGGTTACCTGCACTGAGCCATAGACTTCTATTATTACCTGCGAGTTTGGTGAGCTTTCTGAAAGTGCACCAAACCTGCAGAATATAATAGAAGTCTATTGCAAAATGCAGGAAAGCCAAAAAGGTACACTGCGTTGCACCCACAGTGCGAGTAAACCGCAGGACATCAGTGTGAAAGGGGGGTCCGACCAATTGGACCCTCCATTCACCTCTAAGTAGTGGCAGACATAAACCGACTTGTGTCCTACCTCCAATCCAATCCGCAAAAAAAGAAGAAGAAGGAGTTTAGCAGAGCAGACACGGACATGCCATCCACCCGCTCTGCTCACTGTGGCCCGCGACCGGTTACCAAGTCGCTTAAGTGGCCCTCGCTCTTCAAAGGGTTGGTCACCCCTGCTTTAAAGTGTATTGACCACATGTTGCATGAATGCGACAACCTGTTAGGTGCCGTCATCCTTATCCTTGGTTGCTTGAACAAAGCAGACTGTGTGCAGTCATGTCCATCCGGAAGTTTGGAAAATGGGCTGCTTCACCTGGTATGGACAGGCAGCTTCTCATTGTCAGAGCAGATAACCCTTTCACAGGGTGAGCAGAAAACACCCCTTTAGAGTGTATTGGCAATTTGTTTATTGGGCGTGACACTTTTTAGGTGTCAAACTCCTCCCTGGCTGTTTAAGCCAGTGGGATACATACTGTCATGCCCATCCGGAAATTCGGAAAATGGGCAGCTTCACCTGGTGTGGACAGGCAGCTTCTCATTGTCAGAGCAGATAACCATTTCACAGGGTGAGCCGAAAACACCCCTTTAGAGTGTATTGGCAATTTGTTTATTGGGTGTGACACCTTTTAGGTGTCACCCTCCTCCCTGGCTGTTGAAGCCAGTGGGATACATACTGTCATGCCCATCTGTGTATTCCTCTTCAGGAGGGATGTTTGCTTGGGAAAGCTATGAGACTGCTCCTTCATGTTCATCCATGTCTTCTTATTGAAGGGCCTTAAGCATGTTCGTTCTGAGATTGGTAAACACTAATAGATAACCTCACCACAGGGCTTGCGCACCATTAACACCTTCCTTACTGGGCACATATACCCCCTTCCTGCCCAGGCGAAATTTCAGCTTTCGGCACTGCGTCGCTTTATCTGACAATTGCGCGGTCGTGCAACGTGGCTCCCAAACAAAATTGACGTCCTTTTTTTCCCACAAATAGAGCTTTCTTTTTGTGGTATTTGATCACCTCTGCGGTTTTTATTTTTTGCGCTATGCACCAAAAAAGAGCGACAATTTTGAAAAAAAACACAATATTTTTTGATTTTTGCTATAATAAATATCCCAATTTTTTTTTTAAAAAACTATTTTTTTCTCAGTTTAGGCCGATACGTATTCTTCTACATATTTTTGGTTAAAAAAAAATCGCAATAAGCGTATAGTGATTGGTTTGCGCAAATGTTATAGCGTCTACAAAATAGGGGATAGAATTCTGACATTTTTTTTTTTTTTTTACTAGTAATGGCGGCGATCAGCGATTTTTATCATGACTGCGATATTGCGGCGGACACATCGGACACTTTTGACACATTTTTGGGACCATTCACATTTATACAGCGATTAGTGCTATAAAAATGCACTGATTACTGTATAAATGTGACTGGCAGGGAAGGGGTTAACACTAGGGGGCGAGGAAGGGGTTAAATGTATGCCCTATGAGTGATTGCTACTGTGGGGGGAGGGGACTGACTGGGGGAGGTGACCGATCTGTGTCCCTATGTACAAGGGACACAGCATCGGTCTCCTCTCTCCCTCACAGGACATGGATCTGTGTGTTTACACACACAGATCCATGTCCTTGTCTGTGTACAGGCCGATCGCGGGTGCCTGGCGGACATCGCGGCCGCCAGGCACGCGCATCAGCATCTCAGTGATGCGCCGGGTGCGCGCGCCGCCGGCGCCGCTCGCGCGCCCCCCAGTGGCCGAAAGAGCGGAGGCCGTATAATTATTTGCGGCCGTCATTAGTCGTATGACGGGTGCGAAGTGGTTAAGCAAACCAACCCATAGCCCCGGATCACACTGGTGAGTTTTTGACATGCGACCCGACCAGTCAAATCGCATGAAAATTGGGTGGCAATCGCACCGCCCTAATCGGTGCAACGCTGCATCAGCGGTGCTGCACCAACTTCAAAAAGGCAACTTTGTACTACCTTTGCGATTTCGGGTTGCAACCTATATTGACACCCGCACAGAGACTTGCACAGATTTCTTTGAAAATCGCGACCGGAATCCAGACTGACCAGCGGGAGACAAAGCTGAATAGCACAGCCTCATTCCCGCAATCCAGTGCGACCCTAGACAAGGGAAAAAAAATGGTTAAATGCAGTAAATAGCTTGTTTAGTAACAAACCCTGAGGGGTTAGCCACAGCTAGAGGGAGACAGAAGCTTCCATCTACAGCCCTGTTAACCAGGTGGAGGTTAATTTGGCTAGAATATAATCCTGGAGGAATCAGGTCATGATGAAAAAGTTTATTTCAGAACAGCAACAAAAAGGTAGGAATTTGTAACAAAATTACAATCATCTGCAGTGTACACAAACCAAGGGAATTGTAGACACCATAAACATGCTTCTCCATACTCTTTTTTCTTCTTTTTTTTCTTTTTTTTGAGGAAAATCAAAGATCACATAGAAAAATACAAGGATATCCCATATCTCCACAGGCCATGGCTGGATCCAGTAGACATCCCAGGTGGCTCCAACTACCTTCTTTGGAAAATGCTGGTCTTTGGAGGGGGTTTGGCATATGGGCACGACAGTAAGCAAACATGAGAAGCCACCAACAGATTATAGCCATGTGTGAACAGACAAAGTGTTACTTTGTGTATCTGTTATGCAGAGTACTCCTTGTCCAGTAATGCAGCATACATTGGATACAAAGCATTTAGCTCACCGAACCTCCGTCATCTGACCGTCGTCACTGGCACAGCGCGGGTGCGCGTGCATAGGGGAGCACTCTGCCACAACCGCTGTCCATCTTGTTAGCCATGATAAAGCCACCCCGAGGACCGGCAGCGGGGCTCCCTGGATTATGGTCAGTATGGACGGCCCGCCAGCCATTTAGACCAGCTAGGTAGAGGAGCACACCTACGTCCTGCACGAAGGAGGAAAGGAGAAGAACGCTGAGGTTGAGGTGAGTGAAAAATGTATAGTTAAGTCTTGATCACGTAGGGGTGGGCGGGGCCTCACCCAGCTGTGCTGACATGGAGCCGTCAGGAAAATAAAATTTGTTATAGCATTAGAAAGAAGAAAAGAATGCGCTACATTAAACGATGCAATAATTTGCAGCATGACGAATGTGCTATCTCCATTACGAACGCTAGTTTTACCAGAACGAGTGCTCCCGTCTCCTAATTTAGTCTGAGCATGCGTGGGTTCCACACAGACGATCGGAAAAAAGTCAGATGGGGCCCACACACGATCGGAATTTCCGATGAAACAAGTCCATCTGACTTTTTTCATCGGAAATTCCAATCGTGTGTACAAGGCATCAGGGCCGTCTTTAATTTTGATTGGGCCCTGAGCAAACATTTTGTTGCCCCCCCCCCCCTCCATTCTGAGACATACAAAAAAATAGCAGATAGACTCAAAATCAGTTTACTGCAGCAGATCACGCAGCGATTGCAATTGTTTGCCAGAGGTTACAGCCTATCCTTACCACTCATTGGCTGGTTGCTAGAGGTTACAACACATAATTTCTGCTTGCCGATTGGATGCTAGAGGTTACTGCACATTATTAGCGCTCACTGATCGGTTGCTATAGGTTAATGCATATCATTACCACTCACTGAGCAGTGGAGCAATCCCAAATAATTGAGCAAGTAAGGCGGCACATTAACTACTTAAGCCCTGGACCAATACGCAGCATAAAGACCAGGCCCCTTTTTGCGATTCGGCACTGCGTCGCTTTAACTGACAATTGCGCGGTCGTGCGACATGGCTCCCAAACAAAATTGACGTCCTTTTTTTCCCACAAATAGAGCTTTCTTTTGGTGGTATTTGATCACCTCTGCGGTTTTTATTTTTTGCGCTATAAACAAAAATAGAGTGACAATTTGGAAAAAAATTCAATATTTTTCACTTTTTGCTATAATAAATATCCCCCAAAAATATATAAAAAAACATTTTTTTTCCTCAGTTTAGGCCGATACGTATTCTTCTACATATTTTTGGTAAAAAAATCGCAATCTGCGTTTATTGATTGGTTTGCGCAAAAGTTATAGCGTTTACAAAATAGGGGGTAGTTTTATGGCATTTTTATAATTTTTTTTTTTTTACTAGTAATGGCGGCGATCAGAGATTTTTTTCGTGACTGCGACATTATGGCGGACACATCGGACACTTTTGACACATTTTTGGGACCATTGTCATTTTTACAGAGATCAGTGCAATAAAAATGCACTGATTACTGTAAAAATGAGACTGGCAGTGAAGGGGTTAACCACTAGGGGCGCTGAAGGGGTTTAGTGTGCCTAGGGGAGTGATTACTACTGTGTGGGGGCGGGGCTACGAGTGACACGTGACCGATCTCCGCTCTGATTACACAGAGCGGAGATCGGTGACATTGTCCGTAGGGGAGCGGGGAGATTGTTTTTACATTAACATCTCCCCGCTCCATGCCACCGTGAGACGATCACGAGGATACCCGCGGCGATCGAGTCCGCGGGACCCGCGGTCCGACTCACAGGGAAGGCAGTGCACGCGCGTGACCCCGACGTCGGGCAGTTAAAGGGGACGTACAGGTACGTGATTGTGCCTGTACGAGCCATTCTGCCGATGTATATATACAGTGGCTGGCCCGTAGGTGGTTAATACACATACTACAGGAGAGGGTCAGAGAGTGCAGACATACTGCACGAGATTACCAGAGACTGTGGACATACTGCACGAGATTACCAGAGACTGCGGGCATACTGCACAAGATTACCAGAGACTGCGGACATACTGCACGAGATTACCAGACTGCGGACATACTGCACAAGATTACCAGTATGTGGACAGCTCCGCCTTGAAACAAAGTGCAGGAACAGGCTGGATGAAGTACATATATGTGATCCAGCCTGCCTGTGCCACCCTGCTGCAGTAAATGTACTAAGGGTGGGCAGCAAGCAGTTAAAGGGAAAAGGTTGGATGTGGGTTCACATGACAGGTCTGATCTGATCCTCCCATCACTACTATAGAGCGATGGATCTAAACGGACCTGTGTCCCTTTACACCTGCCTACCTCCAATCCGATCCGCTAAACAAAATGGAAAGAAATCCGTTCCCCTCCATCTAGCGGATCGGATTGGAGGGCAGTCGGGTGTAAACGGACAGCTGGTTTGTTTACACCAGCCGCCCTTAGAGCAGATTGGGCTGTGTTCGTGTCTGCTCTGCATAAGCTGAGTGGACACGGACCTGTCATCAGCCCACTCCACTCAGCGGGGGATCAGTTGACAGATTCCCTGCTGAACAAGCAGATTCTACTCAGTGTGAAAGCCTTGATCACAAAAAGCAACACAGGAAGCTTTAGATCATGAGCATTAGAACACACAGGCACACTCTATCGTGGCTGGCACTGTTACAGTGTGTTACATGACATGGATGCTGACCTTGTTAACAAATAAGCTACATAATCAGCACCCAACAGCCATGTCATGTAACACACTGTGAGAGAGAACCTGCTGTTGGCTGCCTGTGTGTTATACATAGTGATATGGATGGTGACATTATAGGAATGTACAGTGCACTGCAGTATATCGTTATATAGCAGGTATGTACTTTCCCGGGTGTAATTTAAACCTGGCAGAGACACCAGTGATGTGTAGTTCCCTGCGGCCCAGCAGGTGGCGCTGTTGCCCTGGGCTGAGGTTGAACCATTGCTGTGTGCCGTGCCTCCTTTTTGTCCTCCCTCGGCAGCGGTATGGTGGGGCGGGGAACCCGCCGTGCTTGCTGGGAGAGGGTATAAAGGGGCCTGCCATCTTTGTCACGGGGTCGAGTCCCAGGCACCTTCAGCCTGAGGGCGGTGGTTCGTGTCGGTCCTCTAGGCGGTCTAGGCCTAGAGGACGTCCGGAGGTCGTGTTCCATCTCAGGCACCTTTAGCCTGGGATGAGGTACTTGAATGGAGGTCTGGAGCTCAGTGCCCAACACTGAGTTCCGCGAGGGACGGAGGTCCTAGGGAACGCGAGGGACGGAGGTCCTAGGGAACGCGAGGGACGGAGGTCCTAGGGAACCCAGGGATTGGGTACCCGAATCCAGAAGGCGTAATGGACCGGGGGGAGCTACTCACTTGAAGACCGGGTGCAGAAGATTGCCAATGACAGGTGAGCCTCCCACCGGAGACAGCCTGGAAGGAACCCCCCCCCCCGCTCGGAGACCTCAGCCCACTTTCATGGAGGAAAGTGGAGAGTTCATTGTGTCTGGGCCTACTCGCATCCACACCTCCTTGTTTGTTCTGTTCTTTAAGGGAGTCTAACTGATTGTGCTGTTCACTCGAGAAGAATAAAGGAGTGTTGGACTTTAATGGTGTGGGGCTCTTTTCTGGTGGACATTGTTCAATGTAACTCCAGGTGCACAACACTGACCCGAAGGTAGAGAAAGAACTTTGCTTACACCGCACAGACACATGTGGTGAAGGCTTGGCGTGGTGACCCCGCTCTCTCCCCTCTAAGGTACCCCTAGACAAGAGAAAGACGAGCTGATGCAAAGAGGGGAGTGAGGAGGCCGCTACACGTGGGGGCTCGGGTCCGGTATAGTGTTCGTGTACTACGGAATTGAACGTGTCTGCCCGGAGGAGTTACGAGTAGGCAGGCCTTCATTGGCCGAAGTGCATCCCTGCTCGAAGTCGTGGACATGACCCAATGAAGGGAAAGGCCTGCGCAGAAGAGCGAGGAAATGGGGGAGCTCAGCCATGTGAAGGACTACACGTGGGGGCTTCTATTTGCACTGCGCCACCAGGCACACCCCCACCGCTTAGTTCGTGGGCGTGACACAGAAGAAAAAAGAAGAAAAGCCCGCGAACTGGAGCAAAGGGGAGGAGTCCAATACGTGTGAAGGACTACACGTGGAACTTTGAAGTGTGCGATGGATCAGCAACAGGTCACCATGTTTGGACATACATCGTGGATTCCGGTTCACCCTTCTACCACGACACTGACTGCTGCTGCTCCGGTAACAGATACGGGGATCCGGCTAAAGCCAAGGGGACGATTCGCCCTGTATTCGTGCATGGACGTTGAGGCCCTGGGTGTGATTTGTCCCGGCTGTTCGGGACTGGTGTGCCAACTGAAGCCATTCGGGCGATGTGAGGCCTGTGGGGAGTTTCTTTTTGAAGTGGATCCAGCGGTTGAGAAGCCGAGAACCATTTACCCCGGCCGTGCTGCAGGCAACACCACTCAAAGAGGAGGAATCACTGCTTTGACAGCCATCCCTGCGCACACTACAGTGACCGTGGAGGAGGTTGTGAAAACTCAACGGGAGAAATCCGAGGATGCTGACTCGGTCACCACTGTCTCGCAGCGTCCACCACCGAAGAGAAAGACCGGTATGGTAGCCCCGACCAGCAGTTGTGGTGGACCATCTCGCCCGCTTACGCCCGGCCCGGATGGATCCGTCGGCAAGAGTTCCGGACGTCCCGCTTCAAGTAAAGGCCGAGGTAAGCCAGGCGGAGAGATTTGGTGTGTGGGAAGAGGTGAAAACTCAGTCTCCACTACAGGGTACCTGCCCGCGGAGGAGTATGACACCTCTGACCTGGAGTCGCTCTCGGACATGGGAGATGATGTTGCTATAGACGAACTGTTTGCAGAAAAGTGTACAAGGGGGCGCTAGTGAGTTAGATAATTACAACTAATATATAATCTCAATAGAGGTATTTAAACAAATATTAAATTATGATAAATTATGTGCAATTACAATTGTGTGATTGGTATAAAAATAATCTGCTGATGAACCTACTTAATAATAAATCAAATCATATATAGTATCAACAGTAGGAACCAAAATATATATATATATATATATATATATATATATATATATATATATATATATATATATTGTGACAGCAGGAAGGTAAAGTCACCTGGTTGCATCCAGGGGGGTAGATATATTTCGCCCAGATTCAGGCTTTACGCCGACTTATACAACTAGGTGGAGAGTTGTATAAGGCTAGTGGGCTCATGGATGACTCATACCTCTAGGGAGAGGGCTGGGCGTCGTGCAGACAGGGAGTTGATGAGACCAGCTGAAGCTTGTCAGCTCATTTAGGCCTCTATAAGAACTCCCAGCTTCATTAGGGGTTAGCTCATGCCTGGAACCAGACCTGTGTGGACTGTCTAGGGAGAGTGCACCCCTGTGCGGTGAGACAAAGCCTGTGTGGCTATTTGCTTGGACATTTAAAACCAGGGACTTAGGGACTAGGACAGCACTAGGCTGATCCCAGTCGTTAGTTAGGAAACCTGTATGTTTAGTCAGAGGTCAACTTGACCAGGATTTATTTTGGTTATGTTTCTTTTGCTTTGCTGTGTTTTGTCACTGTAAATAGAAAATAAACCGCACCTTTTTGATTTTGAAAACCACAACCTCCGTTTGCTGGGCCTGTTTTGTGTGGGGAGCCCATCCCGGGGGTCACACACACCCGCTGCCGAGCTAACCCCCTCACAGTTGGTGGAGAATGCGGGCAGTTTTTTTTTAAGCCAGCATGGAGGAGATACTGAAGCAGCTGGCTCTAGCAAATGCCAATCAACAGCAGACAAATGCAGGTTTGCAAAAGAGCCTTGCAGCTCATCAACAGAGCCTTGCAGCTCAACAACAGAACTTCGCAGCCCAGCAGCAAGCTCATCAACAGAGCCTTGCAGCCCAGCAGCAGACAAACGCAACTTTGCAACAGAGTCTGGAGGCTCAGCAACGAGCCCAGCAGCAATCTGAGGCCCGCTTCATAGACCTGTTGCAGAAGCAAGAGCAGAGACTACAACAACAGATGGAAGCAGTAATGCAGCAACGTCCGCAGACCAGTGAGGAAAGCCGTCCCACTAATACCGCGTCCTTTGGGGTGAGTCGTTTATTGACAAAAATGACTGGAGAGGATGATCCAGAGGTATTTTTGACCACATTTGAAAGGACCGCTGAAAGAGAAAAGTGGCCTGAGGAGCAGTGGGCTGGACTGGTGGCTCCTCTGTTAACTGGTGAATCGCAGAAAGCTTACTATGACCTAGAGCCTAACCAAGCAAAAGACTATGTGATGCTAAAAGCTGAAATATTGGCAAGGCTGGGTGTCACCCAGGCTGTCCGGGCTCAGCGTGTGCATAACTGGACTTTCCAGCTTGGAAAACCCCCCAGGTCTCAAATGTATGATCTCATTCACCTGAGCAGAAAGTGGCTACAGCCAGAGACTTTGTCCGCACCAAAGATTGTGGAACGTGTTGTAATGGATCGGTTTTTGAGAGCTCTTCCTACTGCCATCCAAAAGTGGGTAAGCCATGGAGACCCAGAGACGGCCGATGGTCTTGTGGATCGTGTGGAGAAATACTTGGCTACAGAGAACCTGACGGCCTCTTCCAGAGACACTCGGACTTTCCACCCTAAGACCAGACCATCCCCAGGGGCGGATAAGAGGATTCCAAGGGGTGAGGGTGGAGAGAGTGAGAGGGTGGGAGCTCTACCCCAAGTTTGGCGAGAACAGCCTGGGAAATCAGCGGCTCAAGAGGCGGCAAGAAGGATCGTTTGCTACCGCTGCCGGCAAGCGGGACATATTGCAGCCAATTGCCCGGTTGTGGAGGAACCCATGCAGTGTGACTTTCTGACGGGCAGACGTCAGTCGCTGTGTGCGACAGTCGCATGCACTGCCATTCGAGGAACTGAGAAACATTTATGCAAAATGTGTGTTAATGGTAGAAATGTTGTGGTATTGCTGGATTCAGGTAGCCTTGTGACCCTGATAAAGGCTGAGTTAGTTAAAACAGAGGTCTCTGGGAATAGCAAGGTAGCTGTTATTTGTGTGCATGGGGACACCCGAGAGTATCCAGTGACTACAGTGTGTTTCGAGACCCCCAAAGGTACCCTCTCTCATCCAGTGGGCTTAGTATCTCAGTTACCGCATGACGCCATTGTGGGAAGGGATTTTCCGAAGTTCTGGGAACTGTGGGATGATCCTGAGCCCCTCACTGGTGCCCCTATGTACCAGGAATGTGATAGCCAGAACTCCCCTGAGAGTGGTGAGGACTCTCCGGAATTTCCCTTATCAGTATTGGCAGGGGAGACTCAAGAAACTGGAGAGGAGCCCACCTCCTCAGACGAAAACCTACCGTCTGTGGAGTTTTCTGATCTTGAGGTTCACAGGGAAAACTTTGCCACAGAACAGTTGAAAGACCCCGCCCTAATAAAGGCACGGGAAAACGTAGTGAAAATAGATGGCGAGTTAGTGAACCCAGATAATACCTGCACTTACCCATACTTCAGCGTAGAGAAGGACCTACTGTATCGGGTGGCAAAAAGGGCAGAAGAAACCGTTGAGCAGCTTGTGGTGCCCAAACCTTACAGGAAGTTGGTGTTGGAGTTGGCCCATGGGCACATTCTTGGAGGTCATCTGGGGACAGAGAAAACCCGAGAGAGGGTATTACAGAGATTCTATTGGCCGGGGGTGATGAAGGACGTAGAAAATTATTGTTCCTCCTGCCCTGTGTGTCAGAGGTTGGCCCCGATGCCACATTTCCGTAGCCCGCTGGTCCCTCTACCCATCATTGAGGTCCCGTTTGAGAGGATCGCCATGGATTTGGTAGGTCCTATAATCAAGTCCGCTAGGGGGCACCAGTACATATTAGTTATAATGGACTATGCCACCCGTTATCCAGAAGCGATCCCTCTCCGAAATACCTCGGCCAAAACCATAGCCAAAGAGCTATCTCTTGTTTTTAGCCGGGTGGGTATTTGTAAAGAACTGCTTACGGACCAAGGTACACCCTTTATGTCCCGGGTTATGAAAGAGCTGTGTAAATTGTTCAAAGTGACGCAATTGCGTACGTCTGTGTATCACCCCCAAACCGATGGGCTGGTTGAAAGATTCAACAAAACCCTAAAACAAATGTTGAAGAAAGTGGTGGATAGAGATGGAAAGGATTGGGACTGTTTACTTCCTTATTTGATGTTTGCTATTAGGGAGGTGCCCCAATCCTCTACGGGATTCTCCCCCTTTGAGTTACTGTATGGGAGACACCCAAGAGGGCTGTTGGATATTGCCAAGGAAACTTGGGAAAGTGAGAGTTCTCCCCACAGGAGTGTGATTGAGCATGTCGCCCTGATGCAAGATCGAATTGCACAGGTAATGCCCATCGTGAAGGAACATTTGGCCCAAGCGCAGTTGGCACAGCAGAGAGTGTACAACCGTGGAGCCAAGACCCGTACCTTTTCCCCGGGGGATAGGATATTGGTACTTGTCCCTACGGTTGAAAGCCCGAACAGATCTATCACGTTAATCTGTTGAAAGCCTGGAGGGATAGAGAGTCCCTAGTCGCAGACACTTGGTCACCAGCTCAAACTGGTTGCGTGATTCCTGAGGTTGGAATAGCAGCCACCTTGTCACAACCCCAACAACAGGAGGTTAAGGAGTTTGTGCTTCGCAACAAGGAGGTATTCTCTGAGCTGCCGGGACAAACATCTGGGGTAGAGCATGACATCATTACCCCGCCCGGTGAAAGGGTGAAGTTAAAACCCTATCGGATCCCAGAGGCTCGACGGGAGGCAATACGGGAGGAAGTACAGAAAATGCTGAACTTAGGGGTGATAGAGGAGTCCCAAAGTGATTGGTCTAGTCCCATCGTGTTGGTGCCTAAACCGGATGGGAGCTGGCGATTTTGTAACGATTTTCGTCAGTTGAACAAAGTTACAAAATTTGACACCTACCCCATGCCACGTATAGATGAGTTGATCGACCGGCTGGGAACAGCCCGATACATGACGACTCTTGACCTCACAAAAGGGTATTGGCAAATCCCCCTGGCCAAGTCGGCCAAAGAGAAAACCGCATTTGTAACCCCAGACGGTGCGTTCCAATATAAAAGAATGCCGTTCGGGTTACAGAATGCGCCGGCCACATTCCAGCGGAAAATGGACCAGATGCTGAGGCCCCATCGGAAGTATGCTGCGGCTTACCTGGATGACGTAATTGTCCATAGCACAGATTGGGCCTCACATCTGCCAAAAGTGCAAGCAGTCCTGGACTCTGTTCGGGAAGCGGGGTTTACGGCTAACCCCAAGAAGTGTACCATTGGGCAGGAGGAGGCCAAATATCTTGGGTACACCATTGGGAGGGGAGTAATAAAACCCCAACTCAACAAAGTCGAGGCCATCCAGAGTTGGCCACGTCCCAACAGCAAGAAGCAGGTACGAGCCTTTCTGGGAATCGCTGGGTATTATCGGCGATTCATTCCCCACTTTGCTTCTAAGGCTGTGCCCCTAACCAACCTGACGAAGGGGAAAGGGTCGGTCATGATTAAATGGACCCCCGAGGCTGAGGCAGCATTCCAATTCTTGAAACAAGCCTTATGTAGCCAGCCAGTGTTGTACTCACCCGACTTCTCTAAAGACTTTGTCGTACAAAGTGATGCGTCAGATGTGGGGTTAGGAGCAGTATTGTCCCAGGTCTGGAACGGGGAAGAGCACCCAGTCATTTACCTCAGCAGGAAGTTGAAGTCCCATGAGGTAAATTACGCCACCGTTGAAAAGGAGTGTTTAGCGGTGAAGTGGGCTCTAGATTCCCTTCGATACTACCTGCTAGGTAGGCACTTTGACATGGTTACGGATCACGCTCCGTTAAAGTGGATGGCTCAAAACAAGGAAACAAATAGAAGAGTGAATAGGTGGTTCCTGGCCCTCCAGGAATTCAACTTCACAGTAAAGCATCGCCCTGGCGTTCAAATGGGGAATGTGGATGCTTTGTCTCGAGTACATGAATGCCTGATTGCTGGTGTTCCAACCCCGAGGTTAAAACAAGAGGGGGGGGTATGTGACAGCAGGAAGGTAAAGTCACCTGGTTGCATCCAGGGGGGTAGATATATTTCGCCCAGATTCAGGCTTTACGCCGACTTATACAACTAGGTGGAGAGTTGTATAAGGCTAGTGGGCTCATGGATGACTCATACCTCTAGGGAGAGTGCTGGGCGTCGTGCAGACAGGGAGTTGATGAGACCAGCTGAAGCTTGTCAGCTCATTTAGGCCTCTATAAGAACTCCCAGCTTCATTAGGGGTTAGCTCATGCCTGGAACCAGACCTGTGTGGACTGTCTAGGGAGAGTGAACCCCTGTGCGGTGAGACAAAGCCTGTGTGGCTATTTGCTTGGACATTTAAAACCAGGGACTTAGGGACTAGGACAGCACTAGGCTGATCCCAGTCGTTAGTTAGGAAACCTGTATGTTTAGTCAGAGGTCAACTTGACCAGGATTTATTTTGGTTATGTTTCTTTTGCTTTGCTGTGTTTTGTCACTGTAAATAGAAAATAAACCGCACCTTTTTGATTTTGAAAACCACAACCTCCGTTTGCTGGGCCTGTTTTGTGTGGGGAGCCCATCCCGGGGGTCACACACACCCGCTGCCGAGCTAACCCCCTCACAATATATATAAACATCCAATTGGTGAAACGTGGCTAATCCATAAGTGAGTCCATAGAAAAGATTATCCAGTATATTCTTTGAAGTGACACCTTCACCAACACAGAAAAATCACCCGAAGTGCTATGGATGGATGGCCGCTTACCCCAGGATGTTGACCCTCTTAACTAAAAGAGGGTCAATAGCGCTTATTGCAAGATGCCACTTGCTAATGAAAGGAATAGGATCCCAAATCCGTCTGTCTCCCCAGGACGGACTCGGTTGGAATATGCAGATAAACGAATAATGCCAAAAATAGTGTAATCCCGTTTATTGAAATATAATAACAATATAAAAAGAAAACCAAATGGCTGCTTACATTTTGTAGTGCCTTAGCCCGGCACTGAGGCTGAAAAGCATGTAGGAGCCAAATAGTTCCGTCCGTCCGTGTGGATAGCTGGCGTGCGTTCCACCTGTTACAGCGGCTAACCAGCAAGGACTGGAAGTGGAATAGGAAAACGTGACCAAGTACCGCCTCGACGTACGTTTCGTTACACCGTCATCAGGAAGCGTACTGGGTCACTGAATGGGCGGTCTTTTAAATGCCCATTAGCTGGAAAGCTAATTGTGTCAGCCTCAATGCCGGATCACAAGCACCAACACGGAACACAATAGATACAACAATACATTTAAAACAGATTAAATTCACTTGTAAACAGGAATATCAAAATTTCCTTAATATATCCTAAAAATCTTTTTTCAATTTACCGGGAAATTAAGCAATTTAATAGTATTGGCTAAAATAAAAAACATGATGATATTAAAAATAAATGATAAAAAATTGATTGTAAAAAATTACAATATATAATATTCTTATAAAATAAAAATGGACAATCAGAGGGAGATTAATCATTAGTTAAAAAACAATTTAAATCTAGATCTATGTTGAGTCCTTGTGGCTGCATCGTCTGAAGGCGATACAGCCATTGGGTCTCATTTTGAGAAATAGCTTTTTTTAGGTCAGTGCCTCTCCAGTGGGACTGTGAGCTGGCGAGGATCTCTAGCATGGAACTGATCAAAATGCCGTGACACACTATGATTGCGAAATCCTTTGGAGATATTTGTCAGGGAAATAGCCGAAGAAGGACTGGCAATTCTGCCCAAGACAATCATGGCTGCCATGGTGCACAGCATGACTAAGGTGGGCGGTACTTCCTCCTTGTAACCTGAACAGATCACATGACTAACTTCCTGGTCTATTTAAGCCTGCTGCTGGAGCTGCTCATTGCTGGATTATCTCTTCAGTCTCCGGTGTACCTTGACCTTGTCTCCTGATCCGTGCTTATCCGTTGTGACCCGGCTTGCCTTAACCTCGCATCCTGTTCTCCTGTGTTTGACCCTCGGCCTGCTTCTGGACTCTGCTTCTGCTTCCTGACCACCCGGCTTGACCCTCGGCTCGTACCTGGACCCTGCACGTGTATGACCCCGGCTCGCCCCTGTATATGCTCTGGACTGATCTCCTGTGTTTGACCCCCGGCCTGGCTTCCGATATCTCCGTTCATCTGAATATAACAAGCTCAGTTCTGCCTGCCTCCGCCATCCCTCAGTGGCTGAGCTCATCAGACTGCAAGCAAGCACCTGGCCAACCGTGCTTCTGTGGGCACCGCGCTCCCTGTTCCCAACTCCAGGGGCGCGCTGCACTCAGCCGCAAGGGGAGCCCTCTTAGCATCTCGATCTCCATACTCGTTCCTGACAGTATAATCCAGCCATGTCAGAGATCGACAGAGGCGCTTCCCCTATAGAGGCTATGTGCCAGCAGATCACCGCACTTACCCAAACAGTGCAAAGACTACAAGACGCCCATGAGCAATTAGAGGGTCACCTGCATCACTTGTCTTCCAATCCTATATCTCCTGATCCAAGACCTACCTCCAGTTGTACTCCCTCTGCTGCAATGTCTCAGGAGGTTCCTCTCACCGTGCCGATCCCGCTTCCTGAACCACGTGTGCCGACCCCTGAACGGTTCTCGGGGGACTGAAGAAAGTTTAGGACTTTTAAAAATTCCTGCCTACTATACCTGGCTCTTCAACCAAGAACTTTCTCCTTGGAGAATATTAAAGTTGGTTTCATTATCTCCTTACTCTTGGACGACCCCCAGGTGTGGGCCCACGGGCTACTGGAACAGAAGAGCCCCATTACTGACTCTGTTGACACTTTCTTCACAGCTATGGCCCAGTTGTACGATGATCCCCATCGTATGACTACGGCCGAGAATGCCCTGCACACCCTGCAGCAGGGGCAACTTCCCGCAGAGGATTACACTGTGGACTTCCGCACATGGGCCGCAGACACATGTTGGAATCAAGCTGCCCTGAAGTACCAATATCGTCTGGGCCTATCGGAGTCCCTCAAGGACGAGCTGGCCAGGGTAGCAATCCCGGATACCTTGGAGGGCCTCATCCAGTTAGCCATACAACTGGACAGACGCCTACGTGAACGTCTATTCGAGAAGTCTCAGACTCTCCAATCAGCTCAAGGACTGCCAGAATCCTCTTTTTCTCTCGCCTCCAATCCACCCATACCTGAAGTCAAGCCCAGACAGATGGGCCTGTTTCGGCCTGCTTTATCACCTGAGGAAAGACTCTACCGTCGAAAGGCGAACCTTTGCTTTTACTGTGGAGACAATGGCCATTTCTTACAAAATTGCCACCTCAGGGCGAAGAAACCATTCTTCAAACCCCCAGTACATTGTCAAGTGTCAGGACTTACCTCATCTCACCCTGTCCTCGCTATCTCCCTATCGGTGGCCAGGGAAGAGATCCGTCTTTCAGCCATCATCGACTCTGGGGCCTGCAGCTGCTTCCTAGACATCAACTTGGCCAAAGGACTTGGAATTCCCCTTGTTACCAAGAAGCAGCAGTTAACAGTTCATTTGGCTGATGGATCTCTACCCAGTTCTGGACTGATAACCCATGAGACCCTGCCAATCCCTATGACAACCAGCTCTGGCCACAAGGAACTGGTACGTTTCGATGTTTTGTGCTCTCCTCTGTTTCCGGTCATTCTGGGAGTCCCCTGGTTACGAGCACACAACCCTCACATTGACTGGCTGAAGAATGAAGTGCTGTTTTCATCTGCTTACTGTCAGCAGAATTGTCTGCCCCCTGGCCCTAAGGACTTCACCAGCTGCCTGACCATACAACCTGTTTCTAGTTCCAATCCTCATGTACCCTCTGCCTACCTAGAATTTCTGGATGTATTCGACAAGAAGGGAGCAGACTCCCTTCCACCTCATCGTCCCTATGACTGCCCTATTGACTTGCTCCCAGGCTCCGAAATTCCCTTTGGTCGTATCTTCCCTTTATCAGAGACTGAACTCGAAACATTACGACTCTATGTCGATGAAAACCTGGCAAAGGGATTCATTCGTCCCTCTTCTTCCCCTGCAGGTGCTGGCATATTTTTTGTCGAAAAAAAGGATAAAACGCTTAGGCCTTGTATAGACTACCGAGATCTGAATAAGATCACTATCAAAAATCGCTATCCACTCCCTCTCATCCCGGAACTCTTCCAACGATTCCGTTCTGCTCGAGTTTTCTCCAAACAGGACTTACGAGGTGCTTATAATCTGGTTCGCATTCGAGAGGGGGATGAGTGGAAAACAGCTTTCCGAACTCGTTTCGGACATTTCGAATATTTGGTGATGCCTTTTGGCCTCTGCAATGCTCCAGCCACGTTCCAGCACTTTGTGAACGACATTTTCCGAGACCATCTTGACAACTTCCTCATTGTATACCTGGATGACATCCTTGTCTTCTCGGCCACGCTGGAGATTCATCGAGTGCACATGAAAAAGGTACTAACTATTCTAAGAACGCATGGACTATATGTAAAAGCCGAAAAATGTGACTTTGAGAAAAAATCTATCCAGTTTTTGGGTCTTGTCATATCTACGAAAGGAGTGGCCATGGATCCCCAGAAAGTAAAAGCGATCCTGGAGTGGCCTGTCCCCTCCGACAAGAAGGGTGTTCAAAGGTTTATTGGCTTTTCAAACTTTTACAGACGATTTATTAAGAACTTTTCAGCCATTATATCACCCATTACCCAACTAACCCGTTTGCATTCCAGATTCCAGTGGTCCCCGGAGGCTCAGGCAGCTTTCGACAGACTTAAAACAGTGTTTGTTTCAGCGCCAGTTCTTCAGCATCCTGACCCTGCATTGCCCTACATTTTGGAAGTCGATGCCTCCGAAGTGGCCACAGGAGCTATCCTTTCTCAACGACAGGGCCCCAAATCATTGTTACATCCTGTAGCCTTTTCCTCTCGAAAAATGACACAACCGGAAAGAAATTACGACGTCGGAGATCGGGAGCTTTTGGCCATCAAAACAGCCCTGGAAGAGTGGAGATATTTACTTGAAGGTGCAGCACATCCCATTATGATCTTTACCGATCATAAAAATTTAGAATATCTGAGGACTGCAAAACGTTTGAGACCGCGTCAAGCTCGGTGGGCGTTATTCTTTTCGAGATTCAATTTTCACATCTCGTTTCGTCCCGGATCTAAAAATGGAAAGGCGGATGCTCTGTCTCGGATGTTCCCAGACACCCCTGAAGAAACCACTCCCAGTACAATCCTGTCCACACAAAATTTCCTTCTGATTCAGCCAGACCTAAAAGCATCCATTGTACAAGCCTCTCTTCACTGCCCAGAGTCGGAAATTTCTACCTTAAGGAGTCACGAGGGATTTCTGTGGCATCAGGACAAAATCTTTGTCCCCCAGGAAGTCAGACTGCAGGCCTTGAAAAGATTTCATGATCACCAGCTGGCCGGGCATTTCGGGATCCGGAAGACGATCGACCTTGTCCAACGTTACCTATGGTGGCCTTCCCTAAGATCAGACTGTAAAAAATATGTTGAGTCCTGTTTGGTTTGCCAGCATAACAAGGGTCCCAAGACCAGGTCTTGGGGTCTATTAAGACCCTTACCAGTTCCGGAGCAGCCTTGGAAAAACATCTCTATGGACTTCATAGTCGATCTCCCTCCATCAGAGAACTTTACAACAATCTTGGTAGTAGTGGACCGACTATCAAAGATGGCCCACTTCCTGCCCATGCTTGGCACCCCCTCCGCCATGGACACTGCAAAAGTTTTCATTAAGGAGATAGTCAGACTTCATGGGTTACCCGACAATATAGTCTCCGATAGAGGGGTTCAATTCACCTCTGGTTTCTGGAAGAATCTTTGTAAGATATTGTCAATTGACTTATGTCTTTCTTCTGCTTACCACCCTCAAAGTAATGGCCAAACAGAAAGAACGAACCAGACCTTAGAGCAATACCTGCGGTGCTTCTGCTCTTTCTCCCAAGATGACTGGGTCTCCTTGCTACCTTGTGCGGAATTTTCATACAATAATACCATACACACGGCCACCAATCAGTCGCCCTTTTGGGCAAACTATGGCTTTCACCCATCCTTTCTTCCCAACACCATTCCTGAATCTCCGGTACCAGCCGTTCAGGATAGGATAAACTTCTTCCAAACCAATTACCGAATCCTTCAGGAGACCATGCGAAAGGCTCAGGAAGACTTCAAGAAACAACATGACAGGAGAAAGAGAGGGAATCCCATCTACAAGGTGGGTGACAAGGTATGGCTGTCCTCTATTAACCTCAGACTTTCTTGCCCTTCCAGGAAGCTTGGTCCAAGGTTTGTGGGTCCATTCGAGATCAAGAAGGAAGTGAACCCTGTGGCTTTTGAACTCGCTTTACCGGCCTCCTACAAGATCCATCCGGTGTTCCACGTCTCCCGTCTGAAACCAGCTGTGCCAAGTCCATTTCCAGGAAGAGAGGAGTTGCCACCTCCACCAGTTATCATAGGTAACGATACCGAATATGAAGTTGAAGCCATCCTAGATTGCCGGAAAAGAGGTAGGCAGACTCAATTTCTTGTTAAATGGAAGGGGTATTCTTCAGAGGAAAATTCTTGGGAACCAATGGATAATTTACATGCTCCAAGACTTTTGCTAAATTTCCGCAACAGGTACCCAGAAAGATGGTCTAGGTTGGGCATCCAGAGGCTGCCCCTCGGGGGGGGGGGCACTGTCAGGGAAATAGCCGAAGAAGGACTGGCAATTCTGCCCAAGACAATCATGGCTGCCATGGTGCACAGCATGACTAAGTTGGGCGGTACTTCCTCCTTGTAACCTGAACAGATCACATGACTAACTTCCTGGTCTATTTAAGCCTGCTGCTGGAGCTGCTCATTGCTGGATTATCTCTTCAGTCTCCGGTGTACCTTGACCTTGTCTCCTGATCCGTGCTTATCCGTTGTGACCCGGCTTGCCTTAACCTCGCTTCCTGTTCTCCTGTGTTTGACCCTCGGCCTGCTTCTGGACTCTGCTTCTGCTTCCTGACCACCCGGCTTGACCCTCGGCTCGTACCTGGACCCTGCACGTGTATGACCCCGGCTCGCCCCTGTATATGCTCTGGACTGATCTCCTGTGTTTGACCCCCGGCCTGGCTTCCGATATCTCCGTTCATCTGAATATAACAAGCTCAGTTCTGCCTGCCTCCGCCATCCCTCAGTGGCTGAGCTCATCAGACTGCAAGCAAGCACCTGGCCAACCGTGCTTCTGTGGGCACCGCGCTCCCTGTTCCCAACTCCAGGGGCGCGCTGCACTCAGCCGCAAGGGGAGCCCTCTTAGCATCTCGATCTCCATACTCGTTCCTGACAATATTAGTGACATGCTCATTGATTCTAACCCTCAATTCCCGTGTTGTGCGTCCCACATACTGTAAGGAGCATGGACATTCCAAAACGTAGGTTACGTATTTGGAATAGCTAAAAATTATAAAAAAACATATCAAATCCCTGGGTAGGGTAATGAACAATTTCTATAGCAGCGCTCAAATGGTCAGCATACTCCCATAACCACTCTTTCCTATTTTCAGTTCATAAGAGTACTTGTAAAAAAAGGAATGAAACTGTTATGAATGACACAGATCTTCAGATGTCTTCTAAGGTTAATAATAAAATCCACCTCTAATCTTTTTGTTGTTTCCCCTTTCGGGTGGGTACTCACCACAAAGTGGATTATAAAAAGCACCTCACAGATCTCATCCACTGATCATCCAATCGTCTGGATCCTGGTTCAGCTGACCATCCGACCATCCAGATCCTGGTTATGCTTGCTCCCTCAAACTCCTACAGAGATCTCCAAGTATCCTCCAGCAAATTATATAGGTGAAGAGAGAAGCAGGCAATAGCGTAATTCCGTAAAATGTTTCTTTTAATCAGCAAAAAAATATATAATAAAACCATTCCAGACGTTTCTTCCTTAAAAATTTGTTTGCAATGGTAAATAGCAGCACTAAAAGTTCAAATCGCCCGCGCTGTTCCAAAGCCCCCACCAAGCGCTGTGTGTCAGCTAGTATTCCACGTAATCACCAGTCACTCAACCGCTTCCTGCTTCCGGAGCACAGGTGGAGCGCACGATTGGAACGCACAAGCGTCAATTCCTCACAGCCGCAGAGTCACGCCCTGACGTTTCGTCTTACCGACTTCCTCTGAGGGAGTGACTCTGTGGTGCGGCTTACAGGTATAAATACACATGTGATTGGAGGATGAGTTAACCCCTCCTGCATGCCATTAAATGCCTTCAGAATGATCCGATCGGCAAAAGGCACTATAGTCACAGGGGCCTCATCATTCCCAACCATTTAGCATATTAAATCAATCATAACCTCTTATGAATTAATCTCGAAAAGCGTTCTAAAATCATACAATAGTCAAAACTTTAAAATAAAAGCTAAGTACAGATTTAAACATAATAACTGATAAGCGCTCAGCACTAGCGCCCTCTGGAGCATTATCACTCAAACAGCAGTTTAAACTTTATAATAATAGGAGAAAAAAAAAAAAACACTTGCTCAGCGTTAAAATTTAAAACAATAAATATATAAAATTATATAAAATTACTACATTTCATCATAAAATTACTCATCGTTATTATTGTTTCATAATTATATTATTATTACCAGAGGGTTTGTGAATATGTTAAAATTACACAAACAAAAGGGGTTACACCTCCTTAATGGTAAAAAATAAAATTAAAAATCACTAATGAAACAATTTATATCCAGCTCGACGTTTAACCCTTTGGGGGTGAGGGTATCCAAGGAATAAATCCAAAAAGTTTCCCGTTTAGATAATTCCCTTACCAAGTTACTACCTCTCCATGGAGCTTTAATATGGTCTACCCCCCAAAATTTCAATCCTATAGGGTTTTGATTATGATGTAATTTAAAATGGAGAGACACATTATGGTCTTTAACCACTTCCCTACCCAGCCATAGTCAAATGACGTCCACAGATGGGATCTCCCACCCTGGGTGGACGTCATATGACGTCCTCGGCTTTGTAGGGGGATATCTGAATGATGCCTGCAGCTAGAGGCATCATTCAGATATCCTTTTCTTGGGCCAGCGATTCTGTGCACCATAAGAATGATCATAGCGGCGGTTCTGCCGCTTGATCGTTCTTACAGGCGGCGGGAGGGGACATTCCCCCCCCCCCCCGCCGCCATCCGGTGTTTCTCCAGGCTCTCCCGTGCGATCGGGGACCCAGAGCGAATCTTCCGGCGTCGTTGGTGGGTCACGTGATGAGCATAGAGATGACTGGTGACCAGATGGTCACCAGTCATCTCTATGATCGTCGGAGGCCCGGGCGCGATGTGATGACGTCACGCCCAGGCCTCAAATGTAAACAAAGCCGCCATTGCGGCTGTAAGTATGAGATCAGTGAATTTTTTTTCAATGATCTCATGCTTTCCAGCCTGGAGGAGAGATGTGGGGTCTTATTGACCCCGCATCTCTCAATAAAGAGAACCTGTCACACACATTCCTATTACAAGGGATGTTTACATTCCTTGTAATAGGAATAAAAGTGATAAAAAAAAGTAAATTAATTGTAAAAAAATAAATAAATAAGTAAAATAAATAAATAAATAATAATAAAAAAAAATTAAAACGCCCCTGTCCCCGGTAGCTCGCGATCAGAAGCGAATGCACACGTAAGTCGCCCACATATGTAAACGCCGTTCAAACCACGCATGTGAGGTATCGCCGCGTGCGTTAGAGCGCGTGCAACAATTCTAGAACTAGACCTCCTCTGTAATTCTAACCTGGTAACCTGTAAAAAAAATTAAAGCGTCGCCTAAGGAGATTTTTAAGTACCGAAGTTTGGCGCCATTCCATGAGTGTGCGCAATTTTAAAGCGTGACATGTTAGGTATCTATTTACTCGGCGTAACATCATCTTTCATATTTTCTCCAAAAATTGGACTAACTTTACTGTTTTGTTATTTTAAATTCATGAAACAATTTTTTTTTTTTAAAAAGGCGTTTGAAAAATTATTGCGCAAATATCGTGCAAGAAAAAATGTTGCAATGACCGTCATTTTATTCCCTAGGGTGTCTGCTAAAAAAAACATTTATAATGTTTGGGGGTTCTGAGTAATTTTCTAGCAAAAGAATGATGATTTGTACATGTAGGAGAGAAGTGCTAGAATAGGCCCGGTATTGAAGTGGTACAAAAAGCCCTGTATTGAAGTGGTTAAACCCCAATTTAATATTCTTAATGTGTTCTCCAATCCTTACTTTAAGACATCTTTTTGTCCGTCCCACATACATTAACCCACATGGGCATAGTAACACATATACCACATGTGTAATATTACAAGTTATGAATTCTTTGATGGCAAATTCTTTTTTATTTACTGTGGATGTAAAGCAATCAATACCTCTTATGGGTTCAGCTATTTCTCTACATGCCTTACACTTACGGCAAGCAAAAAACCCTTTTTTGTCCCAAAAGGACATTGGTCTTATTGGTTGATCCAGCACCTTTTTTACCACCTTATCTCTTACATTCGGTGCCTTTCTATAGATAAATTTGGGAGTAGCTGGTAATACTGGTTTCAAGCTTTTGTCCAGACAGAGAACATGCCAATGGTTTTTCAATACTGCCTCAACCTCTCTGTATTGGGCATGAAAAGATGAGATGAAGCTCCACTCATGACGGGTAGAAGACCTAATCCTCACACCATCTCTTAATACTTCTTCCCATGATGTTACTCTAATCTCCTCCGAGATTCTATCTAATTCTTGGGGATTATATCCTTTCTCTTTAAATCTTTCTTTCAGTATTACAGATTGGGAGACATAATTTTCCTCTGTAGAGCAATTCCGTTTCACAGGCATAAGTTGTCCTTTTGGTATGTTCTTCAGCCAAACCGGGTGGTGACCACTGTGTATAGGTAGGAAGCTATTCCGATCCGTCGGTTTGAAGAAAACTTTAGTGTCTAATTTGTCTCCATTTCTATAGATACTAACATCTAAAAAGTCAATTTGATCTCTGCTCCATGTGCTCGTAAGTTTAATATTATTAGAATTATTGTTAAGATATGTTAAAAAGTTATTAAGAGATATTTCAGATCCTTCCCATATGAAAATAATATCGTCTATAAATCGTCTGTAAAACAGGAGTTCTCGCCTTTTATTGACAAATATATACTTATCCTCCCACTCCCCCATGAATAAATTTGCAATGCTGGGCGCAAACTTCGCGCCCATTGCCACACCTCTCTTTTGGACAAAAAACTGATTATTAAACCAAAAGTAGTTGTGTGATAAACAAAAATCTAAAACATCTTTTAAAAAAACTTTTTGGTGATGGGGGAGGTCATCTCTTTGACTCAAAGCCCAATTAAGGGAGAGTAAGGCATCATCATGCTGTATTATTGTATACAAGGAGGATACGACAGACGTCACCAAAAACACCTCTCCTCGGCCTTCCAGATGTATATTTTGAAGGGATTGTAATAGATCTTTAGTATCCTTCAAATACGCTTTTGTAGTTTTAACGCTACTCTGTAAGAACCGATCCAAATATTCCCCCATCCTTGAAGTCACAGAGCCAATGCCATTCACAATTGGCCTGGCAGGGGGATTTTGGGAATCTTTATGTATTTTGGGCAAGGAATAAATTGTAGGGATCCTTGTGCTACTCGGTGTCAAGTAGCGCTTCTCTTTCACCGTTATAGTATGTTTTTTGAATCCATACTCCACCAAGTAGCCCAATTCAAGATTATATTGGGGTGTAGGGTCACAGCTCAATTTCTTATATGTATCAGTGTCAGCCAGCATTTCCAATAGCTGGCTAACATAATAATCTTTCGACAAGACCACCACACCCCCTCCTTTATCTGCTGGTCTGACTACTACATCATTTCTCTTCTCCAGCATTCCTATACCATCAGAAATAAATCGAGGATTAACTCCTTTTTTAGGAATAATTTTCTTCATATCTCGTAATACTAAACTTTTAAACACCTCTAAATGGTGGATTTCTGTATTCGGAGGGTTAAATAAAGATTTATTTTTAAGTCCGCTGTCAACCGCCACTGATGAGCCAGTGTTCGACATTTTGTTCAAAAAATATTTCTTGGTACTGAGTTTCCTCATGTATCTATGAATATCGATATAAACATCAAATTTGTTTATCGGTCTCTTCAGGCCACATTTCAAACCCAATTGTAGAATATTGGTCTCTTTGTGCGTCAACTCTACCCCACTTAAGTTATATATACCGGTTAGTCTCTTTCCAGCCTCCCTTTTTTGCTGGATTCGTGCTCCTGCTCTACATCCACGTTTTCTACGTTCCTTACATTTTGTTGTTGAGTGTGGTCCCAATTCTGTTGGTCCCTCCACTGTTGGTCTCTGTAATCGGGGCCACATTGTTGGTGTGAGGGTACCTGCTGGTATATGGGTACTTGTTGAGGGTATTGTTGGGAGTATTGGGTTGGTGGTCTCCTCCTTTGGGGTGGATAACCCCTTCCTCTCCTCCTGTTTCCCCTTCCTCTCCACTGAAAAGGGCGTGGGTTATAAGCTCCATTCCTATCTGCTCCATCCCACAAAGACTCATACCTATTAGATACAGGGACATTATAAGTTTCATTGTGAGCTACATACTGGTGGTTCACATTCATATTACCGCGACCCCTTACTCCTCTCCCTCTCCCCTGATTATCTCTCCTTGGGGTGAGGTGGTTAGGAGGTGGGGCAGTGGTACTAATCCTACTGGGATTATTTATCCTCTGTGTTTGTCTAGGAGTACTAGGGATTGTTGTTCCACTTTGACTAGGAGCAGAATCCACTTCAATTTGTATATCATTATTTGCCAACTCATTTGTATGTGTTCCATCTTGCCAGTAATAGATGGTATTATTCTTAAAATCATTAAAATCACGATAAAATTTCAAAATTTTTATCTTTTGAGTATCTTTATCGACTTTTTCAAGTCTCTTTTTAATCCTATTATTAAAATCCGTTATCTGCTGTGTATCTTTAATTGGATCCAACTGTGCTTGTAGTTGGTTAATCTTATTTTCCAATTTAATAGTTTTCTTCTTTTTTCTTTGCAGGATAAGCTCCTGCAACTGTAAACCCACTCCATTAAATTTTTTTAACCATTCAGACATTGATTCAGGATCATCCAAAGCATCCTGAGGCGCTACTTCCCACCTCAGACTGTGAACTATAATTTTTTCTTTCAAATAATGTTCAATAGTACAGATGTCCCACCACGTCCGGACCTGCTTTTCCAAAGAACTTCCTAATGCTGTAATAATACCACTGTAATTTTCTTCTAGTCTGACTTGTTCATTAACCAAGAACAAGTTAGCTATATCTAATTGTCTGTTATTCAGAAATCTGATCGCATCCATTGCAAAGCCAGAGATTAAACACAAAGTGTACACAAAACAAATATCTAGTAAAGTTCCCCTGGCCTTCTTTCACTATCCCAGCGCTACAAATTACACATTAGGGTCATCACAAACCTATAGGTAAAATAGCAAAACGAGGGTATGTGCAGCGCATAAAAAATTGTAAATATAAAACAGCACCAAATGAGTGATCAACACTATCAAATCAAATACAGTTCTATCACCGAGAGAGAAAAGTCCTCATAAATTCCCAGAATGGTATAGCAGGAAAAAGGGGTGAGATTCCTCGTGTGATGAAAAGAAGAAAGATGCAATCCTCTGCCCAAAATGTGCTGATGTAATCCTCCACCGTAAAAATGTTGAGCTTACCAGATACGATGGACCTTTCCGCTAGGAGAAGGTCATACAGGCGTGTATCCACCCGGGGATAATGGAATCAAGTGACTGCAACAAAGGTCCTTCCGCAGATAACCGAAATGTGTGGCCAGAAGGTGGTGTAATAAATCCTCCTAAGTATGGTACTGGATGCAATGGTATAGTGTCCAATCGTCACCAGAAAAAAGGGGAAGGGAGACAACCTAAGTGCACTCCGTAAATTTATTTAAAAGTCAATGATAAAGAACAGCATTGGCGCTCTGCGCCTAGATAAAAGTCGGTATGATAGCCGGGAATAACAATGTGAATTTACACTGTGGACATCCGTCCAGCATGGAGATGGCAGCGGGTGACGTCCGTGCGTGAGCTCCTCCCCCCGTACGCGGCGTTACGTCCAACAGGACTTCGTCAGCGAGGGTGGAGCTATGGTGTCACCCGGCTGATAGAAATAGCAAGGCGGTCGTCATGGTGACAGGGAAGCCAGACGCAAAAAACGGAAGTCAGAGACACTCACCGGCTGCTCTCCCTGAAAGTGTCACCCACTTACCAGCCCTTGCTAATAATGAAAAAACAAGTTGAAAAACTATCAAAGTGATCAACTAATCCCCATGGTTGGAAATATACATAAAAGTTTAATAAAAAACACAGAACGTTAAAACTGCCCGCGGCCATCTCCTGTTTTAAAAAAATGACAATATAAAATGAAACTCATAATAAAACCTCCATAGAACTGCCGCAACAAAAAATTAATATGCATATTATCATTTGTCAGAAATGAAGCAGTTGAGGTCAAATTCCACATTTAACCCCCTGGGTACAGAAACCTTGGTCTCATGTATCCATAGGGATTCACGCTGACTCAACTGTCTAATGAAATTACCCCCTCTCCAATGATGGGTAACCTTCTCAATGCCCCAAAATTTGAGGCATCGCGGGTTCCTATCGTGAAAAATCCTAAAATGTTTGGATACATTGTGGGTTTTTACCCCCTCCTGATATTGCCTACATGTTCTGCTATGCGTACTCCCATGGGTCTAGATGTTCTTCCCACATATTGGAGTCCGCAATCGCATTCCAACATGTATACAACCCCAACAGTGTCGCATGTGATGAGATTTTTTATCTGGTAGTTTTTCTTAGTGGCAAAAGCTGTAAAATCTTTCTTTTTCTTTTGATTAAATTTGCATTGCCTGCATGCTGGACATTTTCCGCAAGCATAAAAACCAGACAGAAAATTAAAAATTCTATTTTCTCTAATCACTGGGGGATCTATGACACTTGGGGCAAGGATATCTCTAAGGGTAGGAGGCCTTTTATAAATAAATTTGGGGCGTGAAGGCAACACTGCACCCAAAACATTGTCTTTTCTTAGAATATCCCAGTGGCGCATAATTATTTGTTCAAATTTTTTATATTGGATGTTATAATCTAATATGATCTTATACTCGAAATTAATATTAGATCCCAAGTTTTTTTCTTTTTTCTTGGAATCAGCAGTGAGAATGGTACGATCCATATTCCCCACTGATTGGATATCCCCTAGGATATGATCCCTAGTATATCCTTTTTGAACAAAACGATCTGCCAATATGTTGGCTTGTGTGAAAAAATCTGAATCTAGGGTGCAATTTCGTCGTAGACGTATAAATTGCCCCTTGGGAATGTTGCATAACCATGATTGATGGTGGCAGCTGTCCAATGGTATAAATCCATTCCGATCAGTAGGTTTAAAAAAATTTTTGGTTTTAAAAGAATCTCCATCCCTGAATATCTCCAAGTCTAGAAATGTCATATTGGAAGCATCCGCATTCCAAGTAAGACGTATATTTTTGGTGTTCCCATTCAGCCTAGACATGAACATCTGCAGACTGATAAGGTCACCTTCCCAGATCATAATTAAATCGTCTATGTATCGTTGGTAACATACAAGCTGAGTAGGTCGATCACTGAAAACAAAATCCTCTTCCCATAGTGCCATGAATAGATTGGCTACACTTGGTGCAAACCGAGCTCCCATGGCAACCCCGAGTATCTGCAAATAGTACTTCCCATCATGCCAAAAATAATTCCTGGCTAGGCAAAATTCCAAAGCCTTAATAAGGAAATTTTTTAAATGAGGTGGGAGATCGGATCTATTTAAAGCCCATTCGACTGATGCTATAGCGTCTCTATGCCCTATAATGGTATACAGAGAACTGACATCAGCTGTCACCAACAAACTATTATCTGTACAGGGAATGTCCTGCAAGATTTGGATGATATGTTTTGTGTCTTTAAGATACGCTGTAGTGGTGGTGACTAATGGTTTCAAAAAATGATCAATGTACTGACCTAGTCTGGCTGAGACCGAATCAATACCGTTGACAATCGGTCTACCCGGAGGAGACCGAGAGTCTTTATGAATTTTCGGTAAAAAATATATTATTGGTCTCCGGCAAGCACTAGGGTCTAAGTATAATGTTTCTTTTTTAGTGAGAACATCATCCGTCTTCCCCATGGAGATTAATTCCTGAAGTTCACTTTTGAACTGAAACACAGGATCATATCCTAAAACTTGATATGTGTTAGTATCTGACAACAATCTTTCCATTTCCCCTTTGTAATAAGTTTTACTCATAATCACAAGTCCCCCCCCCCTTGTCTGCGGGGCGGACTACAACTTCTTTGTTTTTCTCCAATGTACTAATACCTTTTTTAAGATATGAGGGATCCCCCACTTTTTTAATTTTCATCATTTCCAGATCACTGGAGACCATGTTTTTAAAGACCTCAATGTGTCTATGGTCATTTTTAGGAGGGTTGAAAACTGACTTGTTAGCCAAATTGGAATGGATGTTAGATATAGTACTAGGAACTCCCTGGGTTGATCTCTCTCCAGGTTTGGAAAGGAAATACCTCTTAATATTAAGGGTTCTAACAAACTTCTGTAGGCTAATATACGTCTGAAATTTGTTAAAATTGCGTACTGGTGCGAATTTCAGTCCTTTATCAAGGACCTTCAATTCATCATCAGACAATGGCGTGCCACTAATATTATAAATGCCTGCACCTAATGGGATTTTACTCTTTTTAAATCTTCTTCCTCCTCGTCTTCCTCTCTTTCCCTTCTTTTGCCCCCCTGTTTGTTTCCAACTGGGGTATTGCCCCATGGAATTTGCCAAGGTGGCTGAGGGTTCCCTAAAAAACCACCCCCCTGATGTGAATCGTCATGGTGTAGAGGAGTAAATCTGTTATAAGTAGACGTGTTAGCTCTGCCTTGTTGATCATATTGATAATCATGATCTCCCAAATAATGGTTGTAACTGTTTTGGGGGTAATTACCCCTATTAGGCCCTTGATTATATGTTTTCCCTCTATACGGGCGTGGAGGACCCCAAGAGTCTTCCCTATAACCTGAGTTATAGGGTGGTGGATATTGTTGGTGATTACCCCTGTCATTCCCTGATTTAGTGGAAGCCCCTTTTCCTCTGTGGGTAGAGTGTGTGGAAACTTTAGGGTGTGCTCCCTGGGAAGACAGAGGACGGGAATGAGCCACTGGGGTGGTAGGGTATACTCTATTAGGGGGCAATGATGGAATGATATTAGAAGGTGTGGCTTCAGGAATGGATACCTTAGATTGCCATTTAAAGACTTCACCTCTAGAGAAATCCCCTGAATCCCTAATGAACTTGGATTTTTTCTTCTCTTGTATATCCTTATCCCATTTAATCATTTTGTTCTTCATTTTACTGGATAATTTAGAAAAATCCTGTGAATCCTGGAACGGTTCTATTTTATTCTTAAACTCTGTAATTTGTTTATCTAATGATTTCATTTTTCTCTGCTTTCTAAGCAATAGAAAATCCATTAATTCATGTCCCTTTTTGTCAAAAAAATTATACCATTCTTGTAGGGACTCATCATCTGTGAGTCCATCGTTTGGTGGGAGATCCCATCGCAATCTTCTGGGCACCAAATTAGATTTTTTGTATTGCTCAAGAGATGCGATGTCCCACCAAGCTTTAATTTTCTTTTCAAATACATATCCCAATTTTCTAAAGCAAGTCGATAAATCATCTGAAGCACTAGAGGATTGGGTATTAGAGAAGACTTCATTAAGTCTGACCTCTCTGTGTTCTAAAAATGAGAACACTTCCATGAATGCAGCTGAGAGTTATGTGATAAAGCAAGATAATGTAAATAAATAAAGCAATCAGCGCAAACAAAAATATGACAATGGAAACGTTAAGCAGCTGTACACATTAGGGTCATCACAAACCTATAGGTAAAATAGCAAAACGAGGGTATGTGCAGCGCATAAAAAATTGTAAATATAAAACAGCACCAAATGAGTGATCAACACTATCAAATCAAATACAGTTCTATCACTGAGAGAGAAAAGTCCTCATAAATTCCCAGAATGGTATAGCAGGAAAAAGGGGTGAGATTCCTCGTGTGATGAAAAGAAGAAAGATGCAATCCTCTGCCCAAAATGTGCTGATGTAATCCTCCACCGTAAAAATGTTGAGCTTACCAGATACGATGGACCTTTCCGCTAGGAGAAGGTCATACAGGCGTGTATCCACCCGGGGATAATGGAATCAAGTGACTGCAACAAAGGTCCTTCCGCAGATAACCGAAATGTGTGGCCAGAAGGTGGTGTAATAAATCCTCCTAAGTATGGTACTGGATGCAATGGTATAGTGTCCAATCGTCACCAGAAAAAAGGGGAAGGGAGACAACCTAAGTGCACTCCGTAAATTTATTTAAAAGTCAATGATAAAGAACAGCATTGGCGCTCTGCGCCTAGATAAAAGTCGGTATGATAGCCGGGAATAACAATGTGAATTTACACTGTGGACATCCGTCCAGCATGGAGATGGCAGCGGGTGACGTCCGTGCGTGAGCTCCTCCCCCCGTACGCGGCGTTACGTCCAACAGGACTTCGTCAGCGAGGGTGGAGCTATGGTGTCACCCGGCTGATAGAAATAGCAAGGCGGTCGTCATGGTGACAGGGAAGCCAGACGCAAAAAACGGAAGTCAGAGACACTCACCGGCTGCTCTCCCTGAAAGTGTCACCCACTTACCAGCCCTTGCTAATAATGAAAAAACAAGTTGAAAAACTATCAAAGTGATCAACTAATCCCCATGGTTGGAAATATACATAAAAGTTTAATAAAAAACACAGAACGTTAAAACTGCCCGCGGCCATCTCCTGTTTTAAAAAAATGACAATATAAAATGAAACTCATAATAAAACCTCCATAGAACTGCCGCAACAAAAAATTAATATGCATATTATCATTTGTCAGAAATGAAGCAGTTGAGGTCAAATTCCACATTTAACCCCCTGGGTACAGAAACCTTGGTCTCATGTATCCATAGGGATTCACGCTGACTCAACTGTCTAATGAAATTACCCCCTCTCCAATGATGGGTAACCTTCTCAATGCCCCAAAATTTGAGGCATCGCGGGTTCCTATCGTGAAAAATCCGAAAATGTTTGGATACATTGTGGGTTTTTACCCCCTCCTGATATTGCCTACATGTTCTGCTATGCGTACTCCCATGGGTCTAGATGTTCTTCCCACATATTGGAGTCCGCAATCGCATTCCAACATGTATACAACCCCAACAGTGTCGCATGTGATGAGATTTTTTATCTGGTAGTTTTTCTTAGTGGCAAAAGCTGTAAAATCTTTCTTTTTCTTTTGATTAAATTTGCATTGCCTGCATGCTGGACATTTTCCGCAAGCATAAAAACCAGACAGAAAATTAAAAATTCTATTTTCTCTAATCACTGGGGGATCTATGACACTTGGGGCAAGGATATCTCTAAGGGTAGGAGGCCTTTTATAAATAAATTTGGGGCGTGAAGGCAACACTGCACCCAAAACATTGTCTTTTCTTAGAATATCCCAGTGGCGCATAATTATTTGTTCAAATTTTTTATATTGGATGTTATAATCTAATATGATCTTATACTCGAAATTAATATTAGATCCCAAGTTTTTTTCTTTTTTCTTGGAATCAGCAGTGAGAATGGTACGATCCATATTCCCCACTGATTGGATATCCCCTAGGATATGATCCCTAGTATATCCTTTTTGAACAAAACGATCTGCCAATATGTTGGCTTGTGTGAAAAAATCTGAATCTAGGGTGCAATTTCGTCGTAGACGTATAAATTGCCCCTTGGGAATGTTGCATAACCATGATTGATGGTGGCAGCTGTCCAATGGTATAAATCCATTCCGATCAGTAGGTTTAAAAAAATTTTTGGTTTTAAAAGAATCTCCATCCCTGAATATCTCCAAGTCTAGAAATGTCATATTGGAAGCATCCGCATTCCAAGTAAGACGTATATTTTTGGTGTTCCCATTCAGCCTAGACATGAACATCTGCAGACTGATAAGGTCACCTTCCCAGATCATAATTAAATCGTCTATGTATCGTTGGTAACATACAAGCTGAGTAGGTCGATCACTGAAAACAAAATCCTCTTCCCATAGTGCCATGAATAGATTGGCTACACTTGGTGCAAACCGAGCTCCCATGGCAACCCCGAGTATCTGCAAATAGTACTTCCCATCATGCCAAAAATAATTCCTGGCTAGGCAAAATTCCAAAGCCTTAATAAGGAAATTTTTTAAATGAGGTGGGAGATCGGATCTATTTAAAGCCCATTCGACTGATGCTATAGCGTCTCTATGCCCTATAATGGTATACAGAGAACTGACATCAGCTGTCACCAACAAACTATTATCTGTACAGGGAATGTCCTGCAAGATTTGGATGATATGTTTTGTGTCTTTAAGATACGCTGTAGTGGTGGTGACTAATGGTTTCAAAAAATGATCAATGTACTGACCTAGTCTGGCTGAGACCGAATCAATACCGTTGACAATCGGTCTACCCGGAGGAGACCGAGAGTCTTTATGAATTTTCGGTAAAAAATATATTATTGGTCTCCGGCAAGCACTAGGGTCTAAGTATAATGTTTCTTTTTTAGTGAGAACATCATCCGTCTTCCCCATGGAGATTAATTCCTGAAGTTCACTTTTGAACTGAAACACAGGATCATATCCTAAAACTTGATATGTGTTAGTATCTGACAACAATCTTTCCATTTCCCCTTTGTAATAAGTTTTACTCATAATCACAAGTCCCCCCCCCTTGTCTGCGGGGCGGACTACAACTTCTTTGTTTTTCTCCAATGTACTAATACCTTTTTTAAGATATGAGGGATCCCCCACTTTTTTAATTTTCATCATTTCCAGATCACTGGAGACCATGTTTTTAAAGACCTCAATGTGTCTATGGTCATTTTTAGGAGGGTTGAAAACTGACTTGTTAGCCAAATTGGAATGGATGTTAGATATAGTACTAGGAACTCCCTGGGTTGATCTCTCTCCAGGTTTGGAAAGGAAATACCTCTTAATATTAAGGGTTCTAACAAACTTCTGTAGGCTAATATACGTCTGAAATTTGTTAAAATTGCGTACTGGTGCGAATTTCAGTCCTTTATCAAGGACCTTCAATTCATCATCAGACAATGGCGTGCCACTAATATTATAAATGCCTGCACCTAATGGGATTTTACTCTTTTTAAATCTTCTTCCTCCTCGTCTTCCTCTCTTTCCCTTCTTTTGCCCCCCTGTTTGTTTCCAACTGGGGTATTGCCCCATGGAATTTGCCAAGGTGGCTGAGGGTTCCCTAAAAAACCACCCCCCTGATGTGAATCGTCATGGTGTAGAGGAGTAAATCTGTTATAAGTAGACGTGTTAGCTCTGCCTTGTTGATCATATTGATAATCATGATCTCCCAAATAATGGTTGTAACTGTTTTGGGGGTAATTACCCCTATTAGGCCCTTGATTATATGTTTTCCCTCTATACGGGCGTGGAGGACCCCAAGAGTCTTCCCTATAACCTGAGTTATAGGGTGGTGGATATTGTTGGTGATTACCCCTGTCATTCCCTGATTTAGTGGAAGCCCCTTTTCCTCTGTGGGTAGAGTGTGTGGAAACTTTAGGGTGTGCTCCCTGGGAAGACAGAGGACGGGAATGAGCCACTGGGGTGGTAGGGTATACTCTATTAGGGGGCAATGATGGAATGATATTAGAAGGTGTGGCTTCAGGAATGGATACCTTAGATTGCCATTTAAAGACTTCACCTCTAGAGAAATCCCCTGAATCCCTAATGAACTTGGATTTTTTCTTCTCTTGTATATCCTTATCCCATTTAATCATTTTGTTCTTCATTTTACTGGATAATTTAGAAAAATCCTGTGAATCCTGGAACGGTTCTATTTTATTCTTAAACTCTGTAATTTGTTTATCTAATGATTTCATTTTTCTCTGCTTTCTAAGCAATAGAAAATCCATTAATTCATGTCCCTTTTTGTCAAAAAAATTATACCATTCTTGTAGGGACTCATCATCTGTGAGTCCATCGTTTGGTGGGAGATCCCATCGCAATCTTCTGGGCACCAAATTAGATTTTTTGTATTGCTCAAGAGATGCGATGTCCCACCAAGCTTTAATTTTCTTTTCAAATACATATCCCAATTTTCTAAAGCAAGTCGATAAATCATCTGAAGCACTAGAGGATTGGGTATTAGAGAAGACTTCATTAAGTCTGACCTCTCTGTGTTCTAAAAATGAGAACACTTCCATGAATGCAGCTGAGAGTTATGTGATAAAGCAAGATAATGTAAATAAATAAAGCAATCAGCGCAAACAAAAATATGACAATGGAAACGTTAAGCAGCTGTACACATTAGGGTCATCACAAACCTATAGGTAAAATAGCAAAACGAGGGTATGTGCAGCGCATAAAAAATTGTAAATATAAAACAGCACCAAATGAGTGATCAACACTATCAAATCAAATACAGTTCTATCACTGAGAGAGAAAAGTCCTCATAAATTCCCAGAATGGTATAGCAGGAAAAAGGGGTGAGATTCCTCGTGTGATGAAAAGAAGGAAGATGCAATCCTCTGCCCAAAATGTGCTGATGTAATCCTCCACCGTAAAAATGTTGAGCTTACCAGATACGATGGACCTTTCTGCTAGGAGAAGGTCATACAGGCGTGTATCCACCCAGGGATAATGGAATCAAGTGACTGCAACAAAGGTCCGTCCGCAGATAACCGAAATGTGTGGCCAGAAGGTGGTGTAATAAATCCTCCTAAGTATGGTACTGGATGCAATGGTATAGTGTCCAATCATCACCAGAAAAAAGGGGAAGGGAGACAACCTAAGTGCACTCCGTAAATTTATTTAAAAGTCAATGATAAAGAACAGCATTGGCGCTCTGCGCCTAGATAAAAGCTGGTATGATAGCCGGGAATAACAATGTGAATTTACACTGTGGACATCCGTCCAGCATGGAGATGGCAGCGGGTGACGTCCGTGCGTGAGCTCCTCCCCCCGTACGCGGCGTTACGTCCAACAGGACTTCGTCAGCGAGGGTGGAGCTATGGTGTCACCCGGCTGATAGAAATAGCAAGGCGGTCGTCATGGTGACAGGGAAGCCAGACGCAAAAACCGGAAGTCAGAGACACTCACCGGCTGCTCTCCCTGAAAGTGTCACCCACTTACCAGCCCTTGCTAATAATGAAAAAACAAGTTGAAAAACTATCAAAGTGATCAACTAATCCCCATGGTTGGAAATATACATAAAAGTTTAATAAAAAACACAGAACGTTAAAACTGCCCGCGGCCCTCTCCTGTTTTAAAAAAATGACAATATAAAATGAAACTCATAATAAAACCTCCGTAGAACTGCCGCAACAAAAAATTAATATGCATATTATCATTTGTCAGAAATGAAGCAGTTGAGGTCAAATTCCACATTTAACCCCCTGGGTACAGAAACCTTGGTCTCATGTATCCATAGGGATTCACGCTGACTCAACTGTCTAATGAAATTACCCCCTCTCCAATGATGGGTAACCTTCTCAATGCCCCAAAATTTGAGGCATCGCGGGTTCCTATCGTGAAAAATCCGAAAATGTTTGGATACATTGTGGGTTTTTACCCCCCTCCTGATATTGCCTACATGTTCTGCTATGCGTACTCCCATGGGTCTAGATGTTCTTCCCACATATTGGAGTCCGCAATCGCATTCCAACATGTATACAACCCCAACAGTGTCGCATGTGATGAGATTTTTTATCTGGTAGTTTTTCTTAGTGGCAAAAGCTGTAAAATCTTTCTTTTTCTTTTGATTAAATTTGCATTGCCTGCATGCTGGACATTTTCCGCAAGCATAAAAACCAGACAGAAAATTAAAAATTCTATTTTCTCTAATCACTGGGGGATCTATGACACTTGGGGCAAGGATATCTCTAAGGGTAGGAGGCCTTTTATAAATACATTTGGGGCGTGAAGGCAACACTGCACCCAAAACATTGTCTTTTCTTAGAATATCCCAGTGGCGCATAATTATTTGTTCAAATTTTTTATATTGGATGTTATAATCTAATATGATCTTATACTCGAAATTAATATTAGATCCCAAGTTTTTTTCTTTTTTCTTGGAATCAGCAGTGAGAATGGTACGATCCATATTCCCCACTGATTGGATATCCCCTAGGATATGATCCCTAGTATATCCTTTTTGAACAAAACGATCTGCCAATATGTTGGCTTGTGTAAAAAAATCTGAATCTAGGGTGCAATTTCGTCGTAGACGTATAAATTGCCCCTTGGGAATGTTGCATAACCATGATTGATGGTGGCAGCTGTCCAATGGTATAAATCCATTCCGATCAGTAGGTTTAAAAAAAAATTTGGTTTTAAAAGAATCTCCATCCCTGAATATCTCCAAGTCTAGAAATGTCATATTGGAAGCATCCGCATTCCAAGTAAGACGTATATTTTTGGTGTTCCCATTCAGCCTAGACATGAACATCTGCAGACTGATAAGGTCACCTTCCCAGATCATAATTAAATCGTCTATGTATCGTTGGTAACATACAAGCTGAGTAGGTCGATCACTGGAAACAAAATCCTCTTCCCATAGTGCCATGAATAGATTGGCTACACTTGGTGCAAACCGAGCTCCCATGGCAACCCCGAGTATCTGCAAATAGTACTTCCCATCATGCCAAAAATAATTCCTGGCTAGGCAAAATTCCAAAGCCTTAATAAGGAAATTTTTTAAATGAGGTGGGAGATCGGATCTATTTAAAGCCCATTCGACTGATGCTATAGCGTCTCTATGCCCTATAATGGTATACAGAGAACTGACATCAGCTGTCACCAACAAACTATTATCTGTACAGGGAATGTCCTGCAAGATTTGGATGATATGTTTTGTGTCTTTAAGATACGCTGTAGTGGTGGTGACTAATGGTTTCAAAAAATGATCAATGTACTGACCTAGTCTGGCTGAGACCGAATCAATACCGTTGACAATCGGTCTACCCGGAGGAGACCGAGAGTCTTTATGAATTTTCGGTAAAAAATATATTATTGGTCTCCGGCAAGCACTAGGGTCTAAGTATAATGTTTCTTTTTTAGTGAGAACATCATCCGTCTTCCCCATGGAGATTAATTCCTGAAGTTCACTTTTGAACTGAAACACAGGATCATATCCTAAAACTTGATATGTGTTAGTATCTGACAACAATCTTTCCATTTCCCCTTTGTAATAAGTTTTACTCATAATCACAAGTCCCCCCCCCCTTGTCTGCGGGGCGGACTACAACTTCTTTGTTTTTCTCCAATGTACTAATACCTTTTTTAAGATATGAGGGATCCCCCACTTTTTTAATTTTCATCATTTCCAGATCACTGGAGACCATGTTTTTAAAGACCTCAATGTGTCTATGGTCATTTTTAGGAGGGTTGAAAACTGACTTGTTAGCCAAATTGGAATGGATAATAGATATAGTACTAGGAACTCCCTGGGTTGATCTCTCTCCAGGTTTGGAAAGGAAATACCTCTTAATATTAAGGGTTCTAACAAACTTCTGTAGGCTAATATACGTCTGAAATTTGTTAAAAGGACCTTCAATTCATCATCAGACAATGGCGTGCCACTAATATTATAAATGCCTGCACCTAATGGGATTTTACTCTTTTTAAATCTTCTTCCTCCTCGTCTTCCTCTCTTTCCCTTCTTTTGCCCCCCTGTTTGTTTCCAACTGGGGTATTGCCCCATGGAATTTGCCAAGGTGGCTGAGGGTTCCCTAAAAAACCACCCCCCTGATGTGAATCGTCATGGTGTAGAGGAGTAAATCTGTTATAAGTAGACGTTGTGGCTCTGCCTTGTTGATCATATTGATAATCATGATCTCCCGAATAATGGTTGTAACTGTTTTGGGGGTAATTACCCCTATTAGGCCCTTGATTATATGTTTTCCCTCTATACGGGCGTGGAGGACCCCAAGAGTCTTCCCTATAACCTGAGTTATAGGGTGGTGGATATTGTTGGTGATTACCCCTGTCATTCCCTGATTTAGTGGAAGCCCCTTTTCCTCTGTGGGTAGAGTGTGTGGAAACTTTAGGGTGTGCTCCCTGGGAAGACAGAGGATGGGAATGAGCCACTGGGGTGGTAGGGTATACTCTATTAGGGGGCAATGATGGAATGATATTAGAAGGTGTGGCTTCAGGAATGGATACCTTAGATTGCCATTTAAAGACTTCACCTCTAGAGAAATCCCCTGAATCCCTAATGAACTTGGATTTTTTCTTCTCTTGTATATCCTTATCCCATTTAATCATTTTGTTCTTCATTTCACTGGATAATTTAGAAAAATCCTGTGAATCCTGGAAAGGTTCTATTTTATTCTTAAACTCTGTAATTTGTTTATCTAATGATTTCATTTTTCTCTGCTTTCTAAGCAATAGAAAATCCATTAATTCATGTCCCTTTTTGTCAAAAAAATTATACCATTCTTGTAGGGACTCATCATCTGTGAGTCCATCGTTTGGTGGGAGATCCCATCGCAATCTTCTGGGCACCAAATTAGATTTTTTGTATTGCTCAAGAGATGCGATGTCCCACCAAGCTTTAATTTTCTTTTCAAATACATATCCCAATTTTCTTAAGCAAGTCGATAAATCATCTGAAGCACTAGACGCAGGGATATGCAATTAACGGACCTCCAGCTGTTGCAAAACTACAAGTCCCATCATGCCTCTGCCTTTGGGTGTCATGCTTGCTGCTGTCAGAGTCTCGCTATGCCTCATGGGACTTGTAGTTTGGCAACAGCTGGAGGTCCGCTAATTGCATATCCCTGCACTAGAGGATTGGGTATTAGAGAAGACTTCATTAAGTCTGACCTCTCTGTGTTCTAAAAATGAGAACACTTCCATGAATGCAGCCGAGAGTAATGTGATAAAGCAAGATAATGTAAATAAATAAAGCAATCAGCGCAAACAAAAATATGACAATGGAAACGTTAAGCAGCTGTACACATTAGGGTCATCACAAACCTATAGGTAAAATAGCAAAACGAGGGTATGTGCAGCGCATAAAAAATTGTAAATATAAAACAGCACCAAATGAGTGATCAACACTATCAAATCAAATACAGTTCTATCACTGAGAGAGAAAAGTCCTCATAAATTTATTTAAAACCCACAATGTATCCAAACATTTTAGGATTTTTCACGATAGGAACCCGCGATGCCTCAAATTTTGGGGCATTGAGAAGGTTACCCATCATTGGAGAGGGGGTAATTTCATTAGACATTTGAGTCAGCGTGAATCCCTATGGATACATGAGACCAAGGTTTCTGTACCCAGGGGGTTAAATGTGGAATTTGACCTCAACTGCTTCATTTCTGACAAATGATAATATGCATATTAATTTTTTGTTGCGGCAGTTCTACGGAGGTTTTATTATGAGTTTCATTTTATATTGTCATTTTTTTAAAACAGGAGATGGCCGCGGGCAGTTTTAACGTTCTGTGTTTTTTATTAAACTTTTATGTATATTTCCAACCATGGGGATTAGTTGATCACTTTGATAGTTTTTCAACTTGTTTTTTCATTATTAGCAAGGGCTGGTAAGTGGGTGAGACTTTCAGGGAGAGCAGCCGGTGAGTGTCTCTGACTTCCGGTTTTTGCGTCTGGCTTCCCTGTCACCATGACGACCGCCTTGCTATTTCTATCAGCCGGGTGACACCATAGCTCCACCCTCGCTGACGAAGTCCTGTTGGACGTAACGCCGCGTACGGGAGAGGAGCTCACGCACGGACGTCACCCGCTGCCATCTCCATGCTGGACGGATGTCCACAGTGTAAATTCACATTGTTATTCCCGGCTATCATACCAGCTTTTATCTAGGCGCAGAGCGCCAATGCTGTTCTTTATCATTGACTTTTAAATAAATTTACGGAGTGCACTTAGGTTGTCTCCCTTCCCCTTTTTTCTGGTGACGACTGGACACTATACCATTGCATCCAGTACCATACTTAGGAGGATTTATTACACCACCTTCTGGCCACACATTTCGGTTATCTGCGGAAGGACCTTTGTTGCAGTCACTTGATTCCATTATCCCTGGGTGGATACACGCCTGTATGACCTTCTCCTAGCGGAAAGGTCCATCGTATCTGGTAAGCTCAACATTTTTATGGTGGAGGATTACATCAGCACATTTTGGGCAGAGGATTGCATCTTCCTTCTTTTCATCACACGAGGAATCTCACCCCTTTTTCCTGCTATACCATTCTGGGAATTTATGAGGACTTTTCTCTCTCAGTGATAGAACTGTATTTGATTTGATAGTGTTGATCACTCATTTGGTGCTGTTTTATATTTACAATTTTTTATGCGCTGCACATACCCTCGTTTTGCTATTTTACCTATAGGTTTGTGATGACCCTAATGTGTACAGCTGCTTAACGTTTCCATTGTCATATTTTTGTTTGCGCTGATTGCTTTATTTATTTACATTATCTTGCTTTATCACATAACTCTCAGCTGCATTCATGGAAGTGTTCTCATTTTTAGAACACAGAGAGGTCAGACTTAATGAAGTCTTCTCTAATACCCAATCCTCTAGTGCTTCAGATGATTTATCGACTTGCTTTAGAAAATTGGGATATGTATTTGAAAAGAAAATTAAAGCTTGGTGGGACATCGCATCTCTTGAGCAATACAAAAAATCTAATTTGGTGCCCAGAAGATTGCGATGGGATCTCCCACCAAACGATGGACTCACAGATGATGAGTCCCTACAAGAATGGTATAATTTTTTTGACAAAAAGGGACATGAATTAATGGATTTTCTATTGCTTTGAAAGCAGAGAAAAATGAAATCATTAGATAAACAAATTACAGAGTTTAAGAATAAAATAGAACCGTTCCAGGATTCACAGGATTTTTCTAAATTATCCAGTGAAATGAAGAACAAAATGATTAAATGGGATAAGGATATACAAGAGAAGAAAAAATCCAAGTTCATTAGGGATTCAGGGGATTTCTCTAGAGGTGAAGTCTTTAAATGGCAATCTAAGGTATCCATTCCTGAAGCCACACCTTCTAATATCATTCCATCATTGCCCCCTAATAGAGTATACCCTACCACCCCAGTGGCTCATTCCCGTCCTCTGTCTTCCCAGGGAGCACACCCTAAACTTTCCACACACTCTACCCACAGAGGAAAAGGGGCTTCCACTAAATCAGGGAATGACAGGGGTAATCACCAACAATATCCACCACCCTATAACTCAGGTTATAGGGAAGACTCTTGGGGTCCTCCACGCCCGTATAGAGGGAAAACATATAATCAAGGGCCTAATAGGGGTAATTACCCCCAAAACAGTTACAACCATTATTTGGGAGATCATGATTATCAATATGATCAACAAGGCAGAGCTACCACGTCTACTTATAACAGATTTACTCCTCTACACCATGACGATTCACATCAGGGTGGTGGTTTTTTAGGGAACCCTCAGCCACCTTGGCAAATTCCATGGGGCAATACCCCAGTTGGAAACAAACAGGGGGGCAAAAGAAGGGAAAGAGAGGAAGACAAGGAGGAAGAAGATTTAAAAAGAGTAAAATCCCATTAGGTGCAGGCATTTATCATATTAGTGGCACGCCATTGTCTGATGATGAATTGAAGGTCCTTGATAAAGGACTGAAATTCGCACCAGTACGCAATTTTAAGAAATTTCAGACGTATATTAGCCTACAGAAGTTTGTTAGAACCCTTAATATTAAGAGGTATTTCCTTTCCAAACCTGGAGAGAGATCAACCCAGGGAGTTTCTAGTACTATATCTAACATCCATTCCAATTTGGCTAACAAGTCAGTTTTCAACCCTCCTAAAAATGACCATAGACACATTGAGGTCTTTAAAAACATGGTCTCCAGTGATCTGGAAATGATGAAAATTAAAAAAGTGGGGGATCCCTCATATCTTAAAAAAGGTATTAGTACATTGGAGAAAAACAAAGAAGTTGTAGTCCGCCCCGCAGACAAGGGGGGGGGGGACTTGTGATTATGAGTAAAACTTATTACAAAGGGGAAATGGAAAGATTGTTGTCAGATACTAACACATATCAAGTTTTAGGATATGATCCTGTGTTTCAGTTCAAAAGTGAACTTCAGGAATTAATCTCCATGGGGAAGACGGATGATGTTCTCACTAAAAAAGAAACATTATACTTAGACCCTAGTGCTTGCCGGAGACCAATAATATATTTTTTACCGAAAATTCATAAAGACTCTCGGTCTCCTCCGGGTAGACCGATTGTCAACGGTATTGATTCGGTCTCAGCCAGACTAGGTCAGTACATTGATCATTTTTTAAAACCATTAGTGTCATGGATATGCAGTAGTGTTTGTCTGCCATCTTACCTTCCTCCTCATGTGTTCATCTAGAGACCAGACCTCCTTCACCTGGCTTCCTTTATAATCTCCTCCCAGCCTGACTCCACCCCAGGCCCTATCACTGAACACTATATTAACCTGTGCACTGCAAGCCTGCTTTGCTGATCAACGTGTTTGTTAGGCATTGTGTGTTTGGGTTCCTGCCTGCCGTGTGCTACGTCTGTCTCTCTGTTACATTATTGGCTTGTCCCCGACTATCCCTGTCTGCTCGTGACCCTTGACCTTCGGCTCGTTCTTCGTTATCCTTGTCTGCTTGTGGCCCCTGACCTTCAGCTTGTTATTCGGTTCTCTCTTATCGTGTGCTGCTGCTTCCCCTCTTTTCCCCTTATCCTACGGGGCGTGAGCTAGGAAACTCCAGGGGCCGCGACCTGGTCCCAGCCTGCAGCTAACATCCTCACCACTAGAGGCCCTGGAGAAGACCAGCTGGGTCTTAGACTCCGCGCCCTGGGGAATCTTGGCTCTAGCTTCCGTTTGGATCCCGGTTGTGCTCCTCTGGTCCAGCTTTCCACAACCACCCAGTTTCCTATCCGCAGAAGCCAGCCATAGGGTTCACTACCTCGCGGTGCACTCCTGTCCCCCTACGGTGTGCATCTGTCACCTGGCCACAGGTGACCCTGACAATTAGTCACCACCACTACAGCGTATCTTAAAGACACAAAACATATCATCCAAATCTTGCAGGACATTCCCTGTACAGATAATAGTTTGTTGGTGACAGCTGATGTCAGTTCTCTGTATACCATTATAGGGCATAGAGACGCTATAGCATCAGTCGAATGGGCTTTAAATAGATCCGATCTCCCACCTCATTTAAAAAATTTCCTTATTAAGGCTTTGAAATTTTGCCTAGCCAGGAATTATTTTTGGCATGATGGGAAGTACTATTTGCAGATACTCGGGGTTGCCATGGGAGCTCGGTTTGCACCAAGTGTAGCCAATCTATTCATGGCACTATGGGAAGAGGATTTTGTTTTCAGTGATCGACCTACTCAGCTTGTATGTTACCAACGATACATAGACGATTTAATTATGATCTGGGAAGGTGACAGTCTGCAGATGTTCATGTCTAGGCTGAATGGGAACACCAAAAATATACGTCTTACTTGGAATGCGGATGCTTCCAATATGACATTTCTAGACTTGGAGATATTCAGGGATGGAGATTCTTTTAAAACCAAAAATTTTTTTAAACCTACTGATCGGAATGGATTTATACCATTGGACAGCTGCCACCATCAATCATGGTTATGCAACATTCCCAAGGGGCAATTTATACGTCTGCATATTAATTTTTTGTTGCGGCAGTTCTATGGAGGTTTTATTATGAGTTTCATTTTATATTGTCATTTTTTTAAAACAGGAGATGGCCGCGGGCAGTTTTAACGTTCTGTGTTTTTTATTAAACTTTTATGTATATTTCCAACCATGGGGATTAGTTGATCACTTTGATAGTTTTTCAACTTGTTTTTTCATTATTAGCAAGGGCTGGTAAGTGGGTGACACTTTCAGGGAGAGCAGCCGGTGAGTGTCTCTGACTTCCGGTTTTTGCGTCTGGCTTCCCTGTCACCATGACGACCGCCTTGCTATTTCTATCAGCTGGGTGACACCATAGCTCCACCCTCGCTGACGAAGTCCTGTTGGACGTAACGCCGCTTACGGGGGGAGGAGCTCACGCACGGACGTCACTTGCTGCCATCTTCATGCTGGACGGATGTCCACAGTGTAAATTCACATTGTTATTCCCGGCTATCATACCGACTTTTATCTAGGCGCAGAGCGCCAATGCTGTTCTTTATCATTGACTTTTAAATAAATTTACGGAGTGCACTTAGGTTGTCTCCCTTCCCCTTTTTTCTGGTGACGATTGGACACTATACCATTGCATCCAGTACCATACTTAGGAGGATTTATTACACCACCTTCTGGCCGCACATTTCGGTTATCTGCGGAAGGACCTTTGTTGCAGTCACTTGATTCCATTATCCCTGGGTGGATACACGCCTGTATGACCTTCTCCTAGCGGAAAGGTCCATCGTATCTGGTAAGCTCAACATTTTTACGGTGGAGGATTACATCAGCACATTTTGGGCAGAGGATTGCATCTTCCTTCTTTTCATCACACGAGGAATCTCACCCCTTTTTCCTGCTATACCATTCTGGGAATTTATGAGGACTTTTCTCTCTCAGTGATAGAACTGTATTTGATTTGATAGTGTTGATCACTCATTTGGTGCTGTTTTATATTTACAATTTTTTATGCGCTGCACATACCCTCGTTTTGCTAGTGTGTATATATAGCTAAAAATTATAAAAAAACATATCAAATCCCTGGGTAGGGTAATGAACAATTTCTATAGCAGCGCTCAAATGGTCAGCATACTCCCATAACCACTCTTTCCTATTTTCAGTTCATAAGAGTACTTGTAAAAAAAGGAATGAAACTGTTATGAATGACACAGATCTTCAGATGTCTTCTAAGGTTAATAATAAAATCCACCTCTAATCTTTTTGTTGTTTCCCCTTTCGGATGGGTACTCACCACAAAGTGGATTATTTTGTTTTAAGCGGCTGCTGATTTATATATTATATTGGGTTAATGATTATGGTAACATACTCATTTTGGTTTGTTATAAGATACCTGTGAGCATTTGTAGCGCTGGGATAGTGAAAGAAGGCCAGGGGAACTTCACTAGATATTTGTTTTACGTATTTGGAATAACACGTAATTAAGGGTTTAACCAAAAACTCTTGTTGTGTAACAGAGGACCGAAACTTAGTAATTTTTTTGCCATGTCGGATGGTTGTGCGACAAGATTTGCACTTTGTGCAATAGTAAAAACCAGATCCATCCAAAAAAGTCAAGGGTTTCAATGGGGGGTCAGGGACATTAGGTGCTATCATATTTCTTAACCCTGGTGCTCGTCTGTAGATGAATTTGGGTTTTGAAGGAAGCACATTAACCAAATCTCTATCCTTGAGGAGTATGGGCCAAAATTTCTGGAAAGTACGCTCAATTGTTTTGTACTGCCTATGAAAGCCAGATACAAAGGCCAAATCTCCTTGAAAAGGAGACTTTGTCTTTGAAGTCAAAAGTGTCTCTCTATCCATAATGGCTACTTGATGCTGAGCTTTTTGAAGTACATGAGGAGAGTAGCCTTTTTCCATAAACTTTTCCGTAAGAATGGAGGCCTGTTCATGGAAATCTTTGATACTCTCACAATTCCTTCTAATCCTCATGTACTGACCTTTGGGTATGGCTCCTGTGGGACGCACAACATGGGAATTGAGGGTTAGACTCAATGAGCATGTCACTAATATCTCCAAAGGATTTCCCAATCATAGTGTGTCATGGCATTTTGATCGGTCCATGCTAGAGATCCTCGCCAGCTCACATTCTACGGAATTGACAGAGCGGTGTCCCACTGGAGAGGCACTGACCTAAAAAAAGCTATTTCTCAAAATGAGACCCAATGGCTGTATCGCCTTCAGACGATGCAGCCACAGGGACTCAACATAGATCTAGATTTAAATTGTTTTTCAACTAACGATTAATCTCCCTCTGGTTGTCCATTTTTATTTTATAAGAATATTATATATTGTAATTTTTTACAATCAATTTTTTATCATTTATTTTTAATATCATCATGTTTTTTATTTTAGCCAATACTATTAAATTGCTTCATTTCCCGGTAAATTCAAAAAAGATTTTTAGGATATATTAAGGAAATTTTGATATTCCTGTTTACAAGTGAATTTAATCTGTTTTAAATTTATTGTTGTATCTATTGTGTTCCGTGTTGGTGCTTGTGATCTGGCATTGAGGCTGACACAATTAGCTTTCCAGCTTGGCTTGATTGACAGGCATTTAAAAGACCGCCCATTCAGTGACCCAGTACGCTTCCTGATGACGGTGTAACGAAACGTACGTCGAGGCGGTACTTGGTCACGTTTTCCTATTCCACTTCCGGTCCTTGCTGGTTAGCCGCTGTAACAGGTGGAACGCACGCCAGCTATCCACACGGACGGACGGAACTATTTGGCTCCTACATGCCTTTCAGCCTCAGTGCCGGACTAAGGCACTACAAAATGTAAGCAGCCATTTGGCTTTCTTTTTATATTGTTATTATATTTCAATAAACGGGATTACACTATTTTTGGCATTATTCGTTTATCTGCATATTCCAACCGAGTCCATCCTGGGGAGACAGACGGATTTGGGATCCTATTCCTTTCATTAGCAAGTGGCATCTTGCAATAAGCGCTATTGACCCTCTTTTAGTTAAGAGGGTCAACATCCTGGGGTAAGCGGCCATCCATTCATAGCACTTCGGGTGATTTTTCTGTGTTGGTGAAGGTGTCACTTCAAAGAATATACTGGATAATCTTTTCTATGGACTCACTTATGGATTAGTCACGTTTCACCAATTGGATGTTTATATATATATATTGTGACAGCAGGAAGGTAAAGTCACCTGGTTGCATCCAGGGGGGTAGATATATTTCGCCCAGATTCAGGCTTTACGCCGACTTATACAACTAGGTGGAGAGTTGTATAAGCCCAGCTAAGGCTAGTGGGCTCATGGATGACTCATACCTCTAGGGAGAGTGCTGGGCGTCGTGCAGACAGGGAGTTGATGAGACCAGCTGAAGCTTGTCAGCTCATTTAGGCCTCTATAAGAACTCCCAGCTTCATTAGATGTTAGCTCATGCCTGGAACCAGACCTGTGTGGACTGTCTAGGGAGAGTGAACCCCTGTGCGGTGAGACAAAGCCTGTGTGGCTATTTGCTTGGACATTTAAAACCAGGGACTTAGGGACTAGGACAGCACTAGGCTGATCCCAGTTGTTAGTTAGGAAACCTGTATGTTTAGTCAGAGGTCAACTTGACCAGGATTTATTTTGTTTATGTTTCTTTTGCTTTGCTGTGTTTTGTCACTGTAAATAGAAAATAAACCGCACCTTTTTGATTTTGAAAACCACAACCTCCGTTTGCTGGGCCTGTTTTGTGTGGGGAGCCCATCCCGGGGGTCACACACACCCGCTGCCGAGCTAACCCCCTCACAGTTGGTGGAGAATGCGGGCAGTTTTTTTTAAGCCAGCATGGAGGAGATACTGAAGCAGCTGGCTCTAGCAAATGCCAATCAACAGCAGACAAATGCAGGTTTGCAAAAGAGCCTTGCAGCTCATCAACAGAGCCTTGCAGCTCAACAACAGAACTTCACAGCCCAGCAGCAAGCTCATCAACAGAGCCTTGCAGCCCAGCAGCAGACAAACACAACTTTGCAACAGAGTCTGGAGGCTCAGCAACAAGCCCAGCAGCAATCTGAGGCCCGCTTCATAGACCTGTTGCAGAAGCAAGAGCAGAGACTACAACAACAGATGGAAGCAGTAATGCAGCAACGTCCGCAGACCAGTGAGGAAAGCCGTCCCACTAATACCGCGTCCTTTGGGGTGAGTCGTTTATTGACAAAAATGACTGGAGAGGATGATCCAGAGGTATTTTTGACCACATTTGAAAGGACCGCTGAAAGAGAAAAGTGGCCTGAGGAGCAGTGGGCTGGACTGGTGGCTCCTCTGTTAACTGGTGAATCGCAGAAAGCTTACTATGACCTAGAGCCTAACCAAGCAAAAGACTATGTGATGCTAAAAGCTGAAATATTGGCAAGGCTGGGTGTCACCCAGGCTGTCCGGGCTCAGCGTGTGCATAACTGGACTTTCCAGCTTGGAAAACCCCCCAGGTCTCAAATGTATGATCTCATTCACCTGAGCAGAAAGTGGCTACAGCCAGAGACTTTGTCCGCACCAAAGATTGTGGAACGTGTTGTAATGGATCGGTTTTTGAGAGCTCTTCCTACTGCCATCCAAAAGTGGGTAAGCCATGGAGACCCAGAGACGGCCGATGGTCTTGTGGATCGTGTGGAGAAATACTTGGCTACAGAGAACCTGACGGCCTCTTCCAGAGACACTCGGACTTTCCACCCTAAGACCAGACCATCCCCCGGGGCGGATAAGAGGATTCCAAGGGGTAAGGGTGGAGAGAGTGAGAGGGTGGGAGCTCTACCCCAAGTTTGGCGAGAACAGCCTGGGAAATCAGCGGCTCAAGAGGCGGCAAGAAGGATCGTTTGCTACCGCTGCCGGCAAGCGGGACATATTGCAGCCAATTGCCCGGTTGTGGAGGAACCCATGCAGTGTGACTTTCTGACGGGCAGACGTCAGTCGCTGTGTGCGACAGTCGCATGCACTGCCATTCGAGGAACTGAGAAACATTTATGCAAAATGTGTGTTAATGGTAGAAATGTTGTGGTATTGCTGGATTCAGGTAGCCTTGTGACCCTGATAAAGGCTGAGTTAGTTAAAACAGAGGTCTCTGGGAATAGCAAGGTAGCTGTTATTTGTGTGCATGGGGACACCCGAGAGTATCCAGTGACTACAGTGTGTTTCGAGACCCCCAAAGGTACCCTCTCTCATCCAGTGGGCTTAGTATCTCAGTTACCGCATGACGCCATTGTGGGAAGGGATTTTCCGAAGTTCTGGGAACTGTGGGATGATCCTGAGCCCCTCACTGGTGCCCCTATGTACCAGGAATGTGATAGCCAAAACTCCCCTGAGAGTGGTGAGGACTCTCCGGAATTTCCCTTATCAGTATTGGCAGGGGAGACTCAAGAAACTGGAGAGGAGCCCACCTCCTCAGACGAAAACCTACCGTCTGTGGAGTTTTCTGATCTTGAGGTTCACAGGGAAAACTTTGCCACAGAATAGTTGAAAGACCCCGCCCTAATAAAGGCACGGGAAAACGTAGTGAAAATAGATGGTGAGTTAGTGAACCCAGATAATACCTGCACTTACCCATACTTCAGCGTAGAGAAGGACCTACTGTATCGGGTGGCAAAAAGGGCAGAAGAAACCGTTGAGCAGCTTGTGGTGCCCAAACCTTACAGGAAGTTGGTGTTGGAGTTGGCCCATGGGCACATTCTTGGAGGTCATCTGGGGACAGAGAAAACCCGAGAGAGGGTATTACAGAGATTCTATTGGCCGGGGGTGATGAAGGACGTAGAAAATTATTGTTCCTCCTGCCCTGTGTGTCAGAGGTCGGCCCCGATGCCACATTTCCGTAGCCCGCTGGTCCCTCTACCCATCATTGAGGTCCCGTTTGAGAGGATCGCCATGGATTTGGTAGGTCCTATAATCAAGTCCGCTAGGGGGCACCAGTACATATTAGTTATAATGGACTATGCCACCCGTTATCCAGAAGCGATCCCTCTCCGAAATACCTCGGCCAAAACCATAGCCAAAGAGCTATCTCTTGTGTTTAGCCGGGTGGGTATTTGTAAAGAACTGCTTACGGACCAAGGTACACCCTTTATGTCCCGGGTTATGAAGGAGCTGTGTAAATTATTCAAAGTGACGCAATTACGTACATCTGTGTATCACCCCCAAACCGATGGGCTGGTTGAAAGATTCAACAAAACCCTAAAACAAATGTTGAAGAAAGTGGTGGATAGAGATGGAAAGGATTGGGACTGTCTACTTCCTTATCTGATGTTTGCTATTAGGGAGGTGCCCCAATCCTCTACGGGATTCTCCCCCTTTGAGTTACTGTATGGGAGACACCCAAGAGGGCTGTTGGATATTGCCAAGGAAACTTGGGAAAGTGAGAGTTCTCCCCACAGGAGTGTGATTGAGCATGTCGCCCTGATGCAAGACCGAATTGCACAGGTAATGCCCATCGTGAAGGAACATTTGGCCCAAGCGCAGTTAGCACAGCAGAGAGTGTACAACCGTGGAGCCAAGACCCGTACCTTTTCCCCGGGGGATAGGATACTGGTACTTGTCCCTACGGTTGAAAGTAAATTCCTTGCCAAATGGCAAGGCCCCTACGAGATAATGGAAAAAGTGAGCGAAGTGAATTACAAGGTCAGACAACCAGGAAGGCGAAAGCCCGAACAGATCTATCACGTTAATCTGTTGAAAGCCTGGAGGGATAGAGAGTCCCTAGTCGCAGACACTTGGTCACCAGCTCAAACTGGTTGCGTGATTCCTGAGGTTGGAATAGCAGCCACCTTGTCACAACCCCAACAACAGGAGGTTAAGGAGTTTGTGCTTCGCAACAAGGAGGTATTCTCTGAGCTGCCGGGACAAACATCTGGGGTAGAGCATGACATCATTACCCCGCCCGGTGAAAGGGTGAAGTTAAAACCCTATCGGATCCCAGAGGCCCGACGGGAGGCAATACGGGAGGAAGTACAGAAAATGCTGAACTTAGGGGTGATAGAGGAGTCCCAAAGTGATTGGTCTAGTCCCATCGTGTTGGTGCCTAAACCGGATGGGAGCTGGCGATTTTGTAACGATTTTCGTCAGTTGAACAAAGTTACAAAATTTGACACCTACCCCATGCCACGTATAGATGAGTTGATCGACCGGCTGGGAACAGCCCGATACATGACGACTCTTGACCTCACAAAAGGGTATTGGCAAATCCCCCTGGCCAAGTCGGCCAAAGAGAAAACCGCATTTGTAACCCCAGACGGGGCGTTCCAATATAAGAGAATGCCGTTCGGGTTACAGAATGCGCCGGCCACATTCCAGCGGAAAATGGACCAGATGCTGAGGCCCCATCGGAAGTATGCTGCGGCTTACCTGGATGACGTAATTGTCCATAGCACAGATTGGGCCTCACATCTGCCAAAAGTGCAAGCAGTCCTGGACTCTGTTCGGGAAGCGGGGTTTACGGCTAACCCCAAGAAGTGTACCATTGGGCAGGAGGAGGCCAAATATCTTGGGTACACCATTGGGAGGGGAGTAATAAAACCCCAACTCAACAAAGTCGAGGCCATCCAGAGTTGGCCACGTCCCAACAGCAAGAAGCAGGTACGAGCCTTTCTGGGAATCGCTGGGTATTATCGGCGATTCATTCCCCACTTTGCTTCTAAGGCTGTGCCCCTAACCAACCTGACGAAGGGGAAAGGGTCGGTCATGATTAAATGGACCCCCGAGGCTGAGGCAGCATTCCAATTCTTGAAACAAGCCTTATGTAGCCAGCCAGTGTTGTACTCACCCGACTTCTCTAAAGACTTTGTCGTACAAAGTGATGCGTCAGATGTGGGGTTAGGAGCAGTATTGTCCCAGGTCTGGAACGGGGAAGAGCACCCAGTCATTTACCTCAGCAGGAAGTTGAAGTCCCATGAGGTAAATTACGCCACCGTTGAAAAGGAGTGTTTAGCGGTGAAGTGGGCTCTAGATTCCCTTCGGTACTACCTGCTAGGTAGGCACTTTGACATGGTTACGGATCACGCTCCGTTAAAGTGGATGGCTCAAAACAAGGAAACAAATAGAAGAGTGAATAGGTGGTTCCTGGCCCTCCAGGAATTCAACTTCACAGTAAAGCATCGCCCTGGCGTTCAAATGGGGAATGTGGATGCTTTGTCTCGAGTACATGAATGCCTGATTGCTGGTGTTCCAACCCCGAGGTTAAAACAAGAGGGGGGGGGGTATGTGACAGCAGGAAGGTAAAGTCACCTGGTTGCATCCAGGGGGGTAGATATATTTCGCCCAGATTCAGGCTTTACGCCGACTTATACAACTAGGTGGAGAGTTGTATAAGCCCAGCTAAGGCTAGTGGGCTCATGGATGACTCATACCTCTAGGGAGAGTGCTGGGCGTCGTGCAGACAGGGAGTTGATGAGACCAGCTGAAGCTTGTCAGCTCATTTAGGCCTCTATAAGAACTCCCAGCTTCATTAGATGTTAGCTCATGCCTGGAACCAGACCTGTGTGGACTGTCTAGGGAGAGTGAACCCCTGTGCGGTGAGACAAAGCCTGTGTGGCTATTTGCTTGGACATTTAAAACCAGGGACTTAGGGACTAGGACAGCACTAGGCTGATCCCAGTTGTTAGTTAGGAAACCTGTATGTTTAGTCAGAGGTCAACTTGACCAGGATTTATTTTGTTTATGTTTCTTTTGCTTTGCTGTGTTTTGTCACTGTAAATAGAAAATAAACCGCACCTTTTTGATTTTGAAAACCACAACCTCCGTTTGCTGGGCCTGTTTTGTGTGGGGAGCCCATCCCGGGGGTCACACACACCCGCTGCCGAGCTAACCCCCTCACAATATATATATATATATATATATATATATATATATATTTTGGTTCCTACTGTTGATACTATATATGATTTGATTTATTATTGAGTAGGTTCATCAGCTGATTATTTTTATACCAATCACACAATTGTAATTGCACATAATTTATCATAATTTAATATTTGTTTAAATACCTCTATTGAGATTATATATTAGTTGTAATTATCTAACTCACTAGCGCCCCCTTGTACACATTTTTACCATTGCACTTTAAAGGACACTCATTTAGTTTTTTAGGGGTGCAGCTCTTATTATTATTATTTTATATTGTTTTGGCGCAAGGTTTTCACTTAAAACTTGTTTGCAGAAAAGGGCTGGGACAAAGTACCTCTCGCTTCATCCTGCAGAACCAGGGATCCACCCATGTCTACAGGGGATAGTACACCCCGGGTGGAGGCACCAGCGCCTGAAGAGGGGTCCCGTCCCCAGCCTGCCTCTACATCCCCGGTATCACCTACACTGAAGACCGGAGAAAAGAGACTGTAGTTGCGGGCACCTATGCCCAGATCAGATGTGATCAAGGTCCATCACCACCCGGACTCGATAGTTTTGCCTGGCGAAGGGAACAGAGCTACTATGCCTCCTTTGGCCAGACTACAACGCCTATTTGTCCAGAAGGTTGCTGCAGAGTACGGATGGGAGTATCCATACTTGTCCAAGGAGCTGCTCTATGAGGTGGAAGTGTGCCGGGAGCTGGTACAATGACTTTGTGTGGACTCACCTTCAGATTCCACACGCCCGCAGGTACCTGGCATGCTCTCCCAAGGCCTCTCAGCGTTTTAAGGACTGCAAGGCAGAGTGGATGTTGGGACGGCACATCCATGCAGACAAAGTGTTGATCCGGCGCAAGGAAGGAGAAGATGTAGAATATCATCTGGAGACCATGGACCAGCACTTGAAGCCACTTGTTCTGCCACATCCCCGCTTCTACCTGTAGGAGAGAAAAGACTCCGTTCTTGTTGTATGCTGCTGAACTTTCTGGGGCCCGTTGTCCTTGTACCCAGAGGAATGAAGGACTGTTCCTGTTTTCTTCACTTTCCAGCAAGAGATCATGGACTCTGGGGTAGATAGGGCTCAAGAGAAGAGGAAAGTTCCACGAGTGCAGTTACCGTGATGCTGTCACCAGGTGGCAGTGTTGCGCAACGTTAACACTTTTCACACACTCACTCCTTGGAGAAAAGGGATTTCTTTACGAAGAAGTTTCTTTCCTCTTACACGAATATATGTGTCAGGGTTTATGTGTGTTAATTTTCTTTCTTTTCCCTCTGCAGGAGAGCATCCCATCAAGACTACTGAGCATGGGGTGGGTCTTAGTCAGGATGGGTGGGGAAAAGTACATGTGAATATGTGATTTTAAAAGTTGTGTTAAATTTTGTTGTTTCCCTTTACCTTTTAAAGGGCCCAGACACAATTGCTTCAGTTGACCAAGTTTTATTTCAAAAGTTTTATATTTTTGTACAATTGTTAGTCGGTCTCTGGATTGGATTATGTCAGCACTTGAGGGTATGATTTGTTCCAGACACTGGGGACCAGTGTCAAATCACCAGGGGGAGAGTGTAGCGGGTATGTACTTTCCCGGGTGTAATTTAAACCTGGCAGAGACACCAGTGATGTGTAGTTCCCTACGGCCCAGCGGGTGGCGCTGTCGCCCTGGGCTGGGGTTGAAACATTGCTGTGTGCCGTGCCTCCATTTTGTCCTCCCTCGGCAGCGGTATGGTGGGGCGGGGAACCCGCCGTGCTTGCTGGGAGAGGGTATAAAGAGGCCGGCCATCTTTGTCACGAGGTCGAGTCCCAGGCACCTTCAGCCTGAGGACGGTGGTTCGTGTCGGTCCTCTAGGCGGCCTAGGCCTAGAGGACGTCCTGATGTCGTGTTCCATCTCAGGCACCTTTAGCCTGGAATGAGGTACTTGAATGGAGGTCTGGAGCTCAGTGCCCAACACTGAATTCCGCGAGAGATGGAGGTCCTAGGGAAACCAGGGATTGGGTACCCGAATCCGGAAGGCGTAATGGACCGGGGGGAGCTACTCACTTGAAGACCGGGTGCAGCAGATTGCCAGTGACAGGTGAGCCTCCCATCGGAGACCGCCTGGAAGGAAACCCCCCCCGCTCGGAGACCTCAGCCCACTTTCATGGAGAAAAGTGGAGAGTTCATTGTGTCTGGGCCTACTCGCATCCACACCTCCTTGTTTGTTCTGTTCTTTAAGGGAGTCTAACTGATTGTGCTGTTCACTCGAGAAGAATAAAGGAGTGTTGGACTTTATTGGTGTGGGGCTCTTTTCTGGTGGACATTGTTCAAGGTAACTCCAGGTGCACAACACTGACCCGAAGGTAGAGAAAGAACTTTGCTTACACAGCATGGACACATGTGGTGAAGGCTTGGCATGGTGACCCCGCTCTCTCCCCTCTAAGGTACCCCTAGACAAGAGAAAGACGAGCTGATGCAAAGAGGGGAGTGAGGAGGCCGCTACAGTTATATTCACCCACCCCCGCAGTAGCCATGAATTCCGGCTTCCTCCTCTGCCTCTGGACCCTGTCAGCTGCCTGTCGCTGCCCGCCTCACAGCCTCCCACTCTCCGTCTCTCACAGGCTGACTACTGACTGAGTGGGTAACTGAGCAAAGGAAGATCACTCCGCCAGGGAAGAAAACAAGCAACCGCATCAGCAGGCTGACGGCTGATACTTTAAGCAGCGGAGCGGGCATGCGACACAGTGCGCATGTGCCAGAAACTGAGAAAAAAGTCCCTCCACTCCCACATCAGAGAGAAGGGGCCCGAAAGATCATAGCAATAATACACCCCCCTAAGCTAGTAAGAGGCGGCTGAACGGAGGGTATAATTTAGAAATCCATTTTTTTTTTGTTATATTCTTCGCTGTCTGTGAGGCTGCCCGGGCCCCCTTTGCTGAGCTGAGGACGTCGGGCCCGGTACAACAGGGCCGGTTGTACTGGCCGATCAGCGGCCCTGGTTGTGGAGCACGGGCGACGCATGCTTATGTGTGGTGGTACTGCCCGCTTATCCGCCCATACTGGCTGTCCATTCTGCACTGGATCAAAGAGATGCAAGGATATGAGATTCCTAACGATCCGTGGGTCATATAGCTTCATTGTACAGGCAAACCAGTGGGAACATATAAGAAATCTTTTACACCCCCATCTGCTCAATGCAGCAAAAGCACTTATCCCCAGATACTGGAAACAACCAACTGTACCTACTAGGGTTGTCCCGATACCGATACTAGTATCGGTATTGGGACCGATACCAAGCATTTGCCCGAGTAATTGTACTCGCGCAAATGCTCCCGATGCCTGATCCGATACTTTTTTTTTTTCATGAGAGCGGATGCAGAGGGGGCGGTGAGAGGGGGTGGAGAGCGGGGCGGGGAGCGGAGAACAGGACGGAGAGCATGGCGGGGGGCGGAGACCAGGGCGGAGAGCGGGACGGAGAGTGCGGCGGGGGGCGGAGACCAAGGCGAAGAGTGGGGCGGGGGCGGAGACCAAGGCGGAGAGTGGGGTGGGGGGCGGAGACCAAGTCGGAGAGTGGGGCGGGGGGCGGAGACCAAGGCGGAGAGTGAAGCGGGGGCGGAGTCCAAGGCGGAGAGCGGGGCGGGGGCGGAGACCAAGGCGGAGAGCAGAGCGGAGACCAGAGCGGAGAGCAGAGCGAGTCTTGAGGCGGGTAAGTAAAATGAATCTGATCTGATCCAATTGCCTTGCCTTGCCTGTCTTTCTGCAGCTCAAATGCTCAAATGCTCCCGGAGCCAGAGATAGTAGATGGATACTTTTGTTTGATGAGAGAGCGGGTGGAGAGGGGGCAGAGAGCGGGGCGGGGGGTGGAGAGCGTGGTGACAGTGACATGATTGACAATTTGACATGCATGCACAATTGCACACAGACTTCTTTTGCCTCCTCCCTCCCTTGTTGTTACTTGTTATGATCCGATGGTTGCCTTTCACCCCTTCAGCAGTGATCAATGTTCACATTTCCAACTCACAGATAATAAAATAGTGACCCCAATGAATGTATTCGCTATCTGTAAGGCAGGCATTCTTCCCACTGACCGCCAATGTAAGGGGCATTCTTCCCACTGACCGCCAATGTAAGGAGCATTCTTCTCACTGACCGCCAATGTAAGGAGCATTCTTCTCACTGACCACCAATGTAAGGGGCATTCTTCCCACTAACCACCAATGTAAGGGACATTCTTCCCACTGATCACCTAGATATCATTAGTCTGTATTGTGGTTTGAAAACTGTCACATGACATTAAAAAAAAGTATCGGTAATCGGTATCGGCGAGTACTTGAAAAAAAGTCCCGGTACTTGTACTCGGTCTTAAAAAAGTGGTATCGGGACAACCCTAGTACCTACTTTACGCCAATGGCTACTGGACATGGATCATATATACCATATGGAAGACCTCACCCACTCCCTTAGAAATAAAGCTGATCTGTCTAAGAAAATATGGTCCTGCTGGTTTGCCTTCAAATTTTCATCCGTCTATGCGGAACTTATGTCTCAAACCTACGTAAATTGTTACTTGTTGATTTACTGTGTAAGTGGGCTCTGACTGAGGCAGAAAACACCCCCCACCTACCCTCTCCCCATCCTCCCCCTTTCCTCTCTCTTTTCTTTCTGTCACTTTCAATGTTTCTATGTTGAGATACGGGCTGTCCTAGAGAGGCTACTTATGCCTTTTCCCTGTATTTTTTTTAACTGTCCCTGTATCTGACAAGATGGTGATTATTGTGCCACCTTGGTCCTCTATGAATGCTTCATATAGGTGTAAGAATGTACGGTCTACTGAACACACCTGGTGTACACAGGTAAACGAATGTTATGTCATTACGAGGCCTACTTGTCATCTTGTCAACACTTCTTTGTTTCTTGTTTCTCAATAGAAAGTTAATTATCAAAAAAAAAAGCAGATATTCATCTGATTTTACATAAAAAATAGTAAAATATCTGCTTTTGATTTGAGCACTTTTATTGGACTTTTTGTTTTTTTAAATTAGGGATAGTAATTTATGCATACTGTATTTGTCTATTTTTGCTGTTTAGCTTCTTGAATTAGTAGTGCACTATCATTGTTTCGCAACATTATCGCATATTACTGCATTTTTTGGGTGTTTTTTTTTAATTGGGAATAGTTATTTAGGCATATTTGTACTCAGAGTCTCAGGTATTCGTGCTGGAAATGTCTGAGGGGAAAACAGGGAAAGTGACCTGGGGTGTGCCAGGGTCACATGGTCGGTATGCCTAAAAGGGGGCATACCCAAGTAGAAGTAAAAGAGAAGAAATTACAAGAAAAAAGGGGAAGGGTGGGTGGGACACGAGCGAACCGTCGACAGGAAAGGAGGCGCGCGGGCGGGTTTAAATACCTGCCGACTCCTCCTACAAATTCAGGCAGACCTGCGGTCGGCCTTCCAACTTGTACTCAGAGTCTCAGGTATTCGTGCTGGAAATGTCTGAGGGGAAAACAGGGAAAGTGACCTGGGGTGTGCCGGGGTCACATGGTCGGTATGCCTAAAAGGGGGCAAAAATAAGACAGTAGGATGAGCTCGCAAAGAGACTGAAATGAAAGCAACCAAATGCAACCTCGAGCAGCCAATGCAAGAAAGCCTGTGATAACTCGACATGTGGATCTGGAACATGTCCGGAAATAAATGCTGAACCCCACCAACCTAACTGCTCAACAACGTGAATACGGACCCCCCGGTGAGAAGCAGCAGACACTGCACCTATACTGAAAGCACGGCCGGTGTGAGCATAAGGAGCAACCCTAGTTTAGGCAGCAGGGAACAGCAACGTGACAAGCACCAAGCTAGCGAAGAAGGGCGCACCAGGGAAAGGTAAGTGGCCTATCCCTGGGCACATCCGCAGACGCCATCATGAGTCGAACTAAGACTGTGACCGAGCACCAGCTTGTAGGATTGCTTGAGCTGAAGTGCCAAAAATAAAAATAAAAGACAACGAAAGCAAGTAGACATTGAATGTTCGTGACAAACAAACCAGGATACCAAGATGGAAAAGCCTGGAAGGTATCCCAGACGGTGAAATGAGCTTCCTCGGCTAAAATTGAAAATGACCTGTTGATCAAGCTTCAGTGACGCCCGTTTCCGTAGATCAGCAGGAACCCTGTTTGGACACTACAACGAGGAAGAAACCATCCCGACAGTGGACGACTACCTAACAGCCTACTATATGGGAGAGCATCCAGCCGAGTGCCAGTGCATAGGAATCCAATGGCTGCTAAAGGACCAAGACCCTTCCACCTGACCCTATGCCACTGCCAGAGAGATGGCCGAATCGGGAGGTTACAAGGAGGGCGAGCTCCTATGTACAGAACCCTAACCGGAGAAGGACGGATGGCGTCAAAGTCTTCGATATCTGCTGCCTGTGACATGAGCTCTGCAAACAAGAAAAACACCGTTATAAACAAGAAATAACCAACGAACCCTAAGAACCAGAAAAAACCCTTTCTACCCTTACTGCTACTTATGCAGATGACCATGAATAAAAGACGCAGTAACGTTGAGCAGGAAAGTATACGTAGCACAAGACTGAAAATGTGTCAGTCTCAAGAAACTGGCAAGGCCGAGCAACCTGAGGAAAATCAGGCCAATTTAACGTAACACTCAAGCCCATGAAGCTGAAAAACGTGTCAGGCAAGTGATGTAAGTAGTGAGATTGCATGATGAATGAAAATGTAATGAAAGCCGTGGGAAACGGAAGAGGAGACTGGCCACCGTACAAGCCAATTAGAAACGAACATCTCAATCCGTCGGTACCCATAGCGTGATAGGTAACCAGCAGTGGAGTGTAGCCATGAGATCTAAACGTGAAGATATGACCCTGAAATGTAGGCAAGTGCAGGACTAACCGAGACAGTCTCGGGAATAACATGATAGGACCGCGGCCGTGGTGTGACGTTGTAAAACCTACAATGTGAAGAATGAACTAAACGTACTGACAATACAAAGTATGAGCAGCACTGAAAATGTAACAACCCCACGAATTTGCAAAGGCCGAGCAACCTGAGGCGTAGCAGGCAAATTAAAAACGTACACTCAGGCCTGATGAACCTGAAGACATATCAGGCCTTTATATGAGAAAAGAAATGTCAAGATGCATGAAATGTATGAGAAACGGATGAGGAGACTTGCCACCGTACAAGCCAATTAGAAATGCTCATCTCAATCCGAAAGCACCCATAAACGTGATGGGTGATCCCCCAGCGGTGAAACGCCATGAATCTAACAATGCTACCAACTAAGAAACAACATGACTGAACCTGCATGAGAAACGTAAAAACCTGCATGAGAAAACGTAAATCGCATGAGAACACAACTATCATGAGAAAATGTAACCGCATGAGAAATGAAAAGACATGAGAACATAATTAGCATGAGAAAACGTAATCGCATGATAAACATGATCGCATGAGAACATGATCAGCATGAGAAAACGTAACCGCATGAGAACGTAATCGCATGAGAACATAACCAGCATGAGAAACGTAAACGCATGAGAAACATAATTGCATGAGAACATAACCAGCATGAGAAACGTAATCGCATGAGAAACATAATCACATGAGAACGTACCTAGCATGAGAAACGTAAACGCATGAGAAACGTAAACGCATGAGAAACGTAATCGCATGAGAAACGTAATCGCATGAGAAACGTAATCGCATGAGAAACGTAATCGCATGAGAACATAACTAGCAAGAGAAACGTGATCGCATGAGAAACACAACTAGCGTGAGAAATGTAACACATGAGAACATAACTAGCATGAGAACGAGACTAGCATGAGAAACGTAATTGCATGAGAAACGTATACGCATGAGAAACGTAATCGCATGAGAACATAACTAGCAAGAGAAACGTGATCGCATGAGAAACACAACTAGCGTGAGAAATGTAACACATGAGAACATAACTAGCATGAGAACGAGACTAGCATGAGAAACGTAATTGCATGAGAAACGTATACGCATGAGAAACGTAACGCATGAGAAACGTAAACGCATGAGAAACGTAAACGCATGAGAAACGTAACACATGAGAACATGACTAGCATGAGAAACGTAACCGCATGAGAAACGTAACCGCATGAGAACATGACTAGCATGAGAAGCGCAATCGCATGAGAAACGTAATAACATGAGAAATGTAACCGAATGAGAAACGTAATACAAGAGAAACGTAATCGCATGAGAAACATAATCGTATGAGAAAAGTAATCGCACGAGAAACGTAATTGCATGAAAAACATAATCGCATGAGAAACGTAATCGCATGAGAAACGTAATCGCATGAGAACATAATTAACAAGAAAAACGTGATCGCATGAGAAACACAACTAGCGTGAGAAACGTAACACATGAGAACATAACTAACATGAGAACGTGACTAGCATGAGAAACGTAACGTGTGAGAAACGTAAACGCATAAGAAACGTAATCGCATGAGAAACATAACACATGAGAACATGACTAGGATGAGAAACGTAATCGCATGAGAAACGTAATCGCATGAGAAACGTATACGCATGAGAAACGTAACGCATGAGAAACGTAAAGGCATGAGAAACGTAACACATGAGAACATGACTAGCATGAGAAATGTAATCGCGAAAAAATGTAACACCTCATGCAACCCAACATGTAATTGCCATCATCCCAAATATGTATAAAATGAGAAAAAACCTCTAGTTTGTGGGATTTTGGAGGCAATGTAAAAAATATGAAAAAAACTCAATTAAAATTTCAAAATATTTATTTATACACATGCCACGTAACGCGGACACATATATGAAAAAAGAACAAATGGTACAAAAAAGCACATATATATATGAAAATTGTACAAAAACGACATAGATCTGACATGATACAAATCTTCCGAAGATGAATACAATAGCCTGAGTTGACCGCTCAAGCCAGAAGCAGATCAAGGGAGGCTTGTCCAACGCGTTTCAAACTGTAAACGTCCTTCTTCAGGGAATTCAAATGCATTCACTTCTACGAGAATAAATTTTCTATTAAATACAGAAACAATAAAATAAATTTCCACTTTAATTTCAACTGTTATATGAAATACAGCGAAACAGCAAAAAAACTTACACAAAAAACTCATATGAAAAAATGTTCCATCAATGCTCCCATATGTGCATCTCAGGTTCCAGTAACACTGTGTTGTGGATTCCCCGATGCCCTCAAAGTTCCAGGAAAACTTTTCCATCAGAAACAAGTCCATATAAGAAGTACGGACATATGAAAAAATTGGTCCAAGATAGGTGCCTTAAATAAAAAATAACATACATAGGTATGAAAGTAATTCCATTGGGGAGTACAATAAATCTCCCTAAAGAAAATGGATATGGTACCTGTAGATGGAAAGTGGAAATCTACAATTCGGATTCATCAGGTAATATAACTCATATAAGAGGACAAAAAACCAGTGGATTCTTGAGTCCAAAGATATATGTCCTAAAACATCAAAAAATATATATGAAATAAGATAAAAATTATTCTATCCATCAAAAAGAGAGAGAAGAAATTCCTCCCTCTCCCAGGTGGAACTTTTAAAATATTACCTGTCAAGAATATCAAGAATCACGATTGATATCCAGAAAAGGTTCCATGCAACAGAGGTCCATACAGAAACATCCTCTGCCTGCCAGCAGAGGGAGAGAATGACACCATATAACTTCTTTGGCGTCCTATATATCCCTCTGCTGTGTCTGATTGGTCTAGACAGGGTCACATGACGCACCTGCTCATAAAGCAGAGCGTCATGTTGCCATGGATACGCCGCATTTGCCACGCCAGATCACGTCCAGCGCCGGTCACATGACGCAACCGCACCAATCAGCGGCGCGTCTGCCATCGGCGCATATAGGCAGCAAAGCAAGGCAGCGAAGCCAAAAAACTGGCCCACGGTCCCATTACATACCCGATGTGATGCCATCCATCGCGCCCCGCTAAAGAGAAGGGCACGATGAGTGACCACAGAAGCCCGATCAGCCCCAATTCTGGTCCGTTCCGCACCGCAGGAAGTGCAGAAACGGCCATCTTGAATGTGGGCAAATTTAGGGGATACCGATATAAAGGGTAAAAAAGATGGTACTGGGTTGTGATGGGACAGTCAGACATGGAGTAACAGTGTGAACTGGTACCCAGGATATAGATCCTTCTCCCAGAACAATGATATGGACGGGGAGCGGGCCATGGACTATTACCACCGGTGCCGTTTTTAACCTATGATAGGAAAATGTCCCTAACAAGGAAAAAATTGATAGGGGGCAATTTCCAATGGGGAAAACCCCCTCCCCGGCACAGGATATGAACATGTAAAGTCGGAAAAAGGGAATACTGGATGGAGAGATATGACGGGCCACCCCAAAGACATACCTCTGGTTGTGTCACTGACCAATTGGATGCATGCATGGGAGCATATCAAGAAATCCTTTCCGCCCAGGGGATCATATATACCTCCGCAGAAAAGACTGTTAAGAACATTCAACATACAAAATACATATAAACAACAATCTATATATATCTCAAACCCCACATGTGTGTCAATGTGTCTAGAAAAAAGAGAGATCATCCTGTATCCATTGATATGGAGAAAAGCTGGAATAACAGAGATAATTAAAAATTGAGAAATCAATTTCAAACAAGGATGGGTGGGACATCAGGGTATATCGATAAAAGGAAAAAACCCAAAACAGAAACAGAAACAAAACTAATCAGTCTTTCCAGAGCTAAAGCCCTCCAGGAATGGACGAAAACTTTCAACTTCATTCAGACCTGGGGGCGTGGTTGCCCTAAGGTGCCTGATCCAGCGCATTTCCCGCTGGAGCAGGACCTTATTCCAATCCCCCCCCTACATGGAATATGAATCCTTTCAATGACTGAAAAAATTACATTAGGCATTCTATACCTATGTTTTTTAGCTACGTGTCTCCCAAGAGGCAAGTAGAGATTCCCTATCCTCATGCTATGTATATGTTTTTCCACTCTCTTCCCTAATTCCTGTCTTGTTTTTCCGACGTAAAAAGATCCACACTGACAGACCATCAAGTAGACCACACCTTGTGTCTTACAATTGGCAAAATGCCTAAATGTGAAGGTCTCCCCATTGGGTAAAGTGAGCGTGGATCCTCTGCCAATGACAGTACATTGAGAGCATGCCCCACAAGGATAGGTCCCAAAGATTTTGCATGGGTCCTTTCTAGCCTCTCCCTTGTATTCACTTTTGACCAACATGCCACCGATGGATTCTGCCTTTTTGAAAGTGATCACTGGTTTGGATGGTACTAGTGTCTTAAGGATTGGATCCTCAGTAAGGATGGGCCAGTATTTGGTTAGAATCTGTCTGATTTTCTTATGCTCATTGGAGAATTTGAAAATTATCCTTGAAGTATTATCTTCCTGAGTTTTTTTCTTTTTCTTAGAAGTTTTGAAAATCAAAGTGTGTCTTTCCATTCCCTTTACTCTGTTGAAAGCTTTCTTTAAGGTGGATCTACTATAACCTCTCGCTAGTAGGCGGTTACTTAGCTCATTAGATTCAAATTGAAAATCCTCATCTGATGTACAATTCCTCCTGATTCGGAGGAACTGGCTAAAAGGTATGGATTCTTTGAGTGTTGTTGGGTGGAAACTGGCTGCGTGCAACATCGTGTTGCCAGCCGTCTCCTTCCTAAACAGTCTGCTTTGGACTTTTCCCTGTATATCTTTAGATATAAGGATATCGAGAAAGCTGACTTTCTCAAAGTCGTAGGACATAGTAAAGAATAAATTTAGGTTGTTGGTATTCATAAGTTCCAAAACTTTCTTGAGCATATCTTCAGGCCCATCCCAAATAATGAAGATGTCGTCTATGTAGCGCTGCCACATAAGAATGTGGCAGGCACACATAGACGCATCATCTCCCAGGAGGAAGTCCTTCTCCCACTCCCCCAGGTACAGGTTGGCATATGAGGGTGCGCAGCACGTCCCCATAGCCACCCCCTGCACCTGGAGGTAGTGGGAGCCCTGAAATAAAAAAATATTATGATGTAAAATAAAATCAAGCATCTGTATGATGAATTGATTAAACTTCCAGTCAGTGGTTGGGCGTTGTCGTAACACTCTTTGGACAGCTACAATACCAAGATCGTGTGGTATGCTGTTATAGAGTGACTCTACATCTACAGTCACCAAAAAAGCCGATGGAGGTACGACAAGACCTTCCAATATTTGCAGAAGGTGGATTGTGTCTTTAGTGTACGAAGGGAGATCCATCACATGGGGTCTGAGGTGCTGGTCAATGACTCGGCTAGCACCTTCAGAGATGGAACCATTACCCGATATAATGGGCCTACCTGGTGGCCTCAACAGGTTTTTGTGCACTTTGGGAAGTGCATACATCGTAGGGGTACGTGGGTGTCGGGTTCTAATAAAGTCCCAGGTATCTTGGTTTATGGCACCGTCTCTGAAGGATTCATCAACCAATTGATAGAATTCACTATTCATTCTATCCACTGTGGATGAGGAGATTTTACGATAGCATTTAGGATCCCTGAGAATTTTCATGCACATCTCCTCGTAATCTGGGTTGTCCATAAGGACGATGTTACCCCCTTTATCTGAGCCTTTAATCGTGATGTTAACATTGTTCTTAAGGGTTTTTAGGGCATGTTTTTGCTCTGGATTGAGATTGCAATGTAGAGTCTCTTTCCTCAGGACCTCAATTTCCTTAGATGTTTGTCTTACAAACAGAGCTAAAGCAGGATTCTGGTTGATTGGTGGGAAGTTATGAGACTTCCTTTTAAATTTTTTGGGGGTAAAGAATGTCTGATTATTTTCCCCATCATCACTCTCCTCTTCCTCCAAATTCTCCTCCCCTATCTGACTCAAAGGGGCGTTTTCTTGGAGTAGGAGATTTAGGTCCCTCAGGGCCTTGAAGTCGGCCGCTTTAAGATTCGGTGCCACTTCATTTTCTTGATTCTCTTGTTTAGCATATAAGCTCTTATAAAAGAGCTTACGAGCAAACAGATGAATATCCTTCACTGTTTCAAAACTGTCCGTATTGCTGGTTGGGCAAAAAGAAAGGCCCAAAGACAATACTTCATGTTCCAAATCAGATAACTTATAGGAGGATAGATTTATAATATTAAGTTTTCCCCCGGAGTTTTTTTGGTCACAAAGGGTTCCATGACTAATTGTGTCATGGGCGAGGGTGGAAAAGGTTGTATTTGGCCCTTCTCTAAAAAATCCTCCACTTGAAGTGACTGGACTCGAGAGATGGCCCCAGATTTGGGTATTGCCCCCAATTCCCTCTGAGAAGCCGTTTTACTTCGAGTGGTAGATCCCTTGGGGTTATTTTTATATGTACCCCGACTATGTCCACTCCCTTGGAATCCGTTGTTGCTTTTTTGTTGCATTGTAGGACCTCTCCATCAGTTCCATTGGATCTAGGTGAAGGACCTTTCCTTTTAGTCCCAAACAGACGACCTGTGTTTGAGGCGACTGAGGAGGAAGAGTTAGACGGGGTGTCAGACGAATAATCATTTTGTGCATTGGTATCTCCCCCTCGATTTTTATATTTATTAAATTGATTGTTTTTATATTTTTTCTCTTGATTCCTTCTATATGCTCGACCCTCACTGAACGCATTTTTATCTCTCCAATACTTTTTCTCTTTTTTCACAAGTATTGTTTTACCAAAATTTTCCAAATGTTCTTTGAGATTTTTTTCAAAGTTACTGTATTCTTTATGCGTTTTTAGGAGTGAGAGGCGAGCATATAGTGATTCTATTTCTATATCCAAAACAACCAGCTGCTGTCTATACTCCTCCTGCAATAACTGTCAGGGTCACCTGTGGCCAGGTGACAGATGCACACCGTAGGGGGACAGGAGTGCACCGCGAGGTAGTGAACCCTATGGCTGGCTTCTGTGGATAGGAAACTGGGTGGTTGTGGAAAGCGGGACCAGAGGAGCACAACCGGGATCCCAACGGAAGCGAGAGCCAAGATTCCCCAGGGCGCGGAGTCTAAGACCCAGCTGGTCTTCTCCAGGGCCTCTAGTGGTGAGGATGTTACGCTGCAGGCTGGGACCAGGTCGCGGCCCCTGGAGTTTCCTAGCTCACGCCCCGTAGGATAAGGGGAAGCAGCAGCACACGATAGAGAGAACCGAATAACAAGCCGAAGGTCAGGGGCCACAAGCAGACAAGGATAACGAGGAACGAGCCGAAGGTCAAGGGTCACGAGCAGACAGGGATGGTCGGGGACAAGCCAATAGCGTAACAGAGAGACAGACGTAGCACACGGCAGGCAGGAACCCAAACACACAATGCCTAACAAACACGTTGATCAGCAAAGCAGGCTTGCAGTGCACAGGTTAATATAGTGTTCAGTGATAGGGCCTGGGGTGGAGTCAGGCTGGGAGGAGATTATAAAGGAAGCCAGGTGAAGGAGGTCTGGTCTCTAGATGAACACATGAGGAGGAAGGTAAGATGGCAGACAGACATTAATGCATATCCATGACAGTACCCTCCCTCTTACGAGGCCTCCCCCTTCCCCGCCTGGGCCCAGGTTTAGAGGGAAACTTCAGATGAAACTCCTTTAACAGACGAGGTGCAAAGACCTCAGATGCAGTGATCCAAGACCTCTCCTCAGGACCAAACCCTTTCCAATGAACGAGGTACTGAAGAACGCCTTTACAGAGTCGGGAGTCCAGAATTTGACTGATCTCGTACTCCTGATTATCCTCCGAGACAGGCGCCACGGTAGGAAGAGGACGAGAGAATTTATTGAGGACTAAAGGCTTTAGAAGAGCAACATGAAAGGAGTTAGTGATTTTAAGGCTCTTAGGAATCTGGAGTTTGAAACAAACCGGATTCAGTTTAGCAGTTACCGTGTATGGACCGATGAATCGTGGAGCAAACTTCAGAGAAGGAACTCGGAGCTTGATGTTCCTGGTAGAGAGCCAGACTTTGTCCCCTGGCTGAAGAGAAGGCGGTTTACGCCTGCGGCGGTCGGCAAAGCCTTTGAATTTTTCAGCAGCTGCCCGGAGGGAATCATGAACGTGACCCCAAACGGAATTGAGAGACTCCTGAACCGAAGCCAAAGCTGGAATGTCTGGAGAACAGATCATAGGAAGGGGAAGTTGAGGGTGTTTTCCATAAACTGTGAAAAAGGGTGTCTTCTGCGAACTGGTATTCACATGATTGTTATGGGAGAATTCTGCCCACGGGAGTAGAGAGGACCAATCGTCATGGTGAGAAGACACAAAGGTGCGAAGAAAGACCTCTAACTCCTGATTAACCCTCTCAGTCTGTCCATTGGATTGGGGATGGTAAGAAGAAGAAAAATCCAAGACAATATTGAGGGATTTGCAAAAGGCTCTCCAAAAACGAGACGTGAATTGGACTCCCCTGTCGGAAACAATATGAGAAGGGACCCCATGTAGGCGGAGAATTTCTCGAATGAAAATGGGAACCAAGGCAGGGGCAGAAGGAAGACCAGGAAGAGGAACAAAATGAGCCATCTTGGAGAATCGATCGATTACCACCCAAATGACTGTATTATTCTCAGACAGTGGGAGATCGGTGATAAAATCCATGGCAATATGGGCCCAGGGTTCCTTAGGAATAGGCAAGGGCATGAGGAGACCAGCAGGAGCTTGTGTGGAGGATTTGGACTGAGCACAGACATGACAAGCTTTAACGTAGTCTTTGACGTCTGAGCGGAGATTAGGCCACCAGTAGTGACGACTGATGAGTAGGAAGGATCGGAGGAATCCAGAATGCCCTGCCACCTTGGAATCATGTCCCCAACGAAGGATCTTAGCTCTTAGCTCAGTGGGGACAAAGGTCTTACCAGGCGGAATTTTAGACTTCAGGGTGGTAGAGTGGGCAACAATGCATGAGGTGGGAATGATCGGCTCAGGTTCAGGGGCGGACTCCTCGTCCAAAGTGTCAAATGACCTAGAGAGCGCATCAGCCCGACCGTTGCAGGAACCAGGTTTGTAGGTAATCGTGAAATTAAAACGGGCAAAGAAGAGACTCCACCTGGCCTGTCTAGGATTCAGACGTTTAGCATTCTGTAGATACTGTAAATTCTTGTGATCGGTAAAGATCGTTATGGAGTGAGGGGAACCCTCCAAGAGATGACGCCACTCCTCTAACGCCAATTTAATTGCGAGAAGTTCCCGATCACCGATGGCATAATTCCTCTCTGCCTGAGAAAATTTTTTGGAGAAGAACGCACATGGTTGGCGTCTCTTCTCAAAGATTTGAAGAAGCACAGCTCCCACCCCCATTGAGGAAGCGTCCACTTCAATAAAAAATGCATTCCCAGGATTTGGTCTCCTCAAGAGGGGGCCAGAAACAAAGGCCTGTTTCAGGTTGTGAAATGCAGAGACAGCTTCGGGAGGCCAGTCTCTGGCATTCACACCCTTCTTGGTCAAAGCGATAATAGGCGCGGCAATGGAAGAGTAATTCCTTATGAACTGCCTATAATAATTAGTGAAGCCAAGAAAGCGCTGCGTGGCCTTGAGGCTAGCAGGAAGAGGCCAGTTGGTGATAGCCAAGACCTTCCCAGGGTCCATACGAAGCCCCGAACATGAGACAAAGCACCCCAAAAACAGGACCTCAGAACATTCAAAGGAACATTTCTCCAGCTTGGCATAGAGATTGTTCTCTCTAAGACGTTGAAGTACAGTGCGGACATGGTTTCTGTGGACGAGCAGATTTTCAGAAAAGATCAGAATGTCATCCAGATAGATGACAACAAACTGGTACAGCAGATCTCTGAAGATTTCATTGACAAAGTTTTGAAACACGGCTGGAGCATTACACAGACCAAAAGGCATCACCAGATATTCGTAATGCCCGTCTCTAGTGTTAAATGCAGTCTTCCATTCGTCACCCTCCCGTATTCGAATGAGATTGTACGCGCCTCTGAGATCCAACTTGGTGAAAATGGAGGCACCCTTCAACCTATCGAATAGCTCAGATATTAAGGGTAAGGGGTATCGATTTTTAATAGTAACCGCATTTAAACCCCGATAATCGATGCAGGGTCTTAAGGTACCATCTTTTTTGGCAACAAAAAAGAACCCTGCCCCTGCAGGCGATGAGGATTTCCGGATGAACCCTCTCTCCAGATTCTCTGCTACATACTCCGACATGGCCTGGGTCTCTGGGGTGGACAGAGGGTAGGTACGACCCCTGGGTAGAGTTGCTCCGGGGACAAGATCAATAGCACAGTCAAAAGACCTGTGGGGAGGAAGCACCTCAGCTGATTTTTTACAGAACACATCCCGGTAATCGCTGTATGCGGCGGGAAGATCAGAAGAAACAGAAGTGGCAGCAACCGGAAGACTCTCCTTGGGGGTCACCTTGAGAAGACACGACGAGAAACATGAGGAACCCCAGGCCAGGATCTGCCCAGAGACCCAGTCCACATGTGGAAAGTGGAGCTGTAGCCAAGGGAGGCCCAATACAACTGGGGTAGAGGCCTTGGGTAGAATAAGAAAGGATATCCACTCCTGGTGGAGAATCCCTACCGACATCCTAATGGGCAGCGTCTGGAAGCGAATAGGGCCCCCTGGGAGAACAGTGCCATCAATTGCCGAGACTACCAATGGGGTAGTGAGAGGTGAAAGGGTAAGCTTCATAGAAGAAGCAGTTCTCCAATCCATGAAATTGCCGGCAGCCCCGGAATCCAGGTATGCAAGGGTTGACTGAGGAGAAGTGCCTACATGAAGGGACACCGGCAAGAGCAGGCGAGAAGGTGATGTTTCTGGGTCCAATACTCCACCTTCCAAATGTATTAGACCCGAGCGTTTCCCGGACGAAGCGAGCAGGAGTCACGAAAATGACCCTTGCCCCCACAATAGAGGCACAAGCCCAGAGTTCTGCGCCTAGCACGTTCTTCGGGGGTTAGTCTGGTCCGGCCCAGCTGCATAGGTTCTTCAGCAGGTAGAGGATGCTCCACGGAATGAAGGGAGGGGAGCTCAGACTGGCTAGGACCCAGAGAGTGCTGGCGTCTTTTTTCTAAGGACCTCTCTTGAAAACGAATGTCGATCTGGTTGCATAATGAAATTACATCGTCCAGACCGACGGGAATGGCTCTTCCCGCTAATTCGTCTTTCACTCGGTCAGAGAGGCCATGTAAAAAGGTAGCGACCAGGGCCTCATTATTCCAGCTCAATTCAGCTGTGTGGATACGGAACTGAAGAGCATATTGCCCCACTGAACTAGATTCTTGGCGAAGACGTAAGACAGCACTAGCCGCTGAAGAAGCCCGAGCCGGCTCTTCGAAGATATTACGAAAGAGCTTCAAGAATTCGGACAGACTGGAAACCACCGGATCGTTCCTCTCCCACAGGGGGGCAGCCCAGGCCAAAGCTTCACCGGAGAGGAGGGAAATGATATAGGCTACCTTAGCCCGGTCAGATAGGAAGCTTTGAGGCTGAAGCTCAAAATGAATAGTGCATTGGCTGAGAAACCCCCTGCAGGCCTTGGAGTCCCCAGAGAAACGGAACGGAGCTGGCAATCTTAGTGAGTGTGAGGCTGCGACTGGTGCGATAGGTACAGCCGCTGGTTGTACTTGGGGTTGCGGATTCGGGGTTCCCAAGGAGACCTGAAGCTGCTCGAATCGAGAAGCCAGATCCTGGAGGAATCGCATCACCTGGGTCTGATTTGATTCCTGGGTCTCAAGTCTGCGAACTATGCCCTGCAATGGATCATCCGCGGGAAGCGGGATGTCAGCCGGGTTCATGGCTGATCAAACTGTCAGGGTCACCTGTGGCCAGGTGACAGATGCACACCGTAGGGGGACAGGAGTGCACCGCGAGGTAGTGAACCCTATGGCTGGCTTCTGTGGATAGGAAACTGGGTGGTTGTGGAAAGCGGGACCAGAGGAGCACAACCGGGATCCCAACGGAAGCGAGAGCCAAGATTCCCCAGGGCGCGGAGTCTAAGACCCAGCTGGTCTTCTCCAGGGCCTCTAGTGGTGAGGATGTTACGCTGCAGGCTGGGACCAGGTCGCGGCCCCTGGAGTTTCCTAGCTCACGCCCCGTAGGATAAGGGGAAGCAGCAGCACACGATAGAGAGAACCGAATAACAAGCCGAAGGTCAGGGGCCACAAGCAGACAAGGATAACGAGGAACGAGCCGAAGGTCAAGGGTCACGAGCAGACAGGGATGGTCGGGGACAAGCCAATAGCGTAACAGAGAGACAGACGTAGCACACGGCAGGCAGGAACCCAAACACACAATGCCTAACAAACACGTTGATCAGCAAAGCAGGCTTGCAGTGCACAGGTTAATATAGTGTTCAGTGATAGGGCCTGGGGTGGAGTCAGGCTGGGAGGAGATTATAAAGGAAGCCAGGTGAAGGAGGTCTGGTCTCTAGATGAACACATGAGGAGGAAGGTAAGATGGCAGACAGACATTAATGCATATCCATGACAATAACATCATCAAATTCATTGAACATTCATTTAACTTGGTTTCCCAGTTCAACTTGAGGTTTTTACTGATATTTTCCAAGATCAGAAATATCTGAATCCTCAAGCCGATAGGATTAATATGTTCTTTAATATACCTATCAAATGAATTAATGTGCCAATATAGGGCAGATTTTTTCTCTAGTGTTTTCCTAAGATCGAAAAATAAAGATGACAGATCTGAGATTGGCTGTTCAGTCCCTTGATAGTTCTTCTGAATCCCGACATAAGCTCCTCCCATCCATCTCCCTGAAGATCCCCCATATTCAATGATTGAAAGGAGAAACAAAACAAATTTCAGAACACAAAGGACATATATTATTATAGCTGTATTTCCAAAATAAATATCAGCTCTCAAAAAATGTGCACCACACTCCTGCCAATATTGGATTTCTCCAAGATGGCAGATATATGGGAAAAATAGTGCATCAAGTTATTTATAATTATAACACAAAAATGGGGTCCATGTATGGGTGCATGGGTGTGAGGACGAGGTTTATAGGTGTATTGTCCACCCTATGATACGTGAAAAAATGTAACACCTCATGCAACCCAACATGTAATTGCCATCATCCCAAATAGGGATGGGCCCGGTGCTCGATTCGAACCCATGTTCGAATCGAGCATCGGGCGTTCGCTCGCTCGTCGAGCCCAGAACTATTTGGGCCGTTCGCATCACATTCGTGTGATGCGAGCGGCCCCGCAATGCATTGCGGCCGGCGCGGCCGGCGCAGTGCATTGCTGGCTGATGATTGGCCAAGCATGCACTGTGACCCCGCATGCTTGGCCAATCACAGCGCCCGAAACTCGGAGAGCAATAATTGGCTACAGGCAGGACGGCTGTAGCCAATTACAGCTCAGGGGCTTTAGTACACGCCCCACCATTTAAAAGGCCGCCACGCCATCGGCCCCGGTCACATGAGTTCCGGCTTTAGGAGAGATTAGTCTGCTGATTCTGTCTTTGCTTGATACTGAAAGATTTGCTCTTCTTTGCTAAACCATTGGCTATTTCTTTGCTAAACCATTGCTACCTAAGTCATTGATCGTTCATTGCTGCTGATTGCACAGTTAGTGTGTTATTAGCTGCTGCTGGGGATTAGTCTGGTGCGTGCTTACTGTTAGTACAGTATTGCAGTAGTACCAACCGCAGTGCTGTTAGCACAGCATTGCACCCCAACAGCACCCATAGGACTTCTAGTGTGTTAGTGGCAGCAAACAGAGCTCCTATATTTTCTTCTCAGCAGCACCCATAGGACTTCTAGTGTGTTAGTGGCATCACACAGAGCTCCTATATTTTCTTCTCAGCAGCACCCATAGGACTTCTAGTGTGTTAGTGGCAGCAAACAGAGCTCCTATATTTTCTTCTCAGCAGCACCCATAGGACTTCTAGTGTGTTAGTGGCAGCAAACAGAGCTCCTATATTTTCTTCTCAGCAGTAGGGATGAGCTTCGTGTTCGAGTCGAACATACGTTCGACTCGAACATCGGCTGTTCGATCGTTCGACGAAGATCGAACGATTTGGGCCGTTCGCGCCAAATTCGAGTGACGCGAACGGCCCACAATGCACTACGCCATCGCAGTGTCATCCAGGCGCTGTGATTGGCCAAGCATGCACTGTGACCCCGCATGCTTGGCCAATCACAGCGCCGGCAGCGAGGAGAGCAATGATTGGCCACAGGCAGGATGCCTGTGGCCAATTATTGCTGAGGGTGTTTAGTACACGCCCCACACTATAAAAGGCCGCCAGCACGGCGGCCTAGTGTAGTGTGTTCCGGAGCAGGGATAGAGTAGCATAGGCAGGGACAGTGACTGTTATTTCTTTCTTGCTTAACCTGGATTCCTTTAGTTTAGGGAAAGAGAAGGATAGGTAGGGAGAGTGTCAGTGTGTTTTGTGCTTCTGCTATAGTGTGCTTAAAAAAAACATTTATTCTAGGGACAGAAAACTCTAGGTAGGGACAGTGTCAGTTTCTTTCACTCTGCAAGTCCTTGTTTCCAGGGACCTGTAAGGACAGTGAGTTAATTGTCCTTGTGCTATATTGTGCTTAAAAAAAACATTTATTCTAGGGACAGAAAACTCTAGGTAGGGACAGTGTCAGTTTCTTTCACTCTGCAAGTCCTTGTTTCCAGGGACCTGTAAGGACAGTGAGTTAATTGTCCTTGTGCTATATTGTGATTAAAAAAAACATTTATTCTAGGGACAGAAAACTCTAGGTAGGGACAGTGTCAGTTTCTTTCACTCTGCAAGTCCTTGTTTCCAGGGACCTGTAAGGACAGTGAGTTAATTTTCCTTGTGCTATATTGTGATTAAAAAAAACATTTTTTCTAGGGACAGAAAACTGTAGGTAGGGAGAGTGTTTTTTTTCTTTCACTCTGCAAGTCCTTGTTTCCAGGGACCTGTAAGGACAGTGAGTTAATTGTCCTTGTGCTATATTGTGCTTAAAAAAAACATTTATTCTAGGGACAGAAAACTCTAGGTAGGGACAGTGTCAGTTTCTTTCACTCTGCAAGTCCTTGTTTCCAGGGACCTGTAAGGACAGTGAGTTAATTTTCCTTGTGCTATATTGTGATTAAAAAAAACATTTATTCTAGGGACAGAAAACTCTAGGTAGGGACAGTGTCAGTTTCTTTCACTCTGCAAGTCCTTGTTTCCAGGGACCTGTAAGGACAGTGAGTTAATTTTCCTTGTGCTATATTGTGATTAAAAAAAACATTTATTCTAGGGACAGAAAACTCTAGGTAGGGACAGTGTCAGTTTCTTTCACTCTGCAAGTCCTTGTTTCCAGGGACCTGTAAGGACAGTGAGTTAATTTTCCTTGTGCTATATTGTGATTAAAAAAAACATTTATTCTAGGGACAGAAAACTCTAGGTAGGGACAGTGTCAGTTTCTTTCACTCTGCAAGTCCTTGTTTCCAGGGACCTGTAAGGACAGTGAGTTAATTTTCCTTGTGCTATATTGTGATTAAAAAAAACATTTTTTCTAGGGACAGAAAACTGTAGGTAGGGAGAGTGTTTTTTTTCTTTCACTCTGCAAGTCCTTGTTTCCAGGGACCTGTAAGGACAGTGAGTTAATTTTCCTTGTGCTATATTGTGATTAAAAAAAACATTTTTTCTAGGGACAGAAAACTGTAGGTAGGGAGAGTGTTTTTTTTCTTTCACTCTGCAAGTCCTTGTTTCCAGGGACCTGTAAGGACAGTGAGTTAATTGTCCTTGTGCTATATTGTGCTTAAAAAAAACATTTATTCTAGGGACAGAAAACTCTAGGTAGGGACAGTGTCAGTTTCTTTCACTCTGCAAGTCCTTGTTTCCAGGGACCTGTAAGGACAGTGAGTTAATTTTCCTTGTGCTATATTGTGATTAAAAAAAACATTTATTCTAGGGACAGAAAACTCTAGGTAGGGACAGTGTCAGTTTCTTTCACTCTGCAAGTCCTTGTTTCCAGGGACCTGTAAGGACAGTGAGTTAATTTTCCTTGTGCTATATTGTGATTAAAAAAAATTTTTTTCTAGGGACAGAAAACTGTAGGTAGGGAGAGTGTTTTTTTTCTTTCACTCTGCAAGTCCTTGTTTCGAGGGACCTGTAAGGACAGTGAGTTAATTTTCCTTGTGCTATATTGTGATTAAAAAAAACATTTTTTCTAGGGACAGAAAACTGTAGGTAGGGAGAGTGTTTTTTTTCTTTCACTCTGCAAGTCCTTGTTTCCAGGGACCTGTAAGGACAGTGAGTTAATTGTCCTTGTGCTATATTGTGCTTAAAAAAAACATTTATTCTAGGGACAGAAAACTCTAGGTAGGGACAGTGTCAGTTTCTTTCACTCTGCAAGTCCTTGTTTCCAGGGACCTGTAAGGACAGTGAGTTAATTTTCCTTGTGCTATATTGTGATTCAAAAAAACATTTATTCTAGGGACAGAAAACTCTAGGTAGGGACAGTGTCAGTTTCTTTCACTCTGCAAGTCCTTGTTTCCAGGGACCTGTAAGGACAGTGAGTTAATTTTCCTTGTGCTATATTGTGATTAAAAAAAACATTTTTTCTAGGGACAGAAAACTGTAGGTAGGGAGAGTGTTTTTTTTCTTTCACTCTGCAAGTCCTTGTTTCCAGGGACCTGTAAGGACAGTGAGTTAATTGTCCTTGTGCTATATTGTGCTTAAAAAAAACATTTATTCTAGGGACAGAAAACTCTAGGTAGGGACAGTGTCAGTTTCTTTCACTCTGCAAGTCCTTGTTTCCAGGGACCTGTAAGGACAGTGAGTTAATTTTCCTTGTGCTATATTGTGATTAAAAAAAACATTTTTTCTAGGGACAGAAAACTGTAGGTAGGGAGAGTGTTTTTTTTCTTTCACTCTGCAAGTCCTTGTTTCCAGGGACCTGTAAGGACAGTGAGTTAATTTTCCTTGTGCTATATTGTGATTAAAAAAAACATTTTTTCTAGGGACAGAAAACTGTAGGTAGGGAGAGTGTTTTTTTTCTTTCACTCTGCAAGTCCTTGTTTCCAGGGACCTGTAAGGACAGTGAGTTAATTGTCCTTGTGCTATATTGTGCTTAAAAAAAACATTTTTTCTAGGGACAGAAAACTGTAGGTAGGGAGAGTGTTTTTTTTTTTTCACTCTGCAAGTCCTTGTTTCCAGGGACCTGTAAGGACAGTGAGTTAATTGTCCTTGTGCTATATTGTGCTTAAAAAAAACATTTATTCTAGGGACAGAAAACTCTAGGTAGGGACAGTGTCAGTTTCTTTCACTCTGCAAGTCCTTGTTTCCAGGGACCTGTAAGGACAGTGAGTTAATTTTCCTTGTGCTATATTGTGCTTAAAAAAAACATTTATTCTAGGGACAGAAAACTCTAGGTAGGGACAGTGTCAGTTTCTTTCACTCTGCAAGTCCTTGTTTCCAGGGACCTGTAAGGACAGTGAGTTAATTTTCCTTGTGCTATATTGTGATTAAAAAAAACATTTTTTCTAGGGACAGAAAACTGTAGGTAGGGAGAGTGTTTTTTTTCTTTCACTCTGCAAGTCCTTGTTTCCAGGGACCTGTAAGGACAGTGAGTTAATTTTCCTTGTGCTATATTGTGATTAAAAAAAACATTTTTTCTAGGGACAGAAAACTGTAGGTAGGGAGAGTGTTTTTTTTCTTTCACTCTGCAAGTCCTTGTTTCCAGGGACCTGTAAGGACAGTGAGTTAATTGTCCTTGTGCTATATTGTGCTTAAAAAAAACATTTTTTCTAGGGACAGAAAACTCTAGGTAGGGAGAGTGTTTTTTTTTTTTCACTCTGCAAGTCCTTGTTTCCAGGGACCTGTAAGGACAGTGAGTTAATTGTCCTTGTGCTATATTGTGCTTAAAAAAAACATTTATTCTAGGGACAGAAAACTCTAGGTAGGGACAGTGTCAGTTTCTTTCACTCTGCAAGTCCTTGTTTCCAGGGACCTGTAAGGACAGTGAGTTAATTTTCCTTGTGCTATATTGTGCTTAAAAAAAACATTTATTCTAGGGACAGAAAACTCTAGGTAGGGACAGTGTCAGTTTCTTTCACTCTGCAAGTCCTTGTTTCCAGGGACCTGGAGAGACATTGAGTGAATTGTCCTTGTGCTATATTGTGATTAAAAAAAACATTTATTCTAGGGACAGAAAACTCTAGGTAGGGACAGTGTCAGTTTCTTTCACTGTGAAAGTCCTTGTTTCAAGGGACAGAGAAGGACACCTGAAGGTAGCCCTTATTGCTTTTTTCCCATCTCCCTGCAGGCCATCTATTAGAATGTCTGGAAGGCAAACAAGGAGAGGCAGACAGTCAGGAGGCAATAAAAGAGGGCAAGCAGGCTCTGTGTCTGGGGGCAACAGTGCTGGTCGTGGACGCGGTGCATTGTCATCAGCACATGGCCATGGGACACGCTTGTCCTTCTTTTCGGCAGCTGGACATGTTGAGCCACATCATGCCGAAGACTTGGTAGAGTGGATGACCAAGCCCTCCTCCTCCTCCTCATCCTCTCTCACCCAGGCTCAGGGTACTGGAAAAGCAGCTGCCAAAGCGTCGTCTTCCCTGGTATCAATGTCAGACAAATCATCAGTCACTCCTTCCCTAGACCCACCATGTCCTCCTCCTGAGGAGTCCCCCGAACTGTTTCAGCACAGTGTTGGGTACATGCTCCAGGAGGATGCCCAGCGTTTCGAAGGGTCTGATGATGAAACCCAGCTAGAGGAAGGCAGTAGCGTGAGAGCAGACAGAGGGGATGCTCAAGAAGGACACCAATCTGGCAGTCATGTTCCAGCAGCTGCAGCATACTGCCAGATTGGCTCCAGTGATGAGGAGGGAGGGGATGATGAGGTCAATGACTCCACGTGGGTGCCTAATAGGAGAGAGGAGGAGGAGGAGGATGAGGAGGAGGCACATCTCCAACGAGGCAGGATGCCCTTTGGTGGCCAGCGTAAGGGCAGTACACCGACGGAATCACACCGCAGAGCTCCGCCTGTGCAGGGCGCTGCCTCTGCCCGTCATTCAAAAAGTTCTTTGGTGTGGGCCTTTTTTGAGGCTAGTGCATCAGATCGCACAGCTGCTGTTTGCAACATATGTCTCAAGCGTATATCGCGTGGCCAAAACATCAGCCGCTTGGGTACCACATGCCTGACCAGACATATGTTGACCTGCCATGCAGCTCGTTGGCAAGCCTACCTCAAAGACCCACACCAAAGAACAAAGCGGACCTCTCCTTGCACCGCATCAGCTGGGATCTCCAACCCCACTATAACTTCAGTCCTCTCTGAAACATGCACTGAGAGGAATGAAGGTGTAGAATTAGGTGTGTCACAGCCAAGTACTTGCGCCCACTCTGCTAGCAGTACACCGACGTCCGATTCTAGCAGGCAAATTTCCCTGCCCCAGCTGCTGGACCGTCGAAAGAAGTTCACTCCCAGCCATCCACATGCCCAGCGGTTGAATGCTAGCTTGGCTAAATTGCTAGCGCTTCAACTGCTGCCTTTTCAGTTGGTAGACTCGGCCCCCTTCCGTGAGTTTGTGCAATGTGCGGTTCCTCAGTGGCAGGTTCCCAAACGCCACTTTTTCTCACGGAAGGCTATTCCGGCTCTCTACCGGCATGTGGAAGGCAATGTCTTGGCCTCGCTGGACAGGGCGGTCAGCGGTAAGGTGCATATTACCGCTGACTCATGGTCCAGCAGGCATGGACAGGGACGTTACCTTTCTTTCACGGCCCATTGGGTCACTCTTTTGGCAGCTGGGAAGGATTCAGGACAAGGTGCAGTAGTGTTGGAGGTTGTCCCACCGCCACGCCTCCAAAATGCTACTACTGGTTGTGACACACCTCTCTCCTCCACCCCCTCCTCTTCTTCTTCCTCCATGGCCTCTTCCTGTGGTTTGTCCTATGAACCAGCGGTGCTCCGTAGCCGTTCACGGGGCTACGCAAGTACGCAGGCAAAAAGATGCCATGCCGTGCTTGCGCTGGTGTGTTTGGGGGACAGAAGCCACACTGGGGCAGAGGTCCTGTCTGCTCTGCAGGGCCAGGCCGAGAGGTGGTTGACGCCACGCCAGCTTAAGCCAGGAATGGTGGTTTGCGACAATGGCACCAACCTCCTCTCCGCCCTCCGACAGGGACAACTGACCCATGTGCCCTGTGTGGCTCACGTCCTTAACCTGGTGGTGCAGCGCTTCTTGGGCAGGTACCCGGGCTTACAGGATGTCCTGAGGCAGGCCAGGAAAGTCTGTGTGCATTTCCGCAGATCTTATAATGCCAGTGCTCGCCTGGCTGAGCTGCAAAAGGAGTTGAACCTGCCCAAGAACCGCCTTATATGTGACATGCCCACCAGGTGGAACTCAACGTTGGCCATGCTGCAGCGGCTGCACACGCAGCAGAGGGCCATCAATGAGTACCTGTGCGACTACGGCACCAGGACAGGGTCAGGGGAGCTTGGTTTTTTTTCTCCACGCCAGTGGGGCATGATCAGGGATGCATGCACTGTCCTGGCACCATTTGAGGAGGCCACGAGGATGGTGAGCAGTGACAGTGCATGCATCAGTGACACTGTACCTCTTGTCCACCTGTTGGAGCACACGCTGCGTGGAATAATGGACAGGGCACTTGAGGCAGAACAGAGGCAGGAAGAGGAGGACTTCCTTGCCTCTCAAGGCCCCCTTTACCCAGACAGTGTTCCTTCTGTCCCACCCATCGCACAGGAAGAGGAGGAGGAGGAGGAGGAGGAGGAGGAGGAGGAGGAGGATTGTGTCAGCATGGAGGTGGAGGCTGGCACTCAGCATCATCAGCAGCAGTCTTTTAGGGATGATTTACAGTCCCAAGAAACCAGTGGACTTGTACGTGGCTGGGAGGAGGTGGCTGCGGATCATGTCGTCCTTAGTGACCCAGAGGACTCCGGAGCGAATGCCTCAGCAAACCTACGCTGCATGGCCTCCCTGATCCTGCAAAGTCTGCGGAAGGATCCTCGTATTCTTCGGATCAAGGAGAGGGACCATTACTGGCTGGCCACTCTCCTTGATCCACGGTACAAGGGTAAGGTTGCGGACCTTATGTTACCGTCGCAGAGGGAGCAGAGGATGAGACAACTCCGGGAGGCCTTGCAGAAAGGTCTGTGCAACGCGTTCCCAGAGACTGGGAGGTTGCAAACTCCTGGTCCTGGACAACGAGTTGCTGAGGCTTCGGCCAGTCAAAGAAGGAGCGGTGGGGAAGGTGGCCGTCTGACCGATGCGTTCAGACAATTCTTTAGTCCGCAGCCCCAAAGTATGATCGGTTCCAGCAACCATCGCCAGCGTCTGATAAACATGGTGCAGGAATATCTAGGGGCAAGGTCAGACTTGGACACCTTCCCCACCGAAAATCCTCTGGCTTACTGGGTCTTGAGGATGGATCACTGGCCAGAGCTTGCACAGTATGCAATTGAGCTACTGGCCTGTCCTGCATCCAGCGTTCTTTCGGAACGCACATTCAGTGCTGCTGGAGGATTTGTCACGGATCACAGGGTGCGCCTGTCCACCGACTCGGTTGATCGACTGACTTTCATCAAGATGAACCAGTCTTGGATCACCACCAGCTACCACACACCTGATGCTGATATAACAGACTAATTGATTTTAAAATGTCACATCCCTTCAAGACTGATGCTGATGCTGAGTGCCTGTGCTGTTATGTTGACTGGCTATCCTCCTCCTCCGAGTCCTCAATGATACGATTGATGATGATAGCTTGGAAGATCATTTTTGTTTATGGGTGCCGCCACCAGTGCCTAACGCCCAATTTTTCAGCCCCTGTTTAACAGGGGCGTGTAATTACAATTTTTGAAGCAATACTTTGCAACAGGGCTCATTGCTGTGCTCCAAGTACAGTATCTGTGAGTAGTTGCAGTGTTGTGCCACCAGTGCCTAAGGCCCAATTTTTCAGCCCCTGTTTAACAGGGGCGTGTCATTACAATTTTTGAAGCAATACTTTGCAACAGGGCTCATTGCTGTGCTCCAAGTACAGTATCTGTGAAGGGTTGCAGTGTTGTGCCACCAGTGCCTAAGGCCCAATTTTTCAGCCCCTGTTCAACAGGGGCATGTAATTACAATTCTTGATCTAATAATTCACAGCAGGGCCCATTGCTGCACCCACCAAGAGTAACTGTCAGGGCTTACAGTGTTGTGGCACCAGCACCACCATCAAAGGCCCAATTTTTACTACCACTGTTCAACAATTATATGTAATTAAAATTCCTGATATAATAGTTGACAGCAGGGCGTTCCAGCACCAACCAAGAGTAACTGTGAGTGCTTACAGTGTTGTGCCAACACCAACAACTAAGGGGCCTATTTCTGCAGAGTATATACGGCAGGTCCCTACTTTCAAACATCCAACTTACAAACGACTCCTACTTGCAAACGCAAGAAGACAACAGGAAGTGAGAGGAAATCTACCACTAGGAAGGAAAATTCTCTCCTGTAAGAATAAATATGGGAGAAAGGTGTCTCCTCTGTACTGATGCTTTATCAGCAATCCTTGTTTCAAGAAAAACACCACATTTCAAAAACAGTTGTCATTAGGACGGAAAGTGAGGTGAAATGTTCTGAACAGGGGCACAGACAGCAAAACAAATGTTACAGGGGTGATAACCCTTACCTATGTTTTCCAAAAAGTTTAAAAATAGATTTTTGGTCTGGAGCTACACTTCAACAATGTACCTGTTCAAAATTACAAACAGATTCTACATAAGAACAAACCTACAGTCCCTGTCTTGTATGCACCGCCTGTATACGGCTGTTCAGAGTATATAGGGCCTTTTTTATTTTATGTGCGGGGTTCCCCTTAATATCCATACAAGACCCAAAGGGGCTGGTAATGGGCTGGGGTAGGGGGGGGGTCATGGGGTAGCTATGCCATTTTTCTTAAAGATTTTCATCCATATTACCGGGACCAGACATTACATTAAAGCCGCAAGCAGTTTTAAATGGCTTTTTTTTCCTTTAGAAGTGTCATTTTGTGCAGGGACAGTTCTAAACACGGGAAACACGTGGCACTTCACAGGCATACTTTAGACACCCCCCAGGTACGATATTTAAAGGAATATTTGACTTTTTTTTTTTCACTTTATGCATCATTAAAATGACTGCTCCCGGAAAACGACCGTTTTTAAAACTTATTTTTGCATTGATACATGTCCCCTGGTGCAGAACCCGGGTTCCCAAACCCTTTTTAGGACAATAACATGCATAATAGTTGTTATAATTAGCACTTTAGAATTCGAACGTTCGCATCCATTGTATTTAATAGGGTTCTAATGTTCGTTCGAACTTTCGGTCCGTTCGCGGGTTCTGGTGCGAACCGAACCCGGGGGTGTTCGGCTCATCACTACTCAGCAGCACCCATAGGACTTCTAGTGTGTTAGTGGCAGCAAACAGAGCTCCTATATTTTCTTCTCAGCAGCACCCATAGGACTTCTAGTGTGTTAGTGGCAGCAAACAGAGCTCCTATATTTTCTTCTCAGCAGCACCCATAGGACTTCTAGTGTGTTAGTGGCATCACACAGAGCTCCTATATTTTCTTCTCAGCAGCACCCATAGGACTTCTAGTGTGTTAGTGGCAGCAAACAGAGCTCCTATATTTTCTTCTCAGCAGCACCCATAGGACTTCTAGTGTGTTAGTGGCAGCAAACAGAGCTCCTATATTTTCTTCTCAGCAGCACCCATAGGACTTCTAGTGTGTTAGTGGCAGCAAACAGAGCTCCTATATTTTCTTCTCAGCAGCACCCATAGGACTTCTAGTGTGTTAGTGGCATCACACAGAGCTCCTATATTTTCTTCTCAGCAGCACCCATAGGACTTCTAGTGTGTTAGTGGCAGCAAACAGAGCTCCTATATTTTCTTCTCAGCAGCACCCATAGGACTTCTAGTGTGTTAGTGGCAGCAAACAGAGCTCCTATATTTTCTTCTCAGCAGCACCCATAGGACTTCTAGTGTGTTAGTGGCAGCAAACAGAGCTCCTATATTTTCTTCTCAGCAGCACCCATAGGACTTCTAGTGTGTTAGTGGCATCACACAGAGCTCCTATATTTTCTTCTCAGCAGCACCCATAGGACTTCTAGTGTGTTAGTGGCAGCAAACAGAGCTCCTATATTTTCTTCTCAGCAGCACCCATAGGACTTCTAGTGTGTTAGTGGCATCACACAGAGCTCCTATATTTTCTTCTCAGCAGCACCCATAGGACTTCTAGTGTGTTAGTGGCAGCAAACAGAGCTCCTATATTTTCTTCTCAGCAGCACCCATAGGACTTCTAGTGTGTTAGTGGCAGCAAACAGAGCTCCTATATTTTCTTCTCAGCAGCACCCATAGGACTTCTAGTGTGTTAGTGGCAGCAAACAGAGCTCCTATATTTTCTTCTCAGCAGCACCCATAGGACTTCTAGTGTGTTAGTGGCATCACACAGAGCTCCTATATTTTCTTCTCAGCAGCACCCATAGGACTTCTAGTGTGTTAGTGGCAGCAAACAGAGCTCCTATATTTTCTTCTCAGCAGCACCCATAGGACTTCTAGTGTGTTAGTGGCAGCAAACAGAGCTCCTATATTTTCTTCTCAGCAGCACCCATAGGACTTCTAGTGTGTTAGTGGCAGCAAACAGAGCTCCTATATTTTCTTCTCAGCAGCACCCATAGGACTTCTAGTGTGTTAGTGGCATCACACAGAGCTCCTATATTTTCTTATCAGCAGCACCCATAGGACTTCTAGTGTGTTAGTGGCAGCAAACAGAGCTCCTATATTTTCTTCTCAGCAGCACCCATAGGACTTCTAGTGTGTTAGTGGCAGCAAACAGAGCTCCTATATTTTCTTCTCAGCAGCACCCATAGGACTTCTAGTGTGTTAGTGGCAGCAAACAGAGCTCCTATATTTTCTTCTCAGCAGCACCCATAGGACTTCTAGTGTGTTAGTGGCATCACACAGAGCTCCTATATTTTCTTCTCAGCAGCACCCATAGGACTTCTAGTGTGTTAGTGGCAGCAAACAGAGCTCCTATATTTTCTTCTCAGCAGCACCCATAGGACTTCTAGTGTGTTAGTGGCATCACACAGAGCTCCTATATTTTCTTCTCAGCAGCACCCATAGGACTTCTAGTGTGTTAGTGGCAGCAAACAGAGCTCCTATATTTTCTTCTCAGCAGCACCCATAGGACTTCTAGTGTGTTAGTGGCAGCAAACAGAGCTCCTATATTTTCTTCTCAGCAGCACCCATAGGACTTCTAGTGTGTTAGTGGCAGCAAACAGAGCTCCTATATTTTCTTCTCAGCAGCACCCATAGGACTTCTAGTGTGTTAGTGGCATCACACAGAGCTCCTATATTTTCTTCTCAGCAGCACCCATAGGACTTCTAGTGTGTTAGTGGCAGCAAACAGAGCTCCTATATTTTCTTCTCAGCAGCACCCATAGGACTTCTAGTGTGTTAGTGGCAGCAAACAGAGCTCCTATATTTTCTTCTCAGCAGCACCCATAGGACTTCTAGTGTGTTAGTGGCAGCAAACAGAGCTCCTATATTTTCTTCTCAGCAGCACCCATAGGACTTCTAGTGTGTTAGTGGCATCACACAGAGCTCCTATATTTTCTTCTCAGCAGCACCCATAGGACTTCTAGTGTGTTAGTGGCAGCAAACAGAGCTCCTATATTTTCTTCTCAGCAGCACCCATAGGACTTCTAGTGTGTTAGTGGCAGCAAACAGAGCTCCTATATTTTCTTCTCAGCAGCACCCATAGGACTTCTAGTGTGTTAGTGGCAGCAAACAGAGCTCCTATATTTTCTTCTCAGCAGCACCCATAGGACTTCTAGTGTGTTAGTGGCAGCAAACAGAGCTCCTATATTTTCTTCTCAGCAGCACCCATAGGACTTCTAGTGTGTTAGTGGCAGCAAACAGAGCTCCTATATTTTCTTCTCAGCAGCACCCATAGGACTTCTAGTGTGTTAGTGGCATCACACAGAGCTCCTATATTTTCTTCTCAGCAGCACCCATAGGACTTCTAGTGTGTTAGTGGCAGCAAACAGAGCTCCTATATTTTCTTCTCAGCAGCACCCATAGGACTTCTAGTGTGTTAGTGGCAGCAAACAGAGCTCCTATATTTTCTTCTCAGCAGCACCCATAGGACTTCTAGTGTGTTAGTGGCAGCAAACAGAGCTCCTATATTTTCTTCTCAGCAGCACCCATAGGACTTCTAGTGTGTTAGTGGCATCACACAGAGCTCCTATATTTTCTTCTCAGCAGCACCCATAGGACTTCTAGTGTGTTAGTGGCAGCAAACAGAGCTCCTATATTTTCTTCTCAGCAGCACCCATAGGACTTCTAGTGTGTTAGTGGCAGCAAACAGAGCTCCTATATTTTCTTCTCAGCAGCACCCATAGGACTTCTAGTGTGTTAGTGGCAGCAAACAGAGCTCCTATATTTTCTTCTCAGCAGCACCCATAGGACTTCTAGTGTGTTAGTGGCATCACACAGAGCTCCTATATTTTCTTCTCAGCAGCACCCATAGGACTTCTAGTGTGTTAGTGGCAGCAAACAGAGCTCCTATATTTTCTTCTCAGCAGCACCCATAGGACTTCTAGTGTGTTAGTGGCAGCAAACAGAGCTCCTATATTGTCATGGATATGCATTAATGTCTGTCTGCCATCTTACCTTCCTCCTCATGTGTTCATCTAGAGACCAGACCTCCTTCACCTGGCTTCCTTTATAATCTCCTCCCAGCCTGACTCCACCCCAGGCCCTATCACTGAACACTATATTAACCTGTGCACTGCAAGCCTGCTTGGCTGATCAACGTGTTTGTTAGGCATTGTGTGTTTGGGTTCCTGCCTGCCGTGTGCTACGTCTGTCTCTCTGTTACGTTATTGGCTTGTCCCCGACCATCCCTGTCTGCTCGTGACCCTTGACCTTCGGCTCGTTCTTCGTTATCCTTGTCTGCTTGTGGCCCCTGACCTTCGGCTTGTTATTCGGTTCTCTCTATCGTGTGCCGCTGCTTCCCCTTATCCTACGGGGCGTGAGCTAGGAAACTCCAGGGGCCGCGACCTGGTCCCAGCCTGCAGCTTAACATCCTCACCACTAGAGGCCCTGGAGAAGACCAGCTGGGTCTTAGACTCCGCGCCCTGGGGAATCTTGGCTCTCGCTTCCGTTGGGATCCCGGTTGTGCTCCTCTGGTCCCGCTTTCCACAACCACCCAGTTTCCTACCCACAGAAGCCAGCCATAGGGTTCACTACCTCGCGGTGCACTCCTGTCCCCCTACGGTGTGCATCTGTCACCTGGCCACAGGTGACCCTGACAGTTTGATCAGCCATGGACCCGGCTGACATCCCGATCCCCGCGGATGATCCATTGCAGGGCATAGTCCACAGACTTGAAACCCAGGAATCGAATCAGACTCAGGTGATGCGATTCCTCCAGGATCTGGCTTCTCGATTCGAGCAGCTTCAGGCCTCCTTGGGAACCCCGAATCCGCAACCTCAAGTACAACCAGCGGTGGTACCTATCGCACCAGTCGCAGCCACACACTCACTAATACTGCCAGCTCCGTTCCGTTTCTCTGGGGACTCCAAGGCCTGCAGAGGGTTTCTTAGCCAATGCACGATTCATTTTGAGCTTCAGCCTCAAAACTTTCTGTCTGATAGGGCAAAGGTAGCCTATATCATTTCCCTCCTCTCCGGTGAAGCTTTAGCCTGGGCAGCCCCTCTGTGGGAACTGAATGATCCAGTGGTTTCTAGCCTGTCTGGCTTCTTGAAACTTTTTCGGAATATCTTTGAAGAACCGGCTCGTGTCTCTTCAGCGGCCAGCGCCCTTCTACGTCTCCGCCAAGAGTCTGCTTCAGTGGGACAGTACGCCCTTAATTTCCGCATACTGTCGGCTGAGTTGAGCTGGAACAATGAGGCCTTAGTCGCAACCTTTTTGCATGGCCTTTCTGATAGAGTGAAGGATGAATTAGCAGGAAGAACCATCCCCACTGATCTGGACGGAGTTATCTCCTTGTGTAACCAGATCGATATTCGCTTTCAGGAAAGGACCCTAGAAAAGCGGCGCCAGCACTCCTTGGTCCTTAGTCAGCCTGAGCTCCCCTCTCCTCGACCCGTGGAGCATCTCCTGCCAGCTGAGGAACCCATGCAGCTGGGCAGGACCAGGCTATCCCCAGAGGAACGTGCTAGGCGCAGAAATCTAGGCCTGTGTCTCTACTGTGGGGGCAAAGGTCATTTTCGTGACACTTGCTCTCTTTGTCCAGAAAAACGTTTGGGTCCACTTCATCTGGAAAGTGGAGTATTGGACCCAGAAATATCACCTTCCCCTTCTCGTCTTCTGCTTTCTGTGTTCCTTCATGTTGGTGCTTCTTCTCATTCGGTCTCAGCATATCTGGATTCCGGAGCCGCTGGTAATTTCATGGACTGGGAAATCGCATCGTCCATGAGACTTACTCTTTTGCCCCTCACCACGCCATTGGTGGTCTTGGCGATTGATGGTACTATTCTCCCAGGGGGACCTATCCGCTTCCAGACCCTCCCTGTTAAGATGTCGGTGGGTACACTCCACCAGGAGTGGATATCCTTCCTTATCTTACCCAAGGCCTCAACGCCTATAATTTTGGGTCTCCCATGGTTACAGCTCCATTCTCCTCATGTGGACTGGACTACTGGACAGATCCTGGCTTGGGGTCCCTCCTGTTCCTCGTCCTGCCTACCCAAGGTTGCCCCCTGTGAATCTGAGCCGGTCATTCATTCCAGGTTGCATAACCATTTACATTTCTCTGTCCCTAACCACCCTTGGACGCACAGCCAGGCTAGCTTGTCTACAAGTCCTGCAGTCGCTACGTCTTGCGATGCGATTCAGGTAGTCGCTACACCTGACTCAGCTATTCACTCTGCCTCTGTACTAGTTATGCCAGTCCAGCCCATGCCCAGTGAGCCTCTCACTTTTTCTTGTTCGGGACATTCTGCTTGTCCTTCAGCTATTCAGCTTGACTCCGGCGACATGTCACCTTCTAACCAACCTGACTTCAGGGTTCCACTGACATCTGCCCAGTCTGATGGTCCTGTGCAAGATGACCAGTTCCCCTTTAAGGGTCTAGGGGACCCTCCTCAGATTCCTGTTGATCGTCTCATGCCCTTGCTTATTCCTAGAGAGCCTTTGGTCCTCAATAGATCTTCTTGTCATCTCCCTACCTCGTTTTCAGTCTCTGAGGATAATCTTAAGTACGAGGTTAGACAAGTTCTGGATTCTCGGCTCTGCAGAGGCATTCTTCAGTACCTTGTGCATTGGAGAGGTTTTGGTCCTGAGGAGGCGTCTTGGATCGCTGCATCTGATGTCGCTGCACCTCATCTGTTGAGAAGGTTTCATCAGAGATTTCCCTTTAAGCCTGGGTCCAGGCGGGGGAGGGCCCATAAGAGGGAGGGTACTGTCATGGATATGCATTAATGTCTGTCTGCCATCTTACCTTCCTCCTCATGTGTTCATCTAGAGACCAGACCTCCTTCACCTGGCTTCCTTTATAATCTCCTCCCAGCCTGACTCCACCCCAGGCCCTATCACTGAACACTATATTAACCTGTGCACTGCAAGCCTGCTTGGCTGATCAACGTGTTTGTTAGGCATTGTGTGTTTGGGTTCCTGCCTGCCGTGTGCTACGTCTGTCTCTCTGTTACGTTATTGGCTTGTCCCCGACCATCCCTGTCTGCTCGTGACCCTTGACCTTCGGCTCGTTCTTCGTTATCCTTGTCTGCTTGTGGCCCCTGACCTTCGGCTTGTTATTCGGTTCTCTCTATCGTGTGCCGCTGCTTCCCCTTATCCTACGGGGCGTGAGCTAGGAAACTCCAGGGGCCGCGACCTGGTCCCAGCCTGCAGCGTAACATCCTCACCACTAGAGGCCCTGGAGAAGACCAGCTGGGTCTTAGACTCCGCGCCCTGGGGAATCTTGGCTCTCGCTTCCGTTGGGATCCCGGTTGTGCTCCTCTGGTCCCGCTTTCCACAACCACCCAGTTTCCTACCCACAGAAGCCAGCCATAGGGTTCACTACCTCGCGGTGCACTCCTGTCCCCCTACGGTGTGCATCTGTCACCTGGCCACAGGTGACCCTGACATATATTTTCTTCTCAGCAGCACCCATAGGACTTCTAGTGTGTTAGTGGCAGCAAACAGAGCTCCTATATTTTCTTCTCAGCAGCACCCATAGGACTTCTAGTGTGTTAGTGGCAGCAAACAGAGCTCCTATATTTTCTTGTCAGCAGCACACATAGTACCTATAGTGTGTTAGTGTCAGCACCCATAGGACCTACAGTGTGTTGTGAGCACACATAGGAGTTCTATTTTTCATACTATATACACTACCGACTACAATGGCTGGAAGACCGCCAAGGAGAGGCAGAGCGTGCCGAGGCAAGAACACAGGGCAGGCAGGCTCTGTTTCTAGAGACAACAGTGCTGGCCGTGGACGTGGTCGTGCATCGTCATCAGCACGTGGCCATGGGACACGCTTGTCTTTGTTTTCGGCAGCTGGACATGTGGAGCCGCATCATGCCGAAGGCTTGGTAGAATGGATGACCAAGCCCTCCTCATCCTCTCTCACCCAGGCTCAGGGTACTGGCAGAGCAGCTGCCAACGCGTACTCAATGGCATCATCAGCCACCCCTTCCCTAGACCCACCATGTCCTCCTGAGGAGTCCCCCGAACTGTTTGAGCACAGTGTTGGGTACATGCTCCAGGAGGATGCCCAACGATTCGAAGGCTCGGATGATGATACCCAGCTTGAGGAAGTCAGTAGTGTGCGCGCAGAGAGAGGGGATGCTGAAGGACAGCAATCTGGCAGTAGTGTTCCACCAGCTGCAGCTTACTGCCAGGTTTGCTCTAGTGGTGAAGAGGGAGGGGATGATGAGGTCACTGACTCCACGTGGGTGCCTGAAGGGAGAGAGGAGGAGGAGGAGGAGGATGCAGCGTCACATGTCCAACGAGGCAGGATGCCCCCTGGAGGCCAGCTAGAGGCCAGCACAGCAACTGTACCACACCGCAGAGCTCCGCATGTGCAGGGCGCTGCCTCTGCACGTTATCACAAAAGTTCTTTGGTGTGGGCCTTTTTTGAGACGAGTGCATCAGATCGCACCACTGCTATTTGCAATATTTGTCTCAAGCGTATCTCGCGTGGCCAAAACATCAGCCGCTTGGGCACCACAAGCATGAGCAGACATATGTCGACCTGCCATGCAGCTCGTTGGCAAGCACACATAAAAGACCCACACCAAAGAACAAAGCGGACCTCTCCTTGCTCCTCATCAGCTGGGATCTCCATCCCCACTATATCTTCAGTCCTCTCTGAAAGCTGCTCTGAGAGGACTGAAGGTGTAGAATTAGGTGTGTCACAACCAAGTACTTGCAGTACACCGACGTCCGATTGTAGCAGGCAAATTTCCCTGCCCCAGCTGCTGGACCGTCGAAAGAAGTATACTCCCAGCCATCCACATGCCCAGCGGTTGAATGCTAGCTTGGCTAAATTGCTAGCACTTCAACTGCTGCCTTTTCAGTTGATAGACTCGGCCCCCTTCCGTGAGTTTGTTCAATGTGCGGTTCCTCAGTGGCAGGTTCCCAAACGCCACTTTTTCTCACGGAAGGCGATTCCGTCTCTCTACTGGCATGTGGAAGGCAATGTCCATGCCTCGCTGGACAGGGCGGTCAGCGGTAAGGTGCATATTACCGCTGACTCATGGTCCAGCAGGCATGGACAGGGACGTTATCTTTCTTTCACGGCCCATTGGGTCACTCTATTGGTAGCTGGGAGGGATGCAGGACAAGGTGCAGTAGTGTTGGAGGTTGTTCCGCCACCACGCCTCCAAAATGCTACTACTGGTTGTGACACACCTCTCTCCTCCACCCCCTCCTCTTCTTCTTCCTCCATGTCCTCTTCGAGTGCTCTGTCCTCGGAACCAGCGGTGCTCCGTAGGCGTACAAGGGGCTACGCGAGTATGCAGGCAAAAAGATGCCATGCCGTGCTTGCGCTGGTGTGTTTGGGGGACAGGAGCCACACTGGGCCAGAGGTTCTGGCAGCTCTGCAGGGGCAGGCCGAGAGGTGGTTGACGCCACGCCAGCTTAAGCCAGGAATGGTCGTTTCTGATAATGGCACCAACCTCCTCTCCGCCCTGCGACAGGGGCAGCTCACCCATGTGCCCTGTATGGCTCACGTCCTCAACCTGGTGGTGCAGCGGTTCTTGGGCAGGTTCCCAGGCTTATAGGATGTCCTGAGGCAGGCCAGGAAAGTCTGTGTGCATTTCCGCCGATCTTATAATGCCAGTGCTCGGCTGACTGAGCTGCAAAAGGAGCTGAACCTGCCCAAGAACCGCCTAATATGTGACATGCCCACCAGGTGGAACTCAACGTTGGCCATGCTGCAGCGACTGCACACGCAGCAGAGGGCCATCAATGAGTACCTTTGCGACTACGGCACCAGGACAGGGTCAGGGGAGCTTGGCTTTTTTTCCCCACGCCAGTGGAGCATGATCAGGGATGCATGCACTGTCCTCTCACCATTTGAGGAGGCCACGAGGATGGTGAGCAGTGACAGTGCATGCATCAGTGACACTGTACCTCTTGTCCACCTGTTGGAGCATACGCTGCGTGGGATAATGGACAGGGCACTTGAGGCAGAACAGAGGCAGGAAGAGGAGGACTTCCTTGTCTCTCAAGGCCCCCTTTATCCAGACAATGTTCCTTCTGTCCCACCCATCACACAGGAAGAGGAGGAGGAGGAGGAGGAGGAGGAGGATTGTGTGAGCATGGAGGTGGAGCCTGGCACTCAGCATCAGCAGCAGCAGTCTTTTAGGGATGATGTACAGTCCCAACAAACCAGTGGACTTGTACGTGGCTGGGAGGAGGTGGCTGGCGATCATGTCATCCTCAGTGACCCAGAAGACTCCGGACCGAATGCCTCAGCTAACCTACGCTGCATGGCCTCCCTGATCCTGCAAAGCCTGCGGAAGGATCCTCGTGTTCTTCGGATCAAGGAGAGTGACCATTACTGGCTGGCCACTCTCCTTGATCCACGGTACAAGGGTAAGGTTGCGGACCTTATCTTGCCGTCGCAGAGGGAGCAGAGGATGAGACATCTCAGGGAGGCCTTGCAGAAAGGTCTGTGCAACGCGTTCCCAGAAACTGGGAGGTTACAAACTCCTGGTCCTGGACGACAAGTTGCTGAGGCTTCGGTCAGTAGCAGAAGGAGCGGTGGGGAAGGTGGACGTCTGACCGATGCGTTCAGACAATTTTTTAGTCCGCAGCCCCAAGGTATGATCGGTTCCAGCAACCATCGCCAGCGTCTGATATACATGGTGCAGGAATACCTAGGGGCAAGGTCAGACTTGGACACCTTTCCCACCGAAAATCCTCTGGCTTACTGGGTCCTGAGGATGGATCACTGGCCAGAGCTTGCACAGTATGCAATTGAGCTACTGGCCTGTCCTGCATCCAGCGTTCTTTCCGAACGCACATTCAGTGCTGCTGGAGGATTTGTCACCGATCATAGGGTGCGCCTGTCCACCGACTCGGTTGATCGACTGACCTTCATAAAAATGAATCAGTCTTGGATCACCACCAGCTACCAGACACCTGAAGCGGATATAACGGAATAATTTATAATGTCACATCCCTTCAAGACTGCCTATGCTGATGCTGAGTGACTGTCCTGTTATGTTCACTGACTATCCTCTTCCTCCTCCTCAATGATCCATGCCACCACACCAGTGCCTAAGGCACAATTTTTCAGCCCCTGTATAACAGGGGCGTGTAATTACAATTTTTTAAAAAGATGCTTCGCAACAGGTGTGACTGCTGTGCTCAGAGTACAGTATCTGTGAGGGGTTGCAGTGTTGTGGCACCAGCACCAGTGCCTAAGGCACAATTTTTCAGCCCCTGTTGGGGCGTGTAATTACAATTTTTAGGCAATGCTTTGCAACAGGTCTCATTGCTGTGCTCAGAGTACAGTATCTGTGAGGGGTTGCAGTGTTGTGGCACCAGCACCAGTGCCTAAGGCACAATTTTTCAGCCCCTGTTGGGGCGTGTAATTACAATTTTTAGGCAATGCTTTGCAACAGGTCTCATTGCTGTGCTCAGAGTACAGTATCTGTGAGGGGTTGCAGTGTTGTGGCACCAGCACCAGTGCCTAAGGCACAATTTTTCAGCCCCTGTATAACAGGGGCGTGTAATTACAATTTTTTAAAAAGATGCTTCGCAACAGGTGTGACTGCTGTGCTCCAAGTACAGTATCTGTGAGGGGTTGCAGTGTTGTGGCACCAGCACCAATGCCTAAGGCACAATTTTTCAGCCCCTGTTTAACAGGGGCGTGTAATTACAAATCTTGATCTAATAGTTCACAGCAGGGCCCATTCCTGCGCCCACCAAGAGTAACTATGAGGGCCTACAGTCTTGTGGCAACACCGTCCACCACCACCACCACCACCAAAGGCCCAATTTTTCTGCCCTGTTCAACAGGTGCATGCAATTACAAATCTTGATCTAATAACTCACAGCAGGGCCCATTCCTGCACCCACCAACAGTAACTGTGAGGGCTTACAGTCTTGTGGCAACACCGTCCACCACCACCACCACCACCACCAAAGGCCCAATTTTTCTGCCCGGTTCAACAGGTGCATGCAAGTACAAATCTTGATCTATTAACTCACAGCAGGGCCCATTCCTGTGCCCACCAGTCTTGTGGCTACACCAACATCTAATAGGGCAAATTTCTGCAGAGTATATACGGCAGGCCCCTACTTTCAAACATCCAACTTACAAACGACTCCTACTTGCAAACGGCAAGAGAAAACAGGAAGTGAGAGGAAATCTACCCCTAGGAAGGAAAATTCTATCCTGTTAGATTTAATTTGGGAAAAAGGTATCTCCTCTCTACTGATGCTTTATCACCAATCCTTGTTTCAATTAAAACCCCACTTTTCCAAAAACATTTGTCATTGGGACGGAAAGTGAGGTGACATGTTCTGAACAGATGTGCAAAGACAGCAAATGTTACAGGGGTGATAACCCCTCCCTATGTTCTCCAAAAAGCTTAAAAATAGATTTTTTTGGGATGTAGCTACACTTCATAATGTACCTGTTCAGATTCTACTTAAGAACAAACCTACAGTCCATGTCTTGTTTGCACCACCTATATACTGCTGTTCAGAGTATATAGGGTTGTAGGTATAGGGTTTTATTTTGGGTGCGGGGTCCCCCTTAGTATCCATACAAGACCCAAAGGGGCTGGGGTGGGGGGGGGGTGATGGGGTAGCCATGCCATTTTTCTCAAGGATTTTCAGCCATATGGCGGCCAGGACAAGACATGACATTAAAGCCGCAAGTGGTTTTAAATGGCTTCTTTTTTTCCTTTACAAATGTCATTTTGTGCAAGGACAGTTCTAAACACGGGAAACACATGCCACTTCACAGGCATACTTTAGACACCCCCCAGGTACCATATTTAAAGGAAAATTTCACTTTTTTTTTTCACTTTATGCATCATTAAAATGACTGCTCCCGAAAAAACTTTAGTTTTTAAAATTTCTTTTTGCATTGATATATGTCCCCTGGGGCAGGACCCGGGTCCCCAAACCTGTTTTATAACATTAACATGCATATTGGCCGTTGTAATTAGCAATTTTGATTTCGAACGTTCGCGTCCATTATAACGAATAGGGTTCGAAAATTCGCGCGAACTTTCGGTCCGTTCGAAGGTTCTGGTGCGAACCGAACCCGGGGGTGTTCGGCTCATCCCTAATCCCAAATATGTATAAAAAATAACATACATAGGTATGAAAGTAATTCCATTGGGGAGTACAATAAATCTCCCTAAAGAAAATGGATATGGTACCTGTAGATGGAAAGTGGAAATCTACAATTCGGATTCATCAGGTAATATAACTCATATAAGAGGACAAAAAACCAGTGGATTCCACAACACAGTGTTACTGGAACCTGAGATGCACATATGGGAGCATTGATGGAACATTTTTTCATATAAGTTTTTTGTGTAAGTTTTTTTGCTGTTTCGCTGTATTTCATATAACAGTTGAAATTAAAGTGGAAATTTATTTTATTGTTTCTGTATTTAATAGAAAATTTATTCTCGTAGAAGTGAATGCATTTGAATTCCCTGAAGAAGTTTGAAACGCGTTGGACAAGCCTCCCTTGATCTGCTTCTGGCTGGAGCGGTCAACTCAGGCTATTGTATTCATCTTCGGAAGATTTGTATCATGTCAGATCTATGTAGTTTTTGTACAATTTTCATATATATGTGCTTTTTTGTACCATTTGTTCTTTTTTCATATATGTGTCCGCGTTACGTGGCATGTGTATAAATAAATATTTCGAAATTTTAATTGAGTTTTTTTCATATTTTTTACATTGCCTCCAAAATCCCACAAACTAGAGGTTTTTTCTCATTTTATTGAGAAATGTAATCGCATGAGAAACGTAATCACATGAGAAACGTAACCGCATGAGAAACGTAACCGCATGAGAACATGACTAGCATGAGAAGCGCAATCGCATGAGAAACGTAACCGCATGAGAAACGTAACCGCATGAGAACATGACTAGCAAGAGAAACGTAATCGCATGAGAAACGTAAACACATGAGAAACGAAACGCATGAGAAACGTAATCACATGAGAAACGAAACACATGAGAAACGAAACACACGAGAAACGTAACACATACCTAGCATGAGAAACGTAATCGCATGAGAAATGCAACGCATGAGAAACGCAAACGCATGAGAAACGTAAACGCATGAGAAATGTAAACGCATGAGAAACGTAACACATGAGAAACGTAATCGCATGAGAAACGTAATCGCACGAGAAACGTAATTGCATGAGAAACATAATCGCATGAGAAACGTAATCGCATGAGAACATAACTAGCAAGAGAAACGTGATTGCATGAGAAACACAACTAGCGTGAGAAATGTAACACATGAGAACATAACTAGCATGAGAACGAGACTAGCATGAGAAACGTAATTGCATGAGAAACGTATACGCATGAGAAACCTAACGCATGAGAAACGTAAACGCATGAGAAACGTAACACATGAGAACATGACTAGCATGAGAAACGTAATCGCATGAGAAACGTAACCGCATGAGAAACGTAACCGCATGAGAACATGACTAGCATGAGAAGCGCAATCGCATGAGAAACGTAATCACATGAGAAACGTAACCGAATGAGAAACGTAATACATGAGAAACGTAATCGCATGAGAAACGTAATCGTATGAGAAAAGTAATCGCACGAGAAACGTAATTGCATGAAAAACATAATCGCATGAGAAACGTAATCGCATGAGAACATAATTAACAAGAAAAACGTGATCGCATGAGAAACACAACTAGCGTGAGAAACGTAACACATGAGAACATAACTAACATGAGAACGTGACTAGCATGAGAAACGTAACGTGTGAGAAACGTAAACGCATAAGAAACGTAATCGCATGAGAAACGTAACACATGAGAACATGACTAGGATGAGAAACGTAATCGCATGAGAAACGTATTTGCATGAGAAACGTATACGCATGAGAAACGTAACGCATGAGAAACGTAAAGGCATGAGAAACGTAACACATGAGAACATGACTAGCATGAGAAACGTAATCGCATGAGAAACGTAATCACATGAGAAACGTAACCGCATGAGAAACGTAACCGCATGAGAACATGACTAGCATGAGAAGCGCAATCGCATGAGAAACGTAACCGCATGAGAAACGTAACCGCATGAGAAACGTAACCGCATGAGAACATGACTAGCAAGAGAAACGTAATCGCATGAGAAACGTAAACACATGAGAAACGAAACGCATGAGAAACGAAACACATGAGAAACGAAACACACGAGAAACGTAACACATACCTAGCATGAGAAACGTAATCGCATGAGAAATGCAACGCATGAGAAACTAAACGCATGAGATACTAAACGCATGAGAAACGCACCCAGCATGAGAAATGTAACACATGAGAACATAACTAGCATGAGAAACGTAAATGCATGAAATGACATCGCATGAGAAACATAATCGCATGAGAACATTAGCATGAGAAACGCAACACATGGGAACATAACCAGCATGAGAGACGTAATCGCATGAGAAACACGTAACCGGAGGCGCATGCGCGGGAGCTCCTGTGATGGAGGTTTAGGACCGGAGCTCCGCTCAGCGCTAGCTAAACAGCATTAATAGCGGCGGAAAAAGAAGCCACATTGCGGTTAAAAACTACAGGGAAAGGCAGCGAATAGTGCAGGGCACCTACCTATGCCAGGTAAGGCATATAAAAAAGCGCAGGAACAGAAATACAAGCGCTCTAAAAAACGGGTGAATTCCAAAATGGCGGCCGCACCTCAGAACAAGATACAGACTGCTAATGATGTCTCCTCAACTAGCAGGCAAGTTATTCAGCCTGCAACTCTCCCATATAACTCACAGTCTTTGAGCTTAGACTCCTCAGCTACCTTACAACCTTCTGAGCTTAACCACTTAACGACCGCTCACTGTATATATACGTCGGCAGAATGGCACCGACAGGCACAATCACGTAGAGCATACGTGATCGCCTTTGTATAGTTGGGGGGTCCGATCGGACCCCCCTCCTATACAGTGAGCGGCCGTTAATCGTGGGGGAGCGTTCGGAGATGAGGGGGTGACCATTCGATTTCGGCCACCCCCTCGCGATCGCTCCCGGCCAATGAAAATGCTTCCTCTGCCATGTGATGTAAACACAGGCAGGAGGAAGTGATGTCATCTCCCTCGCGGCGGTCTTTTCGATTCCGGCGCCGAGGAGAGAAGAAGCAGGTTAGTGCACCAACAGTCCACTGACACTTAGGTACAAATAGGCACACATTTCACCCCCCAGTCACCCCCAGATCACACCCCAGGTCACCCCCAGCCCCCAATCACAGTGTCACTGATTGCAGTGATCATTTATTTTACTGATCACTGCATTTAGTGTCATCTGTGATAATAAAAAGTTGCAGGGCAGTTAGGATTAGGCCCCTTTAGGTCCAGGGTAGCCCCCTAACCCCCCCTAATAAAGGTTTAACCCCTTGATCGCCCCCCAGGTAACCCTTTCACCCCCTAACGCCAGCGTCACTAATCAATCATATTTTTGATCGCTGTATTTAGTGCCGGTGGTGCCCTAGATAGCCAGTTAATTATTTTTAGGTTCGCCGCAGGTTTTTATTAGCGTCAGATACCCCCATATATTATTTTAACCCCCTGATTGCCCCTAGAGTTAACCCTTTCACCAGTGATCACCGTATAAGCGTCACTGGTGACACTGGTTACCCAGTTAGTTATTTAGTTATTTAGGTAACCCGTCAGGTTTTTATATAGCGTCGGTTACCCCCATATTCAACCTAATAAAGGTTTTAACCCCCTGATTGCCCCTAGTTAACCCTTTCACCAGTGATCACCATATAAAGGTTACGGGTGACGCTGGTTGGTTAGTTTGCTTTTTAGAGCATCAGGGCACCCGCCGTATATAACCCAATAAAGGTTTAACCCCCTGATCGCCCGGCGGGTGAGATCAATTAGGTTTTAGCGCCAGAGAGGGTCTGCGTCGCCCCAGGCAGCGTTAGGTTAGTGCCAGTAGCCCCCTAACCCCCCCTAATAAAGGTTTAACCCCTTGATCGCCCCCCAGGTAACCCTTTCACCCCCTAACGCCAGCGTCACTAATCAATCGTATTTTTGATCGCTGTATTTAGTGCCGGTGGTGCCCTAGATAGCCAGTTAATTATTTTTAGGTTCGCCGCAGGTTTTTATTAGCGTCAGATACCCCCATATATTATTTTAACCCCCTGATTGCCCCTAGAGTTAACCCTTTCACCAGTGATCACTGTATAAGCGTCACTGGTGACACTGGTTACCCAGTTAGTTATTTAGTTATTTAGGTAACCCGTCAGGTTTTTATATAGCGTCGGTTACCCCCATATTCAACCTAATAAAGGTTTTAACCCCCTGATTGCCCCTAGTTAACCCTTTCACCAGTGATCACCATATAAAGGTTACGGGTGACGCTGGTTGGTTAGTTTGCTTTTTAGAGCATCAGGGCACCCGCCGTATATAACCCAATAAAGGTTTAACCCCCTGATCGCCCGGCGGGTGAGATCAATTAGGTTTTAGCGCCAGAGAGGGTCTGCGTCGCCCCAGGCAGCGTTAGGTTAGTGCCAGTAACGCTAACACCCACGCGCAAAGCATACACCTCCCTTAGTGGTATAGTATCTGATCAGATCTATACTAGCGTCCCCAGCGGTTTAGGGTTCCCAAAAACGCAGTGTTAGCGGGATCAGCCCAGATACTTGCTAGCACCTGCGTTTAGCCCCTCCGCCCAGCCCACCCAAGTGCAGTATCGATCGATCACTGTCACTTACCAAACACAAAACACATAACTGCAGCGTTCGCAGAGACAGTCCTGATCCCTGCGACCGCTAACAGTTTTTTTTGTAGCGTTTGATATATTTGCTGACGACAGTCGGGTGCTTTTTTTTCCTGTGAATCTTACTAGTGTACCCCTAAATTTAGAGCCCAAAATGGCAAGTCGAAGGTACACTAGTAAAGAGGCCTACGAGATTCTGAGCATGACAGATAGTGAAGAGGAGGTCACGTATCTGTCAGATTCAGGCTCAGAATATCTTCCCGTAGAAGACAGTGACGTCAGCGGCCCCACGTCAGATAGCTCTGACGACGAAGTTGAGGTCCCTGCTAAGGTCAGGCGTACCCGATCCCGATCTTCTGAGGTTGTTGAGGAGCAAGAACCGCAGGGCTCTCGTATCATGGAGCAGAGGAGTACTAGCGCCGCTATTCCTTCTGGTGAATTGGCAAGCACCAGCGGCCTAGTACAGCCTGGGCGTACATCCAGCACTGCAGTATCACGTGGTGACGTGGCGAGTCCCATAAGTGCAGTTCAAGCTGGCGAGGTGGCAAGCACAAGTAGTGTCCCGCTGCCACCAATAAGAAGACAAAGGCAGGCCCGTCGTGCCCATAGTAAGCTTCCTGCAGAATTCGCCTATCCTGATTGGGTCCCCACCACTTCTGCAGAACCCGTACTACCCCCATTCACTGCCCAACCCTGTATTCAGGTGGAAACAGCTGATTTTATGCCAATCGATTATTATTCGCTGTTTTTCACGGAAGATCTCTATAGATCTATTGTGGACCAGAGTAATTTATATGCTGGTCAATTCATCGCCGCTAATCCCCAGTTGCCTTCCATTGCCAAAGATTGGAAACCAATTACGGTTTCCGAATTTAAAACCTTTCTGGGCCTTTCCCTCAACATGGGCACACATAAATTCCCGTCATTGCGTGCTTATTGGTCCACGCACCCAATTGACCACATGCCCGTGTTCTCTGCCTCCATGCCCAGGAAACGATACGAGCAGATTTTGCGGTTCATGCACTTCAACGACAATGAACTTTGTCGTCCACGTGGGGACCCTGAATACGACCGGCTCTATAAAATTCGGCCCCTCATAAACCACTTCAACAAACGTTTTGCAGCCTTGTTTATTCCCGATCAAGCTGTCTGCGTTGATGAGTCCCTGATTAAATTTTCTGGCCGCTTGGCTTTCAAGCAGTACCTTCCCAGCAAGCGTGCCAGATACGGGGTCAAGCTCTATAAGTGCTGTGACAGGGCAACAGGCTATGTATGGAGCTTTATGGTTTATGAGGGAAAAGATAGTCAGGTTGAGCCGGTCAACTGCCCGGATTACATAGGGAGCGCTGGCAAGATAGTGTGGAACTTGGTGTCACCCTTATTCGGAAAGGGGTACCACTTGTATGTTGACAATTATTACACAAGCGTGCCACTGTTTAGTCACTTGTTTGATCATCAGATTGGAGCATGTGGCACCGTGCGACCTAATCGCCGGGGCTTTCCCCAGCGGCTTGTAGATGCCCGTCTTAGGCTGGGGGAGAGAGCCTGCGTAAAGTGTAATAACTTGCTCGCTATGAAGTGGAGGGACAATAAGAATGTTTTCCTTCTTACCTCCCTTCATGCAGACACGACAGTCCAAATTCGTACGGCGACTGGTGTTGTGGAGAAACCCCTCTGTGTCCACGAATATAACAAAAATATGGGAGGGGTGGACCTCAACGACCAGTTGATGGCGCCGTATCTAATTGACCGTAAGGCGAGACGCTGGTACAAAAAAGTGTCTCTATCCTTATTTCAATTGGCTTTGCTGAACGCTCATGTGCTATACAGAGCTTCAGGCGGGACTTTATCTCTTCTAAAATTCCAGAATGAGATAGTCACAGAACTCCTGTATCCAGGCGGTTCTGCACCTCACCATCCCCTACCAAATGCAGTAAGCCGGCTGCATGAGAGGCATTATACGCATCTCCTCCCGAGTACCCCTACCCAACGAACCCCCCAAAAAAGATGTCGTGTCTGTAGCAAGCGCGGATTTAGGCGTGACACCCGTTATTATTGTCCACTCTGTCCTGACAAACCTGGTCTTTGCCTTGGTGAATGTTTTGAACGCTACCACTCAAAAGTGAAGTTTTAGCGTAGGGTACAGCATTTCACAGACTAGGACACACTTACACAGGGTCTCCCAAGATGCCATTACATTTTGAGAGACCCGAACCATTACAGTTGTTAAAGTTTAAAAAAAAAGTGTAAAAAAGAAAAAAAAAACGTAAAAAACAAAAACACAAAAAAAATATAAAATAAAAAAACCAAAAATAGTTGTAGTTTTATTGTTCTCTCTCTCTCTCTCTCTCTCTATTTTCTCTCTATTGTTCTGCTCTTTTTTACTGTATTCCATTCTGCAATGTTTTATCATGCTTGCTTTTCAGGTATGTAATTTTTTTGTTTTCAGGTGCGCCATTCAACTGCAGCGCGGAATTATTTATCTTGACAGCAACAGCGTTTGCTCCCACGATACATAAAGCTGTGACTCCAACGCTGTAGGAGGTGATTTCACCACCACAGTTAAAAAAAAAAAGAGCATATATGCCGAAGCATGGGGGCAGCAGGGGCGGAGGAGCGATTTTGCTCCTAATGCCGCGTATATACGGTCGAAATTCTGACGGAGGCTTGCCCGTGGAAAAGTTTGACCGTGTGTACGCGGCATAACTTTTTTGCGGGAGGATGCCCCCATGCTTCGGCATATATATATTTTAGGCACAGGTTGCGTTAAAAAAATGTTTTATTTTTTACTAGGTTTTGTTTTGGTATTTGCTTTGCAGGTATGGTAAGGTAAGGTCTTACTGTTGTACTGTAATGTTACTTTGTTTTAATGTTAACCATCATTTGCTTAGCAGGTACGCCATTCAGTTGCATCGCGGATTTATTTATCTTGACAGCAACAGCGTTTGCTCCCACGATACATAAAGCCGTGACTCCAACGCTGTAGGAGGTGATTTCACCACCACAGTTAAAAAAAGAGCATATATGCCGAAGCATGGGGGCAGCAGGGGCGGAGGAGCGATTTTGCTCCTAATGCCGCGTATATACGGTCGAAATTCCGACGGAGGCTTCCCCGTGGAAAAGTTCGACCGTGTGTACGCGGCATAACCTTTTATGCCGCGTACATACGGTCGAAATTTCGACAAAGGCTTGCCCGTGGAAAAGTCCGACCGTGTGTACGCGGCATAACTTTTTTGCGGGAGGATGCCCCCATGCTTCGGCATATATATATTTTAAGCACAGGTTGCGTTAAAAAATGTTTTTATTTTTTACTAGGTTTTGTTTTGGTATTTGCTTTGCAGGTATGGTATGGTAAGGTCTTACTGTTGTACTGTAATGTTACTTTGTTTTAATGTTAACCATCATTTGCTTAGCAGGTACGCCATTCAGTTGCATCGCGGGTTTATTTATCTTGACAGCAACAGCGTTTGCTCCCACGATACATAAAGCCATGACTCCAGTGCTGTAGGAGGTGATTTCACCACCACAGTTTAAAAAAAGAGCATATATGCCGAAGCATGGGGGCAGCAGGGGCGGAGGAGCGATTTTGCTCCTAATGCCGCGTATATACGGTCGAAATTCCGACGGAGGCTTGCCCGTGGAAAAGTTCGACCGTGTGTACGCGGCATAACCTTTTATGCCGCGTACATACGGTCGAAATTCCGACGAAGGCTTGCCCGTGGAAAAGTCCGACCGTGTGTACGCGGCATAACTTTTTTGCGGGAGGATGCCCCCATGCTTCGGCATATATGCCCATCATTAGAAGTGGGTGGATGAAGGGAGGTATTCTAATGGTGGGCATACCCACCGATCAATCTCTTTTTTTCGTTCAGCCAACAGGCTGCATGAAAAAAAAGATTACAATACATGTCCAACAAGGACCAGCAACGTACTGGTATGTTGCTGGACTTTGAATGGTTATACCAGATTGATGCCTGCGGGTATCATTCTTTTCAGCCAGCGGCCGGCTTTCATGTAAAAGCAATCCTAGTGGCTAATTAGCCTCTGGACTGCTTTTACAAGCAGTGGGAGGGAATGCCCCCCCCGGATATAAACAGCGCCATTGGGAAATTGGGAAAGCATTTTATCACACCGATCTTGGTGTGGTCAGATGCTTTGAGGGCAGAGGAAAGATCTAGGGTCTAACCCCCCATTTTTTTTCAAAAAAAGAGTACCTGTCACTACTTATTGCTATCATAGGGGATATTTACATTCCCTGAGATAACAATAAAAATGATAAAAAAAAAAATATGGAAGGAACAATTTAAAAATAAAATAAAAAAGCTAAATAAATAATAAAAAAAAAAAAAAAAAAAAGCACCGCTGTCCCCCCCTGCTCTTGCGCAAAGGCGAACACAAGCGTCGGTCTAGCGTCATATGTAAATAGCAATTGCATCATGCATGTGAGGTATCACCGCGAAGGTCAGATCGAGGGCAGTCATTTTAGCAGTAGACCTCCTCTGTAAATCCAACGTGGTAACCTGTAAAGGCTTTTAAATGCTTTTAAAAATGAATGTAGTTTCTCGCCGCTGCGCGTTTGTGCGCAATTTTAAAGCATGTCATGTTTGGTATCCATGTACTCGGCCTAAGATCATCTTTTTTATTTCATCAAACATTTGGGCAATATAGTGTTTTTTAGTGCATTAAAAATAAAAAAAGTGTGTTTTCCCCCCAAAAAATGCGTTTGAAAAATCGCTGCGCAAATACTGTGTAGAAAAAAAAATGCAACACCCACTATTTTAATTTGTAGGGCCTTTGCTTTAAATATATATATAATGTTTGGGGGTTCAACATAATTTTCTTGCAAAAAAAAAATGTATTCATGTAAACAAAAAGTGTCAGAAAGGGCTTTGTCTTCAAGTGGTTAGAAGAGTGGATGATGTGTGACATAAGCTTCCTAATGTTGTGCATATAATGCCAGGACAGTTCAAACCCCCCCAAATGACCCCATTTTGGAAAGTAGACACCTCAAGCTATTTGCTGAGAGGCATGTTGAGCCCATTGAATATTTTTTTTTTTTTTGTCCCAAGTGATTGAATAATGACAAAAATAAAAAAAAATTAAAAATTTACAAAAAGTTGTCACTAAATTATATATTGCTCAAACATGCCATGGTTATATGTGGAATTGCACCCCAAAATACATTCTGTTGCTTCTCCTGAGTACGGGGATACCACATGTGTGAGACATTTTGGGAGCCTAGCCGCGTACAGGACCCCGAAAACCAAGCACCGCCTTCAGGATTTCTATGGGTGTAAATTTTTGATTTTACTCCTCACTGCCTATCACAGTTTCGGAGGCCATGGAATGCCCAGATGGCACAAACCCCCCCAAATGACCCCATTTTGGAAAGTAGACACCCCAAGCTATTTGCTGAGAGGTATGTTGAGTATTTTGCAGATCTCGCTTTTTGTCACAAAGTTTTAAAAATTGAAAAAAGAAAAAAAAAAAATGTCTTTCTTCATTTTCAAAAACAAATGAGAGCTGTAAAATACTCACCATGCCTCTCGGCAAATAGCTTGGGGTGTCTACTTTCCAAAATGGGGTCATTTGTGGGGGTTTTGGGCTATCTTGGCATTTTATGGCCTTCAAAACTGTGATAGGTAGTGAGGAGTGAAATCAAAAATTTGTGCCCTTAGAAATCCTGAAGGCGGTGCTTGGTTTTCGGGGGCCCGTACGCGGCTAGGCTCTCAAAAAGTCCCACACATGTGGTATCCCCGTACTCAGGAGAAGCAACCAAATGTATTTTGGGGTGCAATTCCGCATATAACCATGGCATGTTTGAGCAATATATCATTTAGTGACAACTTTTTGTACATTTTTTTTTCTTTTTGTCATTATTCAATCACTTGGGACAAAAAAAAAAAATATTCAATGGGCTCAACATGCCTCTCAGCAATTTCCTTGGGGTGTCTACTTTCCAAAATGGGGTCATTTTGGGGGGTTTTGTGCTATCTTGGCATTTTATGGCCTTCAAAACTGTGATAGGTAGTGAGGAGTGAAATCAAAAATTTATGCCCTTAGAAACCTTGAAGGCTGTGCTTGGTTTTTGGGGTCCCGTACGCGGCTAGGCTCCCAAAAAGTCCCACACATGTGGTATCCTCGTACTCAGGAGAAGCAGCAGAATGTATTTTGGGGTGCAATTCCACATATAACCATGGCATGTGTGAGCAATATATCATTTAGTGACAACTTTGTGCAAAAAAAACAAAGTTTGTCATATTCCCGCAACTTGTGGCAAAATATAAAATATTCCATGGACTGAACATGCCTCTCAGTAAATAGCTTGGGGTGTCTACTTTTCAAAATGGGGTCATTTGGGGGGATTTTGGGCTATTTTGGCATTTTATGGCCTTCGAAACTGTGATAGGTAGTGAGGAGTGAAATCAAAAATTCACGCCCTTAGAAAGCCTGAAGGCGGTGCTTGGTTTTTGGGGCCCCGTACCCGGCTAGGCTCCCAAAAAGTCCTACACATGTGGTATCCCTGTACTCAGGAGAAGCAGCAGAATGTATTTTGGGGTGCAATTCCACATATAACCATGGCATGTGTGAGCAATATATCATTTAGTGACAACTTTTTGTACATTTTTTCTTTTTTTTTTCTTTTTGTCATTATTCAATCATTTGGGACAAAGAAAAATATTCAATGGGCTCAACATGCCTCTAAGCAAATAGCTTGGGGTGTCTACTTTCCAAAATGGGGTCATTTGGGGGGGTTTTGTGCCATCTTGGCATTTTATGGCCTTCAAAACTGTGATAGGTAGTGATAGGTAGTGAGGAGTGAAATCAAAAATTTATGCCCTTAGAAACCTTGAAGGCGGTGCTTGGTTTTTGGGGTCCCGTACGCGACTAGGCTCCCAAAAAGTCCCACACATGTGGTATCCCCATACTCAGGAGAAGCAGCAGAATGTATTTTGGGGTGTAATTTCACATATGCCCATGGCATGTGTGAGCAATATATCATTTAGTGACAACTTTGTGCAAAAAAAATAAAGTTTGTCATATTCCCGCAACTTGTGGCAAAATATAAAATATTCCATGGACTAATCATGCCTCTCAGTAAATAGCTTGGGGTGTCTACTTTCCAAAATGGGGTCATTTAGGGGGGTTTTGTGCTATTTTGGCATTTTATGGCCTTCGAAACTGTGATAGGTAGTGAGGAGTGAAATCAAAAATTTGCGCCCTTAGAAATCCTGAAGGCGGTGCTTGGTTTCCGGGGTCCCGTACGTGGCTAGGCTCCTAAAAAGTCCCACACATGTGGTATCCCCGTACTCAGGAGAAGCAGCAGAATGTATTTTGGGGTGCAATTCCACATATAACCATGGAATGTGTGAGCAATATATCATTTAGTGACAACTTTTTGTAATTTTTTTTTTGTCATTATTCAATCACTTGGGACAAAAAAAATATATTCAATGGGCTCAACATGCCTCTCAGCAATTTCCCTGGGGTGTCTACTTTCCAAAATGGGGTCATTTGGGGGGGTTTTGTACTGCCCTGCCATTTTAGCACCTCAAGAAATTAGATAGGCAGTCATAAATTAAAAGCTGTGTAAATTCCAGAAAATGTACCCTAGTTTGTAGATGCTATAACTTTTGCGCAAACCAATAAATATACGCTTATTGACATTTTTTTTTACTAAAGACATGTGGCTGAATACATTTTGGCCTAAATGTATGACTACAATTGAGTTTATTCGATTTTTCTTATAACAAAAAGTAGAAAATATCATTTTTTTTAAAACATTTTCGGTCTTTTTCCGTTTATCTCGCAAAAAATAAAAATCGCAGAGGCAATCAAATACCATTAAAAGAAAGCTCTATTTGTGGGAAGAAAAGGACGCAAATTTCGTTTCAGTACAACATTGCATGTCCGCACAATTTACAGTTAAAGCAGCGCAGTGCAAAATTCTGAATTCACCTCTGGTCCTTTAGCTACCAAATGGTCCGGGGCTTAAGTGGTTAAATTATACCTAAAGGAAAACTATGTGGGATCTGAGGGACCTCCACCTCATGAAGTAAATTTACCTCACATAGGCTCTCTCAATACACATCCTGAACAGGCTCCTGATATGTCTTTTAATATGACTGAACTTTTTGACAGGATTTCTGATATGCTGGACAAAAGGTTGGCTTTAAATGCTGACAGGATCACAGGAGAAATTAAAGCAGACTTTCAGAACCTGGGAAGCAGAATAGAGCATATTGAGCATAAATTGGATTTTACTATAACTAAGACAAACCAAAATTTTGAGCACTTGCAGTTTTTACAGGATCAGCTTGATACCGCTCAAGTAAGAATAGACGACCTTGAGAATCGTTCAAGAAGGGAAAACTTTCGCATTAGAGGATTGCCTGAATCCATCACTGATGTTCATACAACTGTGAAAGATTTTATTAAAAATGTACTCCCTTCGATTCCAGCTAATAAACTGGAATTGGATAGAGCGCATAGATCCTTGGGACCCCTCAGGAAAGATGGCTCTCCACGGGACATTATAGTAAAGCCTCACTTTTTTTCTGTCAAGGAAGAAGTGATGAAAATATCCCGCCAACAAGATCAGATACAGTTCCAAGGTGCTTCTATTCAAATCTTTTCTGACATATCCCCATACACCATCCAAAAGAGGAGATCTTTGAAACCCCTCCTTGCAGCCCTGACCAAAAAGGATATCAAATACCGGTGGGCCTTCCCTTTTGCCCTGAAATTTACGTACAATGGGAAGTAACATGTTTTTCACAATTTCCCAGAAGGAGAACGCCTGTTACTTGACTTGAGACTCATTACGATGGATTCAAATATGGATACCTCTCCCGCTGTGCAGGGGTCATCTAAACGCCAATCGCCCCCGAGCCCGACTACGCCACTTTGGGAGATGTCCAAAATTAAGAGAGTTAAGGACAACATACCTCCATGAAGAGGATTTACATGACTCTACTGTATTTCATCTTTTTCCTCCCCCCTGTAGGTTCCTTGGGAGAAAACACATTTCATTACATTGACTCTTGGATTTCCTGTGCAGATCTTTTTGACACATAGTTCTGTTGCTAAATTGTCAATAGATAATTTTTTCTCTCTTGTTTAGAAAATATCTAATAGTTAAACTGTTTTTCATTGCTGTTATATTGGAAATCCAGGAATGTTTGGTTCCGTTCATTTAATATTACATCGTTAGTTTGAATGCTGTCACTGGCTGGTGCTGTTGCATTGTGCCTCCACCTATCGCTCGGTTTGGTTGTAAACCATGCTGAGGGGTAGGTTTATAGCCCTACATTTGGGCTATACTACTTATTTTGTTCTGAATGGGGGGAGGGAGCCATACTCCTCCTCCCATTCTGGGCCACTTTTAGGCCTTTCGTTACATTGCGTTTTACAACTGATACTATTTTTATTTGATTATTTTTTTTTCTCTTCTTCTTTCATTCTAACTTTTTTTTCTTTTTCAGCCTACATATCATTGAGATTTACCTACGAAGTGATGCTATGTATATCTTCCCCTAACATAGTGAAAGACCTTTCATTATATGCCCTTGGTTCTCCCTGGAGAAAGGTAGGTGGCTGTGGGTTATTTGGAGTTCTCCCCCTTTTGCTCCATAGCTGGTACTAACACTAACTCTTTACCTGTCAGGAATGGTGTCATTACTGGGCTCACCTGCTGGTGGCACTGTTGCATTCGGCAGCAGTGGGTGTAGTTCTGGTGACCACCAGCGGGTGTCTCCTCACCAAGACTTTCCACCAGCCATCAAGCACACCTGATCTGGGTCTGCTGGACTATATAAACCCGCCCTTAACAAAGCTCAGTGCTCCAGAATTCCTTCTGTAAGCCTGGTCCCTGCCTGAACCTGATCCGTTACCTGGTCCTGAACCTGATCCTGATCTGTTCCCTGCCTTGTCCTGGACTCTGATCCTTGTACCCTGTCCCCTGAGACCTGTCCCCTGATACCTGTCCCCTGATACCAGCTTCCCCTTGCTGTCTGCTCCCAGTACCTGGCCTTCTGCTCCCCTTGTCTCTCATCCCTGCCTTGTTCATGTATGTGTGTTCTCTTTTGTACATATTAGTTAGCTAGTTAGATTAGGTTGTTTTTGGGGTTTGTTGTGTTCCTTTGTATTCGTTTCTTGCTTATGGTTTGCTGTGGTTTTGTTTACACGTGTCTTTATCTTTAATAAATATATATATTTGTCACTTACTCTGTTCCCGATTCCTTAATGTGCAGCCCAATGATCTGACCACCTGTATTGGATGTCTGTGTATAGCATTCTCGTGACAGAATTCTGGAGCCATACAATCAGATCGGCTGCACCTTGGAATTGGGTCTGAGCACTTGTTAAAATTACTGAGATGGAGGTGGACGATATTTTTTATCTTTCGCTCCTGGCAACAGATGACAGAGATTTCTGTTATCAGACACTAAGAGAATATACCAGAGAGCAGTTATTAGAATGCATCCGCATAGCTCACGTTTTTGTGGATCAGGGCAATTTTGTGTTTGAGGATGTACAAGCTTTGATTTGTATCTGTACAGAGTTGGCCCTGTCTGATGCCTCTATTGGAACTGACGATTATACACCTCCTTTTAATGCAGCTCAAGTAGAATCTTTGGTGTGGCTGTTGGAGGATGACTCAGCCTTTTTCCATGAGCAGTACTCAGCTTGTCCTGAACAGGTGCTTGCAGCATGTATTGATTCAGTGCAGTCTCTGGTCAGACAAGCAGTGTGCAAACCTGATTTTGTGAAATCCTTAACCACTTAACGACCGCTCACTGTATATATACGTCGGCACAATGGCACCGACAGGCACAATCACGTAGAGCATACGTGATTGCCTTTGTACAGTTGGGGGGTCCGATCGGACCCCCCTTCTGTACAGTGAGCGGTCGGAATTCGTCTGGGAGCGTTCCGAGATGGGGGGGCGGCCGTTCGATTCCGACCACCCCCCCGCGATCGCTCCCGGCGAATAGAAATGCCCCCTCTGTCTGTGTACTGTTTACACAGATAGAGAAAGCAGGAGGAAGTGATGTCATCTCCTGTGCGGCGCTCACATATACCGAGCGTCGTACAAGAGAAGACACACAGGTCAGTGCACTAACACTACACTAACACCAGCACACATAGGCACATAAATCGCCCCCCAGGCCCCCCCAGATCACCCCCCAGCCCCCCCATATCACCCCCCAGCCCCCAGTCACAGTGTCACTGATTGCAGTGACCATTTATTTACTGATCACTGCAATCAGTGACATTTGTGACTGTAAAAGTGTCACTACATTTAGTTTTAGGTCCAGTGTAGCCCCCTAACCCCCCCTAATAAAGGTTTAACCCCTTGATCACCCCCCAGATAACCCTTTCACCCCCTAGCACCGCCGTCGCTTGGCGATCATTTTTCTGATCGCTGTCTTGGCGTCGGTGATGCAGATCGGTACCCAGTAATTTTTTTTAGGTTCGCCGCAGGTTTTTATAGCGTCGGGTACCCCCATAAATTATCTAATAAAGGTTTAACCCCCTTGATCGCCCCCCAGGTAACCCTTTCACCCCCTATCAACACTGTCACTAAGCGATCGTTTTTCTGATCGATGTCTTAGCGTCGGTGATGCTGATCGGTAGCCAGTATTTTTTTTTTAGGTTCGCCGCAGGTTTTTATAGCGTCGGGTACCCCCATAAATTATCTAATAAAGGTTTAACCCCCTTGATCGCCCCCCAGGTAACCCTTTCACCCCCTATCACCACTGTCACTAAGCAATTGTTTTTCTGATCGCTGTCTTGGCGTCGGTGATGCAGATCGGTACCCAGTAATTTTTTTAGGTTCGCCGCAGGTTTTTATAGCGTTGGGTACCCCCATAAATTATCTAATAAAGGTTTAACCCCCTTGATCGCCCCCCAGGTAACCCTTTCACCCCCTATCACCACTGTCACTAAGCGATCGTTTTTCTGATCGATGTCTTAGCGTCGGTGATGCTGATCGGTAGCCAGTATTTTTTTTTTAGGTTCGCCGCAGGTTTTTATAGCGTCGGGTACCCCCATAAATTATCTAATAAAGGTTTAACCCCCTTGATCGCCCCCCAGGTAACCCTTTCACCCCCTATCACCACTGTCACTAAGCAATTGTTTTTCTGATCGCTGTCTTGGCGTCGGTGATGCAGATCGGTACCCAGTAATTTTTTTAGGTTCGCCGCAGGTTTTTATAGCGTCGGGTACCCCCCATAAATTATCTAATAAAGGTTTAACCCCCTTGATCGCCCCCCAGGTAACCCTTTCACCCCCTATCACCACTGTCGCTAAGCGATCATTTTTCTGATCGATGTCTTAGCGTCGGTGATGCAGATCGGTAGCCAGTAATTTTTTTTAGGTTCGCCGCAGGTTTTTATAGCGTCAGGTACCCCCATATATTATCTAATAAAGGTTTTAACCCCCTAATTGCCCCTAGTTAACCCTTTCACCAGTAATCATCATATAAGTGTTACGGGTGACGCTGGTTAGTTAGTTTGCTTTTTATAGTGTCAGGGCACCCGCCGTATATAACCCAATAAAGGTTTAACCCCCTGATCGCCCGGCGGGTGATATCAATTAGGTTTTAGCGTCAGAGAGGGTCTGCGTCACACCCCAGGCAGCGTCAGGTTAGTGCCAGTAACGCTAACACCCACGCGTGAAGCATACACCTCCCTTAGTGGTATAGTATCTGAACAGATCAATATCTGATCTGATCAGATCTATACTAGCGTCCCCAGCAGTTTAGGGTTCCCAAAAGCGCAGTGTTAGCGGGATCAGCCCAGATACCTGCTAGCACCTGCGTTTTGCCCCTCCGTCCAGCCCAGGCCACCGAAGTGCAGTATCGATCGATCACTGTCACTTACAAAACACAACACACATAACTGCAGCGTTCGCAGAGACAGGCCTGATCCCTGCGACTCCAGTGCTGTAGGAGGTGATTTCACCACCACAGTTAAAAAAAAAAGAAGCAAATATGCCGAAGCATTGGGGCAGCAGGGGCGGAGGAGCGATTTTGCTCCCAATGCCGCGTACATACGGTCGAAATTCCGACGGAGGCTTGCCCGTGGAAAAGTCCGACCATGTGTGTGCGGCATAACTTTTTTGCGGGAGGATGCCCCCATGCTTCGGCATATATAAATGGTGCATGTATGCCCATCATTAGAAGTGGGTGGATGAAGGGCGGTATTCTAATGGTGGGCATACCCACCGATCAATCTCTTTTTTCGTTCAGCCACCTGGCTGCATGAAAAAAAAGATTACAATACATGTCCAACAAGGACCAGCAACGTACTGGTATGTTGCTGGACTTTGAATGGTTATACCAGATTGATGCCTGCGGGTTTAGGTATCATCTTGGTATCATTCTTTTCAGCCAGCGGCCGGCTTTAATGTAAAAGCAACCCTAGTGGCTAATTAGCCTCTGGACTGCTTTTACAAGCAGTGGGAGGGAATGTCCCCCCCCCGGATATAAAAAGCGCCATTGGGAAATTGGGAAAGCATTTTATCACACCGATCTTGGTGTGGTCAGATGCTTTGAGGGCAGAGGAAAGATCTAGGGTCTAGACCCCAGTTTTTTCAAAAAAAGAGTGCCTGTCACTACCTATTACTATCATAGGGGATATTTACATTCCCTGAGATAACAATAAAAATGATAAAAAAAAAAAACATGGAAGGAACAATTTAAAAATAAAATAAAAAAGCAAAATTAATAATAAAAAAAAAAAAAAAAGCACCCCTGTCCTGCCCTGCTCTTGCCCAATGGCGAACGCAAGCGTCGGTCTGGCGTCATATGTAAACAGCAATTGCACCATGCATGTGAGGTATCACCGCGAAGGTCAGATCGAGGGCAATAATTTTAGCAGTAGACCTCCTCTGTAAATCTAACGGGGTAACCTGTAAAGGCTTTTAAAGGCTTTTAAAAATGTATGTAGTTTGTCGCCAATGCGCGTTTGTGCGAAATTTTAAAGCATGTCGTGTTTGGTATCTATGTACTCGGCCTAAGATCATCTTTTTTATTTCATCAAACATTTGGGCAATATAGTGTGTTTTAGTGCATTAAAATAAAAAAAAGTGTATTTTTTCCCCAAAAAATGCGTTTGAAAAATCGCTGCGCAAATACTGTGTAGAAAAAAAAATGCAACACCCACCATTTTATTCTGTAGGGCCTTTGCTTTAAAAATATATATAATGTTTGGGGGTTCAACATAATTTTCCTGCAAAAAAAATATGTTTTCATGTAAACAAAAAGTGTCAGAAAGGGCTTTGTCTTCAAGTGGTTAGAAGAGTGGATGTAAGCTTCCTAATGTTGTGTATAAAATGCCAGAACAGTTCAAAACCCCCCCAAATGACCCCATTTTGGAAAGTAGACACCCCAAGCTATATACTGAGAGGCATGTCGAGTCCATGGAATATTTTATATGTTGACACAAGTTGCGGAAAAAAGACAATTTTTTTTTTTTTTTTGCACAAAGTTGTCACTAAATGATATATTTCTCAAACATGCCATGGGCATATGTGGAATTACACCCCAAAATACATTCTGTTGCTTCTCCTGAGTACGGGGATACCACATGTGTGAGACTTTTTGGGAGCCTAGCCGCGTACGGGACCCCAAAAACCAATCACCGCCTTCAGGCTTTCTAAGGGTGTAAATTTTTGATTTCACTTCTCACTGCCTATCACAGTTTCGGAGGCCATGGAATGCCCAGATGGCACAAAACCCCCCCAAATGACCCCATTTTGGAAAGTAGACACCCCAAGCTATTTGCTGAGAGGTATTGTGAGTATTTTGCAGATCTCGCTTTTTGTCACAAAGTTTTGAAAATTGAAAAAAAAAAAAGAAAAAAAAAAAAATTCTTTCTTCATTTTCAAAAACAAATGAGAGCTGTAAAATACTCACCATGCCTCTCAGCAAACAGCTTGGGGTGTCTACTTTCCAAAATGGGGTCATTTGGGGGGGTTTTGTGCTATTTTGGCATTTTATGGCCTTCGAAACTGTGATAGGTAGTGAGGAGTGAAATCAAAAATTTGCGCCCTTAGAAATCCTGAAGGCGGTGCTTGGTTTCCGGGGTCCCGTACGTGGCTAGGCTCCTAAAAAGTCCCACACATGTGGTATTCCCGTACTCAGGAGAAGCAGCAGAATGTATTTTGGGGTGCAATTCCACATATAACTATGGCATGTGTGAGCAATATATCATTTAGTGACAACTTTTTGTAATTTTTTTATTTTTTTTTTGTCATTATTCAATCACTTGGGACAAAAAAAAAATATTCAATGGGCTCAACAGGCCTCTCAGCAATTTCCTTGGGGTGTCTACTTTCCAAAATGGGGTCATTTGGGGGGGGGGGTTTGTACTGCCCTGCCATTTTAGCACCTCAAGAAATGAGATAGGCAGTCATAAATTTAAAGCTGTGTAAATTCCAGAAAATGTACCCTAGTTTGTAAACGCTATAACTTTTGCGCAAACCGATAAATATACACTTATTGACGTTTTTTTTACTAAAGACATGTGGCTGAATACATTTTGGCCTAAATGTATGACTAAAATTGAGTTTATTCGATTTTTCTTATAACAAAAAGTAGAAAATATCATTTTTTTTCAAAATTTTCGGTCTTTTTCCGTTTATATCGCAAAAAATAAAAATCGCAGAGGCAATCAAATACCATTAAAAGAAAGCTCTATTTGTGGGAAGAAAAGGACGCAAATTTTGTTTGGGTACAACATTGCATGTCCGCACAATTTACAGTTAAAGCAGCGCAGTGCAAAATTCTGAATTCACCTCTGGTCCTCTAGCTACCAAATGGTCCGGGGCTTAAGTGGTTAATACAGGCCTGGTCAAGTTTGTTGTACTCAGCCCCTGTCAGCTCCCAACCATCCATTTGTATGTCTAGATACTAACCTGCTGGGATGTCCTCCTCTCCTTTTCCCACAATTCCCACTTTTTCTGAACAATGCACCCAGCTAACAATGAAGTATCAGTACCCTGTCTCCTCCTGCTGCACTTACCCTGCCTTCAATCCACCTGCTTCTTCCCTCCTATCCGTAGCCAATACACAAGAACCTCCTCCAGCCACTGTCCCTGCACCTCTGCCATTTTCTTCCATTTGCCCAATCCCAACCTGTTCATATATTCCCCCCGGTACTTGCAAACCTGCAGTGACTAAGCCCAAAAAGAAGCGGAAGTACTTTCCAACCCACACAATCTTACCGGTATCCCAACCTGCCTCCACACCCACCAACCTGTTCCAGCCTGAGGTTCCCGTGCCAGCCTTCCAGCCTGAGGTTCCCGTGCCAGCCTTCCAGCCTGAGGACCCTGTACCAGCCTGCCAGCCTGAGGACCCTGTACCAGCCTGCCAGCCTGAAGACCCTGTACCAGCCTGCCAGCCTGAAGACCCTGTACCAGCCTGCCAGCCTGAAGACCCTGTACCAGCCTGCCAGCCTGAAGACCCTGTACCAGCCTGAAGACCCTGTACCAGCCTGCCAGCCTGAAGACCCCGTGCCGCCAGCCTTCCAGCCTGAGGTTCCCGTGCCAGTTTGCCAGCCTGAGGTTCCCGTGCCAGTTTGCCAGCCCGAGTTTTCTGTGCCAGTTTGCCAGCCCGAGGTTTCTGTGCCAGTTTGCCAGCCCGAGGTTCCTGTGCCAGTTTGCCAGCCCGAGGTTCCTGTGCCAGTTTGCCAGCCCGAGGTTCCTGTGCCAGTTTGCCAGCCCGAGGTTCCTGTGCCAGCCTTTCAGCCTGCAGTTCCAGGGCCAGCCTGCCAGCCTGAGGTTCCTGTGCCAGCCTGCCAACTTGAAGTTCCTGTCTTCCGAACAGAAGTCCTGATGACGGTGTCCCAGTCGGAAGATCCGGTGTCCCAGTCAGAAGATTCGGTGCATGAGACCCCGCCTGAAGATCCGGTGCCCGTTTCCTGGCCTGAGGTTATGATGTCCGTTTCTCAGTCTGTGGAGCCTACTGCCCAGCCTGACGTGTTCCTGTCTGCTGCCCAGCCTGAGATGACCCCGTCTGCTGCCCAGCCTGAGATGACCCCGTCTGCTGCCCAGCCTGAGATGAACTCGTCTGCTGCCCAGCCTGAGATGACCCCGTCTGCTGCCCAGCCTGAGATGATCCCGTCTGCTGCCCAGCCTGAGATGATCCCGTCCGCTGCCCAGCCTGAGATGATCCCGCCTGCTGCCCAGCCTGAGATGATCCCGTCCGCTGCCCAGCCTGAGATGATCCCGTCCGCTGCCCAGCCTGAGATGATCCCGTCCGCTGCCCAGCCTGAGATGATCCCGTCCGCTGCCCAGCCTGAGATGATCCCGCCTGCTGCCCAGCCTGAGATGATCCCGTCTGCTGCCCAGCCTGAGATGATCCCGTCTGCTGCCCAGCCTGAGATGATCCCGTCTGCTGCCCAGCCTGAGATGATCCCGTCTGCTGCCCAGCCTGAGATGATCCCGCCTGCTGCCCAGCCTGAGATGTTCCGTCTGCTGCCCAGCCGGAGATGTTCCTGTCTGCTGCTCCGTTGCCCGCTGCCCAGTCTGATGTTCCAGAGCCTACTGTCTTGCTTGGTGACCCTGTACCTGGTATCCAGCCTCACGATCCAGTTCCTGATGGTTCCATTCCTGATACTCTTCCTGGTGGTTCCTTTACCGCTGCCTAGCCTGATGACTCAGAGCCCGCTGTCCAGCCTGAGGATATGGTCCCTGCTAAGACCTGTTCCTGATGCCCAGCTGGCCGCTGACGTCTTCCTGATGGATGCCCTTTTTTCCACTATTTTAATTCTGATGGTCACCCAGCCTGAATGTAATGCCCCTGCGTGGTCTGCCTCCGATGGGTTCTTCCCCGTTGCCCTGCTAATTTTTACTTCTAAATCTAAACTTCCTGACCCTGGTGGTGGGATGCGCGCCCTATTTTCAGACTCTAGTGGCACGTCCCCCAGTGAACTAAAGGACTCTGGCCTAGGAAGTGCGAAGAAGTCCGCAGACATAGTATGGAGACTTTTTTGGGTGTTTCCGCATCCACTCGGACTGTCCAACCAAGGGCTGAATGGAGTGTCCGGAGGCCACTCCTTAAGGGGGGGGGAACTGTCAGGAATGGTGTCATTACTGGGCTCACCTGCTGGTGGCACTGTTGCATTCGGCAGCAGTGGGTGTAGTTCTGGTGACCACCAGCGGGTGTCTCCTCACCAAGACTTTCCACCAGCCATCAAGCACACCTGATCTGGGTCTGCTGGACTATATAAACCCGCCCTTAACAAAGCTCAGTGCTCCAGAATTCCTTCTGTAAGCCTGGTCCCTGCCTGAACCTGATCCGTTACCTGGTCCTGAACCTGATCCTGATCTGTTCCCTGCCTTGTCCTGGACTCTGATCCTTGTACCCTGTCCCCTGAGACCTGTCCCCTGATACCTGTCCCCTGATACCAGCTTCCCCTTGCTGTCTGCTCCCAGTACCTGGCCTTCTGCTCCCCTACTTGTCTAATGCTGAAAATAAGACCAAGGGAGTAGCAAAATTATTTTCTAAGAATTGCAAATTCAATCTTGAGTTGGAACTCAAAGACCAGGAGGGAAGGTTCCTATTGGTTAAGGGAACTATCGATGATAAGCTATATACCTTCATATCTTACTACGACCCTAACAGAGGACAAAAGCAGTTTTTTAAACAATTGTTCCAATCACTTGGACCGTCTATGGAGGGGATCATAGTTATGGGGGGGGGACTCTAACACAGCTTTTGATTCTGGTCTGGACAAATCCAAACCCTTACGATCACAAGTTGTTAGGCCCAATAAAACAAGTGTTCAGATTGCTCGATTAATCTTTCAATCTAGATTGACGGATATATGGAGGGAACTCCACCCAAAAAAACGAGATTTTACACACTACTCTAATCCGCACCAGTCCTATTCCCGTATTGACCACATTTGGATCTCCACTCACCATATTCCACTAGCTCTTTCTTCTTCTATAGTGGAAGCTGCTTGGTCAGACCATTCGATGATTCTATTGGCCATTAGAAGGGATATCCCTAGTACACGGACCTCACATTGGACTCTCAATCAGTCTTTATTGAAAGATCCCGCAGTAGTGGCGGAAAGTCAGGGAGCTTTGAAGGATTACTTTCACTTTAATGATGGAGGGGAGATTTCTCCAGAAACTTTATGGGCAGCACATAAGGTTACTATTAGAGGCAAGTTGATCCAGATAGCAGCCAGGAAGAAGAGAGAGAGGGTGGTCGAGATTGAGAGATTGGAGAACGAGTTCGCTGAGTTGTGCAAAAAACATAAGAGAAGTCCTTCTAGTGTACCTATATCCACATTGGATGCAGCACGAGTTGCTCTTAACTTGGCTCTAACGGCAAAAGCTGAAAAATCCATTAAATGGTCTGGGGCAAAATTTTACCAGATGAGAGACAAGTTGGGTCCTATGTTGGCACGTAAACTTTCACCCAGATTCCGTTCACAAGCTCTCCCAAAGATTAAACAGGCAGATGGCACTTTTACCTTGAATTCTCAACATATTATTAAGGCATTCCAGGATTTTTACTCTAAGTTGTATATGGCTGAAAATCTCTCTGTCTCTACCGAGTTAGAGGAATTCTTGGATAAATTACATATTCCGAAATTAACGAATACTCATAAAGAGGAATTGGATGCTCCTATTTCAAATGAAGAGGTTTCAGATGTCATAAAAGCTTTAAAGGGGGGAACAGCTCCTGGACCTGATGGTTTTTCCACACCATATTACAAAACATTTTCAGATATCCTAACTCCTTACCTGACTAGACTTTTTAATTTTATGACTAATGGTTCCCCGATAGATAATCAACTAAATATGGCTTATATTTCTGTGATCCCAAAACCGGATAAAGATACTAGTCAAATAGAAAACTACAGACCAATCTCCTTAATCAATAATGATCTCAAAATATTAAGCAAGATATTAGCGAACAGACTTGCTTCTTTTATAGGATCTTACATTCATAAAGATCAAGTCGGTTTTATACCCGGTAGGCAAGGTCCTGATCAGGTACGGAGAGCGGTTGACCTAGTATCAATCCTACAATCTAATTGGGAGGGAGGTAATAAACAGGAGGGTATGTTGCTGTCACTGGACCTTCAGAAGGCATTCGATTCAGTGTCATGGACATATCTATTCGCTGTCCTCAAACGCTGGGGATTTGGTCAGAATATGTTAGGAATTTTAGAAGCCCTTTATTTGAATCCTAAAGCCAGAATTAGAATACAAGGAATTTTTTCCGACCCTATTCAGATTGGAAGAGGTACACGTCAGGGATGCCTCCTTTCCCCCCTGATATTCGCTATTATAATCAAATCTTTAGCCATTGCCATTCGTAGTAATCCAAATATCGGGGGGGTGCAATGTGGTCAAGATACCCATAAATGTGCCTTATTCGCAGATGACCTTTTACTTTTTGTCACTTCTCCACGGTCTTCTTTACCGGAGATTTGCTCATTGCTTAATACGTTTTCGACTCTTTCAGGTCTCAAAGTAAATATGTCTAAATCTCAAGCTCTTAACGTATCTCTCGCAGATTCTATAGTGTCCGATTTACAGAGAACATACCAATTCAAGTGGAACAGCTCTTTCATTAAGTACTTAGGAATTAATGTTACATTCAAATTTGAAAATCTATACCAAGCTAACTATCCTCCTATGTAAAAGAAACTCGAACTCGATCTCAAAGATTGGGAGTCGCACAGTATTTCATGGATTGGCAGGATTAACTCAGTCAAGATGACCCTTTTGCCCAGGCTTTTATATTTATTTTGTTCTCTTCCTATTCCAATCAAAAGAGATCATTTGAAATCTTTTCAAAGTAAGCTCACTAAATTCATTTGGAACAATAAAGGTCCACGACTCTCATGCCGCGTACACACGATCGTGATTCACGGCGGTGAAAACACCGCCGTGAATCACGGCATGAAAAAAAATGAAAAACGAGGGAACGGCATGTTCCCCCACACACGACCGTTTTTCCCGTCATTTTTTTCTTTGACGAGAAAAACGACCGTCTGTGGGCTCCGCGGCAGTGTCTCCCTATGGGAAAACTGCAGCGGAAAAAAATGATGGAAAAAACGATGAGAAAATTTAGAACATGTTCTAATTTTTCTCGTCGTTTTTCCTGCCGTTTTTCTCAACGAGAAAAACGGCATAAAGCCCACAGACGATCGTTTTTCTCGGCGAAAAAAAAAATGTCATTTTTCCCGACGGGAAAAATGATCGTGTGTACGCGGCATCAAACAGAAGCTTATTCAACCTTCCCAAACAGGGTGGGTTAGGCCTTCCGAATCTCTTATGGTACTACCAAGCAGCACGATTGGCACAACTATCTGTTTTATATTTTAACACAGAACTTCCTGATTGGATATCAATTGAAAATCAAGCTGTTCCATCCTCATCACTGATACACTTGTTGTGGTGCCCTCCCAGAAATAGACCTCCCATCTTATCACCATCACTCTCACAATCATTATCTTTATGGGATTCACTTCGGAAACTTCCCTCGCTGGTCTCTAAAGCTCAACCTTTGACCCCGGTGTTCAAAAATCCGTTTTTTCATCAAGGTTTGGATCTTCAAACCTTTAAATGGTGGTATGACAAGGGGTTGTACCGCATTGGTCAGTTTTTTTCCTCTACTGGCCCTTTTCCTATTGAATATTTTATGAACAATTTTGATCTTCCTTCATCTGAAAAACTGAGATTTCACCAAATCGCTAATTTAATTCATTCTAAGTGTAAAGCTGGATATTCATCCCGAGACTTTACAGATTATGAAACTTGGTGTGGACGGGCCGTGGAGCGAAGGGGAGGGATCTCTGTGATCTACAAGTCACTGGCATCCAATTTGGTGAAACTACCATATATGTTGGCCTGGGAGAAGGAACTCCTAATTGATAGAAATATTGTAGACTGGCATGCAAGCTACTCTTGCTCGACTTCAGGCCTCTATAATGCTTCGCTCATAGAGGCCAATATAAAACTTTTTACAAGATGGTATCTGGTTCCCACGAGATTGGCTGATATGTACCCCACTGTTTCACCTCTTTGTTATAGGGGATGTCCGGGACTGGGTACTATGATCCACATATGGTGGGAATGCCCAAGAATTCATGGATTTTGGAACAAGGTATTTCATATTTTACGTAATATTACAGGTTGCCCGATACATCAATCTCCCACAATTGCTTTACTCAATGGACATTTACCTCATATTCCTAAAGTCAGTCGTAAACTGATTTTGTTTATTTTAACGGGAGCAAAACTAACAATTGCAAGGGCATGGAAGAAACCTTCGGTATCTATATTATCCATGAAACGAAAAGTTTCTTGGATTATGGAAAGAGAAAAATTGGTTAGCTTCTTGTTAGACGAAACCTCAAATTTTGAAGCCATATGGGAACCTTGGGCGCGTTTTATGGGATTTTCTTTATCACATAAATTGGTCGTCAACACCAATCACTAATCTTTAGAAAGTATATTTGGTTTGTAGGCATTCTATAATCTCTTCATTTCATATCTTTGAGGTTTTTTCTTTTCTTTCTCCTCCTTTTTTTTTCTTTTCTTTTTTTTATCTTATAACTCTATTCTCTTGGTATGGACTTTTATTATTTAATAGTATGTTTTTTGTTTTATTATAACAGATAAAATATAACAGTTTCAGGCTCAGATTCTTTTTTCTTGATTGAGGCTTAGACTGTTGAACTTAGCTCTAATAGTCTGAGAACAACTCTTAGATTTCGCACTAAGGTCGAGTATTGTTTTTTCTCTTTTGCAAGTACAAATTGAAAATTTATGTTATGTCTCTCCAGTTGTCTCTACCGACGTTTGTTGGTGGAGATAGGAAGGCCGAGCAGGGGGCGCTCTCTCCTTCTCAGTCAGTGTGTTCCCGTTAGGGGTGGCTGGGGAGGGGAGTAGGAGCCCTTCATAAGTTTCGGTTATTTTGGTGGGAACTAGATTTCCTCACTATAAGTTATTATCAGTTTATAAGTTTACTTGATTATATACATGACCAAGATGAGGCTAGATTTTATTACTTTTTGTGTAAACATTATCAGTATTGGTTTTTAAGATAACACTTTGTCTAAGTTTCTATGGTAATAATACCTGAGATTTTTGTTGAGTCATTTGTAATCATCTCTATTATTTATGATTCTGTAATGATTTCTTTTTCTGATGAAAAATAAAAAAATGTAAATGAAAAAAAAAGAAGAGAAACACGTAACCGCATGAGAAACATAATTAGCATGAGAACAATCGCATGAGAAATGTAAAACATGAGAAACGTAAAACATGAGAAATGTAAACATGAGAAACGTAAAACATGAGAAACGTAAAAAAACATGAGAAACTTAACAAGAGAAACGTAAACATGAGAAATGTAAATTGAATAGCATACTGTATCTGACTGAAACATGCACTCACTGAGCACACTAACTAAAACACTGACCACATACACGCTCCAACCAGAATCCTGACACAGGGGGAGATCGAACGTAGAGGCCGAACGCGTGACCCCCCCCCCCATCCAACACCAAAATATGGCCGCTCACTTAAACACTGCCCCCAGCCTGAGAGGAACCCCAAGAGCCCCCCTAACCCCCCCCACACCATCTCAGCATACACTGGCTATCACTGAGAGACACATTATACCATAGGGCCGGAGACAGGAGACAGGCCGAACTGAGGAAGATGCTGCTACAGCCAAACTGCACAACTGAAGGAAGCAAAGTGAGTGCGGTGTGATAAGCGTTTGAACCTGCATACAGCAGGGAGATGGGCGGTAGGAAGAACACTGCCAGCACCCAAATCTGGGGAAGGAAAGACGCACTCCCCCATCTATACCTGCTACTGACCTGAGGGGGGGATGGAGCCGGCCCACCAATGCCAACACACATGGCCAGCACCGTGAATGACACACACACCCTGCTACCACCTCCCTACCATGCAGTAACACCCCCAACCACCCCCCTCCCCTCCGACTCTCAGGAGCGGCGCTCCTGAGATAGAGGAGGGTAATTACTGGGGATACAGAGGAGCGGTCAAATTGGGGGGGTCATGTAGAGCGGATGCCACTGATGCCCAACGTCACTGCCTTGCCCTGCCCCCCCGCCCCCTCAGCGTCCAACACAAGGCCCGCGGCAACCAGATAAGCCGCCATCGCCCCTCTGAAGAAAAAGAACCTGAACCCCGCCCGTGAGAGGGGGGAGAAGCGGAGCATTCTGCAGCCGCACGTCCACCTAGCAGAAACGAAAATGCGGAAGTGACGTCACGAAGGTCGCCCTGGAAATGACGCACGTCAACACGAGTGAACCGTCGACAGGAAAGGAGGAGCGCGGGCGGGTTTAAATACCTGCCGACTCCTTCTACAAATTCAGACAGACCTGCGGTCGGCCTTCCAACTTGTCTATTTTTGCCGCATAGCGTCATGAATTAGCACACCATTTTTTATTATTATTACATATACACAAATACACAGGACATCCCATGATGGGAATCGTGTTTTCAGATCGAGGGGCAACAGATGCAAAAATACAGAGATTGCAGAGAATAGCCAGCCAGGAATAAAGCAACAGAAGACATTGACAGAAGGTAAGAGGGAAATGGTAGACATTGCACACAATGTAGGAGGCAAATCTAGCCATTTATAGACCAAGCCCAAAACAGCACAATAGAGAAACCAGTAGTGGGGGGAACCCTCCGCTCATCTCTCTGCTTAAAGCGGAGGTCCACCTAAAATAAAAATATTAAAAGCCAGCAGCTACAAATACTGCAGCTGCTGACTTTTAATAAATGGACACTTACCTGTCCAGGGTGCCCGCGATGTCGGCAGCAGAAGACGAGCAATTGCTCGTCTCTCGGCTGCCCCCGCCGCCATCCTCGGTGAGGGAATTTAGGAAGTGAAGCGTTGCGGCTTCACTGCCCGTTTCCCTACTGCGCATGCGCGAGTCGCGTTGCGCGTCTTTCACTGGTCCCCGCTGTGTTCTGGAAACTGTGTGTTTCTGCGGCTATCTATGCCCGGAAGTGGGTGCAAATACCTGTATTATACAGGTATCTTCACCCCCCTCACCCCTGAAAGGTGCCAAATGTGACACCGGAGGGAGGGTTCCAAAAAGCGGAGGTTCACTTTTTGTGTGGACCTCCGCTTTAAGACCCCTTTCACACTGGCACCGCTCCACGTTAGCGGTAAAGCGCCGCTAGTTTTAGCGGTGCTTTGGCGTAGTTTTAGCAGCGATTTTTGCCCGCTAGCGGGTGCTTTTAACCCCTGCTAGTGCCCGAAGAAAGGGTTAAATGCACCCGAAAAGCGCTGCTGACAAAGCGCTTTGCAGGCGCTTCGGCAACAGTGCCCATTCATTTCAATGGGGAGGAGTGGTGCTCCAAAGATGCTGCTTGCAGGACTTTTTCTAACGTCCTGCAAGCGCACCGCTCCAGTGTGAAAGCACTCGGGCTTTCACTCTGGGGCTGCAGGGGAGGCTTTTTTTCAGGCGCTATTTTTAGCCCTTTGGCGCCTGAAAAAACGCCTTCAGTGTGAAAGGGAAAAAAAAATGCAAAAAAAACGTTTTAAAAAACTACCGTATATACTCGAGTATAAGCCGACTCGAGTATAAGCCGAGGTACCTAATGTTGCCACAAAAACTGGGAAAACTTACTGACTCGAGTATAAGCCGAGGGACAACAATGCCTCAGTGTTTCCATCCTTACTGTTCCCTATCCTCACTGTTCCCTATCCTCACTGTTCCCTATCCTCACTGTTCCCTATCCTCACTGTTCCCTATCCTCACTGTTCCCTATCCTCACTGTTAACTATCCTCACTGTTAACTATCCTCACTGTTAACTATCCTCACTGTTTAAATTTTACATGTAAATAGTACCTGAAAAAAAGTTGCGGCTGCGGTGTCCATCGTTCAAATCCCGCGGTCTCTTCCTGTTCCTTCTGTGATAGGCGATTCTCATCAGACACTCTCCGCCTATCGCGAACGTTCTCTCATCCTCAGTTTCCCAGCAGACACTGTGTTGGGTGTTCCGCCAATCACAGACGTCTGCTGGGAAACTGAGGATGAGAGAACGTTCGTGATAGGCGGAGAGTGTCTGATGAGAATCGCCTATCACGGAAGGGACCAGGAAGAGACCGCGGGATTTGAACGATGGATGCTGCAGCTGCAACTTTTTTTCCAGGTACTATTTACATGTAAAAACTTTCGCTGACTCGAGTATAAGCCGAGGGGGGGACTTTCAGCCCAAAAAAAAGGGCTGAAAATCTCGGCTTATACTCGAGTATATACGGTAATGTTTTTCGGGAGCAGTGATTTTAATGATGCTTAAAGTGAAAAAATAAAAGTGAAATATTCCTTTAAATATCGTACCTGGGGGGTGTCTATAGTATGCCTGTGAAGTGGCACGTGTTTCCCGTGTTTAGAACAGTCCCTGCACAAAATGACATTTCTAAAGGAATAAAAGTCATTTAAAACTGCTTGCGGCCGTTGGGTGTTGGGTCCTGGCAATATAGATAAAAATTATTGAGAAAAACGGCATAGGTACCCCCCTCCCCCTCAGCCCATTACCAGGCCCTTTGGGTCTTGTATGGATATTAAGGGGAACCCTGCACCCAATTTAAAAAAAGAAAAGGCGTGGGGCCCCCCAGGCCTTATATACTCTGAACAGCAGTATACAGGCGGTTCCAAGAAAGACAGGGACTATAGGTTTGTTCTTAAGTTGATCTTGTTTGTAATTTGGAACAGGTACATTTTGTAAGTGTAGCTCCAGCCAAAAAAAATTGGATTTCATAGGAAAGGGTTATCATCACCCCTGTAACATTTGTTTTGCTGTCTGTGCCCCTGTTCAGAATATTTCACCTCACTTTCTGGCCCAATGAAAGTTGGATTTTGAAAATTTGGGTTTTTTAGGGAAACAAGGATTGGTGATAAAGCATCAGTGCAGACACCTTTTTCCCATATTAACTCTTACAGGAGAGAATTTCCCTCCCCAGGGGTAGATTTCCTCTCACTTCCTGTTGTCTCCCTCCCTTTGTAAATAGGAGTCAGTTGTAAGTCGGATGTTTGAAAGTAGGGGACCGCCTGTATATATATATATATATATATATATATATATATATACACTATACGGCCTGCCCTATATACTCTGCATAAAATTGGGCCTTAGGTGTTGGTGGTACCAGAATACTGTTTGTACTCAGAGTCTCCATGCGAGATAGAGTAAGAACGTGGTAACGAACAAATGAACAAGACCTGGTGTGTGCCAAAGGTCACGTGGTCAGTATGCCTAAAAGGGGGCATACTCAAACAAGAGATAATGAAAAAGAAAGCAAAACAAAAAGGGCCGGGAGGGTGGGAAACAAAAACGTCAGGCCGGCAGGAGAAGGAGGAGGAGGGCGGGTTTAAAACAACCCCCGACGACTCCTACAAACTCAGTCCAGCCTCCGGACAGCCTTCCCATTTGTACTAGATAGAGTAACAACGTGGTAACGAACAAATGAACAAGACCTGGTTTGTGCCAAAGGTCACGTGGTCAGTACGCCTAAAAAGGGCCAAAAATAAGACAATAGGGAAAATCAGTAACAGATATATTGATAATAATGAAACATCAATCAGCCAGATGCATGAAGGCCCGAGCCATTCCGACATGAGGATACGGGACATATCTGGCGAAACAAGTGGAGTTCCACCTCCCCAATTTTCTGATGACATGAGCTGGGATACCCTGGCGAGTATCTGCAGAGGCCGCCCCAATCCTAAATGAAAGGCCAGACAGACCTGCCGGGTTCAAACCTGAGTTGGACCATAGCGTATGGCAATGTTTGGAGAACTGTGCCATGTGAGGGAAACCCCGAGGGAAGGGCAACAAGGGACTATCCCTGGGTTTGTTGCCGACCAGCGCCATGAGCTGGTCCAACACTGCCACAGGACACCATGCACTACCAGTCTTGAAGAACAAGATGTCCGTGCCAGCCCCAAACTGCTGAGTCTTACATGCAGACAGATGTAACCTGTAATGATCTGGATGTCTGATCAACTGGCCGACCGAGAGCACCCGGGAACCAGGGCTAGTACGGGTAAACTCGTCTGGTCTGAGAAAACCAAAGAAGGCCAAATAAATAGCAGCTTTAAAGACCAAACTGAGGAGCCTCCCGAAAGGCCGCCCATCCAGCAAACCAGACATACCCCGGAAGATATGCCCCGAACCTGGAAGACTACAGACCGAAGCAAGAAGACAACTCCTTCGGATGCCTCTCAAAATAGCCTTGATCGCATGAGCAGCAAAGACGGAAGGTCTGTTCGAATCCTGTGAAGATAGATGGTGCTGAAACCCGGCAAGATATGTCTTAATGGTACCATGAGACAACCTAAGTTGAGCATGGCAGAAAGCTACAAAAGCCAAAAGATAACGGACATTATGGCCCTCAAAACATGGATATTGGGATTGGAAATTCTGAAAAGTTTTCCAGGCCGAGGCTTAAGCCTTCTTGGTGTTGATTGACAACGATGCATTGATCAGGGCTGCTGCGCCAAGCAAATGGGAGTCTAGTCCAACTTTAGGAGAGAGGCCTGTGGGGATGGTGTGGCGCATGCGTCAGCATGCGGGACTTGATGGAAAAAGTCATATAGTTTAGCCGAGACAGAGCATCCGTAGCAACATTCTACACACCACTGATGAATTTGCAATGTATGTGAAAATGATACTGTAGGGATAACCAACTAGTCTGCGTACAAAGGACATGATGACCAAAGACCGGGATCTACCCTTGTTGATGATCTCCTCGGCCGCTTGATTGTCCGTGGAGAAAACCACCGTCTGTCCTGACCAAGAACTACCCCACACCCGGGCTACTGCCACTACATTGAAGATTCCAAATAACGCAGACGAATCTGTAAACCCTGGGATGACCAACATCTCCTCTGACCAAGGCCCTGCCAACCAGTGGGTGCCAAAAATGGCAGCAAAACCCACAGTGGCTGCCGCATCTGACACCACCTGCGGAGAGGAACTGGACTCTGCGGGAATGAACATGACAATCCCATACCAATGCCGGAGGAACTCGTCCCACATATGAAGGTCAGCCAACACTGCAGCATCCAGTTTGACTCGTGAGTCCGAACCCGGAGCTGATGGTAACAGAGCTAACAACCTAGATATGAAAATCTACCCTGAGGAATGATCCTCATGGCAAAGTTCAACGTGCCTAATAAGGATAACAACTCGACCCTGGTACAAGCCTGAGAGACGGAAAAGGAATGGATGCAATCTCTGATCCTGGAGAGCTTGTCAGCTGGCAGACTGGCTTGCATGGCCCTGGTGTCCAGAATGATCCTCAAAAAGGTGAGCGCCGATGCCGGGCCCTCCAACTTCTTAGTGGCCAACGGCACATCGAGAGTCACGAAAAAAAAAAAAGACAGTAACTGTGGATCTATGACCAAGTCAATCAAAAACGAAACATCTCAAACCGTGGAACCACTACCCCTAACAACCCACAAGACCTAAGACGGAAGAAACTTTGTGCAACTCGACCTGCCCTAACCCAAAGAGCCGCCCCCCCTTGACCTTGACCGTAACCTTCGACCCTAACCGAGAACCTTGCATCTGGCGACTGAAGTATGCCCTGAAATAAAATGTACGAACAGGACTGAAAACTAGTCAGACCCCCAGGATGAGAAACCAAAGTACAACAGATGACGCCAAGAAAACCCCCTCCTTACGAGACCTGAAAACGTGTCAGGCAAATGAAAACATGTCAGAGACATGAAAGAGATTTTAAACGTGAAACAACCGCATGATGATAATGGTCCAGTTCCTCTCTCCTCTGGGGACTAGCTGAGCACACAATGTCCCTAAACATGCTGAAAGCTAGCACAAACTCGGGGATAGAGAGTTTGCGATTCAATCTGTGGTCCCTGGACTTGATAATGACTGACACGTCTCCACAGGCATAGGACTTGTTGTCAGCCACATCATGGGCGGCAATCAACAAGGATGCCAGATTGACATCCTTGCCATCAAGAATATCCTTCCTGATGTTCCCTGGGATGAAATGGGCCGGGGTGACGGAAGGAACACTAGAACTAGTACCTGCAACCAATGGCCCGGGAATCACAGGGACCTCATGCCCTGCTGCAACCACAGGAACAGCCAGAACCGCCGGGGCTGCAAACGGACTGGTTTCCAGAACCTCCACCCTGGCCCATAACTCCTGGAATGAGCCCGCCAGAGAGCTAAGGGTGGAATGGATTTGTGTCAGGGATAAAGCCACCGAACGCAGGGTGACCTGCTCCGCATCGGAACTTGAAGAGGAGGGAAACAAAAGTCTGAATAGTTCAGCTTTGCGGGCTGACGCCGGGTAAGAGATACCCCTGAGACATAACTCCGCCACTAATCTTGGGACAGTCCAGGACCTCAGAGAAGGCCGATCCAACCCCCTCGCTGGAGAAGGGGAAATGGAGGCAAAGTCATCGATGTCCGCTGCTTGAGACATGCCCTAAAAACAATAGAAACAAACGAAAACACCATGACAAAAACTAACTGCAGATCAAGAAAATCTAAAACAACCCTCAATTCCCTCAAAGAACGAAGGATTGAGCCAATGGGTGAGGAGACTTGCCACTGCCCAAGTCAATTAAAAACAAAACATCTCAACCTGCTAAGACCTAAACGAAATAGGTAAACCACAGTGGCGAACAAACCCTAAGTAAAACCAAAATGATGAGAGAATAATGCACCAGACCCAGACTTACCTTGATCGTAACCTTTGACTCTAACCGAAAACCTTGCTTCTGGCGCCCGAAGTAATCCCTGAAATAAAATGTACGAACGGGGACTGAAAATGAGTAAGACCCCCAGGACGAGAACCAAAGTACAAAATATGACGCCAAGAAATCCCCCCCCCCCCCCAACGAGACCTGAAAACATGTCAGGCAACCGACCGAGCATGTCACGTGAAACACGAATGAGATTTGAAACGTGAAATACCAACGGTTGGGGAAACTTGCCACTGATCAAGTCAATTAAAAACGAAACATCTCAAACTGTTAACACCCACAAACATGGTGGGTGACCCCGCAGTGGAACCACTACCCTAGAAACTCAAGGTCTGGGAAGGAAGAACAACACCTGAGCAAAACTGACCTGCCCCAACCCAAGGAGCCATCCCCCCCTAAGGCGTCCCCATCCCCTGGTGAACCCAGCACCCTGAAACGCGTATGAAACATGTGACACTTACTGAAGCAACCTGAAAAAGAAATTATTTTTGACGAAAACGTAAACCCTGACCAACGTCCTGAAAAGGAAAATGACAGACATGCATCAAACATTTGCAGAGAAAATGACAGGTAGTTGAACATGAGAAAATGACACGCTGTGAACTGTATGCTTGAGCCCGATCCCCACCCCCGAGGTGCCCCCATCACCTGGTGAACCCAGCACCCTGAATGTAGTTGAAACATGTGACACGTTCTGAAGCAACCTGAAAAAGAAACACAGTTTTGACAAAAACGTAAACCCTGAACAATGTCCTGAAAAGGAAAATGACAGACAAGTGTCCTAAATTTAGGGGAAGTGTTTGAGTGGTAGTTATGCTCAAACACCCCAATGGTCAGGATTCTTTCAACCATTTTTGTCCGCAGGGAGAGTATCGGTGTATAGTTCCCTGTGGCCTGCAGGTGGCGCTGCCATGGTAGGCCAAGGTTGAACCGCTGATACAGTGCTGTGCCTTGTGTGTCCCCTCTCAGCAGCCGTACAGTGGGTGTGGAAGGCCTGCTGTGCATGCTGGGAGAGGATATAAGAGGGGCAGACGCTGCCTGTTCGTGGTTCTTCTTCAGTCGTCGGGAGTCCTACTCCCAGGAGTGTGTTCCTGTCTGCCCTGGGCACCTTTGGCCCAGGGGCGGAGGTCGGTGAATCGGTCCCAGGCACCTTTAGCCCTGGGACTGTAGCAAGGGCCCAGCACCTTAGGCTGGGGCCCATCAAGGATCGAGGAATCCCAGGGTGCCGCCTTGCGAGGGGACCCGTACCTTGGACGAGGAGGCCGGGGGAGGAACTGTTCCGAGGGACCGATGAGAAGTCACGGTGAAGGAAGGGGCCCGGTAACTCTCTGGAGGGATGTCTTCTCCTTACAAAGAGGTCAAGCTTTGAAACACCAAGTTCATCAGGTCTGTGGCAGAGACCAGGTTCATCAGGTCTGTGGCAGAGACCGAGTTCATCCGGTCTGTGGCAGAGACTGTGCGATTAAGTTAGAGTACCATTTGGCTGCTAGTCCCTACCTAGGGAGACTAACCATCTGGGCTGAGTCTGCTTGAGAAGCCGAGAAGTGAATTGATTACGTTTGTGCCTGGACCTTTCCCACATCTTATGCTGTCCTGTCTTCTTGCTCCAACCTTTACTTATCAGAGACTGTTATTTTTGAGAAATAAACTCTACGTTGGAGTTGCAGCTGGTGTGGACATTCAAGTCACTGGGGGAACAAGGACTTATCTCTGTTTATTGTAGAGGTGAGAATCATTCTCTGGAGGATTCTGGTTTCTGGCCGTAGAGACCCGCTAACAACACCGCTCAACCTCTTTACACAGGAGGGTACCGGCTTGTGGCGTGGTGTGCCCTCTCTACCTGCGGGGAGCCTAAGGCAGGTGAAGGGGGTGAGGTTGCTACACATGCATCAAACATTTGCAGGGAAAAAGACAGGCGTGCTCGAACATGAGGAAATTAAGAGCTGTGGAATACAGGTATGAGCCCTCCCCTTCCCCCTTCTTCCTCCCCCACAAGGCCCTATCAGCAGATCAGCAGATCAATGTGGTGAAAACCATGCAATGACTGCATGGATGCCTAGCAGCAACACCAGCGTGATGTGAACATGAAACCCCTCCCCCTCCACCCCTCCAAACCCACCTGAGCTGACAAAATAAAGACACAATCCTAAGACCCCCTCCTACCCCTGTCACCCCACACACAGGCAACAACCCCTAGCCCACACCAATGATACTCCTAAACACCTATGAAGGGCATCGGAAAAACGGCCTGAGCCCCTCACACAATACCTGTACACCATACGCTGGAAAGGTGAGAGCCTGGCGCGGGCCGCCAGTGGAGCTGAGAGAGGGGGCGACTGCAAGCTGAAGGCCGCCAAGCAGAGCCGAACCTGCCGCAGGTCGCCGCGAGGAGCCGAAAGGCCGCCGGGCCAATCAAAGAGCTGACAGCCGCCGAAGCCTCGTGGAGCCAGAACCCGGAAATGACGAACACAGGAGCCGCCCGGAAATGACGTAGGTAAACAAGAACGTCAGACCGACAGGAGAAGGAGGAGGAGAGCGGGTTTAAAACCCCCCGACTCCTCCTACAAACTCAGGCCAGCCTCGGGCCGGCCTTCCCATAAGCCCTCACAGTTACTCTTGGTGGGCGCTGGAACAGGCCCTGCTGTGAACTATTATATCAAGAATTGTAATTACATGCCCCTGTTGAACAGTGGCAGAAAAATTGGGCCTTTGGTGGTGGTGGTGGTGGTGGTGCTGGTGCCACAACACTGTAAGCCCTCACAGTTACTCTTGGTGGGCGCTGCAACGGGCCCTGCTGTGAAATATTATATCAAGAAATATAATTACATGCCCATGTTGAACAGTGGCAGAAAAATTGGGCCTTTGGTGGTGGTGGTGGTGGTGGTGGTGGTGCTGGTGCCACAACACTGTAAGTCCTCACAGTTACTCTTGGTGGGCGCTGGAACGGGCCCTGCTGTGAAATATTATATCAAGAATTGTAATTACCGTATATACTTGAGTATAAGCCAACCCGAATATAAGCCGAGGCACCTAATTTTACCACAGAAAACTGGGAAAACTTATTGACTCGAGTATAAGCCTAGGGTGTCCATCTAAATGCCTCACTGTGCCTCACTTTGCCTCACTGAGTCCATGTACTGTGTCCATGCCCCACTGTGCCCATGCCCCACTGTGTCCATGCCTCACTGTGTCCATGCCTCACTGTGTCCATGCCTCACTGGGTCCATGCCTCACTGGGTCCATGCCTCACTGTGTCCATGCCTCATTGTGACCATGCCTCACTGTGTCCATGACTAGACTGACGTTTAACATGGGAGTCTATGGAAGGGGTGCCCGGCTTTGAAAAATCGGTGCTCCCCCAGAAAAAAAACTTTGCACACTTATAGAGGAGAAATGGGGCTACATGTGTGCCAAGTTTCGGGTCCAGGGGACCTATGACCGGCCGGTACTGGGTCCCCAAAGTCACTGGAGAAATTACCGTTTAACATGGGAGTCTATGGAAGGGGTGCCCGGCTTTGAAAAATCGGTGCTCCCCGGCTGTAGGTCTCCCGGACAACAAACTTTGCACACTTGTAGAGAAAGAGTGAGGCTATATGTGTGGCAAGTTTGGGGTCCAGGGGACCCCCAAACAAATGTGCTGAAAAACTTGGCTTATACTCAAGTATATACGGTACATGGCACCGTTGAACAGAAAAATTGAGCCTTTGGTGGTGGTGGTGGTGGCTGTGGTGGTGCTGGTGCCACAACACTGTAAGTCCTCACAGTTACTCTTGGTGGGCGCAGGAACGGTCCCTGCTGTGAAATATTATATCAAGAATTGTAATTACATGCACCTGTTGAACAGGGGCAGAAAAATTGGGCCTTTGGTGGTGGTGGTGGTGGTGGTGCCACAACACTGTAAGCCCTCACAGTTACTCTTGGTGGGCGCTGGAACGGGCCCTGCTGTAAAATATTAGATCAAAAATTGTAATTACACGCCCCTGTTAAACAGGGGCAGAAAAATTGGGCCTTAGGCACTGGTGCTGGTGCCACAACACTGCAACCCCTCACAGATACTCTATTTGAGTGCAGGAATGATCCCTGCTGCAAAATATTACAGCAAAAATGTAAATTATACACGCCCCTGTTAAACAGGGGCAGAAAAATTGGACTTTAGGCACTGGTGCTAGTGCCACAACACTGCAACCCCTCACAGATACTTTATTTGAGCGCAGGAATGAGCCCTGCTGCAAAATATTACAGTAAAAATTTAAATTATACACGCCCCTATAAAACATACATACATAAAACATACCAACTTTGTAACCATGTTGGTTTGCATTCATATCTCAGATAGTCCTTCATACCAACATACTGTAGTAAGCTTAATTTATTTATTTACATGTTTATATATATATATATATAGATTAAATCTTATCTAATAGAACCTTACACATTAAGCTCATTTTGCAACCATGATGCCTTCTGATACATGTGCATCCTTGCAGATATTTTCTAGACATGATTTCAAGGGGCTTAGTGGAGACTGCAGTGAGAAATACCCCTATCCAGACCATGCTGATCCTCCGGATGTTCCCCTGTTGTGGCTTTTGTTTGCTCCGTCTCCTCAGCTCCCGAGCTGGATGCACTACACGTCCGCCATCTTGATATCCAGCGTTTGGCAATTCATTTCAGCCCGTCGGTAAGTATGAGGTCCCTCTTCAGACCTCTCTTGCCAATCATTCCGCCTGCCCCCATTTATTAACAATAAAGGGATTTTTATAACAGCTTACCTGTAAAATCCTTTTCTTGGAGTACATCACGGGACACAGAGCGACTTAGTCATTACTAATGGGTTATATAGTTTACCTTCAGGTGTTGGCACTGGCCAATTCCAAACCGGAAGTACCCTCCCCTATATAAGCCCCTCCCACCCGGGAGCACCTCAGTTTTGTAGCCAAGCAATAAGTGTCCCAAAAAGAGGGGTGGGAGCTCTGTGTCCCGTGATGTACTCCAAGAAAAGGATTTTACAGGTAAGCTGTTATAAAAATCCCTTTTTCTTTTTCGTACATCACGGGACACAGAGCGACTTAGTCATTACTAATGGGACGTCCCAAAGCAATGCCAAATGAGGGGGGGGTACATAAGCTGGGCGCCATCAGGCATGAGGATCTTTTGCGGCCTGCAACACACTGCGCCCAAAGGCGACATCCTCCTGACTTCTAACGTGTACCTGATAGAATCTAGTAAACGTGTGTACCGAAGACCATGTTGCGGCCTTACATACTTGAGCCAGGGAGGCCTGGTGATGCACTGCCCATGAAGTTCCAACCGCTCTTGTGGAGTGCGCCCTAACTTTGAACGGAGGCGGTCTCTTTCTCAAGCCATAGGCTTGTATTATGACCTGTCGAATCCACTTGGCTAAAGTAGATTTTGATGCTGCCTGACCCCTTCTGGGGCCTTCCGGCAGAACAAACAAAGAATCCGTTCTGCGAATCTGAGCAGTGGCTTTTAGATAAGCTTTAACTGCTCTTACCACATCCAAAGAATGTAATAACTTTTCCTCTACTGAGCTAGGTTTGGGAAAAAAGAAGGAAGAACCACATCTTGGTTCAAATGAAACCTCGATACCACCTTAGGAAGAAAGGCTGGATGAGGACGTAATACTACTCTGTCCTTATGGACAACCAGATATGGCTCCTTACAGGACATAGCTGCTAATTCCGACACTCTTTTAGCCGAACAAATGGCTACTAAGAAAACCAATTTCCTGGTGAGAAGAACCAAGGAAATGTGTTGTAATGGTTCAAACGGTTGTTTCTGTAGAACCGACAGAACCAGGTTTAAGTCCCAAGGACATATGGGAATACTAACCGGAGGGCTAATACGCATCACTCCTTGTATAAAGGCTTTGACTAGTGAATGCGAAGCCAAGGGCCTTTGAAAAAATATTGACAAGGCCGAAATCTGACCCTTGATAGTACTCAAGGCCAGCTTCCTATCTACAGCCCACTGTAGGAAGTCCAGAATCCTCCCTATCATGTACTTACGTGGATGCCATTTCTTGGTCTCACACCACGTAATGTACGCTTTCCAGATCCTATAATAGATCTGCCTGGATACCGGTTTCCTGGCATTGATCATGGTAGATACCACAGAATTAGAGAGCCCTCTCTTTTTCAGAATGTGGGCTTCAATAGCCAGGCCGTCAAACCTAGGGCTGGTAAGGAAGGGTGGTATATCGGTCCTTGCGACAGCAGGTCCGGACGAAGTGGGAGGGTCCAAGGACTCCTCACTGACATTTTTACCATCTCCGCGTACCATGCCCTTCGGGGCCACGCTGGAGCCACCAGAATCACTGGTTTCTTTTCTACCCCGATTCTGCGGAGTAATCGCGGTAACAATTGTGGCGGTGGGAATGCATATATCAGCTTGAACCGATCCCAAGGGAACACTAGGGCATCCGAGCCGCAAGCTAGGGGATCCCTTGTGCGAGACACAAACCTGTCCACCTTTGCGTTGAATCTGGATGCTAGCAGATCTACATCCGGTGTTCCCCACCGCTGGCATATTGCCTGGAAAACCTCGGGGTGAAGAGACCATTCCCCCGGGCATAATTGTTGGCGACTTAGAAAGTCCGCTCCCCAATTTTCCACTCCTGGGATGAAAACCGCGGATATGGCTGGGACATATCTTTCTGCCCACTCCAGGATGCAATTTGCTTCCTTCTGGGCTGCACGACTTTTGGTGCCACCCTGATGATTGATATATGCCACTGCCGTGGCATTGTCTGATTGAATTCTGACAGGGGACCCCTGGAGTTTGGATGTCCATGCTACTAGGGCATACCGGGCTGCTCGTATCTCTAAGAGATTGATGGGCAGGGCCTTTTCTGCTTCTGACCACCTGCCCTGGAGACCATTGCTCCAGCACTGCCCCCCAGCCGATGAGGCTGGCATCTGTAGTGACCACCTTCCAAGAAACCGGACTGAAGGGTTTCCCTCTTTCCAGATTCTGGGGCACCAACCACCAATGGAGGCTCTTGCGAACGGAAGGGGACAGGGACATTGGTAAGTCTAAAGCCTGAACTTTTTTGTTCCAGGCTGACAGTATGGCCCTTTGCAAATTCCTTGAATGGAATTGACCGTAGGGTACCGCTTCGAATGAAGCCACCATCTTTCCCAGCAGCCTCATGCAGAGACGTATGGATGGTTTTCTTTTTGTACCCACTAAGTGGGTCAAATTTCTTAAAGACGACACTTTCTCTGGAGGTAAGAAAATCTTTCTCTGATTTGAATCCAGCCTTAGCCCTAAGTATTCCAGACTTTTGACTGGTCTTAGAGCTGACTTGTCCCGGTTGATAATCCAACCGTGATATTCCAGATACTCGATTGTCTTGTGAATAGCTACTTCCAGCTTTTCCACTGAGTGGTCTATTAGTAGCAGGTCGTCTAGATATGCCATTATCGTTACACCCTGTGTTCTTAGATTGGCCAATAATGGGGCCAGAATTTTTGTGAACACTCGTGGTGCTGTGGCCAGACCGAAAGGTAAGGCTCTGAACTGAAAATGGCGCCCTTCTACTGCAAAGCGTAGAAATTTCTGATGGGCCGGAAAGATGGGAATATGCAGATAAGCATCCCTTATGTCGATCGAGGCTAGCCATTCCTGCCCTTGTAGGGCGGTGGCCACTGATCGGATCGACTCCATCCGAAAGGTCCTGATATTTAGGAACTTGTTTAGCCCTTTTAGATTTAATATGGGCCACACGTCCCCATTTGGTTTGGGGACTGTGAAAAGGTTCGAGTAAAACCCGAATCCGCTTTCTTCCAGGGGAACCTTCATGATTACCCCTTGGAGCAATAGTTGTTCTAGTGCCAGAAGGAGGGATCCTCTCTTTTGGGGATCTCTTGGCACGTTTGACCTCATAAATTGGGCAGGAGGAGTGCCTTTTAACTCCAGCTTGTATCCCAGACTTACTGCGGAGAGCACCCATCTGTCTCTGATGGTGTCCCGCCAGGTCTCTGTGAACAACTGAAGTCTTCCCCCCACCCGATTGAGCGGGGGCAATACTTCATGCCTTAGGGGGAGGTTTTGTACCTCTCTTGATCCAGGGCTTCTTGTTACCCTGTGATTGTCCCTGATTTCTGCCCCCTGAATTTGACCGCGGAGGCCGTCGGAACTGCTTCCCAGCCGATGTGCCCGGGACTGGAGAGGTAGGCCTCTTAAAAGAAGGACTTCTACCCTTGTTCTTAACCGGTAAGAGTGAACTTTTACCGGCAGAAATTTTCTGGATATATTTGTCCAGATCTTCTCCAAATAAGCGTTCTCCATGAAATGGGAAGCTAACCAGCAGTTTTTTACAGGGAGCTTCAGCAGACCAGTTTTTGAGCCACAGAAGCCTACGCATATGTACTATAGACAGCGTAAAGCGGGAGGCCTGTTGGATTGTATCCTTTATGGCGTCCACCGCAAAACACAAGGCTCTAGGCAGGTCAGCTAGGGCATGAGCCTGCTGATCTGGTAAGTCCCTTAAGACTTGTTTCAACTGATCTTTCACTGCTTGGCAGACTCCAATCGCTGCTACCGCAGGTTGTGTCACCATACTTGCTGTAGAGAAAGCAGATTTTAGTAAAGACTCCAATTTTTTATCTATTGGGTCTTTGAACATTGGAACATTATCTACTGGACATGTCAGTGATTTGTTAACAGAAGAGATGGCTGCGTCCACTATAGGGACCCTCCATTTTCTTATGAACTTATCCTCCATGGGATAGATCACCGGAAATCTCTTGGGGGGAGCAAATATTTTATCAGGATGCTCCCAATCCTGGTAAATAAGCCCTTCTAATAAAGGGTGGATTGGGAAGGAACAGACCGCCTGGGGAGCTTTTAGCGACCCCAGCGAGGAAACCGTAGTGGATGGTGGTTCCGCCAGAGGCATTTTAAATGCTGATCGGACCATGTTAGTCAGAGACTGAACCCATAATCTTTCAGCCTGAGAAGCTGAGAAAGGTTCTTCCACTGTTGATTCCTCTATAAGTGAATCAACCTCATCCTGATCCCCTTCAGGTAGGTCGATCTCTGTGTGGGGCTGTTCCTCCACTAACAGGCACTCTGAAGGAGGAGACGGAGATCGGACGCGCTTTTCCTGTGACAGGGAAGCAGCGATCAATGCTGTTAATCTCTCTTCCAATCCTCCCAGAGTTGAGGATAAAACCTCCTCTGTTATATATACAGGAGCAGGTGGACTGGGGACAGCCGCAGCACCAGGCATTCCTGCGGGGTTTCTACGGCTACTGACCTCTGCATTCTCAGGGGAGATTGGTGCAGTGCAAGCATGCCCAATATCCTCAGAGCCCGATGGAGACCCCTTTGGCTTCCTGGAAGATCTATTTCCGGAGCGTCTGGACGACATATCCTTTAAGCACAAAGCTGAGGTATTCCCGTCGTCATACACCAATTTTTGCTGGTAATAGTCTAACACAGGTGCTGCTATATACCAGCTGGTGTCCACTAAAGTGCCTTTCTATGGGGATGCCTGCATCAACCGCCTCTGTGTGCCACTGTTTGTTGCTAGCTCTGTTTGCATGCAGCTGACACTTGTACTGTGTCTTTTAACCATGCTGGGACGCCCGCACATGCGCAGAAGCGCCGCGGCGCGCATCGAGCGTCATCCACCCGCCCCGCCCCTTTTTTTTCATAGGAGGCGCGTGCACGCGCCCGCGCGCGCGCCCGTGCGCCAATGGCGCCCTTTTCGAAAACCAACAGAGGACTAGGAGCCAGGGCCCTTTTTGCCGGAGGGCCTGTGCGGTGGATGAACGCAGCAACAGGGCAGAGGAAGTGGATTCCCTCAGAGAAACTTACCAGCTGCCTGGATCTTTTGAGTTGAGAAAACCAAAGATCCACATTTACAAGAAAAATGGACTACAGCGGCCTCTAGTGGTTTAACACAGGTACCGCGGTCCCTGTTTTTTTTTTTTTTTTTCTTGACTACTATTAAAATTTTACATTTTCAGTAGTTATAGGCAAACACAGATATTTAGCGGGAATACCGTTAGGTAACAGACAGAAAGACAAATTAGGCTTGGGGGTCCCCCAATAGAACCAAGTTCCTGAGGGCCCCCACTTACCTGATCCCCGCCGCAGGACTTTGTTTGGTCCACAAAAGTCCAAACTTCACCTATCACGGCAGGCATTGTAATTAAACCTTCAGGGACCGGGTTCCCAAGGATTCCACTCCCCTGGACCTGTATAGCACCCTGCACAGACAGCGTCTTGGTCGTGGGTATGACCAGAGCTCTGGATCCCAGGGTCCAGCCCTCCTAAGAGAAGCATTACAGGCAAAACCTTGCTCTTCTGCTGCAAGGCCCGGGTACCGACCGTTTAGCTATGAAGCTTTTTTGGTGGGATCCGGAACAGCTTACTAAGGCCCAAAAGAACCTGTACGCAAGCCCAGTGAAAACACATGTTACTCTTTGGCCAACACCTTAGACACTGGCAAAAAACTGAGGTGCTCCCGGGTGGGAGGGGCTTATATAGGGGAGGGTACTTCCGGTTTGGAATTGGCCAGTGCCAACACCTGAAGGTAAACTATATAACCCATTAGTAATGACTAAGTCGCTCTGTGTCCCGTGATGTACGAAAAAGAAATACATCTATTGATTTTATCACTTACATTGCAGATACAACATTCATGCATCCGCCCCTGAAGAAGCGAGCAGGGTCTTGCGAAACTAGTAGGGCTTCATTGATGCTTGTTTTATGCCTGTACATGCTGGGTATTATCAATGTCTGCATTATGTCTACATATTTCCCTGTTTATATGTATGCACATTTTATTTCCTTATTGTATATGTGTATCCACTGGTCCAGCAACTTTCAAGTTTTACTGTTGCTCATTGATGTATAACATTTGTAATAAATCTTTATATATTTACTTTCATCTGTGCTGTGTAAATTGGCTATTATGCCGGGTAACTCACAATCATTGTTGTTGCCGCTTCGTTACATAACACTTTGAAATAAAAAAATGTATTTTGTCTCATTGTTCACTGTGAACATTTGCTAAACCTCTCTCACCTCATTCAAAGTCCCAGGGCGACCTCTTTTGTCCTTTTGAAAAATATCAACATGAACATTGAGGAGGAATAGGATAGTCACTCAGCAATCAGCATCGGCATAGGCAGTCTTGAAGGGATCTCATTCATAAAAAAATGAATCGGTTACATCAACATCAGGTGCTCGGTGGCTGGTGATCCAAGACTGATTCATTTTTATGAAGGTGAGACGATCAACTAAGTCGGTGGACAGGCACACTCTGTGATCGGTTACAAAGCCTCCAGCAGCACTGAATGTGCATTCCGAAAGAACGCTGGATGCAGGACAGGCCAGTAGCTCAATTGCATACTGTGCAATGTCCAGAGGATTTTCGGTTGGAAAGGTGTCCAAGTCTGATCTTGCCCCTAGGTATTCCTGCACCATGTAAATAAGACGCTGGCGATGGTTGCTGGAACCGATCAGACCTTGGGGCTGCGGACTAAAAAATTGTCTGAACGCATCGGTCAGACGGCCACCTTCTCAACCACTCCTTCTGTGACTGACCAAAGCCTCAGCAACACATTGTCCAGGACCAGGAATTTGTAACTTCCCAGGCTCTGGAAACGCGTTGCACAAACCTTTCTGCAAGGCCTCCTGAAGATGTTTCATCCTCTGCTCCCTCTGCGACGGCTGGATAAGTTCTGCATTCTTACCCTTGTAACGTGGATCAAGGAGGGTTGCCAGCCAGTAATGATCCCTCTCCTTGATCAAAAGAATCCGAGGGTCCTTTCACAGGCTTTGCAGGATCAGGGAGGCCATGCAGCGTAGGTTTGCTGAGGCATTCAGTCCGGAGTCCTATGGGTCACTAAGGACGGCATGATCTGCAGCCACCTCCTCCTAGCCACGTACAAGTCCATGGGTTTCTGGGGACTGCAACCGATCCCTTGAAGACTGCTGCTGATGCTGAGTGCTAGGCTCCACCTCCATGCTGACACAATCCTCCTCCTCCTCCTCTTCCTGTGTGATCGGCGGGCCCGCAGAAACACTGTCTGGATAAAGGGGGCCTTGAGAGGTAAGGAAGTCCTCCTCTTCCTCCCTCTGTTTTGCCTCAAGTGCCCTGTCCATTATTCCACGCAGCGTGTGCTCCAACAGGTAGACAAGAGGGACAGACACATTGATGCATGCACTGTCACTGCTCACCATCTTCGTTGCCTCCTCAAATGGTGACAGGACAGTGCATGCATCCTTGATCATGAGTCACTGGCATGGCGAAAAAAAAGCGAAGCTCCCCTGACCCTGTCCTGGTGCCATAGTCGCACAGGTACTCATTGATGGCCCTCTGCTGCGTGTGTAGCCGCTACAGCATGGCCAACGTTGAGTTCCATCTGGTGGGCATGTCACAGATTAGGCGATTCTTGGGCAGGTTGTATTCCTTTTGGAGGTCAGCCAGCCGAGCATTGGCATTATATGACCATCGGAAATGCACACAGACTTTCCTGGCCTGCCTCAGGAGATCCTGTAAGCCCGGGTACATGCACAAGAACCGCTGCACCACCAAATTAAGGACATGAGCCAAACAGGGCACATGGGTCAGAAGGAGGAGAGGAGGTTGGTGCCATTGTCGCAAACCACCATTCCTGGCTGAAGCTGGTGTGGCGTCAACCACCTCTGAGCCTGCCCCTGCAGAGCTGACAGAATCTCTGCCCCAGTGTGGCTCCTGTCCCCTAAGCACACCAGCTCAAGCACCGCATGGCATCTTTTTGCCTGAGTGCTTGCGTAGCCGTTAGAACGCCTACGGTGCACCGCTGATTCCGAGGACAAATCAGCACAGGAAGAGGCCATAGAGGAAAAAGAAGAGGAGGGGGTGGAGGAGAGAGGTGTGGCAGAATCACCACTACCAGCATTTTGGAGGCGTGGTGGCGGAACAAGCTCTAACAATACTGCACCCTGTCCTGCATCCTTCCCTTTTGCCAGCAGAGTCACCCAGTGCGCCGTGGAAAGATTGGTAACGTCTCTGTCCATGCCTGCTGGACCATGAGTCATATGCACCTTACCGCTGACTGCCCTGTCCAGCGAGGCCAAGACATTGCCTTCCACATGCCGGTAGAGAGTAGAGAGCCGGAATCGTCTTCCATGAAAAAAAGTGGCGTTTGGGAACCTGGCACCGAGGTACCGCACATTCCACAAATTCACAAAAGGGGGCAGAGTCTACCAGCTGAAAAGGCAGCAGTCGGAGTGCTAGCAATTTAGCCAAGCTAGCATTCAACCGCTGGACATGTGGATGGCTGTGAGCGAATTTATTTCCCCGGTTTAGCGACTGGGGTAGGGAAATTTGCCTACTACAATCGGACGTTGGTTTAGCAATAGCAGATTGCCCGCAAGTACTTGGCAGTGGCACACCTAATTCTACACCTTCATTCCTCTCAGTGCAGGTTTCTGAGAGGACTGATGGTATAGTGGGGTTGGAGATCCCAGCTGATGAGAAGCAAGGAGAGGTCCGCCTTGTTCTTTGGTGTGGGTCTTTTAAGTACGCTTGCCAACGGACTGCATGGCAGGTCGACATATGTCTGGTCAAGCATGTGGTGCCCAAGCGGCTGCTGTTTTGGCCACGCTTGATACGCGTCAGGCATATGTTGCAAACAGCAATGGTGCGATCTGCTGCACACGTCTCAAAAAAGGCCCACACCAAAGAACTTTTGGAAAAACGCGCAGAGTCAGCAGCGCCCTGCACATGCGGAGCTCTGCGGTGTGATGCAGTCGGTTGCCTCGTTGGAGATGTGCCTCCTCCTCCTCCTCCTCCTCTCTCCTATCAGGCTCCTACGTAGAGTCAGTAACCTCATCATCCCCTCCCTCCTCGTCACTGGAGCAAACCTGGCAGTATGCTGCAGCTGGGGGAACATGACTGCCAGTTTGTTGTCCTTCTTGGGCACCCCCTCTCTCTGGGCTCACGTTACTGCCTTCCTCAAGCTGGGTACCATCATCGGAGCCTTCAAAACACTGCGTATCCTCCTGCAGCATGTACCCAACACTGTGGTCGAACAGTTCGGGGGACTCCTCCGTGCATGATGGTGGGGCTAGGGAAGGAGTAACTGATGACCTCGAGCCGATGGAATAGGCCGCTTTGGCACCTGCATTGGCAGCCAAGGTACTCTGAGCCTGGGTGACAGAGGATGAGGAGGATGAGGACAGCTTGGTCATCCACTCTACCAACTCGTCTGCATGTTGTGGCTCAACACGGCCAACTGCCGGAAAAAAGGACAAGCGTGCCCCACGGCCACGTGCTGAGGATGCACCGTGTCCACGACCAGCACTGTTGGCTCTAGACACAGAGCCTGCTTGCCCTCTTTTAGTCGCCTGTGAGTGTCTGCCTCTCCATGTTGGCCTTCCAGACATACTGTATTTGATGTATTTGAATAGTGTGAGGGGGTTAGCTCGGCAGTGGGTGTGTGTGACCCCCGGGATGGGCTCCCCACACAAAAACAGGCCCAGCAAACGGAGGTTGTGGTTTTCAAAATCAAAAAAGGTGCGGTTTATTTTCTATTTACAGTGACAAAACACAGCAAAGCCAAAAGAAACATAAACAAAATAAATCCTGGTCAACTTGACCTCTGACTAAACATACAGGTTTCCTAACTAACAACTGGGATCAGCCTAGTGCTGTCCTAGTCCCTAAGTCCCTGGTTTTAAATGTCCAAGCATATAGCCACACAGGCTTTGTCTCACCGCACAGGGGTTTACTCTCCCTAGACAGTCCACACAGGTCTGGGTCCAGGCATGAGCAAACACCTAATGAATCTGGGAGTTTTTATAGAGGCCTTAAACGAGCTGACAAGCTTCAGCTGGTCTCATCAACTCCCTGTCTGCACGACGCCCCACACTCTCCCTAGAGGTATGAGTCATCCATGAGCCCACTAGCCTCAGCTGGGCTTATACAACTCTCCACCTAGTTGTATAAGTCGGCGTAAAGCCTGAATCTGGGCGAAATATATCTACCCCCCTGGATGCAACCAGGTGACTTTACCTTCCTGCTGTCACATACCCCCCCTCTTGTTTTAACCTCGGGGTTGGAACACCAGCAATCAGGCATTCATGTACTCGAGACAAAGCATCCACATTCCCCATTTGAACGCCAGGGCGATGCTTTACTGTGAAGTTGAATTCCTGGAGGGCCAGGAACCACCTATTCACTCTTCTATTTGTTTCCTTGTTTTGAGCCATCCACTTTAACGGAGCGTGATCCGTAACCATGTCAAAGTGCCTACCTAGCAGGTAGTACCGAAGGGAATCTAGAGCCCACTTCACCGCTAAACACTCCTTTTCAACGGTGGCGTAATTTACCTCATGGGACTTCAACTTCCTGCTGAGGTAAATGACTGGGTGCTCTTCCCCGTTCCAGACCTGGGACAATACTGCTCCTAACCCCACATCTGACGCATCACTTTGTACGACAAAGTCTTTAGAGAAGTCGGGTGAGTACAACACTGGCTGGCTACATAAGGCTTGTTTCAAGAATTGGAATGCTGCCTCAGCCTCGGGGGTCCATTTAATCATGACCGACCCTTTCCCCTTCGTTAGGTTGGTTAGGGGCACAGCCTTAGAAGCAAAGTGGGGAATGAATCGCCGATAATACCCAGCGATTCCCAGAAAGGCTCGTACCTGCTTCTTGCTGTTGGGACGTGGCCAACTCTGGATGGCCTCGACTTTGTTGAGTTGGGGTTTTATTACTCCCCTCCCAATGGTGTACCCAAGATATTTGGCCTCCTCCTGCCCAATGGTACACTTCTTGGGGTTAGCCGTAAACCCCGCTTCCCAAACAGAGTCCAGGACTGCTTGCACTTTTGGCAGATGTGAGGCCCAATCTGTGCTATGGACAATTACGTCATCCAGGTAAGCCGCAGCATACTTCCGATGGGGCCTCAGCATCTGGTCCATTTTCCGCTGGAATGTGGCCGGCGCATTCTGTAACCCGAACGGCATTCTTTTATATTGGAACGCCCCGTCTGGGGTTACAAATGCGGTTTTCTCTTTGGCCAATTTGGCCAGGGGGATTTGCCAATACCCTTTTGTGAGGTCAAGAGTCGTCATGTATCGGGCTGTTCCCAGCCGGTCGATCAACTCATCTATACGTGGCATGGGGTAGGTGTCAAATTTTGTAACTTTGTTCAACTGACGAAAATCGTTACAAAATCGCCAGCTCCCATCCGGTTTAGGCACCAACACAATGGGACTAGACCAATCACTTTGGGACTCCTCTATCACCCCTAAGTTCAGCATTTTCTGTACTTCCTCCCGTATTGCCTCCCGTCGGGCCTCTGGGATCCGATAGGGTTTTAACTTCACCCTTTCACCGGGCGGGGTAATGATGTCATGCTCTACCCCAGATGTTTGTCCCGGCAGCTCAGAGAATACCTCCTTGTTGCGAAGCACAAACTCCTTAACCTCCTGTTGTTGGGGTTGTGACAAGGTGGCTGCTATTCCAACCTCAGGAATCACGCAACCAGTTTGAGCTGGTGACCAAGTGTCTGCTACTAGGGACTCTCTATCCCTCCAGGCTTTCAACAGATTAACGTGATAGATCTGTTCGGGCTTTCGCCTTCCTGGTTGTCTGACCTTGTAATTCACTTCGCTCACTTTTTCCATTATCTCGTAGGGGCCTTGCCATTTGGCAAGGAATTTACTTTCAACCGTAGGGACGAGTACCAGTATCCTATCCCCCGGGGAAAAGGTACGGGTCTTGGCTCCACGGTTGTACACTCTCTGCTGTGCTAACTGCGCTTGGGCCAAATGTTCCTTCACGATGGGCATTACCTGTGCAATTCGGTCTTGCATCAGGGCGACATGCTCAATCACACTCCTGTGGGGAGAACTCTCACTTTCCCAAGTTTCCTTGGCAATATCCAACAGCCCTCTTGGGTGTCTCCCATACAGTAACTCAAAGGGGGAGAATCCCGTAGAGGATTGGGGCACCTCCCTAATAGCAAACATCAGATAAGGAAGTAGACAGTCCCAATCCTTTCCATCTCTATCCACCACTTTCTTCAACATTTGTTTTAGGGTTTTGTTGAATCTTTCAACCAGCCCATCGGTTTGGGGGTGATACACAGATTTACGTAATTGCGTCACTTTGAACAATTTACACAGCTCCTTCATAACCCGGGACATAAAGGGTGTACCTTGGTCCGTAAGCAGTTCTTTACAAATACCCACCCGGCTAAACACAAGAGATAGCTCTTTGGCTATGGTTTTGGCCGAGGTATTTCGGAGAGGGATCGCTTCTGGATAACGGGTGGCATAGTCCATTATAACTAATATGTACTGGTGCCCTCTAGCGGACTTGATTATAGGACCTACCAAATCCATGGCGATCCTCTCAAACGGGACCTCAATGATGGGTAGAGGGACCAGCGGGCTACGGAAATGTGGCATCGGGGCCGACCTCTGACACACAGGGCAGGAGGAACAATAATTTTCTGTCCTTCATCACCCCCGGCCAATAGAATCTCTGTAATACCCTCTCTCGGGTTTTCTCTGTCCCCAGATGACCTCCAAGAATGTGCCCATGGGCCAACTCCAACACCAACTTCCTGTAAGGTTTGGGCACCACAAGCTGCTCAACGGTTTCTTCTGCCCTTTTTGCCACCCGATACAGTAGGTCCTTCTCTACGCTGAAGTATGGGTAAGTGCAGGTATTATCTGGGTTCACTAACTCGCCATCTATTTTCACTACGTTTTCCCGTGCCTTTATTAGGGCGGGGTCTTTCAACTGTTCTGTGGCAAAGTTTTCCCTGTGAACCTCAAGATCAGAAAACTCCACAGACGGTAGGTTTTCGTCTGAGGAGGTGGGCTCCTCTCCAGTTTCTTGAGTCTCCCCTGCCAATACTGATAAGGGAAATTCCGGAGAGTCCTCACCACTCTCAGGGGAGTTCTGGCTATCACATTCCTGGTACATAGGGGCACCAGTGGGGGGCTCAGGATCATCCCACAGTTCCCAGAACTTCGGAAAATCCCTTCCCACAATGGCGTCATGCGGTAACTGAGATACTAAGCCCACTGGATGAGAGAGGGTACCTTTGGGGGTCTCGAAACACACTGTAGTCACTGGATACTCTCGGGTGTCCCCATGCACACAAATAACAGCTACCTTGCTATTCCCAGAGACCTCTGTTTTAACTAACTCAGCCTTTATCAGGGTCACAAGGCTACCTGAATCCAGCAATACCACAACATTTCTACCATTAACACACATTTTGCATAAATGTTTCTCAGTTCCTCGAATGGCAGTGCATGCGACTGTCGCACACAGCGACTGACGTCTGCCCATCAGAAAGTCACACTGCATGGGTTCCTCCACAACCGGGCAATTGGCTGCAATATGTCCCGCTTGCCGGCAGCGGTAGCAAACGATCCTTCTTGCCGCCTCTTGAGCCGCTGATTTCCCAGGCTGTTCTCGCCAAACTTGGGGTAGAGCTCCCACCCTCTCACTCTCTCCACCCTCACCCCTTGGAATCCTCTTATCCGCCCCTGGGGATGGTCTGGTCTTAGGGTGGAAAGTCCGAGTGTCTCTGGAAGAGGCCGTCAGGTTCTCTGTAGCCAAGTATTTCTCCACACGATCCACAAGACCATCGGCCGTCTCTGGGTCTCCATGGCTTACCCACTTTTGGATGGCAGTAGGAAGAGCTCTCAAAAACCGATCCATTATAACACGTTCCACAATCTTTGGTGCGGACAAAGTCTCTGGCTGTAGCCACTTTCTGCTCAGGTGAATGAGATCATACATTTGAGACCTGGGGGGTTTTCCAAGCTGGAAAGTCCAGTTATGCACACGCTGAGCCCGGACAGCCTGGGTGACACCCAGCCTTGCCAATATTTCAGCTTTTAGCATCACATAGTCTTTTGCTTGGTCAGGCTCTAGGTCATAGTAAGCCTTCTGCGATTCACCAGTTAACAGAGGAGCCACCAGTCCAGCCCACTGCTCCTCAGGCCACTTTTCTCTTTCAGCAGTCCTTTCAAATGTGGTCAAAAATACCTCTGGATCATCCTCTCCAGTCATTTTTGTCAATAAACGACTCACCCCAAAGGACGCGGTATTAGTGGGACGGCTTTCCTCACTGGTCTGCGGACGTTGCTGCATTACTGCTTCCATTTGTTGTAGTCTCTGCTCTTGCTTCTGTAACAGGTCTATGAAGCGGGCCTCAGATTGCTGCTGGGCTTGTTGCTGAGCTTCCAGACTCTGTTGGTGAGCTTGCTGCTGGGCTGCAAGGCTCTGTTGATGAGCTTGCTGCTGGGCTGCGAAGTTCTGTTGTTGAGCTGCAAGGCTCTGTTGATGAGCTGCAAGGCTCTTTTGCAAACCTGCATTTGTCTGCTGTTGATTGGCATTTGCTAGAGCCAGCTGCTTCAGTATCTCCTCCATGCTGGCTTAAAAAAAAACTGCCACTGGTTCTCCACCAACTGTGAGGGGGTTAGCTCGGCAGTGGGTGTGTGTGACCCCCGGGATGGGCTCCCCACACAAAAACAGGCCCAGCAAACGGAGGTTGTGGTTTTCAAAATCAAAAAAGGTGCGGTTTATTTTCTATTTACAGTGACAAAACACAGCAAAGCCAAAAGAAACATAAACAAAATAAATCCTGGTCAACTTGACCTCTGACTAAACATACAGGTTTCCTAACTAACAACTGGGATCAGCCTAGTGCTGTCCTAGTCCCTAAGTCCCTGGTTTTAAATGTCCAAGCAAATAGCCACACAGGCTTTGTCTCACCGCACAGGGGTTCACTCTCCCTAGACAGTCCACACAGGTCTGGGTCCAGGCATGAGCAAACACCTAATGAATCTGGGAGTTTTTATAGAGGCCTTAAACGAGCTGACAAGCTTCAGCTGGTCTCATCAACTCCCTGTCTGCACGACGCCCCACACTCTCCCTAGAGGTATGAGTCATCCATGAGCCCACTAGCCTCAGCTGGGCTTATACAACTCTCCACCTAGTTGTATAAGTCGGCGTAAAGCCTGAATCTGGGCGAAATATATCTACCCCCCTGGATGCAACCAGGTGACTTTACCTTCCTGCTGTCACAATAGGTACACCAGGAATGGCCTGCAGTGAGATGTAGTTGCACAAAGCTGGGATGTATATATATACTGAATATACTGCAACTAACTGAATCAACTGCCTGTCTGTAGTATATTAGGACGAGAACAACAGGAATGGTCTGCAGTGAGATCTAGCTGCACACTGTGCACAAGATACAGTACTTTATATACTGCAGCTACCTGATTCAACTGCCTGCCTGTAGTATATTAGGACGAGAACAAAAGGAATGGTCTGCAGTGAGATCTAGATGCACACTGTGCACAGGATACAGTACTTTATATACTGCAGCTAACTGAATCAACTGCCTGCCTGTAGTATATTAGGAAGAAAACAACAGGATAGGTCTGCAGTGAGATCTAGCTGAACACTGTGCACAGGATACAGTACTTTATATACTGCAGCTAACTGAATCAACTGCCTGCCTGTAGTATATTAGGAAGAGAACAACAGGAATGGTCCGCAGTGATATCTAGCTGAACACTGTGCAAAGGATATAGTACTTTATATACTGCAGCTAACTGAATCAACTGCCTGCCTGTAGTATATTAGGAAGAGAACAACAGGAATGGTCTGCAGTGAGATCTAGCTGAACACTGTGCACAGGATACAGTACTTTATATACTGGAGCTAACTGAATCAACTGCCTGCCTGTAGTATATTAGGAAGAGAACAACAGGAACGCTCTGCAGTGAGATCTAGCTAAACTGTATACAGTATACTGACTGAGTATACTGCAGCTAACTGAATCAACTGCCTGCCTGCAGTATATTAGGAAGAGAACAACAGGAATGGTCTGCAGTGAGATCTAGCTGAACACTGTGCACATGATACAGTACTTTATATACTGCAGCTAACTGAATCAACTGCCTGCCTGTAGTATATTAGGAAGAGAACAACAGGAATGGTCTGCAGTGGAGCTGAAGGCCCACGAGGGAGGAGTCTCTCAATGGCGCTGACACTGTGCCGGAGCACGTAGACGAGACATCAGGTCTCCAGCTCACTCCTCCTCAGGAGGATGAATAATGCTGCCTGAGCCCCGGAGTGTCGCCGCCGAACCACCCACTCACCTGCCCGCCTGCCCCCTCCCCGTCTACCCGCTTATACTGTCCGCCCGTACCGCATTGAACTTGTACTTACCCTTGCCGTCTGTGCGGTGGGATTCAGCGGGAGGGGGAGATCGAGGAGACCTGCAGCCAAGCAGCTAAGCAGACTATATGGAGAGGAGACGCTGCACGCCGCACACCGCATGAGACCCAGAGGACCTGGAGGGAGTACAGAGGTGGTGGAGGTCTGAGGGAGCCGGGGAGTGAGGGATCCGGAGACTGCCTGCCAGCAAACAGACTGAAGGAGAGAGCGAGCGCTCCCCCACGTTGAAGCTATCTCTTACCCTTCCAGACCTCCCCCTCTGGTATGCAAAGGTATGCGAAGGAAATCGCAGGGATTCTCCAGTATCTTTCCAGGTAGTGGTGAGTAATATAAAGTAAAGAAGACAAAGAGGTATGAAAGACAAAAAACCCATTGTTGAGTGAACATGAAAATGGACTATAAAATGCTCAGAGATTAGTTGAACTAGAGGGGTGAGCGGGCAGCAAATTTTAAGGAAACCCCCCCCCCCCCACATGCTGCTTGGCTTTTTTTCGTTCAATACCGGTGTAAGGAGCGCAGCAAATATAAATCAAAGGTCAAAGAAAGTGTATGGCAAGGAGTAAAGGAAGAGGTACAGATACCCGGTGATTATTGCCCTTAAACATCATATAATTTTGAAACTGGATGCTTCACTACATTAAACAAGAAATAAAGCGGTGATAAAACTGATTAAGGGATAATCGCTTTAAAGTAACCAACAGAGAATGAAGGAAAGTTGCATCATCTGTTATCATCTATTACCAGGTATCTCAGTTTTTTAGCTGCTGGGAACACTATACAAAAAGAAAAAAAGAAGCATACAAAACTGGCAATAGACGCACAAAATGGTTAACTGTGATCTTCCTCTGAAGTGTTGAACTGCAACGCGGGGCGGACAGTGAGATATATAAAAGTCTGTTGCCGCTTTTGTTTTAGTCTGTGTTGGTTTTGCCTTTTTATTTTTTTTGGAAATACGGCATTTCTTACCCTCAGATATCCTGGGGCTCTGTTCCGAGCCGTGCGGGATTGGTAAATACATAAAAGCAAAGGCAAAAAGAAAAAGAAAAAATCTATAGCTATTTGTTTTTCCGACAGAGAAGTACTGTGAATTGTGAACTGCCTGTAACCACAAGGGAGAAGAAAGAAAGGAAAGCGGGAAGGAAAGGGGGGAAAGAGGGGAAAAAAAAGGAGGGAAACAGCATAATGCCCCATACACACGATCATTTTTCATGCCGTTAAAAATGCCATTAAAAAAAATGGCCATTAAAAATGATCGTGTGTATGCTTTTTAACGACGTGAAAAACGGGCATTAAAAATTTCGAACATGCTCTCTCTTTTCACGTCGTTTTTCATGTCGTTTTTTTTAACTTTTTGAAATGTGTTGGGCCCATATTCCCATGTCAAATGCATAGTTAATTGGAAACATTAAAAGGGGAATGTGACGTCACTGATAAATTAGATGTATGCGCTGGTACCAAATGTTTTTTTTTTTTGAGGAATCTGATCAGATACAGAGTAGCATTTCAACTTATACATGGGGTATTTTGATTATTTCAGTTAGGTTCTGTTTCCGCTATTGCAACCCCAGATTTGCGTGATTTGCAGTGCGACTTTGCAATGCGATTTTTGATGCAATGTCATTCAAAAGTGTGAGAAAAGGTTGCACCGAAGTAGGAACAAAATAGTACAAGAACCTTTTTGTGTCGCTGCGACTTGAGTCGCACAAATTAAAACAAGGACCATTGAAATACATGGGTTTTTGACTTGTCATGCGACTTTGCACGTGTCAAGTCGCACAGCAACTCACAGTAGTGGAAACAGAGCCTTAGAGCCTTGGAGTCTGACTTTGGGGACTGTTTTAATTGTGTAATTGCCTATCCTTACGTTATTGAAGTTAAAAGGTATTGTTTTCTTTTCAGTATCGACAAATGTGATATAATTGCCCTGGGCTCCAGTGTTCAGTGAATGGTATTATGGTTTTGTTGATGTTGAGAAAAAAAAAAAAGGGAACTTTTGCATTGTATAAGGACATTGCCTGTTACAAGACAAGGGAATGGATATTTGTGCAAATGGTTTTAATTTGTGTTTAGGCTGTATGAACAATGATTGGGGATTTAAAAATGTTTGATTTTCATTTTTATGGTTAAATACAATTTTAGGGCTGGGTTCACACATATGCAGTGCGAGTTTGAGCTCTGCTTTCACAGCTAATTAACAAAGTAGTTGTTCAGCGCTTCATGTCAGTTTTTGATCAGGATCAGGTCAGGATTTTATACTGTTCACAACTGAATGACATGTGCGATTCAGAAGTGTTCCCATAGAAGTCAATGGCCCTGAATTTGCATGTAAGCCGGACCGCACTGCCTAGAAAACTCACACTTTTTGGGTAGTGCGGAGTGCGAATGCACCGCAGGTGTGTGAGCCAGCCTCATCCAAGGAAGTTATGTATTCCTGGCGCTACGCTAGAGGAATTGTGGTTGGTAAAAAAAAAAGGAAGTAACTTAAGGTTTGTGTAATCCTATGCACTAGGGAAAAATACGAGAGAAAAAAAAGTAATGGTAAAAGGTGCTTAAAAGATGTTCAAAGGGCAAATATGGAAAACATTTCTAAATGAAGAATGAATGGAGTGGCCAAATGGATGTGAATAAAAGGAGAAAGTGGTTGTATCGTGTTTAATGAATGCACAAGGTATTATTTGATTAGTAAAATATCTTAAGTGTTTGTTTAAAATGTACACAAAGAGTCGTCTTATATTGTGTTTTCTTGTTCAGGGAGTAAAAGTTATTAGGCCCATGTTCCTGCTAATATATATTTCTCTAAAAGTTTGGGTTAAGTAACCAGGATACACGAAATACATTGCTGCATATATTGAGTCCATGAGGTACTAAAATATGATGGGAAAGTTTGTTTGAATAACAGTCAGAGTGACTATTCTGGATATATTTACCTTTTGAATTCCCAGAGTTTCAATCGTGAAGATATGTTAATGATGTAATGAAGTTTATCCATCAATTTTTTGTTTGTTGCTGATGATCAGATATATTTGAAAAGTTAGGAGGCTGACTTCTGAGTCAGAATATGTGTTTGGGTAAAATGTTCTGTTCTGAGTTCCTCGGGTCCACTTGGGTCCCGGGGATAGAAGAAACTAAAGTTGTTTAAGTTTTATTGAAGTCCTGCTGTAATACTGGATTAGAAAAAATATTTAGTTTAAACATATTGAATCTATATAATGAAGACTGTTGCTGAGAAACATTTTATATTTCTGCATGTAATAAGGAATATTATGTTTAATACCTCCAATGGTTAAGGCCTTAATTGATCAGATAGATTCTGTGATTATTCATGTTGGATGAGGAATATCTGCCCCAGCCAGCCAGAAGAAATGCCCATCCCATTCCTACCCTATACCCCATTTATACCCTGCCTTATACCCTATCCGGATGAAGAGATGACTACAGCTTTTACATGGAAATCTTCATTGTTCATCTTCGTTGTTCATCTTCGTTGTTCATCTTCATTGTTCATCTTTGTTGTTCAAATGCCTTGGGAGATGCTGAGATGAGTAAAGGCGGACACCTGTTGGAAAATATTCCTGGAATGACAACTTGAGGGTTAGCCATGACGCACGCCCAAGGTCTATGAAAGTCCAGTGAGCATCACAATGAGTGATACAGATACGCCAGCCTGAAGCCCAAGTCTAGCCCAATGCATCAGTTCCCATCTGTCTGTGGATATCGAGTTCTATCCTTACAAAGAGGCAGGGTTTTGGGGTAGAAGGATCTCTGTAAAATATGGATAAACACAGAATCGAACCAAAAGTTTTGGGAAAAGTTTAGGAGAATGAGAATTATAATGTGGACATTTCTTTTTCCTTCCCTTTCATGAATTTATTGGACATTCAGAAGCCATACAAGAGATTTTTTTTGTGCTTTTCTTTGGGACAATTTTTTATTTTGGCCTAAAGGCTGTCATGCCCCTCCCACTTGCTTTTAAGGACTGTCACGCCCCTCCCCCCTTTGTATTTCATGGACAATTGCTATGAAGCTGAGATTATCTGTTTATTGTTCTCTATTTTTACATGCTTAGGATAATGATACATTTATGAGAAAGTAGTCCAGGTGAATGTTGGGGGCTTCAGGGTTTGTGATTATCACATTCGTGATAAAAGAGGGGATTGTAATAGAATGTATAAATAATCAACTCCATTTTAAGTAGAAATGAACTTTGACATACTTAGCTTAACCGAATAGAGTCACACCCTGCTACTGATAGTCATTGTGATTAAGCCTGTTCATGCAGTAGCCTGATTGTCAGCAGTATAATATAAGATAAGAATATACTGAGTTTGTATAATTTTTAGAAACGTATGTGTTAAGACATAGCCCCTCCTATCTTTCTTTTACATATAAGCCACTCTAAAAAATCAATAAAGCCCAGAGATCTAATGAACACACTCAAATCCGTTTCCAAGTGTCATTTTGATTTCTCACGGATCCGGGGGTCACTGAAAATGATCTTGCATTTACCTGAAGTACACCTGGGTGGCGATATCACCTGCTTCAGTCTGCAACGTTTTTTTCCATGGCAGTCGCCTCTGTATTATGTGTGTGTTTTTTTCCTGTTTGTTCCATGCCCCCTGCTGCTCCCCAAATGGCTGCTGGAACGCATCTGCGTCCCAGCTCGCCGCGGTAATCCGTATTACGGGTGCCGCTGCCGCTCGCGCATGCGCGGTGCCCGCTCTCTGAGCGAGGCTTGGTTCGCGCATGCGAGGTCCAGCGGTTTTTTCCAGCGGCCGCGCAGGCGCCGAGGATGGCTTCTCCACCGCGCATGTGCGATGTGTGGTCGGCGGTGACATCACAGGCAGGCGGGGGATTTAAAGCTGTTACTCGCCTATGTCATTTGGGATTTCCCCTGACAGGCGAGCAGAGGCAACACAACAGCTTTCCCAGGTTAGTGTGCTATTGTATTCTTAAGGGAGATGAGTGGAATGTTCATTCTTTTGGTGCAGGCTTAAATGTATATATTTAAATTTACAATGCATTGTGTGATTTTTGTGGTATGATGAGTACCTTTTAAAGGGCAAGTTACATGTTTTTATATGAAATTATAGGTTTTCTTAAATCAACCTGTCGCTATTGTGACGCTTTTACAAGTTATGGACAATTCCCCGCTTGCATGTGGCCAGCCCTCACGCACAAGGTATGTGCGGGAGAGGGGAGGGGCTTGGGGTACAGTCGCAAGTCTTGGTGTTACTTGACGGCTTGTCTTTTCCTCCCAAATCTGTTTTCTTTTAGCCCTTCCGGTCAGGATCCTCAGACCAAAACGGACCTTGCCAGGCCGCATCACTCGTCAGCTTCAAAATCCAGACGTGATTCTCCGTCTGCATCTCACCACCAGAGGGGACGCTCCCATTCCTCCTCCAGACACCGCTCCCACCGCCATGACAGTCGCTCTGATCGGAGAGCCTGCTGGGGATGTGGCACACGAGTCCCAGAGGGCAAATCATTATGCAGTCATTGCTATGCCCATGCGGTTGGGGAAAAAGAGACAGAGGATCAACGGATCGAGTCTCTAGTGAAAAAGGTGGTGCAACGCTCTCTGAAAGAGATGGATACTTCCCACACACAGAGCCAGTCCAGCGCTACTCGATCTGGCTCCCCGGCTGATGTGGTCCGTGAAGTCCCAGGACCTTCCCAGCCCTACGCATCCTCGCCTCTTCCCTCGGAAGGAGAATTAGAGAGTGATGAAGAGAGTGTGGAATTTGATTTCTCTCAAGTTACTCCGCTTATCAAGGCAGTCAAAGAGGCCCTTATGTGGGAAGACCCATCTACTCCCCCAGCTAAGCAGAATTTTTTTTTCAAGCGCCTGGGGAAAGAGCGCCCAAGTTTTCCGCTTTTAGCCAAACTAAAGGGCATCTTTGATGAAGAGTGGAGCAAAGTGGACAGGAAGTCCTCTTTGACAAGCAAAGCCTCCAGGATGTATCCCTTCAAAACAGACGAGGTAAAATACCTGGAGAACATTCCTTCTGTAGACGCAGCTGTAATGCGTCTTGCCAAACACGTCACGCTCCCGCTAGACGATGCAGTTTCCTTTAAGGACAGTCTTGACAGAAGAATGGATCAGGAACATGGGCCCAGAAAAACCTGGCCAATATTTCGGCAGTTTTCATTCCGGGAGTCCAGAACTCCCAGGCAGACTTCCTCTCACGCATTCGCCTAGACAACAACGAGTGGTCCCTCCATGTACAGTCATTCAACTGGATTCTGTCTCTAGGGGTCAATCCCGAGGTGGACCTATTTGCTTCCCCTTACAATTACAAGGTAATGAAGTTCTACACTCGGGGACGTTGCAGCCAGGCATACGGAACGGATGCCCTGATGGACAGATGGAGGTTCAAGAGGGCATACGCCTTTCCCCCGATCCCGATAATTCTCAAATTCCTATGGAGACTTCAAGCGGAATCAGTGGAAGTAACAGTGGTGGCTCCCTACTGGCCGAATAGACCCTGGTTCCCCCTCTTGATCCAGCTGAGCCACCGGGACCCAGTACCTCTTCCTCTCAGGCCGGACCTTCTCTCTCAAAGGTCACTTCTACACCCTTGTCCGGCATTGATGAGACTGATGGTCTGGTTCTTGAGAGGGAGAGGCTGGAATCCCTTGGTTGCGCCTCTAGAGTGATTTCTACTCTGCTAAGCTCAAGAAGGGCAAGTACCAACAAAATTTATGGAAGAATCTGGGCAAGATTCGTTGAATTCTCCTCTGCTTCAGGGAGGCCCTTCAGAAATCCAGGAGTTCAAGATGTTCTCAGTTTTCTTCAAACTGGACTAGACTTACCCTTATCTGTCAGTTCTTTGAGAGTTCAAGTCTCGGCTTTATTAGCTTTCTCTGGGATCTCATGGGCAGTCCATCCCTTGGTCCAGCAATTTTTCCGGGGAGCATCAAGAATTAAGCCTCAAAGGAAGCCAAGATTCCCCAAGTGGGATCTTCCTCTCGTCCTAGATTCCTTGTCTGGACTCAGTACGACGGGGCCCTCCCCGTCCTCCATTAAGGACTTTTCAGCAAAAGTAGCCTTCTTAGTTGCCATCACCTCAGCTAAGAGGGTCTCGGAGATCGGTTCACTGGGTCATGAAGAACCTTTTCTTACCTTCTTTCCAGATCGAGTAGTCCTTATACCCTTATTGGGTTCAAATCTGAAAGTGTCTTCAGTATTCCACGAGAATCAGGAAATTGTCCTTCCTACATTCAAAACTCCGGAATCTAATGATACTCATCCACTGGATATAGGAAAAATCCTCAAAGAATATTTGGAAATTACTTCTCCCTTCAGAAGGTCAGATCATCTATTCGTACTGCATTCAAGCAGCAATAAAGGGAAAAAAGCTTCAATCAGGACAATTGCATCCTGGATTGTCCAAACAATCCAACAAGCTTATAGGGCTAAGGGCTTGGCTCCTCCACAGGCGGTGACTGCACACTCCACCAGAGGGATGGCAGCTTCTTGGGCGGCAGCCCGACATGTGGCTCCAGATGTCATCTGCAAAGCAGCCTCGTGGGCTTCTATCAATACGTTAAAGGCCCATTACTGCATTGAGCCTGCATCACTGTCTTCTGTTAATTTTGGGTTAAGAATCCTGTCGGTTGACGGGACAAATTAAAGCTATTTTCTGTTCAGCATACCCACCCGTGTGGTCTGGCTAGTTATTTCCCACACGTAGGCTGCCATGGAGTCTGTCAGGAAAACTGAAAATTTATTACCAAATACTTACCGTAATTTTCCTTTCCTGATGGACTCCATGGCAGACGGAGTTCCCACCCAAAAAGAAAATAATATTAAAAGTATGAAAATAAGTGTCCAAAGAGTCGGCTAGTTACGGAACACAGTACTGAGAGGTGAGTTTACTTTTATGGGTATGGGGTCCTATAGCATTGGAGAGGAGGCGGGGTTAACCCACACGTAGGCTGCCATGGAGTCCATCAGGAAAGAAAAATTACGGTAAGTATTTGGTAATAAATTTTCCGTTTTCCCAGCATGTCTGATTGGGAGGAAAAATGGTATCTCGGCAAGACTGAGATTTATCGAAGAGATACCCGAGTTTTGTAGAAAGCTAGAAATTCCCATACCAGATAACTAAACAGAACAAATAGAGAGAAAGTGGGGTGTTGTGTTTTTCCTTCGTCCTTTTTTTTTTTCGGGTTTTTGTGGCAACAGGGAGGGTGAGGGGTGGAGGGGGTGGAGGAAGGGGAGAGGAATGAAACAGAAATAAAATGATACAAGGGAAGGGCTTGGAGACCTGGATTTGTTTACTGCACTGGCATCATCCCCTTAGTAGTAAGGGGGTGGGGATCAACGGTGCCGAGCAGAACTCCACCTCGGGCTTAGGGTGCAGAGTACCTTAAGTGGTACTAAGGAGAAAAGCCTGCACCAAAGACAATGAGGTCAAGACCCCAACAAGGGAGGGGGGAGGAGGGAGGGAGAGAGGGAGGAGGGGGGTGGGGGTGGGAGGAAAAGGGCTATACTTATTCTGGGTGGAAGAAGGGGGGATGGAGGGTGAGGGAGGGATACGGGGTGGGAGGGGAGGGGGGTGGTAGGAAGGGAAAAGGGATCTGGATCTGTACCTTCGAGGGAGAGAGAGGAAGATAAAAAAAAAAAAGAGAGACTTAAATGACTGACGTAAACTGTATTACATATAACGTAAGAGGTCTCAACTCTCCAGAAAAAAGGCACATGATATTAAGGGAGTTGGAAAGGTATGCCGCTGAAATTGTTTTTCTCCAGGAGACACATCTAGCTCTAGAGTCTAATACAAAACTATACTCGCGTGCGATCCCAACCTGGTACTATGGAGACTCCCCAAATAAAAGATCCAAGGGAGTAGCCATAGGTATAGGGAAGAACATAAGTTTTATAGTAGAAGATAGAAGTACCGACCCTGAGGGCCGTTATCTGTTCCTAAAGGGGAATTTACAGGGGAAAAAATACACATTAGCAAATGTGTATTGTCCAAATAACCAACCCAAAAAATATCTGAATGGGATCCTAAATGCTCTAATGGATTTTAAACAAGGTCATGTAATTCTCGCAGGGGATTTCAATTTGTCAATGGAACATAGACTCGATAATACATCTGGTGCACCGATAAGAGATAGTAAACAACTAAATTTGGTTAAAAAAAATATATATAATCATCAATTAGTAGATCCATGGAGGGTGGCTCACCCTAGTAAAAAAGATTATACGTACTATTCAACGGTGCACGATACGTATGCGAGATTGGATCATATATTAATTGACCAAGAGCTCCTGGAACAGGTCGTGGATGCCTCTATAGGAGTTAGGTCAATTTCAGACCATGCCCCCGTAGTAGTAAAAATAAGATTTAACAATATAGGACAAAGAAAGGGTACATGGAGCCTAAATGAGGACCTCTTAGATAACAAGGAAGTAGGTGAGATAATATCAAAGGAAATAAACAATACTCCAGAAGTAAGTGTAGCTACGATATGGGAAGCACATAAGGCTTACATAAGAGGAAAATTGATAGCCATAGGAGCAGGGGAAAAAAAGAAAGAGATCGGAATAGGAAAAATGTAATAAAGGAACTGAACGACCTGGAACAAAAAGATAAAAAACAGGTAGACAGGGAAATACATGAACAGATAATAATTAAGAGAGGCCAATGGAGACTTAATGGAACAGGAAACCAGGAAAATATTTAAAAATGTAGCAAAGGAAAGATACGAGTGGGGAAATAAGCCTGGGAAATATCTAGCGAGAATAGCAAAGGGGAAAAAAACTTCAAACTATATTGATAAAATAAAAAAACAGAAAGGAGAGATGAAATTTAAAACATCTGAAAAAGCAGAAATATTTAAGACATATTATAATACATTATATTACATTAGAGTGAAAGAGACACAACAGGAAGAGGAAAATAGGAAACTTAGAATACAGGAATACCTAGAGCAAACTAACTTACCAAAGATAACAACTGATAGTGCCGAGAGTTTAGAAGACCCAATTACGCAAGAAGAAATAAATAAAGCCCTCCAAGAAACAGCAGGGGCGAAAAGTCCAGGACCCGATGGATTTCAGATTAAGTATTATAAAAAAATTAAAAACAGTTGGTCCCAGAGCTATGCAACTATTTTAATAGAATAGGGGAAGATATAGAAATAAGAAATGAATCTCTTCTTGCCAATATTTCTATTATACCAAAAATAGGAAAAGATGGAACTATATGCTCCAACTACCGACCCATAGCGTTAATGAATACAGACATTAAGTTATACACAAAAGTGCTAGCAACGAGATTGAAAATCTTAATGCCTGAACTAATTAACGCAGATCAGGTGGGTTTGTGGCAGGGAGGGAAGGGAGAGATAATAGTATAAGAACCCTATTATTAATTCAGAAAGATAAGAGAGGAAACCCCCAGTCGTACTCATGTCAATAGATGCAGAAAAAGCATTTGACCGAGTCGACTGGGGGTTTATGATGGACACACTTAGGTATGTAGGTCTGGGACCAAAATATATGAAATGGATTAAAAACTTGTATACCCACCCAACGGCTAGGGTAAAGGTAAGCGGGAGTGTGTCGTCGGTATTTGAGATGTATAATGGAACGAGACAAGGGTGCCCGTTCTCACCCCTCCTGTACGTGTTGGCACTAGAACCATTACTGTCAAATATACATAATAGTCGAGATATAGGGGGAGTGAGAATTGGAGAGAAGGAACATAAAGTGGCCGCGTATGCAGACGACATACTCCTATACCTAACAAAGCCAAGGTTGTCATTGCCCAATGTGATCAAAGAAATAAAAAAATATGGGGAGCTCTCAAATTTGAAGATTAATCCAATTAAGACAGTAATCTTGAACTTAGGTATAGACAAAGAGGAAGAAAGATTATTACAGAGGGAATTCCCGTTTACTTGGGAGAAAAAATCTTTAACATACCTAGGAATTAAAATAACACCAAGCAAGAAGGACTGTACCCGGCCAACTTTATTCCCTTATTAAACTAAATCAAAACAGAATTAAAAAATACCTCTAAGAGACCCATTACATGGATAGGAAGAATAAACATATTAAAAATTATGATCCTACCAAAAGTGATATATAAGCTTCAGATGCTTCCAATAGAAATACCCCAATTTTTCTTTAAACTGATTAGAACGATTATTTTGAATTACATATGGCAAGGTAAAAAGGCCAGAATTAAATATACACTGTTAATCCGGGGGAAAAAAAGGGGGGGGATGGCCCTACCAGATTTAAAAAGATATCACAAGGCGATTATATTAGCCAGATTAGTGGAATGGGCGAATCCACACACAAAAAAGAAGTGAGCACAAATGGAAGACACCTTAAGTAAGACGCATTTTAAAAAAACATATGGATACCACCGAAATTTAGAGCACTAGGTAAAGAAACACATAATATAACTAGAAAGGTATTTAAAACATGGGACACACTCTATAGACACGAAAAATGGAAATATAATTCTCCATTAATCCCACTATCAGACACAGAATTTTTTAAACCAGGAAACGGTACATGATTGGGAAAACAAATGGGAATTGCACAATTAAAGGATATTACCTCACTAGGAAAAATAATGCCAAAACAGGAACTAAACAAGAAGCACGGGTGGAACCAACTTGGTGACTGGGAATATCTGCAAATAAAACACTTAGTAAGCACTATCCCACAACCAATTAGAAACGAAAAAACGCTAACCCCCATAGAAAAGATATGTAGTATAGAGAAGCCTCTGAGGCATGGTATATCGCAGGTACAGTATATAAAATATTAACAGACTTAGAAACGGAAGGATCATTACCCTTCGTAGAAAAATGGAGTCAAGATCTAGGTAAAGAAATAGAGGAAAAACAAATAATAGAATCAGTTTATAGTTTTGCATCTGACATAGCGACGATAGAAACAAATTATAGAAACTTGGTACGCTGGCATTTGACCCCAGAGAGAATGAACAAAATACATCCTAACAACTCCCCATTGTGTTGGAGGGGATGTGGGCATCTAGGAACGACAATTCACATGTGGTGGGAATGCCCAAAAATAGAGGAGTACTGGACTGAAATCCTGGATTATATAGAAATAGTAACCGGAGAACAAATTTTACAAAATGCCTGGATATGCCTATTCCACAGCACAAATAAAACAAAGAAACAATACAGAAAAACGTTAGTCCCATCCCTGCTAAACGCGGCAAAGGGGTTAATTCCAAGAAATTGGTTATCAATAAGAAAGCCAACCATAAAAGAATGGATACAGCAAGTGGACTATATCGCAGAGATGGAATACCTGAGCCGGGGAGAGCAGGGAAGGGGGGAAAGTAATAGAGTAAAATGGGAAAAATTGAGAAATTTCAAACTGTCAGATAAATATGCGAAGGGAATGACAGAAAAAGATAAACAATAAAACAGAGTAAGAAAGAAAAAGGAGAGAAGGAGAAAGGAAAGTAGAAGGAAAAAAGGCAAGGAAAGAGGGAGGAGAAAAAGCAGAGGAAAGAGGAAGGAAAGGGCAGACCCGGGGGGGGGGGGGGTGGGGGGGAGTAGAGTAGAGAGGGGAGGGGGAAATAGGGGAAACAGGGTAATAAGGGAAGATTAGGAAAAATTTATATATTTGTATGTTTTGAATGATGAAGCTGTATTACACCAATGTGGGTGTGTGCTGTATAATTTTAACAGTCTTTCCAATAAAGAGTAAATAAAATAAAAAAAATAAAAAAAGGAATGGTCTGCAGTGAAATCTAGCTGAACACTGTGCACAGGATACAGTACTTTATATACTGCAGCTAACTGAATCAACTGCCTGCCTGTAGTATAGTAGGAAGAGCACAACAGGAATGGTCTGCAGTGAAATCTAGCTTCACAGGATACAGTATACTGACTAAATATACTGCAGCTAACTAAATAAACTGCCTGCCTGTAGTATATTAGGAAGAGAACAACAGGAACGCTCTGCAGTGAGATCTAGCTAAACTGTATACAGTACACTGACTGAATATACTGCAGCTAACTGAATCAACTGCCTGGCTATAGTATATTAGGAAGAGAACAACAGGAATGGTCTGCTGTGAGATCTAGCTGAACACTGTGCACAGAATACAGTGCTTTATATACTGCTGCTAACTGAATCAACTGCCTGCCTGTAGTATATTAGGAAGAGAACAACAGGAATGGTCCGCAGTGAGATCTAGCTGAACACTGTGCACATGTCAGGAATGGTGTCATTACCGGGCTCACCTGCTGGTGGCACTGTTGCATCCAGCACCAGTGGGTGTAGTTCTGGTGGCCACCAGCGGGTGTCTCCCCACCAAGACTTTCCACCAGCCATCAAGCACACCTGATCTGGGTCTGCTGGACTATATAAGCCCGCCCTTAACCAAGCTCATTGCTCCAGAATTCCTTCTGTAAGCCTGCTCCCTGCCTGAACCTGATCCGTTGTCTGAACCTGAACCTGATCCGTTGTCTGAACCTGAAACTGATCCGTTCCCTACCTAGTCCTGGACTCTGATCCTTGTACCCTGTCCCCTGAGACCTGTCCCCTGATACCAGCTCCCCCTTGCTGACTGCTCCCAGTACCTGGCCTTCTGCTCCCCTTGTCTCTCATCCCTGCCTTGTTCATGTATGTGTGTTCTCTTTTGTACATATTAGTTAGCTAGTTAGATTAGGTTGTTTTTGGGGTTGTTGTGTTCTTTTGTATTTGTTTCTTGCTTATGGTTTGCTGTGGTTTTGTTTACACGTGTGTCTTTATCTTTAATAAATATTTATATTTTTCACTTACTCTGTTCCTGATTCCTTAATGTGCAGCCCAATGATCTGACCACCTGTATTGGATGTCTGTGTATAGCATCCTCGTGACAGAATTCTGGAGCCATACAATCAGATCGGCTGCACCTGGGAATTGGGTCTGAGCACTTGTTAAAATTACTGAGATGGAGGGGGACGATATTTTTTATCTTTCGCTCCTGGCAACAGATGACAGAGATTTCTGTTATCAGACACTAAGAGAATATACCAGAGAACAGTTATTAGAATGCATCCGCATAGCTCACGTTTTTGTGGATCAGGGCAATTTTGTGTTTGAGGATGTGCAAGCTTTGATTTGGATCTGTACAGAGTTGGCCCTGTCTGATGCCTCTAGTAGAACTGACGATTATACACCTCCTTTTAATGCAGCTCAAGTAGAATCTTTGGTGTGGCTGTTGGAGGATGACTAAGGCCTCGTACACACGGCCGAGATTCTCGTCGAAAAAAACATGTCGTTTTTTTCGACGAGATTCTTGGACAAGAAACTTGTCCCGGCCGAGTGTACACACGCTCGATTCAAAGAACCCGCGGTTCTTTGAATGGAGCGTACACAGTGACGTCATCGACTACGACGAGCATGCGCTCGTCACATTCGATGCCGTCGCCGCCATCTTGGTATACCCTACCTATGCCTAGGAAGCTACCGCGCATGCGTCGAATTCATTTCGAACATGCGCGGGCTTCCGGGAGGACAGGTAAGTGTACACACACTCACTTTTCTCGTCGAGAAACATGCCGACGAGAATCTCGACGAGAAAATAGAGAGCAGGATCTCTATTTTCTCGTCGAGATTACTTGTCGGTTTTCTTGACGAGAAACCATACACACGAACGAGTTTCTCGGCAAGACATCTCTGCCAGCAAGTTTCTTGCTGGTTCTTGCCGAGAAACTCGGTCGTGTGTACGAGGCATCAGCCTTTTTCCATGAGCAGTACTCAGCTTGTCCTGAACAGGTGCTTGCAGCATGTATTGATTCAGTGCAGTCTCTGGTCAGACAAGCAGTGTGCAAACCTGATTTTGTGAAACCCTTATTACAGGCCTGTTCAAGTTTGTTGTACTCAGCCCCTGTCAGCTCCCAACCATCCATTTCCATGGCTAGACACCAACCTGCTGGGATGTCTTCCTCTCTTTTTTCCCCAATTCCCACTTTCGCTGAACAATACACCCAGCTAACAATGAAGTACCAGTACCCTGTTTCCTCCTGCTGCACTTACCCTGCCTTTAACCCTTCTGCTTCTTCTCTGCTGGCTCCATCAGTTCCTCCAAAGCCCCCTTCAAAGTCTGCACCCTCTGTTTCACCATCCCTCCGCTCTTCTCCGCTACCAGCTATATCCAATACCTGCAGTCCTATTTCCACATATAAATCCTCAGTGGCTAAACCAAAGAAAAAAAAGAAGTATTTCCCAACCCACTTAATCCTACCACTATCCCAACCTGCCTCCACACCCACCAACCTGCTCCAGCCTGCGTTCATGCCAGCTGAACCTGACGATCTACCTAAATCTGCCAACCCTATGCCTGTTACCCAGTCTGACGTCCCAGTGCCCTTTACCCAGCCTGAAGTTCCTGTGCCAGTTTGCCAGCCTGAAGTTCCCGTGCCAGTTTGCCAGTCTAAAGTTCCCGTGCCAGTTTGCCAGGCTGGCAAACTGGCACGGAAACTTCAGGCTGGCAAACTGGCACGGAAATTTCAGGCTGAAGTTTCCGTGCCAGTTTGCCAGCCTGAAGTTCCCATGCCAGTTTGCCAGCCTGAAGTTCCCGTGCTAGTTTGCCAGCCTGAATTTCCCGTGCCAGTTTGCCAGCCTGAAGTTCCCGTGCCAGTTTGCCAGCCTGAAGTGCCCGAGCCAGTCTTCCAGGCCGAAGTGCCCGAGCCAGTCTTCCAGGCTGAAGTGCCAGTCTTCCAGGCTGAAGTGCCAGTCCTCCAGGCTGAAGTTCCAGAGCCCGTCTTCCAGGCTGAAGTGCCCGTCTTCCAGGCTGAAGTGCCCGAGCCAGTCTTCCAGGCTGAAGTGCCAGTCTTCCAGGCTGAAGTTCCCAAGCCCGTCTTCCAGGCTGAAGTGCCCGTCTTCCAGGCTGAAGTGCCAGTCTTCCAGGCTGAAGTGCCCGAGCCAGTCTTCCAGGCTGAAGTGCCAGTCTTCCAGGCTGAAGTGCCCGAGCCAGTCTTCCAGGCTGAAGTGCCAGTCTTCCAGGCTGAAGTGCCCGAGCCAGTCTTCCAGGCTGAAGTGCCCCTGTTTGCTGCCCAGCCTGACGTGCCCCTGTTTGCTGCCCAGCCTGACGTGCCCCTGTCTGCTGCCCAGCCTGACGTGCCCCTGTCTACTGCCCAGCCTGACGTGCCGCTGTCTGCTGCCCAGCCTGACGTGCCCCTGTCTGCTGCCCAGCCTGACGTGCCCCTGTCTGCTGCCCAGCCTGACGTGCCCCTGTCTGCTGCCCAGCCTGACGTGCCCCTGTCTGCTGCCCAGCCTGACGTGCCCCTGTCTGCTGCCCAGCCTGACGTGCCCCTGTCTGCTGCCCAGCCTGACGTGCCCCTGTCTGCTGCCCAGCCCGAGGTGTTCCTGTCTGTTGCCCAGCCCGAGGTGTTCCTGTCTGCTGCCCAGCCTGAGGTGTTCCTGTCTGCTGCCCAGCCCGAGGTGTTCCTGTCTGCTGCCCAGCCTGAGGGGTTCCAGCCTGCTGCCCAGCTCGACAACCCGGAGCCTGTTGTCTGCCCGGATGTGCCCGCTGTCCAGTCTGCTGCTCCAGCGCCCGCTGCTCACTCAGATGTCCCAGAGCCTACTGTCTTGCTTGGTGATCCTGTACCTGATATCCAGCCTCACGATCCAGTTCCTGATGGCCCCATTCCTGATATTCTGCCTGGTGGTTCCTTTACTGCTGCCCAGCCTAATGACCCGGAGCCCGATGCCCAGCTTAATGATATGGTCCCTGCTAAACCTATTCCCGATGCCCAGCTGGCCGCTGATGTCTTCCTGATGGATGCCCTCTTTTCCGCTGTTTTAATCCTGCTTGTCACCCAGCCTGAATGTAATGCCCCTGCGTGGTCTGCCTCCAATGGGTTCTTGCCCGTTGCCCTGCTAATTTTCATTTCCAGATCTAGACCTCCTGACCCTGGTGGTGGGATGCGTGTCCTATTTTCAGACTCTAGTGGCACGTCCCCCCAGTGAACTAAAGGACTCTGGCCTAGGAAGTGCGAAGAAGTCCGCAGACTCAGTAGGGAAACTTTTTAGGGGGTTTCCGTATCCACTCGGACTGTCAAACCAAGGGCTGAATGGAGTGTCCGGAGGCCACTCCTTAAGGGGGGGGAACTGTCAGGAATGGTGTCATTACCGGGCTCACCTGCTGGTGGCACCGTTGCATCCAGCACCAGTGGGTGTGGTTCTGGTGGCCACCAGCAGGTGTCTCCCCACCAAGACTTTCCACCAGCCATCAAGCACACCTGATCTGGGTCTGCTGGACTATATAAGCCCGCCCTTAACCAAGCTCATTGCTCCAGAATTCCTTCTGTAAGCCTGGTCCCTGCCTGAACCTGATCCGTTGTCTGAACCTGAACCTGATCCGTTGTCTGAACCTGAACCTGATCCGTTGTCTGAACCTGAACCTGATCCGTTGTCTGAACCTGAACCTGATCCGTTCCCTACCTAGTCCTGGACTCTGATCCTTGTACCCTGTCCCCTGAGACCTGTCCCCTGATACCAGCTCCCCCTTGCTGACTGCTCCCAGTACCTGGCCTTCTGCTCCCCTTGTCTCTCATCCCTGCCTTGTTCATGTATGTGTGTTCTCTTTTGTACATATTAGTTAGCTAGTTAGATTAGGTTGTTTTTGGGGTTGTTGTGTTCTTTTGTATTCGTTTCTTGCTTATGGTTTGCTGTGGTTTTGTTTACACGTGTGTCTTTATCTTTAACCACTTCCCGCCCAGTCAATAGCAGATTGACGTCCGGGAAGTGGTTCTGTTATCCACCCTGGACGTCATATGACGTCCTGCGGGATAACAGCCGCCGCGCGCCCGGGGGGGCGCGCATCGCGGCGATCGGTGGAGCGGTGGGTCAGTCTGACCCACCGCTACACTGATCTCGGTAAGAAGCCTCCGTCGGAGGCTTTTTACCACGTGATCAGCCGTGTCGAATCACGGCTGATCACAATGTAAACAGGAAGAGCCGTTGATCGGCTCTTCCTCACTCGCGTCTGACAGACGCGAGTAGAGGAGAGCCGATCGGCGGCTCTCCTGACAGGGGGGGTTTGCGCTGATTGTTTATCAGCGCAGCCCCCCCTCGGATACCCACACTAGACCACCAGGGAAGCCCCCCAGGACCACCAGGGAAGCCCCAATCATGTGGATGGCCCCCATGGCCATCCACATGTAGTAAAAATAAATAAATAAAATAAAAACATTAAAAAAAATATGCCAAGCAGTGCCCACAAATGGGCACTGACTGGCACTTTCACAATGTGTGGTGGCTGGCATTGCTGGGCACCAGTGCCACCAATGCCACCTACTAGTGTCCATCAGTGCCACCTATCAGTGCCCATCCGTGCCAATCTGTGCCCACCTATCAGTGCCCTCCATGCCACCTATCAGTGCCACCCATAAGTGCCCATCAGTGCCGCCCATGAGTGCCCATCAGTGCCGCCTATGAGTGCCAATCAGTGCCGCCTATGAGTGCCAATCAGTGCCGCCTATGAGTGCCAATCAATGCCACCTATGAGTGCCCATCAGTGCCGCATACCAGTGCCACATATCAGTGCCCATCAGTGCCGCCTATCAGTGCCCATCATCAGTGCCCATCAGTGCCACCTCATCAGTGCCACCTCATTGGTGCCACCTCATCGGTGCCCATCAGTGTTGCCTTATCAGTGCCCTTCAGTGCCACCTTATCAGTGCCCGTCATTGAAGTAGAAAAGGTACTTATTTACAAAAAAATTAACAGAAACAAAGAAAAACTTAGTTTTTTAAAAAAAATTCACTCTTTTTTTATTTGTTGTGCAAAAAATAAAAATCGCAGAGGCGATCAAATACCACCGAAAGAAAGCTCTATTTGTGGGAACAAAATGATAAAAAAATTGTTTGGGTACAGTGTAGCATGACCGCGCAATTGTCATTCAAATTGCGACAGTGCTGAAAGCTCAAAATTGGCTTGGGCAGGAAGCTGTATAAGTGCATGGTATTGAAGTGGTTAATAAATATTTATATTTTTCACTTACTCTGTTCCTGATTCCTTAATGTGCAGCCCAATGATCTGACCACCTGTATTGGATGTCTGTGTATAGCATCCTCGTGACAGCACAGGATACACTACTTTATATACTGCAGCTAACTGAATCAACTGCCTGCCTGTAGTATATTAGAAAGAGAACAACAGGAATGGTCTGCAGTGAGATCTAGCTGAACACTGTGCACAGGATACAGTACTTTATATACTGCAGCTAACTGAATCAACTGCCTGCCTGTAGTATATAAGGAAGAGAACAATAGGAACGCTCTGTAGTGAGATCTAGCTAAACTGTATACAGTATACTGACTGAGTATACTGCAGCTAACTGAATCAACTGCCTGCCTGCAGTATAGTAGGAAGAGAACAACAGGAATGGCCTGCAGTGAGATCTAGCTGAACACTGTGCACATGTTACAGTACTTTATATACTCTAGCTAACTGAATTAACTGCCTGCCTGTAGTATATTAGGAAGAGAACAACACGAATGGTCTGCAGTGAAATCTAGCTGAACACTGTGCACAGGATACAGTACTTTATATACTGCAGCTAACTGATTCAACTGCCTGCCTGTAGTATATTAGGAAGAGCACAACAGGAATGGTCTGCAGTGAAATCTAGCTTCACAGGATACAGTATACTGACTGAATATACTGCAGCTAACTAAATAAACTGCCTGCCAGTAGTATATTAGGAAGAGAACAACAGGAATGCTCTGCAGTGAAATCTAGCTGCACAGGATACAGTATACTGACTGAATATACTGCAGCTAACTGAATCAACTGCCTGCCTGTAGTATATTAGGAATACTGTAGTACACCAGGAACGCTTTTCAGTGAGATCTAGCTAAACTGTATACAATATATATATATATATATATGAAAAAAAAGGTGCCTGTGCGCCTACCACTAGGTATTGCTACACTAAAATAATAATAAGTGCAAAGTGCTAAAATATATATGAGACATACAGCAGCTGACTTCTAAAATGCAACCAACATACACGAATAAATTCAAAATATTGAAGCAGCGCTAAATGTCAATAAATATGATAAAAGTGCTACAAATGAGCTAAAACAGCAAATAATGCAAAAAACGAATAAAGGTGCTAATTTAAACTATAATATGTATTAACTATTATATATTATTAATAAAGTGCAAAAATGCAAATCTTGATAAGTCCCAAAAATTATTGCGCAAAAAAGTCCAAACAATCACTGAATAAATAAAGTGCTAATTTTCCAAAAATATCAGCAGCCAAAAGCAGGGAGGGAGAAAAAAAAGACAGGTGTGGGAATCCAACTCGTCACATCAGAAACAAGGGGGGTCAGTAGGGAATCGATAAGCATAAACAATCCTCCCCCATAGACGCTAGCCTTTCACCTTACTGCTGGACCCAAAGGGGTCAGATACAGCCTCAAAGGATCTCCACTGATCCGGATAATAACTTCCAATCCTTTTGTATGGACAGGGACCACTGCAGAACTGTCCACCACTTCCAATCGTTGTTCCTTAAGGTAATTCTCATCTGCTGCCTCTTCCAGCAATGTCTTCTCTCTACTTCCTCCCGACTCCCCTCTCCATCGATTCCCTACTGACCCCCCTCGTTTCTGATGTGATGAGTTGGATATATATATACAAAGCCTGGAATGCATTGTGAAGGACTAGCATCAAATGTAGAACTTGAAGGACACCGCCACTCGCTGGTTCTTCTTTTTAAGGGCTTTATTTGCCCATTTTTATTAAAAGAAGTTCAAAACAAAATGAAAGGTTTCCCTCGCAGGGGTTTCAGCACTCCTATTCATCAACAAAATGTCATTTAGCCTCCTGGCTTATACATACAGCAGTGCTGCTCAGGCCTTCCACTTCAGGCTTTCATCTGTCTCCTACAGACTATTCCATTGGCAACACCGTCCATTTAGATAGCAGCCCCTCACTGCTCTGATCCTCAGACTTGGGTCCACTGCTTTGACCCTCAGACCTAGGTCTCTGGTTTTCAGTGTGCAGACAAGCACTCTCTGGCTTCTCCAGTGCACACTTGCACTCTGTGGCTTCTCCAGTGCACACCTGCACTCGTCGGGAGGGTGGAGCCCAGAATGCTGGTCCTGATTCTACTATCAGGCCCACACACACCTGAACAATCAGTGTGCCGGTGAGTCTCAAAACCCGGATCAAGGACTGGGGATTTCATCCCACCCGGATCTCTAAGAAATCCCCAAGCTCCAGGTCCCAAAGTGGACTTTAGTAAAACATGAGGAAATTGAAAAGCCAGTTTCCTCCAAAACAAGCAAACACCCTGGAGCCCCTCAACCTGTCTGGTTGAGAATCCTGTACTTATACACTGGTGGGGTACCACACTACCACAGCATATATATACTAAATATACTGGAGCTAACTGAATCAACTGCCTGCTCAATCTAGCTAACTGAATCACCTGCCTGCTCAATCTATCTAAATGAAATTAAATGACACTCCCTCTCTCTCTCTCAACGCCGCAACACACTACACAAAGCCGACGTGCAGGCTGGCTTATATAGTGTGGGGCGTGTACTTAATCCCCTGAGCCTGATTGGCCAAAGGCACCATGCCTTTGCCCAATTATGGCTCTCTGTGCTGACGGCGCAATGTTTGCCAAAGCATGCGGGTCATAGTGCATGCTTGGCTAATCATCAGCCAGCAATGCACTGCGATGACGCAGTGCATTATGGGCCGTGATGCGCCGCTCTAATTTGTCTTTGTCGAACAATCAAACGGCCGATGTTCGAGTCTAACTCATGTTCGACTCGAACTCGAAGCTCATCCCTAGTCATGATGAACTAGTCCCCCTTCATTGTTTCAGCCCCTCCCCTATACACTTCAAATTGACATGTCTCTATTCATTGACCTTTACATCATGTTTTTGTATCTCAGCTCATTTTAGATAATTCACTATTCTTAATATTGTTTTTATTGTTTGGTATATTGCTATTTAAAAAAAAAATCATCATTCAATTGTATGCTGTTTCGATGTCAGATACCATCTCCATCATTGGTTTCTTTCCCCTCCTGCAGGACCACGGTATTTTGGCTTCATTGTACCAGGAGAAGATGTATTCTGAGCTCACACAGACGATAGATATAGGGACAGCTCCCATTAGGTCTATGCACTATTCGACCGCCGTCTCCAGACACTCTCTCTGTCTATCTGTAACATTGTGAGTAATGACGGCATCCACACCTTTCTCCTATGTACCAGCCTTGATTATGTGGTTATAGCAGTATTATAGGGTTTAAACCATTCTTTAAAATGTATACACTGGGGGGAGAACCTCTGGGGGAATCTAGGATGGAAAAGGACCTGGGGTCCTAGTAGATGATAGGCTCAGCAATGGCATGCAATGCCAAACTGCTGCTAACAAAAGAAAACAGAATATTGCCATGCATTAAAAAAGGGAATTAACTCCAGAGATAAAACAATAATTCTTCCGCTCTACAAGACTCCGGTCCGGCCGCACCTAGAGTATGCTGTCCAGTTCTGGGAACCAGTCCTCAGGAAGGATGTACCGCAAATGGAGAGAGTGCAAAGAAGGGCACCCAAAGGCATTATTTTACATTTTTCTACATTGAACCTCATTTGCCATGTAGTTGCCCACCCCATTAATTTGTTCAGATCTTTTTGCAAGGTTTCCACATCCTGCGGAGAAGTTATTGCCCTTCTTAGCTATGTATCGTCCGCAAATACAGAGATTGCACTGCTTACCCCATCCTCCAGGTCGTTTATGAACAAGATACAAGACTCTTAGCGTGGATGTTCGCCTCGGGCTCCCAAGAATTTTCTTCGGGTCCATACCCCTTCCATTTAATCAGGAATTTCTTCTGGTTTTTTCTCCTCCTGTGGTCTAGCCTCTACTTCAAATTCCTCCTCCCCGTCTATAATGACAGGGTCAGGGGGCACAGTACTTCGATTTGGGAAAGGATTTGGGATTGAAGGTTTCAACAGTGACACGTGGAATACTGGGTTGATCTTTAGTGAATCTGGGAGTTCCAGTTCGTAAGCCACCTCGTTGAATTTCCTTCTAACTGGAAATGGTCCTAAGAACTTGGGACCTAGCTTCTTTGAAGGACATGCCATCCTCAAGTTCATTGTGAATAGCCACACCAGGTCGCCAGGTACCAGTACTAATTCACCTCGCGTCTTCCTGTCAAAAGTTGTCTTGTTGTGTTCCTGAGTCCTGGTCATGGTTTCCTGCAAAAGTTGGTTGTTAGTAGAGAAGAAGTTTATTTTTTCCTGAACTGCTGCTGGCACTGTACATTCGGGAAGGGAATTGGGCAGGAATGAAGGGTGGAAGCCATAGTTGGCGAAGAATGGGGACTGCTTGGTGGCGGAGTGAATGGAATTATTGTAGGAGAATTCAGCCAAAGGAAGCAGGGAAATCCAGTCATTCTGTGCAAAGGAGGCGAAACAGCGTAGATACTGCTTGAGAGTTTGATTAGTCCTCTCAGTTTGCCCATTGGTCTGGGGGTGATAGGCAGAAGAGAATGAAAATTCAATATCCAGAGCCTTGCAGAGGGAACTCCAGAATCGGGAGGTAAACTGTACCCCCTAATCTGAGACGACTTTGACTGGTACCCTGTGGAGTCTGATGATTTCCTTAATAAATGCCTGTGCTGTTTCAGGGGCTGAGGGAGTGCCTTTCATTGGAATAAAGTGTGCCATTTTTGACAGACGATCAACTACCACAAAGATAGTTGTGTGATCTTCTGCCGGTGGTAACTCAACAATAAAGTCTATGGATAACATCCTCCATGGTCTTTCTGGGACAGGCAGGGATTTTAGTAGCCCCCAGGCCCTGGTTCTATGGGTCTTGTTTCTGATGTAAGTAGTGCAGGACTCTACAAATTTTTTACAATCTTCCCGTACCTGAGGCCACCAAAAGGTATACTGTACCAAGTCAGTGGTTTTGGTTATGCCAAAATGCCCGGCTAGTGCATGGTCGTGGCAAAGTTCTAAGACAGATACTCGTAGGCCTTCAGGAATATAGATCTTATCCTCATGTCAAAGCAACCCATCTCTGACCTGCAGTTCTGGTTCGGGAGGAGGCGTCTGCCTTGTGGAAGCTTGTTTGATTCGGGAAAGCAGGTTTTCCTGAAGCAGGAGAAAGTTCCCAGGGGCATCTCTTTGGATTTGTGGAACATCCGGGACAGGGTGTCAGGTTTAGTATTTTTGGACAAAGCCTTGTGCATTATCCTTGGGTGGATTTATTAAAAAATGATAAAAGAACCCTACTTACAAACATATGGGAATAACACACGTTAAAAGAGTCCACAAAATCGCAGCAATGCGTCCGAACCGAACCCACTCCAATAAGTCACAGAGGGATTGACAGGGGTCACTGCCGGCTTACGCGTTTCAAAGACAAGTCTTCTTCCTCAGAGCTCAGCAGTGTTTTCTCTCTCAGCTCACCCAATATATACGCACATGCATTCAACCCCCAGCAAATGAACAGGAAAGGACTTCCCACTGATGTGGGCGGTCCACAACTAATGTGACCGCCCACAGGTGTTATCCATGTGACACATGTGAAAAGGGGCGGGAGGGGGGCCCCGCTAGTGAGGTGGAAATGGTATGATTAAGTGGACAAATCACACATTAACAATAGGCACAGATGTATCCTGAATCAGGAATCTAAGCAATCAAACAATAGTGCTGGTAAATGAAAAGGAGATGGCAACCTACCTCTAGGTTGTTAACATGCCAGCTTCCCTGTGATGTAATAGGCACACCTGACAGCGAAAGTCCTGATGCATAGCGTAAGCTGATTCACTTGCATTAGCGCGCCTAGCACTAGTAAGCCAGTTACTGTCATCCTGATGTTTGGCGCCAGGCGCAGGCTTGTTTGGCTGCGTAGGTGGGGACCATCCAGACCTCATTTGCATCTGGAACGCACGCTGCCTAGCTTGCGTTTCAGCAGGCAGGAAGTGCGGTGGCCGCATCACGTCCTGAGCGCCGGCCGTCACTGCCTAGTGGCGTGTGATTGGTTGAACTGGCGCCATTTTGCTGGAGACCTAGGCACTAGAGGGCAATCAGGGACAAAATGAAAAGAACACAGACGCGGGCAAACAGGATTACACAAGGGATAATGGTGCAGATGCAGGCACACGCCAGTCATTGCCATAATGTGCCCAGAGTGGGGGGAGGTATCACAATTCCTCGGGAAGCTACAAGGAGGATTACAATTGTAACAGGACCTTGAGTGCAGAGCTGCGGGTGACCCAATCATGACAGAGCAGTCAGATTGGTTTTGCACAGTGACAATCCACAGCCAAAAGTCACATTGGAATACAGACAAAGGGGATGCATACACATGTGTACTGAGAATAACCACTTCCATACAGGGCACTTATACACCTTCCTGCCTAGACCAATTTTCAGCTTTCAGCGCTTTTGCACTTTGAATGACAATTGCGCGGTCATGCTACACTGTACCCAAACAAAATCTTTATCATTTTTTTCCCACAAATAGAGCTTTCTTTTGGTGGTATTTAATCACCTCTGGGATTTTTATTTTATGCAAAAAATAAATAAAAAAGACCGAAAATTTTGAAAAAAAAAAAAAAATTGTTTCCGTTACAAAACTTTGTAAATAAGTATGTTTTCTCCTTCACTGATGGGCACTGATGGGGCTGCACTTACGGGCACCGATGAGGTGGCAACAATGGGCACTGATGATGGGCACTAATGTGCGGCACTGATGAGCACTGATAGGTGGCACTGATATGCAGCATGGATGGGCACGGATAGGCGGCATGGATGGGCACGGATAGGCGGCATGGATGGGCACGGATAGGCAGCATGGATGGGCACGGATAGGCAGCACGGATGGGCACGGAGAGGCGGCACAGATGGGCACTGATAGGCGACAAGGATGGGCACTGATAGGCGGCATGGATGGGCACTGATAGGTGGCACGGATGGGCATGGATGGGCACCGATAGGTGGCACGGATGGGCATGGATGGGCACTGATGTACTGTAATGTATTGTAATGATGGATGCCAATCAGTGCCAAACAATAATGCCTGCCAATCAGTGATGCCCATTGTGGGCACTGATTGGCATCCATTGTGGGCACTGATTGGCATCCATTGTGGGCACTGATTGGCATCCCTGGTGGTCTAGGGTGGCGTACCTGGTGGTGGGAATCCCTGGTGGTCTGGTGGTCCAGTGTGGGCATCCTCGGGGGGCTGCGCTGATAATCGATCAGAACAAACCCCCCTGTCAGAGGAGCAGCCGATCGGCTCTCCTCTACTCGCGTCTGACAGACGCGAGTGAGGAAAAGCCGATCACCGGCTCTTCTTGTTTACATCGTGATCAGTCGTGACTGGACACGGCTGATCATGTGGTAAAGAGTCTCCGTCAGAGACTCTTTACCTAGATCGGTGTTGCGGGGTGTCAGACTGACACCCTACAACAACGATCGCCGCGATGCGTGCCCCCGGGGGCACGCATCGGCTTGTTATCCTGCCGACGTCATATGACGTCTGGTCAGGATATTGAAACCACTTTGCCCCCGTCATTTTGCTATAAGGCGGGCGGCAAGTGGTTAAGGACGAGCCTGAGAGAGAGAAAAATGTGCAAATAAAATGCAATACAATTAAAAAATTCTACAGCAAGCAATACATATATAGAAGAAACAATGATCATAAGAATATGCATAAAAACCCATTGGGCGGCTTGGATATAGAACCAGAACCATATAGTAGCTAAATAGATTAGTGGTTTATATTGAAAGGTCAATCAATTACAAATATATATATATATATATATATATATAGATGAGATTATATAAAATATATAAAAATGTATATAAATAAAATGTATACAATACCACAGATACAAAAATGCCTAGTAAAAAGAATATCAAACCACATATCACCACTGCTAGAACTGAAAAGACAGTCACTAAGTGGAGTTGTGGAATTGAAAAAGGGGGGTGATAAGATAAAATGAATGGGACTTCAAGTGAGTGTGTGAAATTTTGTCTAATGTATATATTGAATATATTGAATGTACATACATGGACATAAAGAAAGGAGGAGGAAGGGGAGGGAGAGAGGGGGGGAGAAGAGAGGGAGGTCCAAAAAGTAGGGGGGGGAGGAGGGAGGGAGAATAAGGAAAGGGGGTGGAGAGGGGGGTGGGGCCAGGGATCAGAAAAATATGTCAATAATCGTATAACCGGGAGCAACTTCAGTGTTAATTAGGTTTATGAATTTCAGGATCTTCGTTTAGCCCCCCAGGGGTCAAACTCCCAAGGGTGAAGATCCAGTAGGCTTCGCGTTTGCAAAGCTTCTGGTGTCTCCTACCCCTATCGAGATCACCCCCTATGGACTCTATTCCGAACACTCTCATGCCAGATGGGTCACCGTGGTGTGCTTCCTGAAAGTGTCGAGGGACCGGATATTTGACCCTGGTGTTAGTGATATCGCACTTGTGTTCACCAATCCGCACCCTCATAGGATGGGATGTGCGGCCTACATAGAGCCGTCCACAAAGACAAATGATACCATATACGACAAAATCCGTCCCACAGTTGATGAATTGTTTCAACTGATGGGTCCTACCATCCTTACCAACGAATAACTTTTTTCTGTGCCACATAAACATACAAGTACCACAGTTTTTGACGCTACATTTGTAGCTGCCCTTTTGGTCAAAGATGGTTGACCAAGCATTCATGGATTTACTAATGGGCTTCTTGACCCTGCTAGGAGAAACCAGACTTCTTAAATCACGAGGCTTTCTGAACACTATATTTGGCTTATCAGGAAGGTGTTTGCTAAGTACGGGGTCGTGCTTGAGTATACCCCAATTTTTCTTTCCTGAAATTTCACTCTGTATAAGATAATCTTTCTTTTTTAGTGCATGTGCGTTTCAGGCGGCAAAACTGACCATAGGGGATATTTTTAATCCATCTAGGATGATGGTTGCTGTTGGCGTGCAAGAAAGAGTTGCCCCCACTAGGTTTAAAGTAGGTCTTAGAGAGAATGTTCCCATCGCAGTCGCTCCTAAGGTCCAAATCGAGGAAGACAAGACAATCCTTATTGATGACATGGGTGAACTCAATGCCAAAAGGATTGGCTCTACAATGTTCCAAGAATTTATTCAGTTCATGGTCCGACCCATCCCAGATGATAAGTATATCATCTATATACCTGGCAAACAGGACCAGGTTGGCCCCATATGGGTTGTTATTCCAAAAGGAGGAGTTCTCCCAGAGCCCCATAAAGAGATTTGCATAGCTAGGGGCAAACCTGGCTCCCATAGCTGTACCTCTGATCTGAAGAAAATGTTCTCCTAGGAAGGAAAAGTGATTGTGCGTAAGGGGAAATTCCACACAGTCAAGCACAATGTTGGGCTGCAGAGAATTGAGATCACCATCTTCAGACAGGTAGTAGTTGATTGCCCTCAAGCCATGTTTGTGATCGATAGATGTGTACAAGCAGGCCACATCTAGCGAAAGCCACCTATAGGTGGGCTGCCACACATAGTGAGACAGGATCTCCAGCATGTGGCTGGAGTCTCTAACAAACAAAGGGAGACTCACCACCAATTTTTGAAGGATGTGATCGATGAAGCACCCCAAATTACTGCAGATACTATAGATCCCTGCAATAATTGGTCTACCTGGAGGGTCCACCTCACCCTTATGCGCTTTGGGGATGTGATAGAAGTGCGGGGTGACTGCATATCTGTTGTAGAGGAAGTGGTACTCGTTCTTTGTAAGGACGGTATCCAGAAGGGCTTGATCAAGGAGTAGTTTAAGTTCTTTTGTATACTCGAGGACCGGGTCTTTTTTCAGTCTGGTATAGGTGTCTGAATCACCCAGTAGTCTCATTGCTTCCGCAATATAGTCAGCCTTATTCTGGATGACAAGACTGCAACCCTTGTCTGCTTTCCTTATGATTACCTCCTGATTTTGCTTTAGGCTCTCAATGGACATCCCTAGAGGGTTAAGATGTTTGTTGTGCTTGTTTAATTTAGTGGTATCGTGATGAAATTTAGATTTAAACAACTCGAAAACCACGTCATAAAAGGTGGAAATGAATCTACCCTTAGCACAGTAGGGAAAGAACGAAGACTTGGGTCTGAAGGAGGTATGAGCTATAATATTCTCACTAGGGAGCCCCTTGCTAGTTGATGGCATATCATCCTGTTGAGCTTCCAGATACAATTCCTCCAGGATATTAAGGGCGAGTTCCTCATCCACACTAGTATCGGAAATTGTAGGAGATGTTGGCTCAGCACCACTAGGTACTATAGTGTCTTTTCCATTATCCTTCAGAATATAGTATCGTTGGATGCTGAGTTTTCGCACATATTTCTTCAGATCAATGAACAATTCGAATAGATTCGGTGCACTAGGTGGTGCATAATTGAGGCCCTTTCTTAAAAGATCAAGCTCGGTGTCGGTAAACACCGAACTTGACAGGTTGTAGATTTTAATTGTACAATGTGTGCTTTCTAAACCCTGCCTCTTTTTGTATCTCTTTCCTCCTCTCTTTCCTCGTCTGGTTCCTCCTCTCTTCTCCTTGTTTTCTTCAACAGAGGGTCTATCTTCTCTTTCTCCGTTGCAATACCCTCTATTTTCGCAACTCCCATCTCTAAAAAAATCGATGGGGGTGTTAGGTTGACTAAACTGCCACCATTGAGATCTGTTTCAAGGTTCTCCAGGGTGGTAAAGGGATTATATGTCCGAATGCCACCGACAAATTCAAGACCCAATTGGATGTCTATGGCTGTGGAGGTGTCAGGCACCCTGATCTTGGAAGGGGCTGTAGGAGGTGTGTTAGAGGCCCCAGAATCTCCAAAACTGGTAATAGGAGGTACTGCTTTGTTAGATAGTTGTGATGAATGTAGGAGGCTTGGATATCTATTCCCACTTTCCTGTCGGCCTCTACTAGAGGACCGATGATGGTAACTGTTTTGTCCACCTTTAGATTTCCCTTTAAATTTCCCTTTAAATTTAAAATTGCTGTTATTGTTGTTGTTATTGGATCGACTGTTTTTCCAATGATTGAGGTTGTCGACATGGGGGTTGTGCTGAGGTTGGGGTAAGCGGGAGACTAGAGGTGGATTGGTGGGATGCAAGGGCTCATTTGTTGCAGGCGAAATACTGGGGCCCGTCTTGAGCATGGGACCATTCCCACCTTTATGTGACATCTTAGGTTTTTTCCAATTAAATTCCTGGTTGTTCAGGTGGTCCAACCGGTCACGCTTAAACTTCCCTGATTTCTTACCAATGAGGTCTGTTTCATATTCAAACATTAGTTCATTTATTTTCTGATCCCAACTGTCGAATGTAGTGACATCCGAGAGTGAGGACAGTTCCTCCTGCAAAGAGTTGATGTCAGCACGAATTTTGATGAGATTACGTTCTCTCTGGTCTATGATGTATTGTAGCCATAGGCGATTGCATTCATGCAGACAAAAAAAACATTTTTCCTTGAGGTCAACATCAAGGAAAGAGCACAACTTGGTGATTCTTAAGCCTCTAGGAACTCGTTTGAATTCTAAATATTTCTGTAGTAACAAAATGTCCCACCACTGGAGCATCTCTTTTTCTAATGCATTTTTGAGTCTATAAAATAAAGATATCATTTTATCCTCTCTTGATGGGGTGGGTTCATCAATCGCAATTACTGCAGCCACTTCATTGGCAACTTTTTCAGATTCAAAAGTGTCTATGCTAGTGATGAATCCTCTAGCCAGTGAGGACCTTCTTAGCTGTCTATCTTCAATAGATTTGACCATTATCTCTTAGTACAGCTGATTTCCAATATATGCTGGTAAAAAACTAATTCACACTCTGCAGCTGGAGGCCCCAGAACAGTACCTTGAATAACAGAAAACAAAAACTCATGCGCACAAGTGGAATACCAGACAGTCTGTAAGTGGAATGATAAAAATCACTTGGCCTTGCTGCCTTCACGGATAGGGGTATCCTAGCGGTAAATGACAAAGAGAAAAAAGAAAGACGCACCAGCCTTGTGCATTATCCTTGGGTGGATTTATTAAAAAATGATAAAAGAAACCTACTTACAAACATACGTGAATAACACACGTTAAAAGAGTCCACAAAATCGCAGCAATGCGTCCAAACCGAACCCACTCCAATAAGTCACAGAGGGATTGACAGGGGTCACTGCCGGCTTACGCGTTTCAAAGACAAGTCTTCTTCCTCAGAGCTCAGCAGTGTTTTCTCTCTCAGCTCACCCAATATATACACACATGCATTCAACCCCCAGCAAATGAACAGGAAAGGACCTCCCACTGATGTGGGTGGTCCACGACCAATGTGACCGACACAGGTGCTATCCATATATATATATATATATTTTATTTTGTTATACAAAAGAAAAATATTTTTATATATAATTTATTTGATATATTAGTATTTGTTTGCACCGTAAAAAATCCCACCCACCATTCCTTTGTTCAACCATTCTGGGGATATTGGTGCTTTATTATTGCTTGGATACCCACAGTCCTCAAATCAATCTATCTTTTGGTGTTGTACCACGCCACTATATGATTGTGGATCTCCAGGCTCCTAATGATATATTTATATCAAATATCTTATCATTTCCTCCTTATGGAGGATACACTGTTTTCTCTCTTTCTTTATTAGTGACCATTGCACCTTTTGATAATTGGTTATCTAATTATCCATATAAGAATGTATTACGATTTATAATCCAATCATATATTTACTATATTGGCACAATAAAGAAGGAAGCCTTTTATAGACTGTTTATAGATTGTTCTCTTTAAATCTTTCTCATTAATGTTTTTTTCTTTTGTACTTCAAATTTAAATTACAATTCAACGCCTGTTAGGACAGGCTTCTCGTAGGATGTCAGCATGACCAGTTTTTGTGGAGACGATTAGGAGGGTCTCATGACCAAGATACACCTTTCCCAGAGTTCAGTAGGAGTACGGGAGGCCAATCTAGGTAAATCCTTCATCAAACTTCAAAGGTCAGTTGAGAAAAAAGTGAGAATTTTTGGGCACAAAAAATATTTAGAAAAATACATTGAGAAAAAAATTACACCGTGGAGTTTGAGGATTCAAATATTCCCCAACCTCAAAAAAGTTGATGACAGTTTGAAACAGAAATGGGAATTCAATTTACAATTATGCTCTTTTGAGATGATGTCTCTACAATGTCATCAGTATGAGACTGAACTCAATGAGGTTGATGAACAAATAAATAAATGGTACACTGAACATGTATCCTTGATGGGTTTGCCTTCTTTCAAAAATAAGGAACGTGAACTCAGAGAGCATTATGACACTATTGAGATTATTAACAACAAAGAAGTCAAATTCCTAAGAGATCAGTTATCACATGATACGGGCTTTGCCTATAAGTGGAATCAGTCCACACAACAAAGGCGTCCAATGAAACCTACTAATCAGATTTTTCCGAATCATATTACTCACATTTCTGATGTTTCTGTTTCTCCTGCTTTTTCTAGCCAATCTACGGTATACCAGGACAGCTAATAAAAGACTGTCCAAGAAACGTAAAGGAGACTCCAACCTATCATTTTCGGAAAATGTTAGGATCGCACCGGCTCTAACACATGATCGTGAATCACCCGTGGTTCGTCCCAAAACCTCACAACAACGTCTTAACACCTCTCATAGTTCTTTGAAGAGCACACGTGGCACTCACGGGGCTAAAACTGGTGGTGTAATGGGCACTCTATCTATTCCTATCTCTTCCTCTTCGGTTCTAGCTCCTACTATCATAACAACTAAGGTAAGTGAGTGATTCGGCTCAGTCCATTAGTACCAAAAATGATCCCAAGGTAGCTCCCATTTTTTTATCAATGGGAACACCGGAACAGCCAAATCCGGTAAGTCAGTAAGTTTTGGCGAGTATGTTCAAGTTGAGGATAAAAAAAAACAATTTCAAATCCTAAATCTTTCCTCCTATCATCTTACCTCGGAAGAATTAAAAGCTCTACAACCGGGACTTACATTCTGTCCTGATGCCCAAGTGGATGCTTTGATGTCATCAAGCACATCCCCTTATTTGCATGACGTCCAATGTTCAAAACGATTTATCACAAACCCCATAGTATTGACCATCTCACTACCTCCACAGGAAATAATGATCTTTCGATTAGAGAAATCCAAGCCATACAAGAACTGATGGAATTGTGGGAGGATGATGGTGACTCCATTGATTCACCTTTAAATCCCCCATTTACGTCTGAAAAAACTACCTCAATCAGATGTTTTCCACCTCCACAGTTATTTAAGCACAAATCAAAAAACTTTCCAACATTAAGTAACAACCCCAATATATGGGCTTTTGTGCAGCAAATAACAAAAGAAATGGAGGGAGTGATGTCGTCAAAATCTCATCCTGATAACCTATCCACTGCATCAAGACAGGCTTTGATATCCCTGCAAAAAAATACACAAATTGTAATCAAGGCAGCAGATAAGGGTGGAAACCTTGTAATAATGGATCGTGCCAACTATGATTCAATGTGTCTGCACATTCTCCGAAATAGAGAGTGGTACAGACCAATTTCACGTACTGTGATTGATTATTACTATACTGAATTCAAAAAGATTATTACCAAGGCTTTTTCCAAAAATTTGATTGACAAATCAACTTGGACTTTTCTTAAAGGAATCGTAAACAAAATTTGTATTATTTTTTTAAATAACAAACATGTTATACTTACCTCCACTGTGCAGCTCGTTTGCACAGAGTGCCCCCGATCCACGTCTTCTGGGGTCCATCGGCGGCTGTCTCGGCTCCTCCCTGCAATCACTCACCACCTATATGCCAGCGAGCTCGCATGGGGGTGAGTGATTGCGGGCGCGCTCCAGTGATACAGCCACTCACTGTATCACTTGGCCCCGCCCCCCCTGGCGCGCCCCCTATTGCCGCTCACTGTATCACTCAGCCCCGCCCCCCCGGCGCGCTGCGTCATTGGATGTGATTGACAGCAGTGCAAGCCAATGGCTGCGCTGCTTTCAATCCATCCACTGTAGCCAATCAACGGGCAGGCTGAACGGCAAGGAGGATGATGGGGACGAGCGCGGGACTTTCGAGGGGCCAGGTAAGTAAAACGGGGGCTCGGGGGCGCGGTATTGTCGGATGTATTTTCACCTTAATGCATCCTATGCATTAAGGTGAAAAAACATTTACCGTTACAACTCTATGAAGAGGTAAGTAAAACCTTGGACAGAGGGGTGGCGGTGGACGTGGTATACTTGGATTTTGCAAAAGCGTTCGATACAGTTCCGCACACACGGCTCATGTGTAAGGTAAAGTCTACAGGATTGGAAATATCAGTTTGTAAATGGATAGAAAACTGACTAAAAGACAGAATTCAGAGAGTAGTGGTTAATGATTCTTACTCTGAATGGTCTAAGGTTCTCAGTGGTGTACCCCAAGGTTCAGTGCTGGGACCCTTACTTTTTAATATCTTTATAAATGATATTGAGTCTGGGATCAAAAGTAACATTTCTGTCTTTGCAGATGACACCAAGCTATGCAGTGGAATAATGTCCTTACATGATGTCGCCAATTTACAAACCAACCTCAATGCTCTGTCTAATTGGGCGACTATGTGGCAGATGAGGTTTAATGTTGATAAATGTAAAGTTATGCACTTGGGGGCTAAGAATATGAATGCATCATACATACTAGGGGGGGTACAACTGGGGGGATCTGTAGTGGAGAAGGATCTGGGGGTTTTGGTAGATCATAAGCTCAATAATGGCATGCAATGCCAAGCTGTGGTTTCCAAAGCAAGCAAAGTCCTTTCTTGTATTAAGAGAGGTATGGACTCCAGAGAGAGAGATATTATTTTGCCCCTGTTCAAATCATTAGTAAGACCTCATCTGGAATATGCAGTTCAGTTTTGGGCACCAATTCTCAAAAAGGATATCGGGGAACTGGAGAAAGTGCAGAGAAGGGCAACCAAACTGATAAGAGGCATGGAGGAGCTCAGCTATGAGGAAAGATTAGAGGAACTGAATTTATTCACTCTTGAGAGGAGGAGAATAAGGGGGGATATGATTAACATGTACAAATATATATGATGTCCATATAGTGAACTTGGTGTTGAGTTATTCACTTTACGGTCAACACAAAAGACAAGGGGGCACCCTTTACGTCTAGAGGAAAAAATATTTCATCTCCAAATGCGGAAAGGTTTCTTCACAGTAAGAGCTGTGAAAATGTGGAACAGACTCCCTCCAGAGGTGATTCTGGCCAGCTCAGTAGATTGCTTTAAGAAAGGCCTTGATACTTTCCTAAATGTACATAATATAACTGAGTACTAACATTTATAAGTTGATCCAGGGTAAATCCGATTGCCTCTCGGGGGATCAGGAAGCATTTTTTTCCCCTGCTGTAGCAAATTGGATCATGCTCTGCTGGGGTTTTTTGCCTTCCTCTGGATCAACTGTGGGTATAGAATTGGGTATATGTCTTTTTTCAACCTGACTAACTATGTAACTATGTAACCCCTTTAATATCCAGGAACCTAAAATTCCTACCCTATATGCCTTACCCAAGGTCCATGAATCCCTAACCAACCCTCCTGGTCGCCCTATCATCTCTGACTGTGGTTGCATTAGTGAGAATGCCAGCAGCCTGATTGATACCTATCTCAATCCTCACGTTAAGGCACTTTTTTCACATGTCCAAGATACAATTGACCTCATCAAGATAATTGAGGGGGTTGTTGTTCCAGAAAATGCATGGTTGGTCACTGTTGACGTGGAAAGCCTCTATAACGCAATCCCACATGAGTTGGGATTGGCTGTAGTGGCGGAACATCTGCATGAACGTGGCCAAGCAGCAGAAGAGTACAATCAATTTATTTTGGAACTTTTGAGGTTTGTGCTGACAAGAAATGTATTTATGTTTGGCCTCTCCCACTATCTCCAGATAAAGGGCGTAGCAATGGGGACACGGTGTGCCCCATCCTACGCCAATCTGTATCTGGGGGGGTGGGAGAGGGACCTTTTTGCCAGGGATGACATTCAGAGATATTTGGACTGTGTACTACTGATATTCCATCGGTACATTGATGATATCCTGATTATTTGGTCAGGGACCCACCATGAATTACTTGAATGTATGGACATACTTGGGAACAACAACTACAATCTGAAATTCACGATGTCATGTGACCAAAAAGTGATTAGCTTTCCTGATATTCAAGTTTTTGTAGAAAACAATGGTTTCCTGGGTACATCTTTATTCAGGAAACCATCAGCAAGTAATGCAATTTTGCATGCATCCAGTTCTCACCCCAAACCTCTGGTTAACAGTATTCCTTATAGCCAGTATTTGAGGCTACGGCGAAATTGTAGCAGAGATGAGGACTTCCAAAAAGAAGCCAACCAGTTGTACTCTTGCCTTCGGGAGAGAGGTTACACTCATAATATTCTGAAAAAAACTTTTAATCGAGCCAAAGCCCATGTCAGGGACACTTTGATCCATCAGAAACGCAATAAACCCAGTTTCCAACCTGTGAGAATTATAACATCATATGCAAAACAGCATAAACAAGTGAGACAAATTATAAATAAATATTGGCCACTTTTGTTGGCAGACCATGTAGCATGTAAATATGTGATAACTGTAGTTTTATGCTAAATAGCAATGAAATTAGACTACCTAATGGATGTACTCATCAAATTAAGCATCGAGTGACCTGCCAAACCGTTGGCATTGTATACATGATACAATGTACTTGTAAATCCTTCTACATAGGAAAAACAAAGCGTCCGTTTTTCAAAAGAATTAATGATCATGTATCTTTGATAAAGAAACGCAAGATGGAGACTTCAATCAGTTGCCATGTTGGACTCTTTCATGGCTTCAGATTGGACACCATTAAATTTATGGTCCTAGAACATATCCCTCCTGATGTTAGAGTGGGCAGTAATGATCAAAGGTTGTTACAATTAGAATCCCGGTGGATTTTTTCCTTAAAAGCAACAATGTATTCGGGTTTAAATGAAATGTTGAGTTACAAACCATTTCTATAAACTATACAACCTCTGTCATTTTGCCCCCTAACTTCTGCTAATTTCTGTTCCCACCTTCTTCCTTCCTTTTTTCCCCCTTTTTCCCCTTTTCCCCTTTTTCTCTTTGTTCGTTTCTTCCCCCTTTTTTCCTCCCCCCTTGTTTTTTCCCCCTTTTTCTTCCCCCCTTTTTAATTTTTGTAATTCTCTTTTCTTTCCCCTTCTCCCCTCCTTCCCCTTCTTTTTCCTGCTCCTTTTCTCTCCCCCCCCTTTCCTCTCCTTCCCCTCTCCTATCCTCCTTCCCCTTTTTGTCTTTCTTTCCTTTTCTTTTCTTTTTTTCTGTATCCTGCCAATGGTGGCCGTTTACAACTGTTCCCACACCCTCCCTTTAGTACCATCTTTTCTCCCCCTCCTTTTCCCAGGCCTGATGATTTTCTATGGGTATATTGATTACCTGTGTATCATTCCTGAATATTATATTTGTTCTAGTTATATTTTCTGTATATTATTTTGGTTCCCATTTAATTAAATTGGTTTGCACATTCTTTTAACATTATACACGTTATCACACTTTATTATATATTTATATATTTGTACATTATGTAATTATATTTAATAAATTAACTTTTGAAAATGAATTTGTCTTAATTATTATATTACTGTTTATTTGCACTTTATTGTACATGCCTGCACATCGCCATCTCATTTTGAGTATGTCTCCCCCTTAATCCTTTCTCTCCCTGATGGTTGTCCCTCCAAGTCCTTACCCATGTTGGCGACATGGTTGTTCGATTCCCGGGTACTTTTGGGTGACCATATGGACGCCCAAGGGTGCCTCTGCTTCCAAACAGGGCACACGATTTACTGGCCGCATGTGGCTTTTTTCCCCCTTCGCTTTCCCTTTCCCTCTGTGAGGTTCCTCATAATTTGGGTGAAATCATCTTTGCATCCACAAGATGGAACTCTTGTGCTATTCCTTCAACGCCTCGTCACTCTGCGTGAATAACACCGAGTGACGTCAGGGACGGGGTTGCGCATGCGCGCTACAGTCTTACGTCCGCTTCCGGTCCTAAGGACCGGATGGGTGGTATAAAGGGCCGCAAGCTTCAGCTGGTTAGACGCTGCTGGAGCCCCTGGGATAACGCTTGCTGTCAGATGTGGTACAGGTAATGCCTGTAATTGTTATACACCTACGGCCGCTTTTCCTTTTGTAGATTGGTGATTTGTGTTCTTTTTGGTTATCTTTAAGGCCTGTCGCCCCGTGCTGTGTATTGGAATGCACAGACATACAACTATTTTCTCCATTGTAATCCTTCTCATTGATCTACTAGCTTGTTATTTATTTTATATTTCATCCTTCTTTTGCCCAGTGTTTTGGATGTTTACATCTATCGCATCTTGGTGACGGCATTTGTCCCAGGAATTTAGGCTTAAAGTAGAACTAGCCTATGTAAGTTTACTATTTTTGCCTACCATTTTTTACTCTCCAATCAGTGGGGACTTCCCCCTTTTCCTATATGGTCCACTCATTGTTTATTCCTATTATTTACAACTTCTAGATACTCTGTATAGTTGGTCCTTTTGTTCCCCCTGTGTTCACCCAACACCCTATGGTGTCTCAGACTTGACTGGTCATCGTATGGGGTATGACTGGTGGGAACCACTATAGGAGAGACAGGTAGGTAGCTCTGCTCTGGGGATTGGGGATGCGCAGGCACAACAAATCTAAAAAATAAAAAATAAAAATATTAATAATGTTTAATTTGATTGATTTTGATATATTGTTTCTTTCTGTATTGTTCTATCTCTAGAATACATGTACTACTAGCCGGACAGTTCTTTCCCCTTTGAAGAAGCCCGATCTATGGGCGAAACATGTCGGGAATACCAATTGAGTCTACTGTCCTGTAATATTGTATCGCTTAGTACCTGTACTCTCTTTCAATTTAATTCATATTTTTTATTTTGTTATTCAAAATAAAAATATTTTTATATATAATTTATTTGATATATTAGTATTTGTTTGCACCCGTAAAAAAATCCCACCCACCATTCCTTTGTTCATACAAGCCATGTTGTCGAAGCCGGGCCAATACACTTCTGACATCCCTGCGGTGAGATTCAAGGGAAGAAGAAAAGATTAGAATATCGTCTAGGTAAACGATAACAAATAAGTCCAAAAAGTCTTGAAGAACATCATTAATAAAGTATTGAAAAGTGTCAGGGGCATTGCACAACCCGAAGGGCATCACCAGGTACTCAAAGTGCCCAAATCGAGTGCGGAAGGCAGTCTTCCACTCGTCCTCATCCCTGATGCGGACCAGATTATAGGCTCCATGGAGATCGAGTTTGTTGAAAACAGTAACTCTGGCACCAAGGGGAGGGGATAACGTTTTTTTACTGTAATTTTATTTAATTTGCGGTAGTCTACGCAATGTCGAAGGGTATGGTCCTTCTTCTCAACAAAAAAGATGCCCGCGCCTGCTGGATACGTGGACGGGCGAATAAACCCTTTCTTTAGGTTTTCGTCAATATATTCTTTTAGCGCCCCTTGTTCTATCTTTGACAGACGAAAAATCCTACTGAAAGGAATCTCAGCTCCGGAAAGCAGTTCACTGGGGCAGTCATAGGCAGTGCTGGGACAAGGTCATTCGGTGCCCAGGGCGAAGATGGCAAACTGCGCCCCCCCGGTGTAAAGAACGAGTCTGTGTCAGTTTCCGATCCCGCCTCCTGGCCCGGCCTCTCGGTGAGTCCCCGCCTCTCAGCCGGGACTAGGAATCGCCTGTCGGGCGCAGTGGCGACTCTAGGAACAATATATAATATATACACACACACACAAAAGTCGAGAGTAATGTGGTATTTTTATTGTCTTGTTGTGGAACCACACCAGCAATGTTAGAACTCATTAACACAAGTGGTGAGGGGGGCTGTTAAACCCTGCAGTTGAGCCAAGTTTTTACCCCCCCCCCCACTGCTACTCCCGTTAGCTGTATACAGGAAGTGGCTGGGGGTGTACACATATTGCAGCCATGTTTAGTGTCATGGCAGGAATTACACCCTGTGTTGCTTTTGGCAGGTGCTTCCACCCACTGTGTACAACCCCTTTAACTGAATGAGGATGCTCTGCAACAGCCCCACAAGTGTGTGCAATACACAAGTGTGGGGGATAAAGAGGTTGAAGCAGGTGGTGAGGCGGTGATACAACACCTCCTCACTGCCTGTCTAATGCTTTCTAAAGAGTGATCTACATGTGGATTGCTCTTCAGAAAGCAAAACTAGTGTGAATAAGCCCTAAGGCTTTAAGGTGAAGCAGAGAGACAGAACACACAGACCTTGCATTATTTTCTCCCAGGTAGAGATCTAATGTAAGAAACATGATTTCTGCTGGTTTAAAGGAATGCAAGTCTGTGGTCTGTCCCTCTGATGATGAAGATCTTTCACAGCCTGGTGTCAGGATGAACATGAACATGACTGTAAGAGCAGGTCTTCCTCGGATCCTGTTCCCCTCTCTCTCTCTGCTGCCTGCACTAAACAACCAACCTACCATGCTGCTGCCCCTCTCCCTGACTATCCATGCTGCTGCTTTCTATTCCTGAAGCAAAGGAAAAAAACTCACTGTGACTCAGAGCAGAGGGGTCATTTTAGCCACTTCCTCCTCCTCCTCTGGAACCACTGTTTAATTGTTTAATTTGACGACTGTTGAGCGGGGGGGGGGGGGGGGGGTTGCCAGTGCGGGACATTGCCACAGAAGTTGTTGAGCGGGGGGGGGGGGGGGGTTGTTGCCGCCGGAACATTTAAAAAAAATGTTTTAATTTTTTTTGTCATATTTTCAAATGACATTTTTGTTTTATTTAATTTTTTTTATTGCATTTTAGTGTAAATATGAGATCTGAGGTCTTATTGACCACCCCAGATCTCATATTTAAGAGGACCTGTCATGCTTTTTTCTATTACAAGGGATGTTTACATTCCTTGTAATAGGAATAAAAGTGATCCATTTTATTATTTTTTTTAAAACAGTGTAAAAATAAATAGAATCCAGTAAAATAAATAAGAAAACAAACAAAAAATTCTTTTAAAGTGCCCCATCCCGACGAGCTCGCGCGCAGAAGCGAACGCATATGTGAGTAGCGCCTGCATATGAAAACGGTGTTCAAACCACACATGTGAGGTATCCCCGCAATCGTTAGAGCGAGAGCAATAATTCTAGCCCTAGACCTCCTCTGTAACTCAAAAGATGCAACCTGTAGAATTTTTTAAACGTCGGCTATGGAGATTTTTAAGGGTAAAAGTTTGACGCCATTCCACGAGCGGGCGCAGTTTTGAAGTGTGACATGTTGGGTATCAATTTACTCTGTGTAACATTATCTTTCACAATATAAAAAAAAATTGGGCTAACTTTACTGTTGTCTTATTTTTTAATTTAAAAAAGTGATTTTTTTCCAAACAAAGTGCGCTTGTAAGACCGCTGCGCAAATATGATGTGACAAAAAGTATTGCAATGACCACTAATATATTCTCTAGTATGTTAGAAAAAAAACAATATATAATGTTTGGGGGTTCTAAGTAATTTTCTAGCAAAAAAAAAATTTTTAAACTTGTAAACACCAAATCTGAAAAACAGGCTTGGTCCTTAAGTGGTTAAAGTTGTCCAAATCTGGCGGCAAGAGAAAGGGGAGGTGCTGGAGTAGTATGATTGGATAAGAACTGGCATGTGACTGCACAGATCCCTCCCTATGGTCACTGATATGACATCATCATCTCTGTGCTGTGCTGTGAGTTTTGCCAGCATAGCTTTCTGAGGCTGAGCATACAGACAGGGGCGGGCTGGGGGGCGGGAGCGCTGCTCGCTTCAGGAGCCGGGTCTGCTGCAGTCATTATGACAAGCAGGAGACCCAGTCTAAGCTTCAATTGGGAGCAGATGGAAGCCTGGCTGTGCGAGCGCTACTCGCATTAACATTGGAGTCAGCGAGGAGAGGGAAGGGGAAGAAATCACCACAGGAGCTGACAGGTGTTCTCTCTTGTGAGATTCCCATAGAGAAGTGAGGGGCAGGGCGGGACTGGTCTCAGGCTTGTGCCGGCTGCAGGAGCGCACTCTGCACATGCTGTTATCTATGTAGCGCGGCCAGTACACCAGCACTTCTACTGCGCCCCCCTTCCTCCAGTAAATGGTCCCGCCCAGGGCATCCGCCCCTTCCGCCCCCCCTTGTACCGGCCCTGGTCATAGGCTCGATGGGGTGGAAGAGCCTCTGCCCCTTGTTTACTGAATACATCAAGGAAGTCATGGTAGGCTTCTGGAATAGATTGACGAATTCCGGCTTCTGAGTCCAGGCATAGCAGGGTAGATGGCCCATGAGGATCGTGAGAGCCACAGAACTACCGGCAGTAAGGTAACCTCTCCTGTGGCCCAGTTGATGGCAGGATTGTGAACTTGTAGCCAAGGCATACCGAGGCTAACAGGAAATAATGGGGAGAAAATTATGTCCGAACATAAAAGTTAGTGGTGGGAACTGGAGATGACAGCGGGTATAGAAGCAGTCTCCAGAACTGCAGGGCCAGATTTGATGGCGGACCAATCAGCCAGATGAACAGAGAGTCCATGGGTCTTAGGAAGGAGGGGAATCTGATGTTTAGCAGCGAAAGATGAGTCCATGAAACAGCTGCTGGCTCCGGAGACAATAATGGCGGGCGTTTGCAGAATCTTTCCTGCAAGCTGTAATGAGACAGAAAGGGCAAGATGAGATGCCATCTTGGCTATAGAATCTGTATAATCAGGAGATGTAGAAAGACACTTACAGAGTTTCAGAGGGCAGTTTCTGATGTAGTGTCCAGGTTCTCCGCAGTAAAGACACAAATTGTTTACCCGACGTCGCTGACGCTCTTCTGGGGTAAGGGAAGGACGAAGGACCCCAAGCTGCATGGGCTCAGGTGCGTCAGGCACTGAAGCTGGTGGTGCAGCAGGTACTGGGTGCAGATGACTTGGGACCCTTGGGAGCATCCAGGTTGGGTGAGAAAAACCCATAGCTCTCTCAGCCCTTCGCTCCCTCAGGCGTCGATCAATCTGTATGGCTAGATCGATCAGCGCATTCAAAGTCTGTGGTATACCAACTCTAGCCAGTTTGTCTTTTAGGGGATCAGAGAGTCCCATGCGTAACTGATGGCAGAGAGTGGCATCATTCCAGTTCGTATCCGCGCTTCACCGCCTGAACTCAGCCACGTTATCCTCTGCTGCCCTGCGTCCCTGCTGAAGGGTACGCAAAGCAGCTTCTGCAGTTGCTGAAAGCTGGGGGTCTTCGTACAGCTAGGCCATTGTGTCAAAGAAGGTAGTAAGGTTGGTTAAAACTGCATCCTTCTGTTCTAGGAGGCGGTCTCCAGTAAGCAGGGAAACCACAAAGCCCACCTTGGTGACTTCCAGAGAAAATGTCCGTGGTCGGAGGGCGAAGTACAGTTCGCAAGAGTTGCAGAATGCCCTGAAGCTACCTAAATTCCCAGAGAATTTTTCAGGTGTAGGGACTCTAGGTTCCGGCGGGAGCATCACAACTGTTGGTGTTAATCCTGCCCCAGCTGAAGAGGTTGATGCGTGAGGGGATCCCTGGGTTCCAGTAGGATTAGATAGAACCAGCCCCCGTTCTTCCAGCCGGGTGTAGCCTTGTTGCAGATTCTTAACTGCTTCGGTCAATCCTGCCAGGTGTTGACACAGTTCTTCCATAGGGGAGGCTCCCTGCTCAGGCTCAGACATGGCTGTCTGCTTGTGTCACGTACCTGATGGTTTTGAGCCCGAATTGCAGAGGAAGGCCTCCCTTACGGCTCCCACTCGCGGCCCCTGGTAAGGTAACAGAAGGCACAGGAGAAGGAGTGGCATGGGTGCCTGGCAGGATCAACAGAGGAGAAGATGGATCAGAGCCCGGAAACTTCCTCGCAGGAACTGGGATACAGGAACTGGAATAGCTGAATGGTTAGCAGACAAGATCAGGAACAGCTCAGCAGACTGGATCAGCTTAGCAGACTGGATCAGCTTAGCAGACTGGATCAGGAATAGCTCACCAGACAGGAACAGCTCAGCAGACTGGATCAGTTTAGCAGACTGGATCAGCTTAGCAGGCTGGATCAGAACCAGGAACAGATAGGGCCAACACAGGGATAGTCAGACAGGCCGGGTCAGATATCAGGCGGGCAGCAGAGGTACAGAGGTGCAGGCAAAAGAGTAGTCACAAACAGGCCGAGATCAGGTGCAGGCAGATAACTGGATGGTCACAGGCAAGCTGGGTCTTTCACAGGTAACAGTCTCAGATCAGGTTTAAGGGCACACAGCAGGGACTGTGTGTGACAGGCAGGCTTAAAGTGCCCGCCTTGCGCCAACAGCGGCCACGCGCGCACACGCAATGGCACCCGCGATTGAGGGCCAGAACCCGGGAGTGCCTGTTACTGGCAGCATCATCATAACAGGTGGAGAGCACAGGGGGCTGAGAGCACTGGGGGGGCTAAGAGTGTGGGGGGGGCAAAGAGCACTGGGGGGAGCTTGAGAGCACTGGGGGGGAAGAAAGAACAGGGGTGGAGAGCACAGGGGCTGGAGAGCACTGGGGGGCACAAAGAGCAGGGGGGAGTGAAGAAGTGAAGAGCACTGGGGGGTGGAGAGCAATGGGGGGAGCTTGAAAGCACCAGTGGGGGCCAAAAAGAACAGGGGTGGAAAGCAGGGGGGCTAGAGAGCACTATGGGGGCGGAGAGCACTGACGGGGTTGGAGAGCACATGGGTGGGGGCAAAATGCAGGGGGGAGTGGAGAGTACAGGGGTGGGGAGCGTAGAGTGCTGGGGGAGAGCTTGAGAGCACTGGAGGGGGAGAAAAAAAGAACAGGGATGGGAAGCACGGGGGCGGAGAGCACTGACGGGTTGGAGTGCACATGGGTGGAGGCAAAATGCAGGGGGGAGTGGAGATCACTGGTGGGGTTGGAGAGCACATGGCTGTGGGCAAAGTACAAGGGGGAGTGCAGAGTACATGGGTGGGGAGCGGAGAGAGCTGGGGGGGAGCTTGAGAGCACTGGAGGGGGAACCAAAAAGCACTGGGGGGGCTGGAGAGCGATGGGTGGAGCTTGAGAGCACCGGGGGGCCAGAAAGAACAACGGTGGGCAGCACAGGGGGCTGGAGAGCACTGTGGGGGCAGAGAGCACTGGGGTGGGGGCTGGAAAGTGATGGGGAGAGCTGGAGAGCACTGGGGGGGGGAGAAAGAACAGGGGTGGAGAGCACTGGGGGGAGTGGAGAGAAACGGGGGGAGAAAGAACAGGAGTGGAGAGCACTGGGGGGGAGTGGAGAGCACTGGGATGGCGGCTAGAGAGGGATGGGGAGAGCTGGAGAGCAGGGGGGCAGAAAGAACAGGGGTGGGGAGCACGGGGGGAGAAAGAACAGGGGTCTAGAGCACTGGGGGGAGTGGAGAGCACTGGGGGGGAGAAAGAACAGGGGTGGAGAGCACTGGGGGGAGTGGAGAGCACTGGGGGGGAGAAAGAACAGGGGTGGAGAGCACTGGGGAGTGGAGAGCACTGGGGGGGAGTGGAGAGCACTGGGATAGTGGCTAGAGAAGGATGGGGAGAGCTGGAGAGCAGGGGGGCAGAAAGAACAAGGGTGGAGAACAGTGGGGGGGGGGCTGGAGAGTGTGGTGGGGGAGGAGAGCACTGGGGGGAGCCAGAGAGCACAAGGAGAACTGGGAGGGGCCAGCAAAAGAAGTTGGATAGGAGGAGAAGCAGGGGCGGCTGCATTTAGAGGAATTGAGCTTTCTATATTCCATGTTGCCGCTGAATGCTTGATTCTCCTCCTCTTCCTCCCGCAAGCAATCAGCGGCTGCATGGAGGAATATAGAAAGCTTGTTTCCTCTATATGTGGCCCCCCTGCAGATCCTCCTATCCGGGCACATAGGGCAGGCTGTACGGGCGGGCATCTCCTCCTGTGTATCACGGAGTTGGCTGGGTCCAGGGCTGGACTGGGACAAAAATTTGGCCCTGGACTTCATCCAGACCGGCCCACTTTAATTCAATAAAATGCTGCCCCCCACCCCCCCAAAAAAATCACGCCCACCAAAAGGCCCCTATATCAATTATTGTATATCATGAGAGGGTGAGCGAGAGGGGAATGAGAGAGAGAGAGAGAGAGAGAGGAAGGTTTGAGGGCAAAAAGGGGGTGAGAGGGGGTGGGTGAGAGAGGGGGGTGAGTGTAAGAGAGAGGGGGTGAGTGTAAAAGAGTGGGGGTGAGAGAAGGACCCCTTTCACACTGAGGCATTTTTCAGGCGCTTTTGGGCTAAAAATAGCGCCTGTAAAGCGCCTGAAAAACGCCTCCGCTGCCAGGGCATTAAAAAAAGTCCTCCAAGCAGCATCTTTGGGGCTGTGGAGGAGCGGTGTACACACCGCTCTTTCCCATTGAAATGAATGGCCACCGCTGCTGAAGTGCCTGCAAAGCACTTCGGCAGCAGAGCTACACGGGCGCATTTAACCTTTAATTTGGCTGCTAGCCGGGGTTAAAAGCACCTGCTAGAAGCCGAATAGCGCAGCTAAAACGACAGTAAAGTGCTTCTAAAACTAGCAGCGTTTTACCGTCAATGCCTGCCCCAGTGTGAAAGCAGCCTAAGAGTCAGAAAGTGAATGAGACAGAGGAAAGGGCAGAGAGACAGAGGGGGGAGCTGAGAGACAGAGGGGGAGCTGAGAGATAGAGGGGGAGCTGAGAGATAGAGGGGGAGCTGAGAGATAGAGGGGGAGCTGAGAGATAGAGGAGGAGAGCTGAGAGATAGAGGGGGAGAGCTGAAAGATAGAGGGGGAGAGCTGAGAGATAGAGGGGGAGAGCTGAGAGACAGAGGAGGGAGCTGAGAGACAGAAGGGGGGAGCTGAGAGAGAGAAGGAGGGAGCTGAGAGACAGAAGGAGGGAGCTGAGAGACAGAAGGAGGGAGCTGAGAGACAGAGGGGAGCTGAGAGACAGAGGGGGAGCTGAGAGACACAGGGGGAGCTGAGAGTTAGTGGAGGGGTTTGAGAGACAGTGGAGGGGTTTGAGAGACAGTGGAGGGGTTTGAGAGACAGAGGAGGTGTCTGAGAGACAGAGGAGGTGTCTGAGAGACAGAGGGGGGCTGAGAGACAGAGGGGGAGCTGAGAGACAGAGAGGAGAGCTGAGAGACAGATGTCATGGATATGCATTAATGTCTGTCTGCCATCTTACCTTCCTCCTCATGTGTTCATCTAGAGACCAGACCTCCTTCACCTGGCTTCCTTTATAATCTCCTCCCAGCCTGACTCCACCCCAGGCCCTATCACTGAACACTATATTAACCTGTGCACTGCAAGCCTGCTTTGCTGATCAACGTGTTTGTTAGGCATTGTGTGTTTGGGTTCCTGCCTGCCGTGTGCTACGTCTGTCTCTCTGTCACGTTATTGGCTTGTCCCCGACCATCCCTGTCTGCTCGTGACCCTTGACCTTCGGCTCGTTCTTCGTTATCCTTGTCTGCTTGTGGCCCCTGACCTTCGGCTTGTTATTCGGTTCTCTCTATCGTGTGCTGCTGCTTCCCCTTATCCTACGGGGCGTGAGCTAGGAAACTCCAGGGGCCGCGACCTGGTCCCAGCCTGCAGCGTAACATCCTCACCACTAGAGGCCCTGGAGAAGACCAGCTGGGTCTTAGACTCCGCGCCCTGGGGAATCTTGGCTCTCGCTTCCGTTGGGATCCCGGTTGTGCTCCTCTGGTCCCGCTTTCCACAACCACCCAGTTTCCTATCCACAGAAGCCAGCCATAGGGTTCACTACCTCGCGGTGCACTCCTGTCCCCCTACGGTGTGCATCTGTCACCTGGCCACAGGTGACCCTGACAGTTTGATCAGCCATGAACCCGGCTGACATCCCGCTTCCCGCGGATGATCCATTGCAGGGCATAGTTCGCAGACTTGAGACCCAGGAATCAAATCAGACCCAGGTGATGCGATTCCTCCAGGATCTGGCTTCTCGATTCGAGCAGCTTCAGGTCTCCTTGGGAACCCCGAATCCGCAACCCCAAGTACAACCAGCGGCTGTACCTATCGCACCAGTCGCAGCCTCACACTCACTAAGATTGCCAGCTCCGTTCCGTTTCTCTGGGGACTCCAAGGCCTGCAGGGGGTTTCTCAGCCAATGCACTATTCATTTTGAGCTTCAGCCTCAAAGCTTCCTATCTGACCGGGCTAAGGTAGCCTATATCATTTCCCTCCTCTCCGGTGAAGCTTTGGCCTGGGCTGCCCCCCTGTGGGAGAGGAACGATCCGGTGGTTTCCAGTCTGTCCGAATTCTTGAAGCTCTTTCGTAATATCTTCGAAGAGCCGGCTCGGGCTTCTTCAGCGGCTAGTGCTGTCTTACGTCTTCACCAAGAATCTAGTTCAGTGGGGCAATATGCTCTTCAGTTCCGTATCCACACAGCTGAATTGAGCTGGAATAATGAGGCCCTGGTCGCTACCTTTTTACATGGCCTCTCTGACCGAGTGAAAGACGAATTAGCGGGAAGAGCCATTCCCGTCGGTCTGGACGATGTAATTTCATTATGCAACCAGATCGACATTCGTTTTCAAGAGAGGTCCTTAGGAAAAAGACGCCAGCACTCTCTGGGTCCTAGCCAGTCTGAGCTCCCCTCCCTTCATTCCGTGGAGCATCCTCTACCTGCTGAAGAACCTATGCAGCTGGGCCGGACCAGACTAACCCCCGAAGAACGTGCTAGGCGCAGAACTCTGGGCTTGTGCCTCTATTGTGGGGGCAAGGGTCATTTTCGTGACTCCTGCTCGCTTCGTCCGGGAAACGCTCGGGTCTAATACATTTGGAAGGTGGAGTATTGGACCCAGAAACATCACCTTCTCGCCTGCTCTTGCCGGTGTCCCTTCATGTAGGCACTTCTCCTCAGTCAACCCTTGCATACCTGGATTCCGGGGCTGCCGGCAATTTCATGGATTGGAGAACTGCTTCTTCTATGAAGCTTACCCTTTCACCTCTCACTACCCCATTGGTAGTCTCGGCAATTGATGGCACTGTTCTCCCAGGGGGCCCTATTCGCTTCCAGACGCTACCCATTAGGATGTCGGTAGGGATTCTCCACCAGGAGTGGATATCCTTTCTTATTCTACCCAAGGCCTCTACCCCAGTTGTATTGGGCCTCCCTTGGCTACAGCTCCACTCTCCACATGTGGACTGGGTCTCTGGGCAGATCCTGGCCTGGGGTTCCTCATGTTTCTCGTCGTGTCTTCTCAAGGTGACCCCCAAGGAGAGTCTTCCGGTTGCTGCCACTTCTGTTTCTTCTGATCTTCCCGCCGCATACAGCGATTACCGGGATGTGTTCTGTAAAAAATCAGCTGAGGTGCTTCCTCCCCACAGGTCTTTTGACTGTGCTATTGATCTTGTCCCCGGAGCAACTCTACCCAGGGGTCGTACCTACCCTCTGTCCATCCCAGAGACCCAGGCCATGTCGGAGTCTGTAGCAGAGAATCTGGAGAGAGGGTTCATCCGGAAATCCTCATCGCCTGCAGGGGCAGGGTTCTTTTTTGTTGCCAAAAAGGATGGTACCTTAAGACCCTGCATCGATTATCGGGGTTTAAATGCGGTTACTATTAAAAATCGATACCCCTTACCCTTAATATCTGAGCTATTCGATAGGTTGAAGGGTGCCTCCATTTTCACCAAGTTGGATCTCAGAGGCGCGTACAATCTCATTCGAATACGGGAGGGTGACGAATGGAAGACTGCATTTAACACTAGAGACGGGCATTACGAATATCTGGTGATGCCTTTTGGTCTGTGTAATGCTCCAGCCGTGTTTCAAAACTTTGTCAATGAAATCTTCAGAGATCTGCTGTACCAGTTTGTTGTCATCTATCTGGATGACATTCTGATCTTTTCTGAAAATCTGCTCGTCCACAGAAACCATGTCCGCACTGTACTTCAACGTCTTAGAGAGAACAATCTCTATGCCAAGCTGGAGAAATGTTCCTTTGAATGTTCTGAGGTCCTGTTTTTGGGGTGCTTTGTCTCATGTTCGGGGCTTCGTATGGACCCTGGGAAGGTCTTGGCTATCACCAACTGGCCTCTTCCTGCTAGCCTCAAGGCCACACAGCGCTTTCTTGGCTTCACTAATTATTATAGGCAGTTCATAAGGAATTACTCTTCCATTGCCGCGCCTATTATCGCTTTGACCAAGAAGGGTGTGAATGCCAGAGACTGGCCTCCCGAAGCTGTCTCTGCATTTCACAACCTGAAACAGGCCTTTGTTTCTGGCCCCCTCTTGAGGAGACCAAATCCTGGGAATGCATTTTTTATTGAAGTGGACGCTTCCTCAATGGGGGTGGGAGCTGTGCTTCTTCAAATCTTTGAGAAGAGACGCCAACCATGTGCGTTCTTCTCCAAAAAAAATTCTCAGGCAGAGAGGAATTATGCCATCGGTGATCGGGAACTTCTCGCAATTAAATTGGCGTTAGAGGAGTGGCGTCATCTCTTGGAGGGTTCCCCTCACTCCATAACGATCTTTACCGATCACAAGAATTTACAGTATCTACAGAATGCTAAACGTCTGAATCCTAGACAGGCCAGGTGGAGTCTCTTCTTTGCCCGTTTTAATTTCACGATTACCTACAAACCTGGTTCCTGCAACGGTCGGGCTGATGCGCTCTCTAGGTCATTTGACACTTTGGACGAGGAGTCCGCCCCTGAACCTGAGCCGATCATTCCCACCTCATGCATTGTTGCCCACTCTACCACCCTGAAGTCTAAAATTCCGCCTGGTAAGACCTTTGTCCCCACTGAGCTAAGAGCTAAGATCCTTCGTTGGGGACATGATTCCAAGGTGGCAGGGCATTCTGGATTCCTCCGATCCTTCCTACTCATCAGTCGTCACTACTGGTGGCCTAATCTCCGCTCAGACGTCAAAGACTACGTTAAAGCTTGTCATGTCTGTGCTCAGTCCAAATCCTCCACACAAGCTCCTGCTGGTCTCCTCATGCCCTTGCCTATTCCTAAGGAACCCTGGGCCCATATTGCCATGGATTTTATCACCGATCTCCCACTGTCTGAGAATAATACAGTCATTTGGGTGGTAATCGATCGATTCTCCAAGATGGCTCATTTTGTTCCTCTTCCTGGTCTTCCTTCTGCCCCTGCCTTGGTTCCCATTTTCATTCGAGAAATTCTCCGCCTACATGGGGTCCCTTCTCATATTGTTTCCGACAGGGGAGTCCAATTCACGTCTCGTTTTTGGAGAGCCTTTTGCAAATCCCTCAATATTGTCTTGGATTTTTCTTCTTCTTACCATCCCCAATCCAATGGACAGACTGAGAGGGTTAATCAGGAGTTAGAGGTCTTTCTTCGCACCTTTGTGTCTTCTCACCATGACGATTGGTCCTCTCTACTCCCGTGGGCAGAATTCTCCCATAACAATCATGTGAATACCAGTTCGCAGAAGACACCCTTTTTCACAGTTTATGGAAAACACCCTCAACTTCCTCTTCCTATGATCTGTTCTCCAGACATTCCAGCTTTGGCTTCGGTTCAGGAGTCTCTCAATTCCGTTTGGGGTCACGTTCATGATTCCCTCCGGGCAGCTGCTGAAAAATTCAAAGGCTTTGCCGACCGCCGCAGGCGTAAACCGCCTTCTCTTCAGCCAGGGGACAAAGTCTGGCTCTCTACCAGGAACATCAAGCTCCGAGTTCCTTCTCTGAAGTTTGCTCCACGATTCATCGGTCCATACACGGTAACTGCTAAACTGAATCCGGTTTGTTTCAAACTCCAGATTCCTAAGAGCCTTAAAATCACTAACTCCTTTCATGTTGCTCTTCTAAAGCCTTTAGTCCTCAATAAATTCTCTCGTCCTCTTCCTACCGTGGCGCCTGTCTCGGAGGATAATCAGGAGTACGAGATCAGTCAAATTCTGGACTCCCGACTCTGTAAAGGCGTTCTTCAGTACCTCGTTCATTGGAAAGGGTTTGGTCCTGAGGAGAGGTCTTGGATCACTGCATCTGAGGTCTTTGCACCTCGTCTGTTAAAGGAGTTTCATCTGAAGTTTCCCTCTAAACCTGGGCCCAGGCGGGGAAGGGGGAGGCCTCGTAAGAGGGAGGGTACTGTCATGGATATGCATTAATGTCTGTCTGCCATCTTACCTTCCTCCTCATGTGTTCATCTAGAGACCAGACCTCCTTCACCTGGCTTCCTTTATAATCTCCTCCCAGCCTGACTCCACCCCAGGCCCTATCACTGAACACTATATTAACCTGTGCACTGCAAGCCTGCTTTGCTGATCAACGTGTTTGTTAGGCATTGTGTGTTTGGGTTCCTGCCTGCCGTGTGCTACGTCTGTCTCTCTGTCACGTTATTGGCTTGTCCCCGACCATCCCTGTCTGCTCGTGACCCTTGACCTTCGGCTCGTTCTTCGTTATCCTTGTCTGCTTGTGGCCCCTGACCTTCGGCTTGTTATTCGGTTCTCTCTATCGTGTGCTGCTGCTTCCCCTTATCCTACGGGGCGTGAGCTAGGAAACTCCAGGGGCCGCGACCTGGTCCCAGCCTGCAGCGTAACATCCTCACCACTAGAGGCCCTGGAGAAGACCAGCTGGGTCTTAGACTCCGCGCCCTGGGGAATCTTGGCTCTCGCTTCCGTTGGGATCCCGGTTGTGCTCCTCTGGTCCCGCTTTCCACAACCACCCAGTTTCCTATCCACAGAAGCCAGCCATAGGGTTCACTACCTCGCGGTGCACTCCTGTCCCCTGTGAGGGGGTTAGCTCGGCAGCGGGTGGGTGTGACCCCCGGGATGGGCTCCCCACACAAAAACAGGCCCAGCAGACGGAGGTTGTGGTTTTCAAAATCAAAAAGGTGCCGTTTATTTTCTATTTACAGTGACAAAAACACAGCAAAGCAAAAGAAACAAACAAAATAAATCCTGGTCAACTTGACCTCTGACTAAACATACAGGTTTCCTAACTAACAACTGGGATCAGCCTAGTGCTGTCCTAGTCCCTGGTTTTAAATGTCCAAGCAAAATATAGCCACACAGGCTTTCTCTCACCGCACAGGGGTTCACTCTCCCTAGACAGTCCACACAGGTCTGCTTCCAGGCATGAGCTAACATCTAATGAATCTGGGAGTTTTTATAGAGGCCTTAAACGAACTGACAGGCTTCAGCTGGACTCATCAACTCCCTGTCTGCACGACGCCCAGCCCTCTCCCTAGAGGTATGAGTCATCAATGAGCCCACTAGTCTCAGCTGGGCTTATACAACTCTCCACCTAGTTGTATGAATCGGCGTAAAGCCTGAATCTGGGCGAAATATATCTACCCCCCTGGATGCAACCAGGTGACTTTACCTTCCTGCTGTCACATACCCCCCCCTCTTGTTTTAACCTCGGGGTTGGAACACCAGCAATCAGGCATTCATGTACTCGAGACAAAGCATCCACATTCCCCATTTGAACGCCAGGGCGATGCTTTACTGTGAAGTTGAATTCCTGGAGGGCCAGGAACCACCTATTCACTCTTCTATTTGTTTCCTTGTTTTGAGCCATCCACTTTAACGGAGCGTGATCCGTAACCATGTCAAAGTGCCTACCTAGCAGGTAGTACCGAAGGGAATCTAGAGCCCACTTCACCGCTAAACACTCCTTTTCAACGGTGGCGTAATTTACCTCATGGGACTTCAACTTCCTGCTGAGGTAAATGACTGGGTGCTCTTCCCCGTTCCAGACCTGGGACAATACTGCTCCTAACCCCACATCTGACGCATCACTTTGTACGACAAAGTCTTTAGAGAAGTCGGGTGAGTACAACACTGGCTGGCTACATAAGGCTTGTTTCAAGAATTGGAATGCTGCCTCAGCCTCGGGGGTCCATTTAATCATGACCGACCCTTTCCCCTTCGTCAGGTTGGTTAGGGGCACAGCCTTAGAAGCAAAGTGGGGAATGAATCGCCGATAATACCCAGCGATTCCCAGAAAGGCTCGTACCTGCTTCTTGCTGTTGGGACGTGGCCAACTCTGGATGGCCTCGACTTTGTTGAGTTGGGGTTTTATTACTCCCCTCCCAATGGTGTACCCAAGATATTTGGCCTCCTCCTGCCCAATGGTACACTTCTTGGGGTTAGCCGTAAACCCTGCTTCCCGAACAGAGTCCAGGACTGCTTGCACTTTTGGCAGATGTGAGGCCCAATCTGTGCTATGGACAATTACGTCATCCAGGTAAGCCGCAGCATACTTCCGATGGGGCCTCAGCATCTGGTCCATTTTCCGCTGGAATGTGGCCGGCGCATTCTGTAACCCGAACGGCATTCTTTTATATTGGAACGCCCCGTCTGGGGTTACAAATGCGGTTTTCTCTTTGGCTGACTTGGCCAGGGGGATTTGCCAATACCCTTTTGTGAGGTCAAGAGTCGTCATGTATCGGGCTGTTCCCAGCCGGTCGATCAACTCATCTATACGTGGCATGGGGTAGGTGTCAAATTTTGTAACTTTGTTCAACTGACGAAAATCGTTACAAAATCGCCAGCTCCCATCCGGTTTAGGCACCAACACAATGGGACTAGACCAATCACTTTGGGACTCCTCTATCACCCCTAAGTTCAGCATTTTCTGTACTTCCTCCCGTATTGCCTCCCGTCGGGCCTCTGGGATCCGATAGGGTTTTAACTTCACCCTTTCACCGGGCGGGGTAATAATGTCATGCTCTACCCCAGATGTTTGTCCCGGCAGCTCAGAGAATACCTCCTTGTTGCGAAGCACAAACTCCTTAACCTCCTGTTGTTGGGGTTGTGACAAGGTGGCTGCGATTCCAACCTCAGGAATCACGCAACCAGTTTGAGCTGGTGACCAAGTGTCTGCGACTAGGGACTCTCTATCCCTCCAGGCTTTCAACAGATTAACGTGATAGATCTGTTCGGGCTTTCGCCTTCCTGGTTGTCTGACCTTGTAATTCACTTCGCTCACTTTTTCCATTATCTCGTAGGGGCCTTGCCATTTGGCAAGGAATTTACTTTCAACCGTAGGGACAAGTACCAATATCCTATCCCCCGGGGAAAAGGTACGGGTCTTGGCTCCACGGTTGTACACTCTCTGCTGTGCCAACTGCGCTTGGGCCAAATGTTCCTTCACGATGGGCATTACCTGTGCAATTCGATCTTGCATCAGGGCGACATGCTCAATCACACTCCTGTGGGGAGAACTCTCACTTTCCCAAGTTTCCTTGGCAATATCCAACAGCCCTCTTGGGTGTCTCCCATACAGTAACTCAAAGGGGGAGAATCCCGTAGAGGATTGGGGCACCTCCCTAATAGCAAACATCAAATAAGGAAGTAGACAGTCCCAATCCTTTCCATCCCTATCCACCACTTTCTTCAACATTTGTTTTAGGGTTTTGTTGAATCTTTCAACCAGCCCATCGGTTTGGGGGTGATACACAGATGTACGTAATTGCGTCACTTTGAACAATTTACACAGCTCCTTCATAACCCGGGACATAAAGGGTGTACCTTGGTCCGTAAGCAGTTCTTTACAAATACCCACCCGGCTAAAAACAAGAGATAGCTCTTTGGCTATGGTTTTGGCCGAGGTATTTCTGAGAGGGATCGCTTCTGGATAACGGGTGGCATAGTCCATTATAACCAATATGTACTGGTGCCCCCTAGCGGACTTGATTATAGGACCTACCAAATCCATTGCGATTCTCTCAAACGGGACCTCAATGATGGGTAGAGGGACCAGCGGGCTACGGAAGTGTGGCATCGGGGCCGACCTCTGACACACAGGGCAGGAGGAACAATAATTTTCTATGTCCTTCATCACCCCAGGCCAATAGAATCTCTGTAATACCCTCTCTCGGGTTTTCTCTGTCCCCAGATGACCTCCAAGAATGTGCCCATGGGCCAACTCCAACACCAACTTCCTGTAAGGTTTGGGCACCACAAGCTGCTCAACGGTTTCTTCTGCCCTTTTTGCCACCCGATACAGTAGGTCCTTCTCTACGCTGAAGTATGGGTAAGTGCAGGTATTATCTGGGTTCACTAACTCGCCATCTATTTTCACTACGTTTTCCCGTGCCTTTATTAGGGCGGGGTCTTTCAACTGTTCTGTGGCAAAGTTTTCCCTGTGAACCTCAAGATCAGAAAACTCCACAGACGGTAGGTTTTCGTCTGAGGAGGTGGGCTCCTCTCCAGTTTCTTGAGTCTCCCCTGCCAATACTGACAAGGGAAATTCGGGAGAGTCCTCACCACTCTCAGAGGAGTTCTGGCTATCATATTCCTGGTACATAGGGGCACCAGTGGGGGGCTCAGGATCATCCCACAGTTCCCAGAACTTCGGAAAATCCCTTCCCACAATGGCGTCATGCGGTAACTGAGACACTAAGCCCACTGGATGAGAAAGGGTACCTTTGGGGGTCTCGAAACACACTGTAGTCACTGGATACTCTCGGGTGTCCCCATGCACACAAATAACAGCTACCTTGCTATTCCCAGAGACCTCTGTTTTAACTAATTCAGCCTTTATCAGGGTCACAAGGCTACCTGAATCCAGCAATACCACAACATTTCTACCATTAATACACATTTTGCATAAATGTTTCTCAGTTCCCCGAATGGCAGTGCATGCGACTGTCGCACACAGCGACTGACGTCTGCCCGTCAGAAAGTCACACTGCATGGGTTCCTCCAAAACCGGGCAATTTGCTGCAATATGTCCCGCTTGCCGGCAGCGGTAGCAAATGATCCTTCTTGCCGCCTCTTGAGCCGCTGATTTCCCAGGCTGTTCTCGCCAAACTTGGGGTAGAGCTCCCACCCTCTCACTCTCTCCACCCTTACCCCTTGGAATCATCTTATCCGCCCCTGGGGATGGTCTGGTCTTAGGGTGGAAAGTCCGAGTGTCTCTGGAAGAGGCCGTCAGGTTCTCTGTAGCCAAGTATTTCTCCACACGATCCACAAGACCATCGGCCGTCTCTGGGTCTCCATGGCTTACCCACTTTTGGATGGCAGTAGGGAGAGCTCTCAAAAACCGATCCATTACAACACGTTCCACAATCTTTGGTGCGGACAAAGTCTCTGGCTGTAGCCACTTTCTGCTCAGGTGAATGAGATCATACATTTGAGACCTGGGGGGTTTTCCAAGCTGGAAAGTCCAGTTATGCACACGCTGAGCCCGGACAGCCAGGGTGACACCCAGCCTTGCCAATATTTCAGCTTTTAGCATCACATAGTCTTTTGCTTGGTCAGGCTCTAGGTCATAGTAAGCTTTCTGCGATTCACCCGTTAACAGAGGAGCCACCAGTCCAGCCCACTGCTCCTCAGGCCACTTTTCTCTTTCAGCAGTCCTTTCAAACGTGGTCAAAAATACCTCTGGATCATCCTCTCCAGTCATTTTTGTCAATAAACGACTCACCCCAAAGGACGCGGTATTAGTGGGACGGCTTTCCTCACTGGTCTGCGGACGTTGCTGCATTACTGCTTCCATTTGTTGTAGTCTCTGCTCTTGCTTCTGTAATAGGTCTATGAAGCGGGCCTCAGATCGTTGCTGGGCTTGTTGCTGAGCTTCCAGACTCTGTTGGTGAGCTTGCTGCTGGGCTGCAAGGCTCTGTTGATGAGCTTGCTGCTGGGCTGCGAAGTTCTGTTGTTGAGCTGCAAGGCTCTTTTGCAAACCTGCATTTGTCTGCTGTTGATTGGCATTTGCTAGAGCCAGCTGTTTCAGTATCTCCTCCATGCTGGCTTAAAAAAAAACTGCCCGCATTCTCCACCAACTGTGAGGGGGTTAGCTCGGCAGCGGGTGGGTGTGACCCCCGGGATGGGCTCCCCACACAAAAACAGGCCCAGCAGACGGAGGTTGTGGTTTTCAAAATCAAAAAGGTGCCGTTTATTTTCTATTTACAGTGACAAAAACACAGCAAAGCAAAAGAAACAAACAAAATAAATCCTGGTCAACTTGACCTCTGACTAAACATACAGGTTTCCTAACTAACAACTGGGATCAGCCTAGTGCTGTCCTAGTCCCTGGTTTTAAATGTCCAAGCAAAATATAGCCACACAGGCTTTCTCTCACCGCACAGGGGTTCACTCTCCCTAGACAGTCCACACAGGTCTGCTTCCAGGCATGAGCTAACATCTAATGAATCTGGGAGTTTTTATAGAGGCCTTAAACGAACTGACAGGCTTCAGCTGGACTCATCAACTCCCTGTCTGCACGACGCCCAGCCCTCTCCCTAGAGGTATGAGTCATCAATGAGCCCACTAGTCTCAGCTGGGCTTATACAACTCTCCACCTAGTTGTATGAATCGGCGTAAAGCCTGAATCTGGGCGAAATATATCTACCCCCCTGGATGCAACCAGGTGACTTAACCTTCCTGCTGTCACACCCCCTACGGTGTGCATCTGTCACCTGGCCACAGGTGACCCTGACAACAGAGAGGAGAGCTGAGAGACAGAGAGGAGAGCTGAGAGACAGGAAGGAGAGCTGAGAGACAGAGGAGGAGAGCTGAGAGACAGAGGATGGGTCTGAGAGACAGAGGATGGGTCTGAGAGACAGAGGAGGGGTCTGAGAGACAGAGGAGGGGTCTGAGAGACAGAGGGGGGTCTGAGAGACAGAGGGGGGTCTAAGAGACAGAGGGGGATCTAAGAGACAGAGGGGGAGCTGAGAGCCAGGGGGAGCTGCGAGACAGAGGGGGGGATCTGAGAGACAGAGGGGGGAGCTGAGAGACAGAGGGGGGAGCTGAGAGACAGAGGGGGGAGCTGAGAGACAGAGGGGGAGCTGAGAGACAGAGGGAGGAGCTGAGAGACAGAGGGAGGAGCTGAGAGATAGAGGAGGGGGCTGAGAGACAGTGGAGGGGTCTGAGAGACAGAGGAGGGGTCTGAAAGACAGAGGGGGATGAGAGAAAGGGAGCTGAGAGACAGAGGGTGCTGAGAGACAGAGGGGGGAGCTGAGAGATAGAGGAGGAGAGCTTAGAGACAGAGGAGGAGAGCTAAGAGCTGAGAGACAGAGGGGGTCTGAGAGACAGAGGGGGGTCTGAGAGATAGAGGGGAGCTGAGAGACAGAGGAGGGGCTAAAAGAGGGGGGACTGAGAGACACGGGAACTGAGAGACAGAGGGAGGGACTGAGAGACAGAGGGGGTCTGAGAGACAGAGGAGGGTCTGAGAGACAGAGGGGGGAGCTGAGAGACAGAGGGGGGAGCTGAGAGACAGAGGAACAGCTGAGAGACAGAGGGGGATCTGAGAGACAGAGAGGGGGGTCTGAGAGACAGAGGGGGGGTCTGAGAGACAGAGGGGGGTCTGAGAGACAGAAGAGGGGCTAAAAGAGGGGGGACTGAGAGACACGGGAACTGAGAGACAGAGGGAGGGACTGAGAGACAGAGGGGGTCTGAGAGACAGAGGGGGGAGCTGAGAGACAGAGGAACAGCTGAGAGACAGAGGGGGGGCTGAGAGACAGGGGGATCTGAGAGACAGAGGGGGCTGAGAGACAGAGGGGGAGCTGAGAGACAGAGGGGAGCTGAGAGCCAGGGGGAGCTGCGAGACAGAGGGGGGATCTGAGAGACAGAGGGGGAGCTGAGAGACAGAGGGGGGAGCTGAGAGACAGAGGGGGGAGCTGAGAGACAGAGGGGGAGCTGAGAGACAGAGGGAGGAGCTGAGAGACAGAGGGAGGAGCTGAGAGATAGAGGAGGGGGCTGAGAGACAGTGGAGGGGTCTGAGAGACAGAGGAGGGGTCTGAAAGACAGAGGGGGATGAGAGAAAGAGAGCTGAGAGACAGAGGGTGCTGAGAGACAGAGGGGGGAGCTGAGAGATAGAGGAGGAGAGCTGAGAGACAGAGGAGGAGAGCTAAGAGCTGAGAGACAGAGGGGGTCTGAGAGACAGAGGGGGGTCTGAGAGATAGAGGGGAGCTGAGAGACAGAGGAGGGGCTAAAAGAGGGGGGACTGAGAGACACGGGAACTGAGAGACAGAGGGAGGGACTGAGAGACAGAGGGGGTCTGAGAGACAGAGGAGGGTCTGAGAGACAGAGGGGGGAGCTGAGAGACAGAGGGGGGAGCTGAGAGACAGAGGAACAGCTGAGAGACAGAGGGGGATCTGAGAGACAGAGAGGGGGGTCTGAGAGACAGAGGGGGGTCTGAGAGACAGAGGGGGGGTCTGAGAGACAGAAGAGGGGCTAAAAGAGGGGGGACTGAGAAACACGGGAACTGAGAGACAGAGGGAGGGACTGAGAGACAGAGGGGGTCTGAGAGACAGAGGGGGGAGCTGAGAGACAGAGGAACAGCTGAGAGACAGAGGGGGGGCTGAGAGACAGGGGGATCTGAGAGACAGAGGGGGCTGAGAGACAGAGGGAGGGAGCTGAGAGACAGAGGGGGAGAGCTGAGAGATAGAGGAGGGGGCTGAGAGACAGTGGGGGTCTGAGAGACAGAGGGCATTAAAAAAAGTCCTCCAAGCAGCATCTTTGGGGCTGTGGAGGAGCGGTGTACACACCGCTCCTTCCCATTGAAATGAATGGCCACCGCTGCTGAAGCGCCTGCAAAGCACTTCGGCAGCAGAGCTACACGGGCGCATTTAACCTTTAATTTGGCTGCTAGCCGGGGTTAAAAGCACCTGCTAGAAGCCGAATAGTGCAGCTAAAACGACAGCAAAGTGCTTCTAAAACTAGCAGCGTTTTACCGTCAATGCCTGCCCCAGTGTGAAAGCAGCCTAAGAGTCAGGAAGTGAATGAGACAGAGGAAAGGGCAGAGAGACAGAGGGGGAGCTGAGAGACAGAGGGGGGAGCTGAGAGACAGAGGGGGAGCTAAGAGATAGAGGGGGAGCTGAGAGATAGAGGAGGAGAGCTGAGAGATAGAGGAGGAGAGCTGAGAGATAGAGGAGGAGAGCTGAGAGATAGAGGAGGAGAGCTGAGAGATAGAGGAGGAGAGCTGAGAGATAGAGGGGGAGAGCTGAGAGATAGAGGGGGAGAGCTGAGAGATAGAGGGGAGAGCTGAGAGACAAAGGAGGGGGCTGAGAGACAGAGGAGGGGGCTGAGAGACAGAGGAGGGAGCTGAGAGACAGAAGGAGGGAGCTGAGAGAGAGAAGGAGGGAGCTGAGAGACAGAAGGAGGGAGCTGAGAGACAGAAGGAGGGAGCTGAGAGACACAGGGGGAGCTGAGAGACAGAGGGGGAGCTGAGAGACAGAGGGGGGAGCTGAGAGTTAGTGGAGGGGTTTGAGAGACAGTGGAGGGGTTTGAGAGACAGTGGAGGGGTTTGAGAGACAGAGGAGGTGTATGAGAGACAGAGGGGCTGAGAGACAGAGGGGGAGCTGAGAGACAGAGAGGAGAGCTGAGAGACAGAGAGGAGAGCTGAGAGACAGAGAGGAGAGCTGAGAGACAGAGGAGGAGAGCTGAGAGACAGAGGAGGAGAGCTGAGAGACATAGGAGGGGTCTGAGAGACAGAGGAGGGGTCTGAGAGACAGAGGAGGGGTCTGAGAGACAGAGGAGGGGTCTAAGAGACAGAGGGGGGTCTGAGAGACAGAGGGGGGTCTAAGAGACAGAGGGGGAGCTGAGAGACAGAGGGGAGCTGAGAGCCAGGGGGAGCTGCGAGACAGAGGGGGGATCTGAGAGACAGAGGGGGGGATCCGAGAGACAGAGGGGGGATCTGAGAGACAGGGAGAGCTGAGAGACAGAGGGGGGAGCTGAGAGACAGAGGGAGGAGCTGAGAGACAGAGGGAGGAGCTGAGAGACAGAGGGAGGAGCTGAGAGATAGAGGAGGGGGCTGAGAGACAGTGGAGGGGTCTGAGAGACAGAGGAGGGGTCTGAAAGACAGAGGGGGCTGAGAGAAAGGGAGCTGAGAGACAGAGGGGGCTGAGAGACAGAGGGGGAGCTGAGAGATAGAGGAGGAGAGCTGAGAGACAGAGGAGGAGAGCTAAGAGCTGAGAGACAGAGGGGGGTCTGAGAGACAGAGGGGGGTCTGAGAGACAGACGGGGTCTGAGAGACAGAGGGGGGTCTGAGAGATAGAGGGGAGCTGAGAGACAGAGGAGGGGCTAAAAGAGGGGGGACTGAGAGACACAGGAACTGAGAGACAGAGGGAGGGACTGAGAGACAGAGGGGGTCTGAGAGACAGAGGAGGGTCTGAGAGACAGAGGAGGGTCTGAGAGACAGAGGGGGGAGCTGAGAGACAGAGGGGGAGCTGAGAGACAGAGGAACAGCTGAGAGACAGAGGGGGGGGGCTGAGAGACAGGGGGATCTGAGAGACACGGGAACTGAGAGACAGAGGGAGGGACTGAGAGACAGAGGGGGTCTGAGAGACAGAGGGGGGAGCTGAGAGACAGAGGAACAGCTGAGAGACAGAGGGGGGGCTGAGAGACAGGGGGATCTGAGAGACAGAGGGGGTCTGAGAGACAGAGGGGGGAGCTGAGAGACAGAGGAACAGCTGAGAGACAGAGGGGGGCTGAGAGACAGGGGGATCTGAGAGACAGAGGGTGCTGAGAGACAGAGGGTGCTGAGAGACAGAGGGAGGGAGCTGAGAGGCAGAGGGGGAGAGCTGAGAGATAGAGGAGGGGGCTGAGAGACAGTGGGGGTCTGAGAGACAGAGGAGGGGTCTGAGAGACAGAGGAGGGGTCTGAGAGGCAGAAGGGGAGCTGAGAGACAGAGGGGGAGCTGAGAGACAGAGGGGGAGCTGAGAGACAGAGGAGGAGAGCTGAGAGACAGAGGAGGAGAGCTGAGAAATAGAGGAGGAGAGCTGAGAGATAGAGGAGGAAAGCTGAGAGATAGAGGAGGAGAGCTGAGAGATAGAGGAGGAGAGCTGAGAGATAGAGGGGGGAGCTGAGAGACAAAGGAGGAGAGCTGAGAGACAGAGGAGGAGAGCTGAGAGACAGAGGAGGAGGCTGAGAGACAGAGGAGGAGAGCTGAGAGACAGAGGGGGGTCTGAGAGACAGAGGGGGGGTCTGAGAGACAGAGGGGGGTTCTGAGAGACAGAGGAGGGGTCTGAGAGACAGAGGAGGGACTGAGAGACAGAGCCGCCGAACTGCATAAAAAAACGGCACGCAAAAAAAATATATATATATTTTTTTTCAACGGCCCACTAAGCCATCGGCCCACCGGGAAACTCACGGTAGTCCCTATGGCCAGTCCATCCCTGGCTGCGTCTGTGTTCGGCGGCGGCGCTGTAACACGGTCCCGCCCCCCTAAACCGGCTCCTGTGATAGGCGGAACTCAAATCGGCCCCAGGGCAGGTGGCCTACAGGGAAATTTCCCGGTATCCCGGTAGACCAGTCCGGCCCTGCAGGGAGGTGGCAAATGCGACAAACTATTTTAGTAGTTTTTTTATTTTTAATAAATGCTTTTTTTACAATTCAATTTGTTTTGTTTTTTTAAATACAATGCTTTTTGGGGGGAGGGAGTTGGGGCAGTGGACTGTTTTGGTAGGGCAGGAGAGTGTGGTGTCAGTAGTTTATTTGAATTTTTTACACTTTTTTTCATTTTTTCGAATTTTTTTACAATAATTTTTTTTATATTTTTTTGGGGGTTTTGGTGAGATGTCGGGGGTCTAAACAGACCCCTGACATCTCCCCTTTAAAACAAACAAAGGGACTGAGGACACATTCCCCAGTCCCTTTCTCAGCACTAAAGATGAATGAACAGGGGACAGAGGCTCCTGTTCATTCATAAACTGAGCAGATTAACACAGTTTACTCTGCTCAGTTATCACAGGAGCGATTTCGCTCACTGTGTCCAATTCCTGACAGATCCCCCCCGCAGCCGGTGGGAGAGGAGAGAGGGACGAGGGGGGGCGGAGGAGGAGGGGGGTGGCAGAAGAGAACATGGGGGCCGGAGGAGAACATGTGGGGGGGGGGGCGGAGAAGGATACGAAGGGGGCCAGGGGAGGAGCACACAGAACAGCAGGGAATGATTGATGCGGCGGCAGAAAACAGCTGTGAAGGCCGATCTCCCTGTATAGCTTTTTAGCTGACAGTCGCGGGAGGGAGAGAAGGAGAAGCGGCTGGTAGCTAAAAATCTATACAAAGGAGATCGGTGTTCACAGCTGTTTTGTGCCGCACCGATCATTCCCGGGAGATCGTGAGGCGCTTGCGGGTGTGCGGGAGCCGCTGCAGAAATGCAGGAGTCTCCAGCACCTCGCGGGAGACTTGAGATGTCTGCTATATAGTAAGATGCCCAATGAGTATAAAACAAGTGGAATTTGGGTGAGCCAAGATGGTTTTCATATAGGAATAGCTTGGCTTCTTATTTGGAATTTTCCATTGAAATGCATTGCTGTCATGGTGACAATTTTTATGATTTATATCACTTGGCTCGGGCCAAATTGAACTTTTCTATATAGAAGGATGCCCAATGAGTATAAAACAAGTGGAATTTGGGTGAGCCAAGATGGTTTTCATATAGGAATAGCTTGGCTTCTTATTCAAATGTTCCCATTGAAATGCATGGCTGTCATTATGCCACGTTTGGTGCCATATTGTATGATTTATATCACTTGGTTCGGGACAAATTGTACTTTAATTAATAGAGAGATGCCCAATTATATGAAAACAAGCCACATTTGGGTGAGCCAAGATGGTTTTCATATAGAAAAAGTTAATTATTTCGAATTTCCCCTTTAAATACATGGCAGTTAGGGAGACAGAATTGTTGAAAACCCTTACAGACCACTTTTACCTACAGGTAAGCCTAGATTAAGGCTTACTTGTAGGTGCAAGAAATATCTCCTTAAAGCGGAGCTCCGCCGAAAAAAATATATTAAAACCACTTACATACAGGTGTTGTGTTACACTATGTGATTATTCTTGCTCTGTGTCTTTAAGATCTGTTCCCTTCTTTCTAGCTGAACTCTCTCTCTCACCGTAGTTCTTTATATATCTCCTCCACTTCCTGATTCTGGTCATTACTCCTGTATATCTTCCATGCTAAACATCTTACATGTGGCTTACAACTGCAACGTTTTTCTACCTATGAATATCCATCATTAAACGGAACATTCGAAAGGATTCATCGTCTGTCGTCCTAACTGTGAGTTTATTCATTGAGTTAAACTGCCTGTATCGATGCAAGGGATGAATATCAAACCAGCTTGAGTAAGGCCTACTTAAACCTGGAGATGAACTTTATCGCTTTGTAGTTGAGACAGAACAGTAGAAAAACTGAGTTTCACAGCCTAATTACAAGATTTCTGCATGTCAGTACTGATACAGACAAGATTTACTGCCCTCATAGCAAGACAGAAGGGACAGAGCAGCACATGGCAGCCTTATAGCCTGAGACAATCTGCACAGTGTCATATTTCAGCACACAGATCCTGCCTGCTTTCACAGTCAGTCTGCTATCATGAGTGACCAAGCTTCTGCATGTGAACTCACATCTACCTCCTCACAAGTTCCTGAAGAAACTGAGTTACCCAAACGCTCAGTTAAACCCACTTGGAAAGTAATGGAGAATTATGAAGCTTCAAGGACTGAATTGTCAAATAGCTTGGAATTAGTCTGGGAGAAAATCCTTGCTGAAGCCAATACAGTGTCTGTTGAACGTGAACTACTGACACTAGAGGGTGCCATTAAACAACTTTCTGCCTCATATGAGCTTTATCAGCTTACCAGCATCAAATTCACTAATGTCTTACAGAACATGAAGTCAGAAAATGCGATGATGCAATTAAAGCGCGTCAATGCTCTCAATATTGAAAGAGACAGTTTTATCCAGCAAACCAGATTAAAGGCAGAAGCAAAAATAAAGCTGTTACAGGACACTGCATCTCACAGATCTGTTTCCACCAGACGTTCTAAAAACTCGTCAAGATCCCATAGTTCAAGATACTCAACACTCAGTGAGCGACTTATTAATGCCCGCGCTGAAGTGGAAGCCAGCAAAGTGCAGGTGGCATATGCAGAAAAAAGAGCAGAGTTGGAAGCGCAGTCAGCACGTCAAAGGGCAGAGTTGGAAGCGCAGTCAGCACGACAAAGAGCAACAATGGAAACCTTAAATGAACAGTGTAAACATGACGCAGCTATGGCAAAGCTAAGGGTCCTACAGCAAGCTATCAGTGCAGACGAAGGTGCAAGTGAGAAAGACAGCATTAACCTAAACATAGCAGATATGGAAGACCCCCTCAAACGCACTAAAGACTATGTCCTAAGCCACTGCAGTGCACACTCCATTGTCTCCAATGCTCCAGACTACATAGAGACTCCTTCACAGCTTCAAGTTAAAGAGGTTCCAGCAACTTCCTGCACTCAAAATCACTCCACTGCATTTCCTACCTGCCTACCTTGCCTGCCTTCATACGTCACAGAGCATCAGCGCAAGCTTCAAGCAAGTCATCAATCTCCAGTCATCGGTACAGCCTTGAATCAACGTACCATTGGAACAACTGACTTCAAGCAAGCATCTGCTGCACCATATTTCCCTGTGTCCTTTAACAACAATGTCAAAGATAACGCAATCAGCACCATACAGCCAACAGCATCTCACATAAAGGCGGAGACAACTGAGACAGAAGAGTTTGTGAGGTACATGCTTCGCAGAGAGCTCACAAAGACTGGTCTTACAAGTTTTGATGACCAACCTGAGAACTACAGAAGTTGGAAATGTGCCTTCAGAACTACAATCAGCAATATTGGCATTACAGCTGATCAAGAATTAAATCTGCTGATCAAATGGCTTGGTCCTCTATCTGCTGCACGTGTTAAGCCATTAAGATCGGTTTTCATGGACAATCCTACTGCAGGCCTCACAGCTGCATGGGAGCGACTAGAGCAAAGTTATGGCAGTCCAGAAGCTATAGAAAATGCTTTGTTCATGCGTCTGGAAACTTTCCCAAAGATATCCGGTAAGGACAACAAGGAGTTCCAGAGACTGAGTGACCTTCTCCTTGAGCTTCAGCTAGCCAAGACAGACCCAAAACTACCTGGACTCAGTTACCTTGACACTCCAAGAGGGGTAAACCCAATTGTCTCCAAGCTCCCGTATGGTTTGCAAGAGAAATGGACTGCACTAGGGTCATCATACAAAAGAGAGAACAAGGTTTCCTTCCCTCCATTCTCTTTCTTCTGTGAATTCATCAGGGAAATTGCAGAGACCAAGAACGATCCAAGTTTTTCCTATGGTGAGTACAGTCTCTTCTCACCCTTTCCTAAGAGTACCAGTCTTCAGGGCAACTACAGAAACCATAGAGGCCCAGTGTCCGTGAAAAAGACTGACATCCTTCCCACTCCTACCACAGTTCTGGCCACGAACAAACAGAGTAGGAAGATTGAAAACCCTAACAGAGAGTGTCCCATACACAAGAAGCCACACCCCCTCAATAAATGTATCGGCTTTAGGAAAAAGCCTCTGGAAGAGCGCAAGGAGCTTTTAAAGACATTTAGGGCATGTTTCAGGTGCTGTGCTTCTACAGAACATTTTGCAAGGGACTGTAATGTGTCCATCAAGTGCATAGAGTGTGGCTCTGAAGAACATGTGCAAGCCCTCCATCCTCTTGAGTCCAGCTCTGCACAACCTGCCAACGATCCTCCCAGGTTAACGCATGGCGGGGAGAATACAGACCAAGTGCCTAATTCTACCATAATTTCTTCATTCTGCACTGAAGTTTGCTGAGAAGACCTCTGTGGTAAGTCCTATGCTAAGATATGCTTGGTGAACATATACCACAAGGATCAACCAGAAAAGTCTCTAAAGGCATATGCTATCTTAGACGATCAGAGCAATCGATCACTTGCAAAATCGGAATTGTTCAATCTATTTGAAATAAAAGGCAAAGCTCATCCTTACACCTTGGGTACCTGTAGTGGAACTATAGAGGTTTCTGGAAGAAGGGCTCATGGACTCATGGTATCTTCTCTCAAAGGTAACTTGCAATTACCCTTACCTACACTTGTTGAGTGCAATCAAATACCTGCTAACAGGGAAGAAATCCCTACTCCAGCTGCTGCTTTCCATCACCCTCACCTCAAGGTAATAGCAAATGAGATACCGCCGCTTGACAATGATGCTCAGATCCTTCTTCTGTTAGGAAGAGACATTCTAAGAGTTCACAAGGTACACAGACAAGTCAGTGGACCCCCAGATGCCCCATTTGCCCAGCGCACGGATCTAGGATGGGTCATCATAGGCAATGTCTGCATAGGCAAAATGAAAAGACCTACCAACATTTCGTCATTTAGGACAAATGTTCTGCCAAATGGCCGAAACACTTACTTTGAGCCATGCCCACATCACTACTGGGTGAAAGAGAAGATAGCCAGCCACGAATGGCAACATGGTATCTCAGGTGACACAAGCCCTTTCTCCTGCCATGATGGCGACTTCGGCTCTACAGTGTTTAATGCAACCAGTGAAGATGACATACTGGCTCCTTCAATGGAAGACAAAGAATTCATCAAGGTAATGGACAATGAGTTCTTTCAAGATGACTCCAATAACTGGGTAGCACCCCTACCCTTTCGTCTCCCAAGAGAGAGATTGCCCAACAACTTACAGCAGGCCATCAGTAGATTCTCCTCCTTAAAGCGAAACTTAAGCAGGAAACCAGAGATGCAAAAGCACTTTGTGGACTTTATGCAAAATGTATTTGACAGAGATCATGCAGAGCCTGCTCCCCCACTAAAGGAGGGAGAAGAATGCTGGTACCTTCCATCCTTTGGCGTGTATCACCCACGCAAACCAGACCAAATCAGAGTTGTCTTCGATTCCAGTGCTCAGCACGAAGGTGTTTCTCTTAACAACATGCTCCTTACGGGACCCAACTTGAACAACAGTCTAATAGGAGTTTTGATTCGTTTCAGACAAGAGCCTGTAGCAGTAATGGCCGACATTCAACAGATGTTTCACTGCTTCATCGTCAGAGAAGACAACAGAAACTACCTCAGGTTTCTATGGCACAAGGACAATGACCTCAACAAGGAAGTTATAGATTATCGCATGAAGGTACATGTCTTCGGTAACAGTCCTTCCCCAGCAGTGGCAACTTATGGGCTAAGGAAAACAGCTCAGACTGGAGAAGTTGAATATGGATCTGATGCCCGTCAATTTGTTGAAAGAAACTTCTACGTTGACGACACACTTAAGTCCTTTCCAACTGCTAAAGAAGCAATTGATCTTTTCACCAGAACAAAGGAGATGCTGTCTGTAGCAAACCTTAGACTGCACAAGATTATATACAACAGCCAGGAACTTATGAATGCCTTTCACTCTGAGGACTATGCCACTAGTCTAAAAAACCTTGACTTAGGTACAGATGTGCCTCCTGTACAGCGAAGTCTGGGTTTGTTGTGGAACATCAAGCAAGACAAATTCACCTTCCAAGTGTCAACTTGTGACAAACCCTTCACTAAGAGAGGAGTCCTGTCCGTGGTGAATAGCATCTATGACCCACTGGGTTTCCTTGCTCCAGTTACCATTCAAGGTAAGATTTTACTAAGACAGTTGTCTACTGAGAACATAGACTGGGATACTCCCTTGCCTAGTGAGAATCAACACAAGTGGGAAAGGTGGAGATATTCTTTGAAGTCACTAGAAAAACTTCAGATTCCCCGTTGCTATGTTCCAGGATCCACTTCAACTGCTAACCGGAGAGAGATTCATATTTTCTCTGATGCATCAGTTGAAGCTATTGCTGCAGTAGCCTATTTGAAGACCTCTGAACTGAATGTAGAATCACACTGTAGTTTTGTCCTAGGCAAGGCAAAACTCACTCCCAAGCCTGCACATACCATACCAAGACTTGAACTTTGTGCAGCCGTGCTAGCAGTAGAAATTGCAGAGGTCATACGAAGTGAAATGGACACTAAAATTGATTCTTTCACCTTCTATACAGACAGTAAGGTAGTACTTGGTTACATAAACAACCAAACAAAACAATTTTATGTGTTCGTCAGCAACAGGGTTGAACGTATCAAGAGATTCTCTCTACCAAGTCAATGGCATCACGTTCCCACTGAACTCAACCCAGCTGACTGTGGGACCAGAGCCGTGTCACCTGCTGCTCTTCAGGACAGCTTATGGCTGTCACCTCCAAGGTTTCTGTGTGAGGACTTCCACTCACCCACTATCGACACCACCTATGGACTAGTAAGCCCTGAAGATGATAAGGAAATAAGAACTGTGAACACCTCACTCCACACTTCTGTAAGTACAAAACAGAAGCTGCGGTCACACCATTACGAGCATCAATGGAAGCAGGTGCAGCATCTAGCCAATGTGTTCTGGCATCGCTGGAAGAAAAAGTATCTTCACCACCTTCAAGGTCGTAAAAAATGGCAAGCATCTAAGCCGAATCTTAAGGTTGGAGACCTCATCCTTCTAAAAGACAAGGAAGTTTGTCGGAATGAGTGGCCTATGGGTCTTATTACTAAAGTAATGCCCAGCGACGATAACAAAGTCCGGAAGGTAGAAGTCAAGGTAACCAAGGGAGGATCGACACAAACCTTTAGTCGACCAATTACAGAGTTAGTACTCCTTTTGCCAGGTGAGTGACTTGTGCAAGGACTAGCCATGCTGTCGGCATGGCGGGGAGTACATTGCTGCCATCTACAGGTTCTACTCAGAACTTTGGAATTATTTGAAGACATCATACTGTGACTTTATGTTCTTCATCCTGTTGAACTTACGTTTGTTATTTGCTTGTTGCATGTTTTTCATTACAGGTTCCAGGACATTTGTCAGTATTGGACTTATTGAAAAAATATATATTAGTTTAAGGTTATGAAATCTAAAGATTTCAGACGGGGAGTGTTGTGTTACACTATGTGATTATTCTTGCTCTGTGTCTTTAAGATCTGTTCCCTTCTTTATAGCTGAACTCTCTCTCTCACCGTAGTTCTTTATATATCTCCTCCACTTCCTGATTCTGGTCATTACTCCTGTATATCTTCCATGCTAAACATCTTACATGTGGCTTACAACTGCAATGTTTTTCTACCTATGAATATCCATCATTAAACGGAACATTCAAAAGGATTCATCGTCTGTCGTCCTAACTGTGAGTTTATTCATTGAGTTAAACTGCCTGTATCGATGCAAGGGATGAATATCAAACCAGCTTGAGTAAGGCCTACTTAAACCTGGAGATGAACTTTATCGCTTTGTAGTTGAGACAGAACAACAGGGCTTTTTATACCACTTCAATACCGGCCTATTCTGGTACTTCTCTCCTACATGTACAAATCATCATTCTTTTGCTAGAAAAATACTCAGAACCCCAAAACATTATATATGTTTTTTGTTTTGTTTTTTGTAAATTCTTTATTTAAGAGAAAAGGACATGCGGATACACAGAGAGCACACTGATGCATATCAGAAAACAGCAAACATTCCCCACCACCTCATGAGTAGATATTACAGTAGAGATATAGAGCCCGTTGTCAGAGGGGGGGGATCACAACAAGTGTCAGGCTTACAGGAGCTCTCCGCCCCCCCGCATGGCCGTATTTTTGTGGCAAAAGCCGATTTAGATAAAAATAGAAACGTCAAGCCCGTGAGAAACAGGCTTGCACAGGCCAACACTCTAGTGTTGGTAATACAGAAAAAGTAGGGAAAGTAAGAGAAAATAAAGCAAGGAGTGCAAGAATACAAGAGGGGGAGGGGAGGGATGGGAAGGAGAAAAAAAAAAAAAAAAACACCCCCACCCGGGGGGTGGGAAACAGGGTGCCTCCAGCCACAGCTACCCCGCCTGGGGAGCAGTCAAATTCGATCCTCTCAGGTGGATCGAGCCATTAGGAGCCCGCATTCCTCCGAGAAGTAAAATTCGTGCCAGAAGTACCATGTTTTGGAAAAATTCTCACTTAGGCCTCTTTCCGTTGCTACCAAGTCCTCCATGTCATGGACATCCTTCACTCTGCCCAACCAGCCCGCATATATGTTTTTTTTAGCAGACACCCTAGGGAATAAAATGACGGTCGTTGCAACTTTTTATCTTGCACAGTATTTGCGCAATAATTTTTCAAACGCCTTTTTTTGGGGAAAAAAATGGTTTCATGAATTAAAAAATAACAAAACAGTAAAGTTAGTCCAATTTTTTTGTAAAATATGAAAGCTTATGTTACGCCGAGTAAAAAGATACCTAACATGTCACGCTTTAAAATTGCGCACACTCATGGAATGGCGCCAAACTTCGGTACTTAAAAATCTTCATAGGCGACGCTTTGAAAATTTTTACAGGTTACCAGGTTAGAGTTACAGAGTAGGTCTAGTGCTAGAATTGTTGCACGCGCTCTAACGCACGCGGCGATACCTCACATGTGTGGTTTGAATGGAGTTTACATATGCGGGCGGGACTTACATGTGTGTTTGCTTCTAAGCGCGAGCTATTGGGGACGGGCGTTTTAAAAAAAATATATATATCTTTTTTTTTTATTTTACTTATTTTTTTTTATTTTTACTTTTTTTTTACACTTTTTTTTTTTTTTTGATCACTTTTATTCCTATTACAAGGAATGTAAACATCCCTTGTAATAGGAATGTGTGTGACAGGTCCTCTTTAAGGAGAGATGCGGGGTTAAAAAGACCCAACATCTCTCCTCCAGGCTGGAAAGCATGAGATCGTGAAAAAAAATTCACTGATCTCATACTTACAGCCGCAATGGCGGCTTTGTTTACATTTGAGGACCCGGGCGTGACGTCATCACATCGCGCCCGGGCCATCTGGTCACCAGTCATCTCTATGCTCATCACGTGACCCACCACCGGCGCCGACGATTCTCTCCGGGTCCCCGATTGCACAGGAGAGCCCGGAGAAGCACCGGATGGCGGCGGGAGGGGGGGATGTCCCCTCCCGCCGCCTATAAGAACGATCAAGCGGCGGAACCGCCGCTATGATCGTTCTTATGGTGCGCAGGATCGCTGGCTGCAAACAAGGATATCTGAATGATGCCTCTAGCTGCAGACATCATTCAGATATCCCCCCTCAAACCCAGGACGTCATATGACGTCCACCCGGAGGGAGAGAGGGTTCTTGCCGGCGTCATTCTGCTATGGCCCGGTATGGAAGGGGTTAAAAGCCAGCAGCTACAGCTACAGCTACAGCAGCTGCTGACTTTTAATATTAGGACACTTACCTGTCCTGGAGTCCAGCGACGTCCGCAGCAGAGGACGAGCAATCGCTCGTCACTCTGCTGCCCCCACCGCCATCCTCGGTGAGGGAAGCAGGAAGTGAAGCCTTGCGGCTTCACTGCCCGGTTCCGTACGCCGTACGCTGCGCCGTTCTGACTGGTCCCCGTGTGTTCTGGGAGCCGAGTGTCTCCCAGAACACAACGGGTATTCTGCGGGAAGTGACGTACTTCCCGCAGATTTCCCGCAGAGAGGACTTCCGGAAGTGGGTGCAAATACCTATCTTAGACAGGTATCTGCACCCCTCTCCCCCTGAAAGGTGTCAATTGTGACACTGGAGGGGGGGAGGGTTCCGATGAGCGGAAGTTCCACTTTAGGGTGGAGCTCCGCTTTAACCTACACGGTTAAGGAGATATTTTCCAAAAAACGGGCACCGATGTCTGCGGTGCATGCGTGCTGTAGACAACGGCACAGGCGCACTGAGCGTGCCGTTAGTGAAGGCGATCGTGTCATCACTGCCGGTGTCTTGTCACTTTCGGCTCCCCATCACAGATTGCTCCGGAAGTGACGTTCCGTCGCCGCCATCTTGCTACACCCCACACTCCTGCACAGTAATGATAGAGTGAGGAGGGGGCAAGCGGACATCTTGTTACACCCACCGGAGTTTTAGATTTCACAGTTATTTTCAACACAAAACAGAGCTTATATGCTTAAATGCAGTATTTGCAAATCCGACGGACTGTTTAGATGTTAAATTTTAAAAGCAGCAGCAAACCTGCTGACCTTACATGGTTGCTAATGTTACAGAACACCTCTGATTTTCACATTTAACATTTAAACAGTCCGTCGGATTTGCAAATACTGTATTTAAGCATATGGGTCCGCCGTGAGCCACAGGGGATAGTGATATTCATGCTACACCTGTCCCCTCCTCGCAAGCAGCCTATGCGTCCGCCGTGAGCCACAGGGGATAGTGATATTCATGCTACACCTGTCCCCTCCTCACAAGCAGCCTATGTGTACGCCGTGAGCCACAGGGGATAGTGATATTCATGCTACACCTGTCCCCTCCTCGCAAGCAGCCTATGCGTCCGCCGTGAGCCACAGGGGATAGTGATATTCATGCTACACCTGTCCCCTCCTCACAAGCAGCCTATGTGTACGCCGTGAGCCACAGGGGATAGTGATATTCATGCTACACCGCAGCTGCTGTCATGTAGATGGAGTTTGTGTCTTCCTCTGTGTCCCTCCTCGCAAGCAGCCTGTGGGTCTGCCGTGAGCTCTCGCCATGTCCCGCAGCTGCTGTCATAGACGAGGATGTCCGTGATAGGCGGAACACTGCCTGCTGTGAAATTGAGTGTTCCGCCTATCACAGACGACAAGGACTAGGGAGGCGCGGCTTTTGAACACTGCAATGGCCGCCGTCTGTCTGCATGACACGCTGATCAGGTAGGCAGACGGCGGCTTGCAGTTAGTTAATGTTACATTACATCTACTCGCGGCGGCTGCGGCGAGTAGATGTAATTAGGGTAACGTCGCCCAAGTAATGGGAACGGTGGTGCCATGAGGGGAAGAGTAATTTATTAGATTACTCGTTACCCCAAAAAGTGGTTACGTTACCTAACGCCGTTTATTTAAACAGTGCTAGTTACAACACTGGAGGCGACGAAACGTCACTTCCGGAGCAATCTGTGATGGGGAGCCGAATGTGACAAGACACCGGCTCCTGCGTGACGTCATCGCTGCTCCGGCCAGTCACAGCGCCGGAGCAGCGATACCTGGAAAGTCACTCCGGGAGAGATGGCGGCGACGGAGGAGGTGAACGAGGACCGCTGCGGGGGCTTCGATCTCAGGTAAGTAATTCATAATGAGCTAGTATGCTATGCATACTAGCTCATTATGCCTTTGTCTTGCAGGATGTTTTTCTTTTTCGTACATCACGGGACACAGAGCGACTTAGTCATTACTAATGGGTTATATAGTTTACCTTCAGGTGTTGGCACTGGCCAATTCCAAACCGGAAGTACCCTCCCCTATATAAGCCCCTCCCACCCGGGAGCACCTCAGTTTTTTGCCAGTGTCTAAGGTGTTGGCCAAAGAGTAACATGTGTTTTCACTGGGCTTGCGTACAGGTTCTTTTGGGCCTTAGTAAGCTGTTCCGGATCCCACCAAAAAAGCTTCATAGCTAAACGGTCGGTACCCGGGCCTTGCAGCAGAAGAGCAAGGTTTTGCCTGTAATGCTTCTCTTAGGAGGGCTGGACCCTGGGATCCAGAGCTCTGGTCATACCCACGACCAAGACGCTGTCTGTGCAGGGTGCTATACAGGTCCAGGGGAGTGGAATCCTTGGGAACCCGGTCCCTGAAGGTTTAATTACAATGCCTGCCGTGATAGGTGAAGTTTGGACTTTTGTGGACCAAACAAAGTCCTGCGGCGGGGATCAGGTAAGTGGGGGCCCTCAGGAACTTGGTTCTATTGGGGGACCCCCAAGCCTAATTTGTCTTTCTGTCTGTTACCTAACGGTATTCCCGCTAAATATCTGTGTTTGCCTATAACTACTGAAAATGTAAAATTTTAATAGTAGTCAAGAAAAAAAAAAAAAAAACAGGGACCGCGGTACCTGTGTTAAACCACTAGAGGCCGCTGTAGTCCATTTTTCTTGTAAATGTGGATCTTTGGTTTTCTCAACTCAAAAGATCCAGGCAGCTGGTAAGTTTCTCTGAGGGAATCCACTTCCTCTGCCCTGTTGCTGCGTTCATCCACCGCACAGGCCCTCCGGCAAAAAGGGCCCTGGCTCCTAGTCCTCTGTTGGTTTTCGAAAAGGGCGCCATTGGCGCACGGGCGCGCGCGCGGGCGCGTGCACGCGCCTCCTATGAAAAAAAAGGGGCGGGGCGGGTGGATGACGCTCGATGCGCGCCGCGGCGCTTCTGCGCATGTGCGGGCGTCCCAGCATGGTTAAAAGACACAGTACAAGTGTCAGCTGCATGCAAACAGAGCTAGCAACAAACAGTGGCACACAGAGGCGGTTGATGCAGGCATCCCCATAGAAAGGCACTTTAGTGGACACCAGCTGGTATATAGCAGCACCTGTGTTAGACTATTACCAGCAAAAATTGGTGTATGACGACGGGAATACCTCAGCTTTGTGCTTAAAGGATATGTCGTCCAGACGCTCCGGAAATAGATCTTCCAGGAAGCCAAAGGGGTCTCCATCGGGCTCTGAGGATATTGGGCATGCTTGCACTGCACCAATCTCCCCTGAGAATGCAGAGGTCAGTAGCCGTAGAAACCCCGCAGGAATGCCTGGTGCTGCGGCTGTCCCCAGTCCACCTGCTCCTGTATATATAACAGAGGAGGTTTTATCCTCAACTCTGGGAGGATTGGAAGAGAGATTAACAGCATTGATCGCTGCTTCCCTGTCACAGGAAAAGCGCGTCCGATCTCCGTCTCCTCCTTCAGAGTGCCTGTTAGTGGAGGAACAGCCCCACACAGAGATCGACCTACCTGAAGGGGATCAGGATGAGGTTGATTCACTTATAGAGGAATCAACAGTGGAAGAACCTTTCTCAGCTTCTCAGGCTGAAAGATTATGGGTTCAGTCTCTGACTAACATGGTCCGATCAGCATTTAAAATGCCTCTGGCGGAACCACCATCCACTACGGTTTCCTCGCTGGGGTCGCTAAAAGCTCCCCAGGCGGTCTGTTCCTTCCCAATCCACCCTTTATTAGAAGGGCTTATTTACCAGGATTGGGAGCATCCTGATAAAATATTTGCTCCCCCCAAGAGATTTCCGGTGATCTATCCCATGGAGGATAAGTTCATAAGAAAATGGAGGGTCCCTATAGTGGACGCAGCCATCTCTTCTGTTAACAAATCACTGACATGTCCAGTAGATAATGTTCCAATGTTCAAAGACCCAATAGATAAAAAATTGGAGTCTTTACTAAAATCTGCTTTCTCTACAGCAAGTATGGTGACACAACCTGCGGTAGCAGCGATTGGAGTCTGCCAAGCAGTGAAAGATCAGTTGAAACAAGTCTTAAGGGACTTACCAGATCAGCAGGCTCATGCCCTAGCTGACCTGCCTAGAGCCTTGTGTTTTGCGGTGGACGCCATAAAGGATACAATCCAACAGGCCTCCCGCTTTACGCTGTCTATAGTACATATGCGTAGGCTTCTGTGGCTCAAAAACTGGTCTGCTGAAGCTCCCTGTAAAAAACTGCTGGTTAGCTTCCCATTTCATGGAGAACGCTTATTTGGAGAAGATCTGGACAAATATATCCAGAAAATTTCTGCCGGTAAAAGTTCACTCTTACCGGTTAAGAACAAGGGTAGAAGTCCTTCTTTTAAGAGGCCTACCTCTCCAGTCCCGGGCACATCGGCTGGGAAGCAGTTCCGACGGCCTCCGCGGTCAAATTCAGGGGGCAGAAATCAGGGACAATCACAGGGTAACAAGAAGCCCTGGATCAAGAGAGGTACAAAACCTCCCCCTAAGGCATGAAGTATTGCCCCCGCTCAATCGGGTGGGGGGAAGACTTCAGTTGTTCACAGAGACCTGGCGGGACACCATCAGAGACAGATGGGTGCTCTCCGCAGTAAGTCTGGGATACAAGCTGGAGTTAAAAGGCACTCCTCCTGCCCAATTTATGAGGTCAAACGTGCCAAGAGATCCCCAAAAGAGAGGATCCCTCCTTCTGGCACTAGAACAACTATTGCTCCAAGGGGTAATCATGAAGGTTCCCCTGGAAGAAAGCGGATTCGGGTTTTACTCGAACCTTTTCACAGTCCCCAAACCAAATGGGGACGTGAGGCCCATATTAAATCTAAAAGGGCTAAACAAGTTCCTAAATATCAGGACCTTTCGGATGGAGTCGATCCGATCAGTGGCCACCGCCCTACAAGGGCAGGAATGGCTAGCCTCGATCGACATAAGGGATGCTTATCTGCATATTCCCATCTTTCCGGCCCATCAGAAATTTCTACGCTTTGCAGTAGAAGGGCGCCATTTTCAGTTCAGAGCCTTACCTTTCGGTCTGGCCACAGCACCACGAGTGTTCACAAAAATTCTGGCCCCATTATTGGCCAATCTAAGAACACAGGGTGTAACGATAATGGCATATCTAGACGACCTGCTACTAATAGACCACTCAGTGGAAAAGCTGGAAGTAGCTATTCACAAGACAATCGAGTATCTGGAATATCACGGTTGGATTATCAACCGGGACAAGTCAGCTCTAAGACCAGTCAAAAGTCTGGAATACTTAGGGCTAAGGCTGGATTCAAATCAGAGAAAGATTTTCTTACCTCCAGAGAAGGTGTCGTCTTTAAAAGATTTGACCCACTTAGTGGGTACAAAAAGAAAACCATCCATACGCCTCTGCATGAGGCTGCTGGGAAAAATGGTGGCTTCATTCGAAGCGGTACCCTACGGTCAATTCCATTCAAGGAATTTGCAAAGGGCCATACTGTCAGCCTGGAACAAAAAAGTTCAGGCTTTAGACTTACCAATGTCCCTGTCCCCTTCCGTTCGCAAGAGCCTCCATTGGTGGTTGGTGCCCCAGAATCTGGAAAGAGGGAAACCCTTCAGTCCGGTTTCTTGGAAGGTGGTCACTACAGATGCCAGCCTCATCGGCTGGGGGGCAGTGCTGGAGCAATGGTCTCCAGGGCAGGTGGTCAGAAGCAGAAAAGGCCCTGCCCATCAATCTCTTAGAGATACGAGCAGCCCGGTATGCCCTAGTAGCATGGACATCCAAACTCCAGGGGTCCCCTGTCAGAATTCAATCAGACAATGCCACGGCAGTGGCATATATCAATCATCAGGGTGGCACCAAAAGTCGTGCAGCCCAGAAGGAAGCAAATTGCATCCTGGAGTGGGCAGAAAGATATGTCCCAGCCATATCCGCGGTTTTCATCCCAGGAGTGGAAAATTGGGGAGCGGACTTTCTAAGTCGCCAACAATTATGCCCGGGGGAATGGTCTCTTCACCCCGAGGTTTTCCAGGCAATATGCCAGCGGTGGGGAACACCGGATGTAGATCTGCTAGCATCCAGATTCAACGCAAAGGTGGACAGGTTTGTGTCTCGCACAAGGGATCCCCTAGCTTGCGGCTCGGATGCCCTAGTGTTCCCTTGGGATCGGTTCAAGCTGATATATGCATTCCCACCGCCACAATTGTTACCGCGATTACTCCGCAGAATCGGGGTAGAAAAGAAACCAGTGATTCTGGTGGCTCCAGCGTGGCCCCGAAGGGCATGGTACGCGGAGATGGTAAAAATGTCAGTGAGGAGTCCTTGGACCCTCCCACTTCGTCCGGACCTGCTGTCGCAAGGACCGATATACCACCCTTCCTTACCAGCCCTAGGTTTGACGGCCTGACTATTGAAGCCCACATTCTGAAAAAGAGAGGGCTCTCTAATTCTGTGGTATCTACCATGATCAATGCCAGGAAACCGGTATCCAGGCAGATCTATTATAGGATCTGGAAAGCGTACATTACGTGGTGTGAGACCAAGAAATGGCATCCACGTAAGTACATGATAGGGAGGATTCTGGACTTCCTACAGTGGGCTGTAGATAGGAAGCTGGCCTTGAGTACTATCAAGGGTCAGATTTCGGCCTTGTCAATATTTTTTCAAAGGCCCTTGGCTTCGCATTCACTAGTCAAAGCCTTTATACAAGGAGTGATGCGTATTAGCCCTCCGGTTAGTATTCCCATATGTCCTTGGGACTTAAACCTGGTTCTGTCGGTTCTACAGAAACAACCGTTTGAACCATTACAACACATTTCCTTGGTTCTTCTCACCAGGAAATTGGTTTTCTTAGTAGCCATTTGTTCGGCTAAAAGAGTGTCGGAATTAGCAGCTATGTCCTGTAAGGAGCCATATCTGGTTGTCCATAAGGACAGAGTAGTATTACGTCCTCATCCAGCCTTTCTTCCTAAGGTGGTATCGAGGTTTCATTTGAACCAAGATGTGGTTCTTCCTTCTTTTTTCCCAAACCTAGCTCAGTAGAGGAAAAGTTATTACATTCTTTGGATGTGGTAAGAGCAGTTAAAGCTTATCTAAAAGCCACTGCTCAGATTCGCAGAACGGATTCTTTGTTTGTTCTGCCGGAAGGCCCCAGAAGGGGTCAGGCAGCATCAAAATCTACTTTAGCCAAGTGGATTCGACAGGTCATAATACAAGCCTATGGCTTGAGAAAGAGACCGCCTCCGTTCAAAGTTAGGGCGCACTCCACAAGAGCGGTTGGAACTTCATGGGCAGTGCATCACCAGGCCTCCCTGGCTCAAGTATGTAAGGCCGCAACATGGTCTTCGGTACACACGTTTACTAGATTCTATCAGGTACACGTTAGAAGTCAGGAGGATGTCGCCTTTGGGCGCAGTGTGTTGCAGGCCGCAAAAGATCCTCATGCCTGATGGCGCCCAGCTTATGTACCCCCCCCTCATTTGGCATTGCTTTGGGACGTCCCATTAGTAATGACTAAGTCGCTCTGTGTCCCGTGATGTACGAAAAAGAAAAAGGGATTTTTATAACAGCTTACCTGTAAAATCCTTTTCTTGGAGTACATCACGGGACACAGAGCTCCCACCCCTCTTTTTGGGACACTTATTGCTTGGCTACAAAACTGAGGTGCTCCCGGGTGGGAGGGGCTTATATAGGGGAGGGTACTTCCGGTTTGGAATTGGCCAGTGCCAACACCTGAAGGTAAACTATATAACCCATTAGTAATGACTAAGTCGCTCTGTGTCCCGTGATGTACTCCAAGAAAAGGATTTTACAGGTAAGCTGTTATAAAAATCCCTTTTTTTTTAGAGAGGGTTTTCTTCCTCTTTAACCACTTCCCTACCCAGCCATAGTCAAATGACGTCCACAGATGGGATCTCCCATCCTGGGTGGACGTCATATGACGTCCTCAGCTTTGTAGGGGGATATCTGAATGATGCCTGCAGCTAGAGGCATCATTCAGATATCCTTTTGAAGTGCCGGCGATTCTGTGCACAATAAGAATGATCATAGCGGCGGTTCCACCGCTTGATCGTTCTTATAGGCGGCGGGAGGGGACACCCCCCCTCCCGCCGCCATCCGGTGCTTCTCCGGGCTCCCCCGTGCGATCGGGGACCCGGAGCGAATCTTCCGGCATTGTTGGTGGGGTCACGTGATGAGCATAGAGATGACTGGTGACCAGATGGTCACCAGTCATCTCTATGATCGTCGGAGGCCCGGGCGCGATGTGATGACGTCACGCCCGGGTCTCAAATGTAAACAAAGCCGCCATTGCGGCTGTAAGTATGAGATCAGTGAAAAAAATTTCACTGATCTCATGCTTTCCAGCCTGAAGGAGAGATGTGGGGTCTTATTGACCCCGCATCTCTCAATAAAGAGAACCTGTCACACACATTCCTATTACAAGGGATGTTTACATTCCTTGTAATAGGAATAAAAGTGATCAAAAAAAAAAAAAAGTAAAATCATTGTAAAAAAAAAAAAAAAATAAGTAAAAAAAAATAATAATAATAATAAACATTTTTTAAACGCCCCTGTCCCTGGTAGCTCGCGATCAGAAGCGAATGCACACGTAAGTCGCCCACATATGTAAACGCCGTTCAAACCACGCATGTGAGGTATCGCCGCGTGCGTTAGAGCACGTGCAACAATTCTAGCACTAGACCTCCTCTGTAATTCTAACCTGGTAACCTGTAAAAAAAATTAAAGCGTCGCCTATGGAGATTTTTAAGTACCGAAGTTTGGCGCCATTCCATGAGTGTGCGCAATTTTAAAGCGTGACATGTTAGGTATCTATTTACTCGGCGTAACATTATCTTTCATATTTTCCCAAAAAATTGGGCTAACTTTACTGTTTTGTTATTTTTTAATTCATGAAACCATTTTTTTTTTTTAAAAAGGCGTTTGAAAAATTATTGCGCAAATATTGTGCAAGAAAAAATGTTGCAATGACCGTCATTTTATTCCCTAGGGTGTCTGCTAAAAAAACATATATAATGTTTGGGGGTTCTGAGTAATTTTCTAGCAAAAGAATGATGATTTGTACATGTAGGAGAGAAGTGCCAAAATAGGCCCGGTATTGAATAGGTACAAAAAGCCCTGTATTGAAGTGGTTAAAGTCCACAATTTTATTATAAACTTTGCACATGATTGTTTAATAAATAATCACCTTTGTGAATAAAGATCCAACCTAAATAAGAAGCTGGGCGAATTAGGAGCCAACTTCAACATCATAATTTACAAGGTAACACCTAATTATTTCATGGCGAATTTCTCAATAAACAGTTCTAAAGGATCATTCGTATTGCGATGCTGCCACCTAGCGGTAGCTATGTTGTGTTTACACGTAACACGGTAAAACCGTAGGTTAATTTGGGGCAGCAGCGCCCGAACCAATTATTATAATAATCTTTAGCTTCAAGAAAATTCTTATTATCAGGTTTAAACTGAGACTCCACGTTAGGGCTGCCAACTGCTTTCTGTAAAGGTTTGTGAAAACCAGCACCTCTAGAAATAGAACACTTCCTTTTAAAGCGGCCATTGTTTTGTAGCCCAAAGTTCTCATAGCTTTGAAGCAATATCCTCCAGAAAATGGGCGATTTTAGACGGACGGAACCTTCCAGTGTACGCGGGCTCTATTTCTGACTGAAATCCATGGCTCATGTGAGCACTGAGCAGCAGGGAGGTGGTGGTTCGGTAGGGTAAAGGGCACCTGGTGGGATAAGCTGGTACCAGAGGTAATTATTGGCCACATGTATTTATTTTTGTTCACATGCCACTGGGTCTATTTCTAGGACATTCGTATTGGTGTGATAGCATTTGGAATAATTTTTGTTATACTAAATGGCTGGATTCCAGGTACGGTGTAGCATGCATATCACTACCCCGTGTAAGACTGATGTTACTGCGCATGCGCCGCTTTGAGACCAAAGAAACCGAGTGCAGAGCTGCTCACAATGTCTACAGCTGACTCGGATTAACCCCTCACACGCCGATTTATCGGCTACACAGAGGAACAAACTCCATCTAGATGACAGCAGCTGCGGGACATGGTGAGGGCTCACGGCGGACCCACAGGCTGCTTGCGAGGAGGGACACAGAGGAAGACACAAACTCCATCTACATGACAGCAGCTGCGGTGTAGCATGAATATCACTATCCCCTGTGGCTCACGGCGGACACATAGGCTGCTTACGAGGAGGGGACAGGTGTAGCATGAATATCACTATCCCCTGTGGCTCACGGCGGACACATAGGCTGCTTACGAGGAGGGGACAGGTGTACCATGAATATCACTATCCCCTGTGGCTCACGGCGGACACATAGGCTGCTTACGAGGAGGGGACAGGTGTAGCATGAATATCACTATCCCCTGTGGCTCACGGCGGACGCATAGGCTGCTTGCGAGGAGGGGACAGGTGTAGCATGAATATCACTATCCCCTGTGGCTCACGGCGGACCCATAGGCTGCTTACGAGGAGGGGACAGGTGTAGCATGAATATCACTATCCCCTGTGGCTCACGGCGGACACATAGGCTGCTTACGAGGAGGGGACAGGTGTAGCATGAATATCACTATCCCCTGTGGCTCACGGCGGACGCATAGGCTGCTTACGAGGAGGGGACAGGTGTAGCATGAATATCACTATCCCCTGTGGCTCACGGCGGACGCATAGGCTGCTTGCGAGGAGGGGACAGGTGTAGCATGAATATCACTATCCCCTGTGGCTCACGGCGGACACATAGGCTGCTTACGAGGAGGGGACAGGTGTAGCATGAATATCACTATCCACTGTGGCTCACGGCGGACACATATGCTGCTTACGAGGAGGGGACAGGTGTAGCATGAATATCACTATCCCCTGTGGCTCACGGCGGACGCATAGGCTGCTTACGAGGAGGGGACAGGTGTAGCATGAATATCACTATCCCCTGTGGCTCACGGCGGACGCATAGGCTGCTTGCGAGGAGGGGACAGGTGTAGCATGAATATCACTATCCCCTGTGGCTCACGGCGGACACATAGGCTGCTTACGAGGAGGGACAGGTGTAGCATGAATATCACCTGTGGCTCACGGCGGACGCATAGGCTGCTTACGAGGAGGGGACAGGTGTAGCATGAATATCACTATCCCCTGTGGCTCACGGCGGACGCATAGGCTGCTTACGAGGAGGGGACAGGTGTAGCATGAATATCACTATCCCCTGTGGCTCACGGCGGACACATAGGCTGCTTACGAGGAGGGACAGGTGTAGCATGAATATCACTATCCCCTGTGGCTCACGGCGGACGCATAGGCTGCTTGCGAGGAGGGGACAGGTGTAGCATGAATATCACTATCCCCTGTGGCGAGGAGGGGGACAGCAACAAGCTGTATCACATACACACAGGCTGGATGGGGGCACACCATGGATATGATGGAGGAGGGGGGCACTGATCCCTGTATGATGATGGAGGAGGCGGGCACTGATCCCTGTATGATGATGGAGGAGGCGGGCACTGATCCCTGTATGATGGAGTGCCATCATACAGGGACCCTTTATGTCTTGTTTGCACCATCTTTCATGAGATAAATGAGGTGAGTAATGCTGGGGAACACTGACCCCTGTATGATGGAGGGGGGGCACACTGACCCCTGTATGCTGGAGGAGGGGGGGCACTGACCCCTGTATGATGGAGGAGCAGCAGTGTCCCCCCCTCCTCCTCCATCATCATACAGGGGTCAGTGTCTCCCCCCCCCCCTCCTCCATCAACATACAGGGGTCAGTGTCTCCCCCCCCCTCCTCCATCACCATACAGGGGTCAGTGTCTCCCCCCCCCTCCTCCATCACCATACAGGGGTCAGTGTCCCCCCCCCCCCTCCTCCATCACCATACAGGGGTCAGTGTCCCCCCCTCCTCCATCACCATACAGGGGTCAGTGTCCCCCCCTCCTCCATCATCATACAGGGGGTCAGTGTCCCCCCCTCCTCCTCCATCATCATACAGGGGGTCAGTGTCCCCCCCCCTCCTTCTCCTCCATCATCATACAGGGGGTCAGTGTCCCCCCCCTCCTCCTCCTCCTCCATCATCATACAGGGGGTCAGTGTCCCCCCCTCCTCCTCCATCATCATACAGGGGGTCAGTGTCCCCCCCTCCTCCTCCATCATCATACAGGGGGTCAGTGTCCCCCCCTCCATCATCATACAGGGGGTCAGTGTCCCCCCCTCCATCATCATACAGGGGGTCAGTGTCCCCCCCTCCATCATCATACAGGGGGTCAGTGTCCCCCCCCCCCTCCTCCTCCATCATCATACAGGGGGTCAGTGTCCCCCCCCTCCTCCTCCATCATCATACAGGGGGTCAGTGTCCCCCCCCTCCTCCTCCATCATCATACAGGGGGTCAGTGTCCCGCCCCCCTCCTCCTCCATCATCATACAGGGGGTCAGCGTCCCCCCCCTCCTCCTCCATCATCATACAGGGGGTCAGCGTCCCCCCTCCTCCTCCATCATCATACAGGGGGTCAGCGTCCCCCCCTCCTCCTCCATCATCATACAGGGGGTCAGCGTCCCCCCCTCCTCCTCCATCATCATACAGGGGGTCAGTGTCCCCCCCTCCTCCATCATCATACAGGGGGTCAGTGTCCCCCCCCCTCCTCCATCATCATACAGGGGGTCAGTGTCCCCCCCCTCCTCCATCATCATACAGGGGGTCAGTGTCCCCCCCTCCTCCTCCATCATCATACAGGGGGTCAGCGTCCCCCCCCCCTCCTCCATCATCATACAGGGAACGGTGTCCTCCTCCTCCTCCTCCTCCATCATACAGGGATCAGTGTCCTCCTCCTCCTCCTCCATCATACAGGGATCAGTGTCCTCCTCCTCCTCCTCCTCCTCCATCATACAGGGATCAGTGTCCTCCTCCTCCTCCTCCTCCATCATACAGGGATCAGTGTCCTCCTCCTCCTCCATCATACAGGGATCAGTGTCCTCCTCCTCCTCCTCCATCATACAGGGATCAGTGTCCTCCTCCTCCTCCTCCATCATACAGGGATCAGTGTCCTCCTCCTCCTCCTCCTCCTCCATCATACAGGGATCAGTGTCCTCCTCCTCCTCCATCATACAGGGATCAGTGTCCTCCTCCTCCTCCTCCTCCTCCATCATCATCATACAGGGATCAGTGTCCTCCTCCTCCTCCATCACCATACAGGGATCAGTGTCCTCCTCCTCCTCCTCCTCCTCCTCCATCACCATACAGGGATCAGTGTCCTCCTCCTCCTCCTCCATCATCATACAGGGATCAGTGTCCTCCTCCTCCTCCTCCATCATCATACAGGGATCAGTGTCCTCCTCCTCCTCCTCCTCCATCATACAGGGATCAGTGTCCTCCTCCTCCTCCTCCATCATACAGGGATCAGTGTCCTCCTCCTCCTCCTCCATCATACAGGGATCAGTGTCCTCCTCCTCCTCCTCCATCATACAGGGATCAGTGTCCTCCTCCTCCTCCTCCATCATACAGGGATCAGTGTCCTCCTCCTCCTCCTCCATCATACAGGGATCAGTGTCCTCCTCCTCCTCCTCCATCATACAGGGATCAGTGTCCTCCTCCTCCTCCTCCTCCATCATCATCATACAGGGATCAGTGTCCTCCTCCTCCTCCATCACCATACAGGGATCAGTGTCCTCCTCCTCCTCCTCCTCCTCCTCCTCCTCCTCCTCCATCACCATACAGGGATCAGTGTCCTCCTCCTCCATCATCATACAGGGATCAGTGTCCTCCTCCTCCATCATCATACAGGGATCAGTGTCCTCCTCCTCCATCATCATACAGGGATCAGTGTCCTCCTCCTCCATCATCATACAGGGATCAGTGTCCTCCTCCTCCTCCTCCATCATCATACAGGGATCAGTGTCCTCCTCCTCCTCCTCCATCATCATACAGGGATCAGTGTCCTCCTCCTCCTCCATCATCATACAGGGATCAGTGTCCTCCTCCTCCTCCTCCTCCATCATCATACAGGGATCAGTGTCCTCCTCCTCCTCCTCCTCCATCATCATACAGGGATCAGTGTCCTCCTCCTCCTCCTCCTCCATCATCATACAGGGATCAGTGTCCTCCTCCTCCTCCTCCTCCATCATCATACAGGGATCAGTGTCCTCCTCCTCCTCCTCCTCCATCATCATACAGGGATCAGTGTCCTCCTTCTCCTCCTCCATCATCATACAGGGATCAGTGTCCTCCTTCTCCTCCTCCTCCTCCATCATCATACAAGGATCAGTGTCCTCCTCCTCCTCCTCCTCCATCATCATACAGGGATCAGTGTCCTCCTCCTCCTCCTCCTCCTCCATCATCATACAGGGATCAGTGTCCTCCTCCTCCTCCTCCTCCTCCTCCATCATCATACAGGGATCAGTGTCCTCCTCCTCCTCCTCCTCCTCCTCCTCCTCCTCCTCCATCATCATACAGGGATCAGTGTCCTCCTCCTTCTCCTCCATCATCATACAGGGATCAGTGTCCTCCTCCTCCTCCTCCTCCATCATCATACAGGGATCAGTGTACTCCTCCTCCTCCATCATCATACAGGGATCAGTGTCCGCCTCCTCCTCCTCCTCCTCCATCATCATACAGGGATCAGTGTCCTCCTCCTCCTCCTCCTCCTCCATCATCATACAGGGATCAGTGTCCTCCTCCTCCTCCTCCATCATCATACAGGGATCAGTGTCCTCCTCCTCCTCCTCCATCATCATACAGGGATCAGTGTCCTCCTCCTCCTCCTCCATCATCATACAGGGATCAGTGTCCTCCTCCTCCTCCATCATCATACAGGGATCAGTGTCCTCCTCCTCCTCCATCATCATACAGGGATCAGTGTCCTCCTCCTCCTCCATCATCATACAGGGATCAGTGTCCTCCTCCATCATCATACAGGGATCAGTGTCCTCCTCCTCCTCCATCATCATACAGGGATCAGTGTCCTCCTCCTCCTCCATCATCATACAGGGATTAGTGTCCTCCTCCTCCTCCATCATCATACAGGGATCAGTGTCCTCCTCCTTCTCCTCCATCATCATACAGGGATCAGTGTCCTCCTCCTCCTCCTCCATCATCATACAGGGATCAGTGTCCTCCTCCTTCTCCTCCATCATCATACAGGGATCAGTGTCCTCCTCCTTCTCCTCCATCATCATACAGGGATCAGTGTCCTCCTCCTTCTCCTCCATCATCATACAGGGATCAGTGTCCTCCTCCTTCTCCTCCATCATCATACAGGGATCAGTGTCCTCCTCCTCCTCCTCCATCATCATACAGGGATCAGTGTCCTCCTCCTCCTCCTCCTCCTCCTCCTCCTCCTCCTCCTCCATCATCATACAGGCATCAGTGTCCTCCTCCTCCTCCTCCTCCATCATACAGGGATCAGTATCCTCCTCCTCCATCATACAGGGATCAGGGTCCTCCTCCTCCATCATACAGGGATCAGGGTCCTCCTCCTCCTCCATCATACAGGGATCAGGGTCCTCCTCCTCCTCCTCCATCATACAGGGATCAGGGTCCTCCTCCTCCATCATACAGGGATATGTGGCCCCTGTGCTATGCATGGTGTGCCCTCATCCAGCCTGTGTGTATGTGATACAGCTTGTTGCTGTCCCCTCCTCGCAAGCAGCCTATGTGTCCGCCGTGAGCCACAGGGGATAGTGATATTCATGCTACACCTGTCCCCTCCTCGCAAGCAGCCTATGTGTCCGCCGTGAGCCACAGGGGATAGTGATATTTAAGCTACACCTGTCCCCTCCTCGTAAGCAGCCTATGTGTCTGCCGTGAGCCACAAGGGATAGTGATATTCATGCTACACCTGTCCCCTCCTCGCAAGCAGCCTATGTGTCCCCGGTGAGCCGCAGGGGATAGTGATATTCATGCTACACCTGTCCCCTCCTCGCAAGCAGCCTATGTGTCCGCCATGAGCCACAGGGGATAGTGATATTCATGCTACACCTGTCCCCTCCTCGCAATCAGCCTATGTGTCTGCCGTGAGCCACAGGAGATAGTGATATTCATGCTACACCGCAGCTGCTGTCATGTAGATGGAGTTTGTGTCTTCCTCTGTATCCCTCCTCGCAAGCAGCCTGTGTGTCCGCCGTGAGCCCACACCATGTCCCGCAGCTGTTGTCATCTAGATGGAGTTTGTGTCTTCCTCTGTGTAGCCGATAGATTGGCGTGTGAGGGGTTAATCAGAGTCAGCTGTGGACATCGTGAGCAGTTCTGCACTCGGTTTCTTTGGTCTCAAAGTGACGCATGCGCAGTCGCGTCAGGGGGTAGCGTCTTACACGGGGTAGTGATATGCATGCTACAACGGTTCAATGGAAGTATACAGCTTTCATACATGTGGGGGAATGCTGTGAATGTGGAGAACTGTGGTAATTGCTGCTACTACAGCAATTGTTACAGTCCTCTGGGTCGGCTGATGCCTTGCTGCATAGTAACCATAAGGGTTCCCCTGCTTGGCGCAGCTGCCATTTTAAAGCGTTCCTTGTATTTTTGTCAACAAATGCAAAGCATTCTCTGATTGGATGAGCTGGAGAGGCAGGGAGGTGACATTACAGGTCTAGAACTGAGGAGATGCAGTGTGTTGCTGAATGATGTGCCAATCAGGTCATGCCCTGTGGTTTTTCAGCAGGGCAGCTGCTCAGCATGGGAGCTGGAAGACTACGGTAACCACTGTAGTAGCAGTGGCTACTGCATCGATTTTCAACTGTATGGAATATACCAGACCTGGATTTCAGCTTGAACCCTTTTACTGCCAGAGCCTGGTTTTGCATTCTTGTTAATAAAATAATTTTAGGCTCCATGCGCACTGGCTTAAAAGGGGTTGTAAACCCTCATTTATTTTTCAAAATAACAAACATGTCATACTTGCTTACCTCCACTGTGCAATTAGTTTTGCACAGATTGGCCCTGGTCCTTTTCTGGGGTCCCTCAGCTGTGCTGGTGGCTCCTCCTCCCCCGCATTGAGTGTCCACGTTGGAGAAGCGCTCTCCTCGGTGAGCAAATGTGAATGTAAAGATATTGCGCTACCCCAAAACAAAAACCCTAAGAAAAGGGGGGAGGGAGGTGAAGCAGCTGCACAAGAATGTGACAAAATTCAAAGGGAGTGTGGGTGAATATGTAGCGCTACGTATCAGTGTAATGTGAAAAAACACCAAATAATGCAGGGCTTAAAGTGGTTGTAAACCCACTTTATAAACAAAGACCTACAGGTAAGCCTAGATTAAGGCTTACCTGTAGGTGCATGAAATATCTCCTTAACCACTTAACGACCGCTCACTGTATATATACGTCGGCACAATGGCACCGACAGGCACAATCGCGTAGAGCATACGTGATTGCCTTTGTACAGTTGGGGGGTCCGATCGGACCCCCCTTCTGTACAGTGAGCGGTCGGAATTCGTCTGGGAGCGTTCCGAGATGGGGGGGCGGCCGTTCGATTCCGACCACCCCCCCGCGATCGCTCCCGGCGAATAGAAATGCCCCCTCTGTCTGTGTACTGTTTACACAGATAGAGAAAGCAGGAGGAAGTGATGTCATCTCCTGTGCGGCGCTCACATATACCGAGCGTCGTACAAGAGAAGACACACAGGTCCGTGCACTAACACTACACTAACACCAGCACACATAGGCACATAAATCACCCCCCCAGCCCCCCCAGATCACCCCCCAGTCACAGTGTCACTGATTGCAGTGACCATTTATTTAGTGATCACTGCAATCAGTGACATTTGTGACTGTAAAAGTGTCACTACATTTAGTTTTAGGTCCAGTGTAGCCCCCTAACCCCCCCTAATAAAGGTTTAACCCCTTGATCACCCCGCAGATAACCCTTTCACCCCCTAGCACCGCCGTCGCTTGGCGATCATTTTTCTGATCGCTGTCTTGGCGTCGGTGATGCCGATCGGTACCCAGTAATTTTTTTTAGGTTCGCCGCAGGTTTTTATAGCGTCGGGTACCCCAATATATTATCTAATAAAGGTTTAACCCCCTTGATCGCCCCCCAGGTAACCCTTTCACCCCCTATCACCACTGTCACTAAGCGATCGTTTTTCTGATCGCTGTCTTGGCGTCGGTGATGCAGATCGGTACCCAGTAATTTTTTTAGGTTCGCCGCAGGTTTTTATAGCGTCGGGTACCCCCCATAAATTATCTAATAAAGGTTTAACCCCCTTGATCGCCCCCCAGGTAACCCTTTCACCCCCTATCACCACTGTCGCTAAGCGATCATTTTTCTGATCGATGTCTTAGCGTCGGTGATGCAGATCGGTAGCCAGTAATTTTTTTTAGGTTCGCCGCAGGTTTTTATAGCGTCAGGTACCCCCATATATTATCTAATAAAGGTTTTAACCCCCTAATTGCCCCTAGTTAACCCTTTCACCAGTAATCATCATATAAGTGTTACGGGTGACGCTGGTTAGTTAGTTTGCTTTTTATAGTGTCAGGGCACCCGCCGTATATAACCCAATAAAGGTTTAACCCCCTGATCGCCCGGCGGGTGATATCAATTAGGTTTTAGCGTCAGAGAGGGTCTGCGTCACACCCCAGGCAGCGTCAGGTTAGTGCCAGTAACGCTAACACCCACGCGTGAAGCATACACCCCCCTTAGTGGTATAGTATCTGAACAGATCAATATCTGATCTGATCAGATCTATACTAGCGTCCCCAGCAGTTTAGGGTTCCCAAAAGCGCAGTGTTAGCGGGATCAGCCCAGATACCTGCTAGCACCTGCGTTTTGCCCCTCCGTCCAGCCCAGGCCACCGAAGTGCAGTATCGATCGATCACTGTCACTTACAAAACACATAACTGCAGCGTTCGCAGAGACAGGCCTGATCCCTGCGACTCCAGTGCTGTAGGAGGTGATTTCACCACCACAGTTAAAAAAAAAAAGAAGCAAATATGCCGAAGCATTGGGGCAGCAGGGGCGGAGGAGCGATTTTGCTCCTAATGCCGCGTACATACGGTCGAAATTCCGACGGAGGCTTGCCCGTGGAAAAGTCCGACCATGTGTGTGCGGCATAACTTTTTTGCGGGAGGATGCCCCCATGCTTCGGCATATATAAATGGTGCATGTATGCCCATCATTAGAAGTGGGTGGATGAAGGGCGGTATTCTAATGGTGGGCATACCCACCGATCAATCTCTTTTTTCGTTCAGCCACCTGGCTGCATGAAAAAAAAAGATTACAATACATGTCCAACAAGGACCAGCAACGTACTGGTATGTTGCTGGACTTTGAATGGTTATACCAGATTGATGCCTGCGGGTTTAGGTATCATCTTGGTATCATTCTTTTCAGCCAGCGGCCGGCTTTAATGTAAAAGCAACCCTAGTGGCTAATTAGCCTCTGGACTGCTTTTACAAGCAGTGGGAGGGAATGTCCCCCCCCCCCCCCCCCGGATATAAAAAGCGCCATTGGGAAATTGGGAAAGCATTTTATCACACCGATCTTGGTGTGGTCAGATGCTTTGAGGGCAGAGGAAAGATCTAGGGTCTAGACCCCAGTTTTTTCAAAAAAAGAGTACCTGTCACTACCTATTACTATCATAGGGGATATTTACATTCCCTGAGATAACAATAAAAATGATAAAAAAAAAAAAAAACATGGAAGGAACAATTTAAAAATAAAATAAAAAAGCAAAATGAATAATAAAAAAAAAAAAAAAAAAAAAAAAAAAAAAAAAGCACCCCTGTCCTGCCCTGCTCTTGCCCAATGGCGAACGCAAGCGTCGGTCTGGCGTCATATGTAAACAGCAATTGCACCATGCATGTGAGGTATCACCGCGAAGGTCAGATCGAGGGCAGTAATTTTAGCAGTAGACCTCCTCTGTAAATCTAACGGGGTAACCTGTAAAGGCTTTTAAAAATGTATATGTAGTTTGTCGCCAATGCGCGTTTGTGCGAAATTTTAAAGCATGTCGTGTTTGGTATCTATGTACTCGGCCTAAGATCATCTTTTTTATTTCACCAAACATTTGGGCAATATAGTGCGTTTTAGTGCATTAAAATAAAAAAAAGTGTATTTTTTCCCCAAAAAATGCGTTTGAAAAATCGCTGCGCAAATACTGTGTAGAAAAAAAATGCAACACCCACCATTTTATTCTGTAGGGCCTTTGCTTTAAAAATATATATAATGTTTGGGGGTTCAACATAATTTTCCTGCAAAAAAAAATATGTTTTCGTGTAAACAAAAAGTGTCAGAAAGGGCTTTGTCTTCAAGTGGTTAGAAGAGTGGATGTAAGCTTCCTAATGTTGTGTATAAAATGCCAGAACAGTTCAAAACCCCCCAAATGACCCCATTTTGGAAAGTAGACACCCCAAGCTATATACTGAGAGGCATGTCGAGTCCATGGAATATTTTATATGTTGACACAAGTTGCGGAAAAAAGACAATTTTTTTTTTTTTTTTGCACAAAGTTGTCACTAAATGATATATTGCTCAAACATGCCATGGGTATATGTGGAATTGCACCCCAAAATACATTCTGTTGCTTCTCCTGAGTACGGGGATACCACATGTGTGAGACTTTTTGGGAGCCTAGCCGCGTACGGGACCCCAAAACCAATCACCGCCTTCAGGCTTTCTAAGGGTGTAAATTTTTGATTTCACTTCTCACTGCCTATCACAGTTTTGGAGGCCATGGAATGCCCAGATGGCACAAACCCCCCCAAATGACCCCATTTTGGAAAGTAGACACCCCAAGCTATTTGCTGAGAGGTATTGTGAGTATTTTGCAGATCTCGCTTTTTGTCACAAAGTTTTGAAAATTGAAAAAAAAAAAAAGAAAAAAAAAAAAAATTCTTTCTTCATTTTCAAAAACAAATGAGAGCTGTAAAATACTCACCATGCCTCTCAGCAAATAGCTTGGGGTGTCTATATTCCAAAATGGGGTCATTTGGGGGGGTTTTGTGCGATTTTGGCATTTTATGGCCTTCGAAACTGTGATAGGTAGTGAGGAGTGAAATCAAAAATTTGTGCCTAGAAATCCTGAAGGCGGTGATTGGTTTTCGGGGTCCCGTACGCGGCTAGGCTCCTAAAAAGTCCCACACATGTGGTATCCCCGTACTCAGGAGAAGCAGCAAAATGTATTTTGGGGTGCAATTCCACATATAACCATGGCATGTGTGAGCAATATATCATTTAGTGACAACTTTTTGTAATTTTTTATTTTATTTTTTGTCATTATTCAATCATTTGGGACAAAAAAAAAATATTCAATGGGCTCAACATGCCTCTCAGCAATTTCCTTGGGGTGTCTACTTTCCAAAATGGGGTCATTTGGGGGGGTTTTGTACTGCCCTGCCATTTTAGCACCTCAAGAAATGAGATAGGCAGTCATAAATTTAAAGCTGTGTAAATTCCAGAAAATGTACCCTAGTTTGTAAACGCTATAACTTTTGCGCAAACCGATAAATATACACTTATTGACGTTTTTTTTACTAAAGACATGTGGCTGAATACATTTTGGCCTAAATGTATGACTAAAATTGAGTTTATTCGATTTTTCTTATAACAAAAAGTAGAAAATATAATTTTTGTTCAAAATTTTCGGTCTTTTTCCGTTTATATCGCAAAAAATAAAAATCGCAGAGGCAATCAAATACCATTAAAAGAAAGCTCTATTTGTGGGAAGAAAAGGACGCAAATTTTGTTTGGGTACAACATTGCATGTCCGCACAATTTACAGTTAAAGCAGCGCAGTGCAAAATTCTGAATTCACCTCTGGTCCTCTAGCTACCAAATGGTCCGGGGCTTAAGTGGTTATTAACCTACACGGTTAAGGAGATATTTGCATTTAAATGCGGCGACGCTGACGTCACGCGCATGCGCATGGGGTTAACCCCATTCACAAATTCGGCTAGGTTGCAACATTCGACAACATAGCCGAATTCGACGGCGCATGCGCGGAGTCACGTCTTCGTCGCTCCGGCCAATCACAGCGCCGGAGCCGCACTGTGATTGGCTGCAGCGGCGATACCCGGAAGTAACCTTCCGGCTATCGCCGCAGCGATGGATGCGGCTGAAGAGGGAGATGAGGACGGCTTCGGGGGCCCCGATCTAAGGTAAGTGATGCATAATGAGCTATTATGCTAGTCATAATAGCTCATTATGCCTTTCTCTTACAGCTAGTTAAAAAAAAAAAAAAAAAAAAATTAGGAGGGTTTACAACCACTTTAACAAATTTGCTTGGAATCTAGAAGCCCGCTAAAAAAGTTAGGAGCCAGGTTTTTTTTTTTTTTTTAACGACCAATGCGTGCAGAAGTGAACGCATACGTGAGTAGCGCCCGCATATGAAAGCAGTGTTTTAAACTACACATGTGAGGTATCGCCGTGATCGGTAGAGCGAGAGCAATAATTCTAGCCCTAGAAATCCTCTAACGCAAAACATGCAACCTGTAGAATTTTTTAAATGTCGCCTATGGAGATTTTAAAGGGTAAAAGTTTGTCGCCATTCCACGAGCGGACGCAATTTTGAAGCGTGACATGTTGGGTATCAAATTTACTCGGCGTAACATTCTTTCACAATATAAAAAAAAAATTGACTAACTTTACTGTTGTCTTATTTTTTCATTTAAAAAAGTGTATTTTTTTCCTCAGTGCGCTTGTAAGACCGCTGCGCAAATACGGTGTGACAAAAAGTATTGCAACGACCGCCATTTTATTCTCTAGGGTGTTAGAATAAAAAATATATATAATGTTTGGGGGTTAACTTCTAAGTAAAGGGAAGGAAATGGGCGGGCAGTGAAACAGGCAAGCATTGCTGGTTGTCTTGTCATACCAACGGCCACCACAAGATGGCGCCAAATTACAGAATGAAGCCTAGGCCTGCAGAAGGCCGCAAAGCCGCGGCCTAAATTACCGGCCGGCGCGGCCCGACGAGATCACACGATCGTGGGGGGGGGGTGGGCGGGCGGGCGCACGGAGATACAGGAAACCTCAGCTGTGCTGCCCCAGGCGCCTGGTCGCTAATTCTAGTCGCATTTGCGACCTGGCGCCCGGGGATTGTCGAGTCCTGAAATAATGTATACTCCAACAGGGTATAACCATAAAATAATAATGTACACGAAAACAGTCAGTCCATGTAGAAATTCAACGTGAGAAATTGTCCATCGTGGGTGAATAACATAATGAAGATGTCATGAGATTAAATGAACCATCCCAACGAGAATCTTCAGATGAGTAATTATGAATGTGCTTACCGGATCCGTTGGACCCGACTGTCATACGACAACAGGTCAATCGAGCTTAAAGGTATCCAACCAGCTGTTCAACGGGACTGTCAGCGAGGATCCAAGAAGTGGAATGCACCTCCCTGGTGTCCAGAAGACGTCAACCCGAGGCAAGGTCGATGAGCCCGATATTCCTCAGCCGAAAGTGACTCCGATGAAGGTATCTCAACCATGGAGTAGGTAGAGAAATTGTGGAGATCCACCAAACATCTGAAAACAGCTCGGTTCAGGCAAGCAACAACCCTTAGTAGGGTAATAGGGACCAGCTGGAGACACTCAAAAAATGTTTCCTCCACAGAGCATGCAAAGAAAAGAAAAAATCTTGAGAGGACCGCGGGAGCTAAAAGCAACCCGGCCACCCCTGGAGTCATGGGGCATGTCGTGAACTGAGTCTCACACACACAAGGCGAGGATCAGCACGCTCGATGGTCGGACAGGGAAGACTACGAGGATACCAGTGTACCCAACCTGTTGCCCAGCCGTCAGTTGATTAAAGGTCTCAAAATAAAATAATAAAATTCCCAAAGGAATAAAATTTAAAAGTAAAATCTTCCAGGAGACTGGCTCCTGAGAGAGCCACGTCTTCTCCTTCTGCTAGGCAGAAAAAAACTGAGGTCTGCTAGCTGCAGGTAGGAGGGTAATGTCCAGAGGGACCGCCCCCCTGGGCGGGGCTGTTCAGCTCTGTTTTGTTCTAGAATGTATGTTTCTAACATCTAACATTCTGCCTAGATCTTCTCCTGCGAGCAGGGACATATACCCACACGTTTACAGTATCCAGCTGTGTCAGTCCATGGACGATAAGAGAAAGTATATGTTTCTACTGACAATTCACCCTCCTAACTGCACTGACCGGGGGGGCCACACCACCCAGCCAGAGACTGCGCAGCATCGTTGTCCGCTCTGCCATACACACCTGAGGTATTCTGTGAGGTGATTAGTGCTATTCGCGCCGTTCAGAAGCTTCCAGCGCTAGAGGCCGAGCCACAAAGTGAAAAAAACACATTCCCAAAATGGCCGCCGGGCTCCTCAGGAAAAAAGGGCACGCATTGCAGGCCGCTGTTTAACCACTTTGCAACCACCTGCCGACAAATAACGTCGACAAGGTGGTTGCTTAACTCTGGGAGGACGTTATATAACGTCCTCCCAGAATCGCGCGCCCCCTGGGGCGCGCACACGGGAAAGTCCGTGACCGCCGGGTCCAGAGGACCCGGCGCATCACGAATCGCGGTAAATCGCCAATGATAGCGGCCGTTTACCGCGTGATCGCTACGTCAAATGACGGAGCAATCACTTGTAAACAGACCGGCGTCATGTGATGACGCCGGTTCCTCTCTCCCCTCTCTGTACCGATCGGTACAGTGTGAGAGGAGAGGGGAGGGAGCAGATCAAGGCAGCAGCGCTGTGGGCTGGATCTGTGACAATTGCAGTCACAGATCCAGCCATCCATCCATCCTTGCTCAGCCATCCCTGGTGCAATACCCTGCCAATACTCTGCAATACCCTGCGCAATACTCTGCAATGCCCTGCGCAATACTCTGCAATGCCCTGCGCAATGCCCTGCGCAATACTCTGCAATGCCCTGCGCAATACTCTGCAATGCCCTGCGCAATGCCCTGCGCAATACTCTGCAATGCCCTGCGCAATACTCTGCAATGCCCTGCGCAATACTCTGCAATACCCTGCGCAATACCCTGCGCAATGCCCTGCGCAATACTCTGCAATGCCCTGCGCAATACTCTGCAATGCCCTGCGCAATACTCTGCAAAATACTCTGCAATACCCTGCGCAATACTCTGCAATACCCTGCGCAATACTCTGCAATGCCCTGCGCAATACTCTGCAATGCCCTGCGCAATGCTCTGCAATGCCCTGCGCAATGCTCTGCAATGCCCTGCGCAATGCTCTGCAATACCCTGCCATACTCCGCAATAACCACTTCCCGCTCATATGACATCCTTGAATTTGTGCGGGGATATCTGAATGATGGGAGCAGCTACAGGCATCGTTCAGATATTAGCTTTTTCAGCCGGCGTTTCCCTACACCATAACAACAATCATAGCGGCTGTTCCGCCGCTTGATCATTCTTACGGGAGGCGAGAGGGGATGTCTCCCCCCCCCCCCCCCCCGCCGCCCTCCGGTGCTTCTACCGACTCACCGCTACGATCAAAGCCAGGATTGTTTTGTTTTGTTTTTTTGTTTTTTTTCAGGCTTCCCAGCCTAGAGGTGAGATGTGGGGTCTTCTTGACCCCATATCTCACTGTAAAGAGGACCTGTCATGCCATATTCCTATTACAAGGGATGTTTACGTTCCTTGTAATGGGTATAAAAGTGATAAAAAAAAAATTTGGGGCGGAAAAACATGTCAAACTAAAGTAAAATGAACAATAAAAAAATATAATATTTTTTTTAAGTGCCCCTGTCCCCGTGAGCTTGCATACAGAAGCGAACGCATACGTAAGTCCCGCCCACATATGAAAACGGTTTTCAAACCACACATGTGAGGTATCTCTGCGAACGTTAGAGCGAGAGCAATAATTTTGGCCCTAGACCTCCTCTGTAACTAAAATCATGTAACCAGTAAAAATATTTAAAGCGTCGCCTATGGGGATTTTTAAGTAGCGAAGTTTGGCGCCATTCCACGAGTGTGTGCAATTTTTAAGGGTGACATGTTCGGTATCTATTTACTCTGCGTAACTTCATCTTTCACATTATGCAAAAACATTGGGCTAACTTTACTGTGTTTTTTTTTTTTTTTTTTTTTTTTTTAAGCACAAAACATTTTTTTTCCGTAAAAAAACGCGTTAAAAAAATTGCTGCGCAAATATCGTGCGAGATAAAAAGTTGCAACAACCACCATTATATTCTCCAAGGTCTTTGCTAAAAAAACATATATAATGTTTTGGGGTTCTATGTAATTTTCTAGCAAACAAATGATGATTTATACATGTAGGAGACAAATGTCAGAATTGGCCTGGGTGCTCCAGAACGCCTGATGGTGCTCCCTGCATGTTGGGCCTCTGTATGTGGCCACGCCGTGTAAAAGTCTCACACATGTGGTATCGCCATACTCGGGAGTAATAGCAGAATGTGTTTTGGGGTGTAATTTGTGGAATGCATATGCTGTGTGTGAGAAATAACCTGCTAATATGACAATTTTGTGGGGGAAAAAAAAAAGCGAAAAAAAATCTTGATTTTGCAAAGAATTGTGGGAAAAAATGACAGCTTCAAAAAACTCACAATGCCTCTTTCTGAATACTTTGGAATGTCTTTTTTCCAAAAAGGGGTCATTTGGGGGGTATTTGTACTTTTCTGGCATGTTAGTGTCTCAAGAAATGATAGGCCGTCAGTACTTCAGGTGTGATCAATTTTCAGATATTGGCACCATAGCTTGTGGACTCTATAACTTTCACAAAGACCAAAAAATATACACCAATTTGTACTTATTTTTACCAAAGATATGTATCAGTATAAATTTTGGCCAAAATTTATGAAGAAAAAATAGTAATTTGCAAAATTTTATAACAGAAACGAAAAAAAATCATTTTTTTTTTACAGAATTTTCAGGGTTTTTTTTCTCTTATAGCGCAAAAAATAAAAAACCCAACAGTGATTAAATACCACCAAAAGAAAGCTCTATTTGTGTGAAAAAAAGGACAAAAAATTCATATGGGTACAGTGTTGTATGACTGAGTAATTGTCATTCAAAATGTGAGAGCACCGAAAGCTGAAAATTGGTCTTGTTATTAAGGGGGTTTAAGTGCCCAGTGGTCAAGTGGTTAATGTTGCAACTCCTGCGTTGAGGAGCTCTGCTTGTTTGGAGTGAAGTTTTGGTTGTTCCTTCACTACTGCTCCCACCCTTCTGATACTGCTTTGGGACGTCCCACACTTTTACAGTATCCAGCTGTGTCAGTCCATGGACGATAAGAGAAAATAGGATTTTTGTACTCACCGTAAAATCCGTTTCTCTGACGTCCATGGACTGACACAGCACCCACCCTTCCTTTTTAAGGTTTGTACTGCTTTGTTACGAACTGAGGCTGCTAGATGCAGGTGGGAGGGTGTCCAGCTCTGGTTTGTTCTAGAATGTATGTTTCTAACATTCTGCCTAGATCTTCTCCTTCGTGCAGCGACATATCCCCACACGTTTACAGTATCCAGCTGTGTCAGTCCATGGACGTCAGAGAAACGGATTTTACGGTGAGTACAAAAATCCAATTTTCTGTTTTTACACTCACACTCAATACATATACACTCAATACATACACAATATGTATTATACTACTGTGTTGACTTGGTCCCTATGGACTGTTAGTGGGCAGAATGGAAGAATGGAGTCTGAAGCTAATTCCAGAGGCAGAAACAGGTGCCCCTGCACCTACTAGGACAATTTGTCTGCAGCCCTGGATGCGGGCATTGGGGGGGGGGGTGTGTGTGTGTGTGTGTGTGTGTGTGTGTGTGTGTGTGTGTGGTGCATATTCTGGGGAATGCTCTGACTCAGGACCACTGTTCTGAGGTGTTGGAGGATGCCATCTGCCTGGAGTTTGCATGTTCATGTCTGCGTGTGTTTCCTCTGGGTGCTCCGGTTTCCTCCCACTCTCCAAAGACAGTATGTGTATGTATTATTATTACTCTCTGTGTCTGCGTGGGTTTCCTCCGGGTACTCCGGTTTCCTCCCACGCTCCAATGACATGCGCGCCTTCGGCGCAATACACAGTATAAACAATGTTTTTGTACAAACAGCACTTATCAGTGTAGTATCTGCTGGGACATCCACTGAGGTCAGTCCTTTTTTGGGTCGCACTTACCGACCCGCTCTATGTAGGTTTTTCCTTTTGATTGCTTTCTTTGATGGATCATAGATAAGGAATGGGGACTGCCGCAGAGGTCCTTTTTGGTCCCTCAGCGCGCAGCGGTCCGTTATCCTTTTTGAAGAGTAATTAAAAAAAAAAAAGAAAAGATTTTTATTTTTTTTCCCCCCATGAAGTTGAACCCCTGATATCAGGGGTACAACGGACCGTGTTCATCATGCTGGCGTCAGCATTGCGCCCGTTAGTGGCTGCGACTTTGGTGTCTTTGACACTCCTTGAATGGACAAAACATTTGTACCAGACAGTGGAGGAGCATCAGCTCTCTAATAGTTGTGACACTGGCGGACCAGCAGGTGCAGGGTCTGGTGTACGTAGGTGCGGCATTTCTGGATGCGACTTCTTTAGTCTCCAGGGCCTCTGTGTCCGTGGTGGTCTTGCGCCAATTGAGTGGGCTGGTCCAAGCTTTTATGTAAGCTCTGACAGATTTCCTTTCTAAGGTGGGAGGCTCTTTGGTGCCTCACTGGACGATGTTAAGGATGTCACAAGAGGTAACTGAACTCTTATACCTCAGTCAACTAAGAGTAGAGGGCCACCCTGTAAGCCGGGACCTTCCTTCCCCGTACGACGGCGGTATTTTTGAGGGATATCATTCCCATACCGCCGCAGGACAGGTTTCAGGGATTCGACTTGAATCTGTTCATGGTCCCAGAGGAGGATGGAGTTGTCCAATCTTAGACCCTTAATGCCTTCCTTTTTTTCCGACCAACGGGTTTGCGAAGTGGTCTCTTCAGGGTACAAGATCTTTTTTTTTTTTTCCCTTTCTTGTTCGCTGAAAGGTTTCTTGGCTCAAATCTTCCTCTCCTACCATCTCTTCGGACTGCCCTGAGGGGGCAGTTCAAGATTTGTTGGGGGTTCGGAAATTCAGGATGGAGTCGGTCCGCTCCATCCCGGGGACCTTCGGGCGTCCCTGGACATCAGGGACGCGTGCTTGCATGTCGCAAGTCGCACCATTGGTTCCTGCGGTCAGGGAGGACCACTATTATTTTATGGCTCTCCTTTTTGACCTAGCGTCACCAAGAATTTCACCAGGGTGCTCGCCCCGATTCTAACCTTGTTGTGACAGTGCGGCATTGCCTTCGTAGGTTGTTTTAGATGGTCTTCTTCTGTAACCTGTTTCCAGATTAAAATTCGAGGAGGACGTGTCTATAGTCAGTCACTCTCCAAGACTTTGGGTGGATGCTGTACCTCCATATGTCGGGCTAGTTCAGACTCAGCGCCTAGAATATCTGGGGCTGCTTTGTACTCTTCGGAGGCGAGAGTTTTCTCCCTCTAGGGAAGTGGCAGACGCCCAGGCTGCGGTGAGTTGGGCCTCGTGGTAGCCTCCTTCGAGGCAGTACCGTATGCCCAATTCCACACTCGGAGGGGGAGATTCTGTTCTATTGGAACAAATCCCTATTGTCTCTGGATCATCAGATTCAGGTAAATCGCCTAGTCAGGGCCTCTCTGACTTGGTGACTGACATTCCCGGCACTTCTGTCCCGGGACGTTTTTTCCTTCCTTTCTATTGGACGCCAGCCTCTCAGGTTGGGGGGGAGTCTGGGGGTCCAGTTGGCCCAAGGTCTCTGGACGAATCCCGTATGCCGATCGATGTTCTGGAACTTCGGGCGATCAGGCTGTGTCTCTCCTCGTGGTCGAGGAGACTACAAGGGCGCCCGATCAGACTTCAGTCGGACAACACCATTTTGAGGTGGGCGGCAAGGAGCGTGTCGGCCATCTACATTCAAGGCGTAGAACCCTGACTGGCGAACTATTTGAGTCGCCAGTTGCTGGACCAAGGGGAATGGTCATGCATCCGGAGGTGTTTCACCTCCTTTGCCTGAGGTGGGGCACGCCGGACGTGGACCTCCTGGCTTCTCGACTCAATAGCGTGGTGTCGAGATTCGTGGCCAGGTCCAGAGATCCCTGGGCAGACGCGGCATTCGCGTTGGTGGCCCCGTGGGGTAAGTATCGGTTAATTTATGCCTATCCCCCACTGATGTTGCTTCCTCGTCTGCTCCGCAACGTGCAGGCCGAGGGGATCCCGGTGATCCTAATCGCTCTGGATCGGCCCCGGCGTCCTTGGTACGCCAACTTCGTACGCCTAGTGGCGGATGCACTGGCGACTGCCAATGCGGGAGGACCTTCTGTCTCAAGGTCCCATACTTCATCCTGCTTTACAGTCGCTGGCTTTATCGGCATGGCTATTGAAAGCCAGGTACTAAGGGGACCGAGATCTTTCGGATTCGGTCATCTCGACCATGCTGAGGGCACTAAAATCTTCTTCCAGGAAGATGTGCCATCGCACTTGGAAGGCCTACATCTCTATGTGCGCAGTGATGGAGTGGCGTCCACGGACGCATTCGGTTTCCAGGGTCCTGCTGTTTTTAACAGCGTGGAGTGAATCAGAAACTTGCCTAAGGGTCAGCTTTCAGCTATGGCTGTTTTCCTTCAACGGCCTTTGGCGACCCATTCCCTGGTGGGTACCTTCTTTTTTTTTTTTTTTTTTTTTTTTTTTTTTTTTTTTTTTTTGTACAGGGGGTTTTGACATGTGCTTCCCCCAATTAGACCACCTCTCCCTCCTTGGTATTTGAACCTGGTGCTCTCGGTTCTTCGAGAACCTCCCTTTGAGAACATCGGAGAGGTTCCTCTCTTAACTCCATCTCAGCAGGTGGCCTTTCTAGTGGCCATTACGTCTGTCTGACGGGTTTCTGAATTGGCGGCCTTGTCTTGCAAGTCACCAGACTTGGTCTTCCATAAGGATTAAGCGGTACTACGCCCGCAGCCTTCGTTTCTTTCGAAAGGTAGTTTCGGCCTTCCACCTGAATGTATCCATTCTTGTGTCCTCGGCCGTCGCATCCCAGAGAGGCTGTGCTCCATACTTTAGACGTGGTACTTGCCTTGCGGGTGTACCTGTCTGCTACGGCTCTGTTCCGGAGGTCTGATTCACTGTTTGTGTCGGTGTCTGGTCCACAAAAGGGGCCTAGCGGTCTCGGTGGTTCAGGAAGACCGCTGTGCAGGCCTATGACCTTTTAGGGGTGGGCGCCCCCCCTTTCCGATCACAGCGCTTTCAACCAGGGCAATTAGTGCTTCCTGGGCTTTCCGACATCAAGCGTCTCTCTCACAGGTGTGCAGGGCGGCGACTGGTCGTCTGCGCGCACTTTCTCCAAATTTTACAAGGTTGGTGTGAATGCATCTTCAGATGCTTCCTTCCGCCGCAAGGTTTTGCAGGCGTCTGTTTAAAGTTGCAACTCCTCCGTTTGAGCTCTGCTTGCTTGGGGTGAAGTTAGTTGTTTTTTGATATTGTTCCCACCCCTCGTTTTTTTTTGCCATGCTTGGGGACGTCCCATATGTCAAGAATTAAGAAGGCTGTGTCCGTCTATGGATGAAAAGAGAAAATAGGATTTTTTGTACACACCGTAAAATCCTTTTCTCTGTCGTCCATGGACGGACACAGCACCCACCCCTCCTTTTTGGGTTTGTACTGCTTGTTACGAACTGCGCTGCTAACTGCAGGGAGGAGGGTTATGTCTGGAGGGGCTGTTCAACTCTGTTAAAGCAACATGTATTTAAATATCTAACATGTCTGCCTAGTCCTCTCCTATGAACAGGAACATAACCCATATGTCAAGAATTAAGAAGGCTGTGTCCGTCCATTGACGACAGGGAAAAGGATTTTACGGTGAGTACAAAAAATCCTATTTTTTTTTTTGTGTGATCCACTTTGTGTTTGGCCTCCATCTGCGCTCGGCGGGCATTTTTTTCGTGGTCCGCGCTGTTTGGCCTCTATCTGCCGCTCGGCGGCCATTTTTCTTATGATCCACGCTGTGTTGGCCTCTATCTGCCGCACGGCGGCCATTTTCTCACGGTCCATGCCGATCAAACAGCATTTAAACGGCGCAAGCTTACAGACACGCTGCAGAGTGGTCAGACTGACACAGCTGACAAGAGGCAGCTCAACTAGGAAGCGGACGGCAGCCGTACGACTGTTCAAGGGTGGTGAGTCCTCTGGGGGGAACCCCTTGTCTCTGTGACAGATAGGAGGGTGGGCTGTTGGTACCTTGACTGGAGTCCTTGTGTCAGGTGCGTGGGTCAGCATGGCATCAGAAGCAGACGCTTCTCCCCCTGATACACCTGGATTGGCATCTGGTGCTCCTGCACCCACTGTGTCAGTAGACGCTATGTCGGCGTCCTTGTTTGTTGCCAAGGTGGAAGTGGCATGTGGGAACACGGGGGCGGGTAAAAAGTGCCCCCTCCCCCCCCACCATCTTCTGGGGACAACTCGGATGCGAAGCCGGGCCCAGCTACGGCTCATGGCCCTGGTTCTGACGTATCAGAGGATGCGGGCCGCGGCCGGTCGGACAGTGAGGATGACTCCAGGTTCGGGTCAGCACGCAAAAAGGCTCTGATAGGTGACCTTATCACCGTAGTGCGGGATACTCTAAAGATAGGAGCCTGCAGAAACGCCAGAGGCGTTGGTCCCTTTCGGGTTCCGTAAAGCCGACCTGCGCTGCTAAGGTGTTTCCTTGTGCGTCTTATCTAGACAAGCATTGATACAAGGAGTGGGACAAACCACAGAAGGTTTTCGGTCCCCAAAAAAGTTTGGCGGTGCGTTACCCCTTTGAAGAGAGTTTCCTGAAAAAACTGACCTCTCCTCCGATTGTGGACCCTTGGGTGTCCAGATTAAACAGGGTAACCACAATTCCGGTGGAAGGGGCTCCTGCTTTCAAGGACCCTGCGGACAGGAAGGCTGAAGCGGTCACCTGCTACCTATACACAGTGGTGGGCTCGGCTGTGCGCCCAACGGTGGTTGGGGCCCTGGTGTCTCAGACACTCGTTGAAGGGGCAAAAATGCTGCTCCATGGGTTTAAAGCACATGAGGCTCCCTCGGACGAGGTGGCTATGGCCGACCAGTTGATACAGGGCTTTAAAATTGTCTGCGAATCAGCCTTGGACACTATTCCTCTGCTGTCCAGAGCTTCAAGCTATGCAGGGGTGTTACGCCGTCTGCTCTGGCTAAAAGGTTGGCCGGCGGACCAATCTTCCAAGCAGGCCCTGATGGATTTCCCCTTTAAGGGCGACAGAGGTTTTGGAGCATCCCTGGATGACATTATTAAAGATGCCACAGGAGGTAAGAGCACGCTGCTCCCACAATCCAAAAAGGGTAAGGAGCCACGTTGAGGCAAGGGCCCTCCTTCACCGCGTACAAGTGTTTTTTTTTCGTCCGCCTAGTGCGGCAAGTAAACGATCCCAGGCCGATAAAGCGCCTCCTGAGGGACAGAAGTGTCCCTGGTTTCGCAAGCCCAACAAGCCTGCGAACAAATCTACGTCCGCATGAAGGTCTGTCCCTCCCATTTCTCGGGTAGGGGGGACGTCTTCGCGAATTCGCGACCTGGTGGACATTTCAGATCGCTGACCGGTGGGTTTGCAAAGTAGTTTCCTCAGGGTACAAGATAATTTCTCTCTTGCCCACCAAACAGATTTATTTTTATTTTTTTCCTCCAACCTCCAGCTTCAGCCAACTTGTCGGGAAGCCCTATATGGGGCGGTTCAAGACCTGCTGATACGCAGGGTGATCATTCCTGTTTCTGTACAAGAGGGGTTTTAACCAAATCTGTTAATAGTACCAAAGAAGGAGGGCGTTCATCCAATCCTGGACCTCAGGGCCCTCAATTGCTTTGTGATGGTACAAGGATTCCGGATGGAATTGGTTCGCTCTGTCGTCACTGGCCTCCAGCCGGGGGACTTTCTGGCATCCTTGGACATCAAGGACGCATATTTGCATGTCCCCATATGCATCAGAGATGTCTGTGTTTTGCGGTCGGGGAAGACCACTATCAATTTGTGGCTCTCCCCTTTGGCCTGTCATCGGCACCAAGGGTTTTCACCAAGGTGCTCCCCCCGATTCTGGCCCTACTAAGACGGCGTGGCATCGCTATCGTGGGCTACTTGGATGATCATCTTCTGAGGGCCACTTCAAGCTCAGAATTGGAGGTGAGTGTGTCTATAACCTGTCAAACCCAGGGTCGCTGGACTCCGGAGGAATCCCACTTGCCAATCAATGTCCTGGAACTCCGGGTGATCAGGCTGTGCCTCTCCACATGGTCACAGAGGCTACAGGGGCATCCAGTCAGGATCCAGTCAGACAACGCCATGGCGGTGGCATATGTTAACCATCAGGGAGGAACAAGAAGCTTGGCTGCGACATCAGAGATCACTCACATCCTAATGTGGGCAGAAAGGAGCGTACCGGCCCTGTCGGCCGTATACATTCCGGGCGTAGAAATCTGGCAGGCGGAGTCGCCAGATGCTGGACCAAGGAGAATGGTCTCTATGACCGGAGGTGTTTCAGCTCCTTTGCCAAAGATGGGGCACGCCAGACGTAGATCTCCTGGCTTCTCGACTCAATCGGAAGGTATTTGAGGTTTGTGGCCAGATCAAGAGACCCATGGGCAGACGCGACAGATGCATTGGTGGCACCGTGGAGTCAGTACCGGCTAATCTATGCCTTCCCTCCTCTGAAGCTCCTTTTTTATTTGCTTTGCAGACTGGAGGCAGAGAGGATTCCAATAATCCCAATTGCTCTGGATTGGCCTTGGTGTCCTTGGTACGCCGATCTAGTGCGTCTGGTAGCAGACGCCTCTTGGCATCTACCGCTAAGAAAGGACCTGCTATCGCAAGGTGCCATACGCCATCCTGTTTTACAGTCACTGGCTTTAACTGCATGGCTATTGAGAGCCAGGTGCTAAGAGACCGGGGCCTGTCAGACTCAGTGATCTCTACCATGAGGAGTGCTCAGAGATCGTCCTCTAGGAAGATTTACCATCACACTTGGAGGACCTACATATCCATTTTGTGAGGAAATGAGGTGGCATCCGCGTACTTATTTGGTTTCCAGAGTCCTGCTGTTCTTACAGCGTGGGGCGGACCAAAGATTTTGCTTTAACCCCTTCCATACCGAGCCATTGTAAAATGACGCTGGCAGGAACCCTCTCTCCCTCCGGGTGGACGTCATATGACGTCTTGGGTTTGAGGGGGGATATCTGAATGATGCCTGCAGCTAGAGGCATCATTCAGATATCCTTGTTTTCAGCCGACGATCATAGCAGCAGTTCCGCAGCTTGATCGTTCTTATAAGCGGCGGGAGGGGACATCCCCCTCCCGCCGCCATCCGGTGCTTCTCCGGGCTCTCCCGTGCCATTGGGGACCTGGAGAGAATCGTCCGGCGCCAGTGGTGGGTCACGTGACGAGCATAGAGATGACTTTTGACCAGATGGTCACCAGTCATCTCTATGACCGTCGGAGGCCCGGGCGCTATGTGATGACGTCACGCCCGGGTCCTCAAATGTAAACCAAGCCGCCATTGCGGCTGTAAGTATGAGATCAGTGAAATTTTTTTCACGATCTCATGCTTTCCAGCCTGGAGGAGAGATGTTGGGGTCTTGTTGACCCCGCATCTCTCCATGAAGAGGACCTGTCACACACATTCCTATTACAAGGGATGTTTACATTCCTTGTAATAGGAATAAAAGTGATCGGCAGTCCTGGAATCATTCTGACCAGTAGGGAAGCAGTGTGTGAGCGCAAGGGAGCAAAAAAGCCCCTCTCCCCACTTTTTTTCCACAAAAAATAAAATAAAAATAGGGGGTGTGCGCTGATTCAGATATGGGCCTAGGCACTACCGCTCAGGACCCTAGCTCTGAATATATTTGATGGTTTTGAACAGAACATTTCTTGCGAGGGAAAAATCCAGTTCTGAGTCAGTAAATGAAAGGGCGCTTGTTAGTGAACTCATTGCTGCGGTGAGGGACACTCGCAAGCTAAATGCTGCGAATGCAGAACCTCAGGCGGACAGTCTCCTCTGGTTCCTTAGGGCCGGGCCTTCTAAAAAAGTTTTTTTCCATATGTACCTTTCTTTGACCAGCTCATTGATAAGGTCTGGGGAAAAAAGCCGCAGAAGACTTTTATGGTCCCGCGGCGTTTGAAGATGCCCTACTTAAAAAGTGGGCTTCTCCCCCCAGTGGTCGACCCTCCAGTCGCCCGGTTGAACAAGGCCACCACTCTCCTGATGGAGGGGACTGCTGCATTTAATGACCCCACTGACAGGAGGTCAGAAGTGGTGAGTAGAGCCATGTTTTCCTTTTTGGGGTCTGCCCTACGGCCTGTGGTAGCGGCGACCCTTGTGTCTCAGACACTTACGGGTTGGGCAAAAAAAAATTGGGCACCAAATTGGGCACCAAACTGTACAGGAGCATAATCTTCCTCCAGACACTATTGCTCTGGCCCACCTAATGGTGCAGGGCCTGGTTTATGTTGCGACGCCACGTTAGACGCGGCCCCTTATATCTCAGGGCCTCTGTCTTGGCGGTGGTATTGCGTTGTCTGATCTGGTTGAAATGCTGGTCTGCTGACCTAGCTTCTAAAAAGCCTCTGACGGATCTACCATTTAAAGGTGGTAGGATTTTCGGTGCTGCGCTGGATGACATCATCAAGGATGTCACGGGAGGTAAAAGCACTCTTCTTCCTCAGGCTAACAAGGCCGCTGTAAGCAGGGTCCTTCCTTTCCAGCAAAAAAGGGTGTTTTCTCTTACCATCCATGGACTGACACGGTGTCACTTTACACGTGGGTTATGTCCCTGCTTGCAGGAGAAGACCTAGGCAGAATGTGAAATGTTATACATACATTCTAAAAGCCAGAGCTGAACAGCCCCACCCAGGGGCGGTCCCTCCGGACATAACCCTCCCACTACAGTCAGCAGACTTCAGTTTTTTTTCTGCCTAGCAGAAGGAGAAGACGTGGCTCTCTCAGGAGCCAGTCTCCTGACCTATTTTTATTCCTTTTCTGGAATTCTTTTTTATTTTATTTTTGAGAATTTTCTATCAACTGTAGGTTGGGTACAAGATATCCTCGTAGTCTTCCCTGTCCGACCATCGAGCGTGCTGATCCTCGCCTTGTGTGCGTGAGACTCAGTTCACGACAGGCCCCATGACTCCAGGGATGGCCGGGTTTGCTTTCATGCTCCCACGGTCCTCTCAAGACTGAACAGTTCCTGACTGACTGTATCTTTCGCGGTGGACCGGGCCGACAGCTACTCAGTACTGCACTGTGATAGTCCTGTCAGAAACACACCAGTGGGTCCCTCAGGGGACGGGTAAGTAGTCTCTCCTGCCTGCAGGTGAGTACAAAAGGCTGTGTGTTTCTCTGTGGGGGATTTGACCTGTCTCCCCCTGTATTTCATTGTCACTCTCTGTCACCATTGCTGGCGCTGTGCTGTGTGGGGTGCCTGGGGGTCACACTGTTATTGGAGGGGCTAATGCTGGTCTGCAGATATGCTTGGGGCCTTTTTTGTGTATTTTGGGGCCTGAGCGCCGAGTGGCGCGGTGTGTGTGCTGTTTTTTTCACTTTTGCTGAGTCATGGCGGCCATCTTGCCGCGGATCGCCTCAGTGAAGTGCGGCGGCCATTTTCTTGTCGCCCGCACGCTCTTCAGCACTAGTTTTGGCCTCTAGCGCTGCTGTAACAGCGCAAATCTCCTCACAATCTCCTCACAGCTCACCAGCGCTGACACAGCGTGGTACACACAGCGGAACTGAGTGGTCCCTGGTCCGGTTTAGTGAGTCCCCTGGGCGCCCCCTCCTCAGTCAGCACAGCCTGTGGGTGGACTTTTTATCTGAGGAGTCTCAGAGGGGGGCAATATGGAGTCTCTGTCACCAGCTTCCCCTAAATGTCAGTGGACAACAGGCAGTGCTTCAGCACCTGCGGTCCCTAGGGACCAGTTGTGGGCAGTCCTGGAATCATTTATGACCAGGATGGGAGCTGTGTGCAAGCGCAAGGGAGCAAAAAAGCGCCCTCTCCCCACTTTACTTCATGAGGGCAGTGCGCTGATTCAGATATGGGCCTAGCCACTACCGCTCAGGACCCTAGTTCTGAATGTATTGGATGGTTTTGAACAGGACATTCCTTATGAGGAAAACTCCAGTTCTGAGTCAGTAAATGACAGGGCGCTTGTTAGTGTACTCATGACTGCGGTGAGGGACACTCTCAAGCTAAAATGCTGCGGATGCAGAACCTCAGGCGGATACAGTCTCCTTTTGGTTCTTTTAAGGCCAGGCCTTCTAAAGAGGTTTTTCCATGTAACTTTCTTTGACCAGCTCATTGATAAGGTCTGGGAAAAGCCGCAGAAGGATTTTTTTTATGGTCCCGCGGCGTTTGTCTATCAGATACCCCTTGAAGATGCCCTACTTAAAAAGTGGGCTTCTCCCCCAGGGTCGACCCTCCAGTCGCCCGGTTGAACAAGGCCATCACTCTCCCGATGGAGGGGACTCCTGCATTTGAGGACCCCACTGACAGGAGGTCAGAAGTGGTGAGCAGAGCCATGTTTGCCTTGTTGGGATGCGCCCTACGGCCTGTGGTAGCGGCGACCCTTGTGTCTTAAACACTTACAGGTTGGGCAAAAATGTTGCACCTAGCTGTACAGGAGCATAATCTTCCTCCAGACACAGTTGCTTTGGCCCACCAACTGGTTCAGGGCCTGGTTTATGTGTGCGACGCCACGTTGGACGCGGCCCCTTTAATATCCAGGGCCTCTGTCTCGGCGGTGGTATTGCGTCGTCTTATCTGGTTGAAGTGCTGGTCTGCTGACCTAGCCTTAGAAAGCTCCTGACGGATCTACCATTTAAAGGTGGTAGACCTTTCGGTGCTGCTCTGGATGACATCGTCATGGATGTCATGGGAGGTAAAAGCACTCTTCTTCCTTAGACTAGCAAGGGTGAGGAGGCCCGCCGCAAACGGGGGCCTTCCTTTCCAGCAAAAGGTTTTTTTTTCGTCAGTCAGTCCACGGGTAGGCCCTCTCAGACTGACGGCAGTGCGGCTGGTGGGCACAAGTGCCCCTGGGTGCGTAAACCGAACAAGTGGCTCCCAAGCCCGCCTCCGCGTGAAGTCTTGCCTCCGCCCGACTCTGGGGTGGAGGGACAACTTCGCAGGTCACGAATCGGTGGTCCTCCCGAATCTCCGACTGGTGGGTGTGCGAGGAGGTCACCTCAGGATACAGGATAGTATTCCGATCCTGGCCCCCAGACAGATTCTTTCCCTCAAATCTTCCTCTCCTTCCTACCTGTCGGGCAGCCCTCTTGGGGGCTGTACAGGATTTGATCAGGTCCGGACTGATTGTGCCGGTTCCGTCACAGGAGAGTTTTCAGGGATTCTACTTGAATCTGTTTGTCGTCCCAAAAATAGGACGTGGTTCGACCTATCCTGGACCTCAAGGCCCTGAATGCCTTCGAGAAGGTGCAGAAATTCCGCATGGAATCCATTCGCACGGTGATCGCTACACTCCACCAAAGGGATTTTCTTCTGGCGTCCTTGGACTTCAAGGACGCCTACTTGCATGTTCCGGTCTGCGCAAGTCACCAGAAGTTTCTGCGCTTTGCGATCAGCGAAGTCCACTATTGAATGTGGCTCTTCCTTTCGGCCTAGCCTCGGCACCAAGGGTGTTCACTAAGGTGCTTGCTCCGGTTCTAGCCTTCTGTTACAGCAAGGTATTGCTGTCATGGGCTATCTGGACGATCTTCTGCTAAGAGCAGAAAGTGGATCAGACTTAGAGGAAAGGTGACTATCGTCAATTAGACCCTCAGGGACTCGGGTGGTTCCTGAACATTCAGGAGTCAGTCCTGGTCCCGACTCAGTGTCTGGAGTATCTAGTTCTGATTCTGGACTCCTTGGAGGCAAAGGTATCCTACCTCTGGAGAAGTTGCTGACACTTCAGTCTGCGGTGCGGGTGCTGACATCCCAAAAATGGTTGTCAATCCGTTTTTTGCATGAGAGTCCCGAGACTCGTGGTGGCCTCCTTCGCGGCCGTTCCGTATGCCCAATCACACACCAGGGCATTGCAGAGGGCAGGAAGCTCCTTTCCCTGCGGTTAGTGAACCGGACTGGCATGCAGAACCTCACAGGTTCGATCCCACATGGAGCAACCGCTAAATAACATTGCAGAAGGAGTTCTTGTCCTCCTGGGACAAATCCCCGTTGTTCTTGGATCTTCAGATCCAGGTGATTCACCTGGTCAGGGCGCCCCTGACATGGTGGTTGAGATCCTCGGCTCTTCGGTCCGGAAAGTCGTTCCCCTCCCATCCAATGGACGGTACTCACGACGGACCCCAGCCTGACGGGCTGGGGTGGAGTCTGGGGAGTCCTGTCGGCTCAGGCCTTGGACTCCGGACAAGCCCGTTTACCAATCACTGTTCTGGAAATACGGGCCATCGGACTGTGTCTCTCCTCAGGTCGGAGAGAGTACGGGGTCGCTCGATCAGGAGCCAGTCAGACACCGCCACGGCGGTGGCGTATGTAAACCATCAAGGGGGAACTCGGAGCTCAGCTGCGGCTTCCGAGGTAGTCCGTATCCTGAAGAGGGCCGGAAGAAACGTGCCGGCTCTGTAGGCCATTTTACATTCTGGGCATAGACAATGGGCAAGCGGACTATCTGAGTCGCCAATCGCCAGACACCGGACCAAGAAGAGTGGTCCTTGCATATTTCAACTCCTTTACCGACGGTGGGGCACGCTGGATGTGGACCTGATGGCCTCTCGACTCAATCGCAATGGTCGAGGTTGTGGCCAGATCCAGGGATCCTTGGGCGATGCCTCGGATGCGTTGGTGGCCCCATAGGGTCCTTATCGCCTGATATAAACTCTGGCGATCCTAATTGTTCCGGAGTGGCCTCAGCATCACTGGTACGCTGATCTGGCACGTCTCGTCGCGGACGTTCCCTGGCGGTTGCCGATGAGGGAGGACCTTCAGTCTCAAGGTCCTAGGTTTCATCCGGCTTAGTCTCTGGCTTTGGCTTTAACGGCAGGGCTGTTAAAAGCCAGGTGTTGAGGGACCGAGGTCTCTCGGACTCGGTCATTTTGACCATGTTAAGGGCACGGAAGTCTTCCTCCAGGCAGATCTATCACTGTGCATGGAAAGCTTATATCGCCATGTGCGAAGCGCTGGACTGGCGTCCTCGGACGTATTCCGTCCCCAGAATCCTGCGTCCTCTGCAGTGTGGAGTGACCCAAATGCTTGCTTTGAGTACCATAAAGGATCAGATTTCGGCTTTGGCCGTCTTCTTTCAGCGACCTCTAGCGGGTCATTTTTCTTGGTTAGCACCTTGTGTTGGGGGTTCGCCATGTGCTTCCTCCTGTCAAGCCTCCTCTCCCACCGTGGGATCTGAATTTGGTGCTCTCGGTCCTCCAGGAACCTCCTTTTGGGAATATCCGGGATATTCCCCTCTTGTCTTGTCTCAGAAGGTGGCCTTCTTAGTGGCAATCACTTCTGTTTGACAAGTGTCTGAGTTGGCGGCTTTGTCCTGCAAGTCGCCATATTTGGTCATCCATAAGGATAAGGCGGTGTTGCATCCGCGACCTTCCTTTTTTGCCAAAGGTGGTGTCGTCTTTTCAACTACATGAGGACATTGCCCTCCCGTCCTTGTGTCCTCACCCATCGCATCCCAGAGAGTTTGCGCTGCACATATTGGAGGTGGTACGAGCCTTACGGGTGTACCTGTCTGCTACTGCTTCTATTCGGAAGTCCGACTCACTGTTTGTGACTGTCTCTGGTCCATAACAGGGCCAAGCGGTTTCGTCTGCCATCATTTTGAGGGGAATCGGACAAACAGTCATTCAAGCCTATGCTCTCAAAGGGCGGGCGCCTCCCTTTCCGGTTACGGCGCATTCCACCAGGGCAATTGGTGCTTCCTGGGTTTCCCGACATCAAGCGTCGGTTGCACAAGTGTGCAAGGCGGCGACCTGGTCGTCTGTTCATGCCTTTTAAGTTTTTTATAAGGTTAATGTGGCTGCAGCTTCGGATGCTTCCTTCGGCCGCAGGCCGCTGTTTAAAGTTGCGACTCCTCCGTTGAGGAGCTCTGCCTTCTTGGAGTGAAGTTTTTGTTTTTTCCATTTATACTGCTCCCATCCCTCTTGACACTGCTTTGGGACATCCCACGTGTAAAGTGTAAAGAGACACCGTGTCAGTCCATGGATGGTGAGAGAAAATAGGATTTTTTTGTACTCACCGTAAAATCCTTTTCTCTGACATCCATGGACTGACACGGCACCCACCCTTCCTTTTTAAGTTTGTACTGATTTGTTACGAACTGAAGTCTGCTGACTGTAGTGGGAGGGTTATGTCCGGAGGGACCGCCCCCTGGGTGGGGCTGTTCAGCTCTGGCTTTTAGAATGTATGTATAACATTTCACATTCTGCCTAGGTCTTCTCCTGCAAGCAGGGACATAACCCACGTGTAAAGTGTAAAGAGACACCGTGTCAGTCCATGGATGTCAGAGAAAAGGATTTTACGGTGAGTACAAAAAATCCTATTTTTTCATCAGTCAACGGGGAGGCCCTCCCAGACTGACAGCGGTGCGGCTGGTGGACACAAGGTGCGTAAGCCAAACAAGCCGGCTCCCCAAGCCCGCCTCCGCGTGAAGTCTTGCCCCCACCCGACTCTGGGGTAGGGGGGATGACTTTGCAGGTTCACGGATCGGTGGACCTCCCGGATCTCCTACCGGTGGGTGGGCGAGATGATCACCTGAGGTTACAGGATAGGTTTCCGTTCTTGGTCCCAGACAGATTCTTCCCTCGACTCTTCCTCTCCTTCCTGCCCGTCGGGCAGCCCTATGGGGCCTATTCAGGATTGCTCAGGTCCGGAGTGATTGTGCCGGTTCCGTCACAGGAGAGGTTTCAGGAATTCTACTCAAATTCGTTTGTCGTCCCAAAAAAGGGACGGGGTTCGACCTATCTTGGACCTCCAGGTCCTGAATGCCTTCGTGAAGGTGCAAAAGTTCTACATGGAATCCATTCGCACGGTGATCAGTACACTCCGTCAAGGGGATTTCCTGGCGACCTTGGACTTCAAGGACGCCTACTTGCATGTTCCGATCTGCGCAAGTCACCAGAAGTTTCTGCGCTTGCGATCGGCGAAGTCCACTATCAATTTGTGGCTCTTCCTTTCAGCCTAGCCTCGGCACCGAGGGTGTTCACCAAGGTGCTTGTGCCGCTTCTAGCTTGTTGAGACAGCGAGGCATTGCTGTCGTGGGCTATCTGGACGATCTTCTCAGAGCAGGGAATGGCTCAGAATTAGAAGACAGTGTGACTATCGTCAGTCAGACCCTCAGAGACTTTGGCTCCTAAACATTCAGGAGTCAGTCCTGGTCCAGACTCAAGGTCTGGAGTATCTCGGTCTGATTTTGGATTCCTTGGAGGCAAAGGTATCCTACCTCCGGGGAAGCTACTGACACTTCAGTCTGCAGTGCGGGTGCTGACATCCCAAAAAATGGTCGTCAATCCGTTTTTGCATGGGAGTCCTGGGACTCACGGTGACCTCCTTCGAGGCCATGCCTTATGCCCAATCACACACCAGGGCATTGCAGAAGGAGATCTTGTTCCCTTGGGACAAATCCCCGTTGTCTTTGGATTTTCCGATCCATGTGAGTCACCTGGTCAGGGCGTCCCTGACATGGTGGTTTGGGTCCCCGGCTCTTCGGTCCGGGAAGTCATTCCTCCCCGTCCAATGGTTAATAGACATCAAAGATGCATGTGTCAATTTTTTCTTCCAGAAGTTTCTGTGTCTTGCGGTAAGACACCGCCACTTTTAGTTCATGGCCTTATCCTTTTGGGTTAGCCACCACTCCCCGGGTATTTATGTTGGCCCCTGTACTAGCAAGACTAAGGGGCCAGGGTGTAGCAGTAATGGCATACCTAGACGACCTGCTGCTGGTAGATCAGTCAGTGGCACGGTTAAACCAAAGGGTGTCCAGTACGGTCAGGTATCTGGAACACCTGGGTTGGATTCTCAACCTGGAGAAATCATCCTTAGGACCAGTAAAGAGGCTGTAGTATTTAGGCCTGGCCATAGATACAGCCCAGGAAAGAGTGTCAGCGCTATAAGATTGCTGGTCCAGGTGGTCAGGGCAAGAAAGGGCCCTTCCATTCGCCTTTGCATGAGGTTATTAGGGAAGATGATGGCTTCATTCAAAGCATTTCCCTATGCCCAGTTTCTTTCAAGGCTGTTGCAATACAGTATTCTGTCTGCTTGGAACAAGAAGACCCAAGCTTTGGTTTATCCAATGAATCTGGCCCCCAAGGTGTGCCAGAGTCTTAGTTGGTTGATAACCAGGAGTTTACAGAAAGGGAAATCCTTCATTACGGTTACCTGCTAACAACGTATGCCAGCCTATGGGGCTGGGGAGCAGTCCTAGAAGAGACCACTGTCCAAGGTAAGTGGTCAGTCCGAGAAGACCTTGCCCTGCCCATCAACATCCTGGAGATTTGGGCAGTACGTCTGGCTCTAATGGCCTGGACGTTCGGGTTGCGGAATTTTCCTGTCAGAATACAGTCCGACAATGCCACAGCAGTGACCTATATCAATCACCAAGGGGGCACCAGAAGTCACGCAGCCCAGAGGGAGGTGAACCATATTCGGACTTGGACAGAAGAACATGTTCTTTGCCTATGCGCAGTCTTCATCCCAGGTATGGAGAATTGGCAGGTGGATTTCTTGAGCCTCCAACAGTTGTTCCCGGGAGAATGGTCTCTACGTCCTGATGTCTTTCTTGCCATTTGCCAAAGATGGGGTACCCCAGACATAGATCTGTTGGCATCCAGATTCAACAAGAATTTGGACAGCTTTGTGTAAGGAAAAAAAGATCCACTCGCGCTCGGGACAGATGCGTTAGTGACCCCGTGGGATCAATTTTCACGGATTTATGCATCCCCCCCCCCCAGCGGCTTCTTCACAGGATCAAAGAAGGGAAGCCGGTAATCCTAGTAGCTCTGGCGTGGCCCAGGAGATCTTGGTATGCAGAGATCATGAGGGTGGCAGTAGGGGATTCATGGATTCTTCCATCTCGTCCAGACCTGCTGTCGCAAGGGCCGGTATTCCATCCTGCCTTACAGTTGCTAAATTTAACGGTTTGGCTGTTGAAGCCCACATCCTAAAAAGTCGAGGGCTTTCAGGTTCAGTGATTACCACCCTGATTAATGCTAGAAAGCCGGCCTAGGACCATTTATTATAGGGTCTGGAGGGCCCATGTCTCCTGCTGTGAAACCAAGGGTTGGAACCCTCAAAAGTATGTCATGGGTAGAATTCTTGTCTTTCTACAGTTCGGGGTAGAAATGAAGCTGGCCTTGAGTACAATCAAGGGTCAGATCTTGGCCTTGGCAGTATTTTTCCTAAAGGCCGCTTCCTTCACGTTCTTTGGTCCGGGCCTTTATACAAGGGGTAACTTGGATACATTCGCCAGTTAAGTCACCCTTGTGCCCATGGGATTTGAATCTAGTTCTGTCAGTTTTGCAAAGACAGCCCTTTGAGCCTGTACACAATATTCCTTTGCTTCTTTTGACAAGGAAGTTTAGTGTTCTTAATTGCAGTAACCTCCGCAAGAAGAGTGTCAGAATTGGCTGTTTTTGTGTAAAGAGCCATACTTAAGTATTCATAAAGACAAGGTGGTGTTGCGTCCTCATTCAACCTTTTTGCCCAAGGTAGTGTCAGGTTTTCATCTAAACCAGGATGTTTCCCTGCCTACCTTTTTTTCCAGAACCTCGTTCTGCAGAAGAAAGATTTACATTATCTCGATGTAGTGAGAGCAGTCAAGGCCTATCTGAAGGTGACAGGTTGGATACGGAAAACTGATGTTTTGTTTATACTGCAAGAAGACCCCAGAAAGGGCCAGGCAGCATCAAAATCAACTATTGCTAAGTGGATTCGTCAGGTAATTAGTCAGGCTTGTGGTCTGAAGAAAGGGGTACTGCCTTTTCAGGTCAAAGCGCACTCTACCAGGGCAGTCAGTGCTTCATGGGCAGTGTATCGCTGCCCATGAAGCTACTTGGTCGTCAGTGCATACATTCACAAAATTCTATCGGATGCAAGATGGCAGGAGGATGCCGCCTTCGGGCGCAGTGTGCTGCAGGCGGCAGTATAGGTCCTGGCGGCGGTTGTTTGCTTGGTGTCTCCCTCCCCTCAGATGGAATTGCTTTGGGACATCCCACATAGTTATGACTATGGTGCTCTGTGTCCCTTGATGTACGAAAAAGAAAATAGGATTTTTATAACAGCTTAGCTGTAAAATTCTTTTGTTGGAGTACATCACAGGACACAGAGTAACCGCCCCTCTTATTGTGGGATATATATATATATATATATATATATATATATATATATATATATATATATATATATATATATATAATCTCTCTCCCCCAATAATATATATATATATAGCTTTGCTTCAAAAACTGAGGTACTCCCTGTATGGGAGGGGTTATATAGGGAGGGGGGGACTTCCTGTCTTTTGAGTGTACCAGTGTCCATTCACCTATAGGTGGCGTATAACCAACATAGTTATGACTATGGTGCTCTGTGTCCCGTGATGCACTCCAAGAAAAGGTTTTTTTTTACAGCTAAGCTGTTATAAAACTCCTATATTTTTTTCGTACATCACGGGACACAGAGCACCATAGTCATAACTATGTGTGATGTCCCAAAGCAATGCCATCTGAGGGGAGGGAGACGCAAAGCAAAACGGCCGCCGCCAGACGTGAGGACCTATACTGCTGCTCGCAGCACACTGCGCCCGAAGGCGGCATTCTCTTGCATCTTACATCCATCTGATAGAATTTTGTGAATGTATGCACTGACGACAAAGTAGCGGCCTTGCAAATCTGAGCCATAGAGGCTTAGTGATGCACTGCCCATGAAGCACTGACTGCCCTGGTAGAGTGCTCTTTCACCTGAAAAGGCAGAACCTCTTTCTTCAGACTATAAGCCTGACGAATCCACTTAGCAATAGTTGAATAGTCCAATCCTGGACCTCAAGGCCCTCAACTCCTTTGTAAAAGTACGAAGGTTCAGGATGGAATCAGTTCGCTCTGTGGTCGCTGCACTCCATCCGGGGGATTTTCTGGCATCCTTGGACATCAAGGAAGCATACTTGTATGTCCCCATATATGTCAGGCATCAGAAATTTCTGCGCTTTGCAGTCGGGGACGATCACTACCAATTTGTAGCTCTCCCTTTTGGCCTGGTGTCGGCACCAAGGGTTTTCACCAAGGTGCTCTCCCCGGTTCTGGCTCTGCTGAGACAGCGAGGAATCGCTATCGTGGGCTATCGTGGGCTACCTGGACGACCTTCTTCTGAGAGCAGCTTTAGACTCAGAATTAGAGAAGGATGTGGCGATTGCCAGTCAGACCCTTCAAAATTTGGTTGGGTACTGAACCTCCAGAAGTCAGTGTTGGTGCCGACTCAGCGCCTGGAATACCTTGGCTTGATTCTGTACTCCTCCAGAGGCGAGGGTTTTTCTCCCTTTTGGAAAAGTTGCAGACTCTTCAGACTGCGGTGAAGTGGTTGGCATCCCGCAGGTGGTCGTCGCTGCGCTTTTGCATGCGAGTCCTGGGTCTCATGTTAGCCACCTTCGAGGCGGTACCGTATGCTCAATTCCACACTCGAATATTGCAGAAGGAGATCCTGTCCAAATGGGACAAATCTCCGTTGTCCCTGAATTGTCAAATCCCGGTGAGTCAGTTAGTCAGGGTTTCCCTGGTATGGTGGCTGAGGTCTCCGGCCCATCAGTCCGGGAAGTCGTTCCTTCCCATTCACTGGACGGTGATCACGATGGACGCCAGCCTGACCGGTTGGGGGGGGGAGTTTGGGGCGTACAGTAGACTCAGGGTCGCTGGACAAAGGAAGAATCCCACCTGCCGATCAATGTGCTGGAACTTCGGGCGGTCGGGCAGTGCCTCTCCACATGGTCACAGAGGCTGCAGGGATGTCCAGTCAGGATCCAGTCGGACAACGCCACTGCGGTGGCGTATTTCAACCATCGAGGAGGAATAAGAAGCTCGGTTGCAGCTTTGGTGGTTGCTCGCATCCTGCAGTGGTCAGAAAGGAGCGTGCCAGCTCTATCGGCCGTATACATTCCGGGCGTAGAAAACTGGCAATCAGAACTACCTAAGTCGCCAGATGCTGGACCAAGGAGAGCGGTCACTACACCCGGATGTGTTTAGACTCCTTTGCCTGAGATGGGGCACGCCAGACGTGGATCTCCTGGCTTCTCAACTCAATCGGAAGGTCTTGAGGTTTGTGGCCAGGTCCAGAGATCCCTGGGCGGACGCAACAGATGCGTTGGTGGCTCCGTGGGGACAGTATCTGCTGATTTATGCCTTTCCCCCACTAATACTTCTTCCTTGCCTGCTTCGCGGAGTGGAGGCCGAGGCGATTCCGGTGATTCTAATTGCCCCAGATTGGCCTCTGCGTCCTTGGTACGCCTACCTAGTACGCCTGGTGGCGGATGTTCCTTGGCGACTGCCGATGCGAGAGGACCTTCTGTCACAATATCCTATACTTCATCCTGCTTTACAGTCGCTGGCTTTAACGGCATGGCTGTTGAAAGTCAGGTACTAAGGGACCGAGGCCCATCGGATTCAGTAATTTCCACCATGCTGAGGGCACGGAAGTCATCTTCTGGGAAGATCTATCATCGCACGTGGAAGGCCTACATCTCTGTGCGAGGAGATGGAGTGGCGCCCACGGACTTATTCAGTTTCCAGGATCCTGCTGTTTTTTACAGCATGGAGTGGATCAAAAAGTTGCCTTAAGCACCATTCAAGGTGCAGATTTCAGCCTTGGCTGTCTTCTTTCAATGACCCTTGGGGGCTCATTCACTGGCGAGTACGTTTGTGCAAGGGGTTCGACATGTGGCCCCTCCGGTTCAACCACCACTGCCTCCGTGGGATTTGAATCTGGTGCTCTCGGTACTTCAGATACCTCCCGTTTGAGAACATCAGAGAGATTCCCCTTTTGACACTCTCTCAGAAAGTTGCCTTTCTGGTGGCTATTACATCAGTCAGGAGGGTTCCTGAGTTGGCGGCCTTGTCTTGCAAGTCTCCCTACTTGATCCTCCACAAGGATAGAGCGGTGCTATGCCCGCAGCCTTCTTTTTTCCCGAAGGTTGTTTCGGCTTTTCATCTAAACGAGGACATTGTGCTTCCATGCGTGTGTCCTCGGCCGTCGCATCCCAAAGAGGTTGCTTTGCATTCCTTGGACGTGGTCCGAACTCTGCTGGTGTATCTGTCTGCAATGGCTCCGTTTCGGATGTCAGACTCCCTGTTTGTGTCTGGGACTGGTCCAATGAAAGGCCTGGCGGTCTCGTCGGCTACCATTTCTCGGTGGATCAGACAGATCGTGATTCAGGCTTATGCCCTAAAAGGGCGGGCGCCTCCCTTTCCTGTCACGGCGCATTCGACCAGGGCAATAAGGTGCCTCCCTGGGCCTTCCGACATCAAGCGTCTGTCTCCCAGGTGTGTAAGGCGGCGACCTGGTCGTCCGTTCACTACGTTTTACAAGGTTGACGTGCATGCATCTGCGGATGCGTACTTCGGACGCAAAGTTTTGCAGGCGGCTGTTTTAAGGTTGCAACTCCTCCGTTGAGGAGCTCTGGTTGTTTTGGGGTGAAGTTTGTTTTAATTGCTGTTCCCACCCCTCGTTTTCTTAAACTGTTTGGGGACATCCCTACTGTCAAGAAAAAAGGAGCGGTGTCCGTCCATGGACGAAAGAGAAAATAGGATTTTTGTACTCACAGCAAAATCCTTTTCTCTCAAGTCCATGGAGGGACACAGCACCCACCCCTCCTTTTTATGTTTGTACTGCTTTTTGATGAACTGAGCTATTGAGTGCAGGGTGAGGGGTTATAGCCAGAGGGACCGCCCCCTGTGCGGTACTGTTCAGCTTTGCTGTTACATGTTTTTAACTGTTAACATGTCTGCCTAGTCCTCTCCTGATAGACGGCATATAAACCCTACTGTCAACAATAAAGGAGCTGTGTCCGTCCATGGACTTCAGAGAAAAGGATTTTACGGTATGTACAAAAATCCTATTTTTCCGTATTCGAGCTGTCGCCTTCAGATAGGCCTTGACTGCTCTCACTACATTGAGAGAATGTAACAATCTTTCTTATGCAGAATGAGGTTCTGGAAAAAAGGAAGGCAGGGAAATATCCTGGTTTAGATGAAAACATGACACTACCTTAGGCAAAAAGGTTGGGTGAGGATGCAATACCACCTTGTCTTTATGAATAATTAAGTATGGCTCTTTACACGAAAGCAGCTAATTCTGACACTTCTTGCAGAGGTTACTGCAATTAAGAACACTAAACTTCCTTGTCAAAAGAAGCAAAGGAATATTGTGTATCGGCTGAAAGGGCTGTCTTTGCAAAACCGACAGAACTAGATTCAAATCCCATGGGCATAAGGGTGACCTAACTGGCGGATGCATCAGAGTTACCCCTTGTATAAAGGCCAGACCAAAGAATGCGAAGCAAGCAGCCTTTAGAAAGATACTGCCAAGGCCGAGATCTGACCCTTGATCGTACTCAAGGCCAGCTTAATTTCTACCCCCAACAGGTACAGGTGAAACTCGAAAAATTTGAATATCGTGCAAAAGTTCATTTATTTCACTAATGCAACTTAAAAGGTGTAACTAATGCATGAGAGAGACTCATTACATGCAAAGCAAGATGGCTCAAGCCGTGATTTGTCATAATTGTGATGATTATGGCTCATGAAAACCCCAAATCCACAATCTCAGAAAATTTGAATATTTTGATTATTCAATGTGTTATTGAATGTGTTGATTATTAACACAATCAATAAAACAAGGATTGTACATGGAACAAAATCGTACCACAGAAAAGCATGCATATGTACTCAGTACTTGGTTTGGGCCCCTTTTGCAGCAATTAGCTTCCATGCCACGCTGCATTGAGGCAGTATCGGCCTGTGGCACTGCTGAGGTGTTATGGAAGACCAGGATGCTTCAATAGCGGCCTTCAGCTCTTCTACATTGTTCGGTCTCATGTTTCTCTTGGCAATGCCCCATAGGTTCTCTATGGGGTTCAGGTCAGGCGAGTTTGCTGGTCAATCAAGCACAGTAATCCCATGGTCATTGAACCAGGTTTTGGTGCTTTTGGCAGTGTGGGCAGGTGCCAAGTTCTGCTGGAAAATGAAGTCAGCATCCCCATAGAGCTCGTCTGCAGAAGGAAGCATGAAGTGCTCCAAAATCTCCTGGTAGATGGCTGCGTTGACCCTGGACTTAATGAAGCACAGGGGACCAACACCAGCAGATGACATGGCTCCCCAAATCAACACAGACTGTGGAAACTTCACACTGGACTTCAAGCATATTGCAGTGTGTGCCTCTCCATTCTTCCTCCATACTCTGGGTCCTTGGTTTTCAAATGAGATGCAAAATTTGCTCTCATCAGAAAAGAGGACTTTGGAACACTGAGCAACAGACCAGGTCTGTTTTTCTTTAGCCCAGGTAAGACGCTTCTGATGTTTGTTGTTCAGGAGTGGCTTGACAAGAGGAATACAACATTTGAAGCCCATGTCCAGGATCCGTCTGTGTGTGGTGGCTCTTGATGCACTGACTCCAGCCTCAGTCCACTCCTTGTGAAAGTCACCAACACTTTTTTGAATGGCCTTTTTCCTGACAATCCTCTCCTAGGCTGCGGTCATCCCTGCTGCTTGTGCACCTTTTTCTTCCACACTTTTCCCTTCCACATAACTTTCTATTAATGTGCTTTGATACAGCACTTTGGGAACATCCAACTTCTTTTGCAATTACCTTTTTGTGGCTTTCCCTCCTTTTATGGAGGGTGTCAATGATGGTTTTCTGCACAACTGTCGGGTCAGCAGTCTTTCCCATGATTGTGATTCCTACTGAACCCAGACTAAGAGACCATTTAAAGGCTCAGGAACCCTTTGCATGTGTTATGGCTTAATTGGCTGATTAGAGTGGGACACTTTAAACCTAGAATATTGCACCTTTTTACGATATTCTAATTTTCTGAGATTGTGGATTTGGGGTTTTCATGAGCTTTAAGCCATAATAATCACAATTATGACAAATCACGGCTTGAACTATCTCATATATTAGTTTCACCTTTTTAAGTTGCATTAGTGAAATAAAGGAACTTTTGCACGATATTCAAATTTTTCGAGTTTCACCTGTGTTTTCGGGGGTGCCAATCCTTGGTTTCACACCAGGAGACATAGGCCCTCCAGACCCTATAATAAATGGTCCTAGAGTCCGGCTTTCTAGCATTAATCGGGGTGGTAATCACTGAACCGGAAAGCCCTAGACTCTTTAGGATGTGGACTTCAACAGCCAAACCGTTAAATTTAGCGACTGTAAGGCAGGATGGAATACCGGCCCTTGCGACAGCAGGTCTAGACGAGATGGAAGAGTCCATGAATCCCCTACTGCCATCCTCATGATCTCTGCATACCAGGATCTCCTGGGCCACACTGGAGCTACAAGGATTACCGGCTTCCCTTCTTCCTTGATCCTGCGAAGAAGCTGCGGTAGCAGCTTAACTGGGGGGAATGCATAAATCGGTGAAAACTGATCCCACGGGGTCACTAACGCGCGAGTGGATCCCTTGATCTTGCTGTCCAACTTCTTGTTGAATCTGGATGCCAACAGATCTATGTCCGATGTACCCCATCTTTGGCATATGGCCAGAAAGACATCAGGATGCAGAGACCATTCTCCTGAGAACAACACTGTTAGTGGCTCAAAAAATCCGCCTGCCAATTCTCCACACCTGGACTGAAGACTGCGGGTAGGCAAGGAACATGTTCCTCTGTCCAAGTCAGAATATGGTTCGCCTCCCTCTGGGCTGCGTGACTTCTGGTGCCCCCTTGGTGATATAGGCCACTGCTGTGGTATTGTCGGACTGTATCCTGACAGGACAATTCCGTAACCTGAACGTCCAGGCCATTAGAGCCAGACGTACTGCCCAAATCTCTAGGATGTTGATGGGCAAGGTCTTCTTGGACTTTGACCACTTCCCATGACAGTAGTCTCTTCTAGGACTGCTCCCCAGCCCCATAGGCTGGCATCCGTAGTTTCTACCTTAAGGGTAACCGTAATGAAGGATTTCCCTTTCTGTAAACTCCTGGTTATCAACCAACTAAGACTCTGGCACACCTTGGGGGCCAGATTCATTGGATAATCCAAAGCTTGGGTCTTCTTGTTCCAAGCAGACAGAATACTGTATTGCAACAGTCTTGAAAGAAACTGGGAATAGGGAAATGCTTTGAATGAAGCCACCATCTTCCCTAGTAACCTCATGCAAAGGCGAATGGAAGGACCCTTTCTTGCTCTGACCACCTGGACCAGCAATCTTATAGCACTGACTTTTGCCTGGGGCAAAAACACTCTCTTTCCTGGGCTGTATCTATGGCCAGACCTAAATACTCCAGCCTCTTTACTGGTCGTAAGGATGATTTCTCCAGGTTGAGAATCCAGCCCAGGTGTTCCAGACACCTGACCGTACTGACACCCTTTGGTTTAACTGTGCTACTGACTGATCTACCAGCAGTAGGTTTCGGTACTGTGAAGAGATTTGAATAAAACCACATACCCTGCTCTTCTGAGGGGGTCTCTATAATTGCACCCTGAGACATCAGTCGGTCTAGCGCCAGAAATAAAGACCTTATTTTCTTTGGGGAGCAGCCTAGGGCTACCACAGAGATGACCCATCCGTCAAGGATCTCTTCTTGCCAAGCCCCTGAAAACCAAAGAAGTCTCCCCCCCCCCCCTCGATCGTGCGAGTACGCCCCTTCATAAGGAGGCCTTGGGACTCTGTTTTGTAGGCTTATGCCCTCAGGCACTTCTGTAGTCCTATGCAAATAAACACATAGGTAAATAGTTCAACATACGTATACAGCTTTAATGTATGCAGCATGTGTTAAAGCAATATGCCTCTATGGAAGCGTGCGTTCATGGAAGCATGAGATCATACAAATGTGCTTTTAGGCAAAATATGAAAAGTGTGCGCTGTAAACACGCATTCATGTAGCACGTGTGCCATGGAACAAGCATCTTTGCAAAGCAAGAATGCGTTTTATGAAACGTGTTATGCAACATTAAACATCACGTATCTATGCAGACATGTATTCCTATGCGATCATGAGTAAACATTGTATATTTAAGTAAACATGTATTAACAGAAAAAGGGGATGAGACATATATATGGAGAGCGAATGGTGCTGCGCACCCCGGTAAATGAGGAAATGGGAATGCCCCCCAGTGGGGTTTTCTAGGCAGCAAAAATATACAAAGGTATGATAAAACATATTTATTGCATATGTGCACAAGGTTACAAACAATTTAAAATTCTGATGGAGTTTACACATACAGAATATTTAAACACAACATAAATAGTACACAGCAGTGCTATACAGCTAGATATGTAAATATGCATCTGTATACGTTCATGTAAATATGCATCTGTATACGTTCGTAAATATGCATCTGTATACGTTATGTTGTGTTTAAATATTCTGTATGTGTAAACTCCGTCAGAATTTTAAATTGTTTGTAACCTTGTGCACATATGCAATAAATATGTTTTGTCATACCTTTGTATATTTTTGCTGCCTAGAAAACCCCACATGTATTAACATGCCTCATTATGCAACCATGCAACTTTAGGCGATCATGCAACTTTAGTCAATCCAGAATCTTTATGCCTTTATGCGATCAAGCCTTTCTGTGCGGCCGAGTACCCTTGTGCGGTCGAGCATCTTTGTGTGATCAAGCATTTTAATGCGACTATGTAAACCATGTATAACTATACAAACATAAACATGCATCCTTATGTGACCATGTATCCTTAAGTGATCCTGTCACCTTATGCGATCACGCGTCTTTGTGATCGACAATAAACTTGTTTTATTTTTTGTTTTTACACAAACCTGTCCGAACATGCATTTTGTACAGCCATGATCATGTATCTTTTATGCAAACATGTGAACTGGTAAAAAGTTATTTTCAGCATCTGTGCGTTTTCGACAACTGTGCGTTTTTAGCTAGTTTGTAAGCAAGTACCTGCTCAACTGCAGTTGGTCCCATATGCAGACCTGCAGGATACCAAGCACATATGCACTATATTGGAGATACAACACCCTAAAACACACCCATGCTCATGTTTTTTCAAACCTATACTTTAAACCATGCAATAAATTTGCAAGCACGTATCATTATGCTGTTCCTGCCTACAAGCAGATAACACTTTTTTAAAGTGAACTGCTAAACATCCAGGGGTGTATCTACTTACAGATGTACATGCCCCTTGGATAGGCAGAAAATATGCAGCATGTAATCATGACTTGTCTGCACCCAGTTCCCAAGCAAGTACTCACAGGCCACCGTTCTGTCTCCCAGGCCTATCTGACCTGTCACCACATGGCAAAGGCTGCCCTTCCTCTTCCTGCCTAAATAAAATAAAAAAAAGGCTAGACTTGAGTGAACATGCGCCCTCTAGTGGCTGGGGAGGAGAACAGCAGCCTGCAAGAGCACATAGCATGATTGAACAGCACACTGCTCCTAGTGGCCACTGGGAAAACAGACAGATCTCTCTTTTAAAAGAGAAACTGCAAACAAATTGCAGACTCACCATTCCTCGCTTTAGGACTCTGTAGATAACAGGAGTCCAATCTTCACGTTGAGCTTTGTCATGACAGACCTTCAAGGACCGGGTCCCCTTTGTATATAGGGTCTACTCCCTTGGACCCGTAGAGCACTTTGCCAGAGCAAACCTGTGGTATGGAAATAAGACCAGGGCGCTGGGTCCCAGAGTCCAGCTCTCAAAAGAGAAGCATTACAGGCAAAAACCTTTCTCTTCCTCGAGGCTCGGGTACCATCCATTTTGGTACTTTCAGGCACTTTAAATGGATCCGATTAGCATAGCCCGATGATCCCGTCAGGGATTTCTTAGTGGAGCTCTTTTCAGCACATCTTTAACCGTGACCAACACCTTAGACACTGGCAAAAAACACTGAGGTTCTCCTTGTATGGGAGGAGTTATATAGGGAGGGGGACTTCCTGTCTTTTGAGTGTACCAGTGTCCATTCACCTATAGGTGGCGTATAACCCACATAGTTATGACTATGGTGCTCTGTGTCCCGTGATGTACGAAAAAGAAAGATCAGTCCAAGCGGCAGGCAAAAAACATGATTGTTTTAACAGGCCAAGGTCAGTGCAGGTAAAAGGCAGAAACATGGTTAGTAATCCAGATAGCAGGCAGAGGCATAGTTGATAAACAGTCCAGGGTCAGTTCAAGTGAAAGGCAAAAACGTGGTGGATAAACAATGCAGAGGCATAGTATATAAACAGGCCAGGGTCAGTTCACATGGTGGCAGTGACATGCATGGTTGGTTGAAATATGGGCTAATATTTTAGGCAAGTGTGATGACGTTGGAACGGAAGCTGTCTCCGATGCATAGGCCTGGTTGGGAGAGACATTGAGGACAATAAAAACAGGGGTGGATTTGATTTAAATAAAGTTGATTTAAGTCACTAGTAAAAAGGCCTGATTTAAATCAACTTTATTTTTTTATCCGAAAAGGCGTTTATTGAAAAAAAAAAAAAAACATACAAAATTACAGTTATTCACAGTTCTTGTATATAAAATAAAAAGGAAAGGCAGAGTATAGGCACACCATAGAACATTTATTCTACATAAAGATATCAAGCAAGATATCATACACCTATACAAGACTGTGGACATATTCAAAAACCGCTCTGAACTATATTTCAGCATATAATATTTCCGGTCGAGCTACCAGAACCGTGAAAATTTAGTGCAAGATATATAAAAAAGTTTTTGTTTTTTTAATTAAACAAAAAACCAAAAAAAAAAGTAAAAGCAAATAACAAAATGAATAGCAAAATAGCACATCCTCCCCTTAGCCGCTATATCACAATCCATCCCAGCATCTCTGAAATTAACATTATAATGTTCGACTACATCTGCCACATAGTCATTACCTGTAAGTAAACCAGATCACATTTGTAAAAGTCTTTCACCAGCTGGGCTGGGCCTAGTCCTGGGGTGTCCAACCAAGGTTGCCACATGGAGTAAAAATTTTTAGTAGCATTCCTATGCTGGTACGTGATTTTTTCGCGTATCAGTGTGTTATTAACCATTTCCACCTATCGTTTTCCTGTCGGTACTCTCGGAGTTATCCAGAGGCCCGCAATCAGCTTGCGAGCTACATAAAGCAACCAAAAGACTGCAGTGTGACCATTCGGAGATAGAGACGGTATCTCAAAAGCACCAAGCAGGCAAACGATAGGGTCATGAGGCAGCGGAATTTGGAACACCAGAGATATAGTGGCTAGTACATAGTGCCAGTATCGAAAGAGCTTCGGGCATTTCCACAACATATGCAATAAATCTCCATCTTGTCTAATACATTTCGGGCATAATGCCGTGTCTCTGAAACCCCAGTTGTGTAGTCTGGCTGGTGTCCTGTATACTGGTGCAACAGGAATAGATGTGACAGCTTGTGCGAGGCGGAAACCGATACCAGTGGGGCAGAGGTTAAGTATGGCTCCCATTGTTCCACATCTATGGGACCCAGGTCCTTTTCCCATCCTCTCCTACAAGGAAGCTTAGAGGCATCGTGTGTGGAACATAATAGCCGAGAGTATACTCTCAAAATCATCCCCTTCCTATCAGTTGCCAACAACACATCAGACATCAGAGGGTGCGTGACTGGTGCAAACGAGGATATCCGACTTTCCCAGGACTGGAAGCCATTAAGTTTAAAGAGTTCTTTATAGTACCTATTCTTTCAAATAGGCGCAAAATTGCACGTACCCCTAATTTTCAAGATGGATGTCAGGGCCCGGACTGGCGGCTAGTGAGGACACAGGAGGTGGATCCTCTGTGCCAGAGAGGCAAAGGCACGGGTCGCACTGGAGGACCGGTTCTAAGTAGCTACCGGTTTTCACCAGAGCCCGCCGCAAGGCGGGATGGACTTGCTGCGGCGGTAGCAACCAGGTCGTGTCCCCCAGTAGCGGCTCGACTTCTCTGGCAGCTGACATAGGCACGGTACACTGGGACTAGGCAGAGGCAAGGTCAGATGTAGCGGAAGGTCAGGGCAGGCGGCAATGGTACGTAGTCAGGGGCAACGGCAGAAGGTCAGATACACTGGAAAGGCAAGTACAAAAGGCTTTCTCAGGGCACTAAGGCAACAAGATCCGGCAAGGACAGGAAGGGGGAGTGGGTTTTTAAGTGTTTTGGAGTGTGACACAGTAATTGGACCAGGCACCAATCAATGGTGCACTGGCCCTTTAAATTTAAGAAGACCGGCGCGCGCGCGCCCTAGAGAGCAGCGGGACCGCGCGCGCCGGGACGGAGCAGGAGGAGGCCGGTGAGCAGAATGGGATGCGATCCGCGGGCGGACAGGTGCCGCCGCAAGGATCGCATCCCCGCCAGCATCAGAGCAGCGCTCACGGTCAGAGGAGCCGACCGGAGCGCTGCAGGGAGACAGACGCCGCGGGCGCTCCGGGATGGATGGGACACCCGGAGCGCTCGGCGTTACAATGGATCTGCCTCTGGTATATTTCCACAACGTATTCAACAATAGGATTGTGGGAAGAGAGTGCGTTAGGTGTGTAAAGCCTGCTTCTAGATACGATAGGGCTGGTAGTGTAGAACCGTCCGGTATCAGTAGTAGTCTAATGGGATCAGTAAGATCCACCTCTCCCCAGTTGCCCAAGTGTTTGGATCTGGGCAGCAATAAAGTAATACCTAGCATGTGGGACTGCTAGGCCTCACTGGTCTTTAGCCAATTGCAATGTGTACAAGCTAATCCTAGCCGACTTGGTGCCCCAGATCAAGCTTCTAAACTGAGCGTCTATTTGTGCAAACCATTTGTGTGGGATCCAGATGGGGGCGTTATGGAAAACATAGAGCAATTGAAGGGCCCAAACCATTTTAATTAGGTTTGTCCTACCTGCAACCGAGAGAGGTAGTTTTATCCATGCTGAGCATTTGAGTCTGAACTTACGGAGTAAGGGGGCTAGGTTCAGGGTAAGATATTGATCTGGGTTGGGGTCACCTGAATGCCCAAGTACCGGAATTCATTAACTATGACTATGTCCTTGGCACAATTTGGTAGTGGGTTAGTCAAGGGGTCTAGAGGCATCAACACTGATTTGTTCCAGTTAACATTAAATCCTGACAATTCACCAAAGTCAGCAATTATTAAACTCATCACATGCTTCAGAGAATCTCCAGTGTCCCCCAAATAAAGTAAAGTATCATCAGCATATAAAGAGATAATGTCTTGAATGGGGCCTCTACGAAAACCTATTTATGTTCTGTGGCGCCCTGACATGTATTGCCAAGGGTTCCAGGGCCAGGGCAAAAAGCAGGGGCGACAAAGGGCACCCTATACAGTCGGAACGAGTCCGAAATATTACCGTTGATACGCATTCTCGCCGTTGGGGAACTATACAATAATTGGACCCACTTTAAGAAGGAAGGACCCACCCCGAATTTGGTCAGCACTTCCCAGAGATAGGGCCATTCCATGCTATCAAACGCTTTGGCAGCGTCCAAGGAGAAGATAGCCCTATCACCTGTGTTATCCGTAGGCAGTTGTAAGTTAAGGAAAAGCCGTCATATGTTCTGAGATGTGGACCTGGTTGGAATAAAACCAGACTGATCTCTGTGAACCACTGTTTGAATACATTTAGCCAGCCTATTTTCTAGAATCCGTGCCAGGAGTTTAATATCAAAAGTAACGAGATAGGTCTAAGAGTCTGGCACTAGAGCATCTTTACCTGGTTTCGTTCAATAGATTTTTTTTATTTTCAAATCCAAGTATAGATATCACATAGGTACAGCATGACAAAGGGTAATATCATTTATAACATATCACATTTTTTCTGCATAAAACATAGACTCAGCAACAAATCCTCCAAAGGTGTTTCAGAGAGTAACTATGGGGTAAGGAACTGAAGTTATAAAATAACCCCTGGCATCTAGAAAGAACGGTATGAAAAATGGACCAGAGGGTCAGACAGTCTGGGAAGTCCTACCCATCCTGGGCACCCCAAACGGGATCATCCTGTGCCCTGGTCAGGCCCCCTCCCCAGCCCGCCTCCCTCACATATACCCAATACCAGGTTATGAGGATTTTAAATATATAAAGCACATATACTCATACTCTGAAGTGCATATTGGATTCACTTCATAGAGTTGCCAAGACAACTACACAACAATTAATAACCTGATGCTAAAAATAAATAAATAATTAAATATTAAAAAAGAGAAGAGAAAAAAAAAATATAAGACATAAAAAGAAGAAAGAGAGAAAGTAAAGAAGAGAAGAGGGAAGAAATCACGTACCTAATGTGATGTTTAGGAAATGGGGTGATTAGAGTCGATCCCGACCACCAGAGAAATACCACAGTAATCAGCCCAAGGTTCCTACACAGCTTCAAATTTAGGGATTGTATTTGCTAAAATACAAGCCAACTTCTCTTGCACCATAATCCAAGAGATCTTATTTTGTATTGCCAGCATGGAAACCCTGGGTTGCTTCCAAAATTTAGCAATGGTAAGTTTTGCCCCAAGTAGCATAAAGTGGATCAGCTTCCGAGTGGGTTTGGAGACGTTGGGAATACAGGCATTGAGGAGAGCAATAGAAGCAGACCTGGGACCCGAGCACTTAGTGACCTTGAATATGAGGTTAAAAATCCTTCCAGACTGACCTGATCCTAGGGCATTCCCACCAGACATGCACCATCAAACCGAAGAGTTGGCAGCCTCTAAAGCAATTGGGATCCGATGCTGGGTAGATGGTCGCAAGCCTGGTTTGAGTCATATACCACCTCCATTAGCACTTCCAAATTTGCTTCTATAAGGGAAGTGTTCAAAATACCTTGGAATGAGTTAGAGCAAGCCTTTTGCCAGGTGCCCAGGTCCCAGTTTAGCTGGAGGTCATCCTCCCATGCTGTCATGTATGAGGATTTCATAGCTGGGCAAGTAAACGAAGAGTAGATGACAGAAATACCTCCCCTTTGTCCCATGGCCAATCTACACCAGAGCTCATAATCTGTAAATTTGGGAGGAAGAGGTTTCTCCTTCCAAATATCATTTAAGAATTGTGAAATCTGTCCAAATCTAAGTTTTTCAGAATCCGGGAGGTCCAATTTACTTAGACAGTGAGACATGGTAATAGGACCCTGAGATGTAAAATAATGTCCTATCCGATTTAGACCTTTTGTTCATCCACCAACTGAAGGCCGTGGTTTCCAATCCAGGGAAAAATGTTGGGTTATTAAAAGTGTGAGCTAGCGGTTGTGCATCAGAATCTAGAGCAGGAAGAGAACGGAGTCTGTCCCAAAGGGCAAAGGATTGAGATAGGGAAGGGGATAAAATGGGTGGTCTCCATTTTTGAGGGCACCAAAGTAGGTAGTCTAAGGAGAATTGGGGGACAACCTGTTCCTACCCAGTCCGTTTTTTCTTTGAGTAAATTACAGAAAACTGGGCTAGTCTGGCAGCTAAGAAGTAATTATATAAACGAGGCAAGCCCACCCCCCCCCTTTTTCCTATGTAAATAAAGAGTGTTCTGGGGGATTCTGTAACCTGATTTGCCCCATACAAATTTGAGAATCTTGCTTTGTAAAGACTCTAACTGGTCCTTCCTGATGGGAATGGGGAGGGAGCGAAATAGATACAAAATTCTAGGGAGTAAGGTCATTTTTATGGAGTTAATCCTGCCCAACCAAGATAGTTCATATTTGGCCCAATTTTTTAAATCTAAGGTAAGTTTATGGAATAAGGGTGGATAATTGCTTGCGTAAAGAGATTCCGTTAGTGCAGTTAGGGAAATTCCTAGATACTTGATAGAAGAAGGGCTCCATTCAAAATTGAATGACTGTCGGAGGGGGGAAACTGTGGATGACGGGAGGGATATATTTAGTGCCTGTGATTTGGTAAAATTAACCTGAAGCCCAGAAATTTTTGAGAAATCAGAAATGACTTTGTATAGGCTCGGAAGGGAAGTAATGGGAGAAGTAAGAAAGAGGAGTAAATCGTCCGCATTTGTGCGTCTGATCCCCACAGGTTACCCCCTTTATGTCAGGATTTTGCCTAATGGCTATGGCCAGGGTTTCAATCGCTATGGCAAAAATAATAGGGGACAGTGGGCATCCCTGTCTCGTACCTCTGGCAATATTTATCAGGGAGGAATAATATCCCTGCAAATGGATTTGAGCTTTGGGTTGGGAGTAAAGAGCTCTGATCACACCCATGAAACGTGGACCAAAGCCCCATCGCTCCAGCAGGGAAAGGAGATACTGCCATGACACAGAGTCGAAGGCCTTTTCCAGATCAAGTGCCAAAAGAAAACTCTGTTTCTGACCTCCATCCCAGTTGGACTGTAATATGGAGACGATATCCATCACCCTTCTCACTTGATCTGGGCCTTATCTTCCCGGCATAAATCCAACTTGGTCCTTATGGATATATTTATTAATAAAAGAGGAGAGGCGGTTAGCTAGAATTTTAGTAAGTATTTTTAAATCATTATTAATCAGCGAGATAGGGCGGTAATTGAAAACTTCTTCCGGGGTTTTATCCGGTTTTGGTATAACTGTAATGTAAGCTGTATTGAGTTGTGTACCCAATGGGGAACCTTGAGTTTTAAAATAAAAAATTTAGTCTCGTGTGGGATGAGGGTGTCTGTGAATGCCTTGTAGTAGGGAACCAACAATCCATCAGGTCCCGGTGCAGATCCCGTTCTGAGTCCCTTAATAACCGCTGTCACCTCCTCAACCAAAAATGGAGTTTCAAGGATATCTCTATGTTCCACATCCAAGGATGGAATAGGTAGGCCATCCATGAATGTGGACACTGAGTCCCTAGGAAATTGTGAAGGAGCGCTATAAAGTTTGGAGTAAAATGTCCGAAAAGCTTCGAGAATCTTTTCCGGGTTAGCTGTGGGTTCCTGTCCTGCAATGCGGATCTTAGGCATGGAATAAATCCTCGTTCTAGGGGACAATTTGGACGCTAACATCCGACCTATTTTTCCTGTCTGAGTATAAAATTTATTACTACTCCAGCGGAGAAATCTCTCCGCTTTTGTTGTGAGTACTAAATTGAGTTCCAGTCTTGTCTTATCAATTTCAGCCAATAAGGATGGAGATGGATTATTTTCATGTTGTGTTCTCAGGGTCCTGTATAACCTCTCCAATCTTTCAATGTCCGCTTCCCTTTTCCTTTTTGATTCGAGTGGAAATTTGAATAATCTTGCCTCTAATAAAGGCCTTGTGGGCAGCCCACAGGGTTACAGCGGAAATATCCTCTAAATTATTTAAGCGGAAGTATTTTTGAAGAGCTTTATCAATTTCTGCCTTTGTGGTTGGGTTGGAAAGAATGGACTCCTTCAATCTCCAATGACCACTCTTTGCCATACCGGCCTTAGTGCGAATGGACCTGATCACCATGGAGTGATCAGACAGGACCGTGTCTTTTGATGTGAGATTTAATTACTGCCGGGAGTATGTAAGAAGGGACCAGGATATGGTCAATCCTGGCATAGGTATTGTGTGGGTGAGAATGAGTAAAGTCTCTCATTGAAGGGTTGGATTCTCGCCAGACATCCGCTTAACCTCTATCATGTAGTAGCTTGGCTATTTTTAGACTTATCCTCGTAGGTCTAGTGAGTTGGGCAGAGGGGGGTTTGGTTTGTGGCGGACACGGTTTGGTCAAGCTTGTTTTCAATATGTTCAATTCTGGTCCCCAAATTCTGAAAATCTGCTTTTAATTCACCTGTAATTTTTGCAGCCGTTTGAGAAAGCCCCCTATCAAGGAGTTCAGCCAGAGCCTGATATAAGTCAGTCACAGCGAATGCCAAGGCTGCTGCCACTGAACTGACAGAAACAGAGCCATCCTGACTCACTGTAATAGGCCCCATAGGGGGAATAGCATATGAAGTAAGAATATCTCCCCTCAGATTCCGTGGGTACTGGGGAAGAGGACAAGTGTAGCTGGGAGCTTTCATGGACCAGTGGGGGATATTGTAATGTCACTCTTTCTGTCAGGTTCCCACCTCCTGAATTCACCTCGGAACTGCTGGCTATATGCTGCGCCCCGGCTGCCATCTTTGATTTTCGACCGGCTTTATAACTTCTATTTGCGGCTTTATAAATTGTTCTTTCTCTTATCATCCATGGACCGACACGGCGGCTCTTATCACTGAACATATGGGTATATGTCCCTGCTTGCAGGAGAAGACCTAGGCAGAATTTTAAATGTTAAAACATTCTAGAACAAACCAGAGCTGAACAGCCCCGCCCAGGGGGGCGGTCCCTCCGGACATTACCCTCCCACCTGCAGCTAGCAGACCTCAGTTTTTTTCTGCCTAGCAGAAGGAGAAGACGTGGCTCTCTCAGGAGCCAGTCTCCTGGAAGATTTTACTTTTAAATTTTATTCCTTTGGGAATTTTATTATTTTATTTTTGAGACCTTCAATCAACTGTCGGCTGGGCAACAGGTTGGCTACACTGGTATCCTCGTAGTCTTCCCTGTCCGACCATCGAGCGTGCTGATCCTCGCCTTGTGTGCGTGAGACTCCGTTCACGACATACCCCATGGCTCCAGGGGTGGCCGGGTTGCTTTCATGCTCCCGCGGTCCTCTCAAGATCGAACAGTACCTACTGTATCTTTCGCGGTGGACCGGGCCGACAGCTACGCAGTACGCCTCTGTGATAGGCCTGTCTGAAACAAGCCAGTGAGTCCCTCTATTGGCACCAGGGGTGTTCTCCAAGGTGCTTGCGGGACGGGTAAGTAGTCTCTCCTGCTGCAAGGTGAGTACATGCTGGCTGTGTTTGTGTGTGGGGGGTTCTCCCTGTCTCCCCCCTGTTATGCTGCTCTCTGCACCCTGTTGTGCTGTGTGGGGATGCTTGGGGGGTCACTCTGCCCAGCGGTACCGAGCGGTCCCTAGGGGTGGTGAGTACTCCGGGTATCCCCTCCTCAGCCCCAGCATGGCCTGTGGGTGGGCTGTATTATTCACTGTAATGGTGAATAAGGTCTCAGAGGGTGGCAATATTGGAGTCTGGTTCATCTGTTTCTTCATATTGTTAGAGACAACTGGCAGTGCTCCTGCACCTGCGGTCCTTGGGGACCAGTTGTCGGCAGTCCTGGAATCATTAATCTGACCAGGAGGGAAGCAGTGTGTGAGTGCAAGGGAGCAAAAAAGCCCCTCTCCCCACTATTTAAAAAAAAAAAAAAAAAGGGGGGGGGTGTGCACTGATTCAGATATGGGCCTAGCCACTACCGCTCAGGACCCTAGCTCTGAATATATTTGATGGTTTTGAACAGGACATTCCTTGCAAGGAAGACTCCAGTTCTGTGTCAGTAAATGACAGGGCGCTTGTTTTGTGAACTCATTCATGCAGTGAGGGACACTCGCAAGCTAAATGCTGCGGATATAGAACCTCAGGTGGACAGTCTCCTCTGGTTCCTTAGGGCCGGGCCTTCTAAAAAGTTTTTTTCCCATATGTACCTTTCTTTGACCAGCTCATTGATAAGGTCTGGGGAAAAAGCCGCAGAAGACTTTTATGGTCCCGCGGCGTTTGTCTATCAGATACCCCTTGAAGATGCCCTACTTAAAACGTGGGCTTCTCCCCCAGTGGTCGACCCTACAGTCGCCCGGTTGAACAAGGCCACCATTCTCCCACTGGAGGGGACTCCTGCATTTAAGGACCCCACTCACAGGAGGTCAGAAGTGGTGAGTAGAGCCATGTTTGCCTTCTTGGGGTCCGCCCTACGGCTTGTGGTAGCGGCGACCCTTGTGTCTCCAACACTTACGGGATAGGCAAAAAAATGTTTTGCACCAAAACTGTACAGGAGCATAATCTTCCTCCAGACACTATTGCTCTGGCCCACAAATGGTGCAGGGCCTGGTTTATGTGGCGACGCCACGTTTGACGCGTCCCCTTATAACTCAGGGCCTCTGTCTTGGCGGTGGTATTGCGTTGTCTGATCTGGTTGAAATGCTGGTCTGCTGACCTAGCTTCTTAAAAGCCTCTGAAGGATTTACCATTTAAAGGTGGTAGGCTTTTTGGTGCTGCGCTGGATGACATCATTAGAGGTCGACCGATATATCGGCTGGCCGATATATCGGCCGATATTTGGCCATTTTTGATAAATCGGCATCGGCCGATTATTGTCAAATATCGGCCTAATTTGGATATTGACTGCCGCTCATTCTAACTTCTCCACACTCAGCGGCTCTGGCTGCATCAAGCGCCGCGCTGAGTGTGTGTGAGCGGAGAGCAAGAGAGACAGGAGCTGTCAGCTCGATGGGGGTGGGCGGGACCCGGCCGGGGTGGGCGGGACCCGGCAGCTAAATTACACCAGCCAATGATTGGGCTGCTTTAGAAAGGGGGCGGGGCCACATACATGTAGCGACCCGCCCAGATACCATCCCATTAGCTGGTGTAATATAGCTGCTGGGTCCCGCCCACCCCGGCCGGGTCCCGCCCACCCCGACATCGAGCTGACAGCTCCTCTCTGTCTCTCTCTCCTCTCTGCTCACACACACTCAGCGTGGCGCTTGATGCAGCCAGAGCCGCTGAGTGTGTGAGCAGAGAGGAGAGAGAGAGAGGAGCTGTCAGCTCGATGTCGGGGTGGGCGGGACCCAGCAGCTATATTACACCAGCTAATGGGATGGTATCTGGGCGGGTCGCTACGTGTATGTGGCCCCGCCCCCTTTCTAAAGCAGCCCAATCATTGGCTGATGTAATTTAGCTGCTGGGTCCGCAAAGTCAGTGCCATCTGTCAGTGACACACACCAGCCAGTGCCACCCGCCAGCCAGTGCCACCCGCCACGTGCCACCGCCAGCCAGTGCCGCCAGCCAGTGCCACCCGCCACCGCCAGCCAGTGCCACTGCCAATCAGTGCCATCTGTCCCAAACTAGTGCCATCTGTCAGTTCCAAACCAGTGCCACCTGCCAGTGCCAATAACATCTGTCAGTTCCAAACCAGTGCCATCTGTCAGTTCCAAGCCAGTGCCACCCGCCAGCCAGTGCAACCTGCCACCGCCAGCCAGTGCCACCCGCCAGCGCCACACGCCACTGCCAATCAGTGCCATCTGTCCCAAACCAGTGCCACCTGCTAGTGCCAATCAGTGCCATCAGTCAGTGCCACCTGCCAGTGCCAATAGTGCCATCTGTCAGTTCCAAACCAGTGGCACCTGCCAGCCAGTGCCACACGCCACCGCCAACCAGTGCCACTGCCAATCAGTGCCATCTGTCAGTTCCAAACCAGTACCACCTGCTAGTGCCAATCAGTGCCATCAGTCAGTGCCACCTGCCAGTGGCAATAGTGCCATCTGTCAGCTCCAAACCAGTGCCACCTGCCAGTGCCAATGCCATCTGTCAGTTCCAAACCGGTGCCATCTGTCAGTTCCAAACCAGTGCCACCTGCTAGTGCCAATCAGTGCCATCAGTCAGTGCCACCTGCCAGTGTCAATAGTGCCATCTGTCAGTTCCAAACCAGCGCCATCTGCTAGTGCCAAACAGTGCCACCTGCCAGTGCTAATCAGTGCCTCCTGCCAGTGCCACCTGCCAGTTCCAAACCAGTGCCACCTGCCAGTGCCATCTGTACTGAGGACATCAAGTGTGTGCTAGAGTGATGGGAGGAAGGAGTGGAGTGGGTGAGGTTTTTTTTTTTTTGTTTTTTTTTAATCGGCCACAAAAATCGGCCATCGGCCGCCCAGATTTCTAAATATCGGCATCGGCCAGTGAAAAACCCATATCGGTCGACCTCTAGACATCATCAAGGATGTCACGGGAGGTAAAAGCACTGTTCTTCCTCAGGCTAGCAAGGGTAAGGAGGCCGCCGTGAGCAGGGTCCTTCCTTTCCAGCAAAAAGTTTTTTTTTTCGTCAGTCAGCGGGGAGGCCCTCCCAGACTGACAGCGGTACGGCTGGTGGACACGAGCGCCCCTGGGTGCGTATGCCGAACAAGCCGGCTCCCTAGCCTGCCTCCGCGTGAAGTCTTGCCCCCACCTGACTCTGGGGTAGGGGGGACGACTTTGCAGGTCCACGGATCACTGGACCTCCCGGATCTCCTACCGGTGGGTGTGCGGGGTGATCACCTCAGGTTACAGGATAGGTTCTGTTCCTAATACCAGACAGATTCTTCCCTTGAATCTTCCTCTCCTTCCTGCCCGTCGGGCGGCCCTATGGGGCCTATTCAGGTTTGAGGTCCGGAGTGATTGTGCCGGTCCCGTCACAGGAGAGGTTTCAGAGATTCTACTCGAATTCGTTTGTCGTCCCAAAAAGGGGACGGGGTTCGGCCTATCTTGAACCTCCAGGTCCTGAATGCCTTCGTGAAGGTGCAAAAGTTCAGAATGGAATCCATTCGCACGGTGGTCAGTACACTCCGTCAAGGGGATTTTCTGGCGACCTTGGACATGTTCCGATCTGCGCTTGCGATCGGTGAAGTCCACTATCAATTTGTGGCTCTTCCTTTCGGCCTAGCCTCGGCACCGAGGGTGTTCACCAAGGTGCTTGTGCTGGTTCTAGCTTGCTGAGACAGCAAGGCATTGCTGTCGTGGGCTATCTGGACGATCTTCTTCTCAGAGCAAGAAATGGCTCAGAATTAGAAGACAGTGTGACTATCGTCAGTCAGACCCTCAGGGACTTCGGGTGGCTCCTAAACATTCAGGAGTCAGTCTGGGTCCAGACTCGAGATCTGGAGTATCTCGGTCTGATTCTGGACTCCTTGGAGGCAAAGGTATTCCTACCTCCGGGGAAGCTACTGACACTTCAGTCTGCAGTGCGGATGCTGACATCCCAAAAAATGGTCGTCAATCCGTTTTTGCATGGGAGTCCTGGGACTCATGGTGACCTCTTTCGAGGCCGTTCCGTATGCCCAATCACACACCAGGGCATTGCAGAAGGAGATCTTGTTCCCTTGGGACAACTCCCCGTTGTCTTTGGATTTTCCGATCCATGTGAGTCACCTGGTCAGGGCGTCCCTGACATGGTGGTTTGGGTCCCTGGCTCTTCGGTCCGGGAAGTCGTTCCTCCCCGTCCAATGGACGGTGTTCACTACGGACGCCAGCCTGAAGTCTGGGGAGTCCTGTTGGCCCAAGGGCTTGGACTCCGGACGAAGCCCGTTTGCCGATCAATGTTCTGGAAATACGGGCCATCAGACTGTTCCACTCCTCATGGTCTGAGAGATTGCAGGATCGCTCCATTAGGATCCAGTTGGACAAAGTCACGGTGGTGGCGTATGTCGACCATCAAGGGAGGACTCGGCGCTCAGCTGCGGCTTCCGAGGTTCCCCGTACCCGGAAGTGGGCTAAAAGAAGCGTGCCGGCTCTGTCGGCCGTTTACATTCCGGGCATAGAACTGGCGGACTATTTGAGTCGCCAGACGTTGGACCAGGGAGAGTGGTCCTTGCACCCGGAGGTATTTCAACTCCTTTGCCACACCCGATGGCCTCTCGACCCAATCGCAAGTTGTCGAGATTTGTGGCCAGATCCAGGGATCCTTGGGCGGATGCCTCAGAGGCGTTAGTGGCCCATGTGATCATTATCACCTGATATACGTTTATCCTCCGCTGCAGTTGCTCCCTTGCCTGCTGTGCAGGGTGGCGACCGAGGGAATTCCGGTGATCCTCATTGCTCCGGATTGACCTCGGCTTCACTGGTACGCCAATCTGGTACGTCTCGTCGCGGCCGTTCCCTGATGGTTGCCAATAAGGGAGGACTTTCTGTCTCAAAGTCTTGGCCGTCTTCTTTTGGCGACCACTAGCGGGTCATTCCTTGGGTGGCTTCCTTGTGCAGGGGGTTCGCCATGGGCTCCCTCCTGTCAAGTCTCCTCTCCCCCCGGGGGATCGAAATTGGTACTCTTGGTTCTCTAGGAACCTCCTTTTTGAGAATATCAGGGATATTCCCCTCTTCGCTTTGTCTCAGAGGGTGGCCCTTTTAGTGGCAATCACTTCTGTTAGACGAGTATCTGAATTGGCGACCTTGTACTGCAAGTCGCCATATTTAGTCATCCATAAGGATAAGGCGGTGTTGCATCCGCGACTTAATTTTTTGTCAAGGGTGATCTCGACCTTTCGCCTAAAATGAGGACATTGTCCTCCCATCCTAGTGTCCTCGACCATCGCATCCCAGAGAGTGTCTGTGGCACACTTTGAATGTGGTACGAGCCTTGCGGGTGTGCCTGTCTGCTGCTTCTATTCGGAAGTCTGACTCTCTGTTTGACTGTCTCTGGTCAGAAACAGGGCCAAGCGGCTTCGTCCGCCACCATTTTCTAGGTGGATCGGACAAACCGTCTTTCAAGCCTATGCTCTCATGGGGCGGGCACCTCCCTTCCCGGTTACGGCGCATTCCACCAGGGCAATTGGTGCTTCCTGGGTTTTCCGACATCAAGTGTCGGTTGCACAAGTGTGCAAGGCGGCGACCTGGTCGTCTGTTCATACCTTTTCTACGTTTTATAGGGTTGATGTGGCTGCATCTCCGGATGCTTCCTTCGGCCGCAAGGTGTTGCAGGCCGCTGTTTAAAGTGGCAACTCCTCTGTTGAGGAGCTCTGCCTTGTTTGGAGTGAAGTTTTTTTGGTTTTTCCATTTATACTGCTCCCATCCCTCTTGACACTGCTTTGGGACGTCCCATACGTTCAGTGATGAGAGCAGCCGTATCGGTCCATGGATGATAAGAGAAAATAGGATTTTTGTACTCACCGTAAAATCCATTTCTCTGACATCCATGGACCGACACGGCACCCACCCTTCCTTTTAAGTTTGTGCTGCTTTGTTACGAACTGAGGTCTGCTAGCTGCAGGTGGAAGGGTAATGTCCGGAGGGACCGCCCCCCTGGGCGGGGCTGTTCAGCTCTGGTTTGTTCTAGAATGTTTTAACATTTAACATTCTGCCTAGGTCTTCTCCTGCAAGCAGGGACATATTCCCATACGTTCAGTGATAAGAGCCACCGTGTTGGTCCATGGATGTCAGAGAAATGGATTTTACGGTGAGTACAAAAATCCTATTTTTATGGAACAAAGTATATGGGGGGGGGGGGCGCCTCTGGTATCTGTAACTTCACTCACAGATTATTTTTAGCCGACTTGCAGGCGCCGCTGGGCTGGGGTGGTGAGGAGCTCCTGGCTTAAGCAGCCATCTTCCGGGCTCCACGCATGCGCCTCTCTCTTTCTGTATTTTGTTTGTTTATTGTTATCTTTACCTGGTTTCAATAGTACTACTATAAGGGCTTCACTCATAGAGGGCGGGAGCACCCCAGTTTCAAAAGCTCTATTATAAACTTTCAGAAGATTCGGGAGTAATTGTGAGGTGCAACGTCTATAAATCTCCGATGGCAAGCCATCAGCTCCGGGTGCTCGTCCATTCTGTGCATGAGCCAGCGCCTCGAGGCGTTCTTCCTCCGGTCAAAGGATCATCAAGTAGATAAGCAGGGGATGGGATATTTATCCAAGAAAGACGTATAAACGTCTTGGAAAAAGGTTTTAAAGACATATATAATATCCTGTGGAGAGGAAGCACGTAGCTCCTTGTGTATCTCTGCCACTATGTGCGAAGGGGGTTGCTGCGATTTGGATAGCAATGCTAACATGTGACCCGTATTCTCTCCTTCCTCAAAGTGTTTCTGTTGCAGAAAGAACCGTTTATTCTCGGCCAGTTGCAAAGATAAATGCGTGAGCATGGATTGAGATGCCAACCACGATCTCCTAGTATCAGTGGGGTTTGCTATATAGGAGGCTTCCGAGCGTTTCGCTTCTGCGATGACTAAATTCTCCCATTCTTTAGTTTTAGTTTTCATGTGAGATATCTCCCTAATAAGTTGACCCCGCAAGTAGGCTTTGGCTGTCTCCCAGACCGTATCCACGTCCGCAGTGCCTAAATTATAGTGAAAAAAATCCTTCAAGAGGACAGATATCGGATCAGGAGTTGGCAGGAGAGACAGCCAAAAAGGTTTAAGTTTCCAAAACCCATTGCCCCTAATTGCACCTACTCTTAGGTCTACGGAGAGAGGAGAATGGTCCGAGACATGTCTAGCATGGTATTGGGAGGAGTCTACCAATGGCAGTGGGAGATCATTACCCAATCCCAAATCAATACGTGACAACCCACCTATCGAAGCTGACTGACAGGAGTAAACCCTAACATCAGGGTTATGCATCCTCCATACATCTGTGAGGCCCAGTTCAATCAGAAGACGGGCAAACGGGGTAAGCCCAGTTCACTTCTGTGGTCCAGTGAAAATGCGGGCACTCAACTTATCCTTCTCATAATCAATAAAATTATTAAAGTCCCCGAGGACTAATAAAGGTATGCCCGGGAAGCGGGACACAAAATCCACTAAAGTTTTAAGAGGGCCGTACGAGAATGGAGGGGGAATGTATAACCTGGCTAATATACATTTTGTCCCATAAAGGGAGCAGAAGAGAAACACATAACGACCGTCTGGGTCTATTTTGCTATCAAACAAAGTTAACTGAGCACCACTCCTAACAAGGACACTCACCCCCCTCGAGTACACCGAGTATGTAGCATGGTACTGGTGACAACTGTCTTTGCTCAAATAAAGGCGTAGGTGTCGAGGGGAGGTGAGTCTCCTGCAAGCAGACCACCTTAGCATCCAGACGCTTGATTGTGCGCAGCACAGCCAAACATTTAACCGGATTATTAAGACCACAGACATTCCAGGACATCACTCTAGTCAACTTAGACATTTCAGTAAGTGTTTAGTATAATTGAAGACATGTACCATGCAGACCAATGATATCGTTCTAGGGCACAATGCAATAGAGATACCAAGCACAGCAGCAAAAAAAGGAGGGATTCGCCGTCCATGAACAGCAAACAGTACGATACGTGTTATTAGCAGATTTGCGTGGAGTGGTAGCAGAAAGTAAAGGCAAAAAGGCCATCAGGGAGGACATGTTGAAAAAATACAAAAAATATAAAAGCAAAAATAAAAATAGAAACCAAAAAAACAACTGAAATAGTAAGCAGTAGACCAACAGGGCCTTAGAGATCCGTCTCCGGGCAATTAGAGGCCTGAATCAGGCCATCCGTGGGGGGCAACAGTGGAAGCGCACAGCAGTGTCATTAAAACATCTCCACAGCGGGTAACAAGAACAAAAGATGACTGTTTGTAACGGAACTTCCCCCGCCTAACAAGGATACCTGGGGAGGGGACAGAAAACATCTTTCAAAACTGGCCTAAGATTGTCACTGTGGAACGTGGCGTCTGTTGCGAGCCTCTTGAAATATTTGCTCCTCCCGATTCAGCCATTGTGCGGCCGCAGCAGGGTTATCAAAAAAGTAGACAGAGCCCAGGGCCTCCACCCTCAGGCGCGCAGGGTAGAGCATAGCATATTTCAGTTCTAGATTCCTGAGCCGTTTCTTAACATTAAACTTCGCTGATCTGCAGAAGCATAGAGCCGAGAAATCAGGAAAAAGAGACACTCTGGCGTTATCGATCTTAAGAGCTGCAGGTTTCATTCTGGCATTATACAGGATAGCATCTCTATCTCTGTAATGAAGCAGCTTGAACAGAAAAGAACGAGGGGGAGTCCCTGGTTGTGGGGGCCTTGCTGGAACTCTGTGCGCCTGCTCCACAGAGAACATAGGGGAGAATACCTCCTTACCAAATGCAGTGATTAGCCACTTTTCAATAAATTCCACAGGGTTTTTCCCTTCAATCTTTTCAGGCAGACCTATGGCTCTCACGTTATTCCTTCTCATTCTGTTCTCTAAATCTTCTAAGCGGGCAGTGTGTTGTGAAGCAAGGTGATTATGATACGTGAGATCCCTCTGCAAAGGCCCCATATCATCCTCCTATGGAGCTCACTCTCCCTTCCAAGGCGGATGTTCTGTCCCGCAGTTTTTGGGCATCATGTCTCAGGAACATGATCTCGGCCTTCATCCCCTTTAGCTCAGCAGTCAGTGCGGCCAAAGAAACATTGCTGGTAGTTACCGCAGCAAATATATCCCGCAGTGTGGGTTCAGCCCCATTCTCCGGAGGGCTGGAGGGCGTATGAGGCCTAGTGTCAGTGTTTTCAGGAGTACTCACTGCGTCCCAGGGAAATCCGGTGCCATGACCGTCCTCCAACGGCACTGTGTCATCCGCCTCAGAGAGACCTCCGGATGAATCCTCCGGTGTACTGGTGGAGGTAGTAGGGTCTGAGGAGAGCGGCATGGAGAACAGCTTCTCGTCTCCCTCCCTGTGCTTCTCTTTAGCGGAACGCTGGGCCTTGGCGCCATGTTGGGACACGCTGTCCACAGACCGGGACGAAGAGCGCTTTTTTGCAGCGGACATCGGGCTGTCTTGGTACCGATATATAAGGTAAGCCTATACTCTGGAGGTCCTCCGACACCCGTCAGTCTGTTTGCGGCAGTTTTAAAGGTATGTTCCCAGGAGATTAGATTGGATTCTCGGCGGAGAGAAGTGAAACGCGTACGGCTACATCCACTGCCTGGCCAACTTGATTTTAAATCCTAACTTTTAAAGAGCAACTATCATCTCTGTCCCGCAGCGGCTGCTCCTCTGACCCGCTGTTGACTCACCGACAGTCCCATTCACTTTAACCATTTTAAGGACCGGGCCTATTTTTCAGACTTGCTGTTTACAAGTTAAAATATATTTTTTTGCTATAAAATTACTTAGAACCCCCCAAACATTGTATATATATTTTTAGGGTACCCTAGAGCACAGGTGTCAAACACAAGGCCCGCGGGCCGAATCTGGCCCTCCATTCCATTTCATGTGGCCCTCGCACCTCTCCTGCAGCTGCTGGAGAGCTCCAGCCCTCCTCTGGTCCTACTCCAGACCCTTACTTTATGCTTTCAAGCAATGCATCCAGCTTCTTCCCAGCAGCAGCATAAGGAAAGGGGGGTGCACTGTGATGTAAGGGAGAGTAGGGGACTCAACTTCTGATGGTGGGGTGGCTCTTGACATCTAATGTAAAGGGGAGGGGATGTGCTGGACATCTAATCTTACAGAAACAAACGGCCCTTTTGAGGGAAATCATAATGCTGATGCGGCCCACGATAAAATTGAGTTTGACACCCCTGCTCTAGAGAATAAAATGCCGGCCGTTGCAATACTTTGTCACACCGTAATTTGTGCAGCGGTCTTACAAGCGTAATTTGTTTGGAAAAATACACTTTTTCAGTAAAGTAAGCCCATTTTTTTTAATTTTAATTTTTTTTGGGATTGTGAAAGAAAATTTAACGCCGAGAAAAATGGATACCCAATATGTCATGCTTCAAAATTGCGCCCACTCGTGGAATGGCGACACTTTTTTTTTTATCCTTCAAAATCTTTATAGGCTCACGTTTAAAAATTTCTACTGGTTACCAGTTTTGAGTAACAGAAGAGGTCTTTTGCTAGAATTATTGCTCTCGCTCTAACGATTGCGGCGATACCTCCCGTGTGGTTTTCATATGCGGGCACGACTTACGTATGCGTTCGCTTCTGTGCATGAGCTCGGTGGGACGGGGTGCTTTAAATGTGTTTGTGGGTTTACTTTTTTTATTTTTTTATTAATATTTTGACACTGTTCTGTTAAAAAAAAAAAAAATTGGGTCACTTTTATTCCTATTACAAGGAATGTAAACATCCCTTGTAATAGAAAAAAAGCATGACATGACCTCTTAAAAGTGAGATTTGGGGTCAAAAAGACCTCAGACCTCATATTTACACTAAAATGCAATAAAAAAAAAGGCCCCTTTAAGACGAGGGCTGAAGTGACGTCTGACGTTGCTTCCGCCCTCCAATGTTATGGAGCCTAGCGGGGGCTATCTTTTCTTTACTTGGCCGCTACCGATGGCTCCGGTAAGCGGCGGAGATGACCAGAGCGCAGCGGGGGGCCCTCTCCTGCCTCGATTAAAAGTGATTTCACCACCGCGGAGAGCACTTTTATCTGAAATGGGACCGTAACATAACAACGGTATTCCTTTTCAAATTGCCGATGTACAATGACGGCGGATGGTCCTTAAGTAGTTAATGGGACGGCTGGTGATGCCGCAGTGACACAACAAGGTGAGGGACATGGCGGTAGCAGGTGAGTGGATCCCGGCTAACAGGCGTGCCATGATGGATCTAAAATGACAGGTGCTCTTTAAATGTAAGGACTTATTCTTACTTGTAGCTAGAATCTTTAGTATTTGCAAACAAAATGAAGGTTTCCTGTTTAGCATAATAGACTGTCAGGCAGTGGCGGTGCGTCCATAGTGGGCGCAGGAGCGCCGCCCCCTCTCTCTCCTGCGCCGTCACTCACAACAACAATACATAGGTTCATGCATTGCATGAACCTATGTATTGTCGCCGCCGCTGCCTCCCACTATTCAGATGGCCGGCCCCCTGTTGAGTGCCGGCCATCTGAATAACAGCGGCTGGTTGGTTTTTGGAAGTGCCTATCAGAGCCAGCGGCTCTGATAGGCTTCCCGATTACAGCCTGAGGGCTGTAATCGGCTTCCAAATAACTTGGTTAATAACTTGGTTAACACGGACAGGCGTCTCAGCCAATCAGGTTCACCGGGTCTGGTTACCGGTAACCTGATTGGCTGAAGCGACATCGAGGGCGGGAGAAGGACGGCGCTGACCCGAGGAAGGTAAGTGCAGGGCTGGGGACAAACTGGCTGCATTTGGGGACAAACTGGCTGCATTTGGGGGGGGGGGGGGCGGGCAAACTGGGTGGCGTTTGGGCACAGTGGCTGTGTTTTAATGGGCACAGCGGCGGCAATTGATGATTTTTTTTTTTCAGTTTGTTTGTTTGCCCCCCCCCCCCCCCCCAAAAAAAAAAAATTTGAGCACCTGCCGCCACTGCTGTCAGGTTAGTAAAACAGCAATATCAGAACCGATTCAATCATACAGTTTGTTTTGCAAATCTATGTACACTACAATGGGATAAAGGAATATTCCTGCACTTTGTTTAATCTCATGGTTACTGTGAAATTGTGTGAATGCATCAATGCAGTGCATGTTATCTTTAGCAGAATATACAGCCTCATGCTGCATAACAAAGCTCCCTTTCATGCTGAATAAACTAAATCATTAATGTATCTTAAATAGAAAACGACAGCATCTTTAGATTTTTACTCCAAAAGCATTTTATTAACCACTTGCTGACCAGGCCATAGCCGAATGACGGCTACAGCGTGGTCGGATAACTCTGGGAGGGCGTACTATGACGTCCTCCCAGAATCGTGCCCCCTGGCCTGGTTAGGAAGGGGGTTTAAGTGCCCAGTGGGCAAGTGGATAAAATAAATTTGATAAAAAAATAAATAAAAATCTGATTTACCACTTAGCCACTTAAGCCCCGGACCATTTTGTTGCTAAATGACCGGGCCACTTTTTGTGATTTGGCACTGCGTCGGTTTAACTGACAATTGCCCAGTCGTGCGACGTGGCTCCCAAACCAAATTGACGTCCTTTTTGTCCCATAAATAGAGCTTTTTTTTGGTGGTATTTGATCAGATCACCTCTGTGGTTTTTATTTTTTGCACTATAAACAAAAATAGAGCGACAATTTTTTAAAAAAATGCAAATTTTTTTACTTTTTGCTATAATAAATATCCCCAAAAAATATATATAAAAATTATTTTTTCACTTATCGTCCATGGACTGACACAGCTGGATACTGTAAACGTGTGGGTATATGTCCCTGCTCGCAGGAGAAGATCTAGGCAGAATGTTAGATTGTTAGAAACATACATTCTAGAACAAACCAGAGCTGAACAGCCCCGCCCAGGGGGGCGGTCCCTCCGGACGTTACCCTCCCACCTGCAGCTAGCAGCCTCAATTTTTTTCTGCCTAGCAGAAGGAGAAGACGTGGCTCTCTCAGGAGCCAGTCTCCTGGAAGATTTTACTTTTAAATTTTATTCCTTTTGGGAATTTTATTTTTGAGACCTTCAATCAACTGTCGGCTGGGCAACAGGTTGGGTACACTGGTATCCTCGTAGTCTTCCCTGTCCGACCATCAAGCGTGCTTATCCTCGCCTTGTGTGCGTGAGACTCAGTTCACGACATACCCCATGACTCCAGGGGTGGCCGGGTTGCTTTCATGCTCCCGCGGTCCTCTCAAGATTGAACAGTACCTGACTGACTGTATCTCTCGCGGTGGACCGGGCCGACAGCTACACAGTACTGCTCTGTGATAGGTCTGTCTGAAACAAGCCAGTGGGTTCCTGAAAGTGACGGGCAAGTAGTCTCTCCTACTGCAGGTGAGTACATGCTGGCTGTGTTTCTTTATATGGGGGGTTTCTCTCTGTCTCCCCCCCTGTTATGCTGCTCTATGCACCCTGTACTGGTGCTGTGCTGTGGGGGTGCTTGGGGGTCACTCTGTTCTGGCTGGGCGCTCATGTCTGTAGTGGGTTTTGGGGAGAGGGGCAGTTTTTCTGTTGTGTGAGGTGATTATTGCGTGCGCCATTAGCGCTGTTTGAGGTGGTTATTGCGTGCGCCATTAGCGCGCATTAGAGCTTTGAATTTCGCGCTCGCCGGCCATCTTGGCGTGGTTCAATGGCGCAGTTATAGCTGCGGTTGGCGGCCATTTTCTTGTAGCCGTCGCGCATTTACTTTCGGTTTCGGCCTCTAGCGGCGGCGCTGTGGCGCGAATCTCCTCACAGATTCTTCACTCTCCTCAGGTTCACAGCGCGGTTTCTTCAGCAGGACTGAGCGGTCCTTAAGAGTTGGTGAGTCCTCCGGGTATCCCCTCCTCAGCCTCAGCATAGCCAGTGGGTGGACTGTATATTCACTGTATAGTGTATAAGGTCTCAGAGGGTGGCGTTATGGAGTCTGATGCACCTGCTCTCCACACTTGCCTGGGGCAACTGGCAGTGCTGCACAGTTAAACATGTTCATATGTTTCCTGCACCTGCGGTCCTTATGGACCAGTTGTTGGCAGTCCTGGAATCATTCCTTGTCAGAATGGAAGCGGTGTGCGAGCGAAAGGAGCTATAAGCCCCATCTCCCCACAAACTTCTTTAGTGAAGGAATGCTCTGATTCAGATATGGGCCTAGCTACTGTGCTCAGAACCCTAGTTCTGAATATTTAATGTTTATGAACAGGACATTCCCTTGTGAGGAAGACTCCAGTTCTGTGTCAGTGAATGACAGGGCGCTTGTAAGTGAACTCATTGATGATGTGAGGAACAACTCTCAAGCTGGGTGCTGTGGCTGAGGTACCTCAGGTGGACGCTGTTTCCCTTGGTTCCTTCAAGCTTTTCTTTTACACAGCTTCCTCACTGTTTTTCTCACACGCTGCGTCAAGAGCAGCATGGATGATACAGTGGTACACAGTGTTTCCCTCCCCCTGGTCGGTGCAGCATGGTGGGGGGGGGGGGACTTTATTCATTTATGTCACTAGTCCCTGTGAGCCTTCTGTGTGATGTCCTGAGGCAACAACAGGGTCTCTGCACCTGTGGTTTCCCGCTATTTCCTGGGGAACACTCTGAGCTCTGACAGACACACGGTCTGAGGATCAGAGGTTACCTGCATGCTGCTTCAGCAGCACAGTCAAGCAGGTTGGAATGATACAGAGAAGATTATGCGCCTCTGTGCCATAATTTAAACTCATCCTAAACCTCTACACTGCATACATTAACAGTGTATGTATGTGTTATTGGTCTCTGTGTCTGCGTGGGTGTCCCCCCACGTTCCAATGCTGTGTTTCAGTGCCATACATGATATAAACGTACAAAATATGTTTATGCACGATTCCAGATACATTCACAGTATATGTATGTATTATACTCTCTGGGTCGGCGCGGGTTTCCGCCGGGGGCTCCGGTGTCCTCCCGCACTCTCATGGTATGTGTGCTTCGGCTCTCTGCACAGTATAGACATGTTCAATATGTTTGTTGCACATACTATACATGTTTACAGTATGGGTATACTGTTTGCGTGGGGTTCCTCCGGGTACTCCGGTTTCCCCCCCACGCTCCAATGGAAATGCACAGCGTAAACATGTGCAATATGTTTATTCACATGCTATCATTCCTACACGGTATCTGTGTGCTGTCTGCGTGGAGTTCTTCCGGGTGTTCCGCTTTCCTCCCACGCGCTGACGGTATGTGCGCATTTGGCCTTCTGCACAGTTAAACATGTTCAATGTTTATCATGCATGCTATAATACCTACACGGTATGTGTATGCAGTCTGTGTGGGTTTCCTCCGGATACTCCGGTTCCCTCCCACACTCCATTGGTATGGGCGCTTCGGCGCTATGTACAGCCTAAATTTGTGCGATTGGATATCCACATACTAACATACCTACCCTCCGGGTCTCCGCCCACGCTGCATGACATGCGTGCCTTTGGTGCAATACACGGTGTAAACATACACATTATGTTTATACACAACACTAAATACATTCACAATAGTTGTAGGTATTGCATTCTCTGGGTATGCGTGGGGTACTTCGGTTCCTACCACGCGCCAACGGTGTGCGCGCTTCAGTGCTATGCACACATAGGCATGTGCAAAATGTTTATCAAACATACTATAATACCTACACGGTATGCGTATGCAGTCTGCATGGGTTTCATCCGGGTGCTCAGGTTTCTCCCCTGCGTTCCAATGGTGTGTGCATTTTCAGCGCTATGCACAGTATAAACATGTGCAATTTGTTTATTCGCAGGCTAACATACCTACACGGTTTTGTACGCAGTCTGCGTGGCTGGTTTACTTCCAAGCCCCGATGTTGTGCGCGCCTTCGTCGCTGGCACAGTATAAACGTGTTTAATAGGTTTATCTACACATACTAAACTACATACGCCGTATGTGGTTGTATTATGCTCTTTGTAGCTGGGTGGGTTTCCCCCCACACTATATTTGCGCGTTTGACGCAATACATAGTATAAACTATGTGTTTGTACAATCAGCACTTATCCATGGGTAGCTGCTGGATGGAGCATTGTCACAAGGATCCCTGGTTTCAGGGTTACCACTCTTCACCTGCTTTCAGTGGTGATCAGAAGCGCTGGCTTGGACTGTGTTCGCCAGGCTGAGGTTAGCATTACGCCCGTTAGTGGCTGCGTCTCTGGCATTTTTGTAGCTCAATGACTGGGCAAAAGCCTCTGCTTCATCTATCAGTCGTCTAGCAGGTGCACTGCAACTGCTTTAGCCTTTAGGGTCTCTGTGCCCGGGGTGGGTTTGCGCCACCTGTGGAGGCTGAGGTACTGGTCCTCTGAACTAGTTTCTAGGGAAGTTCTGTCAAGTTGCCTTTATTGGCTAATAGTTGAGGCACCCTGTACACCGGGGCCTCTCTTCTCTGATACATTGCGGAGTCTCTTTGGGATTTTCATACATCTCGCTGCAAGACGGTCCTGTCGGCCGTGTGCATTGCAGGGGAAGGGTCCTTGCATCCGGAGGTGGGGCACCGGAAGTGGACTTTATGGCCTCTCGACTCACTTGCAAGGTGCAAAGATCGTGGCCAGGTCCAGGGAACCCCTGGGCGGACGCGTTGGAAGCCCGTGGGGGCAGTATATCCTGATATATGCTTACCCTCCGCTACTGTTGTTGCCTTGCCTGAGGCTGAGGCCATTCCAGTGATCCTCATTGCTCCGGAACGGCAACATTGGTACGCCGATCTACTTCGGCTAGTCGCAGACGTTCCTTGGCGACTGTCTATTGGGGTGGACCTTCTGTCTCATGATCCCATACTTCATCCTGCTTTACAGTCCTTGGCTTTAATGGCATGGCTGTTTAAAGTCAGGTGCTGAAGGACCGAGTTCTCTCGTATTCGGTTATCTCTTCTATGTTGTTGACACGGGAATCTTCCTCCAGAAAGATATCTTACCGTACCTGGAAGGCTTGCATCGCTATGTGCGAGGAACTTGAGTGGCGTCCTCGGATGTATTCCGTTCCCAGGATTTTGCTGTTCTTACAGCGTGGTGTGACCCAAAAGCTGGCCTTGCATACCTTTTTTTGAGGGTCGGATTTTGGCCCGGGCTGTCTTTTTCAACGACCGTTACCGGGCCATTCCTTCATTAGCACCTTTTTGTGCAGGGGGTTCGCCATGTGATCCCCCCTGTCAAGCCTCTTCTCCCTACTTGGGATCTGAATTTGATGCATCTCGGTTCTCCAAGAACATCCCTTTGAGAATATCAGAGAGATTCCTCTCTTGACCTTGTCCCAAAAGGTGGCCTTCTTAGTGGCCATTGCTTTGGTTAGACGGGTGTGTGAGTTGGCGGCCTTGTCCTGCAAGTCGCCTTACTTGGTCCTCCCATAAGGATATGGCGGTGTTGCGCCCACGACCACCCTTCTTTTCAAAAGATGGTCTCGGCTTTTCACCTTAAGAAGGAGATTGTTCTTCCGTCCTTGTGTCCTCACCCATCGCATCCCTGAGAGTTTGCGCTTCATACATTAAGATGGGTACAAGCCTTACGGGTGTACCTGTCTGCTACTGTATACATTCGGAAGTCTGTCTCTGGTCCAAAACAGGGCCGAGCGATGTCGTCTGCCATCGTCTTTAGGTGGATCAGGCAGACCGTCATACAGGCCTATGCCCTTAAGGGGCGGGTGCCTCCCTTTCTGGTTGCGGCGCATTCCACCAAGGCAATTGGTGCTTCCTGGGCCTTCCGACATCAAGCATCGGTTGCACAAGTGTGCAAGGTGGTGACCTGGTCGTCCGTTCATACCTTTTCAAAACTTTTTAAGGTTGATGTGGCTGCATCTTCGGATGCTTCCTTCGGCCGCAAAGCATTGCAGGCCGCTGTTTAATGTTGCAACTCCTCCGTTGAGGAGCTCTGCTTGTTTGGAGTGAAGTTTTGGTTGTTCCTTTACTACTGCTCCTACCCTTCTGATACTGCTTTGGGACGTGCCACACATTTACAGTATCCAGCTGTGTCAGTCCATGGACGATAAGAGAAAATAGGATTTTTGTACTCACCGTAAAATCCATTTCTCTGACGTCCATGGACTGACACAGCACCCACCCTTCCTTTTTAAGGTTAGTACTGCTTTGTTACGAACTGAGGCTGCTAGCTGCAGGTGGGAGGGTAACGTCCGGAGGGACCGCCCCCCTGGGCGGGGCTGTTCAGCTCTGGTTTGTTCTAGAATGTATGTTTCTAACATTCTGCCTAGATCTCCTGTGAGCAGGGACATATACCCACACGTTTACAGTATCCAGCTGTGTCCGTCCATGGACGTCAGAGAAATGGATTTTACGTTGAGTACAAAAATCCTATTTTTCCCTCAGTTTAGGCCTATAACTATTGTTCTACATATTTTTGGTAAAAAAAATCACAATAAGCGTTGATTGATCGGTTTGCGCAAAGGTTATAGCGTCGACAAATTAGGGGATAGTTTTATGCCATTTTTATTAATATTTTTTTTTTTTACTAGTTATGGCGGGGATCAGCGATTTTTTATCGTGACTGCGACATTATGGTAGACACTTTTGAAAGGTTCTGGTTCTGGTTCTGTTGGACCTTCTTGGCTCGAGCTGGACTCAGGATCTGTGGAAGTCTCTCTGACCGGTCGGATATTCAAGACACCAATAAACAGTGAATGGGTATACTAGAATATGTGTTTTAATGGTTACATGTCCTTTTTTATACACAGCGAGAAAAGTTGCCTCCCTCCTATGGACCTATCAGCAATAAGCAAAAACCTCATGATTTAGACAAAAATAAATTCTAACAGGTTTTTTGACTTCTGCAAAAGCGGTCAGTTAACATACGTCAATTGTGGTCAAACTAGACATGTTCTGACATTTGAAGCAGGAAGATAAGAAACGCCAGATGTCAGTGTGGTCAATCTGTCAGTTAAAAAGCAGAAGTGAGATAAACTTTTTCCCGGAAAAGGCCTAACCACAAAGTCACATTTCATGCTTGTCAGTTACACAGAAGAAAGATTAGCCTGACCACACATCTTGTTCACACTCATGTCAGAGAAACATTATTGTAAAATATATATATATTTGAGGAGAACTCTAACCATGAATATTGGTTCATGATCTTCTTATACCTTACAACTTTTGACACCATTGTCATTTTTACAGCGATCAGTGCTATAAAAATGCACTGATTAATGTGAAAATGACACTGGCGCTGTAGGAATTAAGTGTGCCCTAGTGAGTGATTCTTACTGTAGGGGGGATGGGCTGTGTGTGACAAGACAGTGATCACCGCTTCTGATTACAGGAAGTGGTGATCACTGTCATTGTCACTAGGCAGAGCGGGGAGATGCTTGTTTACAAGCTAAGATCGGTTACATTTTTTTGCTAGAAAACTTTTTGAGAAAAATACACCTTTTGAATAAAAAAATAAGAAAACAATAAATATAGCCTAATTTTTGTTTTTATATTGTGAAAGAATATTTAACACTGAGTAAATGGATACCCAATATATCGTGCTTCAAAATTGCCCCCGTTCGTGGAATGGCGACAAACTTTGACCCTTAAAAATCTCCATAGGCGACGTTTAAAAATTTCTACAGGTTACCAGTTTTGAGTTACAGAGGAGGTCTTTTGCTAGAGCGAGAGCAATAATTCTAACGATCGCGGCGATGCCTCACGTGTGGTTTGAACACCGTTTACATATGCGGGCGCGACTTGCGTATGCGCTCGCTTCTGCGCGCGAGCACGGAGGGACGGGGCGCTTTAAAAAAATAAAAATAATAATAATTTATTTTTACAGTTTTTATTTTTAGAAAAATGTGTATATCCAGGGCGCTCCAAGCATTTGAATCCTGACAGATAGTCTGTGTTGGAGAGGGTAGCAAATCTTCACACACTTTAGGCAGCACTCAGGGAGACGAGCAATCTCTAATGGAAACAGAAAAACGAACAAGGCGCCTCTAAGTGCAGAAGTATAAAACTTTTAATATCCCCTAAAAGGGTTAAAAACACTTACAAGATAGTGGATGAAACAGGCATGTAGCAGGTAAGTGCGTCCAGGAGATGTTCCACTGGCAGGGCAGTCCCAGTCTGTGATGGTTAAGATTCCAGGGAAGTCCACGAGATAACAGCTGATTGTGCTGTGAAAGTTCAGAGGACACAGTAACGCTGGAGCCTGGGGATGACGTCAGAGGAAGCGAGACAGAAACCAGCATGGAGCACAAACAGGAAGTGGACAGGAAGTGTGTCATAGAGGCGGGACAAATTTCGGAACAGCTCATTGGTTCCTTCTTCATCCAGTCCAGACTGGGACTGCCCTGCCACTGGAACATCTCCTGGACGCACTTACCTGCTACATGCCTGTTTCATCCACTATCTTGTGGATATTAAAAGTTTTATACTTCTACACTTAGAGGCGCCTTGTTTGTTTTTCTATTTTTATTTTTACACTGCCCCTTTTTAAAAATAAAAATAAAAATGTGGATCACTTTTATTCCTATTACAAGGAATGTAAACATCCCTTGTAATAGAAAAAAGCATGACAGGACCTCTTTAATGTGAGATCTGGGGTCAAAAATACCTTCAGATCTCACATTTACACTTAAAAGCAATAAAAAAAAAGAAGAAAATGGTCCCTTTTTAAGGCGTTTGACGTCACTTCCGACATGCAATTGTATGGAGTCGAGTGGGGGGCCATCATTCCCTAACTCGACTAACTGCCTCTGAGGGGAGAACGTCGGGTTGTATCTGCTGCTATCGACTGCTCCGGTTAAGCAGTGGAGATGACGGGACATGGTGGGAGGGGGGTGGGCACCTCTCCCGCCGCTGATAAAAGTGATCTTGCGGAGAACACTTTTTTATCTCAAAGCGGACCGCCTGCTGTTTCAGAAAATACCGGGGTTATGGCAGCCATTTGCTGCCATAAAAACTGTATTTAATGTCAAAGAACCAACGTTTAACGACGGTGGGTGCTGTCCGGAAGTGGTTAAATAAATAAAATTTATTTTTGGTGTCTTCAGGTTTCTAATGGAATATTCTCAGGGAAATGGAGCTCATGAAGTCTGCTTACACAATCGGCGCGAATGCTTTCTGGGGGGATCCTTGCTGATAAGGGCAGTGACACTGCATCACACGACCACGAAATTGGAAGTTAAAGCAGTGCAGTGCCGTATCGCAAAAAATGGCCTGTTTGGGAAGGGGGTACAACCTTCCGGAGCTGAAGTGTTTAAAAATGGGCAAATGGAAAAAGTAAATTTTTGTATGCCAGAAGAAGAACTTTCGTGTTAATAAATAGTGCTGTTGCATTTGATCGTTTAAATCTACACCCCCCCCCCTCCCATCATGAACTGATTGTAATCGTGGATACACCCAGGCTTTTGAAAGGGACTGCATCTTCCGTGAAGTTCCACCGAGGTGTCATCGTGGGTGGTGGACAGGACGTACAATCCTCTCTTATCTCTCCAGTTCACAGCCAACACTTCCTCATTCCACAGACTTCCTGATTCCCCTTTTTGTATCCTTGTTACTAGACGTTGTGGGAAGCCCTTCCTGTTTGTTCTTCTTGTACCGCAGGCCAAAGTTTTCCCATGGTGCAGGTGGCAGAAAAGGGGCAAACTGGTATAATAATTGTTCATGTAGATATGATACCCCCTTTGGAACAGTGGAAATGCCAGCTCCTGATCAATTTTTCCACTTGTTGCGATGTACATTGGGCACTCGGTGGGCTAGAGCTGGGAGTCTCTGCCTTTTTGTACACCTGGAAGGCATGCAGAGTGGCGCTTTCACAGAGCTTGTTGAGCTTCAATCTGTATTTGGCCCTCTTACTGGGAATATATTCCTTGAATCCCAGCCGGCCAGTGAAATGGACCAGGGATTTGTCCACACAGATGTTCTGGTCAGGGACATAAAATTCAGCAAACCTCTTAGAAAAGAAATCAATTAGGGGGTTAATTTTATATAGTTTAAAATTGGCATGTGACGGCTGGGGTTGGTAGACTAATAAGCATGCAATTTGTTTTGTTTTGTATGCCCCATGTTGATCGTAAGGCCTAAAAACAATTTAAACCCCACCACTGTTGGATGTCTCCATTCGAAAGGACAGGCATAGCATGAGTTGGGGTTGTTATTGCTGTATTGTCAAGGGAAAAATATATTATTTGGTCCACGATGCATTGCAGTAACGCGTCAGGAAAAAATACATTTAAAAAATTAATTTTGGAAAAATTGTCATTGTTGGCCTACATACTGGATGTGTGGTGAAAGGGGGGATTGTAACTTACCCAGAGCTGGAAGGCAGCCATAATGGGTTTGCTAAGGCATTTGGAAGCTGTGTTTGGGTCTGGCGTAAAACTCCAGTGCTGGTTCTTTCTTCCTGGGGTCTAGCGCCGTTGGCGTTTGCTGATTGGCCATTGGGGTGTATGGCGCTGCTGGTGGCTGACTGCTCTTCAGAGCGTCTTCTTTTAGGATGGACTGCTTCCTCCTCCTCCAATTCAGTCGGCGATCCACTGCTTTAGCCAGTTTCGTGTTCCGAATCGGAATCGGATAGTAAGAGCTCCTTGCTACTCTCATCCGTCACGCTTAGGATTTGATATGCCTCCTTAGTAGTAAAATATTATTTGGTCATGGTGGCTGTATGACAAGTAACACTGATGGACTTCTGGACAGGTACACTGGTCTGCACAACCAACAGGTAGTGAATGGGCTGCATGACAGGTACTCTGCTGGGCTTACAGACACTGGATCGGTGTGAGGGGTAGAACCTGGTAACAGCGAGTTACCGCAGTTTGTTTACCTTCGTAACCAGGGGGGGGCGCACGAGCAGCGTGACCGGGAGGACTGAGTTTTTACCACTGTAGTCATCCTGCAATAGACTGGGCAGGTACCAGTTAAGCTTTCTGATTCATGTAGCAAGCTTTTGTATGAGAAATTTTATCCTGCTTACAACAGGATTAGAATCTGCCATTTGCATAGGGGTTTTTATGATGTCCATGTGTGGAGAACTAATGTGCATAGATTGTACACTTTCAGGCTGGGTTCACACTTATGCGAACTGATTAACCTATGTCCATCCATGGATCCACCTACCCTGTCCCTAATTCACCAGAGGGACGGGCAACTTCTTTTGTTGGGGTCATGCACGCCTTGCCATTTCTCTGTGTGCATCACAAACAGGGTGGATATAAATCATAGGGTGTTGAAATTAATCGTAGCATCGATGCATCGCGATTCGACCACCCACGATGTGGCATCGATGCTAGGACCTTAAATATACAAAAAGGTGTAGCGCTGGCTAAAACAAAACTGCGTATGGCTATACAGTGAATTAATTAATGAGAAAAAGTATCAATAAACATAAGCGAATACTTCAAATAAACACTTTAAAGTTCATATGTATCTGTGAAAAAATATGTGAAATCTTCTCCTCTATTTAAAGATGATAAAGAGTTCTACAGAGTGCAGGTATCCGATGTAAACCATGGAGATAATACTCCAATACTTAGTAAAAGATCCCGCCACCAAGGTGAAGAGTGAAGGCTTTACCAGACAGCCTGCGACCGCCCTTCTCAGGGGGGTCAAAACAGGCTCAGTAGAGTGATGTTTACTCAATGGAAAGCGGGATGATTCAGCAGGAACGCTTCATCCACGGTGGGAGAGTCTCCAGAGACGTTGATTGGACACCTGGCCAAAACCGGAAGTAGACACACTCCTTTGCAGATCAGAGTGGATGTTCCTCAGTAAATGGGGTAAAATCCAAAAGAGAAATAAAAACTTCCCATAGTGTAGCGTTCATCCATAAAAAGGTTTATTTCACAAAGATGTGCAATACAGAACCTCAAAAAACAAGTCCTGAAATATTTAAAATCCTAATAAAAAAAACTCCTTGCAAGGAATGAAAGGCTCCGTATTCTGTCATTCAAAAACGACCGTTCGCGCGTGTGCAATGCGTGCACGTGTCGCCCTACATTGTTACGTCAAATCTGACGTCATCGGGACCTTGCATAATCGATTTTCTGATGTTCTGATGATGTCACCCGCGCGCCGCTATATGCGTTTCCTACGATTCTGATCTGAACCGAAAGCAGTCGAAGGAGCCGTGGGCGCTAGCCACGCCTTTTTGTCCCCCACCCTCCGCTGACGTCATCCCCAGCGTCGCCGTGTTGAGCTTGGTGCTGTGAGGCACGTGGAGCGAGTCTCCCAACTCAGCATGAGTCATCCTCTGTCTGTCTATAGGGCTCTGATTATGGCGGGGGGCAGTGATAACTGTTACAAGGAGCAAATGGCCTCGTCACTAATAGGTGGCTGATAGGTGTTGTCACGTGCTGTGAACTCTTGGTCAGGGTGAAGATCGCGGCGGAAGATGGACGGGGCTCGCTGTGTTTGTGTCTTGCTGTGTTTGTGTCTTGCTTTGTTTGTTTCCTGATATGTCTGCTTACTGCGACCGCCGCGGATCATACCGGTGAGTGTAACAGAGGGTGAGGATTGCTGTGAAAACGGGAGGGGGAAGGACTTCAATCCCAAAGGGGGCACAAAACAAGTTCTGAACCTTCTCTATTTACTTTATCTCTTCTCCCCGCCCCAGTGCTCCGGTCACCCCTACACTACAGTGTACTTCTGTTACTCTGTCCCCTCTGATTACACTCTATGTTCCTGATCTGTATCCCCCGTCCCATATCTGGTGATCATACACATAGCAATTTGTGATTGATCTCCCTAGTGATCACAAACAAGTGATGTGTTATTTATGGAAATACTGAACGATGAAACAATACAATATCATAACATTAATTATGGTTTATGTATGCCTTTGTTTTTTGTCTATTGTCTTATTGATTCCACATCACAACTTCATTGATTTGAAATTGATACACTTTTTTTGTATGATTTATGGTTTTGCTTATCACTGCCCCACACATACATTGCATGTGTGGGGCAGTAATGAGCAAAACCATATATCATACTTTTTTTTTTTTTTTTTTGTATCAATGAAGTTGTGATGTGAATCGGTCACTAAGACAATAAGACCTACATAAACCATAATTAATGAAATGGCATACATCATCTCCGCAATCTCTGACCCTCTCTTGTATCATGTCCGCAGTCTCTGACCCTCTCTCTTGTATCATGTCTGCAGTCTCTGACCCTCTCTCTTGTATCATGTCTGCAGTCTCTGACCCTCTCTCTTGTATCATGTCTGCAGTCTCTGACCCTCTCTCTTGTATCATGTCTGCAGTCTCTGACCCTCTCTCTTGTATCATGTCTGCAGTCTCTGACCCTCCTTCTTGTATCATGTCTGCAGTCTCTGACCCTCTCTCTTGTATCATGTCTGCAGTCTGTGACCACTTTGCTACATGCAGGTAGTGTTGTCTTTTTTAAGAACAGATACCATAAAAAAAAATGTAGTTCTTCTGACGGAATTTTTTGGATGAAAACCGTGCACACTAATCGTGATGCATCGCGGAATCGAATCGTGGACAGGATAATCGTAATCGAATCGTGAGGCTTGTGAAGATGCGCACCCCTAATAAATCAACGATTACAAAAATCAATAATAAAAATCCGATTTTTTTTTTTTTTTTTTTTAAATCCGATTTTTATAAAAAAAAAAAAAAAAACAATTTATACCAAATTTTATTTTAATAAAATGCTTTTGAAGTAAAAATCTATCTAAAGAAAGTTTTCTATTTAAGATATATTAATGATTTAGTTTATTCAGCATGAAATGGAGATTAGTTATGGCTGTATATTCTACAATATTAAAATTTTTGATAAACTCATTCAATTAATCCAAGCTCTGCAAGCTGAGATAACATGTACTGCTTTGATGCATTTACACAATGGCATTGAGGTAAAAGTTCAGGATTATTCCTTCATCCCATTGTTTTGCAAATCTATTTACACTACAAACTGTATGCTTGAATCAGTTCTGATATTGCTGTTTTATTAACCTGACAGCCTATTATTCTAAATAGGAAACTTTAATTTTGTTTTCAAATATTAAAGATTCTTACTACCAGCAAGAATACTGTATATACTCGAGTATAAGTCAAGTTTTTCAGCCCATTATTTTGTGCTGAAAATGCCCCCCTCGGCTTATACTCGAGTCTTTTTTTTTTGTGCCTGATCTCCCAGACTTTGGGGACCCATTACCGGCAAACTTGGCACATATGTAGCCCCACTCTTCCTCTACAAGTGTGCAACGTTTGTTGCCCGGAGGACCTAGACTCCCATGTTAAATGGTAATTTCTCCAGTGACTTTGGGGACCCGGTACCGGCCAGTAGTAGGTCCCCTGGACCCGAAACTTGGCATACATGTAGCCCCATTCGTCCTTTACAAGTGTGCAAAGTTTGTTGCCTGGGGGACCTACGGCAGGGGAGCAACGATTTTTCAAAGCCGGGCACCCCTTCCATAGACTCCCATGTTAAACGTCAGTCTAGTCATGGGCACAGTGTGACATGCACATGGACACAGTTAGGCATGCAGATGGACACCCTAGGCTTATACTCGAGTCAATACATTTTCCCAGTTTTTTTTGTGGTAAAATTAGGAGTATATACGGTAAGTGCTTACATTTAAAGAGCACCTGTCATTTCTCCTATCACCTTCCAGGACGGCACACCTGAGAGATGAGGGCTCCTCCCTACAGGAAACACAATCAATTGACAGCTTGTTAGAAGGCCCCACCCTTCCCCTTGATCCCCAGTATTGATTGTGTTTCTCCCGAACACAGGGACATGTTTGTTTTGTTTGATAACCTATAGACCGGGGAGGGTCTGATGGTACCCCTGTTGAGACAGGTTTTAGGGAGGCCGGAGAGGGCTGAACTAACCTGTAGGGCTTCGGTCCTTCTCACAGGTCGCCCCAAAGCATGGACCAGCGCTCTGGCCGCGGGGAGTGCGCGCCATCGCTGTAGTTCAAAAACGCTGCCATCAAGCCGCTCTCCTCACTTCCGGATTCTCTATACAGGAAGCACTGTCTCCAAGCCTCGCGGCCGCATCACAGGAAGTGGGCGGCACTGCTGACACAGTGCAACCCGGAAGTGTTAGACGCCGCGAGACAGCGTGGAGAGCGGCGCGGACACAGTGGAAAGGGTCGGCTTACGGTACCAGCCGCGCTAGCGGTACTCGCAGCCCAGGACCCAGCCAACCTCCTCATGAAGCAAGAGGAAGGGAAGGCCACTGCGACTGCAGGCAGATCCAGGTCGGGGACTGGTGAGTACAGGACCCCCTTGGAAAAGGAGGGAGAGGGGGAGTGAGAGTTCCTGGCCCTTAGGGATATGGATTCCTGGGACCAGCCAGTACAGGAACTGGATGTTACTGCTCGCTTCCCTTTCCCCTCCCCAGTACAAAGCTGCAGTCCTGAGGAAAGACAAAGCAATGTTTATGCATGTATACTATTTCTCTTGTCTTTCAGAAACCCCCAGCGGTACCCAGGAGGCCTCAGTACAACCTCCTGCCGCGACAGGGAGTATTTCCTCTAAAGGATGTGGGAACTGCGGGGATAAACTCCCTAAAGTCCCACTCTAAGGCCCTTTGCTATAAATGTATAAACAATTTAGCAGGGCAAGAGGCTTCTGCAGTGATGAAAAAGTTCCTTGCATCTATGCAGACGGAAAGGCTGGCAACAGTTAAAACTTTCCGTAAAGCCGCTGGACAGTCAGCAACCCAAGGTCCTGACACAGAGGAGCTTACCCCTAGAGAAGGCACATCTTCCCAAGTAAGCCTCTTTACAGGGGGACCCAGTGCTCTCTTCCCACCCTCACAACCACCTCCTCTAGAACAGGTAGAGGAAGCAGAGGAAAAAAGGGGGAAGATAGAAAGCCTAGCCAGATCTGGTCACAGCTCAGAGGGGGAGTTGGATATAGAATCCTTAAGCCAGTCTCAGGAGGAGATAAGACTAAGGAGACACCTCTTCGCTGTAGAAGATCTGTATGGACTCTTACAGGCTATATATGCCACAGAAGAGATTCCAGAAACCCCTAAAATAACCTCAGCATCAGGGTCTATAGGGGGCTAAACAAAAAAAACAAAAAAAAAAATCTGAATCCAGGGTGTTCCCACTCCATCAATCCCTTAAAGACGTATGCCCCGTACACGCGATCGGTTTTCATGCCCTTAAAACTGCCATTTTAAAAAATGGCCCTGAAAAATTATCGTGTGTATGCTCCAGAGCATTTTTAACGACGTGAAAAACGGCCATTAAAAATTCCGGACGTGCTCTCTTTTTTCACGTCGTTTTTCATGTCGTTTTTTTTAACGACGTGAAAAACGATAGTGTGTATGCTTTAACGACGTGAAAAAAACGCGCATGCTCAGAATCAAGTAAGACGGGAGCGCTCGTTCTGGTAAAACTAGCGTTCGTAATGGAGATAACACATTCATTACACAGTAACGGACTGAAAAGCGCGAATCGTCGCTCAACAAACTTCACTAACATGAAGGGTGGCGCCATTCGAACAGAACTTCCCCTTTATAGTGCCGTCGTACGTGTTGAACGTCACTGCGCTTTGCTTGATCGTTTTTTTTAATGATGGTGTGTACGCAAGGCAGGCTTGAGAGGAAACATGAAAAAAAACGAGGAGAAAAACGTCGGTTTAAAAAATGAGATTAAAAACGATCGTGTGTACGGGGCATTAGTCTTACAGGAATGGAAGGAGCCTGAAAGAAGGATTGTCAGACAAAAGATTTGGAAAAGGAGATTTCCCTTTAACCAGACTGACTAAGAGACATTTTATTTTTTTAAGCTCCCCTTAGCGGCAGCCTGCGTAGCCAGGAACACAGATTCCTGGGTGGAGAAGCTTCCCATATATCCCAGGGAACTGAATCAGAGGATGTCATTGATTCCCTGACAGTCATAGGAAGAGTTGTTGCTTATCTTGCAGATGCTGCTATTGAGTCCGCAAGAGCTTCAGCTAAAACGGGAGCCTTAATCCGGACAGCTCTCCTAGCTGAATTGATTAAGGCCTGGGAAGGAGATATGAAATCTAAGGGTAAACTATGTGGCCTTCCCTTTCAGGGTTCACTGCTGTTTGGCCAGGGCCTAGACGATGTTCTGTCAAGGTCATCTGAAAAGTTTTAAAAAGAGTCTAAGATTAGAGTGGGGGGTCGACTGTCCCACTTTGTTCCTCGTTGGGAAAAGGTTGCGGACACCGTTTACATTTGCCAGATCCTGCGAGAAGGTTATCGGTTGGAATTTCTGGCAAAACCCCCCTCTATGATCACTCTGACACACCCCCAGGGATGCCCTAAAAGGATCTTCCCTCCTGGAAGGTATCCAGGAATGGGTAGAACAGCAGGTGGTGGTACCAGTACCAAAAGAACAACGATACCAAGGATTCTATACCCACGTAATTGTTGTTCGCAAACCATCAGGGAAGTACCAGCTAATAGTAAACTTAAGAAACCTGAACAGGTATCTGGAATACAAAAAGTTTACTATGGACAGTATCTACTCGGTATGCAAAAACCTCATGAAAGAAGACTTCATGACGACCTTGGTCCTCAAGGATGCCTACCTGCACGTGCCAATTCACGTGGAACTTCAGGCATACTTGAGGTTCGCAGTAGTAGTCAAAGGAGAGATTTTTCACTGGCAATTCAAAGCCCTCCCATTCGGCCTAACAGCCAGTCCAAGGATTTTTACAAGAATCCTAGCAGAGGTAGTAGCCTTTCTACATCTCCAGGGTATATCTCTAATTCCTTACCTAGACGATCTGCTGATCTCCGGACACTCTGCCCCCCAGGTCAGGTTAGATACCAACAAAGCAATTTCAGTCCTGAAAAACCTGGGTTGGATAATTAATACAGAAAAATCCTCCCTTGAATCAGAACAGGTCAAGACCTCTCTGGGCTATATAGGGGACACCAGGCTGCAAAAGCTCTTCTTACCAGAAGACAAAGTGACAAAATAACTTCGTTAGTAGGGGATCTGATAATACTTCCCTTCTGGAATGTGATGGGGTCTTTAAGAACCCTAGGCCTGATGTCGGCAAGTATACCAGCAATAGTCTGGGCACAACTCCACTCAAGCACGTTCCATTTCTTCTTCCTGTCCTCATGGGACAAAAAGGAGTCCTTGGATCAAGGAGATACTGCTAACCCCTCAGGTCATGTCCTCCCTGGAGTGGTGGACAATCCCCAAGAACCTGAAAGGAGACCTTGGGCCCAGTAGAATCCGGTAAGGGTCACCACCGATGCCAGTTCCTGGGAGTGGGGAGCCCACCTAGGAAGAGAAAAAGCCCAGAGGCAATGGAACAACTCAGTCGGATGTCATCCAACTACAGGGAGCTCAAAGCAGTAGGGGAAGCCCTAAAAGTTTTTCAGAAAAACATCACGGGCACGGAGGTTCAAGTAAGCTCCGACAATGCCACGGTGGTAGCCTACCTGAGTCTCCAGGGAGGCACCAGGTTGAGACCCCTGTTAGAGCTATCCAAAGAGATTCTGGATTGGGCAGAAGGAAAGGTTCTCTCCATTTCTGCCATCCACATAAAGGGGATAAGCAATACCGAGACAGACTTCCTCAGCCGTCAGGCGATAAGGCAAGGGGATTGGGAACTAAATCCCGAGGTATTTCAAAACCTGGTACAGTGCTTTAAAAATCCGGAAATAGACCTGTTTGCCAACCGGCGAAACAGAAAAGTAAAGAGATATTTCTCAATTTCCCAAGAGAAGGAATCAGAAGGTCTAGATGCACTGACTCAGACCTGGAATTACAGGTTGGCATACGCCTTCCTGCCTTTGATTCAGCGGGTCCTTCAGAAGCTCAGCAGATCTCCAGGTCAGATCATTCTGATAGCACCCTGGTGGCCAAGGAGAGATCGGTTTGCAAGCCTGAGATCCATGGCAGTAGTGGAACCATTGAAGCTCCCGTACAGGACAGATCTTCTCAGACAGGGGCCAGTACTACGCCCAAGACCAGAATTTTTCAAGCTGACGGCCTGGTTAGTGAGCGCCAGATCCTGAAACGTAAAGGCTGCTCAGAGAAAGTAATAAGTACCCTTCTTCTGAGTAGAAAACTAGTGACTAAAAAGATTTACTCAAAAGTTTGGAAGACTTTCTGCTCCTGGGATATAGAAAGACAGATGACCTCCACTTCTGTTCCGGTTATCTTGGAGTTTCTCCAAGATGGAGTAGACAAAGGCTTAACAGTCAGTACCCTCCGGGTTCAAATAGCAGCCCTCTCAGTCTATCTTGAGAAAAGACTGGCAAAAGAGGACCTCATTAAGCGTTTTTTTCTGTTAGCAAGGGAAAGAGTTTTCCCCGGTCCTTTTAAAGGTGGTTTTCCACCTTGGGACTTGACTACGGTGTTAGAGGCATTATCTAAACACCCGTTTGAACCTATAGAAGAGGTTCCCTTTAAGTTTCTAACTTTAAAAATAGCATTTCTGTTAGCTATTACTACAACCAGGAGGGTAGAGGATTCGCAGGGACTGTCCATGAAGGAACCTTTCCTACTGGTACAGCCAGACAGTCACCCTCAGAGCAGATCCCTTGTAGCTACCAAAAGTGGCATCCTTATTTCATAGGACGCAAGACATAATATTGCCGTCCTTTTGTGATAAACCAAAAAATGAGAGCGAAAATACATTTTATTGTCTTGATGTAAGAAGGTGTCTCCTTACCTATCTAGAAAGAACAAAAAGTTTTAGGAGATCTAATCATCTACTCATTTTGTACACTGGACCCAGGAAGGGACTTCAGGCCTCTAAAACCTCAGTTTCCAGATGATCAGAGAAGCTATCTCTAGAGCTTATGAATGCTCTGGGAAGCAAGCACCAGCTAAAGTCAAAGCTCATTCAACCAGATCACTAGCAGCTTCCTGGGCTGAAAAAGCAAGGGCCTCCTGGGAACAAATCCGCAGCACGGCCACCTGGTCCAGTCAACATACGTTCCTGAAGCACTATCGTGTGGAAGTGTTGTCACAGCAAGACTTGGCTTTTGGCTGGAAGGTCCTACAAGCTGTGGTCCCACCCTGAAAGTAGGCCTGTGGTTACTTGATTATCCGCTCAGGTGTGCCGTCCTGGAAGGTGATGGGAGAAAACCTACGTTAGACTTACCGGTCTACGAACCTTCCAGGACGGCAGGCCTACTTCCCGCCCTATGTGGAGGGAAAAATAAGCTAAACGCTAGGTGGTAAGTACCTAATATGGAGCTATGTCCCTTGTGAACCAGTTTGGGATTACTTTATTGCATACTGGGGATCAAGGGGAAGGGTGGGGCCTTATAACAAGCTGTCAATTGATTGTGTTTCCTGTAGGGAGGAGCCCTCATCTCTCAGGTGTGCCGTCCTGGAAGGTTCGTAGAAATACCGTTACCGGTAAGTCTAACGTAGGTTTTCATATCCATCATGGCAGCGCCTGTTAGCGGACATCCACTCACGTGCTGCTGCCACATACCTCACCTTGTGTCACTGCCACATCCCTCACCTTGTGTCACTGCCACATAACCAGCTGTCCCATTAAAGTGAATAGGACTGTCGGTGAGTCAACAGAAGGTCAGAGGAGGCGCTGCTGCAGGACAGAGATGAAAGTTGCTCTTTAAAAATTATGATTTAAATTGAGTTGATTTAAATCAAGCCTTTTTACTAATGATTTAGGGCCGGGTTCACACTGGTACGACAAACGCTCCGACATTGGGAGGTCATGTCGAATGACGTTTAAAAATCAATGTTTCCCTATGGGAGCCGCCTTAACTGGTCCGACTTTGAAAATGCTCACTGCACTACTTTGATCCTACTTCAGCCCATTGAATATCACTGAAGTCGCCGTCTTGCCTGATCCAACTTTGGCATGCGACTTGTGCACTAATGATCTTGAGGGGGAACTCCACGCCAAATAAAAAAAAATGGCATGGGTTCCCCCTCTAAGGGCATACCAGGCCCTTCGGTCTGGTATGGATTTTAGGGGAACCCCCCTACGCTGAAACAGTGTGGGGGTCCCCCCAAAGTCCATACCAGACCCTTATCCGAGCACACAGCCCGGCCGGTCAGGGAAGGGAGTGGGGACGAGCGAGCGCCCCCACCACCCCAAAGCTTCTTGTCCCCATGTTGATGAGGACAAGGGCCTCTTCCCGACAACCCTGGCCATTGGTTGTCAGGGTCTGTCTTTAATAAGGGGTCCCCCAGATCCCGGCCCCCCACCCTATGTGAATGAGTATGGGGTACATTGTACCCCTACCCATTCAACTGGAAAAAAAAGTGTCCAAATATAAACACTACACAGGTTTTTAAAGTAATTTTATTAGGCAGCTCCGGGGGTCTATTCCTCCCTCTCCGGCTCTTCTGCTTCCTCCCCTCTCCGGCTCTTCTGCTTCCTCCCCTCTCCGGCTCTTCTGCTTCCTCCCCTCTCCGGCTCTTCTGCTTCCTCCCCTCTCCGGCTCTTCTGCTTCCTCCCCTCTCCGGCTCTTCTGCCTCCTCCCCTCTCCGGCTCTTCTGCCTCCCTCCCTCCCTCCCCTCTCCGGCTCTTCTGCCTCCCTCCCTCCCCTCTCCGGCTCTTCTGCCGCTCTCTTCAGTTCTCCCTCTGTCCGGTGTCTTCTGCCGGGTCTCCCCTGCTATCTTCTGCTCTTTTTGCCTGCTCTTGCCCGGTCTTCTCCGTTGTCTTCTTCTCTCTTATCTTCTTCCAAAGTTGACACAACGCTCTCTCCCACTCTAATGCGTGGTGTGCCACTACTTATATTGGCATGGGACGGGGTCACTGCGTGATGTCACCCGAAGGCCCCACCTCTTATGACGTCGCCGCCCTGGCATGATGGGTGGTGACGTCATAAGAGGCGGGCCTCCCAGGGACCCTGCCCCATGCCAATATAAGTAGTGGCACACTGCTCACCGGACATTAAAGCGGGCGAGAGCATCTTGTCAACATCGGGAGAAGAAGGAAGAAGACAACGGAGAAGACCGGGCAAGAGCTAGCAAAAGATAGTGGAGGAGACCTGGCAGAAGACCCCGGACAGAGGGAGAAGGACCGAAGAGAGCGGAGAAGAGCCGGAGAGGGGAGGAGGCAGAAGAAATCGGAAGAGACCCCTGAAGCTGCCTAATCAATTTACTTTACCTGTGTATAGTGTTTTTTTTTTTTTCTTTACACTTTTTTCCAGGTGAATGGGTAGGGGTACAATGTATCCCATACTCATCCACATAGGGTGGGGGGCCGGGATCTGGGGGCCCCCTTATTAAAGGGGGGCTCATAGATTCCGATAAGCCCTCTGCCCACAGACCCTGACACCCCATGTTGAGGGCATGCGGCCTGGTACGGTTTAGGAGGGGGGCACTCTCTCGTCCCCACCCCCTTTCCTGACCGGCCTGCGTGCTCGAGTAAGGGTCTGGACTTTGGGGGGACCCCCACGCCATTTTTTCGGCGTAGGGGGTTCCCCTTAAAATCCATACCAGACCGAAGGGCCTGGTATGCTCTTAGAGGGGAACCCATGCCATTTTTTTTTTTTTTTATTTGGCGTGGAGTTCTTCCTAAACATTCATACCAGACACAGTGCCTGGTATTGTCGGGGATCGAAGTCTGATCCCTGTTCATTGAAGTTGGATGCATGTCGGACTTCAAGTCGCAGGGCAAATTCGGATCCAAAGTAGTACGACTGTCGTGTCGTACCAGTGTGAACCAGGTCTAAATCATGATTTTTAAATCAAATCCACCCTGATCACAAATGTTTTATGAAGCAGGCTGGGTTCACACTTGTGCGACACGACAGCCGTCCTACTTTGGATCCAACTTTGCCCTGCAACGTGAAGCCGACATACGTCCGACTTTCAATGAACGGGGATCCGACTTGGATACCCGCCAACGCCAGGCACTGTTTGGTATGAATCCTGAGCCGGAACTCCACGCCAAATTTTAAATAAAAAACCGGCATGGGTTCCCCCTCCAGGAGCATACCAGGCCCTTGGGTCTGGTATGGATTTTAAGAGGAACCCCTACGCCAAAAAAAATGGCATGGGGGGTTCCCCCAAAATCCAAACCAGACCCTTATCCGAGCACGCAACCTGGCAGGCCGCAGGGGAAGGGGGGGGGACGAGAGAGCGCCCCCCCCCTCCTGAACCGTACCAGGCCGCATGCCCTCAACATGGGGGGTTTGGTGCTCTGGGACAGGGGGGGCGACCTGCGGCCCCCCCACCCCAAAGCACCCTGTCCCCATGTTGATGAGGACAGGGCCTCTTCCCGACAACCCTGGCCGTTGATTGTCGGGGTCTGCGGGCGGGGGGCTTATCGGAATCCGGGAGCCCCCCCTTAATAAGGGGGCCCCCAGATCCCGGCCCCCCACCCTATGTGAATGAGTATGGGGTACATCGTACCCCTACCCATTCACCTGGTGGAAAAAAATGTCAATAAAAAAACACACCGCTTTTTAAAGTAATTTATTACACAGCTCCGGGGGTCTTCTTCCGACTTCGGGTGTCTCCGGTGTCGTCTCCGCGCTCTCCGGTTCTTCTCTCGCTCTCCGTTTTTTTCTTCCTTCTTCCCGTCATCTCGTCCGGCTCTCCGTTGTCCTTCTGCTGGCCCCTTCACTATCTTCTTCCAGCTCTTTTGCTAGTGGAGGGGCCGGTCTTCCCGTCGCCGTCTTCTTCCCTCTTCTCCGCCTCGATGTTGACTCGTCGCTTCCTCCCGCTGTAATGCTGGCTGTTCGCTCCGCAACGATTTATATAGGCTTCTCATGACGTCAGTCACATGCTCCCATGACGTCACAGTCAAATGCTCCAGGGCCACCCATAGCTTGTGACTGTGACGTCATGAGAGGCCTATATAAACCGGAGCGCACCGCATACCCAGCATTACAGCGAGAGGAAGCGACGTGTCAACATCGAAGAGGGAAGAAGGCGATGTAGAAGACCGGGCCCCGCTAGCAAAAGAGCTGGAAGAAGATAGCGGAGGCCCGGCAGAAGGAAGAAAGAACCGGAGGGCGCAGAGACGACACTGGAGACCCCCGAAGTCGGAAGAGACCCCCCGGAGTCGGAAGAAGACCCCCGGAGCTGTGCAATAAATTACTTTAAAAACCTGTGTGTTTTTATTGACATTTTTTTCCACCAGGTGAATGGGTAGGGGTACGATGTACCCCATACTCATTCACATAGGGTGGGGGGCCGGGATCTGGGGGCCCCCTTATTAAAGGGGGCTCCCGGATTCCGGTAAGTCCCCGCCCGCAGACCCCGAAAACCAACGGCCAGGGTTGTCGGGAAGAGGCCCTGTCCTCATCAACATGGGGACAGGGTGCTTTGGAGTGGGGGGGGCGCAGGTCGCCCCCCCTGCCCCAGAGCACCAAACCCCCCATGTTGAGGGCATGTGGCCTGGTACGGTTCAGGAGGGAGGGGGGCCGCTCTCGCCCCCCCTCTTCCCCTGCGGCCTGCCAGGTTGCGTGCTCGGATAAGGGTCTGGTTTGGATTTTGGGGGGACCCCCACGCAGTTTTTTCGGCGTAGGGGTTTCCCTTTAAAATCCATACCAGACCCAAGGGCCTGGTATGCTCTTGGAGAGGGAACCCATGACGTTTTTTTATTTAAAATTTGGTGTGGAGTTCCCCCTCGAGCAGCAGATCACAAGTCGCATGCCAAAGTCGGATCATGCGAGACTGCGGTCCGACTTAGATCCGACTTCAATGATAGTCAATGGGCTGAAGTCGGACCAAAGTAGTACAGGGAGCATTTTCAAAGTCGGACCGACATGTGTCGGACCAGTTAAGATGGCTCCCATAGGGAAACATTGATTTTCACACGTCATGCGACATGAGCTCCCAATGTCGGAGCATTTGTCGCCCCCAGTGTGAACCCGGCCGCAAACGCATCTCTTCCAGCATGGCAAGCTCTGTTAATTGCTTTCACCTGCACCTAATCTAATCACCATTTAGTTTTCACTTGCACCAGCACTAGACTGGAAGACCCAGGGATTGTAAGGTTTCTTCAGAGGAGGTGTCAGTTTTTAGCCTACAGACAGAGGTCATATATTAACCTGTTCAGTACCATGCGGCTTGCCTTAGTTTCAAAGCATCAAACATCTGACACTGGAATGTAAAGATTTATTCTACTATAGACCAGTGTTTCTCAACTCCAGTCCTCAAGGCACCCTAACAGGTCATGTTTTCAGGATTTCTCTCCGATGAAACAGCTATGGTAATTACTAAGGCAGTGAAACTGATCAAATCACCTGTGCAAAATAATGGAAAGCCTGAAAACATGACCTGTTGGGGTGCCTTGAGGACTGCAGTTGAGACACACTGCTATAGACTATCTGTACAGACCAACAAATGACACAATGGATCTACATTCATTGTACATCCACAGATGAAAGGCTAAATTTACAAGGCCTTTTAAAGAGGAACCACAGTCTGCTCACATAATTTGTAATAAAAACGTCCTTGCCATTCTGAAGCTTCCCTCCAATCACTTTGCATATTTTATATATACTGTGATTCTGTACTTGCCAAATATGCTGCAGAAATCTCCATCCACCAAGTCTGGATGCAGCCATTTTAACTGTGGCAGCTGAAGCTGTTGCATGTTCACTTCCTGGATTTGCAGACACACAGAGGCACGCCTCCAGCTTTGCAGCTCTCATTTGGCCCTCTTATAATTCACCCCCCTCCCTGGCACACACTCACAAGAGAGAGCGAGCTGTTCATTATGTCTTAAGCCTAGGCTAATGACCAGGCAAGAAACAGGAAGTGGGCTGTATAAGGTATTTACTGGCTGAAAATAAATGTTTTACTATCCAATATTAACAAGGGCAGAAGATTTAATAGATGGAAAAAAATGACTGAAGGTCTGATTTAAGGAGGATTCGGGTTGGGCTTTTCTTTTTCTTAATATCTTTGCTACTCCTAGTGATTAGGAAGATCATTCAGTACTAAGTAGCACTAATTTTGATATTCCCATGGGTCCAAAAAGGAGCTAGGTCTCCCCTCTCAAGTCTATGGCAGTCGATTTTACAGCATTGTCTGGGTTTATTATCACAGCGACCAATGTTCCATCTGATTTCTCGTCTCTTCTGCCTGATGGGCCAGAGGCTGAGCGAAGGATTCTCGGGAAAGCGCATGTTTGGAAAGGGGGATTACTACCCTTCTCTTTAGCCGTAAAGTGAATACCAGGAAGCTAAACCTTAGTTTCACACTGGGGCCACGGCCGCGTTCGGGTAAAAGCGCTACTTGTTTTAGCAGAGTTTTACTGCTGTTTAAGCAGCGCTTTTTGGCCGCTAGTGGGGTGCCTTTAACCCCAAAGAAGGGGTTAAAAACTCCTGTGTTGCGGTGCTTCGGAAGCGCTTGTCGGGCGCTTCGGAAGCGCTGCCCATTCATTCCCATGGGCAGGGCATTTTGGGATTGCTTAATACAGTGCTCCCAACCCACCCCAAAGATGCTGCTTGCTGGACTTTTCGGAACCTCCTGAGTGCAAAAAGTCACACTTGAATGAATGGGAGGCAGTTTTCAGGCGCTTAGCAGAGGCTTTTTGCGGTGCTAAAGCGCCTGGAAACTGCCCCAGTGTGAAAGGGGTCTTAAGGTACAGGCGGTGGCCCTTTTGGGTTTCTGGAAATTGAGAGAGAGAGAGAGTTGCCGATGTCCTCGGCTTTGTGGTGGTATATCTGAATGATGCCTGCAGCTACAGACATCATTCAGATATCGTCATTTTCAGCCGGCGATTCCCTACACCATGGATATGCAATTAGCGGACCTCCAGATGTTGCAAAACTACAAGTCCCATCATGCCTCTGCCTCTGGGTGTCATGCTTGCTGCTGTCAGAGTCTCGCTATGCCTCATGGGACTTGTAGTTTGGCAACAGCTGGAGGTCCGCTAATTGCATATCCCTGCGGCCTACACCATAAGAACGATCATAGCGGCTGGTCAGCCGATTGATCGTTTTACGGGAGGTGAGAGGGGACGCCGCCCTCCGGTGCTTCTACCGACTCACCGTTGCGATCCGTGAGTCGGATTAACTTCATATTTCACATTATGCAAAAAAATTGTCTAACTGTTTTTTGTTTTTTTTAAAAGCATGAAACTGTTTGTTTTTTTTCCCCAAAAAAACACGCATTTGAAAAATTTCTTGCGCAAATTTCAATTTGCGATCAAGATAAAAACTTGCAATGACCGCCATTGTATTCTCTAGGGTCTCTGCTAAAAAAAAACATATATAATGTTTGGGGGTTCTATGTAATTTTTTAGCAAAAAAATTATGATTTTTACATGTAGGAAAGAAATGTCAGAATTGGCCTGGTTGGCAAGTGGTTAATTACAGTATCTAACAAAAGTGAGTACACTCCTCACATTTTTTTGTAAATATTTTATTATCTTTTCATGTGACAACACTGAAGAAATGACACTTTGTTACAATGTAAAGTAGTGAGTGTACAGCTTGTATAACAGTGTAAATTTACTGTTCCCTAAAAATAACTAAAAAAACAGCCAATAATGTCTAAACCGCTGGCAACAAAAGTGACTATACCCCTAAGCGAAAATGTCTAAATTCGGCCCAAAGTGTCAATATTTTGTGTGGCCACCATTATTTTCCACTGCCTTAACCCTCTCGGGCATGGAGTTCACCAGAGATTCACAGGTTGCCACTGGAGTCCTCTTCCACTCCTCCATGACGACATCACAGAGCTGGTGGATGTTGGAGACCTTGCGCTCCTCCACCTTCAGTTTGAAGATGCCCCACAGATGCTCAATAGGGTTTAGTTCTGGAGACATGCTTGGCCAGTCCATCTTTACCCTCAGCTTCTTTAGCAAGGCAGTGGTCATCTTGGAGGTGTTTTTGGGGTCGTTATCGTGTTGGAATACTGCCCTGCGGCCCAGTCTCCGAAGAGAGGGGATCATGCTCTGCTTCAATATGTCACAGTACATGTTGGCATTCATAGTTCCCTCAATGAACTGTAGCTTCCCAGTGCCGGCAGTCCCAGACCATGACACTCCCACCACCATGCTTGACTGTAGGCAAGACACACTTGTCTTTGTACTCTTCACCTGGTTGCCACCACACACGCTTGACACCATCTGAACCAAATAAGTTCATCTTGGTCTCATCAGACCACCGGAAATGGTTCCAGTAATCCATGTCCTTAGTCTGCTTGTCTTCAGCAAACGGTTTGTGGGCTTTCTTGTGCATCATCTTTAGATGCACAAGATGCATCTTTTTTTTGGGGACGACAGCCATGCAGACTAATTTGATGCAGTGTACGGCGTATGATCTGAGCTTTTACAGGCTGACCCCCCACCCCTTCAACCTCTGCAGCAATGCTGGCAGCACTCATACTTCTATTTCCAAAAGACAACCTCCGAATATGACGCAGGAGCGCGTGCACTCAACTTCTTTGGTCGACCATGGGAAGGCCTGTTATAAATGAAACCTGTCCTGTTAAACCGCTGTATATGGTCTAGGGCACCGTGCTGCTGCTCATCTTCAGGGTCTTGACAATCTTCTTAAAGCCTAGGCCATCTTAATGTAGAGCAACAATTCTTTTTTCAGATCCTCAGAGTTCTTTGCTATAAGGTGCCATATTGAACTTCCAGTGACCAGTATGAGAGAGTGACAGCAATAACACCAAATTTAACACGCCTGCTCCCCATTCACACCTGAGACCTTGTAACACTAACGAGTCACATAACACTGGAGAGGGAAAATGGCTAATTGAGACAAATTTGGCCATTGTCACTTAGGGGTGTACTCTTTTGTTGCCAGCAGTTTAGACATTAAAGGAGAAGTCTAGCCTGAGCTTTTTAGGCTACAATTAGTTTTGCACTCCTATGACCCGTTTTCAGCAGAGAGCGGTCTGAAGTCCGCTCTCTGCTGAGGTCACTGCAATCAGTCGAGGTACTGCGTCATCCCAACTTCAGAAGTCTGGATCCACCAGCTGCCTTGACTGATGGCAGTCTCAGTGAGCCGCTGAGACGGCCTCTCCCTCAGCGCTCCAGTGAGCGTGGAGGAACAGAGCAGGAGAGATGCTGACTGACAGTTTTTTTTTATGATTCAAATGAAGATTTATTTGATTATTCACTATGGTGTTTTATGATATGTAATTTTTTGATATGAGTGCAGTTCCTTTTCATGTAAAAATATATATTTTTTTCAGACATTTTCCAAAAAATTACAACTTCAAAAAACTTGCCATGCCTTTTACTAAATACCTTGAACTGACTACTTTCCAAAAAAAGGGGTAATTTGGGGGGCTGGGGTTTGTACTGTCCTGGAGTTTTTGGGCCTCAAGAAATTATAGGGTGTCAGTACATCAGGATTGATCAATTTTCAGATATTGTACATAACATAGATTGTGGACTCTCTAACTTATCTACAGACTAAGTAATAAACACTTATTTGGGTTATTTTCACCAAGAAAATGCAGCAGAAGAAAGATTATTAATTTGCAATATTTTATAACAAAGAAAAATGTGTTGTGTGTTTTTTTGTTGATTTAGCAAAAATAAAAAACCCAGTAGTAATTAAATATCACCAAAAAAAATTCTTTTTGGTACAATGTTTCATGACTGCCCAATTGTCACTCCAGTGTGACAGTGCTGAAAGCTGAAAATTGGCCTGGGCAGGGAGGGAGTAAAAGTGCCCGGTCTTGAAGTGGTTAATTATGGACCAGTGCAATCTTTAACCACTTCAGCCCGGACCATTTCGCTGGCAAAAGACCAGAGCACTTTTTGCGATTCGGCACTGCGTCGCTTTAACTGACAATTGCGCGGTCGTGCAATGTGGCTCCCAAACAAAATTGACGTTCTTTCCCCCCCCCCCCCCCACAAATAGAGCTTTCTTTTGGTGGTATTTGATCACCCCTGCGTTTTTTTTTTTTTTTTCCGCTATAAACAAGAATAGAGCGACAATTTTGAAAAAAATTCTATATTTTTAACTTTTTGCTATAATACCCCCAAAAAATCTATTAAAAAAATAAACATTTTCACAGTTAAGGCCGATACGTATTCTTCTACATATTTTTGTTAAACAAATCGCAATAAGCTCATGTTTATTGGATTGCGCAAAAGTTATAGCATCTACAAAATAGGGGATAGATTTATGGCATTTTTATCATGTTTTTTACTAGTAATGGTGGCGATTTGCGATTTTTATCGTGACTGCGACTTTGTTGGACACATCGGACACTTTTGACACATTTTTGGGACCATTGTCATTTTTAAAGCGATCAGTGCAATAAAAATGCACTGATTACTGTGAAAATGGCAGTGAAGGGGTTAACCACTAGATGGCGCTGACGGGGTTAAGTGTGACCTAGGGAGTGCTTCTAACTGTAGGGGGGATGGGCTGTGTGTGACACGACACTGATTACCACTTCCGATTACAGGAAGCTGTGATCAATGTCCTTGTAACTAGGAAGACTGGGGAAATGCTTGTTTACATCAGCATTTCCTCGTTCTTCCTCACCGTGAGACGATCGCGGGTATCAACATGGACATCGAGTCTGCGGGACCCGTGGTCGGGCGCCCGCGTCCACAATGCCGTTTTTTAAAGGGGACGTGTGTATATGTATATGTGTGTATATATATATATATATATACGTCCTTCTGCCTGCCCGTGCCATTCTGCCGACGTATATAGTCGTGCGATGGTCAGGAAGCGGTTAAGCAAACCAATACATTGCCAACAATCCAAATGCATCTTATGCCCGTCCATTTCAGTGGAAACCGGTCACCATGAAAGAATTTTAAGTTTTTCCTGAACTTAAACTTAATATAAAAAATCCACACACCCTAATGATCAAATGGCACTCTATACTTCTATTATGCCCTGGTCACGCTTTGTGATGATCATGAGGCTTTTACACTTTAATGATGTCACTGTGTCCTCCTCTAAATTTATGCTGCTTACAACAAGCTGTCTAAAATTCGGCCACTCATCCATTTTTCCAGTAAGTGTTCCGAAATTTATACTCCCGACCAAAAATATTGGTGTCGTCCATTTTATCAGCAGGCTGGGCATTGAGCAGAACATCCCCAGTAAACTGGCCAAATGTGGGGTGAAGTTTTTTTATTTAACTTAATTTTTCCCAAAAATCCACCATGACTCTTACTAAATCCCTCAGGCCTCTACTTTCCAAAAAGCGGTCATGGGGGTAAAATTTGTACTGTCCTGGCATTTTAGATCCTCAAGAAATTAGATAGTCAGTACATCAGGATTGATCAATTTTCAATTACAGTATCTCACAAAAGTGAGTACACCCCTCACATTTTTGTAAACAACATTTCTCTTATCGTCCATGGACTGACAGCTCTCATACTGTTTACGTGTGGGTATATGTCCCTGCTTGCAGGAGCAGACCTAGGCAGAATGTTAGACGTTAGAAACATTCTAGAACAAAACCAGAGCTGAACAGCCCCGCCCAGGGGGGCGGTCCCTCCAGACATTACCCTCCCACTTGCAGCTAGCAGCCTCAGTTTTTTTTCTGCCTAGCAGGAGAAGACGTGGCTTTCTCAGGAGCCAGTCTCCTGGAAGATTTTACTTTTAATTTTTATTCCTTTTGGGAATTTTATTTTATTTTTGAGACCTTCAATCAACTGTCGGCTGGGCAAAAGGGTGGGTACACTGGTATCCTCGTAGTCTTCCCTGTCCCACCATCAAGCGTGCTGATCCTCACCTTGTGTGCGTGAGACTCAGTTCACGACATGCCCCATGACTCCAGGGGTTGGCCGGGTTGCTTTTAGCTCCCACGGTCCTCTCAAGATTGAACAGTACCTGACTGACTGTATCTCTCGCGGTGGACCGGGCCGACGGCTACGCAGTACTGCTCTGTGATAGTTCTGTCTGAAACAAGCCAGTGGGTCCCTCTGGGACAGGTAAGTAGTCTCTCCTGCTACAGGTGAGTACATGCTGGCTGTGTTTCTTTATATGGGGGGTTTCTCCCTGTCTCCCCGCCCCTGTTATGCTGCTCTCTGCACCCTGTACTGGTGCTGTGCTGTGTGGGGGTGCTTGGGGGTCACTCTGGCCTGGCTGGGGGCGCTCATGTCTGTTTTAATGGCCCTGGGGCAGTGTTCTGGTGTGTGTTGTACCCACTGTTGTGGAGTAGTGGTTTACATGCATGCTTAGCAAAGCTAAGCTTCACAGGTTCAGTTCCTGAGTGGGGCTGTTTGTGTTCAAACAGCCGCCCCAGCGCTTGCCGTGCCACAGCCAGTGAGGGCAGGAGCTCCTGCCTTGTGGTTAGTGAACGGACTGGCATGCAGAACCTCACAGGTTCAATTCCACATGGAGCAACCACTAAACATGTGTGCCATTAGCGCTGTGAGGTATTTAAAAAAAAACGCGCTCGGCGGCCATTTTGCTGTGGATCGAAGGCGCAGTAATGTATGCGGCCGGCGGCCATTTTCTTGAAGCCACGGCGTTTTTGCTTTCCGTTTGGGCCTCTATCGGCCGCTGCTGCGGCGCGAATCTCACAATCTCCTCACAGTCCAGTCTCCTCACTCTCCCCATGCTTCACCCGCGCGGCAGCGCGGTTTCATACAGCGGAATGAGCGGTCCTTACAGGGGTTGGTGAGTACTCTGGGCATCCCCTCCTCAGCTTCAGCATAGCCAGTGGGTGGACTGTGTTACTCACTATGATAGTGTTTAAAAGTCTCAGAGGGTGGCAGTATGGAGTCTAGTTCACCTGCTTCTCCACACTTGTCTGAGGCAACTGGCAGTGCTCCTGCACCTGCGGTCCCTAGCGACTAGTTGTCGGCAGTCCTGGAATTATCCTTGTCAGGATGGAAGCGGTGTGCGAGCGCAAGGGAGCTGTAAAGCGCCCCCTCCCCACACATCCTCCTGTAGGAGAGTGCTCTGTCTCAGATATGGGCCTAGCTATTGGTGCTCAGGACCCTAGCTCTGAGGATTTTCATGTTTTTGAACAGGATATTCCCTGTGAGGAAGACCCCAGTTCTGAAAAACTGACAGGGTGCTTGTAAGTGAACTCATTGATGCTGTGAGGAACACTCTCAAGCTGAATGTTGAGGCTGAGGAACCTCGGGTAGAAGCTGTCTCCTTTTTGGTTCCTTTAAAGCCGTTTATTCAAAAAGGTATTTTCCATATGTGCCTTTTTTTGATACATTCATTGACTAAGTCTGGGATAAGCCGCAGAAGACTTTGACGGTCCCGCGGTGCCTAGCCATGAGGTACCCCTTTAAGGAGGACCTGGTTAAGAAGGGCTCTCCCCCCAGTGGTCGACCCCCCCGGTCGCCCGTTTGAATAAGGCTACCATGCTCCCAATGGAAAGGACTCCTGAATTTAAGGATCCCACTGACAGGAGGTCAGAAGTGGTGAGTAGAACTATGTTTACCTTATTGGGGTCTGCCTTGCGCCCTATAGGGGCGGTGACACTTGTGTCTCAAGACACTCACAGGATGGGCAAAGTTTTTGCACCAGACGGTTTAGGAGCATAATCTCCCTCCTGAGACCATTACCCTGGCTCACCAACTGGCGCAGGGTTTAGTCTCTGTGTGCGATGCCACTTTGGATGCGGCCTCTTTAATTTCTGGGGCCTCTATCTGCTGTGGTGCTGCGTCGCCTTATCTGGCTAAAATGCTGGTCAGCCGACCTAGCTTCCAAATAGCTCCTGGCTGACTTGCCCTTTAAGGGCGGTAGACTGTTGGGGCCGCCCTGGATGCCATTATTATGGATGTCACAAGGGGTAAGAGCACCTTCCTTCCTCAGTCTGTTATGGAAAAAGGAGCCCCACCGTAGGCCGGGCCCTTCCTTTCCGGCAAAGAAGAATGAGTTTCTTCTCGTCGGTCAGAATCCACGGGTAAGCCCTCCCAGACTGGAAAAAGTGCGGCTGGGGGACATAAGCATCCCTGGGTGCGTAAGCCTACCAAGCAAGCTCCCAAGCCCACCGCCGCATGGAGTCTTGCCCCTGCCCGACTCTGGGGTGGGGGGACGTCCTTGCAGGTTCACGATTCGGTGGACCTCCCGGATCTCCGACCGGTGGGTGTTGCGAGGTGGTCACCTCAGGATACAGGATGGAATTCCGTTCCTGGCCCCCAGACAGATTCTTTCCCACAATTCTCCCTCTCCTTCCTGCCCGTCGGGCGGCCCTCTTAAGGGCCGTACAGGATTGATCAGGTCCGGAGTGATTGTGCCGGTTCCATCACAGGAGAGGTTGTTCAGGGTTTCTACTCGAATCTGTTTGTAGTCCCAAAAGGTGGACGGGGGTTCGGCCAATCCTGGGCCTCAAGGCCTGAATGCCTTTGTGATGGTGCAAAAGCTCCGCATGGAATCCATTCGCGCGGTGTTCGCTACACTCCATCAAGGGGATTTTCTGGCATCCTTGGACATCAAGGCCGCCTACTTGCATGTTCCGATCTGCGCACGTCAACAGTAGTTCCTGCGCTTGCGATCGGCGAAGACCACTATCAATTGTGGCTCTTCCCTTCGGCCTAGCCTCGGCACCAAAGTTTCTTTATCGTACACCACGGGACACAGAGCCAGTCATTACATAATGGGTTAAGGGTCACCAGCGGTGATTGGACACTGGCACAACCAATAGAAGACAGTTCCCCTCCATATAACCCCTCCCATCAGGGGAGTACCTCAGTTTTTTCGCCAGTGTCGAAAGGTGTTGGACGCGTTAGGAGGTGCTAAAGGAAAGCTCTGCCAAAGAGACCCTCTGGGGGTAAAAGAGCTATGCTTTCGGACCCATCCAAGACGCCTACAAAGTTAAGCCAAAACTGGATGGGATCCGGGCCTCACCCATGAGGCGTCGCCTGTAATGTCTCTCTTCGGAGGACTGGGCTCTAAGATCCAGCACTTTCGCTATTTCGCTAAAAGTCCTGGTAAGAGTCTTATACAAGGCCCAGGGGAGAGGTATCCTTTAAATAGGAACCTATTTCTTTTTCGTACATCACGGGACACAGAGCGACTTAGTCATTACTAATGGGTTATATAGATTACCTTCAGGTGTTGGCACTGGCCAATTCCAGACCGGAAGTACCCTCCCCTATATAAGCCCCTCCCACCCGGGAGCACCTCAGTTTTTTGCCAGTGTCTAAGGTGTTGGCCAAAGAGTAACATGTGTTTTCACTGGGCTTGCGTACAGGTTCTTTTGGGCCTTAGTAAGCTGTTCCGGATCCCACCAAAAAAGCTTCATAGCTAAACGGTCGGTACCCGGGCCTTGCAGCAGAAGAGCAAGGTTTTGCCTGTAATGCTTCTCTTAGGAGGGCTGGACCCTGGGATCCAGAGCTCTGGTCATACCCACGACCAAGATGTTGTCTGTGCAGGGTGCTATACAGGTCCAGGGGAGTGGAATCCTTGGGAACCCGGTCCCTGAAGGTTTAATTAAAATGCCTGCCGTGATAGGTGAAGTTTGGACTTCTGTGGACCAAACAAAGTCCTGCGGCGGGGATCAGGTAAGTGGGGACCCCCAAGCCTAATTTGTCTTTCTGTCTGTTACCTAACGGTATTCCCGCTAAATATCTGTGTTTGCCTATAACTACTGAAAATGTAAAATTTTAATAGTAGTCAAGAAAAAAAAAAAAAAAAACAGGGACCGCGGTACCTGTGTTAAACCACTAGAGGCCGCTGTAGTCCATTTTTCTTGTCATGTGGATCTTTGGTTTTCTCAAGTCAAAAGATCCAGGCAGCTGGTAAGTTTCTCTGTGGGAATCCACTTCCTCTGCCCTGTTGCTGCGCTCATCCACCGCACAGGCCCTCCGGCAAAAAGGGCCCTGGCTCCTAGTCCCCTGTTTGATTTCGAAAAGGGCGCCAATGGCGCATGGGCGCGCGCGCGGGCGCGTGCACGCGCCTCCTATGAAAAAAAGGGGCGGGGCGGGTGGATGACGCTCGATGCGCGCCGCGGCGCTTCTGCGCATGTGCGGGCGTCCCAGCATGGTTAAAAGACACAGTACAAGTGTCAGCTGCATGCAAACAGAGCTAGCAACAAACAGTGGCACACAGAGGCGGTTGATGCAGGCATCCCCATAGAAAGGCACTTTAGTGGACACCAGCTGGTATATAGCAGCACCTGTGTTAGACTATTACCAGCAAAATTGGTGTATGACGACGGGAATACCTCAGCTTTGTGCTTAAAGGATATGTCGTCCAGACGCTCCGGAAATAGATCTTCCAGGAAGCCAAAGGGGTCTCCATCGGGCTCTGAGGATATTGGGCATGCTTGTACTGCACCAATCTCCCCTGAGAATTCAGAGGTCAGTAGCCGTAGAAACCCCGCAGGAATGCCTGGTGCTGCGGCTGTCCCCAGTCCACCTGCTCCTGTATATATAACAGAGGAGGTTTTATCCTCAACTCTGGGAGGATTGGAAGAGAGATTAACAGCATTGATCGCTGCTTCCCTGTCTCAGGAAAAGCGCGTCCGATCTCCGTCTCCTCCTTCAGAGTGCCTGTTAGTGGAGGAACAGCCCCACACAGAGATCGACCTACCTGAAGGGGATCAGGATGAGGTTGATTCAGTTATGGAGGAATCAACAGTGGAAGAACCTTTCTCAGCTTCTCAGGCTGAAAGATTATGGGTTCAGTCTCTGACTAATATGGTCCGATCAGCATTTAAAATGCCTCTGGCGGAAACACCATCCACTACGGTTTCCTCGCTGGGGTCGCTAAAAGCTCCCCAGGCTGTCTGTTCCTTCCCAATCCACCCTTTATTAGAAGGGCTTATTTACCAGGATTGGGAGCATCCTGATAAAATATTTGCTCCCCCCAAGAGATTTCCGGTGATCTATCCCATGGAGGATAAGTTCATAAGAAAATGGAGGGTCCCTACAGTGGACGCAGCCATCTCTTCTGTTAACAAATCACTGACATGTCCAGTAGATAATGTTCCAATGTTCAAAGACCCAATAGATAAAAAATTGGAGTCTTTACTAAAATCTGCTTTCTCTACAGCAAGTATGGTGACACAACCTGCGGTAGCAGCGATTGGAGTCTGCCAAGCAGTGAAAGATCAGTTGAAACAAGTCTTAAGGGACTTACCAGATCAGCAGGCTCTTGCCCTAGCTGACCTGCCTAGAGCCTTGTGTTTTGCGGTGGACGCCATAAAGGATACAATCCAACAGGCCTCCCGCTTTACGCTGTCTGTAGTACATATGCGTAGGCTTCTGTGGCTCAAAAACTGGTCTGCTGAAGCTCCCTGTAAAAAACTGCTGGTTAGCTTCCCATTTCATGGAGAACGCTTATTTGGAGAAGATCTGGACAAATATATCCAGAAAATTTCTGCCCGTAAAAGTTCACTCTTACCGGTTAAGAACAAGGGTAGAAGTCCTTCTTTTAAGAGGCCTACTTCTCCAGTCCCGGGCACATCGGCTGTGAAGCAGTTCCGACGGCCTCCGCGGTCAAATTCAGGGGGCAGAAATCAGGGACAATCACAGGGTAACAAGAAGCCCTGGATCAAGAGAGGTACAAAACCTCCCCCCAAGGCATGAAGCGTTGCCCCCACTCAATCGGGTGGGGGAAGACTTCAGTTGTTCACAGAGACCTGGCGGGACACCATCAGAGACAGATGGGTGCTCTCCGCAGTAAGTCTGGGATACAAGCTGGAGTTAAAAGGCACTCCTCCTGCCCAATTTATGAGGTCAAACGTGCCAAGAGATCCCCAAAAGAGAGGATCCCTCCTTCTGGCACTAGAACAACTATTGCTCCAAGGTGTAATCATGAAGGTTCCCCTGGAAGAAAGCGGATTCGGGTTTTACTCGAACCTTTTCACAGTCCCCAAACCAAATGGGGACGTGTGGCCCATATTAAATCTAAAAGGGCTAAACAAGTTCCTAAATATCAGGACTTTTCGGATGGAGTCGATCCGATCGGTGGCCACCGCCCTACAAGGGCAGGAATGGCTAGCCTCGATCGACATAAAGGATGCTTATCTGCATATTCCCATCTTTCCGGCCCACCAGAAATTTCTACGCTTTGCAGTAGAAGGGCGCCATTTTCAGTTCAGAGCCTTACCTTTCGGTCTGGCCACAGCACCACGAGTGTTCACAAAAATTCTGGCCCCATTATTGGCCAATCTAAGAACACAGGGTGTAACGATAATGGCATATCTAGACGACCTGCTACTAATAGACCACTCAGTGGAAAAGCTGGAAGTAGCTATTCACAAGACAATCGAGTATCTGGAATATCACGGTTGGATTATCAACCGGGACAAGTCGGCTCTAAGACCAGTCAAAAGTCTGGAATACTTAGGGCTAAGGCTGGATTCAAATCAGAGAGATTTTCTTACCTCCAGAGAAGGTGTCGTCTTTAAAAGATTTGACCCACTTAGTGGGTACAAAAAGAAAACCATCCATACGCCTCTGCATGAGGCTGCTGGGAAAGATGGTGGCTTCATTCGAAGCGGTACCCTACGGTCAATTCCATTCAAGGAATTTGCAAAGGGCCATACTGTCAGCCTGGAACAAAAAAGTTCAGGCTTTAGACTTACCAATGTCCCTGTCCCCTTCCGTTCGCAAGAGCCTCCATTGGTGGTTGGTGCCCCAGAATCTGGAAAGAGGGAAACCCTTCAGTCCGGTTTCTTGGAAGGTGGTCACTACAGATGCCAGCCTCATAGGCTGGGGGGCAGTACTGGAGCAATGGTCTCTCCAGGGCAAGTGGTCAGAAGCAGAAAAGGCCCTGCCCATCAATCTCTTAGAGATACGAGCAGCCCGGTATGCCCTAGTAGCATGGACATCCAAACTCCAAGGGTCCCCTGTCAGAATTCAATCAGACAATGCCACGGCAGTGGCATATATCAATCACCAGGGTGGCACCAAGAGTCGTGCAGCCCAGAGGGAAGCAAATTGCATCCTGGAGTGGGCAGAAAAATATGTCCCAGCCATATCCGCGGTTTTCATCCCAGGAGTGGAAAATTGGAGAGCGGACTTTCTAAGTCGCCAACAATTATGCCCGGGGGAATGGTCTCTTCACCCCGAGGTTTTCCAGGCAATATGCCAGCGGTGGGGAACACCGGATGTAGATCTGCTAGCATCCAGATTCAACGCAAAGGTGGACAGATTTGTGTCTCGCACAAGGGATCCCCTAGCTTGCGGCTCGGATGCCCTAGTGTTCCCTTGGGATCAGTTCGAGCTGATATATGCATTCCCACCGCCACAATTGTTACCGCGATTACTCCGCAGAATCAGGGTAGAAAAGAAACCAGTGATTCTGGTGGCTCCAGCGTGGCCCCGAAGGGCATGGTACGCGGAGATTGTAAAAATGTCCGTGAGGAGTCCTTGGACCCTCCCACATCGTCCGGACCTGCTGTCGCAGGGACCGATATACCACCCTTCCTTACCAGCCCTAGGTTTGACGGCCTGGCTATTGAAGCCCACATTCTGAAAAAGAGAGGGCTCTCTAATTCTGTGGTATCTACCATGATCAATGCCAGGAAACCGGTATCCAGGCAGATCTATTATAGGATCTGGAAAGCATACATTACGTGGTGTGAGGCCAGGAAATGGCATCCACGTAAGTACGTGATAGGGAGGATTTTGGACTTCCTACAGTGGGCTGTAGATAGGAAGCTTGCCTTGAGTACTATCAAGGGTCAGATTTCGGCCTTGTCAATATTTTTTCAAAGGCCCTTGGCTTCGCATTCACTAGTCAAAGCCTTTATACAAGCAGTGATGCGTATTAGCCCTCCGGTTAGTATTCCCATATGTCCTTGGGACTTAAACCTGGTTCTGTCGGTTCTACAGAAACAACCGTTTGAACCATTACAACACATTTCCTTGGTTCTTCTCACCAGGAAATTGATTTTCTTAGTAGCCGTTTGTTCGGCTAAAAGAGTATCGGAATTAGCCGCCTTGTCCTGTAAGGAGCCATATCTGGTTGTCCATAAGGACAGAGTAGTATTACGTCCTCATCCAGCCTTTCTTCCTAAGGTGGTATCGAGGTTTCATTTGAACCAAGATGTGGTTCTTCCTTCTTTTTTCCCCAAACCTAGCTCGGTAGAGGAAAAGTTATTACATTCTTTGGATGTAGTAAGAGCAGTTAAAGCTTATCTAAAAGCCACTGCTCAGATACGCAGAACGGATTCTTTATTTGTTCTGCCGGAAGGCCCCAGAAAGGGTCAGGCAGCATCAAAATCTACTTTAGCCAAGTGGATTCGACAGGTCATAATACAAGCCTATGGCTTGAGAAAGAGACCGCCTCCGTTCAAAGTTAGGGCACACTCCACAAGAGCAGTTGGAACTTCATGGGCAGTGCATCACCAGGCCTCCCTGGCTCAAGTATGTAAGGCCGCAACATGGTCTTCGGTACACACGTTTACTAGGTTCTACCAGGTAGACGTTAGAAGTCAGGAGGATGTCGCCTTTGGGCGCAGTGTGTTGCAGGCCGCAAAAGATCCTCATGCCTGATGGCGCCCAGCTTATGTATCCCTCCCCTCATTTGGCATTGCTTTGGGACGTCCCATTAGTAATGACTAAGTCGCTCTGTGTCCCGTGATGTACGAAAAAGAAAAAGGGATTTTTATAACAGCTTACCTGTAAAATCCTTTTCTTGGAGTACATCACGGGACACAGAGCTCCCACCCCTCTTTTTGGGACACTTATTGCTTGGCTACAAAACTGAGGTGCTCCCGGGTGGGAGGGGCTTATATAGGGGAGGGTACTTCCGGTTTGGAATTGGCCAGTGCCAACACCTGAAGGTAATCTATATAACCCATTAGTAATGACTAAGTCGCTCTGTGTCCTGTGATGTACTCCAAGAAAAGGATTTTACAGGTAAGCTGTTATAAAAATCCCTTTATCCCTGAAGGTTGGCACACATAGCCCGCCGTGAGGGGTGAAGTTTGGTATCTGTCTGAAAAATTTTCAGCAGAAAAAACCTGCGGCGAGGATAAGGTAAGATTAGAGGGTCCAAAACTAGGTTATGGACCTTTCCAAAAAAAAAAAAAAAAAGTGGATGTCTTCTCTTTTTCCACCACTGGGGGGAGTAAAGAGCTGAATGTACTCACCTCACTCTGTTCAGTGTCGGCTTCGGCGAAGTACACTGCTCGTCCCTCGCTGCTGAGCTTGCTTGGGCACCCCGCTCCTCCTTTCGGTGGCCGACCAGACACCTGCAGATGCAGGTAAGTGGGAAGGGTTGGGGAGTCCACCCTCACTGTGGCCACCGCCATAGCGCTAAAGAGCCGCACGCTTTATCGGAGGGGGGGGCCGAAGGCGTGCGCGGGCACGTAGGCGCACGCAGGCACGTAAATGGCGCCAAATTTAAAAGTCTGTCAGTGTGCAGAGCACTGCAGCATCAAGCAACCTCATTTGTTCTCTTGTTCCTGGCAGAGAAACACAGCAGCTATACAGGGACGTAAGACTCCATGTGGTTGGACTGGGTACTTCCTAGAAGACATCCATGTTTTGCATAGCTGTGTGTTAAAAGTTGCATGCTTAATGTAAATTGCTAAACTAAGCACGGTTGTGTATACATTTAGGTACCTTGTATTTTGTCTAAACAGTAAGCCTTCCAGGGGAAGTAATGCGGACAAAAAGAGATAAAAAAGCACCGCTGCCTGAGACAGGAGGCTCTAGCTGTGCTGACTCGGTACCTTCCTCTCCTGTGTTGCCAAATGCACCTGTGCAGGATGAGCCATTACCTCTGTCAGGTATGGCGGCTTCCCCAGTGAAGCCTGGGCCTGCATATGTCACTGAGGACACTGTCAGCAGCCCTAAATAATCTGGAGGAGAAAATTGCTACTTTGATTGCTAAGTCCTCCAAAAAGGACAATAAGCGAAGCAGATCTCCTCCTCCAGTGTTGGACCTCCCTTCAGAAGTACCTGAGGAGGAGGAGGATGAGGAGGAGGCTACATCAGCAGAAGATGAGGAGTCAGACGGATCAGGGATATCGGATGAGCCTTTCTCGGTATCCCAGATTTTGAAGTCACAGGTACAATGCTATGCAGGAACAGTGCGATCTGCATTTAAGTTACCCTCTTCGGAGGTAACGGAATCACCTGTCTCCTCCCTAGGGTCATTAAGATCCCTGCAAGGTGCATGCTCCTTCCCGGTTCATCCGTAATTAGAGGATTTAATGTACGCAGACTGGCAACATCCAGATAAGCGTTTCTCACCTCCAAAAAAGTTTAACATTCTTTATCCTATGGAGGAAATTTTTTTAAAGAAATGGAGCCTGCCTTCGGTAAATGCGGCTATTTCTTGTGTAAATAAGAACCTGACATGTCCGGTGGACAATGTACAAGTGTTTAAAGATCCTTCTGAGAAGAAGTTGGAATCCCTACTGAAATCCTCCTTCCTTTTGGCCGGCTCAATTACCCAACCTGCGGTAGCAGCGGTTGGTATGTGTCAGGTCATCAGCTAACAGGTAAAGCAGGGGCTGAAGGAGCTGCCTTCAGAGCAGGCTAAAAATTGGGAGAATTTGCCTAAAGCCTTATGCTTCACAGTGGATGCCATGAGAGATTCTATCATACAGGCATCACGCCTTACACTCCAGCTGGTACATATGCGCAGGGTACTTTGGCTTAAGCATCGGTCAGCGGAAGCCCCATGCAAAAAGCTGTTGGCAAGTTTCCCGTTCCATGGCGAACGCCTATTTGGGGAAGATTTAGAAAAATATATACAGAAGATATCAAGTGGTAAAACTACACTTTTACCTGAGAGAAAGAAAAACAAGAGGCCTTGTTTTAAACGCTCGCTCTCCCCAGCTCCCAGGAAATCTGACTCCAGCCAGTGGCGACGGCCTTTTCAGCCGCCCACGAAAGCCAAGGGACAGGCTCAGAAGAACAAGAAGCCGTGGGGTGCAAGAGCTAATAAGCAAGCCCCCAAAACCTCTCTGTGAAGGGGCGCCCCCGCTCGGCCGAGTGGGGGGAAGGCTTCGTCAGTTCTCAGCGACTTGGCGGACAGAAACCCAGGACAAATGGGTGGTATCCACAATATCCTCAGGGTACAAACTGGAATTTCGAGAGATCCCATCTTCTCAATTCCGAGTTTCAAGAGTCTCCAAGGATCCACAAAAAAGAGGATCCTTCTTCAAAGGTTTGAATCACTTAATGGCTCAAGGGGTGGTTACAGAGGTACCCCAAGAAGAGCAAGGTTCAGGTTTTTACTCAAACCTCTTTGTGATTCCAAAGCCAAATGGAGATGTCAGACCCATCCTGGATCTAAAATCCCTAAATCGGTTTCTGAACGTTCGCCATTTTCGAATGGAAACGATCCGATCCGTGGTCGCCACTTTTAAAGGGCGGAGAATTCAGGAGGGATTGGATCACGCGGTGCACACTACAGTAGGATACCTGGAGCATTTAGGATGGATTATAAACTTACAAAAATCCTCTCTCCAGGCCCAAAGAAGGATAGTGTACCTGGGCATGATCATAGATACAGCCCAGAACAGGGTATACCTGCCAGAGCCAAAGATACAGTCTCTGAAAGACCTGATCCGCAAGGTCAAAGCAAGCAAGAGGCCGTCCATTCGCCTTTGCATGAGACTATTGGGGAAGATGGTAGCCTCCTTCGAGGCGGTCCCTTACGCCCAGTTTCATTCGAGACGGCTTCAATGCAATATTTTAGCCTCCTGGAACAGGAAGAGCCAAGCTCTGGATATACCCATGCGCCTGTCCTCACAAGTACGCCAAAGCTTCAAGTGGTGGCTAGAAGCCAAGAATTTACGGAAGGGAAAGTGCTTCCTCCCAGTGTCCTGGAAGGTGGTATCTACGGATGCCAGCCTATCAGGTTGGGGTGCAGTATTCGAAGAGGCTTCTACCCAGGGAACCTGGGCCAAGACTCAAGGGATCCTGCCCATCAATATACTAGAGATCCGGGCAGTATATCTAGCCCTCAAAACCTGGACATACAGGTTACAGGGATACCCAGTTCGGGTTCAATCCGACAATGCTACTGCAGTAGCTTACATCAATCACCAAGGAGGCACTCGCAGTCGGGCGGCCCAAAGAGAGGTGAACCGGATTTTTGCATGGGCAGAAGAGCATGTACCTTGCCTTTCTGCAATCTTCATTCCGGGGATAGAAAACTGGCAAGCGGACTACCTGAGTCGTCAGCAGCTGCTACCAGGAGAGTGGTCTCTCCACCCCAAGATCTTTCAGGCCATGTGTCTGAGATGGGGAAACCCAGATGTAGACCTGCTAGCTTCCAGGTTCAACAAGAAATTGGACAACTTTGTGTCCAGAACGAGAGATCCTCTAGCCTACGGGACAGATGCTCTAATAACTCCTTGGAATCAGTTCTCACTGATCTATGCATTCCCTCCGATCCCTCTTCTGCAAAGACTGCTTCACAGGATCAAGAAAGAGGGAATACCAGTAATCCTAGTAGCCCCAAATTGGCCCAGGAGGCCTTGGTACGCCGAGATCGTAAAAATGGCGATAGGAAGGCCCTGGAAGCTTCCACTTCGACACGACCTGCTGTCACAGGGTCCAGTATTCCACCCTTCCTTACAAAGGCTAAATTTGACGGCCTGGCTGCTGAGACCCACATTTTGAAAAAGAGAGGGGTCGCTGGTCCGGCTCTTTCTACGCTCATTAATGCTAGAAAGCCAGCCTCCAGACTCATCTATCATAGAGTCTGGAAAGCATACGTTTCCTGGTGTGAATCCAGAAGTTGGAATCCTCAGAAATATGAAATAAGCAGGATTCTTGCCTTTTGCCAGTTAGGAGTGGATATGAAATTAGCCCTTAGCACCATCAAGGGTCAAATATCGGCTCTATCAGTCTTCTTTCAGAGACCATTGGCATCTCATTCCCTAGTTCGGACATTCATTCAGGGGGTACTGAGGATAAATCCTCCAGTCAGGTCTCCCTTGTGTCCATTGGATTTGAATTTGGTATTGTCAGTGTTGCAAAAGCAACCTTTTGAACCTATTCGCCATATTCCTTTAATTATATTAAGTAGGAAATTGGCCTTTTTGATTGCTATTGCCTCCGCTAGGAGAGTATCAGAGCTAGCAGCTCTTTCTTGTAAAGAGCCTTATCTAATTTGTCACAAGGACAAAATTGTACTACGACCCCATCCGGCCTTTCTACCTAAGGTGGTGTCGGCTTTTCACTTGGATCAAGACATTGTTCTGCCTTCTTTTTTTCCAAACCCGCGGACGGCGGGGGAAAAGTTATTACACTCTCTAGATCTAGTGAGAGCGGTAAAGGTGTATCTGCAAGCAACCGCTCAGATACGTAAAACAGATGTCTTGTTTATTTTGCCAGATGGTCCCAAGAAGGGCCAAGCGGTATCAAAATCCACCATTTCCAGGTGGATTAGACAGGTAATTGTTCAAGCCTATGGTCTAAAGAACAGGACTCCTCCTTTTCCTGTTAAGGCGCACTCTACCAGGGCGATAAGTGCTTCATGGGCAGTGCATCACCAGGCTTCAATGGCTCAGATCTGTAAGGCTGCAACTTGGTCTTCAGTCCACACATTTTCCAAATTCTATCAAATAGATGTGAAAGGACATGAGGATTCCGCCTTCGGGCGAAGTGTGCTGCAGGCAGCAGTATAGGGCTTCTGGTCCGCAAGCGGCCTGTTTGATCTGTGTCTCCCCCCCTTCATATTGAGCATTGCTCTGGGACGTCCCATTATGTAATGACTGGCTCTGTGTCCCGTGGTGTACGATAAAGAAAGTAGGATTTTTATAACGGCTTACCTGTAAAATCCTTTTCTTGGAGTACACCACGGGACACAGAGGTCCCCCCTTCTTAAGGGAACCTTACTGCTTTGCTACAAAAACTGAGGTACTCCCCTGATGGGAGGGGTTATATGGAGGGGAACTGTCTTCTATTGGTTGTGCCAGTGTCCAATCACCGCTGGTGACCCTTAACCCATTATATAATGACTGGCTCTGTGTCCCGTGGTGTACTCCAAGAAAAGGATTTTACAGGTAAGCTGTTATAAAAATCCTACTTTTTTTTACCAAGGTGCTTGCTCCGGTTCTAGCCTTGCTGAGACAGCGAGGCATTGCTATTATGGGCTATCTGGACGATCTTCTTCTAAGAGCAGACAATGGCTCAGAATTAGAAGAAGTGTGACTATTGTCAGTCAGACCCTTAGGGACTTCGGGTGGCTCCCGAACATTCAGAAGTCGGTTCTGGTCCCGGCTCAGCATTTGGAGTATCTCGGTCTGATCCTGGACTCCATGGAGGCGTAGGTATGCCTAACCCTGGAGAGGTTACTGACTTTTCAGTCTGTAGTGCAGGTCCTGACGTCTTGGAAATGGTCGTCAACCCGTTTTTTGCATGAGAGTCCTGGGACTCATGAGGGCCTCGTTCGAGGCTGTTCCGTATGCCCAATCACACACACAGGCATTACAGTAAGAGATCCTGTCCACTTGGGACAAATCCCTGTTGTCCTTGGATCTTCAGATCCAGAGGAGTCACCCACTCAGGGCGTCTCTGGCGTGGTGGTTGGGGTCCCCGGCTCTTCGGTCCGGGAAGTCGTCCCTCCCCATCCAGTGGACGGTGTTCATGACGGATGCCAGCCTGACGGGCTGTGGTGGAATCTGGGGAGTCCTGTCAGCCCCAGGGCTTTGGACTCCGGACGACGCCCATTTACCGATCAATGTTCTGGAAATACGGGAAATCCGAATATGCCTCCCACGTGGTCTCTATCGGCCGTCTACATTCAAGCGTAGACAATTGGCAGGCGGACTATCAGAGTCGCCAGACGCTGGACCAGGAGAGTGGACCTTACACCTGGACATGCCGGATGTGGTCCTGAGGGCCTCTCGGCTCAATCGTAATGTGTCAAGGTTTGTGGCCAGGTCCAAGGATCCTTGGGCGGATGCCTCTGATCCGTTGGTGGGCCCCATGGGGTCATTATCACCTGATAGCTGTTATCCTCCGCTACAGCTGCTTCCTCGCCTGCTGCGCAGGGTTGTGGCCGAAGGGATTCCGGTGATCCTCTTGCGCCGGGTGGGTCTCGGTGTCATTGGTACTTGGTAGGTATTGAAAGCCAGGTGCTGAGAGTCCGAGGTCTGTCGGATTCGGTAATTTCGATCATGTTCAGGGCACGGAAGTCTTCCGCTTGAAAGATATATCACCGTACCTGGGAAGCTTACATCGCTATGTGCAATGAGCTGGACTAGCGTCCACGGACGTATTCCGTCCCCAGTATCCTGCGGTCCTTGCAGCGTGGTGTGACCCAAATGCTTGCTTTGAGTACCATTAGGGGTCAGGTTTCGGCCTTGGCCGTTTTCCTTCAGCAACCGCTTGCGGGTCATTCCTTGGAAGCACCTTTGTGCAGGGGGTTCGCCATGTGCTCCCTCCTGTTGAAACCTCCTCTCCCTCCTCGGGATTTGAATTGGGTGCTCTCGGTTCTCCAGGAACCTCACTTTGAAAATATCAGAGATATTCCCCTCTTGACCTTTTCTCAGGAGGTGGCCTTCTTAGTGGCCATTACTTCTGTCAGACGGGTGTCTGAGTTGACGGCCTTGTCCTGCAAGTCGCCCTATTTGGTCATCCATAAGGATAAGGCGGTGTTGCGTCCGCGACCTTCCTTTTGCAAAAGGTGGTCTCCGGCTTTTCACCTACATGTGGACATTGTCCTCCCGTCCTTGTGTCCTCACACATCGCATTCCAGAAGGTTTGCGCTTCACACATTTTATGTGGTGCGTGATATGACTCACTAGCTGTGTCTGTCTCCGGTCCGAAACAGGGCCGAGCGGTGTCGTCGGCCACTTTTTCTAGATGGATCAGACAGACTGTTATACAGGCCTATGCCATTAAGGGGGTGGCCCCTCCCTTTCCGGTTACGGCACATGCCACCAGGGCAATTGGTGCTTCCTGGGCCTTCCGACATCAAGCGTCGGTTGCACAAGTGTGCAAGGCGGCGACCTGGTCGTCCGTTCATGCCTTTTCAAAATTCTATAAGGTTGATTTGGCTGCATCTTCGGATGCTTCCTTCGGCCGCAAAGTGTTGCAGGCCGCTGCTTAATGTTGCAACTCCTCCGTTGAGGAGCTCTGCTGGTTTGGAGTGAAGTTTTGGTTGTTCCTTGACTATTTACTCCCACCCTTTTCTTATACTGCTTTGGGACGTCCCACACGTAAACAGTATGAGAGCTGTGTCAGTCCATGGACGATAAGAGAAAATAGGATTTTTGTACTCACCGTAAAATCAGTTTCTCTGACGTCCATGGACTGACACAGCACCCACCCTTCTTTTAAGGTTTGTACTGCTTTGTTACAAACTGAGGCTGCTAGCTGCAAGTGGGAGGGTAATGTCCGGAGGGACCACCCCCCTGGGCGGGGCTGTTCAGCTCTGGTTTTGTTCTCGAATGTTTCGAACATCTAACATTCTGCCTAGGTCTTCTCCTGCAAGCAGGGACATATACCCACACGTAAACAGTATGAGAGCTGTGTCAGTCCATGGACGTCAGAGAAACGGATTTTACGGTGAGTACAAAAATCCTATTTTTTCTTGACCACACTGAAGAAATGACACTACATTGTAGCAAAGTAGTGATTGTACAGCTTGTATAACAGTGTAAATTTGCTGTCCCCTCAAAATAACACACAGCCATTAATGTCTAAACAACTGGCAACAAAAGTGAGTACACCCCTAATAGAAAATGTCCAAATTGGGCCCAATTAGTCATTTTCTCTCCCTGGTGTCATGTGACTCATTAGTGTTAGAAGGTCTCGGGTGGGAATGGGGAGCAGGTGTCTTAAATTTGCTGCTATCGCTCTCATACTGATCACTGTAAGTTCACAATGGCACCTCATGGCAAAGAACTCTGAGGATCTAAAAAAAATTGTTTCTCTACATAAAGATGACCTAGGCTATAAGAAGATTGCCAAGACCCTGAAACTGAGCTTCAGCATGGTGCCCTAGACCATGCAGTGGTTTAACAGGACAGGTTCCACTCAGAACAGGCCTCGCCGTGGTCGACCAAAGAAGTTAAGTGCACGTGCTCGGCGTCATATTCAGAGGTTGTCTTTGGGAAATAGATGTATGGGTGCTGCCAGCATTGCTGCAGAGGTTGAAAGGGTGGGGGGTCAGCCTGTCAGTGCTCGGACCATACGCTGCATCAAATTGGTCTGCATGGCTGTCGTCCCAGAAGGAAGCCTCTTCTAAAGATGATGCACAAGAGAACCTGCAAACAGTTTGCTGAAGACAAGCAGACTAACCACATGGATTACTGGAACCATGTCCTATGATCTGATGAGACCAAGATAAACTTATTTGGCTCAGATGGTGTCAAGCGTGTGTGGAGGCAGATTTCATCTCCAAATACGGAAAGGTTTCTTCACAGTAAGAGATGTGGAATAGACTCCCTCCAGAGGTGGTTCTGGCCAGCTCAGTAGATTTGCTTTAAGAAAGGTCTGGATAATTTCCTAGATGTACATAATATAACTGGGTACTTACATTTATAGGTAAAGTTGATCCAGGGAAAATCCGATTTGTCTCTCGGGGGATCAGGAAGGAATTTTTTCCCCTGCTGTAGCAAATTGAAGCATGCTCTGTTTTTTTTTGCCTTCCTCTGGATCAACTGTGGGTATATAATTGGGTATATGGGATTGTACGATATTCTTTATTTTATTTTTATTTATTTTTTATGGTTGAACTAGATGGACTTGTCTTTTTTCAACCTGACTAACTATGTATGTAACTATGTAACTTCGTTGAGGGAACCATAAATGCCAACATGTACTGTGACATACTGAAGCAGAGTATGATTCCCTCTCTTCGGAGACTGGGCCGCAGGGCAGTATTTCAACATGACGACCCCAAACACACCTCCAAGACGACCACGGTCTTGCTAAACAAGCTGAGGGTAAAGGTGATGGACTGGCCTAAACCCTATTGAGCATCTGTGGGGCATCCTTAAACGGAAGGTGGAGGAGCGCAAGGTCTCTAACATCCACCAGCTCCGTGATGTCATCCTGGAGGAGTGTGAAGTTCTGGTGAACTCCATGCCCAAGAGGGGTGGGTGTGTGTGTGTGTGTGTGTGTGTGTGTGTGTGTTTTATATATATATATATATATATATATATATATATATATATACATACATTCTCCACCATATGTAGCCTGGGGGACAGGTAGTAGGTACAAAAGCTCCCTGGGATGAGCAGGCACAGATACCAAGTCCATTGGATCAGTGAAAACACAGTGTTATTTATTTGGTGCTATATACAAAGTCAATGATAGGTGATGTACAGTGTGCAAAAACAAACAGAAGAAAAAATAGCTAAACAAAAAACCCTAGCCGTGTCTCGGCTCTAACTACACAGTATTTACAAGCCCTCACTACCAGGCTGAACAAGCCTACCACTTGCTAGCTTCCACGTCAACTGATTGATAGGTTTTACAAACCTTCTTGCTCTCACAGACCAGCATTGTCTGTGTTTCCCAGGCAGAGCCCAGTCTGTCTGCTCAGGTGAGCTTTTAATTGACCTGGGAGAGAGGACCAACACCTGAACTGGATCCTGGATCAGAGATCCCTGAATGTATATGAAAGGAGCCTGGGAGATGTATAAACTCCGAACAGGACTTTCCCAGGCTCTCTCTGGGACGCTCTGCCACACATCCTCCCCCCTTGTTTCAACGCCAGAGTTGGAACACCTGTAGCCCAACAGGAGTGAACACGGGACAGGGCATCTACATTTCCCATCTTAACACCTGGCCTGTGTTTTACCGTAAAGGAGTGATCTTGTAGGGCCAAAAACCACCGGTTCACCCTCCTATTGGTCTCCTTCTTTTGGGCCATCCATTTCAGGGGAGCATGGTCAGTTATCAACTCAAACAGGTGCCCCAACAAGTAGTACCTGAGCGCGTCCACGGCCCACTTTATGGCCAGACATTCCTTTTCAATGACTGCATACTTTTTTTCATGGTCATTGAGCTTTCTGCTTAAGTACACCACAGGGTGTTCTTCCCCATTGTGTACCTGTGAAAGTACTGCCCCGATACCAACATCAGACGCATCTGTCTGGACCAAAACGTTTTTGGAGAAATCAGGGGAGTATAGGATTGGCTGTGCACAAAGAGCCTTCTTCAGGACTTGAAAAGATTCTTCTGCTACTGGAGACCATTTCACCATTACGGAGTCTTTCCCTTTCATAAGGTCTGTCAGTGGGGCAGCTATAGTTGCGAAATTTGGGATAAATCTTCTATAGTACCCCGCAATGCCAAGAAAGGCCCTGACCTGCTTCTTGTTTGCAGGACGTGGCCACTCCTGGATGGCTTCTATTTTATTCACTTGGGGCTTTGACACCCCGGCCAATAGTGTAGCCCAAATACTTGGCTTCCTCTAGCCCAATGGCACATTTTTTTGGATTTGCCGTAAACCCTTCTTTGAAGAGGGAATCCAGGACAGCCTGGACACGGGGCAAGTCAAACTCCCAGTCAGTGCTATGCACCACTATGTCGTCCAGATAGGCTGCAGCATACTGTCGGTGAGGTCTTAGGGTCCTGTCCATAGCCCTCTGAAATGTTGCAGGGGCATTTTGCAACCCAAAAGGCATTTTCTTATACTGAAACGACCCCTCCGGGGTCACAAACGCAGTCTTTTCTTTGAAACTACCAATCAGGGGTATTTGCCAATATCCTTTGGTCAAGTCCAAAGTGGTCAGAGAACGGGCCTTGCCAAGTCGGTCTATAAGCTAGTCTACCCTGGGCATTGGGTATGTGTCAAATTTTTGTTACTGCATTAAGCTTTCTGAAGTCGTTGCAAAACCTCCAAGTGCCATCCGGTTTTGGGACCAATACAATGGGGCTAGACCAGTCACTATTGGATTCCTCAATAACATCTAGCTCCAACATCCTTTTAACTTCCTCACCGATGTCCTTTCTTCTAGCTTAGGGAATTCGGTATGGTTTGAGCTTGACACGGACCCCAGGTTCAGTAACAATATCATGCTGAAGTCGTGCCAGGCAACTCTGAAAATTTCTCTATTCCTTATCAGGAACTCTCTAGCTTTCTGTTTCTAGGAACATGACAGGGTGTCTGGAATTGTGACCTCAGGGATCAGAGGGGATTCGGTACCCTTAAGGGCTACCGGGAGAGACCTGGCAGTTAATGCCAGTCTATCCTTCCAGGGCTTTAACAGGTTTATGTGGTAAATCTGTTCGGGCTTCCTTTTACCTGGTTGATACACCGTGTAATTGACCTCCCCAACTCTTTCAATTACTTCAAAGGGTCCCTGCCACTTAGCCAGGAATTTGCTCTCAAAAGTGGGAACTAACACGAGGACCCTGTCACCAGGTGAGAAAACACGAAGTTGGGCCCCCCTGTTTTATATCCTCTGTTGGGCTGATTGGGCCTGCAGTAAATGTTCTTTTATCACTGGCATGATTGCTGCAATCCTATACTGCATTTGAGCGATATGCTCAATTACACTTTTGTGAGGTGTCTGCTCCCCCTCCCAAGTCTCCCATAAAGCAGCTCAAATGGAGAGTACCCCATAGAGGACTGGGGAACTTCCCTGATGGCGAACATTAGGTAGGGTATCAGGAAGTCCCAGTTTTTCCCATCCTTGTCAACAACCTTTTTTAACATACTCTTTAATGTCTTATTGAAGCGTTCCACCAAGCCATCTGTTTGAGGATGGTACACTGAGGTTCGCAACTGCGTCACCTTAAATCACTTGCACAGCTCCCTAGTTATTCGTGACATGAATGGGGTACCCTGGTCTGTAAGGACTTCTTTCGGAACGCCAACCCGACTGAACACCATAAACACCTCTTTGGCAATGTTTTTAGCAGACGCAGTGCGTAAGGGAACGGCCTCGGGGTAACGGGTAGCGTAATCCATGATCACGAGGATATGTTGATGACCGCGGGCAGATTTGGGGCGTGGATCCACAAGATCCATGGCAATCCTCTCAAAGGGCACTTCAATAATGGGCAAGGGCACTAACGGACTTCGGAAGTGGGGTTGGGGGGTTGACATCTGACACAGGACAGGATTGACAATAATTCTCGATATTTTTTCGTATCCCAGGCCAGTAAAACCTGCGCAACACCCTTTCAGTGTTTTTTCTCAACCCCTAAATGGCCTCCTAGCAAGTGCCCATGGGCAAGTTCCAACACCACCCGCCTGTATAGCTTAGGGACTACCAACGGTTCAACCACTTCATCATTATGAAAACTAGCGAAACAGGATGTGGGATTTTAAAGGTGCTGATAGACAAAAGTATATAAATCGCAATGACAGTGCTGTATAAAAAATAGAAAAAATATATTTATTGATTACATACATAAAATAGTGATATATATATATACACATATATATGACTATCATAGGTATACACCTACTACCTATCGGTATAAAGTCATAAGGTAACATCAACTGAAAAAATGCGTCTATGAAGATTCTACAGTTTCACCATTAAGGCTTCGTCAGGAATAGACGCATGGATAACTTTTTAATGAAGAATTTTCCAGCTTAAAGGTGTAAGAAAAATTTGGAGACAAAAAACAGCAATTAGAAACAAAAAATAACAAACATAATAAAGCACACTTTAGCACAACATGCATAAGCAGTATCCCGTGGACCCAGAGCTTCCCCTTCATTGAACAGTGCAATTCCCTCACATCCCTCCCCCTACCCACTAGGGTGCCTACCTGATGAGGGCACCAAAGATCTATACTGTGCATCACTGCTCGTCAGCATCTCACCACAATGACCCCGTCCATCATAGCCACAAATCCCATAAGGGAGGATGAAAATATGTTTAGATTCCAATCTCAAAGATATTTGCCTGTAAATATTTAAATAATAAATCACAAATTTAGGACTGAAAGTCCACATATAGGGGTTGGGGGAAGAAAGGATCCGGGTGCAGGCAATTTACTATAGCCACTACTCACCCCCTCCTCTGATATATTATTCAAATTGATGCAGGAGCTCAAGCTTGTCAATAAACCGGATGAAATCAGGTCAAAATAAAATGTTTAATGGGTCCATCTAAACGTTTGTCAATGGCAAAAAAAAGATTTAACATGCTAATTCCATGTCTAATGACAAAATGCTACAAAAATAGGCTCATAAACAAAATAAGTAAAACTTACAATGATCGCTATATATCGCCAAATATGCCGTGCAGTGTTAGCAAAGGCTATATCCGGACCACATCTATGCTTCACGACAAATGTCTAATCAAAAATGACAGACATAAAGTCCACCTAAAGAACAAAAACCCATAAAGGTAAATTTCAAACCCTTTTATAGTTACTTCATTGATGAGTCTAAGAGATGCCCCAATTTCCAGAGTTACCTGTATTGTATGTCCCGTCCGGTTTGAGCTCCCGCCAAAGTCTGAGGACAGCGTGTGCTGTCCACATTTATATACCCCCCCCCGACTGCCCATTGGCGGCGTGTGGCGTCATGCCACAAAGCGAGTCACATGTACAGTGGGAAGCCCTGTATGTGGATAGAGCGCCGGAAGTGAAACACTTCCTGTGCGTCTCACCCATGCGACGCATGACGTCACTCCGCAGGGAAGGTCACGGACGCAATGGGAGCCTGGTCTGTTACTGGAACACAGGAAATGAAAACCTTTCCTGTGCACGCCGTCTGCAAAGAATTACATTTCTTGCAGACATCAGAAACCCCATAGATGACCCGGGATCTGTCAAGGCGATAAGTACCAGTAAGATTCGCAGAACTACCCCACAAATCGCAACAGGCCGGGACCACCCCAAAAGGGGGTGGGCAGACATAGGACCCTGAACATTAAGGTTCAGTCCAAATGCATGCCCCTACGCGTCCGTATGGGAATGCTGGCATGAAGGAACGGGCCATTGTTGTATGGCAAAAGAGATGGCAGTGACCCCACAGACCTATGAAAAGATGAGCAGGGGGGAAAAAATGGCATAACTATCCAAGTCCGATTTCAGTCCAATCCACGGGGTACCGCCACATACCCAGCATGTATGCAAACGCAGCTTAAAAAAATATAAAAATAAAAAAGTAAAAAACACACAAAATATATTACATACAATAAATTACAGCAGGCTGATGTCTTAGCATCAGCCGACTGTAGAACAAAAATACAATCATTCATGTTTTAATGTACATATATTGACATGTAATCACTCGCTCCCTTTAATGGGGAGAGAGAGAGAGACAGTGAGTTTATGAAGTCTTTCCTCAGCAACGTCAGTATCCTAAACCGCCCCTATTGTGGTCCCACCTTCTATGGGGAGTGATGTCAGAGCATCACCACAGGTAAGGCTATGATAGCAGGAAACCCCACGGACCACCAGAGTGAATCCAGGAAGGAAAAGATCACAGGAATGGATGGAGCACATGTCTCTCAAGAATGGAAATAAGAGGTAAGGCATAATATAACACCCAAAAAGGTACCCCTGCTCATAGCCCAGAGATCAACCATCACAAAAAAGGTTTAAAACGAATACCTTCATTGAGACCCGGATGCCGGGTTGCTTGTAATAAGTAAATCCATCTACTTTCGAGTTGAAGCAATTTCTTATCAATTTCACCTCCTCGGTCATGTTGGTATATGCTCAAGCACAAAAAATTTGATAAAATTTAAATCGAAATTATGGTATAGCCCCACATGCCGACTAATCGGCGTCTCCAAAACTCAATGTCATAAAAATACAAAAAAATAAGATAAATAAATTAAATATTATAAATCAAATAAACAATGAACAAAACAGACAATCATCCATTATAATAAACTACAGTTTAAACTTACTCTATACAAAGATATCTTATAATGCTGACAACCCGCCACAGAGGTTATCATGGGTGTATTATCCACCCGGGGTTAGTAGTAAATATGGGTGGTCGAGTATCCGCATATAAATATGTAATGAACCGCACCATCATCCCTGTAATTAATGTGAAAACTAGCGAAACAGGATGTGGGATTTTAAAGGTGCTGATAGACAAAAGTATATAAATCACAATGACAGTGATGTATAAAAAATAGAAAAAATATATTTATTAATTACATACATAAAATACAGTGATATATACACATAGGTAGTAGGTGTATACCTATGATAGTCATATATATGTGTATATATCACTGTATTTTATGTATGTAATCAATAAATATATTTTTTCTATTTTTTTATACATCACTGTCGTGATTTATATACTTTTGTCTATCAGCACCTTTAAAATCCCACATCCTGTTTCGCTAGTTTTCACATTAATTACAGGGATGATGGTGCGGTTAATTAATTACATATTTATATGCTGATACTCGACCACCCATATTTACCACTTCATCATTAGTTTTACATACACGATACAGTAAATTCTCATTACTGCAGAAATATGGAAAACAGGGCCTGTCCCCTGGTTCGACAGGTACCTCATTAATCACCATTACATTTTCCCAGGCCCTGGCAAGGGTAGGGTATTTTCTCTGCTCCGTACCAAAATTTTCCTCATGCACATTAAGATCGACAAACTCTAACCTAGGCTCAGATTCAGCAGACGGTTGTCCAGCTCTACTGGTTGTGGGGACTTCTTCAGGCTCCCTCAGCTCTCCTGCCATAACTGAGAAAGGATCACCCGGAGGGCCCTGAGAGGAGTCCCCTGAACTCACAATGTCGGTAATGGCCATGAGTTCTGGCTCTGTGACTGGGTCGGGACAATCCCACAGTTCCCAAAACTTAGGGAAGTCCCTACCAATGATGGCCTCCTGCACCAAGTGGGGCACCAGTCCGACGGAATGGGTCACCGTACCTAAGCCAGTTTTAAACTGAACAGTGGCTATTGGATACTCGCGGGTATCCCCATGTACACAGATCACCGCAACTTTTTTTGCATGCAAATTCACAGTTTCAACCATCTCAGCTGTAACCAAAGTAACTAGACTTCCAGAGTCCAGCAAGGCCGTAATAGGCTTATTATTAATAGTCACTTGACACGTGTATTTTCCCACATTTGGCACTGCAGCGCATGAAACAGCAGCAAACATAGACTGCCTTCTAAAAGATAGATCACACTGCATTGGTTCATCTGTCAATGGACAGCTTGCTGCAACATGTCCCAGTTCTTGGCAACTAAAACACCTGATGTTTCCCCAATTTGGTTTGCTGACAGGCAGTGGCTTCCCTTGTTTGGGCCACCAATCTTCAGTCCTGGCACCAAAAATCCTCCCCCCAATTTCTTTGCCATGCTTACCACCCACTTCCCCTGGAACAGTCTTACCGGTTGCCTGGGGAGACCGTGGCTTTGGGTGGAAAGTCCGTGCGGCTGTAGGGGTGGTGACCAGGTTCTCTGCAGCAAAGTACCTCTCAACGAGCTCCACCAGGTTGTTTGCTGACTTGGGGTCTCCTTGACTCACCCACCTTTGCAGGGGAATTGGTAGTGACCTCAGGAATTGGTCCATGACCACACGCTCCACTATTTGTGGCGCAGACAGGAACTCCGGGTGTAGCCATTTCCGCACCAGGTGGATCAGATCAAACATCTGCGATCTTGGGGGCCTCTTATCTTGGAAGAACCAGCTGTGGACCCGCTGAGCTCGAACAGCCAAGGTGTCACCGAGTTGTGCCAGGATTTCCCGCTTGACCTTCTCATAATCTCCCGATTCTGCTGACTCCAGATCATAGTAGGCCTTCTGCGCTTCTCCAGAAAGTAAGGGGGCGATCAGTCCTGCCCACTGGGTTTGGGGCCAACCTTCCCTCTCAGCGGTCCATTCAAATGTTAGTAGGAAGGCCTCTGGATCATCATCTACCATCATCTTTGAAAGAAAGCGCCCCACATGGATGGCTGAGGGCTTGTCTCCAATATCCTTCATTATCGCAGGTGACCACTGTGCTAGTGTCTCCACAACCTCAGTCAGGGTTTTCCTATCAGCTTTTGCAGCAGTGGCAAGCTGTTCAAACAGCCTCTGTGATTGCTCCTGTGCGATAGCGTTTGCTTGCTGCAATGCAGCGTTAGTTTGCTGTTGTGCAGCGTTGGATAACCGCATTTGTTTGAGGATTTCCTCCATGTTGTCACTTTAGGTACTGGCCTTTTAAATAGTAACTTACTACAGCTGCCCGCATTCTCCACCATATGTAGCCTGGGGGACAGGTAGTAGGTACAAAAGCTCCCTGGGATGAGCAGGCACAGATACCAAGTCCATTGGATCAGTGAAAACAGTGTTATTTATTTGGTGCTATATACAAAGTCAATGATAGGTGCTGTACAGTGTGCAAAAACAAACAGAAGAAAAAATAGCTAAACAAAAAACCCTAGCCGTGTGTCAGCTCTAACTACACAGTACTTACAAGCCCACACTACCAGGCTGAACAAGCCTACCACTTGCTAGCTTCCACATCAACTGATTGATAAGTTTTACCAACCTTCTTGCTCTCACATTCCAGCGTAGTCTGTGTTTCCCAGGCAGAGCCCAGTCTGTCTGCTCAGGTGAGCTTTTAATTGACCTGGGAGAGAGGACCAACACCTGAATTGGATCCTGGATCAGAGATCCCTGAATGTATATGAGAGGAGCCTGGGAGATGTATAAACCCGGAACAGGACTTTCCCAGGCTCTCTATGGTACGCTCTGCATATATATATATATATATATATATATATATATATATATATATATATATATATATATATTTATTTTTGATCTTTTATTCTCTATCTATCATAGTTTGTGGACTCTCTAACTTTCCTACAGACTAAATCATATACGCTGATTTGGGTGGGAAGAATCCTCTATCCCTGTCCTCAGGCAATGCCTCTGCCTGCTTATGTTCATACTTTTGGCGTATTTCTATATATGTCATATTTACAAGTTATGTCTTACACACGGTATAGACATACCTGCAATTGCACCCCAAAATACATTCTGCTACGCCTGAGTATGTAGATACCCATGATGTGTGAGACCTTTCCACAGCCTGGCCACATAGAGAGTCCCAACATCCAAGTAGCACCGTCAGGCGTTCTAAAGGCATAGATTTAATTTCCTGAGTAGCTATCCTATTTTTGAAGGCCCTGGAGCACCAGGACAATTGCCCACAAATTTTTGGAAAAGTTTTTTTTCTTTACATAGTTGTAACTTTTTAAGATCTTTTTAACACGTAGCATGCAAATAGCAAAAATTGCACCCCAAAATACATTTGTCTACTCGTCCTGAATATGGCGATACTCAATGTGTGAGACTTTTCCACAGCCTGGCCACATACATAGGCCCAACATGCAAGTAGCACCTTCAGGCTTCTAACACATAGCATGTACACACCAAGAATTACACCACAAAATACATTCTGCTTAGCAAAGGGTAAAAAAAATAAAAAGATTCCCAGTGGTTTTAGCAGGCAGGAATACCGTCCCAGAGCAGTCAAAGCATTGGTCCAGACAGCCAAAGAAAATGTCCAGGAATTGTCCAGGCAGCAGACAGAGATATGCCAAAGTATGAACATGGTCCATAATCAGGCTGTTCAGGTGGCAGCAGGCAGCACTATAAGGCTTAGGGCCTGGGTCAGGTAAGACCTGAGGACAGGGGTAGAGGCTTCTTCCCGCCCAAATCTCTTCAAAGTCTCCAGACCCTAATCTGAGAAAACAACATGGAGAAGAAGTTTTTCCACTCTGAAAATCTATTCTGGAGCCCCTCACATGTTAGACCCCTTTGCTGTACAGTGGTAGGGCAAATGATCAGTTCAGGAGGCAGGTAAAATGCATGGTCATTTAACAGGCCGAGGTCAATTCACGTGTAAGGCAGAAACATGGTTGGCAGGTATAGTCGATAAACAGTCCGGGTCATTCACAGAAATGGAAGATGGTGGAAACTGGAAAAATATCTTCACTTTACTAATAGTGAAGTGTAATGGCTCCGATAGCGCTCTCCTAAACAGAGGCCTGCCTGGGACGGACATTGTGGACAGTAGTATCGGGCGTCGCTGCGAATTCCTCTACTTGAACATTCACAACTTTTTTGGGGGGGTTTGCGACCTGTTTGGGTAAGAGGGAGGATTTCGGTAAAGTGCCTTTCATGAGGTTTGGCTTATGTATCGGAGCGAATTAGTTGAGGGGCTTGGCCATGGGGCCCTTTTTATAGAAGGGCTGTAATAACTTCTTAAAGTTTTAGATGGGTTAGGGAACTTTGGGTGCGATTAGAAAACATAAAATACAAATTGAGCAGGGCTAGTTTGTATCAAATAAATGGCGACTTTCTTGTACCAAAACGGTGGGCAAGTAGGGCTGCATCAGCTGGTCATTCATATCCACCCCCCCCATCATAAAAAGGTTATATTCATGCACACATTTTAGCTTCTGGTTGGGACCTTTGTCTGTAGTTCCACCAAGGTGTCATTGTGCATTGTGGAAAGGATGTAGACATCTTTTATCTCGCCACTTCAGTAAATTGTCTACATATAGGTGGTAACCCTTCCCAAGTAATAGTTTGATCAGCTGCCACACAATTTTGCCACTTGTTCCCATATAGGTAGAGCATCCAGGGGGGGTTAGCTGTCTGTCTTTTCCCTCCGTAAATTTTAAAATCATGTATAACCCGTGGCCCTGTGACATGCCTTGTACAATTTAACCCCACGTCTGGCTCATTTACTGGGGAGGTATTGCTTTATGCCAAGTCTTCCGGTGAAGTTTACTAGGGATTCATCTACACAAATATTTATATCGGGGGTAAACATCTGCTTAAAGCTGGAGCAAAAAAAATTGATTAGGGGTCGAATTTTGAATAATTTATCGTAATCGGGATGATTTTGAGGGCGGCATTGGGCATTGTTGAAATGTAAAAACCTTATCTCGTAACGGGTGCTGGGCATCAAAGATGAGTAGACTGGCATGTGGTGGATAGGTTGAGTAGACCAGTGGGCATGGAGTTCATATTTTTATTTTTTTTGGCAGCCCCATGTTGAGGGTTAGGCCAAGGAAAATGTAAAATTCTTCCACATTGAGGTGTTTCCAAAAAAAAGGGCAGGCATAGGAAGAATCTGGATTATTTGCTATATGTTGGCTGGCATACTGATTACACTGCTTCACGATGTAATTTAGGAGATCATCCGTAAAAAATGTAAATATTAAATTGTGGTTACATTTTCTGATTGTATCTGAGGGCCTGGCTGGGCTGCAAAAAGGGGAATTGCAGGTTCTACTGAAGTATTGGGCAGCCATGTTGGATACAGTTGAAGGTTTGGGAGGCTTGTGGCTGGGACGCCCCATTGCTAGCATCTGGCCTATCCTCCAGGAATGTTGCCCTGCTTGTGCTTGCCACTGCACAAGAACTTGTACCATTCTGGTAGATGTCTGCCTATCCTGGAGTTCTGCACTGCTGGTGGATGCCTCAGGATTTATTGCACTGCTGCTGGTGGATGCCTGTGCCTGCTCATATCTCCTGAGCCTCTTTATTAGGATTCTGTCCTCCACAGTTTCCATTTTAGGGCCACTGCTTTCTACTGGCTCATAGTCGCTTTCCGAGTCTGACAGAGAGTTTCCCGCTACTCTCGTCCGACATACTCTGGAGTAGGGATGAGCTTTGAGTTCGACTCGAACATTGCCTGTTCGCCCGTTCGCCGAACAGCGAACAATTTGGGGTGTTAGCGGCAAATTCGAAAAGTCTATGGGAGAAATCTAAAGTGCTAATTTTAAAGGCTTATATGCAAGTTATTGTCCTAAAAAGTGTTTGGGGACCCGGGTCCTGCCCCAGGGGACATGTATCAATGCAAAAATAAGTTTTAAAAACTGCAGTTTTTTCGGGAGCAGAAATTTTAATAATGCTTAAAGTGAAACAATAAAAGTGAAATATTCCTTTAAATTTCGTACCTAGGGTGTGTGTATAGTATGCATGTAAAATCGCGCATGTTTCCTGTGCTTAGAACTGTCCCTGCACAAAGTGTCATTTCTGAGGGAAAAAAAGTAATTTAAAACTCACTTGCGGCTATAATGAATTGTCGGCTCCTGGCAATACATAGAATAGTCATTGATAAAAAAAAAAAAAAAAAAGCGTGGGGGTCCCCCCAAATTCAATTACCAGGCCCTTCAGGTCTGGTATGGATATTAAGGGGAACCCCGCCGCAAATTTAAAAAACAAATGCATGGAGTTCCCCCAAATATCCATACCAGGCCCTTCAGGTCTGGTAAGGATTTTAAGGGGAACTCCACCCCTCAAAATCCATACCAGACCCTTTATCCAAACATGCAACCTGGCAGGCCGCAGGAAAAGAGGGGGGGACAAGAGATCGCGCCCCCCTCCTGAACTGTACCAGGCCACATGCCCTCAACATGGGGAGGATGTCCCCATGTTGATGGGGACAAGGGCCTCATCCCCACAACCCTTGCCCGGTGGTTGTGGGGGTCTGCGGGCAGGGGGCTTATCGGAATCTGGAAGACCCCTTTAACAAAGGGGACCCCCAGATCCCGGCCCCCCCCTATGTGAATTGGTAAGGGGTACATTGTACCCCTACCGTTTCACGAAGAAAGTGTAAAAAAAAAATGTAAAAAACAGACACCTTGGAAAAGTCCTTTTATTAAAAAAAAAACATTCCAGCGATGAAATCCAGTGTCCCGCGGCGATCCGATGTCCAGCGCTGTCCCTCATTGGCTGAGCCTGAGCGGACCTGATGGGGAACTTCCTCCGCAGTTTATTAAATGTATAGACCCGCCCCTTCTAAAGTTCCCCATCAGGTCCGCTCAGCCAATGACGTAGGCGGGGTCTGACATACGAGGGGGCTGACCTGATGGGGAACTTCCTCCACTGTGTAATAAATGAATAGACCCGCCCCTTCTCACGTTCCGCATCTGTTCTCTCTTTTACAACCCAATTACACCCTCCCTACCTTTTTATGAGATTGGTCTACTCTTATATTTTAGTTTGTTTAGTTAGCTTAGGCTTAGTTATACATTTTATAGGGGATAACCTACTACCATGAAATCATACTATATTTCCATGTTTTTTTTGTATTACACAATACCTACTTATCAAGCCCCTTCTTTTTTGCTGACTATTTCTTTCTCACAGGTGGACTTGATGTTGCACAATTTTACAAACTTCTACTGACAGAAAAAGAATATACAGTAGAGCTGCATGATTCTGGCTAAAATGAGAATCGTGGTTTTTGTTTATTTTTTTTGCTTGCCATAAAGATCACGATTCTTGCGGTGTAACATCTTTCACAATATACAAAAAAAATTGGGCTAACGTTACTGTTTTGTATTTTTTTTTTTTGTTTTAATTCATTGAGGTCTATCTTTTCCCAAAAAAATTCATTTGAAAGACCACTGCGCAAATACAATGTGACATAAAACATTGCAACAATCTCCATTGTATTCCCTAGGGCAGGGGTAGGCAACCTTTTGAGCACAGTGTGCCAAAAACAGTTTTCGAAGAAATTGAGCGTGCAGATTTTATATAAAAAAAAAAAAGTCAACTTCACACTCTCAATCACGAAAAATGCTGTAAACCACTTTAGTAGTGAGAAATTAACATCCTGCACTCACACCTCAGATCAGCCTTAATTCCTGCAACTCCACACCTCAGATCAGCCCCAATTCATGCACCTTCACACCTCAGATCACTGTCCCCCCTGCACATCTGCCCCACCACTGTACCCCCCTGCACATCTGCCCCACCACTGTACCCCCCCCTGCACATCTGCCCCACCACTGTACCCCCCTGCTCATCTGTCCCACCACTGTACCCCCCTGCTCTTCTGTCCCACCACCGTACCCCCATGCTCTTCCGTCTCCCCGCTGAACCATCTTCTCATCTGTCCTAACACTGTAACCCCCTTTCTCATTTGTTTCATCACTGTAACCCCCTTTCTCATCTGCCCCACCACTGTATTCCCTGCTCTTCTGCCCCACCACTGTATTCCCTGCTCTTCTGCCCCACCAGTGTACTCCCTGCTCTTCTGCCCCACCACTGTACTCCCTGCTCTTCTGCCCCACCACTGTACTCCCTGCTCTTCTGCCCCACCACTGTACTCCCTGCTCTTCTGCCCCACCACTGTACTGCCTGCTCTTCTGCCCCACCACTGTAACCCCCTGCTCTTCTGCCCCACCACTGTAACCCCCTGCTCTTCTGCCCCACCACTGTAACCCCTGCTCATGTGTTCCACCTATGTACCTCCTTTCTCCTCTGCCCCAACACTGAACCCCCCCCCCTGCTCATCTCAAGGAAGCAGAGATGAGACACATCTACCTGTCCTGGCCCACTCATCCTGCTGATCCAGCTCTCACATCCAGCCCACGTGCTTGTATGTGATGTCACATACAAGCATATGGAATGGATGCGCAATGATGAGCTCAGGTCAGGGGCATTTTCTGAAAGCAGTGGGACTGTGTGCAGAATCATAAGTTGGGCCCCCACAGCTGAGAAAAAGTGTGGCGCTCTGCGCCACAGTAAAAGTTGGGTGTGATTTTCATTGAGTCTCTTTAAGCCAGAGCCAGTATTCAGCGCAGAGTGCCGGGGTTCAGTAGTAAGTGACGCAAAGGTTTACTAATTATTTCAACAAAGTTCCCAAAAGCTCAACAGTAATTCCACAAACTGTTACATGATTGGTTTTCTCAATCACAGTAAAATCCCTTCTTTCTGAGATTGGTAGTGGCAATCAAGCGAGTCATTTTCCTCCAGATGGTGGACGGGGCTAGCAGGACTGTGATTGTCTTTAGCAGTGGTCAATGACAGTCGTCCTCCTGGAAACAGGGACCCCCCCCCCAGCAGAGCTGCAGCTACAGCAACGTTAGAGAACCAAACAATGTTTCCCATCTTTTGCAATGTGTGGGGTGCACTGTGCCTCCCCCTCAGTGCAGGGGCACCGTGAGGAACGCTGAAATTGGAATGCATTAGTGTCTCACTGGCACTTCCCTGCGCAGCTCTGCTGATGTAGAGGGAGTCGAGTGCCGGAAGAAGAGGCTTTGTGTGCCGCTTGCGGCACCAGTGCCGGGGGTTGCCTACCCCTGCCCTAGGGTCTCTGCTAAAAGAAAATATATAATGTTTGGGGGTTCTAAGTAATTTTCTAGCAAAAAAATACGTATTTTAACTTTGTAAGAAACAAGTTTCAGAAAAAGGTTTAGACTTTAATTGGTAAACTTCCTTAATTTACACACCGAAGTTCATCCCTTTGATCCAAGAAGGGAATGTTGCATTGTTTATAGTTCTCTACTAGACCTGACAATATTGTGAAAAACTTGGCTGCCTGTTTTTTTTTCTTTTGACAGATGAGTGAGCAGAGCACCCTCTACACTTGTTACATCAATGAAACAGGAAATTCTGCATATAGATTGTGAGGGGAGTTGAATCGAGATCGCAATTTTTTTTTTTTTTAACGATTAATTGTGCAGCTCATATACAGTGGGGGAAAAAAGTATTTAGTCAGCCACCAATTGTGCAAGTTATCCCTCTTAAAAAGATGAGGCCTGTAATTGTCATCATAGGTATACCTCAACTATGAGAGACAAAATGTGGAAACAAATCCAGACAATCACATTGTCTGATTTGGAAAGAATTTATTTGCAAATTATGGTGGAAAATAAGTATTTGGTCACCTACAAACAAGCAAGATTTCTGTCTCTCACACACCTGTATCTTCTTCTTTAAGAGGCTCCTCTGTCCTCCACTCATTACCTGCATCAACGGCACCTGTTTGAACTTTTTATCAGTATAAAAGACACCTGTCCACAACCTCAAACAGTCACACTCCAAACTCCACTGTGGTGAAGACCAAAGAGCTGTCAAAGGACACCAGAAACAACATTTATGACCTGCACCAGGCTGGGAAGACTGAATCTGCAATAGGCAAGCAACGTGGTGTGAAGAAACCAACTGTGGGAGCAATAATTTGAAAATGGAAGACATACAAGACCACTGATAATCTCCCTCGATCTGGGGCTCCACGCAAGAGCTCACCCCGTGGGGTCAAAATGATCACAAGAACGTTGAGAAAAAATCCCAGAACCACACGGGGGACCTATTGAATGACCTGCAGAGAGCTGGGACCAACGTAACAAAGGCTACCATCAGTAACACACTACGCCACCAGGGACTTAGATCCTGCAGTGACAGACTTATCCCCCTGCTTAAGCCAGTACATGTCCGGGCCCATCTGAGGTTTGCTAGAGAGCATTTGGATGATCCAGAAGAGGATTGGGAGAATGTCATATGGTCAGATGAAACCAAAGTAGAACTGTTTGGTAGAAACACAACTCGTCGTGTTTGGAGGAGAGTCTTGCGAAAGTCAAAATGTATATTTAAGATTTAATATCTCAAAGATATGATATGGGTTAAATATGAGTTCTTTTGACTAGAAGTGAAAGCTTCAATATAATAAGCATTTATTAGAGAATTGTTATTAGTCTATCTAATACAGTCTTAAACATTTATAGTCTTAAGCACGGGAGTAAATATTAGATTCAAATACAAAGTATGTACCTTACACTACAAATATCAAACAGAAAAACATAAGACAACGCAAGTATACTGTAAGTGCTGGGAGATGGTCTAATAATTACCTATAATAATGACTCCTGGGCCCAGGTCATCTCATCACTCCCATTCTACTGATTTTGGTTGTCCTTCTATGGGGCCCTCTCCCATTGACTAAAACATGGCCACTTTGATTGGCTCTCTCCTCCCTTTGGGTGTTATATTAATTTCTCTCACTCTCCCCCTCCCTACTGGAATTTAGTGATAATTAGATTTGAAGATAAATTAATTAAACCGAAGGTCGTTAACTTCCTTTTAATGGGGCACTTAGCTATACATGGTACTAGCCGTGGCCAATTACCCCTTAAATGGATATTGGTTCGTTAACATGGGAGAATACACATGCCTTTATCTAGCTAATGAAGGCGGTGCCGAATAGACTAGCAGTTTGAGGTGATCACTTCCTGGCTTGTTTGAATAGTAAGTTACCTCGTCAGACCATACGACTCCTCCGCACCTTGTAAATCAGCATTCATGCATATCAAAAGGTGACTGGTAATTTGATTTTTCTCAAGCCCAGTTTGTCAGCCAAGGTAACGCTTACAGACACACACATTTTATACTACACATTTCTTATTCTAACGTGTGTATATATACATCTATGTACAGATATTCCCAGTTTCCAATGGAGATTATTCATAAACATTCCTCATAAGGCAACAAGAGAGAATGCTGAGTTGCAACCAAAGAACACCATACCTACTGTGAAGCATGGGGGTGGCAACATCATGCTTTCGGGCTGTTTCTCTGCAAAGGGAACAGGATGACTGATCCGTGTACATGAAAGAATGAATGGGGCCATGTATCGTGAGATTTTGAGTGCAAACCTCCCATCAGCAAGGGCATTGAAGATGAAACGTGGCTGGGTCTTTCAGCATGACAATGATCCCAAACACACCGCCCGGGCAACGAAGGAGTGGCTTCGTAAGAAGCATTTCAAGGTCCTGGAGTGGCCTAGCCAGTCTCCAGTTCTCAACCCCATAGAAAACCTTTGGAGGGAGTTGAAAGTCCATGTTGCCCAGCGACAGCCCCAAAACATCACTGCTCTAGAGGAGATCTGCATGGAGGAATGGGCCAACATACCAGCAACAGTGTTTGACAAACTTGTGAAGACTTACAGAAAACGTTTGACCTCTGTCATTGCCAACAAAGGATATATAACAAAGTATTGAGATGAACTTTTGATATTGACCAAATACTTATTTTCCACCATAATTTGCAAATAAATTATTTCCAAATCAGACAATGTGATTGTCTGGATTTGTTTCCACATTTTGTCTCTCATAGTTGAGGTATACCTATGATGACAATTACAGGCCTCTCATCTTTTTAAGATGGAAAACTTGCACAATTGGTGGCTGACTAAATACTTTTTTGCCCCAGTGTATATATATTCTAGTAAACTGAAGCTGGAATTTGGTATATGATACTTTTTTCCTTTACTTGTTTTTCCATTTTGGCGATTTACCTTTGTCTCCTGGACAAATTGGTTCACTTTTTTTTTTTGTCTCCGAACTTATATTCAGGATTAAACAAGAAAATCAATCATATACATTTTTTTTTTTCATTTGGTCTGTAAAATTAACATGTATTCTGATATTGTAACCATTATTATTATACAGGATTTATATGGCGCCAACAGTTTACACAGTGCTTTACAACTTGAGGGAAAACCAGTACAAATACAATATACTTTAATACAGGAGGAATCAGAGGGCCCTGCTCCTTAGAGCTTACAATTTAAGAGGGAAGGTCAAGGGCTAATAACGGGAGGGGGGGTGGGGGGATGTGCTGATGGAGAAAATAAATGTACAGTTGTTAGGTAGGGGCCAGATAGGCTTCTCTGAAGAGATGAGTTTTCAGGGATCGTCTGAGAGTGGATAAAGTAGGAGAAAGTCAGACCGATTGGGGTAGAGCATTCCAGAGGATGGAAGAGGCTCTGGAGAAGTCCTGAAAACGAGCATGGGATGAGGTGACAATGGAGTTTGAGAGCAGGAGGTCTTGGGAGGAGCGAAGAGAACGATTAGGTTGGTATTTTGAGACTAGGTTAGTGATGTAGCTGGGGGCCAGGTTGTGGATGGTTTTATAAGTTATAGTTAGTATCTTTAGTTTGTTGGCTGAGTGGCAGCCAATGGAGGGATTGGCAGAGGGGTAGAGCAGACGCTGAGTGGTTTGTGAGGTAGATTAGCCTGGCAGCAGCGTTCATGATGGACTGAAGTGGGGATAGCCTATTTAGAGGTAAGCCAATGAGGAGTGAGTTGCAGTAGTCGAGGTGGGAGATGACCAGGGAGTGTATTAGGAGCTTTGTGGTGACATTGGTTAGGAAGGGGCGTATCTTGGAGATGTTGCGGAGGTTGAGGCGGCAAGTATTGGATATCGATGGGATGTGGGGCCGAAAGGTTTGTTCAGAGTCCATTATTACACCTTGGCGTGGGGGGACAAGTTGATGGTTGAGCCGTTGATATGGACAGAGAAATCAGAGGAAGTGGCACCTGGGGGAGCAATTCTCATGAGCTCGGCTTTGGATAGGTTGAGTTTGAGCAAGTGATGCGACATCCAGGCTGATATGTCTGCTAGTAAGTTGGTGATGCGTGAGGAGAAAGATGGAGATATCTCTGTTACTCTTTCGTTTGTGGACGGACACAGCTTCCTATTGACAAGTGAGTATTATCCTTCATTTAGGAGTGACTAGGGAGAAAAACTTGTAAAAAGTGTTACATCACACCTTCTGGGTATAATCCCTCTCTCTGCACCTCGCATATCAGTTTTTTTTCTTCTGCCTAGTAAGAAGGACATGGCTCCCTTCGGGCCCACTGGTCCGGGGGGATTTTCTCTTATCATCCATGGACTGACACAGCGTCTTATTCACTGTACACGTGGGTTATGTCCCTGCTTGCAGGAGAAGACCTAGGCAGAATGTGAGATGTTATACATACATTCTAAAAGCCAGAGTTGAACAGCCCCGCCCAGGGGGGCGGTCCCTCCGAACATAACCCACCCCCTGCAGTCAGCAGACCTCAGTTTTTTTTCTGCCTAGCAGAAGGAGAAGACGTGGCTCTCTCAGGAGCCAGTCTCCTGGAAGATTTTACTTTTAATTTTTATTCCTTTATTCTTGAGACCTTCAATCAACTGTCGGCTGGGCAACAGGTTGGGTACACTGGTATCCTCGTAGTCTTCCCTGTCCGACCATCGAGCGCGCTGATCCTCGCCTTGTGTGAGTGAGACTCAGCTCACGACATGCCCCATGACTCCAGGGGTGGCCGGGTTGCTTTCATGCTCCCGCGGTCCTCTCAAGATTAAACGGTACCTGACGGACTGTATCTCTCGCGGTGGACCGGGCCGACAGCTACGCAGTACTACTCTGTGATAGGTCTGTCAGAAACACACCAGTGGGTCCCTCAGGGGACGGGTAAGTAGTCTCTCCTGCCTGCAGGTGAGTACAAAATGCTGTGTGTGTTTCTCTGTGGGGGATTTTCCCTGTCTCCCCCTGTGTTTTATTGTCACTCTCTGTCACCATTGCTTGCGCTGTGCTGTGGGGGGTGCCTGGGGGTCATACTGTCCTTGGGGGGCTCATGCTGGTCTGCATATCGCTAGGGGCCTTTTGTGGTATTTTGGGGCCCGGGCGCCGTTCGGCGCTGTGTGTGTGCTGTTTTTAATTTCAACTGCGCATGGCGACCATTTTGCCGCGGATCGCCTCAGTGAAGTGTGGCGGACATTTTCTTGTAGCCCGCGCGCTTTTCAGCACTAGTTTGGCCTCTCGCAGCTGTAACAGTGAGAATCTCCTCACAATCTCCTCACAGCTCACTCGCGCTGACACAACTGAGCGGTCCTGGTCCAGTCTGGTGAGTCCCCTGGGCGCCCCCTCCTCAGTCAGCACAGCCTGTGGGTGGACTTTTTTATCTGAGGAGTCTCAGAGAGGGACAATATGGAGTCAGTGTCACAGCTTCCCCTTACATGTTTGAGGCAACAGGCAGTGCTCCAGCACCTGCGGTCCCTATGGACCAGTTGTCGGCAGTCCTGGAATCATTTCTGACCAGGAGGGAAGCGGTGTGCGAGCGCAAGGGAGCAAAAAAGCCCCTCTCCCCACTTTATCTCCACAAAAAAAAAGGGGGGGGTGCGCTGATTCAGATATAGGCCTAGCCACTACCGCTCAGGACACTAGCTCTGAATATTTTGATGGTTTTGAACAGGACATTCCTTGCGAGGAAGACTCCAGTTGGGAGTCAGTAAATGACAGGGCGCTTGTTAGTGAACTCATTGATGCGGTGAGGGACGCTCTCAAGCTGAATGCTGCGGATGCAGAACCTCAGGCGGACAGTCTCCTTTGGTTCTTTTAAGGCCGGGCCTTCTAAAAAGGTTTTTCTTTCTCGTACATCACGGGACACAGAGTGGCATAGTAATTACTATGTGTGTGTGTGGGTTATAGAGATTACCTTCAGGTGATGGACACTGGCACACCCAAGACAGGAAGTCCCCTCCCCTATATAACCCCTCCCATACCGGGAGTACCTCAGTTTTTTTTGCCAGTATCTAAGGTGTTGGTCCTGGTTAAACATGTATTCATCTGGGCTTGTGTATAGGTTCATTTGGGCCTAAGCAAGCTATTCCGGATCCGTCCAAAGTGCTTCAGAGCCAAACAGTCGGTACCCAGGCCTCGGCAAAGAAGAACAAGGTTTTTCCTGTAATGCCTCTCTTAGGAGGGCTGGACCCTGGGATCCAGTACTCTGGTCATACCCAAAACCAAGATGTTTTCTGGCAGGGTGCTATACAGGTCCAGGGGAGTGGTGATCCTTGGGACCCCGGTCCCTGAAGGTCTGCTGACATTGCCCGCCGTGAGGGATGAAGTTTGGGCTTCTGCGGCGTGGATAAGGTAAGTGGAGATCTCTGTGGGACTTGGTTCTGCGGGGACCTTCGGTCCTAATGTGTTTTTCTGCCTGTTACCCAACGGTTATTCCCGCTGGTCTATATTTGCCTAATTACTAATCCTGAAATTTGTTTTCACATATGATTCAAGACATCAGTGCTGTACCTGTTTTAGCCAGTAGAGGCCGCTGTAGGATGTCTTTGGGCTGTTCCTCTTGCAGTGTAAAGTCCAGGCAGATAAAAGCTCTCACTAGAAAGAAGCTGCATATATTTCTGTCATACTCACCATAGCTCTGTCATCCTGCACTCTCTGTATAAATCCAGCTCCTGGCTCCCTGTTAACTTCCATGTGCAGCGCCGATGGCGCATACGTGCACGCGCGTGCGCACACACTTAATATATAAGAGGTGGGCCGGAGGGGGGCGGGGCTTGGTGGATGATGCTCCGTGCGCGCTAACGCGCATCTGCGCATGCACCGGCGCGCATCTGCGCATGCGCTGGCGTCTTGGCCAGTTTAAAAACGCAGTATTGTGTACAGCTGGCTGTGGAGTGGACAGAGCAAGTTTTTTTGGTGGTAACTTACAAAGGCATACAGCAGGCGGTGATGCAGGCATCCCCTAGAAGGACACATTAGTAGGCACCAACTGTTTTATGTAGCAGCAATTGTGTTAGACTACAATCAGTAAAGTGGTGTATTTGGATATAAAATACCTCAGCTTTGGGCTTAGGAATAATGCCGTCTAAGGGCTCTGGGACAAAAGGTCTTAGGAAGCAAAAAGGGTCTCCATCGGGCTCTGAGGACCTGGGGCATGCTCCTGCTGCACCAGCCTCCCCTGATAAATCAGAGGTTAGTACCCGTAAGGAGCCCTCTGGAGTGCTAGGTGCTGCGGCTGCCCTCAGTCCACCTGCTCCTGTGTATGTAACAGAGGAGGCTTTTGCCTCAGCTCTGGGTGGATTGGAGCAAAGATTGGCGGCTTTAATCGCTTCTTCTCTTCCAGAGAGGAAACGCGCCAGATCTCCGTCTCCTCCGTCGGGGTACCTATTAGCAGAACAACAGTCCCATGAAGGGATTGATTTGCCTGAGGGGGATCAGGCTGAGGATGACTCTGCCTCCGAAGGGTCGACAGTGGAGGAACCATTCTCAGCGTCACAAGCTGAGAGATTATTGGTCCAGTCCTTAACGGACATGGTTCGATCGGCCTTTAAATTGCCTCTTTCTGAACCATCGGCTACTTCTGTCTCCTCGCTGGGGTCTTTAAAAGCTCCACAGGCTAATTGTTCTTTTCCAGTCTATCCGTTACTGGAAGGACTTATCTATCAGGATTGGGAACATCCTGATGAGCTATTTGCTACTCCTAAAAGGTTCTCAGTGATTTATCCTATGGAGGAGAAATTTACCCGAAAATGGAGTTTGCCCACAGTTGATGCGGCCATCTCCTGTGTGAACAAATCATTGACATGTCCAGTGGATAATGTTCAAATGTTCAAAGATCCAATAGATAAGAAGTTGGAGTCCTTACTAAAGTCTGCTTTTTCTACTGCTGGGGCTGTAACACAGCTAGCGGTGGCAGCTATTGGGGTTTGCCAAGCTGTAAAGGATCAGATGAAGCTGGTCTTAAGAGATCTTCCAGATCAGCAGGCTCATGATTTGGCGGATTTGCCTAGAGCATTATGCTTTGCAGTTGACGCCATCAAGGATTCGATCTATCAGGCCTCCCGCCTTACGCTATCGCTGGTTCACATGCGGAGGCTTCTTTGGCTCAAGAACTGGTCGGCTGAGACTCCCTGTAAAAAGCTTCTAGCTAGTTTCCCATTCCATGGCGAGCGCCTTTTTGGCGAAGACCTGGATAAGTATATTCACAAGATTTCCAGCGGTAAAAGTACCCTTCTAACGGTTAAGAAGAGGTTTAGAGGTCCCTCCTTTAAGAGGCCTACCTCTTCAGTCTCTGGGATATCTGCCTCTAAGCAGTTCCGACGGCCTCCCCGATCAAATCCCGGGGGTAAAACTCAGGGACAGGCACAGGGAAGTAAAAAACCCTGGAACCGTAGAGGTACAAAACTGGCCTCCAAATCAGTCCTATGAAGGGCTGCCCCCACTCAAGCGGGTGGGGGGAAGACTTCAGTTGTTCGCAGAAACTTGGAGAAGGATGATCAGAGACAAATGGGTGCTTTCTACAGTAACTCTGGGATACAAATTGGAGTTAAAGGAGTTTCCTCCTCCCCACTTTATGTGGACAAACGTGGCAAAAGACCCGTTTGAAAAGAGGTTCTCTCTTTTTGGCGTTGGACCAACTGTTGCTCCAAGGAGTGATTGTGGAGGTTCCCGTGAAGGAACGAGGTTTGGGATTTTACTCAAATCTATTCACAGTGCCGAAGCCAAACGGGGACGTAAGACCCATATTGGACCTCAAAGGTTTAAACAAATTCCTGAATATCAGATCTTTTCGGATGGAATCAATACGGTCAGTAGCCACTATCCTGCAAGGAGGAGAGTGGTTAGCTTCCATAGACATCAAAGATGCCTATCTGCACGTTCCCATTTTTCTGAGTCATCAAAGATTTCTACGCTTTGCGGTAGAGGGGCACCATTTTCAGTTCGTGGCATTACCTTTCGGTCTAGCCACGGCCCCACGAGTGTTCACAAAAGTTCTGGCCCCTCTGTTGGCCAATCTAAGAACCCAAGGGGTGTCGATTATGGCATACCTAGATGACCTATTATTGATAGATCACTCAGCTGCCAGGCTAAAGTTAGTGATCCAGGACATGATCAGGTATCTAGAGACTCACGGTTGGATCATCAATGTGAACAAGTCAGCCTTACATCCAGTAAGAAGTCTGGAATACTTGGGGCTACGTATAGACTCAGACCAGAAGAAAATTTTCTTGCCCGAAGGAAAGATGTCCTCTTTGAGGGACTTCATCCACCTGGTTTGTACAAAAAGACAGCCGTCCATACGCCTGTGCATGCGGCTGCTGGGGAAGATGGTAGCTTCATTCGAAGCTGTACCATATGCCCAGTTCCACTCAAGGAAATTGCAAAAGGCCATACTTTCAGCATGGAACAAGAAGGTTCAGGCCCTGGACCTTCCAATGCCCCTCACTCCCTCAGTTCGGAAAAGTCTCTGTTGGTGGTTGGTTCCCCAAAATCTGCAAGAAGGGAAATCCTTCAGTCCGATTTCCTGGAAGGTAGTCACTACAGACGCCAGTCTTGTAGGTTGGGGGGCAGTGCTGGGGCAATGGTCTCTTCAAGGGAGATGGTCAAATGCAGAGAAATCCCTAGCCATCAACCTTTTGGAAATTCGGTGGGCTCGGTATGCCCTAAAAACATGGACATCCAAACTTCAGGGGTCCCCTGTCAGGATTCAATCGGACAATGCCACAACAGTGGCATATGTCAATCACCAGGGGGGCACCAGGAGTTGTGCAGCCCAGAAAGAAGTGAATCGCATCGTGAAGTGGGCGGAAAGGAATGTTCCATGCATATCTGCTGTGTACATTCCAGGAGTGGAAAATTGGAAAGCGGACTTCTTGAGTCGCCAACAATTATCCCCAGGGGAATGGTCCCTTCATCCCGACATTTTTCGAGCAATATGTCAACGGTGGGGAACACCGGACATAGATCTACTAGCGTCCAGATTCAACGAAAAGCTGGACAGATTTGTGTCTCGGACAAGGGACCCCCTCGCTTACGGCTCGGATGCCCTGGTGTGCCCGTGGAAGCAGTTCAAACTGTTATTCGCATTCCCGCCGCTACAGTTGTTACCTCGACTCCTCCGCAGGATCAGGTTGGAAAAGAAACCAGTAATACTGGTGGTTCCAGCGTGGCCCTGAAGATCCTGGTACGCGGAGATTGTAAAATTGTCGGTAGGGGATCCCTGGACCCTTCCACGTCGCCCGGACCTGCTTTCGCAGGGACTGATATACCACCCTTCCTTACTAACTCAGGGTTTGACGGCCTGGCTATTGAATCCCACATTCTAAAGAAGAGTGGTCTCTCTAAATCTGTGGTGTCTACTATGATCAATGCCAGAAAGCCGGTATCCAGGCATATTTACTATAGAGTTTGGAAAACCTACGTTGCTTGGTGTGAGGCCAAAAAGTGGCATCCACGTAGGTACATTATAGGCAGAGTTCTGGACTTCCTGCAGTGGGCTGTGGACAGGAGATTAGCCTTAAGTACAATTAAGGGTCAGGTTTCAGCCTTGTCGATACTCTTTCAAAGGCCCCTGGCTTCCCATTCTCTTGTTAAATCTTTTTTGCAAGGGGTGACTCGCATTAATCCACCGGTTAAAGCTCCCATATGTCCTTGGGACCTAAACTTGGTACTTTCAGTTCTTCAGAAGCAACCATTTGAACCCCTACGGCACATTCCCTTGGTACTCCTCACCAGAAAATTGATTTTTTTTTTTAGTAGCCATATCTTCGGCTAGAAGAGTGTCGGAATTAGCCGCCATGTCCTGTAGGGAGCCATACCTGGTTGTCCACAAGGATAAAGTAGTTCTACGTCTGCATCCAACCTTTCTTCCCAAGGTGGTAACAAGGTTTCACTTGAACCAAGATGTGGTTCTTCCTTCCTTTTTTCCTAAACCTACCTCGGTAGCAGAAAAGTTATTACATTCCTTAGGCCTTAACTGCCCTTACTACATCTATCTGCGAGCCACTGCTCAGATTCGGAAAACGGATGCTTTGTTTATTCTGCCGGAAGGCCCCAGAAAGGGCCAGGCAGCTTCGAAATCCACTTTGGCTAAATGGATTCGACAGGTCATTGTTAAGGCCTATGGCTTGAAAAGAAGATTGCCTCCGTTCAAAGTTTTTTTTTCGTCAGTCAGAGTCCACGGGTAGGCCCTCCCAGACTGACAGCAGTGCGGCTGGTGGACACATGCGCCCCTGGGTGCGTAAGCCAAACAAGCCGGCTCCCAAGCCCGCCTCCGTGTGAAGTCTTGTCCCCACCCGACTCTGGGGTGGGGGGATGACTTTGCAGGTTCACGGATCGGTGGACCTCCCGGATCCTCTACCGGTGGGTGTGTGAGGTGGTCACCTCAGGTTACAGGATAGAGTTCCGTTCCTGGCCCCAGACAGATTCTTCCCTTAAATCTTCCTCTCCTTCCTGCCCGTCGGGCAGCCCTATGGGGGCTGTTCTGGATTTGATCAGGTCCGGAGTGATTGTGCCGGTTCCGTCACAGGAGAGGTTTCAGGGATTCTACTCGTATCCGTTTGTCGTCACAAAAAAGGACGGGGTTCGGCCTATCCTGGACCTCAGGGCCCTGAATACCTTTGTGAAGGTGCAAAAATTCCGCATGGAATCCATTCGCACGGTGATCGATACACTCCGTCAAGGGGATTTTCTGGCAGCCTTGGACATCAAGGACGCCTACTTGCATGTTCTGATCTGCGCAAGTCACCAGAAGTTTCTGCGCTTGCGATCGGCGAAGTCCACTATCAATTTGTGGCTCTTCCTTTCGGCCTAGCCTCGGCACAAGGGTGTTCACCAAGGTGTTTGCTCCGGTTCCTGCTTTGACGAGACAGCGAGGCATCGCTGTCGTGGGCTATCTGGAAGATCTTCTTCTAAGAGCAGAAAGTGGCTCAGAATTGGAAGACAGTGTGACTATAGTAAGTCAGACCCTCAGGGACTTCGGGTGGCTCCTGAACATTCAGAAGTCAGTCCTGGTCCCGACTCAGCATCTGGAATATCTAGGTCTGATTCTGGACTCCTTGGAGGCAAAGGTATTCCTACCTCCGGGGAAGTTACTGACACTTCAGTCTGCAGTGCAGGTGCTGACATCCCAAAAATGGTCGTCAATCCGTTTTTGCATGAGAGTCCTGGGACTCATGGTGGCCTCCTTCGAGGCCGTTCCGTATGCCCAATCACACACCAGGGCATTGCAGAAGGAGATCTTGCTCACTTGGGACAAATCCCCGTTGTCTTTTGGATCTTCCGATCCAGGTGAGTGACCTGGTCAGGGCGTCCCTGACATGGTGGTTGGGGTCCCCGGCTCTTCTGTCTGGGAATTCATTCCTCCCCATCCAATGGACGGTGTTCACGACGGATGCCGGCCTGACGGGCTGGGGTGGAGTCTGGGGAGTCCCGTCGGCCCAAGGGCTTTGGACTCCGGACGAAGCCCGTTTACCGATCAATGTTCTGGAAATACGGGCCATCAGACTGTGCCTCTCCTCGTGGTCTGAGAGATTACAGGATCGCTCCATCAGGATCCAGTCGGACAACGTCACGGCGGTGGCGTATGTCAACCATCAAGGGGGGGGGGACTTGGAGCTCAGCTGCGGCTTCCGAGATCGCCCGTACCCTGAAGTGGGCCAAAAGAAGCGTGCCGGCTCTGTCGGTCGTTTACATTCCGGGCATAGACAATTGGCAGGCGGACTATTTGAGTCGCCAGACGCTGGACCAGGGAGAGTGGTCCTTGCACCCGAAGGTATTTCAACTCCTTTGCCGACGGTGGGGCACGCCGGATGTGGAACTGATGGCCTCTCGTCTCAATCGCAAGGTGTCCAGGTTTGTGGCCAGATCCAGGGATCCTTGGGCGGATGCCTTGGATGCGTTAGTGGCCCCATGGGGTCATTATCACCTGATATACGTTTATCCTCCGCTGCAGTTGCTCCCTCGCCTGCTGCACAGGGTGGCGACCGAGGGAATTCCGGTGAACTTCATTGCTCCAGATTGGCCTCGGCGTCACTGGTACGCCTATCTGGTACGTCTCGTCGCAGAATTTCCCTGGCGGTTGCCAATAAGGGAGGACCTTGGCTCTGGCTTTAATGGCATGGCTGTTGAAAGGCAGGTGTTGAGAGACCGAGGTCTCTCGGACTCGGTCATTTCGACCATGTTAAGGGCACGGAAGTCTTCCTCCAGAATGATCTATCACGTACCTGGAAAGCTTACATCGCCATGTGCGAAGAGCTGGACTGGCGTCCTCGGACGTATTCCGTCCCTAGAATCCTGCGTTTTCTGCAGCGTGGAGTGGCCCAAAAGCTCGCTTTGAGTACCATTAAGCGTCAGATTTCGGCCTTGGCCATCTTCTTCAGCGTCCACTAGCGGGTCATTCCTTGGTTAGCACCTTTGTACTGGGGGTTCGCCATGTGCTCCCTCCTGTCAAGCCTCCTCCCCCCCCCCCGTGGGATCTGAATTTGGTGCTCTTGGTTCTCCAGGAACCTCCTTTTGAGAATATCACAGATATTCCTATCTTGACGTTGTCTCAGAAGGTGGCCCTTTTAGTGGCAATTACTTCTGTTAGACGAGTGTCTGAGTTAGCGGCCTTGTCCTGCAAGTCGCCATATTTAGTCATCCATAAGGATAAGGCGGTGTTGCGTCCGCGACCTTCTTTTTTGCCAAAGGTGGTCTCGGCCTTTCACCTAAATGAGGACCTTGCGGGTGTACCTGTCTGCTACTGCTTCTATTCGGAAGTCTGACTCACTGTTTGTAACTGCCTTTGGTCCAAAACAGGGCCAAGCGGCTTTGTCTGCCACCATTTCTAGGTGGATCAGACAAACCGTCATTCAAGCCTATGCTCTCAAGGGGCGGGCGCCTCCCTTTCCGGTCACGGCGCATTCCACCAGAGCAATTGGCGCTTCCTGGGCTTTCCGATATCAAGCCTCGGTTGCACAAGTGTGCAAGGCGGCGACCTGGTCGTCTGTTCATACCTTTTCTAAGTTTTATAAGGTTAATGTGGCTGCATCTTCGAATGCTTCCTTCGGCGGCAAGGTGTTTTAGGCCGCTGTTTAGAGTTGCAACTTCTCCGTTGAGGAGCTCTGCCTTGTTTGGAGTGAGGTTTTTTTGTTTTTTCCATTTAGACTGCTCCCATCCCTCTTGACACTGCTTTGGGACATCCCACGTGTACAGTGAATAAGAGACGCCGTGTCAGTCCATGGATGATAAGCGAAAATAGGATTTTTGTACTCACCGTAAAATCCTTTTCTCTGACATCCATGGACTGACACGGCACCCACCCCTTCCTTTTAAAGTTTGTGATGCTTTGTTACCAACCGAGGTCTGCTGACTGCAGGGGGTGGGTTATGTCCGGAGGGACCGCCCCCCTGGGCGGGGCTGTTCAACTCTGGCTTTTAGAATGTATGTATAACATCTCGCATTCTGCCTAGGTCTTCTCCTGCAAGCAGGGACATAACCCACGTGTACAGTGAATAAGAGACGCTGTGTCAGTCCATGGATGTCAGAGAAAAGGATTTTACGGTGAGTACAAAAATCCTATTTTTTTTTCTACGTTTTTGTTTTTTTGTTTCCTGCGATCTTCGATCAACTGCCGACTGGGTGACAGGCTGGATCCTCGATCCTTGTAGTCCCCCCCCCGGTTTCGGACATCGAGCGTGTGCCGACCCTAGCTACGCGCTGGGTTTTGCACGACATGCCTGTCGCTCTACGGGTGGCCGGTGAGCCTACGCTCCAGGGCTTGCATCGGACCGCTCAGCTACGGCCGACCTTTATGGCCGAAATCGCAGTAGCCTCGCTGGTGAGCTTGCGTTCCAGGGCATGCATACGATCGTTCCCTAGGACTCAATCACAGCATTCCTGGCCGACCGTCACCTCCGTCTGCGGATGATGATCTGTCCGGAATGTCTTCCAGCATGATCCACGCAGGAAAGGTAAGTAGCTGGTTGTGGCCCTTTCTTTCATCTCTCCCTGCCTTCCCTCCTCCCTGGGCTCTGAGCTAAGGCTGGTTGCTAGGTGCTGGTTGTCACCTAGGGAGCTCCATCTGGAGCGGGGCTGCGCTGTAGCTGTCATTTAAAAAATGTAATTTTTCTGCTTACCTGTGTGTGTGCCTTCTCCCTTCATGCTGTCGGCGGCCGTTTTGTGGTGGTCCACGCCTGTTTGGCCTCTGGTGACTGTCCGGCGGCCATTTTCTTGTGGTTCGCGCCAATATGTATAGATTGCCGTTTTGGCCTCTATCGACTGCTCAGCGGCCATGTTTTTTATGATTCACGCCTGTATGTAGATGCCGCCACTCGGCGGCCATCTTTTTGTGGCCTGCGGCCACTTTTTGCTTTTACTGACGGCTCAGCGGCCATTTTCTTAGGGCCCACATTGTTTTCAATACAGCCGCTTGGCGGCCATTTTGTGGAAGTGTCCGGCCTCTAAGGTGCATTTATCTGGCGCGAATTTCACACAGGGAAGCGCTGATAAGAATCAGACTGACACAGGCAGCGGTGGGATAGCATCACAGGCAGAGCACACTGCAGAAATAGCGGTACCGTTCCAAGGGTGGTGAGTCCTCTGGGAGACCCTGCATCTCTGTAGCAGGTAGGAGGGTGGCCTATTGATACCTTGCCTGGAGTCCCTGTGGGTGTCAGGCGTGTGGGTCAGCATGGCGTCTGAAGCAGACGTGTTTTTTTCCCCTGAAACACCTGAGTTGGCAGCTGGTGCCCCTGGAGGTTTTTTGTTGCCAAGGTGGAAGCGGCGCATGGGAACACGGGGGGGTGGTAAACGCCCCCATCCCCAGCCATCTTCGGGGGATAATTCTGAGGCAGAACCAGGCCCGGCTGTGGCTCATGGCCCGGATTCTGATGCATCAGAGACTGCAGACTGTGACCGGTCGGAAAGTGAGAATGACTCCAGTCCAGGTCAGCATGCGAAATGGCTTTTGGTATCTGACCTTACCACTGCAAAGTTGGAGAATGCTGCAGAAGCAGCAAACACACCGGTCCCCTTTGGGTTCCGTAAACCGACCTGCATTGCTAAGTTGTTTCCTTGTGTGTCTTATCTTGATAAACCTTTGTACAAGGAGTGGGGAAACCCACTGAAGGTTTTTTTTGAAACTCCAAAAACTTTTTGCGGTTCGGTACCCCTTGAGGAGAGTTTCCTGAAAGAAGGGACCTCTCCCCCGATGGTGCACCCCCCTGTGTCCAGACTTGACAAGTTACCACGATTCCAGTGGATGGGGCTCCTGTCTTCAGGGACACTCGCTACCTATACACAGTGGGGGGCTCAGCGGTGCGTCCAGCACTTGCGGGGTTTTCTGATGGCTCAGACACTGACGATGCAAAAAGGCTACTCCAGGGGTTAAAGGCACGGGAGACTCCTCCGAACGAGGTAGCTCTGACCGACCAGTTGGTACTGGGCCTTGAGTCTGTCTGCGAGTCAGACATGGATACTATTCCCTTGCTGTCTTGAGCCTCCGTTTATGCGATGGCGTTCGCCGCCTGATCTGGCTAAGGTGCTGGTCTGCGGAACAATCTTCCTAGAAGGCCCTGTTGGAGCTGCCTTTTTAAGGCGACAGACTTTTTGGGGCCTCTCTGGATGACATCATTAAAGATGCCCCAGGGGGTAAGAGCACATTGCTTCCGCAATCCAAAAAAGTAAGGAGCCACGCCATAGGCAAGGGCCCTCCTTCACCGCGTACAAGCGGTCCTTTCGTCCGCCTAGTGCGGCAGGTAAACGACCCCAGGCCGATAAAGCGCCTGCTGAGGGACAGAAGCGTCCCTGGGTTCGCAAGCCCAACCTTGCTTGCCTACCGAACAGATTTTTTCCCACTAAGCCGCCAGATTCAGCCGACTTGTCGGGAAGCCCTACATGGGGTGGTCCAAGGAAAAAGGAAGGTGCGCCAAACGAAGTGCAGTATATAAGAGTATTTAATAAATGGCAGTAATACAAACATCCAAATGGCTACTCACAAGATGATGTAAAATAAAAGCATGTATGTAGAGTGGTCCGGTGTCAGCAACAGCAGTCCGTGGGTAGATGTAGGGCCCAGATGAAGAAGCGCTGGAGGAAATAGCAGCGATCCGGTGTCTGCAAGGAAGGTCCTCGGCATGTAGGCACTCAAGCTGTATGTGGTGTGTGACCTCCTGTGAGCAGAAGCGGATCAGGAAGTGCGCCTCAGCGTGGAGCGCAGTGCGGCGTCGGACCGGAAGTGACGTAGGAGAGGGAACGGACCAATGGGATGGCGCGTTTCTCAGAATCCGCTGTTTCATCAGATCCATGCAGTCCATTACAAAAGATGAACAATATATTAATAGAGAGCAGTGCTGTGATAGGTCAACAGCACACATGTATTTTTATAAGAATCGCTGTGATAGGTTACATAGATACCTGGCATATTAAATGGAGATATAAGAGAATAGATAACAAACGGCATAGGTAAAAAAAGCATAGATAAAAACGGCACATTCATTATATGGCTGGGCATACATAGGACATAAAAATGAAGATGATGTATTTACATATAAGGATAATGTATTTAAATGAGGTGCAATAGGATGCCTGTTGGAAAATTTTAAAAAGACTCACCCACAGAAAAATTCTGTTTATGACTCATGTAAAGAAACCAACAATGAATGGGGATAATATAGGTGTCTAAAACGTATAGAAACATACAGTATGTGCAAAACCACACATGTAAAACAAATATATAAAGGTTATGTGAAAAAAAGGGGAGACACATACTTCTGAAAGCAATGTATGATGAGAAGTGTGTCTGAAAATTAATGGATAACTAACGGCATGAAGGGAATATTAAATTAAGGTAACTTATAGAGAATTATATTAAGTAAAATCTATTGGGGCCCTGCCAACCAATTGTAGTACTAGATTAGATAAAATTAAGGTAATATAGTAAAATATAATCTACCGCTCCCTGCAAAACTAAATCACTGAGTAACCACAAAAACTACATGTTAAAATAACTCACATTAATCCCGCTTATAGGGATGTTTCAGTGTAAAAAGGCTCTATGTCTAACTTGTTCAAATGTCACCCATGGCAAAAAAACTTTTATAGCAAATTGCAAGACTTTCAACTTAAGCTCTTTTTATAATTGCTCTATGTAGTTTACTGAATTTCCTGTCCATGTGGCCTCCTATATGTAGGCAGAACGATAAGAGCCTTACGGGCCAGATTTGGAGAACACCGCCGTGCAGTTCAAGTAGGCAACCCTAAATACAGTGTGGCACGCCACTTTGCGGTCCACCACCACAAAGATACTACTGCTCTTCAGGTCTGGATTATTGAATCCATACCAGAAACGCCTACTGCAGCTGAAAGATTCCAACGTCTTTGCAGACAAGAAACGTATTGGATATATTCCTTGAACACTATGTCGCCTCATGGCTTAAATGAAGAAATAGAAACTAATACTATAGTCTAATATCTTTTTTGCGTTATTTTCATGCGTTTTCATTGCCACGCACTTTTTTCATATATATTTTATATATTGTATATATATTTTTATATATTGTGTATATATATTTTTATATACATATATATCCATCTTGCCCTACCCACATACGCGGTTGATGCAGACATATTTACACGTACGTGTGTGTGTATGGCCATGCATGTATACATGTATGTATGTGTTTTTGCGTTTACATACAGTTCAACAGGGCGGTAGATTATATTTTACTATATTACCTTAATTTTATCTAATCTAGCACTACATATGGTTGGCGGGGCCCCAATACATTTTACTAAATATAATTCCCTATAAGTTATCTTAATTTAATATTCCCTTCATGCCGTTAGTTATCCATTAATTTTCAGACACACTTCTCATCATACATTGTTTTCAGAAGTATATGTGTCCCCCCTTTTTTTCACATAACCTTTATATATTTGTTTTACATGTGTGGTTTTGCACACATGTTTCTATACGTTAGACACCTATATTATCCCCATTCATTGTTGGTTTCCTTACATGTGTCATATACAGAATTATTTTGTGGGTGCGTCTTTTTAAAATTTTCCAATAGGCATCCTCTTGCACCTCATTTAAATACATTATCTTTATATGTAAATACATCATCTTCATTTTTATGTCTTTCTATGTATGCCCAGCCATATAATGAATGTGCCGTTTTTATCTATGCTTTTTTTTACCTATGCCGTTTTTATCTATTCTCTTATATCTCCATTTAATATGCCAGGTATCTTCTATGTAACCAATGTAACCTATCACAGCGATTCTCATACAAATGCATGTGTGCTGTTGACCTTTGACAGCACTTCTCTCTATTATATATTGTTCACCTTTTGTAATGGACTGCATGGATCTGATGAAACAGCGGATGCTGAGAAACGCGTCATCCCATTCGTCCGTTCCCTCTCCTACGTCACTTCCGGTCCGACGCCGCGCTGCGCTCCACGCTGAAGCACACTTCCTGATCCGCTTCTGCTCACAGGAGGTCACGCACCACATACAGCTTGAGTGCCTACATGCCGAGGACCTTCCTTGCAGACACCGGATTGTTGCTATTTCCTCCAGCACTTCTCCGTCTTCTACACCTACCCACGGACTGCTGTTGCTGACACCGGACCACTCTACATACATGCTTTTATTTTACATCATCTTGTGAGTAGCCATTTGGCTGTTTGCATTACTGCCATCTATTAAATACTCTTATATACTGCACTTAGTTTGGTGCACCTTCCTTTTTCCATTGTATCTTCTAGAGCCTGCATCTGCTTTATGGTAGCTGCCGCTGGTGCTTATTAATTTTTATTGACATTGGACAATTTGCTATGCCAGAACCCTCCACTACCTCGGTGGGGCTTGTGTAGCAGACGTCCTTTTGGCATCTATCACTACGAGAGGACCTGCTGGCGCAGGGTCCCATATGCCATCCTGCTTGCAGTCAATGGTTTTAACTACATGGCCTCTAAGTGCCTCAGAAACCTCAGTTTGAGAACATCAGGGAGATTCCCTTGTTGACACTCTCAGAAAGTGGTCCTTTTGGTGACTGTTATGCCAGTTAAGACAGGTTTCTGAGCGGGCAGCCTTGTCATGCAAGCATCCCTATCTGATCTTCCACAAGGATAAGGTGGTGCTGCGTCCGCAGCCTTCTTTTCTTCCTAAGGTCGTGTTTCAACCTTCCATCTCAAGGAAGACATTGTACTGCCATCCTTGTGTCCTCATCCGTTGAATCCTAAGAAGACGACGTTGCATTCCTTGGACGTTGTCCAAACTCTGAGAGAATGCTTGTCTGGTACTGCTACGTGCCAGAGTCCAGACTCACTGTCTGTTTCGGTGACTGGTCCTAAGTAGGGCCCAGCGGTCTCGTCGGCTACCATCTCTAGGTGGATCCGAAAGATCGTGATCAGGCCTACGCCATGAAGGGTCAGGCGCCTCCCTTTCCCGGCGCATTCGACCAGGGCAAGAGATGCCTCTTGGTTTACGTCAGTTAAGACGGTTTTCTGAGCCGGCAGCCTTGTCATGCAAGGCTCCTTATCTGATCTTCCACAAGGATAGGTGGTGCTGCGTCTGCAGCCTTCTTTTCTTCCTAGGGTCGTTCAGCCTTCCATCTAAAGGAAGACATTGTACTACCATCCCCGTGTCTTCATCCGTCGAATCCTAGGAGACAACGTATTTTTTGGACACTGCCCGAGCTCTGAGAGCATCAAGCGCTTATTTCACCAGGTGTGTAAGGCGGCAACCTGCTTGTCCGTTCACACTTTCACTAAACTTACAAGTTGATGTGTGTGCGCATCTTCGGATGCTTCATTCGACCGCAAGGTATTGCGGCTGTTTAGAGTTGCAACTCCTCTGTTTTGTTTGGGGTGAAGTTGTTTTAATGCTGTTCCCACCCCTCGTTTTGACACTGCTTTGGGACGTCCCACTTGTCAATAGGAAGCTGTGTCCGTCCATGAACGAAAGAGTAGATAGGATTTTTTACTCTCCGTAAAATCATTTTCTCTGAGTTCATGGACGGACACAGCACCCACCCCTCGTTTTAAGTTTGTACTGCTTTTTGACGAACTGATCTGCGAGGTGCAGAGAGAGGGATTATACCCAGAGGGTCCACCCCCTGGGCGGTGCTGTAGAAGGTGTGATGTAACACTTTTTTTACAAGTTTTTCTGCCTAGTCACTCCTAAATGAAGGATAATACCCACTTGTCAATAGGAAGCTGTGTCCGTCCATGAACTCAAAGAAAAGGATTTTACGGTGAGTAAAAAATCCTATTTTTCTCTCTACTGTTTTCTGAAATACAATAAAAACGATTGAAACAGAGAAAATGTAAAGTAATCTCTAAATGGCGCCTGTGCCGAGCAGCAGACCTCCTTGTTTTACAGTGCAGCCGCTCATTACTGTACCCAGAAGCTAGTGGAGATCAATGGCGCGTAGAGGTGTCAACTATAGTGATTTCCAACTTCTGGAGGGATCCCATATCTATTGTATATGCATAGTTGCATTGATCCAAACTGGAAAAGTGTGTGTGTGTGTGTGTGTGTGCATAATGTATGTGTGTGTGTATATGTATATGTATATATATATATATTTATTAGGGCTGTTACTGATTAAAATTTTCTTGTTCGATTAATTGTTTTTTCTTTTTTAATCAACTAATTTTGATTAATTATAACGCACATACAGATCCAACTACTTTTAGATGATCTCCTTGCAGGCTGATTCCCAGTGCAGCTACCAATCACTGGAAAAATGGATAGCAGGATCCAAAAAACACACAAAGGCAGTGCTCAATGGGAATAGCATTAAAACTTTTATAGTCTTCAAGTAGGTAACAAAATAAATATTGCACTGGAGATAAAATCAATGTAGCTACATAAACTGTAAAATTTGTGCGAGTAATACCAAACAGCAGCAATAGCAGTCATAAAAACATGTAGCTAAGTATGATACTGGTATAAAAATGTGTACGATTCCACTGCTGAATCCAGATGCAGAGGGGTTAACATCAGTCCGTCGGCATGTAGATGTCCCGTGAAGGGAACTATCACAACTCCCAGTGGGTGGCTGTAGAGTCCCAGGTTGATAGAGGGAAGTGATAGAGGGAAGTTTAACAGCCCTTGCGTGTGGCAGATAGTAAGGTCCCGCTGGCATGCAGATATGAAGGCACAGCAAAGGAGCCCTTCAGATGGACACGGCAAGCCCCGCGGGTGTCCATGACGTCACCAGATCTCCGACGGAACTCACTGAAGACCCGGAAGCCGGCGGAGAGGTGAGTACCGATCAAAAGAATTTTGATCGATCAAAAAATTTAATCGAGGAATTAATAGTTAATTTCCACAGCCCTTTATTTATTTTATTTATATATATATATCTCCGAACCTGGCGTTCTTCTTTAAGTTGGTGCCATGGCCACTGCCCCAGGTTCCTGTTTCAGGGTGGCTTCTTTCTCTTGCAGCATCCTATGGAGCCACCCTTGCAAGCAGGGGCTAGAGTTGTCTCCCTACTCTGTGTGCGTCAATAGAAACACCCAGCCCCATAGCCTAGGATGGCAAGGCACTTCCCTGCTCCTCCCTCTCCAATCTCCAAGCTAAGAGATTGATTTGAGACTGCGCTGACGACTCTTAACTCGGTGAAGACCAAAATTTCAGGGAAGGACCACTAGGAGAGCAGGAGCCAGCAGAATTGACGTAAACTGCAAGTGCTGGGGTTAGAATTTTAACAAATGATTTGCTGGGAATGTTTATTTTATTGCTCTCAATGTGTCAAGCTAAATCATGCTAATGGTTTGATACTACCTTAACACCCCCGGTCTTTTATTCCACCACATTTGTAGGATAATTTTTGTTTTTTCTTGTACAGTTTTTGTTTTTCCTTTTTACAAACATGAAATCTCTACAATTATTCTCTTTTTGTTTTTATTCTTTTTAAGGTGGCTCTCCATAATGTCCGTCTTTCGTTCGGGCGTTCTGGTCCTAACCTCTCCTCTCTCTGCGTTGTCTGTGAGATTGGCACCCATTTTAGCTTCTGCAGCAAAGATTGTCCAAGACACTCTTTATGTTCACCTCCAACCAGGACTCCTGCTTACTGGCTCATCTCAACCCAGCTCCACCTGCATTCCAGCCACTAACGAAATCTGCAAGCTCATTTCTAAACTATATTCGGATGCAGATGTCTATTCTAACCTGGATGTTCGTGTGCTTTTAACCAATATTAAAAACCAAAGTAACAGCCAGCAGATCTTCTCTTCTGTGCAGAACCTCTCCCACCCTCCAGAAGTGGTTCTCACAGACTTTCAGACAAGTGATGGTGGACAGTACAACCCTGTCAAGCAGCAGCTGGAGCGCTATGCAACAAACTGTTATAGTTGTCATCCAAACTTGATATCAGTATTACTATATCCAGATTATGAACAAGCAGATTATTGTAATCCTGAAGAATTGGACAGTGGAGGAACACTACTGCAGTGTCACAGTGATGTTGTGGTGGGCGGAACATTTGATAGGTTGCACAGTGCTCATAAAATCCTATTGAGCGTTTGCGGTTTGCTGTCTGATAGGCGTCTTCTCATCGGTGTTGCTGACAATGAGCTACTGGACAGTGAGTAAAATCTTTGTGTTCATCTGGTCCTAGTTACACATCTTTGGTCTGATACAAGGAAATCGCTAAAAGTTACACGTTTTCCATGCAATCACATAACGCTATATGGCAAAGCCATTTAATTGTATGCAAACTTTATTTTAATGTTTTCTCGTTTCTCTTTACATTTCAGATTTTCTTTTTTCTTTCAGACTTCCTTTTTCCTGCATAGTTTTGTAATTTTATATACGGTGTGTGATTATATATATTTGTGTGTGTGTGTGTGTGTGTGCGTGTGTGTGTATGTCTGTATGTATGTGTGTGTGTGTATATATATATATATATATATATATATATATATATATATATATATATAATGTGTATATATATTAGGGTTGTACCGATACTAGTATCGGGACCGATACCAAGCACTTGTACTCGCGCAAATGCTCCCGATGCCTTGTCCGATACTTCGCCGAGGGGGCGGGGGGCGGGGGGCGGAGACCAAAGCTCAGAGGGGGCGGAGAGCGAGGTGGGGGGCGGAGACCAGAGCGGAGAGGGGGCGGAGAGCGGGGCAGGGGGGCGGAGAGCGAAGCAGGGGGCGGAGACCAGAGCGGAGACCAGATCGCAGACGGGGCGGAGAGCGAGGCGGGGGCGGAGACCAGAGCGGAGACGGGGCGGAGAGTGAAGCAGGGGGCGGAGACCAGAGCGGAGACCAGATTGCAGATGGGGCGGAGAGCGAGGCGGGGGGGCGGAGACCAGAGCGGAGAGGGGGCGTAACCAGAGCGGAGAGCAGAGCGTGTCTTCAGGCGGGTAAGTAAAATTTCATTGTGACATGCACACAGATTTGTTTTCCTTCCGCCCTTGTGATCAAATGGTTGCCTGCCTTGCCTGTCTTTCTGCTGGTCACCCTGCTATTTTGCTTGATGTGCTCCCCCTGACTCTCCTGCCTGTTTGTTTTTCGATGCTGGAGGGGAGGGAGTTTTTTAAAAAGACATTAACCACTGAGAATGGCCCAGGGGGAGGGAAGAGCTGGGGGTGGGGGGGGGTGCCTTTGCCAATGTAAGAGGTATTCTTCCCACTGACCACCAATGTAAGGGACATTCTTCCCACTGATCACCAATGTAAGGGGCATTCTTCCCACTGACCACCAATGTAAGGGACATTCTACCCACTGACCACCAATGTAAGGGACATTCTACCCACTGACCACCAATGTAAGGGGCATTCTTCCCACTGACCACCAATGTAAGGGGCATTCTTCCCACTGACCACCAATGTAAGGGCCATTCTTCCCACTGACCACCAATGTAAGGGCCATTCTTCCCACTGACCACCAATGTAAGGGCCATTCTTCCCACTGACCACCAATGTAAGGGGCATTCTTCCCACTGACCACCAATGTAAGGGGCATTCTTCCCACTGACCACCAATGTAAGGGGCATTCTTCCCACTGACCACCAATGTAAGGAACATTCTTCCTACTGATCACCAATGTAAGGAGCATATGCTGACTCAGTACCATCTATTACTGCCATCTATTAGTGGCAGTGCCATCTGTCAGTGCCAGCCCCCTGTCAGTGCCAGCCATATGTCGGTGCCAGTCATAAGTGCCCGCCACCTGTCAGTACTCATCACTGCTGCATATCCGTGCCACCTAATCATATCAGTGCTGCTTAATCAGTGCCGCCTATCAGTGCTGCATATCAGTGCCACCTAATCTGTATTGTGCTTTAAAACTGTCACCTGACATTATAAAAAAGTATTGGTAATCGGTATCGGCAAGTACTTGAAAAAAAGTATCGGTACTTGTACTCGGTCTTAAAAAAGTGGTATCGGGACAACCCTAATATATATGTATATCTATCAGGCACTGATGTTGGACGAGAAGGCGTGGCTCGCAGTCTCCGCTCTAATTCATCCCAAATTTTATCTACTGGGTTGAGGTCAGGGCTCTGTGCAGGCCAGTCAATTTCCTCCACCCCAAACTCACTCATCTATGTCTTTTATGGACCTTTCTTTGTGCACTGGTCCAATTAATTTGTTTTTCAGGGGTTCGGCTTGGCCCCTTCGCTCCAGTGAAGGGAACTCTTAAGGCGTCAGCATACCAAGACATTTTAGACAATTTCATGTTCCCAACTTTGTGGGAACAGTTTAGGGATGGCTTCTTCCTGTTCCAGCACAAAGCAAGGTCCATAAAGACATAGATATAACCAAAGAATTTATACACCAGAATTTGATTTAGAGTGTTGCCAACATCCCGTGTGTTCTGGAACAATAGGAAATGTCCCCCTAACTAGGGGTTGGGACTTTAAGGGCAACAAATATGACAAGTATATGAGTACAAAAATGTATTAAATAATTAATTTTAAGAAGCCAGATGAATGGCAGAGTGAAACAGCTGAATGTGCATTTAAACAAACAGGTAGAAACAACAACAAGATTCGTTCTTTCCAAATAGGGGTGGTTGTCCACCCCTATTTGGAAAGAACGACAACCACCCCTATTTGGAAAGAACGAATCTTGTTGTTGTTTCTACCTGTTTGTTTAAATGCACATTCAGCTGTTTCACTCTGCCATTTATCTGGCTTCTTAAAATTAATTATTTAATACATTTTTGTACTCATATACTTGTCATATTTGTTGCCCTTAAAGTCCCAACCCCTAGTTAGGGGGACATTTCCTATTGTTCCATAAAGACATGGATGAGCGAGTTTGAGGTGGAGGAACTTGGCTGCCCTGCACAGAGTCCTGACCTCAACCCGATAGAACACCTTCAGGATGATTTAGAGTGGAGACTGCGAGCCAAGCCTTCTTGTCCAACATCAGTGCCTGGCCTCACAAATGCGCTTCTGGAAGAATGGTCAGACATTCCCATAGACGCATTCCTAAACATTGTGGACAGCTTTCCCAGAAGAGTTGAAGCTGTTATAGCTGCAAAGGGTGGGCCAACTCAATATTGAACCCTACGGACTAAGACTGGGATACCATTAAAGTTCATGTGCGTGTAAAGGCAGGCGTAACAATACGTGTGTGTGTGTGTGTGTGTGTGTGTGTGTGTTTTGTTTTTTTCAGTTTTTTACATAATACTTTTGCTTTGTGTTCATGTGTGTTACATTGCAGACAGGTTTCATTTTAATACTGTGCAAATGTACGCAGCGTTGTGATGTGAACAGTAGAAAACCATGTGCCCTTACAATGACCTACATTGACCAAGTGTAAAAAATGCAGGTATTAGCACATGGTGTAAGCAAGCCCTTAACCACTTACGGACCACCTACCGTGCATATATTTTGCTACTTTGACATTCTAACCCAAGATTATGGCTTTCACATAAAAGTGGTCCCAGCGGCGGATTCGCCACGAGATCACTTCCCGGTCATTTCAGCCGCTTACTAGAGAGATCAGCAGCTGCGGAAACGATCCGATCCGTGGGAGTGATGGACAGGAAGTCAAGTAAGGGCAAAATGGATCCCACTTGACTCTTTGCCCTTGATTGACCGGAGCAACGTCAAACATCACTTCCACCCTCTGGCCTAAAGGGCCCATTTTTTTTTTTATGTGTAAATATAAAATTACATTTCATTCAATTTTTTTTTTTTTTTAACCCAGATCTCACATTTAAAGAGGCCCTGTCCTGCTTATTTCCAGTACAATAGAGGTTTACATTCCTTGTAATAGGAATAAAAGTGATCAATTTTTTTTTTAACGAGACAGTGTAAAAATAACAAAAAGGAAAATAGGATTTTTGACTTACAGTAAAATCAGTTTTTCTGAGTTCATTGACAGATGCAGCCTTCTTTATTCAGAACCATAGGGTTATATCGCCCCCTACAGCAGTAGGCCACTAGGCAGAAAAAAGACTTGGCTACGCCCCCGGGGGAAGTCCTAGGTGATGTTACATGCAGTATTAAAACTCAATAGAGAGGCGGGCGCTGTGTCTGTCAATGAACTTAGAGAAACAAATTTTAAGGTAAGTTCAAAATCCTATTTTTTCTCTTTCCATCATTGACAGACACAGCCTTCTTTATTCAGAACCACAGGGATGTCCCAAAGCAGTGCCAAACATGAGGGGTGGGGCAGCCAAAAAAAAAAAAAAAAAACAGACAACCTGGGGTTCAGTGAGAACAACATAGAGCCCACCTGACCAGCAAAAAAAAAACAACCCCTTCACGAGGAAAAAAACCCTCCTAGACCGCAGCCTGCAGAACCTTGTGGCCAAAAGAAGCATCCGCAGATGGCAGCACATCCGCCTTGTAAAATTTCGAGAACGTGTGCACCGACGACCAGGTGGCCGCTTTGCAAACTTGCATTACTGATGACGGAAGGCCCAGGAGGCACTCGGCGCCCGAGTCGAGTGCGCCTTCACCGGGAAGGAAGGAACCTGACCCTTGATAGAATAGCACAAACTATCTCCTGCGCTCAGGAACCCAGTCAACAAGTAGCACAACCAGAGCCTTCCAATGAAATATGGGATGACTATAGTCTTGCAGCCCTCCTCCGAACAATGGGTATTCTTGAGGCTGAAACAAAAGGAAGGCACACCGACCTAGTGCATTATTCATAAAATATATAATGATAAAATTCATACTCGCAAACTAGCTTTAAAGTACAGCTTAAAAACCCTCCAACAGTTGCGCGCAATGTCTCTATGCACCTGCAACCTGGACCAGATGACCGGGGGTACCAGACAGCATCAATCGTGACTTGTGCGTTACGAGGGCGTACCCTCTTTCTCAGGGCCACAGCGATATAACTGGTCCTCCCCAGGACCCTCTATAAAAGCCTGCAGTCATCTGTCTGGGTGGACCCCCACCACAATTTGCCACACCCAGCATAGTGCGCTCCGCCCACCTTGTCTGTCTATCATGAGATACATAATTCAGCCTGGCATAGACCCTCCAAACATCATAGCCACTTTTTCCACACACAGTGTGATACCCCACTTGATGGGCAGGAGACCGTGGACCTATAGCATTATGTAGTCTGCTGTGCCCACATCGCTATAGCTGATCCCTAGCTTTTCTAATCCAGGATCCACTTACCCCTATGTCAGGGATATGCAATTAGCGGACCTCCAGCTGTTGCCAAACTACAAGTCCCATGAGGCATAGCAAGACTCTGACAGCATCAAGCATGACACCCAAAGGCAGAGGCATGATGGGACTTGTAGTTTGGCAACAGCTGGAGGTCCGCTAATTGCATATCCCTGCCCTATGTGCATCCCTCAAACACTGAACCATCCATATATAGTGTAGTATATCTGTGTCCAATGACCCAGATCAAGATGGAGGAGGCACCAGCGAACGGGGGGTCCAAGATGGACATTACCATGGAGATGCGGGTGTGCGGCGTCTCCACTACCGCCACCGTGTAGAGTGCACGCCGCTTCTCTACCTGGAAGTGATAGTGGTTTTGCGTTCCACCTCTCATTTCCGGTATCGGCAAAAGGTCACTTCCGCCCTATCCGGATTCTCGGCAGACGTAATTGCCAGTGCGCTGCCTATACAGGGACAATCTCCAGCCGTTCGGCTCACAGAGCCCCACTCCTCCAGCCGGTCCTCGGTGCACTGCGCAAGTGCGCCGTTGACCAGCCAGCACCACCCTCATTTAGCCATCAATGTCTCTCTGCTGGGCAAACATGAACATATCAAGTTTTAAAGTCCCTGACCTGATCAACACTTGGGCACTTAACAGTAAGGTCAACAGCAATATCAACATCAGCAGCGTTGACACTAAATGCAACATCCATCCACCCCTGATGAAGGTGGATGGGAGAAAAAGGAAGGAGGAAAAAGGGGCTGCTATCTGAAGAGTGCAATCCATTCAGAGAAAACTAGCAATACAGGCCTAAATAAACCCTGGACCACTCCGTTCGATCAAAAGGGCAGTTATAAGTGCGGGGTTGGCAATTGTGGCAATTACCTGTGCATGTGCCATTGGAAAAAGGAGGCATTTGGAACGGATGGAAAGAACCATAAGGTCAAACAATATATTAATTGTGGGACCCCATTTGTGATCTACGGTCTCCTCTGCCCTTGTGGACTTCTATATGTTGGTCGCACTTCACGACCAATGAGAACAAGAATGGGGGAACACAGGAGTAGCATCTCGACTGAAAAAGAGAACTACTCTGTGCCAAGACACTTCAAAGAGGCACATAATAGTTCTGTGTATGGCTTAAGAGTCTTCGGAATTGAGGCTATAACAAATGATCTCGATAGTGGCAAGAAGCATCAAATTTTGTGCACTAGAGAGGCATTTTGGATATTCACTCTAGGATCTCTGGCCCCTCAAGGCCTCAACGAAGGGATTGAACTACACAATGTAGTCTAATCTTTTGTGGACTCCTCCTCTAAGTCCTGTAAATCTTTAGTGACTATTGGGCCGGTCAAATTCTGGCTTTTTGTTTTTCTCCCTTCCCCTTTCCCGATTGGGGCTTAGTATGTTGCCCCAATACCTGAGTTTTCTTCCCCCCCTCCCCTTCTTCTGGCTTGGCCCTTGCCAATTGAATCACGATCCTGAGGTGATAGGCCTAAGGGAGCCTGGTGGCACCTGACATTCATTGATCGGGTTGTGACTCAAAGGAGGTATGTCAAATGGGGTAGTGAGAATTTCACCCATATTTGGACATACAGCTGGTAGTCTATGTCAGGGCTTGACAAATTTGCTTGGAATCTAGGAGCCAGCTAAAAAAGTTAGGAGCCAGGTTTTTTTTTTTAACGACCAATGCGTGGAGAAGCGAACGCATACGCGAGTAGCGCCCGCATATGAAAGCAGTGTTTAAACCACACATGTGAGGTATCACCGCGATTGGTAGAGCAAGAACAATAATTCTAGCCCTAGACATCCTCTGTAACTCAAAACATGCAACCTGTAGAATTTTTTAAATGTCACCTATGAAGATTTTAAAGGGTAAAAGTTTGTCGCCATTCCACGAGCGGACGCAATTTTGAAGCGTGACATGTTGGGTATTAAATTTACTCAGCGTAACATTATCGTTCACAATATAAAAAAAAAAAATTCGCTAACTTTACTGTTGTCTTTTCTTTTTCGTACATCACGGGACACAGAGCGGCTTAGTCATTACTAATGGGTTATATAGTTTACCTTCAGGTGTTGGCACTGGCCAATTCCAAACCGGAAGTACCCTCCCCTATATAAGCCCCTCCCACCCGGGAGCACCTCAGTTTTTTGCCAGTGTCTAAGGTGTTGGCCAAAGAGTAACATGTGTTTTCACTGGGCTTGCGTACAGGTTCTTTTGGGCCTTAGTAAGCTGTTCCGGATCCCACCAAAAAAGCTTCATAGCTAAACGGTCGGTACCCGGGCCTTGCAGCAGAAGAGCAAGGTTTTGCCTGTAATGCTTCTCTTAGGAGGGCTGGACCCTGGGATCCAGAGCTCTGGTCATACCCACGACCAAGACGCTGTCTGTGCAGGGTGCTATACAGGTCCAGGGGAGTGGAATCCTTGGGAACCCGGTCCCTGAAGGTTTAATTACAATGCCTGCCGTGATAGGTGAAGTTTGGACTTTTGTGGACCAAACAAAGTCCTGCGGCGGGGATCAGGTAAGTGGGGGCCCTCAGGAACTTGGTTCTATTGGGGGACCCCCAAGCCTAATTTGTCTTTCTGTCTGTTACCTAACGGTATTCCCGCTAAATATCTGTGTTTGCCTATATCTACTGAAAATGTAAAATTTTAATAGTAGTCAAGAAAAAAAAAAAAAAAACAGGGACCGCGGTACCTGTGTTAAACCACTAGAGGCCGCTGTAGTCCATTTTTCTTGTAATATGGATCTTTAGTTTTCTCAACTCAAAAGATCTAGGCAGCTGGTAAGTTTCTCTGAGGGAATCCACTTCCTCTGCCCTGTTGCTGCGTTCATCCACCGCACAGGCCCTCCGGCAAAAAGGGCCCTGGCTCCTAGTCCTCTGTTGGTTTTCGAAAAGGGCGCCATTGGCGCACGGGCGCGGGCGCGTGCACGCGCCTCCTATGAAAAAAAAGGGGCGGGGCGGGTGGATGACGCTCGATGCGCGCCGCGGCGCTTCTGCGCATGTGCGGGCGTCCCAGCATGGTTAAAAGACACAGTACAAGTGTCAGCTGCATGCAAACAGAGCTAGCAACAAACAGTGGCACACAGAGGCGGTTGATGCAGGCATCCCCATAGAAAGGCACTTTAGTGGACACCAGCTGGTATATAGCAGCACCTGTGTTAGACTATTACCAGCAAAAATTGGTGTATGACGACGGGAATACCTCAGCTTTGTGCTTAAAGGATATGTCGTCCAGACGCTCCGGAAATAGATCTTCCAGGAAGCCAAAGGGGTCTCCATCGGGCTCTGAGGATATTGGGCATGCTTGCACTGCACCAATCTCCCCTGAGAATGCAGAGGTCAGTAGCCGTAGAAACCCCGCAGGAATGCCTGGTGCTGCGGCTGTCCCCAGTCCACCTGCTCCTGTATATATAACAGAGGAGGTTTTATCCTCAACTCTGGGAGGATTAGAAGAGAGATTAACAGCATTGATCGCTGCTTCCCTATCTCAGGGAAAGCGCGTCCGATCTCCGTCTCCTCCTTCAGAGTGCCTGTTAGTGGAGGAACAGCCCCACACAGAGATCGACCTACCTGAAGGGGATCAGGATGAGGTTGATTCACTTATAGAGGAATCAACAGTGGAAGAACCTTTCTCAGCTTCTCAGGCTGAAAGATTATGGGTTCAGTCTCTGACTAACATGGTCCGATCAGCATTTAAAATGCCTCTGGCGGAACCACCATCCACTACGGTTTCCTCGCTGGGGTCGCTAAAAGCTCCCCAGGCGGTCTGTTCCTTCCCAATCCACCCTTTATTAGAAGGGCTTATTTACCAGGATTGGGAGCATCCTGATAAAATATTTGCTCCCCCCAAGAGATTTCCGGTGATCTATCCCATGGAGGATAAGTTCATAAGAAAATGGAGGGTCCCTATAGTGGACGCAGCCATCTCTTCTGTTAACAAATCACTGACATGTCCAGTAGATAATGTTCCAATGTTCAAAGACCCAATAGATAAAAAATTGGAGTCTTTACTAAAATCTGCTTTCTCTACAGCAAGTATGGTGACACAACCTGCGGTAGCAGCGATTGGAGTCTGCCAAGCAGTGAAAGATCAGTTGAAACAAGTCTTAAGGGACTTACCAGATCAGCAGGCTCATGCCCTAGCTGACCTGCCTAGAGCCTTGTGTTTTGCGGTGGACGCCATAAAGGATACAATCCAACAGGCCTCCCGCTTTACGCTGTCTATAGTACATATGCGTAGGCTTCTGTGGCTCAAAAACTGGTCTGCTGAAGCTCCCTGTAAAAAACTGCTGGTTAGCTTCCCATTTCATGGAGAACGCTTATTTGGAGAAGATCTGGACAAATATATCCAGAAAATTTCTGCCGGTAAAAGTTCACTCTTACCGGTTAAGAACAAGGGTAGAAGTCCTTCTTTTAAGAGGCCTACCTCTCCAGTCCCGGGCACATCGGCTGTGAAGCAGTTCCGACGGCCTCCGCGGTCAAATTCAGGGGGCAGAAATCAGGGACAATCACAGGGTAACAAGAAGCCCTGGATCAAGAGAGGTACAAAACCTCCCCCTAAGGCATGAAGTATTGCCCCCGCTCAATCGGGTGGGGGGAAGACTTCAGTTGTTCACAGAGACCTGGCGGGACACCATCAGAGACAGATGGGTGCTCTCCGCAGTAAGTCTGGGATACAAGCTGGAGTTAAAAGGCACTCCTCCTGCCCAATTTATGAGGTCAAACGTGCCAAGAGATCCCCAAAAGAGAGGATCCCTCCTTCTGGCACTAGAACAACTATTGCTCCAAGGGGTAATCATGAAGGTTCCCCTGGAAGAAAGCGGATTCGGGTTTTACTCGAACCTTTTCACAGTCCCCAAACCAAATGGGGACGTGAGGCCCATATTAAATCTAAAAGGGCTAAACAAGTTCCTAAATATCAGGACTTTTCGGATGGAGTCGATCCGATCAGTGGCCACCGCCCTACAAGGGCAGGAATGGCTAGCCTCGATCGACATAAGGGATGCTTATCTGCATATTCCCATCTTTCCGGCCCATCAGAAATTTCTACGCTTTGCAGTAGAAGGGCGCCATTTTCAGTTCAGAGCCTTACCTTTCGGTCTGGCCACAGCACCACGAGTGTTCACAAAAATTCTGGCCCCATTATTGGCCAATCTAAGAACACAGGGTGTAACGATAATGGCATATCTAGACGACCTGCTACTAATAGACCACTCAGTGGAAAAGCTGGAAGTAGCTATTCACAAGACAATCGAGTATCTGGAATATCACGGTTGGATTATCAACCGGGACAAGTCAGCTCTAAGACCAGTCAAAAGTCTGGAATACTTAGGGCTAAGGCTGGATTCAAATCAGAGAAAGATTTTCTTACCTCCAGAGAAGGTGTCGTCTTTAAGAAATTTGACCCACTTAGTGGGTACAAAAAGAAAACCATCCATACGTCTCTGCATGAGGCTGCTGGGAAAGATGGTGGCTTCATTCGAAGCGGTACCCTACGGTCAATTCCATTCAAGGAATTTGCAAAGGGCCATACTGTCAGCCTGGAACAAAAAAGTTCAGGCTTTAGACTTACCAATGTCCCTGTCCCCTTCCGTTCGCAAGAGCCTCCATTGGTGGTTGGTGCCCCAGAATCTGGAAAGAGGGAAACCCTTCAGTCCGGTTTCTTGGAAGGTGGTCACTACAGATGCCAGCCTCATCGGCTGGGGGGCAGTGCTGGAGCAATGGTCTCTCCAGGGCAGGTGGTCAGAAGCAGAAAAGGCCCTGCCCATCAATCTCTTAGAGATACGAGCAGCCCGGTATGCCCTAGTAGCATGGACATCCAAACTCCAGGGGTCCCCTGTCAGAATTCAATCAGACAATGCCACGGCAGTGGCATATATCAATCATCAGGGTGGCACCAAAAGTCGTGCAGCCCAGAAGGAAGCAAATTGCATCCTGGAGTGGGCAGAAAGATATGTCCCAGCCATATCCGCGGTTTTCATCCCAGGAGTGGAAAATTGGAGAGCGGACTTTCTAAGTCGCCAACAATTATGCCCGGGGGAATGGTCTCTTCACCCCGAGGTTTTCCAGGCAATATGCCAGCGGTGGGGAACACCGGATGTAGATCTGCTAGCATCCAGATTCAACGCAAAGGTGGACAGGTTTGTGTCTCGCACAAGGGATCCCCTAGCTTGCGGCTCGGATGCCCTAGTGTTCCCTTGGGATCGGTTCAAGCTGATATATGCATTCCCACCGCCACAATTGTTACCGCGATTACTCCGCAGAATCAGGGTAGAAAAGAAACCAGTGATTCTGGTGGCTCCAGCGTGGCCCCGAAGGGCATGGTCCTTGGACCCTCCCACTTCGTCCGGACCTGCTGTCGCAAGGACCGATATACCACCCTTCCTTACCAGCCCTAGGTTTGACGGCCTGGCTATTGAAGCCCACATTCTGAAAAAGAGAGGGCTCTCTAATTCTGTGGTATCTACCATGATCAATGCCAGGAAACCGGTATCCAGGCAGATCTATTATAGGATCTGGAAAGCGTACATTACGTGGTGTGAGACCAAGAAATGGCATCCACGTAAGTACATGATAGGGAGGATTCTGGACTTCCTACAGTGGGCTGTAGATAGGAAGCTGGCCTTGAGTACTATCAAGGGTCAGATTTCGGCCTTGTCAATATTTTTTCAAAGGCCCTTGGCTTCGCATTCACTAGTCAAAGCCTTTATACAAGGAGTGATGCGTATTAGCCCTCCGGTTAGTATTCCCATATGTCCTTGGGACTTAAACCTGGTTCTGTTGGTTCTACAGAAACAACCGTTTGAACCATTACAACACATTTCCTTGGTTCTTCTCACCAGGAAATTGGTTTTCTTAGTAGCCATTTGTTCGGCTAAAAGTGTGTCGGAATTAGCAGCTATGTCCTGTAAGGAGCCATATCTGGTTGTCCATAAGGACAGAGTAGTATTACGTCCTCATCCAGCCTTTCTTCCTAAGGTGGTATCGAGGTTTCATTTGAACCAAGATGTGGTTCTTCCTTCTTTTTTCCCCAAACCTAGCTCAGTAGAGGAAAAGTTATTACATTCTTTGGATGTGGTAAGAGCAGTTAAAGCTTATCTAAAAGCCACTGCTCAGATTCGCAGAACGGATTCTTTGTTTGTTCTGCCGGAAGGCCCCAGAAGGGGTCAGGCAGCATCAAAATCTACTTTAGCCAAGTGGATTCGACAGGTCATAATACAAGCCTATGGCTTGAGAAAGAGACCGCCTCCGTTCAAAGTTAGGGCGCACTCCACAAGAGCGGTTGGAACTTCATGGGCAGTGCATCACCAGGCCTCCCTGGCTCAAGTATGTAAGGCCGCAACATGGTCTTCGGTACACACGTTTACTAGATTCTATCAGGTAGACGTTAGAAGTCAGGAGGATGTCGCCTTTGGGCGCAGTGTGTTGCAGGCCGCAAAAGATCCTCATGCCTGATGGCGCCCAGCTTATGTACCCCCCCCTCATTTGGCATTGCTTTGGGACGTCCCATTAGTAATGACTAAGCCGCTCTGTGTCCCGTGATGTACGAAAAAGAAAAAGGGATTTTTATAACAGCTTACCTGTAAAATCCTTTTCTTGGAGTACATCATGGGACACAGAGCTCCCACCCCTCTTTTTGGGACACTTATTGCTTGGCTACAAAACTGAGGTGCTCCCGGGTGGGAGGGGCTTATATAGGGGAGGGTACTTCCGGTTTGGAATTGGCCAGTGCCAACACCTGAAGGTAAACTATATAACCCATTAGTAATGACTAAGCCGCTCTGTGTCCCGTGATGTACTCCAAGAAAAGGATTTTACAGGTAAGCTGTTATAAAAATCCCTTTATTTTTTAATTTAAAAAAGTGTATTTTTTTCCTCAAAGTGCGCTTGTAAGACCGCTGCGCAAATACGGTGTGACAGAAAGTATTGCAACGACCACCATTTTATTCTCTAGGGTGTTAGAATAAAAAATATATATAATGTTTGGGGGTTAACTTCTAAGTAAAGGGAAGGAGATGGGCGGGCAGTGAAACAGGCAAGCATTGCTGGTTGACTTGTCATACCAACGGCCACCACAAGATGGCGCCAGATTACAGAATGAAGCCTAGGCCTGCAGAAGGCCGCAAAGCCGCGGCCTAAATTAATGGCCGGCGCGGCCTGACGAGATCACGCGATCGCGGAGGGGGGGGCGCACGGAGATACAGGTAACCTCAGCTGTGCTGCCCCAGGTGCCAGGTCACTAATTCTAGTCGCATTTGCGACCTGGCGCCTGGGGATTGTCGAGCCCTGGTCTATGTGACTATGGAGGCCAGCAAGGCATGGAGCACTACAGCTAATTTTTAGGTTTTTAATGTTTAGGGGGTTTGCTCCGTTAATACGTAGGAATATCCGTATTGAATTTTTAGTTTTTAGTTTTGATTTTAGATTTACCAATAAACCACCTCTGAAATCAGGTTTATTTAGTAGGCATTAGGCCATATTTTAATATTTAGAGGAGATTCATCAATATGGTTTATTTATGTGGATGTCCACCACTGAGGTAGGATGATTCCTTTTCCCTTATCGTCTTTCAGGACAGCACATGAGAGAGTGGCTCCACCCACTAGGAAACAGGAAACACAAACTCCGCCACACTTTAAAAGGAGGCTTCTCCCCACAGCTCATTAGTTTTTTTGTGTTTCCTCCAGCATGTGGTTCAGGTATCTCCAGAGGAACGTTACCAGGGTTTCTATTCCCATATCTTCCTGATAAGGAAACCGTCAGGAAGCTTCCGTCTCATTCTCAATTTAAAACCGTTAAACAGGTCAGTCCAATACAGGCGGTTCCGCATGGACTTTTCGGTGAGATCTCTTAGTCAAGGGATGCTTCATGGCATCAATTCACTTAAGAGATGCGTACCTGCATGTGCCCATAGCCCCTCAGTCTCAGAAATACCTCAGGCTGGCAATAAATATGGGGAAGGAGGTGCTTCATCTACATGTCAAGGCCCTCCCGTTTGGTCTTTCATCCGCCCGCAGATATTTGCCAAAATAATGGCGGAAGCTCTAGCTCCTCTCCGTCTACAGGGAATCACGGTCATCCCTTTATCTACCTCCTAATTTTTGCCCGTTCCAGAGAGAGGTTGCAGGTAGACCTAACCAAGACTCGCAGTCATCTGGAAGCCTTGGGCTGGATTGTGAATATTCAAAAATCTAATTTCAATCCTGCTCAGAGTTCAGTTTCTAGGTTATCTAATAGATTCTGTAGAGCAAAGGTTTTTCTCCCATAAGCGAAGAAAGACAAGGTCTTGAGTGTAGTAGCCAGTCTTCAGACAAACCAAGAGGTGTCAATCAGGAGGATTATGTCAGCCCTGGGAACCTTAACCTCAACTATGCCGGCCATTTAATGGGCAAGACTCCATTTCAGGCCCCTCCCAGAGTTTTCTTTTACAGGTATGGGATCACAGCCCAGAAACCTTAGACACAAAAGTAAAGCTTCCCACAAAGATCAAGAGGACTCTTTGGTGGTGGAGAAATTGGGCAGTTCTGACAAGGGGCCTACTTTGGTCCTTCCCGACAGAAATAAGGGTCATGACAGATGCCAGCAGTTGGGGATGGGGAGCCCACTGGGATCAAAATATAGCACAGGGAGTTTGGTCCCGATCCGAAGCAGGAAGGTCCTCAAACTGGGGGCAGTTAAAAGCCATTGCTCTAGCCTTAGCTGCCTTCTCTCCCAACCTCCAAGGGTCCCATGTGCAGATTCTTTCAGACAATGTCACCACAGTGGCATACATGAACAAACAAGGGGGCACAAGGAGCAAAGCTCTTTTGTTGCTGTCATCAGAAATCCTGGAGTGGGCAGAGAAGCACATTTACTCTCCCTGTCGGCAGTGCATCTCAAGGGCATGCTAAACGAAGTAGCAGACTTCTTGAGCAGACAAAAACTTCAGGAAGCAGAGTGGAGCTTGAATCCGGAGATATTCTCACTGATCACCATGATGTGGGGATGTCCTCAGGTGGATCTGTTTGCGTCAAAAGAAAACGCCCAGCTCCCTCAATTCTTCTCTCTGCATCGAGACAGCGGATCAGTAGGGATAGATGCCTTGGCACATCCCTGGAACTTTCATCTGGGCTATGCCTTCCCTCCTTTTCAGCTAATCCCTCTTGTATTGAGAAAAATACAAAAGGAAAAGGGATCAGTAATCCTGATCACTCCGTTCTGGCCGAAGAGAGCCTGGTTTTCCTCCATCCTACAAATGATGATCAAACCATTCTGGCAGCTTCCTCTCAGACAGGACTTACTACTTCAAGGCCCAGTATACCACCTGGATGTAGCCAGATTAAGCCTCACCGCTTGGTATCTGAGGAGCAGTTGTTAAGAAACAAATGACGTCGGAGCCTCTAGTATCCACTTTACTCTCCAGTAGAAAGAGAGTAACTAGAGATATCTACGCTAAAGTTTGGAGAGTCTATAACTTTTGGTGTCGTTCATCAAACCGAACCCTAGAAGACATTGTGTCGATTCTGGAGTTTCTTCAAAATGGTGTGGGCAAAGGACTTGCAATTAGCACTCTCAAAGTGCAAGTGGCTGCCTGGGAGTATACCTGGAAAAACCTATTTCCTCAGTTCCTTTGATCACAAGATTCTTTAGGTCAGTGGTCCCCAACCTTTTTAGCACCGGGGACCGGCGTTGTTGAAGAAAATTGTGCCAAGGCCCGGGGACGGGGGGGTTGGGGTGTATGCGGCTTTTCGCGGGCAAATTATCGGGGCAATGGCTGGTGTTGGCGCTTCAATCATCCCGGCACCATGGTTAATATGGTGTCAGGATGATTGAAGCGCATTATTTCTATTATTACATTGTAATATAAAATGAAATAGTTCAACTCACCATAATGCAGAATGTGGCAGAATGTCAATTGCCATGTTGCCTGCCACCAAATGAGGATTGTCACTTGCCACCAGATGCAGCTTGTCACTTGCCACGACGCTTGTCACCAATTGTATTTTGTCCCTTGCCACATCGCCTGCCACCAGATGCTTTTTTTGTCCCTTGCCACGTCACCTGCCACCAGATGCGGATTGTCACTTGCCACATCGCCTGCCTTCATATGCAGCTTGTCACTTGCCATGTCGCCTGCCACCAGATACGGAGGGTCACTTGCCACGTCGCCTGCCACCAGATGCATTTTGTCCCTTGCCACATCGCCTGCCACCAGATTCAGATTGTCACCTGCCATCAGATGCAGCTTGTCATTTGCCACCAGATATGGATTGTCACCTGCCACCACATTAAGATTGTCACTGCAGTGGTGGCAGCACAGGTGTGCGCATTAGTTCAGAGGCAAGCCTGGAGTAGTGGGTAGTGAGGGAGAACAGCAGTAATGGGGGGGGGGGGTGGTGGGTGGTGAGAGAGGATTTCATCTCTCTGCTCCCCTGCCTCACCTCCAGCAGTGTATCGGTAATCTGCCGCGCTGTCGGTGGAGGAGCAGTGATGCGGTCGGGCAGCGAGAGATGATCTCCTCTCTCTGCTACCCCGCCACACCTCCAGCATTATAGCAGCCCCGCTGTGAGCATGGATGAGCGGCGATGCAGGTGGGCGGTGAGAGATGATCTCATCTCTCTGCTCGCTCGCCTCAGTATAGCGGCCCCGCTGTGAGCACGGAACCGCGGTGATGAGGGCGGGCGGTGAGAGATGATGTCATCTCTCTGCTCGCTCCGCCGCCGCATGTCGGACAGTGTAGCCTTCACGGCTCGGCTGCAAACAGGCCACGGCCCGGCAGTGGGCCGCGGCCCGGGGGTTGATGACCCCTGCTTTAGGTCACTTACTAGATCCAGGCCAGTTCCTACTAAACATTTTCCTAAATGGGACCTGTCAGTAGTTTTGCAAGCCTTCACAAAATAACCTTTTCGAGCCGTTACAGACAATCTCGTTGAAAAATTTGACTCTTAAAACTGTATTCTTAGTTGCAGTTACGACTGTGAGAAGAATTAGTGAACTACACGCTCTTTCAGTTAAAGAACCTTTTTTGTTAATTTACCCAGACAGGATTGTGCTTAAAACAGATCCAGGGTTTTTGCCAAAAGTGGCGTCGGTTCATAACAGATCGCAGGAAATTATCCTGCCAACTTTTTGTTCAAATCCTTCAGGAAGAAGGGAGACTTTATTCCATAACTTAGATGTAAGAAGAATTTTATTACACTACTTGGAAATAACAAAGGACTTTAGGTCTTCGGACTCCTTATTTGTTCTTTTTTCTGGCAACAGAAAGGGATGCCAAGCATCGAAGGGGTCAATTGCTAGATGGCTAAGACTGGCTATTTCTGAGGCTTATTCCCAGACGGGTTTGTCTCCTCCACAGGGAATACGAGCACACTCTACTAGAGCTCTAGCCACTACATGGGCAGAAAAAGCTGGTGCCACCCCACATCAGATCTGTAAGGCGGCTACGTGGTCAAGCTATTTGACATTGGTCCATCATTACAGACTGGACCTGCTGTCAGCAGATGATCAGGCATTTGGCAGAAAGGTCCTGCAGGCTGTTGTCCCTCCCTAGTTGGTAGGTCTCGATTATCCTCTCATGTGCTGTCCTGAAAGACGATAAGGGAAAATTCAAGTTAGACTTACCGGTAACTTGTTTTCCCAAGAGTCTTTCAGGACAGCAAACTACCCGCCCTTCTTGGTTTGTATATATTGATATATATATATCATGTACATACATGCTGTGATTAACCATATTCTGATTATGTGTTCCAGCTTGGGCCGGAGGTACTCTACTACAACTGATGAGATGTGGGGAGTCGCCTCCTTTTAAAGTGTGGTGGAGTTTGTGTTTCCTGTTTCCTAGTGGGTGGAGCCACTCTCTCATGTGCTGTCCTGAAAGACTCTTGGAAAACAAGTTACCGGTAAGTCTAACTTGAATTTTTAAGCATTCAAAAAGACAATGCATTATCTGTACTTTCAGATCTATGCACTACTCCGCCTTTCAGGTGGATAAATCCTAAACCTTTGGAACTTTTTCCACCTGAATGAAAGGAAAAACAAACGGGAAAAAAAAAACAAAAAACTTCCGCAGCTAAAATGGCTTCCTACCAACTCTTGTCCTAGACAAAATGTAGTCAGCTGCTAATTGAGGACATAGTCAATGACCACCTAGTCAATTTCTAATGATCCCCTTTTCAGGTGGACTAAATCTAACAATTTTTTCACCTGAACGAAACCAAAAATAAAATGGATGAAACAATAGTAAAAAAACAATGAAAATAATAATTAAAAAAAATGGAAAAGAAAAAAACTAATTAAAAAAAAAATTCCAAAATTTAAAATAATTAATTATAAAAAAAAGAATTGCTAAAAAAAAATTATAAAGACAAAATGAAAGAAAATAAATGAGAAAAAAATAAACTTTAAAAAAAAATGTAAAAAAATGTATAATTTTTTTTTTGGGGAAAAATGAAAATCAATAAAAATTTAAAATACCTGCCATCAACACACAACAACATGGCAAGACAACCATCAAACAATGTCAAACACTCAACTTTAATTAAAGACATCCATGGACTTTTCTCATGAGAAGAGTAAGTGCTCATTTTGATCTGGAAGAGAATTAGTTAATGGGAAAAACAAAAAACAACATCTGTACTTCATCACAACATTTGTAACTTCATTTGTAACTCTTTACTCCATTAATGTCTGACTATTGTTAAATTTTTTTCATTGTTTGCAAACAATTACTAATTAATGAGCTCATGGTACCATGTGATAATTGATTATGCATTTACAATAACCTAACCCCTGCTCTGCAAAATTTGCCCACTATTGTTTTCACTTTGAAGGATCTGCAAACAAAACACAAACATTAGTATCCAAACCAGTTTAACTCCTTCCCTGGTCTCTAGAAAACAAACCACAAAGACGGTTATTACACACAATTATCATAACAATTGACTTAAAGGGGAGTTCCACCCTTTTTTTATGTTTATTAAAAGTCAGCAGCTACAAAAAGTGTAGCTGCTGGCTTTTAATAAACATACACTTACCTGTTCCACTGTCCAGCGACGCGCCGCCTGGAGCTCCGCTCCTCTCCCCCCTCCTCCGCCGGCGCGTCCATTCATTGTGTGGGCACCCAGCTGTGACAGCTTTCGGCTTCATGGCCGGGCACTCACTGCGCATGCGCGAACGGCGCAGCGCTCTGTGAGTGGACAGGTCCCAGGCGATCGCCTACAGGGAGGAGCCGCCACAAGGCGATATGACGTATCGCCTAGGCGGCTCTAGGGCGGAAGGAGGAAGTGGGACAGGAAGTCCCACTCCTACTGAAGCCCCCACTCCCCCCCCCCCCAAAAAAAATTACATGCCAAATGTGGCATGTAAGGGGGTGAGGAGTGGAATAAAAAAAAGTAAAAAAATTGGGTGGAACTCCGCTTTAAGTCCCCCAAGCATTTTCCCATTAATTGTAATGCTAGGGGAACATTTGCCATATTTTACTATACTAAGCAGGCAGTATTGGAAAACTTTTCCATATTACTCAGGGAAAAAAATGGCAATGCCATTTGCATCCAACTACATACAAGCCAGAATGGTAGATTAGTCCAGGGGGCCAACCTTGGAATGTTATTTTAAAAAAAAATTGAAACTTATGCCCCATACACACGATCGTTTTTCATGCCGTTAAAAATGCCATTTTTAAAAATGGGCATTAAAACCGATCGTGTGTATGTTCCAGAGCATTTTTAACAACGTGAAAAACGGCCATTAAAAATTTCGAACATGCTCTATTTTTTCACGTCGTTTTTCATGTCGTTTTTTTTAACAACGTGAAAAACGATGGTGTGTATGCTTTGACGAGGTGAAAAAAAACGCGCATGCTCAGAATCAAGTATGAGACGGGAGCGCACGTTCTGGTAAAACTAGCATTTGTAATAGAGATAGCACATTCATCACGCTGTAACGGACTGAAAAGCAGGAGGCTGAAAAGCACGAATCATCGCTCAACAAACTTTACTAACATGAAGGGTGGCACCATCCGAACGGAACTTCCCCTTTATAGTGCCGTCATACGTGTTGTACGTCTCTGTGCTTTGCTTGAACGTTTTTTAAAATGATCGTGTGTACGCAAGACAGGCTTGAGAGGAAACATGAAAAAAAACAACGAGAAAAACGTCGGTTTAAAAAATGGCATGAAAAACGATCGTGTGTACGCCGCATAAGAGTATTTTAAAAAACAAAATAACGATCCAGAGGCCTATCCTCGAAAATATATATACATCAATATCCTCCTATAATATTCCAAACATGAAGGGCAAATCTCTGTAACTCACATCTTATTCATAGCAAAGAAACATTAACCAGGACATTCTCACCATCCATGCAGCTCCCTAAGAGCTGCTACCATTGTTTCCCCCCATTGCTATATTTGAATGAACATGTGGCTCCCTCCATTTTCATAATAATGCCTTTCCTGTCTTTATTGAGTATTACACTTCATAACGCCTTGGGGTCGTTTTGGGGTGTTGAGATCTTTTTTTGATGTCATTATTTGCCGTCCAACAATATCTGGCGATGTGACCCCCCCTTACATAAAAAAACATTTAAGGGTTGGTCTCCCTGCATGGGTCCTTCTCTGAGCATAAGGCGATGGAGACTCGCATTGTTGCATAACATTAATCTGAACAGACTTTACACTTTCATCGTCTGAGGAGTAATCACTAGCGATGGACTCATCAGACGTCTCCCCTGATTCCACTCCCGAATCATTTTCCACCGCGGTTACTGCACATCTATTTAAATCTTCAACTTTGATTTCTATCATATCAATATTCCTTGCATCAACCACCGCATATGGTTTTTCTGTATGCTGCTCGACCTCTACTTTTGCTGGGCACTGAACATGTTCAGAGCTTTCCTCCACCATTGCACATTCGGCTAATTCCTTCCTAAGCAGTATTATAATACGCTCATTCTCCGACTCTCTGTGATTCAAAGAGACAATGCAACTTTCTCTCTGTTTACAAGTTTCCTCTAACATGTCAACTTTCTGTTCCAATACACATTTCTCAGTCACTAATTGTTCAATACGATCACGAATATCTGCATCTGCCTTTTTAACCATACCTTTTTATATATTCTAAGACGATATTGAATTGGTGCCTTACAGCATTCCTTTGTATAGTATTAAAGTGAACTGCGCCATTCTTAAGAAATTTTTCAAGAAAATCCATTATTATGTTAACTCTGCAACTAGCTATCCTGAAAACCTGTTTAATCTGTTTGAACAGTTGCTTCACAGATAAACAGATCTAAAGAAAAAGTTGTTTACGGTAACTTTTACCTGCCTTTACAACAGCTGCTTACAATACACACACACACAGAAATCAACCCCAAAAAAAAAAACTTGTACCATGCTATTTAAAACTAGCTTGTAACTTGTAGTTCTACAGAGCACACTCTTAATCAGTGCTCTCCTTATAAATTGCAGGCCACATTGAACTTCTCTAGGAACAGCACGTGGGTAAAAATTAAAAGCTTAATTAACCACTTAACGACCGCTCACTGTATATACCGTATACGTCGGCAGAATGGCACGGACAGGCACAATCGCGTACCTGTACGTGACTGCCTTTGCATAGTTGGGGGGTCTAATCGGACCCCCCTTCTATACAGTGAGCGGTGGTTCTCGGTGCGGGAGCGATCCGTGATGAGGGGACGGTCATTCGTTTCCTGCCACCCCCTCGCGATCGCTCCCGGAGAATCAAAAGCTTCCTCTGCCTGTGTAATGTTTACACAGGCAGGAGGAAGTGATGTCATCTCTCATGGGGCGCTCACATATACCGAGCGCCGCATGAGAGAAGGCACACAGGTTAGTGCACTAAACAGCACACTGACACCACACACATAGGCACACGATCGCCCCCCCCAGACACCCCCAGATCACCCCCCAGCCCCCAGTCACAGTGTCACTGATTGCAGTGATCAGTAAATAAATGGTCACTGCAATCAGTGTCATTTGTGACTGTAAAAGTGTCAGGGCAGGGTGTTTTAGGTCCAGTGTAGCCCCCTAACCCCCCCTAATAAAGGTTTAACCCCTTGATCGCCCCCCAGGTAACCCTTTCACCCCCTTTTGCCATTGTCACTAAGCAATCATTTTTGATCGCTGTATTAGTTATGCTGGTGCCGATAGGTAGCCAGTTATTTTTTTTAGGTTCGCCGCATGTTTTTATAGCGTCGGGTACCCCCATATATTACCTAATAAAGGTTTAACCCCTTGATCGCCCCCCCCAGCTAACCCTTTCACCCCCCTTTTGTCAGTGTCACTAAGTGATCATTTTTCTGATCGCTGTCTTAGTGTCGGTGATGCCGATAGGTAGCCAGTTATTTTTTTTAGGTTCGCCGCAGGGTTTTATAGCGTCAGGTACCCCCATATATTATCTAATAAAAGTTGTAACCCCCTAATTGCCCCAAGTTAACCCTTTCACCAGTGATCACCGTATAAGTGTTACTGGTGACACTGGTTAGCCAGTTAGTTATTTTGTTATTTAGGTTCCCCGTCAGGTTTTTATATAGCGTCAGGTACCCCCATATATTACCTAATAAAGGTTTAACCCCCTGATTGCCCCTAGTTAACCCTTTCACCAGTGATCACCATATAAGTGTTACGGGTGACGCTGGTTAGTTAGTTTGCTTTTTATAGTGTCAGGGCACCCGCCGTATATAACCCAATAAAGGTTTAACCCCCTGATCGCCCGGCGGGTGATATCAATTAGGTTTTAGCGTCACAGAGGGTCTGCGTCGCCCCAGGCAGCGTCAGGTTAGTGCCAGTAACGCTAACACCCACGCGTGAAGCATACACCTCCCTTAGTGGTATAGTATCTGAACAGATCAATATCTGATCAGATCTATATTAGCGTCCCCAGCAGTTTAGGGTTCCCAAAAACGCAGTGTTAGCGGGATCAGCCCAGATACCTGCTAGCACCTGCGTTTTGCCCCTCCGTCCAGCCCAGGCCACCCAAGTGCAGTATCGATCGATCACGGTCACTTACAAAACACAACACACATAACTGCAGCGTTCACAGAGGCAGGCCTGATCCCTGCGACTCCAGTGCTGTAGGAGGTGATTTCACCACCACAATAAAAAAAAAAAAAAAAGAGCATATATGCTGAAGCATGGGGGCAGCAGGGGCAGAGGAGCGATTTTGCTCCTAATGCCGCGTACATACGGTCAAAATTCCGACGGAGGCATGCCCGTGGAAAAGTCTGACCATATGTGTGCGGCATAACTTTCGCGGGAGGATGCCCTCATGCTTCGGCATATATAAATGGTGCATGTATGCTCATCATTAGAAGTGGGTGAATGAAGGGAGGTATTCTAATGGTGGGCATACCCACCGATCAATCTCTTTTTTTCATTCAGCCAACAGGCTGCATGAAAAAAAAGATTACAATACATGTCCAACAAGGACCAGCAACGTACTGGTATGTTGCTGGACTTTGGTTATACCAGATTGATGCCTGCGGGTTTAGGTATCATCTTGGTATCATTCTTTTCAGCCAGCGGCCGACTTTCATGTAAAAGCAATCCTAGCGGCTAATTAGCCTCTGGACTGCTTTTACAAGCAGTGGGAGGGAATGTCCCCCCCCCCCCCCGGATATAAAAAGCGCCATTGGGAAATTGGGAAAGCATTTTATCACACCGATCTTGGTGTGGTCAGATGCTTTGAGTTTAAAAAAAAAAAAAAGAGTACCTGTCACTACCTATTGCTATCATAGGGGATATTTACATTCCCTGAGGTAACAATAAAAATGATTAAAAAAAAATAAAATATGGAAAGAACAGTTTAAAAATAAAATAAAAAAGCAAAATTAATAATAATAAAAAAAAAAAAGCACCCCTGTCCCGCCCTGCTCTTGTGCAGTGGCGAACGCAAGCGTCGGTCTGGCGTCATATGTAAACAGCAATTGCATCATGCATGTGAGGTATCACGCGAAGGTCAGATCGAGGGCAGTCATTTTAGCAGTAGACCTCCTCTGTAAATCTAACGTGGTAACCTGTAAAGGCTTTTAACCACTTAAGCCCCGGACCATTTGGTAGCTAAAGGACCAGAGGTGAATTTAGAATTTTGCACTGCGCTGCTTTAACTGTAAATTGTGCGGACATGCAATGTTGTACCCAAACGAAATTTGCGTCCTTTTCTTCCCACAAATAGAGCTTTCTTTTAATGGTATTTGATTGCCTCTGCGATTTTTATTTTTTGCGATATAAACGGAAAAAGACCGAAAATTTTGAAAAAAAATGATATTTTCTACTTTTTGTTATAAGAAAAATCGAATAAACTCAATTTTAGTCATACATTTAGGCCAAAATGTATTCAGCCACATGTCTTTAGTAAAAAAAAATTCAATAAGCGTATATTTATCGGTTTGCGCAAAAGTTATAGCGTTTACAAACTAGGGTACATTTTCTGGAATTTACACAGCTTTAAATTTATGACTGCCTATCTCATTTCTTGAGGTGCTAAAATGGCAGGGCAGTACAAAACCCCCCCAAATGACCCCATTTTAGAAAGTAGACACCCCAAGGAAATTGCTGAGAGGCCTGTTGAGCCCATTGAATATTTTTTTTTTTGTCCCAAGTGATTGAATAATGACAAAAAAAAAAAAAAATTACAAAAAGTTGTCACTAAATGATATATTGCTCACACATGCCATGGTTATATGTGGAATTGCACCCCAAAATAAATTTTGCTGCTTCTCCTGAGTACGGGGATACCACATGTGTGGGACTTTTTAGGAGCCTAGCCGCGTACGGGACCCCGAAAACCAATCACCGCCTTCAGGATTTCTAGGCACAAATTTTTGATTTCACTCCTCACTACCTATCACAGTTTCGAAGGCCATAAAATGCCAAAATAGCACAAAACCCCCCCAAATGACCCCATTTTGGAAAGTAGACACCCCAAGCTGTTTGCTGAGAGGCATGGTGAGTATTTTACAGCTCTCATTTGTTTTTGAAAATGAAGAAAGAACATTTTTTTTTTTTTTTTTTCAATTTTCAAAACTTTGTGACAAAAAGCGAGATCTGCAAAATACTCACAATACCTCTCAGCAAATAGCTTGGGGTGTCTACTTTCCAAAATGGGGTCATTTGGGGGGGTTTTGTGCCATCTAGGCATTCCATGGCCTCCGAAACTGTGATAGGCAGTGAGAAGTGAAATCAAAAATTTACACCCTTAGAAAGCCTGAAGGCGGTGCTTGGTTTTTGGGGTCCCGTACGCGGCTAGGCTCCCAAAAAGTCTCACACATGTGGTATCCCCGTACTCAGGAGAAGCAACAGAGTGTATTTTGGGGTGTAATTCCACATATGCCCATGGCATGTTTGAGCAATATATCATTTAGTGACAACTTTTTGTAATTTTTTTTTTTGTCATTATTCAATCACTTCAGACAAAAAAAAAAAATATTCAATGGGCTCAACATGCCTCTCAGCAATTTCCTTGGGGTGTCTACTTTCTAAAATGGGGTCATTTGGGGGGGGGTTTTGTACTGCCCTGCCATTTTAGCACCTCAAGAAATGAGATAGGCAGTCATAAATGTAAAGCTGTGTAAATTCCAGAAAATGTACCCTAGTTTGTAAACACTAACTTTTCCGCAACTTGTGTTAACATATAAAATATTCCATGGACTCGACATGCCTCTCAGTATATAGCTTGGGGTGTCTACTTTCCAAAATGGGGTCATTTGGGGGGGTTTTGAACTGTTCTGGCATTTTATACACAACATTAGGAAGCTTACATCCACTCTTCTAACCACTTTAAGACAAAGCCCTTTTTGACACTTTTTGTTTACATGAAAACATATTTTTTTTTGCAAGAAAATTATGTTGAACCCCCAAACATTATATATATTTTTAAAGCAAAGGCCCTACAGAATAAAATGGTGGGTGTTGCATTTTTTTTTTCTACACAGTATTTGCGCAGCGATTTTTCAAACACATTTTTTGGGGAAAAAATACACTTTTTTTAATTTTAATGCACTAAAACACACTATATTGCCCAAATGTTTGATGAAATAAAAAAGATGATCTTAGGCCGAGTACATAGATACCAAACACGACATGCTTTAAAATTTCGCACAAACGCGCATTGGCGACAAACTACATACATTTTTAAAAGCCTTTACAGGTTACCCTGTTAGATTTACAGAGGAGGTCTACTGCTAAAATTACTGCCCTCGATCTGACCTTCGCGGTGATACCTCACATGCATGGTGCAATTGCTGTTTACATATGACGCCAGACCGACGCTTGCGTTCGCCATTGGGCAAGAGCAGGGCAGGACAGGGGTGCTTCTTTTTTTTTTTTTTCTTTTTTTTTTTATTATTAATTTTGCTTTTTTATTTTATTTTTAAACTGTTGCTTCCATATTTTTTTTTTTTTTTTTTTTTTACCATTTTTATTGTTATCTCAGGGAATGTAAATATCCCCTCTGATAGCTATAGGTAATGACAGGTACTCTTTTTTGAAAAAACTGGGGTCTATTGGACCCTAGATCTTTCCTCTGCCCTCAAAGCATCTGACCACACCAAGATCGGTGTGATAAAATGCTTTCCCAATGGCGCTTTTTATATCCGGGGGGGGTCATTCCCTCCCACTGCTTGTAAAAGCAGTCCAGAGGCTAATTAGCCACTAGGATTGCTTTTACATGAAAGCCGGCCGCTGGCTGAAAAGAATGATACCAAGATGATACCTAAACCCGCAGGCATCATTCTGGTATAAACATTCAAAGTCCAGCAACATACCAGTACGTTGCTGGTCCTTGTTGGACATGTATTGTAATCTTTTTTTTTCATGCAGCCTGTTGGCTGAACGAAAAAAAAAGATTGATCGGTGGGTATGCCCACCATTAGAATACCGCCCTTCATCCACCCACTTCTAATGATGGGCATACATGCACCATTTATATATGCCGAAGCATGGGGGCATCTTCCCGCAAAAGTTATGCCGCGTACACATGGTCAGACTTTTCCACGGGCAAGCCTCCGTCAGAATTTCGACTGTATGTACGCGGCATTAGGAGCAAAATCGCTCCTCCGCCCCTGCTGCCCCAATGCTTCGGCATATATGCTTTTTTTTTTTTAACTGTGGTGGCGAAATCACCTCCTACAGCACTGGAGTCGCAGGGATCAGGCCTGTCTCTGCGAACGCTGCAGTTATGTGTGTTGTGTTTTGCAAGTGACAGTGATCGATCGATACTGCACTTGGGTGGCCTGGGCTGGACGGAGGGGCAAAACGCAGGTGCTAGCAGGTATCTGGGCTGATTCCGCTAACACTGCGTTTTTGGGAACCCTAAACTGCTGGGGACGCTAGTATAGATCTGATCAGATCAGATATTGATCTGTTCAGATACTATACCACTAAGAGGGGTGTATGCTTCACGCGTGGGTGTTAGCGTTACTGGCACTAACCTGACGCTGCCTGGGGTGTGACGCAGACCCTCTCTGACGCTAAAACCTAATTGATATCACCCGCCGGGCGATCAGGGGGTTAAACCTTTATTGGGTTATATACGGCGGGTGCCCTGACACTATAAAAAGCAAACTAACTAACCAGCGTCACCCGTAACACTTATATGGTGATTACTGGTGAAAGGGTTAACTAGGGGCAATTAGGGGGTTAAAACCTTTATTAGGTAATATATGGGGGTACCTGACGCTATAAAAACCTGCGGCGAACCTAAAAAAAATTACTGGCTACCGATCTGCATCACCGACGCTAAGACAGCGATCAGAAAAATGATCGCTTAGCGACAGTGGTGATAGGGGGTGAAAGGGTTACCTGGGGGGCGATCAAGGGGGTTAAACCTTTATTAGGTAATATATGGGGGTACCCGAAGCTATAAAAACCTGCGGCGAACCTAAAAAAAATTACTGGCTACCGATCAGCATCACCGACGCTAAGACATCGATCAGAAAAATGATCGCTTAGTGACGGCGGTGCTAGGGGGTGAAAGGGTTACCTGGGGGGTGATCAAGGGGGTTAAACCTTTATTAGGTAATATATGGGGGTACCCGACGCTACAAAAACCTGCGGCGAACCTAAAAAAAATTACTGGCTACCGATCAGCATCGCCGACGCTAAAACATCGATCAGAAAAATTATCGCTTAGTGACCGTGGTGATAGGTGGTGAAAGGGTTACCTGGGGGGCGATCAAGGGGGTTAAACCTTTATTAGGTAATATATGGGGGTACCCGACGCTATAAAAACCTGCGGCGAACCTAAAAAAAATTACTGGCTACCGATCAGCATCACCGACGCTAAGACATTGATCAGAAAAATGATCGCTTAGCGACGGCGGTACTAGGGGGTGAAAGGGTTATCTGGGGGGTGATCAGGGGGTTAAATCTTTATTAGGGGGGGTTAGGGGGCTACACTGGACCTAAAACTAAATGTACTGACACTTTTACAGTCACAAATGTCACTGATTGCAGTGATCACTAAATAAATGGTCACTGCAATCAGTGACACTGTGACTGGGGGGTGATCTGGGGGGGCCTGGGGGGGCGATTTATGTACCTATGTGTCCTGGTGTCAGTGTAGTGTTGTGTGCACTAACCTGCATCTTCTCCTGTACGGCGCTCGGTATATGTGAGCGCCGCAGGAGAGATGACATCACTTCCTCCAGCCTGTGTAAACAAGCACACAGGCAGGGGAAGCTCTCATTCGCCGGGAGCGATCGAGAGGGGGTGGCCGGAATCGAACGGCCGTCCCCTCATGCCGGATCGCTCCCGAAGGTAAAACGACCGCTCACTGTAAAGAAGGGGGGTCCGATCGGACCCCCCAACTATACAAAGGCAATCACGTACATATACGTGATAATGCCTGTCGGTGCCATTCTGCCGACGTATATTTACAGTGGGCGGTCGTTAAGTGGTTAAAGGCTTTTAAAAATGTATGTAGTTTGTCGCCACTGCGCGTTTGTGCAAAATTTTAAAGCATGTCGTGTTTGGTATCTATGTACTCGGCCTAAGATCATCTTTTTAATTTCGTCAAACATTTGGGCAATATAGTGTGTTTTAGTGCATTAAAATAAAAAAAAGTGTGTATTTTTTCCCCAAAAAATGCGTTTGAAAAATCGCTGCGCAAATACTGTGTGGAAAAAAAAATGCAACACCCACCATTTTAATCTGTAGGGCCTTTGCTTTAAAAAAATATATAATGTTTAGGGGTTCAACATAATTTTCTTGCAAAAAAAAAAAATGTTTTCATGTAAACAAAAAGTGTCAGAAAGGGCTTTGTCTTCAAGTGGTTAGAAGAGTGGATGTAAGCTTCCTAATGTTGTGTATAAAATGCCAGGACAGTTCAAAACCCCCCCAAATGACCCCATTTTGGAAAGTAGACACCCCAAGCTATATACTGAGAGGCATGTCGAGTCCATGGAATATTTTATATGTTGACACAAGTTGCGGAAAAAAGACAATTTTTTCTTTATTTTTATTTTTTTGCATAAAGTTGTCACTAAATGATATATTGCTCAAACATGCCATGGGCATATGTGGAATTACACCCCAAAAATACATTCTGTTGCTTCTCCTGAGTACGGGGATACCACATGTGTGAGACTTTTTGGGAGCCTAGCCGCGTACGGGACCCCAAAACCAAGCACCGCATTCAGGCTTTCTAAGGGTATAAATTTTTGATTTCACTCCTCACTGCCTATCACAGTTTCGGAGGCCATGCAATGCCCAGATGGCACAAAACCCCCCCCCCCAAATGACCCCATTCTGGAAAGTAGACACCCCAAGCTATTTGCTGAGAGGTATGGTGAGTATTTTGCAGATCTCGCTTTTTGTCACAAAGTTTTGAAAATTGAAAAAAAAAAAAAAATCTTTCTTCATTTTCAAAAACAAATGAGAGCTGTAAAATACTCACTATGCCTCTCAGCAAATAGCTTGGGGTGTCTACTTTCCAAAATGGGGTCATTTGGGGGGGTTTTGTGCCATTTTGGCATTTTATGGCCTTCGAAACTGTGATAGGTAGTGAGGAGTGAAATCAAAAATTTGTGCCCTTAGAAATCCTTAAGGCGGTGCTTGGTTTTCGGGGTCCCGTACGCGGCTAGGCTCCTAAAAAGTCCCACACATGTGGGTATCCCCATACTCAGGAGAAGCAGCAAAATGTATTTTAGGGTGCAATTCCACATATAACCATGGCATGTGTGAGCAATATATCATTTAGTGACAACTTTTTGTAATTTTTTTATTTTTTTTGTCATTATTCAATCACTTGGGACAAAAAAAAAATATTCAATGGGCTCAACATGTCTCTCAGCAATTTCCTTGGGGTGTCTACTTTCCAAAATTGGGTCATTTGGGGGGGGGGGGTTGTACTGCCCTGCCATTTTAGCACCTCAAGAAATGAGATAGGCAGTCATAAATTAAAAGCTGTGTAAATTTCAGAAAATTTACCCTTGTTTGTAGACGCTATAACTTTTGCGCAAACCAATAAATATACGCTTATTGACATTTTTTTTACTAAAAACGTGGCTGAATACATTTTGGCCTAAATGTATGATTAAAATTTAGTTTATTCGATTTTTCTTATGACAAAAAGTAGAAAATATCATTTTTTTTCAAAATTTTCAGTGTTTTTCCGTTTATATCGCAAAAAAAATAAATCGCAGAGGCAATCAAATACCATTAAAAGAAAGCTCTATTTGTGGGAAGAAAAGGACGCAAATTTCGTTTGGGTACAACATTGCTTGTCCGCACAATTTCCAGTTAAGGCAGTGCAGTGCCAAATTCTGAAAACACCTCTGGTCTTTAAGCTGCATAATGGTCCGGGGCTTAAGTGGTTACATTTTTTTTAATAAAAATGGAAAAAAAATATAAAAAATTGAAAAATTAATATAAAAACTAAAAAAATTATTCAAACATTTTCATTAAAAAAAAAAACTTTAAAAACTTATTTCAAAAATTTTCATAGAACTTTCAGAACCATCAAAGCATGGCTTCAGAATTTTCAGTTCTGGGTTATTTGAGGACTTCTTAGGTTAACGGACTCAAACAAAAATACATTAGGGTTTGTGAATTCTGTGCAGGAATAAATCCCACAGTCCTATAGGGTGCCAAATGTTAAATGCGATGTACTAATATATCTATTAACCTATAATATATAACTATCGCATTTATGTATTAATGTGTATAGTCCCTTGTTTGCTAGCCTAACCTATCAGAGAATGCTAGGCCTAATGATACACTGTTAATTATGAAGACAGACACAGTTGCTCAATAAATCATAATACATTTATTCCTTTAAAATAGGAAACTTATCTTAACAACCGATATCAGATCCAGTCTACATCAACAAATAATATTGTGAAAGATACTTAACATTCCTCTCGGTAACCCTTTCTGGCTGGGCTCAGATGTAACAGAGAACTAGGCCTCTGTAGGCCTTTGTAGGCTTCTGCAGGCGGCATGTTTTAGGCCATCAGAGCAAGGTCCCAGCCAGATAACACAGAGGTCCTTGCAGTCAAAAGGGAATAGACTGAGCTCTGTATTACGAACCCTTTTTACAAAACTCACTCATTACTCATTCGTACTCCTTCCCTTTGCCAGCCCATCTGTCTCTTAACCAATCGTTGCACTTCCATGATTCTTGTCTTGTTACTGATTGTCCAGCCATACCTGGCCTCTAGGGGCGATACTGCACATTCATGCGCAATCCATTGTCATCAACCTCTTTGAAGCTCCTCGCACAGCAAGTGGGCTGGAGATGAGCCCTTTCCTGCTATTCTACTATGCAGACTCTGTTTGGGGACATCAAGTGTCATTTCGTTGTAAAAACAGATGTGTGCACCAGGTTGCCCCCAAGAAAGAGCCATATTTAATTATTCTTAAGGATAGGTTGATGTTGAATCCTCACCCAGCCTTTTTTCCTAAAAGGATCTAGTTTTTCATTTTGAATCAAGACATTTCTTGCCTTCCTTTTTTTTTCTAGAACCTTGTTCTACTGAAGGAAATGTAATGCTTTTCTCTCAATATAGATGAGAGCAGTTAAAAGTCTATCTGAAGGTCTCAGATACAGGAAACTGATGATTTGTTGTGCTGCCAGAAGACCCTAGAAATGGGCAGGCAGCGTTCAAATCAGCTATTAAAATGGTTACACACTCTCGTTATAGTGAGAGCAATCAAGGCCTATCTGAAGCGGCTGCTCAGATACTGAAAACTGATGTTTGTTGCTCTACCAGGAGGCCATAGGAAAGGGCAGCGTCTAAATCAACTGTTTCAATGTTGATTCATCAGGTTATTCAGGCTTGTGGTTTAAAGAGTGTTTCCCCCTGTTTTCTTTTAGAGTGCACTCTACCAGAACAGTAAGCGCGTCATGTGCTGTGCATTACCAAGTCTTTATGACTCAGATTTGCAAAGCCGCAACTTGGTCGGTCATCTGTGCATACGTTCATTAATTTCTATCAGGTGAATGTAAGACGGCAAGAGGATGCAGCCTTTTGGCGCCGTGTGCTGCAGGCAGCAGTATAGGTCCTCACGTCCGATGGCGGTCTTCTTTTTGATCTGTGTCTCCCTCCCCTCAAGTTAAGCATTGCTCTGCAACATCCCATTAGGTAATTAACAGAGCTCTGTGTCCCGTGATGTACGAAAAATAAAATACGATTTTTTTTTAAACCGCTTACCTGTAAAATCCTTTTCTTGGAGTACATCATTGGACACAGAGCTCCCACCCCTCTTATTGGGATATATATATTGCTTGTGGGACACTTATTGCTTTGCTACAAAAACTGAGGTGCTCCTAGTTTGGGAGGGGTTATATAGGGAGGAATCTTCCTGTCTAATTGATTACATCAGTGTCCAGCACCTGAAGGTGAAATATATCCCATTAGGTAATTAACAGGGCTCTGTGTCCTGTGATGTACTCCAAGAAAAGGATTTTACAGGTAAGCTGTTTCAAAAATCCAATTTTTTTTTCCCTCAGTTCTGCCTGCTACCATTGACTCTTCAAGTTTTGTTTCCCTGGCCAGCCTCTGCCCCCACGGCTGTGACGGGCAGTTGTTTGTTAGTTCTGCCATGCTGGTCCAGTAAAGGCAAGGTTTATGTTGTGTTTTTATGTACTTTTTTTTTTTTTTTTTTTACAATCAGGTTGTGTTTATTGAGCAGTTATGTATACATGAACAGAAAAACAGAACTCGGGTAACATAGCCGAGGAACATGACAGTACAATTAGTGACATACAAATCAGTATATAAAGCAGGCATTAGTTACAGTAAAGAATAATACTGCGGGGGGGGGGGACCTTACCCAGGGCCAAAATTTCCAAGGGCTAAGTTACCAGGAAACCGTGAGCCACCGCCAGAGATCTCTAAATCCCCACCGGACCTCCCCGGGCCCCCCCCCCAGAGGCCGCAAGACCCCAACCAAAGGCAAGGATCAAGGAGGGGATGGAAGGATTGGTCAAGGTGATATCCAGGGCAACCACACCTTGTCGAACTTCCAGGGGCATCCTCTGCTAATATATGTCAGCCTGTACATTGGAATAGCAGCATCAACCATGGCCAGCCAGGAGGACACAGACTGAGGGCTAGGGGATATCCACTTGCAAATAGACTTTTTTGCATAAAATAAATACGCAATCAACAGGTTTCTATGGCGGGGTCTCTGCTCATCATCCGGGACCCCAAACAAGGCCAGATCTGGTGACACGGGAAGCGCCAAGTCCTATTTCAGGTTAATCATTTCCAAAACCTCCCTCCAAAATACCTTTATCTTGGGACACTCCCAAAGCAGATGTATAAGGGTACCAGGGTGGGCCCGACATCTAGCGCAACAGGGGTCCCTGTCTGGGTAGATCCTATGGAGTCTAACTGGTGTAAAATATACCCTGTGCAGCAGTTTGATTTGTGTCAGTTTGTCTCGGGAGGAAATCACTAGCTTAGGGCATTCCTCCAATGCCTCCTCCCACTCCTCTTTCCCCAGAGATGGAATATCCCCCCTCCACTTATCCCACAGCCTGTCCAGTCTCGGGTATCTAGCTTGAGCAATGTCCCATACAATACAAAGAGCGGCTTCTTGAGGTCTTCCTGGGCCAAGAGCGACTCAACAGGGTCGAGTTCCAACAGGGGCCTAGTGGGAAACTGCGCCCTAGCGGCATGTCATAGCTGGAGGTATCGGAAGAGCATCCATCCCGGCAACTGAAACTGCCTGCTAAGCTGAGCAAAGGTTAGAAGTACCCCACTTGGCATAATATCCTTCAGTGTTTTTACCCCGTATCTGGCCCAGACCTGCGAATCAGGAATCGATCTAAAGTGTGGCAGTCCAGGATTACCCCACAAGGGCTGATCCGGGGCCCACCTGTTGGCCAGGGAGAAATGTTTCTTAGCAGCCGCCCAGACCTTAAGGGTAGTTTTAGTGGGGACCGGAACCGTAGAAAATGCCCCCGCCCCTCTGTAGATCAGGTTCCGCAGGTCCATCAGGGATCCCAGACAGGCAGCCTCTAGGCATACTGCCGCATTAGATCTATCACCCGCTGCCCACCAGTGTGCCATCACCAGGACAGCTGCCCAGAAGTAAACCATAAGATTAGGTAAAGCAAGCCCCCCCCAGCCGCGTAGGGAGACGAAGGGTAGACCCAGCAAGCCTGGGGACCGCCCCATTCCACAGGAAGGAGGTAATGCACCCATTAACAGCTCTAAAGAAGGAAGCCAGGATCCAGACCGGGCTGTTCCGAAAGACATAATTAAACTTTGGTAGCAGAACCATCTTAAAAATGTTGATGCGGCCTATGAGATTCAGGGGAAGACCAGACCAAGCCAAACATTTTCCTTTAATGTAGTCAGCAAGGGGGAAACATTACGGGCATAGTATTGGGCAGCCTCCCTTGTCACCACTACTCCCAAGTATTTAAATTCAGTGACCCACTTTAAGGGGGATGGGCTAGCCAGAGAGGGGGCCTGAGCATCCAGCGGAAAGAGTACCGACTTGGACCAGTTTATTCTAATTCCAGAAAACCTCTCAAAAACCTTAAACGTCTCCAGGGTGGCCAGCAGCGAGGGACCAGCGTCATTCAGGTACAGGAGGGCATCGTCTGCATAGAGGGCTATCCTTTCCTCCAGCCTCCCAATCGACACCCCTGAATCGCACGGGACTCCCGGACAGCAATCGCCAGGGGCTCCAACGCAAGGGTAAAGAGGCCGGGGGAAAGGGGGCACCCCTGACAAGTACCCCTGAAAAGAGGAAAGGGCTCTGAGACCCAACCATTAGTACGCACCCTCGCCACCGGCCCGCCATACAGCATCCGAATCCAATGTATAAACCGGGGACCGAAGCCAATTCTACCCAGGACCTCCCACAAATACCCCCACTCCACCGAATCGAAGGCCTTTTCCGCATCCAGGGAGGCCACTACACGGGATCCGACACGGTCATGTGTCACAGATAGATTAAAAAAACGTCTCCGAATATTAATGTCGGTGCCCTTACCCGGCATAAACCCAGTCTGATCTACGTGGATCAGCTCAGCAACCACTCCTGATAGACGGTTCGCAATGATTTTGGCAAGGACTTTAGCATCCACGTTCAATAAGGAGATGGGCCTGTAGGAGGCACAATCTAGAAGATCCTTACCGGGCTTGGGCACCAACACAATAACCGCCTCCGCCATGGAGTCCGGTAGGGCACCCTGGTCGCTAAATTCTGAAAAAAGAGTCCTCAGTTTCGGGGCAAGGGTCTCCAAATTCTGTGAATAAAATTCTGTTGGAAGTCCGTCAATCCCAGGGGTCTTACCGCCCTGAAAACCCCCCTATGGCCCCCTGAACTTCTGCCAGGGTGATGTCTTTCTCATGGTCAGCTCTCAGTCTAATCGAGTGTAGGGAAAGGAACAGAATCCAAAAAGTCCTGCAAGTCAGAGGGCGAGTACTGAACTCTTGAAGAGTAGACCCCCTGAAAGAATTGGGAGAATCTAGCATTAATACTGCCCGGGGAAGTGAGCATTGTCCCTCCCTCATCCCGCACACCCACTATGTGTGTAGACAGAGTCAATCCCCTGGAAAGCCAGGCCAGCAACCGCCCATTTTTGTTGCCCTAACCCAGGCCTTAAAAGCATCCCACCGCACGCCAGAGCCGGCTGAGTCCCTGTTAGCAGCCCAGTAATTGCAAATAGACTTCGCCATATCCTCCTGTATCCTGTCGTCCATGGCCCAGTACCTGGAAAGGCGCCACAGCCTCGGACCCCCAGAGTCCGCAGGCGAAAGATCTAGGCAGGTGGGCGCATGATCCGATATGCCCCTAGATTGATGGCTGGCATCACAAACCCAGTTGAGGGCCGCAGTAGAGGCACATACCAGATCAATGCGAGACAAAGTATTATACGTAGCAGAATGGCACGTAAACTCCCTAGTATGGGGGTGAAAGTGTCTCCACACGTCCGTCAGTCCATATGCATCCACCCAGCGGGGGAGGTCCGAGGAGGTCGAGTCACAGAATGTAGCCTGTCCATGCCCTGGGAGGGCACCATATTAAAGTCCCCAAAGACATAAAGCACCGGTGCATCAAATTCAAGAATTGTCCCCATTAGATCATACAGCAGTTGTACCAAGGCCGGGGGGGGGGGTAGATACACCCCAGCCAAGACCAACCGCCTATCAAAAATACGAGCATGGAGAACAACATATCTACCCCCGGGGGCCGTGCGGACATCTATGATCTGAAATGGCAGAGACTTCCTAATCAGGATACTCACTCCCCGGGCATAGCAGGAGTAGGTGGAGTGGTAGGCCGCTCTAACCCAGGCCCTGCGTAGAGCAAGAATTCGTGAGCCTGTTAAGTGAGTCTCCAGCAGAATACATATGTGGGGGTTGACTTTCTGAAGATACTGGAACACCAGAGATCTCTTGACCGCAGAGTTGAGGCCCCTAGTGTTCCAGGAAACAACTCTAACCTGAGCCATTAGGGCGGATAACAAATAAAAATGGCCCCATCCCCCCACAGGCACAAAAACCACACGGCCCAAAAGCAAGCACAGGGACCCCCACCCCCAGGGTATCCACACCAATAAACCTGCAAAAGAAAATGATTAGGCATGTAATGTCACAAAGAACCAAAACAAAAAACTCCCCATCCCACTGCAACAGCAGTATAACAATAAGGTCCCAACATAAACCCTACCCCCCCCACCCACCCCATCCCAATCATGGAGAGCATATATCCCCAACCCCAGACAACAGGTCTGCTAAAACAAGTTACTAGTGAAGAGGGCCGTGGACCGGAGGAGTCCACACACTAGTCCAAGTGCTAGGGCAGCACCAGAGCCGCTGGCTACCACATCAAAGTACATATCAATGCAGGTATCCTCAGTAGATCTCCAAGGCATTCCATGGCAGTCATGAAAAGTTCAGGAACCAAAACAGGAGCAATCTAAGAAGCCACCAGTAATGCATGTGATTCCGTAAGGACAACAGGTGGTAAGTCAGACAAAAACATCTCCTGCAAGCAGGGTCACAGTACTTGAGCAATGGCGTCCCTAGGGGGGATCAGAGGGGGCCCTGCCGCCCCCCAACATTATGCTGTGCCCCACCATGTGCCCCCCCCCCCCCCCCCAAAAAAAATTTTTTTTTTCTTCTCGCTCGGGCTGCTGCTGGGGTAACATAGTCTCTCCTGAGAGGGAGAGCGTCCCCAATCAGCTCCTTCGGGGGATTCCTCCCCCTCCCTCTGCTTGCTGACACTGCATAATGCGAGCGCTCACACAACCACAGCCGCCCGATCTGCTCCTTTCCCTGCATCCTCGTTGGCACGGAGAAGAGCGAGTTGCAGGAAGGACTCCACGAGCACTGTGGGAGGGGGGGAGGGGGGCCCAAGCCTTCATCTCAGTTACTGAAAAAACAGACTGATTTCTCCCGTCCTTAGGACAGGAGAACCAGCCTGTAAATTCCGAGAATGGTGACTGCAAGCTGAGCCGAGTGTCAGTCTGACACTCTTTCACAGCCCAGCGAGTCCAGCCACCCCCCTCACTCTCCTCACATACGAGCAGGGAGGAATACAGCTCCTCCTCCTCCTTCCAGTCCCGCCCACACTATCCCGGCATGCTGTATCTGAAGAGAGGTAATGTGTGGGTGGGAAATATGAAAATCAGCAGCATTCCTGGCTGTGTGTGAATGATGCCTGAGATTCTAGCCTGGACCCGTGAGTAAGTGTGTTCACTGCAGACTGCAGTACACTGTAATCACTAAACTGCATTATCTCCATCCCTTCTCTCCCCCATCTGTCTCCCTCCCCCTCTCCTGTTCTTTCAAGACATTTACAATTTACTTTCACTTTCAGTTTCGCAGGTAATATACGGTGCAATTTTTTTTCCTGCATCCACAGATTGCAGGAAAGAAACTTGCAAAATTCCCCCATCAACACAGACAGTGCTGACGAGAATATCCCTCCTTCCCAGCAATTGTATTCTCCTGACAAACAGTGATTATCACTAGTGGCTATAGCAACCACTAGTGATAATCATAAGAGAATCTGCTCATTAATGGTTCGAATCTCAGCCAGTTCCTGCTGAACCAGCTGAGATTTAAACTGTCTATGGCTGGTCTTAGCTCTTAGGCAGCCCATACATTTTTTTTTTTCCAAAAGAAAACAAAGTTTATTGATCCAAATTTAACACTTACAGTCCAAAGTACCATAATCTCTTCAAATACAGTCAACATGACCGTACTACTTACAATACATGCATTGAATTTTAAACACAATTGTCACCATCCTGAGTATTCATACTGCCATGAGCGGCCACCGCACCTCCCCCAAGTCACTGTCCGTGCCCGGACAATCTGCCCACTATACTCCAGTGCCTATGCACTTAAGTAGCGTATCAACCCACATTTAGTCCCAAAAGTCTGTCCATAATTAGGTCGTCCGGAGCTAGCCCCGGTGTTCCCAACCACAGGTCCCATAATTTTTCAAACTTTCCAGAGCATCCCCTATGTTGGTATATAACCTTTTCCATTCTCAGTGCGTTACCAAGTGCAGTAATCCATTCCCTGACTGTGGGGGGTGATTCAGACTTCCAATGTTGCATAATCATTTTGCGGGCCATGAAAAGGGCCCTAGTGAGGGCTTCCCTAATATGGGGTTCCCATTCCAGCTCATCTAGCAGATTCAGAAGACATTGTTTCAGATCTAATGGGACTGACACCTGGAATACTGTGTTCAGCGTGTCTATCACCCCCTTCCAATAGGTATGCAACTTGGGGCAGTGCCAGAGCATGTGTATCAGGTCCCCATGGTCCCTTTTACATCTCGTACAGGTCGGTGCGGGCAGCAGTCCCATACCATGTAATCTGTGAGGCGTGTAGTATACTCTCAGGAGTGTATATAGTTGCGTCAGCCGCTGTGTCACATTGAGGGAGCATATGGTAACCGACTGCAGGGCCTCCTCCCACTGATCCTCATCCAGGGGTCCTACATCTGTTTCCCATTTCCCTTTAACAGTCAGGGGGTGTTTTGTGAGAAATTTACAAAGCAGCGTACCGTAGCTCTGGGAAATGAAGCCCTTAGACGTCTCTGCACCCCTAAGCTGCAAGAGAAGTGGAGGGGAATCTACATGCCACTCTGAGACCCTTGACTGAGCTGTAAATGCATGCCGAAGCTGCAGATAGTAGAAAAGCATGTTCGCAGGCAAATAATATGCCTCCCTTAAAGTCTCAAAGGGCAGTAACTTACCGTTCCCAATAATTTGTGCCAGGTAGCAGACTCCATATCTCTTCCACCTGTCCCCATGCTGTAATTTGGCTAGCTCAGGATAGGAATCATTTGCCCAGATAGGGCTGAACTCTGTAATACCTGAGGCCCCCTGTAGATATTTAGTTTTATTCCATATCTTCTGTATTAAACTGTACGTAGGGAAGCTTTTGTGAGGCCTTCCAAAAGCTAGGGCCTCAAGCGCTGTCGGAACTGACTTTCCCCCCACTGTCCAAAGCATAATATGTTCAGAGGCGCCATGGCTTCTACCCGCCGTGTCACCCTACAAAACCATGGTACCTATCAGATGCTGCAATTGCGACGCCAGATAGTACAACCACGGATTCGGCAAAGCAAGGCCACCTTCACCCTTGGGGCGTTGCAAGTGCTCTAATTTTATCCTGGGGGGGGGGGCGATTTTTCCAGATCAGTTCGCGAAATATGGTATTCACTATTCTGAAGATCTTCAGTGGGATCACTACCGGGGAATTGTGGAGCATGTACAGCAGTTGGGGCATAAGAATCATTTTAATTAGATTCACTTTGCCCGCAACCGACATACACAGAGTGTTCCACGTTTTAACCCGAGATCGGAATCTGGCTAGCAGCAGGGAGATATTGAGCTGACTGTATTCCCTGATATGCGGCGTCACTTGTATCCCCAGATATTTGAAGGAGGTGGCTACAGGGATACCCCCCACCCGGTCTCCGTGATGTAACAGGACATCATCCAGTGGCATTAAGGCTGACTTGGTCCTATTTATTTTAAGGCCCGAGAACTCCCCAAACCGAACCACCGTCTCCATCGTCTCGCTCAGGGTTTGCTCTGTAACACCCAGCAGAATCATTGTATCGTCTGCATAAAGCATCACTTTCTCCTGTCTTTCCCCATAGCAGAAGCCAGTGATACCTCTATGGTCTCTAATCCGAATCGCCTATGGTTCTATAGCCAAGGCAAACAGCAGGGGCGATAATGGACACCCCTGCTGCGTACCCCGGCCCAGAGCAAAGGCCGCCGACACTCTCCCCACCTCTCTAATAACCGCCTGGGGGCAGTGGTACAGCAAACGCACCCAAGAAATGAACACCTCCCCGAAGCCAAATCGCCTCAACACCTCCCAAAGGTACGGCCACTCAACGCTATCAAAAGCTTTCATAGCGTCAAGCGACAGCAGAGCTCTCTCACCCATGTTATCAGCCTGGGATTGCATATTAAGAAATAGTCTCCTGAGGTTTATTGCCGTGGATTTGTTGGGCATAAATCCCGCCTGATCTGGGTGTATGACAGAGGTAATCACTTTATTTAGCCTGAGGGCCAGTACCTTCGCCAAAATCTTTAGATCTGTTTGTAATAGCGAAATCGGCCTATACGAGGCCGGGTCCACTGGGTCCTTTCCTGGTTTGAGGATCAACACAATATGTGCCTTGGCCATAGAGGGCGGGAGGACGTCCGACTCCCTTGCAGCATTAAAGACCCCCAACAGCTTAGGCAACAGGACCTCTGAGTACTGTCTGTAAATCTCCATGGGGATTCCATCCCCCCCCTGGAGCCTTACCGTTAGGGAAGGCCGCCGCCACATCCTGCATCTCCTCCAAAATCAATGGAGAATCTAACACCGTGCTTTGAGTAGGGGAGAGACGCGGGAACGTAATTTCGTCCAGGTAGCCAGACAGCTCCCCTGAGCTATACTCCGAGGCTGGGTGATATAATGATTCATAGAAGTCTGCCAATGTCTTTATTATGAGATCAGGGGAGTTAACCAGTCGCCCCTCCGTGGTTCGCAGGGTACCAATAACCGGGGATTTCTGTTCTGAATTAGCTATCCTAGCCAAGAGACGGCCCGTCGTCTCCCCCTCCTCAGAAAATGCTGTTTTGATAAAGAACCTCTTTTTTTCCGCCGAAGAGGCGAGCAGGTGCTCATATGCAGATTGAGCCGACTGCCACGCCCCCTTAGCCGAGTCAGTGGGACCCTGCACGTACTTGGCCTCCAGAGAATGTAGCTCCAGAGCTTCTCTGAAGGCTTCAGAGCGCCTCTTGACCTTATTGACTAAGTAAACGTCGAAGGTAAACTTTAAATGCCTCCCATTCAGCAAGGACAGACCCTGGATCAGGCTGGTCGGAGAAAAACCTCTGAACGCTCCCCTCTAGTTCCTCTGGGGCAGTAAATAGCTTAAGCCAAAAGGCGTTAAATTTCCAGGGTGCTCTGGAGAGTGTAGATAAATGAGTCACCGTAAGACCGATCACCATGTAAGAGTGATCAGAAACACATCTAGGTTTGTATGAGACCTCCGAAACCGAGGGGAGCATCGCAGGGTTACCCACCGCCAAGTCTATTCTAGATAGTGACCCATGGGACTTAGAGAAACAAGAAAATAGTCTAGCCAGAGGAGTAGGCCTATAAGAGCTCGCCCCCGGTACCGGATGTTTGTCCATCCCCGGATCCAACCAGCTGTTAGTCTCCCACAAGAAGCATCGGGAGCTCCGGCCTACCCCCCCAAAAACTCCAGGAGAAGCCGCAGCACCCGAGCATCAAACGGGGGAGGTATGTAAACACAGGCCAAGATACAGTTCAAAATGCCAATGCGGCAATGTAAAAACACAAACCTGCCCTCAGAATCTACCCTAGAGGCATACTCCTGGTAGTCCAGGGACCTGTGCACCACCACGCCCCCCCCCCGGGAGAAGGAGGTGTGGTACGCCCAGCCCACCCAGGAGTATTTCATACATCCTTTAGTGTCAGGTGTCAGATGCGTTTCCTGAAAACAGAAGATAGCAGGGTAGAACTTTTTCATACAAGTAAACACCATAGTTCGCTTAAGGGGGGAGTTCAGGCCCCTAACATTCCAGGAGATCAAGGGGGTACCCTCCATTGCAGAGGCAGAAATAGTGACAGGGTGGGGCCTTTGGGCACCCCCAGCTCGGACTGTTCCAGTGACTCAGTTAGTGGGACGATGAAGAACTACGGTAGCAACAAAATAATAGGTGACCAGAAAAAAGTACATCTTCGGACTGTAAGGTAGCGTACACTGTAGAACACAACAAGGCACAACGGTGCCAACAAACAGTAGTGCAGTTGTTGATAGGTAGTCCCCAGTCCGGCGGAGAATCCTCACAATAGGAAGCGCCTGGACGGGGCTGAAATATATAGTCAGCCACAGTAACATCGCCAACAGGGCAACTCCTGGTACTGCAACACAGCCCAACAGTGGGCTAACTGAAGGTCTATGTATTTCTACTAGATTCAAAATTAAACCTAAGTTGAATTCACAGTTCTTGTCCTAGCACATTTGGAAATTAAGTTTTCCCCCGGCACAAGAAGAGGAACCGGATAAGATGAAAGGGTGTCCTCTAAGCCAGAACAGCATCCCATCAATGCAAGGAGATCCAACAATCCAGGTATAAATGCACAGTTTGTGTTACACGAGTCGTCAGGGTCAGTCTCCTCCAGCATCCACCCTGCGACGACGTAAGGCCTGCTCATTGTGATCCAGCCAGGCTGCCGCGTCCCTGGCCGACTCAAAGAACTGCGCCTGGCCGTCCGCTGTCACTCGCAGTTTAGCTGGGTAGAGCATGGCATATGGCAGTTGCAGGGCTCTCAGGCGTTTCTTTACGTCACCAAATTTTGCTCTACTCCTCTGCACCTCAGCAGAGAAATCGGGGTAGAATGACACTCTGACTCCGTTAAATGTGACATTGCCCCGCTCCCGCGCGCAGCGAAGAACTGTCTCTCTGTCACGGTAATGTAGGAGCTTGGCCAGCATTGAACGGGAAGGGGGGGGCGGCCCGGCACTCTATGGGCTCATTCCACTGTAAAAAATGGGGAAAAAGCTTCCCTGCCAAACACCTCGATAAGCCAGTTCTCCACAAACATGGTGGGGTCTCTGCCCTCTGATTTCTCTGGGAGACCGACAATACGGACGTTGTTCCTGCGCAAACGATTTTCTGTGTCCCCTGCTCTGTTAAATGTGTCTTGGGCCATGCGGTGTGCTGCCCTGGCTTCACTTGCTAATGGGGGTAACTTGTCCTCTAAATCGCTCACTCTGCTCTCCACAGCTGTTGCCCTTTCTCTGACCTTTTGAAGATCTTGCCTAAGAAGGGACACCTCTTCCCTCAGTCCCCCAAACTGTGCCTTCATGTCAGCATTGCCCATCTGCACAGCCCTCAGTATGTCTGCTAATGTAGGCTCTGGTGTGTCTTCCGAAGGGGGGGAGGAGGGGGGCTGAACAGCATCAGCCTCAGAGCGGTGGGGGGTGTCCTCCATATCATGGCCCCAGTCTGCCTGCGTGGCCTGGCTTCCTCCATCCCCATCATCCACTGTCCCCCCAGCGTCAGAAAGTACAGGGCCCTGTAACTTCTGGGCGTAGTAGAGCATGTCCCTCGTCTGAGCCTTTGGAGCTTTCCTACTGCCAACTTCCTTAGGCTTGTCTGTCAGCCGCGATGAGCGCTGTGCTGCGGCGGCGCCATCTTGGGAGTCCGGTCCCGCCATCTCCAGCATACCGCAACGGGTCTTCCCCCGTGTACAGAGGGCCGGCCGTGGGTCCGGGCAGTGCAGGGGTTCGGTAGCCAGCTGGGGAGCCGAAGAGAGCAGGGTCAGAGATGCCGGGGTAGGATCAATGGACGGATCAGGCAGGAGCTGTGAGAAGTGCGTCCTCTCACATGCCGGTCTTGGCCACGCCCCAGGCAGCCCATACATTGATCACTTTTTTTCATTCAACTATTAGGTGGAATGAAAAAAAAAGCAAATGATCCAATTCCCCCATCTACACATTATAGGTGGATGGGGGAATCCTCCCAGTGTGGACCGGTGCTGGAACAACCAGAGCTGCTGTCCTGTCCCGGCTATTCACAGCGCTGGTCTCTGTCTCCATGGTAGCGGCGGCAGCACATTGGAACCTAGTGCTGGTTACTTTATGGGGCTGATGTACAGGAGGGCCAGCACAATTTGTTGTTAGAGATGGGCTGGGCATGTTCAAAATTCCACATGCCAGAGCCTGCCAGGAAGCCCACACTGCACAGCGCTAATCACAGGCAATGAGACATTACTCGGTCCGCAGCTCCACAGATCAGGAAATGTCTCACTGGCTGTGATTAGCACTGTGGAGTGTCGGCTTCCTGGCGGGATCGGGCATGTGGGATTTCAAACACACCCGAGCCCATCTCTATTGGTTGTAGACAGTTGAGCTCCCTGCAGGTTGTTTTGCAGCAGTGGAGCCTTCTCTGACATGCTGATCGGGATACAATCCAGGTGATGCTCCTAGTCAAATCCTAGTGTTAAATATCAGTGATTTTATTGATCAAAGCCCGCACTTTACAGGCATAGAGCCCACATGGCTGCTGAACATACGGTTGATTATATATATGTGGTTGTACTCTTGATGCTAATAAATACTGTTTATTAGATCTGGCTGGGAGCATCACCTGGATCACATCCCGATCAGCACGTCAACAGAGAAGGTTATACAGCATTACTGCTGCTAGGTGACCAGCTGGGGGCTCCGCTCTCTATAACCAATAGTGCCAGCCTTCCCCTACATGCACGCATAATGTCACCAGCACAAAGTCCTAATAGACTGCCGCCGGTGCCAAGGAGACAGATGCCAGACCAGCGCTGTCAATAACAGGGACAGGACAGCTGGGGAACCACACAGTGGCAGAACACCAGGGCCCGGTGGCAAGACAACCTTTGCAACCCTGATAGTTCTCCCACTGCTTTGGACCCTTATATTTTCTTGGTGTGCTGGTGACATATATCTCTTGTTTTCTGCCACCCTGGTGGGGCCCCAGTATAGTAGGAAGGGAGCTCACCGCAGAACATGTGAAAGGGCCCATTGTGGGATCGTAGTAAAGGGCCCCAGTGTATGTGTGTATATATATATATATGTGTGTATATATATATATATATATATATATATATATATATATATATATATATATATATATATAATTGCATTTTATAGTTGGACCCCTACTTTTGTCCCTGTCCCCCCATGTGCCCCCCCTAAATATGAAAGCTGGAGACGCCACTGTACTTGAGAGGACAGTACACGAGGTATTGGAGGAGCATAGTACATACCCCATCACAGCATTGGAATCCCCAAACAAGCAGCAGAACCCAGACCTCTGTAGGGCCCAGACATAATGGAAGTCAGTAAGGCGGGCACAACCGCAAGTAAGGGGCAACAGTTTGAAAGGCAGACATGACATCCCACACACAGAAGGAAGGCTGTTGCCAGATCAGCGTTTATGTACTTTTACTTATTTTTGACATACTGTATATACTCGAGTATAAGCCAAGTTTTTCAGCACATTTTTTTGTGCTGAAAATGCCCCCCTCGGCTTATACTCGAGTCACCTTTTTGCGCCTGATCTCCCAGACTTTGGGGACCCGGTACCGGATGGCCGTAGGTCCCCCTGGACCCCAAACTTGGCACACATAGCCCCACTCTTCTTCTACAAGTGTGCAAAGTTTGTTGTCCGGGGGACAACTGATTTTTCAAAGCGGGGCACCCCTTCCATAGACTCCCATGTTGAACAGTAATTTCTCTGGTGACTTTGGGGACCCAGTACCCCCTGTACCCAAAACTTGGCACACATGTAGCCCCATTTCTCCTCTACAAGTGTGCAAAGTTTGTTGTCTGGAGGACCTACGGCCGGGGAGCACCGATTTTTCAAAGCTGGGCACCCCTTCCATAGACTTCCATGTTAAACGTCAGTCTAGGCATGGGCACAGTGAGGCATGGACACAGTGAGGCATGCACATGGACACAGTGAGGCATGCACATGAACACAGTGAGGCACAGTGAGGCATGCAGATGGACACCCTAGGCTTATACTTGAGTTTTCCCAGTTTTTTTGTGGTAAAATTAGGTGCCTCGGCTTCTATTCGGGTCAGCTTATACTCGAGTATATACGGTACCTTATAAATATGCTTGACTGTATTCAATGTTTAATTCCTATACATGGCTATTTGAAATTTTCCACTGCTCAACATACAGCCCATTAGAGGTGCAACGGATCAAAAAACTCACCGTTGCGATCGTTCCTCGGATCGGATCATTTTTCGGATCACCACCATGTATAGTCCCCACTGTAATATCCACATCTCCCCCCAATGTAATATCCACATCTCCCCCCATTGTAATATCCACATCTCCCCCCATTGTAATATCCACATCTCCTCCCCCCATTGTAATATCCACATCTCCTCCCCCCATTGTAATATCCACATCTCCTCCCCCCATTGTAATATCCACATCTCCTCCCCCCACTGTAAATATCCACATCTCCTCCCCCCACTGTAAATATCCACATCTCCTCCCCCCACTGTAATATCCACATCTCCTCCCCCCACTGTAATATCCACATTTCCCCCCCCCCCACTGTAATATCCACATTTCCCCCCCCCACTATAATATCCACATTTCCCCCCCCCACTGTAATATCCACATTTCCCCCCACTGTAATATCCACATTTCCCTCCCCCTCCACTGTAATATCCGCATCTCCCCCCCCCCACTGTAATGTCCACATCTCCCCCCCTCTGTAATATCCACATCTCCCCCACTGTATATAGGAAGATTGTCTTCAAGTGCTTGCTCAGTCTTACCAGAATAGAAACGACATAAGCAGCAGGCAGACCCGTCCGCAGACGACACAAGCAGGCAGATGATGACCTCAGCGCGCCGCTCTAGGGGAGCTCACCTAGGCCGCCGCCGGGTGTACCAAGATGGCCGCTGCTCCAGAGCTAGGCCGAAGCCGCGGCCCTTCCTATGGCCGAGGCAGTGGAGCTCAATCCGCGGATCGCGTGGTGTGCCGATCCGAACATGTTGACCCGTTCGGATCACGGATCAATGGCGATCCGTTGCACCACTACAGCCCATACATGCAGGTCGTTGATTCCTGCGGATTGTCTGTATAGCCCTGTCCTATGTGCATATGTACTGCTTCCTCCTTACCTTATGGTAAACTGTTTTGTGTCTGAAACGTTCGGGTGTTATGTTGCAGGCCGCTCCCTGATGGTCCGACTGCATGCCCCTTTACCCCCACTATTGCCATGGCTTCCCTTTAGGGAGTTTCGCCTGCAAGCAAAAAATGTAAAGTCAGCAGATACAAATACTGCAGCTGCTGACTTTTAAAATAATGACACTTACCTGTCCAGGGCGCCCGCAATGTCCTCACCTGAAGCTGACTGTCATGGATATGCATTAATGTCTGTCTGCCATCTTACCTTCCTCCTCATGTGTTCATCTAGAGACCAGACCTCCTTCACCTGGCTTCCTTTATAATCTCCTCCCAGCCTGACTCCACCCCAGGCCCTATCACTGAACACTATATTAACCTGTGCACTGCAAGCCTGCTTTGCTGATCAACGTGTTTGTTAGGCATTGTGTGTTTGGGTTCCTGCCTGCCGTGTGCTACGTCTGTCTCTCTGTTACGTTATTGGCTTGTCCCCGACCATCCCTGTCTGCTCGTGACCCTTGACCTTCGGCTCGTTCTTCGTTATCCTTGTCTGCTTGTGGCCCCTGACCTTCGGCTTGTTATTCGGTTCTCTCTATCGTGTGCTGCTGCTTCCCCTTATCCTACGGGGCGTGAGCTAGGAAACTCCAGGGGCCGCGACCTGGTCCCAGCCTGCAGCGTAACATCCTCACCACTAGAGGCCCTGGAGAAGACCAGCTGGGTCTTAGACTCCGCGCCCTGGGGAATCTTGGCTCTCGCTTCCGTTGGGATCCCGGTTGTGCTCCTCTGGTCCCGCTTTCCACAACCACCCAGTTTCCTATCCACAGAAGCCAGCCATAGGGTTCACTACCTCGCGGTGCACTCCTGTCCCCCTACGGTGTGCATCTGTCACCTGGCCACAGGTGACCCTGACAGTTTGATCAGCCATGAACCCGGCTGACATCCCGCTTCCCGCGGATGATCCATTGCAGGGCATAGTTCGCAGACTTGAGACCCAGGAATCAAATCAGACCCAGGTGATGCGATTCCTCCAGGATCTGGCTTCTCGATTCGAGCAGCTTCAGGTCTCCTTGGGAACCCCGAATCCGCAACCCCAAGTACAACCAGCGGCTGTACCTATCGCACCAGTCGCAGCCTCACACTCACTAAGATTGCCAGCTCCGTTCCGTTTCTCTGGGGACTCCAAGGCCTGCAGGGGGTTTCTCAGCCAATGCACTATTCATTTTGAGCTTCAGCCTCAAAGCTTCCTATCTGACCGGGCTAAGGTAGCCTATATCATTTCCCTCCTCTCCGGTGAAGCTTTGGCCTGGGCTGCCCCCCTGTGGGAGAGGAACGATCCGGTGGTTTCCAGTCTGTCCGAATTCTTGAAGCTCTTTCGTAATATCTTCGAAGAGCCGGCTCGGGCTTCTTCAGCGGCTAGTGCTGTCTTACGTCTTCGCCAAGAATCTAGTTCAGTGGGGCAATATGCTCTTCAGTTCCGTATCCACACAGCTGAATTGAGCTGGAATAATGAGGCCCTGGTCGCTACCTTTTTACATGGCCTCTCTGACCGAGTGAAAGACGAATTAGCGGGAAGAGCCATTCCCGTCGGTCTGGACGATGTAATTTCATTATGCAACCAGATCGACATTCGTTTTCAAGAGAGGTCCTTAGAAAAAAGACGCCAGCACTCTCTGGGTCCTAGCCAGTCTGAGCTCCCCTCCCTTCATTCCGTGGAGCATCCTCTTCCTGCTGAAGAACCTATGCAGCTGGGCCGGACCAGACTAACCCCCGAAGAACGTGCTAGGCGCAGAACTCTGGGCTTGTGCCTCTATTGTGGGGGCAAGGGTCATTTTCGTGACTCCTGCTCGCTTCGTCCGGGAAACGCTCGGGTCTAATACATTTGGAAGGTGGAGTATTGGACCCAGAAACATCACCTTCTCGCCTGCTCTTGCCGGTGTCCCTTCATGTAGGCACTTCTCCTCAGTCAACCCTTGCATACCTGGATTCCGGGGCTGCCGGCAATTTCATGGATTGGAGAACTGCTTCTTCTATGAAGCTTACCCTTTCACCTCTCACTACCCCATTGGTAGTCTCGGCAATTGATGGCACTGTTCTCCCAGGGGGCCCTATTCGCTTCCAGACGCTACCCATTAGGATGTCGGTAGGGATTCTCCACCAGGAGTGGATATCCTTTCTTATTCTACCCAAGGCCTCTACCCCAGTTGTATTGGGCCTCCCTTGGCTACAGCTCCACTCTCCACATGTGGACTGGGTCTCTGGGCAGATCCTGGCCTGGGGTTCCTCATGTTTCTCGTCGTGTCTTCTCAAGGTGACCCCCAAGGAGAGTCTTCCGGTTGCTGACACTTCTGTTTCTTCTGATCTTCCCGCCGCATACAGCGATTACCGGGATGTGTTCTGTAAAAAATCAGCTGAGGTGCTTCCTCCCCACAGGTCTTTTGACTGTGCTATTGATCTTGTCCCCGGAGCAACTCTACCCAGGGGTCGTACCTACCCTCTGTCCATCCCAGAGACCCAGGCCATGTCGGAGTATGTAGCAGAGAATCTGGAGAGAGGGTTCATCCGGAAATCCTCATCGCCTGCAGGGGCAGGGTTCTTTTTTGTTGCCAAAAAGGATGGTACCTTAAGACCCTGCATCGATTATCGGGGTTTAAATGCGGTTACTATTAAAAATCGATACCCCTTACCCTTAATATCTGAGCTATTCGATAGGTTGAAGGGTGCCTCCATTTTCACCAAGTTGGATCTCAGAGGCGCGTACAATCTCATTCGAATACGGGAGGGTGACGAATGGAAGACTGCATTTAACACTAGAGACGGGCATTACGAATATCTGGTGATGCCTTTTGGTCTGTGTAATGCTCCAGCCGTGTTTCAAAACTTTGTCAATGAAATCTTCAGAGATCTGCTGTACCAGTTTGTTGTCATCTATCTGGATGACATTCTGATCTTTTCTGAAAATCTGCTCGTCCACAGAAACCATGTCCGCACTGTACTTCAACGTCTTAGAGAGAACAATCTCTATGCCAAGCTGGAGAAATGTTCCTTTGAATGTTCTGAGGTCCTGTTTTTGGGGTGCTTTGTCTCATGTTCGGGGCTTCGTATGGACCCTGGGAAGGTCTTGGCTATCACCAACTGGCCTCTTCCTGCTAGCCTCAAGGCCACACAGCGCTTTCTTGGCTTCACTAATTATTATAGGCAGTTCATAAGGAATTACTCTTCCATTGCCGCGCCTATTATCGCTTTGACCAAGAAGGGTGTGAATGCCAGAGACTGGCCTGCCGAAGCTGTCTCTGCATTTCACAACCTGAAACAGGCCTTTGTTTCTGGCCCCCTCTTGAGGAGACCAAATCCTGGGAATGCATTTTTTATTGAAGTGGACGCTTCCTCAATGGGGGTGGGAGCTGTGCTTCTTCAAATCTTTGAGAAGAGACGCCAACCATGTGCGTTCTTCTCCAAAAAAATTTCTCAGGCAGAGAGGAATTATGCCATCGGTGATCGGGAACTTCTCGCAATTAAATTGGCGTTAGAGGAGTGGCGTCATCTCTTGGAGGGTTCCCCTCACTCCATAACGATCTTTACCGATCACAAGAATTTACAGTATCTACAGAATGCTAAACGTCTGAATCCTAGACAGGCCAGGTGGAGTCTCTTCTTTGCCCGTTTTAATTTCACGATTACCTACAAACCTGGTTCCTGCAACGGTCGGGCTGATGCGCTCTCTAGGTCATTTGACACTTTGGACGAGGAGTCCGCCCCTGAACCTGAGCCGATCATTCCCACCTCATGCATTGTTGCCCACTCTACCACCCTGAAGTCTAAAATTCCGCCTGGTAAGACCTTTGTCCCCACTGGGCTAAGAGCTAAGATCCTTCGTTGGGGACATGATTCCAAGGTGGCAGGGCATTCTGGATTCCTCCGATCCTTCCTACTCATCAGTCGTCACTACTGGTGGCCTAATCTCCGCTCAGACGTCAAAGACTACGTTAAAGCTTGTCATGTCTGTGCTCAGTCCAAATCCTCCACACAAGCTCCTGCTGGTCTCCTCATGCCCTTGCCTATTCCTAAGGAACCCTGGGCCCATATTGCCATGGATTTTATCACCGATCTCCCACTGTCTGAGAATAATACAGTCATTTGGGTGGTAATCGATCGATTCTCCAAGATGGCTCATTTTGTTCCTCTTCCTGGTCTTCCTTCTGCCCCTGCCTTGGTTCCCATTTTCATTCGAGAAATTCTCCGCCTACATGGGGTCCCTTCTCATATTGTTTCCGACAGGGGAGTCCAATTCACGTCTCGTTTTTGGAGAGCCTTTTGCAAATCCCTCAATATTGTCTTGGATTTTTCTTCTTCTTACCATCCCCAATCCAATGGACAGACTGAGAGGGTTAATCAGGAGTTAGAGGTCTTTCTTCGCACCTTTGTGTCTTCTCACCATGACGATTGGTCCTCTCTACTCCCGTGGGCAGAATTCTCCCATAACAATCATGTGAATACCAGTTCGCAGAAGACACCCTTTTTCACAGTTTATGGAAAACACCCTCAACTTCCTCTTCCTATGATCTGTTCTCCAGACATTCCAGCTTTGGCTTCGGTTCAGGAGTCTCTCAATTCCGTTTGGGGTCACGTTCATGATTCCCTCCGGGCAGCTGCTGAAAAATTCAAAGGCTTTGCCGACCGCCGCAGGCGTAAACCGCCTTCTCTTCAGCCAGGGGACAAAGTCTGGCTCTCTACCAGGAACATCAAGCTCCGAGTTCCTTCTCTGAAGTTTGCTCCACGATTCATCGGTCCATACACGGTAACTGCTAAACTGAATCCGGTTTGTTTCAAACTCCAGATTCCTAAGAGCCTTAAAATCACTAACTCCTTTCATGTTGCTCTTCTAAAGCCTTTAGTCCTCAATAAATTCTCTCGTCCTCTTCCTACCGTGGCGCCTGTCTCTGAGGATAATCAGGAGTACGAGATCAGTCAAATTCTGGACTCCCGACTCTGTAAAGGCGTTCTTCAGTACCTCGTTCATTGGAAAGGGTTTGGTCCTGAGGAGAGGTCTTGGATCACTGCATCTGAGGTCTTTGCACCTCGTCTGTTAAAGGAGTTTCATCTGAAGTTTCCCTCTAAACCTGGGCCCAGGCGGGGAAGGGGGAGGCCTCGTAAGAGGGAGGGTACTGTCATGGATATGCATTAATGTCTGTCTGCCATCTTACCTTCCTCCTCATGTGTTCATCTAGAGACCAGACCTCCTTCACCTGGCTTCCTTTATAATCTCCTCCCAGCCTGACTCCACCCCAGGCCCTATCACTGAACACTATATTAACCTGTGCACTGCAAGCCTGCTTTGCTGATCAACGTGTTTGTTAGGCATTGTGTGTTTGGGTTCCTGCCTGCCGTGTGCTACGTCTGTCTCTCTGTTACGTTATTGGCTTGTCCCCGACCATCCCTGTCTGCTCGTGACCCTTGACCTTCGGCTCGTTCTTCGTTATCCTTGTCTGCTTGTGGCCCCTGACCTTCGGCTTGTTATTCGGTTCTCTCTATCGTGTGCTGCTGCTTCCCCTTATCCTACGGGGCGTGAGCTAGGAAACTCCAGGGGCCGCGACCTGGTCCCAGCCTGCAGCGTAACATCCTCACCACTAGAGGCCCTGGAGAAGACCAGCTGGGTCTTAGACTCCGCGCCCTGGGGAATCTTGGCTCTCGCTTCCGTTGGGATCCCGGTTGTGCTCCTCTGGTCCCGCTTTCCACAACCACCCAGTTTCCTATCCACAGAAGCCAGCCATAGGGTTCACTACCTCGCGGTGCACTCCTGTCCCCCTACGGTGTGCATCTGTCACCTGGCCACAGGTGACCCTGACACTGACCTGTCCCTTGGCTCCGGGTGGAGGCGCCGGCATCTTCAGGAAGGGAATCGGGAAGTGAAGCCTTATGGCTTTACAGCCTGTTTCCTACTGCGCATGCGCGAGTCGTGCTGCTCGTTCTGAATGGTCCCTGGACATGGCGTAGTTCGCTGCGGAAGTGGGAGCAAATACCTGGATTAGACAAAGTATTAGCTCCCCCCGAAAGGTGCCAAATGTGACAACGGAGGGGGGGAGAAACCGGATCAGAGGAAGTTCCATTTTTTTTTTATTGAATTTTTTTATAATCACTCTTTTCCTTTTATTATAACTAATTTCAGCATACAACATACAGATACACATTACACAAAATGTCTATACAAGTACATAAAACACAGAAGCCCCCCTCCCCGATAGTACACTAGGTCCTAGATCTTGTCCATTTACAAAAAAAAAACACAAGACGACCCCAACCTGTTTGTGACCCCATATTCAAAATGTGTTTAAGAAATGAGCTTAATAGCACCTTATTACGTGTTTTCAAAAACCCTAATTTGTGAAATAAGGACAGATGGGGAAAAAAACTAAAAAACTTTATAATATTAGTGTCTTTTCATTGTATAATTGTCAAAATTTCACCCCGTAAAGTGACAAATAACACCTTATTACGTGTTTAAAAAAAAAGGGGGAAAAAATAAATTCATTTTCAATGTATAAAGTGCCAAAATTTCACCCCATAAAGTGGGTAAAAGAGAAAAAATAACACAAGTTACATTATTCAAAATGCATTTAAGAAAGGAACTTTAATAGCACCTTATTACGTGTTTCCAGAAACCCTAGATAAAAAAAAGAAAAAAAAAAGGGGTGTTAAATTTAGTATTGATTTCTATAAGACCTCCCCCTACTTCCCGTGTCCTTTCCCTACCCTTTGCCCCTCCCCCAATCGCTCCACCCCTCTTTATGTGATTTTACATATTACCTATCCCGTGTCTATTTTACTATTCTCCCACATTTACTACTGCAAAAAATATGTACTAATATACCCTGTGAACAAATTTATATAAAATAATTAAATAATAACCAATATATATGATATATAGATCTTCTTTCTCTTTCAATGACGTTGATCTTTTCTCCAATGCACTTCCCCTGGGGAAAAAAATAAAAAAGGAAAAAAAAAAAGGGAAAGAAAAAAAGCCCATCTCCTCTCGATCCCCACCATCCCTCACATCCCCCAAGCCATTCAGCCCAAGGGGTTTAATTTTTCCCCATTTCAGAGGAGTAGTAAAGCCATCCCGCCCATATATCTTAAAATGTATTCTGTTGGTCCTTGACCGTATGTACCCATCTCTCTGCCTCCAATATCCTCTCCACCTCCTTTTTCCAATCCATTATAGTGGGGCATCTGGGTTGTTTCCAGAATCTAGGTATCAATGCCTTTGCTGCATTTAACAAATGTGGGGTAACGCTTCTTTTATAAAACTTAATGGCCGATGGCATCCCATGGAACAGAAAATGTAGTGGAGATAATTCTATAGGTCTGAGTGTCTTTTTTTTTTTAATCCAGGGAGCAATCTCTTCCCAAAATATCTTAATCTTGGGACAATACCACCATAGGTGGAGAAAAGAGCCCCTTTGGTTACACCCCCTCCAGCAATTGGCATCCATCGATGGAGCCAGTCGGGTCGGTGTGCGGTAACATCTGGTTAAAAACTTGTAAGACATCTCTTGTATATAAGAACTTATTGAGGAGTGGTATGTTGTTTCCATCAGCCTTTTGACTTGCTCTGATGTAAATTTGTGACCCAACTCCCCTTCACGGATGAAATAAGGAGTTGTCACACTTTGGACACTCAAGACCAACCTGTACATTCGAGATAACTTATGGCCCGGCTCTGATAAACTAACGCACCACTCCTCAAAAATAGTCAAAGGGTTTGCTGGTCTCATCTGATACTTCCACTTATTGAATCAGTCCGCCAACTGGTGGTATTTCCACTCGGCCATTAATACTTCCCCCAACTTCTGTACCTGGTCTCCCAGTGGTAGCAGTTTCCCTTGTGGGGCCACTCCAGCACAGTTTCCTTTGCTGTCCCTTCCCCAACCCTCTAAACTTCCCCTTCCCTCCCCTGGGGGAAACCAAGAAAATCCCTCCAGAGTTGTTATGGGCGATGTTGGGGAGGGGGGGGGTTTATCACTGTTGATGTATATTCCGACAACCCCCTATATGAGGCCGTAATCCAGGGTGCTCCCGCCAGGTTCCTTCCTGCTAATGTTTTCTCCAGGGGTACCCGAAGTTTACTAGCAGATTCATGGCGCCAGTTCATAATGCGAACCAGGGCCATGGCTCTATAATAGGATCCTATATCTGGGAGTCCTACCCGCCCTCCCCAAGTGGTCTCCTCAATCTCATATGCCAGCCTGGGATGCTTGTCTCCCCATACAAAGGTCGTTAAGGCCCTCCTTATTTGTTTAAAAAATATCTGTGGGAGAGTTATGGGAATGGCATGCAGAACATAGATAAGCCTGGGAATTACACTAATTTTAAGCGCATTTACCCTACCGAACCAAGTCAGGGTGTGGCTTCTCCACTTCTGTAAATCTTTTCATATGGATACAACCAGGGGTCCATAGTTTAGATCATAAAGGCGTTGTCATGGATATGCAGTAGTGTTTGTCTGTCAGCTTACCTTCCTTCCCATGTGTTCATCTTAGAGGCCTGAACCCTTTCACCTGGCTTCCTTTATAATCTCCTCCCAGCCTGACTCCACCCCAGGCCCTATCACAGAACACTATATTAACCTGTGCACTGCAAGCCTGCTTTGCTGATCAACGTGTTTGTTAGGCATTGCGTGTTTGGGTTCCTGCCTGCCGTGTGCTACGTCTGTCTCTCTGTTACGTTATTGGCTTGTCCCCGACTATCCCTGTCTGCTCGTGACCCTTGACCTTCGGCTTGTCTTTCGTTATCCTTGTCTGCTTGTGGCCCTTGACTTTCAGCTTGTTATTCGTTACTCTTATATCTCGTGCTGCTGCTTCCCCTCTTGTCCCCTTATCCTACGGGGCGTGAGCTAGGAGACTCTAGGGGCCGCGACCTGGACCCAGCCTGCAGCATAACATCCTCACCACTAGAGGCTCTGGAGAAGACCTGCTGGGTCTTAGACTCCGCGCCCTGGGGAATCTTGGCTCTAGCTTCCCATAGGATCCCGGTTGTGCTCCTCTGGTCCCGCTTTCCACAACCACCCAGTTTCCCATCCGCAGCTGTCAGCCATAGGGTTCACTACCTTGCGGTGTACTCCTGTCCCCCTACGGTGTGCATCTGTCACCTGGCCACAGGTGACCTGACAGTTTGATCAGCCATGAACCCGGCTGACATCCCGCTCCCCGCGGATGATCCATTGCAGGGCATAGTTTGCAGACTTGAAACCCAGGAATCGAATCAGACTCAGGTGATGCGATTCCTCCAGGATCTGGCTTCTCGCTTCGAGCAGCTTCAGGCCTCCTTGGGAACCCTGAATCCGCAACCTCAAATACAACCAGCGGCTGCACCTATTGCACCAGTCGCAGCCACACACTCACTACAACTGCCAGCTCCGTCCCGTTTCTCTGGGGACTCCAAGGCTTGCAGGGGGTTCCTTAGCCAATGCACGATTCATTTTGAGCTCCAGCCCCAAAACTTCCTGTCTGATCGGGCTATGGTAGCCTATATCATTTCCCTCCTCTCTGGTGAAGCTTTAGCCTGGGCAGCCCCTCTGTGGGAACTGAATGATCCAGTGGTTTCTAGCCTGTCTGGCTTCTTGAAACTTTTTCGGAATATCTTCGAAGAACCGGCTCGTGTCTCTTCAGCGGCCAGCGCCCTTTTACGTCTCCGCCAAGAGTCTGCTTCTGTGGGACAGTATGCCCTTCATTTCCGCATACTGTCGGCTGAGTTGAGCTGGAACAATGAGGCCTTAGTCACAACCTTTTTGCATGGCCTGTCTGATAGAGTGAAGGATGAATTAGCAGGAAGAACCATCCCCACTGATCTGGCCGGCGTTATCTCCTTGTGTAACCAGATCGATATTCGCTTTCAGGAGAGGACCTTAGAAAAGCAACGCCAGCACTCCTTGGTTCTTAGTCAGCCTGAGCTCCCCTCTCTTTGACCCGTAGAGCATCTCCTACCAGCTGAGGAACCCATGCAGCTGGGTCGGACCAGGCTATCCCCCGAGAAACGTGCTAGGCGCAGAACTCTTGGTCTGTGTCTTTACTGTGGAGGCAAAGGTCATTTTCGTGACACTTGCTCTCTTTGTCCAGAAAAACGTTCGTGTCCACTTCATCTGGAAAGTGGAGTTTTGGACCCAGAAATATCACCTTCCCCTTCTCGTCTTCTGCTTTCTGTGTTCCTTCATATTGGTGCTTCTTCTCATTCGGTCTCAGCATATCTGGATTCCGAGGCCGCTGGTAATTTCATGGACTGGGAAATCGCATCGTCCATGAGACTTACTCTTTTGCCCCTCACCACGCCATTGGTGGTCTTGGCGATTGATGGTACTGTTCTCCCAGGGGGACCTATCCGCTTCCAGACCCTCCCTGTTAAGATGTCAGTAGGGACACTCCACCAGGAGTGGATATCCTTCCTTATCTTACCCAAGGCCTCAACGCCTATAATTTTGGGTCTCCCATGGTTACAGCTCCATTCTCCTCATGTGGACTGGACTACTGGACAGATCCTGGCTTGGGGTCCCTCCTGTTCCTCGTCCTGCCTACCCAAGGTTGCCCCCTGTGAACCTGAGCCGGTCATTCATTCCAGGTTGCATAACCATTTACATTTCTCTGTCCCTAACCACCCTTGGACGCACAGCCAGGCTAGCTTGTCTACAAGTCCTGCAGTCGCTACGTCTTGCGATGTGATTCAGGTAGTCGCTACACCTGACTCAGCTATTCACTCTGCCTCTGTACTAGTTATGCCAGTCCAGCCCATGCCCAGTGAGCCTCCTACTTTTTCTTGTTCAGGACATTCTGCTTGTCCTTCAGCTATTCAGCTTGACTCCGGCGACATGTCACCTTCTAACCAACCTGACTTCAGGGTTCCACTGACATCTGCCCAGTCTGATGGTCCTGTGCAAGATGACCAGTTCCCCTTTAAGGGTCTAGGGGACCCTCCTCAGATTCCTGTTGATCCTCTCATGCCCTTGCTTATTCCTAGAGAGCCTTTGGTCCTCAATAGATCTTCTTGTCCCTACCTCGTTTTCGGTCTCTGATTATAATCTAAAGTATGAGGTTAGACAAGTTCTGGATTCTCGGCTCTGCAGAGGCATTCTTCAGTACCTTGTGCATTGGAGAGGTTTTGGTCCTGAGGAGGCGTCTTGGATCGCTGCATCTGATGTCGCTGCACCTCATCTGTTGAGGAGGTTTCATCAGAGATTTCCCTTTAAGCCTGGGCCCAGGCGGGGGAGGGCCCATAAGAGGGAGGGTACTGTCATGGATATGCAGTAGTGTTTGTCTGTCAGCTTACCTTCCTTCCCATGTGTTCATCTTAGAGGCCTGAACCCTTTCACCTGGCTTCCTTTATAATCTCCTCCCAGCCTGACTCCACCCCAGGCCCTATCACAGAACACTATATTAACCTGTGCACTGCAAGCCTGCTTTGCTGATCAACGTGTTTGTTAGGCATTGCGTGTTTGGGTTCCTGCCTGCCGTGTGCTACGTCTGTCTCTCTGTTACGTTATTGGCTTGTCCCCGACTATCCCTGTCTGCTCGTGACCCTTGACCTTCGGCTTGTCTTTCGTTATCCTTGTCTGCTTGTGGCCCTTGACTTTCAGCTTTTTATTCGTTACTCTTATATCTCGTGCTGCTGCTTCCCCTCTTGTCCCCTTATCCTACGGGGCGTGAGCTAGGAGACTCTAGGGGCCGCGACCTGGACCCAGCCTGCAGCATAACATCCTCACCACTAGAGGCTCTGGAGAAGACCTGCTGGGTCTTAGACTCCGCGCCCTGGGGAATCTTGGCTCTAGCTTCCCATAGGATCCCGGTTGTGCTCCTCTGGTCCCGCTTTCCACAACCACCAGTTTCCCATCCGCAGCTGTCAGCCATAGGGTTCACTACCTTGCGGTGCACTCCTGTCCCCCTACGGTGTGCATCTGTCACCTGGCCACAGGTGACCTGACCGGCGTTTTACATCCGGGGTTATGAGTCCCCAGGTAAAATACTGAATCAAGGCGCCATACAAAGGGGAAAGATCTTTGCAACTTTTTCCTCATCTGCAAGGGCACATGGCTTAGCATTAACACTGACTTTTCAATGTTTATTTTAAAGATAGATACAAGGCCAAATCTATATCTCCAACATCAATTCCGTCAGGGACTCTTGAGGCGAGGAAAGACACAACAGTAGATCATCTGCATAAGCTGATATCTTATGTTCCGTTGATCCAATAACAATCCCCTTAATCTTTCTATTTCCCCTGATTGTACGCAGAAAAGGTTCCAACACTATAGTAAATAGCAGTGGGGACAATGGGCACCCCTACCTAGTCCCGTTCTGTATTTTAAAGTAATCTGATAGTCTACCATTAACTTTGACCCTTGCTCTAGGATCTGCTTATAATGCCATTACCCATCATCTGTTCCATCAGACCCATCTCCCTCAGAACTCTGACCATAAATTCCCATCCCACTCTATCGAATGCTTTTTCAGCATTCATTAAAATTACTACACCCGGGGTCTGGTTTGGACCTTTATGCATCCAATGTAATACATGAAGGGCCCAAATGGTATTATCTTTGGCCTTTCATAAACCCTGTTTGGTCTGGGTGAATCGATTTAACTATATGGTCTTGTAACCTTAAGGCCAAAATCTTAGCCAGGAACTTAGTATCGGAGTTCAAGAGGGAGATGGGCCTGTTGCTGGCACAACACTGAGGGTCCTTCCCCACCTTCGGGAGGACTGTCACATATGCCAGCAAAGCCTCTGGAGGCAACGAATTGGAGGCCAAGACAAGACTTAAGATATCTGCAAAGAGGGACCAACAATGTTTGGGCGAACTTCTTGTAATACATATTTGTAAAACCATCTGGTCCCGGACTTTTACCTAATGATGAAGCTGAGATCACTCCACCTAACTCTTCGGTGGAGATGGCTTTTCCATTTCCTCCAGGGCCCCAGATGATATGGCCTGTAACCCTGAGGCTTTAAGATATTCCCGAATCCTGTCCTCCTGCCCACCCTCCACTGCCCCCCTAGAGACCGGATCTATATTATATAGAGACAAGTAGAAGCGATGGAATTCGGCTGCCATTGCTTGGGAGTCTACTATCTGCTTATTGCCCATCTTTATTGCATGTACACGACGTACGTCCTGTTGTTTCTTTAGTTGTCTAGCCAGTAGTCTCCCACTCTTATTTCCCTGTTCATAGAAACGGTAGGAAAAATATCTGTTTGTTTTGGGATTTCCGATCGAGAAGCTGTTTTAAATCTATCCGCAACTTCTCTAATCTCTGCGCATCTCCTGGCTTTAAATGGGCTTTATGTTTAATTCTATGTATATCTTCTAAGAGCGCTACCATTTCCTTCTGTCTCTCTCTCTTTTTTTTAATACGCGATCCCATTGAAATTAACTCCCCTCTAATAACCGCCTTATGGGCTCCCCATACCACTTGGTCAGAAACCCCCTGACATATTAGTCTCAAAATATAATACCAATGTACGGGACAGGGATTCCATATTCTTTGTCATCCAAAATTGGTTTGTCATCCAAAATGGATTCATTTAATCGCCAAGTTATTTCCATGTTTCCAATCAATACCGGGTTCACCGATTAGGCTTATTGGGGCATGGTCTGATATAGTGATCGATTCGATGGTCGATGCGTCCACATGACTCAAATAATATTGATCGATCAACAACATATCAATCCTTGAATATACATTATGTGTTTTAGAATAGTAGCTGTAATCCCTGTCCCGTTCATGTAGCACTCTCCAGCTATCCAACAAATGCAGAGAGCGGAGGCGCCGTTTAACACATAACGCCTTATGCGACAAGTTTTCCCAGAGGAGGATTCTATTCTAGGGTAATATTGAAATCCCCTCCCATAATCAATAAACCTTCCCTGAACTTCTCCAAAATATCAAAAGTTTTAATTAGGAATTAGACTGTATGGCTATTAGGGGCATAAATCGTGGCGAGGGTGTAGCACTGGCCTTGGATCTTTCCCTTGACAAAAAGATAACGGCCTTCAGGGTCTTCTTGTGTTTCTATAGGTATTAAGGGACATTGTTTATGCACTGCAATTGTGACTCCTCTTGCCCTAGGAACAGGTGAGGGTGCATGGAACCACTGACTGTATGGAAAAAGAGGCATACGAGGGGTCGACCCTGCCATGAAGTGCGTCTCCTGCAAAAAAACAATCTCCGCCTTCATGTGACGCAGTTCGTGCCAGAGACGCCACCTCTTGCCGCTCGAGCAAAGACCTTACATTATACGATATAATTTTAATTCTACCTTCCATGGTTCTCTTCTATACTGTCCTATCTCACCCTGGATGTATCCGATGGGAGGGGGGAGGAGAGGGAGAGTGGAGAGAGAGGCAAAAAAAATAAGGGAGAAAAAACACCACAACTTCCACAACATAAAACATAACATACCACTATATATGCATATAGCAAACCCCCTAAGGGGATGGCGAGTCCGGACAGGGGTGTAACACCCCTGTCCGGAATCCCCATCCCTTCTGCTCCTTGGCAGAAAACCAAGTCCCTTGTCTCTGGACTTACCTAATGGGGAGGAATTGTAAAAAAACATGTGCTGAGCACCTCCTGCTCCCTGGGTTCCTATTTTCGTGCCTATGCCAATTCATATTTTATCCTACTTCTTAATTTTACTTCAGAGCTATTCAACAAGTGGGGAGGGGTGGCAAAAAAGGGGGGTGGAAAAGAAGGGGTGAGAGGGGAGAGAATTTTTTTTTTTTTTTTTATCAAAGATCAAAACACAAACCATTTTCCAAGCAACATGGAGATACCAATCCATGGAAGCAGGTCTAGAGGCGCCATCTATTGATGCAGGTCCTAAGGTAAGAAAATAGGGGGCAGACTGCTCCCTCCCTTTTCTTATCCTCCTATGGTGGGGGCACAGGGGGCGTTATGTTTTTTCCAGAGCCGGTTTATTGTGTATGCTTAGGGTGGACAGGTGTCACACATACTAGCATTGGCTCCGGTGGGGGGTACTTTAAAAAAATCCTTAGATTAGAATTTTGTTATCCAAAGGGTGTTTTTTTGTTAATGGGTATTTACTTAAGTGGAAGTAATGTGCTGGCACTTGTCTTGATTCATTACTGAACAAAGCCCACAAGCCCAAAGATAACAAAACAGAGACACCCAGAAAAAGGTGCCCGATGTGCACCAAGAAAATACCTTATGGGTGGAAGAAAGGTGCATGTCAGGACTGTATAGTTTGGTAGCAGATACTGACCAGGTGGTCAGGGCTACAAACTCCATGCACTGTTGCACACTGCTCGACCTTTCAGGGCTACAGAGAAGATGGTGGAAGCCATTTTTTCCTGCGCTGGTAAGTCACCAGGAAGGAGATGCAAGCAGGGAAGCAGGTCTGGGACACCTGCAGACTCTGGCCCTAGGGTAAGAAAGAGGCAAATGAGGGTTCCTCTTTTCTTGCTCCCTGGTGAAGGGGGCACCGAGGGTTTTGAGATTATTCTCTGTACTATCCACAGACCGACAGGCCTGGTCTGGGGAGTCTGGCTGTGTGTGTATCACCAATTTTTCCCTGCTAGTTGTGGGGCTCCCTAAGTGGAGGGGTGCTGGTCAGAGGGTGATCATCTGCACCTTATCTCTCTTGGTAAAAGGCTAATTTCCGCCTTGTGGTCTCTCCCTCTAGGACAGAGGATGGGAGCAAAAGGGGAGCCACCTAAGGGACAGATGCACAGCCTGCAAGTACAAGCTATCTACTACCTGGATACCAGCTCCAGTGCTGCAATACTCTTTGAAGATTAAGGGATTCATAAAGAGCATTGGAGGAAAAATAAATGACAAACCTTTTTTTCCTGATTTTTCACAAAGGCTCCTTCTCCTCCCTTACTCACTTTTGGTAAAACACCATATTCTCTGTTACTGGCTAAAATCCTGTACCTCCTACAAACACAGGGTGAATGTGCTTTGTGTTCCTGTCCACCATTAATGTGGTCATATGGAGGCAGAGGCCCTAAACAGTTAAGTGTACAGCTCTACTGGGTGTAACCTCCATGCAAGGTTTGCATGGACAAACTTGTGTTTAATGATTGCTTGTTAATACCTGCAGGTGTTGGCCTTCTGATTGCTCCTATTACACACTTTAGGGCTTATCCAAAGGTGTCAGAAGCTTTCATTCTTTAACTAGATTTGGATATGTCTGTCTCCAACCTAAGTGTGGGCTGGCTATATAAAGCAAAGATAAGTGTACAGCGAGCTCTGTTAACATACATTGTTTAAATATGTAGTTTAAAGAGACTCACTTTTTACTTCTGTTCCAGATAAAATATTTTGTTAGGTCTAATTGCTGAAGCTGCACCTATTATGGGGTAACGGTATCTGCTATGCACTCCAGTTAGTCACCTAGAGCTCCCTGGGTTCCTCCACTGAATAGATGTATAATAGATGGTAGCCAGAGGTTAGGCTATATCTGACATGTGTTTGTACGAATGATTCGTATTAATTGCGCATGAATTGTGTGTGTGTGTGTGGGGTATTAGATTAATACTCTAGGTCTCGGACCTCACACTTTGGCCAAGCATGTTATATATCTATGTATTTAAATACACAACATTGGAGCTTATATTTGAGTTATATTCGCTTGGTACCTTTTGTAGTTCATGCCTCATATGTGATCTAATGTTTGGACACTCTGAGGCTACGTTTTCGCTGTTGCGACTGTGGAGTGCAGCTTTGATCCAACTTTACAGCCTCTGGATAGGGATTGCATCAGAGGTCGCATCAGGGTTGTACTGGGACCTTTTTTCTAGGTCGTTGCAACTTTGAGTCACATAGATTGGAACAGGTGCCATTGAAATCAATTGGCCCGTGACTCGTCATGCGACTGTGTCCAGGGTCGCATGGCACGTCGCACGAGTGGAAACTGAGCCTAATAGTTCTTATGACCTGCTTAAAGTTTTGCCCTTATTTGTATATGTGGCTGTATGAATTGGGAGGCTTTTACCTGACCTTTACCTTGTACGAGACAATCTTCAATAGGTTGTCTTAAATGCATTAATGTTCATAGACAGCAGGTGTATAAATGTTTAAGAGTGAAAATCTCTGGTCGCTGAGACTTTACCAAGGTATTGTTGTCTTTTGCATATATACAGCAAAGGCTCGTGTTTTTTCTTTTTTGCTGCTGAGCCTTCATTCGGAGAGGATCAGATCCCTTTCGTTCAGCATGCAATGTTTGCTGCTGATTAATATGAGGTGAAGCAGCCATAGCCTACAGGTTAACAACTCGCAGGTTAAGTACTCTGAAGGTCAGTGCAGCCACGGGTAACTTCCTGGAAGACGTTGGATGTTATCCTAGCGTTGGCTTGTGACCTTGGACAAATCACTTTAAAAGATGGATCGTGGCCGCTGGCTTCCCCAAATCTTTTAAAGGGAGTACTGCATAGCTGGAGCAGAGGCATCCACCATCCCGGACTACCTCCCAGATGGGGGAGGGGTATATGTCTGCCGAGGTAGGTAAACTAGGTTGGTCACCAGGACAGTATGCAGCCTGCTATGCTGCAGACCCCCCTGAATGGACAGCTATAGGGTGGTTTTGTGAGTTTTCCCTGGTGCCATCGTCAACTGACACCAGGGAGGGAGCACGTTCAGGGAAGCAGTTGGCGGACTTAAAGCTTCCCAGGATTATTACAGCAGACTTCTTCTGATTTACAAAGCTACACCATGTACTCTGGTTCCACCATGACACCTGCTTTCATTTTGATAGATGGCCACAAGGTGGTTACCCTTAGGAGTATATCCTCTTTGGGTACTGGTTGCTGTGGGTGTTTGCAGCAGCACTAAGGGGCAGGAATATGGCCTGTAGGTGTGGGCTCACATCTTGCTATATCTCTGATTCCTATACCTGACTGGGTATGTTTTAGGTTCAGTACTTTGTATATGTTAAAAACATCATTGCATCTTTTACAGCCTTCCTTTCAGAACAGCTGTAGCAAGTCAAAGTAAATGTTCTGTTACTACTACAGATTCAATCTTCTGGAGTAATGATCTGCATAACTTACCACCAGCATCACAAGGCGCCTTATGAACTCAAACTTCCAACTTTGGGCGGAGCTCCTGTTATTCATAACGTTGCCAGGTTCATTTTTACCCAGTTCCTTTCCAGACACTGATAGCTGCCATTCCAGCATTCAGAGGGGAGAAAGGTCATCAGTATAGGCATATGCATTTTTGCTATGGATGAAGATATCGATATATCTAGCATTGGGGCAGAAATCTTGCTGGATAATTAATAAGGCCTATTATCTAGGGTGGCCACACATCCCTGGTTTCCAGGGTCAGTCCCCGAAATCAGGACACTTTCCCCGGACCAAGTCTGTCCCCGGTTTTGTCCCTGGATTGGATTTGAACAGGGGCTGGGTCAATTTCAAAGACGGTCAGTGCAGAATAAAAATCTGAATTGCACACCCCTGCTCCCACTAGCTTAGGAGGTGTATTTTTTTCCATTATCTGTGCCCCTTTCTGATGATCAGGTGCTGGTTGGAGCGGAGGGAATATTTCTTCAGTTTCGGGTACATGCCCATTCAGCTCCGCTCGCATGTTTTTTTCTGCCTTGGCTCAAGTACCGGCCAACCGCCTGCCAGGTTATCTCCTTACCTTCCCTGGCAGAGTGATCTTCCTCCGTTCCCCACCCAGTAGTAGCCGGGGCCCGGAGATTAAGAGTTGACAAGTTGTGAGGCCGGCGGAGGTGACGGGCAGAGAGTCGCCTATTGCCGTCATTCCTAGTAAAATTATGTCCCCGGATTTCTTTTAGAAAATCTGGTCACCTTACTATTATCTAAATGTCCATGAGTAGACATCTCATTGAATGAAAATTGCGTAGGATGAGATCCATAGTTTGGAGATCAACCTCTAGCCTTGCTTGTTCTGTAGCCCAGATAAAGGCAAGAAGTAAAATTAACGTCAAATTATTACTATCACAGGGTGATTGAAATATGCAATGATGGAAGCTTACCAGGCATCATTGCTGTTTCCCCTGGAAAACATCGAAGCTCATTCACACAGAGCAGGGGCCATTTCCTGAGCTGGAAAGGTTAGCGCTTCTCCTTCCAAGTTCTTTAAGACCGCATCCAGCTTCCAAAACTTCATAGACCTTACCAACCGGGCCTGTTCTCTAACCAGAAACAGGCTGTTGGGAAGTAGGTGCTTAAAGCTGGGGTCCCGCCCTGATCAAGTAGTCCTATTTTTGTCCTCTCTGCAAGCCGTCCTGGAAGATGACTGGGGAAAAACAATGTTATTACCTGATAACTACTTTTTCCAGGAATCTTCCAGGATGGCATCAGTTCCCTCCCTTATGTGTTGGTGAGTGGCAATGTAGAACATAGAGTAAGAATAAAGCTACGCTAATGAGGGTTTAATGATACTTATTCTGAAGCCTTCGGTTATTTGTTAAATACTGAGGAGATGATGCATGTGCAGTGCTTTTTATGATGTGGATCATGTGTTTACTGTGCTAGGTGGGAGGAGCCTATCTCTCTGTAAGCCGTCCTGGAAGATTCCTGGAAAAAGTAGTTATCAGGTAATAACACTGTTTTCCCATTCCGTGTTGCTGTAACCTTAAAGGGGTACCCCCACCGATATTTAACATCAGCTGCCCTCAGGGCTTCACACGGGGGTTTAATCATTCTTCATTGCATAAGTGTTCTACGTGATAGATCTGGAAACAGAGCTAATTGTGCCCCCTCAAATTCAATCCCAGGTCTATCTTGTTCTTTCATAATGGCTTCTTTTACGGGATATCTGTATATTTTACAAATTACATCTCTTGGTCTCTCTGCATTTTGAGGGGCTGGGAGAAGGGCGCGGTGCACTCTGTCTATTTCTATCTCCTCTGGTGCAGATGGCCCCAGAATTGACCGAAATAACCTTATCGCATTTGGGAGTAGCTCGGTATGTTTTGTTTCAGGCAAACCCCTTATACATATATTTTGCCTACGATCTCGATTTTCATAATTATCCATTTGATCCAGCAAGGAATTCAACACTTCTTCATGATTTCTCGTCATATATTGAATCCATCTCCCTTTCTTCCACTCTACGCCCCAGTGCTACCATATCCTCTCTTAACCCCTCCACAGCCTGTTTTACATGATGTTTCCACAGCAGCTATGAGTAACTGAATGTCATTCTTTGTTGGGAGAGCTCTTAGATGTTCTCTTGAGTCCCAATCAGTGTTGCCAACCCCCTGAAGTGAAATTTACTGGCAAGGATGCCAAAATTTCTGTACGGCACCAATTTCTTACTGGCAAACATAATGAAGATTACTGGCAGAGCCGCATTTTTTACTGACACTGCAAAACAGTACCTAAAATTACTGTTTTTAGTGCTAAACAGTGCAAATATCAATATTTCAACTATAAACACACAGCTAATGCTAATATCAATGTGTTTAAGTTAAACAAAAGTAAAAAAACATATTTCTCAATTTACATGAAGGTTAGGTTACTATAACCCAGCCAGCACAGAGTTCCCACTTACATCAGAGTCTGCAGGATGCCCCCTTACAGTGCAAGGGCACTCTTATGTAAAGGGGAACGCTGCAGATCATGATGTAAGGGGGAACTCTGATGTGGAGGGGAGCTCTGGTGAATAGAGACCACCTTCCACAGAGTGAATACACTAAGGTAAGGGGGGGGGCACTAATATAAGGGGGAAACCTTTATATCAGTGCCCCCTTACATTATTGTATTCATTCACCTTCTTACATCAGTGACCCCCCCCCCTCAGAATGGCCTGGCGGCACTGTCACTTGCCTCCTCCCAGGTGCACAGTGTGAGGCTCAGTCAGACGGCTCCAGCTTGGTGGGTCTGATCTCCTCTCCCCAGTCCACACGTGTGTTTCTTCCTGGGCCGTAACCCCCATCCCGGCGGCACTCCCACTCTTGACTCCTTTCTAGGATCCCCTCAGAGACTGTAGACATGACAAGAGATGGTCAGAGACTGCAGACACGATACAGGAGGTGGACAGAGGCTGCGGACATACTACAGGAGGGGGACAGAGACTGCGGACACACTACAGGAGGGGGACAGAGACTGCGGACACACTACAGGAGGGGGACAGAGACTGCGGACACACTACAGGAGGTGGACAGAGACTGCGGACACACTACAGGAGGTGGACAGAGACTGCGGACACACTACAGGAGTTGGACAGAAACTGCGGACACACTACAGGAGTTGGACAGAAACTGCGGACACACTACAGGAGTTGGACAGAAACTGCGGACACACTACAGGAGGTGGACAGAGACTGCGGACACACTACAGGAGGTGGACAGAGACTGCGGACACACTACAGGAGGTGGACAGAGACTGCGGACACACTACAGGAGGTGGACAGAGACTGCGGACACACTACAGGAGGTGGACAGAGACTGCGGACACACTACAGGAGGTGGACAGAGACTGCGGACACACTACAGGAGGTGGACAGAGACTGCGGACACACTACAGGAGGTGGACAGAGACTGCGGACATACTACAGGGAGGTGGACACTGGAGAGACTGTGGACATACTACAGGGAGGTGGACACTGGAGAGACTGTGGACATACTACAGGAGGTGGACAGAGACTGCGGACATACTACAGGAGGGGGGACAGAGGCTGCGGATATACTACAGGAGGGGGGACAGAGGCTGCGGACATACTACAGGAGGGGGGACAGAGGCTGCGGACATACTACAGGAGGGGGGACAGAGGCTGCGGACATACTACAGGAGGGGGGACAGAGGCTGCGGACATACTACAGGAGGGGGGACAGAGGCTGCGGACATACTACAGGAGGGGGGACAGAGGCTGCGGACATACTACAGGAGGGGGGACAGAGGCTGCGGACATACTACAGGAGGGGGGACAGAGGCTGCGGACATACTACTGGAGGGGGGACAGAGGCTGCGGACATACTACTGGAGGTGCCGGAGACACTCTGCGGACATGATGGTGCCCTCCTCACCCCCTCACAGTAGCCTCCTCCTCTGTCCACCACCATATTACTTCTCCACATCATCAGTGTGCTGTGTCCTCCTCCTGTGCCCCTTTCACCTCTCCACAGGTCAGGGCAGCACTGTGCTGCCCTGACCTGTGGAAAGGTGCACAGGAGCCAGAGGAGGACACAGCACACTGATGATTTCGAGAAGTAATATGGTGCCGGTGGACAGAGAGCACATCAGTCTCTGTGTCCCCTGCATGGCACCATTGGCACGGCTTCACGCTCCAGGCTCACTCACTGACCCCCCCCAGTTTCACTCACCTCGAGTCTGTCTGACTCTGTCCTCCACCCTGTCAGTGCTCCGCTCGCTCCTCCACCCTGTCAGTGCTCCGCTCGCTCCTCTGATGATTAGTGCTACTGCTGAGGACTCGAGTCACGCCAGTGTATTCAAAAATGGCGCCAGCGGCGCCATCACGTTACTGTGCGTGCGCCGCCCGGCTGAGCGTGAACAAGTTTCCCTGCGCTCGGCCGGCTTCGGAACGGCGCATGCGCCGTTGTATGGCTGGCTCGTGGCCATCTTTTTTATGGGCGCCGGTGCCCATAGCGGACATTAACGTACACCCCAAAAAAGGGGTTAAATTCACGTACCGTACGTAAATCTACGTACGGTTGGCAACACTGGTCCCAATCCACTCTAACCTCCAATTGCGAGTTAGTTTGTTCAGTATTACGGTTTGTATTCTGATCACAGACAAGAGAATTAGTATGCTGCAGCTTTTTTGTGGGGACTGTCCCTGTGGTACTTCCACTGTTAATCTGTGCCAGTTCACTACTGGTTTTTATGGTGCCACTTTTTTCTGGGGTTCTAACCACCTGTTTTGGCTATGAGTGGGTCGGCTTTGGCATGGGTGGCCTCTTTCTTAGAGGGCAGAGTTCAGGGAGTCAAGACTGGCCCCTTTTACTCTAAGTACACTGCCCTGGATTGCGCAGTGCCACAGGGCTCTGCCTTGTTTCCCCTGCTGTTTAATATCTATATGAGGCCCCTTGCCGACCTGCTAAAGTCCCACGCCGTCCATTACCATGTTTATGCGGATGACACCCAGGTTTACCCAAAGATTCCCAGGAACCAGACTGCTGATGCTACCCTTGCCAGCTGTTTGGAGGCCATCAACACATGGATGTCTGCCAACTTCCTGAAACTTAATGGGGGGAAAATTGAGGTGATCATCTTCAGCGATCTGGCCACCTTTCCAGATATCCCACCTTGGCCTCCCTCATTTGGTCCTGCTCCGGAGGTGGCCCCCCAGGTCCGTGATCTGAGATTTGTCCTAGATTCAGGTTTAACTTTGGCTCCTCAGGTAAAGAGGGTCGTCAGTGCATGTCACTGGCAGCTAAAACTCCTGAGGGGGCTGTTTAAATATTTGGATCTCTCGGACAGAAAAACTCATCTGCGCCACGATAGGTAGCTGCCTAGACTACTGCAACTCTCTTTATCTGGGATTGCCAAAGATGTTAGTGCAGAAGCTTCAACTTATTCAAAATTCTGCGGCTAGGTTACTCATGGATGTCCCGTTGAGGGATCATATCGCCCCTGTCCTCTGCGCCTTGCACTGGCTGCCGGTCCACTATCGCACCTTATTTAAGGCTGGATGTATTATGTTTAAGATAATGAGAGGCCTGGCCCCAAGCTATCTCTGCTCTTGTTTTCATAAACAAGCTTTTGTTAGATCACTCAGATCTACTGGCAGAGATCTCCTTCACATCTCGGTGCCCAAGAAGATCCGGCGTGGTGGTTGGGCCTTCTCCCACCAGGGTGCCGTTTTGTGGAATAGCCTCCCTGTCGAGCTCCAGGAGGCCCCTACTATTCCAGTCTTCCGCGGGTTACTGAAGACTTGGCTTTTCACGCAAGTCTTCCCTGCGTAGCCTCTCTCTTCCACCCTTTCTGCCACTCTGTGCTGCTTCTGGTTCCTGGGTCCTCTTTTCCCAGGAACTCTGCTATGCACGTCGGGACCCTTCGGGGTAAGACCGCGCTATATTAAGATACCTCTCAACTCAACTCAACCCAACCTCCTGGAGGTTCAAATCCTTTCCTGCATATTCCCCCTCTGGGGTGGCAGCCTCCCAGTCATGGGCCATGGATTCCCCACCCACTCCTAAGGGTTCCACTCCTGGGGTCCTACTGCATTGTTTTAGGCTTAGAGGAGATTGCCCACGGCCAGGTGTTATATTACCCCTCCCGAGTCCACCAACTCCTCGACCCTGGGTTGGGGGATCATGAACAACCGTTTTCATTCCTCTCTTCAAGTCAGGGGAACCCTGCTTCTTTCCCTTCTGAGCCGACATCCTCTTTGTCATGCACCCTAGGTCCGTACTCTGTGTAGTGAGATAAGATCTAAGGCTGTTTGCCTGGCTTTTACCACTACCTGGTGGGTGTGCAGCATGTGGACATTCCTCCGTTAGTTGGGAGCTTACACTCTGTTTCTTATCTTCCTAAAGCCCCCTGCTGTTGCTACTGTCCAGCTGGTACATACTTATCCAGTTATATGCAAATAACTATTTGAATATACGGAAAAACATATAAACGGTTCTACAGGTATTTGTAAAATCAGCAAGCCTTATGATGATAGGTGGGTAAATGGATCCACAGATACGCAGGTAATTTATGCAGGCGATATGCAGATGACTGTACAGGTGTACAGGTTTATGAACAGGCTTGCCTGTAAGTGTCCCGGTATGTATGTGTGTGTGTATGTGTATGTATATATGTATATGTGTGTGTGTGTGTGTGTGTGTGTGTGTGTGTATGTGTATGTGTGTATATATATATATATATATATATATATATATATATGTGTGTGTGTGTGTGTATGTATGTGTGTATATATATATATATATATATATATAATTAGAGGTCGACCGATATGGCTTTTTCTCTGGCCGATGCCGATATTTAGAAATCGTGGTGGCCGATATATGATGCCAATTTTTTTTTGGGCCGATATGTTAGGCCGATTTTTTTTTCCCTTCATCTCATAAAATCTAACAGTTGGACCCCTTTCACACTGGGGTGTTTTTCAGGCACTTTTGGGCTAAAAATAGCATCTGTAAAAGTGGCTGCAAAACAGCTCCCCTGCAGTCTCACACTGAGGCGGTGCGCTGGCAGGCTCCTCCACCACTCCTGCCCATTGAAATGAATGGGCACTGCTGCCAAAGCGCCTGCAAAGCGCTTCTGCAGCGGTGCTATACGGGTGCATTTAACCTCTTCATCGGCCGCTAGCTGGGTTATAAGTGCCCCGCTAGCAGCCGAATAGCGCCGCTAAAATGATGGTAAAGTTTTAGCGGCGTTTTACCGTCAACGCCTACCCGCTCCAGTGTAAAAGCAGAGTTCCGCCGAAAAAAATAAAAAAAAATAAATTATATGGACACTTACCTGTCCTGGGCGCCCGCGATGTCGGCACACGAAGCCGATCTCTCCCTCGGCTCTTGGGTGCTGCCGCCGCCATCTTCGGTAAGGGAATCAGGAAGCAGGCACAAAAGCAGGTAATCAAAATTTTTAGACAAAAAAAATAAATAAAAAACGCTAACTTTACTGTTTAGTTTTATTTAAAATTCATTAAAGTGTATTTTTTCCCAAAAAATTGTGTTTGAAAGACCGCTGCGCAAATACCGTGTGACATAAAATATTGCAACAACCGCCATTTTATTCCCTAGGGTCTCTGCTAAAAAAAATATATAAATGTTTGGGGGTTTCAAGTGATTTTCTAGCAGAAAATACAGGATTTTTACTTGTAAGCTACAAGTGTCAGAAAAGATTTTGTCTTTTAAATGGTTAAACTGAGAACTTCTACACAGGAGTTCAGTTCATTGATAAGAAGAAACATTGTATCTCTTTTCTCTCACTTGGCAGGCTGCCCAGAGACACATCGCTCCACCTCCACGGGAAACTTCAGGGTACTTGCATTGACTTCTATGAAAGAAGTTATTTGCAAGTTGCGCTGAAGTTTTTTAAATCGGCTTTTTTTTTCAGCACTATCGGCCGATGCCGATTAATTAAAAAGTGCCAAAAATCGGCCGATATATCGGCCGGCCGATATATCAGTCGATCTCTAATATATATGTGTCTTATTCAGGTGAGTGAGCAGGCAGGTACACAAATGGGCATTCAGGTGGGGTGTGGAGGGTTTTTCTGGTTTAAACAGGGAGAGGTGCTTATGAATGTGCCTTCATATATTCAGTGTTGAATATTTGTGGTATCTATAATGACTGTCCATCAATGTTCCCTTCCACCTTCTCCACAAACTGTTGTTATTGCCGCAGTTTTAACATTTAAATTGTTTGTTTTACATAACCTGCCATTCTCTCCGCTGCTCAGGGTCTCCGTCTAGCTCTGTCTGGCCTCATCCCACATAGCTTCACCCTCGTGTCTCCGGTTCCTCCTGCTCTGAGAGTGGCGTCTCGGCTTTCCCTCGTGGCCGCACTCGCCGGCTTACGAGCCCCAGACGTCCCCTGCACTGCCGATTCTGGCACCCGGAGATCCACACAAGGTGACCGTCCTCCACTTTCCTCGGTCCAGCCCCGCACAACAATCCCACAAGCCCGATGAGTATGTGGGTCTCACGGATCAGGTAAGTACCGCACCAAAGAGCCGTCAAGCGTGATCACTAATACAGCGGCATAGGCTGGTTCTTTATGCATGAGTTTTAGCTCTCAGATACATTCTGCCCGGAGGAGCACACAGGAGCTCAGTGCCTCGTGCTACTGCTTGGTGCCATTTTGTGGCTCCTCCCAGAGGAAGTTCTATTTCTAAGTGGAACTCCGCTTTAAGCTAGTTACCTGGAATGTGCGTTGGCTTATGCGCCAAGCCTAAATGTGTAGCTATTCTCCCATAATCTCTACGGGCAGACGTTCTTGTGGAGACTCCTATCACGGACATATGCAAATGTTGCTTAAAAAAACCCTGGGTTGGATGGTTATACCAGGACACTTACACTTCTAATTCCCGTGGAGTTGCTATCCTGATTGCCATATCGGTACAGTTCCAGCTTCAATCTTTGCAGTCGGACCCCCAGGGCCGGTCTCTATTTTTACATGCCACCATCAGTGGATTGGAAGTCCTTCTGATGGCATTCTATATTCCACACCTTTCAATTCTCTGTCCTAGCGGTACCCGCTATATGGTTAGGGGACTTTACCATGACAATAAACCCCAGTCTCAATAGACTTGGCTCCACTGCCCCAGTGTCACCTCAATCACCAGGTTTGGGAGGTTCCTCTCGGAGTATGCCACGATTGACACCTGGAGACACAAGTACCCGACAGCTGTTGCTTATTCCTGCTTCACTCATTCACACTCTGCCATGTCCCACATTGGCCTACTCCTCTTAGGTTTGCCCGCTCTATTGCCTGACCTGCTTGATGTGGGGTTCGGTGTTAGGGTGCTCTCTGACCACTCCCCTCATTGGGTGACCATATTTTTGTCAACTTTTCCTACGGCCCGTATATGGAAGCTGAACCCTTTTTGGCTTACCACTATGTTGGACCTGGAGAGTATCCAGCGAGCATGGGTCCACTTTTTTTCTATCAACCAGGGGTCGGCGTCGGTTGGTGTGGTATGGGAGTCCTTAAAGTTACATGCCCGTATGATCCTTTCCACACGCATCAATAGGCACAAGGCCTCATCCAAACTCACACTAAAACAGGAGGAGGAACGTCTGGTCTCTCTCGAGCAGGCGTTTATCACTGACCCATCCTTGGCCAACGCTTCTCTTGTGAGACTACAGTCTAGACTTGCTGACCAACTACACTTTGAAAAAGCGAAACAGGGAATTTTCTTTAGTAAGCAACATATCTTTGAGCACGGTGAACATGCAGGCAAACTGCTCGCTTATATGGCCCACCTTGACCATAGGCCCCCTGTGGTGGTCACGCTTTAGTCAGCTTCTGGGACTTATTACAGACCCTTCCCAAGTAGCCGATGAGTTCAGCCGTTTCTATTCTGACCTCTACACCTCTACTGCTCGTCATTCTCAAGACAAACTGATCATGTTCCTTCGGGATATCCAATTCCCCACCCCCACTCATTCTCAGATTAACCAGTTAAAGGCGCTAATCACCACAGACTGCATAAAGGAGGCACTTGCGCATCTCCCACCTTCTAAGACACCTGGCTCTGACAGGATCCCCATGGGAGACTCGCGCATGCGCAGTGCGCGCCTGGCCGTGAAGCCGCAAGCTGTCACGGCCGGGTGCCCACAGTTCCAATGGAGGTGGAGAGGAGGGGAAGAGGAGCGAGGCTCTGTGCGGGCACATCGGTGGACCATGGGACAGGTGAGTGTTTGTTTATTAAGTCAGGAGCTACACTTTTTTTAAATTAAAAAATAAGACAGCGGTAAAGTTATATTGTGAAAGATGATGTTACGCCAAGGAATGGCGACAAACTTTTCCCCCTAAAAATCTCCATAAGCCCAGGTTCACACCGGGGCTGCGGGAGTGAAGCCGTGCGAGTTCAGCTGAACTCGCACGATTTCACTCCTGCCTGTCAGTCCAGATTTCAGCTCGATTACAGAGACATCTGACACAGATGTCAATGTAAATCGCGGCTGAAATCGCAAAAAGTAGTACAGAAACTACTTTTTGTAATCGGTGCAGCGCCGCAGATGCGGCGTCGCACCGATTAGGACGGTGCCATTGCCCGCAATTTGCGGCAAATTTCGCCGATTTGACATGTCAAATCGCACCAGTGTGAACCAGGGCTTAGCGACATTTAAAAAATTATACAGGTTGCATTTTTTGAGTTACAGAGGAGGTCTAGGGCTAGAATTATTGCTCTTGCTCTACCGATTGCGGCAATACTTCACATGTGGTTTGAACACAGTTTTCATATGCGGGCGCTTCTGCACGCGAGCTCGGTGGGACGCGGCGCGTTTATTTATTTGATTTTCTTATGTAGCACACGCATCTTTTTCCCCCTCTTACCTTCTCAACAAGGGGGATAAGACACAACATGCCACATGCCCGTGTCCTCTAGATTATAAAGGTCAGGCGGTGTTACATACTTGGGTCCTGCAGCAAGTTACCTTCTTGTTCTCCCCTCTGTTTATAAAGGCAAGTCTTTATCGTTCCCAAATGAGGTCAATGTCCACACAACATATCGACTCCAACGTGAGTTTATTTTTATCTTGCTTTCAGGAACCAGAGAGTTGAAGTGAGAAAAAGGTTAGCAGATAGAAGTGGATTCAGGCACACTCTTGGCTTCGTCACCACTCGGTCCCGAGTGGGTACAGCTCACCCGGATAGTCACTCAAGGGCACTAGCAGCCGGCATGATGCTGGAACAATGACTCAGTCCCCTCCAAGGACCAAGTCAAGGAGATCCCTCCTGAACTTTCAACACTCCGCAGAGGCAGTCTGCGAAGTGAGGAATCCTTCCCTCCGACAGGTCACCAGACCTTTCCAGAGTCGGCAGTACTCTATTCCTCGCCCTCTTGTTATGGGATTGATCCTCCCCTGGCTTCCTCTGTGTCAGAGCGGTTACCCTCACGTGGGTTTCCTGGGACTCCTCTTCGGTTGTAGACCCAGTCAAAGGTACTGGGGCTACCTGGAACTCTGTAGTCTCAGGCCGAAGGTGCCTGAGACTCCTCGATCAAGATGCAGCGCACTTCTGAGGGGTAGCTCCCTCCGGGCATGGGCCCCGGGGATTAGCTTAGCTCAGCACAGCTCCTCGTGCAATGGCGTCTGCCCCTTATATATATCCTCCCCCGGAATGCACAGCAGGCCAAAACCGCCCACCAACGGCAGCCGAGAGAGGATATCGAATACCTACTCCATCACCTGTGGTTCAACCCCGGGTATAGGTGACACCACCTATACGCCAAAAGGGGAACTGCACGCCAGGTGACACAGCAGTAAAACAGAGTCCAAATAATAAAGAAACCCGAGCCAAACTATTGCTCTGGTCACCCCTAAATTTAGGTATAGCGGGGTTAAATTTGGGGACCCTGTTACACTTATTTATTTTACCTTTTTTTTTTATTTAAAATTTTTACATGTTCTTTAACCACTTCCATACAGGGCTTTTTATACCACTTCAATACCGGGCCTATTCTGGCACTTCTCTCCTACATGTACAAATCATCATTCTTTTGCTAGAAAATTACTCAGAACCCCGAAACATTATATATGTTTTTTTTAGCAGACACCCTAGGGAATAAAATGACGGTCGTTGCAACTTTTTATCTTGCACGGTATTTGCGCAATAATTTTTCAAACGCCTTTTTTGGGGGGAAAAAATGGTTTCATGAATGAAAAAATAAAAAAACAGTAAAGTTAGCCCAATTTTTTTGTAAAATATGAAAGCTTATGTTACGCCGAGTAAAAAGATACCTAACATGTCACGCTTTAAAATTGCGCACACTCATGGAATGGCGCCAAACTTTGGTACTTAAAAATCTCCATAGGCGACGCTTTGAAAATTTTTACAGGTTACCAGGTTAGAGTTACAGAGGAGGTCTAGTGCTAGAATTGTTGCACGCGCTCTAACGCACGCGGCGATACCTCACGTGTGGTTTGAACGGCGTTTACATATGCGGGCGGGACTTGCGTGTGTGTTCGCTTCTAAGCGCGAGCTATTGGGGACGGGCGTTTTAAAAAAAAAAAATTGTATTTATTTTTTTATTTTACTTATTTTCTTTTTTTTTTTTTTACTTTTTTTTTTTACTTTTTTTTTTTTTTACTTTTTTTTTTTTCATCACTTTTATTCCTATTACAAGGAATGTAAACATCCCTTGTAATAGGAATGTGTGTGACAGGTCCTCTTTATGGAGAGATGCGGGGTCAATAAGACCCCACATCTCTCCTCCAGGCTGGAAAGCATGAGATCAGTGACATTTTTTTCACCGATCTCATACTTACTAGCCGCAATGGCGGCTTTGTTTACATTTGAGGACCCGGGCGTGACGTCATCACATCGCGCCCGGGCCTCCGACGATCATAGAGATGAATGGTGACCATCTGGTCACCAGTCATCTCTATGCTCATCACGTGACCCACCAACGGCGCCGACGATTCTCTCCGGGTCCCCGATCGCACGGGAGAGCCCGGAGAAGCACCGGATGGCGGCGGGAGGGGGGGGATGTCCCCTCCCGCCGCCTATAAGAATGATCAAGCGGTGGAACCGCCGCTATGATCGTTCTTATTGTGCGCAGAATCGCCGGCTGAAAAAAAGGATATCTGAATGATGCCTCTAGCTGCAGGCATCATTCAGATATCCCCCCTCAAACCCAGGACGTCATATGACGTCCACCCGGAGGGAGAGAGGGTTCCTGCCGGCGTCATTCTGCTATGGCTCGGTATGGAAGGGGTTAAAAAAAGTCACTTTTATTCCTATTACAAGGAATGTAAACATCGCTTGTAATCGAAAAAAGCATCGGAGTGTGATGGGAGGGGGGACCCTCTCCCACCACCGATAAAAGTGATCTTGTGGCGAATCCGCCACAGAGACCACTTTTATCTTAAAGTGGACCGCCCGCTCTTGAAGAGGATACCGGGTTATGGCAGCTGGCTGCTGCCATAACAATGATATTCCTCTTCAAATTAGCGACGTCAAACAACGGAGGATGGTTAACGAATTTGGTGCATGTTCCGGATTGCAGATCGACTGGTCTAAGTCCCAAATCCTCCCATTGGCCGTAGATGCTCCCACAGCAGTCCATAGGCCTAAATTTAGAACCCCCTCTATATGATCTCCTAAAAACCAAATCCCAGACCTGGTCCCGTCTCCCCCTTGGAATTATGGGACGTATTAATTTGGTGAAAATGATACTTCTCCCAAATTGTTAAACCTTTTCTGGCACACCCCCTATACACCCCCATACAGGTCTTCAAATTCATTGAATCTATCCTCAACATGTTCGTATGGGGCCCCTCCCAACACAAATTGTCATGGCGAGCTCTGCAGTGTCCTGTCCACTTGTGTGGCACAGCGTTACACGACCTCGCCCTGTATTATATTGCCTCTCAATTATGCTATTTCTTCTACTTTATCCACGCAGACAGGGTTAAAGTATGCTTTCTCTTTCGTTCATGGACGGACACAGCCTTAATCTTGACAATTGGGTATTAACCTTCATGGAATATGATGCAACACCTGTTGCCCATATGAGGCGACTCACGGGTGCCACAGAATAGAACTTGGAAGGGATTGACCACTGGGTTAGAAACAGAAAAATAGGATTTTTGTACTCACGGTAAAATCCTTTTCTCTGAGTTCATGGACAGACACAGCCTTAATTTTGACAAGTGGGTATTAGCCTTCATTTAGGAGTGACTAGGCAGAAAACTTGTAGAAAGTGTTAAACACATCACACCTTATACAGTACCGCCCAGGGGACGGACCCTCTGGGTATAACCCCTTTCAATGCATCTCGCAGATCAGTTTTTTTTCTGCCTAGCATAGGAGAAGGACATGGCTGCCTTCGGGCCCATTGGTCCAGGGTTTTTTTTCTACGTTTCTTTTTGTTCCTGCAATCCGATTAACTGCCGACTGGGTGACAGGCTGGATCCCAGATCCTTGTAGTCTCCCCAGTTTTCGAGCGTGTGCCGACCCTAGCTACACGCTGGGTTTTCCATGACATGCCCGTCGCTCCACGGGTGGCCAGTGAGCTTCGGGCTCCAGGGCATGCATATGACCGGTCTCTATGGCTGAATCACAGCATGCCGGGTCGACAGTCACCTCCGTAACCGCGCGGAAGAAGGTCTGGCCGGAATGTTTTCCAGCATAATCCACGCAGGAAGGGTAAGTAGCTTCCCCTGCTTCGGCAGGAGGACATGGCTGGACATGGCTGGAGAGATCAAGTAAGTGGTTTTACCCTTTCTTTCCTCTTTCCCTCCTCCCTGGGCTCTGCGAGCTAGGCTGGCTGCTGGGTGCCGGGGGTTCACCTGGGGGGCTCCATCTGGAGCATAAACTGTGCTGTATGTCTGCTTCTGGGATGTTAGTGGGCTGTCATTGGAAATGTCAGTTTTTCTGTTTACCTGTGTGTTTCTCTCCCTCCATGCTGTCGGCGGCCATTTTCTTGTGGTCCACGCCTGTTTTGTCCTATATCGATCAGCGTCCATTTTCTTGTGGTCCGCGCCTGCTAGCTCTATCTGCCGCTCGGCGGCCATTTTCTTGTGGTCCGCGCCGTTCTTCAGCACGGCCGCTCGGCGGCCATTTTGTGGAAGTCTCTGGCCTCTAGGGTGCATCTTACAGGCGCGAAATATACAGAAACACGCTGACGGAGGATCAGACTGACACAGGCAGCTGTGGGAGAGCATCTCAGGCGGGAGCAGACGGCAGCAGTAACGGTGACCGTTCTAAGGGTGGTGAGTCCTCTGGGAGACCCTGCATCTCTGTAGCAGCTAGGAGGGTGGGCTGTTGATACCTTGCCTGGAGTCCCTGTGGGTGTCAGGCGCGTGGGTCAGCATGACGTCAGAAGCAGACGTTTTTCCCCTGAAACACCTGAGTTGGCAAGTGGTGCCTCTGCTATATCAGTGGACGCTATGTCGGCGATCCTGGAGGCTTTTGTTGCCAAGGTGGAAGCGGCGCGTGGGAACACGGGGGGTAGGAAGCGTCCCCTTCCCCCGCCATCTTCTGGGGATAATTCTGATGCAGAGCCAGGCCCAGCTGTGGCTCATGGCCCTGATTCTGAAGCATCAGAGACCGTGACCGGTCGGACAGTGAGAATGACTCCGGGTTCCGTAAGCCGACCCGCACTGCCAAGGTGTTAACTTGTGTGTCTTATCTTGATAAACTTTTATACAAGGAGTGGGAAAAACCACTGAACGTTTTTCGGCCCCCAAAAAAATTTGGCGGTCCGGTACTCCTTTGAGGAGAGTTTCTTGAAAAAATTGACCTCTCCCCCGATAGTGGACCCCCCTGTGTCCAGACTTTACAAAGTAACCACGATTCCAGTGGAAGGGGCTCCTGTCTTCAGGGACCCTATGGACAAGAAAGCTGAGGCAATCGCTCGCTACCTATACACAGTAGTGGGCTCAGTTGTGCGTCCAGCATTGGCTGGGGCTTTGGTTTCTCAGACACTTACTGAGTGGGCAAAAATGCTACTCCAGGGGATAAAGGCACTGGAGGCTCCTCCAGACGAGGTAGCTTTGGCCGACCAGTTGGTACAGGTCCTTAAGTTTGTCTGCGAGTCAGACATGGATACTATCCCCTTGCTGTCCAGAGCCTCGGTTAATGCGGTGGCGTTACCCTGCCTGATCTGGCTAAAGTGCTGGTCTGCAGACCAATCTTCCAAGAAGGCCCTGTTGGATATGCCCTTTAAGGGCGACAGACTTTTTGGAGCCTCTCTGGATGACATCATTAAAGATGCCACAGGAGGTAAGAGCACGTTGCTCCCACAATCCAAAAAGGGTAAGGAGCTACGCCATAGGCAAGGGCCCTCCTTCACTACGCACAAGCGTTTTTTTCGTCCACCCAGTGCTGCAGGTAAAAGATCCCAGGCCGATAAAGCGCCTGCTCATGGACAAAAGCGTCCTTGGTTTCGCAAGCCCAAAAAGCCTGCGGACAAAACTACATCCGCATGAAGGTCTGCCCCGCCCATCTCTCGCGACTCGGTGGACATCTCTGATCTCCGACCGGTGGGTTTGCAAAGTAATCTCCTCAGGCTACAAGACAGAGTTTCTCTCTTGCCCGCCGAACAGATTTTTTCCCTCCAACCTCCAACTTCAGCCGACCCGTCGGGAGGCCCTGTGTGGGGCGGTCCAGGATCTGCTGGTACGCGGGGTGAGCATTCCTGTCCCAGTGCAGGAACGGTTTCAGGGTTATTACTCAAATCTGTTCCTTTTATCAAAGAAGGATGGGGTTCGTCCAATCCTGGATCTCAAGGCCCTCAATTGCTTTGTGAAAGTACAAAAATTCCGGTTGGACATCAAGGACACATACCTGCATGTTTCCATATGCTCCAGGCATCAGAGATTTCTGCGCTTCGCAGACGGGGAGGACCACTATCAATTTGTGGCCCTCCCGTTTGGCCTGGCATCGGCACCCAGGGTGTTCACCAAGGTGCTCGCCCTGATTCTGGCCCTGCTAAGGCAGCAGGGCATCGCTATCGTGGGCTACTTGGACGATCTTCTTCTGAGGGCCGCTTCAAGCTCAGAATTAGAGGTAAGCGTGTCTATAACCTGTCAGACCCTCCGACTGTGGTTGGGTGCTAAACACGCAAAAGTGAGTGTTGGTGCCGACTCAACGCCTATTGTGTATCTGGGGTTGATTCTGGATTCCTGAGAGGCAAAGGTTTTTCTCCCTGTGGAAAAATTGCAGACCCTTCGGGCTGCGGTGCAGCAGTTGGATGCAAAAGAAGAGTGACGACCATCTTTTGGATGCCGAGTCCTGGGCCTCAAAGTATCCTCCTTCCAGGCGGTTCCGTATGCTCAATATCACACTCGAGTGTTGCAGAAGGAAATTCTGTCCAGATGGGACAAATGCCCGTCGTCCCTAGATTGTCAAATCCGGGTGAGCCACCTAGTCAAGACCTATCTAGTTTGGTGGCTGACATCACCGGCACTTCTGTCCGGGAAGTCGTTCCTTCCTTTTCACTGGATGGTGATCACGACGGACGCCAGTCTTACCTGTTGGGGGGGGAGTCTGGGGTGTTCAGTCGACGCAAGGTCGCTGGACCCTGGAGGAATCCCGCCTGCCGATCAATGTCCTGGAACTCTGGGCGATCAGGCAGTGCCTCTCCCACGTGGTTTCAGAGGGTACTAGGGCGTCCAGTCAGGATCCAGTCAGACAACGCAGTGGCATATGTCAATCATCAAGGAGGAGCAAGAAGCTTGGCTGCAGCATCGGAGGTCGCTTGCATCCTGAGATGGGCAGAAAGGAGCGTACCGGCCCTGTCGGCCGTATGCATTCCCGGTGTGGAGAACTGGCAGGCGGACCACCTGAGTCGCCAGATGCTGGACCAAGGAGAGTGGTCTCTACACCCGGATGTGTTTCAGCTCCTCTGCCAAAGATGGGGCACGCCAGACGTAGATCTCCTGGCGTCCTGACTCAATTGAAAGGTATTGAGGTTTGTGGCCCGGTCAAGAGACCCATGGGCAGACACGACGGATGCGTTAGTGGTGTCAGTATCGGCTAATCTATGCCTTCCCTCCCCTGAAGCTCCTCCCTCATCCTCTTCGCAGAGTGGAGGCAGAGGGGATTCCAATGATCCTGATCGCTCCAGATTGGCCTCTGCGTCCTTGGTACGCCGATCTAGTACGTCTGGTAGCAGACGTCCCTTGGCGTCTACCACTACGGAAGAACCTGCTGTCGCAAGGTCCCATACTTCATCCTGCTTTACAGTCGCTGGCTTTAACGGCATGGCTATTGTGAACCAGGTACTGAGAGACCGGGGCCTGTCAGATTCGGTGATCTCTACCATGAGGAGTGCTCGGAAGTCGTCCTCTAGGCAGGTTTACCATCGCACTTGGAAGACCTACATATCCATGTGTGAGGAAATGAGGTGGCATCCACGTACTTATTTGGTTTCCAGAGTCCTGCTGTTCTTACAGCGTGGGGTGGACCAAAAGCTTGCTTTAAGTACGATTAAGGGGCAGATATCTGCCCTGGCTGTCTTTTTTTTCAGCGACCTCTGGCGGCTCACTCTCTCGTGAGTACGTTTGTGCAGGGGGTTCGACATGTGGCCCCTCGGGTCCGTCCTCCACTACCTCCATGGGACTTGAATCTGGTCCTCTCGGTGCTTCAAAAGTCACCGTTTGAGAATATTAGGGAAATTCCCTTGTTGGCACGTTCTCAGAAAGTGGTCTTTTTGGTGGCTGTTACGTCAGTTAGACGGGTTTCTGAGCTGGCAGCCTTGTCATGCAAGGCTCCCTATCTGGTCTTCCACAAGGATAAGGTTGTGCTGCGTCTGCAGCCTTCCTTTCTTCCTAAGGTCGTTTCGGCTTTTCATCTCAATGAGGGCATTGTACTTCCATCCTTGTGTCCTCATCCGTCGAATCCTAAGGAGACGGCGTTGCATTCCTTGGATGTTGTCCGAGCTCTGAGAGTATACTTATTTGCTACTTCTCCGTTCCGGAGGTCAGACTCTGTTTGTTTCGGTGGCTGGTCCCTAGAAGGGCCTATCGGTCTCTTCGACCACCATCTCGAGGTGGATCCGACAGATAGTGATTCAGGCTTACGCCTTAAAGGGTCGGGCGCCCCCCTTTCCTGTCACAGCGCATTCGACCACGGCAATAGGTGCCTCTTGGGCTTTCCGACATCAAGCGTCTGTTTCCTAGGTGTGTAAGGCCTGGTCGTCCGTTCACACTTTCACAAAATTCTACAAGGTTGATGTGAGTGCATCTTCGGATGCTTCTTTCGGCCGCAAAGTTTTGCAGGCGGCTGTTTAGAGTTGCAACTCCTCAGTTGAGGAGCTCTGTTTTGTTTTGGGGTGAAGTTTATTTTTTTATGCTGTTCCCACCCCTCGTTTTTTGACACTGCTTTGGGACGTCCCACTTGTCAAGATTAAGGCTGTGTCCGTCCATGAACGAAAGAGAAAATAGGATTTTTGTACTCACCGTAAAATCCTTTTCTCTGAGTTCATGGACAGACACAGCACCCACCCCTCCTTTTTAAGTTTGTACTGCTTTTTGACAAACTGATCTGCGAGATGCAAAGAGAGGGGTTATACCCAGAGGGTCCGCCCCCTCGGTGGTACGGTATAAGGTGTGATGTGTTTAACACTTTCTACAAGTTTTCTGCCTAGTCACTCATAAATGAAGGCTAATACCCACTTGTCAAGATTAAGGCTGTCCGTCCATGAACTCAGAGTAAAGGATTTTACGGTAAATACAAAAATCCTATTTTTCTTTTTCTAGCCCAGTGGTCCATCCCTTTCAAGTTCTATTCTGTGGCACCCGTGAGTCGCCTCATATGGGCAAAAGGCGTCGTATCATATTCCATCACTGTAAAATCTGGCAGCTGGTCATGTCCAACACTAAGGCCCCACACACACCACTGTGGGTTTACCCGCAACTTCCCGAATTGCTGACTGTGCTCGATTTATAACCCCCTGAGCAATCCATAGGTTATATTTCTCTCACAGGTCATAGTCAATGGCTCGGTTACATCATTCCAGGCTCTCACGGATTGTTTTGGTTTGCCTAATCATGTTCTTCCGTTGCCTCCAACTCCGCCACGCTCTCAATTCCCAATTCAGTGACTCCATCCCCAGTCTTTAGTCGTTGTACCTGGTGCAAGTGGTCTTGGGTCAGGATCCCAAGAAGTTGATTTCCTAATTTTATTATCACCTTATGTTACCCTTGGCCACTGCTCAGGTGTACCAACTGATAATCCAAGTGGGAGACGGACTTGGGAGACGTGGCGGATGAGGACTGGGATAAGGTATTGGCCTCCTGTAATTGTAAATTGTCAGATTGCCTTACACACTTCTACATTCTCCACAGTTCCCACCTTACATAGATTCGCCTTTCCAAATACAAACCGAGTTACAGCCCGGCCTGCCCCAAATGTGGAGACCCTGGGGGAACATTCTATCACCTAAGATGGTCCTGCTCCTCCCTCCAGGGCTACTGGTTGCAGGTGGTTAAATTCCTCAATGACTGCATGGGTTACCCCCTGACGCTATGCCCCCACCAGTGTCTACTAGGCCTCCTCTCCATCCTTGAAGAGGAAAAATATTTAAATATATTTTTTGCAAGAGTCCTTGTTCTTGGCCAGAATGCAAATAGCCCGGTCCTGTATCAAGGAGTCGCCCCCTGCTATTCAGCAATGCATTAGGGCCTTTAATGCTATTCTCCCCTCCAAATAAGTATTGTATTTACACAAAGGCTGCCCGACTAAATACAACAAAATATGGGACAGGTGGCTGAAGGACTCCTCCGTTTGCACTGATGAGGTGTAACCTTTATCTAATGTGCGGATGCATCCCATGTCACACACTTTCATCCTTACCTTCACTGTTTGCCTGCCGCCCCACAGTGGGGTGTACCAAAATTCTTGTTGTACTATGCAGGGCTATTTACTGACCCCCCATCTGGGTACAATCAGTTATGTGGGGTATGGGTTCTGGCTATCCTTGTTAAGTAGACCTTTTACATTTTATACCATGTACAGTTATGTAAATGCTTTATACTTTTGAATAGTGCCAGTTGCACTTTGTATTTGTGTATTCTTTTAATATGCTCAGACTTTATTCTTGATAAAAAAAATGTAATAAAAGAAAAGTATGTGTTTGTGCAAATTAGTCAAAGAATTATTGCTGAGTTAACTGATGCATGCTGATGCTACTAAAATTTGCCTGGGCAACTAGGTATCAAGGATGTTTTTGTGATATTCAAATACAGTGCAGCTTTAACTGCCGCTTTTTAATTTTCCAGATAAGACCCTGAAGGAGTTGATTGAGCCTTATGAGAAGAGAGTTAATAAACTGTCTCAGTTCCTGGTCGATGTGAAGCCCTCTCTTATATACGACATAGTGCCTATATCAGATCCTTATGGCCCTTCAATAACTGATCCAGACCTGAAATGTATTGTGGTCAGTGAAGAGACTCGTAAGGGAGGACTGTCTGTGAACAGGAGGCGTCTAGAAAATGTAAACCTTACATATTGCTTTATGAAAGATTATCCATCTTATTTTGCTGTACATTTTTGTTTAGGATATTGATTATTTTAGTTTCATTATTTTAGTTTAACATTGCTATGTAAAATTCAGGAGCCAGGCAAGGTTCTGAAAGCATATTAAGACTATAGTGGGGGGTTTCATATTTTTATGTTCAGTACTAAAATAAAGAATAATTGGGAATTTCGTAAATCCGGAAAATATCATGCATTAATGTGCAGACAGCTGTCTGTAAAATTATATAGAGCCCCAATGTGTATATACAGTGGGGCAAAAAAAGTATTTAGTCAGCCACCAATTGTGCAAGTTCTATCACTTAAAAAGATGAGAGAGGCCTGTAATTGTCATCATAGGTATACCTCAACTATGAGAGACAAAATGTGAAAACAAATCCAGACAATCACATTGTCTGATTTGGAATTTATTTTTTTTGCAAATTATGGTGGAAAATAAGTATTTGGTCAATATCAAAAGTTCATCTCAATACTTTGTTATATATCCTTTGTTGGCAATGACCGAGGTCAAACGTAAGTCTTCACAAGGTTGTCACACACTGTTGCTGGTATGTTGGCCCATTCCTCCATGCAGATCTCCTCTAGAGCAGTAATGTTTTGGGGCTGTCGCTGGGCAACACAGACTTTCAACTCCCTCCAAAGGTTTTCTATGGGGTTGAGATCTGGAGACTGGCTAGGCCACTCCAGGACCTTGAAAGGCTTCTTACGAAGCCACGCCTTCGTTGCCCGGGCGGTGTGTTTAAGAGCATTATCACATTTCATCTTCAATGCCCTTGCTGATGGGAGGAGGTTTGCACTCAAAATCTCACAATACATGGCCCCATTCATTCTTTCATGCACACGGATCAGTCATCCTGTTCCCTTTGCAGAGAAACAGCCCCAAAGCATGATGTTTCCACCCCCAAAGCATGATGTTTCCACCCCCATGCTTCACAGTAGGTATGGTGTTCTTTGGTTGCAACTCAGCATTCTCTCTCCTCCAAACATGACGAGTTGTGTTTCTACCAAACAGTTCTACTTTGGTTTCATCTGACCATATGACATTCTCCCAATCCTCTTCTGGATCATCCAAATGCTCTCTAGCAAACCTCAGATGGGCCCGGACATGTACTGGCTTGACTATTGCAGATTCAGTCTTCACAGCCTGGTGCAGGTCTACAATTTTGTTTCTGGTGTCCTTCGGCAGCTCTTTGGTCTTCACCATAGTGGAGTTTGGAGTGTGACTGTTTGAGGTTGTGGACAGGTGTCTTTTATACTGATAACAAGTTCAAACAGGTGCCATTAATACAGGTAATGAGTGGAGGACAGAGGAGCCTCTTAAAGAAGAAGATACAGGTCTGTGAGAGCCAGAAATCTTGCTTGTTTGTAGGTGACCAAATACTTATTTTCCACCATAATTTGCACAAAAAAATGATTTCCAAATCAGAATATGTGATTGTCTGGATTTGTTTCCATATTTTGTCTCTCATAGTTGAGGTATACCTATGATGACAATTACAGGACACTCTCATCTTTTTAAGTGGGAGAACTTGCACAATTGGTGGCTGACTAAATACTTTTTTGCCCCACTGTATAATGTAATATAACTGAAGACCAAAGGAGATTGTCAGGGAATTAGTTGACCAGACTGTGTGGACTGCACAGAGAGAACCAAAAACGCATGTAAAGTGAATTATAATGATGTTTATTAAGATAGGTGATATATAAGTAAATACAAACAGTGCAAAACCAACCAAACAACCCACAAACAACAAATAGTATATACAGCAAAGGGCAGTACCAGAATCTTGAACGTAAGCCAGGCCAGGGTCATACACAGCAGATCAGGACATGGACAAAGGGGTGTTCCAGAAGCATAAACGTAGCCAGGCCAAGGTCATACACGGGGAGTCGGCAGATGATGACAGGGAACAAACAAGACAGGGAGAGGGCGGATGAATAGGCTGCAGGGCAGGGATCTATGGAAATCAGGTATGCAAGGTAATCAGGGGGGACAGGTCCAGGATAGGCTCAGGATGGGCATCAGGTCAGGTGAGGTGAGGTACAGGCTCAAGGTCAGAATACAGGCAGCAAGGTCAGGGCTCAAGGAGAGAGATACCAAGGCAAAGTATGTGAGGGCTTGCCGGGTATTTTTTTTTTTTTTGAAAATTATGTTTATTGAATTTTTTGTAAGACATACAAACATTGAGAGAAACAAAAAAAAAAAAAAAAAAAAAAAGGCCTTGACAAATCGCCCGGCCTTCCTATGACCAACATGGTCAACAATCGACATGTAATACATTCTACCTAACATAGGCAGCTGACTACATGCAGTAACACAAAAGAAAACCCCCCCCCCATTGCTAATACCACCCTCCCTCCACCCATCCTACCCCCCCCCCTCCCCCCAACCACCCAAAAACTCAGTATACCACCTTTTAGGGATTCACAAGCCTAATAATATGGGGACATGGACTTCTCTATTTATGCATTGTATAATGTAAGCGCGATGGACATGTCAGAGTTCTCTCCCCCACAGCAGGACCCCGCCCCTCCCAGAGTTACCGACCAACCGACCTAAATCCCCTACCTCAGTTCAGCCATTCACTCACCCATTAACCCCTATATCCGGCCCCTGTTACCGATTATTCCAAGCAGGCAAAACCACTATCGAACTAGCCAACAGTAGTATCAGAATTAAACCATGCCTGCCATACTTTATTAAACTTTCCCTCACACCCCCTGGAAATATATGTTGCCTTGTAAAATGGTAGCATAGAGTTCACCAGCCCCTTCCAGAAACTAATCTCCGGGGGGGCAGGCGATCTCCATTTGAGCAAAATGGCCTTCCTTCCATAAAAAAATAAAATGGTCACCAGCGTCCTGAGTGCTCTGGAGGGGACCACATCCTCCACCAGACCCAAGAGACATACTCGGATCGATAAAGGGATGGGCGCCCCCAAAACACCCCCCACGCAGGATGCCACCCCCTCCCAAAATGCCTTAATCTGAGGGCACTCCCAGAAGATATGTGTGGCATCAGCTGGAGAAAAAGAGCATCTCCAGCACTCTGAAGATGCAGACGGGTAGATCACTGAAAGTCTAGCCGGGGTAAAGTAAATCCTATGCAGGAATTTAAAGTGAATTAATTTATCTCTAGCGGAAACCAAGTGCTTAAAGGGATGGTCCCACATATCATCCCAATCCTCTCCATCTATCCCTGGGACATCTCTCTCCCACCTCTCCCGACATTTAGTCAAGGCCATTGGACTCCTCTTAAATAGCTCCTTATACGTGACAGATAGAGTCTTAGGCAAATCTTCCATCATAAGTAGATCCTCCAAGGTTGACGGAAGAGACTCCACCGCCCTCTCCCGGAATTGAGCCTGAAAAGCATGACGGAGCTGTATGTACCTAAAGAAGTACGAGTTGGGGATATCATGTCTGGCTTTAAATTGGTCAAAAGTAAGCAAAACCCCGTCCATTGTAACATCTTTTAGAAGCTTGATACCTTTAACCGCCCACACCCCCGGATCCGAGAATGAGTAAAATTCTGCCAACCTAGGGTTCCCCCACAGCGGAGTCTGCGGCGAGAAACCCAGGTAGCTCGGACAGGCCAGGCCTACCGCCTCCTCCCATGCTCTAACGGTCGCCTTCATGGACAGCGTGAGCTGCAGATCAGACTTTACCCCTCTATATATGGCCAAGCGAAGGGTCTCGTACGACCCCAGATGTGCTGCCTCCACCACTGTAGCAGAATCCCTTGATTCAGCCGTAAGCCATCTATGGGCAAACACCAGTTGACTGGCAAGGTAATATTTCCTCCAATCAGGCAAAGCCAGTCCCCCCTGTCCCCAGGGTTCCTGGAGTACTTTTAGGCCAATGCGTGGTGATTTAGGGGCCCAGAGGAACGAACTGGTGATTCCATCAAGTTGTCTAAAAAAGGATTTAGGAACTCTGACCGGGGCATGTCTTAGGAAGTACAATATGACCGGGAGAACTTTCATCTTCAGTAGGTTTATTCTCCCTATAAGTGACAGCGGAAGCCTCTGCCAAGCTAGGGCCCGCTGTTTAAAAAAAATTAACAGCGGTAGCAAATTGAGTTTCATGTAGTCTGTGCTGTCTGCTGTGATTTTAACTCCTAGATAAGTAATGGAGGAAACCCATTGTAAAGGCATATTAGGATCCGCCTTCTCCCTGGCTCCGGCGTCTAGAGGTAGAATAGAGGATTTGCTCCAATTCACCTTCAGACCCGAGTATATAGCGAAATTCTCGAAGATCCTCAAGGCCGCCTGAAGCGAAGACCCGGGATCCTCAAGGAATAAAAGCATGTCATCAGCATATAATGCCAGACATTCCCGAACACTCCCCACTTTGATAGCCTCTACCTCACTAGACGATCGGAGTGCCACTGCAAGAGGTTCAATCATGAGTGCGAATATAAACGGGGATAAGGGACATCCCTGTCTAGTACCTCGACCCACCGAGAAGTACGGAGAAGTGTTCCTACCAAGCCTAATCGCCACCCTGGGTTTGCTATAGAACATCTTAATCCACTGCCTATAGACCTGTCCGAACCCCATCCTCTCCAGCACCCGGTGCATGTACTGCCAATCAATTGAGTCGAAAGCTTTCTCAATGTCAATCGACACAACGATTCTGGCACCCACCTCTGCCCCCGGGAGCTGAAGATGAGTAAATAGCCTCCGCAAATTCGTATCTGTGGACATCCCTGGCATGAAACCTGTCTGGTCAATACCGACCAGAGAGGAAATCACCCCGACAAGCCTTTTAGCCAAGACCTTCGTTAGGATCTTGAGGTCCATATTTAATAAAGCTATGGGTCTATAAGCTGAGCAGTCTAGAGGATCTTTACCTGGTTTGAGCAATAACACCATGTATGCATCCAACATGGATGCCGGGAGCCTATTCAGTTCTAAGCATTTGGCAAATAACGAGTTTAACCTAGGGGCAATTACCTCCACGTAGCTCTTATAGAAATCCGCCGGAAAGCCGTCCGGCCCCAGGGCTTTGTGAGGGGGAAAATCAAAAATAGCTGCTGTTATCTCCTTGTTTGTAATCTCAGCGTCTAGAGCCAACCGATCACCCTCAGTCAACCTCGGAAGATCCAATCCCTCCAGGAGTGCTTCCAATGCTACAGGATCATAAGTTGGTATAGGGGCATAAAGGGTAGCAAAGAAGTTTTGAAATTCAGTCAGTATTTCGGAAGGGTCACTAACCAGGTCTCCATTCCTACCCCGAATCACCGGAATATTTGTAACCGGATTGTCCACTGCCACCAATCTTGCCAGCAATTTCCCATTCTTATCCCCCTCAGAGAAAACAGAGTTTGCCCTATTTTTGGCCTCTGTGTGGGCTAAGTCTGAGAAATGCAAAGAGAGCAGACGCCTAGCCTCCATCAGAGCCAAATAAGAGGCATCTGAGGGACCGCCGGCATGCCTCTCCGCACACTCCTTTTCAGTGTTTTGTAACATTTGAATTTCAGCGTTATGGGCTATCCTTTCTGTTTTAATAGCTGCAATACATTCCCCCCTAATCACTGCCTTAAAAGCATCCCACACCACAGGTGGGTCTGCAGTATCCTCATTGCTAGACCAGTAAGCGGGAATCGCCTCCTGCAAACGGGAGGACACCTGCTCATTCTGTAACCAGCCTGGAGACAACCTCCACCCCCCCCTCCCCCCACCCGCAGTAAAACTGAGAGCGATGGACAAGGGGCAGTGATCTGATATACCCCCCGCCATATAACCTGCATCTTGAAAGAGCGGCAACAGGGCCTGATTACCAAAGGCCATATCAATCCTAGCCGATGAGCGATGAGTCACCGAGACGTGGGAATAAACCCTGCAAAGGGGGTTTTTAGATCTCCACATGTCAGTCAGCCCAGTCACCGACGCCCAAGAGATAAGATCTACCGACCCCTGTCTCCCCTGGTTGGACGAGTCCAACCCATCCATGATGGCGTTGAAGTCGCCCATCAGTAACAGAGGGAGATGGGCATAGGGAGCCAGTTTAGCAAACAGGTCATATAGCACTTGTACATTGAAAGGATGAGGTATATACACATTCACCAATAACATTTTGTGTTGAAAAATATTTAACAGCAACGCCACATATCGTCCCTCCGGATCTAAGAACACTTGGTGGATGGTGCAGGGCATAGCTCTGCTAATAAGAATTGAGACCCCCCTTGCAAATGTGGAGTATGTCGCATGGAAAGCCTTTTGCACCCATGGCCTACGCATTGCAAGTACCCTGCTACCATCCAAGTGGGTCTCCTGCAGAAACACGACATGCGGCTTGGTTTGCCTAAGATATTTAAACACCGATGCCCTCTTGAACTTATTATTTAACCCTCTTACATTCCATGACACAATTTGAATACGTTCAGCCATAACCCTGCTGTGGTGAGCATGAATACCAGGCACTCTGCTGCATAATTTCAAATAGTCCAGATGAACTGTCAGAGATCTCTACCCAATGCCATACAATAATAATCTTTTTCCCCCCATGTCTGTGGTTAACTGAGTTTAAACATCCCTCCCCTGCCATTATACCAGAACCTTACCTAAAAAACAAAAACAAAATAGAAGAAAAACAAACACTGGTATTCAGCTTAGTCCCAAACTCCCAAAAAAGAGGGAGATAACAAAAGATTAGATTAGGAAGTCTCCAACCTTGTGACGAATTGTTCAGCAACTTATTCTGATCTTCTTGCGTGCCCTCATGGAGCCCCATGTACAAGGATCAAGGAGCACAGGGCAAAACACACCAAACTTGGCAGTCTAGCAGTCAGTGGACCGCCAGGGCCCTCTAGTGGCCTCCCAGGAAATGCCAGCTTAGACAGACCCAGGCACGAGCCTCAGGGTTGATACTGTTAAATAGGATAAAAACTAAAAAAACAAGCCAAAAACAGAAACTAGAAAAGTAAAACGCGCCCAAGGCAAAAACTTCCGTGGCCCCACACTGCATACTGATCCGGATTTTCCCTGCCACTTAAAAAGCAGGAACCAGCCAGGCCTCAAGCAAATGTATTTATGGGATTCTTTCTAGCCATTCTGAGGCCTCCCTCGGGTTGTCGAAGAACTCAACTGCCCCCTCATGTTGTACTCGGAGTCTGCTGGGATAAAGCATGCTATATTGGATCTCCCTTTCTCTCAGCTTCTTACGGATTTTATTAAAGGATTGCCTCTTCCTCTGTGTCTCAGCTGAGAAGTCAGGGAATAACATCACTCTGGCATTATCAAAGCAGAGGTCTTGATGTTTCCTAGATTCTCGCAGGATCATGTCCCGGTCTCTATAATTGAGAAACCGGACTAAGAAAGGCTGTGGATATGCTCCGGGAGGGCGAATACCCGTGGGCACCCTGTGTGCCCTCTCCACCACATAAGTGGGGGGTAAATCACCCAGTTGCAGGATCTGTTTGAAAAATTGCTCAGCAAAAGTGATGGTGTTATCTCCTTCAGCCCTCTCAGGCAGACCCACCACTCTGACATTGTTTCTCCTTTGGCGGTCTTCAGCCACGTCAGCTCTATGCTGGAGAGATCTTACCAGATCCTGCAGTTCTGTCAGTTGTACCCCATGTGAATGGGACAGGTCCTCAACCCCCGAGATCCGATCCTCCGCCGTGGTGAGCCGTCCTCGGATCTTATCCAGGTCATGCCTGATCAGCGTACATTCAGTAGCAAGATGGTCGATTCTCACCATCACCGCGGCCTTGCTAGCATCTATGGCCTCCAGGATGGGTCTGGTGATTGCATCCGAGGCCCCCCCCTGCTCCCGGATGTCCTGCGAGTGTTCCTCTGGGCTGCGACCCGCCGCAGCCGTCCCCTGCTCCATCGGCTTCCCCTTCTTTCTAGCCTGCTCAGATGAGTGACTGGGCGGCAAGATGGCGGCGGCTGCTCCCTGTTCTGTGCCTCGTGCAGAGCGTGTCTGGCGCTGCGTGTGTTGCGATGTCTGCCCGTGCCTGCGTCCTGTCTTTCTCATGACCAGGACACTGCAATCACCTACCGATGGTGTATGGACCGAAAGAGGGGTGATAAAAGCTCCGAAAATCAGTTAATATCCAGGATAGTTGCGGAGCTCCAGAGAAACACTTGTTGCCTCGTTCACATCCGGCCACGCCCCCTCTTGCCGGGTATTTATGAGACTGCAGTAATTGTCCTATGTAACACCTGAGCGGAGGAGGTGCTGCCTGCCCCACACTGCCGGAATACACCCGCTGGTGGACGCCGGTACTATGGCCTATGGATCAGACAGTGCCACCAGCAGGTGAGATCCTTTATCATAGATCAGGGATGTGCAATTAGCGGACCCCCAGCTGTTGCAAAACTACAAGTCCCATCATGCCTCTGCCTCTGGGTGTCATGCTTGTGGCTGTCAGTCTTGCTATGCCTCATGGGACTTGTAGTTCTGCAACAGCTGGAGGTCCGCTAATTGCATATCCCTGTCATAGATACTGGCTGCAAGAAGGCACCTGCTGGTGGACACTAGTACTGCAATCCATAGAACCAACAGCGCCACCAACGGGTGAACCCTTTCCTGACAGAGATTAGGTTTTAATCAAAATAACAGACATGACATACTAACCTGCTCTGTGCAATGATTTTGCACAGAGCAGCCCTGATCCTCCTTATTTGGGGTCCCCCAGCTGGCTCTCCAGGCCCCCTACTCTTTGGCGAGTGTCTCCCAGGGAAAAGGGGCTTTCATTGGCACTCATGCATTCTCCAGAGCTGTTTAGTCTAGACGTGCAATTTGTTTCGGTCCATAAATTCTGTAAAATTTTTGTTTTTTCAGGGATTCGGATATATCCGAATCTCCGAATGAAATGGTAACAAATTTTGTTAAAATTAATTTAATTTTGTTTCTTGTATTTGTTTTTTAATGAATTCCAAATTTTCGGGAACAATTCGGATTGACGTTTCGTATTCTGTGTGGCGAATGGCTGGTTGTTAAGGACCGCTCCTGGAAGCTGGCAACTGTGTCCTTGACAACTAATGACTACGTTGTCAGCAGACTTCCCAGCCCGCTCCTGCCACCAATGAAAAATTCTGAGAAAAAAAAAGTGTGGGGCCCCCCCCCCCCAATTCATACCAGACCCTTTGGGTCTGGTATGGATTTTAAGGGGAACCCCAGGCCAAAATGCAAACCCCCCCCCCCTCAATGCACCTTGTCCACATGTTGATGGGCTCTGCCCCAAAACAACCCCCCATATTGAGGGCATGTGGCCTTGTCTAGCGCACCCCCTACTTTGAGGCAGAGCCCATCAATATGTGGAAAAGGTGCTTTGAGGGGGGGCAGAGCCCCCCTGCCCCAAAGCACCATCCCCTCATGTTGAGGGCATATAGCCTGGTATTGTTCAAGGGGGGGAAGCTTCTGGGCTGTATGCTCAGATATGTGTAGGGTATGGATTCTGGCGTGGGGTTCCCTTAAAATCCATACCAGACTTGAAGGGCCTGGTATGTATGGCTTGAGGGGGAACCCACGCTGTTTTGTATTCTGCATTTTTCATTCCTGGCATTATTTTGCTTAAGTGAACTATATATATGTTAAATGTGACGATTGCTATTGTAATATGTGAATAAATCAGATATATCTATTCATGCTTAATCAATTCTTATAAATAATTAAACCCTTTTATTTTTCTCTTTCGTCTATGGACAGACACAGATCCTTTATTTTTGACCTTAGGGTTTATATGCCGTCAGGAGAGGACTAGGCAGACATGTTAACAGTTAAAACATGTAACAGCAAAGCTGAACATTACCGCCCAGGGGGCGGTCCCTCTGGCTATAACCCCTCACCCTGCATCTAGCAGCTCAGTTTTTTTGTCTAAACATACAGAAAAAATACCAAATGCAGCGCAGCCCTCACACATACCACCATCACAACAAGAATGAACAAAAAAGTTATTTGAAATAGTTCCCTTATCTTAGGCGCTGCAGCTCCCTCTTAAATCCACTGGGTGGCGAACTTGCATCTGAAAACATATGAGAAGAGAGAGAAGAGCGCACGCGCCATAGTGTAACACCGTTTTTTGTGGAAGCTTGAAAATTAAAAATGAGGAAGATTGCACTCACAAACAGGAACTTGTTCGTTCACATATACATATGGCTCTCAGTTCCGACCTCCTCTTCTGGCCTATGCAGGCGATTGGCTTTTGGGGCGACAGCAACGTTGTAGGGATAAGCGTTCCGGATAAGCTACCCTGTATTCCCCGCTGTGTTCCCCGCTGACGCACACTATCGTACGGACCAGCCGGCCAAGCGTGACGTCACTCGCAGCTTAGAAGGGGGAGCCAAACTGTGCGTGCTGCTTCCTCTGATTGTTTACTGTTGCTATGACGACATATTTCGGAGTTTCCTCCTTCAATCAGGTCTTTTTTCTGCCTAGCATAGGAGAAGGACCTGGCTCTCGGTTGGGACCATTGGTCCTGGAGATTTTTTGCTTTTTTCTACTTTTTTGATCCTTGTAGTCTCCCCAGTCCGGCCATCGAGCGTGAGCAGACCTTTAGGGTCGGCCACGACATACCCGTTTGCTCCAGAGGTGGCCGGTAAGCTATATGCTCCGGGGCACACATATGACCAGGCTACTGCTGTCCGAGTCACAGTGGGCCGTGGCCGACAGCCACTAATGTACTGCTCGGGTGATGGGTCAGTCCGGAATGCGTCCAGCAGTCCCCGCAGGAAGGGTAAGTAGGATTCCACCTGTTTCGGCAGAATGGATCAGCTGGGCATTCCTGGGGAGGTCGACTAGGGTCTCTCACTGTCCCTTCTCTTCTACCCATGCATCTGTCGTGGCTGGGCCTGCTGTGTATCTGACTGGGGGTCCTCCGGGGGGGGGGCTCCGCCGGCCCTGGATGGGGGCTGTGCTGGGTGTTCAGGGTCCGCTCTCCATTGTGGGGTGTTGCCTGGTCTGCCATGTGGGGGGCCTCCAGCGTGTTCGCTGCCTTTTTTCTTTTACCTCAGAAATGACTGGCGGCCATTTTGGCGGAGCCTGCGCCATTTTCTTGTAGCCACGCTAGTTCTAATGCTGAAGCAGCCGGCGGCCATTTTCTTGTAGCTTGCGCTCTTTTTCCTGAGGCGGCCGGCGCCCATTTTCTTTTAGTCCCAGCTTAGTTTTGGCCTCTAGCGCTGGAAATGCCTTTCTGAATGGCACGAACAGCACAGAACACCTCAGACGCAGGAAAACACCTCAGGCACAGAGAGGGAGCGGACCGCAGCGCTGTGCAGTATTTGGGTAAGGGTGGTGAAGTCCTCTGGGGGGCCCCTCGGTCTGTAGCAGCTAGGAGGGGTGGACCTTTTGTGTACCTTGCCTTTAGTCCCTAAGTGGCTGTCAGGCGAGTGTGGGTCAGCCTGGCGCTTCTTCCCCAGACATCCCTGTCATGGCAACCGGGCCCATGCACCTGCGGTGCCTATGAAAGCTTTTTTCGGCGGTCCTGGAGTCCTTTGTTGCCAGGGTGTGGGCACAAGGGTGTAAAAAATGCCCTCTCCCCCCACCCTCTTCTGGGAAAAGCTCTGATTCAGACTCGGGCCTGGCTGTGGCACATGGCCCCTGTTCTGATGTGTCAGAGGATGCGGACCAGGACCATTCGGACAGTGAGGAAGACTCTGTGTCGGGTCAGCGCAGGAAAAGGCGCTTGTTGGAGCACTTATCACCACAGTGCGGGAGACCCTAAAATTGGAGGATACGGCGGGGGCATCTACTGAGGTGTCGGTCCCTTTTGGGTCCCACAAGACCGGTTGGGGGGGAGTTTGGGGCGTACAGTCGACACAGGGTCGCTGGACGCAGGAAGAATCCCGCCTGCCGATCAATGTGCTGGAACTTCGGGTGATCAGGCAGTGCCTCTCCACATGGTCACAGAGGCTGCTGGGACATCCAGTCAGGATCCAGTCGGACAACGCCACGGCGGTGGCGTATGTCAACCATCAAGGAGGAACAAGAAGCTCGGCTGCAGCATTGGAGGTCGCTCACATCCTTCGGTGGGCAGAGCGGAGCGTGCCGGCTCTATCGGCCGTATACATTCCGGGCGTAGAAAACTGGCAAGAGGACTACCTAAGTCGCTAGATTCTGGACCAAGGAGAATGGTCGCTACACCCAGATGTGTTTAGACTCCTTTGCCTGAGATGGGGCACGCCAGAAGTGGATCTCCTGGCTTCTCGACTCAATTGGAAGGTATTGAGGTTTGTGGCCAGGTCCAAGGATCCCTGGGCGGACGCGACAGACGCGTTGGTGGCTCTGTGGGGACAGTATCGGCTAATTTATGCCTCCCCCCCCCCCCTAAAACTTCTTCCTCAACTGCTTCGCAGGGTGGAGACCGAGGAAATTCCAGTGATTCTAATTGCCCCAGATTGGCCTCGGCATCCCTGCTACGCCGACCTAGTACGCCTGGTGGCGGATGTTCCTTGGTGACTACCGATGCGAGAGGACCTTCTGTCGCAAGGTCCTATACTTCATCCTGGTTTACAGTCGCTGGCTTTAACGGCATGGCTGTTGAAAGTCAGGTACTAAGGGATGAGGCCTGTCGGATTCAGTAATTTCCGTGTCTGCTACGGCTCCGTTTCGGAGGTCAGGCTCACTGTTTGTGTCGGTAACTGGTCCAAAGAAGGGCCTGGCGGTCTCCATTTCTCAGTGGATCAGACAGATCGTTATTCAGGCTTATGCCCTAAAAGGGCGGGCGCCTCCCTTTCCTGTCGCGGCGCATTCAACCAGGGCAATCGGTGCCTCCTGGGCTTTCCAACACCAAGCTTCTGTCTCCCAGGTGTGCAAGGCGGTGACCTGATTGTCCGTTCACACTTTAACCACTTAACGACCGCCCACCGCCGATTTACGTCGGCAGAATGGCACGGACAGGCAGAATCACGTAGATCTACGTGACTGCCTTTGTACAGTTGGGGGGTCCATCCGGACCCCCCTTCTGTGCCGTGAGCGGTCGTTACTTCACCGGGAGCGATCCCAGATGAGGGGGCGGCCTTTCGATTCCGGCCCCCCCCTCGCGATCGCTCCCGGCGAATGGAAATGCCCCCTCTGTCTGTGTCAGACAGAGGAAGCAGGAGGAAGTGATGTAATCTCCTGTGCGGCGCTCACATATACCGAGCGCCGTACAAGAGAAGACATCAGGTCAGTGAGCACAACACTACACTGACACCAGGACACATAGGAACACTAATCGCCCCCCCCAGGACCCCCAGACCCCCCCAGATCACCCCCCAGATCACCCCCCAGCCCCCAGTCACAGTGTCACTGATTGCAGTGACCATTTATTTAGTGATCACTGCAATCAGTGACATTTGTGACTGTGAAAGTGTCACTAAAGTTTAGTTTTAGGTCCAATGTAGCCCCCTAACCCCCCCTAATAAAGGTTTAACCCCCTGATCACCCCCCAGATAACCCTTTCACCCCCTATCACCGCTGTCGCTATGCGATCATTTTTCTGATGGCTGTCTTAGCATCAGTGATGGCGATCGGTAGCCAGTAATTTTTTTTAGGTTCGCCGCAGGTTTTTATAGCGTCGGGTACCCCAATATATTATCTAATAAAGGTTCAACCCCCTTGATCGCCCCCCAGGTAACCCTTTCACCCCCTATCACCGCTGTCGCTAATCGATCGTTTTTCTGATGCTGTCTTAGCATCAGTGATGGCGATCGGTAGCCAGTAATTTTTTTTAGGTTCGCCGCAGGTTTTTATAGCGTCAGGTACCCCAATATATTATCTAATAAAGGTTAAACCCCCTTGATCGCCCCCCAGGTAACCCTTTCACCCCCTATCACCGCTGTCGCTATGCGATCATTTTTCTGATGGCTGTCTTAGCATCAGTGATGGCGATCGGTAGCCAGTAATTTTTTTTAGGTTCGCCGCAGGTTTTTATAGCGTCGGGTACCCCAATATATTATCTAATAAAGGTTTAACCCCCTTGATCGCCCCCCAGGTAACCCTTTCACCCCCTATCACCGCTGTCGCTAATCGATCGTTTTTCTGATGCTGTCTTAGCATCAGTGATGGCGATCGGTAGCCAGTAATTTTTTTTAGGTTCGCCGCAGGTTTTTATAGCGTCAGGTACCCCAATATATTATCTAATAAAGGTTAAACCCCCTTGATCGCCCCCCAGGTAACCCTTTCACCCCCTATCACCGCTGTCGCTATGCGATCATTTTTCTGATGGCTGTCTTAGCATCAGTGATGGCGATCGGTAGCCAGTAATTTTTTTTAGGTTCGCCGCAGGTTTTTATAGCGTCGGGTACCCCAATATATTATCTAATAAAGGTTTAACCCCCTTGATCGCCCCCCAGGTAACCCTTTCACCCCCTATCACCACTGTCACTAAGCGATCGTTTTTCTGATCGCTGTCTTCGTGTCGGTGATGCCAATCGGTAGCCAGTCATTTTTTTTAGGTTCGCCGCAGGTTTTTATAGCGTCAGGTACCCCCAAATATGATCTAATAAAGGTTTTAACCCCCTAATTGCCCCTAGTTAACCCTTTCACCAGTGATCACCATATAAGTGTTACGGGTGACGCTGGTTAGTTAGTTTGCTTTTTATAGTGTCAGGGCACCCGCCGTATATAACCCAATAAAGGTTTAACCCCCTGATCGCCCGGTGGGTGATATCAATTAGGTTTTAGCGTCAGAGAGGGTCTGCGTCACACCCCAGGCAGCGTCAGGTTAGTGCCAGTAACGCTAACACCCACGCGTAAAGCATACACCCCCCTTAGTGGTATAGTATCTGAACAGATCAATATCTGATCTGATCAGATCTATACCAGCGGTTTAGGGTTCCCAAAAACGCAGTGTTAGCGGGATCAGCCCAGATACCTGCTAGCACCTGCGTTTTGCCCCTCCGTCCAGCCCAGGCCACCCAAGTGCAGTATCGATCGATCACTGTCACTTACAAAACACAACACACATAACTGCAGCGTTCGCAGAGACAGGCCTGATCCCTGCGACTCCAGTGCTGTAGGAGGTGATTTCACCACCACAGTTAAAAAAAAAAAAGCATATATGCCGAAGCATGGGGGCAGCAGGGGCAGCAGGGCGGAGGAGCAATTTTGCTCCTAATGCCGCATACATACGGTCGAAATTCCGACGGAGGCTTGCCCGTGGAAACGTTTGACCATGTGTGTGCGGCATAACTTTTTTGCGGGAGGATGCCCCCATGCTTCGGCATATATAAATGGTGCATGTATGCCCATCATTAGAAGTGGGTGGATGAAGGGCGGTATTCTAATGGTGGGCATACCCACCAATCAATCTCTTTTTTCGTTCAGCCAACAGGCTGCATGAAAAAAAAAGATTACAATACATGTCCAACAAGGACCAGCAACGTACTGGTATGTTGCTGGACTTTGAATGGTTATACCAGATTGATGCCTGCGGGTTTAGGCATCATCTTGGTATCATTCTTTTCAGCCAGCGGCCGGCTTTCATGTAAAAGCAATCACAGCGGCTAATTAGCCTCTGGACTGCTTTTACAAGCAGTGGGAGGGAATGTCCCCCCCCGGATATAAAAAGCGCCATTGGGAAATTGGGAAAGCATTTTATCACACCGATCTTGGTGTGGTCAGATGCTTTGAGGGCAGAGGAAAGATCTAGGGTCTAGAAGACCCCAGTTTTTTCAAAAAAAGAGTACCTGTCACTACCTATTGCTATCATAGGGGATATTTACATTCCCTGAGATAACAATAAAAATTATAAAAAAAAATATATATGTAAGGAACAATTTAAAAATAAAATAAAAAAGCAAAATTAATAATAAAAAAAAAAAAAAAAAAAAAAAAAGCACCCCTGTCCTGCCCTGCTCTTGCCCAATGGCGAACGCAAGCGTCGGTCTGGCGTCATATGTAAACAGCAATTGCACCATGCATGTGAGATATCACCGCGAAGGTCAGATCGAGGGCAGTCATTTTAGCAGTAGACCTCCTCTGTAAATCTAACGGGGTAATCTGTAAAGGCTTTTAAAGGCTTTTAAAAATGTATGTAGTTTGTCGCCAATGCGCGTTTGTGCGAAATTTTAAAGCATGTCGTGTTTGGTATCTATGTACTCGGCCTAAGATCATCTTTATTATTTCATCAAACATTTGGGCAATATAGTGTGTTTTAGTGCATTAAAATTAAAAAAAGTGTATTTTTTCCCCAAAAAATGCGTTTGAAAAATCGCTGCGCAAATACTGTGTAGAAAAAAAAAATGCAACACCCACCATTTTAATCTGTAGGGCCTTTGCTTTAAAAATATATATAATGTTTGGGGGTTCAACATAATTTTCTTGCAAAAAAAAAATATGTTTTCATGTAAACAAAAAGTGTCAAAAAGGGCTTTGTCTGCAAGTGGTTAGAAGAGTGGATGTAAGCTTCCTAATGTTGTGTATAAAATGCCAGAACAGTTCAAAACCCCCCCAAATGACCCCATTTTGGAAAGTAGACACCCCAAGCTATATACTGAGAGGCATGTCGAGTCCATGGAATATTTTATATGTTGACACAAGTTGCGGAAAAAAGACAATTTTTTTTTTTTAATTCTTTTTTTTGCACAAAGTTGTCACTAAATGATATATTGCTCAAACATGCCATGGGCATATGTGGAATTACACCCCAAAATAAATTCTGTTGCTTCTCCTGAGTACAGGGATACCACATGTGTGAGACTTTTTGGGAGCCTAGCCGCGTACGGGACCCCAAAAACAAAGCACCGCCTTCAGGCTTTCTAAGGGTGTAAATTTTTGATTTTACTTCTCACTGCCTATCACAGTTTCGGAGGCCATGGAATGCCCAGATGGCACAAAACCCCCCCAAATGACCCCATTTTGGAAAGTAGACACCCCAAGCTATTTGCTGAGAGGTATTGTGAGTATTTTGCAGATCTCGCTTTTTGTCACAAAGTTTTGAAAATTGAAAAAAAAAAAAAAAAAAAAAAAAAATTTTCTTTCTTCATTTTCAAAAACAAATGAGAGCTGTAAAATACTCACCATGCCTCCTCAGCAAATAGCTTGGGGTGTCTACTTTCCAAAATGGGGTCATTTGGGGGGGTTTTGTGCTATTTTGGCATTTTATGGCCTTAGAAACTGTGATAGGTAGTGAGGAGTGAAATCAAAAATTTGTGCCTAGAAATCCTGAAGGCGGTGCTTGGTTTTCGGGGTCCCGTACGCGGCTAGGCTCCTAAAAAGTCCCACACATGTGGTATCCCTGTACTCAGGAGAAGCAGCAAAATGTATTTTGGGGTGCAATTCCACATATAACCATGGCATGTGTGAGCAATATATCATTTAGTGACAACTTTTTGTAATTTATTTTTTATTTTTATTTTTTGTCATTATTCAATCACTTGGGACAAAAAAAAAAAATATTCAACGGGCTCAACAGGCCTCTCAGCAATTTCCTTGGGGTGTCTACTTTCTAAAATGGGGTCATTTGGGGGGGTTTTGTGCTATTTTGGCATTTTATGGCCTTCGAAACTGTGATAGGTAGTGAGGAATGAAATCAAAAATTTGCGCCCTTAGAAATCCTGAAGGCGGTGCTTGGTTTCCGGGGTCCCGTACGTGGCCAGGCTCCTAAAAAGTCCCACACATGTGGTATCCCCGTACTCAGGAGAAGCAGCAAAATGTATTTTGGGGTGCAATTCCACATATAACCATGGCATGTGTGAGCAATATATCATTTAGTGACAACTTTTTGTAATTTTTTTTTTTTTTTTTTTTTTTTGTCATTATTCAATCACTTGGGACAAAAAAAAAAAATATTCAATGGGCTCAACATGCCTCTCAGCAATTTCCTTGGGGTGTCTACTTTCCAAAATGGGGTCATTTGGGGGGGTTTTGTACTGCCCTGCCATTTTAGCACCTCAAGAAATGAGATAGGCAGTCATAAATTTAAAGCTGTGTAAATTTCAGAAAATGTACCCTAGTTTGTAAACGCTATAACTTTTGCGCAAACCAATAAATATACGTTTATTGACATTTTTTTTACTAAAGACATGTGGCTGAATACATTTTGGCCTAAATGTCTGACTAAAATTGAGTTTATTCGATTTTTCTTATAACAAAAAGTAGAAAATATCATTTTTTTTCAAAATTTTCGGTCTTTTTCCGTTTATATCGCAAAAAATAAAAATCGCAGAGGCAATCAAATACCATTAAAAGAAAGCTCTATTTGTGGGAAGAAAAGGACGCAAATTTCATTTGGGTACAACATTGCATGTCCGCACAATTTACAGTTAAAGCAGCGCAGTGCCGAATCCCAAAAACAGGCCTGGTCCTAATGGCCCGAAATGGTCCGGGGCTTAAGTGGTTAACTAAGTTTTACAAGGTTGATGTGCATGCATCTGCGGATGCTTGCTTCGGCCGCAAAGTTTTGCAGGCGGCCGTTTAAGATTGCAACTCCTCCGTTGAGGAGCTCTGGTTGTTTTGGATGGAAGTTTGTTTACTTGCTGTTCCCACCCCTCGTTTTTTTGACACTGCTTGGGGACGTCCCTAAGGTCAAGAATAAAGGAGCTGTGTCCATCCATGGACGAAAGACAAAATACGATTTTTGTACTCGCCGTAAAATCCTTTTCTCTGAAGTCCATGAACGGACACAGCACCCACCCCTCCTTTTTATGTTTGTACTGCTTTTTGATGAACTGAGCTCCTAGATGCAGGGTGAGGGGTTATAGCCAGAGGGACCGCCCCCTGGGCGGTACTGTTCAGCTTTGCCGTTACATGTTTTAACTGTTTAACATGTCTGCCTAGTCCTCTCCTGATAGATGGCATATAAGCTCTAAGGTCAAGAATAAAGGAGCTGTGTCCGTCCATGGACTTCAGAGAAAAGTATTTTACGGTAAGTACAAAAATCATATTTTTCCTCATCCAGAAAATATATATAAATTTATATTTAGTGCCTTGAAAAAGTATTCATACCCCTTGACATTTTCCACCTTTTTTCATGTTACAACCAAAAACGTAAATGTATTTTTATTGTTTTTTTTGTTTGTTTTTTTGTGATAGACCAACACCACAAGGTGGCACATAATTGTGAAGTGGAAGGAAAATATAAATGGTTTTCAAAATATTTTACAAAAAACATCAGAAAAGTGTGGCGTGCATTTGTATTCAGCCCCATTTACTCTGATATCTCTAACTAAAATCTAGTGGAACCAATTTCCTTCCGAAGTCACCTAATTATTAAATAGAGTCCACCTGTGTATAATTTAATCTCAGTATAAATTCAGCTGTTCTGTGAAGCCCTCAGAGGTTTGTTAGAGAATCTTAGTGAACAAAGGGCATCATGAAGGCCAAGGAACACACCAGACAGGTCAGGGATAAAGTTGTGGAGAAGTTTAAAGCAGGGTTAGGTTATAAAAAAATAATCCAAGCTTTAAACATCTCACCGAGCACTGTTCAATCCATCACCTGAAAATGGAAAGAGTATGGCACAACTGCAAACCTACCAAGACATGGCTGTCCACCTAAACCAGGGATATGCAGTTAGCGGACCTCCAGCTGTTGCAGAACTACAAGTCCCATGAGACATAGCAAGACTGACAGCCACAACCATGACACAAAGAGAAAGGCATGATGGGACTTGTAGTTTTGCAACAGCTGGAGGTCTGCTAATTGCATATCCCTAACCTAAACTGACAGGCCGGGCAAGGAGAGAATTATTCTATAAATGAGAGGGGGGAGTTTTGGGACTTTAAATGAGGCACAATGAATGTGCCTCCATCCTTGATTCAGGTAAACAAGAAAGGAATGTGGGACTTTGAATGAGGCCATTGACTTGTGGAGGTAGAGTGATTAATAAACATTATTTATTTGTGACAATGATATGAAACAAGTGAAGTAATAAATATATATATATATATATGTATGTGTACAGTGGGGCAAAAAAGTATTTAGTCAGCCACCAATTGTGCAAGTTCTCCCACTTAAAAAGATGAGAGAGGCCTGTAATTGTCATCGTAGGTATACCTCAACTATGAGAGACAAAATGTGGAAACAAATCCAGACAATCACATTGTCTGTCTGATTTGGAAAGATTTTTTTTTGCAAATTATGGTGGAAATAAGTATTTGGTCACCTACAAACAAGCAAGATTTCTGGCTCTCACAGACCTGTATCTTCTTCTTTAAGAGGCTCCTCTGTCCTCCACTCATTACCTGTATTAATGGCACCTGTTTGAACTTGTTATCAGTATAAAAGACACCTGTCAAAAACCTCAAACAGTCACATTCCAAACTCCACTATGGTGAAGACCAAAGAGCTGTCGAAGGACACCAGAAACAAAATTGTAGACCTGCACCAGGCTGGGAAGACTGAATCTGCAATAGGCAAGCAGCTTGGTGTGAAGAAATCAACTGTGGGAGCAATAATTAGAAAATGGAAGACATACAAGACCACTGATAATCTCCCTCGATCTGGGGCTCCACGCAAGATCTCACCCCGTGGGGTCAAAATTATCACAAGAACGGTAAGCAAAAATCCCAGAACCACACGGGGGGGTCCTAGTGAATGACCTGCAGAGAGCTGGGACCAACGTAACAAAGGCTACCATCAGTAACACACTACGCCGCCAGGGACTTAAATCCTGCAGTTCCAGACGTGTCCCCCTGCTTAAGCCAGTACATGTCCGGGCCCATCTGAGGTTTGCTAGAGAGCATTTGGATGATCCAGAAGAGGATTGGGAGAATGTCATATGGTCAGATGAAACCAAAGTAGAACTGTTTGGTAGAAACACAACTCTGTTTGGGGCTGTTTCTCTGCAAAGGGAACAGGACGACTGATCCATGTACATGAAAGAATGAATGGGGCCATGTATCGTGAGACTTTGAGTGCAAACCTCCTCCCATCAGCAAGGGCATTGAAGATTAAATGTTGCTGGGTCATTTTAGCATGACAATGATCCCAAACACACTGCCCGGGCAACGAAGGAGTGGCTTCGTAAGAAGAATTTCAAGGTCCTGGAGTGGCCTAGCCAGTCTCAAGATCTCAACCCCATAGAAAACCTTTGGAGGGAGTTGAAAGTCCATGTTGCCCAGCGACAGCCCCAAAACATCACTGCTCTAGAGGAGATCTGCATGGAGGAATGGGCCAACATACCATTAACAGTGTGTGACAACCTTGTGAAGACTTACAGAAAATGTTTTATCAATGGCGCAGTATTACACGCGGCCGGCGGCCATTTTCTTGAAGCCGCGGCGCTTTCACTTTCGTTTTTGGCCTCTATCACCGCTGCTGCGGCGCAAATCTCCTCACACTCGCCTCAGACTTCACTCGCGCTGGCAGTGCGGTGCATACAGCGGAGCTGAGCGGTCCTCTAAAGGGTTTGTGGGTCCTTTGGGTATCCCCTCCTCAGTCAGCACAGCCAGTGGGTGGACTGTTTATTCACTTTAATGTGCATAAGGTCTCAGAGTGTGGAAAATTTCTTGTCAGGATGGAAGCGGTGTGCGAGCGCAAGGGAGCTATAAAGCGCCCTCTCCCCACACAATCCTCAGTAGGGGAGTGCTCTGTTTCAGATATGGGCCTAGCTGCTGCTGCTCAGGACCCTAGCTCTGAATATTTTAATGTTTTTTTTTTAACAGGACATTCCTTGTGAGGAAGACTCAAGTTCTGAGTCAGTAAATGACAGGGCGCTTGTAAGTGAACTCATTGATGCTGTGAGGGACACTCTCAAGCTTGATGCTGTGGCTGAGGTACCTCAGGCGGACACTTTCTCCTTTGGTTCTTTTCAAGCTTTTTTTTTACACAGCTTCCTCACTGTTTCCGCACACGCTGCGTCAAGAGCAGAATGGATGATACAGTGGTACACAGTGCCTCCCCCCCCCGGTCGGTGCAGCATGGTGGGGGGGACTTTATTCATTTATTTCTCTAAGTCCCTGTGAACTTTCTGTGTGATGTCTGAGGCAACAGCAGGGTCTCTGCACCTGTGGTTTCCCGCCATTTCCTGGGGAACGCTCTGAGCTCTGCTCTGACTGGACCACGGTCTGATGTTTTTCGAGGTTCCCCCTTTACTGCATTCTGCTTCGGCAGCTCATTTAAGCAGGATGGAACGATACAGAGAAGTTTATGCGCCTCTGCGCCATAATTTAAACTTATCCTATAAATCTACACTGGATACATTCACAGTGTATGTATGTGTTATTGGTTTCTGTGTCTGCGTGGGTTTCCTCCCACGTTCCAATGCTGTGTCTTCAGTGCCATACACGATATAAACATACACAATATGTTTATACATGACTCTAAATACATTCACAGTATAAGTATGTATTATACTCTCTGGGTCGGCGTGGGTTTCCTCCGGGTGCTCCGGTTTCCTCCCACGCTCTCACGGTATGTGCGCTTTGGCTCTCTGCACAGTATAAACATATTCAATATGTTTATTATACATACTATAAATACCTACAGTAGGCGTATGCTGTCTGCGTGGGTTTCCTCCGGGTGCTCAGGTTTCCTCCCACGCTTCAATGGTAATGCACAGCATAAACATGTGCAATGTGTTTATTCACATGCTATCATTCCTACACGGTATCTGTGTGCTGTCTGCGTGGGTTTCTTCCGGGTGTTCCGGTTTCCTCCCACACTCTGACGGTATGTGCGCCTTTGGCTCTCTGCACAGTTTAAACATGTTCCATATGTTTATCAGGCATACTATAATACCTACGCGGTATGTGTATGCAGTCTGTGTGGGTTTCCCCAGGGTACTCTGGTTCCCTCCCACACTCCAATGGTATGGGCGCTTTCGGCGCTATGCACAGCCTAAACTTGTGCGATTTGATTATTCGCATGCTAACATACCTACGCGGTATGTGTGTGCAGTCTGCGTGGGTTTCCTCTGGGTCCTCCGGTTTCCGCCCACACTACCTGACATGTGCGCCTTTCGTGCCATACACAGTATAAACATACACATTATGTTTATACACAACTCTAAATACATTCACAGTAGATGTATGTATTGTATACTCCGGGTCTGCGTGTGGTTCCTCCGGGTACTTCGCTTCCTCCCACGCGCCAGCGGTGTGCGCGCCTTCGGTGCTATGCACACATAGACATGTTCAAAATGTTTATCACACATACTATAGTACCTACACGGTATGCGTATGCAGTCTGCGTGGGTTTCATCCGGGTGCTCTGGTTTTTCCCCTGCGCTCCACTGGTGTGCGCATTTTTGCGCTATGCACTGCATAAACATGTGCAATTCGTTTTTTCGCATGCTAACCATGCCTACACGGTTGTGTACGCAGTCTGCGTGGCTGGTTTCCGCCCACGCCCCAATGATATGCGCGCCTTCATCGCTAGCACAGTATAAACGTGTCTAATATGTTTATCCACACATACTAAACTACATACGCTGTATGTGGTTGTACTATGCTCTTTGTGGCTGAGTGGGTTTCCTCCCACGCTCTAATTGCGTGTTTTGACGCAATACACAGCATTAACTATACGTTTGTACGATCAGCACTTATCAATGGAATAGCTGCTGGATGGAGCATTGTTATAAGGATCCCTGGTACCAGGGGTACCTCCTTCCACCTGCCCTTTGGGGTGATCAGAAGCGATGAGGTTAGCGTTACGCCCGTTTGTGGCTGCGTCTCTGGCGTTTCTGAAGCTCAATGACTGGGCAAAAGCCTCTGCTTCATCTATCAGTCAACCAGCAGGTGCACTGCAACTGCTTTAGCCTCTAGGGTCTCTGTGCCCGGGGTGGGTTTGCGCCACCTGTAGAGGCTGAGTTACTGGTCCACTGACCGAGTTTCTAGGGAAGCTCTGTCAGGTTGCCTTTCTTGGCCAACAATTGAGGCACCCAGTAAGCCGGGGCCTCCCTTCTCCGATACATTGCGGGGTCTCTTTGGGATCATCATACCCATCCCGCTGCAGGACGGTCCTGTCGGCCGTGTGCATTCTAAGAGAAGGGTCCTTACGTCCGGAGGTGTTTTCACCTCCTTTACCGGAGGTGGGGCACCGGATGTGGACCTTCTGGCCTCTCGACTCTCTCGCAAGGTGTCGAGATTCGTGGCCAGGTCCAGGGATCCCTGGGCAGACGCGTCAGACGCGTTGGTGGCCCGCGGGGGCAGTATCGCCTGATGTATGCTTACTCTCCGCTACTGTTGTTGCCTCGCCTGCTTCACAGAGTAGGGTCCGAGGCCATTCTGGTGATCCTCATTGCTCTGGAACGGCGACATTGGTACGCCAATCTAGTTCGGCTATTCTAAGACGTTACTTGGCAACTGCCTATTTGGGTGGACCTTCTGTCTTATGGTCTCATACTTCATCCTGCTTTACAGTCCTTGGCTTTAATGGCATGGCTGTTGAAAGCCAGGTGCTGAGGGACCGAGGTCTCTCGGATTCGGTCATCTCATCTATGTTGTGGGCACGGAAATATTCCTCCAGAAAGATCTATCACTGTACCTGGAAGGCTTACATCGCTATGTGCGAGGGGCTTGATTGGCGTCCACGGACGTATTCCGTTCCTAGGATTTTGCTGTTCTTACAGCGTGGTGTGACCCAAAAGCTGGCCTTGCGTACCATCGAGGGTTTGATTTCGGCCCGGGCTGTCTTTTTCAACGACCACTACCGGGCCATTCCTTGATTAGCACCTTTGTGCAGGGGGTTCGCCATGCGATCCCCCCCTGTAAAGCCTCCTCTCCCTCCTCGGGATCTCAATTTGGTGCATCTCGGTTCTCCAAGAACATCCCTTTGAGAATATCGGAGATATTCCTCTCTCGACTTTGTCTCAGAAGGTGGCTTTCTTAGTGGCCATTACTTCTGTTGGCCAGGTGTCTGAGTTGGCGGCTCTGTCATGCAAGTCGCCTTGCCTGATCCGCCATAAGGATAAGGCGGTGTTGCGCCCGCGACCGTCTTTCCTTTCAAAGGTGGTTTCGGCTTTTCACCTTAATGAGGACATTGTCCTTCCGTCCTCGTGCCCTCACCCATCGCATCCCAGTGAGTTTGCGCTTCACACTTTGGATGTGGTGCGAGCCTTACGGGTGTACCTGTTGGCTATTGCTTCTATCGGAAGTCTGACTCACTGTTTGTGTCTGTCTCTGGTCCAACACAGGGCCAAGCGGTGTTGTCTGCCACCGCTTCTAGGTGGATCAGACAGACCGTCATACAGGCCTATGCCCTTAAGGGGCGGGCGCCTCCCTTTCCGGTTACGGCGCTTTCCACCAGGGCAGTTGGTGCTTCCTGGGCTTTCCGACATCAAGCGTCGGTTGCACAAGTGTGCAAGGCGGCGACCTGGTCATCCGTTCATACATTTCTAAGTTCTATAAGGTTGATGTGGCTGCATCTTCGGATGCTTCCTTCGGCCGCACAGTGTTGCAGGCCGCTGTTTAATGTTGCAACTCCTCCGTTGAGGAGCTCTGCTTGTTTGGAGTGAAGTTTTGGTTTTTCCTTTACTACTGCTCGCACCCTCTTCTGATACTGCTTTGAGATGTCCCACGTTTTTCAGTATTAGAGCTGTGTCAGTCCATGGACGATAAGAGAAAATAGGATTTTTGTACTCACCGTAAAATCAGTTTCTCTGACGTCCATGGACTGACACAGCACCCACCCTTCCTTTTAAAGTTCGTACTGCTTTGTTACGAACTGAGGCTGCTGGCTGCAGGTAGGAGGGTTATGTCTGGAGGGACCGCCCCCCTGGGCAGGGCTGTTGAGCTCTGGTTTGTTCTAGAATGTATGTTTCTAACATTCTGCCTAGATCTTCTCCTGCGAGCAGGGACATATACCCACGTGTTTCAGTATTAGAGCTGTGTCAGTCCATGGATGTCAGAGAAACGTATTTTACGGTGAGTACAAAAATCCTATTTTTCCACCATAATTTGCAAAAACAATTCTTTCCAAATCAGACAATGTGATTGTCTGTCTGGATTTGTTTCCACATTTTGTCTCTCATAGTTGAGGTATACCTATGATGACAATTACAGGCCTCTCTCATCTTTTTAAGTGGGAGAACTTGCACAATTGGTGGCTGACTAAATGCTTTTTTGCCCCACTGTGTATATAATATATATATTAGGGCTGTTACTGATTACAATTTTCATGTTCGATTAATCGTTTTTTTTTTTTTTTAATCGACTCATTTCGATTAATTATAACGCACATACAGATCCAACTACTTTTAGTTGATCTCCTTGCATTGCAACTCTGCATTAGTCACTGTAATATCCACAGACCTCTCCCCCACTGTAATATCCACAGACCTCTCCCCCACTGTAATATCCACAGACCTCTCCCCCACTGTATAGGATGATTAGTGCTTGTTTACCAGAGAAGCCGGCTGAACACGAGCAGTTGAGGCCAGGTGATGACGTCAGCGCGCCGCTCTAGGCTCACCTAGGCCGCCGCTGGGTGGACCAAGATGGCCGCCGCTACGGGAGCTAGGCCGAAGTCTCAGCCTTTCCTATGGCCGAGGCAGCAGCTGAGCTCCGCGGATCACGTGGTGTGCCGATCCGCATACCGATCAAAAGAATTTTGATCGAACAAAAAAATGAACTATTAATCTAGGAATTAATCGTTAATTTCCACAGCCCTAATATATATATATATATATATATATATATATATATATATATATATATACACACACAGACATCACGGGCGGGGAGTACAGCTGCTAATCCGGCGGCTTCCGGCAAATTTTTGGGCACCTCCCGGCACCCTTGTGCAGCTAGGCCGCAGCCTTTCCTGGCAGAACCTGACGCGCTGTACCGGGGATAAGATGCACTGCAAACCCTACGGGTGAGGGGGGAGCGCGCTGACACCCAGGCGGTGAGGAGAGTGACTGAAATACCGGCGGCTGCCGTCTCTTCTCCAGGCGCATCCCGGCTACCTCGTGCAGCTAGACCGCAGCTGCGCCCTTTCCTGGTGGCCCCCGAAGCTCCCGAACAGGGCGAAGACGCGCAGCAACCCCACACGGATGGAGCTCTGACCTGCACAGACAGCAGGGAGAGAGGCTGGAATATTGGCGGCTGCCGGCTCATCCCGGGGTGCATCCCGGGCCCCTCGAGTAGCTAGGCCGCGACAGGCCTTTCCTGATGGGCCTTGGAGCTCCAGACTGGACGAGGCTGCCCTGAGGTGCCTGATGGTAAGGGGGGATAACTGACTGGGCCCCATTCCTCTAGGAGACTTCCCCGGCAATCCGCTGATCCTGCTAGCCGAGCCCTCCACGCTGCCCACGGTGCACATAGTCCACAATACGGGCCCTGTGACACCTGGCTGGGGCGCTGGAGCTCGGGCGCACGATTCAGCCAAGGGGCTGGAAGCTGACTTCTCCATCACTGCTGGACTCCCCCCTTGCGCCCACTGACCCCCAGGTGGAGGTCCGCCCCACCCGGAGTACTACATACCAGTCACGGTGCGGGCCCTGGATGAGGCGCCGGAGCTCGGGCGCAAGGTTCAGCAAAGGGGGCAAAAGACTGACTTTTCCGCCGCTGCCAGACCCCGCCCCCAGACGCCCGCTGATCCCCCGGTGCGGTTCCGTGCCACCCGGAGCTCCGACAGGGCTTCACAGCCGGGTCCCATGGAGTCGGCCGAGTCCCGGCCCCCCTTGCTGGTCGGACATTGCTACTTGCCAGTCCACGTTCACAGCAAAAATAGAGGCCGTGCAGATGGATGTGGCCCTTATCCGCCAAGACATGGACAAACTCAGGACCAGAGTAGCAGAGACCGAACAAAGAGTGAGCAACACTGAAGACATGGTTGCTGAACATGGCGCAGCACTCCGCACTCTTCACACCAAAGTGAAAGCCCTGGAGTACAGAGCCGAAGATGCCGAAAATAGAAAATGGCGCAACAACCTTCACATTGTCGGCCTACCCGAGGAAGCAGAGGGGAATAACCCCACGGGCTTCGTAGAAGGTATGTTGCGTACCCTCCTCCCTGAGGCTCCTATGTCACCCCATTATGTTGTGGAGAGGGCGCACCGCATTCCACCTAAGCCGGGACCTTCTGGAGCCACACCGCAAACCTTTATTCTCCGCCTGCTCAACTTCCGGGATAGAGACGAAATTCTCCGTGCCTCCAGGCTTGTGGGCGACCTACGTTACCATAATACCAAATTGATGATTTTCCCTGATTATTCGGTGGAAACCCAGAAACTCAGGAAATCATTTGACCATGTTAAGGCAGCACTGAGGGCACACGTCATCCGCTACAGAGTCCTCTTCTCGGCCCGTCTGAGGGTCCAGGATGGAGAGACGACTCGCTTTTTCAACAATCCCAGGGAGGTGTCCATCTGGCTGGACTCGCTGCTGCAGGCCCGCTGATTGGGCACATGGTACGTACCACATGACACCTCAATTGCTCCGAGCTTGGCCTGGGCCCGGGTAGTCCACGGACGGAACATCCTCACCTTTTGTTGCACCTGTTGTGCCCTGTTTGTACCCATGGTGTGCGCTGCTCTGATAGTGGAGGTTGGCCCACACTGATGTGGTGGCCCAAGTTAGCACCCCTGGCAGGGACATAGGTTGATTACTGCGGTCTAACGCCTCTTTTTGTTTTACCCCTCTTATGCCCACCCGTTACAGGATTGACTTTACTGCTGGAACGCGTTCCTGTCTGCTCTTCTCCTTTTGGACCCCTGTCCCTTACAGCTTGTTGCATTGCCAGTGGATGCCTCATACTTAGAGAGCTGCTCAGACTGTTGCTCGGCCCCCCCAGAAAGTATCCGGGGGGCTGAGTTCACCTCTTGCGCGGAACCCCCTTTTGCAGCCGGCGAGCTGAAACTGTTTGGGATGAATACCCTCCTCAGTTTTAAGGGGTTGGGTGGGGTGGGGGGGGCGGGGATTATTGCCCTACTGGGGCCATTTTTCTTTTTCTGTTCTTGGGTTTTTATGTTATACTGTTTTTGTTTGCTATGCAGATAATTGATATTTCACTATTACTTGGTGCTCAGATGTGTACGTCCTGGGTCTGGGGGCTGGGTCCGGAGGCCGGGAAGGGTTGTCATCCTAAACTCCCTACTACCTTCATAGTTTATGTCCACAGTTAATATCTTGTCATGGAACACTACGGGACTGAACTCGCCAACCAAGCGTTCCTTGGTGTTCCAATTTTTTAGGACCTGCAAGGGCATCCTGCAAGAAACACACCTTATGGAGAGTAGGATTTTATCTCTTAAAAAAACGTGGGTGGGTTACCATTATCATTCTACGTACTCTAGTTTTGCTAGGGGGGGTTAGTGTCCTGGTCCTCAAATCCCTCCCGTTTCGGCTCCTGGATCTGGCCCTCGACCCGGATGGTAGGTATGTTATAATCCATGCTGTGATTTGCTCTTTGACCTGGACCATTGTGGGCCTGTACCTGCTCCCGCTGGCCTCATTGTTGCTATTGAATCAGGTGACTAGTAAGATGGCAGAGTTCGCCTCTGACAATACTGTGAGTTTGGGTGACTTTAACCTGGTTCCTGACTCTGGCATGCATCGGCTGACGTCTGTGGGATACCCCTGTTCTGGCTTAGCAGATTGGGCTGATACCTATGGATTGACGAATGTGTGGAGGTGGAGACACCCTCATGCTCGGGCCTACACATGCCACTCCTCAGCCTCCCATAGGACGTTCTCACGCATTGATCTGGTTTATGCGCGGGGCCCGATCCTGCCGAGAGTCACGGACATACGTATACTGCCCCGGGGGGTTTCTTACCATGCTCCTGACCCTTGATCTTTCGGTGGGCCCTAACGTGCGACTGTGGAGACTATCCAGGTTCTGGGTTACAGATACTGATGTGGAGGTTCAATTTCAGACTGAGCTGACGGGTTACTGGGCAGCTAATGCTGGCACGGTGGATGCCGCAATTGTGTGGGATGCCTTTAAGGCCTCTACGAGAGGACATTACCAGACCATCATTGCCAAAGTTCGTAGGGAGCGCAGGGCAGAGCTGGTGGGGGCGGAGAGAGAAGCGGCCAGGGCGGAGAAAATTTTCATTAGGTCCCGGGTTCCCCGACATTATGCCCAACTGCAGCTCCTGACTGGGGAGGTCCTTAGTCTCCGTACCGCTCTTACACAGAAGAAATTACTTGCTCAGTCCCAGCGGATTTTTGAGCAGGGAGAGAGGTCTGGGAGATTGCTGGCCTGGCTTTTTAGGGAACAGGCGGGGGGGATGTGTGTCCTGAGTATTATGGGCCCCACGGGGGTACTGATCTGTTCCCCGGAGGGAATCAATATGTGTTTTGCTGACTTTTATAGACTCCTTTACAGCTCGCGGGCGGACTATGAGGCTCCGGACCTCCGGGCCTACCTAGAGGACACTGATATACTGGTACTCACACCGACCTACCATACACAGCTTGAATGCTCCCATCACAGTGACGGAAATCTAGCGGGCCCTTAAATCCATGCAAACGGGTAAAACGCCGGGGCCTGATGGAGTTCCTGTGGATTTCTACAAGCATTAAGCTAAGGACCTCGTCGTTCGATTCCATTGACTTTTCACTGAATCGTCGCGGCTGGGGAGGCTCCCTGACACCATGAGAGATGCGGTTATAGTGGTAATTCCCAAGCCAGGGAAGCACCCTACCCTAAGCTCCTTGTACCGCCCGATTTCTCTGCTAAACGTGGATGCAAAAATCCTGGCCAAAATCCTTGCTAACAGGTTGAACTCGGTCATAACTGCTCTGGTGCACTCGGACCAGACGGGCTTTATGCCGGGTAGGGGAACGGATATCAATATCAGGCGCCTCCTCACTCACATTGATAGGGCCGAGGAAGGATCGGCGGGTGTAGTGGCCTCACTCGACGCAGAGAAAGCTTTTCAGTCCGTCGAGTCGGGCTACCTGTGGGAGGTGCTCTCTAGTTTCGGGTTTGGACCGATCTTCACGAAATGGGTACACATGTTATACACCTGTACCTCAGCTAGAATTAGAACTAACGGCTGCCTTAGTGAGGTATTCCAACTGGGTCGTGGCACGAGGCAGGGGTGTCCCCTCTCCCCGGGTTTGTTTGCCTTGGCCATAGAACCCCTTGCCATATTAAGAGCAGAGACGAGGGTTCGGGGACTGCAGATGGGCTTGATTGAGGAGAAGCTATCTTTGTATGCGGTTGATACCCTGCTCTACTTGGCGGATGCCTCCTCCTCCTTACAAGTGGCCTTAGATCTCATCAATCAGTTCGGCCGGTATTCGGGCATCCGCATTAACTGGGATAAATCGGTTCTGTTCCCGCTACACTCCTCAGTCTTGCGAACCCCGACACACACACACCGCTTCAGTGGGTTGATGAGTTTACCTACCTGGGCATTAAAATTTGTGGTAGGACGGGCGACTATGTGAGTGGGAACATTCAACCACTTATGACCCAACTGACAGCCAAATGTGCAGCGTGGCACTCTCTCCCCCTGACGCCAGTGGGAAGAGTTAATCTTCTGAAAATTATTTTCCTCCCGAAGTTTTTATATTTCTTTTGCAATACCCCTTTCCATTTTCCTAAGACATTCTTTCGGAGACTGGAGGGCCTGCTGATATCCTTTGTGTGGGCTGGACGACCCCCTCGGGTAGCGAGACAGGTCCTATACCTCCCCCTGTCTGGTGGGGGACTGGCACTCCCAAACTTTTTACTCTACTATTAAGCGGCAGTGCTGGTTATGGTCCGGTGGTGGTTCTCCCAGCCCAGACAAAACCTGGCGGTCACCCTGGAGGCAGCTATCCTGGGCTCCTATGCAGCCCTGAGTAACCTGCGGTTCCGAGGCCTTAGGGCAAGCCCCTCTATGACGACCCTCATGCGGACCACAGTTAAGGTCTGGCAGGAGGCTCGAACCATCTATAGGAGGCCTGCCCACATGTCCCTGCATATGCCCCTGTGGGGTAACCCTATGTTACCCCACCTGAATAGCATTCCGGACCCCTCCCTTTGGGCAAAGAAGGGTATCATCACTTTGCGCCATATAGTCCTCGAGTGTAGACTTATGCCTTTCCAGGCATTGAGATGAGCGTACGCCCTGCCTGTTTCTTTTCAGTTCAGATACTGGCAGCTTAAACATGCTTTCGAGGCCCAATTTCCTGACCCCTTAACTTTGGAGCCTGACTCCATAGAGCGACTCTTGGCCTCTAGTGTAATGCAATGCCCTCTCCCGTCCCTGTACCTGTATCTCACTGTGGCGTTTGACACCAAACTTACCAAATCCTGGGATAAGTGGAGGGGCGATATACCGTCCTTGGACGAGGAGGGGTGGGAGGACTGCATCTCCTCGTGCATTCCCTCTATGATTGCCGCGAAGGACAGGTTTATACAGTTTAAATTTCTTTTTCGTACATCACGGGACACAGAGCGACTTAGTCATTACTAATGGGTTATATAGATTACCTTCAGGTGCTGGCACTGGCCAATTCCAAACCGGAAGTACCCTCCCCTATATAAGCCCCTCCCATCCGGGAGCACCTCAGTTTTTTGCCAGTGTCTAAGGTGTTGGCCAAAGAGTAACATGTGTTTTCACTGGGCTTGCGTACAGGTTCTTTTGGGCCTTAGTAAGCTGTTCCGGATCCCACCAAAAAAGCTTCATAGCTAAACGGTCGGTACCCGGGCCTTGCAGCAGAAGAGCAAGGTTTTGCCTGTAATGCCTCTCTTAGGAGGGCTGGACCCTGGGATCCAGAGCTCTGGTCATACCCACGACCAAGATGTTGTCTGTGCAGGGTGCTATACAGGTCCAGGGGAGTGGAATCCTTGGGAACCCGGTCCCTGAAGGTTTAATTACAATGCCTGCCGTGATAGGTGAAGTTTGGACTTCTGTGGACCAAACAAAGTCCTGCGGCAGGGATCAGGTAAGTGGGGGCCCCCAGGAACTTGGTTCTATTGGGGGACCCCCAAGCCTAATTTGTCTTTCTGTCTGTTACCTAACGGTATTCCCGCTAATATCTGTGTATGCCTGTAACTACTGAAAATGTAAAATTTTAATAGTAGTCAAGAAAAAAAAAAAAGGGGACCGCGGTACCTGTGTTAAACCACTAGAGGCCGCTGTAGTCCATTTTTCTTGTCATGTGGATCTTTGGTTTTCTCAAGTCAAAAGATCCAGGCAGTTGGTAAGTTTCTCTGTGGGAATCCACTTCCTCTGCCCTGTTGCTGCGCTCATCCACCGCACAGGCCCTCCGGCAAAAAGGGCCCTGGCTCCTAGTCCCTGTTTGATTTCGAAAAGGGCGCCAATGGCGCACGGGCGCGCGCGCGGGCGCGTGCACGCACCTCCTATGAAAAAAAAGGGGCGGGGCGGGTGGATGACGCTCGATGCGCGCCGCGGCGCTTCTGCGCATGTGCAGGCGTCCCAGCATGGATAAAAGACACAGTACAAGTGTCAGCTGGATGCAAACAGAGCTAGCAACAAACAGTGGCACACAGAGGCGGTTGATGCAGGCATCCCCATAGAAAGGCACTTTAGTGGACACCAGCTGGTATATAGCAGCAACTGTGTTAGACTATTACCAGCAAAAATTGGTGTATGACGACGGGAATACCTCAGCTTTGTGCTTAAAGGATATGTCGTCCAGACGCTCCGGAAATAGGTCTTCCAGGAAGCCAAAGGGGTCTCCATCGGGCTCTGAGGATATTGGGCATGCTTGTACTGCACCAATCTCCCCTGAGAATTCAGAGGTCAGTAGCCGTAGAAACCCCGCAGGAGTGCCTGGTGCTGCGGCTGTCCCCAGTCCACCTGCTCCTGTATATATAACAGAGGAGGTTTTATCCTCAACTCTGGGAGGATTGGAAGAGAGATTAACAGCATTGATCGCTGCTTCCCTGTCACAGGAAAAGCGCGTCCGATCTCCATCTCCTCCTTCAGAGTGCCTGTTAGTGGAGGAACAGCCCCACACAGAGATCGACCTACCTGAAGGGGATCAGGATGAGGTTGATTCAGTTATGGAGGAATCAACAGTGGAAGAACCTTTCTCAGCATTTTAGGCTGAACGATTATGGGTTCAGTCTCTGACTAACATGGTCCGATCAGCATTTAAAATGCCTCTGGCGGAACCACCATCCACTACGGTTTCCTCGCTGGGGTCGCTAAAAGCTCCCCAGGCTGTCTGTTCCTTCCCAATCCACCCTTTATTAGAAGGGCTTATTTACCAGGATTGGGAGCATCCTGATAAAATATTTGCTCCCCCCAAGAGATTTCCGGTGATCTATCCCATGGAGGATAAGTTCATAAAAAATGGAGGGTCCCTACAGTGGACGCAGCCATCTCTTCTGTTAACAAATCACTGACATGTCCAGTAGATAATGTTCCAATGTTCAAAGACCCAATAGATAAAAAATTGGAGTCTTTACTAAAATCTGCTTTCTCTACAGCAAGCATGGTGACACAACCTGCGGTAGCAGCGATTGGAGTCTGCCAAGCAGTGAAAGATCAGTTGAAACAAGTCTTAAGGGACTTACCAGATCAGCAGGCTCTTGCCCTAGCTGACCTGCCTAGAGCCTTGTGTTTTGCGGTGGACGCCATAAAGGATACAATCCAACAGGCCTCCCGCTTTACGCTGTCTATAGTACATATGCGTAGGCTTCTGTGGCTCAAAAACTGGTCTGCTGAAGCTCCCTGTAAAAAACTGCTGGTTAGCTTCCCATTTCATGGAGAACGCTTATTTGGAGAAGATCTGGACAAATATATCCAGAAAATTTCTGCTGGTAAAAGTTCACTCTTACTGGTTAAGAACAAGGGTAGAAGTCCTTCTTTTAAGAGGCCTACTTCTCCAGTCCCGGGCACATCGGCTGTGAAGCAGTTCCGACGGCCTCCGCGGTCAAATTCAGGGGGCAGAAATCAGGGACAATCACAGGGTAACAAGAAACCCTGGATCAAGAGAGGTACAAAACCTCCCCCCAAGTCATGAAGCGTTGCCCCCACTCAATCGGGTGGGGGGAAGACTTCAGTTGTTCACAGAGACCTGGCGGGACACCATCAGAGACAGATGGGTGCTCTCCGCAGTAAGTCTGGGATACAAGCTGGAGTTAAAAGGCACTCCTCCTGCCCAATTTATGAGGTCAAACGTGCCAAGAGATCCCCAGAAGAGAGGATCCCTCCTTCTGGCACTAGAACAACTATTGCTCCAAGGTGTAATCATGAAGGTTCCCCTGGAAGAAAGCGTATTCGGGTTTTACTCGAACCTTTTCACAGTCCCCAAACCAAATGGGGACGTGAGGCCCATATTAAATCTAAAAGGGCTAAACAAGTTCCTAAATATCAGGACTTTTCAGATGGAGTCGATCCGATCGGTGGCCACCGCCCTACAAGGGCAGGAATGGTTAGCCTCGATCGACATAAAGGATGCTTATCTGCATATTCCCATCTTTCCGGCCCACCAGAAATGTCTACGCTTTGCAGTAGAAGGGCGCCATTTTCAGTTCAGAGCCTTACCTTTCGGTCTGGCCACAGCACCACGAGTGTTCACAAAAATTCTGGCCCCATTATTGGCCAATCTAAGAACACAGGGTGTAACGATAATGGCATATCTAGACGACCTGCTACTAATAGACCACTCAGTGGAAAAGCTGGAAGTAGCTATTCACAAGACAATCAAGTATCTGGAATATCACGGTTGGATTATCAACCAGGACAAGTCAGCTCTAAGACCAGTCAAAAGTCTGGAATACTTAGGGCTAAGGCTGGATTCAAATCAGAGAAAGATTTTCTTACCTCCAGAGAAGGTGTCGTCTTTAAAAGATTTGACCCACTTAGTGGGTACAAAAAGAAAACCATCCATACGCCTCTGCATGAGGCTGCTGGGAAAAATGGTGGCTTCATTCGAAGCGGTACCCTACGGTCAATTCCATTCAAGGAATTTGCAAAGGGCCATACTGTCAGCCTGGAACAAAAAAGTTCAGGCTTTAGACTTACCAATGTCCCTGTCCCCTTCCGTTCGCAAGAGCCTCCATTGGTGGTTGGTGCCCCAGAATCTGGAAAAAGGGAAACCCTTCAGTCCGGTTTCTTGGAAGGTAGTCACTACAGATGCCAGCCTCATAGGCTGGGGGGCAGTACTGGAGCAATGGTCTCTCCAGGGCAAGTGGTCAGAGGCAGAAAAGGCCCTGCCCATCAATCTCTTAGAGATACGAGCAGCCCGGTATGCCCTAGTAGCATGGACATCCAAACTCCAAGGGTCCCCTGTCAGAATTCAATCAGACAATGCCACAGCAGTGGCATATATCAATCACCAGGGTGGCACCAGGAGTCGTGCAGCCCAGAGGGAAGCAAATTGCATCCTGGAGTGGGCAGAAAAATATGTCCCAGCCATATCCGCGGTTTTCATCCCAGGAGTGGAAAATTGGAGAGCGGACTTTTTAAGTCGCCAACAATTATGCCCGGGGGAATGGTCTCTTCACCCCGAGGTTTTCCAGGCAATATGCCAGCGGTGGGGAACACCGGATGTAGATCTGCTAGCATCCAGATTCAACGCAAAGGTGGACAGATTTGTGTCTCGCACAAGGGATCCTCTAGCTTGCGGCTCGGATGCCCTAGTGTTCCCTTGGGATCAGTTCAGGCTGATATATGCATTCCCACCGCCACAATTGTTACCGCGATTACTCCGCAGAATCAGGGTAGAAAAGAAACCAGTGATTCTGGTGGCTCCAGTGTGGCCCCGAAGGGCATGGTACGCGGAGATTGTAAAAATGTCAGTGAGGAGTCCTTGGACCCTCCCACATCGTCCGGACCTGCTGTCGCAGGGACCGATATACCACCCTTCCTTACCAGCCCTAGGTTTGACGGCCTGGCTATTGAAGCCCACATTCTGAAAAAGAGAGGGCTCTCTAATTCTGTGGTATCTACCATGATCAATGCCAGGAAGCCGGTATCCAGGCAGATCTATTATAGGATCTGGAAAGCGTACATTACGTGGTGTGAGGCCAAGAAATGGCATCCACGTAAGTACGTGATAGGGAGGATTTTGGACTTCCTACAGTGGGCTGTAGATAGGAAGCTGGCCTTGAGTACCATCAAGGGTCAGATTTCGGCCTTGTCAATATTTTTTCAAAGGCCCTTGGCTTCGCATTCACTAGTCAAAGCTTTCATACAAGGAGTGATGCGTATTAGCCCCCCGGTTAGTATTCCCATATGTCCTTGGGACTTAAACCTGGTTCTGTCAGTTCTACAGAAACAACCGTTTGAACCATTGCAACACATTTCCTTGGTTCTTCTCACCAGGAAATTGATTTTCTTAGTAGCCGTTTGTTCGGCTAAAAGAGTATCGGAATTAGCCGCCTTGTCCTGTAAGGAGCCATATCTGGTTGTCCATAAGGACAGAGTAGTATTACGTCCTCATCCAGCCTTTCTTCCTAAGGTGGTATCGAGGTTTCATTTGAACCAAGATGTGGTTCTTCCTTCTTTTTTCCCCAAACCTAGCTCGGTAGAGGAAAAGTTATTACATTCTTTGGATGTAGTAAGAGCAGTTAAAGCTTATCTAAAAGCCACTGCTCAGATTCGCAGAACGGATACTTTGTTTATTCTGCCGGAAGGCCCTAAAAAGGGTCAGGCAGCATCAAAATCCACTTTAGCCAAGTGGATTCGACAGGTCATAATACAAGCCTATGGCTTGAGAAAGAGACCGCCTCCGTTCAAAGTTAGGGCGCACTCCACAAGAGCAGTTGGAACTTCATGGGCAGTGCATCACCAGGCCAACCTGGCTCAAGTATGTAAGGCCGCAACATGGTCTTCGGTACACACGTTTACTAGATTCTACCAGGTGGACGTTAGAAGTCAGGAGGATGTCGCCTTTGGGCGCAGTGTGTTGCAGGCCGCAAAAGATCCTCATGCCTGATGGCGCCCAGCTTATGTATCCCTCCCCTCATTTGGCATTGCTTTGGGACGTCCCATTAGTAATGACTAAGTCGCTCTGTGTCCCGTGATGTACGAAAAAGAAAAAGGGATTTTTATAACAGCTTACCTGTAAAATCCTTTTCTTGGAGTACATCACGGGACACAGAGCTCCCACCCCTCTTTTTGGGACACTTATTGCTTGGCTACAAAACTGAGGTGCTCCCGGATGGGAGGGGCTTATATAGAGGAGGGTACTTCCGGTTTGGAATTGGCCAGTGCCAGCACCTGAAGGTAATCTATATAACCCATTAGTAATGACTAAGTCGCTCTGTGTCCCGTGATGTACTCCAAGAAAAGGATTTTACAGGTAAGCTGTTATAAAAATCCCTTTTTCTCCACAGGGCCTACTATACCCGGTAGAGGCTGGCCCGTATCTACCCGTTACGGGATCCAAATTGACAAAGGTGTAAACAGGACATAGGTACGTTCTGGCACATGGTCTGGTCCAAAGCTCCAGCCATATTGGACGGCGGTTGCCTCCAGGCTGACTGATGTGAGTGGGACGAGCGTCCCGGTCGACCCGACAGTTCTGTTCCTGAGCCATCTGGAGGATGTGGAAGGGGATAGGTACTGCAAACTACGCCTGACCTTCTCCCTATTTTATGCTAGACGAGAAATTCTGCTGAAATGGAAATCTGAGGACCCTGTGCTTCCTGGCAGCGCTTGGTGAATTCAGTCCTGCCCTTGTACAGGTTGACTTATGAGAATAGACAATGCCCGGGGAAGTTCGACAAAATCTGGTCTACCTGGATGGACTGAGTGTGCAGGACGTGTGGCCCCCACCACCTCTGACAGTTGTTGTTTTGGTCTCCCCCCCCCCCCCCCCCCCATGATACTGTTAAGGGTTGTTTGAAGTATTAATTGGGATTCTGCCCCTGGAAATGATGTACACTCCTGACATTCTGATCTCTACATTGCTCTAATTTCTGTGACGTATTTGTAATGTAATGCTGATTTGTCTAATAAAACTTCTTTCTGTTTTATTTATATATATATATATATATATATATATATATATATATATATTGTGAGAGCCCCTGGCTTAGTGAAAATGTGTGTAAAATGGACACAGGACTCTCAAAGAAGCAATTTGAGAAGTTCCAGCAAAAGATTGGTAAGCAGAGAGAACTATGCTTTAAGTTTTTTCTCTGGATTTTGTAAGCCTGGATTGGGGCTGGAAACTTGAAGACTTCAAAGAGCATTGGGAGGGATGGAGTCTTCAGTCATGTGTCCGGGTTTTCCAGGAGCTCTGCAGGTTGTGTGTGTCCAGGTGCACACATCCGTTATAAGGCAGAGCTGAACATAGCTCAGTGTGTGTGGGAAAGGAGTTGGTGTGCCAGCAGTTGCTGGAGGGAAGTGTGCTACTGTGGAAGAACTCAGGCAACATCCTTGAGACGGTTCTCCATGTGGGAGAGGTTCCAGGTCAGTGGACTGAGAGAGTTGGGCCAGCTGAGAGAGTCTGGGAGACTATAGCCGAGACAACTGGAAGAGAGAGTCTTGAGGACCAGAGGGGACTGCAAGTCTTAGAGGAGTGTGAAAGCCTGGAGTGTCAGGAGAGCCCTTCCTAGAGGCCTGGAGTGGGCCTGTGCAGCAAGGAACTGCGCCTAAGGCTGAGCGAGCCTTAAGAGCCAGGTGGATTGGCATTTTCATGTGTTGATGTTTTTGGGAGAAGAACCCCTGTGGGGGAAACCAAATGAACATATGAACTTTCCTTTTTGATTCTTTCCATAAAAGTGGGCCACCACGCCCTTAAACCTTAGTTCCTATTGGCTGTGAAATCACTTACAATGCATCCATCACTGAGCTAGACATCCCTCGATGTTACAGTATGCACACATATGGCATGAAAATAATGGATACATCGATACTTCTCATGTGCTGCCAAGCTGACATATATGTAACGAATAATTATTGATAAAATTGTATAAATACATATATGTACACATGTCATAGAAACGGCATTTGGCAATAAGGTAAATCTTGAACATGATTAATTGTAGATATAGTACAAGATATTTCCTATTAAAAAAGGAAGTAAACCCTGATGGGGTTCTTTTTATTTCCCTGCAAAGGTAAAGCATAATGGGCTACTATGCATCTCATAGTAGCCCATTATGTGTCACTTGCCTGAAACCAAAGCCTGCGATGTCACCGCTGTCCCCACTAGCAGCGAGCATCCATCTTCACTCCTCTTCCTTCCGGGGCCACGAACTCCGGCTCTGTGACTGGCTGGAGTCGCCTGACGTCACTCCTGCGCATGCGCGTGGGAGCCGCCAGTCACAGCATGACCCCTTTAGAAGCGGCGCAATCGCCGTTTCTAAAGTGCGCCTGCACCGTAGACATCGGCGCACAGCTCTTTGTCAATATCTCCTAAACCGAGGAGGTTTAAGAGATAATTCCAGCACCTACAGATAAGCCTTAATCTGGTTGTATAGGGTGTACAACCACTTTAACTGGCATTGATGCGTCATATGAAACAGAGCTGCTGAAAAAACAAAGGAAGATACACATACACATTAATAATTACATGGTACTCAATACATTTTTAATGTATAAAAGGTATATATGAGCCAAACTTGACTGACCACTCCATGGAAACTTGACAAGTTTCATGGCTATGTGCCATTCATCAGGAGTTGGGTACAGAGATGAACTGTAAATACAAATGGGTATGTAGTATCAGTTAATCTTTTCTACTAGGGCTGAAACGATTAATCAATAAAATCGATGATAATCGATAATTAAAATCGTTGTCAACGATTTTCATAATCGATTAGTTGGTCTAACGGCACCCACCTTCCTCCCTGCCAGTCCCACCTCGGTCCCAGTGTTAGAATCCCGTGTACAAGCTGCGGCGCCGCTGTATTCTCATGAGAATACAGCGGCGCTCATGTGACCAGGCACGTCCGCGCCTCTCCTCCTCGCTGACGTCAGCCCTCCCTGATATTCCCAGCCCCACCCGCTGCTGCCTCAAGGGAATAGAGAGAGAGGTGAGAAGCAGCTGTGAGCGCCGCGCTGCACCTGCACTATAAGGTAGCGGCTATGGCTATTACAATATAATACTTGGCGTACTTTAATTTCTGTGATAACAAGTGCCCCATCATAATTATTTCTGGGGTGGGGGGGATAGTGCCCCATCATTGGTGTTCCTGCGGGGGGGGTGGACTAGTGCCCCATCATTGGTTTTCCTGGGGGGTGGGGCGTTCGTGCCCCACTGGTTTTCCGAGGAGGGGGAGAGGGGAATAGTGCCCCATCATTGCTGTTCCTGGGAGGAATAGTGCCCCATCATTGGTGTTCCTGGGAGGAATGGTACCCCATCATTTCTCCTATAGTTGAACTGGATGGACTTTTGTCTTTTTTTCAACCTGACTAACTGTGTAACTATCATTGGTGTTCCCGGGAGGAATAGTGCCCCATCATTGGTGTTCCCGGGAGGAATAGTGCCCCATCATTGGTGTTCCCGGGAGGAATAGTACCCCATTATTGGTGTTCCCTGGAGGAATAGTGCTGCCCCATCATTGGTGTTCCCGGGAGGAATAGTGCTGCCCCATCATTGGTGTTCCCGGGAGGAATAGTGCTGCCCCATCCCCGGGAGGAATAGTGCTGCCCCATCATTGATGTTCCCGGGAGGAATAGTACCCCATCATTGGTGTTTCCGGGAGGAATAGTGCTGCCCCATCATTTGTGTTCCTGGGAGGAATGGTGCTGCCCCATCATAGGTGTTCCCGGGAGGAATGGTGCTGCCCCAGCATTGGTGTTCCCGGGAGGAATAGTGCTGCCCCAGCATTGGTGTTCCCGGGAGGAATAGTGCTGCCCCAGCATTGGTGTTCCCGGGAGGAATAGTGCTGCCCCAGCAATTGGTGTTCCCGGGAGGAATGGTGCTACCCCATCATAGGTGTTCCCGGGAGGAATAGTGCTGCCCCAGCGTTGGTGTTCCCGGGAGGAATAGTGCTGCCCCAGCATTGGTGTTCCCGGGAGGAATAGTGCTGCCCCAGCAATTGGTGTTCCCGGGAGGAATAGTGCTGCCCCAGCATTGGTGTTCCCGGGAGGACTAGTGCCCCATAATTTTCATTATTTTTTATGATTTTATCTGATTAATCGGCCAACCAATCGATTATGAAAATAATTGTTCGTTGCAGTCCTATTTTCTACCCCTAAAGGGAAAACAGACCTCATGGGGTCAGCATTATTTAGAAAGCAGCCAAGAGGCCCATGGTAACTCTGGAGGAGCTGCAAAGATCCACAGCTCAGATGGGAGAATCTGTCCACAGGACAACTATTAGTCGTGCACTCCACAAATCTGGCCTTTATGGAAGAGTGGCAAGAAGAAAGCCATTGTTGGAAAAAAAGCCATAAAAATTCTAGTTTGCAGTTTGCAAGAAGCCATGTGGGGGACGCAGCAAACATGTAGAAGAAGGTGTTCTGGTCAGATAAGACCAAAATGTTACTTTTTGGCCTAAAAGGAAAATGCTATGTATGGCGGAAAACAAACACTGCACATCACCCTGAACACACCATCTCCACTGTGAAGCATGGTGGTGGCAACATCATGTTGTGATGATGCTTTTCTTCAGCAGGGACAGGGAAGCTGGTCAGAATTGATGAGAGAATGGATATAGCCAAATACAAGGCAATCTTGGAAGAAAACCTGTTAGTCTGCAAAAGTCTTGAGGCTGGGGCTGAGGTTCCCCTTCCAGCAGGACAATGACCTGTCCCAAAGTCATTGTCCTGCTGGATAATGGACATACAGCCAGAGCTACAATGAAATGGTTTAGATCAAAGCATATTATTGTGTTAGAATGGCTAAGTCAAAGTCCAGACTTAAATCCAATTGAGAATCTGTGGCAAGACTTGAAAATTGCTGTTCAGACACTCTCCATCCAATCGGACAGTGCTTGAGCTATTTTGAAAAGAAGAATGGGCAAAAATGTCACTCTCTAGATGTGCAAATCTGGTAGAGACCTCCCCAAAAAGACATGCAGCTGTAATTGCAGCAAAAGGTGGTTCTACAAAGTATTGACTCGGGGGCTGAATTCAAATACATGCCACACTTTTCAGATATTTATTTGTAAAATATTTTGAAAACCATTTATCATTTTCCTTTCACTTCACAATTATGTGGCACTTTGTGTTAGTCTATCACATAAAATCCCAACAAAATACGTTTGGTTGTAATATGACAAAACGTGGAAAACTTCAAGGGGTAGGAATACTTTTTCAAGGCACTATTCTAATCTGTTTCATCACATTCATACAATGATAAAGTGCAAAGTACTTGTGTATTTGTGCAATATAATATAAATCTGACATTAAACCAAAAACGCATTAACAACTAAAGTGCAAAAATCCCCCACGCATCTGTGGCAATATGCTAATATACAGTATATGCAAAATCCCTATTTTAAAGTGGTTGTAAACCCTTTCCTATACCCAGTGAAGTGAATAGCCTCAGATGATAGGCAGAGATGAAACACATCTCCCCACATACGTTTTACATGTATATCTGCTGTCTTCAGCTTTATACATTCTTTAGAAAGTGCACATCATGTTGGATATCTTTCTTCCAGTGGGTGCGGAGTCTGAGCATACACTGTATGTGAGCTGATTATAGAAAAGGCACACACCCCCTCCACATAGGCAGAGGAATGAAGAAACTTGCAGAGCTGTACTGTGAATAGACCAGCTCTCTGCTTATCCATCTCTAAGCACCCTTCCTGACACATTTCCAGCTGCTTTTGTCTCCTGTGTCTGAGAAATTGCCAGAAGTGACTGAGCAGCAGAAAGACACGGCACTCAGAGCTTTGGAGAGAGATACATAAACACTACAGATATATGTGCCCAGGTTAGAATTCATAATTAGGGTTTACAACCACTTTACGTTCCGGTGCATAAACCGTTCATCAAGCATATATTCTTTATCCACTTCCAAATTAGTCCATATGTGAAATGCTATATCCAACAATGATGAACATCCACCAAATGTTTCACTATAAAGTGTAGATGGCCGCTTATTTTTTTACCACTTGAGCTCCAGAAGGTTTACCCCCTTCCATGACCAGGCCATTTTTTGCGATTACTGCGGTACTTTAACTGACACTTGTGTGGTTGTGTGACGCTGTATCCAAATAAAATTTGTCCTTTCTTTCCCCGCGCTTTGGTGGTATTTGATCACCTCTGCGGTTTTTATTTTTTGCACTATAAACAAAAAAAGACAGACAAGTTTGAAAAAAAAAAATATTTCTTTATCGTACATCACGGGACACAGAGCAGCTATAGTAATTACTATCTGGGTTATACGCAACCTATAGGTACAGTAAATGGACACTGGTAGATCAATAAAACAGGACGTCCTTCCCAATATAACCCCTCCTTCACAGGAAGCACATCATTTTTTTTTGCCAGTGTCTGCAAGGTTGTGGTCACTGATGTAATACATGTGCTCTTGGAGTATACTTGGAGGTCTGGATGGTTCTATTAAGAATCATGGACTTCGGATCCATTCGAAAAGGCTGTCAGCCAAAATGGATGGTACCAGAGCCTCCATGGAAGGAGAGAAGCTTCCTTAAGGTTTGCCTGTAATGCAGGCTTATGGCGTTGGACCCTGCGTAATGGAACATTGTGCAGTGTTTATTCTGACCAAGGTGCTTTCCTGCAGGGTGCTATTCAGGGGAGTGGACCCCCGATTCAGGGGGGACCCAGTCTCTGAAGGTCTTTTATGACCGCTCGCCGTGATGGGTGGAGATTGGACTCCTGTTATGTTCAGAGTCCTGCAGCAGGAATGGTAAGTCTGTATACCCATGGATACTAAGTGTGAGTACTTACTATGGGAGAACTGTGTGACAGACAAGTCATGATTATATGCTGCATATTTACTACTCATCTGGGGGCAACTGTACAACTGTAAGTCGATACACCCCTGGATGGTTAGCAGTTCACTTTTAAAGTGTTGACTGCTCGGTAGGCAGGTACAGCGTAGTATACTTGTTGCTTAAATGCATGTTTAAATATACACGTTTGGAAAAACATGAGCATGGGTGCATTTTAACCACTTAAGACCCGGACCAATATGCAGCATAAGGACCAGGCCCCTTTTTGCGATTCGGCACTGCGTCGCTTTAACGGACAATTGCGCGGTCTTGCGACGTGGCGTGGATTTTCTTCGTGACTGCGACATTATGGCGGACACTTTTGACACTATTTTGGGACCATTGTCATTTTTAAAGCGACCGGTGCTATAAAAATGCACTGGTTACTGTAAAAATGACACTGGCAGTGAAGGGGTTAACCAGAAGGGGGCACTGTAGGGGTTAAGTGTGCCCTGATTCGTGTTTTACTGTAGGGGGCGTGGCTTAGCGTGTGATGTCACTGATCGTCGTTCCCTATTACAGGGAACAGACGATCAATGACAGGCTCACTAGGAAGCACGGGGAGAGGTTTGTTTACACTTACCTCTCCCCGTTCTTCCTCTCTGTGACCCGATTGCGGGACACCAGCGGCGATCAGGTCCGCTGTTCCCTCGGGGACGGTCACAGAGAAGAGGACTAGGTCGCGAGCGCGCCGCTGGCGGCGCGCTCGCGACCCACGGCTGGGCTCTTAAAGGGGACGTACCTGTACGCCCATGTGCCCAGCCGTGCCATTCTAATGACGTACATCGGCGTGCCTCAAGCGGTTAAGGAGTTGTATCTCCAGTATAGTGCATATGCGCTTTGCTAAATCCTGCAGGACTAGTATGGGGCCAACTGCAGTTAAAGCAGGGCGCATGCTTGCAAACTAGCTAAAATGCAGGCTTGCTGAAACGCACGGTTGCTAAAGATGCATGTTTTTACATATTTGCATAAATATACATGGTTATACATGTTTGCATAAAGATTCATGATCATGGTTGCACAAGGATGCATGTTTGCACAAAGATTCATGTTTATTCATGTTTGCATAAATATACATAGTTGTACATGATTGCATAAAGATACATGGTTGCATAAAGATTCATGTTTATACATGTGTGCTTAACCACTTAAAGTGGTTGTAAACCCACTTTTTTTTTTTTTTGACAACCTGTAAAAGAAAGGCATAATGAGCTATTATGACTAGCATAATAGCTCATTATGTACCACTTACCTTAGATCGGGGCCCCCGAGGCAGTCTGCGTCCCTCTGTCCAGCCGCAGACATCACTGCGGCAATAGCCGGAATGTTACTTCCGGGTATCGCTGCACCAGCCAATCACAGCGCCGCTCCGGCGCTGTGATTGGCCGGAGCGGCGGATACGTCACTCTGCGCATGCGCGCGGGAGGCGTCCCACTCGGCTATGCCCAGCGATTGCTGGGAAGTAGCCGAGTTTGTGAATGGGATTAACCCCATGAATGCGCCGTTGTCTACGGCGCGCATGCGCCGTAGACAGCGGCGCCTGTCATTTTAGTAAATATCTTTTTAATCCGTGTAGGTTTAGGAGATATTTCTTGCACCTACAGGTAAGCCTTAATCTAGGCTTACCTGTAGGTGCAAGTTGAAAAAGTGGGTTTACAACCACTTTAAGCCCCGGACCATTTTGTAGCTAAAGGACCAGAGCTGTTTTCAGAATTTTGCACTGCGCAGTTTTAACTGTAAATTGTGCAGACATGCAATGTTGTACCGAAACAAAATTTGCGTCCTTTTCTTCCCACAAATAGAGCTTTCTTTTAATGGTATTTGATTGCCTCTGCGATTTTTATTTTTTGCGATATAAACGGAAAAAGGCCGTAAATTTTGAAAAAAAATGATATTTTCTACTTTTTGTTATAAGAAAAATCGAATAAACTAAATTTTAGTCATACATTTAGGCCAAAATGTATTCAGCCACATGTCTTTAGTAAAAAAAATGTCAATAAGCGTATATTTATTGGTTTGCGCAAAAGTTAAAGCGTTTACAAACTAGGGTACATTTTCTGGAATTTACACAGCTTTAAATTTATGACTGCCTATCTCATTTCTTGAGGTGCTAAAATGGCAGGGCAGTACAAAACCCCCCCAAATTACCCAATTTTGGAAAGTAGACACCCCAAGAAAATTGCTGAGAGGCATGTTGAGCCCATTGAATATTTTTTTTTTCTTGTCTCGTGATTGAATAATGACTAAAAAAAAAAAAAGAAATTACAAAAAGTTGTCACTAAATGATATATTGCTCACACATGCCATGGTTATATGTGGAATTACACCCCAAAATACATTCTGTTGCTTCTCCTGAGTACGGGGATACCACATGTGTGGGACTTTTTGGGAGCCTAGCTGCGTACGGGACGCCGAAAACCAAGCACCGCCTTCAGGATTTCTAGGCACAAATTTTTGATTTCACTCCTCACTACCTATCAGTTTCGAAGGCCATAAAATGCCAAAATAGCACAAAACCCCCCCCAAATGACCCCATTTTGGAAAGTAGACACCCCAAGCTATTTGCTGAGAGGCATGGTGAGTATTTTACAGCTCTCATTTGTTTTTGAAAATGAAGAAAGAAAATAAATATTTTTTTTCAATTTTCAAAACTTTGTGACAAAAAGCGAGATCTGCAAAATACTCACCATACCTCTCAGCAAATAGCTTGGGGTGTCTACTTTCCAAAATTGGGTCATTTGGGGGGGTTTTGTGCCATCTGGGCATTCCATGGCCTCCGAAACTGTGATAGGCAGTGAGAAATGAAATAAAAAATTTACACCCTTAGAAAGCCTGAAGGCGGTGCTTGGTTTTGGGGTCCCGTACGCGGCTAGGCTCCCAAAAAGTCTCACACATGTGGTATCCCCGTACTCAGGAGAAGCAACAGAATGTATTTTGGGGTGCAATTCCACATATGCCCATGACATGTTTGAGCAATATATCATTTAGTGACAACTTTGTGCAAAAAAAACAAAAAAACAAAAAACATTATTTTTTCTGCAACTTGTGTCAACATATAAAATATTCCATGGACTCGACATGCCTCTCAGTATATAGCTTGGGGTGTCTACTTTCCAAAATGGTGTCATTTGGGGGGTTTTGAACTGTTCTGGCATTTTATACACAACATTAGGAAGCTTACATCCACTCTTCTAACCACTTGAAGACAAAGCCCTTTTTGACACTTTTTGTTTACATGAAAACATATTTTTTTTTTGCAAGAAAATTATGTTGAACCCCCAAACATTATATATATTTTTAAAGCAAAGGCCCTACAGATTAAAATGGTGGGTGTTGCATTTTTTTTTTCTACACAGTATTTGCGCAGCGATTTTTCAAACGCATTTTTTGGGGGAAAAATACACTTTTTTTAATTTTAATGCACTAAAACACACTATATTGCCCAAATGTTTGATGAAATAAAAAAGATGATCTTAGGCCGAGTACATAGATACCAAACACGACAAGCTTTAAAATTTCGCACAAACGCGCATTGGCGACAAACTACATACATTTTTAAATGCCTTTTAAAAGCCTTTACAGGTTACGCCGTTAGATTTACAGAGGAGGTCTACTGCTAAAATTACTGCCCTCGATCTGACCTTTGCGGTGATACCTCACATGCATGGTGCAATTGCTGTTTACATATGACGCCAGACCGACGCTTGCGTTCGCCATTGGGCAAGAGCAGGGCAGGACAGGGGTGCTTTTTTTTTTTTTTTCTTTTTTTATTATTAATTTTGCTTTTTTTTTTTTTTTTAAACTGTTGCTTCCATATTTTTTTTTTTTTTAATCATTTTTATTGTTATCTCAGGGAATGTAAATATCCCCTAGGATAGCAATAGGTAGTGACAGGTACTCTTTTTTTGAAAAAACTGGGGTCTATTGGACCCTAGATCTTTCCTCTGCCCTCAAAGCATCTGACCACACCAAGAACAGTGTGATAAAATGCTTTCCCAATTTTCCAATGGCGCTTTTTATATCCGGGAGGGGGGACATTCCCTCCCACTGCTTGTAAAAGCAGTCCAGAGGCTAATTAGCCACTAGGATTGCTTTTACATGAAAGCCGGCCGCTGGCTGAAAAGAATGATACCAAGATGATACCTAAACCCGCAGGCATCATTCTGGTATAAACATTCAAAGTCCAGCAACATACCAGTACGTTGCTGGTCCTTGTTGGACATGTATTGTAATCTTTTTTTTCATGCAGCCTGTTGGCTGAACGAAAAAAAAAGATTGATCGGTGGGTATGCCCACCATTAGAATACCGCCCTTCATCCACCCACTTCTAATGATGGGCATACATGCACCATTTATATATGCCGAAGCATGGGGGCATCTTCCCGCAAAAGTAATGCCGCGTACACATGGTCCGACTTTTCCACGGGCAAGCCTCCGTCGGAATTTCGACCGTATGTACGCGGCATTAGGAGCAAAATCGCTCCTCCGCTCCTCCGCCCCTGCTGCCCCAATGCTTCGGCATATATGCTTTTTTTTTTAACTGTGGTGGTGAAATCACCTCCTACAGCACTGGAGTCGCAGGGATCAGGCCTGTCTCTGCGATCGCTGCAGTTATGTGTGTTGTGTTTTGTAAGTGACAGTGATCGATCGATACTGCACTTGGGTGGCCTGGGCTGGACGGAGGGGCAAAACGCAGGTGCTAGCAGGTATCTGGGCTGATCCCACTAACACTGCGTTTTTGGGAACCCTAAACTGCTGGGGACGCTAGTATAGATCTGATCAGATATTGATCTGTTCAGATACTATACCACTAAGGGGGGTGTATGCTTCACACGTGGGTGTTAGCGTTACTGGCATTAACCTCACGTTGCCTGGGGTGTGACGCAGACCCTCTCTGACGCTAAAACCTAATTGATATCACCCGCCGGGCGATCAGGGGGTTAAACCTTTATTTGGTGATATATACGGCGGGTGCCCTGACACTATAAAAAGCAAACTAACTAACCAGCGTCACCGGTAACACTTATATGGTGATTACTGGTGAAAGGGTTAACTAGGGGCAATTAGGGGGTTAAAACCTTTATTAGGTAATATATGGGGGTACCTGACGCTATATAAAAACCTGACGGCGAACCTAAAAAAAAATTACTGGCTACCTATCGGCATCACCGACACTAAGACAGCGATCAGAAAAACGATCGCTTAGCGGCAGTGGTGATAGGGGGTGAAAGGGTTACCTGGGGGGTGATCAAGGGGGTTAAACCTTTATTAGATAATATATGGGGGTACCTGACGCTATAAAAACCTGCGGCGAACCTAAAAAAAAATACTGGCTACCGATCGGCATCACCGACACTAAGACAGCGATCAGAAAAACTATCGCTTAGCGACAGTGGTAATAGGGGGTGAAAGGGTTACCTGGGGGTCGATCAAGGGGGTAAAAACCTTTATTAGGTAATATATGGGGGTACCCGACGCTATAAAACCTGCGGCGAACCTAAAAAAAATTACTGGCTACCGATCGGCATCCCCAACGCTAAGACAGCGATCAGAAAAACGATCGCTTAGCGACAGTGGTGATAGGGGGTGAAAGGGTTACCTGGGGGCGATCAAGGGGGTTAAACCTTTGTTAGGTAATATATGGGGGTACCCGACGCTATAAAAACCTGCGGCGAACCTAAAAAAAATAACTGGCTACCGATCGGCATCACTGACGCTAAGACAGCGATCAGAAAAATGATCGCTTAGCGACGGCGGTGCTAGGGGGTGAAAGGGTTATCTGGGGGGCGATCAGGGGGTTAAACCTTTATTAGGGGGGGTTAGGGGGCTACACTGGACCTAAAACTAACTTTAGTGACACTTTTACAGTCACAAATGTCACTGATTGCAGTGATCAGTAAATAAATGGTCACTGCAATCAGTGACACTGTGACTGGGGGCTGGGGGGTGATCTGGGGTGTCTGGGGGGGGCGATTTATGTGCCTATGTGTCCTGGTGTCAGTGTAGTGTTTTGTGCACTAACCTGCATCTTCTCCTGTACGGCGCTCGGTATATGTGAGCGCCGCAGGAGAGATGACATCACTTCCTCTGCCTGTGTAAACATTACACAGGCAGGGAAGCTCTCTCATTCGCCGGGAGCGATCGAGAGGGGGTGGCCGGAATCGAACGGCTGTCCCCTCATCCCTGATCGCTCCCAAACGAATAACGGCCGCTCACTGTAAAGAAGGGGGGTCCGATCGGACACCTCAACTATACAAAGGCAGTCGCGTAGATATACGTGATTCTGCCTGGCGGTGCCATTCTGCCGACGTATTTTTACAGTGGGTGGTCGTTAAGTGGTTAAATATGCATGTTATACATGTTTGCATGAAGATACATGATTGCATAAAGATTCATGTTTAGACATGTTTGTATAGATATACATGGTTTTACATGAACGCATAAAGATGCATGTTTATACATGGTTGCATAAAGATACATGGTTGCATAAAGATACACGGTTGCTTAAATATACATGGTTATACATGATCGCATACAGATACAGGGTTGCATAAAGATACATGGTTGCATAAAGATGCATGTTTATACATGTCTGCATAGATACGTGTTGCGTAATGTTACATAAACACGTTTCATAAACGCATGCTTGCTTATTGCGTAAATGCTTGTTTCCATGGGCACATGAATGTGTGTTTACAGAGATGCACGCTTTCATATTTTGCTTAAATGCATAGTTGCACATGCTTCCATAAACGCATGCTTCCATAGATGCATATTGCTTAAACACATGCTAGCATGTTTTCATTTGTACCGCATACGTATGTTTATTTACATTAAGCTGTATACATATGTACTTGTTTTCCTGGGATTACATACATATGTGCTTATTTGCATAGGACTACATGCATATGGGCTTATTGGCCTGGGGCTACATGCATAGGTACTTGCATACCTAAGGCTTGCATAGAGGTAAACCAACATTGTTTTTGGCCTGCATCCTTGGAGGACTGTATATTAGGTTGGCTAATATAGTTGCTGCATTATTTCCTTATTATACCAGTAAAATGGTTCTGAATTAGAGGCAGACGGGGGAGGCAGAGGCACCGCTCTCAGGTTCAGGGATATGGTGGTGTCCACATCTCCCGATGGGCAGTGGTGTTGGGTGCATCTGAGCCACTGTGGTGTTTGGCATTGCAGAGTTTCCTGTCGCATACATTTTTCATCAGACTGTGGCCGCATCACCTTGATCATGCATGATCTCGGTTGATCGAAGCCTAAGCAGGATCAAGCCTGGTTAGTATATAGATGGGAGACTGCCCGGGAATACCAGATGCTGTAAGCTTTCCCCACCGGGGTGAGGGAGGCATCTGAGGCTGCTGTGTTTTGAGAGTATCTCAGGCCAGAAAATCTTAGGGCAGTGTCTGAGGTGGTTTTTTCCATCTTTAGCTGGCAGAAACCTGGTAGGTTAAGTGCACCCCTTGGGACTGTCCTGGGTCTGTCACAGAGTCGTCAGTCTTTTGCCTTGCATTTGCTCTTGGAGAAGAAGTTATGGGCTCATTATTGTGAGACAATTTTTAAATGGTAGCAGTTTCAAAGCCAAATAGGGATATAAGGTCTATTTTAAGATCTCAAGCCGCTGAACATCCTTCTGGTTCAGATAGGCTAGACTGTTCAGTGATGACCTCTCTGCAAAAGGTAGATTTCGGGGTTCATAATCATCTGTAAACGCACATCTTCATGTGGCGGTTTGTTTCCCGGCTCATCAAAGATTTCTGTAATTGCAGTGGAAAAGCCTTTTTTTTTTGGTGAATCTTCCCTTTGGGTTGGTCCACAGCTCCAGAGGTTTCACAAAGCGTCTAGCCCCAGTGCTGGGCTTGCTGAAGACACTTTAATACCCATTACCTCAATAATCTTTGCTCAGGAAGCAGTCGATTCCAGGGGTTCCTTCGATATATTTCTACAGGAGGAAGCTGTGTTTAGGTCAAAGTATGTTCCCTACATACAGCCCTACTCCAGGTCTTGGTAGATGTTCATTCTCTCTGTCTGGAACTTGAAGATCCAGGCATCGCATTGCTGGAAAGCTCTGTTTTCGGGGTGTTGAGCAAAAATTGGGGGTTGATATTCTTCCTTTTCAGGAATTTGGAAAATAACCACTGATGCCAGTCTCTCTAAGTTGATTTGAGGCTGGCTACAGTTCAGTGGGCTCAGTCTCCACAGGAGAGAATACGGTCCAATAGATTGGAATTTTTGGCCAATGCGCCTTTCTCTGGTTTATGGGGCAAACCAGTTGTAGGTTCAACCCACAAATGTCTCTGCAGGCATATATATCAACCACCAGGGTGGCACCAAAGGTCATGCGACTCAGGGTGGTGAACCACATTCTGTCTGGGACAGTACAAGTGCTGTCTCTATCGCCAATACATATTACAGGTATAGGTGGGTGGCAGGGGGAACTCTGCAGGGGAATCTATTAGATTCCAAGTTCTACAGCAGTTTGGGACAGGTGTGTCCGGGAGAAGAGTCCCACTGCAAATAGGGGTACATGTACTGGTAACGCCTTAAAGCGGAGCTCCACCCTAAAGTGGAACTTGCGCTCATCGGAACCCTCCCCCCCCTCCGGTGTCACATTTGGCACCTTTCAGGAGGGAGGGGGTGCAGATACCTGTCTAAGGCAGGTATTTGCACCCACTTCCGGGAGTCCTCTCTGCGGGTAGTGCGTCACTTCCCGTAGAATGCCCGTTGTGTTCTGGGAAACACACGGCTCCCAGAACACAACGGTGACCAGTGAGGACGGCGCTGCGAGACTCGTGCATGCGCCGTAGGGAACCGGGCAGTGAAGCCGGAACTTCCTGGTTCCCTCACCGTGGATGGCGGTGGGGGCAGAAGATAGACGAGCGATTGCTTGTTTTCTGCTGCAGATGTCGCTGGACTCCAGGACAGGTAAGTGTCCATATATTAAAAGTCAGCAGCTGCAGTATGTGTAGCTGCTGACTTTTAATATTTTTTTAACGGCGGAGCTCCACTTTAAGGTATGGTTCTCCCTTATTTGACGTTTTTTTTCCCTGTTTTGGATTCTGCCACATCTTTTGCGAAGAATACGTGAGGTGGTAACACTGATATTAGTGCTGGCCGAATTAGCCCAGGGGGGCTTGGTACACTGACATTGCGAGTCTTGCGGAGGTTGCTCCTTGGACACTCCTAGTTCAGCGGGACCTGTTTGTCTTGAGTTCTGTATCTCAGCACTGTTGAGCCCCTGGAAGCCAGCTTCGGGAAACTTCTTCAATTACAGGACTTGAGAATATTTTTTTGCCTGGGGTGAAGCCAGGAGGTGGCACACGCAAAAATATGTAAGTGGGAGATTTTCTTTTTTCTTTCTAAAATCGGTAGAGGAAAGGAGTTTGGCCTTAAGTACCATTAAGGGTGTGAGGGGGTTAGCTCGGCAGCGGGTGTGTGTGACCCCCGGGATGGGCTCCCCACCCAAAAACAGGCCCAGCAGACGGAGGTTGTGGTTTTCAAAATCAAAAAGGTGCGGTTTATTTTCTATTTACAGTGACAAAAACACAGCAAGGCAAAAAAAAACATAAACAAAATAAATCCTGGTCAACTTGACCTCTGACTAAACATACAGGTTTCCTAACTAACAACTGGGATCAGCCTAGTGCTGTCCTAGTCCCTAAGTCCCTGGTTTTAAATGTCCAAGCAAATATATAGCCACACAGGCTTTCTCTCACCGCACAGGGGTTCACTCTCCCTAGACAGTCCACACAGGTCTGCTTCCGGGCATGAGCTAACATCTAATGAATCTGGGAGTTTTTTATAGAGGCCTAAATGAGCTGACAAGCTTCAGCTGGCCTCATCAACTCCCTGTCTGCACGACGCCCAGCACTCTCCCTAGAGGTATGAGTCATCCATGAGCCCACTAGTCTCAGCTGGGCTTATACAACTCTCCACCTAGCTGTATAAGTCGGCGTAAAGCCTGAATCTGGGCGAAATATATCTACCCCCCTGGATGCAACCAGGTGACTTTACCTTCCTGCTGTCACATACCCCCCCCTCTTGTTTTAACCTCGGGGTTGGAACACCAGCAATCAGGCATTCATGTACTCGAGACAAAGCATCCACATTCCCCATTTGAACGCCAGGGCGATGCTTCACTGTGAAGTTGAATTCCTGGAGGGCCAGGAACCACCTATTCACTCTTCTATTTGTTTCCTTGTTTTGAGCCATCCACTTTAACGGAGCGTGATCCGTAACCATGTCAAAGTGCCTACCTAGCAGGTAGTACCGAAGGGAATCTAGAGCCCACTTCACAGCTAAACACTCCTTTTCAACGGTGGCGTAATTTACCTCATGGGACTTCAACTTCCTGCTGAGGTAAATGACTGGGTGCTCTTCCCCGTTCCAGACCTGGGACAATACTGCTCCTAACCCCACATCTGACGCATCACTTTGTACGACAAAGTCTCTAGAGAAGTCGGGTGAGTACAACACTGGCTGGCTACATAAGGCTTGTTTCAAGAATTGGAATGCTGCCTCAGCCTCGGGGGTCCATTTAATCATGACCGACCCTTTCCCCTTCGTCAGGTTGGTTAGGGGCACAGCCTTAGAAGCAAAGTGGGGAATGAATCGCCGATAATACCCAGCGATTCCCAGAAAGGCTCGTACCTGCTTCTTGCTGTTGGGACGTGGCCAACTCTGGATGGCCTCGACTTTGTTGAGTTGGGGTTTTATTACTCCCCTCCCAATGGTGTACCCAAGATATTTGGCCTCCTCCTGCCCAATGGTACACTTCTTGGGGTTAGCCGTAAACCCTGCTTCCCGAACAGAGTCCAGGACTGCTTGCACTTTTGGCAGATGTGAGGCCCAATCTGTGCTATGGACAATTATGTCATCCAGGTAAGCCGCAGCATACTTCCGATGGGGCCTCAGCATCTGGTCCATTTTCCGCTGGAATGTGGCCGGCGCATTCTGTAACCCGAACGGCATTCTTTTATATTGGAACGCCCCGTCTGGGGTTACAAATGCGGTTTTCTCTTTGGCCGACTTGGCCAGGGGGATTTGCCAATACCCTTTTGTGAGGTCAAGAGTCGTCATGTATCGGGCTGTTCCCAGCCGGTCGATCAACTCATCTATACGTGGCATGGGGTAGGTGTCAAATTTTGTAACTTTGTTCAACTGACGAAAATCGTTACAAAATCGCCAGCTCCCATCCGGTTTAGGCACCAACACAATGGGACTAGACCAATCACTTTGGGACTCCTCTATCACCCCTAAGTTCAGCATTTTCTGTACTTCCTCCCGTATTGCCTCCCGTCGGGCCTCTGGGATCCGATAGGGTTTTAACTTCACCCTTTCACCGGGCGGGGTAATAATGTCATGCTCTACCCCAGATGTTTGTCCCGGCAGCTCAGAGAATACCTCCTTGTTGCGAAGCACAAACTCCTTAACCTCCTGTTGTTGGGGTTGTGACAAGGTGGCTGCGATTCCAACCTCAGGAATCACGCAACCAGTTTGAGCTGGTGACCAAGTGTCTGCGACTAGGGACTCTCTATCCCTCCAGGCTTTCAACAGATTAACGTGATAGATCTGTTCGGGCTTTCGCCTTCCTGGTTGTCTGACCTTGTAATTCACTTCGCTCACTTTTTCCATTATCTCGTAGGGGCCTTGCCATTTGGCAAGGAATTTACTTTCAACCGTAGGGACAAGTACCAATATCCTATCCCCCGGGGAAAAGGTACGGGTCTTGGCTCCACGGTTGTACACTCTCTGCTGTGCCAACTGCGCTTGGGCCAAATGTTCCTTCACGATGGGCATTACCTGTGCAATTCGATCTTGCATCAGGGCGACATGCTCAATCACACTCCTGTGGGGAGAACTCTCACTTTCCCAAGTTTCCTTGGCAATATCCAACAGCCCTCTTGGGTGTCTCCCATACAGTAACTCAAAGGGGGAGAATCCCGTAGAGGATTGGGGCACCTCCCTAATAGCAAACATCAAATAAGGAAGTAGACAGTCCCAATCCCTTCCATCTCTATCCACCACTTTCTTCAACATTTGTTTTAGGGTTTTGTTGAATCTTTCAACCAGCCCATCGGTTTGGGGGTGATACACAGATGTACGCAATTGCGTCACTTTGAACAATTTACACAGCTCTTTCATAACCCGGGACATAAAGGGTGTACCTTGGTCCGTAAGCAGTTCTTTACAAATACCCACCCGGCTAAAAACAAGAGATAGCTCTTTGGCTATGGTTTTGGCCGAGGTATTTCTGAGAGGGATCGCTTCTGGATAACGGGTGGCATAGTCCATTATAACCAATATGTACTGGTGCCCCCTAGCGGACTTGATTATAGGACCTACCAAATCCATTGCGATTCTCTCAAACGGGACCTCAATGATGGGTAGAGGGACCAGCGGGCTACGGAAATGTGGCATCGGGGCCGACCTCTGACACACAGGGCAGGAGGAACAATAATTTTCTATGTCCTTCATCACCCCAGGCCAATAGAATCTCTGTAATACCCTCTCTCGGGTTTTCTCTGTCCCCAGATGACCTCCAAGAATGTGCCCATGGGCCAACTCCAACACCAACTTCCTGTAAGGTTTGGGCACCACAAGCTGCTCAACGGTTTCTTCTGCCCTTTTTGCCACCCGATACAGTAGGTCCTTCTCTACGCTGAAGTATGGGTAAGTGCCGGTATTATCTGGGTTCACTAACTCGCCATCTATTTTCACTACGTTTTCCCGTGCCTTTATTAGGGCGGGGTCTTTCAACTGTTCTGTGGCAAAGTTTTCCCTGTGAACCTCAAGATCAGAAAACTCCACAGACGGTAGGTTTTCGTCTGAGGAGGTGGGCTCCTCTCCAGTTTCTTGAGTCTCCCCTGCCAATACTGACAAGGGAAATTCCGGAGAGTCCTCACCACTCTCAGGGGAGTTCTGGCTATCACATTCCTGGTACATAGGGGCACCAGTGGGGGGCTCAGGATCATCCCACAGTTCCCAGAACTTCGGAAAATCCCTTCCCACAATGGCGTCATGCGGTAACTGAGATACTAAGCCCACTGGATGAGAGAGGGTACCTTTGGGGGTCTCGAAACACACTGTAGTCACTGGATACTCTCGGGTGTCCCCATGCACACAAATAACGGCTACCTTGCTATTCCCAGAGACCTCTGTTTTAACTAACTCAGCCTTTATCAGGGTCACAAGGCTACCTGAATCCAGCAATACCACAACATTTCTACCATTAATACACATTTTGCATAAATGTTTCTCAGTTCCCCGAATGGCAGTGCATGCGACTGTCGCACACAGCGACTGACGTCTGCCCGTCAGAAAGTCACACTGCATGGGTTCCTCCACAACCGGGCAATTTGCTGCAATATGTCCCGCTTGCCGGCAGCGGTAGCAAACGATCCTTCTTGCGGCCTCTTGAGCCGCTGATTTCCCAGGCTGTTCTCGCCAAACTTGGGGTAGAGCTCCCACCCTCTCACTCTCTCCACCCTCACCCCTTGGAATCCTCTTATCCGCCCCTGGGGATGGTCTGGTCTTAGGGTGGAAAGTCCGAGTGTCTCTGGAAGAGGCCGTCAGGTTCTCTGTAGCCAAGTATTTCTCCACACGATCCACAAGACCATCGGCCGTCTCTGGGTCTCCATGGCTTACCCACTTTTGGATGGCAGTAGGAAGAGCTCTCAAAAACCGATCCATTACAACACGTTCCACAATCTTTGGTGCGGACAAAGTCTCTGGCTGTAGCCACTTTCTGCTCAGGTGAATGAGATCATACATTTGAGACCTGGGGGGTTTTCCAAGCTGGAAAGTCCAGTTATGCACACGCTGAGCCCGGACAGCCAGGGTGACACCCAGCCTTGCCAATATTTCAGCTTTTAGCATCACATAGTCTTTTGCTTGGTTAGGCTCTAGGTCATAGTAAGCTTTCTGCGATTCACCAGTTAACAGAGGAGCCACTAGTCCAGCCCACTGCTCCTCAGGCCACTTTTCTCTTTCAGCGGTCCTTTCAAATGTGGTCAAAAATACCTCTGGATCATCCTCTCCAGTCATTTTTGTCAATAAACGACTCACCCCAAAGGACGCGGTATTAGTGGGACGGCTTTCCTCACTGGTCTGCGGACGTTGCTGCATTACTGCTTCCATCTGTTGTTGTAGTCTCTGCTCTTGCTTCTGCAACAGGTCTATGAAGCGGGCCTCAGATTGCTGTTGGGCTTGTTGCTGAGCCTCCAGACTCTGTTGTAAAGTTGCAAGGCTCTGTTGATGAGCTTGCTGCTGGGCTGCAAGGCTCCTTTGCAAACCTGCATTTGTCTGCTGTTGATTGGCATTTGCTAGAGCCAGCTGTTTCAGTATCTCCTCCATGCTGGTTTAAAAAAAAAACTGCCACTGGTTCTCCACCAACTGTGAGGGGGTTAGCTCGGCAGCGGGTGTGTGTGACCCCCGGGATGGGCTCCCCACCCAAAAACAGGCCCAGCAGACGGAGGTTGTGGTTTTCAAAATCAAAAAGGTGCGGTTTATTTTCTATTTACAGTGACAAAAACACAGCAAGGCAAAAAAAAACATAAACAAAATAAATCCTGGTCAACTTGACCTCTGACTAAACATACAGGTTTCCTAACTAACAACTGGGATCAGCCTAGTGCTGTCCTAGTCCCTAAGTCCCTGGTTTTAAATGTCCAAGCAAATATATAGCCACACAGGCTTTCTCTCACCGCACAGGGGTTCACTCTCCCTAGACAGTCCACACAGGTCTGCTTCCGGGCATGAGCTAACATCTAATGAATCTGGGAGTTTTTTATAGAGGCCTAAATGAGCTGACAAGCTTCAGCTGGCCTCATCAACTCCCTGTCTGCACGACGCCCAGCACTCTCCCTAGAGGTATGAGTCATCCATGAGCCCACTAGTCTCAGCTGGGCTTATACAACTCTCCACCTAGCTGTATAAGTCGGCGTAAAGCCTGAATCTGGGCGAAATATATCTACCCCCCTGGATGCAACCAGGTGACTTTACCTTCCTGCTGTCACAAGGGTCATAGTTCGTCCCTATCCATTTTTTTTTCCAGGGGCGGTTTTCTCACTCCTCGTTTCATACCTCATACAGCATGTAACTTGGACAGTCCCGCCTGACGGGTCATTCTTGTGTCCTTGGGACTTGATTTTAATCTCAACTGTCCTTGCAGAGGCTACTTTTTGAGCCAATCTGGGGATTCTGTTGGTCCTTTTATCTCGGAAGGTGGCTTCTTTGGTTGCTATCACTTCACTAAGTAGTGTCAGAGTTGGGACTCTTTCATGACAGGAGCCGTTCTTGGTCTTGCATCATAAGGTGATGCGTCCTCATCCACTTTTATTGCTTAAAGTGATTTCTAGTTTTTACTTGAACCAGGACAGTGTCTTGCCTTTTTATTTTTCTCCTAATCCACAGTCGGCAGGATAAAGATTGCTACCTACTCTAGAGATATTTCAAGCGCTCAGGGTGTAGACAAACCAGGATTCCTGACTTGTGCCGACAACTCAAGTAGTCGGCACACAAGTCAGGAATCCTGTTTTGTGCTGCCAGAAGAACCCAGAAAGGGCAGAGGGCATCCAGGTAGAATATTTAGCAGTAGATCTGCCAGTTTATCAATGATGACGACTATGGTTTAAATGGGCAAAACCCCATTACTCTTTCGTCCATGGACCGACACAGCCTCTCTATTGACAAAGTGGGTATTATCCGCTAATTAGGAGTGACTAGGCAGAAAACGTGTAAAAAGTATTGCATCACACCTTCTACAGTACCGCCCAGGGGGCGGACCCTCCGGGTATATCACCTCAGTCTGCATCTCGCAGATCAGTTTTTTTCTGTCTAGCAAGGAGTAGGACATGGCTCCCTTCGGGCCCATTGGTTTGGGGGAAAAATATATCTTTTTATTTGCTACATTTTTTGTTTCCTGCGATCTTCGATCAACTGCCGACTGGGTGACAGGCTGGATCCTCGATCCTTGTAGTCTCCCCAGTTTCGGCCATCGAGCGTGTGCCGACCCTAGCTACGCGCTGGGTTTTCCACGACATGCCCGTCGCTCCACGGGTGGCCGGTGAGCCTACGCTCCAGGGCCTGCATCGGATCGCTCAGCTTCGGCTGACCTTACGGCCGAGTCGCAGCAGCCTGGCCGGTGAGCTTACGCTCCAAGGCTTGCATCGGACCGCTCAGCTTCGGCTGACCTTACGGCCGAGTCGCAGCAGCCTGTCCGGTGAGTGTTGCACTCCAGGGCATACATATGATTGTCCCTTTGGGTCCAATCACAGCATGCCTGGCCAACAGTCACCTTCCGTGCGCGGATGATGATCTGTTTGGAATGTCTTCCAGCATGATACATGCAGGATAGGTAAGTAAACTCCCCTGCCTCGGCTGGGTGATTTGGCTGGACATTCCTGGAGAGATCAAGTAAGTGGTTGTGGCCCCTTTCTTCCCTCTCTCCCTGCCTTTCCCTCCTCCCTGGGCTTCTAGCTAAAGGTTGCTGGGTGCTGGGGGTCACCTAAGGGGTTCCACTGGAGCGGGGCTGGCTGTAACTAACATTTAAAAGAAATGTCATTTCTGCTTACCTGTGTGTGCTTCCTCCTCCATGCTGTCCACGGCCATTTTGTGGTGGTCCATGCCAAGTTCGGCCTCTAGTGACTGCCCGGCAGCCATCTTCCTGTGGTTTCGGCACCATTTTTTTGTAGTTCTACACCCACTGGCCTCTATCGACTGATCGGCGGCCATGTTTGTTATGATCCACGCTGTAGGTAGAGATTGCCGTTCGGCGGCCATCTTTTTGTGGTCTACGGCTGCTTTGGCCTCTATTCTTAGAGCCCACACTATCTTCCATACAGACGTTTTGGCGGCCATTTTGCGAGAGTCTCCGGCCTCTAGGGTGCATTACACTGGCGCGATAGATTCACACAGGAAGCACTGATAAAAGAAGCAGACTGACACCGCAGCAGTGGGACAGCATCACAGGCGCAGCACACTGCAGCATAGCAGTACCGGTCCAGGGTGGTGAGTCCTCTGGGTGATCCAGCATCTCTGCAGCACAGGAGGGTGGCCTATTGATATCTTGCCTGGAGCCCTGTGGGTGTCAGCGTGTGGTCAGCATGGCATCTGAGCCAGATGTCTTCTCCCCTGAAACACCAGATTTAGCAGCTGGTGCCCCTGAGGTGTCTATGAACGCTATGACGGCAATCCTAGAGGCGTTTGCTGCCAGGGTGGAAGCAGCACACGGGAATACAGGGGGCAGTAAACACCCCCGTCCCCTGCAATCTTCTGGGGCTAATTCTGATGCAGAACCAGGTCCAGCTACGGCTCAGGGCCCAGATTCTGACGCATCAGAGACTGCAGACCGGAAAGTGAGGAGGAGTCCAGGTCAGTACACGAGACGGCTTTGGTATCTGACCTTATTACTGCAGTGCGGGATACGCTAAAGTTGGAAAATACTGCAGAAGCAGCAGAGACTCCGGTCCACTTTGGGTTTCATAAACCTGCCTGCACTGCTAAGGTGTTCCCTTGTGTGTCTTATTTTTATAAACTCTTACACAAGGAATGGGAGAACCCACTGAGGGTCTTTACAGCCCCAAAGAGGTTTGCAGTACGGTACCCCTTTGAGGAGAGTTTTCTGAAGAAATGGACCTATAGTGGACCCTCCGGTGTCCAGACTTAATAGAGCCACCACAATTCCAGTAGAAGGGGCTCCTGTTTTCAAGGACCCTGTGGATAAGAAGGCTGAAGCACTCGCTTGCTACCTCTACTCAGTGGTAGGCTCGGCAGTACGCCCGGCATTGGCGGGGGCCCTAGTGTCTCAGACACTTACTGAATGGGCAAGGTTGCTACTCCAGGGGTTAAGGAGCGAGATGCTCCTCCTGATGAGATAACTTTGGCCGGCCAGTTGGTCCAGGGCCTCAAGTTTGTCTGCAAGTCAGACATGGATACTATTCCCCTGCTGTCAAAAGCTTTGGTTTATGCAGTAGCAATACGCCGCCTGATCTGGCTAAAGGGCTGGTCTGCGGACCAGACCTCCAAGAAAGCCCTGTTGGATCTGCCTTTCAAGGGCGACAGACTTTTTGGGGCCTCTATGGATGACATCATTAAGGATGCCAGAGGAGGTAAAAGCACTTGCTTCCTCAAACTAGCAAGGGTAGGGGCCACGCCAAGGGCAAGGGCCCTCCTTTACTGCATGCAAGCGTTTTTTTCATCCTCTAGGGCGTCAGGGAAAAGACCCCAGGCCGACAAGGCACCTGCCCAAGGACAAAAGCGTCCTTGGTCCCGCAGATCCAACAAGCCTGCGGAAAAATCTGCGTCCGCATGAAGGTCCGCCCCCACCCAGCTCTCGGGTGGGGGGACGTCTTCGCAAATTCGCAACTCAGTGGACAGCTCTAGTCTCCGACAGGTGGGTTTGCGAAGTAATCTCCTCAGGCTACAAGATAGAATTTCTATCTTGTCCACCGGACAGATTAGTCACCTCCAAGCTCCAGCTACTACCGACCTGTCGGGAGGCCCTGTATGGGGCGGTCCAGGGTCTACTGGAATGCGGGGTAGTTATTCCAGTTCCAGAACAGGAACGGGGTCAGGGTTTTTACTCAAATCTGTTCATTGTGCCGAAGAAGGAGGGGGTTCGTCCAATCTTGTATCTCAGAGCCCTCAATTGCTTTGTGAAGGTACAAAGATTTCGGATGGAGTCGGTTCGATCTGTAGTCACGGCTCTCCATCCGGGGGACTTTCTGGCCTCCTTGGACATCAAGGACGCATACCTGCATGTCCCCATATACTCCAGACACCAGTAGTTTCTGCGATTTGCTATCGGGAAGAACCACTACCAGTTTGTGGCCCTCCCGTTTGGCATTGCCTCAGCACCCAGGACGTTCACCAAGGTGCTCGATCCGATTCTGTCACTTTTAAGACAGCGGGGTATCGCTATCATGGGCTACTTGGACGACCTTCTGCTGAAGGCCCCTTCAAGCTCAGAATTAGAGGAAAGCGTGTCCATTACCTGTCAGACTCTCCGAGACTGGTTGGATACTAAACACGCAAAGGTCAGTATTGGTGCCCACTCAACGCCTAGTGTACCTGGGGTTGATTCTGGATTCCTCAGAGGCAAAGGTATTCCTCCCTGTGGAGAAGTTGCAGACCCTCCGGGCTGCAGTATGGCAGCTGACTTCCAGGAATTGGTCGTCACACCGTTTTTGCATGCGAGTGTTAGGCCTCATGGTAGCCTCCTTCGAGGCGGTCCCATATGCCAATACCACACTCAAGTGTTACAGAAGGAAGTTCTGTCCAGATGGAACAGATGTCCTTCATCTCTGGATTATCAAATCCGAGTGAGCCACCTAGTCAGGAGATCCCTGGTATGGTGGCTGACAGCACCGGCTCTAATGGCCGGGAAGTCATTTCTTCCGGTTTACTGGATAGTGATCACGACGGACGCCAGCCTTACAGGTTGGGGGGGAGTCTGGGGTGTTCAGTCGGTGCAAGGTCGCTGGACCCCAGAGGAAGCCCTCCTGCCGATCAATGTCCTGAAAATCCGGGCGATCAGGCTGTGCCTCTTCAAATGGTCTGAGGCTGCAAGGGCGTCCTGTCAGGATCCAGTCAGACAACGTCACAGCAGTGGCATATGTCAATCAGCAAGGAGGAACAAGAAGCTCAGCTGCAGCATCGGAGGTCGCTCGCATCCTGAAGTGGCAGAGAGGAGCGTACCGGCACTGTCGGCCATGTACATTCCGGGTGTGGAAAACTGGCAGGCGGACTACCTGAGCCGCCAGATGCTGGACCAGGGAGAATGGTCCTTACACCCGGAGGTGTTCCAACTCCTCTGCCAAAGATGGGGCACACCAGACGTAAATCTTCTGGCTTCCCGACTCAATCGGAAGGTATTGAGGTTTGTGGCCCGGTCAAGAGACCCATGGGCAGACGCAACGGACGCGTTGGTGGCATCGTGGGGTCAGTATCGGCTAATCTATGCCTTCCCTCCCTTAAGGCTTCTTCCTCTTCTGCTCTGCAGAGTGGAGGCAGAGGGAATTCCAATGATCCTAATCGCTCCAGATTGGCCTCAGCGTCCTTGGTACGCCGATCTAGTATGTCTGGTAGCAGACGTCCCCTGGCGCCTACCACTACGGAAGGACCTGCTATCGCAAGGTCCCATACTCCATCCTGCTTTTACAGTCACTGGCTTTAACGGCATGGCTGTTGAGAACCAGGTACTGAGAGACTGGGGCCTATCAGATTCAGTAATCTCTACTATCAGAAGTGCTCAGAAACCGTCTTCTAGGAAGGTTTATCACCGCACTGGGAAGGCCTACATCTCCATGTGTGAGGAAATGAAATGGCATCCGCATTCTTATTTGGTTTCCAGAATCCTGCTGTTTTTACAGCATGGGATGGACCAAAGGCTTGCCTTAAGTATGATTAAGGGACAGATCTCTGCCGTGGCTGTCTTTTTCCAGCGACCCCTGGCGGCTCACTCTCTCGTGAGTACATTTGTGCACAGGGTTCGACATGTGGCCCCTCCGGTCCGTCCCCCGCTACCTCCGTGGGACTTGAACCTGGTCCTCTCGGTGCTTCAGAAGGCACCGTTTGAGAATATTAGAGATATTCCCCTGTTGAAACTTTCTCAGAAAGTGGTCTTTTTGGTGGCTGTTACGTCAGTTAGACGAGTTTCTGAGCTGGCAGCCTTGTCCTGCAAGGCTCCCTATTTGATTTTCCACAAGGATAAGGTGGTGCTGCGGCCGCAGCCTTCCTTTCTTCCGAAAGTCGTTTCGGCTTTTCATCTCAATGAAGACATTGTACTTCCATCCTTGTGTCCTCATCCGTCGAATCCTAAGGAGTCGGCGTTGCATTCCTTGGACGTTGTCCAAGCTTTGAGAGTATACCTATCTGCTACTTCCCTGTTCCGGAAGTCAGACTCACTGTTTGTTTCGGTGGCTGGTCCCAAGAAGGGCCAAGCAGTCTCGTCGGCCACCATCTCTAGGTGGATCCGACAGCTAGTAATCCAGGCTTGCGCCTTAAAGGGTCAAGCGCCCCCCTTTCCGGTCACGGCACATTCGACCAGGGCAATAGGCTTTCTGACATCAAGCGTCTGTTTCCCAATTATGTAAAGTGGCGACTTGGTCGTCCGCTCACACTTTCACAAAATTCTACAAAGTTGATGTAGGTGCATCTTCGGATGCCTCTTTCGGCCGCAAGGTTTTGCAAACGGCTGTTTAGAGTTGCAACTCCTCTGTTGGAGGAGTGCTGTTTTGTGTTTGGGGTGAAGTTTATTTTTATGCTGTTACCACCCCTCGTTTTTTCTCTGACACTGCTTTGGGACGTCCCACTTTGTCAATAGAGAGGCTGTGTCGGTCCATGGATGAAAGAGTAAATAGGATTTTTGTACTCATGTAAAATCCTTTTCTCTAAGTCCATGGACCGACACAGCACCCACCCCTCCTTTTTAAGTTTGTACTGATTTTTGACGAACTGATCTGCGAGATGCAGACTGAGGTGATATACCCGGAGGGTCCGCCCCCTGGGCGGTACTGTAGAAGGTGTGATGCAACACTTTTTACAAGTTTTCTGCCTAGTTACTCCTAATTAGCGGATAATACCCACTTTGTCAATAGAGAGGCTGTGTCGGTCCATGGACTCAGAGAAAAGGATTTTACGGTGAGTACAAAAATCCTATTTTTTTCTGGATAGAGATTCTCTACCAGGTGGGGGAGAGTATCTTGGGCCATCCATCATGGGGTGTCTGTGGCCCAGGTATACAAGACCCACCTCTACAGGATTTTTACCTGGTCGATTTCAATAATGTAAAAGATGCTGCCTTTGGCCGCAACGTATTACAAGTAGCATAGTAGGTCCTGATCTGGTGGCAGTTTCTATGATGGTGTCTCCCTCCCCTCAGGGGCATTGCTTTGGGACATCCCAGATAATAATTACTATAGCTGCTCTGTGTCCCGTGATGTACAATAAAGAAAGTTGGATTTTTCCTACAGCTTACCTGTAAAATCCTTTTCTTGGAGTACATCACGGGACACAGAGGTCCCTCCCCTCTTTTTGGGAATTGCTTGCTACAAAACTGATGTGCTTCCTGTGAAGGAGGGGTTATATAGGGGAGGACATTTTGTTTGATCTACCAGTGTCCATTCACCTATAGGTGGCGTATAACCCAGATAGTAATTACTATAGCTGCTCTGTGTACCGTGATGTACTCCAAGAAAAGGATTTTACAGGAAAGCTGTAGGAAAAATCCTATTTTCTTACATTCTGCTATAAAACAAATCCAATAAAAAAAATAGTTTTTTTCATCAGTTTAGACCAATACCGGTATTTATTGAAAGGTGCATTTTCACCTTTAACCACTTGTCCACCGCCCACTGTCAATTGACGGCGGGCGGAGGATACTCTCGTTCTGGGAGGACGTCATATGACGTCCTCCCTTTAAAACGAGCTAGAAGGCGCGCGCGCCCGCCGCGTTCACAAGGCCCTGGTGCGCGTGCCCGGCGGCCGCGATTGCCCGGGAAACGAGCAGGAAAGTGGGTCTCTGTGTGTAAACACAGAGATCCACGTCCTGTGAGGGAGAGGGGACCGATGGTGTGTCCCTTGTACATAGGGACAACCATCGGTCACCTCCCCCAGTCAGTCCCCTCCCCCCACAGTAAGAACACATTGAGGGAACATATTTAACCCCTTCCCGCCCCCTAGTGGTTAACCCCTTCCCTGCCAATCACATTTATACAGTAATCAATGCATTTTTATAGCAGGGATCGCTGTATAAACGTGAATGGTCCCAAAAATGTGTCAAAAGTGTCCGATGTGTCCGCCGCAATATCGCAGTCACAATAAAAAATCGCAGATCGCCGCCATTACTAATAAAAAAAATAAAAAAATAAAAATGCTATAAATCTATCCCCTATTTTGTACACGCTATAACTTTTGCGCAAACCAATCAATACGCGCTTATTGCGATTTTTTTTTTTTTTTTTTTTTTTTTTTTTTTTTATACCAAAAATATGTAGAAGAATACGTATCGGCCTAAACTGAGGAAAATTTTATTTAAAAAAAAAAAAAAAAAGGGTATTTATTATAGCAAAAAGTAAAAAATAGTGTTTTTTTTTCCAAACTGGACGCTCTTCTTTTGTTTATAGCGCAAAAAATAAAAACCGCAGAGGTGATCAAATACCACCAAAAGAAAGCTCTATTTGTGGGAAAAAAAGGACACAAATTTTGTTTGGGAGTCACGTCGCACGACCGCGCAATTGTCATTCAAAGTGTGACAGCGCTGAAAGCTGAAAAATGGCTTGGGCAGGAAGGGGGTTTTCGTGCACAGTAGGGAGGTGGTTAAACACCTCCGGACCGCCGCACGACTATATACGTCTTAAAAATAGGAACTACAGGCTTTTAATTTGTTTCCTATTCACCTACTATTCGGTATATCATATTATATACACTGCTCAAAAAAATTAAAGAAACACTTTTGAATCAGAACTCCTGGGAACTCCTGGGATATTGATCTGGTCAAAGCAGTTTCAGCTGCTTTGCTGTTAATTGAAATTAACAACAGGTGCACTAGATGGGCAACAATGAGATGACCTCCAAAACAGGAATGTTTTTTCATGTGGATGTGTCTGACATTTTTTTCCCTACTCATCTTTTCTGACTGTTTTTCACTAGTTTTGCATTTGGCTAGGGTCAGTGTCACTACTGGTAGCACGAGGCGATACTTGGACTCTATAAAGGTTGCACAGGCAGTCCAACTCCTCCAGGATGGCATATCAATACGTGTCATTGCCAGAAGGTTTGCAGTGTCTCCCAGCACAGTCTCAAGAGCATGGAGGAGATTCCAGGAGACAGACAGTTACTCTAGGAGAGCTGGACAGAGTCGTAGAAGGTCCTTCACCCATCAGCAGGACCAGTATCTTCTCCTTTGTGCAAGGAGGAACAGGATGAGCACTGCCAGAGCCCTACAAAATGACCTCCAGCAGGCCACTGGTGTAAATGTCTCTGCCCAAACTATCAGAAACAGACTTCATGGGGGTGGCCTGAGGGCCCAGCGTCCTCTAGTGTGCTCTGTGCTCACTGCCGAACACTGTGGAGCTCAATTGGCGTTTTCCATTGAACACCAGAATTGGCAGGTCCGCCACTGGTGCCCCATGCTTTTCACAGATGAGAGCAGGTTCACCCTGAGCATATGTGACAGCCGTAAAAGGGTCTGGAGAAGCCGCAGAGAACTTTATGCTGCCTGTAACATCGTTCAGCATGACCGGTTTGGTGGTGGGTCACTGATGGTCTGGGGAGGCATATCCATGGAGGGACGCACAGACCTCTACACCCTCACTGCCATTAGGTATCGGGATTTTTGGACCCATTGTCAGACCCTACTCTGGTGCAGTGGGTTCTGGGTTCCTCCTGGTGCACGACAATGCCCGGCCTCATGTGGCGGGAGCATGCAGCCAGTTTCTGGATGGCCCCCACGCTCACCTGACCTAAATCCAAAAGAACACCTCTGGGACATTATGTTTCGGTCCATCCGGTGCCGCCAGGTTGCACCTCAGTCTGTTCAGGAGCTCAGTGATGCTCTGGTCCAGATCTGGGGGGAAATACCCCAGGACACCATCCGTCGTCTCATTAGGAGCATGCCCTGATGTTGTCAGGCATGCATACAAGCACTTGGGGGCCATACAAACTACTGAGGACCATTTTGAGTTGTTGCAATGAAATTTCAGAAAAATGGACTAGCTTGCTGCATCATTTTTTGATTTTGATTTTCGGGGTGTCTTTGAATTCAGCCATCAATGATGTGCCATCCTTTCATTCCTAACACATTACCCAGTCCATATCAGTATAGATATCAGCATGATATTTTGCCCCATTGAGATCTGATGTGTTTTCAAAGTGTTCCTTTAATTTTTTTGAGCAGTATATAATATAATTTCCCAAATAGTACGTGAATAGGAAACAAATTTAAAAGCCTGTAGTTGCTCTTTTTTTAAGGTTGACTCACTGCTGCTTTTGCTTTCATAAATCTTTAACCCTGAAGTGCTTCCAGGCTTCATAACTGGAGAGTGTGTGTGTGTGTGTGTGTGTGAGACAGTCGGTGTCTCTTCTCTTGTGTAATGTTGTTGTGTACCTGTCAGATGAAGGAGCAGATACCGGTCCTGCTGATGGGTTAAGGAACTTCTACGGCTCTGTCCAGCTCTCCTAGAGTAACTGCCTGTCTCCTAGAATCTCGTCCATGCTCTTAAGACTGTGCTGGGAGACACTGCAAACCTTCTGGCAATGACACGTATTGATGTGCCATCCTGGAGGAGTTGGACTGCCTGTGCAACCTTTATAGGGTCCAAGTATCGCCTCGTGCTACCAGTAGTGACACTGACCCTAGCCAAATGCAAAACTAGTGAAAAACAGTCAAAAAAGATGAGTGGGGAAAAAAATATCAGACACCTCCACCTGAAAAAACATTCCTGTTTTGGAGGTCGTCTCATTGTTGCCCATCTAGTGCACCTGTTGTTAATTTCAATGAACAGCAAAGCAGCTGAAACTGATCAACAACCCCATCAATATTCCAGGTGTTCTGATTCAAAAGTGTTCCTTTAATTTTTTGAGCAGTGTATTTTTTACTTAACCACTTCTCTACTGTGCACGAAAACCCCCTTCCTGCCCAAGCCATTTTTCAGCTTTCAGCGCTGTCACATTTTGAATGACAATTGCGCGGTCGTGCGACGTGGCTCCCAAACGAAATTTGTGTCCTTTTTTTTCCCACAAATAGAACTTTCTTTTGGTGGTATTTGATCACCTCTGCGGTTTTTATTTTTTGCGCTATAAACAAAGGAAGAGCGTCCAGTTTGGAAAAAAAAACACTTTTTTACTTTTTGCTATAATAAATACCCATTTTTTTTTTTTAATAAAATTTTCCTCAGTTTAGGCCGATACGTATTCTTCTACATATTTTTGGTAAAAAAAAAAATCTCAATAAGCGCGTATTGATTGGTTTGCGCAAAAGTTATAGCGTGTACAAAATAGGGGATAGATTTATAGCATTTTTATTTTTTTATTAGTAATGGCCGCGATCTGTGATTTTTTTATTGTGACTGCGATATTGCGGCGAACACATCGGACACTTTTGACACATTTTTGGGACCATTCACATTTATACAGCGATCCCTGCTATAAAAATGCATTGATTACTGTATAAATGTGATTGGCAGGGAAGGGGTTAACCACTAGGGGGCGGGAAGGGGTTAAATATGTTCCCTCAAAGTGTTCTTACTGTGGGGGGAGGGGACTGACTGGGGGAGGTGACCGATGGTTGTCCCTATGTACAAGGGACACACCATCGGTCCCCTCTCCCTCACAGGACGTGGATCTCTGTGTTTACACACAGAGATCCACTTTCCTGCCCGTTTCCCGGGCAATCGCGGGTGCCCGGCGGCAATCGCGGCCGCCGGGCACGCGCACCGGGGCCTTGTGAACGCGGTGGGCGCGCGCGCGCCTCCTAGCTCGTTTTAAAGGGAGGACGTCGTATGACGTCCTCCCAGAACGAGAGTATCCTCCGCCCGCCGTCAATTGACAGTGGGCGGGGGACAAGTGGTTAATCAGCAAAATGATAACTTTTAAAGGAACAGTCATGTATTCGATTACAAAACAAAAGGGGACTTTTTCATGACCCTTTTAATTGTCTCTTTTGTCACGAACGTGACAATCACAAACCCTGTTGCCCCCAATATGCCCCCGACATTCACCTGGACTACTTTCCCATAAATGTACCACTGTCTTAAAGGAGTTGTAAAGGTTCGTTTTTTATTTTCTAAATAGGTTCCTTTAAGCTAGTGCATTGTTGCTTCACTTACCTTTTCCTTTGATTTACCTTCTAAATGTTTGTTTTCTTTGTCTGAATTTCTCACTTCCTGTTTCTCCTTACTGAACTTCACACCATCATCCGAATGGTGTGGAGTCAGCCAGAACAGCTTACTGAACAGCTTACTGAGGAGGAACAGGAAGTGAGAAATTCAAAGAAAACAAAGAAAAAAAATATTTAGAAGGGAAATCTAAGGAAAAGGTAAGTGAACCAACAATGCACTAGCTTAAAGGAACCTATTTAGAAAATAAAAAACAACCTTTACAACCCCTTTAAGCATGTAAAAATAGAGAACAATAAATGCATCAGAATTAGTAGATATCGAAATCCTGGCTGCATAGCATTTGTCCATGAAATACAAAAGGGGAAGGGGCGTGGCAGTCCATAAAAGCAAGTGGGAGGTGCATGACAGCCTTTGGGTTAAATGAAAATTAGTCCCAAAGAAAAGTACAAAAAAATCTCTTGCATGGCTTATGAATGTCCATTAAATTCAAAAAAGGAAGGAAAAGGAAAATGTCCACATTATAATTTTTATTCTCCTAAACTTTTCCCAAATGTTTCCCAAAACTTTTGGTTCGATTTTGTGCTCATCCATATTTTACAGAGACCCTCTGCCCCAAGCCCTGCCTCTTTGTAAGGACAGAACTCGACATCCACATACAGACTGGAACTGATGCATTGGGCTAGACTTTGGGTCTTTGGGCTGGCATCTGGATCTCTTCCTTGTGATGCTTACTGGAATTCATAGACCTCGGGTTTGCGTCATTTGGCTTCCCCTCAAGGTGTCTTTTCCAGGAACATTTTCCAGCAGGAGTCTGCCTTTACTCATCTCAGCACCTCCCGTGACATTTGAACAATAAAGATGAACCACGAAGATTTCCATGTAAAAGCTGTAGTCATTTCTTCAAGTAACTTGACATCCGCAAGTGATGGTGAACCTATGGCACGCGTGCCACAGCTGGCACGCCAAGCCCTCTGTCGGCACGCCAGGGGAATCCCTCAGCCAGGCAATCATTTGCACTAATGGTGCACGCACGGAGGAGCCGGCTCCCTCCCTTGCATCAGTGCTAGTGATGTCGGCAGGGGGTGGGCAGCCAGTCATCTTGTTTCATGTGCGCTGTTTGGGGGGGGGGTGGAAAATTCTTCCTCCACTGTCCCGACTGTGCTTAAGGCTTATTGCTTCCCACAGACCTCTACATCTACTGTAAGGCATTCGGGCATTCCTTTCTGCAGGCACCCTATTCCAGCTCCCCCTGCTCCAGGACGACTTTGGTTCAGTCTGTCGTCCTAGTGCAGCCTGTGAAAAAGCGGAGGGGGAGGGGCGGTGCTCGGAGCAGATCATCCACGGGGAGAGGTGCAGTGGCTGCTAGCTGACCTCCTGGCGGCGGGGATATCGAGGAGCAACTGGATGGCGGGGATTCCTTCAATACTGCCTGGGGAGAGCTGGACGATGAGTCCATGGAAAGGTAAGGAGGAGGATGGATCCTCCGATCTACATTGTACTGTGTGTGGGGGGGATGGGGATGTGAATAGTGCAGAAAGCATGTGTCAGGTAGGTGAGTGCAATGGTCAGGTAGGTGAGTGCATGTATCAGGTAGGGTCAGTGTATGTTGCACAACGCATTCCTGATCCCTGCATTCTGAGCGAATCTGGCAGAATCTTACGTTTTTGGTCCCTTTAGGGCTCATTCAGAGGGGTGATCAGTCCCATCCTCTGTACAGAGCCGCTGGTAGGTTTAATTCTGTGTTGGCACTTTGAAAGAAATAAGTTGGTTTTACGTCGCTGTTTGGGCACTCGGGCACAAAAAGGTTCGCCATCACTGGGATAGGGTAGGGTATGAATGGGGTGGGTATTTCTTCATGTGCATGGGGCTGGGGTTGAATATTGGCTAGGGTGGATACTCCTCATCCAACATGAATAACCACAGAATCTACCAGATCATTTCAGGCCTTAACTATTGGAGGTATTAAAAATAATATTCCTCATTAATTCAAACATGAGTAAAGCATGCAAAAATAAGAATGTTTCTCAGCAACATTTTTCACTAAATAGATTCAATATATTTAACTAAACATTTTTCCAAATCCATTACAGCAGGATTTCAACAAAACATAAACACCTTTTAGTTCCTTCTATCCCCGGGACCCAAATGGACCCGAGGGTCTCAGGACAGAACATTTTACACAAACACATATTCTGACTCAGAAGTCAGCCTCCCAACTTTGCAAATATATTTGATCATCAGCAACAAACAAACACTGATGAATAAACAACACTTCCCCAGACTGGCCATAGGGCATACCGGGCAAATGCCCAGTGGGCCGCATGTCACGTCTTCCCCATCATCTCCAAGGTCTTCGGAGGCAGCCGGAGTTGGTGGGCGGAGCTGGGGGTGTGTCTGCCCCTCCGTTCCTCCCACAGACTCGTTCACTCTGGCTGATCCCACAGCTGAAGGAGAAAGAAACGAGGACACAGCAGCCAGAGTGTCTTCATCTCCAGGCATGTTGTAAGTTACTGCACTGCTGCACATGTCACTACATAGAGTCCCAACCTGGCACCATACCACCCCAGCCTGCCCTATGCGTGCCACCGCACCCTGCCTTATGCCACCGCACCCTGCCTTATGCCACCGCACCCTGCCTTATGCCACCGCACCCTGCCTTATGCCATCGCACCCTTCCCTATGCCACCGCACCCTGCCCTATGCCACTGCAAACTGCCCTATACCACCCCAGCCTGCCCTATGCCACCGCAAACTGCTCTATACCACCCCAACCTGCCCTATGCCACCGCAAACTGCTCTATACCACCACACCCTGCCCTATTTCACCCCAACCTGCCCTATGCCACTGCAAACTGCCCTATACCACCCCAGCCTGCCCTATATCACCGCAACTTGCCCTATATCGCCCCAGCCGGCCCAATACCACCCTATACTTTCATTTACAGTGGTCATTTGGGGGTGCGCCTCGTGACCGTGCGCTGCCTGCAGGGCGCTGGGCAGGATAGACAGGAGGGGGGTGACACCATGTTTTGCCGCACCAGGTGACACCAACCCTAGTGACGCCACTGCCCCAGTGTACTCTCAGCTGCGAGTCGGAGCCCCACTCGCGTGACAGTGACACCCGTCGGCACATCAGGGGGCCGGGACCCGCAACGATCCCCTTCTCTCTGGCAAGGTGGCCGCGGCACTGATGATCTGATCAGTCTCGGCTCGGCTGTCTCACACAGCCAAGCAGAGTGAAGCCTCCTCCCCCTCCTCCTTTATGTCCACACAGCGGTAGGGGACCCAACATGCAGTCCCGCGCTGATCTGAGGTACATTATGGGTCTGTATTGTAGGGGGGCTTCTGTATCGTAGGGGGGTTCTGTATTGTAGGGGGGTTCTGTATTGTAGGGGGGTTCTGTATTGTAGGGGGTCTGAAATGTAGGGGGGTCTGTAATGTAGGGGTGTTCTGTATTTTAGAGGGGGGTCTGAAATGTAGGTGTTCTGTATTTTAGGGGGGTCTGAAATGTAGGGGGGTCTGTACTGTAGGGAGGGTGTCTGTACTGTAGGGAGGTCTGTAACTTGCAGGGGGTCCAGAACTGTTAGGGGGTGTCTGTAACAAACTGTGGGGGGCTGTGTAATGTAAAGGGGTCCAGAGGTGCGGTGCTGTGTAATGTAAAAGGGTCCAGAGGTGCAGGGTGCTGTGTAATGTAAAAGGGTCCAGAGGTGCAGGGTGCTGTGTAATGTAAAAGGGTCCAGAGGTGCAGGGTGCTGTGTAATGTAAAAGGGTCCAGAGGTGCAGGGTGCTGTGTAATGTAAAGGGGTCCAGAGGTGCAGGGTGCTGTGTAATGTAATGGGGTCCAGAGGTACAAGGTGCTGGAACCCCACATCCCATCATTAACCGTCGCTGCTCCCCCCGGCTGCTCAGTCTAAAATGCCCGGGCCTATTTTTTGTCCCAGTCCGGGCCTGCTTACATCATTAACACTTCACGATTGAAACTCAAATTCAATTCATTCAAAAGGTAAATATATCCAGAATATTCACTCTTGACTGTTATCAAGACAAACTTCCCCCTCAAATTTTAGCATTTCACAGACTCTACATATGCAGCAATTTTTTTTTTGGTCCTGGTTACTTAATTTCAGTAATGCTTTAAACATTTATAATTTCACACTTTTTTTTTCCCAAAATCCCATTATCAAATTTTAACTTTAACCCCAAACTTTTAGGGAAATCTTTTGTAAATACACATATATATTATCAGGAACATGGGCCTCTACAAAACAAGAAAACACAATATCCCATGAGATAACCATCTCTTTGTGTACTTTTTAAAGTGGTTGTAAACCCACTAACTTTTTTTTTTTTTTTTGCCAACCTGCAAGAGAAAGGCATAATGAGCTAGTATGACTAGCATACTAGCTCATTATGTACCACTTACCTTAGATCGGGGCCCCCGAAGCAGTCCGCGTCCCTCTGTCCAGACGCAGACATCACTGCAGCGATAGCCGGAATGTTACTTCGGGGTATCGCCGCACCAGCCAATCACAGCGCCGCTCCGGCGCTGTGATTGGCCGGAGCGGCGAAGGCGTGACTCCGTGCATGCGCGCGGGAGCCGTCACATTCGGCTACGCCCAGCGATTGCTAGGAAGTAGCCGATTTTGTGAATGGGATTAACCCCATGAATGCGCCGTTGTCTACGGCGCGCATGCGCCGTAGACAGCGGCACCTGTCTTTTTAGTAAATATCTCCTAAACCGTGTAGGTTTAGGAGATATTTCTTGCACCTACAGGTAAGCCTTAATCTAGGCTTACCTGTAGGTGCAAGTTGAAAAAGTGGGTTTAAAACCACTTTAAACAAACACTTAGATACTTTACTAATCGAATAATACCTTGTGCACTCATTAAACACAATAAAACCACTTTCTCATTCCACAATCATTGGCCATTCATTCTCCATTTAGAATTTTTTTCCAGATCTTCCCCCTTTTCCCTTTTTTTTTATTTTTTTCTTATTTAATTTTTTTTTTTTTAATCCAGATCTTACCCGAAGAGTGTGTGTGTGTGTGTGTGTGTGTGTGTGTATATATATATATATATATATATATATATATATATATATATTACATAAATTCCCCCCCCCCCCCCACCTAGTGGTAGCTTGGTACATAGGGTTACACAACCCTATGTTACTTCCCTCCTTTTTTTTTTTCTTTCCATAGCATGGATTTATACTTCTTAACCACTTCAGCCGCGGAAGGTTTTACCCCCTTCCTGACTAGAGCACTTTTTACAATTTGGCACTGCGCTGCTTTAACTGGTAATTGTGCGGTCATGCAATGTTGTACCCAAACGAAATTTGCGTCCTTTTTTTCCCCCACAAATAGAGCTTTCTTTTGGTGGTATTTCATCACCTCTGCACCTCAAAAAGACTGAAAATTTGGAAAAGAAAATTATTTTCTACTTATCTGTTATTAAAATTGAGTTTATTGTATTTTTTTTATCATACATTTAGGCCAAAAAGCATTGAGCCACATGTCTCGGGTAAAAAAATTTCAATAAGCGTATATTTATTGGTTTGCGCAAAAGTTCTAGGGTACGTTTTCTGGAATTTACGCAGCTTTTAGTTTGACTGCCTATCATTTCTTGAGGTGCTAAAACAGCAGGTTAGTACCTCCCCCTCCCCCCCCCCAAGTGACCCCATTTTTGGAAAGTAGACACCCCAAAGAATTTGCTGAGAGACTTGTTGAGCACATTGAATATTTAATTTCTTGTCATAAGTGATTGAAAAATGACACAAAAAAAGTACACAAAGTTGTCACTGAAATTATATATTGCTCAAACATGCCCTGGGCATATGTGAAATTACACCCCAAAATACATTCTGCTGCTTCTCCTGAGTTTAATTACCACATGTGTGAGACTTTTTGGCAAAATGTGCTCTAAAATAGAGAGGATAAATTTGCTAAAGGACCATGAGTCCTGAGTTCTCTCACTTAAAATATCTTGCGTGACAGACAGGCCCAAAGTGTGGAATACTACTGTACAGGGCTTCGATATCAATAGCTACTAGAATAGTATCTACTGGTACTTGAATATTTTCCGGACGTCGTAAAAGATCTGGTGTGTCCTGGACTAATAAAGGAAGCGATACAACATGGGAATGAAGGTATTGGTCAACTAATTGACTAGCCTGTTCAATGTATGCACTGTTTAGATATAATTGTTGTTCCAGGCAGGCACACCAGATCTTTATGCATCTTAGGAAGGGAATAAAAAGTGGGTATAACAGGATGTTTAATGAGAAGAGCCTCGTATAAGTATTTTGGTAATGACTCCTTGATGGAAAGGGTCCAAAAGAAGTAAGTAGAATTCATTCTGTACCTTACTGGCATGCTCTAAAGAATTTCCTCTATACCATTCCTCATTATCCAGGATCCTGTTGCACATACTGAACTCTGTCCACGAGGATGATATTGCCCCCTTTGTCTGAGGGTTTAATAATAATTCCCTCTTGTGCACAAAGTTTGTTGTTGTTGTTGTAAGGCCGGTTTCTGAACGGGGGACAAATTGTCCACGTTATGGGGATATATTTGTAGCTTTTCCATTTCCTTTGTGACCTGTGTAACAAAAGCCAGGACATTTGGATTAGTTTGTAATGGGGAAATTTCTATTTTTCATAATAATTTGTGAAGTATTATTAATAGGGACATTGGGAACACCATCTCGCTCTAAAACTAGGGAATTCTGTGATTGTCGCTCAAATTTTTAATTTTCTTCCAAGAGATCCGTCAGATCTCTTGGTGCTCAAAAATCCCTCACTGAGAAAGTTTTCCATTGATCTCTAAGCTTTTTATCTTTATTCCTTTTTTCTTTCTCTCTTGGTCAAATAGATACTTGTAAGTCAGCTTACGGGCAAACAAATTTAGATCCTTAATGGTCTCAAATTGGTCTATTTCCTGAGTGGGGCAGAAATTTAGACCCAAACCTAATACTTCTATTTCTGCAGTGTTCAAATTGTAGTTAGTAATTTGATTACAGATGCCCTTGGGTGGTAATCAACACCCTAGTTAACAAATGTGCCACATCCTAAAGTAATTGGACTGGAGTTTGGAGAAAGAAAATGGACTTTGTAGGCACATAAAAAAGTAAAAAAAATTTAAGATTTCACAGAGTAGTACAAAAAATTACACTATATGCATCCAATGGAATACACAATTAGAAAACATTTAAAAGAGAGAACCACGTGATTAACCACAGAAGATACTCAATTCACTTGTTGCGGGGATATACGTAGTAAAGATGCGCACGCTGGAAAAAAGAGGGGAGTATCTCCTTGGTAAGTGTCCACGAAGCTCTTGAAACGTTAACATTAGCTCAACATGTTTCATGATCCGCTCTGTCGTCCCCGACCCACAACACCGCAGCTAGAGCAAGCCCCACCTCTATGGGAATAGCGGTGGTGAATCACCCTTACCCACCACTGGCCAAAGGCCGGAGGGGACAGGGTGTATGGAGGGAATATGGGGGTGCACCGGGTATCTAAAAATTCTAAGGATAATAAAATTATTTTAGCTATATTGAAAAAAAATGTAGGGATTACAATTGTTACTAAATACGGAACAATCTATAAGTACTTACATTGGTAATAATAGTATTAAGATAACCGTTGGGATGCCTAAAAAAATGTCTGGATGCAAGTGATTGCTGATTCTAAGAACAGAGAAAGAAATACTGACTTTATAACAAGTCCAAAACCAGGGGTGCCACCATATTGCACTATGCTATATAGTAATGGTAACTATAATTATACTATAAACATACCTTAGTTCAAATTTAATTGTTGCCTAAGGGTTAACTAGAGCCTGGAAGTGGCCAAAAGCCTCACTATGGAAAAAGGTAAAATTGCTGCTAGCAAGTATAATGCAAAACTCAGGGGTCCATAAAGTGCATATAAGTGGAAATAATTGCATGTGAATACCTTGAAAGGAATTTGAAATTGCTCACATTGCATTCATGGGTCTTGTGTATGCTGTAGTCCCTGTACTGGGCTGTTTCCACTATAGGTAATGTGGCAAATCTGACAAAGGGATATGTCCATAGTAGTAAGCTATAGAACGGTAAATAGAAACCATAGCTGTAGCAAGGATTGTAAATAACTAAAGTACATACCCTTTGCGGAAAGGACTTGTATATCTGCATCCAGATAGGATCTCCCACTGCCGTGTGTGCGAGATGCGCACCCGGGGACTAGTGGCGTACTTCGGGTGCAAGGAAGGCCGGAAGTACTATGAAGATAACATCAGATGGAAGATGGCTCTTGATGTGCCATTGGCGGATATGGAAATTCACTAGTTTCCCTGGATTGGGAGGGAGTGAGCCAATCCCCGATGGCTTGGGCGGTCGCATATTCCACACGCAGCCCAGGCATAATAGCCAGTGGCGGATGAAGCGCTGTTGATAGGCCAAGCTGCAACATTGGGGAGCGGAGCGACTGAGCAAATACAATGTGCATGATAACAAACATGCCATAAAATACCACAATACTGATGGCGATACAATTGCATATATAGTTTATATAGCTAATACAGTGAGCAAAGTAAGGACCTTGCCACCTTTCTGCTTTATAGTAAAGATATACTGTCATTAGACTTATGAGACAGTTTTTTTGTTTATTGAGCAGGTCTTAGAAAACCGCAACTGAACATTGAGTTTGCCATGTATGTAAAGCTGTAATAAATTTATTATAGTCACGAATACTGATCAAATAGGGGGTATATACTGCTTGGTGGTATCCTAGTCTGGACGGGTGGGGGGCTTAGCATTCGAAAATTAATAGACAATTAATAAACAAAGCCCCAGGGACCAATATCAATATAGCTAAAATTATTTTATTATCCTTATAATTTTTAGCTACCCAGTGCACCCCCATATTCCCTCCATACACGCTGTCCCCTCCAGCCTTTGGCCAGTGGTGGGTAAGGGTGGTTCACCCCCCTATTCCCATAGAGGTGGGGCTTGCTCTAGCTGCTGTGTTGTGGGTCGGGGACGACTGAGCGGATACTCCTCAATAACACCAATTTTGGTGAGTCTTATCTATACCAATGCCATTGACATTAAAATTGTGTTTAGGCATGTATTATATTACCATTCAATTAAAATAGTTTTTTCCTTGAAATTAAGAAGCTCCTGAGGAAGCAATTTCCCAAATTGCAAAACATGTTGAACTAATTTTAACGTTTCAAGAGCTTCGTGGACACTTACCAAGGAGATACTCCCCTCTTTTTTCCAGCGTTGGGCATCTTTACTACGTATATCCCCGCAACAAGTGAATTATACTATTGAGTATCTTCTGTGGTTAATCACGTTTTCTGCTTCTCCTGAGTACGGGGATACCACATGTGTGGGACTTTTTGGGAGCCTAGCCGCATACGGGCCCTCGAAACCAAGCACCGCCTTCAGGATTTCTAAGGGCGCAAATTTTTGATTTCACTCCTCGCTACCTATCACGGTTTCGAAGGCCATAAAATGCCAAAATAGCACAAAACCCCCCAAATGACCCCATTTTGGAAAGTAGACACCCCAATCTATTTGCTGAGAGGCATGGTGAGTATTTTACAGCTCTCATTTGTTTTTGAAAACGAAGAAAGAAAATAATTTTTTTTTTTCTTTTTTCAATTTTCAAAACTTTGTGACAAAAAGCGAGATCTGCAAAATACTCACCATACCTCTCAGCAAATAGCTTGGGGTGTCTACTTAACAAAATGGGGTCATTTGGGGGGGTTTTGTGCCATCTGGGCATTCCATGGCCTCCGAAACTGTGATAGGCAGTGAGGAATGAAATCAAAAATTTAAACCCTTAGAAAGCCGGAAGCGGTGCTTGGTTTTTGGGGTCCTGTACGCGGCTAGACTCCCAAAAAGTCTCACACGTGGTATCCCTGTACTCAGGAGAAGCAACAGAATGTGTATTTTGGGGTGCAATTCCACATTTGCTCATGGCATGTTTGAGCAATATATCATTTAGTGACAACTTTGTGCAAAAAAACCCCCAGTTTCTGCAACTTGTGTCAACATATAAAATATTCCATGGACTCGACATGACTCTCAGCAAATAGCTTGGGGTGTCTACTTTCCAAAATGGGGTAATTTGGGGGGGGGGGTTTGAATTGTCCTGGCATTTTATGCACAACATTAAAAAAAAAAGAAAATTACGTTGAACCCCCAAACATTATATATTTTTTTTAACGCAAAGGCCCTACAGATTACAATGGTGGGTGTTGCATTTTTTTTTTTCACACAGTATTTGCGCAGCGATTTTTCAAACGCATTTTTTGGGGAAAAAATACACTTTATTTTTTATTTTAATGCACTAAAACACACTATTTTGCCCAAATGTTTGATGAAATAAAAAAGATGATCTTAGGCTGAATACATGGATACCAAACACGACATGCTTTAAAATTTCGCACAAACGCGCAGTGGCGACAAACTACATACATTTTTAAAATCCTTTAAAAGCCTTTACAGGTTACCACATTAGATTTACAGAGGAGGTCTACTGCTAAAATGACTGCCCTCGATCTGACCTGCGTGGTGATACCTCACATGCATGATGAAATTGCTGTTTACATATGACGCCAGACCGACGCTTGCGTTCGCCTTTTCGCAAGAGCAGGGCGGGACAGGGGTGCTTTTTTTTTTTTTTTTTTTTTTTTTAATTATTCATTTTGCTTTTTTATTTTATTTTTAAACTGTTCCTTCCATATATATTTTTTTTTTTTATCATTTTTATTGTTCTCAGGGAATGTAAATATCCCCTATGATAGCAATAGGTAGTGACAGGTACTCCTTTTTAAAAAAAAAAACTGGGGTCTATTAGACCCTAGATCTTTCCTCTGCCCTCAAAGCATCTGACTACACCAAGATCGGTGTGATAAAATGCTTTCCCAATTTCCCAATGGCGCTTTTTATATTCCGGGGTAAAAACAGTCCAGAGGCTAATTAGCTGCTAGGATTGCTTTTACATGAAAGCCGGCCGCTGGCTGAAAAGAATGATACCAAGATGATACCTAAACCCGCAGGCATCATTCTGGTATAACCATTCAAAGTCCAGCAACATACCAGTACGTTGCTGGTCCTTGTTGGACATGTATTGTAATCTTTGTTTTTCATGCAGCTTGTTGGCTGAACGAAAAAAAGAGATTGATCAGTGGGTATGCCCACCATTAGAATACCTCCCTTCATTCACCCACTTCTAATGATGGGCATACATGCACAATTTATATATGCCGAAGCATGGGGGCATCCTCCCGCAAAAGTTATGCCGCGTACACACGGTCGGACTTTTCCACGGGCAAGCCTCCGTCGGAATTTCGACCATATGTACGAGGCATTAGGAGCAAAATCGCTCCTCCGCCCCTGCTGCCCCCATGCTTCGGCATATATGGTCTCTGCGAACGCTGCAGTTATGTGTGTTGTGTTTTGTAAGTGACAGTGATCGATCAATACTGCACTTGGGTGGCCTGGGCTGGACGGAGGGGCAAAACGCAGGTGCTAGCAGGTATCTGGGCTGATCCCGCTAACATTGCGTTTTTGGGAGCCCTAAACTTCTGGGGACGCTAGTATAGATCTGATCAGATCAGATATTGATCTGTTCAGATACTATACCACTAAGGGAGGTGTATGCTTCACGCGTGGGTGTTAGCGCTACTGGCACTAACCTGACACTGCCTGGGGTGTGACGCTGACCCTCTCCTGACGCTAAAACCTAATTGATATCACCCGCCGGGCGGTCAGGGGGTTAAACCTTTATTGGGTTATATACGGCGGGTGCCCTGACACTATAAAAAGCAAACTAACTAACCAGCGTCACCCGTAACACTTATACGGTGATCACTGGTGAAAGGGTTAACTCTAGGGGCAATCAGGGGGTTTAAAACCTTTATTAGATAATATATGGGGGTACCTGACGCTATAAAAACCTGGCGGCGAACCTAAAAAAATAACTGACTACCTAGCGGCACCAGCATACCTAATACAGCGATCAGAAAAACGATCGCTTAGTGACACTGGCAAAATGGGGTGAAGGGGTTACCTGGGGGGCGATCAAGGGGTTAAACCTTTATTAGGTAATATATGGGGGTACCTGATGCTATAAATCATGGCGGGGAACCTAAAAAAATAACTGACTACCTAGCGGCATCACCGACGCTTAGTGACAGTGGTGCTAGGGGGTGAAAGGGTTACCTGGGGGGCGATCAAGGGGTTAAACCTTTATTAGGGGGGTTAGGGGGCTACCCTGGACCTAAAGGGACCTACACTAACTGCCCTGATACTTTTTTACAGTTACAAATGTCACTGTTTGCAGTGATCAGTAAATAAATGATCACTGCAATCAGTGACACTGTGACTGGGGGGTGATCTAGGGGTGACTGGGGGGGGCCATCATGTTCCTATGTGTTCCAATGTGTGCCTATGTGTCAGTGTAGTGTTTGTGCACTAACCTGACATCTTCTCTCCATGGCGCTCGGTATATGTGAGTGCCACAGGGAGAGATGACATCACTTCCTCTGCCTGTGTTTACATTACACAGGCAGAGGAAGCATTTCATTCGTCGGGAGCGATCGTGAGGGGGTGGCCAGAAACCAATGGCCGCCCCCTCATCACTGATCGCTCCCGGAGCGATACCGACCGCTCACTGTACCGGAGGGGGGTCCGATCGGACCTCCCACCCATACGAAGGCAGTCACGTACAGGTACGTGATTGTGCCTCCAGGTGCCATTCTGCCGACGTATATGTACAGTGAGCAGTCGTTAAGTGGTTAAAGCAAGCTACTGAGCTGGCCAAAACCACCTCTGCAGGGAGTCTATTCCACATTTTCACAGCTCTTACTGTGAAGAAACCTTTCCGTATTTGGAGGTGAAATCTCTTTTCCTCTAGATGTAAAGAGTGCCCCCTTGTCCTTTGTGTTGACCATAAAGTGAATAACTCAACACCAAGTTCACTATATGGACTCCTTATATATTTGTACTAGGAATGCACCGAATGGGTTTTTTGGTACCGATACCGAAAACCAATCTTGATTGATCCCGAAAGCCGATACCGAAAAGGTCCGAAACCGATTATATGCTTTAATATATTACCCCAAAGAATTATTGGATATACAAAATTTTGTTACATTCGTATTCGTTATATTATTCATATTCAACTTAATCATTCATTTTTAAAAGAAAAGAATAGTACAATCCAGTAATGTCAAAAAGTACTTTATTAAAGTAACCCACATAAATTGGACAGTGGACACAGAAGATAAAAATAAAATAAGACTGCAGTCAGTGCAAATTGCACCACCATACCAAATAAAACAGGCATAAAAAAAAAAAAAAAATTATAATAATAAAATAATTAATATTAATATAATCCTAATATAAAAATGACAAAGACTGACTTTTTTTTATATTTTATTAATTTCCAACTTACATCAGAACTAGAAAGTCTGAGTTCTCCCTCCCTAAGGTGTCATCATGTGCGATAAGTGTATGTATGTAGCTGTGGGTTACATACATATTAGTCATACACTGTGTTCCGGCCCCGGGTATGGGTGGAGACATCGTGGAACACAGACTAGTCTACAGCAGCGGGTCTCAGCCAATCACAGCAAGCAATGTAGACTATTCTGTGTTTCTGGAGGTCTCCGTCCATACCCGGAACACAGTGCGGTATAATATATTACTGTAGTATGTAGATAGCCACAGATACAGAACATACAGTTTTGCACAAGCAGCGGGCTGACAGCTTAGGGAGAGACAATGACAGTTTGTTGTTTTGTTGTTGGGCCAAACTATGTATAACTTATTAAAGAACAACTCTCTTGAGTCTCAACTAACCATAACAAAAATATGGCAGAAGGCCGTTATTCTGTTTCAGACAGTTTCTGTAAATATAACATAGTACAGTTATACTATGCTATAATCAAAATTGTATTCATTATTTTCTTTCAACTTAAATGAGAACTAGTAGTTTTTTCCCCAAGTTCTCTCCCTAAGGTGTCAGCGTCTGGATGTGCGATATAAAAGTGTATTTAATGCATCTGCGGGTTACATACACAGTCATACAGTAGACCGCACTGTGTTCCGGCCCCGGGTATGGGCGGAGACATCCTGGAACACAGACTAGTCTACAGCAGCGTTGCTCAGCCAATCACAGCAAGCAATGTAGACTAGTCTGTGTTTATGGAAGTCACTGCCCATACCCGGAACACAGTGCGGGATAATACTGTAGTATGTAGACAGCCACAGATACAGAACATACAGTTTTGCATTTGCACATGCAGCGGGCTGACAGCTTAGGGAGAGACGTAGTTTGGCCCAACAGCAACAAACAAACTAAGGTACAGTAGTTCAAAAGCCGGAGTTCTCTCTTAAATTGAAGACAAGTGCAAAAAACTGTAGAACTACTACAATGAACAACCAACAAATGGCACAACTAGACAATTGGAACATACTAGGTAGTCAGTCATACTATGTTGTATGTTCCAATTGTCCAATAGCACAGTCCAATACCAATTCATTTACTGTGTTCAACATGGTAAATTAATTGGTCTATGCTACAGATTTTTAAATCTATTTCAGTAAAAGTGGCAGATTTCGATTTAGGAACAAAAGTTGTAAAGCTTTCTCACAGGAGAGAGGGTTTCTCTTCTCATCAAGTATATGATGGTGCTTGGGGCAGATAAATATCTGCATGCAATCTGTGCAAGCAAGGGAAAACGTTCTTTGTTGATGCGCCAGTACTCAAGGGGATTGTCACTTCTGGCAATAGGCTGTTCGGCCAAATAAATGTCAAGCTGTTGGGTAGCTGCACTTGTAGCCTCGCTATGGATTGGGGTGCATTCTTGTAAAATTTCTTCAAACATTTCAGATATGGAGGGAGTGTGTTCCTCTTCAGTATGCGACCGTTTCTCACTTTCCTGTGTGCGACACCTCGAAACTCCTTCACTAGATGCTTCCACCACCACCTCCATTTGTGCCAGTATCATTTCCTGTGCACGCTGCTTTTTCTCCACATTAAAGTAATGCTCTTTAAATCGAGGATCTAGAACTGTTGAAATGCAGTACAGAGGGTTGGACTCTGTGTCTTAAAACCGGTTGGTAACGGCCTCCAGTAGAGTGGTTTTAGCCGTTTTTACGCCATGGTCTGTTTCTACCTCTTTTCCAAGCAGGCGCTTCAGTGCAGCAATCAAGGGGATAACTTCAGCAATGTAAACATTCGTTGAGCTTATTTCTTTTGTTAACTGTTCAAATGGAGATAGAAGAGCCAAACTGTTTTCAACGAACGTCCACTGATGTGCACTCAGTGTTGCCGGCAGCTCGTAATCTGCAATGTATGCAGCTAAAACACTCTTTTGTTCAAAAAGACTTTGTAGCATATAGTAGGTGCTGCTCCAACGAGTGGCTACATCTTGCTGCAGTCATTTCGGTGCCATTCCAAACTGCATCTGCAAAGCTTGTAATCTGGAATAAGCAAGTGGAGAATGCTTAAAGTGACCCACAATTTTTCTTCCTTTTAATACAATATCAGATATGGTGCGCTGACTCAGCAATCCTTCATTCACAGCCAATTGTAGTGTGTGTGCCATGCACGGTATGCTTTGAAGTTTACTGTCTTCCATTGCCTTTGCCATGTTCCGCGCATTATCTCGGACAATCCAATGCACTTTAGACTTCTCAATGTGCCAAGTGTCAAGCATGGATTTATAAGCATCAGATATTGCTGCTGCAGTATGTGATCCAACAATCTCACGTGCGTTAAGTAGGATGTTTTGCAATTGAAATTTGTCATCTGCACTGTCAGGCTGAGCATGCTCGTTGGACTGACATCTGAACTCCAAATGTCGGTAGTAAAACTGATTGCTATGATGTTGTAGTCATGAGCTCCTGAACGTGTTTTCTAACACTGCTAAACAATTCATGTAGACTGGTATCTGCAAAGTAGCGTCTGCTTGGTATTGAGTAACGCGGCTCAATATGTTGCATGAGCCTACGGAATCCAACGTCCTCCACAACCGAGAATGGCTGGTCGTCTAATGCAATAAATTTCATAATTTTAGCTGTAATGGCACGAGCTTTGGGACTGTCACTTGCATATTTTCTAACCTTTTCAAGTACTGTGGCCACAGATGGTGTTAAGCCTGAGAATGAGGAACTTTTTGAAAGTGGTGCTGTTTTCTTGTAATCTGAATGCTGAACTGGATGACTTGTTTTTCAGGTGGTATATCAAACCTGTTGAAAAATGATTTGGCACTGTACCCCCTCTTGAAATTTCTGCTGAGCAAAGAGTACATACAAATTGCAAATTTGGGGTCTTTATCAGAAACTTTACGTATGTAGGTTACGTAGAATAATATCATAGAATGATTTATAGTGGGAGTGAAATCTGAGGGGGGGGGGGACAAAATCAATTTAAAAGCTAAACCTCAGGAGGCAGCTTTAACCACCTTGCGCCCGCCGTACGAGTATATACGGCCGCGAGGTGGTTGTTACATGCCGGGAGGCCGTTATTATATGGCCTCCGCTAATTTGGCCACTGGGGGGCGCGTCGCTGCAATGCCGATGCGCGTGCCTGGTGGCCGCGATGTCCGCCAGGCACCCGCGATCGGCGGTTACACAGACAAGGACATGGATCTGTGTGTGTGTGTAAACACACAGATCCATGTCCTGTCAGGGAGAGGGGACCGATGCTGTGTCCCTTGTACATAGGGACACAGATCGGTCACCTCCCCCAGTCAGTCCCCTCCCCCCACAGTAGCAATCACACATTAGGGAACATATTAACCCCTTCCTCGCCCCCTAGTGTTAACCCCTTCCCTGCCAGTCACATTTATACAGTAATCAGTGCATTTTTATAGCACTAATCGCTGTATAAATGTGAATGGTCCCAAAATAGTGTCAAAAGTGTCCGATGTGTCCGCCATAATGTCGCAGTCACGTAAAAAATCACTGATCGCCGCCATTACTAGTAAAAAAAAAAAAATTTATAAAAATGCCATAAAACTACCCCCTATTTTGTAAACGCTATAACTTTTGCGCAAACCAATCAAACGGCGCTTGCAATTTTTTTTACCAAAAATATGTAGAAGAATACGTATCGGCATAAACTGAGGAAAAAAAAAAAATTCCAAAAAAATTGGGATATTTATTATAGCAAAAATCAAAAAAAATTGCTTTTTTTTCAAAATTGTCGCTCTATCTTTGTTTACAGCGCAAAAAATAAAAACTGCCGAGGTGATCAAATACCACCAAAAGAAAGCTCTATTTGTGCGAAAAAAAGGACGTCAATTTTGTTTGGGAGCCACGTCGCACGACCGCGCAATTGTCATTCAAAGCGTGACAGTGCTGAAAGCTGAAATTTCGCCTGGGCAGGAAGGGGGTATATGTGCCCAGTAAGGAAGTAGTTAAAAAATAAAATAAAAAAAATAAAAAAAATTATCTTTATTTTTTCTTTTTTTTTTTTTATGGTGCTGCTCTTGGCATGCAAGGTACATCTGACTTGTACCAAAAAAATATAATTGAACTGAATTTTTTTTTGGAGCTATTCTTCTTCATGGCATTGTTGTCATTGAATTGGTCACTATAGGGTTGATTTACTAAAACTGTGGAGAGTGAAAAATCTGGTACAGCTGTGCATGGTAGACAATCAGCTTCTAACTTCAGTTAGATTGGTTTCTATGCACAGCTGCACCAGATTTTTCATTCTCCAGTTTAGGCCTGGTTCACACTGGGGCGACAAACGCTCCGACATTGGGAGCTCATGTCGCATGACGTGTGAAAATCAATGTTTCCCTATGGGAGCCGTCTTAACTGGTCCGACACATGTCGGTCCGACTTTGAGAATGCTCCCTGTACTACTTGTACGACTTTGATCCGACTTCAGCCCATTGGCTATCATTGAAGTCGGATCAAAGTCGGACCGCAGTCTTGCATGATCCGACTTTGGCATGCAACTTGTGCTGTGCTGCTCTTGAGGGGGAACTCCAGGCCAAATTTTAAATAAAAAACCGGCATGGGTTCCCCCTCCAGGAGCATACCAGGCCCTTGGGTCTGGTCTGGATTTGAAGGGGCGCCCCTACGCTGAAAAAACGGCGCGGGGGTCCCCCCAAAATCCAAACCAGACCCTTATCCGAGCACGCAACCTGGCAGGCCGCAGGGCAAGAGGGGGCCCCCCTCCCTCCTGAACCGTACCAGGCCGCATGCCCTCAACATGGGGGGTTTGGTGCTCTGGGGCAGGGGGGCAACCTGCGGCCCCCCCACCCCAGAGCACCCTGCCCCCATGTTGATGAGTACAGGGCCTCTTCCCGACAACCCTGGCCGTTGGTTGTCGGGGTCTGCGGGCGGGGGGCTTATCGGAATCCGGGAGCCCCCTTTAATAAGGGGGCCCCCGGATCCCAGCCCCCCCACCCTATGTGAATGAGTATGGGGTACATCGTACCCCTACCCATTCACCTGGTAGAAAAAAATTGCAATAAAAAAACCACACAGCTTTTTAAAGTATTTTATTGCACAGCTCCGGGGGTCTTCTTCCGACTTCGGGGGTCTCCGGTGTCGTCACCGCGCTCTCCGGTTCTTTCTTCTGCCGGGCCACCGCTAACTTCTTTAGCTCTTTTGCTAGCGGAGGCCCGGTCTTCTCCGTCGCCTTCTTCTCCCGCTCTCCGGTTCTTCTCCCGCTTCTTTCTTCTGCCGTCCCCTCCACTAACTTCAGCTCTTTTGCTAGTGGAGGGGCCGGTCTTCCCGTCGCCGCCGTCGCCTCTTCTTCTCCTCGATGTTGACGCGTCGCTTCCTCCCGCTGTAGGTGGTCAGTTCTTGCGGGGAGGGACCCCAGAAGACCAGGTTTGGGGCCACTCTGTGCAAAACGAGCTGCACAGTGGAGGTAAGTATAACATGTTTGTTATTTAAAAATAATTAAATAAATAAATTTATTTACAACCCGTTTTAAACCTCATCTGCCACATAGTCGCCCAATTAGACAGTGCATTGAGGTCAGCTTGTAAATTGGCGACATCCTGTAAGGACGTTATTCCACTGCATAGCTTGGTGTCATCTGCAAGGACAGAAATGTTACTTTTGATCTCAGACCCAATATAATTTATAAAGATATTAAAAAGTAAGGGTCCCAACACTGAACCTTGGGGTACAACACTGATAACCTTAGACCATTCAGAGTAAGAATCATTAACCACTACTCTCTAAATTCTGTCTTTTAGCCAGTTTTCTATCCATTTACAAACTGATATTTCCAATCCTGTAGACTTTACTTTACACATGAGCCGTGTGCGCGGAACTGTATCGAACGCTTTTGCAAAATACAAGTATACAACGTCCACCGCCACCCCTCTGTCCAAGGTTTTACTTACCTTTTCATAAAAAGAAATCTGGTTTGTCTGACAACTTCTCTCTTTCATGAATTCATGCTGTCTGTTGCTTAAAATATTTTTTTCCAGCAAGAACTTGTCTATGTGGTCTCTTATTAATCTCTCCAGTATCTTCCCAACTATAGAAGTTAAACTAACAGGTCTATAGTTACTTGGTAACGAATTTGTTCCCTTTTTAAATATAGGCACCACGTTGGCCCTGCACCAATCCAGTGGTACTATTCCTGTCATTAATGAGTCCCTACAAATTAGATACAATGGCTTTGAAATTACAGAGCTAAATTCTTTTAGGATCCATGGGTGTATGCCATCTGGTCCAGGTGCTTTATTAACCTTTATTCTGTCTAAATATTTCTGGACCATATAACTTTTGAGCCATTGTGGATCATTTGGGGCTGTGTCACTACCACCCCCATTATGAACATGAACTCCCCCATGCTCCTTTGTATACACAGAGCTGAAGAAAGTATTTAATAAGTTATCCTTCTCTTTGTCCCCAGTCACCCACTCTAGATTATTTTGTAAAGGGCCTACATGCTCAGACTTGACCTTTTTACTATTAATATTTGAAGAATTTTTGGGGGTTTGTCCTACAATCTTTTGCAATCTGTCGTTCATTTTGAGTTTTTGCATCCCTGATTTCCTTTTTACATATTTTGTTATATTCTTTGTAACATTTAAATGACACTGGTGTTCCTTCATTTTTATATTTTTAAAAGCTCTTTTCATATAGTTTATAGCTTTTTTAACTTTGGCCGTGAGCCACATAGGTTTTATTTTTAGCTTTTTAAACATATTGCCCATGGGAATATTCTTTGCAGTGAGTTCACAAATAGTCTTTTTGAAGAATTACCATTTCTGTTCTGTGCCCATTGATGCCAATATTCCCTCCAAGTCTAAGTCCTGGAGAGCAGCCCTCATCCTTGGAAAATTTGCTCTCTTGAAATTAAGTGTTTTTATCTTTCCTGTATGTGATTTTTGCTTACAGCTAACATCAAATGAAATCATGTTATGGTGACTGCTACCCAGGGGTTCCTTTTATCTGAACATTAGTAATGCGCTCTGCATGGTTTAAGATTACCAGGTCCAACAGAGCATCATTCGTAGTTGGGGCCTCAATAAACTGGACCATAAAAAATTGGTAAATATGTTTATAAATTTTTGCCCTTTACCTGTCCCAACAGTGCCATTACTCCAGTCAATTTCCGGGTAGTTAAAATCCCCCATTATTATCACCGTCCCAGCCCTTGCAGCCCTTTCCATCTGTGCAAGGAGCTGAGTCTCCACCTCCTCATTAACATTGGGTGGTCTATAACAAACTCCAATGATTAACTTTGAACTACGCACATCTGTATGTAGTTCCACCCATAATGCTTCAGACTCATCACACTCTCCATCCACCAGGTCCTCTTTCACACTCGCTTTGAGATCACTTCTCACATAGAGACAGACCCCTCCTCCTTTCCTTTTTACCCTGTCTTTCCGAAAGAGTGCATAGCCAGGAATATTAATAGCCCAGTCATGTGAGGAATGAAGCCAAGTTTCAGCAATACCGATTTACATCATAGCTCTCCTGATGAACCAGAGCTTCCAACTCGCCTATTTTGCTTGGCAGACTTCTGGCATTGGTGAACAAACACATTAATGCATTAATATATTTTGACCGGTCACATACTATCCTCTTGGGTGTTCCGAGATTGTAACTAGGACTTGCGACTATACTTACCTTGGGTTTATGTGCTTTGGTTAACCTACCACTAATGCCCCTAATACTACCCTCTGGAATATTTTCCACGCCGACTATCTCTATATCTGGACCCTCCCCCCGTCGCCTAGTTATAAAATCCCTCTAACTTTTTGGCCATCTTTATTCCCAGCTGATATGCACCCTCCTCATTTAGGTGCAGTCCGTCCCTTCTATAGTACTGGTTATCGACTGAGAAGTCAGTCCAGTCCTCCAGGAACCCAATCCCCTCCTTACTACACCAGTATTCCATCAAAAAATACTAGAGGAACATTTGCATTCCTCAGCCAGGAAGCTTCGCATGGGATGTATTTGGACATTCCAACATGACAATGATTCAAAACACTAGGCCAAGTCGACCTGTCATTGGCTACAGCAGATTAAATTGAAGGTTCTGGAGTGGCCATCTAAGTCTCCTGACCTCAATATCATTGAGCCACTCTGGGGAGATCTCAAACGTGCAGTTCATGCAAGACAGCCCAAGAATTTACAGGAACTGGAGGCTTTTTGCCAAGAGGAATGGGCAGCTTTACCATCTGAGAAGATAAAGAGCCTCATCCACAAATGCCACAAAAGAAGTCAAGCTGTCATTGATGTTAAAGGGGGCAATGCACGGTTTTAAGAACCTGGGGTATGTAAACTTTTTTTTTTTTTATAATAAATGTTTTTATTTTATTTAACACATTATTAACATACACAACATCATTAATTAACATTTCATTAAATTTTAATCTAGCATCCCCCTATCCCAAAGACAAAACAAAACAAAACAAAAAAAAACAAGACAAAGAAAAAAAAAATCCTCCCCTTAACCACTTAAGCCCCGGACCATTTGGTAGCTAAAGGACCAGAGGTGAATTCAGAATTTTGCACTGCGCTGCTTTAACTGTAAATTTTGCGGACATGCAATGTTGTACCCAAACGAAATTTGCGTCCTTTTCTTCCCACAAATAGAGCTTTCTTTTAATGGTATTTGATTGCCTCTGCGATTTTTATTTTTTGCGATATAAACGGAAAAAGCCCGAAAATTTTGAAAAAAAATGATATTTTCTACTTTTTGTTATAAGAAAAATCGAATAAACTCAATTTTAGTCATACATTTAGGCCAAAATGTATTCAGCCACATGTCTTTAGTAAAAAAAAATGTCTAAGCGTATATTTATTGGTTTGCGCAAAAGTTATAGCGTTTACAAACTAGGGTACATTTTCTGGAATTTACACAGCTTTAAATTTATGACTGCCTATCTCATTTCTTGTGGTGCTAAAATGGCAGGGCAGTACAAAACCCCCCCAAATGACCCCATTTTAGAAAGTAGACACCCCAAGGAAATTGCTGAGAGGCCTGTTGAGCCCATTGAATATTTTTTTTTTTTGTCCCAAGTGATTGAATAATGACAAAAACAAAAAAAAAAAAAAAAAATTACAAAAAGTTGTCACTAAATGATATATTGCTCACACATGCCATGGTTATATGTGGAATTGCACCCCAAAATACATTCTGCTGCTTCTCCTGAGTACGGGGATACCACATGTGTGGGACTTTTTAGGAGCCTAGCCACGTAAGGGATCCCGGAAACCAAGCACCACCTTCAGGATTTCTAAGGGCGCAAATTTTTGATTTCACTCCTCACTACCTATCTCAGTTTTGAAGGCCATAAAATGCCAAAATAGCACAAAACCCCCCCAAATGACCCCATTTTAGAAAGTAGACACCCCAAGGAAATTGCTGAGAGGCCTGTTGAGCCCATTGAATATTTTTTTTTTTGTCCCAAGTGATTGAATAATGACAAAAAAAAAAAAAATTACAAGAAGTTGTCACTAAATGATATATTGCTCACACATGCCATGGTTATATGTGGAATTGCACCCCAAAATAAATTTTGCTGCTTCTCCTGAGTACGGGGATACCACATGTGTGGGACTTTTTAGGAGCCTAGCCGCGTACGGGACCCCGAAAACCAATCACCGCCTTCAGGATTTCTAGGCACAAATTTTTAATTTCACTCCTCACTACCTATCACAGTTTCGAAGGCCATAAAATGCCAAAATAGCACAAAACCCCCCCAAATGACCCCATTTTGGAAAGTAGACACCCCAAGCTGTTTGCTGAGAGGCATGGTGAGTATTTTACAGCTCTCATTTGTTTTTGAAAATGAAGAAAGAACATTTTTTTTTTCTTTTTTTTTTTTCAATTTTCAAAACTTTGTGACAAAAAGCGAGATCTGCAAAATACTCACAATACCTCTCAGCAAATAGCTTGGGGTGTCTACTTTCCAAAATTGGGTCATTTTGGGGGGGGGGGGTTTGTGCCATCTGGGCATTCCATGGCCTCCGAAACTGTGATAGGCAGTGAGAAGTGAAATCAAAAATTTACACCCTTAGAAAGCCTGAAGGCGGTGATTGGTTTTTGGGGTCCCGTACGCGGCTAGGCTCCCAAGAAGTCTCACACATGTGGTATCCCCGTACTCAGGAGTAGCAACAGAATGTATTTTGGGGTGTAATTCCACATATGCCCATGGCATGTTTGAGCAATATATCATTTAGTGACAACTTTGTGCAAAAAAAAAAAAAAAAAAAACTTTTTCCGCAACTTGTGTCAACATATAAAATGTTCCATGGACTCGACATGCCTCTCAGTATATAGCTTGGGGTGTCTACTTTCCAAAATGGGGTCATTTGGGGGGGGTTTGAACTGTTCTGGCATTTTATACACAACATTAGGAAGCTTACATCCACTCTTCTAACCACTTGAAGACAAAGCCCTTTTTGACACTTTTTGTTTACATGAAAACATATTTTTTTTTGCAAGAAAATTATGTTGAACCCCCAAACATTATATATATTTTTAAAGCAAAGGCCCTACAGAATAAAATGGTGGGTGTTGCATTTTTTTTTCTACACAGTATTTGCGCAGCGATTTTTCAAACGCATTTTTTGGGGAAAAAATACACTTTTTTTAATTTTAATGCACTAAAACACACTATATTGCCCAAATGTTTGATGAAATAAAAAAGATGATCTTAGGCCGAGTACATAGATACCAAACACGATATGCTTTAAAATTTCGCACAAACGCGCATTGGCGACAAACTACATACATTTTTAAAAGCCTTTACAGGTTACCCCGTTAGATTTACAGAGGAGGTCTACTGCTAAAATTACTGCCCTCGATCTGACCTTCGCGGTGATACCTCACATGCATGGTGCAATTGCTGTTTACATATGACGCCAGACCGACGCTTGCGTTCGCCATTGGGCAAGAGCAGGGCAGGACAGGGGTGCTTTTATTTTTTTTTTTTTTTTTTATTAATTTTGCTTTTTTATTTTATTTTTAAACTGTTGCTTCCATATTTTTTTTTTTTTTTTTTTTATCATTTTTATTGTTATCTCAGGGAATGTAAATATCCCCTATGATAGCAATAGGTAATGACAGGTACTCTTTTTTGAAAAAAATGGGGTCTATTGGACCCTAGATCTTTCCTCTGCCCTCAAAGCATCTGACCACACCAAGATCGGTGTGATAAAATGCTTTCCCAATTTCCCAATGGCGCTTTTTATATCCGGGGGAGGGGGACATTCCCTCCCACTGCTTGTAAAAGCAGTCCAGAGGCTAATTAGCCACTAGGATTGCTTTTACATGAAAGCCGGCCGCTGGCTGAAAAGAATGATACCAAGATGATACCTAAACCCGCAGGCATCATTCTGGTATAAACATTCAAAGTCCAGCAACATACCAGTACGTTGCTGGTCCTTGTTGGACATGTATTGTAATCTTTTTTTTCATGCAGCCTGTTGGCTGAACGAAAAAAAAAGATTGATCGGTGGGTATGCCCACCATTAGAATACCGCCCTTCATCCACCCACTTCTAATGATGGGCATACATGCACCATTTATATATGCCGAAGCATGGGGGCATCTTCCCGCAAAAGTTATGCCGCGTACACATGGTCAGACTTTTCCACGGGCAAGCCTCCGTCGGAATTTCGACCGTATGTACGCGGCATTAGGAGCAAAATCGCTCCTCCGCCCCTGCTGCCCCAGTGCTTCGGCATATATGCTTTTTTTTTTTTAACTGTGGTGGTGAAATCACCTCCTACAGCACTGGAGTCGCAGGGATCAGGCCTGTCTCTGCGAACGCTGCAGTTATGTGTGTTGTGTTTTGCAAGTGACAGTGATCGATCGATACTGCACTTGGGTGGCCTGGGCTGGACGGAGGGGCAAAACGCAGGTGCTAGCAGGTATCTGGGCTGATCCCGCTAACACTGCGTTTTTGGGAACCCTAAACTGCTGGGGACGCTAGTATAGATCTGATCAGATCAGATATTGATCTGTTCAGATACTATACCACTAAGGGGGGTGTATGCTTAACGCGTGGGTGTTAGCGCTACTGGCACTAACCTGACGCTGCCTGGGGTGTGACGCAGACCCTCTCTGATGCTAAAACCTAATTGATATCACCCGCTGGGCGATCAGGGGGTTAAACCTTTATTGGGTTATATACGGCGGGTGCCCTGACACTATAAAAAGCAAACTAACTAACCAGCGTCACCCGTAACACTTATATGATGATCACTGGTGAAAGGGTTAACTAGGGGCAATTAGAGGGTTAAAACCTTTATTAGGTAATATATGGGGGTACCTGACGCTATATAAAAACCTGACGGCGAACCTAAAAAAAAAATACTGGCTACCTATCGGCATCACCGACACTAAGACAACGATCATAAAAACGATCGCTTAGCGACAGTGGTGATAGGGGGTGAAAGGGTTACCTGGGGGGCGATCAGGGGGTTAAACCTTTATTAGATAATATATGGGGGTACCTGACGCTATAAAAACCTGCGGCAAACCTAAAAAAAATTACTGGCTACCGATCTGCATCACCGACGCTAAGACAGCGATCAGAAAAATGATCGCTTAGCGACAGTGGTGATAGGGGGTGAAAGGGTTACCTGGGGGGCGATCAAGGGGGTTAAACCTTTATTAGGTAATATATTGGGGTACCTGACGCTATAAAAACCTGCGGCGAACCTAAAAAAAATTACTGGCTACCGATCTGCATCACCGACGCTAAGACAGCGATCAGAAAAATTATCACTTAGTGACAGTGGTGATAGGGGGTGAAAGGGTTTACCTGGGGGGCGATCAAGGGGGTTAAACCTTTATTAGGTAATATATGGGGGTTCCCGACGCTATAAAAACCTGCGGCGAACCTAAAAAAAATTACTGGCTACCGATCAGCATCACCGACGCTAAGACATCGATCAGAAAAATGATCACTTAGCAACGGCGGTGCTAGGGGGTGAAAGGGTTACCTGGGGGGTGATCAAGGGGGTTAAACCTTTATTAGGTAATATATGGGGGTACCCGACGCTATAAAAACCTGCGGCGAACCTAAAAAAAATTACTGGCTACCGATCAGCATCGCCGACGCTAAGACATCGATCAGAAAAATGATCGCTTAGTGACAGTGGTGATAGGGGGTGAAAGGGTTACCTGGGGGGCGATCAAGGGGGTTAAACCTTTATTAGGGGGGTTAGGGGGCTACACTGGACCTAAAACTAAATGTAGTGACACTTTTACAGTCACAAATGTCATTGATTGCAGTGATCACTAAATAAATGGTCACTGCAATCAGTGACACTGTGACTGGGGGCTGGGGGGTGACCTGGGGGGGCCTGGGGGGGGGGGCGATTTATGTGCCTATGTGTCCTGGTGTCAGTGTGCTGTTTTGTGCACTAACCTGCATCTTCTCCTGTACGGCGCTCGGTATATGTGAGCGCCGCAGGAGAGATGACATCACTTCCTCCTGCCTGTGTAAACAGTACACAGGCAGGGGAAGCTCTCTCATTCGCCGGGAGCGATCGAGAGGGGGGGGCCGGAATCGAATGGCCGTCCCCTCATGCCGGATCGCTCCCGAAGGTAAAACGACCACCCACTGTAAAGAAGGGGGGTCCGATCGGACCCCCCAACTATACAAAGGCAATCACGTATATGTACGTGATTCTGCCTGTCGGTGCCATTCTGCCGACGTATATTTACAGTGGGCGGTCGTTAAGTGGTTAATTACATCCCCACCATCCCCACCATTGCTGGACCTTCACCCCCCCCCCAAAGAAAAAAACGGGGTAAAGGGGAAGAGGGAGGGACCAGTAAACCTTACATGTTCACTAAACCATCTTCCCCCTTCTATTACACGTGATATAAACCAATATCTATTCCATCACCCTCTCACCCATATGTAATTAAGGGGCTATACACCCTACCCCACCAAATATCCCTAATTATTAGTGAGGAAAAAAAAAGGGAAGAGAAAAAAAAGGGGGGATTAATATACCTTACGAGGCTTCTAGAGCCATCATGCCCCTTCTATTACACATAATACAAACCTTATTTGTTCCCACCACCCCACACCCCAAAAAATAGTATTTTTTTTTTTTAATTAAGAAAAAAAAAAGGGGGGGTGGGGAACGGGGGGATGAGGGATGGGAAGGGGAAGAAAGGAAAAGGAGAGGAAAAAAAAAAGGAAAATCCTCTCCTTCCAGGGGACTCAACACAGCTCAGTCAGGGGAAGCATATAGGGGAGAAATGGCAACGGGTGTCAAAGCGCAATGCAGAAATCGCATAAATAGGCACAAAGAGACAGGATAAGAGTCTATTTTCTGAGGAAAGATTAAGAAGAAGGAGTGGACGATTAATGGGAAGAGAATAGAAGAAATGAGGAAGAGGCGAAGATAGGGAAGAGACATGAAAGTAAAGGAAAGATGTATAGATATATATATATATATATATTTTTTCCCAGGACACCTACTCCATGTGAAGGAGTTGAGATATACAATTTACATATGAAGATAAATAGGGTGGGGGAGGGGGGGGGAGCATGGAGGAATTAATTTTTATACTTTTTGGAAGGTAGGAGAGGCTAGTTCACCCCCTACACAAATTTATATATTTTTTCTTTCTCTTTTTTGATTAACTCAACTTCACTGGAATATAGTGGCAAAGGTTTTAGTTAAATATATGACCCAATCGTGTGTGTGATATATTTATATATAAGGGGGTTTATATTTATGAACTCGAGAGGGACTTCACATAATTAAATCACTTACCGTATATACTCGAGTATAAGCCAAGATTTTCAGCCCTTTTTTTGGGCTGAAAGTCCCCCCCCCCCCCCCCCTCGGCTTATACTCGAGTCAGTAAAAAATTTTACATTGAAAATAGTACCTGTAAAGACGTTGCGGCTGCGGCGTCCATCGTTCGAATTCCGCGGTCTCTTCCTGTTCCTTCAGTGATAGGCGATTCTCATCAGACACTCTCCGCCTATCACGATCATTCTCTCATCCTCAGTTTCCCAGCAGATGTCTGTGATTGGCGGAACACCCAACACAGTGTCTGCTGGGAAACTGAGGATGAGAGAATGATCGTGATAGGCGATTCTCATCAGACACTCTCCGCCTATCACGGAAGGAACAGGAAGAGACCGCGGAATTCGAACGATGGACGCCGCAGCCGCAACTTCTTTACAGGTACTATTTACAATGTAAAATAGCGAGCTAGGGAACAGTGAGGATAGGAGAACAGTGAGGATAGGAGAACAGTGAGGATAGGAGCAGTAAGGATGACCCTCGGCTTATACTCGAGTCAGTAAGTTTTCCCAGTTTTCTTTCTCGTACATCACGGGACACAGAGCGACATAGTCATTACTAATGGGTTATATAGATACCGTCAGGTGCTGGCACTGGCAACTTCCAAAACCGGAAGTACCCTCCCCTATATAAGCCCCTCCCATCCGGGAGCACCTCAGTTTTTTGCCAGTGTCTAAGGTGTTGGCCAAGAAGAAACATGTGTTTTTCACTGAGCTTGCGTACAGGTTCTTTTGGGCCTCAGTAAGCTATTCCGGATCCGACCAAAAAAGCTTCATAGCTAAACGGTCGGTACCCGGGCCTTGCAGAGAAGAGCAAGGTTTTGCCTGTAATGCTTCTCTTAGGAGAGCTGGACCCTGGGATCCAGAGCTCTGGTCATACCCACGACCAAGATGTTTTCTGTGCAGGGTGCTATACAGGTCCAGGGGAGTGGAATCCTTGGGAACCCGGTCCCTGAAGGTTTGATTACAATGCCTGCCGTGATAGGTGAAGTTTGGGCTTTTGTGGACCAAACAAAGTCCTGCGGCGGGGAACAGGTAAGTGGGGGCCCCCAGGAACTTGGTTCTATTGGGGGACCCCCAAGCCTAATTTGTCTTTCTGTCTGTTACCTAATGGTATTCCCGCAAAATTCTGTGCATGCCTGTAACTACTAAAAAAATGTAATAATTTTTAATGGTGGTCAAGAAAAAAAAAAAATATATATTTTTTTATATATATTTAAGATATTAGACTGCGGTACCTGTGTTTGTCCACTAGAGGCCGCTGTGGAATGTTTTCTTATCATGTGGACTAGTTTCTTCTCAGCAGAGCAAGTCCAGGCAGATGGTGAGTTCTCTTATGGGAAACTGCTTCCTCTGCCATGTTGCAATGCTCGTCCATCCCCCGGCCTGCGGCAAAGAGGGGCCCTGGCTCTTGTCCCTAGTCTCCATTTTTCAAAATTAGCGCCGAAGGCGCACGTGGCCGCGCGCGTGCGCGTGCACGCGCCTCTATATATAGAGGTGAGCCAGGAAAGGGGGCGGAGCCTGGGGGATGACGCTCTGTGTGCGCCGCAGCGCTTCTGCGCATGTGCGGGCGTCCCAGCATGTAAAAACCACAGTTTTGTGTGGTGAGCTTGAAGTACAGAGACAGAGCTGGCAACATTTAAAAAAGGGCATACAGCAAGCGGTTGATACAGGCATCCCCTAGAAAGGCACATTAGTAGACACCAACTGTGATATAGCAGCAATTGTGCTAGACTATTCTCAGTAAAAGTGGTGTATTACGGCTGGAATACCTCAGCTTTAGGCTTAGGAATATGCGGTCCAGAAGCTCCGGAACTGAATCTTCCAGGAAGCGAAAGGGGTCTCATCGGGCTCGGAGGATCTTGGGCATACTTCTGCTGCACCAGTCTCCCCTGAAGTTCAGAGGTAAGTGACCGTAGAGACCCCGCAGGGGTACTTGGTACTGTGGCTGTCCTCAGTTCACCTGCTCCTGTGTATGTAACAGAGGAGGTTTTTTCCTCAGCTCTGGGAGGATTAGAGAGAGATTGTCAACATTTATCGCTGCCTCCCTGTCAGGGAAAGCACGCCCGATCTCCGTCTCCTCCTTCAGAGTGCCTGTTAGCAGAGCAACAGTCCCATACAGGGATCGACCTGCCTGAAGGGGATCAGGATGAGGTTGATTCTGTTATAGAGGAATCAACAGTGGGGGAACCTTTTCTCAGCATCTCAAGCTGAAAGATTATGGGTTCAGTCTCTGACTAACATGGTCCGATCAGCATTTAAAAATGCACCTTGCGGAACCATCAACCACTACTGTATCCTCGTTGGGGTCGCTAGAAGCCCCCAGACTGTCTGTTCTTTTCCACTTCACCCTTTACTGAAAGGGCTCATTTACCAGGATTGGGAACGTCCTGAGAAAATATTTATTCCCCCAAGAGTTTTCCGGTGGTCTATCCCATGGAGGATAAGTTCATCAAAAAAAAAAAAAAAAAATGGAAGGTCCCTACAGTGGACGCAGCCATCTCTTGTATGTATAAATCACTGACATGTCCAGTGGATAATGTCCAAATGTTCAAGAACCCAATAGATAAAAGATTGGAGTCCTTATGAAAATCTGCTTCTTTCTACAGCAAGCTTGGTGACACAACCAGCAGTAGCAGCTATTGGGGTCTGCTAAGCAGTGAAGGATCAGTTGAAACAGGTCTTGAGGGACTTGACAGATCAGCAGGCTTTGCCCTAGCTGATCTACCTAGAGCCTTAGGCTTTGCGGTTGACGCCATAAAGGATTCAGTCCATCAGGCCTCCCGCCTTACGCTGTCTATAGTACATATGCGTAGGCTCCTATGGCTCAAAAACTGGTCTGCTGAAGCTCCCTGTAAAGAATGGCTGGTTAGCGTCCCATTTCATGGTGAACGCTTATTCAGGGAAAACCTGGACAAATATATCCAGAAAATTTCCAGCGGTAAAAATACGCTCTTGCCGGTTAAAAACAGAGTTAGAGGTCCCTCTTTAAGAGGCCTGCTTCTCCAGTCCCTGGGGCATCGGCTGTGTAACAGTTCCGACGGCCTCCTCGGTCAATTCCCGGGGGTAAAAAACAGGGACAATAGCAGGGTAATGAGAAACCCTGGGTCAGGGGAGGTACAAAACCTCCCCCAAAGTTAAATTCATTGAAGCCCCCACTCAGTCAGGTGGGGGGGAGGACTCCAGTTGTTCGCAAGAGACCTGGCGGGACACGATCAAGACAGATAGGTGCTCTCCGCAGTATGTTTGGGATACAGTTTGGAGTTAAAAGACTCTCCTCCTTCCCATTTTTGAGGTCAAACGTGCCAAGGGATCCCCGGAAGAGAGAGTCCCTCCTGTTGGCACTAGAACAACTATTGCTACAAGGAGTAATTATGGAGGTTCCCCTGGAAGAATGAGGGTTCGGGTTTTACTCAAACCTCTTTACAGTCCCGAAGCAAACGCGGACGGGAGGCCCATATTAATTCTAAAAGGGCTATACAAATTCCTGTATATCAGGACTTTCCAATGGAGTCAATCCGATCGGTGGCCACTGCCCTATAAGGGGAGGATTGGTTAGCCGCGATCGACATCAAAGATGCTTATTTGCGCATTCCCATCTTTCCAGTCCACCAAAAATTTCTACGCTTTGCAGTAGAAGGGCGCCATTTTCAGTTCAGAGCCTTACCCTTCGGTTCGGCCACAGCACCACGAGTGTTTACAAAAATTCTGGCCCTTTATTGGCCAATCTAAGAACACAAGGTGTAATGATAATGGCATATCTAGATGACTTGTTGCTGATAGACCACTCAGTGAAAAAACTAGACGTGGTCATTCACAAGACAATCAAGTATCTGGAATCTCACGGTTGGATTATCAACCGAGACAAGTCACCCCTAAAAACCAGTCAAAAGTCTGGAATACTTGGGGCTAAGGTTGGATTCAGGCCAGAGAAAAATATTCTTGCCTCGAGGAAAGGTGTTGTCTTTGAAAGATTTGATCCACTTAGTGGGTACAAAAAAGACAGCCGTCCATACGCCTGTATATGAGGCTGCTGGGAAAGATGGTGGCATCATTCGAAGCAGTACCCTACGGTCAATTCCATTCAAGGAATTTGCAAGGGGCCATACTGTCAGCCTGGAACAAAAAAGTTCAGGCCCTAGACTTACAATGTCCTTGTCCCCTTCCGTTCGCAAGAGCCTCCGTTGGTGGTTGGTTCCCCAGAATCTGGAAAAAAGGAAATCCTTCAGTCCGATTTCTTGGAAGGTGGTCACTACAGATGCCAGCCTTATAGGCTGGGGAGCAGTACTGGAGCAATGGTCTCTCCAGGGCAGATGGTCGGATGCAGAAAAGGCCCTGCCCATCAATCTCTTAGAGATACGAGCAGCCCGGTATGCCCTAGTAGCATGGACATCCAAACTCCAAGGGTCCCCTGTCAGAATTCAATCATCAGGGGGGCACCAGGAGTCGTGCAGCCCCGAGGGAAGTAAATTACATCCTGAAATGGGCAGAAAAATATGTCCCAGCCATATCTGCGGTATTCATTCCAGGAGTGGAGAATTGGAAGGCGGACTTTCTAAGTCGCCAGCAATTAGGCCCAGAGGAAGGGTCCCTTCACCCCGAGGTTTTCTGGACAATATGTCAGCGGTGGGGAACATCGGATGTAGATCTTCTAGCATCCAGATTCAACGCAAAGGGGGACAGGTTTGTCTCTCGGACAAGGGATCCCCTAGCTTGCGGCTCGGATGCCCTAGTGTTCCCTTGGGATCAGTTCAAGCTGATATATGCATTCCCACCGCCACAATTGTTACCTCGATTACTCCGCAGAATCAGGGTAGAAAAGAAACCAGTGATTCTGGTGGCTCCAGCGTGGCCCCGAAGAGCATGGTACGCGGAGATTGTAAAAATGTCTGTGGGGAGTCCTTGGACTCTCCCACGTCGTCCGGACCTGCTTACGCAAGGACCGATATACCACCCTTCCTTACCAGCCCTAGGTTTGACGGCCTGGCTATTGAAGCCCACATTCTAAAAAAGAGAGGGCTCTCTAATGCTGTGGTATCTACCATGATCAATGCCAGGAAGCCGGTATCCAGGCAGATCTACTATAGAATCTGGAAGGCGTACATCGCGTGGTGTGAGGCCAAGAAATGGCATCCACATAAGTACGTAATAGGTAGGATTCTGGACTTCCTACAGTGGGCTGTAGATAGGAAGCTTGCCTTGAGTACTATCAAGGGTCAGATTTCGGCCTTGTCAATATTTTTTCAAAGGCCCTTGGCTTCGCATTCACTAGTCAAAGCCTTTATACAAGGAGTGATGCGTATTAGTCCTCCGGTTAATATTCCCATATGTCCATGGGATCTAAACCTGGTTCTGTCGGTTCTACAGAAACAACCATTTGAACCATTACAGCATATTTCCTTGGTGCTTCTCACCAGGAAATTGATTTTTCTAGTAGCCATTTGTTCGGCTAAAAGAGTATCGGAATTAGCAGCTATGTCCTGTAAGGAGCCATATCTGGTTATCCATAAGGACAGAGTAGTGTTACGTCCTCATCCAGCCTTTCTTCCTAAGGTGGTATCGAGGTTTCATTTGAACCAAGATGTGGTTCTTCCTTCTTTTTTTCCCCAAACCTACTTCGGTAGAGGAAAAGTTATTGCATTCTTTGGATGTAGTAAGAGCAGTTAAAGCTTATCTAAAAGCCACTGCTCAGATTCGCAGAACGGATACTTTGTTTATTCTGCCGGAAGGCCCCAGAAAGGGTCAGGCAGCGTCAAAATCTACTTTAGCCAAGTGGATTCGACAGGTCATTATGCAAGCTTATGGCTTGAGAAGGAGACCGCCTCCGTTCAAAGTTAGAGCGCACTCCACGAGAGCAGTTGGAACTTCATGGGCAGTGCATCACCAGGCCTCCCTGGCTCAAATCTGTAAGGCCGCAACATGGTCTTCAGTTCACACGTTTACTAGGTTCTACCAGGTGGACGTTAGATGTCAGGAGGATGTCGCCTTTGGGCGCAGTGTGTTGCAGGCCGCAAAAGATCCTCATGTCTGATAGCGCTCAGCTTATATATGGTGTATCCCCCCCCTCATTTGGCATTGCTTTAGGACATCCCATTAGTAATGACTATGTCGCTCTGTGTCCCGTGATGTACGAGAAAGAAAATAGGATTTTTATAACAGCTTACCTGTAAAATCCTTTTCTTGGAGTACATCACGGGACACAGAGCTCCCGCCCCTCTTTGGGGACACTTATTGCTTTGCTACAAAACTGAGGTGCTCCCGGATGGGAGGGGCTTATATAGGGGAGGGTACTTCCGGTTTTGGAAGTTGCCAGTGCCAGCACCTGACGGTATCTATATAACCCATTAGTAATGACTATGTCGCTCTGTGTCCCGTGATGTACTCCAAGAAAAGGATTTTACAGGTAAGCTGTTATAAAAATCCTATTTTTTGAGGCAACATTAGGTACCTCGGCTTATACTCGAGTCGGCTTATACTCGAGTATATACGGTAAATGTTTTTTTTTTGTCCCATTGGGAAGTATTGGTAATGGTTTTAATTATGTACACGTTTCAACTTTGTGTGAGATAATAGATATATAAAGGTTTACACTTTTATGTGCCCGAGAGGGGCCTCACGTATTTAACCTCCCTAGCGGTAATCCCGAGCGTGACTCGGGGTTGTTTTTTTATGCTAGGATCGGTAACCCCGAGTCACGCTCGGGGTAGACATTGCAGAGCCCGCAGCGGAGTTTCCCTACCTTCTCCTGGCGATCCAGCGATGATGTCCTCTGCTGTGATCGCCAGCGAGATCTCCGGCGAGTGTCGGCACTTTCGACCCCATCTGACTTCCTAGTTCCGTTCCCTGCGAGCCGCAGCGGCGCATGGGAGCGGAACTGGGCGGCAAATTCAAAAAGGTAAACACATAGTATACATACAGTATACTGTAATCTTACTGATTACAGTACTGTATGTAATAATTACACATCCCCTTTGTCCCTAGTGGTCTGTCCAGTGTCCTGCATGCACTTTTATATAATAAAAATCGTTCTTTCTGCCTGTAAACTGGGGATTGTCCATAGCAACTAAAAAGTGTCCCTTTATGTCAAAAGTGGTTTTAGACCAACTAGAAAGCAGCGATAATAAATTAGAATCACTCGCAGAATTGAGCGATAGCGATTTGTGGGGAAATTCGTCATCAAACACTAAATCTAATGACAGCGACAATTCTGCAACTGAGCAGATTTCAGTGTTTTTGATTTGATTACATTATTGAATAATTTTTATTATAATTAGATTACTATTTTTTATAATTATTTATAGTTATTTATTATATTATAATTTATAATTTTGTGTTTTATATTTATCATACCCGGGATGTTTACTAGACTCTGGTTTGCTCAGGTTTAAGTAAGTAATTACTAAGAATCGCAGGCCTATAATACATAACACCAAATTTTCATGCAAAATAATTGTACCGCTTTTGGTACATAATTCCAGAAAGAATCATACCGCCAGGGAGGTTAAATGACCTAAAAGTTTTTTTTTTTTCTATTTTTCCACTTTAATATTAGGGGAATATGGTAGCGAGGACTTTATCAAGATATATATTTTGGTTAGGTGTGTTAAGTGTTTGTATAGGTTTTTATATATTTAAGTTATTTAAATGGCCTCATATGGGATATATCGCTATTGCTAATGGGTGTTGTTTGTACAGGTGTATATATAAGAATGTGTGTAAGTGGGTCTTGTATATTTAAGAGAATGGTTGATGGAGATGGCGATGTGTATTTATTTGTCTTTCCTTCTGCCTCACATATTTGCTAGCACCTTTCTCAGAAGAAGGATTTTTGTAGAAGGGGAAAGCGGGGCAGATATAGATATAAATAGAGGGAAGCTAAATATGTCCGGGTGGAGTGGGAACTAGATGTTTTTGGCTAAGGGTGAACTCTACCAAGTAGGTCTGGTCCGATATAGAGAACTAGGAATTCTGCAATATTGCAGGAAGACGGAGGGATTGGTATGGGTGGTGACACCCTTGCATTAATCTATCTCCTGATTAGAGTGGGGTTTAGGGAGGGGGAGGGTGGAGGGGGGGCTGCAACTGGGTTATTATCCAGGGGTAGACCCAACTCCCAAAGATGGATGGGTTTTTGTAAGTGTGTTTGTTTTCCCTCTCCTACCGAGGGAAGACACAGTCTGTGAGGAGAGATATGGGGGGGGGCACCGGATAGGAAGGGGTGTAGGGGTAAAAGTAAGGTGTTGCGGAGCTCCAACGTCCACTGGGAAATCCTTGAAGTTGAGGAAGTACTAACTTATCCAAGGCAGCCTGTTACCCCCCCAGTAACTGGACGACACACCGTTCTGGGAGTTAATCAACACTTTTATTTTGCCCCAGCTGGCTTTTATATCATTTCCCATGCAAGGGGTTTCTTAACTCATTTTCCAGGGGCATTCCCTTCAACAACTAACAGATGACAGTGATTTAATTACCTGGAACTATTTCTAACAACCTGGGATGCGTGAGACGTTTGTCTCCGCATATTTACCCATAACAATGAAACGGTGCCAGACACATTACTAGGAGTGTAATTACATCCCGTAGCAGACAATAGGTGGTCATTAACACACTGACAATAGATGAATGGAACGCTACCTCAGACCCCCAATTAACCCAATTTACTTATTCAGACATCAGTAGACATTCTGTCTCTACATTTCCTGGAATGAATCTTTGCTGTCACCTTTGAAGTGATCCAAACCATTTCTCAGTTTCAGTATTTTGCTACACTGCTCCCCCTTACCCACAAGCCGGCATACACAGTCTGATCCTTAACGGATTGGCTTGGGGATGTCCGGAGAGTACTCACGGATCACTTTTCCAGTCCAGTTTGCCGCTATAATCCATCAGCATTGCCGTTCTGTTTCCCGGGTCAGTAGCTGATGGTGAGGTTGTAAGGTTGCAGGGCAAATAATGGAATTCAGTTCTGGAACAGTCACTTGCTTTGCTCTCTCAATGGCTCCTAAAACTTGCTGCTGATGCTCTTGGGAGAGGTACGGCAAAACCTGGGCGCAAATCTCATTTAACCTTTTGCAAATTTCAGCCTGTTTATGTATTTCAATGTTCAAGCCATGTGACATCTCATAATACATGACGTAGTGTCGTTGTATCTCCAATTTCTCACTGGCCAACTTGTCACATTCCAATTTTAGACTGTGATATTGTGCCTGATCTACGGTACCTGTCGGGGAAGTTGGTCTTACCCGGGTCTCAGCAGCACGCGGGTCGGTTCCAGCAGCACGGGTCTGTGCACAGGTAGTCACAGGGTTGGCTTCAGCGGGGCCCATCGGGGCGTAAGCAGAAACGAGGGTGGCCAAATCATTCCCCAGTAGTACATCCGCTGGCAAATCCTTCATCACCCCCACATTCACGTGTCCCGACCCAACCCCCCAATCCAGGTGAACACGGGCAACGGGTAGCCGGAAGACGGTGCCTCCCGCTACTCTTACGGCTACAGTGTCTCCGGTGTGTTGGCTCTCTGGGATGAGGTTCTTCTGTAGTAGGGTCATTGTGGTGCCAGTATCACGTAGGCCATTGGCTACCTTTCCATTGACCCAGACAGTCTGCCTGTGTTGCTGCCGGTTGTCCCGGTTAGCTGCTTGTATTGGATCAGCCTCGTGCAGGACACCCTATTGTTCCTCCAATTCTTCAGCTCCGCGTTTGTCTGGGGCCGCTTCCGTGTGATAGCAATGAGCGGCAGCCCGTGCTGGAGGGGGTGGCCCTGGTTGAATCCATGCCGCTTGGTCCTGGTTCTGAGTGCAGTCTCTCTGATAGTGCCCAAATTGCTTGCACGAATAGCACTGCACTCCCTTGCGCCCGAGGTATCGATTTGCAGGGGGGGTAGGGATTAGCCCAGGTCGTTGTGTAGCTGGTGGCCCTGGGTTATTGTTCAGCGGTCTGGTGTTTGGTCTGAAGCTAGTCTGTGATGGCCTGCGGGCATCTTGATATTCATCAGCTTGCCTGGCCGCTTCTGAGAGAGTGGTAGGTTTGCGGTCCCTTACCCACTCTTGTACCTCTGGGTTCAGTCCATTAAAGAATTGCTCCAGTAAAATCAGCTGGGTGATCACGTCTGCTGTGGTTGCCTGACGGGCTTGTAGCCAAGCTAGGGCTGCCCTCTGCATTCGGCAAGCCCATTCGGTGTGGGAGTCCTTCTCCTGTTTCTTTGTGTCCCGGAAGCGTCTCCTGTATGCTTCTGGGATGATGGCATATCTTGCCAAAATAACTTCCTTTACCCGGCTATAGCTTGCGATTTCCTCCTCTGGCACGGCTCTGTAGGCTTCTGCTGCACGGCCTGACAGCTTACAGCTAAGATCCGTACCCAGTCTGTCTGGGGTACTTGGTACAGCTTGCATTGCCGTTCAAAATCTTGCAGGAAGCTATCGATCTCTTCCTCTGCTTCCACAAACTTTTTGAAGGCATCATGGGGTACTTTTAGTTTTGTTTCTGGTGCCGGTGTAGTCGTTAGCAGTCTCTCAGAGGCACGCTGTTCCGCCAGCCGGGGTTGGGTCTCCTGTTCTTCTCTCGCCGTGATAAAGGCATCCACTTGGGCTAACGTTGCCTGTACCAGCTCGGTGGAGGGGTTTTCTCCATAAAACGCTAGCCTGCGTTTCACTTCTTGGTCAAACTCGGTCTCCATGGTTTCTGTAGCCATACTGTGTGCCCGATCTCCCTCGGTCAGTTCTGCAATCAGCTCGGCTTTGGTTTTATTGCTGGTGCTCTTCCCTCTTGCTTCCAGCAAATCCTTTAACGTTGCTCGTTTTAATCCAGCATAGTTTGTCTCCATTCACACTTCTATTCGTGTAACCGAATTTGCATGAACGCTGCTTCCTCTTACTGCAAGGCTTTAATCCCACCGCTGCCAACCAGTGTTGCAGAGCTCCAACGTCCGCTGGGAAATCCTTGAAGTTGAGGAAGTACTAACTTATCCAAGGCAGCCTGTTACCCCCCCAGTAACTGGACGACACACAGTTCTGGGAGTAAATCAACACTTTTATTTTGCCCCAGCTGGCTTTTATATCATTTTCCATGCAAGGGGTTTCTTAACTCATTTTCCAGGGGCATTCCCTTCAACAACTAACAGATGACAGTGATTTAATTACCTGGAACTATTTCTAACAACCTGGGATGTGTGAGACGTTTGTCTCCGCATATTTACCCATAACAATGAAACCGTGCCAGACACATTACTAGGAGTGTAATTACATCCCGTAGCAGATAATAGGTGGTCATTAACACACTGACAATAGATGAATGGAACGCTACCTCAGACCCCCAATTAACCCAATTTACTTATTCAGACATCGGTAGACATTCTGTCACTACATTTCCTGGAATGAATCTTTGCTGTCACCTTTGAAGTGATCCAAACCATTTCTCAGTTTCAGTATTTTGCTACATAAGGAATGTCTAGTCCGATAAAGGTATCGACCTATAATGTAAGAGGAATGTGTTCATTGCAGAAAAGGGGGCGCCTCTGGCACGAATTGCGTCGCTATGAAGCTGAGGTGGTTTATATGCAGGAGATGCATTTTTTGGCAGGAGCTATCCCAAAAATTCCCACATATACCTTCGATCAGAGGTTCCATTCTCCATCTCCCATAGCCAGGGCAAGGGGGATGACTATAGCCTTTAAAAAATCTTTTCCAATGTGTTTTGTATCCTCTCAGATAGACCCAGAGGGCCGTTTTTTATTTGTTAAGGGGACATTATATGGACATCAATACACATTTGCCTCGATCTATGCACCCAATACGGAGACAGTCAACTTTCTAATAAAGACACTGAGGTTGCTAGAAAAATTTAAGGAGGGATTTTTGATAGTAGGGGGGGATTTTAACCTTACACTGAATCCAAATATGGATACATCAACTGGGAATTCCCAGGTATCTTTTAGGGCACTGAAACACATAAAACAACTTATGCGCTCTCTCCATTTAGTGGATACCTGGTGGGTAATGCATAAAGGGGTAAAAGATTATAGCTACTATTCAAAAACCCATAATACTTACTCCCGTTTGGACCTTCTCCTGGTGGACCAGTTTTACCGGGAGAGGGTACGGGCCTGTAAGATAGAGGTAATAACAATCTCAGACCATGCTCCAGTAATTTTGACTCTTTCTCCAGTATGTCCAGGTCACCTGGAAAGGACCTGGCAACTAAATGAGTCCTTATTGGACGACAAAAAGATAGTGGAGGCATTGCGTCTTAAAATTGGAGCATACTTTGAGATGAATACAATGGAAGAAGTGTCTGAGCAGGTAATATGGGAAGCGCATAAGACGGTAATAAGAGGGGAATTTATGATGTATGTATGGGTCAAGGGCTAAAAGAGAGAAGCAAAAGGAGATAACAGATCTACTAGAAGAAATCAATGAATTAGAAACTAAACATAAGAGAAATCTTCACTCAGAAGATGCTAAGATATTAGAAACCTCGAGAAGCAAGTTGTCACAATGTATAGATAATAGGATTGAAAATAAACATAGATATTATGCAAATAGATTTTATGAACAGGGGAATAAATGTGGCAAGTGGCTAGCCAGACAACTTAAAAAGCAACAGGACTCGAGACATGTCCATAACCTGATAATACAAAAGAAAAAAATAGTGGAGAGCCAAGCAATTGCAGCAGAATTTCATAAATTTTATGAGGCCCTATATAACATACAAGAACCAGTAGGAATCGCCACAGATGAGCAGCGAAGGAATGAAATTAGAGACTATATCAAAGACTCGGATCTGACCCAGCTGCCATCTTCGGTGATTGAAGAACTAGAACAAGAGATTACGATTGAGGAACTGGACAGGGCAATAAATTCTCTGTCTCTGGGCAAAAGCCCAGGACCTGACGGCTTCACAAATATATATTATAGAAAATTCATGGCAGAACTGGGACTTCCACTATGTAGATACTTCAACACAATCAACGCTTCTAACCCTCTACCACTTGAAGCCCTATTAGCATATATCACAGTACTTCCCAAAGCAGGGAAGGACCCCCAACATTGCGCTAATTATAGACCCATCTCCCTACTTAATTCAGACACTAAGCTGTTAGCGAAAATACTGGCTCTCCGATTACAAAATCACATAGTAAAGCTAGTTCACCCTGATCAAACGGGCTTTATGAAAGGCCGGGAGGCCAGAGACAACACGATACATGCTCTTCATATCCTTCATTGGATAGAACACGGCCCGAATAGGCTTTTGACAGGGTGAGCTGGCCTTGCGTGATGGAAGTGTTAAGGGGGATGGGGATGGAGATGGGTGAGCGAATGATGGGCTGGGTATCGGCATTGTATGTGAATCCAAGAGCCAGAGTGAAGGTAAATGGGACAATGTTGAATTATTTTAAAATACAGGACGAGACAAGGGTGTCCATTATCTCCTTTGTTGTTTGCCATAATGTTGGAAGCTTTTTTGTGTAAAATTAGGAGAAATATGGGAATGGTAGGGGTATGTGTCAAATTTTAAAATTTATTTTGAGAAATCAGTGCTCTTACCTAGCCACGTTCCCCCCGGCAATGGCAACAACTCTGAAGAGCATGTACCCCTTTGTCTGGAATGAAAAATATTTGGTCTATCTAGGGACACACATTACGCCGGATCTCGGGCTATTGTATGATTTGAATTGTGGTTCTCTATTGAAAGAGATAATAAGAGATTTGCAGAAATGGAAGGGTCTAGTCTTAACATGGGTAGGGAGAGTGAGTGCTCTAAAAATGACCATATTGCCTATATTAATATATTTTCTGCATACGATCCCTATATCACTCCCACTGGCCTTTTTTAAAGATCTGAGAAAGGCGTTCGTTGCATTTGTATGGAACGATAGGCGGCCAAGACTTTCCCATGACATATTACGCAGGGGGAAAAAAGGAGGAGGACTTGGATTACCGGACATTGCGCTATATTATAGCGCAATGTCACTGGTAAGGATTCTAAATTGGTGTCACGACTCCACGGGTAAAAGGTGGTTCGCATTAGAGCAGGAAATAGCAGGACGGAACTTAGCGGGGGCGCCATGGATCCCGTGCATATCTAGGGGTCTTGCAGAATGGACCTCTCACCTGACGTGGAACACTTAAGATATGGGGTAAATTGAACAAAATGGGGGAGTACGCCACTGGAGGGATTCCCTTGGTTCCCCCTGGGGGAGGAAGCTGGGTTTTTGGGATCACGGGGGAGTGATGGAAATAGGACATGTGGGAAATTTGCACCAGGAAGGGAGTTGATCCCTCTTTCAGAGTTGGTATCAAGGTGGGGGGAATACACCTATGGGCGAATGGAGATATCACCAATTGAGGTGTTTTTTTGCCACGTTAAAAACCATTACTAAGGCCTAGAAAGTCCCTTACCACGTTTGAGTCCCTATGTATTAGCATACCGGATGACAGATACTTATTGTCGCAAATGTATAGATTGGTCTTAGGGGCCCAAAATACAACAGCTCCCTATTTTGTTAGGGAATGGGAGAGTGAGCTGAATCAGGTTTTTTCTTCTGCGCAGGCGAGGAGACTTATTGATATGGTACACTCTACCTCCATAAGTACACAAATACAAGAAATGTCATATAAATTTCTGGCAAGGTGGTATCGGACACCAGTTAAGATGGCACAGATGTTTCCAACTCTAGATGCTAAATGCTGGAGAGGATGTGGTCAAAAAGGGACGTATTTACATTTGTGGTGGGAGTGTCCCAAAAGTAAATTTTTTTGGGACGTGATCATCCCATGGGTTTTGAAATTAACTTTGGATCCCATAGAGGTAACACCACTATATTGTTTGTGCCATGGGACTACAAGATCCATTAAATCATACAAGAACAGTATTACTCCACACTTACTGAATGCAGCTAAATTACTAATGCCTAGTCTATGGAAACAAACTCGAGGTCCTACCTTGCTGGAATGGAAGAGAGAAGTTAATTTAATTAAAGAGGCTGAGAAATGGATATATGTAGTTAAAGATAAACAAGATACATTTAATGAAATATGGGCAGGGTGGGAGCAGCATTCCTCGGAGGTAAGATAGGTAAAAGAAAAGAAATAGGTGAGATTAGACTAAATAGATGAATAGAAGGGGTATGTAAACATTTGATCAGGGTCATTTGGGTAGTTTCTGTTGCCATTATGATTTAAAAAGAGTAAACACAGTTGATTGGTAATAATTGGCTCCAGCGAAACAATAACCATGAGTGAAAGAAACGTTTTTGTGTTAAGTTTACATACCCTGGCATAATATGAAAGATATGAGCACAACTGTGTATATGTATGTGTATATGTGTGTATATATATATATATATATATATATATATATATATATATATATATATAAATAGTGTTGTGCTCATAAGTTTACATACCCTGGCAGAATTTGATTTCTTGGCCATTTCTCAGAGACTATGAATGATAACAATGTTTGGCTGAATCCATTTATTATCAATCAACTGTTTACTCTTTTTAAATCATAATGACATCAGAAACTACCCAAATTACCCTGATCAAAAGTTTATATACCCCAGTTCTTAATACCGTGTATTGCCTTTTTTAACCACTACATTACCAAGCCTATTTCAGAGATTTGGTGTTTACAAGTTAAAAACAGTTTTTTTTGCTAGAAAATTACTTGGAACATCCAAACATTATATATATTTTTTTTCCGGACACAATAGAGAATAAAATGGCGGTTGTTGCAATACTTTGTCACACCGTATTTGCGCAGCGGTCTTACAAGCGTACTTTTATGAAAAAAAAAAAAAATTAAATAAAAAAAGAAGACAACAGTAAAGTTAGCCCAATTTTTTTTTTATATTATGAAAGATAATGTTACGCTGAGTAAATTGAGACCCAACAAGTCTTGCTTCAAAGTTGCGCCCACTCGTGGAATGGCGATAAACTTTTACCCTTTAAAATCTCCATAGGCAACGTTTAAAAAATTCTACAGGTTGCATGTTCTGAGTTAGAGGAGGTCTAGGGCTAGAATTATTGCTCTCGCTCTACCGATTGCGGCGATACCTCACGTGTGGTTTGAACACCATTTTCATATGCGGGCGCTACTCGCGTATGCATTCGCTTCTGCACGCGAGCTCGGCGGGACGGGGCGCGTTTACATTTTATTTTTTTTCCTGATTTATTTTACCTTTTTTATTTTTATTTTTTCACTGTTCTTTAAAAAAAATAAAAAAATTGTGTCACTTTTATTCCTATTACAAGGGATGTAAACATCCTTTGTAATAGAAAAAAGCATGACAGGTCCTCTTAAATATGAGATCTGGGGTCCAAAAGACCTCAGATCTCATATTTACACTAAAATGCAATAAAATTATTTTTTGTCATTTGAAAAAAAAAAAAATGTCCCTTTTAAGAGCTATGGGTGGAAGTGACGTTTTGACATCGCTTCCGCCCTGCAATGACTTGGAGACGGGTGGGGGCCATCTTCCCCTCACTCGTCTCCATGTCACAGAAGGGACAGGTCCAGATCACCTTCGCCGTTATCGACGGCCACGGTAAGCGGCAGAGGGCACCGGAGCACGGCGGGAGGGGGGGGCCCTCTCCCGCTGCCGATAAGTGATCTTGCGGCGAATCCAAGTCTTTTGTGGTATTTGTGGATGAGGCTTTTTATCTTCTCAGGTGGTAAAGCTTCCCATTCTTCTTGGCAAAAAGCCTCCAGTTCCTGTAAATTCTTGGGCTGTCTTGCATGAACTGCATGTTTGAGAACTCCCCAGAGTGGCTCAATGATATTGAGGTCAGGAGACTGAGGTGGCCACTCCAGTACCTTCACTGTATTCTGCTGTAGCCAATGACAGGTCGACCTGGACTTGTGTTTTGGATAATTGTCATGTTGGCATTTCCAAGTACGTCTCATGCGCAGCTTCCTGGCTGATGAATGCAAATGTTCCTCCAGTATTTTTTGATAACCTACTGCATTCATCTTGCCATCAATTTTGACCAAATTTAATGTGCATTTTGTAGCTCACACATCCCCAAAACATCAGCAATCCACCTTCGTGTTTCACAGTAGGAATAGTGTACCTTTCATCATAGGCCTTGTTGAATCCTCTCTAAATAAAGCATTTATGGTTCTGGCCAAAAAGCTAAATTTTGGTCTCATCACTCCAAATAACTTTGTGCCAGAAGGTTTGAGGCTTGTCTCTGTGCGGGATAGTACTTTTTGGCATTTGCGTAGTAATGGCTTTCTTCTGGCGACTTAACCATGCAGCCCATCTTTCTTCAAGTGCCTCCTTATTGTGCATCTTGAAATAGCCACACCACATGTGTGTCCTGTATTTCAGTTATTTGTGGGTTTTTCTTTGCATCCCGAACAATTTTCCTGGCAGTTGTGGCTGAAATTTTAGTTGGTCTACCTGACCGTGGTTTGGTTTCAACAGAACCCCTCATTCCTCTTTCGTTCATTGACAGACACAGCAACTTATTTCTTGACCTTAGGGTTATACCGCCACCTTCAGGAGAGGACTAGGCAGAACATGTTAAAACAGCAAAACTGCACAGTACCGCCCAGGGGGCGGTCCTACTGGCTATAACCCCTCACACTGCATCCAGCAGCTTAGTTTTTTTCTGCCTAGTGTAGGAGTAGGACCTAGCTCCCGGTGGGGACCATTGGTCCTGGAGATTTTTTATTTTTTTATTTCCTCTCTCCCCGTCCCTTCCCTCCTCCCCATGCTATGGGCCGTTGTGTGACTGGAGCATACCTGGCCGGGGGGGGGCTCCGAGTCCTGACAGGGGGCTGCGCTGGGTGTGTTGGTCCGCTCGTCAGTTCCCTATGTTTTGAGCATAGTGGGGTGTTTGGCAAGGATCCCGCTGAGGTGCGCTGTGAGGGTGGGGGGGGGGGGGCGGCCGCGTGGCGGCCTTCTCCCAGTGTTCGCGGCCATTCTGCTGTTTCCCGGCGCCCTCAGGTGTTTGCTTGCTGGGGCGGCCATTTTCTTGTAGTCTCGGCCTGTTTTTGCCTCTAGCGCTGGGGGAATAGTATCTGAACGGCGCAAATTCACACAGAACACCCTGTGAGGGAGAGCGGACGGCAGCACAGCGCGGTAACTGGGTCAGGGTGGTGAGTCCTGCGGGGGGCTCCTCAGTCTGTGGCAGCTAGGAGGGTGGACTTTTTGTGTATCTTGCCTTAGGTCCCTAACGGGTGTCAGGCGAGTGTGGGTCAGCATGGCGTCAGAAACTGGTGCTTCTTCCCCAGACATCCCTATTGTGGCAACCGACTCCCCTGCACCTGCGGTGCCTCTGGACGCTTTGTTGGCGGTCCTGGAGTCTTTTGTTGCAAAGGTGGAAGAGGCGGGTGCAAGGGGGTAAAAAACGCCCCCTCCCCCCCACCGTCTTCTGGGGAAAGCTCTGATTCAGACTCAGGCCTTGCTGTGGCAACTGGCCCCTGTTCTGAAGTCTCAGAGGATGTGGACCAGGACCGTTCGGACAGTGAGGATCACTCTGTGTCCGGGTCAGGGCAGGAAAGGGCGCTTGTAGGAGCACTTATCACAGCGGTGCGGGATACCCTAAAGATGGAGGCTACGGCGGGGGCATCTACAAAAGTGTCGGTCCCTTTTGGGTCCCACAAGCCAGCCCGCACAGTTAAAGTGTTTCTCTACCTAACTTATTTTGATAAGTTTATCTACAAAGAATGGGAACACCCGCAGCCGGCCTTTTCGGTTCCGAAACGCATGGGGAGAGTTTCCTGAAAAAATTGACTTCTCCCCCGATTGTGGACCCCCCCGGTATCCAGGTTAAATAAGGTAACCACGATTCCGGTAATGGGGACCCCTGCTTTTAAGGACCCGACTGACAGGAGGGCCGAGGCGGTTGCCCGATCCATGTTTACGGTGGTAGGGTCAGCATTGCGGCCAGTGTTTGCCACGGCCCTGGTGTCCCAAACGCTTACTGAATGGGCAAAATTGTTGCACCGTGAGTTGGAGAAGCAACAGGCTTCCCCGGTCTGCGTGGAACTGGCAGACCAGTTGGTGCAGGGCCTTAAGTATGTCTGCGATGTGGCCTTAGACACGGCCCCCTTGCTTTCGAGAGCCTCAGTTTAAGCTGTGGTGCTTCGTCGCCTGATTTGGCTAAAATGCTGGTCTGCGGACCAGGCATCTAAGAAGGCACTGGCGGATTTGCCCTTCCAGGGAGAGAGGCTATTTGGAGCCTCACTGGATGACTTTATTAAAAATATTACTGGGGGTAAGAGTACATTGCTTCCACAATCCAGAAAAGGGAAGGAGCCACGCCGTAGGCAAGCACCCTCCTTTTCCGTTTAGAAGCGTTTTTTCGTCCGCCTGGGTCGGCAGGTAAGCGTCCCCAGGCCGACAAGGTGCCTGCTGAGGGACAAAAGCGTCCCTGGTTTCGCAAGCCTGCGAGCAAATCTGGGGCAGCATATGAAGGTTTGACCCCGCCCGACTCTCGGGTGGGGGGTCGCCTTTGGGAGTTTGCAGCCCGATGTACCTCCCTACTTTCCGACCAATGGGTCTGCAAACTAGTTTCATCAGGATACAAGATAGTTTCTTTCTTGTCCACCAAACAGATTTTTTTCCCTCCAACCTTCCTCTTCTCCCGGCACATCGGGAAGCCTTGTTTGGGGGGCGGTACAGGACCTGCTGCTGCGCGGGGTGATAGTGCTTGTGCCGTCGCCGGAAAGGTTTCAGGGATTCTACACCAATCGGTTTGTAGTCCCAAAGAAGGAAGAGGTCCGTCCGATCTTAGATCTCAAGGCCCTCAACATCTTTGTGAAAGTGCAAAGGTTCAGGATGGAATCAGTTCGCTCGGTGGTCGCTGCGCTCATCAGGGGGATTTTCTGGCGTCCTTGGACATTATGGACGCGTACTTGCATATCCCCATATGCGTCAAGCATCAGAGGTTTCTACGGTTTGCGGTCGGGGACAAGCACTACCAATTTGTAGCTCTTCCCTTTGGCCTGGCGTCGGCACCAAGGGTCTTCACCAAGGTGCTCGCCCCGATTCTAGCCTTGCTGAGGCAACAAGGGATCGCAATCGTGGGCTACCTGGACAACCTCCTTCTGAGAGCGGCTTCAGCCTCAGAATTAAGGGAGGATGTGGCGATCTCCAGTCAGACTCTTCGGGAGTTTGGGTGGATACTGAACCTCTAGAAGTCGGTGTTGGTGCCGACTCAATGCCTGGAGTACCTGGGCTTGATTCTGGACTCCTCACAGGCGAGAGTTTTTCTCCCGTCGGACAAGATGCAGACTTGATGCTGCAGTGAAGCTGTTGGCGTCCCGCAGGTGGTCGTCACTGCGGTTTTGCATGCGAGTCCTGGGTCTAATGGTAGCCACTTTCGAGGCGGTACCGTACGCTCAATTCCACACTCGAGTCTTGCAAAAGGAGATTCTGTCCAAATGGGACAAATCTCCGTTGTCTCTGGATTGTCAAATCCGGGTGAGTCAGTCAGGGATTCCCTGATCTGGTGGCAGAGGTCCCCGGCCTTTCATTCAGGGAAGTCGTTCCTTCCTCTTCGTTGGACGGTGATTACGACGGACGCCAGTCTGACCGTTTGGGGGGTAGTACAGTCGGCACAAGGTCGCTGGGCACAGGAAGAATCCCGCCTGCCGATTAATGTGCTGGAACTTCGGGCGATCAGGCGGTGCCTCTCCACATGGTCACAGAGGCTACAGGGTCGCCCAGTCAGGATCCAGTCGGACAACGCCACGGCGGTGGTGTATGTCAACCATCAAGGAGGAACAAGGAGTTTGGCTGCAGCATTGGAGGTCACTCACATTTTGCGGTGGGCAGAGCGGCGCGTGGCGGCTCTGTCAGCCATGTTCATTCCGGGTGTAGAAAACTGGCAAGCGGACTACCTAAGCCGTCAGATGCTGGAACAAGGGGAATGGTCACTACATCCAGAGGTTAGGGATGAGCCGAAATCCCCCCGGTTCGGTTCGCACCAGAACCTGAGAACGGACCGAAAGTTCGCGTCAACTTTTGAACCCCGTTAAAGTCTATGGGACTCGAACGTTAGAAATCAAAAGTGCGAATTTTGAAGGCTAATATGGAAGTTATTGTCCTAAAAATGGTTTGGGGACCTGGGTCCTGTCCCAGGGTACATGTATCAATGCAAAAAAAAGTTTTCAAAACGGCCGTTTTTTCGGGAGCAGTGATTTTAATGATGCTTGAAGTGAAAAAATAAAAGTGAAATATTCCTTTAAATATCGTGCCTGGGGTGTGTCTACAGCATGCCTGTAAAGTGGCGCCTGTTTCCTGTGTTTAGAACTGTCCCTGGACAAAATTACATTTCTAAAGGAATAAAAGTAATTCAAAACTGCTTGCGGCTTTAATGTCATGTCTGGTCCGGGCAATATGGATGAAAATCATTGAGAAAAAACGGCATGGGTACCCCCCCCTCTTCAGCCCATTACCAGCCCCTTTGGGTCTTGTATGGATATTAAGGGGAACCCCGCACCCAAATTAAAAAAAGGAAAGGCGTGGGGCCCCCAGGCCCTATATACTCTGAACAGCAGTATACAGGCGGTGCAAACAAGACAGGGGCTGTAGGTTTGTTCTTAAGTAGAATCTGTTTAAAAATGTACCAGTTCAAAATTACAAAGTGTAGCTCCAGCCACAAAATCAATTTTTAAGCTTTTTGGAAAACATAGGGAAGGGTTATCACCCCTGTAACATTTGTTTTGCTGTCTGTGCACCTATTCAGAAGATTTCACCTCACTTTCTGTCCCAATGACAATTGGATTTTGAAATTTTTTTTTTTTTTTTGAAATAAGGAACTCTTACAGAAGAGAATTTCCCTTCCTAGGGGTAGATTTACTCTCACATCCTGTTGTCTCCTTCCGTTTGCAAGTAGAAGTCGTTTGTAAGTTGGATGTTTGAAAGTAGGGTCCTGCCCTATATACTCTGCAGAAGTTTGGGCCTTAGGTGTTGGTGTTGCCACAACACTGTAAGGCCTCACAGTTACTCTTGGTGGGTGCAGGAACAGGCCCTGCTGTGAAATATTAGATCAAGAATTGTAATTACTGTACATGCCCCTGTTAAACAGGGGCAAAAAAATTGGGCCTTAGGCACTGGTGCTGGTGCCACAACACTGCAACCCCTCACAGATACTGTAGTTGGAGTGCAGGAATGAGCCCTGCTGCAAAGTATTGCATCAAAAATTGTAATTACACGCCCCTGAGCTGAAAAATAGGGCCTTAGCCACTGGTGGTGGTGCCCAGAACCAAAAATGTTCTTACAAGCCATCAGCATGAACATTGAGGAGGAAGAGGATAGTCACTCAGCATCAGCATATGCGGTCTTGAAGGGATCTCACATTCAAAAAAAATGATTTGGTTACATCAGCATCAGATGCTTGGTAGCTGGTGATCCAAGACTGATTAATTTTTATGAAGGTCAGCCGATCTACCGATTCGGTGGACAGGCACACCCTGTGCTCTATTTACAAAGCCTCCATCCAGCAGCACTGAATGTGCGTTCCGAAAGAACACTGGATGCAGGACAGGCCAGTAGCTCAATTGCATACTGTGCAAGCTCTGGCCAGTGATCCATCCTCAAGACCCAGTAACCCAGAGGATTTTCGGTGGGAAAGGTGTCCAAGTCTGATCTTGCCCCTAGGTATTCCTGCACCATGTGAATCGGACGCTGGCGATGGTTGCTGGAACCGCTCATACCTTGGGGCTGCGGACTAAAAAATTGTCTGAACGCATCGGTCAGACGGCCACCTTCTCCACCACTTCTTCTGTGACTGACCGAATCCCCAGCAACACGTTGTCCAGGACCAGGAATTTGTAACCTCCGAGGCTCTGGAAACACGTTGCACAAACTTTTCTGCAAGGCCTCCCAAAGATGTTTCATCCTCTGCTCCCTCTGCGACGGCAAGATAAGGTCTGCAACCTTACCCTTGTAATGAGGGTTGCCAGCCAGTAATGATCCCTCTCCTTGATATCACCAATACGAGGATCTTTTCGCAGGCTTTGCAGGATCAAGGAGGCCATGCAGTGTAGGTTTGCTGAGGGATTCGGTCCGGAGTCCCCTGGGTCACTAAGGACGACAAGATCCGCAGCCGCCACCTCCCAGCCACGTACAAGTCCATGGGTTTCTTGGGACTGTAAATGATCCCTTGAAGACTGCTGCTGAGCTCCACCTCCATGCTGACACAATCCTCATCCTCCTCTTCCTGTGTGATCGGCGGGCCAGCAGGAACACTGTCTGGATAAAGGGGGCCTTGAGAGGTAAGGAAGTCCTCTTCCTCCCTCTGTTCTGCCTCAAGTGCCCTGTCCATTATTCCACGCAGCGTGTGCTCCAACAGGTGGACAAGAGGGACAGTGTCACGGATGCATGCACTCTCACTGCTCGCCATCCTCGTGGCCTCCTCAAATGGTAACAGGACAGTGCATGCATCCCTGATCATGACCCACTGGCGTGGAGAAAAAAAACCCAAGCTCCCCTGACCCTGTCCTGGTGCCATATTGGCACAGATACTCATTGATGGCCCTCTGCTGCGTGTGCAGCCGCTGCAGCATGGCCAATGTTATGTTCCACCTGGTGGGCATGTCACAGATTAGGCGGTTTTTTGGGCAGGTTAAATTCCTTTTGCAGGTCAGCCAGCTGAGCACTGGCATTATATGACCGGCGGAAATGCACACAGACTTTCCTGGCCTGCCTCAAGACATCCTGTAAGCCCGCGTACCTGCCCAAGAACCGCTGCACCACCAAGTTAAGGACATGAGCCAAACAGGGCACATGGGTCAGCTGTTCCTGTCGGAGGGCGGAGAGGAGGTTGGTGCCATTGTCGCAAACCACCATTCCTGGCTTAAGCTGGTGTGGCGTCAACCACCTCTGAGATGGCCCCTGCAGAGCTGACAGAATCTCTGCTTCAGTGTGGCTCCTGTCCCCCAAGCACACCAGCTCAAGCACCGCATGGCATCTTTTTGCCTGCGTACTTGCATAGCCCCTTGAACGCCTACGGAGCACCGCTGGTTCAGAGGACAAATCAGCAGAGGAAGAGGCCATGGAAGAAGAGGAGAGGGTGGAGGGAGAGGTGTGTCAGAATCACCACTAGTAACATTTTAGAGGCGTGGTGGCGGAACAACCTCCAACACTACTGCACCTTGTCTTGCATCCTTCCCAGCTGCCAGCAGAGTCCCCCAATGTGCCGTGAAAGATAGGTGTAACGTCCCTGTCCATACCTGCTGGACCATGAGTCAGCGGTAATATGCACCTTACCGCTGACCGCCCTGTCCAGCGAGGCCAAGACATTGCCTTCCACATGCCGGTAGAGAGCCAAAATCGCCTTCCGTGAAAAAAAGTGGCGTTTGGGAACCTGCCACTGAGGAACCGCACATTCCACAAACTCACGGAAGGGGGCAGAGTCTACCAACTGAAAAGGCAGCAGTTGAAGTGCTAGCAATTTAGCCAAGCTAGCATCGCTGGGCATGTGGAGGGCTGGAAGCGAACTTCTTTCGGCTGTGCAGCAGCTGGGGCAGGGAAATTTTCCTGGTACAATCTGACGTTGGTGTACTGATAGCAGATTGCCCGCAAGTACTTGGCTGTGACACACCTAATTCTACACCTTCATTCCTCTCAGTGCAGGTTTCAGAGAGGACTGAAGGTATAGTGGGGTTGGAGATCCCAGCTGATGAGGAGCAAGGAAAGGTCCACTTTTGTTCTTTGGTGTGGGTCTTTTCTGTACGCTTGCCAATGGACTGCATGGCAGGTCGACATATGTCTGGTCAAGCATGTGGTGCCCAAGCGGCTGCTGTTTTGGCCATGCGAGATACGCTTCAGACATGTTGCAAATAGCAAAGGTGCGATCTGCTGCACATGTCTCAAAAAAGGCTCACACCAAAGAACTTTTGGAATAACGGAGACAGCATCACCATGCACATGCGAAGCTCTGCTGTGTGATGCAGTCGGTGTGCTGCCCTGGCCCCTGGAGGGCATCCTGCCTCGGTGGAGATGTGCCTCCTCCTCCTCCTCTCTCCCATCAGGCACCCACGAAGAGTCAGTGACCTCATATTCCACTCCCTCCACATCACTGGAGCAAACCTGGCAGTATGCTACAGCTGGGGGAACATGACTGCCAGTTTGCTGTCCTTCTTGGGCACCCCCTCTCTCTGGGCTCACGTTACTGCCTTCCTCTAGCTGGGTTCCATCATCGGAGCCTTCAAAACGCTGCACATCCTCCTGCAGCATGTACCCAACACTGTGGTCAAACAGTTCGAGGGACTCCTCAGGAGGACATGGTGGGGCTAGGGAAGGAGTGACTGATGCCATTGAGCCGAGGGAAGAGGCCGCTTTGCCAGACAAAGTACCCTGAGCCTGGGTGAGAGAGGATGAGGACGGCTTGGTCATCCACTCTACCAAGTCTTCGGCATGTTACGGCTCAACGCGGCCAGCTGGCAAAAAAAAGGACAAGCGTGCCCCTGGGTGAGAGAGGATGAGAAGGATGAGGACGGTTTGGTCATCCACAGCAGTGAGGTGAGCTGCTAGCGCACACAGAAGTCCTGCTTACTATACACAGACTTTTTCAATATTTATTTTTGGCAACGTTTTTTTTGGATTATCACGTTTGGCACAAGGAATTCATTCCCATTGGGACTTTTTACATATGTTTATGTGTTTGAGTTTATTTACACATTTATTCATTTATTTATTGATGTTTACTGCATTTATGTATATGCACTAGGAATTCATTGCTAGTCAGCAGCATCTTATTTTGGTCTTCCCATTCTTTGGTTCCACTTTGTTCACCTGTCACGATCAACTTATTTTTTGTTTATCACCCGATTCCCTTTCCCTCCCCCACAGTGCAGTCACCATCACATATTCATTTCTCTGAGCTTGCCACATCTTACCACTGGGAATTTTGCCCATTCCTCCTTGCAAAACTGCTCCAGCTCTTTCAAGTTGGATGGTTTGCGCTTGTGACTAGCAATCTTTAAGTCTGACCACAGATTTTCTATTGGATTGAGGTCTGGGCTTTGACTAGACCATTCCAACACATTTACATGTTTCCCCTTAAACCACTTAAGTGTTGCTTTAACAGTGTGTTTGGGGTCATTGTCCTGCTAGAAGGTGAACCTCCATCCTAGCCTCAAATCGCACACAGAGTGGTACAGGTATTGCTCAAGAATATCCCTGTATTTGGCACCATCCATCTTTCCTTCAACTCTGACCAGTTTCCCAGTCCCGACTACTGAAAATCCTCCCCACAGCATGATGCTGCCACCACCATGTTTCATTGTGGGGATGGTGTTCTTTGGGTGATGTGTTGGGTTTGCGCCAGACATAGCATTTTCTTCGATGGCCAAAAAGTAAAATTTTAGTCTCATCAGACCAAAGCACCTTCCTCCATACATTTTGGGAGTCTCCCACATGCCTTTTCGCTAACGCAAAACGTGACATTTAGTTTTTTTGCTAAAAGTAATGGCTTTCTTCTGGCCACTCTGCCATAAAGCCCAACTCTATGTCGTTTACGGCTTATTGTCGTCCTATGTACAGATACTCCAGCCTCTGCTGTGTAACTCTGCAGCTCTTCCAGGGTTACCTTAGGTCTTTGTGCTGCCACTCTGATTAATGCCCTCCTTGTCCTGTTTGTGAGTTTTGGTGTGCGGCCATCTCTTGGCAGGTTTGCTGTTGTGCCATGTTCTTTCCATTTGGTTATGATGGATTTGATGGTGCTCCTAGGGATCGTCAAAGCTTTGGATCTTTTTTCATAACCTAACCCTGGCTTGTTCTTCTCAACAACATTGTCCCTTACTTCTTTGGAGAGTTCCTTGGTCTTCATGGCAGTGTTTGGTTAGTGGTGCCTCTTGCTTAGGTGTTGCAGCCTCTGGGGCCTTTCAAAAAGGTGTGTTTATGTAATGACAGATCATGTGACACTTAGATTGCATACAGGTGGACATCATTTCACTAATTGTGACTTCTGAAGGTAATTGGTTGCACCAGAGCTTATTATGGGCTTCATAACAAAGGGGGTGAATACATACGCACATGCCAATTATCAGTTTTTTATTTCTGAAAAATGGTTTAATGTATATATTTTTCTAATTTTACTTTCCCAACTTAGACTATTGTGTTCTGATCCATCACATATAATTCAGATTTAAAAAAAATGGAACTAAAGGCTGTAATGTAACAAAATAGGTAAAAAGCCAAGGGGGGTGAATACTTTTGCAAGGCACTGCAGATCAAACAAGCTTGTTGGTGCTAGGATCTCCTGTGTGCTTTTTGTGTATCTCCACTTTCATTCCTCCTCTCCACATCACTCCCAGATATGGTCACATATAGGGTAAAAAAACTCCTTAGAGTGTAAAACCGTTTACATACTTTATTAAAAAATATATATGGTTTTACTCTTACATTCCACATGTACAAGAATGCGCAGCAGGTATGCTATGGTACTTCCGGTCCGGCCGCGACACAGAAGTGACGTCACCCGCTCCTTCCGACACGTTGCGTCAAAACACATGCAAATTAATCACCCCTGATGAAGTCATATGTGGTCTACTAATGATCAGGATCTGGGGGAACAGGATGCTGTGGGAGCCTCTGATTGGCTAACACAGTGATCATTAAATATGTAGCCCTCCCCTGTGTTTTTCTTCTGTGAATAGGATAAACACACTTTCCCTGTTGTAAGGAGGAGATACATTGTATCCATTCCTCCTCCAGAGGACATTTCTGCAAATATCAATTAGGGGCATGGTAATTGTCAGGGCCGGTTCACCGCATTGCTGTGCAGATCACATACAATGTCTGTGCGATGCGCATTCAGCCATTCAAACTGGCTGAATTTGCATCGCATTCGGGCCAAACTCGTGTAGGACCCTTTTTTTTTTGTCTGCATGGGAATCACACCCATGCGACTCAATACTGCAAATCGCGCTGCGTTTTGCAAACTGATTGTGGGGTGTCATTAACTCAACATACACTCCGCAATCAGTTCACATGAACAGGTTGTGATATTCATACGGTGCAGATTTGTAGCGAATTTGTAGTGTGAACTGGGCCTTAGTATCAGTTATTGCCAGTGTTAGGCCTTGTTCACACCATGCACTCGTTCTGCAAGGGCACAAAAAACAATTGTTCTCTAATGTGCCTTGTTTTTTTTTTCTTTTCTGTTTTTTTGTCCTACCTAAACCCACTAACACTTAGGACCAGTTCACACCATAGAAATGCAGTCCGGATGCGTTCCAGATGCTTTTCTTCACGTGCGTCTTTGGTGCGTTTTTGATACAGTCCAGTGCATTTTTCCCCCTCCTTTTTTTCTTAACCTTAAATAAGGACATGTGTGTTTTTGGTGCGTTCACATGCGGCCCAGTGTGTTTTTGATGCGTTTTACAGCGTTTCAGTACAGTCCAGTGCAGGAGGAGTTCCCACTTCTTTAGGAGCTTATTTTTATACATACAGGCGTATAGTGCTATTGAGCGATCATCAATATCAAACTATAAGTAAAAAAAAAAAACAGATTAGTCATCGTATCATAATATACAGTCATTAACCACTTCAATACCATGCACTTATACAGCTTCCTGCCCATGCCAATTTTGAGCTTTCAGCGCTGTCGCAAGTTGAATGACAATTGCGCAGTCATGCTACACTGTACCCAAACAAATTTTTTATCATTTTGTTCCCACAAATAGAGCTTTCTTTCGGTGGTATTTGATTGCCTCTGCGATTTTTATTTTTTGCACAACAAATAAAAAAAGAGCGAAAATTTGGAAAAAAACAACGTTTTTCTTTGTTTCTGTTAATTTTTTTGTGAAATAAGTACCTTTTCTACTTCAATGACGGGCACTGATAAGGCGGCACTGACGGGCACTGATAAGGCGACACTGATGGGCACCAATGAGGTGGCACTGATGGGCACTGATGATGGGCACTGATAGGCGGCACTGGGCACTGATATGTGGCACTGGTATGCGGCACTGATATGTGGCACTGGTATGCGGCACTGATTGGCACTCATAGGCGGCACTGATTGGCACTCATAGGCGGCACTGATGGGCACTCATAGGCGGCACTGATGGGCACTCATAGGCGGCACTGATGGGCACTCATAGGTGGCACTGATGGGCACTCATAGGTGGCACTGATGGGCACTCATAGGTGGCACTGATGGGCTCTCATAGGTGGCACTGATGGGCACTCATAGGCGGCACTGATGGGCACTCATAGGCGGCACTGATTGGCACTCATAGGCGGCACTGATGGGCACTTATGGGTGGCACTGATAGATGGCACGGACGGGCACTGATAGGTGGGCACTTATGGGCACTGATAGTTGGCACCGATGGACACTAGTAGGTGGCACTGATGGACACTGATGCCCAGCAATGCCAGCCACCACACATTGTGGTAGTGCCAGTCAGTGCCCATTTGTGGGCACTGATTGGCATATTTTTGTTATGTTTTTTTAATTTTAATTTTTGTTTTACTACATGTGGATGGCCATGGGGGCCATCCACATGCTTGGGGCTTCCCTGGTGGTCCAGTGTGGGTATCCGAGGGGGGGCTGCACTGATAAACAATTAGCGCGAACCCCCCCTGTCAGGAGAGCCGCCGATCGGCTCTCCTCTACTCGCGTCTATCAGACGCGAGTGAGGAAGAGCCGATCAACAGCTCTTCCTGTTTACATCCTGATCAGCCGTGATTGGACACGGCTGATCAGGCGGTAAAAAGCCTCCGCCGGAGGCTCTTTACCGAGATCAGTGTAGCGGTGTGTCAGACTGACACACCGCTCCACCGATCGCCACGATGCGCGCCCCCCGTGTTTAATAGGTTTATCCACACATACTAAACTACATACGCCGTATGTGGTGGTATTATGCTCTTTGTGGCTGGGTGGGTTTCCTCCCACACTCTATTTGCGCATTTGACGCAATACATAGTATAAACTATGTGTTTGTACAATCAGCACTTATCCATGGGTAGCTGCTGGATGGAGCATTGTCACAGGATCCCTGGTTTCAGGGGTATCACTTTCCACCTGCTTTCAGTGGTGATCAGAAGCGCTGGCTTTGACTGTGTTCGCCAGGCTGAGGTTAGCGTTACGCCCGTTAGTGGCTGCGTCTCTGGCGTTTTTTGTAGCTCAATGACTGGCCAAAAGCTTCTGCTTCATCCATCAGTCGTCTAGCAGGTGCACTGCAACTGCTTTAGCCTTTAGGGTCTCTGTGCTCCTGGTGGGTTTGCGCCACCTGTGGAGGCTGAGGTACTAGTCCTCTGACCGAGTTTCTAGGGAAGTTCCGTCAAGTTGCCTTATTGACCAACAGTTGAGGCACCCTGTACACCGGGGCCTCCCTTCTCCGATACATTGCGGAGTCTCTTTGAGATTTTCATACATCCCGCTGCAAGACGGTCCTGTCAGCCGTGTGCATTGCAGAGGAAGGGTCCTTGCATCCGGAGGTGTTTCCACCTCCTTTACCGGAGGTGGGGCACCGGAAGTGGACCTTATGGCCTCTTGACTCACTCGCAAGGTGTCAAGATCGTGGTCAGGTCCAGGGACCCCTGGGCGGATGCGTCAGACGCGTTGGAAGCCGTGGGGGCAGTATCGCCTGATATATGCTTACCATCCGCTACTGTTGTTGCCTCTCCGGCTTTGCAGCGGCCATTCCAGTGATCCTCATTGCTCCGGAACGGCGACATTGGTACGCCGATCTACTTCGGCTAGTCGCAGACGTTCCTGGCGACTGCCTATTGGGGTGGACCTTCTGTCTCATGATCCCATACTTCATCCTGCTTTACAGTCTTTGGCTTTAATGGCATGGCTGTTTAAAGCCAGGTGCTGAAGGACCGAGTTCTCTCGGATTCGGTCATCTCTTCTATGTTGTTGACACGGGAATCTTCCTCCAGAAAGATCTCTCACCGTACCTGGAAGGCTTACATCGCTATGTGCGAGGAACTTGAGTGGCGTCCTCGGATGTATTCCGTACCCATGATTTTGCTGTTCTTACAGCGTGGTGTGACCCAAAAGCTGGCCTTGCATACCTTTTTGAGGGTCGGATTTCGGCCCGGGCTGTCTTTTTCAACGACCGCTACCGGGCCATTCCTTGATTAGCACCTTTTGTGCGGTGAGTTCGCCATGTGATCCCCCCTGTCAAGCCTCCTCTCCCTACTTGGGATCTGAATTTGATGCATCTCGGTTCTCCAAGAACATCCCTTTGAGAATATCAGAGAGATTCCTCTCTTGACCTTGTCCCGGAAGGTGGCCTTCTTAGTGGCCATTGTTTCGGTTAGACGGGTGTCTGAGTTGGCGACCTTGTCCTGCAAGTCGACTTACTTGGTCCTCCATAAGGATATGGCGGTGTTGCGCCCACGACCGTCCTTCTTTTCTAAGGATGGTCTCGGTCTTTCACCTTAAGAAGGACATTGTTCTTCCGTCCTTGTGTCCTCACCCATCGCATCCCTGAGAGTTTGCGCTTCATACATTAAGATGGGTACAAGCCTTACGGGTGTACCTGTCTGCTACTGTTTCCATTCGGAAATCTGACTCACTGTTTGTGTCTGTCTCTGGTCCAAAACAGGGCCAAGCGGTGTCGTCTGCCACCGTCTTTAGGTGGATCAGGCAGACCGTCATTCAGGCCTATGCCCTTAAGGGGCGGGCGCCTCCCTTTCCGGTTGCGGCGCATTCTACCAAGGCAATTGGTGCTTCCTGGGCCTTCCGACATCAAGCGTCGGTTGCACAAGTGTGCAAGGCGACGACCTGGTCGTCCGTTCATACCTTTTCAAGATTTTATAAGGTTGATGTGGCTGCATCTTCGGACGCTCCCAAAGCATCGCAGGCCGCTGTTTAATGTTGCAACTCCTCCGTTGAGGAGCTCTGCTTGTTTGGAGTGAAGTTTTGGTTGTTCCTTTACTACTGCTCCCACCCTTCTGATACTGCTTTGGGACGTCCCACACGTTTACAGTATCCAGCTGTGTCAGTCCATGGACGATAAGAGAAAATAGGATTTTTGTACTCACCGTAAAATCAATTTCTCTGACGTCCATGGACTGACACAGCACCTACCCTTCCTTTTAAGGTTTGTACTGCTTTGTTACGAACTGAGGTCTGCTGACTGCAGGTGGGAGGGTAATGTCCGGAGGGACCGCCCCCCTGGGCGGGGCTGTAACGCTCTGGTTTGTTCTAGAATGTTTCTAACATTCTGCCTAGATCTTCTCCTGCGAGCAGGGACATATACCCACACGTTTACAGTATCCAGCTGTGTCAGTCCATGGACGTCAGAGAAATGGATTTTACGGATTTTACTCGCTTTGGAAACCGCAGCTTGGCATTGCATGCCATTATTGAGCTTATGATCTACCAAAACCCCCAGATCCTTCTCCACTACGGATCCCCCCAGTTGTACTCCCCCTAGTATGTATGATGCATTCATATTCTTAGCCCCCAAGTGCATAACTTTACATTTATCAACATTAAACCTCATCTGCCACATAGTCGCCCAATTAGACAGAGCATTGAGGTCGGTTTGTAAATTGGCGACATCCTGTAAGGACGTTATTCCACTGCATAGCTTAGTGTCATCTGCAAAGACAGAAATGTTACTTTTGATCCCAGACCCAATATCATTTATAAAGATATTAAAAAGTAAGGGTCCCAGCACTGAACCTTGGGGTACACCACTGAGAACCTTTAGACCATTCAGAGTAAGAATCCTTAACCACTACTCTCTGAATTCTGTCTTTTAGCCAGTTTTCTATCCATTTACAAACTGATATTTCCAATCCTGTAGACTTTACCTTGCACATGAGCCGTGTGTGGGGAACTGTATCGAACGCTTTTGCAAAATCCAAGTATACCATGTCCACTGCCACCCCTCTGTCCAAGGTTTTACTTACCTCTTCATAAAAAGAAATCAGGTTTGTCTGACAACTTCTGTCTTTCATGAATCCATGCTGTCTGTTGCTTAAATAGTTTTTTTGCAGCAAGAACTCATCTATGTGGTCTTTTATTAATCTCTCCAGTATCTTCCCAACTATAGAAGTTAAACTAACAGGTCTATAGGTACTTGTTAAAGACTTTGTTCCCTTTTTAAATATAGGCACCACATTGGCCCTGCGCCAATCCAGTGGTACTATTCCTGTCATTAACAAGTCCCTAAAAATTAGATACAATGGCTTTGAAATTACAGAGCTCAATTCTTTTAGGATCCGTGGGTGGATGCCATCTGGTCTAGGTGCTTTATCCACCTTTATTCTGTCTAACTATTTCTGGATCATATCACTTTTGAGCCATTGTGGATTTGGGACTGTGTCACTACCACCCCCATTATGGTCATGATCTCCTCCATGTTCCATTGTTTACACAGAGCTGAAGAAAGTATTTAATAAATTAGCCTTCTCTTTGTCCCCAGTCACCCACTCTAGATTATTTTGTAAAGGGCCTACATGCTCAGACTTGACCTTTTTACTATTAATATATTTGAAGAATTTTTGGGGGTTTGTCCTACTATCTTTTGCAATCTGTCGTTCGTTTTGAATTTTTGCATCCTTGATTTCCTTTTTACATATCCTGTTATATTCTTTTAACATTTAAACGACACTAGTGTTCCTTCATTTTTATATTTTTTAAAAGCTCTTTTCTTATTGTTTATAGCTTTTTTTAACTTTAACCGGGAGCCACATAGGTTTTATTTTTAGCCTTTTAAACTTATTGCCCATGGGAATATACTTTGCAGTGAGGTCCCAAACAGTCTTTTTGAAGAATTCCCATTTCTGTTCTGTGTTAATCTATGCCAATATTCCCTCCCAGTCTAAGTCCTGGAGAGCAGCCCTCATTCTAGGAAAATTTGCTTTATTGAAATTAAGTGTTTTTATCTTTCCTGTATGTATTTCTTGCTTACAGCTAACATCAAATGAAATCATGTTATGGTCACTGCTACCCAGGTGTTCCTTTATCTGAACATTAGTAAATGCTCTGCATGGTTTGAGATTACCAGGTCCAACAGAGCATCATTCCTAGTTGGGGCCTCAATAAACTGGACCATAAAATTGTCCTGCAATAGGCTTATAAATGTTTGCCCTTTAACTGTCCCAGCAGTTCCATTACTCCAGTCAATTTCTGGGTAGTTAAAATCCCCCATTATTATCACCGTCCCAGCCCTTGCAGCCTTTTCCATCTGTGCAAGGAGCTGAGTCTCTACCTCCTCATTAACATTGGGAGGTCTATAACAAACTCCAATGATTAACTTTGAACTACGCACATCTGTATGCAGTTCCACCCATAATGCTTCAGCCTCATCACACTCTCCATCAACCATGTCCTCTTTCACACTCGCTTTGAGATCACTTCTCACATAGAGACAGACCCCGCCACCTTTCCTTTTTACCCTGTCTCTCCGAAAGAGTGTATAGCCAGGAATATTAATAACCCAGTCATGTGAGGATTGAATCCAAGTTTCAGCAATACCGATTACATCATAGCTCTCCTCATGCACCAGAGCTTCCAACTCACCTATTTTGCTTGGCAGACTTCTGGCATTGGTGAACAAACACTTTAATGTATTACATTTTTCTCTGGTGTTTTTCATATCATTTTTAGTAGTACAAATGGCACTATAGTTTCCAATGGCTGTTTGCAAAATGGGAACTTTCTTGTCACCTGCCATAACCCTCCCCCCATCTATCCTCATTCCACTCTCCATTAATGTCTGACCCCTAACTGACCTGTGTGCCCAATGTAATTCTAGTTCACCCTCCCCCCTCATCACATCGCGCCCGGGCCTCCGACGATCATCTGGTCACCAGTCATCTCTATGCTCGTCACGTGACCCACCACCGGTGCCGGACGATTCTCTCCGGGTCCCCAATGGCACGGGAGAGCACGGAGAAGCACCGGATGGCGGCGGGAGGGGGGGATGTCCCCTCCCGCCGCCTATAAGAACGATCAAGCAGCGGAACCGCCGCTATGATCGTTCTTATGGTGCGCAGAATCGCCGGCACAAGAAAAGGATATCTGAATGATGCCTCTAGCTGCAGGCATCATTCAGACATCCCCCCTCAAAGCCGAGGACTTCATATGACGTCCACCCAGGATGGGAGATCCCATCTGTGGACGTCATATGACTATGTGAAGTGGTTAAAAAGAATGAGATAAGAGCAGAAAAAATAACATGATCATGTGATCAGTCTTTTATATTTGTGTAATAGCTAGAATAGCACATTTCTTGTCCAAGAGATGGTTTGTAAGGTTACACTTTCTGCCGTATAGCACTCTGCTCACTGCGGAGAGGAATGGGGTGTGGGCAATGATAACACAATTCCATTCCTCTCCTTTCACCACCCACATGAAGGCCCAGAAACACCCAACCCTAGGACCCACCCATATCAACTTCCAGAACTGGTACAAGTGACTCCCATAGCCTGCCCTGAAACTACAGAGGTTCAAAGGATCATGTGACATGTAGTATCAGGGCTGGTAAAGGAAGGAAACGGGTAATCGGAGAACTTTGAAATTCAGCCAGAAGGAGTGACATCACAGAGAGAGAAACCTGTATACAGCTTAACCACTTAACGACCGCCCACTGTATATATACGTCGGCAAAATGGCACGGACAGGCACAATCACGGACCTGTACATGACTGACTTCGTATGGGTGGGGGGTTCGATCGGACCCCCCTCCGGTACAGTGGACGGTCGGGATCGCTCTGGGAGCGGTCCGTGATGAGGGGGCGGCCATTGGTTTCTGGCCACCCCCTCGCGATCGCTCCCGGCGAATCAAATGCTTCCTCTTGCCTGTGTAATGTAAACACAGGCAGAGAGGAAGCAGCAGGAAGTGATGTCATCTCTCCTGCGGTGCTCACATATACCGGAGCGCCGTGGAGAGAAGACATCAAGTAAGTGCACAAGCAGTACACTGACACCAGGACACATAGGTACACAATCGCTCCCCCATTTCACCACCCAGCCCCCAGTCACAGTGTCACTGATTGCAGTGATCATTTATTTACTGATCACTGCAAACAGTGACATTTGTAACTGTAAAAGTGTCAGGGCAGTTAGTGTTCGGTCCCTTAGGTCCAGGGTAGCCCCCCAACCCCCCCTAATAAATGTTTAACCCCTTGATCGCCCCCCAGGTAACCCTTTCACCCCCTAGCACCACTGTCACTAAGCGATCGTTTTTCTGATCTCTGTATTAGTGTCGGTGAATCCGCTAGGTAATCAGTTTTTTTTTTTGGTTCGCCGCCGGGTTTTTAGAACGTCAGGTACCCCCATATATTATCCAATAAAGGTTTTAACCCCCTGATTGCCCCTAGTTAACCCTTTCACCAGTGATCACCGTATAAGTGTTACGGGTGACGCTGGTTAGTTAGTTTGCTTTTTATAGTGTCAGGGCAGCCGCCGTATATAACCCAATAAAGGTTTAACCCCCTGATCGCCCGGCGGGTGATATCAATTAGGTTTTAGCGTCACAGAGGGTCTGCGTCACACCCCAGGCAGCGTCAGGCTAGTGCCAGTAGCGCTAACACCCACGCATGAAGCATACACCTCCCTTAGGGGTATAGTATCTGAACAGATCAATGATCTGATCAGATCTATACTAGCGTCCCCAGCAGTTTAGGGTTCCCAAAAACGCAATGTTAGCGGGATCAGCCCAGATACCTGCTAGCACCTGCGTTTTGCCCCTCCGTCCATCCCAGGCCACCCAAGTGCAGTATCGATCGATCACAGTCACTTACAAAACACAGCACACATAACTGCAGCGTTCGCAGAGACATGCCTGATCCCTGCGACTCCAGTGCTGTAGGAGGTGATTTCACCACCACAGTTAAAATAAAGAGCATATATGCCGAAGAAAGGGGCAGCAGGGGTGGAGGAGCGATTTTGCTCCTAATGCCACGTACATACGATCAAAATTCCGACGGAGGCTTGCCCGTGGAAAAGTCAGACCGTGTGTACGCGGCATAACTTTTGCGGGACGATGCCCCCATGCTTCGGCATATATAAATGGTGCATGTATGCCCATCATTAGAAGTGGGTGAATGAAGGGAGGTATTCTAATGGTGGTCATACCCACCGATCAATCTCTTTTTTTCGTTCAGCCAACAGGCTGCATGAAAAAAAAGATTACAATGCATGTCCAACAAGGACCAGCAACGTACTGGTATGTTGCTGGACTTTGGTTATACCAGAATGATGCCTGCGGGTTTAGGTATCATCTTGGTATCATTCTTTTCAGCCTGCGGCCAGCTTTCATGTAAAAGCAATCCTAGCGGCTAATTAGCCTCTGGACTGCTTTTACAAGCAGTGGGAGGGAATGTCCCCCCCCCCCGGATATAAAAAGCGCCATTGGGAAATTGGGAAAGCATTTTATCACACCGATCTTGGTGTGGTCAGATGCTTTGAGGGCAGAGGAAAGATCTAGGGTCTAATAGACCCCTTTTTAAAAAAAAAGAGTACCTGTCACTACCTATTGCTATCATAGGGGATATTTACATTCCCTGAGATAACAATAAAAAATAATAAAATAAAAAAATATGAAGTAACAGTTTAAAAATAAAATAAAAAAGGAAAATTAATAATAAAAAAAAAAAAAAGCACCCCTGTCCCGCCCTGCTCTTGCGCAAAGGCGAACGCAAGCGTCGATCTGGCGTCATATGTAAACAGCAATTGCATCATGCATGTGAGGTATCACCGCGAAGGTCAGATTGAGTGCAGTAATTTTAGCAGTAGACCTCCTCTGTAAATCTAATGTGGTAACCTGTAAAGGCTTTTAAAGGCTTTTAAAAATGTATGTAGTTTGTCGCCACTGCGCGTTTGTGCAAAATTTTAAAGCATGTCGTGTTTGGTATCCATGTATTCGGCCTAAGATCATCTTTTTTATTTCATCAAACATTTGAGCAATATAGTGTGTTTTAGTGCATTAAAATTAAAAAAAGTGTAGTTTTTTTCCCCAAAAAATCCGTTTGAAAAATCGCTGCGCAAATACTGTGTGGAAAAAAAAATGCAACACCCACCATTTTAATCTGTAGTTCCTTTGCGTTAAAAAAAATATAATGTTTGGGGGTTCAACCTAATTTTCTTGCAAAAAAAAAAAATGTTCTCATGTAAACAAAAAGTGTCAGAAAGGGCTTTGTCTTCAAGTGGTTAGAAGAGTGGATGTAAGCTTCCTAATGTTGTGTATAAAATGCCAGGACAGTTTAAAACCCCCCCAAATGACCCCATTTTGGAAAGTAGACACCCCAAGCTATTTGCTGAGAGGCATGTCGAGTCAATGGAATATTTTATATGTTGACACAAGTTGCGGAAAAAAGACAATTCTTTTTTTATTTTTTATTTTTTTGCACAAAGTTGTCACTAAATGATATATTGCTCAAACATGCCATGGGCATATGTGGAATTACACCCCAAAATACATTCTGTTGCTACTCCTGAGTACGGGGATACCACGTGTGAGACTTTTTGGGAGCCTAGCCGCGTGCAGGACCCCAAAAACCAATCACCGCCTTCAGGCTTTCTAAGGGTGTAAATTTTGGATTTCACTCCTGACTGCCTATCACAGTTTCGGAGGCCATGGAATGCCCAGATGGCACAAAACATCCCCAAATGACCCCATTTTGGAAAGTAGACACCCCAAGCTATAATTGTTGAGAGGTATTGGTGAGTATTTTGCAGATCTCACTTTTTGTCACAAAGTTTTGAAAATTTAAAAAAGAAAAAAAATATATATATTTTCTTTCTTCATTTTCATAAACAAATGAGAGCTGTAAAATACTCACCATGCCTCTCCCCAAATAGCTTGGGGTGTCTACTTTCCAAAATGGGGTCATTTGGGGGGGTTTTGTGCTATTTTGGCATTAGAAAATTTGCACCCTTAGAAATCCTGAAGGCGGTGCTTGGTTTTTGGGGTCCCGTACGCGGCTAGGCTCCTAAAAAGTCCCACACATGTGGTATCCCCGTACAAAGGAGAAGCAGCAGAATGTATTTTGGGCTGCAATTCCACATATAACCATGGCATGTGTGAGCAATATATCATTTAGTGACAACTTTTTGTAATTATTTAATCACTTTGGGAAAAAAAAAATATTCAATGGGCTCAACATGCCTCTCAGCAATTTCCTTGGGGTGTCTATTTTCCAAAATGGGGTCATGTGGGGGGGGGGGCGGGGGGTTTGTACTGCCCTGCCATTTTAGCACCTCAAGAAATGAGATAGGCAGGCATAAATTAAAAGCTGTGTAAATTCCAGAAAATGTACCCTAGTTTGTAGACCCTATAACTTTTGCGCAAACCAATAAATATACGCTTATTGACATTTTTTTTACTAAAGACATGTGGCTGAATACATTTTGGCCTAAATGTATGATTAAAATTGAGTTTATTCGATTTTTCTTATAACAAAAAGTAGAGAATATAATTTTTTTTCAAGATTTTCGGTCTTTTTCCGTTTATATCGCAAAAAAAAAAATCGCAGAGGCAATCAAATACCATTAAAAGAAAGCTCTATTTGTGGGAAGAAAAGGACGCAAATTTCGTTTGGGTACAACATTGCATGTCCGCACAATTTCCAGTTAAAGCAGCGCAGTGCCAAATTGTGAAATCACCTCTGGTCATTATGGTCCGTATTGGTCCGGTCCTTAAGTGGTTAAATGAGGTAAGTTACACATGAGCTGACTCTGGGGTTGTGAGTGATTTACATGCACAATGCATCTGTTTCAGGGAGGAAAAGCTGAAGTTCCTTTTTAAGCACTTGTGGCTCATACAAGCACAATCGCATACCTGTACATCAGCAGTGTCTTCCGGCTTCAGGACTCGGCCATTGAAAAACGCCCAGAGATTGCATTTCCCTGTGCTACCTAGTTGTTAGGATGTTGCCTAATGCTGGCCATACACTAGACGAAAAATCGGACGACAATCGCTCATGTAGACACTTTGTTCGTTTTTCGGCAAGTTAATGGGCACGAATCGTTAATTGTTTGTGACGTTTATGAGAAGAAAAAACGAACAGCAAGTTTGGAAAAATTTTGCCGACCGAACGTTAAATCGCAAGGTTAATGCGTTTGTCGTCCGAGAAAAAAAGAACGCTTGCTACTGCGCATGGTTTAAAAACATATAACCTGGAAGGTAAATATTCGTATCAAAGAACGTTGACGTCAAAAGGTCATGATACACATCGCCAAGTATACAACCTGCAACCACTTCAAACGTGATATACCTATATATATCTCTGTAAAAATAATGCAACAGACAAAATATGCAATAATAAAACTTTATTGCCAATTATTGTAGAAACTAGTTTTTAATCTTTGTTTTGGTTAATTTTTTTTTACATGAGAGCATAATGTTTTTACACAAGAGAGCAGAAGTTCTTTCTACAACAGAGCATAATTTTTTATTTTGTTACACAAGAGAGCATATCTTGATTTTTTGAACAAAAGATAGCGTAAATTTTTTGGTAAACTAGAGAGCAAAAATTCTTTAGTTTAAAACAAGAGAGCATAATGTTCTCTTGTTAATCAAGAGAGAATAATGTTTAATACTGTGTCAAATACTGTAAAAAAAACTATTTTGACATTTTAAGACATTTTAAGAATATACATCTATCAAAGAATGGTTTTTAATTATTTCTCATGGTTTCAAAGTTTAATTTTTTTTGTAACCCAATATCAGTACTTTATTTTTTGGCCTGCAGAATAAACATGGTTTGAGATTGTCCTTGAGGTTTGTGATGTCAGTCACCCCTACTATATGTGCATGTCAACATATGTGAAGTTTGTGTTCACATAAACACTATAATTGGCTTGTGTCATAACACAAATATAGTGGAGGTGACTGACTGCTCAAACCTCAAGGACAGCTTTGCTCCAATCATGTTTTTCCATGTCAGGCCTGACTTGTAAATGTGCATGAGTCACGAACATTAATAAAGTGCTTGTCCTCAACAGTCCAAATAGCTTAAAGGTGTTGTAAGTGTTTGTTTTTTTACTTTCTGGATGGGTTCCCTTGGGCTAGTGCATTGTTGGTTCACTTGCCTTTTCATTCGATTTCCCTTCTAAATGTTTTTTTCTTTGTCTGAATTTCTCACGTCCTGTTTCTCCTCAGTAGCTTGCCCCCATCATCCGAGCGGGTGTCAGCCAGAACCAGAACAGCTTCAGCTTACTGGGGAGAAACGGGAGGTGAGAAATTCAGACAAGGAAAACAAAGAAAAAAACTTTTGGAAGAGAAATGGAAGGAGAAGGTGGGTGAGCCAACCAGCACTAGCTTAGGGGAACCTGTTTGGAAACTAGGAAACAAACCTTTACAACCCCTTAAAGTTTTGTGCAAACTTTTACAAACAATTAACACATCAATGAAAAAGACAAGAAAACATACATGAACCAAAGTGACACATGTTAAATCTTACAAAGTGTGTCAAGTGCAACCAGAATATTTTTTTGGACAGAGGTCAGGTGCTCTTTCACTTTTTCTAACTCAGATGAGCACTTCTCTAACTCTGATGAGCATTTCAACAGATCAGATAACAATCTTTGGGCAGTAATTGTATTTAATTCCTGTTCCACAGACAGATGATGTGCTGTTGAAGATAAGAAAAAAAGATTGAGGGAAATGTTTTTAAAATGGAGTTGATCTTAAAGTGTATGTGTACTGGTTTACCTGTGCTGCTTGTGATGGTTTCACAGGAATGCTGTGCCTGGTCTGGTTCAACATCTGTACTTTGGCATGGTTCAGCATCATCATCATTGGGTCCTTTTTCAGTAACTGGAGCTGTGTCATCATCATCAGGTCCTTTTTCAGTAACTGGAGATGTGTCATCATCAGGTCCTTTTTCAGTAACTGGAGATGTGTCATCATCATCAGGTCCTTTTTCAGTAACTGGAGATGTGTCATCATCAGGTCCTTTTTCAGTAACTGGAGATGTGTCATCAACCACAATAATATCCAGGTCTGTTGTCACAGTGCTGTTCCCACAGTGTGCTTTCTTGGGTCTTTCTAGGTTAAAAATATAAAAAAAATACATGAAAAAAGCATGCATGCTAAAGATTATAGTTTGCATTGATGAAGACATTGCAGAAAGACTACATGGATTGCATGCCTAGGTGAGAGAGCAGAAATGGCAGAAAGTAATCTTAAATACCTTTTTTTTATCATTGTATGTATTTTATACAACTGTGCTTCCTCCCTATGCTTCAAGTCAGACCATCTCTTGCGCAGCTGGTCCTTTGTTCGGTCCACACCATATTTCTTCCCAAGCACATGGATAACCTTCTCCATGATGTCATCTTTTCTTCTATTAGGCCTGGGATAGTTTTTGTGCCTCCCATCATAGTCATTTTTTTCCAAAATCTTCACCATCGTTTTCATTTCAGGGACATAGGTTTTGCCTTTTTTTTAATGTTTCTAGGCGAAATCGTTTGGGAAGGGCATGCTCCTGTTCTTCAGCCATCGTTCTGCTGCTAAAGATGGCGCCGAATGAAGAAGGGTGGCGCTTGCAAACTCCCATATTGCACTGCGTTTTACACTCTGACCCGGCACACAGAACGTTGTCACGCACACAGAACGTTGCCACGCACGATTTACCAGGTAGAGGAACGAGTACACACACTGACTAAACGAACGATTATAGAGACCAATCTACAGAAGATTCGTTACAACTGAAGGTAAGCAGACCAGTTCAATAGTTCTATGATATTGTTTGGTGTAAATTGGCAACTAAACGATGCATTTTTTCTTATTACAGGAGCAATGGTGGACAAATTTACATCACCACATTTCCTTCCCCAATTCATTGAAATGTATCGTTACCTTTCATGTTTATGGAAAGTACACTCCAAAGAGTATTCAGACCGCCAAAAACGCAATGATGCTTATACCAAATTAGCTGAACTATGCACTGTTGTGTATTCTAAAGCAGATGTAGCCTATGTTAAACAAAAAATATCAAATCTGCGTACTATATTCAAAAAATAATTAAATAAAATACACGATTCCAAAAGATCTGGTGCAGGTGCAGACCAAGTATACGTGCCACGTCTGTGGTATTTTGAGAGCTTAAGATTTCTGACTGAACAGGAGGAACCACGAGCCTCTGTATCAAGTTTAGACAGTAGTGTCAGTGCAACTAATTCAGGAGAGGAAGAAGATGGAACATTTGAGGAAATGGCAAACAGTCAGGTAAAGTAATCATAATCTTTTTTATTATACACTTTGATATACACAGATAAAGTAATCTGATTTGAATATAATACATAAAATATTACACTACACATCTATTGTACTTGGAAATGTACTTTTGTTGATATTTCTTATAGACAAACATAACATGACACCTGTTTTTCTTGATGAAAGAATATATTAATTCAGCCACTGACATTTCATTTGAAGATCTAGAGATTGTTTTGCCAATCCACTGCGCCAGGACCAATAAAATATTGCATATAGTCAAGACGATTCTGACGGGCTAGTTGACTAGAGAGACGTGGTGGGGCACGGCCTAGGTCTACCAGCCCTTCTGTATCATTACGCCAATCACCAGGTATGAGATCCCCAGACAGAGTATCTTCCCGGTCCATCATGGTTTGTAATATGTAGGTGGAGCTAGTACGTCTTAGAAAATTATGTAACACACAGCAACAATGAACCATAATGTCAATTTTTGGGGGGGTTAGATTTATTGGTGTATGGAAGATCCGAAAGCGGTTGGCCATAATACCAAAGGCATTTTCTACCACTCGTCTAGCACGAGATAATCTGTAATTAAATATTTTCTGATCAGGTGTAAGGTTTTTAAGGGCAAATGGTTTCAACACATGTTCAGATAATGCAAATGCGTCATCTGCGACAAATACATAATTCAGGCCTTCCACTGTGTCCTCTTTGGATGGTAGATTTAATTGTCCATTTTTTAAATGATGAGAGAAAACTGTTTTCTCGATTACACCCCCATCTGAATTTCGTCCATTTTTGCCAATGTCCACAAACATAAACTCATACTTTGCATTCACGATTGCCATTAGGACAATGCTAAAGTAGCCTTTATAGTTGTAGTAGAAAGAGCCAGATTTTGCTGGGGGTGTTATACGAACATGTTTTCCGTCTATGGCACCACCACAGTTAGGGAAATTCCAATAGTCATGAAATTGTTTGGCTGTTGCCTTCCATTCCTCCACAGATGACGGGAGCTGTAAAAGGTAAAATATAAAAATGTTCAGTCTTTATTTCTTGATACATTCATTTATTTTGCTATATTATACAGGATCTATTTGTCAATGACACACAGACTGTCACATCACCAGCAGTAAACAGGAACAAAAAGAGAAAGACAACTCAACAGTCTACAGGCAACTTTCTATTACAGGCATCTGCAGCGTTGAATCAGAAGAGGGATGAATGTGATGACCTGGGTGGATTTACTGCCAAGAAAATACGCCGGATGTCAGAAGACCAAAAACAATTGCTGGAACCCTTACTGATTCATCTCCTTAATAAAGGGTTGAAAGGGGAGCTTACCACAAATACTCACTTGGCTGAGCACAAAGCCACACACACCCAATCACCCCAACAACCTCACCCTCATCAGTGGCCCATACCATATACACAACAGCAGGATCGTCCCCAAAACAACTGGGGACATGATTTTCAGTACACAGCTTTGTGAATCACATAAAAGGTGTTAAATTTTTTCTCTTTTATATGTTATGAACCAATTTAAGTTTAACATGATGTTTACAGCTTCAATGTTCAAGGAAGCTAGCTTTACTGTGTTTTTCATAGTTCTACATAAAAGCATTGTGTTATTACCTTTAAGTATTCGTCTTGCAGTATTCTTATGATGGCTTGGCAGGTCTCAGGTATGATGTGGCCGAGCGACTGGGCAGAGATTCCAGTAGTGAACTTGAGGTCTTCAAAACTTCGACCAGTTGCCAGGAAACGAAGTGTTGCTACCAGTCTCTGCTCCGCTGTGATGCTACTTCTTAAGACAATGTCCTTTTTTGTTATGAGGGGTGAAACTTGACTCAGTAGCAGCTGAAATGACTTATCAGGCATCCTCAGATAGTTCCGATAATCATCAGGATTGTTTTCCTTTAGCTCTCTAACCAATCTCATATGTGAGAAAATATCACGGTTCTTCAGCCACTCTTTACTCCATAACCTTTGCCTTTTTTTGGGGGGCTCCTCTGCTTGCTGTATAGCCATCACTCCGAGCATTACTATGGCACTGGTCCTCTCATCCACATCCATATTGAAGGTAGTGCTGATTTAGGTGATGCACTAGAGATGCTCACTACGCACAAGGTTCGTTCTGACGAACGCACGTTGCTTCTCTGGGCGTATACCTAATTTACAGGAAGCCAGGGAGCAGAGGTCAAATATATTTTGTTACTTCCTTTTTAAATGCAAAAACCGCTCGAAAAAACGATACATTAATGTTCTCAAACGTTTTATCGTTCCAATATCGTTACTAAGCTGATGGCGTGATCGTTTGCTCTCACGAACGTATGTTCGTTTTTCGAGAACAATGTCGTCCGATTTTTCGTCTAGTGTATGGCCAGCATAAGACATGCCCAGCTGTTACTGTTTGCACCAACCATCACAGGAGTAAGCTCTTAATGCTGAGCTCAAAACTACTGTTTTAGGCTAGGTTCACACTGCTGCGATTTCAAAATCGCGCGGTTTTGCCACGATTTCAGGGAATGCCAGTCTGTAGAGCTTAATTCGCATCGCACACGGCTCAAACTCCCACAGGACCCTTTTTACCTGCAGCTTAGATTCGTACCGCACTGATGTGAATGGCACTAATGGAAAACAATGTTATTTTAATGACTTGCGAGATTGCCCGCCGTACTATCACAGTCCCACCACGTCGCTGATCACTGCTATTACTAGTATAAAAAAAAAAGAATTCCAGTACATATACCATATTTTGTAGCTATAACCTCTTTTTTTACCAAATCTTTAATTTTGGGCTAAATTTATGAAGACACTTTTTTTTTTTTATTGGATATTGTAACGAGCCCCTTTGCTCGCTCGGCTCCACTCTCCCGACACTCCTCTGCTCTATTGGATCATCCGGTGCTCCAGGATTCAAACTACCGCTATGTGCCATTCGAATCCATTTGTGGTCGGTCAGAACAAACACCAGGCAGGCTGTATGTAAGTTCAACCAAGAGAGTTTATTAGAACCAAAATCAAGTCTTATATACAGTAACAGAGGAGGTAACCAGAACATAAATTAGCATGAGCTAATTAACGAAATCCTTTAGCCAGCCAAGGTGACTCATAGATATGACCTTTCAGGGTAGACATCCCGTCTCCTACCTGGCTCACCTGCTACACTATACACATTATCATAAGTGTAAACATCACACATTTAGCAGGGTCAAATTAGCACAGAGGACAGACAGATGGCTGGAGGTGATTGCATTCGCATATCCTTAGAGTGAATGTGTGAACGTCCCAACAGTATGACTCAGTCACTCTAATGTGGCATATACAGGGTCCCCAGAGTCTGTGTGTCTTGGGGGGACATGGACCTGAATCCAAAGTAACACCCCCTCAAGGGTCCCCAGGCATACAGCTCACAAAGAGCACCGTTCCCCCAAATGCCAGGGCCCATGGTCGCAAGGCAAGAGGCTTGCATTCAGTCCCCTCCAAAAGCCTCTGTCCCGGCTAGGTCTGTCACAGATATGTTTTATAGCAGAAAGTGAAAATATTTTATTTTTTTCCAAATGTTCAGTCTTTTTTTTCATTTTTATAATAAAAAACCCAGTGGTGATCCAATACCACCAAAAGAAAGCTCTATTTGTGTGCAAAAAAAAATTATATAAATTTTATTTGCATACAGTGTTGAGTCACCACTCAACTTGCAGTTAAAGTAACGCAGTGCCAAATAGCAAACAATGCCCTGGTCATGAAGCAGGTAAAATCTCCCGGAGCTTAGGTGGTTAAGTATGCCCATGTGCACCAGGCCTAAACTATTTTCTCCAAGTCTCTTGGCATACCTTAAAATAGCAGCACATAATACTCCAGACCTATGCAGGTTCACCCAGAATATTGTAATCTTACCTTGTGCTTTTTCTTCATGCTTTCTAGGGGCTCGAAGAACTGGATGTTCATGAGATCAAGCTGGTCACAGATCCTCAACACTCCAAAATTGAAGAGGAGAAAATTAGCTCTTCCAGCCTCAGGAACCGATTATTAGGGACCCTGCTGAAAGCTCCAACTGTAAGCATCCTTTTTAAAAAAAAAAAAATTTCTCCAGCACTTTTCTTCTCCATGTTGTGTAAAACAATGTTGTACTTCTGGACGTGTACATGTAAGCAGCACACTTTCGCTGCTCCTCAACCCCGCTGGCTTTCTTCACCGATCCTGTCTGCACAGCGGATCGGTGCCCAGATCACAGTACACCCGCAGCTACCTGAGACCCTGCTGCCCCCGGCCAGATGGTTAAAATCAGGCAGAATGTGCCCAAAAATGCAAGCGGGGTCCCCCCGGAGCTTTCAAGATGGTGGCGGGCCAACTCTGCTTCCTCCACAGCCGCAGAAGGAGAAAGCACAGAAGTCTCCAGCAGCTGCTTCTCTGTCCAGGGCAGGCAAGAAAATAATTCTCTGGCAATCCCTCTGCCCGGCTACATTCCTCCTCCTACTATTTTAAAGGTCTCTTGCCGCCTCCTAAGGCTGTCCCTACCATGTCTTCTATGGCTTCTATTCAAACATGCCAGAATGTACTAACTACTCAAATAGATTTGGTCAAAATGGACCTATCTCTTATGTGCAATGATATGCATACAATTTGCACTAGAGTAACTGCAGCTGAACAAAGGATCAACGATGTGGAGGATGCTATTACTCCTTTAACCACTTAACGACCGCCCACTGTAATAATACGTCGGCAGAATGGCACTGACAGGCAAAGTCACGTATATCTACGTGATTGCCTTTGTATAGTTGGGGGGTCCGATCGGACCCCCCTCCTATACAGTGAGCAGTCGTTTTCCGTTGGGGAGCGATCCGAGATGAGGGGACGGCCGTTCGATTCCGGCCACCCCCTTGCGATCGCTCCCGGCGAATGAAAAGCTTCCTCTGCTGTGTAAATGTAAACACAGGCAGAGGAAGTGATGTCATCTCTCCTCGTGTCGGTCTTTTCGATCCGGCGCGAGGAGAGGAGACATCACATAATAAGTGCACCAACAGCCCACTGACACCAGTACATGTAGGCACACTTTTCACCCCCCAGTCACCCCCAGATCACCCCCCAGATCACCCCCAGTACCCCCAGTCACAGTGCACCGTTTGCAGTGGTAATTTTTTTACTTTTCACTGCAATCAGTGTCATTTGTGACAGTAAAAAGTTGCAGGGCAGTTAGGTTTAGGCCCCTTTAGGTCCAGGGTAGCCCCCTAACCCCCCCTAATAAAGGTTTAACCCCTTGATCACCCCCTAACGCCAGTGTCACTAAGCGATCATATTTCCGATCGCTGTATTTAGTGCCGGTGGTGCCCTAGATAGCCAGTTATTTATTTTTTGTTTCGCCGCAGGTTTTTATAGCGTCAGGTACCCCCATATATTATTTTAACCCCCTGATTGCCCCTAGAGTTAACCCTTTCACCAGTGATCACCGTATGTTTTACTGGTGACACTGGTTAGCCAGTTAGTTATTTCGTTATTTAGGTTACCCGTCAGGTTTTTATATAGCGTCAGGTACCCCCATGTATAACCTAATAAAGGTTTTAACCCCCTGATTGCCCCTAGTTAACCCTTTCACCAGTGATCACCATATACGTTTTACGGGTGATGCTGGTTGGTTAGTTTGCTTTTTATAGCATCAGGGCACCCGCCGTATATAACCCAATAAAGGTTTAACCCCCTGATCGCCCGGCGGCTGATATCAATTAGGTTTTAGCGCCAGAGAGGGTCTGCGTCGCCCCAGGCAGCGTCAGGTTAGTGGCAGTAACGCTAACACCCACGCGCAAAGCATACACCTCCCTTAGTGGTATAGTATCTGAACAGATCAATATCTGATCTGATCAGATCTATACTAGCGTCCCCAGCGGTTTAGGGTTCCCAAAAACGCAGTGTTAGCGGGATCAGCCCAGATACCTGCTAGCACCTGCGTTTAGCCCCTCCGCCCAGCCCAGCCCACCCAAGTGCAGTATCGATTGATCACTGTCACTTACCAAACACAACACACATAACTGCAGCGTTCGCTGAGACAGTCCTGATCTCTGCGATCGCTAACAGTTTTTTTGGTAGCGTTTGATACATTTGCTGACAGTCAGGTGCTTTTTTTACCTGTGAATCTTACTAGTGTACCCCTAAATTTAGAGCCCAAAATGGCAAGACGAAGGTACACTAGTAAAGAGGCCTACGAGATTCTGAGCATGACAGATAGTGAAGAGGAGGTCACGCATCTGTCAGATTCAGGCTCAGAATATCTTCCCGTAGAAGACGGTGAAGTCAGCGGCTCCACGTCAGATAGCTCTGACGACGATGGTGAGGTCCCTGCTAAGGTCAGGCGTACCCGATCCCGATCTTCTGAGGTTGTTGAGGAGCAAGAACCGCAGGTCTCTCGTATCATGGAGCAGAGTAGTACTAGCGCCGCTATTCCTTCTGGTGAATTGGCAAGCACCAGCGGCCTAGTACAGCCTGGGCGTACATCCAGCACTGCAGTATCACGTGTTGACGTGGCGAGTCCCATAAGTGCAGTTCAAGCTGGCGAGGTGGCAAGCACAAGTAGTGTCCCGCTGCCACCAAGAAGACAAAGGCAGGCCTGTCGTGCCCATAGTGCCCTTCCTGCAGAATTCGCCTATCCTGATTGGGTCCCCACCACTTCTGCAGAACCCGTACTTCCCCCATTCACTGCCCAACCCGGTATTCAGGTGGAAACAGCTGATTTTATGCCAATTGATTTTTATTCGCTGTTTTTCACGGAAGATCTCTATAGATCTATTGTGGACCAGAGTAATTTATATGCTGGTCAATTCATCGCCGCTAGCCCCCAGTTGCCTTCCATTGCCAAAGATTGGAAACCAATTACGGTTTCCGAATTTAAGACCTTTCTGGGCCTTTCCCTCAACATGGGCACACATAAATTCCCGTCATTGCGTGCTTATTGGTCCACGCACCCAATTGAACACATGCCCGTGTTCTCTGCCTCCATGCCCAGGACACGATACGAGCAGATTTTGCGGTTAATGCACTTCAACGACAATGAACTTTGTCGTCCACGTGGAGACCCTGAATACGACCGGCTCTATAAAATTCGGCCCCTCATAAACCACTTCAAGGAACGTTTTGCAGCCTTGTTTATTCCCGATCAAGTTGTCTGCGTTGATGAGTCCCTGATTACATTTGCTGGCCGCTTGTCTTTCAAGCAGTACCTTCCCAGCAAGCGTGCCAGATACGGGGTCAAGCTCTATAAGTTCTGTGACAGGGCAACAGGCTATGTATGGAGCTTTACGGTTTATGAGGGAAAAGACAGGTTGAGCCGGTCAACTGCCCGGATTACATAGGGAGCGCTGGCAAGATAGTGTGGAACTTGGTGTCACCCTTATTCGGAAAGGGGTACCACTTGTATGTGGACAATTATTACACGAGCGTGCCACTGTTTAGTCACTTGTTTGATCATCAGATTGGAGCATGTGGCACCGTGCGACCTAATCGCCGGGGCTCCCCAGCGGCTTGTAGATGCCCGTCTTAGGCTGGGGGAGAGAGCCTGCTTGAAGTGTAATAACTTGCTCGCTATGAAGTGGAGGGACAATATGAATGTTTTCCTTCTTACCTCCCTTCCTACAGACACGACAGTCCAAATTCGTACGGCGACTGGTGTTGTGGAGAAACCCCTCTGTGTCCACGAATATAACCAAAATATGGGAGGGGTGGACCTCAACGACCAGTTGTTGGCGCCGTATCTAATTGACCGTAAGGCGAGACGCTGGTACAAAAAAGTGTCTCTATCCTTATTCCAATTGGCTTTGCTGAACGCTCATGTGCTATACAGAGCTTCAGGCGGGACTTTATCTCTTCTAAAATTCCAGAATGAGATAGTCACAGACCTGTATCCAGGCGGTTCTGCACCTCACCATCCCCAACCAAATGCAGTAAGCCGGCTGCATGAGAGGCATTATCCGTATGCCCTCCCGAGTACCCCTACCCAACGAACCCCCCAAAAAAGATGTCGTGTCTGTAGGAAGCGCGGATTTAGGCGTGACACCCGTGTTTTTTGTCCACTCTTTCCTGACAAACCTGGTCTTTGCCTAGGTGAATGTTTTGAACGCTACCACTCAAAAGTGAAGTTTTAGCGTAGGGTACAGCATTTCACAGACTAGGACACACTTACACAGGGTCTCCCAAGATGCCATTACATTTTAAGAGACCCGAACCATTACAGTTGTTAAAGTTACAAAAAAAAGTGTAAAAAAGGAAAAAAAAACGTAAAAAACAAAACACAAAAAATATATAAAATAAAAAAAATAAAAATAGTTGTCGTTTTATTCTCTCTCTCTCTCTCTCTCTCTCTCTATTTTCTCTCTATTGTTCTGCTATTTTTTACTGTATTCTATTCTGCAATGTTTTATCATGCTTGCTTTTCAGGTATGTCATTTTTTGTTTTCAGGTGCGCCATTCAGCTGCAGCGCGGAATTATTTATCTTGACAGCAACAGCGTTTGCTCCCACGATACATAAAGCCGTGACTCCAGTGCTGTAGGAGGTGATTTCACCACCACAGTTAAAAAAAAAAGAGCATATATGCCGAAGCATGGGGGCAGCAGGGGCGGAGGAGCGATTTTGCTCCTAATGCCACGTACATACGGTCGAAATTCCGACGGAGGCTTGCCTGTGGAAAAGTCCGACCGTGTGTACGCGGCATAACTTTTTTGCGGGAGGATGCCCCCATGCTTCGGCATATATATATTTTAGGCACAGGTTGCGTTTAAATTTATTTTTTATTAGGTCTTGTTTTGGTATTTGCTTTGCAGGTATGGTATGGTAAGGTCTTACTGTTGTACTGTTGCACTGTTGCACTGTTGTACTGTTGTACTGTTGTACTGTAATGTTACTTTGTTTTAATGTTAACCATCATTTGCTTAGCAGGTACGCCATTCAGTTGCAGCGCTGATCTATTTATCTTGACAGCAACAGCGTTTGCTCCCACGATACATAAAGCCGTGACTTCAACGCTCTAGGAGGTGATTTCACCACCACAGTTAAAAAAAAGAGCATACCGTATATACTTGAGTATAAGCCGAGTTTTTCAGCCCATTTTTGTGTGCTGAAAATGCCCCCCTCGGCTTATACTCAAGTCTGTTTCCGACTTCAACTTTGTGCGCCTGATCCTGGCCATCCATGGTACACATGTAGCCCAACTACTCCTCTACAAGTGTGCAAAGGTTGGTGTCCGGGGGACCTATGGACGGGGAGCAACGATTTTTCAAAGCCGGGCACCCCTTTCCATAGACTCCAATGTTAAACGGTAATTTCTCCGGTAGATTTTGGGGACCCGGTACCGGCCGACCCTAGGTCCCCTGGACCCCAAACTTGGCACATATATAGACCAACTATTCATCTACAAGTGTGCAAAGTTTGGTGTCTGGGGAACCTACGGCCGGGAAACAACGATTTTTCAAACCCGGGCACCCCTTCCATAGACTCCCATGTTAAATGTCAGTCTAGTCACAGTGAGGCATGGGCACAGTGAGGCATGGGCACAGTGAGGCATGGACACAGTGAGGCACAGTGAGGCATGCAGATGGACACCCTAGGCTTATACTCGAGTCAATACGTTTTCCCAGTTTTTTGTGGTAAAATTAGGTGCCTCGGCTTATATTCGGGTCGGCTTATACTCGAGTATATATGGTATATGCCGAAGCATGGGGGCAGCAGGGGCGGAGGAGCGATTTTGCTCCTAATGCCGCGTATATACGGTCGAAATTCCGACGGAGGCTTGCCCGTGGAAAAGTCCGACCGTGTGTACGCGGCATAACCTTTTATGCCGCGTACATACGGTCGAAATTCCGACGAAGGCTTGCCCGTGGAAAAGTCCGACCGTGTGTACGCGGCATAACTTTTTTGCGGGAGGATGCCCCCATGCTTCGGCATATATAAATGGTGCATGTATGCCCATCAATAGAAGTGGGTGGATGAAGGGAGGTATTCTAATGGTGGGCATACCCACCGATCAATCTCTTTTTTTCGTTCAGCCAACAGGCTGCATGAAAAAAAAGATTACAATACATGTCCAACAAGGACCAGCAACGTACTGGTATGTTGCTGGACTTTGAATGTTTATACCAGAATGATGCCTGCAGGTTTAGGTATCATTCTTTTCAGCCAGTGGCCGGCCTTCATGTAAAAGCAATTCTAGCAGATAATTAGCCTCTAGACTGCTTTTACAAGCAGTGGAAGGGAATGTCCCCCCCCCCCGGATATAAACCGCGCCATTGGGAAATTGGGAAAGCATTTTATCACACCGATCTTCGTGTGGTCAGATGCTTTGAGGGCAGAGGAAAGATCTAGGGTCTAACCCCCCAATTTTTTTAAAAAAAAGAGTACCTGTCACTACTTATTGCTATCATATTTACATTCCCTGAGATAACAATAAAAATGGTAAAAAAAAAAAAAAATATGGAAGGAACAGTTTAAAAAAAAAAAAAGCAAAATAAATAATAAAAAAAAAAAAAAAAAAAGCACCGCTGTCCCCCCCTGCTCTTGCGCAAAGGCGAACGCAAGCGTCGGTCTAGCGTCATATGTAAACAGCAATTGCATCATGCATGTGAGGTATCACCGCGAAGGTAAGATCGAGGGCAGTAATTTTAGCAGTAGACCTCCTCTGTAAATCTAACGTAGTAACCTGTAAAGGCTTTTAAATGCTTTTAAAAATGAATGTAGTTTGACGTCGCTGCGCGTTTGTGCGCAATTTTAAAGCATGTCGTGTTTGGTATCTATGTACTCGGCCTAAGATCATCTTTTTTATTTCATCAAACATTTGGGCAATATAGTGTTTTTTAGTGCATTATAAATAAAAAAAGTGTGTTGTTCCCCCAAAAAATGCGTTTGAAAAATCGATGTGCAAATACTGTGTGGAAAAAAAAATGCAACACCCACTATTTTAATCTGTAGGGCCTTTGCGTTAAAAAAATATATAATGTTAGGGGGTTCAACCTAATTTTCTTGCAAAAAAAAAAAATGTTTTCATGTAAACAAAAAGTGTCAGAAAGGGCTTTGTCTTCAAGTGGTTAGAAGAGTGGATGATGTGTGACATAAGCTTCCTAATGTTGTGCATAAAATGCCAGGATAGTTCAACCCCCCCCCAAATGACCCCATTTTGGAAAGTAGACACCTCAAGCTATTTGCTGAGAGGCATGTTGAGCCCATTGAATATTTTTTTTTGTCCCAAGTGATTGAATAATGACAAAAAGAAAAAAAAAATGTACAAAAAGTTGTCACTAAATTATATATTGCTCAAACATGCCATGGTTATATGTGGAATTGCACCCCAAAATACATTCGGTTTCTTCTCCTGAGTACGGGGATACCACATGTGTGAGACATTTTGGGAGCCTAGCCGCATACAGGACCCCGAAAACCAAGCACCGTCTTCAGGATTTCTATGGGTGTAAATTTTTGATTTCACTCCTCACTGCCTATCACAGTTTCGGAGGCCATGGAATGCCCAGATGGCACAAAACCCCCCCAAATTACACCATTTTGGAAAGTAGACACCCCAAGCTATTTGCTGAGAGGTATGTTGAGTATTTTGCAGATCTCGCTTTTTGTCACAAAGTTTTCAAAATTGAAAAAAGAGAAAAAAAATAAAAAATGTCTTTCTTCATTTTCAAAAACAAATGAGAGCTGTAAAATACTCACCATGCCTCTCAGGAAATAGCTTGGGGTGTCTACTTTCCAAAATGGGGTCATTTGTGGGGGTTTTGGGCTATCTTGGCATTTTATGGCCTTCAAAACTGATCGGTAGTGAGGAGTGAAATCAAAAATTTGTGCCCTTAGAAATCCTGAAGGCGGTGCTTGGTTTTCAGGGCCCCGTACGCGGCTAGGTTTTCAAAAAGTCCCACACATGTGGTATCCCCGTACTCAGGAGAAGCAGCAAAATGTATTTTGGGGTGCAATTCCACATATAACCATGGCATGTTTGAGCAATATATCATTTAGTGACAACTTTTTGTACATTTTTTTTTTCTTTTTGTCATTATTCAATCACTTGGGACAAAAAAAAATATTCATTTGGCTCAACATGCCTCTCAGCAATTTCCTTGGGGTGTCTACTTTCCAAAATGGGGTCATTTTGGGGGTTTTTTGTGCTATCTTGGCATTTTATGGCCTTCAAAACTGTGATGGGTAGTGAGAAGTGAAATCAAAAATGTATGCCCTTAGAAACCTTGAAGGCGGTGCTTGGTTTTTGGGGTCCCGTACGCGGCTAGGCTCCCAAAAAGTCCCACACATGTGGTATCCCCGTACTCAGGAGAAGCAGCAGAATGTATTTTGGGGTGTAATTTCACATATGCCCATGGCATGTGTGAGCAATATATCATTTAGTGACAACTTTGTGCAAAAAAAAAAAAAGTTTGTCATATTCCCGCAACTTGTGGCAAAATATAAAATATTCCATGAACCCAACATGCCTCAGTAAATAGCTTGGGGTGTCTACTTTCCAAAATGGGGTCATTTGGGGGGGTTTTGTGCTATTTTGGCATTTTATGGCCTTCGAAACTGTGATAGGTAGTGAGGAGTGAAATCAAAAATTTGCGCCCTTAGAAATCCTGAAGGCGGTGCTTGGTTTCCGGGGTCCCGTACGTGTCTAGGCTCCTAAAAAGTCCCACACATGTGGTATCCCCGTACTCAGGAGAAGCAGCAGAATGTATTTTTGAGTGCAATTCCACATATAACCATGGCATGTGTGAGCAATATATCATTCAGTGACAACTTTTTGTAATTTTTTTTTTTTTTTTGTCATTATTCAATCACTTGGGACAAAAAAAAATATTCAATGGGCTCAACATGCCTCTCAGCAATTTTCTTGGGGTGTCTACTTTCCAAAATGGGGTCATTTGGGGGGATTTTGTACTGCCCTGCCATTTTAGCACCTCAAGAAATGAGATAGGCAATCATAAATTTAAAGCTGTGTAAATTCCAGAAAATGTACCCTAGTTTGTAAACGCTATAACTTTTGCGCAAACCAATAAATATACGCTTATTGACATTTTTTTTACTAAAGACATGTGGCTGAATACATTTTGGCCTAAATGTATGACTAAAATTGAGTTTATTCGATTTTTCTTATAACAAAAAGTAGAAAATATCATTTTTTTCCAAAATTTTCGGTCTTTTTCCGTTTATATCGCAAAAACTAAAAATCGCAGAGGCAATCAAATACCATTAAAAGAAAGCTCTATTTGTGGGAAGAAAAGGACGCAAATTTCGTTTGGGTACAACATTGCATGTCCGCACAATTTCCAGTTAAAGCAGCGCAGTGCAAAATTCTGAAAACACCTCTGATCCTTTAGCTACCAAATGGTCCGGGGCTTAAGTGGTTAAAGGGATTGTAAGGGTTAAAAAAAAATAGCAAACCTACCATATTTGCCTCCACTGTGCAGTTCGTTTTGCACGGAGTGACCCCGATCCTCGTCTTCTGGGGTCCCTCGGTGGCTGTCTTGTCTCCCCCCCCCCCCACAAGAGCTAACCCCATTCTGGGAAGCGCTCTCCCAAGGGGGTTAGCTTGAGGGCGCAGTGTATCACTCGGCCCCGGCGCGCCGCATCATTGATTTGATTGACAGCAGCGGGAGCCAATGGCTGTGCTGCTATCAATCTCCAATGAAGAGCCGCCTCAAGCTGGGGGAAAGCATCGCGGGATCGCGCCCACGGAGTTTCCTGGCTAAGGTAAGTAAAACGGGGGGGCCCAAGAGTGCAAGGTGTTTTTTCCCCTTAATGCATAGATGCATTAAGGGGAAAAAACACAAAGCTTTACAACCCATTTAACTGCTGAGGCCCGTGCCACTCAACAAGTTGCAGACCACTCTGCTAAATTGAATCACCTGGAAGATCATCTGCAGCGAATTAATCTGCGTTTTATTGTTTTCCCTCAGAGGGCAGAGAGCCTGAGCGATTAATGGAAACCTGGATCAGATCTTTTATGCCGCCTGACTCACTTTCGTAGCTGTTTGCTATTGAAAGAGCTCACCGAGTTACGCTCCGTCTGTTACCATCTGGGGCACCTCATCTGCATATTTTTTTGAAAATCCGGCATTACATGGATAAGGAAGCCATTCTTCGGTCAGCCAGATCATTGGGCAACATAATTTACAATGACAACTGCCTCTCCATATTCCCAGATTTCTTGGCGGCCACCCAGAAGCAAATAGCAGTGTTTACGGGCATCAAATGCAGGCTATGAGAAAAAAGTATCTCGTACAGTATGCTGTATCCAGCGTAGCTTTGTGTAGTTGCTGATGGCAAAGTTCACTTCTTCACCTCCCCTATGGAAGCTTCTGACTGGTTTGACCATGTGAAGTGATTTTGTTTCCCCTTCTGAGCTAGATCACTTTGCCGATGTGCCTTTCTCCAGACCACTACTGGAAAGTTGGGTTGTTTTCCTCTTCTTCTTTTTTTTTTTTTTGTTTGGTCGTTGCTTTTCTCCTTTTTTCTCCTTACAGGACTTGTTACGGACGCTTCCCTCATGGGATTCTGTTTGTTATGGGTAAAATGAGATTCATTTCCTTTTATTTTTTATTTATTTTTTATTTATTTTTATTAGTATTTGGCAAAAAAAAGGAAAACAAAGTTTAGCCATGCAGGGAGCAGTGCAGAACCAAAACCTTCCCACAATAACACCCCCCCCCCAGAAAGTACTTTCACAGTAACCGATGCTGTGCGTCCCTCATGAGAAAAGAAAAATCCATGTACAAAATAGCAGTAAGACCAGATACATAATGCAGTTCACCCTATAGAATCACAGGCAATCACAATGTGTCCCTCTAGGGGAGAGCATCGCAAGCAATGTGGGCCCAAGGATTAGAGGTGTGGATGGGAGCAAGAAAGGACGTTGTGCAACTGGTGAGGGATAAACTCTAGTACAGTCAACCCCTGCAACTACCACCACCCCACACACGCATCCATGCCCTAAGTATCATGCCCATAGAGGTCTGGAGCAACATTTGTGGGGCTATCAAGCCCGTTATACGTTTCTTGGTCGGGCACGGTGGGCGATTTTTTTTTTTACCAGAGTCAGACGTACTTGTATGCCTATATACTTGTCATGGATGTCACCCTTTATTTTGTACTTTATACTGCCACGATACATAGTTCTCCAATCCTATGCATATGTCTTCTGGTCAGGCTATGATGCTTAACATCCTATCCTGGAATGTCAGAGGCCCTAATGCTAAAATTAAACGCTCCCTGGTTTTTAGTCAACTCAAACGGGCTAAGGCTCATATATGCCTACAAGAAACACACATTTTGGGAAGGCCTATGCTTTCAATGCTACCTACTCTAGGGGAGTATCCATTCTACTCACCAAAGCCCTATCAGTGCAGATTAAAGAGGTGGTCTCTGACCCTAAAGGCCGTTATATTATTGTTCTTGGGTATCTGGACTCCCTCTATACTTTAGTTAACGTTTTATGTACCCCCACCATTTGATATCTCTAGATTACTTGCCTGTACAGGGAAAATTCTCCAAATGGCTAAAGGAACTAAACTCATTGCTGGAGACTTTAATGCCACGCTGTCTCCCACACTTGACAGGTTAGGGGGGACGTGGTCTTCTCACACTGCTTTGTATGATTAGATGGAGAACTATGACTGGGTGGAAATATGGTGATCGAAGCACCCTGATAGTATGAAATTCTCTTGTCAGTCTGCTTCTCATACGCTATCCAGATTGGGCATGGCCTTTATGCAGCCAGAATCCCTAAGTAGAGTGGTATCTATATCAATACCTACCAAAAGCTATCTCTGCTCATGCCCCTTTGGTCTTGCAGTTACGGATCTCTAGGCCTTCCGGCTTGCGTGTGTGGCCTATGAGTCCTTTTTTGGATGGCTGATCACATGGTTTTGTAGAAGTGTAAGGATGATATGAGACAATTTTGGGCTGAAAATGATAAAGAGGTTACAGAAGAAGTCCGTTGGGATGCTTTTAAAGCAGTAATGAGTGGCTCCTATTTGAAAGGAGTTCGTGAGCTTAAACAGGCTAATCATTTCAAGCTTACCGAGTTAGCCACGAGTGTTAAAGATCTAGAATCTACTTGTGTAACAGATCCCACAGTAACTAATTATCAAACTTGGAAACAAGCCAAAAGGGCATATACTGTGGCCCTCAGATAAGATCCCCAAAAAAATCCTATACTGTGCCCAACACATTTTCGAACAAGGGGACAGACTTTTAGCGTTTCTGGCCAAACCAGCCTTTGAACTCTTTGCTATCCCCAGAAATTTAGACACCACGGGCTGTATGAGAGAGTCTACTGAACTGGTGGTGGAGGCTTTTCTCCAATTTTAAACCGATCTTTACACTTGTAAAGCATGATTACTCTAATGACGAGCTCTCAGGCTATCGTCAACAGACGCAACTTTCCTCTATTACCATAGAAGATAGGGATGTTATGGCTAGCCCTATTCAGAAAGCTGAATTAGAAAAAGTGCTGGGTCAGTTTTCCAAATATAAAGCTCATGGTTTAGATGGTATACCCATTGAATGGTATTTAGCTCATAAGGATGAGGTGCTACCTGGTCTACTGTCACTATATAAATTTATTCTAGAAGAGAGAACACTCCCAGATTCATGAGAGAAGCCCTGGTTGTGCTAATTCCCAAACCTCATAAGGATCCCACACTTTGTGAGGCTTATCGCCCTATTTCCCTGATTAATACGGACCTTAAGATTTTCTCAAAGTTATTCGCCACTCGTTTAAATACTGTAATCACCCAATTAATCCACCCAGATCAAATTGGCTTCATCCCAGGACACTTCATATATATCAACTTTAGACAATTGTATAGTAACCTAAAAGTCCCCAATGATTCAGATGCCCCTAGAGTATTCATGATCCTGGACACTCATAAGGCATTTGACTCTATACAGGTGATACGCGAAAAATTTGAGTATCGTGCAAAAGTTCATTTATTTTACTAATGCAACTTAAAAGGTGAAACTAATATGAGATAGACTCATTACATGCAAAGCAAGATAGTTCAAGACGTGAATTGTCATAAATGTGATGATTATGGCTTACAGCTCATGAAAACCCCAAATCCACAATCTCCGAAAATTTGAATATTACATGCAATCAATAAAACAAGGATTGTACATAGAACAATATCGGACCTCCTGAAAAGTATAAGCATGCATATGTACTTGGTTTGGGCACCTTTTGCAGCAATTACTGCCTCAATTCGGCGTGGCATAGAAGCTATCAGCCTGTGGCACTGCTGAGGTGTTATGGAAGTCCAGGATGCTTCAATAGCGGCCCTTTAGCTCTTCTGCATTGTTTGGTCTTATGTCTCATCTTTCTCTTGGCAATGTCCCATAGATTCTCTTAGGGGTTCAGGTCAGGCGAGTTTGCTGGCCAATCAAGCACAGTAATCCCACGGTCATTGAACAAGGTTTTGGTGCTTTTGGCCGTGTGGGCAGATGCCAAGTCCTGCTGGAAAAATGAAGTCGGCATCCCCATAGAGCTTGTCTGCGGAAGGAAGCATGAAGTGCTCCAAAATCTCCTGGTAGACGGCTGCATTGACCCTGGACTTAATGAAGCACAGTGAACTAACACCAGCAGATGACAACTGGATTTTCGTTCGGCACCAATCTTCACCCAATTGATGCCCGACTTCAAGATGTCCAATACCGAGCCAGTTTTTCCGAAAGCCATGAGAACAGGTTTGAAGTAATAAATTTGTTGTCTGTGAATCTCACTGCAGACCAGATTTCTGTTCTGGAACTTGGACTTACTTTTTGTCCAACCCAGAAAATTTATAGTTTTGAAAGCATAAAGGATGTAAATCTTTTTGCACGCAAGCTGATGTTTCAAATCCTATTTGACAAGCCAAAACCAGCCACTGTCATTTCTTCATCTCAACCCTCCCTCTTGTCCAATCCACACTGGAAAGACATGACCTTGAATGACATCAAGGCACTCAAGGATTTGATGGAACTGTGGGATGAGGGGCGCATTGACGGGGATGAATTGGCAGAGGCTGACTGTTTAGCAGTGGACCTCCCCCTCTCCCCGCTTCCACTCTGTGCCCCTACTCACACACTTTCCTCTCCTCGGGACTACAGACCCAAATCCAAAACCTTTCCCACACTCCAGTGCAACCCCAGTGTTTGGGCTTTCACCAATCAGGTGACAGATAAAATATGGAAAACTAAATGGAAAAATTCATTGGTTTCAAACCTATGGCCCAAACTACAGCTGTATTATCCTTACAATCTGATCAACGTATAGTTATAAAACCTTCAGACAAAGGGGGAAACCTTGTTGTTATGAACAATAACCAGTATGAATGTATGATGCTGAAATTGTTGAGTAATCGTGACTGGTATAGAAAAATACCAGAAAGTCATGTTAGCTGTCTATATTTGGTGATTGTATAGTTAATAGGTAGTGCCTACCATCAGGGACTTATCACCAAATCCACTTGGGAGTTTCTGCATGTTCCTCTTTCCCGAACACCCACGCTATATGCCCTCCCGAAAATTCACAAAGATCCCCTCAACCCACCTGGTCGACCCATTGTCTCTGGGAATGGCTGTCTCACCGAGATGGCCAGTCAACTGGTCAACGATTACTTGAAAACCCACGTGGAAAGTCTGGTGTCCTATTTGCAGGACACCAGTGATCTTTTGAGGGCATTGGGTGGTCTCTCTGTTCCAGAGGGAGCGTGGCTTGTTGCGCTGGATGTAGAGGCCCTCTACAACTCCATTCCCCACACCTTGGGTGTTGGAGTTGTGGAGGGTTTCCTTTCCAGGGGCAGTGATGTCCCTGTTGCCTACAACCAATTCATCTTGAATCTCCTTCGATTCATTCTTTTCAATAATATTTTTCTTTTTGATTGCTCCCACTACCTCCAGATACAGGGGGTGGCTATGGGGACCAAGTGTGCCCTGACTTATGCCAACCTGTATCTGGGGGGGTGGGAGCAGGATCTTTTTTTTCCGGGAGGATATGCAGGAATTTGTGGACAGATACCCACAATGCTGTATCCTGGCCTAGGCCAACAAGGCCCAGGCCTAGGGCAGCACTTTGCAGGGGGGCAGCACAGAAAGAGTCCCCACCGGCTTGTGCTACACTGTTAATGTAACGTAAGCTGCTTCTAATTTTGACTGTCCTATCAGCCTGGAACACAAACCTTCCTCACTGTGCTTTGTTTTCTGCTGCACCATTGGCATGGTTATATCTTCTTAGTCCTCTCCATAAAATTATCAGAAATTTGTGCTTAAAGTAGAACTATAGGCAACATTTTTTTTTTCATTTTGGATAGAGTAAAGGAGAGTTTTATGTCAGTTTATTTTTTATCATCCCTGTCCCATTGCAGAGATTTCCCTTCACTTCCTGCCAAACAAGAAGTGAGAGGAAATCTATGCAAATTAAGGGAATCTATTGCCCCCCAGGCCCTAAGTACTAGTGTCCCCACTTGAAAAAGGGGTTTGGCCTTGACAGGAAGGGGTGGGTCGTATTTAAATTAGGGGGTACACGAGTTTAGTCAGGCCTAGGGCAGCACAAAACCTAAATACACTACTGGATACCCATGTGGCGACATTACATCGATGACGTATTTTATGACGTCTTTTATTTGGACAGGAACAAGAGAGGTTTTGCGCTGTTTTTTTGATAGTCTAAAGCCTAATCATTACAACCTCAGTTTCACAATGGAGAGCAGTCAATCTAGTCTGACCTTTTTGAATATTCAAATTTATATGGACTCCCAAGGCCTTATAGGCACTACTCTATATCGCAAGCCCTCTGCGGGCAATTCGCTTTTGCACGCAACGAGTTCCCATCCGGTTCCATTAGTAGCTACTGTGCCTTACGGGCAATACTTCAGACTACGTAGAAATTGTAGTGAAAACTCATTTTGAAGCTGAAGCTCTTTTTCACGAGGCTATAGTAGGAAATGTCTTAAGAAAGCCTACCTCAAGGCCAAGAATCAGGAGCGATCCTCTCTCATTCACAATCCTCAGAAAGTTAAACCTATTGAAGGAGTTTGCCTCATCACACGGTTCTCAGGGCAACATCAACAAATGAGAGATCTATTACAGCGACACTGGTATCTCCTAACTGGAGATCCCCTGGTGTCCAAGCATCTCACCCAATATCCAGAAATTTCCTTTAGAAGGTCCAAATCCCTGAAGGACTGTGTGGTACATATCCATTACACTCCTAATGTGAATGATTCTGTTGAGGCAAGAGGAACAAGACCCTGTCATAAATGTGGGTTCTGCCGTTATATACATGCTTCCCGCAGCATAACCCTCCCTGATGGCCACCTATATAAACCTAGGTTTTTGGCTACCTGCCAATCTATTGGCATTGTGTATATCATAATAATATAGTACTAAAGCGCTACTACGTGTAAAATAAGTGAGAAATCAAACAAAATAGGATACCCGAATGGTAAAAGCTGCAACCAATCAAGGAATTACTGTGATTTAAAATGTGCAAGTGAATAAATAGATTGGTGCGCTAGAACCAACCCTAAAATGCAGCACAAATAATTTAAATATATACACATCCAATAAATAAATGGTGTGCTAATAATGCAATAAAAGTGCAAAATGGAACATCAATAAATGTGACTCTGTGCATAAAATAGAGCAGCAATGAATGGATATAAAGTGCAAAATTGATAATATGCAGTACTATCAATAACAGCAGCAATGAATGGGTGTAAAGTGCAATATATAGCTAAATGCAAAAACAACAATAAGAATAATGACATAAAAGCGAATCCAAATAAACATGAAAGGAATTCATGAAAGTTTATAACAGGTGTAAGGTTCCACAATCTTCAACCGGAGGCACTAGACCAGCTTACAACAATAATAATGCTTGTATCTTGTTAATCCATATGTGAAGTGGACATATCAAAACAAGAGAAAGCGATCATAGTGCAGCATATTGTGATAACAGAATCACACCCAACAGACTCGATTGGTATACCACTTACATGTACCAGGAATAAGAAGCGCATAACACAGCTCAGCAGAGCGATCTCCTCATTAAGTGTCTGTATGTAATAGACACCTGCTGACAGTTGTAATGAAGTGTCAATGGTATTGCTTACCTGAGAATTCAGAGGAAGTGGAAAAGGTGAGTTGGCCGTGCTCGTGCAAGGGACTGCGTGCCCAGGTGCGTTTGTGGACATAGAAGTCTTGGCCGTAGTGGCTCTGGTGTGAATAGGTGCCCGGCTCGGGTGCTGAGACCGTTTGGCCTTAGAACGTGCATTCGCATTACCGGTAGTGCATTGAGAAAGATTAGATTGGATAAGACCAGTATTTAAATCCAGTGCCTGTGAAGAAAGATGATGATGAATTATCCGAGTCAGTTGGTTCCAAATTAGGTTCCTTTGACGGGGTTTGAAGTTGCGTCTCCTATTTTAGTTTTCCCTATTCGTCTTTCAGGACAGCCACAATGAGAGACATAGGCTCCTCCCTTTCCACAGGAAACACTGCGCCAGCATACATAAATTCTCACTTCCCCTGCCGGCCTTCAGTTGTTAGTGTTTCCTCCGGAGGGGAGACACTGTGCAGGAGCCAGACTAAATCAGTCAGGGGACTGAGGCATTTTTCTTACCTGAAAGGAAGCAGGGGCTTCCAGGGTATGGTTGTGGGGTAGTCACCCACCTTCCGTGAGCCACCCCAGCCTGGTCGAGTGCGGCTGAAGGCTGAGGGGGGACCCCTATCGCGTCCACAGGGCCGCAGCAAGGAGGCATCCGCCCTCCGTGTTTATGGATACATGCCGCATTTTTTGGAACCTGCGGGCCGGACGACGTGGCGACGTCATTTCCGGCGGAGGGCGGATGCTTCCCCTTTAACCCGCGACTTCCGGCGGAGGGTCGCGGCGCTGATAGGGGCCCAGGCAGAAGCTGGAGAGAGTCCAAATCGCGCACAGGCAGCGTGGGACTCAGCGGAGGCAGCCACCTGCAGTCAGCATGTCCGAAGCAGAGGCTCAAGCGGCACACACTGACACCACCTCCAGCCTTCCTAAGGTAAGAGTACCCTGGGGTGGGTTCCTCTCTACCTAGGAATACCCCTCCATGCATGGTTCCTGTCCATGGGTGGGTAATCCCCCTGGGTGGTCAGGGGGGGGGAGGCACTGGTTCCTTACATGATAGAAGGTTCAGCGCACTCCGGTGGTTGTACCTGTTGTCAAAATTTTTTTACTAAATGTTTTTGTATGGTTTTGTTGTCTTCCTGTATTTAGAAGACTACAGAGAAATCGAGATCAACCCATACCTCTAAAAAGAAGTGTGCCTCCTGTAGGGACACGCTAGGGGAGGCATGGGGGAAGGTCCTATGTAAAAGTTGCATTGACACCCTGGTGAAAGAAAGGGATTCAGAGCAGGAGTCTGGACTGGCAGCTTCCGTCCACCTTTTCGTCTTTCAAGAGTCTATTTGAAAGATTTCAACTCCCCTCTGTTCCCACTTCCCAGGTTACAACCCCCCCCACCGGCTCAGGGCTCTGTACCGGCTAATCCTGCCACTGTTTCAAGGGCAGAGGAGGTTTCAGGCCCTTCCAGTGTACAACAGGCACATCCAGATAGTGTCACCTCTGAGTCTCAAGAGGACTCAGACGGAGAAGCCCAGGATGGGGAGTCCAGGAAAACCTCCAGGTATAAGTTGTCCCTGGATGAGGTAGAGGACCTCTTGGGGGCAATTTATACCACCCTCGGTATACAGACCGATAAAAAGCCCTTGACCCTTCATGATAAAATGTATAAGGGTCTGGGTGAACAGAAGAAAAAAGTCTTCCCTGTACATGATGTACTGATTGACACTGTCAAAAGGGAATGGCAGGACCCCGAGAGGAAGCCCTTCTTTTCTACATCTCTAAAAAGAAGATTTCCTTTCTCGGATGACCCAACGTCCATTTGGAATAAGAACCCCAAATTAGACGCCGCCTTCTCCCAGGTCTCTAGGAACACGGACCTAGCATTCGAGGTCATGGGAGCCTTGGCGGACGTCATGGACAAAAGGATAGACTCCCTACTAAAGAAAACATGGGACTCTACTATGGGGAATCTAAAGCCTGAGATGGCCGTGACAGTTGTGGCCCGCAACTTGGAACATTGGCTCCTTAAAATCCAGGAGCACATTGAGGCTGGGATGGCTAAAGAAACAATTCTAGCTTCCTTTCCGACTATCCTGCAAGGAATTGCTTATATAGCGGACGCCTCTGCGAAATCAGTCCGCATGTCAGCCAGGTCGGCAGCCCTGGCCAATTCTGCCAGAAGAGCCCTCTGGCTGAAGACTTGGCCAGGTGACAGTGCCTCCAAGGCTAAGCTGTGTGGGATACCCCTAACGGGAGACCTACTTTTCGGCCCCGGTCTCGATTCTGTTCTGGACCGGACAGCAGATAAAAATAAGTCCTTTCCCTCTAAGCAGAAGGCCCCAGTATTATCAAAAAAGGGGTTTCGTCCGCAGGGTCAGAAGGGGGCTCCCAGGTCTGAAAGACAGAAAAAGACTTGGACCTCTAAAGGCAGAGGCAGAGGTGGAGCAATTTTTCGCCCTCCTCAACAGCCCGGGAAAAACCCCATACTCTCTAGTCAGGGTGGGAGGAAGACTGGGGATCTTCCTCCCACTGTGGGAGACAATTTCCCACAACCAATTTATTCTGGGGATCATAAGAAGGGGGTACCATTTAGAGTTTGCAAGACCCCCCCCCCCCAGAGATATCTTGTCACATCTCTTCCCAAGTGCAGGGAGAAGTCCCAAGCCTTGTTGGGAGCTCTGGAAGATCTGGAAAGTCAGAATGTAATACGCAGAGTTCCAGAAGCAGAGGAGGGAAGGGGATTCTATTCTCACATTTTTGTGGTAAAGAAAGCTTCCAGAGGATTCAGACTAATTCTGAATCTAAAGCCCCTGAACAGATCGATTGTATACAAACGGTTCCGGATGGAGTCGATTTTTTTCTGTCAGGGCCCTCCTCCCCCCGATTGCTTCATGGTGTCCCTGGACCTCAGGGACGCATACCTGCACATCCCAATCGCAGAAAACTCTCAACGTTTTCTATGTCTAGCAGTCAACCTAGACGGAACAGTAGTACACCTACAGTTCCAAGCTCTGCCATTCGGGCTATCCTCATCGCCCCGCATTTTTACCAAGGTTCTGGCGGAACCGTTGGCGTTTCTGCGACTTCAGGGAGTATCCATCATAGCCTACCTGGACGATCTGCTTCTATTTGCAGCATCACCAGAACAGCTATCCAGAGATCTGGAAAGGACAAGGAGTGTTCTTACGGACCTAGGGTGGCTTCTAAATTTTGAGAAGTCCAGCCTAGTCCCATCACAGAGGATAACGTACCTAGGATACACTTTGGATTCAACTCTTTTGAGAGTATTCCTCCCGATGGAGAAGATCCTAAAGTTAGACAGGGCAGTGACGTCCCTTCAGAGCAACCTCCAAGTGACAATAAGATATCTGATGTCGACATTGGGTCTATTGACATCTACCCTCCCAGCAGTCCAATGGGCAGGACTGCACTTTCGCCCACTACAGGCCTTCGTTTTGAAGATCTGGGACCACAGTCTAGAAGCTCTAGACAACCTGGTTCAGGTACCTGCCCAGGTAAAAAGATCCCTCTGGTGGTGGAGGGGGGTTTCAAACCTGTCGCAGGGGCATCTGTGGTTTATCACAGTATCTCGGGTGGTAACCACGGACGCAAGTGGCAGAGGCTGGGGGGCACGCCTGGGATCCCTTCCGGCACAAGGCACCTGGGAGTTAGAGGAACTAAACAGGTCGTCCAACTGGAAGGAGCTGAGAGCAGTGGGTCTAGCTCTCAAGTTTTTCCAGGAACAACTCCGGGGTCACCACACTCAGGTGAGGTCAGACAACTCTTCGGCCGTAGCCTATCTGAACAAGCAGGGCGGCATAAAGAGCGGAGTCTTGTCGGCCCTAGCAGCAGACATTCTGGGCTGGGCCGAAATCAACACACTCTCAGCAATCTTCCTGAGAGGCGAGAGGAACGTCATAGCAGACTTCCTCAGTCGGACACAGCTGAGAGAGAGCGAATGGGTCCTCCATCAGGAGGTTTTCCTGCTCTTAGCCAGGAGGTGGGGGCTGCCAGAGGTGGACCTCTTCGCGTCAAAGGGAAATGCGAAAGCCCCCTGGTTTTTCTCTCTAAGCAGGGGAGAGGGAGAGTTGGGAGTGAACGCACTAACCCAAAGTTGGGAATTCAGAATGTGTTATGCATTCCCACCACCGGTCCTGTTGCCCGCTGTTCTAAGGAAGTTTCAGGTAGAAAACACTTCCCTGATTCTAGCGGCACCACATTGGCCCAAGAGAGCATGGTTCTCAGTTCTCAAACAGTTGGCTGTAGAACCCCCCTTCTTCCTTCCACCTCGAGAGGATCTCCTCTCACAGGGTCCAGTCCTTTGCCCCCAGGTACACAGATGGAGGCTAGCGGCTTGGCTACTGAGGAGGGCATGTTAAAAGCCAAGGGCTTTTTAGAAAAGCTAGTTACCACCCTCCTTAATAGTAGGAAAAAGGAGACTCGCCAGATCTATAGAAGAGTCTGGCTCCGCTTTAACAAGTGGTGTGCGGACTGTTCCTGTTCGGTCCATAATTCCACGTCCATCCTGGAATTCCTTCAATGTGGGGCAGATAGGGGACTTTCCATAGCTACCCTTAAAAGTCAGATCTCAGCACTCAGTGCTTACTTAGAGAAACCTCTGGCCTCCGATCCCTGGGTTGTCAGGTTTTTCAGAGCCCTATCAAGACTGAGACCAGCTCAGAATCCACCATTTCCCAGTTGGGACCTGTCTTTGGTCTTGCAGACCCTTACGGGCGCTCCCTTCGAACCCTTAGAGGAGTGTCTACTAAGGGATCTAACTTTAAAAACAGTTTTTTTGATTGCAGTGACCACTGCTAGGAGGGTCAGTGAGTTAGAAGCCATTAGACCCCCTTTTTGTATTATTTTTCCGGATCGGGTCGTTTTAAAGACCGATCCGGCATTTTTGCCCAAGGTTACTTCAAAATTCCACAGGAATCAGGAAGAAATCTTGCCTTCCTTTTGTCCAAACCCCTCAGGTTAGGGGAGTTGAAATTTCACACCTTGGATGTCAGGAGATGCATCCTGCACTATCTGGAACAGACAAGAGTCTTTAGGAAGTCAGACTCTCTGTTTATTTTATTTTCTGGGGCCAGAAAGGGCTACAAGGCATCTCGAAGCACTATTGCCAGATGGCTCAGAACAGCCATAGGACAGGCATATTCCTTAGCGGGTAAAGAGGTCCCTACAGGAATAAAGGCACACTCCACCAGAGCTCTGGCAGCCTCTCAGGCAGAAAAGGCTGGAGCAACGCCAGAACAAATATGCAAGGCAGCAACTTGGTCCAGCTACACTACCTTTGTTAGGCATTACAGAATGGATCTGGTGTCGGCAGGTGAGACTGTACAGACTGGGTCTGCAATTTGGACTATTGTGCATATCATGCCCCATGTTATGTATTGATTCAACCTATACTATATTTAAAGGTACAGCCCTTTATTTGCTTATTTGCCATTTTAGTAATTTCATTATGACCCATTTGTAATTTCCCTCTTTTGGGGTGTTTTTTCTAGTGAAGACACCCGCCTCTTGCTTTTCTTTCTCATCTGCAGAATTGTGTGAGGTGCTCATCTCCGGGGGATCTTGGAATTTCTTGGCACATCTCCTCCATGTGTTTTTTAATCAATCAGATTGATAAGTACCCCAAACTTTATCGATGACTGGTAAGAAGTTGATCACACTATTTATTTCTACAATATGCAATAATAATGCAACTATTTTTAGTATGCCCTTATTGAATGATTTTTCTTGATTTTGTTGCATGTTTTTGCATTCAAATCAATGTATGGATGCCTATAATTATATATTAAAATGAGTTTTCTTTTAATGCATTCACATGAGCGCTCATATTCTTTGTTACTTCTAGTACATTAGAATACCACAAATTCATCTCCTGAAGAAGCTCCTTTGGGAGCGAAACATGTAGAGAGAAATGGTCTTATATGTACTCTCTTAGGAACAACTAAGTTTTTTGGATATGTACTGTGTCATGTTTTTATCAATTTTGTAATAAAATTATTTTCTATTTTTCTATATATTTTTGTGTTGATCAGTTTTTGGTCATTTTTTGACACTGTTAAAATCCCGAGGCATGTGACCTCCTGCCCCCCCCCCCCTTTTCCCTTTTCTCAACTAAATTGGGATGTGGTGTCTGTATCCGTACATGCTCATTCTTACTACTTTAAATTTTTCCAAACGGGTGTCACCCACCCATCACATTTGGAATGAGCACATATGGATTCATTAACTCTTTTTGAGTGTATTATTATCCATAATGTCTAGTACATTGCAGCTATATTGACAAGCATGCATTTGATCCTTTTGTCTTTTAACTCAGACAATTGTTTCTTTTTTGGTTTGTTTTTCTTTTTTTGTCTATTGACTGGTTTGTAAGGCTCGGTTTGCTGTCCCTCCTGTTTTGGGATCTGCCTGGTCTTCTCTCACCCATTATGTTTTCTTTCATACATTCAATCATGAGTAACTATTGTGGTAATTCCTTCATTGGCTTTATGAAGGGAGAGGAGAGCCCGCCGCCTGGATGATCAGAGCGCTGGGAACATAACCTCTTTCATTTCAATAGCTGTGTGTTCCCCGCCACGCACCGTCAAATACAGCCCCTCATCCGGGGGAACTTTGATAGACAGATCACTGGTACCAGGATTGGACGGGTGATCTGTCTATCAAAGTGCCTGGACAAAGAGGTGGGGCTGTATGTGAGGGCGCGCGGCAGGGAACACACAGCTATTGAAATGAAAGCTGTTATGTTCCCGTCGCTCTGATAATCCGGGCGACAGCTCTCCTCTCTCTTCCCCTCCGAATGGCTTCCATACAACCCGCCTGCCGGCGGTGCTCTACCCCCCCCCATATGCACCCAGGCAGCCATAGATCACCAGCCTTTAAAATCCACTCGCAAAATGCGAGCAGGCGAGTGGAATTTTTGAGGGCTGCTCTAGCGGAATTACTCAGAATCTCCGCCCAGTTAAAGGGCCTCCAGAATGGTTCACTAGAAGAAAGAGTTTCATCATATGCCGATGACATGCTCTTATATGTTTCTGACCCAATGTATAGTATACCAAATACTTTAAAGATCATTCAAGAATTTGGGCAATTCTCGGGGTTCAAAGTCAACTGGATGAAATCTTGTATTTTTCCTATTGATTTGGGACTTCCTCTTTCACTACCTCCAAATTGCCCCCTACAACTTACGAACGCCTTTAACTATTTGGGGATTCATATTCCGTCACCACTACAAAAATACTTTGATAACATCCAACCGTGTATTTGCTCCTTTTGTACCAAATGTACCCAATGGCGGAACTTCCCTCTTACGTTGTTGGGGCGAGTAATCCTTTTTAAAATGGTGTTTTTACCAAGATTTCTCTGTTTTAGCCAATGCTTCGATTTATATTCAAAAACAACATTTTCAAAAAATAGAGGCACACCTTTCGTCGTCTGTGGCACCCAGGAGCTCCCAGCTGTCCTTGGGGACCCTGCAATTCCTAATGTATAGGGGAGGTTTGACGCTTCCGAATTTATGACTTTATTATTTTGCCGCTTAATTAGTATAGCTACAGTGGTGGCTGTTCCAGCGGATGAATAATGTGGCTACAGCTGCCGAAGCAGCCGTTGTCTTATTCTATGAAACCCTAGGTAACCTTATTTACAGATGGACTGTTAATACTGCTCGAGGGACTGTAACTTTAAAAGCTTCCTTAAAATCTACAACCACTGTTTAAACATCCTTAATACAGCCAATCGTATAACATCTCCCAACCAGTCCCTGTGGTTTTAACCCTCTCTTACCGCACTTTTTTCCCCTAGAGGAAGCGTTGCACAACGGAGCTTAAAGTACCTACATCAGTTGTACAACCATGGGGCATTAAAGACTTTCGCCCAATTGCAGCGTGAGTTTCGGGTACCCTTCATATGGCATTTTAGATATTTACAACTTCGCCATGCAGCGGAGACTCAGCTGGGTTTGCAAGAGGTGCAATTAACCAACTCTAAGCTAGAGCGGGCACTACTTTCACCTGACTACTCCATACTTATCTCTACCTTTTATGGGCTACTCCTGGATAAACCTTCACCACAATTGGAGAAGGCCCAGGACCAGACTAATAACTCATACTAAACATTACTTTTCCTTGAATGCAATCCCCTTCCATATTTCTGCCTCTGAGAAGATGTTTCATTCTTTGGCTAAAAGTTCATTAGAAAGTCCATTCTAAAGTTCTTTAGAAACCAGTCCAGGCTTGTAATATATCAAAGGCCTTGCTCTTCACAGCTCTTGCGGTCTTCCATTATTCTGTCCATCATGAAACCACTTTTCTCTGATCTTCCTATGGATCAAATCAGAGACAGCCTGTGGAGTGGAAAACAAAGCAGATTATCTGTTCCTTCTAATAATACATAAACGGTAGACCCAGGTGCTTCAGCTACAATCTCTCCTCTAACTGGCTTCTTGCCTGGATCTCTGACCAACACTTTGCCACCTGCCTGTATCCACTTCTGACCCTCCCAAAGAACATCATTAGGGAGGAGAGGAAATATGCTGATATTTCCCAGAAGATCACTGCTGTTTATTTTGAAAGGTTTGATGTTATACAGCCTCACTGCTGAGAAGTATCCACTATCCAGAGTTCCAGCCACTATACTGAAGCTCATCTGCCAATGCAAATATAACTTCAAACCTTCCTGCCAGATTCACCCTCATTCCTAGATGGGCTTCAGATACGTCACTCTTGGTTTCAATGTCATGGGAAGCCGTACCATGGTACCTGTTAAGCCTGTTCTTTCAGGAACCGTGTGTAAATATGGTGTGCCCTTGGCCTACAATTTAACAACATGACTGCCTGTGTGAGGACCCGATCCCACCCCCTTAGTGTATGTGGGGTGTAAGCTTGCGTATCTGGTCCTTCAATAGCTCATTGTATCTTTAAATCAAACCAGCTGCCTGTGGATGGTATTGGATGTGGCACAACCAGTACCATCCAGAATCTTTGGCCCACTGCGGTACTGTTGATTCAGTGAAGTGAGCCGTTCTCACTTTGAACTTGTTTGGGACAACCATAAGCAATGACAAGTTTCTGGAGCAGTTAAAGTGTTGCACCTTGATCTGTATGTTTGCAAGGATGAACAAGCCAAAGTCCTGAATAGGTGTGCACTGCAGTGCAACGGTATCTCAGTCCGTTGTTTCCCTGGGGCAGGGGACCAATGAAGTCAATCTGCCAGATCTCTGCAGGCCTCTCACTCCTCTTAATTGACCCGGTGGAGTACTTTTGCAATGGCCATTGTTGCACTTCTCCACACACTGTACTGTTCCCTATTACAGTCTTTAATTATGTCCATAGATATGGGCAATCCTCTGCTGTGCCCATTCATATGTTGATTTCTGCCCCAAATGTCTGGATCGTTTGTGGGCCCAGTTAGCCAAGTTAATCAAGACGGATCAATTGGGACAACTGCATTCACTTTGGCAATGTCATCTTCCACTCTGTGTTTTGCTTTTGCATTTATCTAGCAAGGTTACTCTGTGGTATAACAAGGAAGCTGAGACTTCTGCAGTGTGTAAATGTGCTTTTACTATACAAGATGCTGTACATACAAAACTATTACAATATTAATTGTACTAAAATACAAGACTGACAGATTTCTATAACAAGCAAAATGCCTAGCAAATAGAACAGCCTATGGTCTATAACTACAAATACATTTAAAGGTTACTTATCTTCGATTACTCGTGATCTCCATTGGCAATAATTCTTCTTGGAGACCAGGTTCTGTTCTTCTTCATGATCTTACAGCAACATGGTGTCTGTCCCTGTCCTACTAGCTTATGCCTCCTTTTATGTGTGTCAGGCTGTTTACCATTGTTATCAAAACTGTAGCTGTCTTTCAACAATAGCATTGAATACAACAATGCTATCTACCTATTGTATACTCAAAACAAACCTTTTCAGTTTGAGAGCTGAAAGAAATCTCTAACAGGTAATGTCTATAGAGACATTAGCATATTGGATACAACAATGGTATCTAACCTATTGTCTACTCAAAACGAAAACTGTAATCTAAACTGTAATTCTTTTCAGTTTGAGAGCTGAAAGAAATCTCAAACAGGTAATGTACTAAAATACAACAATGGTATCTAATCCCATTGTCATTTGTTTGAGAAATCTACTCAAACCAAATGCTGACAGGTAATCTGACCAACTCACTATTGTAAAATTGTCCCATGTATCCTATGTCTGATTAATATAATAAAAATCATCTTTTTAACAAACGCAATACATTCCGCCCTATGATTTTTATTTTTTCTCTCTCAGACCACACACAGGAAATCTCTTCATTACTAAAAACTCAATATACACATGAATTTTCCTTAAATGCAACCCCTCCCATATTTCTGTCACTGGTAAGGTGTTTCAGTCTTTGGATAAAAGTTCATTAGAAAGTCCATTCTAAAGTTCTTTAGAAACAAGTCCAGGCTTGGAATACATCAAAGGCCTTGTTCTCCACAGCTCTTGCGATCTTCCGTCATTCTTTCCATCATGTAACCACTTTTCTCTGGTCTTCCTATGGATCAAATCGGAGACAGCCTGTGGAGTGGAAAACAAAGCGGATTATCAGTTCCTTCTAACAATACATAAACAGTAGATCCTGGCCCTTCAGCTACAATCTCTCCTCTAAATGGCTTCTTGCCTGGATATCTGACCAATACTTTGCCACCTGCCTGTATTCACCTCTGACCCTCCCAAAGAACATCAATAGGGAGGAGAGGAAATATACTGATATTTCCCAGAAGATCGCTGCTGTTTTATTTTGGGAGGTTTGATGTTATGTAGCCTCACTTTCCACTCTTGCTGAGAAGTATCCACTAACCAGTCAGAGTCCCAGCCACTGTCTTGAAGCTCATCTGCCAATGCAAATATAACTTCAAACCTTCCTGCCAGATTCCCTCTCATTCCTAGATAGGCTTCAGCTTCAGATACGTCACTCTTGGTTTCTATGTCATGGGAAGCAGTAACATGGTATCTGTTAAACCCTGTTCTTTCAGGAACCTTACATAAATACTAAACTCTGCACTCCAGCTGTGGAATCTGTGCCTCAGCCCCTACCATCCTCTCATATGGTGTGCTTTTGGCTATTGGCCTAGAATTTAACAACATGACTGCCTGTGTGAGGACCCGATCCCACCCCCTTAGTGTATGTGTGGGTGTAATTTTGCGTATCTGGTCCTTCAATAGCCCGTTGTATCTTTCAATCAAACCAGCTGCCTGTGGATGGTATGGGTTGTGGCACAACCAGTACACTCCAGAATCTTTGGCCCACTGCTGTACTGTTAATCGGGTGAAGTGTGAGCCATTATCACTTTGAATTTGTTTGGGACAACCATAAGCAACGACAAGTTTCTGAAGCAGTTGAAGCGTTGCGGCTTCATCTGCACGTTTGCAAGGATGAACAAGCATAAGTCCTGAATAGGTGTCCACTGCAGTGCAACAATATCTCAGTCCATTGTTTCCCCGGGGCAGGGGACCGATGAAGTCAATCTGCCAGATCTCTGCAGGCCTCTCACCCCTCTTAATCGACCCAGTGGAGTACTTTTGCAATGGCCATTGTCGCACTTCTCCACACACTGTACAGTTCCCTATTACAGTCTTTATCATGTCCATGGATATAGGCAATCCTCTCTGCTGTGCCCATTCATATGTTGCTTTCTGACCCAAATGTCCAGATTGCTTGTGGGCCCAGTTGGCCAAGTTCATCAAAACAGGATCAATTGGCGCAACTGCCTTCACTTTTGCGATTTCATCTGCAACTCTGTTATAGTTCTCAAAGTCTGATACTAGGGGCACATGTGCATCAACATGCCCCACTTTTATGGTGCGGGAGTGTGCTTCCTTCCAGATGTAGTCCCAGACTTCCTTGCCTCCCCACACCACCTTTCCATGAATCATCCATTCATTGGACTTCCACATGGGCATCCAAGTTGTCAGTCCTTTAAAAACCGCCCAGCTGTCAGTGTAGATAGTGACATGGGAAGAAGGATCCTCCTGAAAAGTCATCACTACAGCTTTCAACTCTGCATACTGACTGGACCCTCCGATTCCGGACTCCTGCAGGACTGTCTGTACTTGGGTTGTAGGCTGCTGCTGTCCATTTACGCCCAGACGAGGTGATTATGGCTGAACCATCAGTGAACCATGCTGACTCCTTCATGTCTTCTGACAGAGACTCAAAGGATGGAGCCTCTTGAATGGGGGATGACTGCAGCACAGGAATTTCTTCTTCTGGCCGGGTGCTGGTAAAAGTAACAAGCCCTGCCAACTGTTTTGAAATGTCTCTAACATCCCCAGCTGCAATACCCCCTCTTTCTTGAAGGTACCACTTCCATTTCATCAGTGTCTGGTTCTGGGCTACAGCTGCCCTAGTGGTCAGTCCATTATCTCTCACCCATCCTGCTATTGGCAATGCAGTATGGATGGTGACTGTGTCCTTTCCTGTAATGGTCTCTACATGTTGGAGTACTTCTCTAGGGGCGTGTATCTCGTCTGTGCCCCTGTCAGTTGTTTGGACCAAAATCCAATAGGTATTGCTCTCAGTCCTTTCTTTTCATTTGGCTGCCACAGACTCCAAGATATGGTACCATTCTGCTCCACTACATCCAGCTGAAATGGTTCTCCTTGTTTCACGGGTCCCAATCCCTGATGCTGCAAAATAGCTTCTTTAGCAGCCAGGAATGCAGTCCGCTGCTCTGAACCCCATGAGAACTCAGTCTTTTTTCTGGTAACATTGTATATAGGCCTCAGAATCAGTCCATGATGTGGGATGAACGATCTCCAGAATCCCACAACTCCAATGAACTTCTGTGCCTCCTTTTTGGTAGTAGGGGGCGACAGCGCCTGGATAGTTTGCACAACTGTCTCTGGAATCTTCCTCTGTGGCCCAGTCCACATCATTCCTAGGAATTTCACCTCTGTGGCAGGTCCTTGGACTTTCTCTGTTGATAGCCCACCCTCTGTTCTCCAAGTGCTGTATCAGCAGGTGCAGTGCTTCAGTTACATCTTCTTTTGTCCCAGAGATCATGATGTCATCAATGTAGTGAAACACAGCGACTTTCAAATTCAGGGTACTTAAATCTCGGGCAATCAGTCCATGACAAATCGTTGGAGAATGAAGATAGCCTTGCGGAAGGACAGTGAAAGTGTACTGGCGGCCGTCCCACACCATAGCAAACTGGTCTTGACAATCTGGGTCTATCAAAATTGAAAAGAAAGCATTAGCTAGGTCTATCACAGCATGATATTCTCCTGCATCTTTAGCAATTTTCTCAACAATTGAGATCATATCTGGTACAGCTGACTTCAATGGAGGTGCCACTTTGTTTAGACCTCTGTAATCCACAGTCATTCTATATGTCCCATCAGGTTTCTTTACTGGGAACACCGGAGATGAGAAAGGACTTACAGCAGGTCTAAGGATCCCTACTCTCAACAGTTCTTGAATAGTCTCCCCAATTTCTTTGTGGCCTCCAGGAAGTCTGTACTGCTTGAGACAGACTGGCTTCTCTGGTGGAGGAATGTAGACAGGGATCCATTTCGCATGACCTCTGACCACAGCCTTCACCGCCCTTACTAGATACGCTTTATCAGGATACCCGAATGTGAATGTACCTCTTTCAGTCTGAATTGACTGACCTTGAAGTACATCCATCCCAAGAATATTTTCGGGTAACTCTGATATTAAAACATTTGTCGTAAATCCTGATCCCTTACCAATAGCCAATTTCACCCGTATCCGAACTGCTGGTGTAGTTTGCCCTCCCAAACCTTCTACATAAATCAATTCTCCTTTGTGATGGGAAGGATTTCCTTGCAAAAGTGTAACTTCGGCTCCACTATCAACTAAAGCCATTACATGTGTAGGAGAAGATGACTTCCCCCACCATACAGTGACAGGTGCATATGGGCGTCGGTCTCCTGCTGTCACTGCCCTCACTGCTATTACAGGAGACTCACCTTCCCTTCATAAAAGATAAGGAACCTCCCAATCCCCTTTTCTGATTCTCTCTAACTCCGCCCCAGGATAAAGGGATTTGGGTTTGGGTTCATGTTCAGTTTTGGGAATTGGTTTGGGGCTAACAGGAGGGGTCTGTTCTGTTTCCTCTAAGTCTAGGCTGATGTTATCTTCACTAGGAGTAGTGTTTCTAACCCTGACAGTTTTACCTACTAAATGTTTCCACCTCTTCAGCATTTCTGCAGTAGGAATGCCATCTATCTCATCTCTAGGTACTCCTGCCTTTAATAAGTCCACCCACATTTCTTTCCTAGAAACAACTAGCCTGGTTTTCTCTTCACCTTCTGTCTTCTCTACCCCATTCCGTTTCTTCTCTGTTCTTTTCTGCTTGTATTCTTCCTGTCTGGCCTTGACCTTATCTACTGCCCTGACAGGTTTTGTTTTAGTCTCCTCTATCTCCCCCAACTGGCTTAAAAGGGTTGTGGCTTCATGAATCTTGCTGTTTAAACCCAGGCCTCCCAACAAAGACAATAATGGAGCCCTGAGATTAAATGGCGCAGACTTCATCAGCTTAGAGCGCAGAGCAGATGTAAAGGGTTCCATATCTGGACCTATCCATTCTGGAAATGTATTTAATCCGGTTATACAGCCCATCTCCCGTAACCTGGAAATACCCTCTCCTATTGATCTCCAGGAGTAGGTATTTTCCAGGTCAGTAGGACTAGCGTATACTCGGACTATTCCATCTCTCACAAGGTCTAACAGTGAAAAATTCACGCTAAACTCTCGGGCTTTTCGCATTGCCTGACGCAATTGTGGATCATGGGTTAACACTCCCATAGCCACTGCTTCCTTACCTGACAAAACAACACTGTCCGCCCCTTCATCCCATAAGCGTAGGAGCCAACCCAATAGGGGCTCCCCAGACCTTTGTTTGTATTGTTTTGCCACCTAAAGGAGTTCAGTTTGTGAAAACTCCCGTACTTCTTCAAATTCAACATCTCTGGGGTTGCGATAATGCACCTCCCTATCTGCCATATCCTCTCTATCATGTTGCCGTTTCCTATGCTTAGTAATGAGAGGTCTGGCATACTTTTTCTTTCCCACTAGCAGATCATCCTCTGAAATATCAAACTCTATCTCCTCATCCTCACTATCATTTGAGGAGAACACATCCTCGCAATCCCAATTTTGGGATGTGACAATGGCACGTACCCTGGCTTTACTAACAGGTTTACGCCCCTTCCTTTTCCTTAAGGCATTAATTGATTTGGTCATGAGGGCTGCACACCGCTCTTGCAAATCATCAGCCCGACTAGCAGTTGAACGTACACACTCTGAAGCAACTGCTAGCTGGTCTTTTAATACCTTAACTTCTGCCTCTGCCTTCTCCCTTCTATGTGATTCAGTATAGAGAGCATGGAGGAAGTACCAACCCACTGTGGACACTGTCCTCTTCTCTTTCTTACTTAAATCAAACCCCTTAAGGCTAAAATCTACAAAATGATCTGAGACTTTATCACCCCAAGTCAGCTTCAAGGGAGAAGCATACTTCACAAATGCATTAGCAAGAGGCTCCCACTCATTATTTCTGGCCCAGATAGGTAAGCTGCACACTTTCTTCTGGTCACCAGAACCCTCTGCAGCCTTGCTTTTTCTAAACAGCTTACGCAGCATTTTACCTAGCACAAGCTACACAACACACTACAGAAAAACAAGTCTGCTTCAATTCCGGACGAGCCCCCAAATGTTTCGCTTGCGTCTATCTAGCAAGGTTACTCTGGTATAACAAGGAAGCTGAGACTTCTGCAGTGTGTAAATGTGCTTTTACTATACAAGATGCTGTACATACAAAACTATTACAATATTAGGAATATACTACAAGACTGACAGATTTCTATAACAAGCAAAATGCCTAGAAAATAGAACAGCCTATGGTCTATTTCAGTACAAATACATTACATTTAAAGGTTACTTAACTTCGATTACGCTATGTTCATGATCTCCATTGTTTGGTGACCAGACATCTTCTTCTTATGATGAGTGGCTTCTCCTCTCTTACAGCAACATGTGTGTCCCTCCTAGCTTAGGCCTGCTTTTATGTGTGCTGTTTACCATTGTTACCAAACAGAAAACATAGATGTTTACTGTATCTGTCTTTCAACAATAGCATTGAATACAACAATGTTATCTACCTATTGTCTACTCAAAACAAACCTTTTCAGTTTGAGAGCTGAAAGAAATCTCAAACAGGTAATGTCTATAGAGACATTAGCATATTGGATACAACAATGGTATCTAACCTATTGTCTACTCAAAACGAAACCTGTAATCTAAACTGTAATTCTTTTCAGTTTGAGAGCTGAAAGAAATCTCAAACAGGTAATGTACTAAAATACAACAATGGTATCTAATCCCATTGTCATTTGTTTGAGAAATCTACTCAAACCAAATGCTGACAGGTAATCTGACCAACTCACTATTGTAAAATTGTCCCATGTATCCTATGTCTGATTAATATAATAAAAATCATATTTTTAACAAACGCAATACACTCTGTTGTAGGTTTTCAAAGTCTGGGACCAGGGGCACGTGTGCGTCAACTTGCCCCACACCACCTTTCCATGAATCATCCATTCATTGGACTACCACGTGGGCATCTAAGTTGTCAGTCCTTTTAAAACCGCCCAGCTGTCAGTGTAGATAGTGACATAGGAAGAAGGATCCTCCTGAAGAGTCATCACTACAGCTTTCAACTCTGCATACTGACTGGACCCTCCATATCCAGTCTCCTGCAGGACTGTGTCTGTACTTGGGTTGTAGGCTGCTGCTGTACATTTACACCCAGACGAAGCGACTATGGCCGAACCATCAGTGAACCACGCTGACTTTCATGTCTTCCGACAGACTCAAAAGGGTGGAGCCTCTTGAATGGGGGATGACTGCAGCAAAGGAATTTCTTCTTCTGGGTGCTGGTGAAAGTAACAAGCTCTGCCAACTGTTTTGAAATGACTCTAACATCTCCAGCTACAATCCCCTCTTTCTTGAAAGTACCACTTCCATTTCATCAGTGTCTGGTTCTGGGCTACAGCTGCCTAGTGGTCAGTCCATTATCTCTCACCCATCCTGCTATTGGCAATGCAGTATGGATGGTGACTGTGTCCTTTCCTGTAATATTTTCTACATATTGAAGTGTTGTGTAGGCCCCAAACAGGTATTTCTCTAGGGGCGTGCATCTCTTCTGTGCCCCTGTCAGTTTGGAGCAAAATCCATTCTCCCAGTCCTTTCTTTTTATTTGGCTGCCCCAGACTCTAAGATATGGTACCATCCTGCTCCACTACATACAGCTGAAATGGTACTCCTTGTCTCACTAATCCCTGATGCTGCAAAATAGCTTCTTTAGCAGCAAGGAATGCGGTCTGCTACTCTGAACCCCATGAGAACTCAGTCTTTTTCCTGGTGACGTTGTATATAGGCCTCGGGATTAGTCCAAGATGTGGGATGAAAGATCTCCAGAATCTCACAACTCCAATATACTTATGTGCCTCCTCTTTGGTAGTAGGGGGCAACAGCGACTGGATAGTTTACACAACTTTCTCTGGAATTTTCCTCTGCGGTCCAGTCCACATCATTCCCAGGAATTTCACCACTGTGGCAGGTCCTTGGACTTTGTCTTTGTTGATGGCCCATCCTCTGTTCTCCATGTGCTGTATCAGCATGTGCAGTGCTTCAGTTACATGCTTTTTTGTTCCAGAGATCATGATGTCATCAATGTAGTGAAACACAGCGACTTTCAAATTCAGGGTACCTAAATCTTGGCCAATCCGTTCATGACAAATCTGAGGAGACTGAACATAGTCTTCAGAAAGCATGAAGAAAGTGTACTGGCGGCCGTCCCATACAAAGGCAAACTGGTTCTGACACTCTGGGTCTATCAAAATAGAAAATAAACCATTAATGTCTATCACGGCATAATATTCTCCTGCCTCTTTGGCAGTTTTCTCAATGATTGAGATCATATCGGGTACAGCTGACTTCAATGGAGGAGCCACTTTGTTTAGACCTCTGTAATCCAGTCATTCTATATCCGGTTTCTTTACTGGGAACACCGGAGACGAGAAAGGACTTACAGCATGTAAGAAGGATCCCTACTCTCAACAGTTCTTGACTGAAGGAGTATTGTTTAATTCTGCTCATATTGATTTGCTATCTGGTGAGTGCATCCCCTGCAGGGGCTTTCCTACCCCCCACGTGGTGTATTACACTTTGGTGAAAGAAGCACAGAAACTAGAATTGGAATCAATCAACCAGACTCACTGTTCACTATCCACATCACCTATATGGTCAAATATATAGAAGACGTACTTATGAACATTTGTCCGTAGCGCTGCTGCAGTTTTTATCTGAACTTTTAATTCAAGTTTTTTTAAGGCTGTTTATTATTGTATACTTATGTTTTTTTAGCAGCTGCTTTTATCATATACATTACATCTGATCATATTACTTATCTCTCGAAAGCTCATATCCATACGCGCAGAGTGATACTAAGAAGGAGGGCCAGGTTATTTTAGTATCTTTTATCAAATTGAGTGTGTGTGTTTTACTCCGCAGCGATGGATGCTCTGAGATTTCTAAGTAATAGGAATATCAATATAGATGCAATATTTTCTGATAGTGAACCCATTGCCACTCAGGTGAATTATAATGGAGCCATGTCAATGTTGGGGAACATTTTAGAAAAACAAGTTAGGACATGGTGGGACATATGCACCCTGGAGCAATATTTAAAAGATAAAATCATCATCCGCAGCCTAAGATGGGAAGTTGTACCCCAGGACGGGCTGGATGATGGAGGCTCCATACAAGAATGGTTTGATTTTTTTATTGGTGTAGGCTTTAAGTTACAAGAACTAATCCTACAAAGAAAGAAGCGTAAAATGACCATACTGGAGAACAAAATCAATGAATTACAACAACAGCTGGACCCTATTAAAGACACCCAACCTATTATTGATTTCAATATTAGAACGAATAGAAGACTAGAGAAAGTAGACAAGGACACCCAGAAAAAGAAAATCAAAAAATACCATAGGGATATGGGCGATTTCAAGACCAATAGCATTTATGCTTGGCAACAAACCCTCCCAGAGAACGTAAATTTAATAGAAAAACCAAGGTCAACTGAACCCTTGATCAATCAGGTGTGACAGCAGAAAGGTAAAGTCACCTGGTTGCATCCAGGGGGGTAGGTATATTTCTCCCAGATTCAGGCTTTATGCCGACTTATACAACTAGGGAGAGAGTTGATGAAGCCCAGCTGAGGCTCATGGATGATTCATACCTCTAGGGAGAGTGCTGGGCGTCGTGCAGGCAGGGAGTTGATGAGACCAGCTGAAGCTTGTCAGCTCGTTTAAGGCCTCTATAAAAACTCCCAGCTTCATTAGGTGTTTGCTCATGCCTGGAACCAGACCTGTGTGGACTGTCTAGGGAGAGTGAACCCCTGTGCGGTGAGACAAAGCCTGTGTGGCTATTTGTTTGGACATTTACTAAACCAGGGACTAGGACAGCACCAGGCTGATCCCAGTTGTTAGTTAGGAAACCTGCATGTTTAGTCAGAGGTCAAGCTGACCAGGGTTTATTTTGTTTGTTTCTTTTTGCTTTGCTGTGTTTTTTGTCACTGTAAATAGAGAAATAAACCGCACCTTTTTGATCTTGAAAACCACAACCTCCGTCTGCTGGGCCTGTTTTTGTGTGGGGAGCCCATCCAGGGGATCACACACACCCGCTGCCGAGCTAACCCCCTCACACAGGCAATAACAACATTGATGGATAGAGTACGAGGGTTTATTAGTGATGACGATATGGAATTGAACTCATCTGCACATTTTTCCACACCAATTCCAGTTAAAAAGGGTAAACCAAGAGGAGGTGGAGGAAGAAACAATCAGGGGAATAGTCAACAATACAATAATCGTCAGTATACCCCATACCAGGTCCCTACTCAAAACAAATTCCAACCATTGGAGCAACATAACAATTTTCCACCACCCCGTCCTTTTTTAGGGAGAGGAGGGGGGGGGGCAGAGAAGAGGACGAGGCTTCCCACCACACAGAGGGAAACCCCAATACCCCCCAGCGCATCTGAGAGATCAGGAATGGAGAGATCCCCAACCTCAGAACCAATGGACCAGAGAACCAACCCAGCATACTTACCAAAGGACCGGAGAACCAGAGGATGTAGGTCAGGAAGGAAGATCCAGAAAAAGAAGGAGGCACCACTAAACAACGGTATATACAACTTAAGTCCAGTAGAACTAACGCATAAAGAGGTTAATATTCTCAATATGGGTCTGAAATGCGGAATGAAGCAGCCAATAAATAAATTTAGTGTATACATTGATGTACACAAATATATTAGAAAGCTGAATATAAAGAAACATTTCGTAGGATTAAACACAGAAATTATGAGTGTTGAAACTAACCCTATGGTGGCTGTAAATAGTGGATTAAGAAACAAATCACTGTTCAATCCCCTGAATAATCCCAATCACCAGGTGGAGGTGTTTAAGGGTTTACTCATACGGGACCTACACCAATTGACACCCAAAAAGAATTTAAACCTCAAACATATTCAGGAGGGAATTGATGCATTGGAAAAAAGGAAGGATATTATCATCAGGCCAGCTGATAAAGGGGGTGGCGTCGTCATATTAACGAAAGAAATGTATCATACACAGATCACAGAGATGCTGGCGGATGAAATTACGTATAAGGTCTTAGATAAAGACCCAACGCAAGCCTTCAGTAAACAGCTAGCAATACTAGTAGGTATAGGCACTAAGTTGGGAGTATTATCAGAAAAAGAAAGACACTACCTCGTACCAACCAGCAGCAAAATCCCAACGATATATACATTACCTAAAATTCATAAAGACTCCACCAACCCACCACCTAGACCGATTGTTAACAGTATAGATTCTGTTGCATCAAGAATTGGGCAGTACCTAGACACATTCCTACAGCAGAGTGTGAGATCTACACAAGCATACCTGAGAGACACCAAGGACTTTCTGAATTGTCTACATAACGTCAGAACGAATGAAAACCAAGAAATTTTACTAGTAACGGCGGATGTGGCCTCCCTCTACTCAATCATTCAACATGATGATGCATTACTGGCCCTGAATTGGGCCTTAAGTAAGAGGGAGGACCTACCACATAACCAAAAAGTATTCATCGGCCATGCCCTGAACTTTTGTCTATCGCATAACTATTTTTGGTACGCCAATAAATTTTATTTGCAACAAAGGGGTGTTGCGATGGGGGCCAAGTTTGCCCCCAGTATCGCAAACCTTTTTATGGCGGAATGGGAGGACAAAGTGATTTTTAAAAACAGACGGGGTGAACTGATTTTTTATAAACGTTTTATAGATGATCTGTTTTTAATTTGGGATGGGCCGGTTGAGTCACTACAGGAATTTTTAAAGGTTTTAAATATGAACAGAAACAATATCAGATTAACCTCCGAATGGAATAAAGAAACAATCAATTTCTTGGATGTTACCGTATACCGCCAAAACCTGGAACTGTGCACTAAGGTCTATTTTAAGCCAACAGACAGAAACAGTTACCTGCCAACAACAAGTGGACATCATCCACAATGGCTAAAGAACATTCCAAAAGGCCAAATCATGCGAGTGAAACGCAATTGCTCTGATAAAAACAATTTCTTCACACAAGCAAAAGTGTTGACTGACAGATTTAAGGCAAAAGGTTACGCTCCAGAAATCCTACAAAAGATCGTAGAGGAAGTGGCACTTGTACCCAGGGAAACAACTTTACAGTCCAAACCTAAACTTATTCCGGGTGGAAATAATACCAAGGAATGGGGTTTTATATCCCAATTCCATACACAATACAGGGAAGTGGAGGCAATTTTTAACAAACACTGGCATATATTATTACTTGACAAAAAATTAGGCCCTGTATTGCCTGTGAAGCCTCAGTTTATATACCGAAAAGCACCCAATCATGGAGATCGAGTTGTTAAAAAAATTCTCGATCCTCCAAGTAAGCCTCAGACATTTTGGAATCAGACTGGCTTCTATGCATGTAGGAAGTGCAAAGCATGTAGGGAAGTAGCACGACCATTAAGAGGTCTGGAAAATTTTATGTCACCTTCCAACCAGCAGCAATTTGCCATCGAACAGTTCATCACGTGCAACAGCAGTTTTGTAGTGTACGCTCTAAAATGTCCATGTGGTCTTCTTTATATAGGGCGTACCAAAAGACTGTTACGGATCAGAATAGCAGAGCAATATACACAATATAAAGATCGGATTTAAAGATCACAATGTGTCACTACACTTTAAACTGAAGCACGACCAGGATGCCTCAGGGCTCGAGTTTTGGGGCATAGAATGCCTAGAACCAAACTGGAGAGGATCACACAAAGTACGAGAACTCTCAAAGAAGGAAACTAAATGGATCTTTTTAACGGATGTTTTGGTACCAAAGGGCCTTAACGTTGAACTGGACATCAATTGCTTTATAAGTGACTCGTAATGAACCAAGGGGGACCAGTACGGTTGCCGGTTCTCCTCATTCTGCAGATAGTGAATTAATTTTTTAATTTTTTATACAGTCTAATTTTTTATACAGTTTAATTTTTGGTCCAATTAATTAACTGACCTGTATTATTGTTACCACGTTTATCTAAGTCTGAAGTCATATCCCGTGATTATAAGCTCACAGCCTACTTCAATCCTTAAAATGGGGTACGGGATCACGAGAATGGGGACCACCAAGTAAACAGAACTTATCACCACCATCCCTACGCCCTACCTTAGACAGGATGTTGGGACAGTATAGGAATGGTTAGTCACCTATCTTTTTAAACCCAGTGTGTGCAGTGAACCCAAGTTACATCCTGAACTAATGGATTCGATGGCTCAGGATGTTATCAGAGTTATATGGTGATGTTCTAATGTTAATCAGGTGCATCTTTGAGGTTTACATTGTAATTTAAAATATGTATTTTTTTATATTTTTTTAATATGGATCATATATATTTTATAGCAATTTTATAGCGACTTTTTTACCCTTTTAGTCTCTATGAATTATTTATATCTCTTTGTACAGGACTTGGGCCCTATTTTTCCTATTTTATCTATAATTATGATATTTTATATTTTATATCTTATATTTTATATACATTTATCTATCACTGATTTTTATAGATATGTATTTATACATATTTATTCAGTGTTATTCGTTCGTTTGGGTGTCTATTAGGGACGTGTATACATGTGTGTACATGTGGATAGTTTATATATATTTTTTTCAAAAGTTTGCTGCGTTTGGTTTACTTGTGTAAGGAATTTTCATACATTGTATAGGGATTTCTGTAGAAGAATGTATATTTAATGTCAGGATGCTGTTGTGATCTTGGTTATGACCCATTGACTGCAGGCGCTTAGCGGTGTGTCACAATTGAAATCTCTGACCACATCACATAGTGTGTATGAGAATGACACAACAGAACGCGCAGCATCGTCAAAATCAGCCTAATTAATTACGGCTATGGTGTGCATCATTTATCAGATCAGTAGCATATAGTGTTTTAGCATATATATGAAAACTATATGTGAACCGTATTATGTTCCGGGTGCAAGCAGAGGTTCGCGGAAATAGTTATTCCTTAGTAAGGGATTAGACTTATCCAGGACTTGCCTGTGTCGACTCCATATGACACAGACCATCCAATGAACAGATAGCATGATGTGCGGGCCAATGAGGGCAACACAATCTTGGTGCATGGATGGAACACTTCCGCCCACAACCACACAGGACGCGGATCCCCGAGTGCGCATGCGTGATGACGCACGCGCGCGACGGAGAACCCGTGGCAGATTAGTGGGCGGGACTTCTGTGCTTTTTAATCCTGGGGCTTTGGTAACTGGTCATGTCCTCAGAAGAAGTCAGATATTGATGAAACGTCAGGACGAGACCAGCTTACCAAAGCCTACCAGGAAGTGACGCTGCAGGCGCTGACTGATCTGCCCAAATAAGGAGAGAAAGCCAGAAAGGAATTTTACATGGGCACTCAACAAGGGCAAGTCTCAGCGCTCTAATGCGCTCAATATTTAAACGCCTGTCTATTTTTTGTATATGGCACAATTGTAAAGGGGACATAAAAGGGGGAATTTTTTTAAATAATAAATTGTCCGAACAGTACTACTCTATGTGGTGTTGTTTTTTTCCCCTACACATGTGAGCATCACCATACAAATAAGGAGTGTGACAAAGGAGAGATTCTGACTGAAGGAGTATTGTTTAATTCTGCTCATATTGATTTGCTATCTGGTGAGTGCATCCCCTGCAGGGGCTTTCCTACCCCCCACGTGGTGTATTACACTTTGGTGAAAGAAGCACAGAAACTAGAATTGGAATCAATCAGCCAGACTCACTGTTCACTATCCACATCACCTATATGGTCAAATATATAGAAGACGTACTTATGAACATTTGTCCGTAGCGCTGCTGCAGTTTTTATCTGAACTTTTAATTCAAGTTCTTGAATAGTCTCCCCAATTTCTTTGTGGCCTCCAGGAAGTCTGTACTGCTTGAGACAGACTGGTTTCTCTGGTGGAGGAATGTTGACAGGGGTCCATTTCGCATGACCTCTGACCACAACCAGGATACCCAAATGTAAATGTACCCCATTCAGTCTGAATCGACTGACCTTGAAGTACATCCATCCCAAGAATATTTTCGGGAAACTCTGATACCAAAATATTTGTCATAAATCCTGATCCCTTGCCAATAGCCTATTCTCATGTGTCCTAACTGATGGTGTGGTTTGCCCTCCCAAACATAAATCAATTCTCCTTTGTGATGGAAAGGATTTCCTTGCAAAAGTGTAACTTCAGCTCCGGTATCAACTAAAGCCATTACATTTGTAGGAGAAGATGACTTCCCCCACCATACATGACATGTGTCTTTTAATAGGTCCACCCACATTTGTTTCCTAGAGATAACTAGCCTGGTTTTCTCTAAACCTCTGGCTTCTATCCCACATTGCCTTTCTTCTCTGTAAAAGTAATTTTCTGCTTGTATTCTCCCTGTCTGGCCTTATCTACTGCCCTGACAGGTTTTGTTTTAGTCTCCTCTAGCTCCCCCAACTGACTTGAAAGGCTAGTGGCTTCATGAATCTTGCTATTTTAAGGCCTCCCAGCAAGGACAATAAAGGAGCCCTGAGATTAAATGGTGCAGACTTCATCCGCTTATAGCGCAGAGCAGACGTAAAGGGTTCCATATCTGGACCCATCCATTCTGGAAACATATTTAATCCGGTTATACAACCCATCTAACGTAACCTGGAAATACCCACTTCTATTGATTTCCAGGTCAGTAGGACTAGCGTATACTCTGACTATTCCATCTCTCACGAGGTCCAACAGTGAAAAATTCACACTAAATTCTCTGGCATTGCCTGACGCAATTGTGGATCATGGGTTAACACTCCCATAGCCACTGCTTCTTTACCTGACAAAACAACACTGTTGCCCCTTCGTCCCACTAGCATAGGAGCCAACTCAATAGGGGCTCCCAGACCTTTGTATTTTGCCAGCTCGTGGAGTTCAGTTTGTGTAAACTCCCGTACTTCTTCAAATTCCACATCTCTTGGGTTGCGATAATGCTCCTCCCCATCTGCCATATTATCATGTTGCCTTTTCCTATGCTTAGTAATAAGAGGTCTGGCACACTTTTTCTTGGCCATTGGATAATCATCATCAGAAACGTCAAACTCTATCTTCTCATCCTCACTATCATTTGAGGAGAGCACATCCTCACAAATCCCAGTTTCGGGATGTGACCATGGCCTGTACCCTGGCTTTACTAACAGATTTACGCCCCTTCCTTTTACTTAAGGCATTAAATTATTTGGCCATGAGGGCTTTACACTGCTCTTGCAAATCATCAGCCCAACTACCAGTTGAAGGAACACACTCCGAAGCAACTGCTAGCTGGTCTTTTAATACCTTAACTTGTGCCTTCCCCCTCCTTTGTGATTCAGTAGAGAGCATGAAGGAAGTACCAACCCACTGTGGACACTGTCCTCTTCTCTTTTTTTACTTAAATCAAACCCTTCAAGGCTAAAATCTACAAAATGATCTGAGATTTTTATCACCCCATGTCATATTCAAGGGAGAAGCATATTTTACAAATTCATTTAGCAAGAGGCTCCATCCACTCTCTGGCCCAGATATGTAAGCTGCACATCTCCTTCTGGCCACCAGAACCCTCTGCAGCCTTGCTTTTTCTAAACAACTTACGCAGCATTTTCTACCTAGCGCAAGCTACACAACACACCACAGAAAAACAGGTCTGCTTCAGTTGAATTATAGCGCAGATCACGAAACAAGCCCCACTTGTTGTGCTTATGTCTATCTAGCAAGGTTACTTTGCGGTATAAGCAATGAAAATCAGACCTCTGCAGCGTGTAAATGTGCTTTTACTGAACAAAAATGCTGTACATACAAAACTATTACAATATTAGGATTACAGTACAAGACTGACAGAAATCTTTAACAAGCAAAATGCCTAGCAAATAAACAGCCTATGGTCTGTAACGTAGAAATATACTTAAAAGTTACTTGGCTCCAGTTAATGTGTTTGTGATCTCCATTGACAACGAGGCTTCTGGAGATCAGGCACCTTCTTGTTTGCTGATTACAGATTCTTCCTCCTGCTATGGTGTTAATCCATGTTAAAGATCCTCTGGTCTTACATACTGTCCTTCGTGTTTAAGGCATGATGAGAGGCTCTCTCAGCTTATGCCTGGCAACCTTTTATATAGCTTGGGTTGTTTTCCATAACAACCGACTAACAGAAAGACATCTGTCATTCTTTCAGTTTGAGAGACCCTCTCTTGCCTGTTTACTGTAGCTATAGAGTCAATAGCCTGTTCAAACTGTCAATTCAATACAACAATCAGTGGTGGAACAACCAGGGTCGCACTTGCAACTGGGCCCTGGCATTCCGCCACTATCGGGGCCCCAGCGGGCTTGCTAGTCCCACGGCACTGAGAGGAGAGGGCATTTCTCATACAGCCAGCCGATGGTTCTCCCTGCTACCCCCTCCGTCCGTCCTCCCTCCCTCCCTCCCTCCCTTCCTCTCTCGTACTGGATGGCACTGATAGGTGGCACTGATGGGCAGTACTGATGAGCGCTGATAGGTGGTACTGATAGGTAGCATTGATGAGCAATGATAGGCGGCACTGAAATGCAGCGCTGATCAGCAGCATTGGTGGACACTAATAGGTGGCATTAATATGCATTACTGATTATCAGTGTAAACAATTTACTGGCATTCTTGGCAGGTAGCGTCTCCTTTCCTCACACACAGTTTGGGAGGAAAGGGCTGCCGATACCCAGCAAGTCTGTTTAAATTTGATCAGCTACTTACATGGTAAAGGTTGTGCTGGATGCACGTCCCAGGGGGCATATGGGAGGCAGAGGTCTGGGAGGATATGCATGGTGGGTGGGTGGGCGGGCAGCTGTGTGGGAGTTAAAGAACCAACTTTTTTTGTTGGAATTACAATTTCTCAAAGTATGGGCCTAACCTTACAAAGAAAAGTGCTTGCTCATATACTGCTATGGGGCCTTACTTTTTACCTCTTCGGTTTAATTTATATGACTTTTAAGAGTCCTCCACAGTTTTGTACTGATTTTTGTTCACTAGACTCCCAGCATAGCCCCTCATGCGCTGAAAATAATGGCGGTGTGTGGGCTCTGGATCCAGTGAGATGGCAGGAAGGACCGGAATTCCCCAGAAACTCCCAGCCCACATTCTTTTGATGTTTCCATGCCTGTAAAATTACTACCCCATCACCCATTCCAGTCTCGTGATTGAGATGTGAGTCAGACGACTCCTTATATTGAGGTTCTGTTTCTTCACTTTGATGGGCAAACATCATGTTTGCATGAGTTTGCATATGGTATGTCTCTCACACCCATTGTCCTGGTTTATTTTCTTGTTCACCCCGCATAGGGAGCTCCGACACTTCTCCTCACGTGTTTAACTGAGGTGATCTGTGTGAGAGTATTCGTTTTGGTTCCTTTTTGGATTGTTGTTCCCTTTAGCCCGGAATCCAACTTGAAGGTTTTTCTTTCTTCTTTTTTTTCTCCATCTAATTTATTATTCCCTATCCCCTCCCCTACACATCCAAACACTGCATATACCTTCAGGGTCTAATACACCTGAGGGGGGCCCACAGAATTACCAGCCATGACCACTCTCACTGTCTCAGCACAAACGCATGCCTATGCTACCTACTAAATTCATATCTTAAAATGCCAATGGTCCAAGCATGTGTTCTCGGTGATATATGGAGGGCTAGATGTGGCATAGCTTACCTCCAGGAGACCCACTTCAGAACCGGGCAGATTCAGCATATGACAAATTTTCACTACCCTCATGCATATCACAGTACCTCTCCATATTCTAAAACTAGTTGGGTTAACTAGAAGGGTTAGCATCCCTCCTCTTCAAGACTTTTGCTGCCATCTTAACGGATCTCTTCCTACAAGCCTGCAATGCTATCAGAGGGGAACACTGTTATTGGTTAAACTAGATGGTCTTTTTTCAACCAGACTAACTATGTAACCATCTTCATGTGGACATGCTTAGAGCAATCATTTCTGTCATTCCTAAGGAAGGTAATAATTGGAACCAATGTGCAAACTTTCGTCCAATTTCACTTCTTGTGGACCTAAAACTTTTTACTAAGATCCTAGCCAATAGTCCTCACCCTTGTATTTAAAGGCTGCTCCACCCAGACCAGGTAGGCTTTGTACCTGGTAGAGAAGCTAAAGATAATACAACCGGCACTCTGATTGTGATCACGCCACACAGGCGCTAATACTCCTAATATCCACAGATGCTGAGAAAGCATTTGACTGGCTAGACTGGTCTTTTATGACCACGGTCTTCAACACATGGGGGTTGGGGCCTTCTTTAGCAGATGGATTGCCGAGATCTATTCTTGACCTTCGGCAAGGGTCAGAATCAATTATCTACTTTAGGAGAAATTTAATTTGCGAAACGTTACCAGACAGGGGTGCCCTCTAATCTCCCTGTACCTTCCCCCAATATTTATCTTGACGTTTGAACCCCTTTTACGTGACATAACAAATGATCAAAACATCTCTCATTTACAGGCCTCCCAAGGAGACCATAAAGTTGCAAGATACGCTGATGATCTCTTCTGCTTTGTTACCAAGCTTCATATTTCCCTCCATAATCTCATGGTGGAATTCCGGAACTACAGTGGACTTTCTGATTTCAAGATAAACTTTCACAAATCTGAAGTACTCCACCTCAATCTCCTGCGAACCACTGCAGAAAAACCACACTCCTCTTTCAAATGGGCTCACTCACAAATTCACTAACTGGGCATTCAGTTGACTTCTTCCCTTACATGAATCTTTCAGGCAAATTTTCCTCCACTTCTGTCCAAGATTAGTCAAGATCTTAAAATAGAACTATAGGCAAACTTTTTATTTATTTTTTCATTTTGTGTAGAGCAAGGGAGGGTTATACAGTGGGTACGGAAAGTATTCAGACCCCCTTAAATTTTTCGCTCTTTGTTATATTGCAGCCATTTGCTAAACTCATTTAAGTTCATTTTTTTTCTCATTAATGTACACACAGCACCCCACATTGACAGAAAAACACAGAATTGTTGAAATTTTTGCAGATTTATTAACCACTTCCTTACTGGGCACTTAAACCCCCCTCCTGCCCAGACTAATTTTCAGCTTTCAGCGCTGACGCACTTTGAATGACAATTGCGCGGTCATACAACACTGTACCCAAATGAAATTTTTATCATTTTTTCCCACAAATAGAGCTTTCTTTTGGTGGTATTTGATCACGTCTGCGGTTTTTAGTTTTTGCGCTATAAACAAAAAAAGACTGACAATTTTGAAAAAAACACAATATTAACTTTTTGCTATAATAAATATCCCAAATTAAAAAAATAAAAATAAAATTACTCTTTCGTTCATGGACCGACACAGCTTCCTATTGACATAGTGGGTATTATTCGTTATTCAGGAGTGACTAGGCAGAAAAACTTGTAAAAAGTGTTGCATCACACCCTCTACAGCACCGCCCAGGGGGAGGGCCCTCTGGGTATAATCCCTCTCTCTGCACCTCGAAGATCAGTTTTTTTCTGTCTAGCAAGGAGTAGGACATGGCTCCCTTCGGGCCCATTGTTCCGGGGAATTTTTTTTTTCTTATTTGGTTTCTGCGATCAACTGCCGACTGGGTGACAGGCTGGGTCCTCGATCCTTGTAGTCCCCCCAGTTTCAGCCATCTAGCGTGTGCCGACCCTAGCTATGGGCTGGGTTTTCCACGACATGCCTGTCGTTCTACGGATGGCCGGTGAGCCTACGCTCCAGGGCCTGCATCGGACCACTCGGCTTCGGCCGACCTTACGGCCGAGTTGCAGTAGCCTGTCCGGTGAGCTTACGCTCCAAGGCTTGCATCCGACTGCTCAGCTTTGGCTGACCTTACGGCCAAGTCGCAGTAGCCTGTCCGGTGAGCTCGCGCTCCAGGGCAGGCATACGATCGTTCCCTAGGGTTCAATCACAGCATGCCTGGCCGACGACAGTCACCTCCGTGCGCGGATGATGATCTGTCCGGAATGTCTTCCAGCATGATCCACGCAGGAAAGTTAAGTAGCTCCCCTGCTTCGGCAGGGTGACTTGGCTGGACATTCCTGGAGAGATCAAGTGGTTGTGGCCCCTTTCTTTCCTCTCTCACTGCCTTCCCTCCTCCCTGGGCTCTGAGCTAAGGTGGCTGGGTGCTGGGGGTCACCTGGGGGGGGCTCCATCTGGAGCGGGGCTGCGCTGTTGTCATTTTAAAAGATGTAATTTTGCTTACCTGTAAGTGTGCCTCTCTCCCTTCATGCTTTTGGCAGCCATTTTGCTGTGGTCCATACCTGTTTTGGCCTCTAGTGACTGTCCGGTGGCCATTTTCTTGTGGTTCACGCCAATATATATATATCGCCGCTCGGCAGCCATTTTCTTGTGGGTCGCACCCGCTTTGGCCTCTATCCACTGCTCGGCGACCATGTTTCTTAAAATTCATGCCTGTATGTATATACCGCCGCCCGGCGGCCATCTTTTTGTGGTACGCGGCCGCTTTTACCTCTGACGGCTCGGCGGCTATTTTCTTGGAGCCCACATTGTTCAATACAGCCGCTTGGTGGCCATTTTGCGGTAGTCTCCAGCCTCTAGGGTGCATTTCACTGGTGTGAATTCACACAGGGAACGCTGATGAGAATCAGAATGACACAGGCGGCGGTGGGATAGCATCACAGGTGGAGCACACGGCAGCATAGAGGTACCATTCCAAGGGTGGTGAGTCCTCTGGGAGACCCTGCATCTCTGAAGCAGCTAGGAGGGTGGCCTATTGATACCTTTCCTGGAGCCCTGTGGGTGTCAGCGCGTGGGTCAGCATGGCATCTGAAGCAGATGTTTTTTTCCCCTAAAACACCTGACTTGGTAGCTGGTGCCCCTGATGTATCTGTGGACGCTATGTCTGTTGCCAGGGTGGAAGCGGCACACAGGAACACGGGGGGTAGTAAACGCCCCCGTCCCCTGCAGCAGAAACACTTGGTCCCCTTTGGGTTCCGTAAGCCAGCCCGCACTGCTAAGGTGTTTCCTTGTGTGTCTTATTGTGATAAGCTTGTACAATGAGTAAGAAAAAAACTCAATGTTTTTTTTTTTGCAGCCCCAGAGAATTTTAGATTTTTTTGGGCAGTCCGGTACCCCTTGAGGAGAGTTCCTGAAAGGATGGACCTCTCCCCCGATAGTGGACCCCCCTGTGTCCAGACTTGACAAGTTACCACGATTCCAGTGGAAGGGGCTCCTGTCTTCAGGGACACTCGCTACCTATACACAGTGGGGGGCTCAGCGGTACGTCCAGCATTGGCTGGGGTTTTTTCTGATGCCTCAGACACTTACTGAGTAGGCAAAGATGCTACTCCAGGGGTTAAAAGCACGGGAGGCTCCTCTGTACGAGGTAGCTCTGGCCGACCAGTTGGTACAGGGCCCTGAGTCTGTCTGCAAGTCAGACACGGATACTATCCCTTTGCTGCCTTGAGCCTCAGTTTATGTGGTGGCGCTATGCCACCTGATCTGACTAAGGTGCTGGTCTGCGGACCAATCTTCCAAGGAGGCCCTGTTAGATCTGCCCTTTTAGGGCGACAGACTTTTTTGGGGCCTCTCTGGATGACATGATTTAAGAGGCTACATATGAGGTAAGAGCATATTGTTTCTGCAAGCCAAAGAAGGGTAAGGAGCCATGCCATAGGCTAGGACCCTCCTTCACCGCGCACAAGCGGTCCCTTCGTCCGCCTAGTGCGGCAAGTAAACGACCCCAGGCGGATAAAGTGCCTGAGGGACAGAAGCGTCCCTGGGTTTGCAAGCACAACCTTGCTTGCCTACCGAACAGATTTTTTTCCCTCTTAACCGCCAGCTTCAGCCGACTTGTTGGGAAGCCCTACATGGGGCGATCCAGGACCTGCTGATACGCAGGGTAGGCCTTCCTGTCTTAGTACAGGAACGGGTTCAGGGGTTCTACTCAAATCTGTTTGTAGTGCTGGAGGGGGGTTGTCCAATATGGATCTCAGGACCCTCAACTGCTTTGCGAAAGTACAAAGATTCCGGAAAGGAGTTGGCTCGCTCTGTTGTTGCTGCCCTCCATCCAGGGGATTTTCCAACCAGGGCAAGAGATGCTTCTTGGTTTATGTCAGACGGTTTTCTGAGCTGGCAGCCTTGTCATGCAAGGCTCCTTATCTGATCTTCCACAAGGGTAGGTGGTGCTGCGTCCGCAGCCTTCTTTTCTTCCTAGGGTCTTTCGACCTTCCATCAAGGAAGACATTGTTCTGCCATCCTTGTGTCCTCATCCGTCGAATCCTAAGGAAACAACGTAATTTTTGGACGCTGTCCGAGCTCTGAGAGCATCAAGCGTCTGTTTTCACCAGGTGTGTAAGTCGGCGACATGCTCGTCCGTTCACACTTTCACTAAACTTTACAAGTTGATGTGTGTGCATCTTCGGATGCTTCTTTCTGCCGCAAGCTATTGCAGTCGGCTGTTTAGAGTTGCAACTCCTCCATGGAGGAGCTCTGTTTTGTTTTGGGGTGAAGTTGTTTTAATGCTTTTCCCACCCCTCGTTTTTGACACTGCTTTGGGACGTCCCACTATGTCAATAGGAAGCTGTTTCGGTCCATGAACGAAAGAGTAAATAGGATTTTTTACTCACCGTAAAATCCTTTTCTCTGAATTCATGGACCGACACATCACCCACCCCTCGTTTTAAGCTTGTACTGCTTTTGACAAACTGATCTGCGAGGTGCAGAGGGAGGGATTATACCCAGAGGGCCCTCCCCCTGGGTGGTGCTGTGGAGGGTGTGATGCAACACTTTTTACAAGTTTTTTCTGCCTAGTCACTCCTAAATAACGGATAATACCCACTATGTCAATAGGAAGCTGTGTCGGTCCATGAACTCAGAGAAAAGGATTTTATGGTGAGTAAAAAATCCTATTTCTTCTCAGTTTAGGCCGATACGTATTCTTCTACATATTTTTGGTAAACAAAATCGCAATAAGCGTTTGATTGGTTTGCGCAAAAGTTATAGGGGAAAGATTTATGACATTTTTTTTATTTCTTTTTTTACTAGTAATGGTGGTTATCTGCGATTTTTTTCAGGACTGCGATATTGCGACGGACAGATCGGACACTTTTGACACTATTTTGGGACCATTCACATTTATACAGCGAGCAGTGCTATAAATATGCACTGATTGCTGTAAAAATGTGACTGGCAGAAAAGGGGTAACACTAGGGAGCGATCAAGGGGTTAAAAGTGTGCCCTGGGAGTGATTCTTACTGTGGGGGAAGGGGACTGACTGGGGGAGGTGACCGGTGGTTGTCCCTATGTACAAAGGGACACACCATCGGTCTCCTCTCCCTGACAGGACATGGATCTCTGTGTTTACACACAGAGATCCACGTCCCTGGCTCTGTGACTGCCGATCGCGGGTACCTGACGGACATAGCATCGGCACCCGCGTGACACAGCGGGCACAGCTATTCCGCGATGTGCGCCCGCGGCTTCGAGCGCAACGCGGAAGTAAACAGGGCGAGGTCCAGAGACGCCCTCTCGGCAGTTCAGGTCCGCGCTGCGGCCGTCTTTCGGCTATAGCGCGGATCTGAAGTGGTTAAAAAAGAAAAACTGAAATATCACATGGACCTAAGTATTCAGACCCTTTGCTCAGTATTTAGTAGAAGCACCCTTTTGATATAATACAGCCATGAGTCTTTTTGGGAAAGATGCAACAAGTTTTTCACACCTGGATTTGGGGATCCTCTGCCATTCCTCCTTGCAGATCCTCTCCAGTTCTGTCAGGTTGGATGGTAAAGGTTGGTGGACAGCCATTTTTAGGTCTCTCCAGAGAAGCTTAATTGGGTTTCAATCAGGGCTCTGGCTGGGCCATTTAAGAACAGTCACGGAGTTGTTGTGAAGCCACTCCTTCGTTATTTTAGATGTGTGCTTAGGGTCATTGTCTTGTTGGAATGTAAACCTTCGGCCCAGTCTGAGGTCCTGAGCACTCTGGAGAAGGTTTTCATCCAGGATATCCCTGTACTTGGCCGCGTTCATCTTTCTCTCAATTGCAACCAGTTGTCCTGTCCCTGCAGCTGAAAAACACCCCCACAGCATGATGCTGCCACCACCATGCTTCAATGTTGGGACTGTATTGGACAGGTGATGAGCAGTGCCTGGTTTTCTCCACACATACCGCTTAGAATTAAGGCCAAAGAGTTCTATCATGGTCTCATCAGACCAGAGAATCTTATTTCTCACCATCTTGGAGTCCTTCAGGTGTTTTTTTAGCAAACTCCATGCAGGCTTTCATGTGTAATGCACTGAGGAGATGCTTCTGTCGGGCCACACTGCCATAAAGCTCCGACTGGTGGAGGGCTGCAGTGACGGTTGACTTCCTACAACTTTCTCCAATCTCCCGACTGCATCTCTGGAGCTCAGCCACAGTGATCTTTGGGTTCTTTTTTACCTCTCTCACCAAGGCTCTTCTCCCCAATAGCTCAGTTTGGCCGGACGGCCAGCTCTAGGAAGGGTTCTGGTCGTCCCAAACGTCTTCCATTTAAGGATTATGGAGGCCACTGTGCTCTTAGGAACCTTAAGTGAAGCAGAATTTTTTTTGTAACCTGAGATCTTCAGGCAGTTCCTTTTTGACCTCATAATTCTCATTTGCTCTGACATGCACTGTGAGCTGTAAGATCTTGATTAGAAAAGCCACACACCTGTCTATATAAGTCCAATCAGTATAATCAAACACAGCTGGACTCAAATGAAGGTGTAGAACAGGGATATGCAATTAGCGGACCTCCAGCTGTTTCAGAACTTCAAGTCCCATGAGGCATAACAAGACTCTGACAGCCACAAGCATGATACCCAGAGTCAGAGGCATGATGGGACTTGTAGTTTTGCAACAGCTGGAGGTCCGCTAATTGCTTATCCCTGGTGTAGAACCATCTCAAGGATGATCAGAAGAAATGGACAGCACCTGAGTTAAATATATGAGTGTCGGGGGCGTGGCCTGGCTATGGAGGAGTGAGGACGCATAATCAGCGCTACAGAGGGGAGATATCACGCCGGGAACCATGTCACAGGGACGGCGGGCGCTCTCCCAGCAATCGAGAGCGGATGGGACCCGACAGGAGCAGCTGGATGCCTTCTTCAGCGGGTCCCGCGGTACGGGACATGAGGCCTTCAAGATGGTGCTGACGCCAAAATCATCCAAGGCAGCTAAGGCTGCTCAGAAAGCACTGACACGGCAGCAGCAGCAGCTCAAGGACTCCCAGATACCCTCTCTGCAGATGGTGAGTGACACTGCCCCTCCACTCTCCCCGGGATCCTCAGCCCCCCCCCCCTGACCAGGGCCCTGATATGAATGACTTCATGGGAGATAGGGACAGGGACATAAGACGCCATATCTGGTCCCTCCCTACTCGAGAGGACCTGGAAAAGTTTACAACCAGGGTGAAGAGGGCCTTCAGGGAGGACATTGCCCAGCTCAAGGCTGACACTAACCACTTGGGGGCTAGGATGGAAACAGTGGAGCAGAAACTTAATGAGGCCCTGCCTGCCATCTCTATGCTTCAAGCCAGGTGCTGCGCCCAGGATCAAAAAATTGAGACTTTACTGTGTCAGTTGGATGATTTTGAGAACCGTAGCAGGCGTGCGAACATCCGCATAAGAGGTCTGCCTGAAGCCACAGCACCTAAAGATATTGTTCCTACTCTGGAGGATGTATTTAGAGAGATTTTAGGCCTGCCTGCTACTGCACCCATTGAGATTGACCATGCTCACAGAGCCCTCAGACCGCCCTCCGAGGATGTGGACAACCCTAGAGATGTCATATGTAAGCTCCACAAGTATACACTGAAAGATAAGATCATGCAAAAGATGCGTGGGAAGCCATACTTTGACTTCGATGGGGCCCACCTCTATTTCTACCAGGACATTTCAAGGAGAACCCTCATGCAACGTAGGGCCCTTCCTGCCCCCTGCTGGAAGCAGTCCAAAAGGCAGGCCTGCCTTATCGCTGGGGATTTCCCTTCTACTTGCAAGCATCCAAAGAGGGCAGACAAGCCACGCTACGCACCAAGGACGACCTCCCACACTTTCTGAGCACCCTGGGTCTGGAGCCAGTCGACTTTCCGGACTGAAGGGCCCCGCGAGATCAGCCTGACCTGCTGCTCCCTCAGCCCTGGCTGCCAGCTACCCACAAGAGCCGCAGGAGGAATCGCAGGCGCCCCACTTCTGCCTCTCCTTCTGGCCCTGTGTCGCCGCGACACTGAGTGGCAGCTCCCTTCCCCTGACCTGTTTTTTTTTTTTTCCTTAATGTTTTTGACTTTATGAAAGGTCTGTTTCCTTCAGTACTGGTATCCTAACTGCTCTCTGAGGGGGACCCGGGCCCTCTAACTACACCGATGCCTGGAACTGAGACCTGGCCACTCAATGTGTTACTGTTTGTTCGTCCTCCAACTGGACCTATTGCCTTTATAGCGGTGACTGATCATAGGCCACTGTCGTTGTCCTTTTTGGAGAGACTTGAAGCTGTGGCCCCGGTCCTGTCCCGACATACTCACTTCCCGGATACGTTGAACTCGTTCACTATTTTTTACTTTTTTACCTTTCAAATTTGCACTTTGCTTCTCAGGGGTTTTCATGTTTTTTTTTTTGTAGCACTTTCTCCCCCCTTGTATGTTGCCTACTTGTTAGTACATGGCGGTGGATGGGGACTGACCCCCACACCCTTCCCTCCAGTGTTGGTCCACGTTCCCCACATAGACCGTACTTTCTTAGGTATATTTCCTAGTTCGGAAATGGGGACGGGCCTCGGGCGCTCCCCTCCTGTAGGGCTGAGCCCGACGCCTGCCCCCCAGGTATTTTATGTCATGGTATTGTTACCATTGTTGTCTCTTGTGCCTTATGTGTGTTACCCTGTTTTTTCTTCCCTCCTTTTTTTTTTTTCTTTTCTCCATGCCTCTTTATAGGATCTGCCTCCGGCTCCGTCTCCCGCCCTGCGCCTGCAGTCATACTAAGCGACTCTACTACCTCACAGACTTTCCATGGCATCGTTAAAGGTAATTTCTTATAACGTACGTGGTCTCTGCTCCCCCTGCAAACGTAGTAAACTTTGGTGGGAACTGAAGCGTTCAGGGGCACATGTGATTCTTTTGCAAGAAACGCATTTTACCCCCCAGTCAACTTCCAAATTGCCCACCCATCTTTATAATCAGTGGTTCATGAGAAACTCACCGGTCTCGAAATCTAGAGGCACGGCTATCGCCATTCATAAATCTTGCCCCCTTCAGGTCATTGAGAGTAAGGTTGATCCTCAGTGGAGATCTGTTTTCCTAAAAGGGGTTGTAGCGGGCCAAAAGCTTACGGTAGCTACAATATATGCCCCTAATTCCAATCAGCTTACCTTTCTAGACAGTGCTCTGGACAGCCTGACAGACTTTAGAGAAGGTCCTCTGATTTTAGGTGGTGACTTTAATGTGAGCCCTGACCCCCAACTTGACACCTCGCACCGACGCCCCTCCCACTCTCACGCCTTCCTTAAACATTTTCGCAAATCCCTGCAGTCCCATCGCCTTCTGGATAGCTGGCGGCTGCTTCACCCCTCAGATAGGGATTACAGCTATTACTCAAAGGTCCACGATGTCTATACCCGTATTGACCTGATATGTGTGGACCACTTGGCTCTGGAGCTGCTGCAGGCCTTGTCCATCGGGAATATAACTATCTCTGACCATGCCCCGCTGACGGCCACTTTGGCCCTGCCCCAGGGTACCCGTAGGGCCTGGTCATGGCGCCTGAATGAATCCCTGTTGGACGTCGCAGCCGAGGTCTCCGGAGTCACGGACGTCCTGTCCCACTATTTCAAGGAAAATGCCATGGAAGGTATGAATGAAGGGATTATCTGGGAGGGTCATAAGGCGGTAGTACGGGGAGAGCTGATCTCTCAGGGTGCTAGACTTAAGAAGGCCCGACAAGTGGACTTTTCTAGGGTTCTTCAGGTGCTACAGCAGGCGGAACTTGCACATAAACAAGGCGGGGACCCGGAGGCTCTTGGGAAACTGACAGAGTTGAGAATATTGTTCTTACGCTTATTAGACCAGCAGGCACGTAAACAACTACGCTACCTGTCGCATAAATATTATGAACATGGCAACAAGTGTGGCCGCATGTTGGCCAGAGCCCTCCGGAAGAAACGCGTGCTTATGTATGTACAGAAGCTGTGCCTTCCCTCGGGTGAACTCCACAGTCAGATCTTCCCAGATTGCCTCTGGGTTCCGAGACTATTATGCCTTCCTCTATAACCTAGATTCAATGCAGACCCCTGAGGCCCAATCCTAGAGTGTCTGACATCAGAACTTACCTGAACGCAGCTGGACTTCCCCCGCTGACTGACGACCAGTGTTCCATGCTGGAATCCCCTATTACGCCTGTTGAGCTTGGGGCTACGGTGAAGTCCTTGCCTAATGGGAAGAACGTGTAGACAAAAAACAAAAAATATCCAAGCTCAACTTACCAACCAATCAGCAACCAAACGAATTCACCTGTCTAACAGTGCGTTTAAAAACAGGGGTTTAGTTGCACGCATTTGCAAATACATGTGTAAGCTGCAGGCCCCGTCAAGGCTCCCTGTGTACTGCAGTCCTAACTCTAAAATTTAAGGTCTCCTCAGTGGAAGCACATGTATGCTGATGGATAGATGAAGGGCAGATGACTGGAGGGAGCCCCACCCTCCTTAAAGGGGCAGGAGCACACTAGACACCCAGCACATAGAAGCAAAGGTGCTAGTGCGTTGCCTGACCACAATGACATCAATACACAAAATACTGTCACTGCCCCCACCTATGACAGGTCTTCACAGCAAGGAGCACTGGATGGGCGGATGCATGTAGACAAAAAACACAAAATATCCAAGCTCAACTTACCAACCAATCAGCAACCAAACGAATTCCCCTTTCTAACAGTGCGTTTAAAAACAGGGGTTTAGTTGCACGCATTTGCAAATACATGTGTAAGCTGCAGGCCCCGTCAAGGCTCCCTGTGTACTGCAGTCCTAACTCTAAAATTTAAGGTCTCCTCAGTGGAAGCACATGTATGCTGATGGATAGATGAAGGGCAGATGACTGGAGGGAGCCGCACTGTTAGACAGGTGAATTCGTTTGGTTGCTGATTTGTTGGTAAGTTGAGCTTGGATATTTTGTGTTTTTTGTCTACATGCATCCGCCCATCCAGTGCTCCTTGCTGTGAAGACCTGTCATAGGTGGGGGCAGTGACAGTATTTTGTGTATTGATGTCATTGTGGTCAGGCAACGCACTAGCACCTTTGCTTCTATGTGCTGGGTGTCTAGTGTGCTCCTGCCCCTTTAAGGAGGGTGGGGCTCCCTCCAGTCATCTGCCCTTCATCTATCCATCAGCATACATGTGCTTCCACTGAGGAGACCTTAAATTTTAGAGTTAGGACTGCAGTACACAGGGAGCCTTGACGGGGCCTGCAGCTTACACATGTATTTGCAAATGCGTGCAACTAAACCCCTGTTTTTAAACGCACTGTTAGACAGGTGAATTCGTTTGGTTGCTGATTGGTTGGTAAGTTGAGCTTGGATATTTTGTGTTTTTTGTCTACATGCATCCGCCCATCCAGTGCTCCTTGCTGTGAAGACCTGTCCTAATGGGAAGAACCCTGGTCCCAACGGGTTCACCATAGCTTACTACAAAAAGTTCTTACCCCTGCTATCGGATTCGATGTGCGGTTATTTAAATTCTATAGCAAATGGGAATGCGATCCCTAGTGAGGCCCTTCTGGCCCACATCACTGTCATTCCCAAGGAGTTGAAGGACCCCTCCGTGCCCCAGAGCTACAGGCCTATATCCCTTCTCAACGTAGACATAAAAATTCTTGCGTCTAGGCTAAAACACCTAATCCCACTCATTGTACACCCGGACAAGACGGGGTTTGTCACCGGCCGAGAGGCTAGGGACAACTCCAACAGGTCCATACACCTTATTCACTGGGCTCGTGCTGCTCCTGACCCCCCCCCCCACCTGATCCTGTCCACCGATGCAGAGAAAGCTTTCGACCGGGTGGACTGGACTTACTTGCGCGCTGTACTGGAGTCTCTAGGCTTGCGCAAGCATATGTTGGCATGGATCATGGCCTTGTACTCGTACCCGAGTGCTCAGGTCAAGGTCAATGGCTTTCTCTCCCCTAGATTCTCGATCAGAAATGGCACGAGGCAGGGGTGTCCTTTCGCCTCTTTTGTTCGCCCTGGTGCTGGAACCGTTTCTACGCGCTGTATGGGCGAACACTCATATCAAAGGACTGACGGTGGGTCATACAGAGCACAAACTTTCGGCGTACGCCGATGATGTGCTCTTCCACCTGACAGACCCCCTGATCTCTTCGCCTAATCTGATGCGGGAACTTCAACACTTCGGGTCACTCTCAAATTTCAAGATCAATTACGCCAAGTCAGAAATACTGCCCATCCAGTTGCCGCCCTCTCTGGTGGGCAGGCTACAAACTATATTATAATATACAAAAATGTAGCGCTATGCGTAATAACAATATATATCACTATGCGTAATAACAATATATAACACCCAAATGCTCAAAGTGACTGGATCACAATGGATCTGATAATAAGTCCAAATATATATGGAACTCCAAATGAAAAAAAGTCTTTGATATCAAAACATGAATGTGGTTGAAACTATCAGTTCAAAATGGTGAGTTTTCCAAAAATACCAAGTGACTTGTGACGTGACCACCACCATATGAAGGGGAGGCTTACCAGATGGAGTGGACCCAATGCACATACGTGTAGAGGGTCAAACAGGCTTAGTGTGTATGTATCCGTACATATGAAATCCCAGCTGGCACTGCACACATATGTATCCGAGATCCAGACTCAAGGATGACACCAGATATCCAAGCCCAATAGAATGATGAAAATGGCTCACATAGAAATCATATAGAAGAAAGAAGGAGAGGGCACATAGCGTAATAACGTAAAGGATATTTATTAAATGTAGGTAAGTACACTTACATTCAATCCATGAACATAGCGCTTTGCAAAACACTCAGTGGCAGCAGTTGAGTCTCCCGACGCGTTTTGCAAAACTTTGCATCGTCTGGGGTATACCTCCACTGTTGCCTGTATGCTACTTATAGATATCAAGGACCTCCCCCTCGTCTGCCCTTTTGTACCAGTACTTCCTGGAAAATCAAAATGGCGCTAGGGCGTGCGTTCCAAGCCTCTCTATGGAATCCCTACATAGAGCATTGATACATCCTAATATAAGGAAGCTGAATAGGCTAGATACGGGGGGTGATCTCTAAATATATCCACATCACTGACCTGCTTACCCATGCTTGATGCAGGGCAAAACCAGCCTATCTGTGGAAACCCTCGTAGAAGGTGGCCGGGTATCCATCGTCGCGGTCATGACGTCACGCCCAAGCCACGTGATGAACCTCACGTGACCATCGTACAACGTCACATGACCCTCGCGGAACGTTACATGACATGCGGACGTTCACGCCGGACGAAGGTGGCGCAATCGCGTCATCAACTGATGGCGCGGCGTCCCTGGAAGTAAGGCTATACCTAGCTGGCAAGTTGGCTGCGTTATGCTCCACCGCCATATAAAGCACAGAGCCTGAAACGCAGCCAATAGCAGGAATAGATTGGCTTTAACTGGTCCGCGGAAATGTAACACATCTTCCAACCTGGACCAGAAATGTATGAATAGTGGATGGAAAAAAGGCTGGTGAATGCAATTGTGACCACCTAATAAAAAATTTGAATTGATTGTTGTAATTCAACTCTAAATAAAAACATCATAAAATAATTGCTGAATGTAAATGAAAACATTAAAATTAGTGTTGGATGACAAAAAAGGGGGATTAAACCTTATTGGCATCAAATCACAATGTATGTGAGTGAGACAAACGTCTCATATATGAATATAAGTCTCACATTGGAACAGACCAAACCTACACCTACCATGATGAATCACAGAAGGGAGCCCATGTGCCTCAACAATGGACTGTCCAATAGGCAAACCAGATGGTGATCCCAACACACAGCATCAGATACAACTATACATGGTGTATCATACACATTAAAAAACATATAATAAAATGGGTATACAAAAAAATTATTAAGAAAAGGTGAAAATGGATCCATAATCCAACTGAAACAACCATTACTAGGATTGGTCAATGAAGGAATTGATATCCCTCTCGACGTATAAGCCGGACGGCCTGTGCGTTTGTAGTTCATATATCCAGTAGGTCTCCAGCTGGGACACTCCCCTAATTTTGGGGGTACCCCTCCAATGGGGAATAAAACGATCAATGATCAAAAATAGCGTACCAGCTGGATTTCTACTGTGATGTAGCCTATAGTGTCTAGGCACCGTATGATTAACATCACCCCCTAAAATTAATGAAACATGTTCCCCCACTCTGACCGAAAAGGGCCTGATGGTACGACCTACATATTGTTTGCCACAAGGGCAGGTGATAAGATATATAATATGTGTGGTGGAGCATGTACAAAAATGTTTAATCGGGTATGACTTCCCTGTATTGGTAGACCTGAACTCTAAGGTTTTGGTTCTTCCAGATGTGTTGTATCTGCACACACTACACTTCTTACAGGGATGATAGCCCACCAGTTGGTGAAAAAAGGAAGGACGTACTGGGGGGTTGATGATATTGGGTGCTATTCTACCCTGAAGAGTAGGTGCCCCTCTGAAGACGACTTTGGCCTGGTCCGGTAAAACTGAACCAAGGATGTTATCATTTTTCAAAATGTCCCAGTGCTTCGCTATAATAGCTTTCACTTGTTTGTGTTGCAGGGAGAAGGAAGTGAGCATTGCCCATTTAAAGGCATTGTTGGGTTCACCTTTCTGCTTAACCTCCAACAGAGAACGCCTGTCAATCTCCAATACCTGTCCGAGATCACTATCGATACTAACAGGATCATAGCCCTTATCGATAAAACGTTGTTTGAGGATCTCGGCCTGAGTCAGAAAGATATTGACATCACTGCAGTTCCTCCTCAGTCTAAGGAACTGACTGCGCGGAACAGACTTCAGCCAGGATTGGTGATGACAACTGTCCTGTGGAATGTACCCATTCCGATCAGTTTTCTTAAAGTGTGTTTGAAAACAAAACTGACTATCATGGATACTAATTTCCAAATCTAGGAACTGGATCTTTTCATGGCTGGCAGTATATGAAAGGGAAATCCCTCTATCATTGGCATTTAGATGGTCCATGAAGATCTCAAGTGATGCCACGCTACAAACTGCCTTCCCTTTCACTTGGGCTAAATCGTCCTTGAAATATTTGGGTATACGGCTGACGGATAGGTTTGACACTCTGTCCGCGACTAACTTCCCTTCCTTGATGACAACTGTGAAGAATGACCTGGCCCTATGGACCAAGACAGCCTTCACCTGGATGGGGCGACTTAGTATCATAAAACTTAATATTCTCCCACGCATACTGTTCTACTTGCAAATGATACCCATGTCCTTGCCTAGGCGATTTTTCACACAGATGTCCAGCTTGATCTCGACCTTTGTGTGGAATAATAGGAGGCCGAGAGTTGCGCTCCGACTGTTGAACCGACCGAGGGACGTAGGGGGTCTAGGCCTCCTGGATATTCAGCAGTTTTATAGGGCTATCGTCCTCCAGAGGATTCTTGACTGGCGCTTTCACACTAAATCCAAACTTTGGGTCTCCCTGGAAAAATACATGGCGGGCAGGAACTTATCGTATGCCCCGTGGTTGGCCCGGGAGCATAGGGGACTGTCTGATTTTTTTCTCCGCTGACGGTCCAAGCCCTCCGGTCCTGGGATCGCCTCAATGCCACTCTACCGATGGTGCCCCCTGTCTCTCCGTTGGCCCCCTTGGGAGGCTACCTTTTGGTTCCCACCTGGAACAGACAGCCTTTTTTGGCCCTTGGGTAGACAATGGTAGCGCCAGTTGTGGAAAACTTATGCAGGATGGTAAGCTACTTTCTTTGGCAGCCCTTAGAGACCGTAAGGGGGGTTTCCCTATGGACTTTTGGCGCCATAGACAACTCCACCATTTTTTTAAGGCTCAGGGGAATTCCATACGAGATATCTCCAAATTTACGCCCTTTGAACGTCTCTTTGTAGCGGAAGAACCGGTCCCACACATGATTTCTGAGCTCTACCGCCTGCTCAGTTCCACTGCCTCAGTAATGAAACCTGCGTACATCAGGGCCTGGGAAAGGGACCTGGAGCTGGTCTTTTCGACTAACCAATTATCTTCTCTTTACCAACTGGCTCGGTCTAGCTCTATTGACTCCAAGACGCAGGAAACAAATTACAAACTACTGCTATGCTGGTACCTTGTACCGGCGGATCTTGCCAGGATTTACCCATCCATGTCAGATCGATGCTGGAGGGGTTGCTGTCATAGGGGCACCCTTCTGCACATATGGTGGGACTGCCCGGTGATTAGACCCTTCTGGGAGGACGTTAGGGCCCAAATCAAAGAGATAACGGGTATTGACATCCCTCTCTCCCCGATTCACTTCCTGCTTCACGTTCCTCCCATGCCGGTGAGCCGGTACAGGAAAAGTGTACTGCCTCACTTATTGAACGTGGCTAAGTGGTTTCTTCCCATATACTGGAAGCGTCTGCAAATTCTAGGCAGGGAGGAATGGCGTCGTAAGGTGGGTGACATCAGGGAGGCGGAGGATTGGATTTCCACCTGCAGGGGTACCCGGGATCGCTTCGCTGCTGCCTGGTCGACCTGGGATGCATATGTCCTAGATCCCGGCCACGTGTCCTCCAGCTTGGATGTAGCCCTGTTGGAGCTCGCGGATCCGTCCCTCAAAGGGCGGCCTCGAGGTTCTCAGGTGGGAGTGGTGGGCTGAAACGTTTTGGGAATATCGCATAGTTGTCTAGCTGATGGTGGAAGTTAGGCCGAGTGGTTCTCCTCCTTTCCCCCCCCCTTCTAGATACAAAATATGTGCTGGGAGGCTGGCGGGGCCTGGGGCGGAGCTGGACGCGGGATTCCAGGTATGCTCTATTCTATCTTGTTCTCTTTCTTTTCTCAGTCTGTACCCCCCTCCCCCTTTTTTTTTTTTTTTATCTTTTATTTTCTTGGTTCATTTTGGTTTCAGTCTGTACGGGCCGTCTGTTGGTGGGCGGTCCACTTGATATGCATTAGGTGATGGTTGCGGAACTGGAGGACCGGCTGGCTTGACGGACTAAGGCACCTTTTCATCACGAGACCCCCTCCGTGTGATCCCCTGGACAGTTCGGGGGACCAACACTTTTTTGTGTCACCGTGGTAAAGGGGCCTCGAATCAGGGGGGCCTGGGTGTGGGTGTGTTGTGGGGGGAGGTTAGTTGGAGGTGTTTTGTCGCCCCCCTCCTCCCGTGCGCGCCCGCCTGATCCTCCCTTCTACATTTGCTATGCCCTGTACTATTGGTCCGGTCCGGGGAGCTGGCCGGCCTAGCCGCATGATTATTAACATCTCTTCGGAGGTTGAAATTTGGTCTTATATTCCGCACTCTGGCGTTTGGGGACTCGGTTTGCTCGTTGGGTGGTTGGAGTCCTCGCCGCTAATATATCACTTGAATTTTTTTTTATATATATTTTTTTGCATTCCTTATGCTTATGACTGATTTAACCATTTCTCTCTTGTAAAATGTGGTCATTTATGTCCTTAGTGTTTCTGTACCTCTGTTGTGTTCTAACTTAAAAAAATAAAAACGGGAAGGACTTGTGCATTACTTGATGTTTTTGCCTTTAGATCTTGAAACCTGTGCTGTAATGTCCTGTCTTCCATAAATAAAGATTATACAAAAAAAATTAAAAATATGAGTGTCACAGCAAAGGGTCTGAATACTTAGGACCATGTGATATTTCAGTTTTTCTTTTTTAATAAATCTGCAAAAATGTCAACAATTCTGTGTTTTTCTGTCAATATGGGGTGCTGTGTGTATATTATGAGGAAAAAAAAAATGAACTTATTAAATGATTTTAGCAAATGGCTGCAATTTTACAGAGTGAAAAATTTAAGGGGGTCTGAATACTTTCCGTACCCACTGTATTTTTTCAACATCTTTGAAGCTTTCCCCTCAATTACTTTTCTTGGGACAACCCAATATTTGGGATTGTCTTTTACTTTCAATGATAACGGTAAACAAGACGATCTCCTTAATTGGGGGTACAGACCGCTATAAAAACTGACAAGCGTTCTAATCCCTCTCCACTTTATCCAAAACTTGTCTTTAGTATTTTAAAAGTTATACTTTAGTTATACTTTAGGCAGTGGGTCCTATAGGTATTTTACATGGTTTGGGTGAAACAGTATTAAGATGAATATCCTTTCAAGGCTACTTGTTACAGACTTCCAATTGGGATTATTTCTCAGACAAGTACGCAGAGAATTTACCACTTTTTTTTGTGGGCCCAGAAACCCCACAGACTTTCTCACACACACTATTCTCGCTCTCCTAAGTACATGGTGCAATAGGATTTCCAGACCCCCTGATATATCACAAAGCAGTCCACCTAACATTGGTTCTGTACTGGTGCACAGTAAACATTGGGTGCAAGAGGAGGAAGCACTTCTTAACTGTTCCATTAAGTGGAATCCCTTGGCTTGGAGAGACTCTTCCACCAATGGACAAATCTCATCCTTTAGTGGGCTACATTTTCCAGCTCCTACTGGCAGAACAAGCAAACATTCTCTTGGCCCACATACCATCTCGCATGACTCAGGTGATGGGCCATCCAAACTTCCTCCCCTTTCCAATCACTCCTTTTAGACTTTTGTACAAAATGGGCAGTTTCGTCCTGATGTTGCCTTCTTATTTGGATTCAAATTCTTAATGGAGCTTCAGGGCACGGTCAGCCCCTCTTTATCCTTCTGGAAAGCCCTGCAACTTATGTATTTATTTTCCAGCATGGGGATAATTTCTCATCCATTCCCTTCCTTAACTGTTTTTGTGAAGCTCTGTACCTCCAATCAGACACAGCTTATCGACATGTTACAAACTTCTTGGCATGTTTCTGGCATGTAGGTACTTCCTTATATTAATGGAAACTGGGTACCACATTCTCGGACCAGCAGAGAGATTGCATTATATGACTTACCCATTCTGCCTCTATTTTCAGTTCTATTTAAGAAACCTGGATTCAAAATTCTAACACACTGGTATATAGTTACATAGTAGGTAAGGTTGAAAAAAAGACACAAGTCCAACCTTTGTGTGTGATTATATGTCAGTATTACATTGTATATTCCTGTATGTTGTGGTTGTTCAGGTGCTTATCTAATGGTGTAAAAAAAAATATCAATGCCCCCCGCTGAGACCACCGCCTGTGGAAGGGAATTCCACACCCTTGCCGCTCTTACAGTAAAGAACCCTCTACGTAGTTTATGGTTAAACCTCTTTTCCTCTAATTTTAGTCGCCACGTGTCTTGTTAAACTCCCTTCCGCAAAAAAGTTTTTTGCCTATTGTGGGGTCACCAGTATGGTATTTGTACATTGATATCATATCCCCTCTCAAGTGTCTCTTCTCCAGAGACAATGTTGAGTGCTCAAAACCTTTCTTCATAACTAATAGCTTCCAGACCCTTTATTAGCTTTGTTGCCCTTCTTTGTACTCCATTCCCCGTACATCCTTCCTGAGGACTGGTGCCCAGAACTGGACAGTATTCTCCAGGTGCGGCCGGACCAGAGTCTTGTAGAGTGGGAGAAGTATCGCTTTAATAAGAGTTAATCCCCTTTTTAATGCATGCCAATATTCTGTTTGCTTTGTTAGCAGCATCTTGGCATTGCATGCCATTGCTGAACCTGTCATCTACTAGGACCCCCAGGTCCTTTTCCATCCTAGATTCCCCCAGAGGTTCTCCCCCCCAGTGTATAGATTGCAGTCATATTTTTGCCACCCAAAAGCATTATTTAATATTTTTCTACATTGAACCTCATTTTAGTTTCCCACCCCATTAATTCAGATCTTCTTGCAAGGTTTCCACATCTTGCGGAGAAGTTATTGCCCTGCTTAGCTTGGTATTGTCCGCAAATACAGAGATTGAACTGTTTTACCCCATCCTCCAGGTTGTTTATGAACAAATTAAATAGGATTAGTCCCCAGCACAGAACCCTGGGGGACCCCACTACCCACCCCTGACCATTCCGAGTACTCCCCATTTATCACCACCCTCTGAACTCACCCTTGTAGCCAGTTTTCAATCCATGTACTCACCCTATGGTCCATGCCAACGGACCTTACTTTCTACAGTAAACGTTTATTGGGAACTGTGTCAAATGCTTTTGCAAAATCCAGATACACCACGTCTATGGGGCCTTCCTTTATCTTTTTTTTTCCATATTTACTTCTTATTGTTGTTTTTTTTTCCATCTCAGATATGCATACATACAATTCAAAATACGGTGAGCAAAATGATGACACAAATATACAAAAAAAAAAAAGAAATTTTAACATTGTGCAATTAGCAATCATGCCTTGGCGTATTTACACCCTCCCAACCTTCCCTCCCTCCCCCTCACCACATCACACTTAAGGGTTTGTGTGTTCATAAATTGCCTATAGTTAAAAAGGCGGGTATAAAAGGGGCCGGGAAGAACGACAGAAAGAAGAAACCCAGGTCGGGTAAGGGAGAAAGGAGAAATCAGGTTAAAGGGTATGGAGCACAATATAAAGGGGAAAAATCAGAGGGAAAGAGTGAAGGAAGTTAGCAAAAGAGGGGAACAGGAACGGGTATGGGGAAATCCCCCCCCGGAATAGCAGCAGCCATATAGGAGCCGGAGAAGGACAAGTTTATTACAATAGACATGGCCCTCTAGCGCCATACTCCAGACCAGACCTACGAAAGGGTTCCCAAACACCCTATCCATCCTCCTATGGATGGCACCCCACCTCATCCAGCCATCGCCTCCACATTCTCTCAAATTTTCCAATCCTATTCTGCTTAATGTATTGCACCCTTTCGCTCCATACCATTGCGTTTATCGTCTCTACCCAGCTGTCCACTGATGGAGGGGTCTTGGACTGCCACCTCTGTGCAATTAACTTGCGTGCTTGAAATAGGCACCTCAAGACCACCTCCATAGTGTCTGGGTGGACTCTCCTCTACTCCCAATAGGCAGGTCTTAGCCACTGGTTCTAGCAGGGTCCCAAATGTCTTATTTAGTCTTGCTATTATCGCCTCCCAATACCTAAATAGTTTAGGGCATCTCCACATCATATGGATAAAATCCCCTGGTGCTTTACATCTGGGGCATTCGTCGTTTTCCCTCCACCCAAGTCTGTACATTTTTTTGGGGGTGTAATAAACTCTATGGAGGAAGTGTAAATGAGATATTCTCTGCGCAGGGGAAATCGAAACCAAGGTACCCTGCTCCAATACCCTGTGCCATTGAGCAGTGCTGATTGTCCCCACATCACTTTCCCATCCTGTTTTAGTCTTGGGGGGTCCCGCTCTACTTATTGCCCTAGCCCCTATTCTAGTATAGAGCTCTGAAATTAGGCCTTTAGATGATTCTCATCGCGATTTTTGAGAGGACGGGGGACTGAATCCATACTAAAGTTAATGACCCGAATTGGGCTTGTACAGCATGCCTAATCTGAAGATATTTGTAGAAGGTCTTATTTGATATGTTGAATTCGCTAGTTAAGTCTGAGAAGGTTTTTATTTGGTTACCCCTGTAAAGCTGGGTTAATCGTTTAATGCCCTGTCTATCCCATTCCCTAAATTGTCCTATGGCGCTTATCTCTGGAATTTTTTTATTGCTCCATATGGGGGTGAACTCAGTCACTGCACTATATCCCATGAGTACCTTTGTTCCCTGCCAGACCTTCTTGACTAGTTCTACCGTCGGGCATCTATGGGAAAAAAGAGTCTGCCTCCAGTGCCTCCGCCAGTATGCGGTGTGGAGCCCCCTGTTAGCATCATGTTAACACTAGGATTGCCCTCCATCAGGAGTCCACAACCCGCTAAGTGTTGAAGTTGGGAAGCCAGGAAGTATGATCTAGGATGGGGAACTGCAAATCCCCCCTCTTTGTCTGAAAGTTGCAAAGTTTGCAAGCTGATCCTCGACTGCCGTCCCTTCCATATCAGCTCCCTAAAGAGCGATTCTATTTTCTTAACCCAACTTTGGTTGAGCCAAACCGGAGAGTTTTGGAACAAATATAATAGTTGTGGCAGCCATATCATTTTTATCAGATTGCAGCGCCCTGCTACTGATAGAGGGAGTCGTTTCCATATGTCTTCTTTCTGTTTTAATTTGAGTAATAATGGGGCGATATTTAAATTTGTATACTGGTTTGTATCCCTGCTAATCCAGACCCCCAAATATTTCAATGTGGTAACAACTTTTAACCGGGCTACACCGAGCAGGGGCCTGGTCATCAAGTGGGTCTACCGGCAGCAAGGCCGATTTTTCCCAGTTGATGACCAAACCCGACAATCGTCCAAATTCCTCAACCATCTGTATCACTGTATTTAATGAGGATTCGACGTCCCCCCCAAAAAAAAAGCACGTCGTCCACGAATAGTGCTATCCGTTCCTCCCCCTCCGGCCTACTAAATCCCCTTATGCCTGGCATTTGTCTGGACTTGATGGCCAATGGCTCCATTGCCAGAGCGAACAATAAGGGGTAGAGGGGGCAGCCCTGCCGTGTCCCTCTCTCCAGTTGGAACTGTTCTGATGATACGTTATTTATTTTTATTTTCGCGCGGGGTTCGCTGTACAATATTTTGACCCAATTAATAAAAATCGGGCCAAAACCAAACCTCTCCAATACCCTCCACAGATATTCCCACTCGAGGGTATCGAATGCCTTTGCGGCATCCAGGGCTAGCAGTGCTCTAGAACCGTCTTTGTCTGTAGGAATTTGTATATTTAAAAAGACCCTTCTGATGTTTATACTCGTTGACCTATTTGGAATAAAGCCTGATTGATCCGGATGGATAAGGCTCTGGATACATCCGTTGAGACGCGTTGCAAGAACTTTGGCCAAAATTTTTACGGTGCATAATAGTGAGATTGAGCGGTAGGAAGAGATGTCCAGGGGGTATTTCCCCTCCTTGTGGATTGCAATAATCGTGGCTTCCGGCATTGAGGTGGGGAGCCTCCCAGAGGCTAACGCCCACCCCAATGTCTTCAGCATCTCTGGGAGCAGTACCTCGCCATATCGCTTGTAGAGTTTGGCTGGGAGCCCATCTGGGCCTGGTGCTTTTTGACTGGGCATTCCTGCCACCGCTATCTGGAGTTCCTCCAGGGTGATTGGTGTCTCCAAGCCTGCCCTGTCCCACTCTGACAAGACCGGGACCACCGTTCCCCGGAGGAAAGCCTCAAATCCCCCGTTCTCCACCTCTCTCCTAGATTTATACAGAGATTTATAGAAGCCACTGAATGTTTACAATATCACTGGTACTTCAGTGGAGATCTCCCCCTTTGGTGTCCTGATCGATGTTACATTGGCCGCGGGGGTATTAGATCTAATCAGGCGGAACAGCATATTGCCCACTCTCTCACCTTCACCAAATTGATTTTGTCTTTGAAATATCAGTCTATCTTCGATCTTTCTTATAGTGGCCATTCTATAAATTTGTTGCTTGTCCAGCCATTCCCTCTGTCTAGTCCCGGTGGGGTCCTCGATGTACAGTTTCTCTGCCTGTGCTACCTCCACTCTAATATCCCTTTCCCATCTCCTGGCCTCCCCCTTCACCCTGGCTACCTGCTGGATCAGGAGTCCCCTTAAATAGGCTTTCAAAGCGTCCCACACCACTCCAACTGACGCTGTGCCCTCGTTTATTCGTATAAAGTCCTTTAAACTATTGACCAGCTCTGCAGAGTTCCCGATCAATTCAAGCCAGCATGGGCTGATTTTCCAATCTCCCCGGTGTGTCGTGTCACCTGTTTTTATCTTGAGCACTAGCGGGGAGTGGTCAGAGACGGTTCTAGGGTCATACTCTATCCTGCTAATCAGTACTGCCGCCTCAGGGCCATATCAATTCTGGAAAGCGTGAGGTGGGAGCTGGAAAAGCAAGAGTACTGGCGTTCTTGTGGATGGTGCATGCGCCATATGTCCCCCATTCCCATTTCCCCCAGGTAGCGAGCCAATCGGCTTTCATTTATCTTGTTGGCGCTGTTCCCCGAAGGGAATCTGTCCAGGCTCCTATCAAGAACTTCGTTGAAGTCTCCTACCGCAAATAATGGGGTTCCTTCTTTGTCCAATGTAAATTCTACCAATCTACATAGAACCTCAAGATTAAATGGAGTTGGAATGTAGATGTTAGCCAGGACATATGGTTTATTCTCGATAGAACATGACAAAAAGATGTACCGGCCATGTTCATCTATACAGCTCTCTCCACAAGAAAACGCCAGTCCCCTCCCCACCATTATGCTCACTCCTCTCGAATAGGAGGAGTGGACAGAGTGGAATTGAAATGGGAACCTCTGGTTGCGCATTTGTTTCACGCTATCTCTGGTCAGGTGCGTCTCCTGTATGCAGAGCAAGCCAGGCCCCCTCCCCTCCAAAGCTGACATAACCAGAGCTCTTTTGGCAGGATCCCCTAGGCCACGGACGTTCCATGATACTACACTAAACGTCTTATCCTGCATCTGTAATTTTTGGAGTAATAATAGCAGATAAGGCAAAAGTAAGAACAATAAAGAAGAAGTTATTAGGGCTACAAGTCCACCAACCTGAATCTGATTCCTCCCACCCTCCTGCCCCTCTCTCTCTCCCGCCTCCCCCTATGGTCCCCTCCACCCTCACCCCCAGCATCAGACTTAGTACTATTTTTTGTGGTGTGTGCTCCCGATCACCCCCCCTTTCCCAACCCCCCCCATCCCCTCTCTTGCCTATCCAGGCATCCCTCTGGGGCTGTGCCTGTGACCTCTACCTCTTCTCTCTCTCTACAACCTGCATCCCATTCATACAAAAACCTTAATAGTGGACATTTTAGTGAGCATTTTACACTGTAAAAGAGCCGCATAGGCTCACTGATTCACACTCTTGCGTGACGCGCCCCCCCGGACCACCAGAGGGAGGGAAAGGGGAGAAAAAGGGGATTTCCAGAATTGAGGGGATCTTTTCCTTCTCCCCCCCTCTCAAAGTGCCATTTGAGTGTAAATCTAGTGTCATTGTGGTGCAATTTATAATGCAATTTCAATGCGGGTACACAGATACCAATATAATAGTGTATCAACCTCCTCTCCTTCCCTTAGTTAGTTAAATCACTTTAAATCAATGGAACAACCGGGAAGAAAAAAAAAAAGTAGGGATTGCTGGAATGGGATTACCGTTCCCTTACAATCCGTTTATAGTGTCTAGATGCTATTGAGTGTGAAAAAAGAAAAAGAAAAAAACATTTTTTCCTTTTTATTTTTGGAAGACAGGAAAGGGGAAAAAAAAAACCTGGAAAAAAGAAAAAAGGGAGTGAAATCCCCAAAAAATCCATACCCCCTCTTTACCCCTTGTGATCTAATCTATTATACAAGCTGTAGAGAAAAAGAAAGAAGAGGCTCCAAGTCCTCAGGCTGGTGGATCCTGTATGTGCTGTAAGTCCTGTAGATCCTTCCTGTATTTCTCCAACCACTGTTCCACCTCCCCTGGTGAACTAAAAAAGAAAGTGTCCCCCGTGCTGAAACCCTCAAACGTGCCAGGTACAGCAGGGCGTATTGAACTTTGTATTTCTGTAGAGCTCGCTTAGCTGGCATGAATTCATTCCTACGCCTTTGGAGATCTGGAGAGAAATCCGGGTACATAGATACCCTGACCCCATTATACAGGATAGTCCCCATCTCTCTAGCCCTCTGGAGGAGGGTTACCTTGTCGTTGTAGTTTAGGAGTTTGAGGAGAGGCCTAGGTTGAGCACCTTCCTGCCGAGCTTTAAAGGGGACACGATGGGCCCTTTCTATCAAAAAAATTGGTGAAAAGGAATTTGGGCCAAAAACCATCCTTCTAGAAATAGAATGGAGTTAGAGCCCTCGCTCCGCTCTGGCAGGCCTATCAGTCGCACGTTGTTCCTTCGACTTCTGTAATCCATCTTGTCTAGTTTAGCTGCTTGTCTGTCCATTTGTTCCTTTAAACACTCAATTTCATGCTTTAATGGATATAAGTCATCCTCGACAGTGCTTACTCGCTCCTCCAGAGCACTAGTCCTTTCTACTGTTTTTCTGAGATCGTGGCCTGTCTGGAGCAGTTCCTCCTTGATACTCTCCAGCTGTAGATTCAAAGTGGAGATTGACTCCCGGCAGGCATTTACAGCATGTAATACCTCCCTTAACGTTGGTTCCTCTTTCTCAGGTGTGGAGCCCGCTACGTTGGCTACCCCCATAGCTATAGCAGACTTTGTAGAGGTTGTTACGTGCTTTTCACTGCCAGTCCCTTTGGTGCTAGCTGATTTGACACTGCTTGAGGTGGTTCCTCCTTGACCGTTGCCCTGGCTTTTTCTATCTGATGTTGTCCCCATTTGTACTTTAGCCTGTGTTGGGTTCTGTTGGTGTATGCCTTTTGGCAGGTGAGATAGAGGGAGTGTGAGCAAAATGCTCCAGCTTGGATGCTGTCATTGGTGCAGCAGCTGCTACTGCTGCGGCTTGAGCCCCCTTCTCCTTGGCAGATCGTGTTATCTGTGACCCCTCCTGGGGTAGCTGTTCCTCACCTTTTTTCCCCTTAGCCATATTTTCCGTTATCGATAAGGTAAGAATATGGTACTGTGTTGGTTATTGATGGCGGCTTTGTTGTTTTAGACAAGGGAAGGAGGTTGCCACTTGTGGATAACCCCTATCCCTTGCTTGTCCTATAGATGAGGTCTGTCTGACCTTTTAGGGTCCTCCCTTGCCCTTCATTAGGTCATGGCCTAAGAGAGGAGGGGAAGGAGGAGGAAAAAAAAAAGCCGGAGGGCTATGGGGCTGGGCCCCTCGAAAATAAGTTTTGGGCCAGTAGATGGTGATGAATTAATTCTACAGGGCCTTCCCCCACTCGCACTCCCCCACTCCCACCCTCAGTTGTTCAACTGTCTCCTGGTGGTAGTGTTAGCTGTATTTACAAAGTGTTTGCCAGCAGACAGGTTCCGGCTTGGTTTTCTATGCAGCCTATAGATTTTACTGTTCAAGTGCTACAATGGCGATGTTCAAGTGCTGCGATGGCAATATTCAAGTGCTGCAATGGCAATGTTCAAGTGCTGCAATAGCAATAGCAAAGTTCAAGTGCTATAATGGCAAAGATCAAGTGCTATAATGATCGTGCTAAAATGGCTATGCTCAAGTGCTGCAATGGCAATGTTCAAGTGCTACAATGGCAATGCTACAATGGCAATGTTCAAGTGCTGCAATGGCAATGTTCAAGTGCTGCTATGGCAATATTCAAGTGCTAAAATGGCCATGCTCAAGTGCTGCAATGGCAATGTTCAAATGCTGCAATGGCTATTTTCAAATGCTACAGTGGCGATGTCATAAATGTACAGTCTGGCCTGTTTGCTTCTACACTCGTCTATATCAGCTTATGCAGAGTCTCTGGGTCAGGTTGTTGCACATCCCTACACATCACTGCGCATCTTTACTCACGCGACTTACAGCAAACCTCAGCCGCAGTGGTGTTGCACATGCACATGCATCATATTTGCAAACTATTCCAACTGTGCTTATAAGAATCCAAGCTAGTATTGCTCTGTTACAGCTGTATCTTCCCAGTATGCACAGTCTCTATTCAGCATGTTACATGTTATTACTCCCCTTTTACTCACGTAGCCTTCTAGCAGGTCAGGGCTCCAAGTTCAGTCCTTTACTCACGTGTCCTTTCTGGCTAGAGATCCAAAAGGGGGAGACTCCTCTGGTCCAAGGAGCAAGGGGTGTCGCTTGTTCAGGGCACAGAGTTCAGGTTGGGGGCTGCTGCATACGCGGCCATGAAGCACAGTTTAGTATTCACAGGTGGTCCCGGGTATCTTGCACTCCATAGCGCACTCGTGTACTGCGCCAACTGCGCCGACTCCTGTTGTCACCCCCGCACTGCCGCTAGTATTGCACTAGCATCACGAAGCTCCGCGGCTTCCCTGCTGCCATGGACAGTTATGATCGGAGGCGAGAGACGGGTTCAGACACGCTGCTGTGCCGCCATCTAGTTTCCCCAGCCGGGGATCATCTCAGCGCGGTCCGCGGCAATCATGGAGCGGGCGGGAGGAGACACGCACACTCGCTTCTCACTTACACACACTCTCTCCACGCCCCCATCCGGTCACGCCCCCCAGCCCCCATGCCTTCCTTTATCTAGATGGCAACTCACCTCCTCATAGAATGTTAATGGATTGGTTTGGCAAGAATGATTCTTCATGAATCCATGCTGATTCCTGCTAATGATATTGTTTTCCTTACTAAAATCTTGTATATAGTCCATTATCATCCCCTCCAAGAGCTTGCATACTATTGATGTTAGGCTAACTGCTCTGTGATTCCCAGGGATGTATTTTGGGCCCTTTTTAAATATTGGTGCTACATTGGAGAAAAGTCAATCAGCTGGTACCATTCCAGTCAGTAGACTGTCAGTTAAAATTAGGAACAATGGTCTGGCAATTACTTGACTGAGTTCCCGAAGTACCCTTGAGTGCAAGCCATCCGGTCCTGGTGATTTATTAATGTTAAGTTTCCCAAGTTTAATTTTAATCCTATCCTCTGTTAACCATGGTACAAGGTCCCAGCATCTCTTCATAAAAATTGCTCTTAAATATCTCCCCTGTGCTGACAATGTCGCATTCAGGAAGGCATATATCTAAACATATTTTGGAGTTGCCCGGTTCTGTCCCCTTTTTGGGCTAAAGTGAAGGATCTGGTGTACAAATTTACTGATGTACAACTGGGTGACTTACTGTACCTGCTCCATCTGGCTCCCATGTCTTCCAAGAGGTATAAATGATTGCTTACAAAACATCTCTTAAATGCGGCGAAGGCATGTATTCCTTTGCACTGGCAGCAGACTAACCCACCCCTTATGCTCATATGTTTAAGCAAAATTTCTGAAACTTACAGGATGGAAGAAATACTTGCCTTCACCAAGATTAAGGAGAACCAATTCTGCAAAACATGGTTTTATTTGACAGATTGCACGTTCTCCAGTTACACGGCAGACCTTAATAACCGATCCATGCTTGCTCATGCTGATACCTGTGATTTTGGACCCAGGGCTCTTTGGAAACTTCGTCATAGCCCTCTGAGGTGCTTTCTACATTCCTCTATTACCTGAATCTCCGGAGGGTCTCAGAGCAGTTTTTGTAGGGTAAACCTACCCCCTGCTTTCTACCTTCCTACCCCTCCCCCTTTCTCCCCCCCCTTTTCTTTTCTCCGTGTTTCATAGGGATGCAGGCTCAATACTGCGCGATTCTGGATTGTGAGAGACATACTCTTCACCTTTACGATGACTAGCCCCTTCCGACTTATCAGAACAAGGAGATTTAACCCTCTGCTTGTTGTTGGTGTGTTTTTTGTTTTGTTTTTTTTAATATACAGAATCTTCTTGAGCTTGTTTAGTGTTCACTCCTGTATTTTTTTTTTTACTATTTCACTATGTTTTGTTTTCTTTCTGTAAAATAAAAAATTTGGGGAAAAAAATTAAGAGCTACATATTTAGTACTGTAAATATACAATATGTAGCTAGACTGCATTACAGTTGTAATGGGCAAGATTGTTCACTGCAGGAAATTTTTTGAGCATGATCAGACATTTCGAATCTCGGCCGGTTCAGCAGGAAGAAGTTGAAAGCTCAATCAACTTTGGTACAAACAGCATGCCAGATTTTACATGTGAATATTAAATGCGCCTGTTCTAGTCGGTAGAAATAATCACTGTCTTTTCCCAGCGACTTCCCCCGCCCCCCCCCGTCTTGATAACACAATGGCTCAGCGGGAGGAATGCCTCTGTCAACGCTGTCTGTGTTGATGGGGGTGGGGGGGAATCAAGCAAATTTCTTTCCTGCAACCCATGGTTGCAGGAAAGAAATTTGCTCTATGGCTGGCCTTAGACATGTTTGTTTATTAATTTAATAGAAATTTCTAGATGAGCCAGTAGAAGGTGCTCACAATGGCTCAGTGCATACCCAGGTGCATCTCCAAAAATTTGAATATCATCAAAAATGTTATTTATTTCAGTAATTCAATTCAAAAAGTTAAAACTCATATAGATTCATTACACACAGAGTGATATATTTCAAGCATTTCTTTATTTTAATTTTGATGATTATGGCTTATAGGTAGTGGAAACCCAAAATTCAGTATCTCCAAAAATTTGAATATTGTGATAAATTCAATATTGTAGACACTCTGGTGTCGCACTCTAATCAGCTAATTAGCTCAAAACACCTGTAAAGGTTTCCTGAGCCTTTAAATGGTTTCTCTGGTCTGGTTCAGTAGGTAACACAATCATGGGGAAGACTGCTGACTTGACAGTTGTCCAGAACACAGTCATTGACACCCTCCACAAAGAGAGTAAGTCACAAAAGGTCATTGCTAAAGAAGATGGTGGGGCAGAAATCGCTGGGACCAGATGGCCTTCCAGCCGAGATATATGGGAAGGTGCTTCTCCCTGAGTTGTTGAGGGTATTGAATAGCTCGCTAACACAGGGAGAGCTTCCTTCTCCAATGATGGACTCTACTATAATTATACACAAGGAGGGCAAAGACCCACTTGATGTAGCCTCATATAGGCCGATTGCGCTGTTGAATACTGACATGAAGATTCTGGCGAAGGTCTTGGCGGCTAGATTAAAAAAGGTTATATCGAAACTTATCTACCCCAACCAGTCAGGTTTTATACCTGGAAGAAGAACTAGTGTTAATATAAGGCGCCTATATTTGAACCTCCAGGTCCCGATGGACAGGGATGGGGAGAGGGCTATCCTGTCCTTGGATGCCGCCAAGGCCTTCGACAGTTTAGAATAGCAGTACCTGTGGAAGGCTATGGAGATGGTTCAACTGGGATCGGGCTTAATCAACTGGGTCAAAATGCTTTATAGAGCCCCAGAGGCTAGAGTAAGGGTGAACAGCGAGCAGTCCGGCAAGTTTGGGTTGGGGAGGGGGATGAGGCAGGGATGTCCCCTGTCGCCCCTCCTTTTTGCAATTGCAATTGAACCTTTGGCTATTGCTCTCAGGTCATCTGACCAGGTGAAGGGCTTTAGAAGAGGTGATCTGGAAGAAAAAGTTGCACTATATGCAGATGACCTTCTGTTGTTTCTTGGAGACACACAGGACTCCCTTCGGAAAGCCATGAACTTCATTAACAGATTTGACCAAATCTCTGGACTAAAGATAAATTGGGCAAAGTCCAGTCTGTTACCAGTAGACCCTTTGGTAGGCTCCTTGGAGGTAGCTCAGATCCCAGTTGTGGAAAAATTTTAATACTTGGGCATAAATATTTCTAAAGACCCCAACAATACACCTCAGATAATATTGACCCTCTGCTGACTAAATTCAGGGGAAAAATAAAAGTCTGGAAACGCCTGCCAATATCTGTGGCAGGTCGGTGTAATTTAATTAAAATTATTTGGATGCCCCAGCTCCTTTGTTTTGCATAATTCACCAATCTGGCTCTATAAAAAATGGTTCCAAAGACTAGAGACTCTGTTTAGGGAAATGATCTGGAAAGGTGGTCCAGCAAGAATTCGGTTAAGTACCGTACAACTCCAGAAACAGGAAGGAGGATTAGCGCTATGGCACCCCTTTAGTTATTTTTTGGCGTCACAACTGCAGTACTTAGGGGAGAGTAACTTAGGTGGCCAAGAAGTAGGAAGAAGGATGCTCCTACAAATCACCCCACATGAATCTATACCTGAAGCTTTGGAGGCAGGATCTTTTCCTTCAAAACTTCCAACTTTGAATCTAATGATGAGGGTTTGGGACACAGGGAAAACAATACTGGATTATAAGGGCTATACGGAATTTACTCCACTGTGGGAAAATAGTAAACTAGGAGAGCTTCAGAAGATAGGGATAATAAGGGAATGGGAGAGATGCGGAATAAAATCCATTTCACAGCTATATCAAGAAGGCACCTTGAAAACTTTCCAGGAATTGAGAGCACAACACGCCTTACAGAATAAAACCTTTTTTAAATACTTACAGGTTAGGCATGCACTAGAGGAACAGTTTAGAGGAAGGACCTTAGAATGGAGCACAATCCCAGTACTTCAAAAATTAATGCAGACTCAGCGAAATTTTTAATTAAAAAAATATACCCACATATTAATAATGGGAGATTGAGTAGGATAGAACCCCCTTTGTACAAGAGGAAATGGGAAAAAAGATGTAGGAGACATCTCTGATATCCAGTGGAATAGAATCCTTGAATTGGCCCCACTGGTCTCGCTGTCCCCCCTCACAGAGGATGTCACATCTGTTCTTACTGTATAGAACCTATTACACTCCCTATAGACTTTTCCAGTTTGGCTGTCGGCCAGATCCTAGCTGCCCCAGATGTGGGGAATTTGCTCCATATGTTTTGGAGGTGTCCGAAGCTTTTCCAGTATTGGACGGAGGTGGCAAAAATTATTGATGGGGTGTTTGGAACTTCCACTGAGTTGGAGCCGAAACCATGCCTATTGGGACTAGTGGAGGGAGTGGGTAAAATAGAAAATACCCAAGTGGCAGCGATGAGATGCCTATTTCAAGCAAGGATTCTGATCGCCCGAAGATGGCAATCAGCACTACCTCCGTCCAGTGAGGAATGGTTAAATAGTAAGAACGGGGTAATCCTTAAAGATAAATAGGTGTACATAAAGCAAGGTATGCCAAGGAAATATGATATGATCTGGAAACCCTGGTGAGAAAACCTTTTAGGAGGAACAAAATGCCTGTCTGGATGATCCCAGTCGGGATAAATAAGCTGCTCCAGCAATGGGTGCATAGGGAAAGCGTGCGAGCCCTGGGGAGGCTTTAGAGAACCCAAAGAGGACAAGGGAACTTCAGCCGTCTCTGCTAGGGGTAGCTTATATCCAAAACGCACCGTCTCAGTAAGTGATTGGATCAACAATCTCTGAGACTGCGAAGCTGAGAAGTGCTCCTCTGGGACTAAGTCATCAAATGAGGAACCATCCTCCTGCCCTTCTAAGGGGTCCCCTAAGGGCACGTCTGAATCCCCTATCCAGTCCTGATCCGCAGATCATGGACAGGGGACGGGGATCTGTCGCATTTCTTTCCAGGCTGGGAAGAGGATGCAAACAGACTAGCTAGCTTCCCCTCTAAACCAGCCAAAGCCGTAGCCAAGTCCTCTTTAGTGACATGTGCAGAGGCTGGAATGCTGGAGATAGCTACAATGCCTGACAAGTCTGCTGGCTCAGCCTGGTCAGCCGTTTCAGGTCTTTCAGGGAATGGTGATAGTGTGGAGGCGCGACTAGGATTCCCAGACCCTGACCGCAGTGCTTTAGCGCCCCTTCTCACTGTTTTTGTTCCTCCTCTTACGGGAATACATAGTCCTAAGCACAAAGCAGAGGTACTGTCACCATGCATCTATTGCTGAGCTCTGTCTTGGCAGTGGTTAATATGCCGCTATCAATGCTATAGCCAGATGCTGAGTAGATGGGTCTTGAGAATGCCTGTACCCATACTCAGTGCTTACATGCCCCTGGATGAAGTGTCTGTGTCCCTGTGTCAGCCACCATCTGCTATGAGAGATTGAGCTTAAATAAACAAGCTGCCGGTCACGTGTAAGACACGTGCACGCCAATCCACGTGCACGCCGGCGGCGCAGAGTCCCACCCCCCCAGTGACAGCCTCTCTTTCAAAGTTCCTGAAAAGGAGGGAAGCTTTCGCGCGCGCGACCGCCCCCAGCGGGAGTCTCGGGGGGAGAAGCTGCAGGGACCCCCAACCTTCCTGGCCGACCGAGCTCCCCCCCTTTTTCACAGGTGGCTGATGACAACATGGGAGAAACAAGGCAGAACTCCACGTGCTGCTGACACCCAGTAGGCAAGCGTGGGACTGTTGCACCAGGTATGTTTACTTACACCGTCTAGTGGTAGAAACAGGCAAGACCTCATCTACTCAATAAAAAAGAAGTCCATATGAAAAAAAAACCAGGATCTTCTTAACGTACCCTTCCAGCCACAGGGTACTGCTGGAATATCACAGCGACCCAATCTTCACCCATCACGGCGGGTTGGTGCCATGCCAGACCTTCAAGGACGGGGTCCCCTTTATATTAGGGTCCCCTGCCTTGGACCTTTATAGCACCCTGCCAGAGCAAACCTGTGGTATAGCAATGTGACCAAGGTGCTGGATCCCAGGGCCCAGCTCTCCTGAGAGAAGCGTTGCAGGCAAAATCCTGTTCTTCTGTACCGAGGCTCGGGTACCATCCACTTTTGCCTTTGTCTTTAGACTTTTTGAATGGATCTAATAGCGTAGCCGCCTGACCTGGTCCAGGGCATCTACGGAGCATAATGCCGCGTACACATGATAATTTTTCACATCGTGAAAAATTAAAAAAAAAATTTCAACAAGAAAAATGACCGTGTGTGGTCTTTTTGTCATTTTTCCCGACGTGAAAAACGGCATTAAAAACGACGAGAAAAATTAGAACATGCTCTAATTTTTCTCGTCGTTTTTCCCGTCATTTTTTTCCGCTGCAGTTTTCCCATAGGGAAACACTGCCGTGAAGCCCACACACGGTCGTTTTTCTCGACAAGAGAAAAAATTACGGGAAAAACGACCGTGTGTGGAGGAACAAGCCGTTCCCTCGTTTTTCATGTCATGATTCACTGCGTTTTTTTAACCGCTGTGAATCACGATCGTGTGTACGCGGCATTACACTTAACCGTGACCAACACCTTTAGACAATGGTGAAAAAACTGAGGTACTCCCTGTATGGGAGGGGCTATATAGGTGGGGGACTTCCTGTCTTGAATATGTTAGTGTCCATCACCTGTTGGCCATATAACCCATATAGTAATAACTATAATGCTCTGTGTCCCGTGATGTACGATAAAGAAACAATGATGCACAGTGCTGCAGATGATTCTTGGACCACATGATAGCTTCAACTCGGACAAGGGTTCAATTTGGACAATTTGGGGAGCGGCTGCGGCAGATTATACACATAATTAGATAATTGTGCATAACGACTAGGGATGAGCTTCGAGTTCGAGTCGAACTCATGTTCGACTCGAACATTGCCTGTTCGCCGAACAGCGAACAAATTGTGGTGTTCGCAGCAAATTCGAAAAATCTATGGGAGAAATCTAAAGTGCTAATTATAAAGGCTTATATGACTTTGTCCTAAAAAGTGTTTGGGGACCCGGGTCCTGCCCCAGGGGACATGTATCAATGCAAAAAGAAGTTTTAAAAACGGCCGTTTTTTCGGGAGCAGTGATTTTAATAATGCTTAAAATGAAAAAATAAAAAAGTGAAATATTCCTTTAAATTTCGTACCTGGGGGGTGTGTATGATATGCATGTAAAGTGGCGCATGTTTCCCGTGCTTAGAACTGTCCCTGCAAAAAATGTCATTTTTGAAAGAAAAAAATGCATTTAAAACTGACTCGCGGCTATTAATGAATTGTCGGCTCCCGGCAATACATACAAAAGTCATTGATAAAAAAAAAAAAAAAAGCGTGGGGGTTCCCCAGAATTCAATTACCAGGCCCTTCAGGTCTGGAATGGATATTAAGGGGAACCCCGCCGCAAATTAAAAAAAAATTGACGTGGGGTTCCCCCAAATATCCATTCCAGGCCCTTCAGATCTGGCATGGATTTTAAGGGGAACTCCACCCCAAATTTAAAAAAAAATGGCGTGGAGTCCCCCTAAAAATCCATACCAGACCCCTTATCCGAGCACGCAACCTGGCCGGCCGCAGGGGAAAAGGGGAGACGAGAGAGCGCCCCCCCCCCCTCCTGAACCGTACCAAGCCACATGCCCTCAACATGGGGAGGATGTCCCCATGTTGATGGGGACAAGGGCCTCATCCCCACAACCCTTGCCCGGTGGTTGTGGGGGTCTGCGGGCGGGGGGCTTATCGGAATCTGGAAGACCCCTTTAACAAAGGGGACCCCCAGATCCCGGCCCCCCCCTATGTGAATTGGTAAGGGGTTATATTGTACCCCTACCATTTCACGAAGAAAGCGTAAAAAAATGTTTAAAAAAAACACAAACACCTTGAAAAAGTCATTTACTTAAAAAAAAAAAAAAAAAAAAAACATTCCAGCGGTGAAATCCAGTGTCCCGGGGCGATCCCGATGTCCAGCGCTGTCCTTCATTGGTTGTGCCTGAGCGGACCTGATGGGGAACTCCCTCTCAGTATTTTAAATGTATAGACCCGCCCCTTCTAAAGTTCCCCATCAGGTCCGCTCAGCGGACCAGATGCGGAACATGAGAAGGGGCGGGTCTATACATGTATTACCACAGTGAGAGAAGTTCCCCATCAGGTCCGCCCCCTCGGTATGTCGGACCCGCCTACGTCATTGGCTTGAGCGGGGAACTTCCTTCACTGTGTAATTTAAATTTACATAGTGAAGGAAGTTCCCCGCTCAAGCCAATGACGTAGGCGGATCCGACATACCGAGGGGGCGGACCTGATGGGGAACTGCTCTCACTTTGGTAATACATGTATAGACCCGCCCCTTCTCATGTTCCGCATCTGGTCCGCTGAGCGGACCTGATGGGGAACTTTAGAAGGGGCGGGTCTATACATTTAAAATACTGAGAGGGAGTTCCCCATCAGGTCCGCTCAGGCACAACCAATGAAGGACAGCGCTGGACATCGGTATCGCCGCGGGACACTGGATTTCACCGCTGGAATGTTTTTTTTTTTTGTTTTTTTTAATAAAGGACTTTTTCAAGGTGTTTGTGTGTTTTTTTTAAACATTTTTTTACGCTTTCTTCGTGAAATGGTAGGGGTACAATGTACCCCTTACCAATTCACATAGGGGGGGCGGGATCTGGGGGTCCCCTTTGTTAAAGGGGTCTTCCAGATTCCGATAAGCCCCCCGCCCGCAGACCCCCACAACCACCGGGCAAGGGTTGTGGGGATGAGGCCCTTGTCCCCATCAACATGGGGACATCCTCCCCATGTTGAGGGCATGTGGCCTGGTACGGTTCAGGAGGGAGGGGGGGCCGCTCTCTCGTCCCCCCCTCTTCCCCTGCGGCCGGCCAGGTTGCGTGCTCGGATAAGGGGTCTGGTATGGATTTTTAGGGGGACTCCACGCCATTTTTTTTTAAAATTTGGGGTGGAGTTCCCCTTAAAATCCATGCCAGATCTGAAGGGCCTGGAATGGATATTTGGGGGAACCCCACGTCAATTTTTTTTTAATTTGCGGCGGGGTTCCCCTTAATATCCATTCCAGACCTGAAGGGCCTGGTAATTGAATTCTGGGGAACCCCCACGCTTTTTTTTTTTTTTTATCAATGACTTTTGTATGTATTGCCGGGAGCCGACAATTCATTAATAGCCGCGAGTCAGTTTTAAATGCATTTTTTTCTTTCAAAAATGACATTTTTTGCAGGGACAGTTCTAAGCACGGGAAACATGCGCCACTTCACATGCATATCATACACACCCCCCAGGTACGAAATTTAAAGGAATATTTCACTTTTATTTTTTCATTTTAAGCATTATTAAAATCACTGCTCCCGAAAAAACGGCCGTTTTTAAAACTTATTTTTGCATTGATACATGTCCCCTGGGGCAGGACCCGGGTCCCCAAACACTTTTTAGGACAATAACTTGCATATTAGCCTTTATAATGAACACTTTAGATTTCGAACGTTCGAGTCCATTGTATTTAATAGGGTTCTAAAGTTTACAAGAACATTTTGTCTGTTCGCAGGTTCCGGTGCGAACCGAACAGGGGGGTGTTCGGCTCATCCCTGATAACGACATTGATCTATATTAGTGGGCTCAGTTGTTCCACAGAAAAATTGTAAAGGTTTTAACATGGTACTCTAAAGGGCTTGATGTAGTTGAGTTTGGCGTTCTCTAAAGCCAACATTTCTGTATTATTGGTTTAATGTAATATTAAAATTTTCGAAGATACTGAATTATGGGTTTTCACTAGCTACAGCTAGTAATCAGCTAGAGCCATTATCGTCAAAATCAACCTAGCTACAGCTAGAGCCATAATCGTCAAAATTAAAAGAAAAATGCTTAAAATATATCACTCTGTGTGTAATCTATATAATGCGAGTTTCACTTTATGAATTGAATTCGTGAAATAAATGTACTTTTTGATCATATTCTAATTTTTTGTGATGCACCTGTACAGCCGTGGCCAAAAATTTTGAGAATGACACAAATAATAATTTTCACAAATTCTGCTGCCTCAGTTTTTATGATGGTAATTTGCATAAACTCCAGAATGTTATGAAAAGTATTCAGGTGAATTGCAATTAATTGCAAAAACTAAATATAATTTCTCTTATCGTCCATGGACTGACACAGCTCTCATACTGTTTACGTGTGGGTATATGTCCCTGCTTGCAGGAGAAGATCTAGGCAGAATGTTAGATGTTAGAAACATTCTAGAACAAAACCAGAGCTGAACAGCCCCCCTTTGGGAATTTTATTATTTTATTTTTGAGACCTTCAATCAACTGTCGGCTGGGCAACAGGTTGGGTACACTGGTATCCTCGTAGTCTTCCCTGTCCGACCATCGAGCGTGCTGATCCTCGCCTTGTGTGCGTGAGACTCAGTTCACGACATACCCCATGACTCCAGGGGTGGCCGGGTTGCTTTTATGCTTCCGCGGTCCTCTCAAGATTGAACAGTACCTGTCTGTATCTTTCGTGGTGGACCGGGCCGACAGCTACTCAGTACTACTCTGTGATAGGTCTGTCTGAAACAAGCCAGTGGGTCCCTCTGGGACAGGTAAGTAGTCTCTCCTGCTGCAGGTGAGTACATGCTGGCTGTGTTTCTTTATCTGGGGGGTTTCTCCCTGTCTCCCCCCTGTTATGCTGCTCTCTGCACCCTGTACTGGTGCTGTACTGTGTGGGGGTGCTTGGGGGGGCACTCTGGCCTGGTGGGGGGCGCTCATGTCTGTTTTAATGCTCTCTGGGAGAGGAGCAGTATTCTGGTGTGTGAGTGTGGGGACTTATTGTGTGTGCCATTAGCGCTGTGTTCTGAGTTTGAATAATGCGCTCGGTGGCCATCTTGCCATGGTTCAATGGCGCTGTTATACATGCGGCCGGCGGCCATTTTCTTGAAGCCGCGGCGCTTTCACTTTCGGTTTCGGCCTCTAGTGGTGCTGCTGCTGCGCAAATCTCCTCACAGGATTCCTGCACACTCTCCTCAGGCTTCACTCACGCTGATGCGCGGTTTATACAGCGGAACTGAGCGGTCCTTAAGGGTTGGTGAGTCCTCCGGGTATCCCCTCCCCTCCTCAGCGTAGCCAGTGGGTGGACTGTATTATTCACTGTTATAGTGTCTAAAGGTCTCAGAGGGTGGCAGTATGGAGTCTGGTTCACCTGCTTCTCCACACTTGTCAGAGGCAACTGGCAGTGCTCCTGCACCTGTGGCCCCTATGGACCAGTTGTCAGCAGTCCTGGAATCATTCCTTGTCAGAATGGAAGCAGTGTGCGAGCGTAAGAGAGCTGTAAAGCGCCCCCTCCCCACACATTCTCCTGTTGGGGAGTGCTCTGTCTCAGATATGGGCCTAGCTACTGCTGCTCAGGACCCTAGCTCTGAGGATTTTGATGTTTTTGGACAGGACATTCCTTGTGAGGAAGACCCCAGTTCTGAACCAGTAACTGACAGGGTGCTTGTAAGTGAACTCATTGATGCTGTGAGGGACACTCTCAAGCTGAATGTTGAGGCTGAGGAACCCCAGGTGGAAGCTGTCTCCTTTGGTTTCTTTAAAGCCGTTTCTTCAAAAAAGGTTTTTCCATATGTGCCTTTTTTTGATACATTCATTGACCAAGTCTGGGATAATCCGCAGAGAACTTTGATGGTCCCGCGGCGCATAGCCTTAAGGTACCCCTTTGAGGAGGACCTGGTTAAGAAGTGGGCTCTCCCCCCAGTGGTCGACCCCCCGGTCGCCCGTTTGAATAAGGCTACCACGCTCCCAATGGAAGGGACTCCTGCATTTAAGGATCCCACTGACAAGAGGTCAGAAGTGGTGAGTAGAACTATGTTTACCTTATTGGGGTCTGCCTTACGTCCTATAGTGGCGGCGACATTTGTGTCTCAGACACTCACAGGATGGGCAAAGATTTTGCACCAGACGGTACAGGAGCATAATCTCCCTCCTGAGACCATTGCCCTGGCTCACCAACTTGCACAGTGTTTAGTCTGTGTGCGATGCCACTTTGGATGCGGCCCCTTTAATATCCGGGGCCTCTATCTCTGCTGTGGTGCTGCGTCGCCTTATCTGGCTGACATGCTGGTCGGCCGACCTAGCTTCCAAAAAGCTCCTGGCTGACTTGCCCTTTAAGGGCGGTAGACTGTTTGGGGCCGCCCTGGATGGCATTATTAAGGATGTCACAGAGGGCAAGAGCACCTTCCTTCCTCAGTCTATTAAGGGAAAGGACCCCCACCGCAGGCCGGGCCCTTCCCCTTGGTGGAGTGTCGCAATCACCGTGCGAATGGATTCCATCCGGAATTTTTGTACCTTCACATAGGCATTCAGGGCCTTGAAGTCCAGGATTGGCCGGACCCCGTCCTTCTTCGGGACAACAGGTTTGAGTAAAACCCCTGAAACCTCTCCTGTGACGGAACCGGCACAATTACCCCGCACCTGAGCAAATCCTGTACGGCCCCCAAGAGGGCCACCCAGTGGGCAGGAAGGAGAGGGAAGTTTGAGGGAAAGAACCTGTTTGGGGGCCATGAGCGGAACTCTATCCTGTATCCCGAGGTGACCACCTCGCACACCCACCGGTCGGAGATCCGGGAGGTCCACCCCACCGTGAACCTGCGAAGACGTCCCCCCCACCCCAGAGTCGGGCAGGGGCAAGACTTCATGCAGTGGTGGGCTTGGGAGCTTGCTTGGTAGGCTTACGCACCCAGGGACGCCTTTGTCCCCCAGCCGCACTCTTTTCAGTCTGGGCGGGCTTACCCGTGGCATCTGACTGATGAAAAAACGAGTTCCGCTCGTGGCCCCCAAACAGGTTCTTTCCCTCAAACTTCCCTCTCCTTCCTGCCCACTGGGCGGCCCTCTTGGGGGCCGTACAGGATTTGCTCAGGTGCGGGGTAATTGTGCCGGTTCCGTCACAGGAGAGGTTTCAGGGGTTTTACTCAAACCTGTTGTCCCGAAGAAGGACGGGGTCCGGCCAATCCTGGACTTCAAGGCCCTGAATGCCTATGTGAAGGTACAAAAATTCCGGATGGAATCCATTCGCACGGTGATTGCGACACTCCACCAAGGGGATTTTTTGGCGTCCTTGGATATGAAGGATGCTTACTTGCACGTTCCAATCTGCGCAAGTCACCAGAGGTTTCTGCGCTTTGCCATAGGCGAAGTCCAATATCAGTTTGTGGTTCTTCCCTTCGGCCTTGCATCGGCACCACGAGTTTTCACCAAAGTGCTTGCCCCGGTTCTAGCTTTTCTGAGACAGCGAGGAATTGTTATCGTGGGCTATCTGGACGATCTCCTAAGAGCAGAAAATGGCTCAGAATTGGAGGAGAATGTGACAATAGTCAGACTCTCTGGGACTTCAGGTGGCTTCTGATCATGCAGAAGTCTGTTCTAGTCCCGACTCAACGATTGGAGTATCTGGGTCTGATCCTGGACACTTCGGCAGCGAAGGTGTTTCTACCCTCAGAGAAGTTACTGACACTTTAGTCGGCAGTGCGGGTTCTGACATCCCGAAAATGGTCGTCAATTCGTTTCTGCATGAGAGTCCTGGGACTGATGGTGGCCTCCTTCGAGGCGGTTCCGTATGCCCAAGCACACACTCGGGCATTGCAGAAGGGAATTCTGTCTGTTTGGGATCCAAGTGAGTCACTCTGTCAAGGCGTCCCTGACGTGGTGGCTGAGATCCCCGGCTCTTCGGGCCGGGAAGTAGTTCCTCCCCATACAGTGGACGGTGGTCACGACGGACGCCAGCCTGACGGGCTGGGGAGGAGTTTGGGGAGTCTGGTCAGCTCAAGGGCTCTGGACTCCGGACGAATCTCGTCTACCAATCAACTTCCTGGAATTGCGGGCGATCAGACTGTGTCTCTCCGCGTAGTCGAAGAGGCTACAGGGCCGCTCGGTCCGAATCCAGTCGGACAACGCCACGGCCGTGGCATATGTCAACCATCAGGGGGGCACTCGAAACTCAGCTGCGGCATCCAAGGTCGCCCACATCTTAAGGTGGGTGGAAAGAAGCGTGACGGCGCTGTCGGCCGTCTACATTCCGGGTGTAGAAAACTGGCAGGTGGACTATCTGAGTCGCCAGTCCCTGGACCAGGTGGAATGGTCCTTGCATCCGGAGGTGTTTCAACTCCTTTGTCGGCGGTGGGGCACACCTGGATGTGGACCTGATGGCATCTCGACTTAATCACAAGGTGTTGAGGTTTGTGGCCAGGTCCAGGGACCCCTGGGCAGATGCCTCGGACGCGTTGGTGGCCCCGTGGGGTCAGTATCGCTTAATGTATGCTTACCCTCCACTGCAGTTTATTCCTCGTCTGCTGCGCAGGGTGGCGGCCGAGGGCATTCCGGTGATCCTCATTGCCCCGGATTGGCCTCGGCGTCACTGGTACGCCGATCTGGTATGTCTCATCGCGGACGTCCCTTGGCGACTGCCCTTGAGGGAGGACATTCTGTCTCAAGGTCCTATCTTTCATCCTGCTTTACAGTCTCTGGCTTTAACGGCATGGCTATTGAGAGCCAGGTACTGAAGGACCGAGGCCTGTTAGATTCAGTAGTTTCAACCATGCTTAGGGCACAGAAGTCTTCTTCTAGAAAGATCTATCACCGTACCTGGAGAGCTAGACTGGCGTCCATGGACGTACTCTGTCTCCAGAATCCTGCGATTCTTGCAGTGTGGTGTGGCCCAAAGGCTGGCTTTGAGGTCAGATTTCGGCCTTGGCCGTTTTCTTTCAACGACCCCTAGCAGGTCATTCCTTAGTTAGCACTTTTGTGCAGGGGGTTCGCCATGTGGTTCCACCTGCCAAGCCCCCGCTCCCTCCTTGGGATCTGAACTTGGTGCTCTCGGTTCTTCAGGAACCTCCCTTTGAAAATATCAGAGATATTCCTCTTTTAACTTTGTCCCAGAAGGTGGCTTTTTTAGTGGCCATCACTTCTGTTAGACGGGTGTCTGAGTTGGCGGCTCTGTCATGCAAGTCGCCTTGCCTGGTCCTCCATAAGGATAAGGTGGTGTTGCGACCGCGACCGTCTTTCCTTCCTAATGTGGTTTCGGCTTTTCACCTTAATGAGGACATTGTCCTTCCGACCTTGTGCCCTCACCCATCGCATCCTAGAGAGTTTGCGCTTCACAATCTGGATGTGGTGCGTGCCTTACGCGTATACCTGGCGGCTACTGCTTCTATTCGGAAGTCTGACTCACTGTTTGTGTCTGTCTCTGGTCCGAAACAGGGCCAAGCGGTGTCGTCTGCCACCATTTCTAGGTGGATTAGACAGACTGCTATACAGGCCTATGCCATTAAGGGGCAGGCGCCTCCCTTCCCGGTTACGGCGCATTCCACCAGGGCAATTGGTGCTTCCTGGGCTTTCCGACATCAAGCGTCGGTTGCACAAGTGTGCAAGGCAGCGACCTGGTCGTCCGTTCATAACTTTTCAAAATTCTATAAGGTTGATGTGGCTGCATGCTCAAAGTGTTGCAGGCCGCTGTTTAATGTTGCAACTCCTCCGTTGAGGAGCTCTGCTGGTTTGGAGTGAAGTTTTGGTTGTTCCTTTACTATTTGCTCCCACCCTTTTCTTATACTGCTTTGGGACGTCCCACACGTAAACAGTATGAGAGCTGTGTCAGTCCATGGACGATAAGAGAAAATAGGATTTTTGTACTCACCGTAAAATCCGTTTCTCTGACGTCCATGGACTGACACAGCACCCACCCTTCTTTTAAGGTTTGTACTGCTTTGTTACAAACTGAGGCTGCTAGCTGCAGGTAGGAGGGTTATGTCTGGAGGGACCGCCCCCCTGGGCAGGGCTGTTCAGCTCTGGTTTTGTTCTAGAATGTTTCTAACATCTAACATTCTGCCTAGATCTTCTCCTGCAAGCAGGGACATATACCCACACGTAAACAGTATGAGAGCTGTGTCAGTCCATGGACGTCAGAGAAACAGATTTTACGGTGAGTACAAAAATCCTATTTTTCTGATTGAAAACCGCATTGACTGTTATAAATTTGTTCAAAAATGTTTTCCATCCTGCTCCTTTGACTTTTTTCTCTGATACAGCACTGTGTTACAGCAGGGGTCACGTGCTCAGTAGTCACTGAATTGCACAAGGGTCACAGACTATGCTGGGTCTGCAGAGGTTTGGCAGCTATCGTAATGGCCCTGTGCTTGAACGCAGAGCAACAAGTCCACTAGCCTTTAAGACAGTGCCTGGATACAGCAGCAATGGCTGCATATGTAATGTAATTATGTACACAGGGCAGACATATTTGTTCAAGTTATACATTGAAACAATGCTTGCAAAACATTAGAACATATTGATAAAATTATTTCCTTCAAGTTGGTCACAAGAAAACTAATTTCAGCGTGTTGGGTTATATCTTAAAAGTTAAACGGGTTAATGTTTCTGCAGGTGAACCACAGTATCCCATCTCGGCCTTACATCATCGGTTTAACAGGAGGCAGCGGCAGTGGAAAGTCTTCTATTGCAAAAAGGCTGGAGGTCCTTGGAGCTGCTCTCATAGATTGTGATAAATTAGGACACCAAAGTTACAGGCCTGAAGGACCAGCATACCAGCTGGTCATTGATGAGTTTGGCTCAGGTATATTGTGCATGAATACAAGTCATAATTAATTTTTGTTTGCTCAAATGTTAATTCAACTGAAACCCCAGTTTTGGTGTAAATCATAAGTGTTAAAGTGGTTATTAACTCACTTTCCTATTTTTTCACAATCCGTGCTGTCTCCTCATACTGTGCCCCCCTGCCTCTGTGTTTCAATAAAAAAAACTTTACTGTATTTTACAGCGGCTCCCGGCGCTCATGTAACGAGCTGTGCTTTCTCTCTGCCCATCTTGCAGGAGCAGGGGGCGGGGCAGAGGTATCCCCGCTGACGTCAGCGGGACGCGAGGAGGAGACACAGCCAGTCACGTCACCGCCGGGAGCTGCCGTGAGACACGGTGAAGGAGGATTTTTTTTAATACACAGACAGTGGGGCAAAGTATGAGGAGACAGAACGGATAGCAAGTATGTATTAGTTATTCCTGCAGCAGGAGGGGGATGGGGCAGCACAGTCACTAGGTAACACAAACAGGGGAGGGCAGACAGAGGAGATAGACACAGGAGAGCAGGCTGCGGCTGACGGAGGCACGCAAATAGACCACGATGTCAGGGGCTCAGCAGCCATGATTATCGTGGTCTGTTTGCAGAGGGGAGGGAAGAAACTGGGACGATCAGCCAGGTATTACAGGTGTTACAGGGTGCCAAATTACAAAGCACAAGCACTGTAAAATTCTTTAATGGATCAGGATTCATATTATTTTTTTGGTTTAACATACGCTTTAATGAACATGTCAATATAATACTCATTGAGTTGGTCCGAATGCTGAGATGGCTGGGTGTTGGTGCCACATCTTTTTTGTGCTGCTGATAATGACTTTTTATGAATAAAGCCAAGCATGAATTGCTAATTAGAATGACCTAAGGGATGGGTGATGATTGAGTTTTCTTTAAGGTATAAAAAAGGAATGAGGTCTAGGACCCCCACAAACCATACATATACAGTGCCTATTCATACCACATTTTGTCATGTTACAACCAAAAAATTTTATTGGGATTTTATGTGATAGACCAACACAAAGTGGCACATAATTATGAAGCTTTGCACAGAGAGTGAAATTTTTGCCTATTCTTCTGTTCAAAATAGCTCAAGCTCTGTTAGATTGGTTGGAGAGCATCTGTGAACAGCAATTTTCAAGTCTTGCCACAGATTCTCAATTGGATTTAGGTCTGGACTATGACTGGGCCATTCTAACACATAAATATGCTTTGATTTAAACCAGGGATATGCTATTAGCTGTTGCAGAACTACAAGTCCCATGAGGCATAGCGAGATTCTGAGAGCCACAAGCATGACACCTAGAGGCAGATGCATGATTGGAGTTGTAGTTTTGCAACAGCTGGAGGTCCGCTAATTGCATATCACTGATCCAAACCATTCCATTGTAGGTCTGGCTGTATGTTTAGGGTCGTTGTCCTGCTGGAAACTCTAATGGGTTTTCTTCTAAGATTGCCCTGTATTTGGCTCCATCCATGTTCCCATCAACTCTGACTAGCTTCCCTGTCTCTGCTGAAGAAAAGCATCCACTCAACATGATGCTGCCACCTCCATATTTCTCGGTGGGGATGGTGTGTTCAGGGTGATCTGCAGTGTTCATTTTCTGACACAAATGGCATTTTGCCTTTAGGCCAAAAAGTACAGTTTTGGTCTCATCTGACCAAAGCACCTTTTTCTACATGTTTGCTGTGTCCCCCACATGGCTTCTCGCAAGCTGCAAACAGGACTTCTTATGGCTTTCTTTCAACAGTGGCTTTCTTTTTGACACTCTTCCATAAGGGCCAGACTTGTGGAGTGCATGTCTAATAGTTATCCTGTGGACAGATTCTCCCACCTGAGCTGTGGATCCCTGCAGCTCCTCCAGAGTTACCATGAGCCTCTTGGCTGCTTCCCTGATTGATGCTCTCCTTGTCCGACCTGTCAGTTTAGGTGGACGGCCATGTCTTTGTAGGTTTGCAGTTGTGCCATACTCTTTCCATTTTCGAATGATGGCTTGAACAGTGCTCCCTGAGACGTTCAAAGCGTGGGATATTTTTTTTTATAACCTAACCCTGCTTTAAAGGGTTTGTAAACCCTCGTGTTTTTTTACCTTCATGCATCCTATGCATGAAGGTGAAAAAACTTCTGGCAGTGACCTGCCCCCCCCCCCGTTTTACTTGCCTGAGCCCCATATTTCCCTCAGCGAAGACACGCTCCCCCTCTCTGCACGGGGGTCCCAGCTCTTAATTGGATAGATTGATAGCAGCACAGCCATTGGCTCCCGCTGCTGTCAATCAAATCCATTGACGGGGGCGTAGCAGAGTCCGGCATTTGTATCTATGGACGCAAATGCTGGACTCAGGAGCACGCCCACAAGGTAACCCCCGGGAGATCGCTTCTCCTAGGGGGTTATCTAAAGCGAGGAGGAGCTGAGAGAGCTGCCGAAGGATCCCAGAAGAGGATGATCGGGGCCACACTGTGCAAAACAAGCTGCACAGTGGAGGTAAGTATGACATGTTTGTTATTTAAATAAAATACAATTCAAATGTTAACAATCACTTTAATCCTTTTCTGCAACTTTCTCCCTGACCTGTCTGGTGTGTTCCTTGGCCTACATGATGCTGTTTGTTCACTAAGCTTCTCTAACAAACCTCTGAGGGCTTCACAGAACAGCTGTATTTATAGTGAAATTAAATTACACACAGGTGGACCCTATTTACTAATTAGGTGACTTCTAGAAGCAATTGGTTCCACTAGATTTTAATTGGGGGTATCAAAGTAAAGGGGGCTGAATACAAATGCACGCCACACTTTTCAGATATTTATTTGTAAAAATTGAAAACCATTTATCATTTTCCTTCCACTTCACAATTATGTGGCACTTTGTGTTGGTCTATTACATAAATTCCCCAAAAAAAAACAATTACGTTCTTGGATGTAACATGACAAAATGTGGAAGATTTCACAGGGTTTAAATACTTTTTCCAGGCACTGTAAAAACAAATTTATCATTAAGTATAGTTTAGTATTTTGTTGCTTGTCTATAAAAGATGTTAAGCGACAAACTAAAAGTAATGTTTTAAACATATTATTGCTGTGGTCCCAGATCGCATCCTTTTTTTTTTGTTTTTTTTTTGTTTTGTACCTGTTGCATGTCATATAACCTTGAGTGGGGCCCTACAGTTTAAAAACAGTGGTAGAATTTTATACCTAAGTTTGGTATTGTAAATAAGATTAGCGGCAGCAAATCAGCTATTCTTCTGTCATGCTCCAAACTACTAACACGGAATGCAACTCAAGCGCCTTAGTAGTAAAACAAGCAAAACTATGTCTCAAAAGCAAGGAAATCTATATAGTTTATGTGAACTGATTTGCATGCTAATATTCCAGCAGTCCACATATGTAGCAATCTTGTATTGACCTTTCTTACTTCTCAGATATCCTGTGTCCAGATGGAACCATTGACAGGAAAGCTATCGGCAGCAAAGTCTTTGGAAATAAGGTAAAATGGCAATAAATAAAGAGAATTATTCCCGGGCTACCTGGATAATAATAATGGAACACTAGTTGCAGCAGACACCAGATTGGTCAATCTGTACCACCAATAAATATATATAAAAATCAATATGTGGTGTTGCGCTCTAGTGAATGATGGCTCATTACTGTAAATAAAGGTCTAAAAAAAGTGTACATCGCATGTGCAAAATTTCATTGAAAAATCGCATACTAAACGCTACATAATCGCATTGAATTCAAGGTGCACAGAAAAGTGGAAAAAAAGCATAAAAAATAATAAGATCAAAGTGCTAATGCTGACACAGTATAGAAATTGAGTCCAACAGTGCACATAGGTATCCAGAAAAACTTGATGGATAAAGTGCAATAAATAAAGCGCTGTGCTCCAAGTGACAATCTGTGCAGATAAAGTCTTTCGGTGAATAAGTGATGTGAATCCTCTTCAGAGTATAAACACCTCAATGTGAATCTGGGATCTTGCAGTGGCTATCCCCCTAGTATTCTTCATGTACAATGGTGTCCAGGGAAACATCGATGGGTTGGTGTCCTAATGTGCCTTGGTTCTCTGATATACGATCCTCATGTACAGTGCTATATTGCCTCTGTGTACCTCGGTAGCAGTGGACAGCCTCCCAAATCCGTGAGCATGAAGTAAAAAGGAAAGGGGGACCCAAATAGTGAAGTATGTAAACGCTGGGTAATTTATTGGGGTTACAGCTTTACGGTACGTACAGAAGAAACAAGTAAAAACGAGAAAAAAAAAACGAGCAGCGAGGTCATGGTCTGAAGTCACTTCCATTGTCAGTCTAATCCAATCCAACGCGTATGTCATGGTCGCGTGACTTCTTCAGGGAAAATGGCAATAACTTGCTTTACTTTTGAGCAATTTTTTTGTGTACTGATTTGTATTGCAAAAGAAAATACAGAGAGGTGCCAAACTGCATGGAGTATTGATGAGAAATCAATTTATTTAAACCATAAGACAAAGGGCAACTTGCATATTTGCAAGTCAAGCAGGCATGTATCAAGTGATTTAGAAGGTTAGAGGACATGTCCTACAATCCAATCTCACATTCACATTGGCATCATCCCATAAATGAATATGGTATTTTTTAAAACAAAAGTAGTGGCACTTTAAATATGCAAAATGAGAACAAAGTCAGAATAAAAATCTATTTAAATTTTATGACACATAAAACATTGTCATAAACACAATATTAAAAACATAGATATGCATAAATAAACTTTGCAAGAAATACAAAAATATGTAAATCTGAGGGATACATATACTTGTAACTGATCTACACGTTACGCCGGAATCCCGGCTTCTTCAGGACCATACATAAGTTGTAAGTGTGTTTATATACAGAGTTTATTACTATAGAAAAGAACAACAAAAAAACACAAGTAAATACACTTCTACACAATAAACATATTATCAGACATAATTACAGCTATAAATTATTCTCAGTGAGTGGAAGTAAAAGAAAGAGGGGTGGAGAGGATAGGGGAATTGGAACTCCCACCCCCCCCACCCCCAAAAAAAACACCTAAATCTTATTAGTTGTTAAATGACCTCAATATCATAAATCATCAAAACAGAGGAGAGGAATAATACAGGAACTGTCTCTGATGGTTTGCCTACCGGCCCATAGGATATATTCTGGGCCTAAAAGACCCGTAAGATATATTAAGGGCAGGGTGTGATCCCATATAGAGGATATTAGTTAATGGGCAACATATTTGTCTCTTGCCTATTAAGGCAGAAGTAAACAAATCACCAAAAGGGGGGAAATAAATATCCGGTGTATAGAAATATACTCTGAACTCACAATATCTATTTAGGACAGGGGATTAATCCAAAATACCAAGAAAACCAGGCATCTCTGTGACAATCACCTTAGAGGATAAATGGATAGATATTTGTATAAATGAAAGGGGAAAAAATATATACATACCAAACAGTATATATAGATGTATATCTCTCTCGCTCTCTCTCTCTCTCTCTCTCTCTCTATATATATATATATATATATATATATATATATATATATATATATATATATATATATATATATATATATATATATAATCTATCAGTGATCCAAATATTGGGTCACTAAGGGTATTAAATAGATCAAGTATATAAAGAAAAAAAAAATCCTAAAGGTATAACTTGCATATGCTGGTATTGTGGTAGGTACTGTATATCACCAAGGCGGAACCGACAACAGTTCCTTACTAAGGGAAGTTGAACCCATCTTCATTTGGGCAGAGGGGAATCTGAAGGACCTGAGTGTAGTCTATCTTCGTACCCACTTAAAATGCAGACGCCGATCACCTATCCCAAGGATTCCTGGATCCCAACAAATGGTCCCTACAACCAAACTTATTCAGTTGGATTGTGGGCCAGTGGACCTTTCCTGAACTGCATCCTTTTGCTACAGCAAGCAATACCAAGCTGCGGAGGTTAATTTCACATCTACCTCACACTTGGGCAGAAGCAATAGATGCCCTGTCAAGTACTTGGGCATGCAATCTAATTTAGGCCTCCTCCAGCCTCCTACCTCAAAAATTCTCTTGAGGCTTGCAATATCAACAATAAACGGTGATAACAGTCCTGCCATATTTGCAGGGAGGCCCATGATTCCCTCGGGCAATATTTCTTAGTTTAAAACAGAAAAAACTTTACTCAAATCAATCTGAGTGAGGAAAGCAAATAATAGGATTTTTATAACAGCTTACCTGTAAAATCCTTTTCTTGGAGTACACCACGGGACACAGAGCTAGTCATTACATAATGGGTTAAGGGTCACCAGCGGTGATTGGACACTGGCACAACCAATGGAAGACAGTTCCCCTCCATATAACCCCTCCCATCAGGGAAGTACCTCAGTTTTGTAGCAAAGCAGTAAGGTTCCCATAAGAAGGGGGGGACCTCTGTGTCCCGTGGTGTACTCCAAGAAAAGGATTTTACAGGTAAGCTGTTATAAAAATCCTATTTTCTTTATCGTACACCACGGGACACAGAGCTAGTCATTACATAATGGGACGTCCCAGAGCAATGCTCATATGAAGGGGGGGAGACACAGATCAAAACAGGCCGCTTGCGGACCAGAAGCCCTATACTGCTGCCTGCAGCACACTTCGCCCAAAGGCGGAATCCTCATGTCCTTTCACATCTATTTGATAGAATTTGGAAAATGTATGGACTGAAGACCAAGTTGCAGCTTTACAGATCTGAGCCATCGAAGCCTGGTGGTGCACTGCCCATGAAGCACTTATCGCCCTGGTAGAGTGCGCCTTAACAGGAAAAGGAGGAGTCCTGTTCTTTAAACCATAAGCTTGAATAATTACTTGTCTAATCCACCTGGAAATGGTGGATTTTGATACCGCTTGGCCCTTCTTGGGCCCATCTGGTAAAATAAACAAAACATCTGTTTTACGTATCTGAGCGGTTGCTTGCAGATACACCTTTACCTCTCTCAGTAGATCTAGAGAGTGTAATATTTTTTCCCCCGCCGTCCGCGGGTTTGGAAAAAAGGAAGGCAGAACAATGTCTTGATTCAAGTGAAAAGCCGACACCACCTTAGGTAGAAAAGCCGGATGGGGTCGTAGTACGATTTTGTCCTTGTGACAAATTAGATAAGGCTCTTTACAAGAAAGAGCTGCTAGCTCTGATACTCTCCTAGCAGAAGCTATAGCAATCAGAAAGGCCAACTTCCTACTCAATATAATTAAAGGAATATGGTGAATAGGTTCAAAAGGTTCCTTTTGCAACACTGACAATACCAAATTCAAATCCCATGGACACAAGGGAGTCCTAACTGGAGGATTTATCCTCAGTACCCCCTTAATGAATGTCCGAACTAGGGAGTGAGATGCCAATGGTCTCTGAAAGAAGACTGATAGAGCCGATATTTGCCCTTTGATGGTGCTAAGGGCTAAATTCATATCCACTCCTAACTGGCAAAAGCAAGAATCCTACTTATTTCATACTTCTGAGGATTCCAACATCTGGATTCACACCAGGAAACGTATGCTCTCCAGACTCTCTGATAGATGAGTCTGGAGGCTGGCTTTCTAGCATTAATGAGCGTAGAAAGAGCCGGACCAGAGACCCCTCTCTTTTTAAAAATGTGGGTCTCAGCAGCCAGGCCGTCAACTTTAGCCTTTGTAAGGAAGGGTGGAATACTGGACCCTGTGACAGCAGGTCGTGTCGAAGTGGAAACTTCCAGGGCCTTCCTATCGCCATTTTTACAATCTCGGCGTACCAAGGCCTCCTGGGCCAGTTTGGGGCCACTAGGATTACTGGTATTCCCTCCTCCTTGATCCTGCGAAGCAGTCTTTGTAGAAGAGGGATCGGAGGGAATGCATAGATCAGTGAGAACTGATTCCATGGAGTTATTAGAGCGTCTGTATTATTAGAGCGTCTGTCCCGTAGGCTAGAGGATCTCTCGTTCTGGACACAAAGTTGTCCAATTTCTTGTTGAACCTGGCAGCTAGCAGGTCTACATCTGGGTTTCCCCATCTCAGACATATGGCCTGAAAGATCTCGGGGTGAAGAGACCACTCTCCTGGTAGCAGCTGCTGACGACTCAGGTAGTCTGCTTGCCAATTTTCTATCCCTGGAATGAAGATTGCAGAAAGGCAAGGTACATGCTCTTCTGCCCATGCCAGGATCCGGTTCACCTCTCTTTGGGCTGCCCGACTGCGGGTGCCTCCTTGGTGATTGATGTAAGCTACTGCAGTAGCATTGTCGGATTGAACCCGAACTGGGTAGCCCTGTAACCTGTATGTCCAGGTTTTGAGGGCTAGATATACCGCCCGGATCTCTAGCACATTGATGGGCAGGATCCCCTGAGTCTTGGCCCAGGTTCCCTGGGTAGAAGCCTCCTCGAATACTGCACCCCAGCCCGATAGGCTGGCATCCCTAGATACCACCTTCCAGGCCACTGGGAGGAAGGACTTTCCCTTCCGTAAATTCCTGGCTTCTAGCCACCAATCGAAGCTGTGGCGTACTTGTGAGGACAGGCGCATGGGTATATCCAGAGCTTGGCTCTTCCTGTTCCAGGAAGCTAAAATATTGCCTTGAAGTAGTCTCGAATGAAACTGGGCGTAAGGGACCGCCTCGAAGGAGGCTACCACCCAATAGTCTCATGCAAAGGCGAATAGACGGCCTCTTGTTTGCTTTGACCTTGTGGATCAGGTCTTTCAGAGACTGTATCTTCGGTTCTGGCAGGTATACCCCGTTTTGGGCTGTATCTATGATCATGCCCAGGTACACTATCCTTCTTTGGGCCTGGAGAGAGGATTTTTGTAAATTTATAATCCATCCTAAATGCTCCAGGTATCCTACTGTAGTGTGTACAGCGTGACCCAATCCCTCCTTTGACTGATCTATTACTAGTAGATCTTCCAGATAGGCTGTTACCGCAATGCCCTGTGTTCTTAGGTTTGCTAACAGAGGAGCTAGCACCTTTGTGAATACTATGGGCGCGGTGGCTACACCAAACGGCAGAGCCACAAATTGAAAGTGGCGATCTTCTACCGCAAACCTTAGGAATCTTTGGTGAGCGGGGAGGATGGGTATGTGTAAATGTGCGTCCTTGATATCTATGGGCGCCATGAATTTTCCGCCCTTTAAAGTGGCGGCCACGGATCGGATCGTTTCCATTCGAAAATGGCGATCGTTCAGGAACCGATTTAGGGATTTTAGATCCAGGATGGGTCTGACATCTCCATTTGGCTTTGGAATCACAAAGAGGTTTGAGTAAAAACCTGAACCTCGCTCTTTTTGGGGTACGCCTGTAACTACCCCTTGAGCCATTAAGTGATTCAAACCTTTGAAGAAGGATTCTCTTTTTTGTGGATCCTTGGAGAGTCTTGAACTTCGGAATTGAGAAGGTGGGATCTCTCGAAATTCCAGTTTGTACCCTGAGGATATTGTGGATACTACCCAATTGTCCTGGATTTCTGACCACCAAGTCGCTCAGAACTGACAAAGCCTTCCTCCCACTCGGCCGAGCGGGGGCGCCCCTTCACTGAGAGGCTTTGGGGGCTTGCTTATTAGCTCTTGCACCCCACGGCTTCTTGTTCTTCTGAGCTTGCCCCTTGGCTTTTGTGGGCGGCTAAAACAGGCCGCCGCCACTGGTTGGAGTCAGATTTCCCGGGAGCTGGGGAGAGAGAGCGTTTAAAACAAGATCTCTTGTTTTTCTTTCTCCCAGGTAAAAGTCGTTTTACCACTTGATATCTTCTGTATATATTTTTCTAAATCTTCCCCAAATAGGCGTTCGCCATGGAACGGGAACTTGCCAACAGCTTTTTGCATGGGGTTTCCGCTGACCAATGCTTAAGCCAAAGTACTCTGCGCATCTGTACCAGCTGGAGTGTAAGGCGTGATGCCTGTATGATAGAATCTCTCATGGCATCCACTGTGAAGCATAAGGCTTTAGGCAAATTTTCCCAATTTCTAGCCTGCTCTGAAGGCAGTTCCTTCAGCCCCTGCTTTACCTGTTGGCTGATGACCTGACACATACCGACTGCTGCTACTGCAGGTTGGGTAATTGAGCCGGCCAAAAGGAAGGAGGATTTCAACTTCCTCTCAGAAGGATCTTTTAAACCCTTGTACATTATCCACCGGACATGTCAGGTTTTTATTTACACAAGAAATAGCCGCAACTACCGCAGGCAGGCTCCATTTCTTTAAAAAAATTACCCCCATAGGATAAAGAATGTTAAACCTTTTTGGAGGTGAGAAACGCTTATCTGGATGTTGCCAGTTTGCGTATATTAGATCCTCTAGTAACGGATGAACCGGGAAGGAGCATGCACCTTGCAGGGATCTTAATGACCCTAGGGAGGAGACAGGTAATTCCGTTACCTCCGCAGAGGTTAACTTAAATGCACTGCTATAGCATTGTACCTGTGACCTTAAAATCTGGCTCCTCATCCTCTGCTGATGTAGCCTCCTCCTCCTCATCCTCCTCCCTCAGGTACTTCTGAAGGGAGGTCCAATACTGGAAGAGACCTGCTTCGCTTATTGTCCCTTTTTAGAGGACTTAGCGATTAAGGTAGCAATTTTTTCCTCCAGATTATTTAGGGCAGCTGATAAAGTGTCCTCAGTAACATATACAGGCCCAGGCTTCACTGGGGAAGCCGCCATACCTGACAGAGGTAATGGCTCATCCTGAACAGGTGCATTTAGCAACACAGGAGAGAAAGGTACCGAGTCAGCACAGTTAGAGCCTCCTCTCAGGCGGTGGTGCTTTCTTATCTCTTTTTGTCCGTATTACTTCCCCTGGAAGGCTTACTGTTTAGACAAAATACAAGGTACCTAAATGCATATACTACCGTGTTCAGTTTAGCAAATACATTAAGTATGCAACTTTTAACACATAACTATGCATAACATGGATAACATGGATGTCTTCTAGGAAGTACCCAATCCAACCACATGGAGTCTTACGTCCCTGTATAGCTGCTGTGTTTCTCTGCCAGGAACAAGAGAACTAACGAGCTTGCTTGCTGCTGCAGTGCTCACACTGACAGTCTTTTAAATTTGGCGCCGTTTCTGTGCCTGCGCGCGCCACGTGCCCGCGCACGCCTTCGCCCCCCCCCCCCCTCCGATAAAGCGCGCTCCCGGCCCTTAGCGCTATGGCGGTGGCCATAGTGAGAGAGGACTCTCATCAGCCCTTGTTCCCACTTACCTGCATCTGCAGGTGTCTGGTCGGCCACCGAAAGGAGGATCGGGGTGCCCCAGCAAGCTCAGCAGCGGAGGTGACGAGCAGTGTACTTCGCCGAAGCCGACACTGAACAGAGTGAGGTGAGTATATTCAGCTCTTTACTCCCCCCAGTGGTGGAAAAAAAGAAGACATCCATTTTTTGAAAAAGGTCCCAACCTAGTTATGGACCTTCTAATCTCACCTTATCCACGCCGCAGGTTTTTCTGCTGAAAGATTTAAGACAGATACCAAACTTCACCCTTCACGGTGGGCTATGTGTGCCAACCTTCAGGGATATGGGTTCCTATTTAAAGGATACCTCTCCCCTGGGCCTTGTACAAGACTCTTACCAGGACTTTATAGCGAAATAGCGAAAGTGCTGGATCTTAGAGCCCAGTCCTCCGAAGAGAGACATTACAGGCGACGCCTCATGGATGAGGCCCGGATCCCATCCAGATTCAGCTCATTTGTAGGCGTCTTGGATGGATCCGAAAGCATAGCTCTTTTACCCCCAGAGGGTCTCTTTGGTAGAGCTTTCCTTTAGCACCTCCTAACGCGTCCAACACCTTTCGACACTGGCGAAAAAACTGAGGTACTTCCCTGATGGGAGGGGTTATATGGAGGGGAACTGTCTTCCATTGGTTGTGCCAGTGTCCAATCACCGCTGGTGACCCTTAACCCATTATGTAATGACTAGCTCTGTGTCCCGTGGTGTACGATAAAGAAAGCAGCGCTTAAAAACAATAGAACTATATAATAGTGTAATAAACTCAATAACACCGCATGACAAGTGATATAAAGTCTATAACATAAATTAGAGATCGACCGATATATCGGCCGATATTTGGGCATTTTTGATAAATCGGCATCAGCCGATTATTATTAAAACTGGGCCGATATTTTACACTGGCTGCCCTACCTCCTCCCTTCTCCACGCTCAGCGGCTCCAGCAGCATCAAGCGCTGCGCTGTGTGTGTGAAACTGCAAGTAACAGAGAGGAGAGAGAGGAGCTGTCAGCTCGATGTCGGGGTTGGGCGGGACCCAGCAGATATATTACACCAGCCAATGGGATGGTATCTGGGCGGACCGCTAGGTGTATGTGGCCCCGCCCCCTTTCTAAAGCAGCCCAATCATTGGCTGGTGTAATTTAGCAGCTGGGTCCCGCCCACCCCCACATCGAGCTCAATTCTGACAGCTCTCTCTCTCCTCTGTCAGTTTCACACATACACTCGGCTTAGTGTGAAACCTGCCAGTGCCACTACAAATCAGTGCCATCTGTCAATGCCACCTGCCAGTGCCAACCAGTTCCAATTGCCACTGCCAATCAGTGCCACCTGCCCCAAACTAGTGCCATCTGTCAGTTCCAAACCAGTGCCACCTGCTGCCAATCAGTGCCATCTGTCAGTGCCACCTTCCAGTGCCAATAGTGCCATCTGTCAGTTCCAAACCAGTGCCACCTGCCAATGCCAGCCAGTGCCAATCAGTGCCACCTGCCAGTGCCATCTGTCAGTTCCAAACCAGTGCCACGTGCCAATCAGTGCTAACTGCCAGTGCCAATCAGTGCCACCTGCCAGTGCCAACCAGTTCCAATTGCCACTGCCAATCAGTGCCACCTGCCCCAAACTAGTGCCATCTGTCAGTTCCAAACCAGTGCCACCTGCTGCCAATCAGTGCCATCTGTCAGTGCCACCTTCCAGTGCCAATAGTGCCATCTGTCAGTTCCAAACCAGTGCCACCTGCCAATGCCAGCCAGTGCCAATCAGTGCCACCTGCCAGTGCCATCTGTCAGTTCCAAACCAGTGCCACGTGCCAATCAGTGCTAACTGCCAGTGCCAATCAGTGCCATCTGTCAGTTCCAAACCAGTGCCATCTGTACTGAGGACATCAAGTGTGTGCTAGAGTGACAGGAGTAAGCAGGAAGGAGTGGCGTGGGTGATGTTTTTTTTTTTTAATCAGCCTAAAATATCGGCCACAAAAATCGGCATCATATATCGGCCATCGGCCGCCCCAATTTCTAAATATCGGCATCGGCCAGAGAAAAACCCATATCGGTCGACCTCTAACATAAATTATGAAATCGGTGAAAAAAATCCTTATTTCTGTAAATCTTCCACCACACCACCGTGCTGTGCCAACTTCCCCTTTGAAAAACGCACTCTCCAAATAGATTTGCCTTTCACTCTCGTGTCAGGCTAAATTAGCTTGTGTATGATCCCACAAATGGAAAAAGCAATCTCAGCTGAATCACCGTGATAGTTCTCAATATTGCACATATAAGAATAAAGAAAGTGCTCCAATAGTGTAAAATTGTAACTCCAGTTTAATAATAAAATCACAGCAGCACTTCAATCATTTAACTCACATGTAAAAAGTGAAAAAAGAGCTTCAAATAAAATTCACAGCAATCAACAGTGTAAGATTGGCTCTGCGGTGCTAAGCGGCCACGGCGGACCTGAGGTGTGTTTTATACTGGTGCATCTCACCACACTCCAGGTTCCCGGTTCACAATAGCGGTAGATGGTCCAAACAGCAACGGCGTCCCTAATAGGTAAAGCTAATAAAGTTGTAAATAATAAAGTATCACCAGGCCTTAATGACTATTAGCTTTGCTCCCTTTCTAGATAAAAATGTGCTTATTTGACCAGTAATTAGGGTTTACATATTGACATTGGTCATAGTAATATATGAATAAGTCTTTCTTTCTTCTTTGGACAATGCACGTTAAACAAATTATTGGTATGTGTTTGTATTGTAAACCCTGGTGATGTGGAAGAGGGGAGAGAGATGAGGGACATGTTTGGAGAAGGAGATGGAGGGAAGAGAAGGGAAGAATGGAAAGGTAAGGGAGGAAAGAGGGAAAAAAATAAAAGAAAAAGACTTCCACTTCTGATCTAGAACCGGAAGTGATGTCATTTTTGGGTGTAATGTGGCTTTTATGCTCTGTCTATTCACTGACAGCTGACGCCATTATAACATCCTCAAGGCATCTGTTCATTGGAGGGGATACTCCTGCACCACAGGTGGGGGCAAACTGTTCCTCTTTTGTGGATACACCCCCAAAGATGAGTTTCCTGGATCATTTTGGATCCTATATATACACACATTCATTGTGGCACCCATTGCAAACTTTGCCAGAGGAGAGGTGGATATGTACAGTGGGTCAAAAAATATTTAGTCAGCCACCAGTTGTGCAAGTTCTCCCACTTAAAAAGATGAGAGAGGCCTGTTATTGTCATCATAGGTATACCTCAACTATGAGAGACAAAATGTGGAAACAAATCCAGACAATCACATTGTCTAATTTGGAAAGAATTTATTTGCAAATTATGGTGGAAAACAAGTATTTGGTCACCTACAAACAAGCAAGATCTCTGGCTCTCACAGACCTGTATCTTCTTCTTTAAGAGGCTCCTCTGTCCTCCACTCATTACCTGTATTAATGGCACCTGTTTGAACTTATCAGTATAAAAGACATCTGTCCACAACCTCAAACAGTCACACTCCAAACTCCACTATGGTGAAGACCAAAGAGCTGTCGAAGGACACCAGAAACAAAATTGTAGACATGCACCAGGCTGGGAAGACTGAATCTGCAATAGGCAAGCAGCTTGGTGTGAAGAAATCAACTGTGGGAGCAATAATTCGAAAATGGAAGACATACAAGACCACTGATAATCTCCCTCGATCTGGGGCTTAATGCAAGATCTCACCCTCACGGGCATGACCACCAAATATGTGCCATTGAACCCTCCTGGGAGCATCCCCGGAAACCGAGCGGGGAGTAAGTTGGGATAAAGCAGGCCAATCTAGCCGGTGTAAAGTACCACCTATACAATACTTTATAGGCATTTTCCAAAATTAACACATTGCGTGAGCACTTGGAAAGAGCTATGGTCATAATCTGCCAGTCCTCAGGGTCCAACTGTTTCCCCAATTCTTTCTCCCATTGAAGATGATGTGGCCTTAAAGGGGGGTCTCTTTGTGGATATCACGGCCGAGTATATCAGATATCAGGCGCGGGGAATGGGGCCTCGCTCTACATAGGCTCTCAAAGGTCAGAGTATAAGCGGTAGATTGAAATTTAATGAGGCTCTGGAGAAAGTGACGAAGTTGTAAATAACTGTAGTGCTCTCGCAAGGGGATACCATGGGAACTACGTAAAGCATCAAATGTCAAAATTATATTGGGCCTAAATAGTGAATGAACGTTATTGGAAAATATTTTATTACACATTTTAACATGGTTCATGTCTGTCATAATTACGACATTGCCCCCTTTTTCTGCTGGCTTCGTAACCATCCCCTCTCTGGTTCGAAGCAGTTGTAATGCTTGTTGGGCTGTTAAATTGTATTTCTCTTCTTCGTCCATGGACAGACACAGCTCCAAAAATCTTTGACTGTTGGGTATGTTCCGTCTATCAGGAGAGGATTAGGCAGAACATGTTAATATGCATACATGTTATTTTACAACAGAGTTGAAACAGCCCCGCCCAGGGGGCGGTCCCTCTGAACATATCCCTCCTCCCTGCAGCTAGCTGCCTCAGTTTTTTTTCTGCCTAGCAGAGGAGAGGATGTGGCTCCCTTCGGGCCCTGTATCCTGAAGAGATTTTTACTTTTGATTTCTTTTTGAGAATTCTTTGTGAATCTTCTATCAACTGCCGGCTGGACATGACAGGCAGGACTTTAGATCCTTGTAGTCCCCCCAGTCCGGCCATCGAGTGTGTTACCGTCTCCTCGCTACTGCGTGGTGTCTGTCACGACATACCCCATGGCTCCAGGGGTGGCCGGTGAGCTATATGCTCCAGGGTCCACATATGACCGTGCGGCTTGCGGTTTCAGTCAGTGGACCGGGCCGACAGCTACTCCGTACTGCTCGGTTGTAGGTCTGTCAGGATGGCACCAGCAGGTCCTCGTGGGGACTGGTAAGTACAGTTTCTCCTGCTTCGGTGGGATGGAACAGCTGGGCATTCCTACGGGGGTCGCTAGGGTCCTATAGCTCTTACCCCTCTCCCTCTGTCACCCCCTTTTCTTCTTCCTCTCCATTGCGGGGCTAGCTACGACAGGGGAATTACCTTTAGCTGGGCTCCGGGTCCTGGTGGGGGTGTCCGGGTCCGCTCTCTGTGTGGGGGTTGCTTTTTGTGGGAAACCTCTGTGCATGGCCTTCTCGTCCACCTCGCTTGCTGGGCGCCATTTATTGTAGCTCTGGCGCCATTCATTTGGGGCCTATGCATTGCATTGTTTTTCCCATTGGCAGACACTTTGCCGTGGTCGCGGCCATTTTCTTGTGGTCCGCGCGCTTTATTTCAGGCACCCTGTGGCCATTTTGGAGTGGGATTCGGCCTCTAGTGGAGGCTGGCTTCCTGTACAGCACGAACGGCGCGCTTTCTCCCTCACACAGATCCTCAGGCACACACAGTGTGCAGACGCAGAGCGGGCAGCGCCGCTGAAGCGGTCCCTGGGTAGGCGGTGAGTCCCCTGGGTGTCTCCTCTCTGTCTGTGCAGCAAGGAGGGTGGACGTGATTGTGTCAGCATTTGACTGGGTCCCTAAGGGCGGTCAGTGGGCAGTTATGGAGTCAGAAGCTGGTGTTTCCCCAGGCATTCCAGAGGCAGCCGCCAGTGCAACTGTGCCTGCTACTCCGCTGGATGCTTTGTCGGCAGTCCTGGAGTCATTTGTGGCCAGGGTAGAATCGGCGTGCTGGCGTAAAAGGGGTACTAAACGCTCCCTCCCCCCGCCATCACCGGGGGAATGTTCTGACTCAGACTCGGGCCTGGCTGCGGCTCAGGACCCCTGTTCTGGTGTGTCAGAGGATGCGGACCAGGACCTTCCCTGTGAGGACCCTTCGTCCGGGTCAGCTCAGGACAAAGCACTTGTGAGTGCACTTATCAATGCTGTGAGGGACACCCTCAAGCTGGGAAATGCAGCTGGAACTTCCACAGCAGAGTCTATCCCTTTTGGGTCGCATAAACCGACCCGTTCGGCTAAGGTTTTTCCTTATGTTGAATTTTTTGACAAGTTCATAGATAAGGAATGGCAACGGCCCCAGAGGCCTTTTGCGCTCTCTCAGCGCATGACGGTCCGTTATCCGTTTGAGGAAAGCCTTGTGAAAAAATGGGCTTCTCCTCCGGTGGTTGATCCCCCGGTCTCTCGGTTGAATAAAACAACTATTATTCCGGTGGAAGGGACCCCTGCTTTTAAGGACCCTACTGATGGGAGGTCTGAAGCGGTGACCCGCTCTGTTTGTCATGTTGGGGTCAGCATTGCGGCCTATTTTAGCAGCTACCTTAGTGTCCCAGGCACTTACGGAATGGGCAAAGATTTTGCACCAGACCGTGGAGGCGAATCAGCTTCCGCCGTAATGCGTGTTACTGGCCGAACAGTTAGTACAGGGACTCGTGTACGTCTGTGATGCAACCCTAGATGCAGACCCCCTGATATCCAGGGCCTCAGCATCTGCGGTGGTCTTGCGCCGCCTGCTGTGGCTGAAATGCTGGTCCGCTGACCAAGCTTCTAAAAAAAAACCTTGGCTGACTTGCCTTTAAAAGGGTGGGAGGCTTTTTGGTGCATCGCTGGACGACATCATTAAGGATGTCACTGGAGGTAAGAGCACGCTTCTCCCTCAGTCAACTAAAGGGAAGGGGCCGCGCCGTAGGCCAGGGCCATCTTTTCCCACACCAAAAAGTTTTTTTTCGTCCGTCAGCACCTGCCGGCAGACTCTCCCAAGCGGACAAAGGTTCGGCTGGGGGACAGAAGCGTCCCTGGGTGCGTAAACCCGCCAAACCAGCAGGCAAGCCTGCTACCGCATGAAGTTTTTCCCCCACCCGACTCCAGGATGGGGGGGATGGCTTCGCGGGTTTGCAACTCGGTGGACCTCCCTGCTCTCCGATCAGTGGGTCTGCGAGGTGGTCACCTCCAGGTACAAGATAGTTCCTTGTCCACCAAACATATTTTTTCCCTCAAACCTGTCCCCCCTTTCGGCTCGCCGGGCTGCCCTCCAGGGGGCGGTGTGAGACTTGTTGAGTGTGGGGTGATCGTACCCGTACTACCACAGGACAGGTTTGAGGGTTTTTATTCGAATCTGTTTGTGGTCCCAAAGAAGGACGGGGTTCGTCCTGTACTGGACCTCAAGGCCCTCAATGCTTTTGTAAAGGTCCAAAAGTTCCGGATGGAATCGATTAGTTCGGTTGTGGCTGCGCTCCATCCGGGGGATTTTCTGGCATCCTTGGATATCAAGGATGCATACTTACATGTCCCCATCTGCGTCAGGCATCAGAGGTTCCTGCGCTTTGCGATAGGCGAAGACCACTATCAATTTGTGGCTCTTCCCTGTGGCCTAGCATCGGCACCACGAGTTTTCACCAAGGTGATCGCCCCGATTCTAGCTTCGCTGAGACAGCGCGGCATTGCTATCTACCCACTCACCCAACCTGCTTTCTTGCCCGCAATTGGGGCGCCCATCCTAAGTGCGTGACCCCCTGTGAGCAGAGTTGCCTGTGGGGCGGACCCACTTTGGTGCGGGAGGCGGACGCTTTGGCGGCATGGACCTCTCTTGGGAGACTTGGGGAGACCATACGGAATCTAGCTTTTTAAATCTCTGGTTCAGCCATAGTATGTGGCAAGGAAGGTAAACAGGCAAGTTTCTCTAGAAATAGATATATGTATAGCTTTTCTTTTTTTTTTTTTTTTTTTCGGCTGTCTCTCCATTAACTGATATTGACTACTATGAAAGATATTTTGTATTAACCTTATGACTTGCTGTAACCAATGGGAGACGCTTAAAGTATGCTTTAATCCTAATATATTGTCTGTTGACATTCCATAGAATATTAGACCCCCTTGAGGAAGACCTTAATGGGTCGAAATGCATCGGGGCTCTTCTGTTCACCATATGCATTCAAGACGTATGATCTTATTATTCATCTTGTCCACCTTTGTACATGACTTGAACCGTCTTTGTATACACTATGTCTGGCTTTGTAAATACCGGAGCTCATAAATGTATGTACTAATTTTTAATCTACAAGGGCCAAGCGCATTTTCATCAAATAAAACTTTTTTACTAAGTAATGATTTCAATTATTTCTTGCTGTTAAAAAGTCCCATGGGAAACTTTTTCTCTCCATGTCCAGCATTCAAATCGGGATGCGCAGCCCTCTCACATATTCCATATGTGTCTAACCAAGCCAAGATTTTTCTTCTGGGTGGTTAAACACCCCTTTCCCATTGACACATGAGAGGTTTTTTATGAGCTGTGGTATATATTCTGGTTGAAATTAGATGTGATATGGAGGCTACATGGAAGCAATGCACAAGATATTGTGAAAAATCTAGTTAGTTAACCACACGATCTGGGATCTGTCTCGGGTAAAACTAGTTAGGGGTAATAGGGATCCCTTGGGTCGCCTCCCCCCTCTTATTCAGGGGGTAACATCCACATAGACGCATATATATATATATATATATATATATATATATATATATATATATATATACTAGCAAGATCTGATTGTTACCAATTACCTTCAGAGCATACAATAATTCTTCTAAGACATAAAAATAAAGATTTTACTTATCAAAAAGGGTTAAATTGTGTATACATTCGGTATATGACCCCGATTTCACCTCTTTCAGTTTCCCTAGAGAAATCAAATCCCAAGACAAAAATGCTTGTAAGATATTGACCCTTAATCTTTTCTTTCCATCTATCCCTAATCTTTCCTATTTCCATACCATTACCTTTTTAAGGCACAGCGCTTTATACTCTAAGTTATAATTATGATGTAATAACAACTAGATGAAATGGCTGCTACAATGATGTACCCTAATAACCTGTATAATAACGCATGACAACCTGCATTTCTATATTGAATTATATGCTCTGATTCCCTTCTTCTCCTCATTTCTTTCCCATGACCATGGGTCAATCCGATCCGCCGGGCCCATGTCCCCCTGCTCTCTGTGGGTATCCTGTCATGCACGCGATCTGCTCTCCGGCACTGGGGGAGGGATGCGATCTGCATCCCTTCCAAACAGCGCTAACAGTGGATGCTTGCACCACTAGATGGCGCTTTTCCAGTGCCGTGCCATCCCATGTTCACCGCCGGGCACCCACGGGAGGTGCGTCGCGCATGCGCGAGGATGGATGGCGCCATCCAGGTGCCGTCGCGGTCCCGCACATGCGCGCCTGGCCTTCGGGGATGCCATGGGTTTCATTCAGCGGTGACGGCTGCGCCGGGACTTTGTCCACTGGAATGACAAGGGGGCCACTCACAGGGAACCCCAAGCGGACGGCAGGGGGGAGAAGCATAGCACCTGCTTACTATCAGGGAGGATCTGCAAATCAGCAGACAGGTAGGATGGGTATTTAAATCCCACACCACAATGGGAAGTGTCTGATGACCTCCTGTGAAGCACACCACACCCGACTTCTGATTTCCTGAGAGGTAAGCATGCAGCCGGCAGGCTATTGCTCTAAGCTAGTTTACATGCCGCATTTTTTGGAACCCGCGGGCCGGACGACGTTGCGACGTCATTTCCGGCGGAGGGCGGATGCTTCCCCTTTAACCCATGACTTCCGGTTCCGGGTCGCGGCGCTGATAGGGGCCCAGGCAGAAGCTGGAGAGAGTCCAAATCGCGCACAGGCAGCGTGGGACTCAGCGGAGGCAGCCACCTGCAGTCAGCATGTCAGAAGCAGAGGCTCAAGCGGCACACACTGACACCACCTCCAGCCTTCCTAAGGTAAGAGTACCCTGGGGTGGGTTCCTCTCTACCTAGGAATACCCCTCCATGCATGGTTCCTGTCCATGGGGGGGTAATCCCCCTGGGTGGTCAGGTGGGGGAGGCACTGGTTCCTTACTTGATAGAAGGTTCAGCGCACTCCGGGGGTTGTACCTGTTGTCAAAATTTTTACTACATTTTTTTGTATGGTTTTGTTGTCTTCCTGTATTTTAGAAGGCTACAGAGAAATCAAGATCAACCCATACCTCTTAAAAGAAGTGTGCCTCCTGTAGGGACACGCTAGGGGAGGAATGGGGGAAGGTCCTATGTAAAAGTTGCATTGACACCCTGGTGAAAGAAAGGGATTCAGAGCAGGAGTCTGGACTGGCAGCTTCTGTGAAGGAGCTCTCGTCCACCTTTTCGTCTTTCAAGAGTCTATTTGAAAGATTTCAACTCCCCTCTGTTCACACTTCCCAGGATACAACCCCACCCCCCACCGGCTCAGGGTTCTGTACCGGCTAATCCTGCCACTGTTTCAAGGGCAGAGGAGGTTTCAGGCCCTTCCGGTGTACAACAGGCACATCCAGATAGTGTCACCTCTGAGTCTCAAGAGGACTCAGACGGAGAAGCCCAGGACGGGGAGTCCAGGAAAACCTCCAGGTATAAGATGTCCCTGGATGAGGTAGAGGACCTCTTGGGGGCAATTTATACCGCCCTCGGTATACAGACCGATAAAAAACCCTTGACCCTCCATGATGAGATGTATAAGGGTCTGGGTGAACAGAAGAAAAAAGTCTTCCCTGTACACAAAGTACTAATTGACACTGTCAAAAGGGAATCGCAGGACCCCCAGAGGAAGCCCTTCTTTTCTACATCTCTAAAAAGAAGGTTTCCTTTCTCGGATGACCCAACGTCCATTTGGAATAAAAAAAACAAATTAGACGCCGCCTTCTCCCAGGTCTCTAGGAACATGGACCTAGCGTTCGAGGACATGGGAGCCTTGGCGGACGTCATGGACAAAAGGATAGACTCCCTACTAAAGAAAACATGGGACTCTACTATGGGTAATCTAAAGCCTGAGATGGCCGTGACAGTTGTGGCCCGCAGCTTGGAACATTGGCTCCTTAAAATCCAGGAGCACATTGAGGCTGGGACGGCTAAAGAAACAATTCTAGCTTCCTTTCCGACTATCCTGCAAGGAATTGCTTATATAGCGGACGCCTCTGCGGAATCAGTCCGCATGTCAGCCAGGTCGGCAGCCCTGGCCAATTCTGGCAGAAGAGCCCTCTGGCTGAAGACTTGGCCAGGTGACAGTGCCTCCAAGGCTAAGCTGTGTGGGATACCCCTAACGGGAGACCTACTTTTCGGCCCCCGTCTCGATTCTGTTCTGGACCGGACGGCAGATAAAAATAAGTCCTTTCGCCCTAAGCGTAAGGCCCCAGTATTATCAAAAAAAGGGTTTCGTCCGCAGGGTCAGAAGGGGGCTCCCAGGTCTGAAAGACAGAGAAAGACTTGGACCTCTAGAGGCAGAGGTGGAGCGATTTTTCGCCCTCCTCAACAGCCCGGGAAAAACCCCATACTCTCTAGTCAGGTTGGGAGGAAGACTGGGGATCTTCCTCCCACTGTGGGAGACAATTTCCCCCAACCAATTTATTCTGGGGATCATAAGAAGGGGGTACCATTTAGAGTTTGCAAGACCCCCCCCCCAGAGATATTGTGTCACATCTCTTCCCAAGTGCAGGGAGAAATCCCAAGCCTTGTTGGGAGCTCTGGAAAATCTGGAAAGTCAGAATGTAATACGCAGAGTTCCAGAAGCAGAGGAGGGAAGGGGATTCTATTCTCACATTTTTGTGGTAAAGAAAGGTTCCGGAGGGTTCAGACTAATTCTGAATCTAAAGCCCCTGAACAGATCAATTGTGTACAAACGGTTCCGGATGGAGTCGATTTTTTTCTGTCAGGGCCCTCCTCCCCCCCCCCGATTGCTTCATGGTGTCCCTGGACCTCAGGGACGCATACCTGCACATCCCAATTGCAGAGAACTCTCAACGTTTTCTACGTCTAGCAGTCAGCCTAGATGGAACAATAGTACACCTACAGTTCCAAGCTCTGCCATTCGGGCTATCCTCATCGCCCCGCATTTTCACCAAGGTTCTGCCGGAACTGTTGGCGTTTCTGAGACTTCAGGGAGTATCCATCATAGCCTACCTGGACGATCTGCTTCTGTTCGCAGCATCCCCAGAACAGCTATCCAGAGATCTGGAAAGGACAAAGTGTGTTCTTACGGACCTAGGGTGGCTTCTAAATTTAGAGAAGTCCAGCCTAGTCCCATCACAGAGGATAACGTACCTAGGGTACACTTTGGATTCAACTCTTTTGAGAGTATTCCTCCCAATGGAAAAGATCCTAAAGTTAGACAGGGCAGTGACGTCCCTTCAGAGCAACCTCCAAGTGACAATAAGATATCTGATGTCGACATTGGGTCTGTTGACATCTACCCTCCCAGCAGTCCAATGGGCAGGACTGCACTTTCGCCCACTACAGGGCTTCGTTTTGAAGATCTGGGACCACAGTCTAGAAGCTCTAGACGACCTGGTTCAGGTACCTGCTCAGGTAAAGAGATCCCTCTGGTGGTGGAGGAGGGTTTCAAACCTGTCGTAGGAGCGTCTGTGGTTTATCCCGGTATCTCGGGTGGTAACCACGGACGCAAGTGGCAGAGGCTGGGGGGGGGCACACCTGGGATCCCTTCCGGCACAAGGCACCTGGGAGTTAGAGGAACCAAACAGGTCGTCCAACTGGAAGGAGCTGAGAGCAGTGGGTCTAGCTCTCAAGTTTTTCCAGGAACAACTCCGGGGTCACCACACAGGTGAGGTCAGACAACTCTTCGGCCGTAGCCTATTTGAACAAGCAGGGCGGCACAAAGAGCGGAGTTTTGTCAGCCTTAGCAGCAGACATTCTGGGCTGGGCCGAAATCAACACACTCTCACTCTCAGCAATCTTCCTGAGAGGCGAGAGCAACGTCATAGCAGACTTCCTCAGTCGGAAACAACTGAGGGAGAGCGAATGGGTCCTCAATCAGGAGGTTTTCCTGCTCTTAACCAGGAGGTGGGGCCCACCAGTGGTGGACCTCTTCGCGTCAAGAAGAAACGCGAAAGCCCCCTGTTTCTTCTCTCTAAACAGGGGAGAGGGAGAGTTGAGAGTGGACGTATTAACCCAAAGTTGGGAATTCAGAATGTGTTATGCATTCCCACCACTGGTTCTGTTGCCCGCTGTTCTAAGGAAGTTTCAGGTAGAAAACACTTCCCTGATTCTAGCGACACCACATTGGCCCAAGAGAGCATGGTTCTCAGTTCTCAAACAGTTGGCTGTAGAACCCCCCTTCTTCCTTCCACCTCGAGAGGATCTCCTCTCACAGGGTCCAGTCCTTTGCCCCCAGGTACACAGATGGAGGCTAGCGGCTTGGCTACTGAGGAGGGCATGTTTAAAAGCCAAGGGCTTTTCAGAAAAGCTAGTTACCACCCTCCTTAATAGTAGGAAAAAGGAGACTCGCCAGATCTATAGAAGAGTCTGGCTCCGCTTTAACAAGTGGTGTGCGGACTGTTCCTGTTCGGTCCATAATTCCACGTCCATCCTGGAATTCCTTCAATGTGGGGCAGATAAGGGACTTTCCATAGCTACCCTTAAAAGTCAGATTTCAGCACTCAGTGCTTACTTAGAGAAACCTCTGGTCTCCGATCCCTGGGTTGTCAGGTTTTTCAGAGCCCTATCAAGACTGAGACCAGCTCAGAATCCACCATTTCCCAGTTGGGACCTGTCTCTGGTCTTGCAGACCCTTACGGGCGCTCCCTTCGAACCCTTAGAGGAGTGTCTACTAAGGGATCTAACTTTAAAAGCAGCATTTTTGATTGCAGTGACCACTGCTAGGAGGGTCAGTGAGTTAGAAGCTCTATCCATTAGACCCCCCTTTTTGTATTATTTTTCCAGATCGGGTCGTTTTAAAGACCGATCCGGCATTTTTGCCCAAGGTTACTTCAAAATTCCACAGGAGTCAGGAAGTAATCTTGCCTTCTTTTTGTCCAAACCCCTCAGGTGAAGGGGAGTTGAAATTTCACACCTTGGATGTCAGGAGATGCATCCTGCACTATCTGGAACAGACAAGAGTCTTTAGGAAGTCGGACTCTCTGTTTATTTTATTTTATGGGACCAGAAAGGGTTACAAGGCATCTCGACGCACTATTGCCAGATGGCTCAGAACAGCCATAGAACAGGCATATTCCTTAGCGGGTAAAGAGGTCCCTACAGGAATAAAGGCACACTCCACCAGAGCTCTGGCAGCCTCTCAGGCAGAAAAGGCTGGAGCAACGCCAGAACAAATATGCAAGGCAGCAACTTGGTCCAGCTACGCTACCTTTGTTAAGCATTACAGAGTGGATCTGGTGTCGGCAGGTGAGCAAGCCTTTGGGCGAAAGGTTTTGCAAGCTGTAGTCCCACCCTAGTTGGTAAGTGCTCGTCTATCCTCTCATTGTGGCTGTCCTGAAAGACGAATAGGGAAAATTAGAGTTACGCTTACCGGTAACGTCTTTTCCAGTAGTCTTTCAGGACAGCCCTAGTACCCACCCTAAAATTGGGGGGTCTCACTAAAGACCGGAACGCAGCATGATAAAGATAATAATAGTATGCTATTAATGTGTTCTTGTGTCTCCCCAGCTGTCCGGAGGTGATCTCAGAAAAACTAAAGGCCGGCAGGGGAAGTGAGAATTTATGTATGCTGGCGCAGTGTTTCCTGTGGAAAGGGAGGAGCCTAGGTCTCTCATTGTGGCTGTCCTGAAAGACTACTGGAAAAGACGTTACCGGTAAGCGTAACTCTAATTTTTAATACCCCAAAAAACCCAATACCTTTACTTGATTTTTTAACTGTTATAATATACCATTCCTTTTAAAGGGTCCCCAACCTTAATGTTTCTATCAAGACTTATAGACTCACAGGTTCTGTGACGTGAGTATAGGTTTTTTATACTTATTATACTTATTATTTTAATAAACAAATATAAGTAATTTAGACCCACTCTACAATTTACACTCTCTTATCACATCACTTGAATAAGCCACCAGCTTTTTCATCCTTCGCAATCACAATTTTTTAGTAATATAAACTTTCTCATTAATTGTCACCTATAGGTCACCAATGCCCCACTTTGCACTCTTATTTTATTTCCCATCACTTCACTCACACATACTGTATATTACTCTTTATTTAATTCTTTATATAATAATCATTTATTAAAATTTCTTAAATAAAACATTACTTTAACATAAATACAATGACAAACATTTGCCAGCATCTGTTATTTTATCGATACTGGTGTCTTGGGGCATACCTTTGACATAATAGTAAATAATAATAGGACAGCCCCAGCAACGCATGCAAGGATCATATACACCTCTCAAGTGTATCAGTTAAGAGCTCTAGCCTCACCTGTTTGAAGCTAATATAAACTAATAAAAAGTGCAACATATATGCAACATTGAAATTCATTATTATTACAAATTCTAGGTGCTCGGCACAGGGTACACAGCTACCCACTCACCCAACCAGCTTTCTTGCCCCGCAATTGGGGCGCCCATCCTAAGTGCGTGACCCCCTGTGAGCAGAGTTGCCTGTGGGGCGGACCCACTTTGGAGAGGGAGGTGGACGCTTTGGCGGCATGGACCTCTCTTGGGAGACTTGGGGAGACCATACGGAATCTAGCTTTTTAAATCTCCGGTTCAGCCATACTATGTGGCAAGGAAGGTAAACAGGCAAATTTCTCTAGAAATAGATATATGTATAGCATTTCTTTTTCTTTTTTTTTTTTCGGCTGTCTCTCCATTAACTGATATTGACTACTATGAAAGATATTTTGTATTAACCTTATGACTTGCTGTAACCAATGGGAGACGCTTAAAGTATGCTTTAATCCTAATATATTGTTTTTTGACATTCCATAGAATATTAGACCCCCTTGAGGAAGACCTTAATGGGTCGAAATGCATCGGGTCTCTCTTCTGTTCACCATATGCATTCAAGACGTATGATCTTATTATTCATCTTGTCCACCTTTGTACATGACTTGAACCGTCTTTGTATACACTATGTCTGGCTTTGTAAATACCGGAGCTCATAAATTTATGTACTACTTTTTAATCTACAAGGGCCAAGCGCATTTTCATCAAATAAAACTTTTTTACTAAATAATGATTTCAATTATTTCTTGCTGCTAAAAAGTCCCACGGGAAACTTTTTCTCTCCATGTCCAGCATTCAAATCGGGATGCTCAGCCCTCTCACATATTCCATATGTGTCTAACCAAGCCAAGGCATTGCTATCGTAGGCTACCTGGACGACCTTCTTCTGAGAGCTGCTTCAAGCTCAGAATTAGAGGACGTGTCTATAGTCAGTCAGACCCTCCGGGAGTTCGGGTGGATACTGAACCTCCAGAACTCGGTGTTAGTGCCGACCCAGCGTCTAGAGTACCTGGGGCTGATTCTGGACTCCTCAGAGGCCAGAGTCTTTCTTCCCTCAGAGAAGCTGCAGACACTCCAGGTGGCAGTCAGGCTGTTGACATCCCGCAAGTAGTCGTCTCTTAGTTTCTGCATGTGAGTTCTGGGTCTCATGGTGGCCTCCTTCGAGGCAGTACCGTATGCACAATTCCAAATGGAACAAATCTCTGTTGTCTTCGAGCCAGGAAGTCCTTCCTCCCTTTTCTTTGGACGGTGATCACGACGGACGCCAGCCTGACCGGTTGGGGGGAGTCTGGGTGGTTCAAGCGGCCCAGGGCCGCTGGTCCCCGACCGAATCCCAACTGTTGATCAATGTTCTGGAACTCTGGGCGATCAGGCTGTGCCTCGCTAAGTGGTCTCAGAGGCGTCCGGTCAGGATTCAGTCCGACAACGCCACGGCGGTGGAATATGTCAACCATCAAGGAGGAACAAGAAGTGCAGCTGCAGCATCGGAAGTCGCTCACATCCTACGGTGGGCTGAAAGGAGCGTGCCAGCCCTATCGGCTGTTTACATTCCGGGCGTGGAAAACTGGCAGGCGGACTATCTGAGTCGCCAGAGGCTGGACCACGGGAAATAGTCGTTACATCCGGAGGTTTTTCAACTCCTTTTTCAGAGATGGGGAACGCCAGACGTGTATCTCCTGGCCTCTCGGCTCAATCGCAAGGTGTCGAGGTTTGTGGCTAGGTCCAGAGATCCTTGGGCAGGCGCGTCACACGCGTTGGTGGCTCCGTGGGGTCGGTATTAGCTGATTTATGCCTTTCCCCCACTGAAGTTGGTCCCACGTCTACTCCGCAGGGTAGAGTGCGAAGGAATTCTAGTGATCCTAATTGGCCCAGGCGGCCCTGGTACGCCGATCTCTTGCGCCTGGTGGTGGATGTGCCCTGGCGGCTACCACTGAGGGAGGACCTTCTATCGCAAGGTCCCATTCTTCATCCTGCTTTACAGTCGATGGCTTTAACGGCGTGGCTATTGAAAGCCAGGTGTTGAGGGACCAAGGACTGTCGGATTCGGTCGTTTAAACTATGTTGAGGGCTCGGAAATCTTCTCGGAAGATCTACCATCGCACATGGAGAGCCTACATCTCTGTTTGAGGAGATGGCATGGCGTCAATGGACTTATTCGAATTCTAGGATCCTGCTGTTTTTGCAGCGCGGTGTGGATCAGAAACTGTCACTAAGCACCATTAAGGGGCAGATTTCAGCCTTGGCTGTTTTTTTTCAGCGACCCCTGGCGTCTCATTCGCTAGTGAGTACATTTGTGCAAGGGGTCCAAAATGTGGCTCCTCCGGTGCGACCTCCTCTACCTCCGTGGGATTTGAATCTGGTGCTCTCGGCCCTCCAGAAACCTCCTTTTGAGGACATTAAGGAAATTCCTCCTTTGACACTTTCTCAGAAGGTGGCCTTCCTAGTAGCCATTACATCGGTCCGGAGGGTTTCTGAATTGGCGGCTTTGTCTTGCAAGTCCTCATATTTGGTCTTGCATAAGGATAAAGCGGTGCTACGCCCGCGGCCTTCCTTTCTTCCTAAGGTGATTTCGGCCTTTCACCTAAATGAGGACATTGTTCTTCCATCCTTGTGTCCGCGGCCATCTCATGCCAGGGAGGTTGCGTTGCATTCCCTGGACGTGGCTCGTGCCCTGTGGGTGTACCTGTCTGTTACGGCTTTGTTTCGAAGGTCTGACTCACTGTTTGTGTTGGTTTCTGGTCCGCAGAAGGGCATGTCGGTCTCGTCGTCCACCATTTCTCGGTGGATCAGGCAGATTGTCATTCAGGCCTATGCCCTCAAAGGGCGGGCGCCTCCTTTTCCCGTTACGGCGCATTCGACCAGGGCTATTGGTGCCTCTTGGGCTTTCCGACATCAAGCATCTGTCTCACAAGTGTGTAAGGCGGCGACCTGGTCGTCCGTGCACACTTTTTCAAAGTTTTACAAGGTTGATGTGAGTGCATCTTCGGATGCTAGCTTCAGCCGCAAAGTTTTGCAGGCGGCTGTTTGAAGTTGCAACTCCTCTGTTGAGGAGCTCTGTTTGTTTGGGGTGAAACCAGTTTCTTTTTTGATTGCTGTGCCCACCCCTCGTTTTTTTTTACACTGCTTTGGGACTGTAACGACTCCCCAAATATGAAAGGGGTTAAACGCCGTTTAAAGATATTCCCTCTCCTGGACACAAATTCACTGCCGATCCTCCACAGTCAGACGACCACTTCCCATAGGAATTAATCCTTCCAAAAGAACGAGACGCACTCTGTATCTTTCCAAAATGAACTGACTCTTTTATTGCAAAACATTACAACTTTTATATCCACAGAGAGAAGCTTCTGACCCTCCTCTCATCATACACCTCTGACCAGACCCAATTTACATGAGCCAATTAACTACAGTGAATGGCTCAGACACATGCCCTTTCTGTCTCCCAATCCGCATTATCAAAAGACTTCACACAATGAAAGGATCATTCGCATTGTCATGGATATGCAGTAGTGTTTGTCTGCCATCTTACCTTCCTCCTCATGTGTTCATCTAGAGGCCAGACCTCCTTCACCTGGCTTCCTTTATAATCTCCTCCCAGCCTGACTCCACCCCAGGCCCTATCACTGAACACTATATTGACCTGTGCACTGCGGGCCTGCTTTGCTGGTCGGCGTGTTTGTTAGGCATTGTGTGTTTGGGTTCCTGCCTGCCGTGTGCTACGTCTGTCTCTCTGTTACGTTATTGGCTTGTCCCCGACCATCCCTGTCTGCTCGTGACCCTTGACCTTCGGCTCGTTCTTCGTTATCCTTGTCTGCTTGTGGCCCCTGACCTTCGGCTTGTTATTCGGTTCTCTCTATCGTGTGCTGCTGCTTCCCCTTATCCTACGGGGCGTGAGCTAGGAAACTCCAGGGGCCGCGACCTGGTCCCAGCCTGCAGCGTAACATCCTCACCACTAGAGGCCCTGGAGAAGACCAGCTGGGTCTTAGACTCCGCGCCCTGGGGAATCTTGGCTCTCGCTTCCGTTGGGATCCCGGTTGTGCTCCTCTGGTCCCGCTTTCCACAACCACCCAGTTTCCTATCCACAGAAGCCAGCCATAGGGTTCACTACCTCGCGGTGCACTCCTGTCCCCCTACGGTGTGCATCTGTCACCTGGCCACAGGTGACCCTGACACGCATTACATAAGCAGACAGGTAACACCTCAACATCTCTTCAATTAACCTGTCTGTCTGCTAGTTCCACAACCTATAATTACAGGCTTAACTCCCACAAGCCACAATAGACAATAGCATGAAATCACACACCATCACAGCAAGTATTACATAAACAGCCCACACACAGTATATACCCAATATGTATACAATATATATACAGCTTTGAATCTGATTAGCACAGATCATTGTGGGGTTTTCCTTCACGCTGTGCCCCTAATAGGGACACAGGGTGGTTTACACATAAGAGGCATTGGGGAAGCTGAAGCAAGGGTATCTCATACTTTCTAAGGAATTCTGGGTTCCCCGGGCCTTCCCGTTTACAGGGACGTCCCAACAGTCAAAGATTTATGGAGCTGTGTCCGTCCATGGACGAAGAAGAGAAAATAGGATGTTTTTACTCACTGTAAAATCCTTTTCTCGATTCGTCCATGGACGGACACAGCTCCCACCCCTCCTTTTTGTTTTTTTTTAGTTTGTACTGCTTATTACGAACTGAGGCTGCTAGCTGCAGGGAGGAGGGATATGTTCAGAGGGACCGCCCCCTGGGCGGGGCTGTTTAAACTCTGTTGTAAAATAACATGTATGCATATTAACATGTTCTGCCTAGTCCTCTCCTGATAGACGGAACCCAACAGTCAAAGATTTATGGAGCTGTGTCCGTCCGTGGACGAATCGAGAAAAGGATTTTACGGTGACTAAAAAAATTCTATTTTTCTAAATTTGGGAACTATTTTCTCAACTTCTTTTTTGACACTATCCGTAAAGAGTTTAAACCTTGGATTCTGTGTGCTTGGAAATTTACAAGATTTGTTTTTATATTCTTGTGATTTATGCTCCGGGAGATGGGCAATGCCAACTGGGTCATCTGTGGCACTGTCCATATCCCAGAACATATTCTGTGGATTATCCCATACACCACCTTCCGCCTCCAAAAGTGTTGGATCTCTCAATGCTCTATATTCAGCTCTAGATGTTGTATCTCATCACCCTCTTTCTGCTTGGACTCATGAAACATAGCTTTAAAATTGAGTTTACGTGCAAATAATTGTATATCCTTGATCACATCAAAATGATCTAGGTTGGCCGATAGGCAGAAGTTCAAACCCAGTTTGAGAATAGAGAATTCCTCTTCAGTGAATTTGAAGGGAGTTGGATTGATAATGTCAAAAGTGGATAGTGGGGCTTGTTCTATACCAGTCGACTCAGTCATGTGATATGGCATCTATTTGTGTATCAAGGGAATTTTCTAGTTGAGTCTGAAGAGGAATCCAATACAGAGAGCTCCCCGTTGATCTCATCGGCCACACTAAGAATATTGTACGCCTCCTCAGCTTTTTTTGGCATGGTGGTGATGAGCCTACACAGATGTGTGCTGATTAGCCTGCACTGATGAGCCTGCACAGATGGGTGCTGATAAACCTGCCCTGATGAGCACTGATGAGGCAGAACAGATGTGCACCAATAAGCAGCACTAATTAACTACACTGATGGGCGCTGATGAGGTTCCACTGATGAGGCAGCACTGATATGCAGCACTGTACGACACTGATGGCAATGTGACACAGATGGCACTCATGGAACTGACTCTGTTGGCACTGGCAGCACTGATATGCGGCACTTATGGCACTGTGACACTGGCAGCACTGATATGCGGCACTGTGTGACACTGATGGCACTGACAGCACTGATATGCGGCACTGCGTTACACTGATTGCACTGTGACACTGATGGCACTATGGACACTGCGACACTGCTAACACTATGGTAATGTGACACTGATGACAATGAGACACTTTTGACACGGTGACACTGATGGCACTGTGGGCACTGATGACAAGGTGACACTGATGGCACCTATGACACTGTGGTACTGATGGCACTGATGATACTGATTGCACTGATGATACTGACGGCACTGATGATACTGACGGCACTGATGACACCGTTATACTGATGGCACTTATGACACTGTAGCACTGTGACACTGAGGGCACTGTTTGGGCACTATATTTGCAAGGTAACTGAAAATCACTCACTCTGGAGCACAGAAGCTCTCCCTCCTCACACACAGTCTCTGTGTGAGAAGGGAGAGCCGTCAATGAGAGATGATCTCATATGTTTACATTTGAGATTATCTCTCACTGGACACGCCGTTCACATGGTAAATGACCGCTGTAATTGGCCATTTACCACGATCTGTAATTGGCTGTGTCCAAGAGACCCGGTCATCACATATTTTTCCCCGATGTGCGCCCGTGGGGAGCGTGTTTCCGAGAGGACCCACATGGGTGCCCTTCTGGCAATTAAGGCCCGCGCTGTAGCCGACTTTCGGCTATAGTGCAGGCGAGAGGTGGTTAATATAAATAAAATAAAGAATTAAAAGACCATATTAACCACTTAACGACCCCTTCACGCCGATATACGTTGGCAGAATGGCACGGCTGGGCACAAGCACGTACCTGTACGTTCTCTTTAAGAGCCCAGCCGTGAGGTCGCGAGCACTCCGCCGGCGGCGCGCTCGCGACCTGGTCCTGTGCTTCGTGACCACGGGACCCGCGGACCCGATCGCCGACAGTGTCCCGCGATCGGGTCACAGAGCTGAAGAACGGGGAGAGGTAAGTGTAAACAAACCTTTATCCGTTCTTCCTAGTGTGACTACCACTGATCGTCTGTTCCCTGTCATAGGGAACGACAATCAGTAACGTCACACGGCAAACCACCCCACCTAACAGTAGTAAGCACTCCCTAGAAAACACTTAACCCCTTCAGCGCCCCCTACAGGTTAACCCCTTCACTGCCTGTGTCATTTTCACAGTAATCGGTGCATTTTTATAGCACTTTTCGCTGTAAATATGACAATGGCCCCAAAATGGTGTCAAAAGTGTCCGATGTGTCCGCCATAATGTTGCAGTCACGAAAAAAAAAATCACTGATCGCCGCCATTACTAGTAAAAAAAAAAAAAATTATAAAAATGCCATAAAACTACCCCCTATTTTGTAAACGCTATAACTTTTGCGCAAACCAATCAATAAACGCAGTTTGCGATTTTTTTTTTTTTTTTAACAAAAATATGTAGAAGAATATGTATCGGCCTAAACTGAGGGAAAAAAGTTTTTTTTTATATATTTTCAGGGGATATTTATTATAGCAAAAAGTAAAAAATATAGCATTTTTTTCAAAATTGTCGCTCCATTTTTGTTTATAGCGCAAAAAATAAAAACCGCAGAGGTGATCACCGCAGAGGTGATCAAATACCCCCAAAGGAAAGCTCTATTTGTGGGAAAAAAAGTCACAATTGTCAGTTAAAGCAACGCAGTGCCGAATCGCAAAAAGGGGCCTGGTCTTTATGCTGCATATTGGTCCGAGGCTTAAGTGGTTAATGACCATCATGCCAATGGAAAGTATTCAGACCCCCTTAAATTTTTCACTCTGTTATATTGCAGCCATTTGCTAAAATCATTTAAGTTCATTTTTTTCCTCATTAATGTACACACTTTTTCTTTTTTAATAAATCTGAAAAAATTTCAACAATTCTGTGTTTTTCTGTCAATATGGAGTGCTGTGTGTACATTAGTGAGGAAAAAAATTACTTAAATGATTTTAGCAAATGGCTGCAATATAACAGAGTGAAAAATTTAAGGGGGTCTGAATACTTTTCATACCCACTGTATAATCAAAATTAAAAATAATAATGAATAAATAAAAAAAATATATAAAAAAAGGCATTATATGGAATTATTCATGGGATAGATAAAAACAGCTAGGAAATATAACACCTCGGTTCCTAGGTACATTTACCAAATAAATATATATCTCTCTCTCTAAAATATAAGTACCGTATATATTCGAGTATAAGCCGAGATTTTCAGCCCTTTATTTTGGGCTGAAAGTCCCCCCCTCGGCTTATACTCGAGTCAGCGAAATTTTTACATTGGAAATAGTACCTGTAAAGAAGTTGCGGCTGCAGCGTCCATCGTTCAAATTCCACGGTCTCTTCCTGTTCTTTCCGTGATAGGCGATTCTCATCAGACACTCTCCGCCTATCACGAACGTTCTCTCATCCTCAGTTTCCCAGCAGACGTCTGTGATTGGCGGAACACCCAACACAGTGTCTGCTGGGAAACTGAGGATGAGAGAATGATCGTGATAGGCGGAGAGTGTCTGATGAGAATCGCCTATCACGGAAAGAACAGGAAGAGACCGCGGAATTTGAACGATGGACGCCGCAGCCGCAACTTCTTTACAGGTACTATTTACAATGTAAAATTATAGGATAGGAAACAGTGAGGATAGGAAACAGTGAGGATAGGAAACAGTGAGGCATTGTTGACCCTCGGCTTATACTCAAGTCAGTAAGTTTTCCCAGTTTTTTGTGGCAACATTAGGTACCTCGGCTTATACTCGAGTATATACGGTAATATACCAATAACAATTAATAACATTTAAAGAATCTGCTGTAATTATGCAAGCAGACTCAAAAGGACGCAGAAAATGTGTGCAATAATGTAAACGCACACATGCCGGCTAACTAAAATATACATTATTTATAGGTACATGAGATCTGCCATGAGTGTAGCTAGGCATGCAGTCTTACTCACACGAGCGTACAAGAACGTGTAAGCAAGTGTATGTACATGCACCGCTTTAAGCATCTATATAAGTTGATGTTTTTTTCTAGTGCCATATCATAAGAGACCTGGAATATGTGGAAAAGAAATCTATGTTCATGAGAAATGGATAAATGTATTGGTAAACCGGAGGGGTACATTAATAGCTTATGAAGGTAACCTGGAGTATAAATGAGAAATGCATTTGCTGAGAGGAAATAGGAAAAAAACAAATATATATTAAAATATTCAGACAATTAAGCTTGTAATACAGGAGAATGAAATTAATCAATATCAGATGATGGTGTTAATTTTAATTTCCTTGTGCAAGCCCTTGGTTGCCGACGTGTCCAAGGTAAAGATCCGGTATGTTTCCTGTTGACAGTCGTGGAAAACGTTCTGCCACCGAAATGGTGTCCGATATGGACTCCAGAACCCATACCCTAAGGTATTTGGAGGATTTCCTATGGTATTCAGAAAAGTGACGTGACGCACTGTACTTGGGGTTACCCACCTCCACAGATCTACGATGCTCTCCAAACCTTTTACGTAGTGTTCGGGTTGGTGTGACCCACGTACAGCATACCACAAGGGCAGAATAAGCAATAAATTACATACATGGAGAAAATTGTGGAAAGCATTAAACTGGTGGGTTCTCCCATTTGCAGCAAAAGACCTCTGTCCGTGTGTTGTACATACATGTGCACAAGGCGAAGAGGTTTTTTACAGCGAAGCTTGCCAATTAATGGGATAAGACAAAGTTGACTCCCTCTCGTAGATTGTACAGGTTTCATTTTGCTCAGAGCAGGCTTCCTATAGGCGGATTGAGTGGCAGTGGAAATGGATTGTTTAAGATGGGGGGGATACTGCTGCAGTATGGACCAATGTTTTCTTAAAAACATTTTCCATAGCCCTGTGCTTGTTATGGTACTGGGTAATAAAACAAACTCCCTGTTTGTCCTGGGTCCGTGGTTTAGGAACCGGTATATTCTGAGTATGATAGGTCTGGAAAGCCTGGTCAATGAGATCCAGAGGGTACCCCTTGTCCAAGAATTTTTGTTTACGGGATACACTATGGAATTACTACATCTCGATTTCCCCATTTTAGCTAACAATTACAGCAAACATACGGCCAGGAACTCCTTTTTACACTTCACCAGTTGTCATCACCCAAGGTGGGTGAAACATGTCTCAAAAAGCCAATTTTGTCGAATTGCGACATAATTGCACCAGACTGAAAAGCTACGAATTCCACGGGACACCCACAAAAAAAGGGATTTTTATAACAGCTTACCTGTAAAATCCTTTTCTTGGAGTACATCACGGGACACAGAGCGACTTAGTCATTACTAATGGGTTATATAGATTACCTTCAGGTGTTGGCACTGGCCAATTCCAAACCGGAAGTACCCTCCCCTATATAAGCCCCTCCCACCCGGGAGCACCTCAGTTTTGTAGCCAAGCAATAAGTGTCCCAAAAAGAGGGGTGGGAGCTCTGTGTCCCGTGATGTACTCCAAGAAAAGGATTTTACAGGTAAGCTGTTATAAAAATCCCTTTTTCTTTTTCGTACATCACGGGACACAGAGCGACTTAGTCATTACTAATGGGACGTCCCAAAGCAATGCCAAATGAGGGGAGGGATACATAAGCTGGGCGCCATCAGGCATGAGGATCTTTTGCGGCCTGCAACACACTGCGCCCAAAGGCGACATCCTCCTGACTTCTAACGTCTACCTGGTAGAACCTAGTAAACGTGTGTACCGAAGACCATGTTGCGGCCTTACATACTTGAGCCAGGGAGGCCTGGTGATGCACTGCCCATGAAGTTCCAACTGCTCTTGTGGAGTGCACCCTAACTTTGAACGGAGGCGGTCTCTTTCTCAAGCCATAGGCTTGTATTATGACCTGTCGAATCCACTTGGCTAAAGTAGATTTTGATGCTGCCTGACCCTTTCTGGGGCCTTCCGGAAGAACAAATAAAGAATCCGTTCTGCGAATCTGAGCAGTGGCTTTTAGATAAGCTTTAACTGCTCTTACTACATCCAAAGAATGTAATAACTTTTCCTCTACCGAGCTAGGTTTGGGGAAAAAAGAAGGAAGAACCACATCTTGGTTCAAATGAAACCTCGATACCACCTTAGGAAGAAAGGCTGGATGAGGACGTAATACTACTCTGTCCTTATGGACAACCAGATATGGCTCCTTACAGGACAAGGCGGCTAATTCCGATACTCTTTTAGCCGAACAAACGGCTACTAAGAAAATCAATTTCCTGGTGAGAAGAACCAAGGAAATGTGTTGTAATGGTTCAAACGGTTGTTTCTGTAGAACCGACAGAACCAGGTTTAAGTCCCAAGGACATATGGGAATACTAACCGGAGGGCTAATACGCATCACTGCTTGTATAAAGGCTTTGACTAGTGAATGCGAAGCCAAGGGCCTTTGAAAAAATATTGACAAGGCCGAAATCTGACCCTTGATAGTACTCAAGGCAAGCTTCCTATCTACAGCCCACTGTAGGAAGTCCAAAATCCTCCCTATCACGTACTTACGTGGATGCCATTTCTTGGCCTCACACCACGTAATGTATGCTTTCCAGATCCTATAATAGATCTGCCTGGATACCGGTTTCCTGGCATTGATCATGGTAGATACCACAGAATTAGAGAGCCCTCTCTTTTTCAGAATGTGGGCTTCAATAGCCAGGCCGTCAAACCTAGGGCTGGTAAGGAAGGGTGGTATATCGGTCCCTGCGACAGCAGGTCCGGACGATGTGGGAGGGTCCAAGGACTCCTCACTGACATTTTTACAATCTCCGCGTACCATGCCCTTCGGGGCCACGCTGGAGCCACCAGAATCACTGGTTTCTTTTCCACCCTGATTCTGCGGAGTAATCGCGGTAACAATTGTGGCGGTGGGAATGCATATATCAGCTCGAACTGATCCCAAGGGAACACTAGGGCATCCGAGCCGCAAGCTAGGGGATCCCTTGTGCGAGACACAAATCTGTCCACCTTTGCGTTGAATCTGGATGCTAGCAGATCTACATCCGGTGTTCCCCACCGCTGGCATATTGCCTGGAAAACCTCGGGGTGAAGAGACCATTCCCCCGGGCATAATTGCTGGCGACTTAAAAAGTCCGCTCTCCAATTTTCCACTCCTGGGATGAAAACCGCGGATATGGCTGGGACATATTTTTCTGCCCACTCCAGGATGCAATTTGCTTCCCTCTGGGCTGCACGACTCTTGGTGCCACCCTGGTGATTGATATATGCCACTGCCGTGGCATTGTCTGATTAATTCTGACAGGGGACCCTTGGAGTTTGGATGTCCATGCTACTAGGGCATACCGGGCTGCTCGTATCTCTAAGAGATTGATGGGCAGGGCCTTTTCTGCTTCTGACCACTTGCCCTGGAGAGACCATTGCTCCAGTACTGCCCCCCAGCCTATGAGGCTGGCATCTGTAGTGACCACCTTCCAAGAAACCGGACTGAAGGGTTTCCCTCTTTCCAGATTCTGGGGGCACCAACCACCAATGGAGGCTCTTGCGAACGGAAGGGGACAGGGACATTGGTAAGTCTAAAGCCTGAACTTTTTTGTTCCAGGCTGACAGTATGGCCCTTTGCAAATTCCTTGAATGGAATTGACCGTAGGGTACCGCTTCGAATGAAGCCACCATCTTTCCCAGCAGCCTCATGCAGAGGCGTATGGATGGTTTTCTTTTTGTACCCACTAAGTGGGTCAAATCTTTTAAAGACGACACCTTCTCTGGAGGTGAGAAAATCTTTCTCTGATTTGAATCCAGCCTTAGCCCTAAGTATTCCAGACTTTTGACTGGTCTTAGAGCTGACTTGTCCCGGTTGATAATCCAACCGTGATATTCCAGATACTCGATTGTCTTGTGAATAGCTACTTCCAGCTTTTCCACTGAGTGGTCTATTAGTAGCAGGTCGTCTAGATATGCCATTATCGTTACACCCTGTGTTCTTAGATTGGCCAATAATGGGGCCAGAATTTTTGTGAACACTCGTGGTGCTGTGGCCAGACCGAAAGGTAAGGCTCTGAACTGAAAATGGCGCCCTTCTACTGCAAAGCGTAGAAATTTCTGGTGGGCCGGAAAGATGGGAATATGCAGATAAGCATCCTTTATGTCGATCGAGGCTAGCCATTCCTGCCCTTGTAGGGCGGTGGCCACCGATCGGATCGACTCCATCCGAAAAGTCCTGATATTTAGGAACTTGTTTAGCCCTTTTAGATTTAATATGGGCCTCACGTCCCCATTTGGTTTGGGGACTGTGAAAAGGTTCGAGTAAAACCCGAATCCGCTTTCTTCCAGGGGAACCTTCATGATTACACCTTGGAGCAATAGTTGTTCTAGTGCCAGAAGGAGGGATCCTCTCTTTTGGGGATATCTTGGCACGTTTGACCTCATAAATTGGGCAGGAGGAGTGCCTTTTAACTCCAGCTTGTATCCCAGACTTACTGCGGAGAGCACCCATCTGTCTCTGATGGTGTCCCGCCAGGTCTCTGTGAACAACTGAAGTCTTCCCCCCACCCGATTGAGTGGGGGCAACGCTTCATGCCTTGGGGGGAGGTTTTGTACCTCTCTTAATCCAGGGCTTCTTGTTACCCTGTGATTGTCCCTGATTTCTGCCCCCTGAATTTGACCGCGGAGGCCGTCGGAACTGCTTCACAGCCGATGTGCCCGGGACTGGAGAAGTAGGCCTCTTAAAAGAAGGACTTCTACCCTTATTCTTAACCGGTAAGAGTGAACTTTTACCGGCAGAAATTTTCTGGATATATTTGTCCAGATCTTCTCCAAATAAGCGTTCTCCATGAAATGGGAAGCTAACCAGCAGTTTTTTACAGGGAGCTTCAGCAGACCAGTTTTTGAGCCACAGAAGCCTACGCATATGTACTATAGACAGCGTAAAGCGGGAGGCCTGTTGGATTGTATCCTTTATGGCGTCCACCGCAAAACACAAGGCTCTAGGCAGGTCAGCTAGGGCAAGAGCCTGCTGATCTGGTAAGTCCCTTAAGACTTGTTTCAACTGATCTTTCACTGCTTGGCAGACTCCAATCGCTGCTACCGCAGGTTGTGTCACCATACTTGATGTAGAGAAAGCAGATTTTAGTAAAGACTCCAATTTTTTATCTATTGGGTCTTTGAACATTGGAACATTATCTACTGGACATGTCAGTGATTTGTTAACAGAAGAGATGGCTGCGTCCACTGTAGGGACCCTCCATTTTCTTATGAACTTATCCTCCATGGGATAGATCACCGGAAATCTCTTGGGGGGAGCAAATATTTTATCAGGATGCTCCCAATCCTGGTAAATAAGCCCTTCTAATAAAGGGTGGATTGGGAAGGAACAGACAGCCTGGGGAGCTTTTAGCGACCCCAGTGAGGAAACCGTAGTGGATGGTGGTTCCGCCAGAGGCATTTTAAATGCTGATCGGACCATATTAGTCAGAGACTGAACCCATAATCTTTCAGCCTGAGAAGCTGAGAAAGGTTCTTCCACTGTTGATTCCTCCATAACTGAATCAACCTCATCCTGATCCCCTTCAGGTAGGTCGATCTCTGTGTGGGGCTGTTCCTCCACTAACAGGCACTCTGAAGGAGGAGACGGAGATCGGACGCGCTTTTCCTGAGACAGGGAAGCAGCGATCAATGCTGTTAATCTCTCTTCCAATCCTCCCAGAGTTGAGGATAAAACCTCCTCTGTTATATATACAGGAGCAGGTGGACTGGGGACAGCCGCAGCACCAGGCATTCCTGCGGGGTTTCTACGGCTACTGACCTCTGAATTCTCAGGGGAGATTGGTGCAGTACAAGCATGCCCAATATCCTCAGAGCCCGATGGAGACCCCTTTGGCTTCCTGGAAGATCTATTTCCGGAGCGTCTGGACGACATATCCTTTAAGCACAAAGCTGAGGTATTCCCGTCGTCATACACCGATTTTGCTGGTAATAGTCTAACACAGGTGCTGCTATATACCAGCTGGTGTCCACTAAAGTGCCTTTCTATGGGGATGCCTGCATCAACCGCCTCTGTGTGCCACTGTTTGTTGCTAGCTCTGTTTGCATGCAGCTGACACTTGTACTGTGTCTTTTAACCATGCTGGGACGCCTGCACATGCGCAGAAGCGCCGCGGCGCGCACCCGCCCCGCCCCTTTTTTTCATAGGAGGCGCGTGCACACGCGCGCCCGTGCGCCATTGGCGCCCTTTTCGAAATCAAACAGGGGACTAGGAGCCAGGGCCCTTTTTGCCGGAGGGCCTGTGCGGTGGATGAGCGCAGCAACAGGGCAGAGGAAGTGGATTCCCACAGAGAAACTTACCAGCTGCCTGGATCTTTTGACTTGAGAAAACCAAAGATCCACATGACAAGAAAAATGGACTACAGCGGCCTCTAGTGGTTTAACACAGGTACCGCGGTCCCTGTTTTTTTTTTTTTCTTGACTACTATTAAAATTTTACATTTTCAGTAGTTATAGGCAAACACAGATATTTAGCGGGAATACCGTTAGGTAACAGACAGAAAGACAAATTAGGCTTGGGGGTCCCCCAATAGAACCAAGTTCCTGGGGGCCCCCACTTACCTGATCCCCGCCGCAGGACTTTGTTTGGTCCACAGAAGTCCAAACTTCACCTATCACGGCAGGCATTGTAATTAAACCTTCAGGGACCGGGTTCCCAAGGATTCCACTCCCCTGGACCTGTATAGCACCCTGCACAGACAACATCTTGGTCGTGGGTATGACCAGAGCTCTGGATCCCAGGGTCCAGCCCTCCTAAGAGAAGCATTACAGGCAAAACCTTGCTCTTCTGCTGCAAGGCCCGGGTACCGACCGTTTAGCTATGAAGCTTTTTTGGTGGGATCCGGAACAGCTTACTAAGGCCCAAAAGAACCTGTACGCAAGCCCAGTGAAAACACATGTTACTCTTTGGCCAACACCTTAGACACTGGCAAAAAACTGAGGTGCTCCCGGGTGGGAGGGGCTTATATAGGGGAGGGTACTTCCGGTTTGGAATTGGCCAGTGCCAACACCTGAAGGTAATCTATATAACCCATTAGTAATGACTAAGTCGCTCTGTGTCCCGTGATGTACGAAAAAGAAAGGGGCACTATTTCTCCCAAGCATACCCAAAAAGGGGCACCCACAGAAGGGGCACTATTCCACTCTGGGACACCCACAATAGGGGCACTATTATAGTACTGCTATCTCAAATTGTTACAACAAAAATCGTATACAGTCAAGTGCTCTTTCAGCTTTGTCGATAATTACCAAGGTAGCAGGACTGAAGATTGCAAAAATCATACAAATTTCCAGTACCGAGCAGAATAAACTCCAGTACTAGGCCTTAAAAAAAATAACAGGAAAAAAAAGAAGAGAGATTCGCCCTTGGGACTTTGAGTGAGGTGAGCACTGTTAGGCCAATAAAAAAAATCGCAAGAATAATTGCAGTGTATATTTATTCAGGTAAAAAGCAGTACATACATTAATGTCATGAACATGGGCCAATTCATACAAAATACAAGACCAATATAAATTAGGTAAAATGATATTGCGAGTATCTGACAGTAATTATGTAAACACATAGGCATCAAAAGTAACCCGACGCGTTTCGCGAGGCTTGGCTCGCTCTTCAGGGGTGGATGCACGTAGTGTACCTAAAATGAGAGTGATATAGTATAAAGCATGATATGAAGGCACAGGGGGGGGGCCTTGAATATGGAAAACCCCATACTCACCACTGGACATTGCCAAAGGACAGCGGGGGTGAAGCTCAAACGGCGGCAGCGACTGTCTCACCAGGGAGCTGAGGAGGCGGAGCCAAACAAAGCTCCAAATCGGAGTCAAACGGAAGGAAGGCCCAGCATGGATGGAATAGGTGTAACCCCAAGAGTGTCAGTGAATCCAAGAGGAATGTTGGCTCTAAATATAAATATGTATATTGAATAATTAAAATATGGGAGTATACGAGTATATGGTAACATATGTGTCTTTGCATGTATAAAAGACATGAGCCAAGAATGGTTAGAGTATGGAGACTGAGGGGGAGAGTGAAAAAATACCAGATTGACTAGTATGATTAAGGAAAGTTCAGAGAGGAAAGTAATGAGTGAAAGAGAGTGTAAATGGAATGAAATACAGGTGTGTGATGAGGACTGTGATGAGAAAACAAGTTGCATATAAATGCTTGCGGCGAGTAATATATAAACATATAAAAGTATACCTTGGTGAAGTAAGTCTAAGAGTAGTAAATTCCAAGGGAAGGACCTGCACTTGTGTGTCTGTCCTCAGTGAAAGAAAGCAAACAATGAGATCCATGCTGTGCAAACCTCCAATATATACCCCTGAAGGGGCCCGAGAGGCTCCGCCCCCAACACCATGTGCAAATGACCAGCAAACGAGTGCCTAAACCCACCAACCATCAAGAAGGCGGTGTGTGAGCCAAGACACTCCCAGGACCATCTTGATGGTAGTAATGCCTGCAGCCACAGCGATGCTGCAAAATCGCAGACATCGCGCGGCCGACGCATTAACATGGTGCCGATGTGCAAGTGGCCCCGTCCGCTCAAAAAGGGGGGCAGGCGGGGACAGCAGGGGACAAAGGTCCCCCTTATAATGCACATCGCAGCTCCCAGGGAGAAATGAAGTAGCACCGCCGCCAACAGAGAACACCACACCAGCTGGATTGGGATAAAAGTCCAATGCGAGATGTTATTGGATATGTTGGAATAACAAATGGCTAGTGCATGATAAAAATGTAAAATCCATACATATATGTATGTTTTTGTTTTTATTGGCGAGTGTGACCACAGACCAGTTTTGGGCTATTGGGTGTCTCTCGGGCCCCTTCAGGGGTATATATTGGAGGTTTGCACAGCATGGATCTCATTGTTTGCTTTCTTTCACTGAGGACAGACACACAAGTGCAGGTCCTTCCCTTGGAATTTACTACTCTTAGACTTACTTCACCAAGGTATACTTTTATATGTTTATATATTACTCGCCGCAAGCATTTATATGCAACTTGTTTTCTCATCACAGTCCTCATCACACACCTGTATTTCATTCCATTTACACTCTCTTTCACTCATTACTTTCCTCTCTGAACTTTCCTTAATCATACTAGTCAATCTGGTATTTTTTCACTCTCCCCCTCAGTCTCCATACTCTAACCATTCTTGGCTCATGTCTTTTATACATGCAAAGACACATATGTTACCATATACTCGTATACTCCCATATTTTAATTATTCAATATACATATTTATATTTAGAGCCAACATTCCTCTTGGATTCACTGACACTCTTGGGGTTACACCTATTCCATCCATGCTGGGCCTTCCTTCCGTTTGACTCCGATTTGGAGCTTTGTTTGGCTCCGCCTCCTCAGCTCCCTGGTGAGACAGTCGCTGCCGCCGTTTGAGCTTCACCCCCGCTGTCCTTTGGCAATGTCCAGTGGTGAGTATGGGGTTTTCCATATTCAAGGCCCCCCCCCTGTGCCTTCATATCATGCTTTATACTATATCACTCTCATTTTAGGTACACTACGTGCATCCACCCCTGAAGAGCGAGCCAAGCCTCGCGAAACGCGTCGGGTTACTTTTGATGCCTATGTGTTTACATAATTACTGTCAGATACTCGCAATATCATTTTACCTAATTTATATTGGTCTTGTATTTTGTATGAATTGGCCCATGTTCATGACATTAATGTGTGTACTGCTTTTTACCTGAATAAATATACACTGCAATTATTCTTGCGATTTTTTTATTGGCCTAACAGTGCTCACCTCACTCAAAGTCCCAAGGGCGAATCTCTCTTCTTTTTTTCATGAAATTCAGGGATGGAGGTGTGTCACTGGTGACACCAGACCCTTCTTTTTTCTTTTGTCTAAAAAAAATAACAGTGTTCAGCGCTGCTAAATTTTAATGCATGTATGGGTGGAAGAAGACTGTTGTATTTTGCATATTGCATGTAAGAAAAAAATTAAATAAAAAATACTTGACGGTATAGGATTTCTTAAGCATTTAGGCTCGGTTCACACCTATGCGAATTGGATGCGGTTACGCATCCAATTCGCAAGACATTTTAAAATACATAATTTGTATGAGGCTGGTTCACATATCTGCAGGGACTGCGCACTGCAGAAAAAAGTGTGCGTTTTCTAGGCATTGCGTTCTGGCTCAGGTGCGAATTCAGGCCCATTATCTTCTATGGACACGCATCTGATTCACAGATGCATTGCATTGTGAACAGGCATTCTCTCCCCCTGCTCACTACACCCCCCCTCCTGCTCATCTGATCCGCAGCTACAATGCAGCGGAAGCGCTGAACAGCTGCTGCTTCTCTAAGCACAGAGAACGGAGCTGGAATTCGCACCGGACTGGTGTGAACCCAGCCTAAAGGGACAAATGAAAATGATAACATTGCATGTATCTGCCTTTTGTAGGCAAAGTGAGAGGAGGTTTATATGACGCACACTAAAACTGGCAGTGTAGTAGTCAGTTAAATCCAGCCTCAGGTCAGGTCATCAAGGATATTACACCACGTTTGGCAGTGCGCAACACGTGGTGGACTGTGCTTGATACTACTAGCTAAGGCTGCCTTTATCTGACTGCTGAATGGCCAGGTGAGGTGTGTGAACAGCTGCTCTCAGTTTGCCTGCATTATTCAGTGGCATCAATCCCACAGGAAACAGACAGAGCTTGGATCCCCAAGCAGCAATTTAAGAAGACATACATTTGAAGTTGCTGTTCAAATGTAAATGTCTCCATGTACAGATTACTGTGGAAGCATTTAAATAAAATTGTAAACATCCATGTGACAGCAGAAATAGAGAATTACAGGTCCGCATAAAAAATATCAAATAATGTAAAATGTTATAATAAAAATCTAAACCGCTGAAAGAACAGTAAAAAAAAATACCTACCTTAAAGATAGACTTTCAACCCCTGAATCATTCTTATTACTGCTGTCACTGGAATAATGCTTCTGACAGTAGGCACAAGCCATCTTAGACTGTTTAAAAAAAAAACGTTATTTACTCTTTCGTTCATGGACCGACACAGCTTCCTATTGACATAAAGGCGGACCCTCTGGGTATAATCCCTCTCTCTGCACCTCGCAGATAATTTTTTTTCTGTCTAGCAAGAAGGACATGGCTCCCTTCGGGCCCATTGGTCCGGGGAATTTTTTTTCTACATTTTGTTTTTTGTTTCCTGCGATCTTCGATCAACTGCCGACTTGGTGACAGGCTGGATCCTCGATCCTGGTAGTCCCCCCAGTTTCGGCCATCGAGCGTGTGCCGACCCTAGCTACGCGCTGGGTTTTCCATGAGTTGCCCGTCACTCTACGGGTGGCTGGTGAGCCTACGCTCCAGGGCTTGCATCGGACCGCTCAGCTTCGGCTGACCTTACGGCCGAGTTGCAGTAGCCTGTCCGGAGAGCTCGCGCTCCAGGGCAGGCATACGATCGTTCCCTAGGGTTCAATCACAGCATGCCTGGCCAACAGTCACCTCCGTGCGCGGATGATGATCTGTCCGGAATGTCTTCCAGCATGATCCACGCAGGAAAGGTAAGTAGCTCCCCTGCTTCGGCAGGGTGACTTGGCTGGACATTCCTGGAGAGATCAAGTAAGTGGTTGTGGCACCTTTCTTTCCGCTCTCCCTGCCTTCCCTCCTCCCTGGGCTCTGAGCTAAGGTTGCTGGGTGCTGGGGGTCACCTGGGGGCTCCATCTGGAGCGGGGCTGCGCTGTTGTAGCTGTCGTTTAAAAAATTAAATTTTGGTGGCTTACCGCATGGAGCAGTGAGACGTGTTTCCTCACGGCTCCCTGGTCTTTTGGCTCCACGGGACTTGAATCCTTTGGAAACTTACCTAAACTTGGCACATGGGGAAGGGTAAGACCCGGGCACAGAAGGGCACCTCTGGGAACCGAAAAGGGGGCGATTTGGAGGACTTTTTCGCCCGATCCCGGGCCGCATCACAGCGCCGTTCCGAATCCAAGATGGCGCTGGCACCTCCGTCTCCTGCCCGCTCTGAATCATCCCTGCATTCCCAGGTGAGCTCCCGCAACCGTTGCCCCCCCCTTGAGGACTCTGATTATGTGCTCACCAGAAGCCGTTCTAATGCATCCCTGGGCTCTGGTGACGGATGGGACATGGAGGCACAGATTCGCTCGCTGCACAGCTACATTAGATCCCTGCCCACTAAATCTGATCTTGAGCAATGTGTCCACAGAATTGAGAAAGCATACAGGAAAGAGGTCTCCGACCTCAAGAGAGACATGGGTGCGCGCTTTGAAGATCTGGACGCTACCACTGACAGTCTCAGCACCACCGTGAAGTCGCACGACAAAATACTTAATACCCATACCGTCATGCTGCAGCAACAAGCGTATCAGCAGGACGACATCGAAAATCGCAATCGCCGCAATAATATACACATACGCGGGATCCCCGAGTCGGTAGAGGCCAAACAATCTGCCTGCGGCTGTGGCCGCCATTTTTAACCAACTGCTGCAACGCCCCAAAGATGACCCTATTGAGCTGGACCGCGTTCACAGAACCTCAGGCCCGCGGGCCCCGGACCCCTCCTTTGTACGGGACACGCTGTGCCGGGTTCATTTCTACAAGATTAAGGAAGACATCATGAGAGCTGCTAGCTCGCAGGACACCATACTCTTTCATGACACCCCCGTGATGCTTCTCCCAGACCTATCCCGTCAGACGCTGGCGATGAGAAAAGCACTTAAGCCTCTAACACAGCTTTTGCAATCCAAACAGATGAAATATCAATGGCGGTTTCCATTCCATCTCAGAGTACACCACGAGGGTAAAACCGCAATCTTCCGCACGCTGGGAGACCTGCCGTCCTTCCTCGGCACGCTGAATCTTCCGCAGGTGTCTATTCCGGATTGGCCGTTCACACCGACTACTCCTGGCCTGCCTACCCATTGAAATGTGTTAATATGTGTTATCTCCTTGCCTCCCGTGTTACTATTTGGATGCCACCTCTCATGCCACCTCTCACCTATGGTTTCTCTATGGTGGTTGCCTTAAGCGAGGTTGCCTGCCTTCTTGAATCCTGAAGTTTCCCTATTATCTGTTTGGGACCAATTTTACGCGTAACTATTTTCATGTTGTGACTTTTGTATGTTGGTCCTGTTAGTTGACTGATTTCCCTTGAAGCTGGGGACCAGGGGACCGCCCTGCCCAGCGAGTTTCCACTGCACCCCCCCCCCCCCCCAAGGGGGGTTTTTTCTTTTTTTTTTATCAGTGTCATTATGGACACTGGTTGGTATGCGGCTGTATGCCATGCTGTAAGTTTTTTTTTTTATTCTACTTAGTCTTTTGGAGCCACCTAGTGGCCTTTTTTGTTTATGTTTATTTTCTTTTTTTTTTCTCATTACTCCAGCTATGTTGGTCTTCCTCCACTTTGCCCCGCTATGAGTATGCTCTGATGTTTATGCTTTTTCTCATGGGCTGGGGGGGGGACGACCATGTCCAACCAAATTTTTTACATACCCACATGGTCCTACGGACCTGCTCCACCCCCCCTCTTTTTTCCCTTTGTCTCTTCTTTCCTCTCTTCACCTCCCCTCCTCTGCCTTCATCTTCTTTCTTTCCCACCTTTAGGCCTCCTATGGCGCTGTTTTCTTCTTCAAGAGCTACTGAACTATGAACCACCTACCGTGACTTACTTCCTCCCCCACCCCCGCTCCCCACATCTGAATATGTTATGGCTTCTGCTTGCCCAATATCTTTAGCGTCCTTCAACTGCAGGGGTTTCAACACACCAGAGAAGCGGAGCCAGATTCTCTATCACTTCCATAAAAGACACTCCAGTATCTTGTTGTTACAAGAAACCCACTTCCGTACGGATTCTGTACCTGTTCTACGTAACAGGTACTACTCACAATGTTACCACAGTACTAACCCCCAAGCCAAATCGAAAGGTGTATCAATTGCCTTCCATAAATCTTTTAAACCTGAGGTTCTAGACTCTTTTGTTGATGTTAATGGTCGCTTCATTTTTCTTAAACTGAAACTAAACGATTTTCTCTTCACAGTGGCCAACGTATATGTACCTAATGTGGATCAGGCTCGGTTCCTCTCGTCAGTTCTCACCAGACTGTCCTCCTTTGGGGGTCCCTGCTTCATCATCGGAGGGGATCTAAATTTCGTTATGTGCCCGTCTGTAGACTCATCCTCGGGTAAGTCCTCTGTTCCATCCTCAGCACTTGCACACATCAAATCCCTACTACATTCCTCTCACCTGGTGGATGTCTGGCGTGTCCAGCATCCTACGGAGAGGGACTACAGCCACTATTCGGCGGCACACAATTCATATAGTAGACTTGACCATTTTCTGATATCCCAATCTCTACTAGATACCCCCATCCAGGCGTCGTTGGGCCACCTTCTCTGGTCTGACACGTCCCGGCCTACCTGACCCTGTCACACCCCCCAAAATCTCGTAGAGGTACGCAATGGAGGCTCAATGACAATTTACTGCGGGACTCTGTTTGTGAGCCGATGTCTCCAAAACCATTCGGAACTTTGTTTCCGATCACTCCTCGGATACCACCTCCCCCTTCATTCAGTGGGAGGCTCTGAAGTGTGTGCTTCGGGGCATACTTATACAACATGGCTCGCGCCTCAAGAAGATACGTACAGATGATATCCACCGTCTCCTCTCTACTATAGCAGAACTCGAACCTCTGCACAAACGAGATTTGGACCCGGCCATTTTTGTCCGTTTGTCGAATGCACGTAGGGACCTACTTCAACTTCTAGACGCGCATTCTTTAATAGCCCGTGACAGGGCCCGCAATTTCCATTACTCCTTAGCAAATAAATGTGGCAAACACTTAGCACGGGTCCTCCACCCCAGACCATCCCGATACTCCATTCCCTCTATTGCGCATCCCGATCAAACCACAAAGTTCTCCCCGAAGGGCATATCTTCTGCATTTCGGGAGTACTATTCCCAACTTTATAATCTACAGCCCACAGGTCCAAACGCACGCACTGCCTCCTCGATCGACGACATGCAAGCTTATATTTTGGAAACAGCATTACCCAATATCAATGAGCCTGATGCTGATGAACTAGAAAAACCTCTGGTCGCGCCTGAATTTCTGGGCGCCATCAGGGATTTGAAGATAGGCAAATGTCCCGGCCCGGATGGGTACACCCCCCGCTTTTACAAAACTTTCGCCACCCTCCTCACCCCACTTATGGCTAAGGTGTTCAATGCCGTGGATGACTCTCATATGCCACCTAAAGGCCTCTTATCCGCCAATATCTCCGTATTGCCCAAACCAGGAAAAGACCCTTCCCAATGCAGCAGCTACCGGCCAATATCCCTGCTCAACATAGACCTCAAATTGTTCGCAAAGGTACTGGCCACACGCCTGTCCCCTTTCCTCCCTGGAGTGATCCATAATGATCAGGTGGGTTTTGTCCTGGGCCGCGAAGCGAGGGACAATACGACCAAAACTATTCACCTCATCTCCTATATCCAACGCAAGGACCTAAAAGCCTGTCTCCTTTCTTTTTCGTACATCACGGGACACAGAGCGACTTAGTCATTACTAATGGGTTATATAGATTACCTTCAGGTGTTGGCACTGGCCAATTCCAAACCGGAAGTACCCTCCCCTATATAAGCCCCTCCCACCCGGGAGCACCTCAGTTTTTTGCCAGTGTCTAAGGTGTTGGCCAAAGAGTAACATGTGTTTTCACTGGGCTTGCGTACAGGTTCTTTTGGGCCTTAGTAAGCTGTTCCGCATCCCACCAAAAAAGCTTCATAGCTAAACGGTCGGTACCCGGGCCTTGCAGCAGAAGAGCAAGGTTTTGCCTGTAATGCTTCTCTTAGGAGGGCTGGACCCTGGGATCCAGAGCTCTGGTCATACCCACGACCAAGATGTTGTCTGTGCAGGGTGCTATACAGGTCCAGGGGAGTGGAATCCTTGGGAACCCGGTCCCTGAAGGTTTAATTACAATGCCTGCCGTGATAGGTGAAGTTTGGACTTCTGTGGACCAAACAAAGTCCTGCGGCGGGAATCAGGTAAGTGGGGGCCCCCAGGAACTTGGTTCTATTGGGGGACCCCCAAGCCTAATTTGTCTTTCTGTCTGTTACCTAACGGTATTCCCGCTAAATATCTGTGTTTGCCTATAACTACTGAAAATGTAAAATTTTAATAGTAGTCAAGAAAACAAAAAAAACAAAACAGGGACCGCGGTACCTGTGTTAAACCACTAGAGGCCGCTGTAGTCCATTTTTCTTGTCATGTGGATCTTTGGTTTTCTCAAGTCAAAAGATCCAGGCAGCTGGTAAGTTTCTCTGTGGGAATCCACTTCCTCTGCCCTGTTGCTGCGCTCATCCACCGCACAGGCCCTCCGGCAAAAAGGGCCCTGGCTCCTAGTCTCCTGTTTGATTTCGAAAAGGGCGCCAATGGCGCACAGGCGCGGGCGCGTGCACGCGCCTCCTATGAAAAAAAGGGGCGGGGCGGGTGGATGACGCTCGATGCGCGCCGCGGCGCTTCTGCGCATGTGCGGGCGTCCCAGCATGGTTAAAAGACACAGTACAAGTGTCAGCTGCATGCAAACAGAGCTAGCAACAAACAGTGGCACACAGAGGCGGTTGATGCAGGCATCCCCATAGAAAGGCACTTTAGTGGACACCAGCTGGTATATAGCAGCACCTGTGTTAGACTATTACCAGCAAAATTGGTGTATGACGACGGGAATACCTCAGCTTTGTGCTTAAAGGATATGTCATCCAGACGCTCCGGAAATAGATCTTCCAGGAAGCCAAAGGGGTCTCCATCGGGCTCTGAGGATATTGGGCATGCTTGTACTGCACCAATCTCCCCTGAGAATTCAGAGGTCAGTAGCCGTAGAAACCCCGCAGGAATGCCTGGTGCTGCGGCTGTCCCCAGTCCACCTGCTCCTGTATATATAACAGAGGAGGTTTTATCCTCAACTCTGGGAGGATTGGAAGAGAGATTAACAGCATTGATCGCTGCTTCCCTGTCTCAGGAAAAGCGCGTCCGATCTCCGTCTCCTCCTTCAGAGTGCCTGTTAGTGGAGGAACAGCCCCACACAGAGATCGACCTACCTGAAGGGGATCAGGATGAGGTTGATTCAGTTATGGAGGAATCAACAGTGGAAGAACCTTTCTCAGCTTCTCAGGCTGAAAGATTATGGGTTCAGTCTCTGACTAATATGGTCCGATCAGCATTTAAAATGCCTCTGGCGGAACCACCATCCACTACGGTTTCCTCGCTGGGGTCGCTAAAAGCTCCCCAGGCTGTCTGTTCCTTCCCAATCCACCCTTTATTAGAAGGGCTTATTTACCAGGATTGGGAGCATCCTGATAAAATATTTGCTCCCCCCAAGAGATTTCCGGTGATCTATCCCATGGAGGATAAGTTCATAAGAAAATGGAGGGTCCCTACAGTGGACGCAGCCATCTCTTCTGTTAACAAATCACTGACATGTCCAGTAGATAATGTTCCAATGTTCAAAGACCCAATAGATAAAAAATTGGAGTCTTTACTAAAATCTGCTTTCTCTACAGCAAGTTTGGTGACACAACCTGCGGTAGCAGCGATTGGAGTCTGCCAGGCAGTGAAAGATCAGTTGAAACAAGTCTTAAGGGACTTACCAGATCAGCAGGCTCTTGCCCTAGCTGACCTGCCTAGAGCCTTGTGTTTTGCGGTGGACGCCATAAAGGATACAATCCAACAGGCCTCCCGCTTTACGCTGTCTATAGTACATATGCGTAGGCTCTGTGGCTCAAAAACTGGTCTGCTGAAGCTCCCTGTAAAAAACTGCTGGTTAGCTTCCCATTTCATGGAGAACGCTTATTTGGAGAAGATCTGGACAAATATATCCAGAAAATTTCTGCCGGTAAAAGTTCACTCTTACCGGTTAAGAACAAGGGTAGAAGTCCTTCTTTTAAGAGGCCTACTTCTCCAGTCCCAGGCACATCGGCTGTGAAGCAGTTCCGACGGCCTCCGCGGTCAAATTCAGGGGGCAGAAATCAGGGACAATCACAGGGTAACAAGAAGCCCTGGATCAAGAGAGGTACAAAACCTCCCCCCAAGGCATGAAGCGTTGCCCCCACTCAATCGGGTGGGGGGAAGACTTCAGTTGTTCACAGAGACCTGGCGGGACACCATCAGAGACAGATGGGTGCTCTCCGCAGTAAGTCTGGGATACAAGCTGGAGTTAAAAGGCACTCCTCCTGCCCAATTTATGAGGTCAAACGTGCCAAGAGATCCCCAAAAGAGAGGATCCCTCCTTCTGGCACTAGAACAACTATTGCTCCAAGGTGTAATCATGAAGGTTCCCCTGGAAGAAAGCGGATTCGGGTTTTACTCGAACCTTTTCACAGTCCCCAAACCAAATGGGGACGTGAGGCCCATATTAAATCTAAAAGGGCTAAACAAGTTTCCTAAATATCAGGACTTTTCGGATGGAGTCGATCCGATCGGTGGCCACCGCCCTACAAGGGCAGGAATGGCTAGCCTCGATCGACATAAAGGATGCTTATCTGCATATTCCCATCTTTCCGGCCCACCAGAAATTTCTACGCTTTGCAGTAGAAGGGCGCCATTTTCAGTTCAGAGCCTTACCTTTCGGTCTGGCCACAGCACCACGAGTGTTCACAAAAATTCTGGCCCCATTATTGGCCAATCTAAGAACACAGGGTGTAACGATAATGGCATATCTAGACGACCTGCTACTAATAGACCACTCAGTGGAAAAGTAGCTATTCACAAGACAATCGAGTATCTGGAATATCACGGTTGGATTATCAACCGGGACAAGTCAGCTCTAAGACCAGTCAAAAGTCTGGAATACTTAGGGCTAAGGCTGGATTCAAATCAGAGAAAGATTTTCTTACCTCCAGAGAAGGTGTCGTCTTTAAAAGATTTGACCCACTTAGTGGGTACAAAAAGAAAACCATCCATACGCCTCTGCATGAGGCTGCTGGGAAAGATGGTGGCTTCATTCGAAGCGGTACCCTACGGTCAATTCCATTCAAGGAATTTGCAAAGGACCATACTGTCAGCCTGGAACAAAAAAGTTCAGGCTTTAGACTTACCAATGTCCCTGTCCCCTTCCGTTCGCAAGAGCCTCCATTGGTGGTTGGTGCCCCAGAATCTGGAAAGAGGGAAACCCTTCAGTCCGGTTTCTTGGAAGGTGGTCACTACAGATGCCAGCCTCATAGGCTGGGGGGCAGTACTGGAGCAATGGTCTCTCCAGGGCAAGTGGTCAGAAGCAGAAAAGGCCCGGCCCATCAATCTCTTAGAGATACGAGCAGCCCGGTATGCCCTAGTAGCATGGACATCCAAACTCCAAGGGTCCCCTGTCAGAATTCAATCAGACAATGCCACGGCAGTGGCATATATCAATCACCAGGGTGGCACCAAGAGTCGTGCAGCCCAGAGGGAAGCAAATTGCATCCTGGAGTGGGCAGAAAAATATGTCCCAGCCATATCCGCGGTTTTCATCCCAGGAGTGGAAAATTGGAGAGCGGACTTTCTAAGTCGCCAACAATTATGCCCGGGGGAATGGTCTCTTCACCCCGAGGTTTTCCAGGCAATATGCCAGCGGTGGGGAACACCGGATGTAGATCTGCTAGCATCCAGATTCAACGCAAAGGTGGACAGATTTGTGTCTCGCACAAGGGATCTCCTAGCTTGCGGCTCGGATGCCCTAGTGTTCCCTTGGGATCAGTTCAAGCTGATATATGCATTCCCACCGCCACAATTGTTACCACGATTACTCCGCAGAATCAGGGTAGAAAAGAAACCAGTGATTCTGGTGGCTCCAGCGTGGCCCCGAAGGGCATGGTACGCGGAGATTGTAAAAATGTCAGTGAGGAATCCTTGGACCCTCCCACATCGTCTGGACCTGCTGTCGCAGGGACCGATATACCACCCTTCCTTACCAGCCCTAGGTTTGACGGCCTGGCTATTGAAGCCCACATTCTGAAAAAGAGAGGGCTCTCTAATTCTGTGGTATCTACCATGATCAATGCCAGGAAACCGGTATCCAGGCAGATCTATTATAGGATCTGGAAAGCATACATTACGTGGTGTGAGGCCAAGAAATGGCATCCACGTAAGTACGTGATAGGGAGGATTTTGGACTTCCTACAGTGGGCTGTAGATAGGAAGCTTGCCTTGAGTACTATCAAGGGTCAGATTTCGGCCTTGTCAATATTTTTTCAAAGGCCCTTGGCTTCGCATTCACTAGTCAAAGCCTTTATACAAGCAGTGATGCGTATTAGCCCTCCGGTTAGTATTCCCATATGTCCTTGGGACTTAAACCTGGTTCTGTCGGTTCTACAGAAACAACCGTTTGAACCATTACAACACATTTCCTTGGTTCTTCTCACCAGGAAATTGATTTTCTTAGTAGCCGTTTGTTCGGCTAAAAGAGTATCGGAATTAGCCGCCTTGTCCTGTAAGGAGCCATATCTGGTTGTCCATAAGGACAGAGTAGTATTACGTCCTCATCCAGCCTTTCTTCCTAAGGTGGTATCGAGGTTTCATTTGAACCAAGATGTGGTTCTTCCTTCTTTTTTCCCCAAACCTAGCTCGGTAGAGGAAAAGTTATTACATTCTTTGGATGTAGTAAGAGCAGTTAAAGCTTATCTAAAAGCCACTGCTCAGATTCGCAGAACGGATTCTTTATTTGTTCTGCCGGAAGGCCCCAGAAAGGGTCAGGCAGCATCAAAATCTACTTTAGCCAAGTGGATTCGACAGGTCATAATACAAGCCTATGGCTTTAGAAAGAGACCGCCTCCGTTCAAAGTTAGGGCGCACTCCACAAGAGCAGTTGGAACTTCATGGGCAGTGCATCACCAGGCCTCCCTGGCTCAAGTATGTAAGGCCGCAACATGGTCTTCGGTACACACGTTTACTAGGTTCTACCAGGTAGACGTTAGAAGTCAGGAGGATGTCGCCTTTGGGCGCAGTGTGTTGCAGGCCGCAAAAGATCCTCATGCCTGATGGCGCCCAGCTTATGTATCCCTCCCCTCATTTGGCATTGCTTTGGGACGTCCCATTAGTAATGACTAAGTCGCTCTGTGTCCCGTGATGTACGAAAAAGAAAAAGGGATTTTTATAACAGCTTACCTGTAAAATCCTTTTCTTGGAGTACATCACGGGACACAGAGCTCCCACCCCTCTTTTTGGGACACTTATTGCTTGGCTACAAAACTGAGGTGCTCCCGGGTGGGAGGGGCTTATATAGGGGAGGGTACTTCCGGTTTGGAATTGGCCAGTGCCAACACCTGAAGGTAATCTATATAACCCATTAGTAATGACTAAGTCGCTCTGTGTCCCGTGATGTACTCCAAGAAAAGGATTTTACAGGTAAGCTGTTATAAAAATCCCTTTTTCCTTCGACGCTGAAAAGGCGTTTGATAGGGTCAGTTGGAGATTTCTCCGACTTTCCCTAGAACAGTTAGGATTAGGGACATCCTTTATCTCTAAGGTGATGTCCTTATACTCTCAACCTTCGGCCTCGGTGTTGGTCAATGGCACTGCCTCTGAGCCGTTCGATATTTCCAATGGCACTCGACAGGGCTGTCCCCTTTCCCCTCTCCTATTTGTGATTGTTATTGAACATCTGGCCTGTGCCGTTAGACAAAACTCTTCCATACATGGTATTCAGACGCCCTCCTCCCACTACAAACTATCCCTTTATGCCGATGATCTACTGGTCTACGTGCAACACCCCCATATCTCCTTGCCATCTCTTTTCTCAGAATTTCAACGATTTGGATCTTTTAGCAATTTTAAACTTAATCTTTCCAAGACTGAAGCCCTCAATATTTCCCTCTCCTTCACTACGATGTCCGCTCTTAGATCAAACTTCTCTTTTCGGTGGCAGAAGAAGGGGATCTCTCTACCTGGGGGTTGTTATACCCTCTAACCTTTCTAATCTTTTCTCCTTAAACTACGTTCCTTTGCTCTCCCGCATTCGGAAGGACCTCGATGAGTGGGGGGATCTTCCTTGCCTTGGTTCGGACGAATCAATACCCTAAAAATGGATACCCTACCCAAACTTCTGTACCTTCTCCAAACAATACCCATCTTGATCCCCAAGTCTTTCTTTACATCCTTGCGTACTATCGCTATCAGATTCATGTGGAGCCGTGGGCTGCCTAGGGTTAAATATAATTTGCTCTCCCGTCCGAAACTTCAGGGCGGAGCGGGCCTCCCCGATTTTGAACTCTATTACAAGGCCACCCATGTGGCACGTACTCTGGAATGGTTCCCTCGCCCTTTCTTAAAGGCTTCTGTTGCCATTGAGCAGGACCTGGCTCCGGTCGATCTCCGAGCACTGCTTTGGGGATATAAATCCGATCTCACCAGTATACCCTCTTCCTCTCCCCTGACGCTGGCCTCTCTTAGATTGTGGTATAACAGGGGCTTGTGTTCCATTCTGTCCTCTGATCCCTCTCCATTATCCTCTCTATTTGACAACCCTGCCTTCCCTCAGGGTGTAGGAACGTCAACGTTGGGTCCCTTCAGGAGGACTGACTGGCCCCAGGCGCACTCCTTCGTACACCCCACGCGCGGAACACCTATCACGCCGACGGGATCCTCTGATTGGCTCACCACGCTGCATTTATCTACACTCGCGAAGCACTTGTACTCTTCCTCCCATATACACCGCTCTAAAACCGAGTTTGAACGGCTGTGCTCCCTCTCCGAGACACCCAGACACCTACTCTCGACCATTTACTGCCTCTTACAAAATCTTACACATGCTGCCTTACCTTCTTACACCAGGGCATGGTCTACAGATATGGGTGAGGACATCCCAGGTTCAGATTGGCAGACTTCGTTTCATTTCACTCATAAATCCACGATATCCTGCTATTCACAGGAAAAAAATTACAAGATTCTGTCAAGATGGTACAGGGACCTCTATACATTGCACAAAATCTTTCCGTCCACTCCGGCATCCTGCTGGCGATGTTCGACCTCTACGGGGACCTACTTACATGTCTGGTGGGAATGCGAGAGGATCCGCCCCTTCTGGACTCAGGTATTTGGTTGTTACAACAAACTCTATGATGATACGCTGACGCCCTCCCCTAAGATTGCCCTTCTCTCTATTCTCCCGGGTTCAATATCCTCCCAGAAACAGAACCTCCTCCGTTTCTTTATGTCGTCAGCTAGACAACTCATCCCTTCCTACTGGAAGTCGACCACCGTTCCTCCCTTGTCACACTGGGTCTCGATTATGAATGACACTATGAGAATGGAGGAGATGCTGGCCCTTGACAAGGATACTTTTGACAAATATAAAGCACTATGGTTTGTCTGGCTCCGCTTCTCCTCTTCTGACACTCTGGCGAGTATGTTGTCGACCCCAAATTGATTATCCTTACACCTAAAGTGACAGTGGGACGAATGGGACATGTATCTGAGGGTCCCCCTCTCACCACGGCTACTTACTTATCTCTCCCTGTTCCCCGACTCAGTAGCTCTGACACTCTTCTACGATTTCTCCTTGCCTACTTTTCTTTCTCTTTTCTGTCCTTCCTTCTCTTTTCTCATCTCTCTCTCCCTTCCTCTCCTCCCCTCCCCTCTTTCTCTCCCCCTGTACCCCTCCCCACTCCCACCACCTGACCCCCACTACCACTCCTTTTGTTCCCCCCTTTTTTTTTTGTTGTTGTTTTAATCTTAATCCCTAACGTATCTGTTTACAATCCTGTCATACATGACGACGGGGCTCTTCTAGCTGTACTCGTTTTCTATTCCAAATACCGGTCACCAAATCTGATATTGTATAACTATGTATTACGAGTTATGCTGTGGGTGATAGCCATTTGGCTGACTCTTTGCACAAACTTATATGTGACTACTTACGGATTGTGACTTCATATATATTTTCATGTACTCACTGTTAAAATTCCAATAAATATATTTTCAACCCTAAAAAATTTAATTTTGCTTACCTGTGTGTGCCTTTCTCCCTCCATGCTGTCGGCGGCCATTTTGGGGTGGTCCATGCCTGTTGGCCTCTAGTGACTGTACGGCGGCAATTTTCTTGTGGTTCGCGCCAATATGTATATATCGCCGCTCGGTGGCCATTTTCTTGTGGTTCGCGCCCGATTTGGCCTCTATCGACTGCTCGGCGGCCATGTTTCTTCAGAGTTCCTGAAAAGATGGACCTCTCCCCCGATAATGGACCCCCCTGTGTCCAGACTTAACAATTTACCACGATTCCAGTGGAAGGGGCTCCTGTCTTCAGGGACACTCGCTACCTATACACAGTGGGTGGCTCAGCGGTACGTCCAGCATTTGCTGTTTTTTTTTTCTGATGCCTCAGACTCTGACTGAGTAGGCAAAATGCTACTCCAGGGGTTAAAAGCACGGGAGGCTCCTCCGTATGAGGTAGCTCTGGCCGACCAGTTGGTACAGGGCCTTAAATCTGTCTGCGAGTCAGACATGGATACTATCCCCTTGCTGTCTTGGGCCTCGGTTTATGCGGTGGCGCTACGCCACCTGATCTGGCTAAGGTGCTGGTCTGCGGACCAATCTTCCAAGAAGGCCCTGTTGGATCTGCCCTTTTTAGAGCGACAGACTTTTTTGTGGCCTCTCTGGATGACATAATTTCTTTCTCGTACATCACGGGACACAGAGCGACATAGTCATTACTAATGGGTTATATAGATACCGTCAGGTGCTGGCACTGGCAACTTCCAAAACCGGAAGTACCCTCCCCTATATAAGCCCCTCCCATCCGGGAGCACCTCAGTTTTTTGCCAGTGTCTAAGGTGTTGGCCAAGAAGAAACTTGTGTTTTTCACTGAGCTTGCGTACAGGTTCTTTTGGGCCTCAGTAAGCTATTCCGGATCCGACCAAAAAAGCTTCATAGCTAAACGGTCGGTACCCGGGCCTTGCAGAGAAGAGCAAGGTTTTGCCTGTAATGCTTCTCTTAGGAGAGCTGGACCCTGGGATCCAGAGCTCTGGTCATACCCACGACCAAGATGTTTTCTGTGCAGGGTGCTATACAGGTCCAGGGGAGTGGAATCCTTGGGAACCCGGTCCCTGAAGGTTTGATTACAATGCCTGCCGTGATAGGTGAAGTTTGGGCTTTTGTGGACCAAACAAAGTCCTGCGGCGGGGAACAGGTAAGTGGGGGCCCCCAGGAACTTGGTTCTATTGGGGGACCCCCAAGCCTAATTTGTCTTTCTGTCTGTTACCTAATGGTATTCCCGCAAAATTCTGTGCATGCCTGTAACTACTAAAAAAAATGTAATAATTTTTAATGGTGGTCAAGAAAAAAAAAATAATTTTTTTTTTTTATATATATATTTAATATATTAGACTGCGGTACCTGTGTTTGTCCACTAGAGGCCGCTGTGGAATGTTTTCTTGTCATGTGGACTAGTTTCTTCTCAGCAGAGCAAAGTCCAGGCAGATGGTGAGTTCTCTTATAGGAAACTGCTTCCTCTGCCATGTTGCAGTGCTCGTCCATCCCCCGGCCTGCGGCAAAGAGGGGCCCTGGCTCCTGTCCCTTGTTTCCATTTTTTGAAATTAGCGCCGAAGGCGCACGTGGCCACGCGCATGCGCGTGCACGCGCCTCTATATATAGAGGTGAGCCGGGAAAGGGGGCGGAGCCTGGGGGATGACGCTCTGTGCGCGCCGCAGCGCTTCTGCGCATGTGCGGGCGTCCCAGCAGTTTAAAAAAACCACAATATTGTAGTAAGCTGGCTATGAAGTACAGAGACAGAGCTGGCAACATTTAAAGGCATACAGCAAGCGGTTGATACAGGCATCCCCTAGAAAGGCACATTAGTAGACACCAACTGTTTCTTATAGCAGCATTTATGCTAGACTATTATCAGTAACTGGTGTATTTCGGCTGGAATACCTCAGCTTTGTGGCTTAGGAATATGCCGTCTAAAAACTCCGGGACTAGAAATTCCAGGAGGAATAGGGGGTCTCCATCGGGCTCTGAGGATCTTGGGCATGCTTTGGCTGCACCAGTCTCCCCTGAAGAATCAGAGGTTAGTGACCGTAGAGCACCCTCAGGAGTACCTGGTACTGTGGCTGTCCTCAGTTCACCTGCTCCTGTGTATGTAACAGAGGAGGTTTTTTCCTCAGCTCTGGGAGGGCTGGAAGAGAGATTGTCAGCATTGATCGCTGCTTCCCTGTCACAGGAGAAAAGCGCTCGATCTCCGTCTCCCCCCTCAGAGTGCCTGTTAACAGAGCAACAGTCCCATACAGAGGTCGACCTACCTGAGGGGGATCAGGATGAGGTTGATTCGGTTGCAGAGGAATCAACAGTGGAAGAGCCGTTCTCAGCATCACATGCTGAAAGGTTATGGGTTCAGTCCCTGACTAATATGGTCCGATCAGCATTTAAAATGCCACTTGCGGAGCCATCCTCCACTTCTGTCTCCTCGTTGGGGTCGCTAAAAGCTCCCCAGACTGTTTGTTCCTTTCCGATCCATCCTTTACTGGAGGGGCTCATTTACCAGGATTGGGAGCATCCTGACAAAATATTTACTCCCCCCAAGAGATTTCCGGTGGTCTATCCCATGGAGGATAAGTTCATCAGAAAATGGAGGGTCCCTACAGTGGACGCAGCCATCTCTTGTGTGAATAAATCACTGACATGTCCGGTGGAAAATGTCCAAATGTTCAAGGACCCAATAGATAAAAAATTGGAGTCCTTATTAAAATCTGCTTTTTCTACAGCAGGATTGGTGACACAACCAGCAGTGGCAGCTATTGGGGTCTGCCAAGCAGTGAAGGATCAGTTGAAACAGGTCTTAAGGGACTTGCCGGATCAGCAGGCTCTTGCCCTAGCTGATCTACCTAGAGCCTTATGCTTTGCGGTGGACGCTATAAAGGATTCAATCCATCAGGCCTCCCGCCTTACGCTGTCTGTAGTACATATGCGCAGGCTTCTATGGCTCAAGAACTGGTCTGCTGAAGCTCCCTGTAAAAAATTGCTGGTCAGCTTCCCATTTCATGGGGAGCGCTTATTCGGGGAAGACCTGGACAAGTATATCCAGAGAATTTCCAGCGGTAAAAGTACACTTTTGCCGGTTAAAAATAGAGTTAGAGGTCCCTCTTTTAAAAGGCCGGCCTCTCCAGTCCCTAGGACATCGGCTGTGAAACAGTTCCGACGGCCTCCTCGGTCAAATCCCGGAGGTAGAAATCAGGGACAGTTGCAGGGTAACAAAAAGCCCTGGAGCAGGAGAGGTACAAAACCTCCCCCAAAGTCAAATGCATGAAGGGTTGCCCCCACCCAATCGGGTGGGGGGAAGACTTCAGTTGTTCACAGAGACCTGGCGGGACACGATCCGAGACAGATGGGTGCTCTCCGCAGTAAATCTGGGATACAAATTGGAGTTAAAAAACTCCCCTTCTTCCCGCTTTATAAGGTCAAACGTGCCAAGGGATCCCCAGAAGAGAGGATCCCTCCTGTTGGCACTAGAACAATTATTGCTTCAAGCAGTAATTATAGAGGTTCCCCTGGAAGAGTGGGGGTTCGGGTTTTACTCAAACCTCTTTACAGTTCCGAAGCCAAACGGGGACGTGAGGCCCATACTAAATCTAAAAGGGCTAAACAAATTCCTGCATATCAGGACTTTCCGGATGGAGTCGATCCGATCGGTAGCCACTGCCCTACAAGGGGAGGAATGGTTAGCCTCGATCGACATCAAGGATGCTTATTTGCACATTCCCATCTTTCCAGCCCACCAAAAATTTCTACGCTTTGCGGTAGAAGGCCGCCATTTTCAGTTCAGAGCCTTACCCTTCGGTCTGGCCACAGCACCAAGAGTGTTCACAAAAATTTTGGCCCCATTATTGGCCAATCTAAGAACACGAGGTGTAACGATAATGGCATATCTAGACGACTTGTTGCTGATAGACCACTCAGTGGAAAAACTAGAAGTGGTTGTTCACGAGACAATCAAGTATCTGGAATATCACGGTTGGATTATCAACCGAGACAAGTCAGCCCTAAAACCAGTCAAAAGTCTGGAATACTTGGGGCTAAGGCTGGATTCAGACCAGAGAAAATTTTTCTTGCCTCAAGAAAAGGGGTCGTCTTTGAGAGATTTGATCCACTTAGTGGGCTCAAAAAGACAGCCATCCATACGCCTGTGCATGAGGCTGCTGGGAAAAATGGTGGCATCATTCGAAGCAGTACCCTACGGTCAATTCCATTCAAGGAAATTGCAAAGGGCCATACTGTCAGCCTGGAACAAAAAAGTTCAGGCTCTGGACTTACCAATGTCCTTGTCCCCTTCCGTTCGCAAGAGCCTCCGCTGGTGGTTGGTTCCCCAGAATCTGGAAAGAGGGAAATCCTTCAGTCCGATTTCCTGGAAGGTGGTCACTACAGATGCCAGCCTTATAGGCTGGGGAGCAGTACTGGAGCAATGGTCTCTCCAGGGCAAGTGGTCAGAAGCAGAAAAGGCCCTGCCCATCAATCTCTTAGAGATACGAGCAGCCCGGTATGCCCTAGTAGCATGGACATCCAAACTCCAAGGGTCCCCTGTCAGAGTTCAATCAGACAATGCCACAGCAGTGGCATATATCAATCGTCAGGGGGGCACCAGGAGTCGTGCAGCCCAAAGGGAAGTAAATTACATCCTGAGATGGGCAGAAAGATATGTCCCAGCCATATCTGCGGTATTCATTCCAGGGGTGGAGAATTGGAAGGCGGACTTTCTAAGTCGCCAACAATTATGCCCAGGGGAATGGTCCCTTCATCCCGAGGTTTTCCGGACAATATGTCAGCGGTGGGGAACACCGGATGTAGATCTGCTAGCATCCAGATTCAACGCAAAGGTGGACAGGTTTGTCTCTTGGACAAGGGATCCCCTAGCTTGCGGCTCGGATGCCCTAGTGTTCCCTTGGGATCAGTTCAGGCTGATATATGCATTCCCACCGCCACAATTGTTACCTCGATTACTCCGCAGAATCAGGGTAGAAAAGAAACCAGTGATTCTGGTGGCTCCAGCGTGGCCCCGAAGAGCATGGTACGCGGAGATTGTAAAAATGTCTGTGGGGAGTCCTTGGACCCTCCCACATCGTCCGGACCTGCTTTCGCAGGGACCGATATACCACCCTTCCTTACCAGCCCTAGGTTTGACGGCCTGGCTATTGAAGCCCACATTCTAAAAAAGAGAGGGCTCTCTAATGCTGTGGTGTCTACCATGATCAATGCCAGGAAACCGGTATCCAGGCAGATCTACTATAGAATCTGGAAGGCGTACATCGCCTGGTGTGAGGCCAGGAAATGGCATCCACGTAAATACGTAATAGGTAGGATTCTGGACTTCCTACAATGGGCTGTAGATAGGAAGCTTGCCTTGAGTACTATCAAGGGTCAGATTTCGGCCTTGTCAATATTTTTTCAAAGGCCCTTGGCTTCGCATTCACTAGTCAAAGCCTTTATACAAGGAGTGATGCGTATTAGTCCTCCGGTTAATATTCCCATATGTCCATGGGATCTAAACTTGGTTCTGTCGGTTCTACAGAAACAACCATTTGAACCACTACAGCATATTTCCTTGCTGCTTCTCACCAGGAAATTGATTTTTCTAGTAGCCATTTGTTCGGCTAAAAGAGTATCGGAATTAGCAGCTATGTCCTGTAAGGAGCCATATCTGGTTATCCATAAGGACAGAGTAGTGTTACGTCCTCATCCAGCCTTTCTTCCTAAGGTGGTATCGAGTTTTCATTTGAACCAAGATGTGGTTCTTCCTTCTTTTTTCCCCAAACCTACTTCGGTAGAGGAAAAGTTATTGCATTCTTTGGATGTAGTAAGAGCAGTTAAAGCTTATCTAAAAGCCACTGCTCAGATTCGCAGAACGGATACTTTGTTTATTCTGCCGGAAGGCCCCAGAAAGGGTCAGGCAGCGTCAAAATCTACTTTAGCCAAGTGGATTCGACAGGTCATAATACAAGCCTATAGCTTGAGAAGTAGACCGCCTCCGTTCAAAGTTAGGGCGCACTCCACGAGAGCAGTTGGAACTTCATGGGCAGTGCATCACCAGGCCTCCCTGGCTCAAATCTGTAAGGCCGCAACATGGTCTTCGGTACACACGTTTACTAGGTTCTACCAGGTGGACGTTAGAAGTCAGGAGGATGTCGCCTTTGGGCGCAGTGTGCTGCAGGCCGCAAAAGATCCTCATGTCTGATAGCGCTCAGCTTATATATGGTGTATCCCCCCCCTCATTTGGCATTGCTTTAGGACATCCCATTAGTAATGACTATGTCGCTCTGTGTCCCGTGATGTACGAGAAAGAAAATAGGATTTTTATAACAGCTTACCTGTAAAATCCTTTTCTTGGAGTACATCACGGGACACAGAGCTCCCGCCCCTCTTTAGGGACACTTATTGCTTTGCTACAAAACTGAGGTGCTCCCGGATGGGAGGGGCTTATATAGGGGAGGGTACTTCCGGTTTTGGAAGTTGCCAGTGCCAGCACCTGACGGTATCTATATAACCCATTAGTAATGACTATGTCGCTCTGTGTCCCGTGATGTACTCCAAGAAAAGGATTTTACAGGTAAGCTGTTATAAAAATCCTATTTTTAGATGCCACAGGAGGTAAGAGCACATTGCTTCTGTAATCCAAAAAAGGTAAGGAGCCACGCCATGGCTAGGGCCCTCCTTCACAGCGCACAAGCGGTCCTTTCGTCCGCCTAGTGCGGCAAGTAAACGACCCCAGGCCGATAAAGTGCCTGCTGAGGGACAGAAGCGTCCCTGGGTTTGCAAGCCCAACCTTGCTTGCCTACAGAGCAGATTTTTTTCCCCCCTCTTAAACCGCCAGTTTAGCCGACTTGTCAGGAAGCCCTACATGGGGCGGTCCAAGACCTGCTGATACGCAGGGTAGGCCTTCCTGTCTTAGTACAGGAATGGGTTCAGGGGTTCTACTCAAGTCTGTTCGTAGTGTTGGAGGGGGTTCGTCCAATCTTGGATCTCAGGACCCTCAACTGCTTTGTGAAAGTACAAAGATTCCGGAAAGGAGTTGGCTCGCTCTGTTGTCGCTGCCCTCTATCGCTGCCCTCATCAAGGACGCATGCTGCATGTCTCCATATGCACCAGGCATCAGAGATGTCTGCACTAACGGCCGGGGAAGACCACTACCAATAGTGGCTCTCCCCTTTGGCCTGGCATCGGCACCAAGGGTGTTCACCAAGGTGCTTGCCACGATTCTGGCCCTACTAAGACAGCATGGCTTCGCTATCATGGGCAACTTGGACGATCTTCTGAGGGTCACTTCAAACTTAAACTTAGAAGTGAGCGTGTCTATAACCTGTCAGACCCTCCGATACTGGGTGGGTGCTGAACACTCAGAAGTCAGTATTGGTACCTTCCCAACTCCTAGTGTCTAGAGTTGATTCTGGACTCCTCAGAGGCGTAAGTTTTTTTTCTCCCTAGGGGAAAGTTGCAGACCCTTCGGGCTGCGGTAGTTGACATCCCAAGGATGGGTGGTCACGCCACTTTTGCAGGCGAGTCCTGGGCCTCGTGGTAGCCTCCTTCGAGGCGGTACGATAGGCACTATTTCACACACGAGTGTTACAGAAGGTAACTCTGTCCTGAAGGGTCAAGTGCCCTTCATCCCTGGATTATCAAAATCCGGGTGAGCCACCTAATCAGGACCTCCCTAGTTGGGGCCGACATCACTGGCATTTCTGTCTGGGAAGCTGTTCCTTCCTGTTTACTGGATGGTGGTCACGGCGGACGCCTGTCTTCCCGGTTGCAGAGGAGTCTGAGGAGCTCAGTCAACCTGGGTCGCTGGACTCAAGAGGAGTCCAATTGCAGATCATGGCCTAAAATCCGGGCGATCTGGCTTTGCCTCTCCACATGGTCTCAGAGGCTACAAGGGCGTCCAGTCAGAATCCAGTCAGACAAACACCACAGTGGTGGCGTATGTCAATCATGAAGGAGGAACAAGCAGCTCTGCTGCAGCATCTGAGGTCGCTCACCTCCTAAGGGGCTCCCTTACCAGAGGGGAAGCACGCCAGTTGTATATCTCCTGACCTCTCGACTCATTCAAAAGGTATTGAGGTTTGTGGCCAGGTCAGGAGACCCATGGGCAAACACGACAGATGCGTTGATGGCACCGTGGAGTCCGTACCGACTAATCTATGCCTTCCTCCTCAGAAGCTCCTGCCTCATCCGCTTCGCAGACTGGAGGCAGAGAGGATTACAATGGTCCCAATTGCTCTGAATTGGCCTCGGCGTCCTTGGTACGCTGATCTAGTGCGTCTGGTAGCAGGCGCCTTTTGGCACATACCGTTAAGAAGGACCTGCTGTCGCTAGATCCCATAAGCCATCCTGTTTTTACAGTCACTGGCTTGAGGGCATGGCTTGAGAGCCAGGTGCTAAGAGACCGGGGCCTGTCAAACTCGGTGATCTCTACCATGAGGAGTGCTCGGAAATCATCTCCTAGGAAGATTTACCGTCGCACTTGGAAGACCTACATATCCATTTGTGAGGAAATGAGGTGGCATCCGCATACTTATTTGGTTCCAGAGTCCTGCTGTCTCAGCAGGGAATGGGCCAATTTTTTTTTTACTCTAAGTACGATTAGGGGGCAGGTATCTGCCCTGGCTGTCTTTTCAACGACCCCTGGTGGCTCACTCTCTAGTGAGAACGTTTGTACAGTGGGTTCGGCAGTCGGCCCCTCCGGGCCACCCTCCACTACCTCCGTGGGGCTTGTGTAGCAGACATCCTTTTGGTGTCTACCACTACGAGAGGACCTGCTGTCACAGGGTCCCATATGCCATCCTGCCTGCAGTCAATGGCTTCAACGGCATTGCCACTAAGTGTCTCAGAAACCACCATTTGAGAACATCAAGGAGATTCCCTTGTTGACACTTTCTTAGAAGGTGGTCCTTTTTGGTGGCTGTTATGCCAGTTAAGACGGGTTTCTGAGCGGGCAGCCTTGTCATGCAAGCATCCTTATCTGATCTTCCACAAGGATAAGGTGGTACTGCGTCCGCAGCCTTTATTCTTCCTAAGGTCGTGTTTCGACCTTCCATCAAGGAAGACATTTTACTGCCATCCTTGTGTCCTCATCTGTCGAATCCTAAGTAGACGACGTTGCATTCCTGGGACATTGTCCGAACTCTGAGAGAATGCTTGTCTGGCACTTCTCCGTTCTGGAGTCCAGGCTCACTGTTTGTTTCAGTGGCTGGTCCCTAATAGGGCCCAACGGTTTCATCGGCCACCATCTCTAGGTGGATCCGACAGATTGTGATCAGGCTTACGCCATGAAGGGTCAGGCGCCTCCCTTTCCCGGCGCATTCGACCAGGGCAAGAGATGCCTCTTGGTTTACGTCAGTTAGACGGTTTTCTGAGCCGGCAGCCTTGCCTTGCAAGGCTCCTTATCTGATCTTCCACAAGGATAGGTGGTGCTGCGTCTGCAGCCTTCTTTTCTTCCTAGGGTCTTTCGACCTTCCATTTCAAGGAAGACATTGTACTGCCATCCTTGTGTCCTCATCCGTCGAATCCTAGGAAACAACGTATTTTTTGGACGCTGTCCGAGCTCTGAGAGCACCAAGCGTCCGTTTCACCAGGTGTGTAAGGCGGCGACATGCTCGTCCGTTCACACTTTCACTAACTTTACAAGTTGATGTGTGTGCGCATCTTCGGATGCTTCTTTCGGTCGCAGGCTATTGCGGCTGTTTAGAGTTGCAACTCCTCTGTTGAGGAGCTCTGTTTTGTTTGGGGTGAAGTTTTTAACCACTTTAGATCCGCGCTATAGCCGAAAGACGGCTGCAGCGCGGACCTTAACTGCCGAGTGGACGTCCCCAGGACGTCCTTGTATTTACACTCTCCCCGCGCGCTCCCGAGAGCGCGCATCGGGGAAAATCTGTGTTGGCCGTGTCCCTTGGACACAGCCAATCACAGATCGTGCTGAATGGCCAATCACAGAGGCCATTCAGCACTCGATCTCACTGCCCAATGAGAGATGATCTCAAATGTAAACATATGAGATCATCTCTCATTGCCGGCTTTCTCTCCTCACACAGAGACCGCGTGTGAGGAGAGAGAGAGATCTGTGCTGCTGCTGCTGTCAGTGAGTTTATTGTAAGAACAATCAAAGTAAAGTGAAGTAAAAAAACAGTGCCCTCTGCCAGTCCCATATCTGCCAGTGCCCTCTGCCAGTCCCATATCTGCCAGTGCCCTCTGCCAGTCCCATATCTGCCAGTGCCCTCTGCCAGTCCCATATCTGCCAGTGCCCTCTGCCCGTGCCATCTGCCAGTGCCATCTGCCAGTGCCATCTGCCAGTGCCATCTGCCAGTGCCATCTGCCAGTGCCATCTGCAAGTGCCATCTGCCCGTGCCATCTGCCATTAGTGCCACGTATAAGTGCCACGTATCAGTGTCATCAGTGCCACGTATCAGTGCCACGTGTCGTCAGTGCCAACAATGGCTAGAAGATTATTTTCAGCCGAGGAGGCATACAATATTCTTGCGGCCGACGAGAGCAACAGGGAGCTCTCCGATTCGGATTCCTCCGCAAGTTCAGACTATGAGCCTGACTATGAGTCTGACGTGGACTACGAGCCTGTCCTAAGCAGTGGAACACTGACAGCCTCAGAAGAGGAGGAGGAGGGAGGAGGAGGAGGAGGGCCCGCCCGCCAGACGAAGGCGTTCTGCTGAGCAGGCAGTGCCATCCACCAGCACCGCAGTGCCATCCACCAGCACTGCAGTGCCATCCACCAGGCAAGCAAGGCCACGTACCAGTGGGGTGTCATCTCAGTCCCAAAGGGTTAGGTCCCATGCCAGCCTTCCCTATTCCCTTCAGAACCCCTTGTGGCTTCCTCCTAATTCAGGAGAAGCCAACATTCCCCCTTTCACTGCCCAGCCAGGAGTCCAGGTGGACACAGAAAATTTTGCCCCGATTGACTTTTTCAATTTAATTTTCACTGACGACATGCTTGCATCAATTGTGGCCCAGTGCAACCTATACGCCCAACAGTTCATAGCAAGCAACCCAACGTCCTATTATGCCCGTCCCTACCAGTGGAGAGCCCTCACAGTGGAGGAGTTTAGAATCTTTTTGGGCCTCACATTCTGCATGGGACTAAACGGAAAAAATCAAGTGCGTTCATATTGGTCATCCCGCCCCATCTACCATATGCCCATCTTTTCCTCAGTAATGCCCAGGTCCCGATATCTAATGATTATGAGATTCCTACACTACAACGACAATACCCAGTGCCCTCCCCGAAATGACCCAAATTTTGATAAGCTTTATAAAATTCGGCCGCTACTAAATTATTTTTCTGAAACCTTCCCCCAGTTGTTTACCCCAGACAAACACATATGCGTGGATGAGTCCCTAATAAAATTTTCTGGCAGGCTGGGCATAAAACAATTTATACCCAGCAAAAGGGCCCGCTATGGGGTGAAGCTGTACAAATTGTGCGACAGAGAAACTGGGTATGTGTATGGCTTCATCATATATGAAGGGAAGGACACCGAACTGAACCCCCCTAATTGCCCAATCTACATTGGAACCAGTGGGAAAGTAGTTTGGGAACTCATAAACCCACTCCTAGAGAAAGGATACCACTTGTATGTGGACAATTTTTATACAAGTTTGCCCCTGTTCCGAAACTTGCACAGAATGAAGACTCCAGCATGTGGCACCGTACGGACGAACCGGAAGGGCTTTCCTCAAAGCCTGGTCACCAAAAAATTGAAAAGAGGGGAGACGGTGAGTTTGAGGAATGAGGAAATTTTGGCTGTGAAGTGGAGGGACAGAAGAGATGTCTACGTGCTTTCTTCCATCCACAACAATGAATTCGTTGAAATCACCAGAAGGAATGGCCGGATACAAAAACCCAAATGCATCTACGATTACAATAAGTTCATGGGGGGTGTCGACTTCAACGACCAGATGCTCGAACCCTACCTTTCCACAAGAAGAACATACCAGTGGTATAAGAAAGTTTCCATTTATTTATTTAATTTGGCCATGTACAACTCATATGTAATATATCAAAAATCCACTATAAGACCCAAATCCTTCCTTTTCTTCCAGGAGGAAATCACCACTGCCCTTATATATCCGAACAGCCCACCAGTAAACATTAGATCCGATGTCATTAGCCGACTCTCTGAGCGCCACTTCCCAGATAAAATCCCTCCCAGACCAACAGGCCAAAAACGCCAGAAAAAATGCCGGGTGTGCTCCAAAAGAGGAGAGAGAAGAGACACCATTTATTATTGTTCCCAATGTCCTTCAGAACCAGGCCTCTGCATGATTGATTGTTTCCGCTGTTACCATACCAAAATAAATTATTAGTTCACTTCCTGCCATTTATCTTTACGCCCCTTATGCATCTGCTTTCTCTGTAACTGACCCTGGCTTGTTATTCGACCACGCTTCTGCCTACCGATTCTGTTTATACCTCTGCCTGATCTGGAACTGACCCTGGACTGTTATTTGACCACGCTTCTGCCTACCGATTCTGTTTATACCTCTGCCTGATCTGGAACTGACCCTGGACTGTTATTTGACCACCCTTCTGCCTACCAATTCTGTACATACCTCTGCCTGATCTGGAACTGACCCTGGAATGTTTGACCATGCTTTTTGCCTGCCTCTTGGACTGATCTTTTACCCTGCCAGTGGACTAGTGGGATTCATAACACAGGGGTCTCACATATGTGAGGGGCTCCAGAATTGTTTTTCTGGATGAAGAAAACAATTGTTTTTGTTTTCTCATTCCTAGATTAGGGTCTGGAGACTCGGAGGCTTCAAAGAGATTTGGGTGGGAGAAGCCTCTACCCCTGTCCCCATTCAGTCCTGAACGAGGCCCTACTTCTGCCTGCTGCCTGTAGGACCTATGCCATCATGCCTCTGCCTGTTGCATGAACTGACCACACCACATGGACCTGCCTACTATCAGGACCAATATTTTGTCACTGCTGACAATCTCTGCTTGCACTGACCCTGGACTGTATATAACAAAAAGACTGTTAACTATTGGAGTACTGCAGAATGCTCACCAGCTGCCTGTATGAACTATGGACAGTATTCCTGCCTGTTGCCTGGACAATTGCATTCGCTTTTGCTGACCAAGTCCCTGCCTGTTGCCTGGACCAGTGCTATCCTCCTGCGGACAACTGCGCTTCTAAAACAGGTAATCTTTTGTTTACCATTTGCTCAGCAGAATGTATTTTGGGGTGTAATTCTTGGTATGTGCATGTTATGTGTCCCTAGAACACCTGATGGTGTTCCTTGCATTTTGGGCCACTGTATGTGGCCAGGCTGTTTAAAAGTCTCACACGTGGTATCGTCATACTCAGGAGGAGTAGCAGAATGTATTTTGGGGTGTAATTTTTGCTATGTGCATGCTATGTGTTGGAAATATCTTATAAATGGACAACTTTGCGTAAAAAAAATGCATTTTCATTTTTTTCCCACATTTTCCCAAAACTTCTGGAAAAAAATGAAACATTCAAAAGACTCATTATACCTCATAGATTATACGTTGGGGTGTTAGCTTTCCAAAATGGGGTCACTTTGTGGGCGTTTCCATTGTCCTGGTGCTCCAGGGCCTTCAAAATTGTAATAGGTGGTTGAGAAATTAGATGTGTAATTTATGCTCCTAGAACGCCTGACGGTGCTACTTCAATGTTGGGCCTCTGTATGTGGCCAGGCTGTGTAAAAGTCTCACACATGTGGTATCGTTATACTCAGGAGGAGTAGCAGAATGTATTTCTTTTTCGTACATCACGGGACACAGAGCGACTTAGTCATTACTAATGGGTTATATAGATTACCTTCAGGTGTTGGCACTGGCCAATTCCAAACCGGAAGTACCCTCCCCTATATAAGCCCCTCCCATCCGGGAGCACTTCAGTTTTTTGCCAGTGTCTAAGGTGTTGGCCAAAGAGTAACATGTGTTTTCACTGGGCTTGCGTACAGGTTCTTTTGGGCCTTAGTAAGCTGTTCCGGATCCCACCAAAAAAGCTTCATAGCTAAACGGTCGGTACCCGGGCCTTGCAGCAGAAGAGCAAGGTTTTGCCTGTAATGCCTCTCTTAGGAGGGCTGGACCCTGGGATCCAGAGCTCTGGTCATACCCACGACCAAGATGTTGTCTGTGCAGGGTGCTATACAGGTCCAGGGGAGTGGAATCCTTGGGAACCCGGTCCCTGAAGGTTTAATTACAATGCCTGCCGTGATAGGTGAAGTTTGGACTTCTGTGGACCAAACAAAGTCCTGCGGCGGGGATCAGGTAAGTGGGGGCCCCCAGGAACTTGGTTCTATTGGGGGACCCCCAAGCCTAATTTGTCTTTCTGTCTGTAACCTAACGGTATTCCCGCTAATATCTGTGTATGCCTGTAACTACTGAAAATGTAAAATTTTAATAGTAGTCAAGAAAAAAAAAAAAAAAGGGGACCGCGGTACCTGTGTTAAACCACTAGAGGCCGCTGTAGTCCATTTTTCTTGTCATTTGGATCTTTGGTTTTCTCAAGTCAAAAGATCCAGGCAGTTGGTAAGTTTCTCTGTGGGAATCCACTTCCTCTGCCCTGTTGCTGCGCTCATCCACCGCACAGGCCCTCCGGCAAAAAGGGCCCTGGCTCCTAGTCCCTGTTTGATTTCGAAAAGGGCGCCAATGGCGCACGGGCGCGGGCGCGTGCACGCGCCTCCTATGAAAAAAAAAGGGGCGGGGCGGGTGGATGACGCTCGATGCGCGCCGCGGCGCTTCTGCGCATGTGCAGGCATCCCAGCATGGTTAAAAGACACAGTACAAGTGTCAGCTGGATACAAACAGAGCTAGCAACAAACAGTGGCACACAGAGGCGGTTGATGCAGGCATCCCCATAGAAAGGCACTTTAGTGGACACCAGCTGGTATATAGCAGCAACTGTGTTAGACTATTACCAGCAAAAATTGGTGTATGACGACGGGAATACCTCAGCTTTGTGCTTAAAGGATATGTCGTCCAGACGCTCCGGAAATAGGTCTTCCAGGAAGCCAAAGGGGTCTCCATCGGGCTCTGAGGATATTGGGCATGCTTGTACTGCACCAATCTCCCCTGAGAATTCAGAGGTCAGTAGCCGTAGAAACCCCGCAGGAATGCCTGGTGCTGCGGCTGTCCCCAGTCCACCTGCTCCTGTATATATAACAGAGGAGGTTTTATCCTCAACTCTGGGAGGATTGGAAGAGAGATTAACAGCATTGATCGCTGCTTCCCTGTCACAGGAAAAAGCGCGTCCGATCTCCGTCTCCTCCTTCAGAGTGCCTGTTAGTGGAGGAACAGCCCCACACAGAGATCGACCTACCTGAAGGTGATCAGGATGAGGTTGATTCAGTTATGGAGGAATCAACAGTGGAAGAACCTTTCTCAGCATCTCAGGCTGAAAGATTATGGGTTCAGTCTCTGACTAATATGGTCCGATCAGCATTTAAAATGCCTCTGGCGGAACCACCATCCACTACGGTTTCCTCGCTGGGGTCGCTAAAAGCTCCCCAGGCTGTCTGTTCCTTCCCAATCCACCCTTTATTAGAAGGGCTTATTTACCAGGATTGGGAGCATCCTGATAAAATATTTGCTCCCCCCAAGAGATTTCCGGTGATCTATCCCATGGAGGATAAGTTCATAAAAAAATGGAGGGTCCCTACATTGGATGCAGCCATCTCTTCTGTTAACAAATCACTGACATGTCCAGTAGATAATGTTCCAATGTTCAAAGACCCAATAGATAAAAAATTGGAGTCTTTACTAAAATCTGCTTTCTCTACAGCAAGCATGGTGACACAACCTGCGGTAGCAGCGATTGGAGTCTGCCAAGCAGTGAAAGATCAGTTGAAACAAGTCTTAAGGGACTTACCAGATCAGCAGGCTCTTGCCCTAGCTGACCTGCCTAGAGCCTTGTGTTTTGCGGTGGACGCCATAAAGGATACAATCCAACAGGCCTCCCGCTTTACGCTGTCTATAGTACATATGCATAGGCTTCTGTGGCTCAAAAACTGGTCTGCTGAAGCTCCCTGTAAAAAACTGCTGGTTAGCTTCCCATTTCATGGAGAACGCTTATTTGGAGAAGATCTGGACAAATATATCCAGAAAATTTCTGCCGGTAAAAGTTCACTCTTACCGGTTAAGAACAAGGGTAGAAGTCCTTCTTTTAAGAGGCCTACTTCTCCAGTCCCTGGCACATCGGCTGTGAAACAGTTCCGACGGCCTCCGCGGTCAAATCCAGGGGGCAGAAATCAGGGACAATCACAGGGTAACAAGAAACCCTGGATCAAGAGAGGTACAAAACCTCCCCCTAAGTCATGAAGGGTTGCCCCCACTCAGTCGGGTGAGGGGAAGACTTCAGTTGTTCACAGAGACCTGGCGGGACACCATCAGAGATGGGTGATCTCCGCAGTAAGTCTGGGATACAGGCTGGAGTTAAAAGACATTCCTCCTGCCCATTTTATAAGGTCAAACGTGCCAAGCGATCCCCAGAAGAGTGGATCCCTCCTTCTGGCACTAGAGCAACTATTGCCCCAAGGGTAATCATGAAGGTTCCCTTGAAAGAAAACGGGTTCGGGTTTTACTCGAACCTTGTCACAGTCCCCAAACCAAATGGGGACATGAGGCCCATATTAAATATAAAAGGGCTAAACAAGTTCCTACATATCAGGACTTTTTCGGATGGAGTCGATCCGATCGGTGGCCACCGCCCTACAAGGGCAGGAATGGTTAGCCTTGATCGACATAAGGGATGCTTATTTGCATATTCCCATCTGTCCGGCCCACCAGAAATTTCTACGCCTTGCAGTAGAAGGGCGCCATTTTCAGTTCAGAGCCTTACCTTTCGGTCTGGCCACGGCACCACGAGTGTTCACAAAAATTCTGGCCCTACGATTGGCCAAACTAGGAACACAAGGTGTAATGATAATGGCATATCTAGACGACTTGTTGCTGATAGACCACTCAGTGAAAAAAACTAGAAGTGGTCGTTCACAAGATAATCAAGTATCTGGAATCTCACGGTTGCATTATCAACCGAGACAAGTCAGCCCTAAAACCAGTCAAAAGCCTGGAATACTTGGGGGCTAAGACTGGATTCAAATCAGAGAAAGATTTTCTTACCTCCAGAGAAGGTGTCGTCTTTGAAAGATTTGACCCACTTAGTGGGTACAAAAAAGAAAAACCATCCATACGCCTGTGTATAAGGCTGCTGGGAAAAATGGTGGCTTCATTCGAAGCGGTACCCTACGGTCAATTCCATTCAAGGAACTTGCAGAGGGCCATACTGTCAGCCTGGAACAAAAAAGTTCAGGCTTTAGACTTACCAATGTCCCTGTCCCCTTCCGTTCGCAAGAGCCTCCATTGGTGGTTGGTGCCCCAGAATCTGGGAAGGGAAACCCTTCAGTCCGGTTTCTTGGAAGGTGGTCACTACAGTTGCCAGCCTCATTGTCAGGGTCACCTGTGGCCAGGTGACAGATGCACACCGTAGGGGGACAGGAGTGCACCGCGAGGTAGTGAACCCTATGGCTGGCTTCTGTGGATAGGAAACTGGGTGGTTGTGGAAAGCGGGACCAGAGGAGCACAACCGGGATCCCAACGGAAGCGAGAGCCAAGATTCCCCAGGGCGCGGAGTCTAAGACCCAGCTGGTCTTCTCCAGGGCCTCTAGTGGTGAGGATGTTACGCTGCAGGCTGGGACCAGGTCGCGGCCCCTGGAGTTTCCTAGCTCACGCCCCGTAGGATAAGGGGAAGCAGCAGCACACGATAGAGAGAACCGAATAACAAGCCGAAGGTCAGGGGCCACAAGCAGACAAGGATAACGAAGAACGAGCCGAAGGTCAAGGGTCACGAGCAGACAGGGATGGTCGGGGACAAGCCAATAACGTAACAGAGAGACAGACGTAGCACACGGCAGGCAGGAACCCAAACACACAATGCCTAACAAACACGTTGATCCCTACCGACATCCTAATGGGTAGCGTCTGGAAGCGAATAGGGCCCCCTGGGAGAACAGTGCCATCAATTGCCGAGACTACCAATGGGGTAGTGAGAGGTGAAAGGGTAAGCTTCATAGAAGAAGCAGTTCTCCAATCCATGAAATTGCCGGCAGCCCCGGAATCCAGGTATGCAAGGGTTGACTGAGGAGAAATGCCTACATGAAGGGACACCGGCAAGAGCAGGCGAGAAGGTGATGTTTCTGGGTCCAATACTCCACCTTCCAAATGTATTAGACCCGAGCGTTTCCCGGACGAAGCGAGCAGGAGTCACGAAAATGACCCTTGCCCCCACAATAGAGGCACAAGCCCAGAGTTCTGCGCCTAGCACGTTCTTCGGGGGTTAGTCTGGTCCGGCCCAGCTGCATAGGTTCTTCAGCAGGTAGAGGATGCTCCACGGAATGAAGGGAGGGGAGCTCAGACTGGCTAGGACCCAGAGAGTGCTGGCGTCTTTTTTCTAAGGACCTCTCTTGAAAACGAATGTCGATCTGGTTGCATAATGAAATTACATCGTCCAGACCGACGGGAATGGCTCTTCCCGCTAATTCGTCTTTCACTCGGTCAGAGAGGCCATGTAAAAAGGTAGCGACCAGGGCCTCATTATTCCAGCTCAATTCAGCTGTGTGGATACGGAACTGAAGAGCATATTGCCCCACTGAACTAGATTCTTGGCGAAGACGTAAGACAGCACTAGCCGCTGAAGAAGCCCGAGCCGGCTCTTCGAAGATATTACGAAAGAGCTTCAGGAATTCGGACAGACTGGAAACCACCGGATCGTTCCTCTCCCACAGGGGGGCAGCCCAGGCCAAAGCTTCACCGGAGAGGAGGGAAATGATATAGGCTACCTTAGCCCGGTCAGATAGGAAGCTTTGAGGCTGAAGCTCAAAATGAATAGTGCATTGGCTGAGAAACCCCCTGCAGGCCTTGGAGTCCCCAGAGAAACGGAACGGAGCTGGCAATCTTAGTGAGTGTGAGGCTGCGACTGGTGCGATAGGTACAGCCGCTGGTTGTACTTGGGGTTGCGGATTCGGGGTTCCCAAGGAGACCTGAAGCTGCTCGAATCGAGAAGCCAGATCCTGGAGGAATCGCATCACCTGGGTCTGATTTGATTCCTGGGTCTCAAGTCTGCGAACTATGCCCTGCAATGGATCATCCGCGGGAAGCGGGATGTCAGCCGGGTTCATGGCTGATCAAACTGTCAGGGTCACCTGTGGCCAGGTGACAGATGCACACCGTAGGGGGACAGGAGTGCACCGCGAGGTAGTGAACCCTATGGCTGGCTTCTGTGGATAGGAAACTGGGTGGTTGTGGAAAGCGGGACCAGAGGAGCACAACCGGGATCCCAACGGAAGCGAGAGCCAAGATTCCCCAGGGCGCGGAGTCTAAGACCCAGCTGGTCTTCTCCAGGGCCTCTAGTGGTGAGGATGTTACGCTGCAGGCTGGGACCAGGTCGCGGCCCCTGGAGTTTCCTAGCTCACGCCCCGTAGGATAAGGGGAAGCAGCAGCACACGATAGAGAGAACCGAATAACAAGCCGAAGGTCAGGGGCCACAAGCAGACAAGGATAACGAAGAACGAGCCGAAGGTCAAGGGTCACGAGCAGACAGGGATGGTCGGGGACAAGCCAATAACGTAACAGAGAGACAGACGTAGCACACGGCAGGCAGGAACCCAAACACACAATGCCTAACAAACACGTTGATCAGCAAAGCAGGCTTGCAGTGCACAGGTTAATATAGTGTTCAGTGATAGGGCCTGGGGTGGAGTCAGGCTGGGAGGAGATTATAAAGGAAGCCAGGTGAAGGAGGTCTGGTCTCTAGATGAACACATGAGGAGGAAGGTAAGATGGCAGACAGACATTAATGCATATCCATGACAGTACCCTCCCTCTTACGAGGCCTCCCCCTTCCCCGCCTGGGCCCAGGTTTAGAGGGAAACTTCAGATGAAACTCCTTTAACAGACGAGGTGCAAAGACCTCAGATGCAGTGATCCAAGACCTCTCCTCAGGACCAAACCCTTTCCAATGAACGAGGTACTGAAGAACGCCTTTACAGAGTCGGGAGTCCAGAATTTGACTGATCTCGTACTCCTGATTATCCTCCGAGACAGGCGCCACGGTAGGAAGAGGACGAGAGAATTTATTGAGGACTAAAGGCTTTAGAAGAGCAACATGAAAGGAGTTAGTGATTTTAAGGCTCTTAGGAATCTGGAGTTTGAAACAAACCGGATTCAGTTTAGCAGTTACCGTGTATGGACCGATGAATCGTGGAGCAAACTTCAGAGAAGGAACTCGGAGCTTGATGTTCCTGGTAGAGAGCCAGACTTTGTCCCCTGGCTGAAGAGAAGGCGGTTTACGCCTGCGGCGGTCGGCAAAGCCTTTGAATTTTTCAGCAGCTGCCCGGAGGGAATCATGAACGTGACCCCAAACGGAATTGAGAGACTCCTGAACCGAAGCCAAAGCTGGAATGTCTGGAGAACAGATCATAGGAAGAGGAAGTTGAGGGTGTTTTCCATAAACTGTGAAAAAGGGTGTCTTCTGCGAACTGGTATTCACATGATTGTTATGGGAGAATTCTGCCCACGGGAGTAGAGAGGACCAATCGTCATGGTGAGAAGACACAAAGGTGCGAAGAAAGACCTCTAACTCCTGATTAACCCTCTCAGTCTGTCCATTGGATTGGGGATGGTAAGAAGAAGAAAAATCCAAGACAATATTGAGGGATTTGCAAAAGGCTCTCCAAAAACGAGACGTGAATTGGACTCCCCTGTCGGAAACAATATGAGAAGGGACCCCATGTAGGCGGAGAATTTCTCGAATGAAAATGGGAACCAAGGCAGGGGCAGAAGGAAGACCAGGAAGAGGAACAAAATGAGCCATCTTGGAGAATCGATCGATTACCACCCAAATGACTGTATTATTCTCAGACAGTGGGAGATCGGTGATAAAATCCATGGCAATATGGGCCCAGGGTTCCTTAGGAATAGGCAAGGGCATGAGGAGACCAGCAGGAGCTTGTGTGGAGGATTTGGACTGAGCACAGACATGACAAGCTTTAACGTAGTCTTTGACGTCTGAGCGGAGATTAGGCCACCAGTAGTGACGACTGATGAGTAGGAAGGATCGGAGGAATCCAGAATGCCCTGCCACCTTGGAATCATGTCCCCAACGAAGGATCTTAGCTCTTAGCTCAGTGGGGACAAAGGTCTTACCAGGCGGAATTTTAGACTTCAGGGTGGTAGAGTGGGCAACAATGCATGAGGTGGGAATGATCGGCTCAGGTTCAGGGGCGGACTCCTCGTCCAAAGTGTCAAATGACCTAGAGAGCGCATCAGCCCGACCGTTGCAGGAACCAGGTTTGTAGGTAATCGTGAAATTAAAACGGGCAAAGAAGAGACTCCACCTGGCCTGTCTAGGATTCAGACGTTTAGCATTCTGTAGATACTGTAAATTCTTGTGATCGGTAAAGATCGTTATGGAGTGAGGGGAACCCTCCAAGAGATGACGCCACTCCTCTAACGCCAATTTAATTGCGAGAAGTTCCCGATCACCGATGGCATAATTCCTCTCCGCCTGAGAAAATTTTTTGGAGAAGAACGCACATGGTTGGCGTCTCTTCTCAAAGATTTGAAGAAGCACAGCTCCCACCCCCATTGAGGAAGCGTCCACTTCAATAAAAAATGCATTCCCAGGATTTGGTCTCCTCAAGAGGGGGCCAGAAACAAAGGCCTGTTTCAGGTTGTGAAATGCAGAGACAGCTTCGGGAGGCCAGTCTCTGGCATTCACACCCTTCTTGGTCAAAGCGATAATAGGCGCGGCAATGGAAGAGTAATTCCTTATGAACTGCCTATAATAATTAGTGAAGCCAAGAAAGCGCTGTGTGGCCTTGAGGCTAGCAGGAAGAGGCCAGTTGGTGATAGCCAAGACCTTCCCAGGGTCCATACGAAGCCCCGAACATGAGACAAAGCACCCCAAAAACAGGACCTCAGAACATTCAAAGGAACATTTCTCCAGCTTGGCATAGAGATTGTTCTCTCTAAGACGTTGAAGTACAGTGCGGACATGGTTTCTGTGGACGAGCAGATTTTCAGAAAAGATCAGAATGTCATCCAGATAGATGACAACAAACTGGTACAGCAGATCTCTGAAGATTTCATTGACAAAGTTTTGAAACACGGCTGGAGCATTACACAGACCAAAAGGCATCACCAGATATTCGTAATGCCCGTCTCTAGTGTTAAATGCAGTCTTCCATTCGTCACCCTCCCGTATTCGAATGAGATTGTACGCGCCTCTGAGATCCAACTTGGTGAAAATGGAGGCACCCTTCAACCTATCGAATAGCTCAGATATTAAGGGTAAGGGGTATCGATTTTTAATAGTAACCGCATTTAAACCCCGATAATCGATGCAGGGTCTTAAGGTACCATCCTTTTTGGCAACAAAAAAGAACCCTGCCCCTGCAGGCGATGAGGATTTCCGGATGAACCCTCTCTCCAGATTCTCTGCTACATACTCCGACATGGCCTGGGTCTCTGGGATGGACAGAGGGTAGGTACGACCCCTGGGTAGAGTTGCTCCGGGGACAAGATCAATAGCACAGTCAAAAGACCTGTGGGGAGGAAGCACCTCAGCTGATTTTTTACAGAACACATCCCGGTAATCGCTGTATGCGGCGGGAAGATCAGAAGAAACAGAAGTGGCAGCAACCGGAAGACTCTCCTTGGGGGTCACCTTGAAAAGACACGACGAGAAACATGAGGAACCCCAGGCCAGGATCTGCCCAGAGACCCAGTCCACATGTGGAGAGTGGAGCTGTAGCCAAGGGAGGCCCAATACAACTGGGGTAGAGGCCTTGGGTAGAATAAGAAAGGATATCCACTCCTGGTGGAGAATCCCTACCGACATCCTAATGGGTAGCGTCTGGAAGCGAATAGGGCCCCCTGGGAGAACAGTGCCATCAATTGCCGAGACTACCAATGGGGTAGTGAGAGGTGAAAGGGTAAGCTTCATAGAAGAAGCAGTTCTCCAATCCATGAAATTGCCGGCAGCCCCGGAATCCAGGTATGCAAGGGTTGACTGAGGAGAAATGCCTACATGAAGGGACACCGGCAAGAGCAGGCGAGAAGGTGATGTTTCTGGGTCCAATACTCCACCTTCCAAATGTATTAGACCCGAGCGTTTCCCGGACGAAGCGAGCAGGAGTCACGAAAATGACCCTTGCCCCCACAATAGAGGCACAAGCCCAGAGTTCTGCGCCTAGCACGTTCTTCGGGGGTTAGTCTGGTCCGGCCCAGCTGCATAGGTTCTTCAGCAGGTAGAGGATGCTCCACGGAATGAAGGGAGGGGAGCTCAGACTGGCTAGGACCCAGAGAGTGCTGGCGTCTTTTTTCTAAGGACCTCTCTTGAAAACGAATGTCGATCTGGTTGCATAATGAAATTACATCGTCCAGACCGACGGGAATGGCTCTTCCCGCTAATTCGTCTTTCACTCGGTCAGAGAGGCCATGTAAAAAGGTAGCGACCAGGGCCTCATTATTCCAGCTCAATTCAGCTGTGTGGATACGGAACTGAAGAGCATATTGCCCCACTGAACTAGATTCTTGGCGAAGACGTAAGACAGCACTAGCCGCTGAAGAAGCCCGAGCCGGCTCTTCGAAGATATTACGAAAGAGCTTCAGGAATTCGGACAGACTGGAAACCACCGGATCGTTCCTCTCCCACAGGGGGGCAGCCCAGGCCAAAGCTTCACCGGAGAGGAGGGAAATGATATAGGCTACCTTAGCCCGGTCAGATAGGAAGCTTTGAGGCTGAAGCTCAAAATGAATAGTGCATTGGCTGAGAAACCCCCTGCAGGCCTTGGAGTCCCCAGAGAAACGGAACGGAGCTGGCAATCTTAGTGAGTGTGAGGCTGCGACTGGTGCGATAGGTACAGCCGCTGGTTGTACTTGGGGTTGCGGATTCGGGGTTCCCAAGGAGACCTGAAGCTGCTCGAATCGAGAAGCCAGATCCTGGAGGAATCGCATCACCTGGGTCTGATTTGATTCCTGGGTCTCAAGTCTGCGAACTATGCCCTGCAATGGATCATCCGCGGGAAGCGGGATGTCAGCCGGGTTCATGGCTGATCAAACTGTCAGGGTCACCTGTGGCCAGGTGACAGATGCACACCGTAGGGGGACAGGAGTGCACCGCGAGGTAGTGAACCCTATGGCTGGCTTCTGTGGATAGGAAACTGGGTGGTTGTGGAAAGCGGGACCAGAGGAGCACAACCGGGATCCCAACGGAAGCGAGAGCCAAGATTCCCCAGGGCGCGGAGTCTAAGACCCAGCTGGTCTTCTCCAGGGCCTCTAGTGGTGAGGATGTTACGCTGCAGGCTGGGACCAGGTCGCGGCCCCTGGAGTTTCCTAGCTCACGCCCCGTAGGATAAGGGGAAGCAGCAGCACACGATAGAGAGAACCGAATAACAAGCCGAAGGTCAGGGGCCACAAGCAGACAAGGATAACGAAGAACGAGCCGAAGGTCAAGGGTCACGAGCAGACAGGGATGGTCGGGGACAAGCCAATAACGTAACAGAGAGACAGACGTAGCACACGGCAGGCAGGAACCCAAACACACAATGCCTAACAAACACGTTGATCAGCAAAGCAGGCTTGCAGTGCACAGGTTAATATAGTGTTCAGTGATAGGGCCTGGGGTGGAGTCAGGCTGGGAGGAGATTATAAAGGAAGCCAGGTGAAGGAGGTCTGGTCTCTAGATGAACACATGAGGAGGAAGGTAAGATGGCAGACAGACATTAATGCATATCCATGACACTCATAGGCTGGGGGGCAGTACTGGAGCAATGGTCTCTCCAGGGCAAGTGGTCAGAAGCAGAGAAGGCCCTGCCCACCAATCTCTTAGAGATACGAGCAGCCCGGTATGCCCTAGTAGCATGGACATCCAAACTCCAAGGGTCACCTGTCAGAATTCAATCAGACAATGCCAAAGCAGTGGCATATATCAATCTCCAGGGTGGCACCAGGAGTCGTGCAGCCCAGAGGGAAGCGAATTGCATCCTGGAATGGGCAGAAAGGTATGTCACAGCCATATCCGCGGTTTTCATCCCAGGAGTGGAAAATTGGAGAGCGGACTTTTTAAGTCGCCAGCAATTATGCCCGGGGGAATGGTCTCTTCACCCCGAGGTTTTCCAGGCAATATGCCAGCGGTGGGGAACACCGGATGTAGATCTGCTAGCATCCAGATTCAACGCAAAGGTGGACAGATTTGTGTCTCGCACAAAGGATCCCCTAGCTTGCGGTTCGGATGCCCTAGTGTTCCCTTGGGATCAGTTCAAGCTGATATATGCATTCCCACCGCGATTAATCCGCAGAATCAGGGTAGAAAAGAAACCAGTGATTCTGGTGGCTCCAGCGTGGCCCCGAAGGGCATGGTACGCGGAGATTGTAAAAATGTCAGTGGGAAGTCCTTGGACCCTCCCACATCGTCCGGACCTGCTTTCGCAAGGACCGATATACTACCCTTCCTTACCAGCCCTAGGTTTGACGGCCTGGCTATTGAAGCCCACATTCTAAAAAAGAGAGGGCTCTCTAATCCTGTGGTATCTACCATGATCAATGCCAGGAAGCCGGTATCCAGGCAGATCTATTATAGGATCTAGAAGGCGTACATCACGTGGTGTGAGGCCAGGAAATGGCATCCACGTAAGTACGTAATAGGTAGGATTCTGGACTTCCTACAATGGGCTGTACATAGGAAGCTTGCCTTGAGTACTATCAAGGGTCAGACGGCCTTGTCAATATTTTTTTCAAAGGCCCTTGGCTTTGCATTCATTAGTCAAAGCTTTCATACAAGGAGTGATGCGTATTAGCCCTCCGGTTAGTATTCCCATATGTCCATGGGACTTAAACCTGGTTCTGTCGGTTCTACAGAAACAACCATTTGAACCATTGCGGCACATTTTCTTGGTTCTTTTCACCAGGAAATTGATTTTCTTAGTAGCCATTTGTTCGGCTAAAAGAGTATCGGAATTAGCCGCCTTGTCCTGTAAGGAGCCATATCTGGTTATCCATAAGGACAGAGTAGTATTACGTCCTCATCCAGCCTTCTTCCTAAGGTGGTATCGAGGTTCCATTTGAACCAAGATGTGGTTCTTCCTTCCTTTTTCCCCAAACCTAGTTCGGTAGAGGAAAAGTTATTGCATTCTTTGGATGTAGTAAGAGCAGTTAAAGCTTATCTTAAAGCCACTGCTCAGATTCGTAGAACGGATACCTTGTTTGTTCTGCCGGAAGGCCCCAGAAAGGGTCAGGCAGCATCAAAAATCTACTTTAGCCAAGTGGATTCGACAGGTCATAATACAAGCGTATGGCTTGAAAAGGAGACCGCCTCCGTTCAAAGTTAGGGCGCACTCCACAAGAGCAGTTGGAACTTCATGGGCAGTGCATCACCAAGCCTCCCTGGCTCAAGTCTGTAAGGCCACAACATGGTCCTTAGTACACACGTTTACTAGATTCTACCAGGTAGACGTCAGAAGTCAGGAGGATGTCGCCTTTGGGCGCAGTGTGTTGCAGGCCGCAAAAGAGCCTCATGCCTGATGGCGCCCAGCTTATGTATCCCTCCCCTCATTTGGCATTGCTTTGGGACGTCCCATTAGTAATGACTAAGTCGCTCTGTGTCCCGTGATGTACGAAAAAGAAAAAGGGATTTTTATAACAGCTTACCTGTAAAATCCTTTTCTTGGAGTACATCACGGGACACAGAGCTCCCACCCCTCTTTTTGGGACACTTATTGCTTGGCTACAAAACTGAGGTGCTCCCGGATGGGAGGGGCTTATATAGGGGAGGGTACTTCCGGTTTGGAATTGGCCAGTGCCAACACCTGAAGGTAATCTATATAACCCATTAGTAATGACTAAGTCGCTCTGTGTCCCGTGATGTACTCCAAGAAAAGGATTTTACAGGTAAGCTGTTATAAAAATCCCTTTTTTGGGGTGTAATTTTTGCTATGTACATGCTATGTGTTGGCAATATCTTATAAATGGACAACTTTGCGTAAAAAAATTGCGTTTTCATTTTTTTCCCGCATTTTCCAAAAACTTCAGGAAAAAAATGAACCATTCAAAAGACTCATTATGCCTCATAGATTATACGTTGGGGTGTTATCTTTCCAAAATGGGGTCACTTTGTGGGCGTTTCCATTGTCCTGGTGCTCCAAGGCCTTCAAAAATGTAATAGGTGGTTGAGAAATGAGATGTGTAATTTATGCTCCTAGAATGCCTGAAGGTGCCATTTCAATATTGGGCCTCTGTATGTGGGCAGGCTGTATAAAAGTCTCACACATTTGGTATCGCCATACTCAGGAGGAGTAGCAGAATGTATTTTGAGGTGTCATTTTTGCTATGTACATGCTATGTGTTGGCAATATCTTATAAATGGACAACTTTGCGTAAAAAAATTGCGTTTTCATTTTTTTCCCGCATTTTCCAAAAACTTCAGGAAAAAAATGAACCATTCAAAAGACTCATTATGCCTCATAGATTATACGTTGGGGTGTTATCTTTCCAAAATGGGGTCACTTTGTGGGTGTTTCCATTGTCCTGGTGCTCCAGGGCCTTCAAAAGTGTAATAGGTGGTTGAGAAATGAGATGTGTAATTTATGCTCCTAGAATGCCTGAAGGTGCTATTTCAATATTGGGCCTCTGTATGTGGGCAGGCTGTATAAAAGTCTCACACATTTGGTATCGCCATACTCAGGAGGAGTAGCAGAATGTATTTTGGGACGTCATTTGTGGTATACACATGCCATGTGAGAGAAATAACCTATTACAATGACAATTTTGTGGAAAAAATAAAAAAATAAAAATAAATCTTCATTTTGCAAAGAATTGTGGGAAAAAATTACAACATCAAAAACCTCACGATGCATCTTACTAAATACCTTGGAATGTCTAATTTAAAAAAAGGGGTCATTTGGGGGGTATTTGTGCTTTGCTGGCTTGTTCGGGTCGTAAGAAATGAGATAGGCCACCAGTACATTAGGTGTGATCAATTGTTTATGATCCGCACCACAGCTTGTAGACTCTATAACTTTCACAAAGACCAAATAATATCCACTAATTTGGGTTATTTTTACCAAAGATATGTAGCAGTATAAATTGTGGCCAAATTTTATAAAGAAAAATTAATAATTTGCAAAATTTTATCACATAAACTAAAAAAAAGCCTTTTTTTTTCAAAATTTGCCGTATTTTTTCATTTATAGCGCAAAAAATAAAAAACCCAGAGGTGATCAAATACCACCAAAAGAAAGCTCTATTTGTATGAAAAAAAGGACAAAAAAATCATTTGGGTACAGTATTACATGACCGAGTAATTGTCATTCAAAATGTGAGAGCACTGAAAGCTGAAAATTGGTCCGGGCACGAAGGGGATTTAGTGCCCAGTTGTCAAGTGGTTAAATACTGTTCACACCCCTCGTTTTTTTGACACTGCTTTGGGACGTCACACTATGTCAATAGGAAGCTGTGTCTGTCCATGAATGAAAGAGTAAATAGGATTTTTACTCACCGAAAAATCAAATCCTTTTCTCTGAGTTCATGGACCGACACAGCTTCCTATCGACATAGTGGGGTATTATCCGTTATTTAGAAGTGGCTAGGCAGAAAAACTCGTAAAAAGTGTTGCATCACACCTTTTACAGCACCGCCCAGGGGGCAGACCCTCTGGGTATAATCCCTCTCTCTGCACCTCGCAGATCAGTAAGTCAAAAAGCAGTACAAACTTAAAACGAGGGGTGGATGCTGTGTCGGTCCATGAACTCAGAGAAAAGGATTTTACGGTGAGTAAAAAATCCTATTTTTCTTATCGTCCATGGACTGACACAGCTCTCATACTGTTTACGTGTGGTATATGTCCCTGCTTGCAGGAGAAGACCTAGGCAGAATGTTAGATGTTAGAAACATTCTAGAACAAAACCAGAGCTGAACAGCCCCACCCAGGGGGGCGGTCCCCCGGACATTACCCTCCCACTTGCTAGCAGCCCCAGTTTTTTTCTGCCTAGCAGAAGGAGAAGACGTGGCTCTCTCAGGAGCCAGTCTCCTGGAAGATTTTACTTTTAATTTTTATAACTTTGGGAATTTTATTATTTTATTTTTGAGACCTTCAATCAACTGTCGGCTGGGCAACAGGTTGGGTACACTGGTATCCTCGTAGTCTTCCCTGTCCGACCATCGAGCGTGCTGATCCTCGCCTTGTGTGCGTGAGACTCAGTTCACGACATGCCCCATGACTCCAGGGGTGGCCGGGTTGCTTTTAGCTCCCGCGGTCCTCTCAAGATTGAACAGTACCTGACTGACTGTATCTCTCGCAGTGGACCGGGCCGACAGCTACGCAGTACTACTCTGTGATGGGACTGTCTGAAACAAGCCAGTGGGTCCCTCTGGGACGGGTAAGTAGTCTCTCCTGCTACAGGTGAGTACATGCTGGCTGTGTTTCTTTATATGGGGGGTTTCTCCCTGTTTCCCCCCCTGTTATTCTGCTCTCTGCACCATGTACTGGTGCTGTGCTGTGTGGGGGTGCTTGGGGGTCTCTCTGGCCTGGCTGGGGGCGCTCATGTCTGTTTTAATGGCCCTGGGGCAGTGTTCTGGTGTGTGAGTGTTGTACATACTGTTGTGGAGCAGTGGGTTACATGCATGCTTAGCAAAGCTAAGCTTCACAGGTTCAGTTCCTGAGTGGGGCTGTTTGTGTTCAAACAGCCGCCCCATCGCTTGCTGTGCCACAGCCAGTGAGGGCAGGAGCTCCTGCCTTGTGGTTAGTGAACAGGACAACCGCTAAACATGTGCGCCATTAGCCATGTGCGGTATTTTTTAAATAAACCGCGCTCGGCGGCCATTTTGTCGTGGATCGATGGCGCAGTAATGTATGCGGCCGGCGGCCATTTTCTTGAAGCCGCTGCGTTTTTGCTTTCAGTTTCGGCCTCTATCGGCCGCTGCTGTGGCGCGAATCTCACAATCTCCTCACAGTCAAGTCTCCTCACTCTCCCCAGGCTTCACCCGCGCGGCAGCGCATTTTCATACAGCGGAATGAGCGGTCCTTACAGGGGTTGGTATCCCCTCCTCAGCTTCAGCATAGCCAGTGGGTGGACTGTGTTACTCACTATGATAGTGTTTTAAAAGTCTCAGAGGGTGGCAGTATGGAGTCTAGTTCACCTGCTTCTCCACACTTGTATGAGGCAACTGGCAGTGCTCCTGCGGTCCCTAGCGACTAGTTGTCGGCAGTCCTGGAATCATCCTTGTCAGGATGGAAGCAGTGTGCGAGCGCAAGGGAGCTGTAAAGCGCCCCCTCCCCACACATCCTCCTGTAGGGGAGTGCTCTGTCTCAGATATGGGCCTAGCTATTGCTGCTCAGGACCCTAGCTCTGAGGATTTTCATGTTTTTAAACAGGATATTCCCTGTGAGGAAGACCCCAGTTCTGAAAAACTGACACAGTGCTTGTAAGTGAACTCATTGATGCTGTGAGGAACACTCTCAAGCTGAATGTTGAGGCTGAGGAACCTCAGGTAGAAGCTGTCTCCTTTGGTTCCTTTAAAGCCGTTTATTCAAAAAGAGTTTTTTTCCATATGGGCCTTTTTTTGATACATTCATTGACTAAGTCTGGGATAAGCCGCAGAAGACTTTGAATGTCCCGCGGCGCCTAGCCATGAGGTACCCCTTTAAGGAGGACCTGGTTAAGAAGGGGCTCTCCCCCCAGTGTTCGACCCCCCGGTCTCCCGTTTGAATAAGGCTACCACGCTTCCAATGGAAGGGACTCCTGAATTTAAGGATCCCACTGACAGGAGGTTAGAAGTGGTGAGTAGAACTATGTTTACCTTATTGGGGTCTGCCTTATGCCCTATAGGAGCGGCAACACTCACAGGATGGGCAAAGATTTTGCACCAGACGGTTTAGGAGCATAATCTCCCTCTTGAGACCATTACCCTGGCTCACCAACTGGCGCAGGGTTTAGTCTGTGTGTGCGATGCCACTTTGGATGCGGCCCCTTTAATTTCTGGGGCCTCTATCTGCTGTGGTGCTGCGTCGCCTTATCTGGCATACAAAACAGCCTCGAACGAGGCCCTCATGAGTCCCAGGACTCTCATGCAAAAAAGGGGTGGACGACCATTTCCGAGACGTCAGGACCCGCACTACAGACTGAAAAGTCAGCAACTTCTCCAGGGTTAGGAATACCTACACCTCCATGGAGGCCAGGATCAGACCGAGATACTCCAAATGGTGAGCCTGGACCAGGACCGACTTCTGAATGTTCGGGAGCCACCCGAAGTCCCTAAGGGTCTGACTGACAATAGTCACACTTCTTCTAATTCTGAGCCATTGTCTGCTCTTAGAAGAAGATCGTCCAGATAACCCATAATAGCAATGCCTCAGCAAGGCTAGAACCGAAGCAAGCACCTTAATAAAAAACCTTTGGTGCCGAGGCTAGGCCGAAGGGAAGAGCCACAATTGATAGTTGTCTTCGCCGATCGCAAGCGCAGAAACTACTGTTGACGTGCGCAGATCGGAACATGCAAGTAGGCGGCCTTGATGTCCAAGGATGTCAGAAAATCCCCTTGATGGAGTGTAGCGAACACCGCGCGAATAGATTCCATGCGGAACTTTTGCACCATCACAAAGGCATTCAGGCCGTGAGGCCCAGGATTGGCCAAACCCCTGTCCACCTTTTGGGACTACAAACAGATTTGAGTAGAAACCCTGAACAACCTCTCTTGTGACTGAACCGGCACAATCACTCCGGACCTGATCAATCCTGTACGGCCCTTAAGAGGGCCGCCCGATGGGCAGGAAGACCTAGCGGCCGACCTAGCTTCCAAATAGCTCCTGGCTGACTTGCCCTTTATGGGCGGGGGACTGTTTGGGGTCGCCCTGGATGACATTATTATGGATGTCACAAGGGGTAAGAGTACCTTCCTTCCTCAGTCTGTTACGGAAAAAGGAGCCCCACCGTAGGCCGGGCCCTTCCTTTCCGGCAAAGAAGAATGAGTTTCTTCTCGTCAGTCAGAATCCACGGGTAAGCCCTCCCAGACTGGAAAAAGTGCGGCTGGGGGACATAAGCGTCCCTGGGTGCGTAAGCCTACCAAGCAAGCTCCCAAGCCCACCGCCACATGGAGTCTTGTCCCTGCCCGACTTTGGGGTGGGGGGGACGTCCTTGCAGGTTCACGGTTCGGTGGACCTCCCGGATCTCCGACCGGTGGGTGTGCGAGGTGGTCACCTCAGGATACAGGATAGAATTACGTTCCTGGCCCCCATACAGATTCTTTCCCTCAATTCTCCTTCTCCTTCCTGCCCGTCGGCCGGCCCTCTTAAGGGCCGTACAGGATTGATCAGGTCCGGAGTGATTGTGCCTGTTCCGTCACAAGAGAGGTTGTTCAGGGTTTCTACTTGAATCTGTTTGTAGTCCCAAAAGGTGGACGGGGGTTTGGCCAATCCTGGGCCTCACGGCCTGAATGCCTTTGTGATGGTGCAAAAGTTCCGCATGGAATCCATTCGCGCGGTGTTCGCTACACTCCATCAAGGGGATTTTCTGGCATCCTTGGACATCAAGGCCGCCTACTTGCATGTTCCGATCTGCGCACGTCAACAGTAGTTTCTGCGCTTGCGATCGGCGAAGACAACTATCAATTGTGGCTCTTCCCTTCGGCCTAGCCTCGGCACCAAAGGTTTTTTATCAAGGTGCTTGCTTCGGTTCTAGCCTTGCTGAGGCATTGCTATTATGGGTTATCTGGACGATCTTCTTCTAAGAGCAGACAATGGCTCAGAATTAGAAGAAGTGTGACTATTGTCAGTCAGACCCTTAGGGACTTCGGGTGGCTCCCGAACATTCAGAAGTCGGTCCTGGTCCCGGCTCACCATTTGGAGTATCGCGGTCTGATCCTGGCCTCCATGGAGGTGTAGGTATTCCTAACCCTGGAGAAGTTACTGACTTTTCAGTCTGTAGTGCGGGTCCTGACGTCTCGGAAATGGTCGTCCACCCCTTTTTTGCATGAGAGTCCAGGGACTCATGAGGGCCTTGTTTGAGGCTGTTCCGTATGCCCAATCACACACACGGGCAGTAAGAGATTCTGTCCACTTGGGACAAATCCCTGTTGTCCTTGGATCTTCAGATCCAGATGAGTCACCCACTCAGGGCGTCCCTGGCGTGGTGGTTGGGGTCCCCGGCTCTTCGGTCCGGGAAGTCGTCCCTCCCCATCCAGTGGACGGTGTTCATGACGGACACCAGCCTGACGGGCTGGGGTGGAGTCTGGGGAGTCCTGTCAGCCCCAGGGCTTTGGACTCCGGACGAAGCCCATTTACCGATCAATGTTTTGGAAATACGGGAAATCAGTATATGCCTCCCCACGTGGTCTCTATCGGCCGTCTACGTTCAAGCGTAGACAATTGGCAGGAGGACTATCGGAGTCGCCAGACGCTGGACCAGGAGAGTGGTCATTACACCTGGACATGCCGGATGTGGACCTGAGGGCCTCTCGACTCAATCGTAAGGTGTCAAGGTTTGTGGCCAGGTCCAGGGATCCTTGGGTGGATGCCTCGGATCCGTTGGTGGGGCCCCATGGGGTCATTATCACCTGATATCTGTTATCCTCCGCTGCAGCTGCTTCCTCGCCTGCTGTGCAGGGTTGTGGCCGAAGGGATTCCGGTGATCCTCTTGCGCCGGGTTGGTCTCGGCGTCATGGGAACGCTGATCTGGTATGTCTCATCGCGGACGTTCCTTGGCGGTTGCCAATAAGGGAGGACCTTATGTTTCAAGGTCCTAATTTTCATCCGGTTTTACAGTCTCTGACTTAACGGCATAGCTATTGAAAGCCAGGTGCTGAGAGTCCGAGGTCTCTCGGATTCGGTCATCTCGACCATGTTCAGGACACGGAAGTCTTCCGCTTGAAAGATATATCACCCTACCTGGGAAGTTTACATCGCTATGTGGAATGAGCTGGACTAGCGTCCACGGACGTATTCCGTCCCCAGTATCCTGCGGTCCTTAAAGCGTGGTGTGAACCAAATGCTTGCTTTGAGTACCATTAGGGGTCAGTTTTCGGCCATGGCCATCTTCCTTCATCAACTGCTAGCGGGTCATTCCTTGGTAGCACCTTTGTGCAGGGGGTTCGCCATGTGCTCCCTCCTGTTGAAACCTACTCTCCTTCCTCGGGATTTCAATTTGGTGCTCTCGGTTCCCCAGGAACCTCACTTTGAAAATATCAGAGATATTCCCCTCTTGACCTTTTCTCAGGAGGTGGCCTTCTTAGTGGCCATTACTTCTGTCAGACAGGTGTCTGAGTTGGCGGCCCTGTCCTGCAAGTCGCCCTATTTGGTCATCCATAAGGATAAGGCGGTGTTGCGTCCGCGACCTTCCTTTTGCAAAAGGTGAAAGACAAGGAGAGAGGCGCCTCTAAGTGCAATAGTGTAACAAGTTTTTAATAGTAGATACAAATACACTCACATTTAGGTGAATTAACATAGGCGTTTAAAATGTCAGGATGACGTCACCCTCTGCAGCTTAACCACATGTGCGCTCCTAGCCTCGCTCTTAACATACTACTGGATCGTTGTCCCCGGAAGCCGGCCGCTCCATCTTCAGAGACACTCCTGTCATTCTACGCAGAGCTGAGAACCCCCTGTGACCTGCTGCTGATGATCGTCATCCTGACATTTTAAACGCCTATGTTAATTCACCTAAATGTGAGTGTATTTGTATCTACTATTAAAAACTTGTTACACTATTGCACTTAGAGGCGCCTCTCTCCTTGTCTTCCAGTTACCCCTGAACATGGTTTCTGTTCATCTATGATGGCCGCCCTGTGCACAGTGGATCCCATTTATCCCTGCTCCACCCATATACACCGCAGTGTGTAAACAGACTCCTAAGGACTTCCTTTAAGACTGTCTATATATATATACATATGTTGTATGGTATTTTTTCATCTTATTTTTATATTTTATATATATATATATATATATATATATATATATATATATTTTTTTTTTATTATTTATTTATTTATTTTTTTTATTTTTTTTCTTGCTTCATATTGATTACTTTGGATAATACATGTTTCTGTGGATATTGTGCGCCACCACTTGTCTATACTTTTGCAAAAGGTGGTCTCGGCTTTTCACCTACATGTGGACATTGTCCTCCCGTCCTTGTGTCCTCACACATCGCATTCCAGAAGGTTTGCGCTTCACACATTTTATGTGGTATGTGATATGACTCTCTAGTTGTGTCTCTCTCTGGTCCGAAACAGGGCCAGGCGGTGTCGTCGGCCACCTTTTCTAGATGGATCAGACAGACTGTTATACAGGCCTATGCCATTAAGGGGGTGGCCCCTCCCTTTCCGGTTACGGCGCATGCCACAAGGGCAATTGGTGCTTCCTGGGCCTTCCGACATCAAGCGTCGGTTGCACAAGTGTGCAAGGCGGCAACCTGGTTGTCCGTTCATGCCTTTTCAAAATTCTATAAGATTGATGTGGCTGCATCTTCGGATGCTTCCTTCGGCTGCAAAGTGTTGCAGGCCGCTGCTTAATGTTGCAACTCCTCTGTTGAGGAGCTCTGCTGGTTTGGAGTGAAGTTTTGGTTGTTCCTTTACTATTTGCTCCCACCCTTTTCTTATACTGCTTTGGGACGTCCCACACGTAAACAGTATGAGAGCTGTGTCAGTCCATGGACGATAAGAGAAAATAGGATTTTTGTACTCACCGTAAAATCTGTTTCTCTGACGTCCATGGACTGACACAACACCCACCCTTCCTTTTAAGGTTTGTACTGCTTTGTTACGAACTGAGGATGCTAGCTGCAAGTGGGAGGGTAATGTCCGGAGGGACCGCCCCCCTGGGCGGGGTTGTTCAGCTCTGGTTTTGTTTTAGAATGTTTCTAACATCTAACATTCTGCCTAGGTCTTCTCCTGCAAGCAGGGACATATACCCACACGTAAACAGTATGAGAGCTGTGTCAGTCCATGGACGTCAGAGAAACGGATTTTACGGTAAGTACAAAAATCCTATTTTTTTTTGCTTCTGATACTCTGTTGTAGTGTTTTGAAAATATTTCAGGAAAACATTAATACCCTTGAGCTGATCTGTTATGCAGATCAAATTATTTTTAAGCATTTCTTTCTTTGTTACTCCTGAAATTGGTGGAAATGTTGGCTTTGTTCCTGCAGACTGTACGGCTTCTTCTCTCTACTGTCTGCTCCCTTACTTTTCTTCTATGTATTGGTGTAACAGTGATGACCTCTCTAGTTCTACTTTGTGTCATGAAAACATCACCTTGCCTTGCGTTTGATTAGGGGTGTAGAAATCAAAGCAACATCTTCATTTTCTGACCATTTGTTTTGGACTGTTGAGTCTTCCTTATCTGAATAGAGTAGTAAAGTGCTGGGAACAACATTGGAACCTCTGAAAGAACATCCCATATTAGGTGTTAGGAAATTATATCAGTTTGTTAACAAAACACTTTAGAAAGAAAAAAAAAAGTAAAAGTGACAATTTTATATGTAAGGAGAAAAAAAAAAAGAGGCAAAAATCCCCCAAAAATATACCTACCTAATACGTTTATGGCACAATTCGAAACCAATACTTTTCATATTTGTTGGCTGCCCCCCCCAAAAAAAAAGTGTTTTTGGTGCGTAGCTGCAACTGTCCTACATTGTCTTTGCTAGTGCCAGGCAGAATTTTGTACTTGCCTACCAAGTAAGTTTGTTATGCCCCATACACACGATCGTTTTTCTTGCCATTTTTTTTCTTGCCGTTTTTCACGTCGTTTTTTTTCATGTTTCCTCTCAAGCCTGTCTTGCGTACACACGATCATTTAAAAAAACGATCAAGCAAAGCGCAGTGACGTACAACACGTACGACGGCACTATAAAGGGGAAGTTCCGTTCGAATGGCGCCACCCTTCATGTTAGTAAAGTTTGTTGAGCGACGATTCGCTCTTTTCAGTCTCGTGCTTTTCAGTCCGTGACTGCGTGACGAATGTGCTATCTCCATTACGAACGCTAGTTTTACCAGAACGAGCGCTCCTGTCTCATACTTGATTCTGAGCATGCGCGTTTTTTTTCACGTCGTTAAAGCATACACACTATCGTTTTTCACGTTGTTAAAAAAAACGACATGAAAAACGACGTGAAAAAAGAGAGCATGTTCGAAATTTTTAATGGCCGTTTTTCACGTCGTTAAAAATGCTCTGGCGCCTACACACGATCATTTTTAATGGCCATTTTTTTTAATGGCATTTTTAACGGCATGAAAAACGATCGTGTGTATGGGGCATTACAGTTGTGAGTCACAGAATTTAAATATTTTTTGTGACAAAAAAATAATAATTTGCCCTACAGTACTTACCTTTACTTTGACTGGAGGTATCAAATCCTTTCTCAATAGCAGAAGTCTCCTGATCTATGTATGGAATGAGCATTTCCTCATAGTCTGTAAATTGCACGGTTTTGGCTATTCCGGAATCAATCTTCTTTCTGCAATTAATGGTTAAAAAAATAAAAAATAACAATAAGTACATCAACATCTACTAGTAATTCCAATATCAGTTTTCATCAATATGCTTTTTTTCCCCTCCTCGTCTTTCAGGACAGCCACCATAGAGACATTGGCTTCTCCATTTACAGGTAACACTGCCATGAAGATTTAAGCCTCTCTGCCTGCCAGCCCCTTAGTTCTGGTGTTTCCCCCGGTGGGGAGACACCGATGGGAAATTAGGCTAAATGTGGAGGCTAAGGTCTCTCTGCATGGTAGCAAGGGACTGGGCGGGAGAGCCCGGAGTACCTGGCTGTATGGCACCACCCCAGCTTCTCTTTGGGGGGGGGTTGAAGCTTTCCGCTGCCCAGGGAGGGTGCTGTTGGAGCTGCGCTGGTCCTCCCACATCTAATGCGGGCAGCGATGAAGCTCGAGGCTGGGCTGAGTGGCGGATGATGTTACTTCCGGTTTAGAAGGCACTTCTGCCGAACCAGCGGCTTTCGGTTCCATCCACGGGGGTTTACAAAGCGGGCCGGGTGTGGAGCTGGTGCGAGCCTGGAACACTGTGGGGCCAGCAGGCAGCTCGTGAGCATGGGACCACCAATTCTCAGGGGAGATGTCTGAAGCAGATGATACACAGACTGCTCCTGGCGATGCAAGCACCAGCGAATATAAAGTTAGAAGAATCCTGGGGTGGTATTCCCTTACCCTTACCTGTTGGCTCTGTAGAACGTGTAACGGGGTGGGCTCCCCAGGATACAGCGAAGTCACGAACAAGGAAAACCACTCCACCACCAGCTCTTGTTAAAAATGAATTTTACTTAGATGGGGTATTGAACCCAACCGCCAATTCTGGGAACATATATTTACAGACACCCAGCCCGAAGGCTGAGACCCTTATGCTGCACAGCGCGGTGCCCTACGTAGGATGCAGGAGTAATTTGCCTACTGGTGGGCACAACCAAACCGCCACACCTTACCTGTTAATACCCTAAAAACAACACAAGAATAACTGTATGGGTGTGTGGTGCGGGCTAGCCTGCGGTGCAGCACAACAGTTTACAAACTTGCAAAGCTCTACCGTATTTCCCCCCCTTAACTGGTGTTGTATCATGCGTCTGCGTGTTCCTCCTGAGCACAACGCCAGTCTATCTTGAGTTTGTAGAAAGTTCATCAGCTCTCCAATTGTGAAGTGTCACTTTAGGTTATGGAGTCCCTGTAGTGAACAGTAGCAACACTTGTGGCCTGACACAAACAGAGACCCTACTAACTATCTACAGGCCTGGTCTCAGTCTCTAGGCGCCAACAAAATAATGGAGTGCGTGCACGATCTTGCCCACCCGGGTCTGCTCTGCATCCGCTGGTGACTCTGACTGGAACAAAATGTCTGTCTAACAAGTATATGGTCCTGCAGTGTATATTGTTTTGTTCCTCAGGTCTCATCCGTCTTCCTGCAAGCAATTCCTCGTTCCTCTGGACAGGATCAGGATCTTAGACACAAGTAACTTCACTCAGCTGCAGTTCTGTTTCTACACCTGGATGTTGTAGGATTCTCTGCACACAGTCCTCAGAACAAACTCCTTCTCAAAATGGCTGCCTGCTCGCTACACACTTTCTCGCTCTTTCTTGAATCTCTGTCCAAAACAGCCCGTTATACTACAGTTCTCCTCTCACTTTCTTTCCTGTGTGTCACAGCACTGATTTGTGTACAGCGTCTCCATGGCTACAGCCCGTTATCTGTGTCAGGAAAAACCAGCGGCATCTTGTTGCCAAACAGCAGAATGACAGTTAAATATTTAATTGTAAACAAACAGTGTTCAGACAATGAGAGCTGCTTCCCATCTTACAGCTCCATGGGTGTTGTCCCCCCCCCCTTGGTGGTCTAGGGGGGAAGGTAGTGGTTCTGGGACCCTGGTGGTGGTTGGTCCTGGGTGCAGTCCTGGTGTCATGGGGTGAAGCCAGGGCAGATCCTCATGGCCTTCTGTCTTTTTTGTATTACAGAGTAGTACAAAGTTTAGATTAGTCCAGATCTCTGCATAGTTCCAACAAGTGTCCTTCATGCAGGGACACGGTGGGGGGATTTTGGGCCAAGGCGCTTTTGTAGGGAGTGTATTAAGGGCTTGGTGTGGGAACATTCTGTAGAACAGTGTACTGACCTAGGGGCGTCCGTCAAGGAGCTTTCTTGCACCTTTCAATCCTTTAAAACACTTTTTTCCAGTCTACAGACTCCGCAGCCCCAGGCTCTTCCTCTGCCAGCGCAGCAGGGTATTGCACCAGATCCACCGGCTGTTCCCTCCACCAGCGGAGGGGCACCTAAAAGGTAGCTGAGGAGGAGCTAGATAGTGTAGCTTCAGGCCTCCTGGGCGGAGTCAGAGGGAGAGGGGGTGGATGGCAAAATCATGTGACTTTCAAGTCGAACAAGTGTGAAAGGAGCCTTAACGATTGGATTCTACTACCATGGGTACTTCGCCCGCGGTAGTAAAATCTGAGCATTATTCCTGTGCATATGCTGTAAAGACTACGGACAAATCTGATGGCTAGCAATGTTAACTGTGAAGTTGGCCCATCAGAATGCAGTTCACATGCACAAAAAACAGCTCCGTTTCCACTTGTGGAACTTGTCCTGCGACTTGGGACTGCAAAGTTGCATGACAAGTCGTACCCGATGATTTCTAATGAGTACCATTCATGTCTGCGCGACTTCAAAGTAGTCCCTGCACTACTTTGGTCCCACTTTGATGAAACTTGAGGTCCATAGACCTCCAGAATATGCAGGTATTGCTTTAATTCGCATTAAAATTGCGACAGAATCGTGCAAGTTTCAGGCTGCGTTAGACTGAAAAGCCTGAAAGTCGCACGATTCTGCCACAATTTATTGGCGTGATTTTACAGCAATGCCTATGTATTCTGGAGGTCTATGGACCTCAAGTCACATCAAAGTGGAACAAAAGTAGTGCAGGGACTACTTTGAAGTCGCTGTGACTTGAAGTCGCACAGATATGAACGGTTCTCATTGGAAATCATCGGGTACGACTTGTCATGCAAATTTGCAGTCCCAAGTCGCAGGACAATTTGCACAAGTGGAAACGGAGCCTAAATGAAAAGCGGGTTTTTGTGCATGTGAACTGCGTTCTGATGGGCTAACTTCACAGTTAATATTGCTAGCCATCAGATTTGTAGAAAACTAGGCTCAGGGCCGGTTCACACTGCTGCGTGGTGTAAAATAGCATGTGATTTGCACCGCACTGCAGTGCAAATCACATGCAATGTCCGTGCGATGCGATTTCAGACATACAGATAGTATGGCTGACATGGTATCACATTGGGACTAAACTCGCACCCTTTTTTTGGTCTGCACCAGAATCGGATCGCATGGGTGTTCACACTTATGCGATCCGATTCATGACCGAACTGACAGTTCGCAGTGCGACATGCAAGCTGAAATGGGTGTGTCGTTAACATTGTATGACACTCCCCAGCAGTTTGCATATGTCAGTGTGAACTGCTGTGCGAGTCGGGTGCGATGCGGGAACCCGCAGTGGAATAGCAGGGTTCCCGCATCGCACAAGTGTGAACCCAGCCTAACGCAGCTGTTTGTGTGTGTCACCAAAATTCATGAGGCTGGCTAATCTGACAAATTGTGGTCTGACAACAATAGGCTTGTGCTCTGAGCCAATGAACTAAATCAAAGTAAACGTTCCCAGGACTTGCCAACCTTCTGTGTGAATCAGTCTTCTGAGTCTAATCATTTATTATGGTTGAGTCAGAGCTTTGGTTCACTTGCTTGTCAGCAGACTCAACAAGTGAATCAAAGAACCGAAGAATCGTTTCGGTTCATTTCAGTGAGTGGTTTGAAATGATCCGATTCAGTTTAAAGATCCGGTGTTGTAAAAAATGTCTCGACCCATGCAGGATCTCAACCTCGTCACTTCCTGTGCGGCTACGTCAGAAAACAGCTGAGCACAGTGCTCCACTGCGCATGCGCGGCTTCACCGCACCTATATCGCGCATGCGCAGACGCCCTTTTCGGTCCATGAAAATTCTAGACTCGAGTGGGTGGGCGGAGGCGTTGCGAATTGCTCAACATCATCGGCAGCACCGCCTCCAGCCCCGTCCCCAACACGCCCCTGGCCTGCTCTGGAGAAGGGGGGCGGACAAGCTAGCCACTTAACACTGTGGACCGAGGTCGACATAAAATATAGTGCTGCACCGCCTCCAGCCCTTAACACGCCCCTAGCCTGCTCTGCTGAAGTGGGGCGGGCCCCGTGCATAGCACTGTATATATCACAATGGCAGGTCCATGAAAAATATAGAACTTTGCCTGTGAGAGGGGCCAAGCCTTTGCATAGAAGACATTACTCATCAAACTGAACCCCCCCCCCCCCACTCAATTGCAGCCTCACTGTGCCCTTCAAACGCAGCCGCTGTGCCCTTCAAACGCAGCCGCTGTGCCCTTCAAACGCAGCCGCTGTGCCCTTCAAACGCAGCTGATGTGCCCTTCAAACGCAGCCGCTGTGCCCTTCAAACGCAGCCGCTGTGCCCTTCAAACGCAGCCGATGTACCCTTCAAACGCAGCCGCTGTGCCCTTCAAACGCAGCCACTGTGCCCGTCAAACGCAGCCGCTGTGCCCGTCAAACGCAGCCGCTGTGCCCAGCAAACGCAGCCGCTGTGCCCGTCAAACGCAGCCACTGCACCCAGCAAACGCAGCCACTGTGCCCGTCAAACGCAGCCGCTGCGCCCGTCAAACGCAGCCGCTGCGCCCGTCAAACGCAGCCACTGTGCCCTGAGCTCCATCTCACCTGGGGCAGGAGCTCCATCTCACCTGGGGGCAGGAGCTCCATCTCACCTGGGGGCAGGAGATCCATCTCACCTGGGGGCAGGAGCTCCATCTCACCTGGGGGCAGGAGATCCATCTCACCTGGGGGCAGGAGCTCCATCTCACCTGGGGGCAGGAGCTCCATCTCACCTGGGGGCAGGAGCTCCATCTCACCTGGGGGTAGGAACTCCATCTCACCTGGGGGCAGGAACTCCATCTCACCTGGGGGCAGGAACTCCATCTCCCCTTGCAACGGGGACTTCATCTCACCTAGGGACCCCATCTTCCCTAGGGATCAGGACCCCACCTCCCCTAAGAACAGGTACCTGATCACCCTGTGTGTGCCAACCTCACTGCCCTGCCTGCCATGTGTCCTGTGTGAGGGCCCTTCTGTGACAGCTCTTATCAGTACTTCATCCCACTGTGTGATCCCCCTACATGACTGATCCCTCTGTGTGCACCCCTTACACGGGGAACCCCTCTGTTTTCTCCCCCTACATGTCTGCATTCTCTGACCACCACCTGTACAATTTCCACATCCTCTGACTGCCTCCTGTATCCTGTACGCCATCCTCTGACCACCTTCTCTATCCTGTACACATGTTCTGACCACCTATTGTCTGCAGCCTCTAACCACCTCCTGTATCCTTTCCGCAGCCTCTAACCTGTCTGCAATCTCTGACTATCTCTTGTCTGGAGAGGAATCAAGAGTAAGAGCGTCGCCGGGATTGGGATTATGGGAGGAGTCAGACGTGTATGGACTGTGGAGAACAGACTATAGAATAAAACCAGAGCCACCGACCTGGAGCCATCTAACTGAGACCTGCACGCTGCACCGGAGAGGAGGTCAGTGACAGCGCCGTCAGGTCAGTCTGAGGGGGAGGGGGGGTCACTAATGTAAGGGGGGAGTGAATACAATTATGTAAGGGGGCACTGATATAAAGGTTTTCCCTTATATCAGTAACACCCCCCCCCCCTTACCTTAGTCTATTCACTCTGCGGAAGGTGGTCTCTGGTCACCAGAGTCCCCCCCCCCCCACATCACATTTCCCAGCATTCCCCTTTACATCAGAGTCGGCAGGATTCCCCCTTACAGTGCAATGGAACTCAGATGTAAAGGAAAATGCTGCAGAGCATAATCTAAGGAGGAACTCTGATGTAAGGGGTGCTCTGGTCACCAGAGACCACCTTAAATCAGAGTCCACTGCATTCCCATTTACATCAGAGTTCCCACTTACATCAGGGTCTGCAGCATTGCCCTTTACATCAGTGTTCCCCTTTTACATCAGGGTTCGCAGAGTTCCCCCTGTAAGATTAGAAGGGATGGAGGCCCGGAGACATGTCCAGAGTACACAGAGGATACATGGGATAGATTAGAAAGGATGGAGGCCCGGAGACATGTCCAGAGTACACAGAGGATACATGGGATAGATTAGAAGGGATGGAGGCCCAGAGACATGTCCAGAGTACACAGATGATACATGGGATAGATTAGAAGGGATGGAGGCCCGGAGACATGTCCAGAGTACACAGAGGATACATGGGATAAATTGGAAGGGATGGAGGCCTGAAGACATGTCCAGAGAACACAGAGGATACATGGGATAGATTAGAAGAGATGGAGGCCCAGAGACATGTCCAGGGTACACAGAGGATACATGGGATAGATGAGAAGGGATGGAGGGCCCGAGACATGTCCAGGGTACACAGAGGATACATGGGATAGATGAGAAGGGATGGAGGCCCGGAGACATGTCCAGAGAACACAGAGAATACATGGGATAGATTAGAAGGGATGGATGTCCAGGGAAAACAGAGGAGGCCTCCATCCCTTTTAATCTATCCCATGTATCCTCTGTGTTCTCTGGACATGTCTCTGGGCCTCCATCCTTTCTAATCTATCCCATGTATCCTCTGTGTACTCTGGACATGTCTCTGGGCCTCCATCGCTTCCAATTTATCCCATGTATCATCTGTGTACTCTGGACATGTCTCTGGGCCTCCATCCCTTCTAATCTATCCCACATATCATCTGTGTACTCTGGACATGTCTCTGGGCCTCCATCCCTTCTAATCTATCCCATGTATCCTCTATGTTCTCTGGACATGTCTCCGGGCCTCCATCCCTTCTAATCTTACAGGGGGAACTCTGCCAACCCTGATGTGAAGGGGAACACTGATGTAAAGGGCAATGCTGCAGACCCTGATGTAAGTGGGAACTCTGATGTAAATGGAAATGCAGTGGACTCTGATATAAGGTGGTCTCTGGTGACCAGAGCAACCCTTACATCAGAGTTCCTCCTTAGATTATGCTCTGCAGCATTTTCCTTTACATCTGAGTTCCCTTGCACTGTAAGGGGGAAGCCTGCCGACTCTGATGTAAAGGGGAATGCCGGGAAATGTGATGTGGGGGGGGGGACTCCGGTGACCAGAGACCACCTTCCGCAGAGTGAATACACTAAGGTAAGGGGGGGGGTGTTACTGATATAAGGGGAAACCTTTATATCAGTGCCCACTTACATAATTGTATTCACTCCCCCCTTACATCAGTGACCCCCCCCCCCTCAGACTGGCCTGTCGGCGCTGTCACTGACCTCCTCTCCGGTGCAGCATGCAGGGCTCAGTTAGATGGCTCCTGATTGGTGGCTCTGGTTTTATTCTATAGTCTGTTCTCCACAGTCCATACACGTCTGAATCCTCCTGTAATCTCACTCTTGATTCCTCTCCAGACTCTCCCTAAGAGACTGCAGATATGATAAAAGACAAGAGATAGTCAGAGATGGCAGACAGGATACAAGAGATGGTTAGAGGCTGCGGACAGGATACAGTTGGTGGTTAGAACATGTGTACAGGATAGAGGAGGTGGTCAGAGGATGGCACACAGGATATAGGAGGCAGTCAGAGGATGTGGAAATGGTACAGGTGGTGATCAGAGTATGCAGACATGTAGGAGTAGCAAACAGAGGGGTTCCCCGTGTAAGGGGTGCACACAGAGGGATCAGTCATGTAGGGGGATCACAAAGTGGGATGAAGTTCTGATAAGAGCTGTCACAGGAGGGCCCTCACACAGGACACATGGCAGGCAGGGCAGTGAGGTTGGCACACACAGGGTGATCAGGTCCCTGTTATTAGGGGGGGTGGGGTCCCGATCCCCAGGGAAGATTGGGGTCCCTGTCCCCAGGAGAGAAGGGAGTCCCTGTCCCCAGGAGAGAAGGGAGTCCCTGTCCCCAGGAGAGAAGGGAGTCCCTGTTCTCAGGGGGGAGAAGGTTTTCCTGTCCTCAGAGGGGGGAGAGGGTCCCTGTCCTCAGGGGGTCCCTGTCCTCAGGGAAGATGGAGTGGAATATGGGATGATCTCACTCACCATGACCAAGTTTGCAGGTCCCTCGTTTATGGTGGTCTGGGCTCCCTCCAGCAGCACGAATGCGCGAGCAGCATATCCCGAAGGAGCACAGCTACGGCTTAACATCACACTTTTCAAAAGATCAAAGAGTACACAGTGGCGGTGCTTCCATAAGGGGCGCATGGGCGCCGCCCCCTCTCTCCTGGCACCACTCTATCACCATAGATAGAATCATGCATTGCATGAATCTATCTATGGTCACTGCTGACACCCCCTATTCAGGTGTCTGGCCCCTTTTCGGGCGCCGGGCACCTGAATTACAGCGGCGGGGGTGTTCTTTGGAAGCACCTGATTAGAGCCATAGGCTCCAATAGGCGCCCAAAAAGGTGAACAGCGGGCGCCATGCTGGGCGTTCTCTGTTCACTCAGCGTTGTGTTAGCAAAGCAAAGGAATTCGCTTTGCTAACACTGAACCGCCTCTTAGCCAATCAGGTGCTCGAGTCTGTTACCGGTCCCCTGATTGGCTGAAACGTCAGGCGCTGTGATTGGTTGCCTGAGAGAGGACGGAAGAAGACATGGAGGACGTGCAGGACACCGCCGCTGACCCGCTGCGAGACAGGTAAGTGCCGTGCAGCATTTGATGGCCACATTAGTGGCAATTGGTGGGGCCCACTGGCAGCAATTGATGGGTACAGTAGCTGCGTTTGATGGCACAGTGGCGTCAATAGTCGGTGCGTTTGGGCACAGTGGCTGCGTTTGACGGGCACAGTGGTTGCATTTGATGGGCACAGTGGCTGCGTTTGCGGTTTGACGGGCACAGCGGCTGCGTTTGACGGGCACAGCGGCTGCGTTTGACGGGCACAGCGGCTGCGTTTGACGGGCGCAGCGGCTGCGTTTGACGGGCGCAGCGGCTGCGTTTGACGGGCGCAGCGGCTGCGTTTGACGGGCGCAGCGGCTGCGTTTGACGGGCGCAGCGGCTGCGTTTGACGGGCACAGCGGCTGCGTTTGACGGGCACAGCGGCTGCGTTTGACGGGCACAGTGGCTGCGTTTGACGGTGCAGTGGCTGCGTTTGACGGGTGCAGTGGCTGCGTTTGACGGGCACAGCGGCTGCGTTTGACGGGCACAGTGGTTGCATTTGATGGGCACAGTGGCTGCATTTGCTGTTTGACGGGCACAGTGGCTGCGTTTGACGGGTGCAGTGGCTGCGTTTGACGGGCACAGCGGCTGCGTTTGCTGGGTGCAGCGGCTGCGTTTGAAGGGCACAGCTGCTGCGTTTGACGGGCACAGCGGCTGCGTTTGACGGGCACAGTGGCTGCGTTTGACGGGCACAGTGGCTGCGTTTGCTGGGCGCAGTGGCTGCGTTTGCTGGGCGCAGTGGCTGCGTTTGCTGGGCGCAGTGGCTGCGTGTGACGGGCGCAGCGGCTGCGTTTGACGGGCGCAGCGGCTGCGTTTGACGGGCTCAGCGGCTGCGTTTGACGGGCTCAGCGGCTGCGTTTGACGGGTGCAGTGGCTGCATTTGACGGGCGCAGTGGCTGCGTTTGACGGGCACAGTGGCTGCGTTTGACGGGCACAGTGGCTGCGTTTGACGGGCACAGTGAGGCTGCAATTGAGTGGGGGGGGGGGGGTTCAGTTTGATGAGTAATGTCTTCTATGCAAAGGCTTGGCCCCTCCCACAGGCAAAGTTCTATATTTTTCATGGACCTGCCATTGTGATATATACAGTGCTATGCATGGGGCCCGCCCCACTTCAGCAGAGCAGGCTAGGGGCGTGTTAGGGGCTGGAGGCGGTGCAGCACTATATTTTATGTCGACCTCGGTCCACAGTGTTAAGTGGCTAGCTTGTCCGCCCCCCTTCTCCAGAGCAGGCTGGAGGCGGTGCTGCCAACGATGTTGAGCGATTCGCAACGCCTCCGCCCGCCTGCCCGAGTCTAGAATTTTCATGGACCGAAAAGGGCGTCTGCGCATGCACGGTATAGGTGCGGTGAAGCCGCGCATGCGCAGTGGAGCACCGCGCTCAGCTGTTTTCTGACGTAGCCGCACAGGAAGTGATGAGGTCGAGATCCTGCATGGGTCGAGACATTTTTTACAACACCGGACTTCCCATTGCTAGAAGGAAATACAGTTCCAGGTTAAAGGTTACTTGCCTTTCACTCTGAGGAAAATACCACTTCCTGTCAGGCTCTGGCAAAATAATAACTAACTCTGACCACTAGATGGCAGCAACGTCAAACTAACATTGCAGTATAATCTGTAACAGCACATTGCACACATTTACTATGAACAATATGGGCAGAACAGTGACCATAAAGTGGAAAAAACTTGCCAAACTTTAATATTTTGTGTATGTTCTCTTAATCTTTTCCATAATGGTCTTTTTGTAGTTCCTACGTATTGAATTCGATAAGTTCATTCTAAAAGATAGACCACCCCCTCAGTCCTGCATGATATAAAATCCTCAATATACTCTCTTGCAGTTACTGTAGATTTGAAACATACCAGTAATTTCTTCTTTTTTGTTTTCTTTTGTATGTCTACATGTATAGCAGCTCTTGCATGGATAATACCCTTTCCCCTCAAAAAAGGAGAAATTATTTCTAGATGGAGGGTCAAGTACATTTTTAGCAATATGATCTCTTAGAGTTGGGGCTCTTCGGTATGTGAATATAGGTTTCTCAGGCAGAATAGTTCGCTGATAGCGATCTGCTTTTATAATAATCCATATTTCTTACATATTCTCTCAATCTGTTTATGTTGAATAATATAGTCCATCACCAATGGGATATTTTTTTTCTGTTCAGTATTTTTTACTTAGTCTTAAATCAATTTTCCTCAATTATTTTTTTATTACTTTTTGTATCTTCTGTTCAATACAATCACATGTTGATTACGAACAGCGATCTGTCTCCTCCGGTCACTACACTGCCCCCACAGTTAGAAACACCTCCCTAGGGAACACTTAACCCATTTATCCCCCTCTAGTGTTAACCCCTTACCTGCCAGTGACATTTATACGGTAATCAGTGGCTATTTTTAGCTCTGATTGTTGTATAAATGTCAATGGTCCCAAAAAAGTGTCAAGTGTCAGATCTGTCCGCCGCTGATCACCGCCATGACTAGTAAAATATATATATATATATATATATATATATATATATATATATAAATAAAAATAACATAAATCAATCCCCCTATTTTGCAGACGCTATAACTTTTGTACAAACCAATAAATATACGCTTATTGCGATTTAAATTTTTTTACCAAAAATATGTAGAAGAATACATATTGGCCTAAGCTGATGAAGAAATTTGGTTTTTACTTTTTCTGGGGATATTTATTATAGTAAAAAATATATATTTTTTCTCAAATTCGTCGCTCTTTTTTTGTTTATAGCTCAAAAAATAAGAACCACAGAGGTGATCAAATACCAGCAAAATAAAGCTCTATTTGTGGGAAAAAAGGACATCAATTTTGTTTGGGTACAGCATCGCAAGTTCGCGCAATTGTCAGATAGAGACGCAGCGCCATATCGGGAAAAAATGGCCTGGTCATTAAGGGGGCAAATCCTTTGTGTCCTTAAGTGGTTAAAGTTAATTCAATACCTTGACTGTACTGCACGGAGTCTCGCAATCCAAAGTAGATGAATGCATCTGCAATATAATGAGAGCATTGCTTGTAATCAATAAATTACAATTTTAACAAACAGTTGCTTGGTAGCAACTGTTTGTTAAAATTGTAATTTATTGATTGATTATAAAATCAATTATAAAATTACCGTATTTATCGGCGTATAACATGCACTTTTTTACCCTGAAAACAGAGGGTAAACAGTGCCTGCGTGTTATACGCCAATATCGTGTTCTACCAACAGGGGGCGGGGATCGAGCGGTCCGCCCCAGGAGCCACCCATTGGGGGGGCGTCAGGCTGGCTGTCCCGCCTCCCCTGGCCCTGGAACAGCGCTCCCTGCATAGTCTGATGTTGAGAAAGAAAAAGTCACTTGCCAGCCGCTTCTACACCGCTCCTCCTGTGTCAGTGTCATGGTAAAACCGAAGCTTGTAAACATCTCTATAGCTCCGTTTTTTTCTGGCTGCTCTCCTCCTCCTCCTCCTCTGAGTGTAGCTTTGATTGGAGGAGGAGAGCGGTCACATGACCATCTGTAACATCAGAGGAGAGCAGTCATGTGACCAGGTCAGTGGGAAAAACTGAGCTATTGAGGTATATGGAAGCTTTGTTTTGCAATAGGAGTGACACAGGAGGAGCAGTGTGGAAGGGGCTGACAGTGATTAATTTTTTTACTTAACTGTAGAGAATGCTGGTAGCGCTGTCCCAGGAAACTGGGGGTCTCCTGGGAGTGCAGAGGGGCTGTGTACTGGATGGGGGGGGATGTATAATGGATGGGGGCTGTATACTGGGGGGGGCTGTGTACTGGATGGGGGGGATGTGTACTGGATGGGGGGGATGTGTACTGGATGGGGGGGATGTGTACTGGATAGGGGGGATGTATAATGGATAGGGGGGTGTACTGGATAGGGGGAGGCTGTGTACTGTAAAGGGGGCTGTAAAAACATTTTTTCCTTAAACTCCCCTCTTAAAATTGGGGTGCGTGTTATACGCCTGTGCGTGTTATATGCTGATAAATACGGTATATTATATTGATTATAAACTGCGTGTTTTTTTTTTGGTTTTTTTTACATGTTTTCAAACCATTTGACACAAAATTTCTTGGGTGCATTTTCATTTCCATGCATCAAAGTGCATTTCACTTAATTTGCATTGCAATAAAAATTACGGTTATGCATAACACTGCAATAGTGTGAACTATGCAATAGAATCACCTGCAGTTTGTACCGTCAGTGCAGTCATGCATCCCACTACTGGTGTTCATGGGCCCTTTAAGTGGGTCACTGTCAGCATAGCTGCTTTGCATGTGACGTGTATAGGTACAGCACTTTCGGTAACACATGCAAACAGCAGTCTTGGACAACTTTTGCAACCTCTCAATTCCTGCCTCATGTTTTGACAGTGATCACATGCAGAGTTAGGTAGTGGTGGCTGAAGTGGCCGCATGGTTGCTGCAGAGTTAGCTACCGATAGCATGCATTGTTGCTGCTGAGTTAGCTAGAGCTGGTTGCTGCAGAACTAACTAGTGGTGTTGTGCATGGTTGCTGCAGAGTTGACTAGTGGTGTTGTGCATGGTTGCTGCAGAGTTAGCTAACGGTGGCGTGCATGGTTGATGCAGAGTTAGCTTGTGGTGTAGTGCATGGCTAGTTAATATAAAAAGAAAGAAAGTCACGCTAAATGTGATGGGCCCTGTGAGGGTAACCAAAAAAGTTGGTAAATTGGTTTGACAATTGATGTATAAAAAGGGGGCAAGTGAAATGTCAAAGGCCCCCCAATATAACAAATAACATCAATCACCAAGTGACTAGTAATAATACATAAACAGACCAAATGTAATACATTTGAACCACATTGATCATACCAGTGAAAAATATTAATGTGAAAACATTTGATGAAACTTAAATGAATAAAACCTCAAATTAAAAAAAAAGTGTGTGCACATCTAATAATGAGTGCCACGGCTGGCAACCATGTATAAAGAAACAAACTTAAATGGTATTCAAGCTGGAATTCACATAGGCATGACACATATGCACATACTGGATAACCATAAAAATAAAAAAACAAAGTTCAAAATGAATGAAATAAGTGGAGAGGGTACAGAAAGTCCATTCCTGATAAAAGCAAGTCCAATTCCAAGGTGCTTAGTGAAGAAAGGAGGAGGGTTGAGGGAATTGTATTGAGAAGGTAATAATAGAAATGATAGATATGAATCCACCAACACCGCAGTCAAGGTTTCTCCCCATGATGAACGTCAAATTAAGATGGATACCCTTACCAGATGAGATGGACCTCCACAAGTAGCAAGGTCAGCAGCGTCTGCAGATATAACCCTCTGCGGGGTCTTGAGATGGTTTTCAGGTGCCCTTTGAGAAAGTTGGGTGTAACGAAGCTAGTCAGGGCGGTGCCACGCACTGACGTCACTACCCACCCACGTGACCCCGCGAGCACAAGGATTTTATGCCGGCTTTTTTTTTTTTTTTTTAATGTTTGTATATATTTTTATTTGCTATTTTGGAATAAACCATCTATTACCTTGAGGTAATACACTATCCTAGTTTTTCTTTGATCTCCTCATATGTCGCATCGATACTGGAGGAGTGTTTGGTCCCTGTTGAGGCTGGGAGATCTTATCTCTCAAACGGACAGAGGAGAGATATCAGAGGCAGAGGAGGTGTCTGAACATCGGCGCTGCGATGCCCTGAAAACCATCTCAAGACCAGGCAGAGGGTTATATCTGCAGGCGCTGCTGACCTTGCCACTTGTGGAGGTCCACATCATATACCAGGCTGCAAATTATACACAGGGCTTTGCACATCATATACCAGGCTGCACATTATACACAGGGCTCTGCACATCATATACCAGGCTGCAGATTATACACCGGGCTCTGCACATCATATACCAGGCTGCAGATTATACACAGGGCTCTGCACATCATATACCAGGCTGCACATTATACACAGGGCTCTGCACATCATATACCAGGCTGCACATTATACACAGGGCTCTGCACATCATATACCAGGCTGCACATTATACACAGACCAAGCTTCAATTTGTTTTAAAACCCCGACGATATCTGGAGATCACAGACTAGGAAATGGTTTAAACTTGCATTTTCAGTTCTGACTTTATTAACCCATTGCATAACCTCTCTACAACATTAAACGTTAGATGACAGGGGTTGCATTTAAAAGGTCATTTTGCTTTTGATAAGAAAAAAATTTAAGTACTACACATTTTGTATTTTTACAATTACCTATGTAGTTTCATCTGCTGCCCGCTATGACTCATAAAACTGGCAAATGTTTAAACATGGTGTACATGTAGGGTGGTGTTTTGTACACGGTCAATGTACAGAACACCAACTGTGTTATGTAAGTTTCAAAAAAGCAATAACAAGTAGGGATCTGCAATGACATTTTCCATTTTACAACCTGGAAATATGCTTTTGTTTTAGGTCCAAATACAGGCAAAAATTTGGGCCCAATTCATCCCTGAAATGGAGAACAGGGACGCACCGGACCCCTGCTGTGAGCCTATCTGCACAACAGTGTGAATCTAGCCTGAACGGGGCCTTAAACTTACTCTGAAGCATGAATCGGACTGATGGTATATCAAGCACAGATAAAGACTTGTGATGATCGCTTAGGAATATGGCTACATGAGATTACAAAGGGCTCTGATTAAAGCTTAAAAAATACTGGCATTTTACATTTTTTTTCTCAGCCTGTAAAAGCACCTGTATGTTAGCTTATGTGTCCATGTGCACAGAGGCATTTACAGACATATATTAGAAGCAGAGCAATTACAGTCTGAAAAAAAACAAAACATGGAAAGCACGTTTAGGAGAGGAGGTGAAGCGCAGAAAAAAGCTAAACACACTGAAACGCTAGACGCATTTAGGTGCATTTGAGAGGTAATGCATTTAAATGGCCAGAACAAATAAATATTTTGACCAATAGGATACATTTACGATAAAACGCATGACGCGCCTGCAGTGGGCTTTTCTCCTGCCAGGAGTTCTGATGTTTAGAGGAGCAAAGCAAACTCCCTGTGTGCATGAGGTCTATTGGGTAGATTATGAAATTTTATGGACATTAGAGTATTATTAAAGAAGTAGGGAATCCGCGCTCAGGAAAACACCAGACAGAGGTTAAAGCCCCCCTAAAAACTCCCTAGGGAGAATAGGATATAATATAAAAGAATGGGGTGTTGGCGCTACCTCCCACTATAGAGACCCACCGGGTCTAAGTGATCTCAAGTAAATGTATAAGGACAGGCTGTACTGAGTTCCCGGGTCTGTACACCTACGGTGCCCATTATGAGGGGTTCTCATCATCCCTGTACTGAGGTCCTGGGTCTGTACACCTACTTTGCCCATAATGCGGGGTTTCCACCATCCCTATGCAGAGTTCCTGTGTCTGTACACCTGGGGTGCCCATTATGAGGAGTTCCCACCATCTCTGTACTGAGTTCCCAGGTCTGTACACCCACTGTGCCCATTATGAGGGTTCCTCCCACCATCCCTGTACACCTACTGTGCCTATTATGAGGAGTTTCCACCATCCCTGTACTGAGTTCCTGGGTCTGTACACCTGCTGTGCCCATTATGAGGGTTCCACCATCCCTGTACTGAGTTCCTGGCTCTGTACACCTACTGTGCCCATTATGAGGGGTTCCCACCATCCCTGTAACGAGTTCCTGGGTCTGTACACCTGCTGTGCCCATTATGAGGGTTCCCACCATCCCTGTGCTGATATCCCGGGTCTGTACACCTGCTGTGCCCATTATGAGGGGTTCCCATCATCCCTGTGCTGAGTTCCTGGGTCTGTACACCTACTGTGCCCCCCCCATCTGTCTACTAATCTCTGCATTCTTATCTCCCATCAGTACAACTCTGCCCCTCATCATCTGCTAACCTCTGTCCCCCAAACCCCTACTTTGCTAACCTCTGCAATCCAACCCTTCCTTCCCATCCACTCTGCACCTCTGTACACCACCTCTGACTGCACACCTCCTCTGCGCCTCAAGCCCCCCTTTTTGATTACCTCTACATGCCCCCTATGGTCACCTGTATGCTGGCTAGGTGGGCGGCATGCAGCGGATGGGGCATGATTTGCATATGAATCGTGGCGGCCGATCTAATTTGCATAACAATGCCCGTGCGATTTACATGTGAATAATGTTAACCACTTAATGACCGCTCACTGTACATATACGTCGGCAAAATGGCACGGACAGGCACAATCATGTACCTGTACGTGACTGCCTTTGTATGGGTGGGGGGTCCGATCGGACCCCCTCCGGTACAGTGAGCGGTCGGTATCGCTCCGGGAGTGATCGGTGATGAGGGGGCGGCCATTGGTTTCTGGCCACCCCCTCACGATCGCTCCCGGCGAATCAAATGCTTCCTCTGCCGGTGTAATGTATACACAGGCAGGAGGAAGTGATGTCATCTCTCCTGCGGTGCTCACATATACCAGAGCGCCGTGGAGAGAAGACATCAAGTAAGTGCACCAACAGCCCACTGACACATAGGCACACGATTGCCCCCCCAGTCAGCCCCCAGTCACAGTGTCACTGATTGCAGTGATCATTTATTTACTGATCGCTGCAAACAGTGACATTTGTAACTGTAAAAGTGTCAGGGCAGTTAGTTTTAGGTCCAGGGTAGCCCCCTAACCCCCCCTAATAAAGGTTTAACCCCTTGATCGCCCCCAGTTAACCCTTTCACCCCCTAGCACCACTGTGACTAAGCAATCGTTTTTCTGATCGCTGTTTTAGTGTCGGTGGTGCCGCTCGCTAGGTAGTCAGTTTTTTTTTAGGTTTGCCACCAGGTTTTTATAGCGTCGGGGACCCCCATATAGTACCTAAAAAGGTTTAACCCCTTGATCGCCCCCCAGGTAACCCTTTCACCCCCTAGCACCACTGTCACTAAGCGATCGTTTTTCTGATCGCTGTTTTAGTGTCGGTGGTGCCGCTACGTAGTCAGTTTTTTTTTTTAGGTACGCCGCCAGGTTTTTATAGCGTCAAGTACCCCCATATATTACCGAATAAAGGTTTAACCCCTTGATCGCCCTCCAGGTAACCCTTTCACCCACTTTTGCCAGTGTCACTAAGCGATCGTTTTTCTGATCGCTGTATTCGTTATGCTGGTGCCGCTAAGTAGTCAGTTATTTTTTTAGGTTCGCCACAAGGTGTTTATAGCGTCAGGTACCACCATATATTATCTAATAAAGGTTTTAACCCCCTGATTGCCCCTAGAGTTAACCCTTTCACCAGTGATCAGCGTATAAGTGTCACTGGTGACACTGGTTAGCCAGTTAGTTATTTCATTATTTAGGTTTCCCGTCAGGTTTTTATATAGCGTCAGGTACCTCCATATATTACCTAATAAAGGTTTTAACCCCCTGATTGCCCCTAGTTAACCCTTTCACCAGTGATCACCGTGTAGGTGTTATGGGTGACGCTGGTTAGTTAGTTTGCTTTTTATAGTGCCAGGGCACCCGCCGTATATAACCCAATAAAGGTTTAACCCCCTGATCGCCTGGCGGGTGATATCAATTAGGTTTTAGCGTCAGAGAGGGTCTGCGTCACACCCCAGACAGCGTCAGGTTAGTGCCAGTAGCGCTAACACCCACGCGTGAAGCATACACCTCCCTTAGTGGTATAGTATCTGAACAGATCAATATCTGATCAGATCTATACTAGCGTCCCCAGGAGTTTAGGGTTCCCAAAAACGCAATGTTAGTGGGGATCAGCGCAGATACCTGCTAGCACCTGCGTTTTGCCCCTCCGTCCAGCCCAGGCCACCCAAGTGCAGTATCGATCGATCACTGTCACTTAAAAAACACAACACACATAACTGCAGGCCTGATCCCTGCGACTCCAGTGCTGTAGGAGGTGATTTCACCACCACAGTTAAAAAAAAGAGCATATATGCCGAAGCATGGGGGCAGCAGGGGCGGAGGAGCGATTTTGCTCCTAATGCCACGTACATACGGTCGAAATTCCGACGGAGGCTTGCCCGTGGAAAAGTCAGACCGTGTGTACGCGGCATAACTTTTGCGGGAGGATGCCCCCATGCTTCGGCATATATAAATGGTGCATGTATGCCCATCATTAGAAGTGGGTGGATGAAGGGAGGTATTCTAATGGTGGGCATACCCACCGATCAATCTCTTTTTTTCGTTCAGCCAATAGGCTGCATGAAAAAAAAGATTACAATACATGTCCAACAAGGACCAGCAACGTACTGGTATGTTGCTGGACTTTGAATGGTTATACCAGAATGATGCCTGCGGGTTTAGGTATCATCTTGGTATCATTCTTTTCAGCCAGCGGCCGGCTTTCATGTAAAAGCAATCCTAGCAGCTAATTAGCCTCTGGACTGTTTTTACCCCGGAATATAAAAAGCACCATTGGGAAATTGGGAAAGCATTTTATCACACCGATCTTGGTGTGGTCAGATGCTTTGAGGGCAGAGGAAAGATCTAGGGTCTAATAGACCCCAGTTTAAAAAAAAAGAGTATCTGTCACTACCTATTGCTATCATAGGGGAGTTTTACATTCCCTGAGATAACAATAAAAATGATAAAAAAAAAAATATGGAAGGAACAGTTTAAAAATAAAATAAAAAATAAAAAATTATAATAAAAAAAAAAAAGCACCCCTGTCCCGCCCTGCTCTTGCGCAAAGGCGAACGCAAGCGTCGGTCTGGCGTCATATGTAAACAGCAATTGCATCATGCATGTGAGGTATCACCGCGAAGGTCAGATCGAGGGCATTAATTTTAGCAGTAGACCTCCTCTGTAAATCTAATGTGGTAACCTGTAAAGGCTTTTAAAAATGTATGTAGTTTTTACCGCCACTGCGCGTTTTGTGAGAAATTTTAAAGCATGTCGTGTTTGGTATCCATGTACTCGGCCTAAGATCATCTTTTTTATTTCATCAAACATTTGGGCAATATAGTGTGTTTTAGTGCATTAAAATAAAAAAAAGTGTATTTTTTCCCCAAAAAATACGTTTGAAAAATACTGTGTGGGAAAAAAAAATGCAACACCCACCATTTTACTCTGTAGGGCCTTTGCTTTAAAAAAATATATAATGTTTGGGGGTTCAACGTAATTTTCTTGCAAAAAAAAAAAATGATTTCATGTAAACAAAAAGTGTCAGAAAGGGCTTTGTCTTCAAGTTAGAAGAGTGGATGATGTGTGACATAAGCTTCCTAATGTTGTGTATAAAATGCCAGGAAAGTTCAAATCCCCCCCAAATGACCCCATTTTGGAAAGTAGACCCCCCAAGCTATTTGCTGAGAGGCATGTCGAGTCCATGGAATATTTTATATGTTGACACAAGTTGTGGAAAAAATAATTTTTTTAAAAAAATAATTTTTTCTGCACAAAGTTGTCACTAAATGATATATTGCTCAAACATGCCATGGGCATGTAATTTTTTATTTTTTTTTGTCATTATTCAATCACTTGGGACAAAAATATATAGAAAATAATATTCAATGGGCTCAACATGCCTCTCAGCAATTTCCTTGGGGTGTCTACTTTCCAAAATGGGGTCATTTGGGGGGTTTTGTACTGCCCTGCCATTTTAGCACCTCAAGAAATGAGATAGGCAGTCATAAATTAAAAGCTGTGTAAATTCCAGAAAATGTACCCTAGTTTGTAGACGCTATAACTTTTGCGCAAACCAATAAATATATGCTTATTGACATTTTTTTTACTAAAGACATGTGGCTGAATATATTTTGGCCTAAATGTATGACTAAAATTGAGTTTATTCGATTTTCTTATAACAAAAAGTAGAAAATATCATTTTTTTTCCAAAATTTTCGGTCTTTTTCCGTTTATATCGCAAAAAAAAAAAATCGCAGAGGCAATCAAATACCATTAAAAGAAAGCTCTATTTGTGGGAAGAAAATGACGCAAATTTCGTTTGGGTACAACATTGCATGTCCGCACAATTTCCAGTTAAAGCAGCGCAGTGCCAAATTGTAAAATGACCTGTGGTCTTTATGCTGCGTATTGGTCCGGGGCTTAAGCGGTTAATTTAAGAACAATACCTTTTGTTTCTCTATAGCAGCTGAAGGCAGGGGAGAAAAGGGAAGGTGTACAGACTTGCATTACATGGATAGAGGTGAAGTAAAGTTGGAGATTAAAATGCTGCTTTACAGTCTCTCAGGACACAGTGATAATAGCCCCTTCTGCCCCCCACCCCCTCCAGTCCTGGCATGTAGAAATGTACCTGAAGATTTTTGTGTGATCCCTCTGTGTGCACTGCTGGATGCCGAGTCTGTGTCACAGGGAGATAAATGGAGCTGCCTTTGCACATAGCTCCCTGTCTGCCCTGACCAGTTCTCTTCTGCTGGTGATTTACCCCTCACTTACTGAAGGAGACAGGCATTCTGTGAGCCAATGACGCTGCAGGTCTGATTAAAGCCCCGCCCTATGGACCCAATCAATTACAAGCACTGGAAACCTAATGCTTGAGGTGGAGTTTTCGTGGCTACAAGCTTTGCGCCCCGAACACACTCTAAACTACGCCAATAGAGCTTCTTAGCCCCAATCACGTGTTTACACACCGGTCATGCCTACAATAGCACCCCGTGTCCGGCGCCATTAACACACCCACTTAAAGGGACACATTTTTTAATAAGTAGCTTTGGGGGGGCCGTGCCCCTGCGCCCCCTATTGACTGGCCGCCACTGCTCCTAACTAAATCTGATTTAGATAGCAGCCTTGAAGCTATGTACACCAAAAGTTTCAATCTGACCTTAACAAGACTGCCAACACATTATCACAAGTGGAAGTAAAGCACGATGAGCTGAATTTAGCATACAATGAGTTGAAAAGAGAACATGAGGCTTTGGCTTCTGCTTTTACTCAACTTCAGTCCTGTGGAAGATTTAGATAATCGCAACAGACAGAACAATTTAAGGATAAGGGGTATTCCTGAATCAGCCACAGATCTGATTCCCACAACCAACCGATTATTTATGTCCTTGCTGACAGAACAGGAATCCTCATTTATCTGTGACTGTATTCATGTCCCTCTCCTGATAAGCCTCCAAGAGATATAATCCTACGTATGAAGGACTTTCTTGTAAAAGAAGAAATTCTGAGGGCATCGAGGCAAACACCAAATATTATGCTAGATGGGCATAAATTACAGATCTTGCCTGATGTCTCCCAAGCCACATTAGATAGGAGACGCACCATGAAAGACATAACATCTGCTCTTCAGTCAGCTCGTCTTGGATATTGGTGGGTACTCCCCTTTAAACTTATTGTCCTGCATATTGGAACCACATATGTCGCCACCACTATCGCTGAGGGCCAAGACATCCTGGTGAAACTGGGCCTGCTAGATCCACATTTCGGTTTTCACTTATCTGGCAAACTCCAGCTTCCAGAAGAGGATGTTGTAGAATCCACAATGAAATTTGGTTTATTTCCTGGATTACTCCCTGCTTTCAAAGAATGGCATACCCTGACAACTTTTTTTTTTCCTTCAACATGGCCTTACCACTTGGAGAATTCTCAATCATTTGGGAAAAGTTACACTTGCGATTATTGCTCTGACTTAAAGTGGTTTTAAACCCTAGGACAAAAGAACAAAAAAACCTGCAAGACAAAGGCAGAATGAGCTAGTATGCATAGCATACTAGCTCATTATGAAATACTTAGCTGAGATTTAAGCCCCTGCAGCCGTCCTCGTACACCGTTCCCGGAGCAGACATCGCTCCCGGAGTTACTTCCGGGTATCACGGGCTGCGGCGCTGTGATTGGACGGAGCCGCGATGTCACTCCCGCGCATGCGTGCGCGAGCCGCCGGTAATGGCACACTCACTGAAGCAACCACTTTAACTTCGCTTTTGATGACACCTAGTGGCAGTTTTTGGTAACACTCATTTCTGTTTTACAGCTGTACATTATCTTAAGTTTGTTCTTTTTTATTAGAAGCTGTATCATGACTGTCTTTATCCCAATCTTACACCGCACCAGATTTTGTGTCTATTTAGCTCTCGATTTGTGTGCGTTCTTTACTTACCTTTGACAACTTCAAACCAGCAAGATTACAGACTTATGTTGATAAATGCTGATACACTGCCAGTAAATAGACTAATACTCTCATTCGAGCACAACACCCTTCAACTTAATTATCTTTCTTTCTCTTTCGTTCATTGACAGACATAGCCCTCATTCTTGACCTTGGGGTTATATCGCCACCTTTAGGAGTAGGACTAGGCAGAAACAAAAAAACAGCACAGCACCGCCCAGGGGTGGTCCTTACTGGCAGTAACCCTCCACTCTGCTCCAGGCAGCTCAGTTTTTTTCTGCCTAGTCTAGGACCTGGCTCCCTGCTGGGATCTGTGGTTCCTATTTTTTTTTTTACGATCTGCAATCAACTGCTGGGCTGCGTGACAGGCTGGGTACTATAGATCCAGGTAGTCTCCTCAGCCTGGCAACCGAGCGCGCGCAGACTTGAGCTCCGCGCTGGGTCGGCAGCGTCAAGCTCCATCCTGGACCGGGGGCGGCTGGCAGGCTATACGCCTTGCAAGGGCACATATGACCAGGCTACTGCCGTCTAAGTCACGGTGTCACCATGGCCGACAGCCGCGTCGCTTCGGCGGGAGATGGTTATGTTCTTGGGAGTGTGACCCGCGGTTCCTGCTGGACGGGTAAGTACTGACTACACCGGTCCAGTCCGGACACGGTTTTGGAGTAGCTGGGTACTCCCTGGGGTGGTTGGTTCTGGGGTATTCCCCCCCTCCCCCCCCATTGTGCTGCCTGGCAACGCTGCACCCCTGTGTCGGCAGCTGGTCCCTCTGCGTCTGCTGTTTTCCTGGACACTTTCTCGGCAGTCCTGGAATCCTTCCTCTTCCGGGTTGAGGTGGCGTGTGGGCGTAAGATGGGTAAAAAATGTTCCCTTCCCCCTCCGTCATCTGGGGGGTCCTTTGTGGGGTCCCCTCAGGGCAGTCTATGGGTTTTTCCGGCGCGGGGTGTGTGGTTGGCGTCCTCCACCGCGTGTACAGCCGCCATTGCCTTGTGGCCGGGCGCCGCGGCTATTTTCTCGTGGTTTGGTTTACCTGGCTTCTGGCTCCATCTGCGGTCGGTGGCCATTTTCTTGTAGCCACGGTGGCCATTTTGCTTTGGCTTGGGGTTTCTTTCTGGCTCTATCTGCGGCCGGCAGCCATTTTCTTGTGGCCGCGTGTGAGGTTTTCTGCTGGGCCTCTAGCGCTGGAAATTATACCTGGAGCCTGGCGCGAACACCGCTCTCCTCTTGGACCGACTGGAGAAGAGACGACACACAGCACTGGTTCCCTGAGTTTGGGTTGGGTGGTGAGTACTTCTGGCATTCCCCCAGTCTGCAGCAGCTAGGGGGGGCATTTCCCTTCTCCCTATCACTTGTGGGTGTGCGGTCCCTGGTGGTGTCAGGTCGAGCGTGGGACTGTCATGGCGTCTGAGGCAGGCTCCCCTCCCCCAGACACCCCTATGTCGGCCGCTGGTCCCTCTTGGTCTGCTGTTCCCCTGGACGCTTTGTTGGCAGTCCTGGAATCCTTCCTCTCCCGGGTTGAGATTGTGTGCGGGCGTAAGTTGGGTAAAAAAAGTCCCCTTCCTCCTCCGCCATCTGGGCAGGACTCTGATCCAGAGGTGGTCTCCGCTGTAGCGGGTGGCACCTGTCTGAAGGGCTCACATGAAACGGGGCGTGATCACTCAGACAGTAAGGAGGAATCCTCTGCGTCCGTCGCTGCGCATGAAAAAGCACTGGTGGGCGCACTCGTTACAGTGGTACGCGATACCTTAAAAATTGAGGATCCGGCGGGGGCGTCTGAGGAGGTGTCGGTCCTTTTGGGTCTCATAAGCCGGTCCGCACCACTAAAATGTTTCCTTACCTGTCTTATTTCGATAGGTTTATTTACAAGGATTGGGAACGGCCACAGCTGTCTTTTTCAGTCCCGAGGCGATTTTCAGTGCGGTACCCTTTTGAGGAAGGTCTGTTGAAGTGGTCTTCCCCTCCTGTTGTGGATCCCCCAGTATCTAGATTGAACAAGGCGACCATGATTCCGGTGGAGGGGTCCCCTTCTTTTAAGGACCCTGCTGATAGAAGGGCCAAGGCGGTCGCTCGGTCTATGTTTATAATGGCAGGTTCAGCCCTTCGCCCGGTGTTGGCCACGGCCCTAGTGTCGCAGCCTCTTACTGAGTGGGCTAAGCTGTCGCGCCGCGAGTTGGGTAATGAGCAGGTTTCTCCGGTCTGTGTGGAACTGACAGACCAGTTAGTGCAAGGGCTCAAGTATGTTTGTGATGCGGCCTTAGACTCGGCCAAGTTACTTTCTAAACTCTCTGTGTCGGCCATGGTGATTCGCCGGCTGCTTTGGCTTAAGTGTTGGTCTGCGGACAAAACGTCTAATAAGTCTCTGGCGGATTTGCCCTTCCAGGGTGGTCGACTATTTGGGTCCACGCTGGATGACATTATAAAGGATATTACTGGGGGGAAGAGTACTTCGCTCCCACAGGCAAAAAAGGGCAAGGAGCTTTATCGCAGACAAGGTCCCTCCTTTCCGCTCACAAGCGTTTTTTTCGTCTGCACGGGTCTGCGGGCAAGAGCTCCCAGTCCAACAAGGGTTCCGCGGGGGGCGAAGCGCCCTTGGCAGCGAAATCAAACCAAGCCCGCAGACAAGCCCTCTTCCGCATGAAGTTTTACTCTCACCCGACTTGCGGGTGGGGGGTTGTCTTCCGGGGTTTGCGGGCCGGTGGATTTCCCTGGTTTCCGACCACTGGGTCTGCAAACTCATTTCGTCCGGCTACAAAATAGTTTTTCCTATTCGCCAGACAGGTTTTTTCCCTCCAATCTTCATCTGCCCCCATCTCGTCGGCAGGCTTTGTTGGGGGCGGTGCAGGACTTGCTCCTGCGTGGGGTGATAGTTCCTGTACCAGCGTCAGAAAGGTTTCAGGGTTTCTACTCCAACCTGTTCATAGTTCCAAAGAAGGAGGGGGTCCAACCGATCCTGGATCTCAATGCCCTCAATTGTTTTGTGAGGGTACGGAGGTTCAGGATGGAGTCCGTTCGGTAGTAGCCGCGCTTCGTCAGGGGGATTTCCTGGCCTCCCTGGTTATCAAGGACGTGTATTTGCATGTCCCCATCTGTGTCAGGCACCAGCGCTTCCTGTGCTTTGTGGTCGGGGACGCACACTATATCAGTTTGTGGCACTCCCCTTTGGCCTGGCCTCGGCTCCCCGGGTCTTCACCAAGGTGTTCGCACCGGTTCTGGCATTGCTGAGACAGCAGGGGATCGCGGTCGTGGGCTACCTGGACGATATTCTCCTGCGAGCGGCGGCGGCGGCATCAGAACTGAGGGACGATGTGGCAATTGTCATGCAGGCTTTACAGGAGTTTGGCTGGTTGCTAAATCTCGAGAAGTCTGTGTTGCTCCCGACCCAACGCCTGGAATACTTGGGGTTGATTCTGGACTCGGCGAGGGTTTTTCTTCCACCAATCAAGCTTCAGACCCTTCACTCCGCAGTGCGGTTGCTACGCAAGTGGTCATCTCTACGCTTTTGCATGCGAGTTCTGGGCCTCATGGTGTCCACCTTCGAGGCTGTCCCGTATGCCCAGTTTCACACTTGGGGCTTGCAGAGGTAGATCTTATCCAAATGGGACAAATCTCCGGCATCTCTTGATTGCCAGATCCGCGCGGGCCGTCTGACCAGGGCCTCTCTTCTTTGGTGGCTACAGTCTGCGGCCCTACGGTCCGGAAAGTAGTTTCATTCCTGACGGATGCCAGCCTGTTGGGCTGGGGGAGTTCTGGGCCTTTGATCGGCCCAGGGCCGCTGGACGTCGGAAGAGTCTCATCTATTGATCAACGTCCTGGAGTTGCGTGCGATCAAATTGTGTCTCTCCAGTTAGACGCAGCTTATGCGCGGTCGTTCGTTCAGAATCCAGTTGGACAAAGTCACAGCGGTGGCTTATGTCAACGGCCAGGGGGGGTCGAGGAGCTCAGCAGCGGCACTGGAGGTCTCTCACATTCTGCGATGGGCGGAACACGCCGCCTCTCTCCGCCGTTTACTTCTGGGCGTAGAAAACTGGCAGGCGGACTACTTCAGCCGTCAGTTGCTGGATCAGGGGGAGTGATCGCTGCATCCGGAGGTGTTTTCGTCTGATTTGCCTGCGGTGGGGCACGCCGGATGTGGATCTTCAAGAAAGGATATCCCCCTCATTCACAAAACAGTTTGACAGTCGCCACATCCCTATTGATATGGAAAGCAAAAAAAAACCCGGAAGGATGGGACTTTGGAAGTGACTGGCAAACCAATGAGTCAGAAATACAAAAAATATATCATTTATTTAGAATATACAAATATACATAAAATATGACAGTGTGTATATGTTACAAATCCATTAAAAGGTTGATGGATATGATGCTTATGAATGAGGCTCCCATAGCTTGACCCAACGTTTCTGGCACATTAGCCCTTCTTCAGGGATTTGTTCAAGTAACTAGAGCCAAAGCATATCCAAAGCAGAATCCACCTGTCATATAACTGTCACAGCCAAAAAAGATCTGCAAGTGAGCAAACTGGTCAGCTCACACCTACGAGTGTTCCAACGAGGATCCAAATTGACCGCCCATATAGACCATCCATATAGAAAGAGTCGGTGATTGGGATACTGAGAATATAAAAACTTGAGTATTAGACGTCTCACATAGTCCCTGAGGGTAAACGAAGAAATCCTCAGATACCCAAAGTGTACCTGTAATGGAATCCCATATAGAGGTGTTCAAATGAGGATACAGAGTGTCTATCCAGGTAAGAGATCTCCGCAAATGAGGAGGTTGGTGATAACTACAGTTGAGATGAAGAGGATTCAATGCTAGAAAGCCCACATATAACCAAAAGGAAAAAAATAATCCTCTGGTACAGGGAATAACCCTAGACTTTCTGTGAGACACCGTGGATCCTCTGTTGGTGGAGCCGTCACCGCCAATCTTCTGGCCTCTCAACTTAATCGGAAGGTGCAGAGATTTGTGGCCAGAACAAGGGATCCCTTGGCAGACGCGCTGGTGGCACCGTGGGGGCATTATCAGCTCATTTATGTCTTTCCTCCTCTCAAGCTCCTCCCTCGTCTGCTGCGCAGGGTAGAGGCCGAGGGGATACCGGTCATTCTTTATTTTTTTTTTTCAAAGAAGTTTTATTAGATTTTACAGGTTTACAGAAAATCATAAACACTGACATATGTTGGACATATTTGAAACAAGCATTGAAGCAGGTAGCAGAAGATCAACTGTAGCAAAATAATAATAAGTGAAATACCGTACAGATGTAAGCTTCACTGCCGATACTAAGACAATGTGAAAAGCATCTGGGTCCAACCGCTAGCATTAAAATATGTGCAGAATATGTAGAGCAGGGGGTGGGGCATGAAAAAAAAATTCCCTAAAAAGGAGGGAAAGGGAGCACACCTATGGTGCGAACCATATGATAGTGTGAAGAATACCAGCGAGGGCCAACCTCTAACCTACTCACCCCAATACAGGATCTAGCTGTGAGCGGGCGGGGGCCACAATGGGATGTGTAGGTATAGCAAACAAATATAGTATGGTAAGATACATAGGTGAGACCTAGCAGGAAAGGTTGCATCGCACCTGAAATGGGAAGGGGGTCCCAGTGGTCAATCAGAAGCAATCGTGTACTCGATCAGGTATATTGCAAATAATGGCGATGATTTGGAAATCGTATATACATGAAATCCTACTATAGTGTGAACTAGTGGAAGTGCGGGGAAGGGAGGATGGGAAGGTTAGCGGGAGCTATGAGGCTGTACCACTCGGGGTGTACATGTCAGGCGGGTGAAGAGGAGCAGTGTGGTGGGGGTGTTTGAGTTGTAGTATCTCTATAGTGTATCCAACAGGCCCAAGTGTCAGTGAATTTTGTAGGGTTGTCGTGAGCTTGAAATATGAGTTTTTCCATTTCCGCCGTCCTGTCAAACCGTAGATGCCACTCTGCGATCGTAGGAGTGGTGGAGCATCTCCAGTGTACTGGTATACATAAATTGGCCGCATTTATGAGGTGCATGGTCAATGATTTTTTGTAGCTAGAGAGGGGCATGGAGGAGTGATGGAGTAGGAATTGGAGAATATTTTGGATCTGTTTTCTTGAGTAGATACGTTTACAGACCCCTTATGCATGTGCATATAAATGCGTTCCCAGTCAGCAGTAGAGAGTTGCATGGACAGGTTCGATACCCATTGTTGGACAAGTTTTTCATCTTTGATTTTGTGTGTGGAGAATAGGAGAACGTATAGGGTCCATATCAGGTGGCATTGGGGTTCGCCATTGTTAGAGTGTTTTCAAAAGGTGTGATGTCTCGAGCCCAGATAGTGGGTGATCTAGCGGAGTTCAGGAAATGCCGGATTTGTAGATAGTTATAAAATGGGATGCAGTGTTCGGTGAGTGATTCAGAAAGCTCCGGGTAGGACAGGAGGTTACCATTGCGGAAGAACGTGTGCGCTCTACAAAGGGGCTGTCGGGGATAGCGGCAGTGTCGCGAGAGGCTAGGCCTGAGGTGAAGTCGGGTTACGATTTAGCGGGGTCATCGACCCGGGGGCGGGTGTGGTCGCTAAGTAAGTGCAGGTTTTAGTAAAATACGTCAGAGTGGCTCCAATGAGGGGGTGCTTAGAGCCATCAGTAGGGATAGATTTGCGTGTGATCCGAGGAAGGTGTGTTAGTGTGACGTTTGTTGCTGCGTTTTCGAGTTTGAGCCAAGCCTTGTCATGACTATGGACATGCCAGTCCACAATCCTAGTCAAGTGACACACCCAGTGATATTTCTGAACATCGGGGAGACCCCCCCCCCGATAGTTTGGGGAGTATTAATCTGTCCCAGCTTAATCAAGGGGATTTGGAGGCCCAAATGAACGTCCTGAACATACGTTTGTATGATGTGAAAAACGAGGGGGGTAGTTTAATTGGTATGGCCTGGAGAAGGTAGAGGAGTCTGCGTAGTACATTCATTTTCAGTATGGCTATTCGGCCTAGCCAGGAAAAGGTGCCGAAGTGCTATTTGTGTATGTCCCCTTGAATCGTTTGGAGGGCTGGTAGGAAATTTTTAGCATAAAGGTCAGATTGATTCGTAGGGATATTGATACCCAGATACGTAAGTGCATAAGGTTCCCAACCGAAGGGGAAGTTACGTTTACATTGTGAGACTAATGCAGGAGGCAGGGTGACGTTCAATGTTTTTGATTTAGTAAAGTTAATTTGCAAGTTGGATAACGTTTTAAATAATGTGAAATCCGCAAGTAGGTTGTGGATAGTGGCGATGGGATCCTGTAGAAAAAGGATATCATCCGCATAAGCGGCTATTTTATATTGCGTATTTCGGACTTCAATGCCCTTAATATTCGGGTTGTCTCTTAGTTTGCGTAGCATGGGCTCCATAGTAAGGATAAAAATTATGGGGGATAGGGGACAGCCCTGGCGGGTTACCGTTTGCGATGGAGAAGGCGTTCGACAGGCGGCCATTGATTCTAAGTTTTGCGGACGGGTTAACGTAAAGTGCCATGATCATTTGAAGTAGGCGGGGAGGGAAACCCATCACCCGGAGTGTAGCTTCCGTGTAGTCCCAGGCCACTCTGTCGAACGCCTTCTCAGCATCCAAGGAGAAGAAAAACCCTTGGGTTGACGTTTTGGATAACCAATGTTATCAAGGGCTTTGATGGTGTTGTCCCTGGCTTCCCTACCAGGGACGAAACCAACTTGATCTACGGAAATCAACTTGTGTAGCAAGAGGAGGATGCGGTTTGTTTGGCATACAGTTTCAGATCCATGTTAAGGAGTGAGCTCGGGCGATAGTTAGTAACTAACGCAGGGTCTTTGCCTGGTTTGGGGATAAGTGTGATGTGGGCCTCAAGAAACTCCCTACTGGATACCGGTCATTCTAATCACTCCAGATTGGCCTTGGCGTCCATGGTACGAATGGTGGCGGACGCTCCCTGGCGACTGCCAGTACGGGAGGACCTCCTGTCTCAGGGACCGATCTTCCACCCTGCTTTACCATCGCTGGCTTTGATGGCATGGCTATTGAGAGCCAGGTGCTGAGAGACCGGGGGTTGCCGGTTTCTGTGATTCCCACTATGCTGAAGGCGCGGAAGTCTACTTCGCGGAGGATTTATCATCGCACCTGGAAGACTTGCATCGCTTTGTGCGAGACTGTGGGATGGTATCCGCGTTCCTATTCAGTGTCTAAGATCTTGATGTTCCTGCAACGCGGGGTTGATCAGAAGCTGGCTTTAAGCACTATCAAGGGGCAAATATCGTCCCCATCTATCTTTTTTCATCGGCCATTGGCTACTCACTCATTGGTGCGTACTTTTTTTCAAGGGGTTTGGCACGTGGCTCCCCCAGTATGCTTGTTTTTCTGGTAGCTATTACATCTGCTCGTTGAGTTTCTGAGCTAGCGACCTTGTCGTGTAAGTCTCCTTATTTGGTTCTCCACAAGGATAAGATGGTGCTGCTGCTGCATGCCATGTTTCTACCTAAGGTGGAATCTGACTTTCATCTAAATAAGGACATTGTCCTTCCCTCCTTGTGTCCTCAACCATCACATCTCAAGGAGGTCGCCTTGCATTCTTTGGATGTGGTTCGGGCTCTCCGTGTGTATCTGTCGGTTATTACTTCCTCTCGGAAAGCTGAATTCCCTGTTTGTGAATGTGGATGGTCCGCGGAAGGGCCTGGCGGCCTCTTCGGCCGCTATTTCTCGTTGGATCAGACAAACTATTGTTCAGGCCTACACCATTAAGGGGTGGGTGCCCCCCTTTCCCGTCACGGCACATTCTACCAGGGCGGTTGGTGCTTCCTGGGCTTTCCGACATCAAGCGTCTGTTTCTCAGGTGTGTAAGGCTGCTACCTGGTCGTCCATACACACTTTCACCAAGTTTTACAGGAGGCCGTCTGAGGTTTTGGCTCCCTGTACACGGGGGGTTTATTTTTGGGTGGAGGTTATTTTGTTTTTTCTGCAGTAATGGCACTGCTTTGGGACGTCCCTAAGGTCAAGAATGAGGGCTGTGTCCATCAATGAACGAAAGAGAAAATAGGATTTTTTTCTATTTACCGTAAAATCCTTTTCTCTGAGTTCATTGACGGACACAGAGAACCCACCTCTCCTGTTTTTGTGTTTGTACTGCTTTATAACGAACATAGCTGCCTGGAGCAGAGTGGAGGATTAGTGCCAGTAAGGAGCGCCCCTGGGCGGTGCTGTGCTGTTTTTTTGTTTCTGCCTAGTCCTACTCCTAAAGGTGGCAATATAACCCTACGGTCAAGAATGAGGGCTGTGTCCGTCAATGAACTGAAAAGGATTTTACGGTGAGTAGAAAAAAATGCTATTTTTTCATACATCATGGGACACAGAGACAGGCTAATATTCATTACCTTCTGGGTTATACTTCATCATCAGGTGAATGAACGCTGATAGATCAAAGATCTTTAGACAGGAAGTGACCCCCACCTATATAACCCCTCTTATACGGGAAGCACATCCGTTTTTTTTTACCAGTGTCTACAAGGTGGATGGCACAGTTTGTTTGAGCTCTCTGAGCTCCAGGTCTATAGTCCCACAAACGGTTCCAAAAATGAATCAAGGCATTGACCGAACGGAACCATTTGACTCAGGCTATATGCTTAGATAAATGGTACCCAAACCTTGCAAAGAAGACTCTTGATCCTGTGAGGTTTTGCCTGTAAATGGCCTCTGGGCGCTGGACCCTGCGGAATGGAAATCCTGGAAACTACAGCGCTAAGGCATTTCCTGCAGGGTGCTATACAGGTCCAAGGGAGTGGACCCTAAACATGAAAGGGTACCCAGTCCTTGAAGGTCCCAATTGACAAGAACCCACCGTGAAGGGTGAAGATTGGGCCCTTTGTTTCTAAATGGCCCTGCGCCTGGATGGGTAAGTAAAACCCCTTATTATTGTGGGGTGTCCCAGTAATTGTAGCAATCACTCAAGCTAGCTAGAGGCTGGAAACCTGTGTGCGGGGACCATACGGGGGAGTTTTGGGCTAGCTGTGGGTGTTTGCAAAGTGTACTTTTTTCTGCTTGTGTCTGGCTGTTTTTTACCTGTATGATGGTGCACAGCAGTTGTTTGGTGGCCATAACGCACGTGCGTTTGCAAGAGCGCCGCTGGACTTCGCAGTTTGTCGGCCATGGTGCACGCAACTTCGCCGCAAATCCGCAGTAGCCTTTAGTTAGGCGCACAAAGATTTGCGTCGTACGCGAATACAGTCACGCCCGTTCACCGGGACCACGCACGCACGCATAGCACGTTCCGGCGCACACTCAGCTCATTTAAGCTGTGTATGCCAAGCATGCAGTTCTTCCAGAAGGCAGCTGTAGGACACAGAGCAGACTCTGAACAGACACTTGCAGCGAGTCACCAAGTGTTGCTTGACAGGCTATGGTGCTACCCAGATTGTTGCATAGGGGCTTGGTGAGCCCTATTAAGGGATCTCTCTTCTAAGGTGTGTTAAATCTACACCCAAGTACTCTTTGTGGCTATTAATTGTCTTCCAAAAAGAGGAGTGGGACTAACACTGCAGGGAAGGGCACACCTATGTCATCAGCAGTTCCTGATGAACTTAGTCGTCTCTCTAGTGTTGTATCCCCTAAAAGACCAGAGACTCCCGGGCAATTGAGCCGCTGTGCCTATCTGGTATTGTGCCTACATTCAACTCTGCTGCTTCACCCTTTATCATTAAGGGCAGGGTGGCAAGAAGCGTGACAGATCCCCCTCCCTGAAGCCTCCTAGTTTAGAGCAGGAATGGATTGAGAATAGGGAAGGGATAAAAAGCTCAGGATTCAGTGGAGTGCCCTGCAGATATAGCTGCTTCCGAACAAACTGGACAAAAGGAGATCCAGTTGATGTCTGCCTCTCATTTATAGAGGCTTTCATCCTAAACTCTGACCAAAATAGTTTGTTCTGCCTTTAAGTGGCCTCTTTAAAAAAACAGAGGTGACTGAGCCCCCCTGGTCCTCTTGGGATCTCTGAGGCCTCTTCAGGCCGCACAGTCTTTCCCCCTACACCCCCTGCTGGAACAGGCAGTGTATGCTGATTGGGAATATCCTTATAGGATTTTGTTCCTCTTAAGAGGGTTTCCCTTTTTTATCCCATGGACTAAGAGTTCGTTAAAAAAAATGGAGCAGGCCAGCCATAGATGCAGCTGTCTCTTCCTCAAACAAGAACTTAACTTGTCCAGTAGATAATGCACAGGGCCGGAAAGACCCTGTTGACAAGAAATTGGAGTTATTATTAAAGGCTTCCTTTTCTTTGGCCAGTTCAGCCAGCCAGCTGTTGCAGCAATCTGTATTTGCCAGTCCGTAAAGGATCGGATCAAAAGGCCTAATAGGCTTAACCAAGAGGATGATCTGCCTAAAAGTAGGACAGATATTCCTTGAGCGCTGTGTTTTGCTGTTGACGCCTTTAAAAAGGATTCACTACCGCAGGTTTCTCGTTGGCCCTCTTGTCTGTATATATGCACAGACTTTTGGCTTAAGAACTGGTCAGCCGGGCTTCCTTGTGAAAAGTTATTGGCAGGTTCCCCCTTTTTATGGGGAACGTTTATTTAGTGATCATTTGGATAAATATATCCAAAAGATTTCCTAAGGGAAGAGTTCTCTACTCCATGTGAAGAAAAGCACCAGACGTCCCTTGTTTAAAACCTCAGGGACTACTTCCTCAAATGTCTCAGCATTAAGGAGGTTCCGCCACCAACAGGACGCTAGGGCCAGGGGAAAGCCGTAAGGCCAGGGCCACTAAGAAGGCCCTGGGTCCAAAATTCTTCTAAAACCAGCACCCAGCCCTCCTTAGGAGGGGACGCCCCCACTCCAAGTGGGGGGAAGGTTGCTGCACTTTGCGGACATTTGAAAAACAACAATTCAGGACAAGTGGGTCATCTCAATTATATCTCCAGTTACAGGCTGGAGTTGCAGGGGGTGTCCCCCCCCCCCAGAGGTTTCTAAGATCCAGCGTTCCCTCGGATCCTCTAAAAATAAACGTATTACTTTTAAGCACTACATCATTCTAGTCCATCAAAGAGCAATTGTAGAGGTTCAGATGCTCGAAAGGGGCACAGGGTTTTACTTCAACCTGTTTTAAGGTTTGGAAACCAAACGGGAACACCAGGTCAGGGACACCTAAAGATCCCTGAAAAGTCCTTTCGGATGGAGTCTGTCCACTCAGTAGTAACCTCACTCCAGAGGGGAGACTTTCTAGCCTCCATTGAAATTAAAAAAACATGTATTTACATATACCTATTTTTCAGCCTCATCAGAGGTTCCTACGTTTTGCAGTGGAGGAACGTCATTCTCAGTTTGCGGCTCTACCCTTCGGGCTGGCTACAGCTCCCCGGGTTTTCACAAAGGTCCTAGCACCAGTAGGGATTCTGGTGCTCGGGTATCTGGACGACCTCCTGCTCAGAGATCACTCAGTTCAGGCTCTAGAACAGAGCATAATATACACAGTGCAGTATTTGAAAAGCTTAGGCGAAATCAAAAATGCAGAAAAAACAGCTTTGAAAGCAGCTCAAAGTATTAAGGTTTAATTCTAAACACAAGCAAGAGTATTCTTGCCACCCGTAATTATCTGTGCCCTGAAGGATCAGCTGCGTCAGGTAAGGGGCACCAGACAACACTTCATTCGGCTCTGTATGATGAGCCTTCTAGGGAGGATGCTATTCTCCCTATGCCCAGTTCCATCCCAGGCCCTTACAACAAGACATCGTTTTGGCTTGGAACATGGGAAGAAAAGCCCTGGATTATCCAATGTGCTTATCCACTCAGGAATGCTTAAGCCTAAATTGGTGGGTGCAGGAGAACCTGGGAAAGGGAAAATCCTTTCTCCCAGTAACTTGGAGAGTACTGACTACAGATGCCAGGCTCTCAGGCTGGGGTGTGACCCTAGACGGGCTCTCAGCCCAGGGGAAATGATCAGTAACAGAACAGTTCCTGTCTATCAACGTCCTGGATTTACGGGCAGTACGTCTGGCCCTACACTCCTGGACGTTGGAACTTCAGGACTACCCCATCAGGGTCCAGTCCGACAATGCCACTGCAGTGGCCTATATAAACCACCAAGGCGGTACCAAGAGTCGTTCAGCTCTTAAGGAGGTGAACTACATACTTGCCTGGGCAGAAAGATATGTGCCAATTATATCGGCAGTCCATATCCCCGTAGTAGAAAACTGGAAGACAGATTATCGCAGCCGCCAGACGATCTGCCCAGGGGAATGGTCCCTATACCAAGAGGTGTTCCAAGAAATTTACCAACGTTGGGGATGGCCAGAGGTCAACCTACTGGCATCCAGGTTCAACATTAAACTACAGCAGTTTGTGTCCCGAACAAGAGATCCTCTGGCAATTGGAGCAGTTCCAGGGAGCCAGTACTCCCTGGTTTATGGTAAATGAAAGGATATTACCGCGCTGCCAGATGAACAGGGAAATGGAGCTGCTGGCACAAACAAATAGAAAATGTATAGAAAGTGTGAATAAAAAGTGCAGCGCTAGGTAGGTGGGCTAAATAAGATTTTAAACAGTGGTGTGAAGACCAATGAGTAAAAAGGTTATAGTAAGTTATATCACAAACTGATAAATGTAAAAACAGTCATATCACAACAAATCAGTGATAGTGTCATAATCACACGAAAATAAAGAAATCCGTAAATCAAAATGATATATAAATGCAGTCCCTTAAGAGTAAAGCCCCGTACACACGATCAGTTTAACTGATGAAAACCGTCCGATGGATGGTTTTCATCAGACAAACCGATCGTGTATGGTACCCATCGGTCTTTTTTCCATCGGATGGAAAAAATAGAACTTGTTTTAAAATTTTCCGATGGATCAAGAACCGATGGTAATTTGCGATCGTCTATGGGCAAGTCCATCGGTTAAAAAACCCACGCATGCTCAGAATCAAGTCGACGCATGCTCAGAAGCATTAAACTTAATTTTTCTCGGCTCATCGGAGTGTTTTACGTCACCACGTTTGGAACGGTCGGTTTTTTGACTGATGGTGTGTGGCCAAGACTGATGAAAAACAGTTTCATCGGATTTCCGATGGTCAAATCCATCGGACGAAAATCCATAGGTTATCCGATCGTGTGTACAGGGCTTAAGGGTAAGAGTACCGACCCCTATCCTCTGGTGACAGAATCACAGCCTTCCCTCCGGTGTTTATCCATGTGATGCCAGGATTGATGTTTATTTATTCACCTATTTTGTCTTTACACTATATTGTACCTTGGAAACTATTCACTACAATATTTGGGACTTCTTTTTTCATCCACCAGCCATTTCCACATATATGGAACTTGTGCTTACAGACTTTATCACTTACCAGTTACCTCTGCACAGAAGGGACTGCATTTATATATCATTTTGATTTACTGATTTCTTTATTTTCGTGTGATTATGACGCTATCACTGATTTGTTATGATATGAGTGTTTTTACATTTATCAATTTGTGATATAACTCACTATAACCATTTTACTCATTGGTCTTCAAACCACTGTTTGAATCTTATTTAGCCCACCTACCTAGTGCTGCACTTTTTATTCACACTCCCTGGTTTATGCTTTCCCTCCAATCCCTCTCCTCCCCTCCCTTGTTGCACAGGATTCAGAAAGAGGGGGTTCCAGTCATTCTGGTGGCACCAGCCTGGCCCAAAAGGCCCTGGTTCCCGGAGATCGTGAAACTGACAATAGACGGACCATGAACGCTTCCACGTCGCCCCGATCTACTGTCTCGAGGTCCTATATTCCACCCCAATTTACAGTCTCTAAATTTGACGGCATGGCTATTGAAGCCAGGGTGCTGAAGGACCGCGGCATCTCAGTAGTGTCTACCCTAGTGAATGCTAGAAAAGCTATCACTAGAAAAATCTATCATAAAGTCTGGAAGACTTATATTGCTTGGTGTGAAGCCAAAAAATGGCATCCACGAAAATATGTGATTGGGAGAATTCTCTTTTCTACAGTCAGCTGTAGAAATCAAATTGATTTTGAGTACAATCAGAGGTCAAGTTTCGGCCCCATCGGTATTCTTCCAGAAGCCTCTAGCCTCCCATTCACTGATCCAAACCTTTATGCAGGGGGCAACTCGTTTGCTTCCCTCCCATTAGGTCACCTATGTGCCCTTGGGACTTGAATTTGGTGCTGTCTGAATTACAGAAGCAACCATTTGAACCTATTAAGGAAATTCCATTAGACTTGCTGTCACACAAGCTAGCCTTCCTGATGGCTATCACCCCGGCTAGGAGGGTGTAGGAATTGGCGGCCCTGTCATGCAGGGAAGCCGTATCTAATCCTTCACCACGACAGGGTCGTGTTATGACCTGTTGCATCCTTTTTGCCAAAAGTGGTGTCGGCCTTTCATTTAAATCAGGACATTATTTTCCCCTTCTTTTTTTCTCTCAGCCTCGTTCGGCAGAAGAGCGACGACTGCACTCCTTGGATGTTGTCTGGCCAGTCAAGGTTTATTTGTCTAGATCTGCGGAGATCAGAGGATCAGATTTTTTTTTTTTTACGAAAGGGACCCAAGAAGGGGCAGGGAGCTCCCAGAGCTTCGATTTGCCAATTGGGTCCGTTAATTGGTCATTCAGGCCTACGGTCTGAAACATAAAGCTCCCCCCTTTCGGGTGAGAGTGCATTCTACCAGGGGTGTAGGAACCTCCTGGGCTTTTCGCCTTCAGGTATCTGTGGCTCAGATTTGTAAGGCTGACACCTGGTCTTCAGTGCATACGTTCACAAAATTTTATCAAGTGGATGTACGAGCAGCCGAGGATTCGGCTTTCAGCCGCAGTGTTCTGCGGGCTGCCATATAAAAACTGATGGCTACTGTTTGGCAGGGTATCTCCCTCCCCTCAAGGCTATTGCTCTGGGACATCCCAGAAGGTAATGAATATTAGCCTGACTCTCTGTCCCATGATGTACTCAAAGAAAATAGGATTTTTACATCATACTTACCTGTAAAATCCTTTTCTTTGAGTACATCATGGGACACAGAGGTTCCTCCCCTCGTTTTAAGGATTCAGTGCTTGCTACAAAACTGATGTGCTTCCTGTATGGGAGGGGTTATATAGGGGGGTCACTTCCTGTCTAAAGATCTTTGATCTACCAGTGTCCATTGTCATGGTTATGCAGTAATGTTTGTCTCTCAGCTTACCCCTTCTCCATGTGTTAACTTTAGAGGCCAGCCACTCTCACCTGGCTGCTTAAATAATCTCTCCTCCAAGCATGGCTCCACCCCAGGCCCTATCAGGGAACACTATATTAACCTGTGCACTGCAAGCCAGCCTTGCTGATCAACGTTGTTTGTTAAGCTATTGTGTGTTTGGGTTCCTGCTTGCCGTGTGCTACGCCTGTCTCTGTTTTACCGATCTTGGCTTGTTCTCGACTATCCCTGTCTGCTTGTGACCTTGACATTTGGCATGTCCTTTGTTTATCCTTGTCTGCTAAACGCCCCGACCTTTGGCTTATCCCCTCACTATCTCTTGTATCCTGAGCTGCTGCTTCCCCTCTATCCTCTATAGCCCACTGTGACCTGTATCCAGTTGCAGCCCAGTCCATCCTCACCACTAGAGGCTCTGGTGAACACCTGCTGGATCTTAGACTCCGTGCCCTGGGGAATCTTAGGCTCTAGCTCCCTGTGGGATCCCTGTTGGTGCTCCAGTGGACCTGCCTTCCTTAACCACCCAGAGTTCCATCTGCAGCAGTCAGCCATAGGGTTCACTACTTTAGCGGTGCACTCCTGACCCCAATGGTGTGCATCTGTCACCTGGCTTCAGGTGACCTGACATCCATTCACCTGATGATGAAGTATAACCCAGAAGCTAATGAATATTACAACATGGCCTGGGGAATGCCCAGGGAAAAACCAAGCCTACTTACCGACCAGCTCGCTGACAACCAATTAACCTGTCTAACAGTATGCGTTAAAAACAGGGGTTTGTCCGCACGCATTTGCAAACACATGCGTGAGCCACAGAGCCACGCCAAGGCCCCCTGGAGTCTGTGGTCCTACACTAACATTGAGTGTCCCCACAATGGAGGCACATGCATTCTGATGGTTAGATGAGGGCAGGTGGACTGAAGGGGAGCCACCCCTCCTTAAAGGTACAGGAGCACACCAAACACCCAGCGTAGCACAATGGCAGCAAAGGTGTTGGTGCACTGCTGGACCAATACAAGCACCATAGGTGAAAACAAAAACATGTCCACCGCCCCCATCTATAGCTGGTTATCACGGTAAGTAGCATTGGAAGGCTAAAGCAGATAACAACATGGCCTGGGGAATGCCCAGGGAAAAAACCTGATGATGAAGTATAACCCAGAAGCTAATGAATATTAGCCTGACTCTGTGTCCCATGATGTACTCAAAGAAAAGGATTTACAGGTAAATATGACGTAAAAATCCTATTTTTTGTTGCTTTTGCTCTTCCCTGGCTTGATTCCACACTTATGCTGGAAGTAATATGCAGTTCTTAGATTTTCATTTGACATGCTAGTTATGTCAGTTTGGACTCCTCAACCCTCAACTGAAGCAGTATTTATTCTATAGATACTGCATACAAAAGAGACAACAGGCACATGCCTCTTATTCTAACGGTTTCTATCTACCGGAGACATCACAGTGTCTATAATATAAATATGATTGCTTATTCCCATTCTCTGTGCTAGTGCATTGCTTCCTCTCTCAGGTTACCAGATGTCATTATTTCTCAAGTCACTTTATGATCCTCACTGGATCATTTCTATTATAGTTGTACACTTTTTTTTTTTTTTTTTCTAAATGTTTTTATCTGGTGGTCTGAATCTGAGAAAAATGTGTCTCTTTAAATGTTTTTTTGCTTCAGTAACTCAAGAGTTTACTGATCCTGATTAGTAATTTTGTATATTTCCAAGACTTTTGTTCATACCTTTTTTGTTTTTTCCTGGTTTTATTATTCAAGGTACGCATTTCATTTTCAATATGACGATATGCAATTTTTATGTAAATCTGTAATCTAATGTGTATGTTACTTAAGAGATATGCTGATGTTTAGTGCTGACTTTTATGATGATAGTCATGTATACATGGATATAATGTGTATATCGCACAATGTTCAAGGCTTCAACTCCCCTAACAAGAAAAAAAAGCATTTCTCTTTTGTCCATGGACGGACACAGCTCCTTTATTCTTTACAGTAGGGTTATATGCCATCTATTAGGAGAGGACTAGGCAGACATGTTAAACCGTTACATGTTTTTAACTACAGCAAAACTGAACAGTACCACCCAGGGGGCAGTCCCTCTGGTTATAACCCCTCACACTGCACTCAGCAGCTCAGTTTTTTTCTGCCTAGCATAGGAGAAGGACCTGGCTCCCTATGGGGACCATTGGTCCTGGAGATTTTTTTTCTTTTTTTTTTTCTACTTTTTTGATCCTGAGATCTACCGTCAACTGCCGGCTGGGTGACAGGCTGGATAATATAGATCCTTGTAGTCTCCCCAGTCCGGCCATCGAGCGTGAGCAGACCTTTAGCTACGCTCTGGGTCGGCCACGACATACCCCGTTTGCTCCAGGGGTGGCCGGTGAAGTATATGCTCTGGGGCACACATATGACCAGGCTACTGCTGTCCGAGTCACAGTGGGCCATGGCCGACAGCCACTCCGTACTGCTCGGGTGATGGGTCTGTCCGGAATGAATTCAGCAGTCCTCGCAGGACGGGTAAGTAGGGCTCCACCTGAGAAGGCAGGATGGAAAAGCTCGGCATTCCTGGGGAGGTCGACTAGAGGGTCGCTCACTCTCCCTTTCTTCTCTCCCTATCCCTTCCCTCCTCCTCATGCATCTGGCTGGGCCTGCTGTGTACCTGACTGGGGGTCCTCCGGTGGGGGGCTCCGGGTCCTGGCTGGGTGTCCTAGGGTGTTGTCTGTCTGCCATGTGTGGGGGGGCCTCCGCGCGGAGGCCCAGCGTGTTTGCGGCCTTTACTTCAGAACTGATCCGGTGGCCATTTTGGGTGAGCCGACACCATTTTCTTGTAGCCGCGCTGTAATACAGCTGGCGGCCATTTTCTTGTAGCTCGCTCTCTTTTTTTCCTGAGGCGGCCTTTTTCTTGTGGTTTTTGCTTAGTTTTGGCCTCTAGCGCTGGAAATGTCTTTCTGAATGGCGCGAACAGCACAGAACATCTCAGACGCAGGACAGCACCAGCTGTGCAGGAGAGAGAGCGGATCGGAGCGCTGTGCAGTACCTGGGTCAGGGTGGTGTGTCCTCTGGGGTGCCCCTCGGTCTGTAGCAGCTAGGAGGGTGGACCATTTTATGTACCTTGCCTTTAGACCCTAAGTGGCTGTCAGGCGAGTGTGGGTCAGCATGGCGTCAGAAGCTAGCGCTTCTTCCCCAGATATCCCTGTGGTAGCAACTGGTGCCCCTGCACCTGCGGTACCTATGGACACTTTGTCGGTGGTCTTGGAATCATTTGTTGCCAGGGTGGAGGCAGCGTGCCGGCGAAAGGGGGTAAAAAACGCCCTCTCCCCCCACTATCTTCTGGGGAAAGCTCTGATTCGGACTCGGGCCTGGCTGTGGCACACAGCCCCTGTTCTGACCTGTCAGAGGATGCGGACCAGGACCGTTCGGACAGTGAGGAAGACTCCGTGTCCAGGTCCAGCGCAGGAGAAAGCGCTTGTTGGAGCACTTATCACTGCAGTGCGAGAGAGGACCCCCAGTATCCAGGTTAAACAAGGTAACCACGATTCCGGTAGAGGGGACCCCTGCCTTTAAGGACCCTGCAGACAGGAGGGCCGAGGCGGTGGCCCGGTCCATGTTCACGTTGGTGGGGTCAGCATTACGGCCTGTATTGGCCACGGCCCTGGTGTCACAGACACTTACAGAATGGGAAAAATTGGTGCACCACGACTTGGTAGAGCAACAGGCTTCCCCGGTCTACGTGGAACTGGCCGACCAGTTGGTGCATGGCCTTAAGTATGTCTGCGATGTGGCCTTAGATACAGCTCCCTTGCTTTCCAGAGCCTCAGTGTCTGCTGTGGTGCTCCGTCGCCTGATTTGGCTAAATCCAAGAAAGCTCTGGCAGATTTGCCCTTCCAGGGAGAGAGGCTATTTGGAGCCTCTCTGGAGGACATTATTAAGAATGTCACTGGGGGTAAGAGCACGCTGCTCCCACAATCCAGAAAAGGTAAGGAGCCGCGCCTTAGGCCAGGGCCCTCCTTTTCCGCTCAGAAGTGGGGTTTTTTCGTCAGTCCGGGCCCGCAGGTAAGCGTTCCCAGGCCGACAAAGGGCCAGCTGAGGGACAGAAGCGTCCCTGGTTTCGCAAGCTGAACAAATCTGCGACAGCACGAAGGTTTGCCCCCACCTGACTCTCAGATGGGGGGTCGCCTTTGCGAGTTTGCAGCTCGGTGGGCCTCCCTGCTTTCCGACCAGTGGGTTTGCGAAGTGTTCTCATCAGGGTACAATATAGTTTCTTGTCCACCAAACAGATTTTTTCCCTCAAACCTTCATCTTCTTCCGGCTCGTCGGAACACCCTGTTTGGGGCAGTGCAGGACCTGCTGATGCACGGGGTAATAGTACCTGTGCCGCTGCCGGAAAGGTTTCAGGGATTCTACTCCAGGACGGGGTCCGTCCAATCCTGGACCTCAAGGCCCTCAACTCCTTTGTAAAAGTACGAAGGTTCAGGATGGAACCAGTTCGCTCTGTGGTCGCTGCACTCTATCCGGGGGGTTTTCTGGCATCCCTGGACATCAAGGACGCATACTTGCATGTCCCCATATATGTCAGGCATCAGAGATTTCTGCGTTTTGCAGTCGGGGACAATCACTACCAGTTTGTAGCTCTCCTTTTTGGCCTGACGTCGGCACCAAGAGTTTTCAAAAGGCCTGGCGGTCTCGTCGGCCACCATTTCTCGGTGGATCAGACAGATCGTGATTCAGGCTTATGCCCTAAAAGGGCAGGCGCCTCCCTTTCCTGTGATGGCGCATTTGACCAGGGCAATATGTGCCTCCTGGGCCTTCCGACATCAAGCGTCTGTCTCCCAGGTGTGTAAGGCGGCGACCTGGTCGTCCGTTCACACTTTCACTAAGTTTTACAAGGTTGACGTGCATGCATCTGCGGATGCTTGCTTCGGCCGCAAGGTTTTGCAGGCGGCTGTTTTAAGGTTGCAACTCCTCCGTTGAGGAGCTCTGGTTGTTTTGGGGTGATGTTTGTTTTGATTGTTCCCACCCCTCGTTTTTTGACACTGCTTAGGGACGTCCCTACTGTCAAGAATAAAGGAGCTGTGTCCGTCCATGGACGAAAGAGAAAATAGGATTTTTGTACTCACCGTAAAATCCTTTTCTCTGAAGTCCATGGACGGACACCTCACCCACCCCTCCTTTTTATGTTTGTACTGCTTTTTGACGAACTGAACTGCTGAGTGCAGGGTGAGGGGTTATAACCAGAGGGACCGCCCCCTGGGCGGTACTGTTCAGCTTTGCTGTAGTTACATGTTTTTAACTGTTTAACATGTCTGCCTAGTCCTCTCCTAATAGACGGCATATAACCCTACTGTCAAGAATAAAGGAGCTGTGTCCGTCTATGGACTTCAGAGAGAAGGATTTTACGGTGAGTACAAAAATCCTATTTTCACCACTGCAAACGCCTAGGTGCTAAGATTGTTCTTTTACAGGAAACTCATTTTGCCATCTCTGGTCACCCCAAATACTTTCATAAAGCATATAATCAATCCTTCTACACATTATTCTCTTCCAAATGTAGGGGTGTAGCAATTTTTATTAGGGGTGCATTGAATGACAATTTTGGTGCCGAAAATGCACCTGTCCAAAAACCGAAAATGACCGTTTAAAAAAAAATATTTATATTTTTATATACAATTGTAGTCCACTTTTTAATTAATATCAATTTAAATTATTATGAATTTATTGTTGGCCATTATTGGCACCTTTTTAGTGCAAAAAAAGCTCAAGAAAAATGCAGTCCGCAGTCTCTACCATCTCTTGTATCATGTCCTCAGTCTCTGACCATCTCTTGTATCATGGAAATGGGGGTGTTTCTGGCGCAAACTGTAGTTCAAATGATGCCAGAGAACCTGAGTCTGTGTTATTGTAATGGGTGTGGATCAGGGAAGAGCACAAACCGTGCAAGATGGATGGTGTCATACAGGGGTGAAGAAGAAACGGTCCATAACTCAGGTCAGGCCTCTTCAGGATAGCAGAAGCACGCTCCAAAACATGTAGAAAAAGAGTAAAGAAAGAGGCGCCTTCTAAGTATGAACTGTAGAAACTTTATGGTACAATAAATAAAAACACTTGCATTGAAGTTAAAAACGATCAGCATGAGGAAAATCCTGCAGCGGTGCGTCTCCTTGCTAGCTGGTTCAACAGGCGTTGTCATTCAGAAACCCATAGAAAGCCGTCCGCTGGCTCTGTGCATTCTGTGGCTTAGATGGTAATACAGAGGAGAGGTCTGAGGTGCTCGTGGACTGCAGCGACGTTCAACTTCACCGGAAGTGTTGCAACGCCCTTTCTGAGCCTGCACACTGTCAGTGGAATGGACAGGCGCACTCCTTTGTCAAGCTGCGGCAGACAGCTTTCTATGGGTTCCTGAGTGACACAGCGAGCAAGGAGACGTTTTTAACCTCAATGTGAGTGTTTTTATTTATTGTACCATAAGGTTTCTACAGTTCATACTTTGAAGGCGCCTCTTTCTTTACCCTATCTCTTGTATCATGTCTGCAGTCTCTTTTTGATAAAAAAAAAAAAAAAAAAAGGTTTTTATTTAACACCAGATAGATCACAACAGTTTCCATTGTACAAAAAATAGCAAAGGTTTCCCTCTGCTGGCGAACTGTAAAACAACACATAAGATCACATAAGAACAGCACCACAATCTTGCATATATAAGCATATTAATCCTTGGCCGCTTGGTTTCAAATTTACTGCAAAAGTCGGGACATCACCAGCTCCCTGGGGCTCAGGCCAGGGGTATCAAGCCATTGGGACCAAATTCTCTCAAACCTACCCGGGCTTCCCGTGTTGGTATATGTACTTTTCCATTATAAGAGTATTCTTCATGTGTGCTACCCAGGAGGTGGTGGTAGGCGGTGAGACCGACTTCCAACCCATCAAAATGAGCTTCCTGGCCTGAAACAGGGCCCTAGAGACCGCGACCCTGGTCAACTCCCCAGGGATCGCTTCCTCCAAGATCCCCAGCAGGCAGCACTTAGGGTCCAAAGGGATCGTGGTTTGAAACACTCTGTTTTTCTTTCTCGTACATCACGGGACACAGAGTGGCATAGTCATTACTATGTGGGTTATATAGTTTACCTTCAGGTGCTGGCACTGGCAACTTCCAAACCGGAAGTACCCTCCCCTATATAAGCCCCTCCCATCCGGGAGCACCTCAGTTTTTTGCCAGTGTCTAAGGTGTTGGCCAAGAAGTAACATGTGTTTTTCACTGAGCTTGCGTACAGGTTCTTTTGGGCCTCAGTAAGCTATTCCGGATCCGACCAAAAAAGCTTCATAGCTAAACGGTCGGTACCCGGGCCTTGCAGAGAAGAGCAAGGTTTTGCCTGTAATGCTTCTCTTAGGAGAGCTGGACCCTGGGATCCAGAGCTCTGGTCATACCCACGACCAAGATGTTTTCTGTGCAGGGTGCTATACAGGTCCAGGGGAGTGGAATCCTTGGGAACCCGGTCCCTGAAGGTTTAATTACAATGCCTGCCGTGATAGGTGACGTTTGGGCTTCTGTGGACCAAACAGAGTCCTGCGGCGGGGAAAAGGTAAGTGGGGGCCCCTCAGGAACTTGGTTCTATTGAGGGGACCCCCAAGCCTAATATGTCTTTCTGCCTGTTACCTAACGGTATTCCCGCTAAATATCTGTGCATGCCTGTAACTACTAAAAAATTTAATAATTTTAATAGTGGTCAAGAAAAAAAAATATATAGACTGCGGTACCTGTGTTAATCCACTAGAGGCCGCTGTGAAACGTTTCTTGTCATGTGGACTTTTTTCTTTTCATCAGAGCAAGTCCAGGCAGATGGTGAGTTCTCTTGTGGGAAACTGCTTCCTCTGCCATGTTGCAATGTTCATCCATCCCCCGGCCTGCGGCAAACATGGCCCTGTCTCCTGTCCCTAGTTTCCCTTTTCAAAAAAGAGTGCCGAAGGCGCACGTGCCCGCGCGCGTGCGCGAGCACGCGCCTCTCTATATAGAGGTGAGTGGAAAAGGGGGCGGAGCTTGGTGGATGACGCTCTGTGCGCGCCGCAGCGCTTCTGCGCATGTGCGGGCGTCCCAGCATGTTAAAAGGCACAATTATGTGTTGTGAGCTGGCTATGGTGCAGAAACAGAGCTGGCAACATTTAAAGAAAGGCATACAGCAAGCGGTTGATGCAGGCATCCCCATAGAAAGGCACATTAGTAGACACCAACTGTTTATATAGCAGAATTTGTGCTAGACTATTGTCAGTAAGTGGTGTATTTCGGCTGGAATACCTCAGCTTTGGGTTTAGGAATATGCCGTCTAAAAACTCTGGGACTAAGAATCCCAGGAAGCATAGGGGGTCTCCATCGGGCTCTGAGGATCTTGGGCATGCTTCGGCTGCACCAATCTCCCCTGAAAAATCAGAGGTTAGTGACCGTAGAGCACCCTCAGGAGTACCTGGTACTGTGGCTGTCCTCAGTTCACCTGCTCCTGTGTATGTAACAGAGGAGGTTTTTTCCTCAGCTCTGGGAGGGTTGGAAGAGAGATTGACAACATTGATCGCTGCTTCCCTGTCAGAGGGAAAGCGCGCCCGATCTCCGTCTCCTCCCTCAGAGTACCTGTTAGCGGAGCAACAGTCCCATACAGGGATCGACCTACCTGAAGGGGATCAGGACGAGGTTGATTCTGTTGTAGAGGAATCAACAGTGGAAGAACCATTCTCAGCATCACATGCTGAAAGATTATGGGTTCAGTCCCTGACTAACATGGTCCGATCAGCATTTAAAATGCCTCTTGCGGAGCCATCATCCACTTCTGTCTCCTCGTTGGGGTCGCTAAAAGCCCCCCAGACTGTTTGTTCCTTTCCAATCCATCCTTTACTGGAAGGGCTCATTTACCAGGATTGGGAACATCCTGATAACATATTTACTCCTCCCAAGAGATTTCAGGTGGTCTATCCCATGGAGGATAAGTTCATCAAAAAATGGAAGGTCCCTACAGTGGACGCAGCCATCTCTTGTGTGAATAAATCACTGACATGTCCAGTAGATAATGTTCAAGGACCCAATAGATAAAAAATTGGAGTCCTTATTAAAATCTGCTTTTGCTACAGCAGGCTTGGTGACACAACCAGCAGTGGCAGCTATTGGGGTCTGCCAAGCAGTGAAGGATCAGTTGAAACAGGTTTTAAGGGACTTGCCAGATCAGCAGGCTCTTGCCCTAGCTGATCTACCTAGAGCCTTATGCTTTGCGGTTGACGCTATAAAGGATTCAATCCATCAGGCCTCCCGCCTTACGCTGTCTGTAGTACATATGCGCAGGCTTCTGTGGCTCAAAAACTGGTCTGCTGAAGCTCCCTGTAAAAAATTGCTGGTCAGCTTCCCATTTCATGGTGAACGCTTATTCGGGGAAGACCTGGACAAATATATCCAGAAAATTTCCAGCGGTAAAAGTACACTCTTGCCGGTTAAAAACAGAGTTAGAGGTCCCTCTTTTAAGAGGCCTGCTTCTCCAGTCCCTAGGACATCGGCTGTGAAACAGTTCCGACGGCCTCCTCGGTCAAATCCCGGGGGTAAAAATCAGGGACAATTGCAGGGTAACAAGAAACCCTGGGTCAGGAGAGGTACAAAACCTCCCCCAAAGTCAAATGCATGAAGGGTTGCCCCCACTCAATCGGGTGGGGGGAAGACTTCAGTTGTTCGCAGAGACCTGGCGGGACACGATCAGAGACAGATGGGTGCTCTTCGCAGTAAGTCTGGGATACAAATTGGAGTTAAAAGACTCCCCTCCTTCCCATTTTATAAGGTCAAACGTGCCAAGGGATCCCCAGAAGAGAGGATCCCTCCTGTTGGCACTAGAACAATTATTGCTCCAAGCAGTAATTATAGAGGTTCCCCTGGAAGAATGGGGGTTCGGGTTTTACTCAAACCTCTTTACAGTCCCGAAGCCAAACGGGGACGTGAGGCCCATATTAAATCTAGAAGGGCTAAACAAATTCCTACATATCAGGACTTTCCGGATGGAGTCGATCCGATCGGTGGCCACTGCCCTACAAGGGGAGGAATGGTTAGCCTCGATCGACATCAAAGATGCTTTTCTTTCTCGTACATCACGGGACACAGAGCGACATAGTCATTACTAATGGGTTATATAGATACCGTCAGGTGCTGGCACTGGCAACTTCCAAAACCGGAAGTACCCTCCCCTATATAAGCCCCTCCCATCCGGGAGCACCTCAGTTTTTTGCCAGTGTCTAAGGTGTTGGCCAAGAAGAAACATGTGTTTTTCACTGAGCTTGCGTACAGGTTCTTTTGGGCCTCAGTAAGCTATTCCGGATCCGACCAAAAAAGCTTCATAGCTAAACGGTCGGTACCCGGGCCTTGCAGAGAAGAGCAAGGTTTTGCCTGTAATGCTTCTCTTAGGAGAGCTGGACCCTGGGATCCAGAGCTCTGGTCATACCCACGACCAAGATGTTTTCTGTGCAGGGTGCTATACAGGTCCAGGGGAGTGGAATCCTTGGGAACCCGGTCCCTGAAGGTTTGATTACAATGCCTGCCGTGATAGGTGAAGTTTGGGCTTTTGTGGACCAAACAAAGTCCTGCGGCGGGGAACAGGTAAGTGGGGGCCCCCAGGAACTTGGTTCTATTGGGGGACCCCCAAGCCTAATTTGTCTTTCTGTCTGTTACCTAATGGTATTCCCGCAAAATTCTGTGCATGCCTGTAACTACTAAAAAAATGTAATAATTTTTAATGGTGGTCAAGAAGAAAAAAATATATATATATATTTTTTTATATATATATTTAAGATATTAGACTGCGGTACCTGTGTTTGTCCACTAGAGGCCGCTGTGGAATGTTTTCTTGTCATGTGGACTAGTTTCTTCTCAGCAGAGCAAGTCCAGGCAGATGGTGAGTTCTCTTATGGGAAACTGCTTCCTCTGCCATGTTGCAATGCTCGTCCATCCCCCGGCCTGCGGCAAAGAGGGGCCCTGGCTCTTGTCCCTAGTCTCCATTTTTCAAAATTAGCGCCGAAGGCGCACGTGGCCGCGCGCGTGCGCGTGCACGCGCCTCTATATATAGAGGTGAGCCAGGAAAGGGGGCGGAGCCTGGGGGATGACGCTCTGTGTGCGCCGCAGCGCTTCTGCGCATGTGCGGGCGTCCCAGCATGTAAAAACCACAGTTTTGTGTGGTGAGCTGGCTATGAAGTACAGAGACAGAGCTGGCAACATTTAAAAAAAGGGCATACAGCAAGCGGTTGATACAGGCATCCCCTAGAAAGGCACATTAGTAGACACCAATTGTGATATAGCAGCAATTGTGCTAGACTATTCTCAGTAAAAGTGGTGTATTACGGCTGGAATACCTCAGCTTTAGGCTTAGGAATATGCCGTCCAGAAGCTCCGGAACTGAATTTTCCAGGAAGCGAAGGGGGTCTCATCGGGCTCGGAGGATCTTGGGCATACTTCTGCTGCACCAGTCTCCCCTGAAGTTCAGAGGTAAGTGACCGTAGAGACCCCGCAGGGGTACTTGGTACTGTGGCTGTCCTCAGTTCACCTGCTCCTGTGTATGTAACAGAGGAGGTTTTTTCCTCAGCTCTGGGAGGATTAGAGAGAGATTGTCAACATTTATCGCTGCCTCCCTGTCAGGGAAAGCACGCCCGATCTCCGTCTCCTCCTTCAGAGTGCCTGTTAGCAGAGCAACAGTCCCATACAGGGATCGACCTGCCTGAAGGGGATCAGGATGAGGTTGATTCTGTTATAGAGGAATCAACAGTGGGGGAACCTTTTCTCAGCATCTCAAGCTGAAAGATTATGGGTTCAGTCTCTGACTAACATGGTCCGATCAGCATTTAAAAATGCACCTTGCGGAACCATCAACCACTACTGTATCCTCGTTGGGGTCGCTAGAAGCCCCCAGACTGTTTGTTCTTTTCCACTTCACCCTTTACTGAAAGGGCTCATTTACCAGGATTGGGAACGTCCTGAGAAAATATTTATTCCCCCAAGAGATTTCCGGTGGTCTATCCCATGGAGGATAAGTTCATCAAAAAAAAAAAAAAAGGAAGGTCCCTACAGTGGACGCAGCCATCTCTTGTATGTATAAATCACTGACATGTCCAGTGGATAATGTCCAAATGTTCAAGAACCCAATAGATAAAAGATTGGAGTCCTTATGAAAATCTGCTTGGTGATACAACCAGCAGTAGCAGCTATTGGGGTCTGCTAAGCAGTGAAGGATCAGTTGAAACAGGTCTTGAGGGACTTGACATATCAGCAGGCTTTGCCCTAGCTGATCTACCTAGAGCCTTAGGCTTTGCGGTTGACGCCATAGAGGATTCAGTCCATCAGGCCTCCCGCCTTACGCTGTCTATAGTACATATGCGTAGGCTCCTATGGCTCAAAAACTGGTCTGCTGAAGCTCCCTGTAAAGAATGGCTGGTTAGCGTCCCATTTCATGGTGAACGCTTATTCAGGGAAAACCTGGACAAATATATCCAGAAAATTTCCAGCGGTAAAAATACGCTCTTGCCGGTTAAAAACAGAGTTAGAGGTCCCTCTTTAAGAGGCCTGCTTCTCCAGTCCCTGGGGCATCGGCTGTGTAACAGTTCCGACGGCCTCCTCGGTCAAATCCCGGGGGTAAAAAACAGGGACAGTAGCAGGGTAATGAGAAACCCTGGGTGAGGGGAGGTACAAAACCTCCCCCAAAGTTAAATTCATTGAAGCCCCCACTCAGTCGGGTGGGGGGAGGACTCCAGTTGTTCGCAAGAGACCTGGCGGGACACGATCAAGACAGATAGGTGCTCTCCGCAGTAGGTTTGGGATACAGTTTGGAGTTAAAAGACTCTCCTCCTTCCCATTTTTGAGGTCAAACGTGCCAAGGGATCCCCGGAAGAGAGAGTCCCTCCTGTTGGCACTAGAACAACTATTGCTCCAAGGAGTAATTATGGAGGTTCCCCTGGAAGAATGAGGGTTCGGGTTTTACTCAAACCTCTTTACAGTCCCGAAGCAAACGCGGACGGGAGGCCCATATTAATTCTAAAAGGGCTATACAAATTCCTGTATATCAGGACTTTCCGATGGAGTCGATCCGATCGGTGGCCACTGCCCTACAAGGGGAGGATTGGTTAGCCGCGATCGACATCAAAGATGCTTATTTGCACATTCCCATTTTTCCAGTCCACCAAAAATTTCTACGCTTTGCAGTAGAAGGGCGCCATTTTCAGTTCAGAGCCTTACCCTTCGGTTTGGCCACAGCACCACGAGTGTTTACAAAAATTCTGGCCCTTTATTGGCCAATCTAAGAACACAAGGTGTAATGATAATGGCATATCTGGATGACTTGTTGCTGATAGACCACTCAGTGAAAAAACTAGACGTGGTCGTTCACAAGACAATCAAGTATCTGGAATCTCACGGTTGGATTATCAACCGAGACAAGTCAGCCCTAAAAACCAGTCAAAAGTCTGGAATACTTGGGGCTAAGGTTGGATTCAGGCCAGAGAAAAATATTCTTGCCTCGAGGAAAGGTGTTGTCTTTGAAAGATTTGATCCACTTAGTGGGTACAAAAAAGACAGCCGTCCATACGCCTGTATATGAGGCTGCTGGGAAAAATGGTGGCATCATTCGAAGCAGTACCCTACGGTCAATTCCATTCAAGGAATTTGCAAGGGGCCATACTGTCAGCCTGGAACAAAAAAGTTCAGGCCCTAGACTTACAATGTCCTTGTCCCCTTCCGTTCGCAAGAGCCTCCGTTGGTGGTTGGTTCCCCAGAATCTGGAAAAAAGGAAATCCTTCAGTCCGATTTCTTGGAAGGTGGTCACTACAGATGCCAGCCTTATAGGCTGGGGAGCAGTACTGGAGCAATAGTCTCTCCAGGGCAGATGGTCGGATGCAGAAAAGGCCCTGCCCATCAATCTCTTAGAGATACGAGCAGCCCGGTATGCCCTAGTAGCATGGACATCCAAACTCCAAGGGTCCCCTGTCAGAATTCAATCAGACAATGCCACAGCAGTGGCATATATCAATCATCAGGGGGGCACCAGGAGTCGTGCAGCCCAGAGGGAAGTAAATTACATCCTGAAATGGGCAGAAAAATATGTCCCAGCCATATCTGCGGTATTCATTCCAGGAGTGGAGAATTGGAAGGCGGACTTTCTAAGTCGCCAGCAATTAGGCCCAGAGGAAGGGTCCCTTCACCCCGAGGTTTTCTGGACAATATGTCAGCGGTGGGGAACATCGGATGTAGATCTTCTAGCATCCAGATTCAACGCAAAGGGGGACAGGTTTGTCTCTCGGACAAGGGATCCCCTAGCTTGCGGCTCGGATGCCCTAGTGTTCCCTTGGGATCAGTTCAAGCTGATATATGCATTCACACCGCCACAATGGTTACCTCGATTACTCCGCAGAATCAGGGTAGAAAAGAAACCAGTGATTCCGGTGGCTCCAGCGTGGCCCCGAAGAGCGTGGTACGCGGAGATTGTAAAATTTCAGTGGGGAGTCCTTGGACTCTCCCACGTCGTCCGGACCTGCTTTCGCAAGGACCGATATACCACCCTTCCTTACCAGCCCTAGGTTTGACGGCCTGGCTATTGAAGCCCACATTCTAAAAAAGAGAGGGCTCTCTAATGCTGTGGTATCTACCATGATCAATACCAGGAAGCCGGTATCCAGGCAGATCTACTATAGAATCTGGAAGGCGTACATCGCGTGGTGTGAGGCCAAGAAATGGCATCCACATAAGTACGTAATAGGTAGGATTCTGGACTTCCTACAGTGGGCTGTAGATAGGAAGCTTGCCTTGAGTACTATCAAGGGTCAGATTTCGGCCTTGTCAATATTTTTTCAGAGGCCCTTGACTTCGCATTCACTAGTCAAAGCCTTTATACAAGGAGTGATGCGTATTAGTCCTCCGGTTAATATTCCCATATGTCCATGGGATCTAAACTTGGTTCTGTCGGTTCTACAGAAACAACCATTTGAACCATTACAGCATATTTCCTTGGTGCTTCTCACCAGGAAATTGATTTTTCTAGTAGCCATTTGTTCGGCTAAAAGAGTATCGGAATTAGCAGCTATGTCCTGTAAGGAGCCATATCTGGTTATCCATAAGGACAGAGTAGTGTTACGTCCTCATCCAGCCTTTCTTCCTAAGGTGGTATCGAGGTTTCATTTGAACCAAGATGTGGTTCTTCCTTCTTTTTTCCCCAAACCTACTTCGGTAGAGGAAAAGTTATTGCATTCTTTGGATGTAGTAAGAGCAGTTAAAGCTTATCTAAAAGCCACTGCTCAGATTCGCAGAACGGATACTTTGTTTATTCTGCCGGAAGGCCCCAGAAAGGGTCAGGCAGCGTCAAAATCTACTTTAGCCAAGTGGGTTCGACAGGTCATTATGCAAGCTTATGGCTTGAGAAGGAGACCGCCTCCGTTCAAAGTTAGAGCGCACTCCACGAGAGCAGTTGGAACTTCATGGGCAGTGCATCACCAGGCCTCCCTGGCTCAAATCTGTAAGGCCGCAACATGGTCTTCAGTTCACACGTTTACTAGGTTCTACCAGGTGGACGTTAGAAGTCAGGAGGATGTCGCCTTTGGGCGCAGTGTGTTGCAGGCCGCAAAAGATCCTCATGTCTGATAGCGCTCAGCTTATACAGGTCCTTCTCAAAAAATTAGCATATTGTGATAAAGTTCATTATTTTCTGTAATGTACTGATAAACATTAGACTTTCATATATTTTAGATTCATTACACACAACTGAAGTAGTTCAAGCCTTTTCTTGTTTTAATATTGATGATTTTGGCATACAGCTCATGAAAACCCAAAAATCCTATCTCAAAAAATTAGCATATTTCATCCGACCAATAAAAGAAAAGTGTTTTTAATACAAAAAAAGTCAACCTTCAAATAATTATGTTCAGTTATGCACTCAATACTTGGTCGGGAATCCTTTTGCAGAAATGACTGCTTCAATGCGGCGTGGCATGGAGGCAACCAGCCTGTGGCACTGCTGAGGTGTTATGGAGGCCCAGGATGCTTCGATAGCGGCCTTAAGCTCATCCAGAGTGTTGGGTCTTGCGTCTCTCAACTTTCTCTTCCCAATATCCCACAGATTCTCTATGGGGTTCAGGTCAGGAGAGTTGGCAGGCCAATTGAGCACAGTAATACCATGGTCAGTAAACCATTTACCAGTGGTTTTGGCACTGTGAGCAGGTGCCAGGTCGTGCTGAAAAATGAAATCTTCATCTCCATAAAGCTTTTCAGCAGATGGAAGCATGAAGTGCTCCAAAATCTCCTGATAGCTAGCTGCATTGACCCTGCCCTTGATAAAACACAGTGGACCAACACCAGCAGCTGACATGGCACCCCAGACCATCACTGACTGTGGGTACTTGACACTGGACTTCAGGCATTTTGGCATTTCTCTCTCCCCAGTCTTCCTCCAGACTCTGGCACCTTGATTTCTGAATGTACTTTGGACCACTGAGCAACAGTCCAGTGCTGCTTCTCTGTAGCCCAGGTCAGGCGCTTCTGCCGCTGTTTCTGGTTCAAAAGTGGCTTGACCTGGGGAATGCGGCACCTGTAGCCCATTTCCTGCACACGCCTGTTCACAGTGGCTCTGGATGTTTCTACTCCAGACTCAGTCCACTGCTTCCGCAGGTCCTCCAAGGTCTGGAATCGGTCCTTCTCCACAATCTTCTTCAGGGTCCGGTCACCTCTTCTCATTGTGCAGCGTTTTCTGCCACACTTTTTCCTTCCTACAGACTTCCCACTGAGGTGCCTTGATACAGCACTCTGGGAACAGCCTATTCGTTCAGAAATTTCTTTCTGTGTCTTACCCTCTTGCTTGAGGGTGTCAATGATGGCCTTCTGGACAGCAGTCAGGTCGGCAGTCTTACCCATGATTGCGGTTTTGAGTAATGAACCAGGCTGGGAGTTTTTAAAAGCCTCAGGAATCTTTTGCAGGTGTTTAGAGTTAATTAGTTGATTCAGATGATTAGGTTAATAGCTCGTTTAGAGAACCTTTTCATGATATGCTAATTTTTTGAGATAGGAATTTTGGGTTGTCATGAGCTGTATGCCAAAATCATCAATATTAAAACAAGAAAAGGCTTGAACTACTTCAAGTTGTGTTTAACGAATCTAAAATATATGAAAGTCTAATGTTTATCAGTACATTACAGAAAATAATGAACTTTATCACAATATGCTAATTTTTTGAGAAGGACCTGTATATGGTGTATCCCCCCCCTCATTTGGCATTGCTTTAGGACATCCCATTAGTAATGACTATGTCGCTCTGTGTCCCGTGATGTACGAGAAAGAAAATAGGATTTTTATAACAGCTTACCTGTAAAATCCTTTTCTTGGAGTACATCACGGGACACAGAGCTCCCGCCCCTCTTTGGGGACACTTATTGCTTTGCTACAAAACTGAGGTGCTCCCGGATGGGAGGGGCTTATATAGGGGAGGGTACTTCCGGTTTTGGAAGTTGCCAGTGCCAGCACCTGACGGTATCTATATAACCCATTAGTAATGACTATGTCGCTCTGTGTCCCGTGATGTACTCCAAGAAAAGGATTTTACAGGTAAGCTGTTATAAAAATCCTATTATTTGCACATTCCCATCTTTCCAGTCCACCAAAAATTTCTACGCTTTGCAGTAGAAGGGCGCCATTTTCAGTTCAGAGCCTTACCCTTCGGTCTGGCCACAGCACCACGAGTGTTCACAAAAATTCTGGCCCCATTATTGGCCAATCTAAGAACACGAGGTGTAACGATAATGGCATATCTAGACGACTTGTTGCTGATAGACCACTCAGTGGAAAAACTAGAAGTGGTTGTTCACGAGACAATCGAGTATCTGGAATATCACGGTTGGATTATCAACCGAGACAAGTCAGCCCTAAAACCAGTCAAAAGTCTGGAATACTTGGGGCTAAGGCTGGACTCAGACCAGAGAAAAAGTTTCTTGCCTCAAGAAAAGGGGTCGTCTTTGAGAGATTTGATCCACCTAGTGGGTACAAAAAGACAGCCATCCATACGCCTGTGCATGAGGCTGCTGGGAAAAATGGTGGCATCATTCGAAGCAGTACCCTACGGTCAATTCCATTCAAGGAATTTGCAAAGGGCTATACTGTCAGCCTGGAACAAAAGAGTTCAGGCCCTAGACTTACCAATGTCCTTGTCCCCTTCCGTTCGCAAAAGCCTCCGTTGGTGGTTGGTTCCCCAGAATCTGGAAAAAGGAAAATCCTTCAGTCCGATTTCTTGGAAGGTGGTCACTACAGATGCCAGCCTTATAGGCTGGGGAGCAGTACTGGAGCAATGGTCTCTCCAGGGCAGATGGTCGGATGCAGAAAAGGCCCTGCCCATCAATCTTAGAGATACGAGCAGCCCGGTATGCCCTAGTAGCATGGACATCCAAACTCCAAGGGTCCCCTGTCAGAATTCAATCGGACAATGCCACGGCAGTGGCATATATCAATCATCAGGGTGGCACCAGGAGTCGTGCAGCCCAGAGGGAAGTAAATTGCATCCTGAAATGGGCAGAAAGATATGTCCCAGCCATATCCGCGGAATTGATTCCAGGAGTGGAGAATTGGAAGGCGGACTTTCTAAGTCGCCAACAATTATGCCCAGGGGAATGGTCCCTTCACCCCGAGGTTTTCCGGACAATATGTCAGCGGTGGGGAACACCGGATGTAGATCTGCTAGCATCCAGATTCAACGCAAAGGTGGACAGGTTTGTCTCTTGGACAAGGGATCCCCTAGCTTGCGGCTCGGATGCCCTAGTGTTCCCTTGGGATCAGTTCAAGCTGATATATGCATTCACACCGCCACAATTGTTACCTCGATTACTCCGCAGAATCAGGGTAGAAAAGAAACCAGTGATTCTGGTGGCTCCAGCGTGGCCCCGAAGAGCATGGTACGCGGAGATTGTAAAAATGTCTGTGGGGAGTCCTTGGACCCTCCCACATCGTCCGGACCTGCTTTCGCAAGGACCGATATACCACCCTTCCTTACCAGCCCTAGGTTTGACGGCCTGGCTATTGAAGCCCACATTCTAAAAAAGAGAGGTCTCTCTAATCCTGTGGTATCTACCATGATCAATGCCAGGAAGCCGGTATCCAGGCAGATCTACTATAGAATCTGGAAGGCGTACATCGCCTGGTGTGAGGCCAAGAAATGGCATCCACGTAAGTACGTAATAGGTAGGATTCTGGACTTCCTACAGTGGGCTGTAGATAGGAAGCTTGCCTTGAGTACTATCAAGGGTCAGATTTCGGCCTTGTCAATATTTTTTCAGAGGCCCTTGGCTTCGCATTCACTAGTCAAAGCCTTTATACAAGGAGTGATGCGTATTAGCCTTCCGGTTAATATTCCCATATGTCCATGGGACTTAAACCTGGTTCTGTCGGTTCTACAGAAACAACCATTTGAACCATTACAGCACATTTCCCTGGTTCTTCTCACCAGGAAATTGATTTTTCTAGTAGCCATTTGTTCGGCTAAAAGAGTGTCGGAATTAGCCGCTATGTCCTGTAGGGAGCCATATCTGGTTATCCATAAGGACAGAGTAGTGTTGCGTCCTCATCCAGCCTTTCTTCCTAAGGTGGTATCGAGGTTTCATTTGAACCAAGATGTGGTTCTTCCTTCTTTTTTCCCCAAACCTAGTTCAGTAGGGGAAAAATTATTACATTCTTTGGATGTAGTAAGAGCAGTTAAAGCTTATCTAAAAGCTACTGCTCAGATTCGCAGAACGGATACTTTGTGTATTCTGCCGGAAGGCCCCAGAAAGGGTCAGGCAGCGTCAAAATCTACGTTAGCCAAGTGGATTCGACAGGTCATAATGCAAGCCTACGGCTTGATAAGGAGACCGCCTCCGTTCAAAGTTAGGGCGCACTCCACGAGAGCAGTTGGAACTTCATGGGCAGTGCATCACCAGGCCTTCCTGGCTCAAATCTGTAAGGCCGCAACATGGTCTTCAGTACACACGTTTACTAGGTTCTACCAGGTGGACGTTAGAAGTCAGGAGGATGTCGCCTTTGGGCGCAGTGTGTTGCAGGCCGCAAAAGATCCTCATGTCTGATAGCGCTCAGCTTATGTATGGTGTATCCCCCCCCTCATTGGGCATTGCTTTAGGACATCCCACATAGTAATGACTATGCCGCTCTGTGTCCCGTGATGTACGAGAAAGAAAATAGGATTTTTATAACAGCTTACCTGTAAAATCCTTTTCTTGGAGTACATCACGGGACACAGAGCTCCCACCCCTCTTTTGGGGACACTTATTGCTTTGCTACAAAACTGAGGTGCTCCCAGATGGGAGGGGCTTATATAGGGGAGGGTACTTCCGGTTTGGAAGTTGCCAGTGCCAGCACCTGAAGGTAAACTATATAACCCACATAGTAATGACTATGCCGCTCTGTGTCCCGTGATGTACTCCAAGAAAAGGATTTTACAGGTAAGCTGTTATAAAAATCCTATTATTGTACCCACCACCTCAGTCCAATACCTGTGAAGCTTAGGGCATCTCCACAGGAGATGAATGAGATCTCCATTGTGCCTCTGACATCTACCACACACACAGGGTCCCCGAGCTTACCCATCTTATGTAATTTCAGCGGGGTGTAATGTACCCTCAATAATATATATAACTGTGACACTTTCTGCGCAACATTTAAAGAACAGGTGGTGACTGACTGCCACGCCTCCTCCGATTGGTCCCCTGTCAGTGTACCCATGTCCTTCTCCCACATGGATTCCGCCCTGCTCGGGAATACTCGTAGGTGACTTGCCAGTAACATCTGGTAGCATTGCGAGATAAATCCTTTTGTTTCATTGCTAGTGTGCAGCACACGGAACACCGGGGCGGGCGACTGAACCCATTCCACTGCATTCCCGTGTGCAGCAACCGCATGTTGAAGCTGCATGTAATAATAATGCATATGGGCTGGGAGGTCAAATCTGGCCTGCAGTTCGGGGAAAGTGAGTAGCCTGCCGTTAAAGAAAATGTGGGACAGCAGAGCCAAACCATGGGCACGCCATCTGGGCCCCTGCTGCAGCTTCACCAACTCCACATAAGACCTATTGCCCCATATTGGGCTGTCTTCCGTGAATCCCTGCACTCCCTGTAGTTGTCGGCCCTTATTCCAAACCTTTTGAATAAGTGCGAGCGTCGGGGTCTGCTTATTGGATTTTAGGAACATTTGCGCCTCCAGCCCCATCGGGACAGTCTCAGCGCCAGTGGCCGATAGCATCAGTCGTGCCGCCGAGCTCCCCGGGTCCTGGGACATAGAGCCGATCAAATGCTGTAACTGGGCCGCTATGTAGTACAGCCAAGGGTTGGGAACCGCCAGCCCCCCACTGTCCTTGGCCCGCTGCAAGTGTTCCAGTCTAATCCGAGGGGGCCTAGTATGCCATAACAACCGTCGGAAGAGAGTGTTCACTATTCGGAAGATTTTCAGGTGTATCACTACAGGCGAGTTATGTAGAAAGTAGAGTAGTTGTGGCATTAAAATCATTTTGATCAGGTTGGCTTTACCTGCAAGTGACATTTTTAGGGTGTTCCAGGTATTAATTTTGTCCCTAAACCGGGACAGCAATGGGTGCACATTAAGGGAGCAGTAGTCCCCCAGCCTGGGCGACACCTGCACCCCCAAATATTTAAAGCTAGATACAACTGGGATGGGACAAGAGTCCGGCAGGGCTACCCCACCATCCTCATCCAACAGCATCAGGGCGGATTTCGACCAGTTAATGGTCAATCCCGAGTAGTGACCGAATTGCTCTATTATTGACATAGCCCCGGGGATGGAGTGCGTGGGGTCCTCCAGGAACAGCAGCATGTCATCCGCGTACAGCATGATTTTTTCCTGCAGCGTGCCGTATTGGAATCCCCGGACGCGGGCACTAGCCCGCACCAGGGCTGCCAATGGCTCTATAGCGATCGCGAAGAGCAGGGGGGACAGGGGGCATCCCTGCCTCATCCCCCTACCCAGAGCAAAGGCCGGTGACATCCTATCCGCGACCCTAATGGTCGCCTGGGGGGACGCGTACAGCAGCCTGACCCACTCTATGAATTTGTCCCCAAAGCCAAACTTGGCCATCGTCGCCCAGAGGAACCTCCAACTGACACTATCAAATGCCTTGTTGGCATCAAGGGATAAGAGCGCCCTATGGCCCCCATTGTCTGCCTGCACCTGCATGTTCAAGAACATGCGCCTCAAATTAGTGGCGGTGGACTTCTGCCGCATGAAACCAGCCTGGTCTGGGTGGATAATAGACGTGATTATCCCGTTAACCCTGCGCGCCAGGACCTTTGCCAGGATTTTTACATCGCTCTGCAGCAACGATATAGGCCTATAGGAGCCAGGGTCAACCGGATCCTTCCCCGGCTTCAACAGTAAAATATTAGCCCTGGCCATGGAGCCAGGCAGCTGACCACCCTCTAGTGCAGCGTTAAAGACCTTCAATAGTTCAGGTAACAAGTGCTCCCCAAATTGAGTGTACACTTCTATGGGCAAGCCATCCTCTCCGGGGGCTTTACATGTAGGAAAAGAGCTTGCCGCTAGTTGCAGCTCGCCCAGAGTAATTGGTGCATCTAATTGTTCTCTGGCAGATGTGGAAAGAGCAGGCAGATCAATACTAGCCATGTATGTTTCAAGGTCCTCATCCGAGTAGGCATCCCTCGAGCCATAAAGGCCTTCATAGAAGGATGCCAGCTCGGATACAATGGCTTCAGGGGCATTAACCACTATACCCGTAGAGGCGCGTATAGCACCGATGGCCGGGGATTGTGTTTGAGACCTTGCTATCTTGGCCAGCAATCGCCCAGTTTGTTCCCCTTCCTCATAAAATGCAAGTTTGGTAAAGAACCTCTTCCGCTCTGCCTTTGAGGATCGCAGACGGTCCAGAGAATCCTGGGCCGACATCCAAGCCTCCCTGGCCGAGTCAGTGGGGCTAGTCACATAAGCGAGTTCCAGCTGTCTCACCCGGTCTCCCACCCGCTCTACCAAGGCAGAGGAGTTGTTCCTGACAATGTGTATTTCCTCGATAAATACCCCTCTAAGATAGGCTTTCAAAGTCTCCCATTTTAGCAGTGGGTCTAGGTAATGCTCATGGGCCCGGAGAAAGACTTCAATCTTGGTTTCTATACGTTCTGGGGATGTAAACAGTTTGAGCCAATAGGCATTCAGTTTCCATGGGGCTCTAGGTAGGGACGGTTGAGTTACCAGCCAAAGTACTAGCGGAGAGTGGTCTGATACCCCCCGTGGGAAATACTCCACCTTAGAGGTGCAACTAACCATGTTGGGAGTGCCCAGACGAAGGTCTATACGGGAGAGGGAACCATGCGACTTGGAGAAACAGGAGAATTGTTTACACTTGGGGTTCCGAACCCGCCAGATGTCAACCCACCCCACCTCCTCCATCAGGCGTCCAAGAGCCGTACCCCGGTTGCCCTTAGGGGGCATCACCGGGGGGTGTCTATCCAATTTGGGGTCTAGGTAGCAATTAAAGTCCCCTAGCAGCAGTAGTGTTTGCCAGGTAAGACAGCAGCAACTGCAGCACCTCTCTAGAAAAAAGTGGAGGCACATATACAAACTCCAGAATCATAGCAACGGTAAACAGTTTGCAATAAAGAAATACAAATCTCCCAGATATATCAATAAGCGAATCTAACTCCTGGTACACCAGAGCCTTGTGGATCAATACGCTCACTCCGCGTGAAAAGGCGGAGTGAGTGGAGTGATAGGCCTGTCCTACCCACGCATATCCCAAGAAACTGGTCGTGTCTTTCAATAGATGGGTCTCCTGTAAGCCAATTATGGCCGGGTGAAATTTACGCAATACAGTGGATATCATGGTCCTTTTCAGAGGATCATTTACCCCTCTGACATTCCACGACACTATGGGTGTAGAAGACATGGTGAGTGTATACTAAGAGTTCTGTCTGAATGGGGGGAGTACCCAGAAGGGAGCAAAAGTCCTGTAGCCCCCATCCAGCTAGCAAAAAACAGCCCTTTGGTTCAAACAGCTTTGACTGTGGTGCATCAGTTAGAACAGTACAGTATCTTGTGAAAAGAAAAATCCTGCAGAAACTGTGGCAGAAATTCCTGCACAACGGCGCTTTGGTGTCAGTACAGTAAAAATAGAAGTAGGAAGCAAAAGAAAAACAAGAAAAATAAAACTTATCTGCATCTGCCGGTGGCTCCTGGACTGCCAACACGGCGTCACTGGGGACTCCCCACCGGTGTTGAGTGATAGCAACACGGGCATTTCTAGTGCCAACAGGGCACAAAAACATAAGCCATGTCCACCATGGCAGCAAACAGTACATAGGGGGGGTGTAGAGGCACACTCCACCTATAAACTCAGGTCAGCGAAAAAAAAACAGAAGAGTTAGTGGAAAACTATTCGCTGGTATCTTCAAGTAGGTATTGGTCCTCTCATAGTGACATCATTTCAGTAACAGCACTCCTTTACCCGGATTGCTCTTGATAAAGATAGGATCGTCCGCATCAACCTGCACCATTCTCCGGTCCCCTCCTGCGGATGTCTTGTTCGTTGCGGTCCAGCCAGTCGGCAGCATCCTGTGCAGTCTCAAAAAAGTGGGTCTCATCTCTGGCTGTTATGCGGAGCTTGGCCGGGTATAACATGGCATATGATAGCTGAAGCCTCTGCAGCCTTTTCTTGACATCTAGAAACTTTGATCTTCTGCATTGCACTTCTGCAGAGAAATCAGGATAAAAGGATATCCGGGCTCCGTTGAAATGTACGGCCCCCCTTTCTCTGGCCATTCGAAGTATCACTTCCCGGTACCTGTAGTTAAGGAGTCTAGCAAGCATGGATCTCGGGGGATTACCGGGGGGGAGGGGGCGAGGTGGCACCCTATGCGCCCGTTCCACCGTGTAGATCGGAGAAAAGGCCTCTTTACCAAAGGTCTCCTGTAGCCAGCCTTCTATGAATGTAGTGGGGTCCCTGCCCTCCACCTTTTCTGGGAGACCCACAATGCGGACGTTGTTGCGTCTCAGGCGATTTTCGATCTCATCATGGCGATCAAAGGCCTGGCGTGCCTGCTGAGCAGCGACTCTCACTTCCCGGGTCATGTGTGGCATCTGATTCTCTATATCACTGACTCTGTCCTCTACGGCCGTGGTCCTCTCCCTGACCTTCTGTATATCATGTCTCAGGAGATTAACTTTCTCCTCCAGCCCCCCAAACCTCTCCTTCAGGGCATCCACCGATGCAGTGCACCTGTGAACAGCATGCAGGATTTCACTGAGTGTGGGCTGGGGACTGTCCTCTGTCTGCTGGTCAAGCAAGGCTGGAATAGAACCAGGGGCTGACTCCATTTCTTCATCCTTAGCTTCCTGCATGTCAGTGTGTCCTTGCTCAGCTTGCTCTGCGGGCACTGTATGGCCCTGTGCAACAGTCTGCAGGGAATCGTCCGGGCCTGTCAGTTTCCTGGCATAATATAGCATGTCTCTCATTTGGTCTGTCCCTTTAGGGGCTTTGGTGGACTTACCCCCCAGCTCCGTCTTCTTCTCTTGCCCTCGTGGAGTCCTGGGAGGCAGAGGCAGAGACTGAGACATCCAGGCGCCATCTTGGAAGGCCTGGGAGGCCGCAGCCGCGGCGTCTCCTTTGTTTCCCCAGGTCATCATGCCGGGATTGTCGAGCACCACTGGAACTGGGGGTCGCTGGGGGTCCTTAGGCGCAGGTTTCTGGCTGAATTGGGCGTTGTAGGTGGCGAGGAAAGGACCACAGACAGGATCTACAACGGGAGCTCCGTCGAACAGGTCTGTTCACATGCCGTGTCAGGCCACGCCCCCATGTCTGCAGTCTCTAACCACCTCTTGTATGTGCCCAGCAGCCTCACCAGTGCCCGTCATATGTGGCCTGCCTGTGCCCAGCAGCCTCACCAGTGGCGGTCATATGCAGCCTACCTGTGCCCAGCAACCTTACCAGTTATATGCAGCCTGCCTGTGCCCAGCACTCTCACCAGTGCCCGTCATAAGCAGCCTGCCTGTGCCCAGCACTGTCACCAGTGCCCGTCATATGCAGCCTGCCTGTGCCCAGCAGCCTCACCAGTGCCCGTCATATGCAGCCTGCCTGTGCCCTGCAGCCTCACCAGTGCCTGTGGATGCAGCCTGCCTATGCCCGGATCAGAGCAGCGATCTCCATGTGTCTTGGAGCGTATTTGATTTGCCCAGTCCGCAGTAACAATGTCCCGCCTCCTGTGATCACGTCACACTGATTCAGTGTCCTGCCATTGGATCAGTGTGCCGTCTATCACAGGAGGCGGGACATTGTTACTGCGGCCCCTGCAATTCAGCACGGAGATCAGGAGGAGGAGGGAGTGGAGGACTGGGTGCGCCAGGATGACACTCTTGCATTTGGCAGCACCCGGGGCGGACCCCTCCCCCTTTCGTTATCTGCTTCTTTTTTTTCGGTGCACCTCTAATTTTTATGCATAATTCATTCCCTTTTGAAGTACAAAACGTATTTCGTGATGAAGAAAGTAGGTTCCTGATACTCAAGGGTTCAATCTTGGGTAAGGAACTCACTATAGCAAATGTATATGCTTCTAATGAAGCTACCTCCACATTTTTTTTTACTAATTTCTAGATACCCTGGAAAATTACCACTCTCCCCATATAATATTAGGGGGTGACTTCAACATGATAGCTCACCCCTCATTAGATAGAAGCAACCCTACATCTTCATCTAGGGCTTTTCCCTAATTTCTATCTAAAAAGTTACATGACTCACAACTAATTGACACATGGAGAGCCTTGAACACTGGCGCCAAAGAATACACATTCTACTCCAACCCACACAATACCTTCGCTAGATTAGACTGCATCTTTTGCACCGCAATTATATTGGCTAACTCCGTTAGGTCTGACATCTATTATTGTGTCTGGTCAGATCATCATAGTGTATCTTTTGTAACAAAACTTAGGTTTAGCTTCTACCCGGTGTCCATGGAGACTAACAAATCCTTACTATCAGACCCAAAGACTGAGGAGGAACTATCCAAAATTTTAAAAGAATACTTTACTATAAACTCGAACAAAGACTCTACAGTCCCCACAATCTGGGTAGCACATAAAGCTTATATGAGGGGCAGGTTGGTCAGTTTGGCAGCCTCCAAATAAAGAACGTCTTAAACAGATTCAAATTCTCACTAAAGATCTCTATAAACTGTATAAAAGATCATAAGACATCCATGATGTGTGTGTGTGTGTGTATATATACAGTCATGTCCATAAATATTGGGACATCAACACAATTCTAATCTTTTTGGCTCTATACACCACCACAATGGATTTGAAATGGAACTAAAAAGATGTGCTTTAACTGCAGACTTTCAGCTTTAATTTGAGGGTATTTACATCCAAATCATCAGGTGAACAGTGTAGGAATTACAACAGTTTGTATATGTGCCTCCCATTTTTATGGGACCAAAAGTAATGGGACAATTGGCTGCTCAGCTGTCCCATGGCCAGGTGTGTGTTATTCCCTCATTATCCCATTTACAAGGAGCAGATAAATGGTCCAGAGTTCATTTCAAGTGTGCTATTTGCATTTGGAATCTGTTGCTGTCAACTCTCAATATGAGATCCAAAGAGCTGTCACTATCAGTGAAGCAAGCCATCATTAGGCTGAAAAAACAAAACAAACCCATCAGAGAGATAGCTAAAACATTAGGTGTGGCCAAATCAGCTGTTTGGGACATCCTTAAAAATAAAGAACGCACCAGTGAGCTCAGCAACACCAAAAGACCCAGGAGACCACAGAAAACAACTGTGGTGGATGACCGAAGAATTCTTTCCCTGGTGAAGAAAACACCCTTCACAACAGTTGGCCAGATCAAGAACACTCTCCAGGAGGTAGGTGTATGTGTGTCAAAGTCAACAATCAAGAGAAGACTTCACCAGAGTGAATACAGAGGGTTCACCACAAGATGTAAACCATTGGTGAGCCTCAAAAACGGGAGGGTCAGATTAGAGTTTGCCAAACAACATCTAAAAAAGCCTTCACAGTTCTGGAACAACATCCTATGGACATGAGACACAGATCAACTTGTACCAGAGTGATGAGAAGAGTATGAAGATAGAAAGGAACTGCTCATTATCCAAAGCATACCACCTCATCAGTGAATCATGGTGGTGGTAGTGTCATGGCGTGGGCATGTATGGCTGCCAATGGAACTGGTTCTCTTGTATTTATTGATGATGTGACTGCTGACAAATGCAGCAGGATGAATTCTGAAGTGTTTCGGGCATTATTATCTGCTCCTATTCAGCCAAATGCTTCAGAACTCATTGGACGGCGCTTCTCAGTGCAGATGGACAATGACCCGAAGCATACTGCAAAAGCAACCAGAGTTTTTTAAGGGAAAGAAGTGGAATGTTATGCAATGGCCAAGTCAATCACCTGACCTGAATGCGATTGAGCATGCATTTCACTTGCTGAAGACAAAACTGAAGGGAAAATGCGCATATACATAGGCACATATACAAACTGTTGTAATTCCTATGCAGTTCACCTGATTTGGATATACTTACCCTCAAATTAAAGCTGAAAGTCTGCAGTTAAAGCACATCTTGTTTGTTTCATTTCAAATCCATTGGTGGTGTATAGAGTCAAAAAGATTAGAAGTGTGTTGATGTCCCAATATTTCTGGACCGGACTGTGTTATATATATATATATATATATATGTGTGTGTGTGTGTGTGTGTGTGTATATATATATATATAATACATTAAATAAGCCCTCCGGTCTTTCTTCCTTGCACCCCAAAGACGTTTTTGTTATTTTTGATATTGTATCTTGTGGTGGTGATAGTAGAGACGTTAACGCCAGAATCCAAAATATGGTTGGATAATATACCAATCCCTAAATTTATCTTCCTCCCAACTAGATATACTGGACACCCCCTTCAAAGACAACAAAGTATTATCAACCATTAAATCACTTAAAAAGGCTTTAGCCCAAGGTCCAGATGGATATACTTTAATATATTATAAAAGATTCTCTTCATTCCTAGACCCTAAACTGACACAACTATTCAATCATGTTCTTCAAGGACATAATTTCCCTGATGAAATGTTATTGGCAAATATGCCTCTCCTTCCAAAACCCAATAAAGATTTAAGCCACCCACAAAACTTTAGGCCAATATTGGTGATCAATAATGATTTAAAAATCTTTAGTAAAATTATTTCGGACAGACTGTCTTCTATTATCCCAAAATTGATTTAGACAAATCAATCTGGATTCATCCCTAATCATCAAATTACTGACAATAGAAGACTTGCATCCAATATAATTCATGACGCCAACATATTTCTCAGAAACTTTTACTCCTATGATTTGATATACATAAAGCATTTGACAGTGTTTACCTTGAAATGGTACTAGCAAAATATGGATTTAGAGAGCAATTCCTAAACGGTTACAAAGCCTTATACTGTAACCCTAAAACACGCATCAAAATTCCAGGTTGTAATTCTGACTTTTTTTCTCTCGGAAGAGGAACTAGGCAAGGTTGTCCCTTATCGCCACTTTTCTTTGCACTAGCCTTAGAACCTCTTCCCACAGCAATTTCCCAACATCAATATCTCAGGTTATGTTAAGGGTCAAAAATTTTCAAAATCTGTCTTTACGCAGACGATGCCTTACTATATCTAACCAATCCCTTAATATCCATCCCCAATCTCCTAGATATCCTAGAAAAATTTGCTAATATTTCAAGCTTAAACATTAATGATTCTAAATCAGTAGTCCTTCCAATCAACCACTCTACCCCAGAATTGGATCAACTAAAAAGTAATTTCTTCTTCATCTGGTCTAATAACACCATACCATATTTAGGTATCCACCTTTCCAATAACTATAGATCATTATTTTAATGCAACTAACCTCCCTTTGGAATCAAAAATTCATCAGACCCTTAATACTTGGTCCTCCGTTCACTTATCCTTTCTCTGTAGAATTACAGCCATAAAAATTAACATACTACCAAAATTACACTCTCTCTTTAGATCACTCCCAATATCCCTAACTAAAGCATACAGCCTTAAAATTCAGTCCACTATCAACAAATTAATTTGGAATAATAAACCCCCTAGATATGCAAAACAAATCTCACAGATCAGACGGCCTAGGCCTACCCCAACTTTGGTTATATTATATTACCTGCAGACTCGCTCAAATTGCACAATGGAATATACATAATCCTACAATACCTTGGATTTTATTTGAAAAGATCTCCATATCTTCCTTGTCACCTCTGGTCAAATGGTAATACAATATGGTCTATTTCAACTTACAATGCGATTATATCTAATTCTTGTACAAAGGTCTTTATTAAAGATTCACATCAATAAAAAGAATACAAAAGAGAAAAAATAAATAAATGAAAATGCGCAATTATTACAACAGTATATTGCATGGGGATGCTCCCGGATTCCGTGCTAAAAACTATAAGACCTACTGGATTATACCAAGAGTATGGGTAGCAGGGCATTCAGGAGAGACCAATGAGTCCTGAATCTTGGTATAATGATGTGGCCCTGAAGCTAACTGAAATACATATTGTCGCTCCAGATCGATTTTGAAACATGAGGCAAAATAACAATATAACAAACAATATCTTGTGAGCGCATTAAACTGGACAACCATCTAGGGGAATGGTGTTGTTCCCCGATGAAAACAACAAAAGCAAATAAAAACAAAAATAAAGTAAAATCTTAAGAAGGAAAAGGGGAATGTGTCCTGTCAGGTAACCAGTCCCAGCAGGGTCTGCCCCGTATCCTCGGGAGACCCAAAGGTAGAATAAGAAGAAAGTTGAGAAAGAGCGCCAGGAGGGAAGAGTTCAGGAAAAATTCAGAAGATAAAGGAGAAGAAAGGGGTGATGTGAGCCCTTAGTGTAGAGAAGGAGAGGAGGTTGAAATATAGAGAGGAACCAGAGAAAGAAGGGAAATGAGAGGGGAAGGGAAAAGGGAAGGGGGGCCCCGGGGTGGGGGGGAACAGAGGCTTGTCACAGGGAGAGGAGCGTTGTATCAAATCGCGAAGGGCGGATATGAGTCACCCAGGGTTGCCATATCCGGAGGAACTTAGCGTGGGTGTCTGTCAACACGGCAGTAAGTTTCTCATTCACCATAATGTCGTTCACACTGTTTTTAACTTTTTCAAAGCTGAGGGCCGGGGTTTTCCAAGCACGTGCTATGGTCAGTTTAGTTGCAGTAAAGATGTGTGCGGCCAATAGACGTTCAGAACACAGAAGTACCTCAATGGGTTTGCACAATAGGGCCTCAAAAGGGTCCCTCTTTATAGTGGCGTCGAAAAGATTACGAAGTAACGCATACACTCTGATCCACAGTCTGCGTACCCTGGGGCAGGACCACCAGATGTGCGCCATTGTGCCCTCCTGTGAGCACCCTCGAAAGCATAGAGGGGAGTAAGATGGGATAAAGCTCGCTAATCTGGCCGGGGTGTAGTACCACCTATAAAAGACCTTGTAGGCATTTTCCAAGAGGAGGACATTCTTCGAGCATTTGGTTAGCGCCGTGGTCATTTTCCGCCAGTCATCTGGCTGATTATATCTAATTCAATAAGACTTTGGAACAAATGTAAAAAAGAACTAACTTTAGTGTCCAATCCCTTTCCTAGCGCATCTTTTCTAGGAGACCCTAGACATAAATACGTTTTTTTTTTCCCCAGATCATTTTTAAAGGAAGCCCCCATCTCAGAACAACAGTTACCTTCAAATTTGATCTCTCTATGAAACCCACTGTCCCAAACCTTCAAAATCTTCACTGACCATTTACGAACATGTATGTTTTAAGTACCCAAGAGGGAAAGGTCATATATCAACTGTGTATAATAATCTCAACACCTCCTACCCCTTCCGATAAATTACCATATATGCTCAAATGGAAATCTGAAATAAACACAGTTGACCATTACAAAATGGTCTATTATGTGGTTCAACTTACGCAAATGTACTAAATCACTGACAATTAGAGACCGCGGTGAAACTTTTCACCATATGGTATTACACACCCTCTCATCTAAATGTAATCTACCCAGAAGTCTCTCCAAACTGCTTTAGGGGTTGTCCAATTCCAGGGACATTCCTCCACATATTTTGGGAGTGTGAAATGTTCTCTTACATGGAAGGAAGTTTTTTCCCTCATCAATAGATTTGGAGGTAAAAACATTGTTCTTACCCACCTTAACTGTTGCTATTTCAAAGTGTTCCAGATATACACAAACCTCTGCTACAATTAATCCACACAATATGTGTTGCCACACACTGGACAATCGCATACCATTGGAAATCTTGAGTTGTACCCCTTTAACAAGTATTAATGAGGATAGCAGATCTCAAGATCATGGAGAATCATTTCCATACAATCAATAATACCAAGAAAGCATTCAATCGTAAATGGGATCCTTGGTTTATTTACAAGACATCAATGAATGCATAGATTTCAAACCGGTACCTCCATATGACTGTACCCTAATGTTTTTTTGATTTTTATAAATTTTTTCTTTGTTTGCGTTATTTTATTTATTTTGTTTTATTCTATTGTTTTTTCTTTTATAACCATAGTTACTTGAAGTGACGCGTTGTTAAATTCCACATAAGATAATCATGTGTTTTATAAGAACACACATTTTCAGTGTATCCATAATTGACTACTTCTCATATGTTCCATTATTGTTGGATACAAAGTTCGTATTAAAAAAAAAAAAAAGATTTACTGCATTCGTTATTTGTACTGCATTTTTAAAGTCGTTATTTACCTCTGAATTGACCCCCAATGTAATAATTTTTAATCGGTCTTCCAGGGTCCGTGTGATACGGAGATCTAGTTCCCATGATCCAAGAAAGGGAGGGTAGCCTGTGAAGCTTCCTATAGCAGCAATTGATTTGCCCAAGAAAGCATGTGACGACTTGGGTCACTATCTCTACACTCTTGTTCAAGGGGTGTCAGAGCTCTCACAAATCGACATGCCTCAGTTTCTCTTTAGGAGAATAACTGACCTGCACATGGTCACTACACAGCTCTACAGTCCCTGACAAAAGTCTTGTCGCTTGTGTACAAATTGACCTGAAGTGCTGCTAAAATATATTTCTAATCAAGATTTTGTTACAAGAAATGGGCCATTTTAATCCCAACAGCTTTTGTAATAATGTTTCAGTGCAAAACGAAACTGACAAAAAGTATTCTAATATTCACAGCTTGGTAAAGCCCATTGAGTCAATTTTTGCCAAGACATAAGTGTTGTCGCCTTGTTATATGAGCTTCACCTGTGACTAATAATGGATCAATTAGGTCTCAGGTGTGTGTATAAAAAGAACACCAGTACACTAGACCTTCTCAACTGCAACTAGACCTCTGCAAACATGCCTAAGATTCACCCGGAGACTAAAGTGTTGATTATCAAGAGGCTGAAGACCAGATCCACTGCTGATGTGGCAGATACCTTCAATGTGTCTCAGCGTCAAGTTCAGAGGATAAAAAAAAGATTTGAAGAGACTGGAGACGTTTTGGACAAGGCCAGGTCAGGCCGACCCCGCAAGACAACTGCTCAAGAGGACCGTTTGTTGGCTCGAAAATCCAAGGCCAGACCATTTTCCACTGCAGCAGAGCTCCACAAGACCTGGTCCCTGTGTCAACCAGAACAGTTTGTCGGATTCTGTCTCGAAATGGCCCCCATGGTCGAATCAGTGCCCATAAGCCAGCACTAAACAAAAGACAATTGAAAACCGTGTGGCATTTGCCAAGGGCCACAGCCTGCTAAAAGGATGGACTCTGAAAAAGTGGCAGAAGGTGGATTTTTCAGATGAATCTTCTGTTGAATTACACCACAGTCGCCGCAAATATTGCAGGAGACCAACTGGAACCCGCGTGGAGCCGAGATTTACCCAGAAAACAGTGAAGTTTGGTGGAGGCAAAATCATGGTCTGGGGTTACATCCAGTATGGGGGTGTGCGAGGGATCTGCAGGGTGGAAGGCAACATCAATAGTCTAAAATACCAAGAAATCTTAGCTACCTCTTGTATTTCCAACCATAAAAAAGGCCAGATTTTGCAGCAGGATGGTGCTCCATCACATACTTCCATCTCCACATCAAAGTTCCTTAAGGCAAAGAAGATCAAGATGCTCCAGGATTGGCCAGCCCAGTCACCAGACATGAACATCATTGAGCATATGTGGTGTAGGATGAAAGATGAAGCATGGAAGACGAAACCAAAGAATATTGATGAACTCTGGGAGGCATGCAAGACTGTTTTCTTTGCTATTCCTGATGACTTCATCAATAAATTGTATGAATCCTTGCCAAACCGCATGGATGCTGTCCTTCAAGCTCATGGAAGTCATACAAGATATTACATTTGGATCTCACAGCACCACTACCTAATTTGCTGACATATTTTTGGATTTTCAGTAAAGTTGTTCAATTTCTGTATAGGCGACAAAACTTTTGTCTTGCCAAAATTTGACCTGTCTGTCTTGATTAAATGATAAATCTTTTTTCAGTGAAACTAATTTATTTCAGTGCATTAAACATCATTTGGGAGGGCTTTAGCTTTTCATAGGAGCTATTTCTAACACCAATTGATTAATTAAAAGTCAGGTTAATAGCAGGAGTTTCTACAAATTAGAGACGCGACAAGACTTTTGTCAGGGACTGTATGTGTAAGTGGTTGTGTCAAGTCTTGGGAGACATAATAAGATGTCACGATTTCAAAGGAATGCAGTCATAAATCTTCCACTTTGTTGTCTTTACTAGTGATGAGCCGAACACCCCCGGGTTCGGTTCGCACCAGAACCTGCGAACGGACCGAAAGTTTGCACGAACATTAGAACCCTATTAAATACAATGGATGCGAACGTTTGGATTCTAAAGTGCTAATTATAACGACTATTATCCATGTTATTGTCCAAAACAGAGTTTGGGAACCCGGGTTCTGCACCAGGGGACATGTATCAATGCAAAAAGACGTTTTAAAAACGGACGTTTTCCGTGAGCAGTCATTTTAATGATGCATAAAGTGAAAAAAAAAAGTCAAATATTCCTTTAAATATTGTACCGGGGGGGGGTGTCTAAAGTATGCCTGTGAAGTGCCACGTGTTTCCCGTGTTTAGAACTGTCCCTGCACAAAATAACATTTCTAAAGGAAAAAAAGCCATTTAAAACTGCTTGCGGCTTTAATGCAATGTCTGGTCCCGGTAATATGGATGAAAATCTTTAGGAAAAATGGCATAGCTACCCCATCAACCCCCCCCCCCTACCCCAGCCCATTACCAGCCCCTTTGGGTCTTGTATGGATATTAAGGGGAACCCCGCACACAAAATAAAAAAGGACCTATATACTCTGAACAGCCGTATACAGGCGGTGCATACAAGACAGGGACTGTAGGTTTGTTCTTATGTAGAATCTGTTTGTAATTTTGAACAGCTGCATTGTTTAAGTGGAGCTCCATGCCAAATTCCTTTTTTTTAGCTTTTTGTAAAACATAGGGAACGGTTATCACCCCTGTCACATTTTTTTTGCTGTCTGTGCCCCTGTTCAGAACATTTCACCTCACTTTGCGTCCCAATGACAACTGTTTTTGAAATGTGGTGTTTTTATTGAAACAAGGATTGGTGATAAAGCATCAGTAGAGAGGAGACACCTTTCTCCCATATTAATTCTTACAGGAGAGAATTTTCCTTCCAAGGGGTAGATTTCCTCTCACTTCCTGTTGTCTTCTTCCGTTTGCAAGTAGTAGTAGTTTGTAAGTTGGATGTTTGAAAGTAGGGACCTTCCGTATATACTCTGCAGAAATTGGCCCCTTAGGTGTTGGTGTTGGCACAACACTGAAAGCACTCACAGTTATTCTTGGTGGGTGCTGGAACGCCCTGCTGTCAACTATTATATCAGGAATTGTAATAACATATAATTGTTGATCAGTGGTAGTAAAAATTGGGCCTTTGATGGTGGTGCTGGTGCCACAACACTGTAAGGCCTGACAGTTACTCTTGGTGGGCGCAGCAATGGTCCCTGCTGTGAATTATTAGATCAATAATTATAATTGCATGCCCCTGTTGAACAGGGGCTGAAAAATTGGGCCTTTGGTGGTGGTGGTGGTGGTGATGGTGGTGCTGGTGCCACAACACTGTAAGGCCTGACAGTTACTCTTGGTGGGCGCAGCAATGCTCCCTGCTGTGAATTATTAGATCAATAATTATAATTGCATGCCCCTGTTGAACAGGGGCTAAAAAATTGGGCCTTTGCTGGTGGTGGTGGTGGTGCTGGTGCCACAACACTGTAAGGCCTGACAGTTACTCTTGGTGGGCGCAGCAATGGGCCCTGCTGTGAATTATTAGATCAATAATTATAATTGCATGCCCCTGTTGAACAGGGGCTTAAAAATTGGGCCTTTGGTGGTGGTGGTGGTGGTGGTGATGGTGGTGGTGCTGGTGCCACAACACTGTAAGGCCTGACAGTTACTCTTGGTGGGCGCAGCAATGGGCCCTGCTGTGAATTATTAGATCAATAATTATAATTGCATGCCCCTGTTGAACAGGGGCTGAAAAATTGGGCCTTAGGCACTGGTGGCACAACACTGCAACCCCTCACAGATACTGTACTTGGAGCACAGCAATGAGGCCTGTTGCAAAGTATTGCATCAAAAATTTTAATTACACGCGCCTGTTAAACAGGGGCTGAAAAATTGGGCCTTAGCCACTGGTGGCGTCACCCATAAACCAAAATGATCTTCCAAGCTATCATCGTTAATCGTATCATTGAGGAGGAGGAGGAGGATAGCCAGTCAACATAACAGCACAGGCACTCAGCATCAGCATCAGTCTTGAAGGGATGTGACATTTTAAAATCAATTAGTCTGTTATATCAGCATCTGGTGTGTGGTAGCTGGTGGTGATCCAAGACTGGTTCATCTTGATGAAAGTCAGTCGATCAACCGAGTCGGACAGGCGCACCCTGTGATCCGTGACAAATCCTCCAGCAGCACTGAATGTGCGTTCTGAAAGAACGCTGGATGCAGGACAGGCCAGTAGCTCAATTGCATACTGTGCAAGCTCTGGCCAGTGATCCATCCTCAAGACCCAGTAAGCCAGAGGATTTTCGGTGGGGAAGGTGTCCAAGTCTGACCTTGCCCCTAGGTATTCCTGGACCATGTATATCAGACGCTCGCAATGGTTGCTGGAACCGATCATACTTTGGGGCTGCGGACTAAAGAATTGTCTGAACGCATCGGTCAGACGGCCACCTTCCCCACCGCTCCTTCTTTGACTGCCCGAAGCCTCAGCAACTCGTTGTCCAGGACCAGGAGTTTGTAACCTCACAGTCTCTGGGAACACGTTGCACAGACCTTTCTGCAAGGCCTCCCGGAGTTGTCTCATCCTCTGCTCCCTCTGCGACGGTACGATAAGGTCCGCAACCTTACCCTTGTACCGTGGATCAAGGAGAGTGGGCAGCCAGTAATAGTCCCTCTCCTTGATCCGAAGAATACGAGGATCCTTCCGCAGACTTTGCAGGATCAGGGAGGCCATGCAGCGTAGGTTAGCTGAGGCATTCAGTCCGGAGTCCTCTGGGTCACTAAGGACGACATGATCCGCAGCCACCTCCTCCCAGCCACGTACAAGTCCACTGGTTTCTTGGGACTGTAAATCATCCCTAAAAGACTGCTGCTGATGATGCTGAGTGCCAGCCTCCACCTCCATGCTGACACAATCCTCCTCCTCCTGCTCCTCCTCCTCTTCCTGTGCGATGGGTGGGACAGAAGGAACACTGTCTGGGTAAAGGGGGCCTTGAGAGGCAAGGAAGTCCTCCTCTTCCTGCCTCTGTTCTGCCTCAAGTGCCCTGTCCATTATTCCACGCAGCGTGTGCTCCAACAGGTGGACAAGAGGTACAGTGTCACTGATGCATGCACTGTCACTGCTCGTGGCCTCCTCAAATGGTGCCAGGACAGTGCATGCATCCCTGATCATGCCCCACTGGCGTGGTGAAAAAAACCCGAGCTCCCCTGACCCTGTCCTGGTGCCGTAGTCGCACAGGTACTCATTGATGGCCCTCTGCTGCGTGTGCAGCCGCTGCAGCATGGCCAACGTTGAGTTCCACCTGGTGGGCATGTCACATATAAGGCGGTTCTTGGGCAGGTTCAACTCCTTTTGAAGCTCAGCCAGGCGAGCACTGGCATTATAAGATCTGCGGAAATGCACACAGACTTTCCTGGCCTGCCTCAGGACATCCTGTAAGCCCGGGTACCTGCCCAAGACCCGCTGCACCACCAGGTTAAGGACGTGAGCCATACAGGGCACATGGGTCAGTTGTCCCTGTCGGAGGGCGGAGAGGAGGTTGGTGCCATTGTCGCAAACCACCATTCCTGGCTTAAGCTGGCGTGGCGTCAACCACCTCTCGGCCTGCCCCTGCAGAGCAGACAGGACCTCTGCCCCAGTGTGGCTCCTGTCCCCCAAACACACCAGCGCAAGCACGGCATGGCATCTTTTTGCCTGCGTACTTGCGTAGCCCCTTGAACGCCTACGGAGCACCGCTGGTTCGGAGGACAAACCACAGGAAGAGGCCATGGAGGATGAAGAAGAGGAGGGGGTGGAGGAGAGAGGTGTGTCACAACCAGTAGTAGCATTTTGGAGGCGTGGCGGTGGAACAACCTCCAACACTACTGCACCTTGTCCTGCATCCTTCCCAGCTGCCAAAAGAGTGACCCAATGGGCCGTGAAAGAAAGGTAACGTCCCTGTTCATGCCTGCTGGACCATGAGTCAGCGGTAATATGCACCTTACCGCTGACCGCCCTGTCCAGCGAGGCCAAGACATTGCCTTCCACATGCCTGTAGAGAGCCGGAATCGCCTTCCGTGCGAAAAAGTGGCGTTTGGGAACCTGCCACTGAGGAACCGCACATTGCACAAACTCACGGAAGGGGGCCGAGTCTACCAACTGAAAAGGCAGCAGTTGAAGCGCTAGCAATTTAGCCAAGCTAGCATTCAACCGCTGGGCATGTGGATGGCTGGGAGTGAACTTCTTTCGACGGTCCAGCAGCTGGGGCAGGGAAATTTGCCTGCTAGAATCGGACGTTGGTGTACTGCTAGCAGAGTGCCCGCAAGTACTTGCCTGTGACACACCTAATTCTACACCTTCATTCCTCTCAGAGCAGGTTTCAGAGAGGAGTGAAGGTATAGTGGGGTTGGAGATCCCAGCTGATGCGGTGCAAGAAGAGGTCAGCTTTGTTCTTTGGTGTGGGTCTTTAAGGTAGGCTTGCCAACGAGCTGCATGGCAGGTCAACATATGTCTGATCAAGCATGTGGTGCCCAAGCGGCTGATGTTTTGGCCACGCGATATACGCTTGAGACATATGTTGCAAACAGCAGCTGTGCGATCTGATGCACTCGCCTCAAAAAAGGCCCACACCAAAGAACTTTTTGAATGACGGGCAGAGGCAGCGCCCTGCACAGGCGGAGCTCTGCGGTGTGATTCCGTCGGTGTGCTGCCCACACGCTGGCCACTCACGGGCATCCTGCCTCGTTGGAGATGTGCCTCATCCTCCTCCTCCTCTCTCCTATTAGGCACCCACGTGGAGTCAGTGACCTCATCATCCCCTCCCTCCTCATCACTGGAGCCAATCTGGCAGTATGCTGCAGCTGCTGGAGCATGACTGCCAGATTGGTGTCCTTCTTGAGCATCCCCTCTCTCTGCTCTCACGCTGCTGCCTTCCTCTAGCTGGGTATCATCATCAGATCCTTCCAAACGCTGGGCATCCTCCTGGAGCATGTACCCAACACTGTGCTCAAACAGTTCGGGGGACTCCTCAGGAGGAGGACATGGTGGGTCTAGGGAAGGATTGACTAATGAAGATAATGATACCAGAGAAGAGGACGCTTTGGCAGCTGCTTTGCCAGTACCCTGAGCCTGGGTGAGAGAGGATGAGGAGGATGAGGTGGGCTTGGTCATCCACTCTACCAAGTCTTCGGCATGATGTGGCTCAACATGTCCAGCTGCCGAAAAGAAGGACAAGCGTGTCCCATGGCCATGTGCTGATGACAATGCACCGCGTCCACGACCAGCACTGTTGCCCACAGACACAGAGCCTGCTTGCCCTCTTTTTTTGCCTCCTGACTGTCTGCCTCTCCTTGTTTGCCTTCCAGACATTTTAATGGATGGCCTGCAGGGAGATGGGAAAAAGAGCAATAAGGGCTACCTTCAGGTGTATACTGTGCAGGAGGCTTAGCAACAATGACACTGACACTGTCCCCTGCCTATCCTTCTCTGTCCCTAAACTCAAGGATTGAAAATATGGTTCAGCAAAATAGTTTTAGAACAGAATAGCACACTGACACTTTCCCTCACTGTCCTACTCTGTCCCTCCCTACAAACAAGATTTAGCACAGAATAGCACACTGATAATTTCTACGAGTGTCCTTCTCTGTCCCTAAACTCAAGGATTGAAAATATGGAACAGCAAAATTGGTTTAGAACAGAATAGCACACTGTCAGTTTCACTCACTGTACCTCTCTGTCCCTAAACTCAAGGATTGAAAATATGGTTCAGCAAAATAGTTTTAGAACAGAATAGCACACTGACACTTTCCCTCACTGTACCTCTCTGTCCCTACAAACAAGGATTAGCACAGAATAGCACACTGTCACTGACCCTCTCCCTACCTATCCTTATTTGTCCCTAAACACAAGGAATCCAGGATTAGTAAAGGAAAAATAATGACACTGTCCCTGCCTATGCTTCTCTTTCCCTGCTCCGGAACACACTACACAAGGCCGCCGCGCTGGCGGCCTTTTATAGTGTGGGGCGTGTACTAAACCCCCTCAACAATAATTGGCCACAGGCATCCTGCCTGTGGCCAATCATTGCTCTCCTCGCTGCCGGCGCTGTGATTGGCCAAGCATGCGGGGTCACAGTGCATGCTTGGCCAATCACAGCGCCTGGATGACACTGCGATGGCATAGTGCATTGTGGGCCGTTTGCGTCACTCAAATTTGGCGCGAACGGCCCAAATCGTTCGATCTTCATCGAACAGCCGATGTTCGAGTCGAACGTATGTTCGACTCGAACACGAAGCTCATCCCTAGTCTTTACAAACATGGAAGCCACATTATAAACTGCTTCATATGTGTGCTCTGTAAAAACATTTATTTGAATTTAATATTATATAGAAATATTTTGTAATGGATCATAGTACAAGCTCCACTTCAGGGAAACAAAGCTAGAAGGATAAGTTGAATGTCAAGGAACTGTTTGTTACTGTCACATAAAGTCGTGAAACTGACCTCCTACTATTAGAATGAGAGGTTCTTAACCTATAAAAAATCACTTGTGGAGAGGTAATTGAATTATTTCTGGTGTTTGAAAGATAATAAGACAACAGTGAGCTGTGTCTTGCTGCTGAACTTCAAGCAAGAAACAGACTTTTTAGCGTGGTTGGGGAAATTGAGTGGTTTCTCTCGTTCAGCCCCATGGAGCTAGCACAAATTCAGCATGTCTTTGTCCTTTAACCGCCTAATTATATAAAATGGGAATTGGATAAATTAATAGGTAATAGTCTTTAGGAACTTCTGTAATAGTAAACCATATTTGTGATTGGTAAATTATATTTTTCATCATAAAGGTGTTATTTGTAATAAGTATTAGAAAAATAAACTTTTTGTATGTATTAAAAGTTTTTTTTCAATATACACTTTTTCTTGTTTCAGGACCAATTAAAGCGTCTAACAGATATTGTGTGGCCAGCAATTGCAGCATTGGCTAAAGAGGCTATTGAAGAAGCAGCTACCAAAGGTAAGCTTTCCTATTTTGCTCCATTGGTGGGAGATACATGTGGCTGATATTCTGCCTCTTTTTTTCTGACAAACTCTGGCCAACTTCAGGAACTGCCTCCTGGCTGTATCTTTTCTCATACTTTCCTTTTCTACTGCCAGCAATGGCCGGGCCTTGATGCAAAGAGTGGCACTGATGTTATGACATCAGCACTGCTTTATGCAGTATTACACTGTGATTGCAGTGCTTTGTTGGCATGCCCTCTCAGAGAACAAATTCACGAAGTACACTGCGCTCACTTGGCCTCATTCTTCCAAGTTGAATCATGCCAGGTTTCATTTCAACCTGGAAGCTGAGGAAATCTTATGAGGGAAAGGAATTATTGAGAGGAACAATGCCAGAAAAGAGGTGAGTTTTGCAGCCAGAGCTGCTTTATTTCCTCCAGGGGGATTATAAAAAAAAATACTCTAGAGGTGGGCTTTAAATGTGTATTCACTGGCAAACTCTATTGGTACTCCAAGATAAAGCCTGAATGACTGCTATATAAATAATGGTGTTTTATGTCATAATTGTTACTTCAATGCCAAGCCAACCCTTGGCTCAAAAAGACATGCCATCGCTGGCAAGCTCAGGGGATGAATCTTCAGCAGAGGAGGAACGAGCAGCCAGGTTTGATTTTGTACTGGTTCAACCCCTAGTAAGGGCAGTAAGAGAGGCTCTAGTATGAGAGCAAGAACTCTCACAGATGGCAAAAACGAGAAAGTACTACCCACAGCTAAGAAAATCGGTACTTTTACTCTGATTGGGGAAGTAAAAGATTTGATTTATGATGAATGGACAAAAGTGGAGAGGAAGCCATCACTTTCCAATAGATTTGCGAAGATGTAATGATTTAAAGAAGAAGAGATTCAGTTATTGGAAGCAGCCCCACTTGTAGACGCAGCAGTCATGAGTCTAGCCAAACATGTCGCCTTACCAATGGATGACGCTGTGTCCTTTAACCACCTCCCTACTGGGCACTAAAACCCCCTTCCTGCCCAAGCCATTTTTCAGCTTTCAGCGCAGTCACACTTTGAATGACAATTGCGCGGTAGTGCGACGTGGCTCCCAAACAAAATGTGTGTCCTTTTTTTCCCACAAATAGAGCTTTCTTTTGGTGGTATTTAATCACCTCTGCGGTTTTTATTTTTTGCGCAATAAACAAAAGAAGAGCGTCCAGTTTGGAAAAAAAACACTATTTACTTTTTGCTATAATAAATACCCATTTTTTTTTTCAATTAAAATTTTCCTCAGTTTAGGCCGCTACCTGTTCTTCTACATATTTTTGGTATAAAAAAAAAAATCGCAATAAGCGCGTATTGATTGGTTTGCGCAAAAGTTATAGCGTCTACAAAATAGGGGATAGTTTTATAGCATTTTTATTTTTTTTATTTTTTTTTATTAGTAATGGCGGCGATCTGCGATTTTTATTGTGACTGCGATATTGTGGCGGACACATCGGACACTTTTGACACATTTTTGGTACCATTTACATTTATACAGCGATCCCTGCTATAAAAATGCATTGATTACTGTATAAATGTGACTGGCAGGGAAGGGGTTAACCACTAGGGGGCGGGAAGGGGTTAAATATGTTCCCTCAATGTGTTCTAACTGTGGGGGGAGGGGACTGACTGGGGGAGATGACCGATGGTTGTCCCTATGTACAAGGGACACACCATCAGCCTCCTCTCCCTCACAGGACGTGGATCTGTGTGTTTACACACACAGATCCACTTTCCTGCTTGGTTCCCGGGCAATCGCGGGTGCCCGGCGGCAATCGCGGCCGCCGGGCACGCACACCGGGTCCTTGGTAACGCGGCGCGCACGCGCCGCCAGCGGCGCGCACGCGCGCGCGATCCCCCTCCTTCTGAGGGATGTTCAGGAACGTCCACTCAGAAGGAGAGAGCACCCACCCGGCCGTATATGTACAGTGGCCGGGTGGGAAGTAGTTAAAGATGCCTCAGAGAGGAAGATGGACACAGAATTAAAAAAAAATTTCACTTTTGCAGGAGGCTCCTGCAGACCTTCCCTGGCACTCACATCGGTAGCTAAAACAATTGGAGTGTGGGCCAAAAGTGCAGAGGCAGAACTACTAATGGGTGCCGGAAGTCCTGTGGTAGCGAAATTCCTGAGTATAATTAAGCAAACAGGTGATTTTGTAGATGAAGCCACCATTGACTCACTACGCTGCTCGGCCAGAGTAATGCTCTACTCAGTGATGGCTAGGAAAGCCCATCTTTAAAGGGTCAGCCCTGTTTGGCAACAAACTTGAGGCTGCAATTTTCAAGGTGACGGGGCAAGTAGGGATTAATCCTATAGGTTGCAAAACCCAGACAATGGCGTCGGACAGAAGACAGTTTTCAAACAGATCAAGGGACTTTGATCCTTTAGAGCACAGGTGTCAAACTGGAGGCCCTCCAGCTGTTGCGGAACTACAAGTTCAATGAGGCATTGCAAGGTTGACCGTTACAAGCATGACTCCCACTGGCAGAGGCATGATGGGACTTTTAGTTATGCAACAGCTGGAGGGCCACCAGTTTGACACCTCTGCTTTAGAATATCCAAGGACTTCAGAAGGGGATGGAGAATGCCTCAGACATCGTTGGCTTGATTGATCAAAGCAAAATCCATGTCTTCCCAGCAACAGAATCCCTTTTGAAGGTGTTTTCGCCCAAACATGCAGAGTAGGTGCCAGGTTGCACCACTTTGCGCAGGTCTGGGCGGAACAGAGCAAGGACCCTTTTGCCACAAAGTGGTAAAAGAAGGTCATCGTTGGGAGTTCTCAACTCCTCCTGGAGTACCTCATTTCACTCACACAAAACTTCCTCAAGATCAAAGAAAAATACAAATAGTCTTCGAATACATTCCGTCACTCCTATCCAAAGGAGCCATAGAAACAGTCCCTATTCAAGAAAGATATCAAGGGTTTTATTCTCCGTTTTTCTTTGTAAGGAAGACTTTAGGCCAGTATTAGATCTCCAGGCATTAAATAAAAATCTCAAGCTACAGAATTTTCGAATCGAGTCTCTACATTCAGTGACGCTGGCCGTCAGACAAGGGGATTGGATGCTATCCTTAGATTTAAGGGACGCGTACTTGGCTGTCCCAGTCCACAAAGTTTCACAGGTATCTGCGGTTTGCAGTCATGGAGTACCATTTTCAATTCATCTGTCTGCAGTTTGGGCTGTCAACATCTCCAAGGACATTTTTTAAAGTCCTACTCCCTGTCGTTGTCATCTTGCAAGTGCTAGGCCTGCAAGTGTTTCATTATTTGACCGACGTCCTTCTGGTAGTCCAAAATCCTCAAGTTCCGATCATCAGGAGTGCCTGGTGCAAAACTTAGTAAAGTTTTGGTGGCTAATCAATTGGGAGAAGAGCCAATCACAGAGAGGATGATGTTCCTGGGTGCAGTCCTGGACACCCAAAAGAACACATTAGAGCTTTCGCCAGAGAAAGCAGCAGACATTATCGCCAAGATAGAGGTGGTCATACATCACAGCCTCCTAGTGCCTCAGTTTACTAGGGTCACTATCAGCAACTATATTCATGGTAAAGTGGGCTCATTGGCGAATGAGACCTTTCCAGGTAGAGTTCTTGAAACAATGAAAAAGCAGGGAGTGAATTAGAAGCTTGTTGGTGTCATTGGTTAAAAATGGGCATTTTCTAGATATGTTGCGGAGGCTAAGGCGGCATGATTTGAACAAGCGCGTCGGGACCCCTCGGGGTAACGCTGGTTTCGTGGTTGGTCAAAAGACCATCAGAAGAACTTGCACATCAAAAAGACGAACCTCCAGCGCTTTCAGGTCATCTGGGCTGCCTGGTTGCAGCACACTTCAGGTGAGGAGTTGGTTCCACCTAATCTGGATACTGCCCTGTTGGAACTTGCAGAGCCCTCCCTTCGGGGACATAGGGTTGTAGTGGCGCAGGCCCCGGAGACGGAGTCTGATGATGTGGGAGCCCGGCTAGTGGGATAAGCACTGCCAGCCTTTTCTGGGCTGGCGGAGTCACATGACGCAGGGGGAGCATGCCTGATGGAAGAGGTCCTATTTCCCTATACTTCTCTCTTCTATTCCCCTTTTCTGGCTTTCTTACCCTGCTGTTTCCCGTTTGTTTGTTTGTCTTGTCTGTGCTTTTATTTTTATTTTTATTATTAACTCAATATGTGGATCCTCACTTATTTGTTCAGTTCAGGTTGTTTACTGGCTGCAGGGGTCGGCCCCATGCTCGGGTCAACTCTTATTAAGCAGGGGGAGTCTCCTCTCCTTCTGCTTGGGAGGGGAGGCTCCTAGACGAGCAGGGTTCCCCCACCTCTTTGTGTCCAAGGGCCGGTTTTGGCCCGGGGAGGGTTTGATGGAGGCTACTTGAGCCCCCTCTCCCCATATGGGGCACGGGGATGTGGGATCCCCTTGATAAGCTTAGTCCATGACCCCGGTAATTGTTAGTGGACTGGTAAGCAAGTTACGGGGGTGAGGTTCCCCCCGATGGTTTCATTACATTGTCTGGAAAATGGTACCTGTCTCTTTTGATGCCGAGTTATACCTTGTGCACCGTACAGGATTGTATGCTTGATGTGGACCATATATGCCATAAGTTGCACTTTTGTTTATGTGTATATGTTTTTGCTCAATAAATACAGATTATACAAAAAAAAAAAAAAAAAAAGACGAACCTCCAATGGGTGTGAAGGCTCACTCAACGAGAAGTTTGGCAGCTTCATGGGAAGAATTCCGGGTGTCTCCCCAGAAATAATTATAATCTCGATTATAGAGTAGATCTGGCAGCCTTGACTACGGTAGAGTTTGGACGTTCTGTGTTATCCAAGAGCCAATGATTAATAAATACTTTAGCATTACCCTCCCTTGTGATTTGTGGTGTGCTACATTCTATTTGTATATGCTGTCATGCTTGTGTCAGGAAAACAGAAAATTCTATGCTTACCTGACGGTAATTTTCCTTTCCAGATACATAAGGGTGACAGCATAAAAAACCCTCCCCTGGGGCTTCACATTGAGTATTGTTACGAGAATGCCGCCTTGAGGGAAATGACTTGCTTATATTGTATAACTGGTCCTGTGATTGGGCAGGGGGCGGAGCCTACCCATTTGTATATGCTGTCATGCTTATGTATCGGGAAAGGAAAATTACTGGCAGGTAAGTATACAATTTTCCGTTATAGCTCAAGTGTGTCTTCTGCTGATCACAGGGGTAAGATAGGGGGCTCAAGGTTCCTTCCACTATTCACTTCTCCACTCCTTCAGTAACCAGGTATATACTTCTGTAAGGGATAGATCTGCTTGCTCAGTCACTAAATGTGCTCACATCAGACAATGGCTCCCATAGTGTAGTAATTCTAAATAAAACAAATTTATTAGCAGACATTGCACTCACATATGGATTGCGAGGCATCAAAAGTGTTTGTACAGAACAGATGGGGATACAACAGGATCGCATTTCCACACCACAATGAAGTCTCCCGGCTCCACTTAATGCGTTGCTTCACGTGACTTCATCAGGGCTTCCCCTGTATTATATACAGCTCCTGTGACGATCCTTAACTCCTTCATAGACTCTGGGGTAAGTCCCTCCTGAGGTGATGACGTCACAGTTCCTGCCTAGGTGCACAATATTTTTAAGAAATTATTGGTTTTCTTTTAACAGTTGTTCCTGGAAAGAAAAAACCTTTTGAGTTTATGCAGGTTGAAAAAAAGCAGATCATTATAATGGGTGCAGATTTTTCAGTCCATTTTATATCTTATTTCTTGGCATTTTCCCTGTTGATTCCTGATAAATTGCAGTATAGGTTTGTTTTGGCACAAAGACATTGTTTGCCACTGGACTATTGGACATGCACCAGGTGTTGTATTTAAAAAAAAAAGCAAAGCCACTTTCAATGCAGTGCTCATCATTTGTCACTGCCCCCTGCAGTACCTCTTCTCTGTCACAACATGCACGGAATCTTCCCAGCTGGATAACCTTTCGGGTTATACCCAGCGTTGTGTATAACCCGAAAGGTTGGGGACATATTGTTAGTGAAGGTGTTGTGAATATGCCTTCTGTGGGTACCATGACCGCACCCTGCAGTTGCATTGTAATGATGCAAGGAGCTGTGCTGACATTATGATTCTCTGCATTATTAACGACCAACCACCTCCACTGAGAGGATACAAAGAGGAAAATAACCTCACTAGTCACATGACCAGCAAGAAGACATCTGGAACGTATTTAAAAAAATGTAACCGGATGGCCTTCGGGGAGGGGGAGGGTCAATTAAATGGGGCATGGTCAGAGTCTGCAGTTGGGTTTTAGGATTTGGGGTAATGTGTTGAGGGTTAAGGTTACTTTACTTTGTTTTACTCTTTCAAATAATCATATGTGTTAAAAGTGTTTGCCAGTGATGCCATCAGTCCAAAAACAATGATACTCATTTCTTTATTGCAAGGATCCTAACATGTAGTATGTTCCAAAGGACCCCACAACTAGCACATTATTCAGCAGATTGTAATAGAAAGTCTGACAGAATTCTGACAACAATATTGAGACATTGCTTTGCATGACAGGTAACACATCTTTTCTTCCTTCCCTCCACTTTTTGGAAAGCATCCCTTTTAAAACTATCTTCTATAACCCAGGAATGCCAGTCTGTGTGATGGATGCTGCTGTTTTGCTAGAAGCTGGATGGGATAATATGGTTCATGAAATCTGGACAGTGATCATACCAGAAAAAGAAGTAAGTGGATTTTCTTTTAATTCTTCATTCTTGGTTCCTTTTCCCTCATATGCTCTGTCTTTCTTTTCTTTCCATGTTTTTATTTATCTGGCTATGCAAGTTTGCATAAAAAAAAGTATGCATGCAAAGCTTTTCTGTATAATCTCTCAAAAATAAAGTGCAAAAATTACAAACATCTATATTCTAACCTTCAAAATTCGCAATGTACAAGTATGATATATAACAATGTGAATCTACATCCACAGCTAGCATAAAGAATAAATGGGGTTCAATGTTCAATTCCAACATAAAGCCCTTATATCCCCATTGAAATAAATAGGGTTGGTTTTGACTTTCCGCTACTTAAATTATAAATATGTAATATCTTGTCTGCTCCTATAATGGGTTATTCTGTTAAAGCTGATATTAATGGTGATAAAAGCCAATGTAGCACCAATATTTAAAAAGGGCCCAAAATACATCCCTGGGAATTACAGACCAGTTAGCCTAACATCAGTAGTATGCAAGCTCTTGGAGAGGATGATAAGGGACTATATACAAGATTTTAGTAATGAAAACAGTATCATTAGCAGTAATCAGCATGGATTCATGAAGAATCGTTCTTGTCAAACCAATCTATTAACCTTCTATGAGGAGGTGAGTTGCCATCTAGATAAAGGAAGGCCCGTAGACGTGGTGTGTCTGGATTTTGAAAAAGCATTTCACACAGTTCCCCATAAACGTTTACTGTACAAAGTAAGGTCCGTTGGCATGGACCATAGGGGTGAGTACATGGATTGAAAACTGGCTACAAGGGCGAGTTCAGAGGGTGATGATAAATGAGGAATAGTCGGAATGGTCAGGGGGGGTAGTGGGGTCCCACAGGGTTCTTTGCTAGGACCAATCCTCTAAGCTAAGCAGGGCAATAACTTCTCCGCAGAATGGGAATACTTTGCAAGAAGATCTGAACAAATTAATGGGGTGTGCAACTACATGGTAAGTGTGGTTTAATGTAGAAAAATGTAAAATAATGCACTTAGGTGGCAAAAATATGAATGCAATCTGTACACTAGGGGGAGAACCTCTAGGGCAGGGATATGCAATTAGTGGACCTCCAGCTGTTGTTGAACTACAAGTCCCATGAGGCATAGCAAGACTCTGACAGCCACAAGCTTAACACCCAGAGGCAGAGGCACGATGGGACTTGTAGTTTTGCAACAGCTGGAGGTCCGCTAATTGCATATCCCTGCTCTAGGGGGAATCTAGGATGGAAAAGGACCTAGGGGTCCTAGTAGATGATAGGCTCAGCAATGGCATGCAATGCCAAGCTGCTGCTAACAAAGCAAGCAGAATATTGGCATGCATTAAAAAAAGGGATTAACTCCAGGTCTAAAGCGATAATTCTCCCACTCTACAAGACGCTGGTCCAGCCGCACCTGGAGTATGCTGACCAGTTCTGGGCACCAGTCATTAGGAAGGATATACAGGAAATGGAGCGAGTACAAAGAAGGGCAAAAAAGCTAGTAAAGGGTCTGGAGGACATTGGTTATGAAGAAAGGTTGCGAGCACTGAACTTATTCTCTCTGGAGAAGAAACGCTTGAGAGGGGATATGATTTTAATGTACAAATACCATACTGGTGACCCCACAGTAGGGATAAAACTTTTCCGCAGAAGGGAGTTTAACAAGACACGTGGCGACTCATTAAAATTAGAACAAAAGAGGTTTAACCTTAAACTACGTAGAGGGTTCTTTACTGTAAGAGCGGCAAGGATGTGGATTTCCCTTCCACAGGTGGTGGTCTCAGCGGGGGGACATCGATAGTTTCGAAAAACTATTCGATAAGCACTTGAACGACCGCAACATACAGGGATATACAATGTAATACTGACATATAATCACTCACATGGGTTTTTTCAACCTCGCCTACTATGTAACAACAGAATATCTGCGTGAATCACCGTCATTGTACAGCGGCCGCTCTAGGGGGCGCACGACCACAGAGCCGATGCGCGTGCCTGGCGGCCACAATGTCCGCCGGGCTACCGCGATCGCTCCTGAGAGAGACAGAACGGAGATCTGTCAATGTAAACAGACAGATCTCCGTTCTGTCAGGAGAGAGGAGACCAATCTGCTTTTCATATTGATTATAAGCAGCAATCGGTCTCCTCCTCCAGGCAGTCCCATCCCCCCACAGTTAGAAACACTCCCTAGGACACACATTTAACCCCTTGATCGCCCCCTAGTGAACTCCTTCCCTTCCAATAACATTCCGCTCTTATAGAGGTTGCTTTGCAAAATCAAAAAAGAGGGTTTACCAGTACTCCTGGTGGCTCCGAATTGGCCCAGAAGGTCCTGGTACACTGAAATCATAAGGATGGCAGTGGGGAAACCTTGGATTCTTCCACTTCGCCAAGACCTGCTCTCGCAGGGTCCAGTGTTCAATCCTTTCTTACGAAAGCTAAATTTTACGGTTTGGCTGTTGAAACTTACATATTGAAGAAACATGGGCTCTCGGGTCCAGTTCTTTCCACTCTCATGCTAGGAAGCCGGCCTCCAGGCTCATCTATTACAGAATCTGGAAGGCATATGTTTCCTGTGTGAATCCAGAGGGTGGAACCCTCAAAAATATGTCATTAGTAGGATTCTAGCTTTTTGTCAATTAGGTGTGGATATGAAACTAGCCTATTAAAGGGATTGTAAAGGTTTGTTTTTTATTTTCTAAGTAGGTTCCTTTAAGCTAGTGCATTGTTGGTTCACTTACCTTTTCCTTAGATTTACCTTCTAAATATTTTTTTCTTTGTTTTCTTTGTCTGAATTTCCTTCCTGTTCCTCCTCAGTAAGCTGTTCAGTAAGCTGTTCTGGGTGACTCAACACCACTCGGATGATGGTGTGAAGTTTAGTTGAGGAGAAACAGGAAGTGAGAAATTCAGACAAAGAAAAAAACATTTAGAAGGTAAATCAAAGGAAAAGGTAAGTGAACCAACAATGCACTAGCTTAAAGGAACCTATTTAGAAAATAAAAAACAAACCTTTACAACCCCTTTAAGGGACAAATCTCGGCTTTGTCCGTTTTCTTTTAGAGACCGCTGGCATCTCATTCCCTAGTCCGGGCATTTATTCAGGGGTACTACGGTTGAATCCGCCAGTCAAATTTCCCTTGTGATATGAAGAGCAATCAGCGCACATACAACAATATCCAATAAAAAATTGCAAGCTGAACACCAAAGGCTAATCACACAAAAAAACTTCACAAGTAGATATGCAAAAATGAAACTGTGCAGCGCAATATATAAAGTCCATATACTGAAATGAAAATTAAAAACAGTGATGGAACACTCCGTTATGCAGAAGATCTTCAAGCGAATGATATTTCAAAGTGACAAGTCCTCCACCATAAGAAGTAAATGCTCTTACCAAATAAGGTGGACCATTGAACGAACAAATGGTCAGATTCGCTTGTTCCCACCAAAGGGGAGATGGTATTGTTGAGTGGAATCCAGGAGAGTGGTAAGCAAACATCAATGCATGATAATCAGTGTATGGAATAAAAAAAGGGGGAACACAATCTAAGTGTAGACTGGTATTTTTCCAACTGTGTAAGACAATCAAAACAGGGAGGCACAGCGGCCAGATAAAATCAGCATAAAAAGTGTAATATAAACGACAGTGGATCAGCGGTGAGATGGCACGCGGGTGACGTCACTAGAGATAGCTCCTCCCCCGAAACGACAGTGGATCAGTGGTGAGATGACCGCGAGCGGCAACAAATGGGACGCGGGTGACGTCACTAGAGATAGCTCCTCCCTTGTGCCCATGGGATTTGAATCTAGTGTTGTCGGTCTTGCAGAAGCAGCCCTTTGAACCTAGTTGAGGTTTCATACTTTGGACGTCAGGAGATGCATCCTGCACTACCTAGAGCTGACAAAAGCATTTAGAAAGTCAGACTCATTATTTATTTTGTTTTCTGGGGCCAGAAAAGGATACAAAGCTGGCTCAGAGCAACCATCGGGCAGGCATGTACTTTAGCTGGGAAAGAGATCCCTACAGGGATAAAGGCACACTCTACCAGAGCTTTGGCAGCTTCTCAGGCAAAAAAGGCTGGAGCAACGCCAGAACAGATATGCAAGGCAGCAACATGGTCCAGCTATGCCACTTTCGTAAAACACTACAGAGTGGACCTGGTGTCGGCCGGTGAGCAAGCCTTTGGGTGAAAGGTTCTGCAAGCTGTAGTCCACCCTAGCTGGTAAGTGCTCGTCTATCCTCTCAATTGTGGCTGTCCTGAAAGACGAAAGGGGAAAATTAGAGTTGCGCTTACCGGTAACGTCTTTTATAGTAGTCTTTCAGGACAGCCCTAGTTACCCATCCGAAAAATTGGGGGGTCTCATAAAAGACCGGAACGCAGCATGATAATGATATGTAATAGTATGTTATTAATGTATTCTTGTGTCTCCCCAGCTGGCCGGAGGTGATCTTGAAAAAACTGAGGTCCGGCACGGTAAGTGAGAATTTATGTCCTGGCGCAGTGTTTCCTGAGGAAGGGGAGGAGCCTATGTCTCAATTGTGGCTGTCCTGAAAGACTACTGGAAAAGACGTTACCGGTAAGCCTAACTCAAATTTCTTTATCGTACATCACGGGACACAGAGCTTAGTTATTACTATGTGGGTTATATTCCACCTTCATGTGCTGGACACTGATGTAGTCAATTAGACAGGAAGTTCCCTCCCTATATAACCCCTCCCATACTGGGAGTACCTCAGTTTTTTCATCAGTGTCATTCGTGTTGGTCACGAGTGGAAATGTGCTCTGAGGAGCTCCACTGGAGGGATCCATGTTGGATTTAAATAGCCTCCATAAAGACCAGATCCATCCAAAGTGCTTCATAGCCAAACGAATGGTACCTGGGGCCTCGTATCCGAAGCACAAGGTTTTTGCCTGTAATGCCTCTCTTAGGAGGGCTGGACCCTGGGTTCCAGTACTCTGGTCATACCCAAAACCAAGATGTTTCTGGCAGGGTGCTATACAGGTCCAGGGGAGTTGTGTTCCTTTCAGTAGGACCCCGGTCCCTGAAGGTCGGCTGACATTGCCCGCCGAGAGGGGCGAAGTTTGGGCTATCTGTTTCGAACAGGGTCCTGCGGCGGGGAAAAGGTAAGTGAAGGTCCCTGATGGACTTGGTTCAGCAGGGAACCTTCAAACTAATGTGTTTTTGCCTGTAATTTTACCTATGTGGTATTACTTCCCGCTCTATCCTAGTGCCTAATCTTGTAAAACCTGAAATGATTTCATATGGTTTCTAGTTTTGGACATTATGGTAGTACCCTTTTTGGGCACTAGAGGGCAAGTCCTCTATGAGATGTCTAAACTGGGCTATACCTTGTTTCAAGAGTAATGCCTGGACAGATGGAGGAGCTCCCTTTTGTAAGTACAGCTCCAGGGGCCATCTGCTAAATATTGCCATGTCATACCTAAGGGGGAGACCTGAGTTCACATCCTGGTGCTGCGCTGCGGATCGCCCTGTATAAGCACCGCTCAGCCATGACGGGCTGGAGCAGTTTGCGGCCTCCCTCCTCCTCTCCCCATTCCTCTCCATGAGGAAACGTTTCCGGCAGCGCACACGTGCACGCGCGAGAGGTTTCCAAGATATGAACGAGTCACGGAGGGGGGGGGCGGGGCTTGGCGTGCTGACGCTCCGTGTGTCCCGGGGTGCTTCTGCGCATGTGCGGGCATCCTCTGCCTTAAAAGAACAGTCTCTGGGAGACACACTGGTAAGAGGACGGACACAGGAGCAGGGGCTGATTTGGTGACAGTATAATATTAATGTATTTGGCATACAACAGGCGGTGATACAGGCATCCCCAAGGCACATTAGTTTAGACGCCTGACTGGCTCATATAGCAGCTTGTACGCTGGACTATAGATCAGTAATAGGTGCAATTTGGCTGCCAGTACCTCAGCTTTGAGCTTGAGATTATGCCTTTTAAGGGCTCTGGGACTAAAAATCCTAAGAAGCAAAAGGCTGACATTGTTGGTCTATAAGAGGTTATTTGCTTATATTGCTGCATCCTCACAGAAAGCAGAAACCGGGGTGTGTCCCTGCTCTAAATCCTCAAACAAATGGATTAAAAGTCCTGAGGTGGAAAGTTCACCGTCAGAGGACAGGGAACAGGTGCAGGCTAACGAGGCGGAGGTATCAGAAGCCTCACGAGCTCTGGAGTTGCAGCTGCAGTCTTTTACAGAGATTCATACTGCATATAACTTAGCCTAGTCCGCTAAAGCCTCCGTCTCCTCCTTTGGGGTTTTAAAAAAAAATAAAAAATCCCATAGGTTGCTTGTACCTTTCCACTCCATCCATTACTGCAACAGTTTATCTGCTTGTTGGGCACCCGCATAAGCTGTTTTTTTTTCCTCCTAAAAACTCTAGTCGAGGAGTATAGGTTGCTAGGAAAACCTCCACGGGATCCTCATCCTGGTGCTGGCTTCAGGCTAGCCAAATGCACAACTGCTGGGATGCACTGTTGCTGGCGCACGTTGCTAACGCACAACAGCAATATCGCATAATTGCGGAAACGCACGTCTACAGAGGATAACTTCCTCTTTACCAGTCCACATGTTTGCATAAAATACATGAGTTTGGAATGTACAGAATGCATGTGGGGTAAAAAGACAAGTAACAGAACATGTTTATTGTTGATCACATAAAGATACATGTTTCTGTTTGTATGGATTACATGTTTTTTACATAGTCGCATGAGGATGCTTAATCATATTAAAGTGCTTAAATCGCACGGAGAGGCTTGTTTGCACAGAAATGCCTAAAATCGCATAAAAATGCTTGATTGCATAAAGATGCTGGATCACACAAGGTTGCCTGATCACACGAGTCCTTGATTACCCAAGGATACTTGGTCACACAGAGAGGCTTGTTTTTACAGAATGGCCTAAAATCGCATAAAAATGCTTGATTGCATAAAGATGCTAGATCGCACAGGAGTGCTTGATCACACAAGTCCTTGGTCACACAAGGGTACATGTCCGTACAGTAGTACTTAAAATGCATAAGATGTTTGATAGCATAAAAGATGCTGAATCGCATAAGGATACATGATCGCCTAAAGTTGCATGTTTGCCTAGATTCTACATGGTTGTGTAGCGACCTCACCCCTCTAACCCCTTCTCATTCACGGCTTGTCTGTCTCGTCTAGGGGTTAGCACTGGGGGGAGGGATGAGATACACTACGGCCCATGTCCTCCAATGTGTAGAGGTGAAGGCCAGAACTATCGGGTTTGTGTATGTGTCCCAGAGTCAAATCTCTCCTCGGATTGACTCCCCTTTGCTCCTAGTAACCAGAGTTCCACACACTGAAAAGGTCCAACTCGTATTTATTCTTCTCAATAAATAGTCATGCAGCACAGACAGGTTGAGACCCATATAATACTTCAGTCTTTGTGGGGAGTAGGCCAAGGCACAATTCTTTTAGATAGAGCTGACCACTGTGGTGTCACTAATGGCGAATAGTCACTGCCACTGACTATATTGAACAGAACATGGATTACCTTTGCTAACGTAGCCCCTATCAGGGGAAGGACATCCGTCCAAGACAGTTACCGGAGGCCTCTCCGTCACCAGCAATGCTGCGCTGGACTCTCCGGAGAAGTTCCGCTCACCGGCCTCCTCGTCTCAGACACGGGCACCCAAGAAGTTAGGGCCCCCTCGGATTCCTCCACCCTCGCGGAACTCAGTCGAAGGTACTGAGCTCCAGGCCAACGCCATAGTACCTCACCCCAGGCTAAAGGTGCCTGAGATGGACTCCATCTCCCGCTCCGGCCAGGTCAAGGGCACTCCGGAACGCCAGCACCCAGGCTGAAGCTGCCTGGGCGCGGCTGCGTCCTCAAACTCTGAACCCCGGGGTCAGGGCGTCCGCCCCTTTTATCTCCTCTCCCTTTGCATCACAGCAGGTTCCCCGCCACGCTGTACCAGCGCCAGGAAAGGACAAAAAGGGAAGCAGTCTTGCGGTGAGTGTTCAGCTCCGGCCCAGGGCGACAGCGCCACCTGCAGGCCGCAGGGAACCTCACACCACCAGAGTCCTCCAAGAACCACAAAAGGGTCTCAGATTCCCTAACAATCAATGAATCTGGGTTACACTACCACGCAGATGCCTCCCCTAAATTCAAATATCCGCTACAGTTGCATAATGAGGCATGATAATTTAAGTTTCCTTAATTATACAGGATTCCTTGTGTTCACATAGGAATACGTGTCTGCTAGAGTACATGTGGCATAACACGTTCTCAAATGCATGCTTGCTGCAAGATGGCCGTTCCATAGCACACGTGCTATATGTATGCGTGGTATACAGCGCACACTTTTTTATGTTGGGCCTAAAACATATTTGTATGAATTCATGCCTCAATGAACGCTCGCTTCCATAGAGGCATATGGCTTAACATTTGCCACATACACATATGGGGAGCCATTTGCATATGTGTTTATTTACATGGGACTGCAGAGGTTGTCTGCGTTTCGCAGGAGAGCAGCACCTCTTCCAGTTGGTGGTCTTTCCCTTTTGGGTTAGCCACCGTGGCCGGGTTTACAGGGTGCTAGGGCCTGCCTCTAGCAGGTCTAAGGGCCCAGGGTATAGCAGTAATGGCATACCGAGGCAATCTGCTGCTGATGGATCAGTCAGTAGCATGGCTGGACCTAAGTGTGTCCAGCATGGTCAAGTATCTGGAACTCCTCGGTTAGGATCCCAGTCTAAAAGTACATTCTTGCATTTGGTAAGAAGCTTGGAATGTTTGGGACACAGCCCAAAAAGGAGAGTTTTTTTGTCTGACAAAGGCAGCGCTATAAGAAAGCTGGTCTATGTGGTCAAGGCAAGGAAGAGTTCCTTACGTTTACCTTTTGCTTAAGGTGCTAGGGAAGATGGTGGCTTCTTTCAAAGCGGTTCCCTATGCTCAGTTTCTTTCAAAACTGCTATAAACATTATTCTGGCAGCCTGGAACAAGTAGATCCTAACCTAGCATTATCCAAAGGGTCTGGTCCCAGGGATACGCTGGAGTCTTAGTTGGTGGTTCTTAACCAAAAGATTGGCAGAAAGGAAGATCCTTCATGCCAGTTACCTGGGAGATGGCGGCTATGAAGGCTGGCCTCTAGGGATGGAGGCCAGGCCTGGAAGAGACCAGTGCCCAGGGGAAGTGGTCAAGATCTAAGTGAGCCTTATCCGTCAACATTCTAGAGCTACGGATGGTAGAGTACAATCCGACAATGCCACACCAGTGATTTACTTTGTATACCAAGAAGGCACTAGAAGTCACGCAGCCAGAGGGAAGTGAACCATGTTCTGGCTTAGGCAAGGCACAAGCTCCTCTGCCCATCGACAATCTTCATTACATGAAATGGAGAATTGGCAGGCGGTTCTCTGGAGCCGTCGACAATTGTTCTCGGGAGAATGACCTCTACACCCCGACTTTTTTCTGGCCAAATGTCAGAGAAAGGGTATCCCGGACATAAAATTTATTGGCATCCAGGTTCAACAAAAAGTTGGACAGCTTTGTGTCAAGAACAAAGAATCCACTCGCATGTGGGACAGATGCGTTGGTGATCTCATGTGACTAGTTGTCACTGGTTTATGCATTCTCTCCCCCCAGTGCCGCGACTATCGTGGCTTCTATGCAACATCTGAGGGGAACGGAAGCCGGCCTAATGGCTCCGGCATGACCCAGACAACCTTACTGGGCAGGAATCGTAAGGGTGGTAGTCGAGGACCCAGGGTCCCTTACATCTTGTCCAGACCTACTTCTCAGGAGGTATTCCATCCCATCGTGCAAACATGGGAATTGATGGTCTGGCTGTTATAGCCTGCATTCTTGAGGATCGGGGCTTCAGAATCTGTAGCAAATTGCCTTGATTCATACAGGAGAGCTGGCCTCCAGGACCATGTATCAAAGGATCTGGAAGGCCCATGTTCCTGGTGTGAAACCAAGGGGTGGATCCTTGAAAGTATGTCATAGGTAAAGTTCTTGCCTTCCTACATTAGGAAAGGAGATGGAGCTAGCCTTAAGTTACATCAAAGATCCGATTCGGCCTTGTCAGTATTTTCAAAGGCCACTTGCTTCGCACTCCTTGATCCGGGCCTTTATACGAGGGGTAACGCGTATAAGTCTGCCAGTTAGGTCGCCCTTGTGCTCGGAGGATTGAGTCTAATTTGGTCGGCTTACAAGGTCAGCACCTTGGGCCGATGCACCATATATCCTTCATCCTTCTAACAAAGAAATTGGTGTTCTTGGTTGCGGTAGCCTCCGCAAGAGTTCAGTATTGGCAACTTTTTTTGTATAGAGCCATACTTAATTATTCTTAAGGATAGGGTGATGTTAAATCTTCACCCGGCCTTATTTCCTATAAGGATCTAGTTTTAATTTCAATCAAGATATTCTTGCCTTCCATTTTTCCAGAGCCTTGTTCTGCGGAAGGAAAGGTTATTGCTTTCTCTCAATATAGATGAGAGCAGTTAAAGATCTATCAGAAGGTTTCAAATATAGGAAACTGACGTTTTTGATTGTGCTGCCAGAAGACCCTAGAAATGGGCAGGCAGCGTTCAAATCAGCTATTAAGATGGTTACGTTCTCGTTAGTATGAGAGCAGTCAAGGCCTATCTGAAGCGGCTGCTCAGATACGGAAGACTGATGTTGGGGCACTACCAGGAGGCCCCAGGAAAGGGCAGGCAGCGTCTAAATCAACTGTTTTCAATGTTGATTCATCAGATTATTATTCAGGCTTGTGATTAGAGAGGGTTCCCCTGTTTCTTTTAGAGTGCACCCTAACAGGATAGTTAGCGCTTCATGCGCAGTGCATTACCAAGCCTTTATGACTCAGATTGCAAGGCCGCAACTTGGTCGCCGGTGCATACGTTCATTAATTCTATCAGGTAAATGTAAGACGGCAAGAGGATGCCGCTCTTTGGCGCAGTATGCTGCAGGCAGCAGTATAGGTCCTCACGTCTGATGGTGGTCTGCGTTAGTTGTGTCTCCCTCCCCTCAGTAGGCATTGCTTGGGGATGTCCCACATAGTAATTACTAAGCTCTGTGTCCCGTGATGTACGATAAAGAAAATAGGATTTTTATAACAGCTTACCTGTAAAATCCTTTTCTTGGAGTACATCACGGGACACAGAAATCCCGCCCCTCTTGTTTGGGGATATTGGGACACTTATTGCTTTGCTACAAAACTGAGGTACTCCCAGTATGGGAGGGGTTATATAGGGAGGGAACTTCCTGTCTAATTGACTACATCAGTGTCCAGCACCTGAAGGTGGAATATAACCCACATAGTAATTACTAAGCTCTGTGTCCCGTGATGTACTCCAAGAAAAGGATTTTACAGGTAAGCTGTTATAAAAATCCAATTTTTTCTGCCCCTGTTTAACAGGGGCATGTAATTGCAATTTTTTATCTAATATTTCACAGCAGGGCCCGTTCCTGCACCCAACAAGAGTATCTGTGAGGGGTTACAGTGTTGTGGCACCACCACCAAAGGCCCAATTTTCTGCCCCTGTTTAGCAGGGGCATGTAATTACCATGCTTGATATAATATTTCACAGCAGGGCCCGTTCCTGCGCCCCCCAAGAGTAACTGTGAGGGCTTACAGTGTTCTGGTACCACCAACACCTAAGGCCTAATTTTCTGCAGAGTATATAGGACAGGCCGTATAGCTGTTCAGAGTATATAGGGCCTGGGGGACCCCCACGCTTTTTTATTAATTTTTGTTACATTTGGGTGCGGGGTTCCCCTTAATATCCATACCAGACCCAAAGGGCCTGGTAATGGACTGGGGGGGGGGGAGAACCCATGACGTTTTTTCTAATGATTTTCATCTATATTGCCGGGACCCAACAATACATTACAGCCGCTAGCGGTTTTAAATGACTTTTTTTCCTTTAGAAATGTAATTTTGCTATGATATAGTTCTAAACACAGGAAAACTGTGCCACTTTACAGGCATACTATAGACACCCCCAGGCACGATATTTAAAGGAATATTTCATTTTTATTGTTTCAATTTAAGCATTATTAAAATCATTGCTCCCGGAAAAACAGCAGGTTTTAAAACTTTTTTTTTGGATTGATTCATGTCCCCTGGGGCAGAACCCAGGTCCCCAAACACTTTTTATGGCAATAACTTGCATATTAGCCTTTAAAATTAACACATTTGATTTTTCACGTTCGTGTCCCATAGACTTCAAACAAACTGGGGGGTGTTCGGCTCATCCCTAGTGGAAACCTTGCAAGAAGATCTGAACAAATTAATAGGGTGGGCAACTACATGGCAAATGAGGTTCAATGTAGAAAAATTAGGGGTGCGGAAATTAACGATTAATTGCTCGATTAATCGTTAATTTCTTTTATCGATCAAATTTTTTTTGATCGATGACGATCCGCGGAGTGAGCTCCGCGGTATCGTCCATAGGAAAGGCCGCGGCTTCGGCCTAGCTCCGGAGCGCGGTGGCCATCTTGGTCCACCCTGCGGCAGCCTAGTAGCGGCGCGCTGACGTCATCATCAGCCGCCTGCTTGTGCCATCTACTCTGCGGACGGTTCTGCCTGGATCTTAAGGTATAGGGGGAGATGTGGACATTACGGGGGGAGATGTGGACAATGACATTACAGTGGGAGCACATGTGGGCATTACAGAATGGGGGCACATGTGGACATTACAGAATGGGGCACATGTGGGCATTACAGTATGGGGACACGTGGGCATTACAGTATGGGGACACATGTGGGCATTACAGTATGGGGGGGAGATGTGAACATTATGGGGGAAATGTGGACATTACGGGGGAGATGTGGACATTATGGTATGGGGGCACATGTGGGCATTACGGTATGGGGGGGAAAAGTGGACACTACGGGGGAGATGTGGACACTACGGGGGAGATGTGGACACTACGGAGGAGATGTGGACATTATGGGGGAGATGTGGACATTACGGTATGGGGGCACATGTGGACATTACGGTATGGGGGCACATGTGGACATTACGGTATGGGGGCACATGTGGACATTACAGTATGGGGACACATGTGGACATTACAGTATGGGGACACATGTGGGCATTACAGTATGGGGGGGAAAGTGGACATTATGGGGGCACATGTGGACATTACGGGGGAGATGTGGACATTATGGTATGGGGGCACATGTGGGCATTACGGTATGGGGGGGAGATGTGGACATTACGGGGGAGATGTGGACATTACAGAATGGGAGCACATGTGGACATTACAGTATGGGGGGAGATGTGGACAACTAACAAACTAACTATCTACGTTTTTCTTAAAGTTTAATAAAAAAAAATTCTTGTAAAAACTGTATGTGCGTTATAATTAATAGAAATTAGTCGATTAATCGATTAAAAAAAAAATCGATTAATCGAACACGAAAATTTTAATCAGTAACAGCCCTAAGAAAAATGAAAAAAAAAATGCATTTGGGTGGCAAAAATATGAATGCAATCTACTCACTAGGGGGTGAACCTCTGGGGGAATCTAGGATGGAAAAGTACCTAGGGGTCCCTAGTAGATGATAGGCTCAAAAAGCTGCTGCTAACAAAGCAAAAAATATTGACATGCATTAAAAAGGGGATTAAAGGGGTTGTAAAGGTTAATTTGTTTGTTTTTTTACCTTAATGCATCCTATGCAATACGGTGAAAAAACACCTGGCAATGATGGCCCCCCAGTCCCCCCGTTTACCTGAGCCCGTTCACTTGCTGTGCGCATTCCCCCGGTGTCCTCTTCTCCATGGAATCTGGCCGTTGATTGGATAGATAGGATAGTTTGATAGCAGCACAGCCATTGGCTTGCGCTGCTGTCAATGACATCCAATGATGCGGCCGCCGGGGGGCGGGACCAAGTCGTACACTCAGCGTGTATGACAGAGCGCGCCCGCAAGCTAGCCCCCTCAGGATAGAGCTTCACAGATGGTGGTTAGCTATTGCGGGGAGGAGCCGAGACAGCCGCCGAGGGACCCAAGAACAGAAGGATCGGGGCCACTCTGTGCAAAACGAACTGTTTGGGTTTGTTTTTTTTTGTTGAAAAAATAACATACAACCCCTTTAACTCCAGGGATGAAGAGATAATTCTCCCACTCTACAAGACTTTGGTCCGGCCTCACCTGGAGTATGCTGTCCAGTTCTGGGCACCAGTCCTCGGGAAGGATGTCCTGGAAATGGAGCAAAGAAGGGCAACAAAGCTAATAAAGGGTCTGGAGGATATTAATTATAAAAGAAAGGTTGCGAGCACTGGAATTATTCTCTCTGGAGAAGAGCTGCTTGAGAGGGGATATGATTTCAAGTTACAAATACCATAATGGTGACTCCACAATAGGGATAAAACTTTTTCACGGAAGAGAGTTTAATAAGACGTGGCCATTTACTAAAATTAGAAGAAAAGAGGTTTAACCTTAAACTGCGTATAGGGTTCTTTATTGTAAGAGAGGCAAGGGTGTGGAATTCCCTCAAGGTGTTGGTCACGGTGGTTGAAGTGCTATGCTAAAGAAGAGCCTCGTTGAAGAAAACCTTGGCAGGATCAAGAGGCTATGCAGTCGGATCCATTCCAAATGCCAAAATAAGAATGACCAAAATGGATGGTATGAGTAAGCACTACAATAGTGTGAAACGCGTTAGCCAGATGTGATCAGTTTGCTGTGTCGTGCAGTGTGTTTTGTTTCCTGAACCTTTTTGGAATAAAGGCTTTTTAATCGGAGTGCTGCTTCCAGAAGTCACTTTCTTCTCTTTTTGATCAAAATGGATGGTACCCGAGCCTCAAGGAAGAAAAAGCGAGGTCTCTTGCCTGTAATGCTCCTCTTTTGAGGGCTGGACCCTGGGATCCAGGTCCTTGGTCACATACCTAAACCAAAGGTTGTCCTGGCAGGGTGCTATACAGGTCCAAGGGTTTGGACCCCAGTATGCAAGGGGGACCCAGTCCTTGATGGTCCGTCATGACATGGCCCGCCGTGATGGGTGAAGATTGGGTCTGGCTGTGTTTTCCAGCAGTAACCTGTGGCGGGTATGGTAAGTTAAAAGAAGATCCTAAAGGAACTCCCACGGTTCACTTGGTGGAACTTCTGAGTAGTGATGCCTTGCCTGTGTTTTACCACTAAAGGATGCAATTGTAACATACCTGGTGTTACAATTGCCCCCTGGTGTTACAATTTCCCCCTGCAGTGTTTTTTCAAATCTCTTCACGGTGCCAAAACCAGATGTCAGACCCATTCTAGATCTCAAAGATCTAAATCCGTTCCTAACCGTGCGCTCTTTTCGCATGGAGTCAATCCGGTCAGTTGTATCCACCCTGCAGGGAGGAGAATTTCTAGCATCAATAGACATCAAAGATGCATATCTGCATGGGCCAATTTTCCCCACTCACCAGAAGATTTGTGGTAGAACAGCGCCACTTTCAGTTCGTGGCCTTGCCCTTTGGGTTAGCCACTGCGCCCCGGGTGTTTTCAAAAGTTCTGGCCCCAGTATTAGCAAGACTAAGGGTCCAGGGTATAGCAGTAATGGCATACCTAGATGACCTGCTGCTTATAGATCAGTCGGTTGCATGGCTAGACCAGAGTGTGTCCAACATGGTCAAGTACTTGGATCACCTTGGTTGGATTCTCAACCGAGAGAAGTCAGCCTCACGGCCAGTAAGAAGGCTGGAGTACTTGGGTCTGGTTATAGACACAGCCCAAGAAAAAGTATTTTTGCCTCAGATGAAAGTCAGGGCTATAAGGTATCTGGTCCATGTGGTCAAGGCAAAGCAGGATCCTTCCATTCGCCTTTGCATGAGGTTGTTGGGGGAAGATGGTGGATTCGTTCGAAGCAGTTACCTATGCCCAGTTTCATTCAAGACTGTTGCAAAACACTATTCTGTCTGCTTGGAACAAGAAGTTCCAAGCCTTGGATTACCCAATGTATCTGGCCCCGAGGGTGCGCCAGAGTCTGTTGGTGGTTGATAGCCAAAAATTTGCAGAAGGGGAAATCCTTCATGCCAGTAACCTGGAAGGTAGTAACAACGGAAAAAATGAAAAAGTTCCCCACTGGGTTTTTTAGCAGCAAAAAGAATAAATGTTGTTTTGTAAAAAAACAAGTTCTTTTATTACAAAAGCTTATACATTTTCTTATACAAAAAGTTAAAATATGAGCTCTGGTTTTTGTACATACAGTGAGATAACTGGAGTTGATGGAAACAATATACATCAAAAAGTGGTACATTTGTGATACATATTTATACCATAAGATCTATAAAAATACCCCAATGCATTTCGACCCCTATAATTATGGTCTTCTTCAGGGAGTTTATTTTCTAAAAATACATCAAAAATAAATTTTCAACATATTAGTTACATCATTTCCTATCATAATGACATATTCTATATTTTTAATGAAAAGTATACGTAGCTTTATATTCCAATGGTTTATTTACCCTTCAACAAAGAGGAACCTCTCATCACCAGAGACTTGTAAAACAATTATTTATATTCAGATGATCCAGGACCTTCATGTGTCTCCTCCGCTCATCCACAGGGCCAGATCCCAGGCTGCAGGGCTTGCAGGTGGTCACATATTAAAGATCCCTGAGTGGGGGCGGGTGTGAGTGGGAGTACCTGCAATTTGTAATTAATAAATACTTTTTTTTTTTTAATTATTTCTTTACAGGAAAAAAAAGAGGAAACATAGTACAACATCTCATAGTACAATCACATCTTATACATGCCATAAACACTGTAGTATCCTGTGAGTCTACTATTTCCCTGCTCACTTATACCTCTAAGACAGGCCTAGCTGTTTCCTCATATTTCTATTTTGTTGTTTCTCCATACGATTTCAATTCTGCTATTTTTAATCCTATTATACATGCAAATACAGACCCTTCCCCACAAAACAAAACACAACAAAGGGGGGGGGGGGAGAATAAAATAAATTAAAACCAAACTGTTATGGATGACATGTTTCTTTAAATGCAACTCTATGGTGCATCTCTGTTGTACTTCTTCCTGTGTTGTGTTTCCTGTTAACTGCTGGTTCTTTCAGTAAACATGGCTTATGTACAGTAATGGTTTGTGCTGTCTCTCTACATATATCACGACAAACATGGTGTCAGAAGATTTGGATCCATGCTCTTTCTACACATTTGATGCTGAGAGCCTGCCAGCCTTCATGTGAGTGTTCTTGGAACTGATTGTGCCTCCTGACAATTGCAGTCCTGTCCTGGATGCTGAGTGTTTGCAGCAAGGAAAACAGCATCATGGCAGCTAACAGCATTCCACTGCCTGAGGCAATGAGGGTGAGTGGAGATGTTGGCAGTAACTGGGACAATTTCAGGGCTGAGTTTCAGGACTATTCCCTAGCCACAGGGTTAAATGAGAAGTCTGCAGCAGTGCAAGCAGCCACGCTGAGAAGGATAATGGGCAGTGAATGCCTCCATGTTTACAAGCATAATCTGAACCTCACAGAGGAGCAAAAGAGTGACACCAAAACCATTCTGGATGCATTAGAACAGGGGTCTCAAACTGGCGGCCCTCCAGCTGTTGCTAAACTACAAGTTCCATGAGGCATTGCAAGGCTGACCAGTTACAAGCATGACTCCCACAGGCAGAGGCATGATGGGACTTGTAGTTTCGCAACAGCTGGAGGGCCGCCAGTTTGAGACCTCTGCATTAGAAGCTTTCTTCAGACCTTCTAAAAGTGTCATCTATGAAAGATATATATTTGGCTGCTGTAAGCAAGAAGACTGTGAATCAATAGACAGGTTTGTCACACGGCTAAGAGCAAAAGCTGCAAGCTGTGAGTATGGCTCTCTGAGAGATGAACTTATTCGTGATAAAATAGTTTTGGGTATCACCAATGAAAGCACACGCCGCCACCTATTGAGGAAACATGATTTAGATCTACAAACAGCAATTGAGATATGTCGCACTGATGAACTTACTGACAAACATATGAAAGCTATGGAGCAGGATAAACTGATTGACAATATCAATGCAGCCTCTAAACAACAGCAAAACTTCAAAAACCACCAGCATAAGTTTCAGCACAAGGGTCACCTACACAACTCACCTGGGATGAAGCCTGCATCATGCAAGTATTGCGGCAATGTGCATGTACGAGAGAAAGAAAAGTGTCCTGCATATGGGAAAATCTGTACTGCATGTGGTAAACCAAATCACTTTGCAAGAGTGTGTCTCTCCAGTAAAATGGAAGCAAGGAAGCTGCACACAATTGAGCAAATGTCAGATCCGGAGGACGCACACCTGCTTAGCACTGATATGGTTTACTCCTCAGAATGCATTGGTGCTGTAAACACAAAGGGCAAAAAATGGTTTGTAAACCTCAGATTAAACAATATAATCCAACCCTGCCAGCTGGACTCGGGTGCAACGTGTGATGTCATGAGTATAAAGGACAAAATGAAACTGGCACCCAGAGCACCCCTTCAGCCTAGTAGCACCAAACTAAAGTTGTATTCAGGGGAACTAATGGAATCATTGGGGCTATTCCAAACAGAATGCAGCATACGTGATTGTATACACAAACTGAACTTTGAGATTGTTGATGCCGATCAGAAACCGCTATTATCAGGTTCAACATGTGAGCGCCTTGGACTGATGCTGTTCACCATTCCTGCTGAGCTACATAATGTTGATAATCAGCCTGCAAAATCTCTGACTAGGCCACTGACAAAACAGCAAATTCTTCACACCTACAGTGATGTGTTTGAGGGCCCGATAGTCTCTGTTCCAGGAGAGGTTCGTTTTGAACTTGATCCTACCATTCAACCTGTACAATGTGCCCCACGCAATGTGCCTATCGCCATTAAGCCACTGGTTAAAGCTCAACTAGATAAATATGAAGCTGAAGGACATCTAACTTCAGTAACAGAGCCTACAGATTGGATCAGTAACATGGTTGTTATCAGAAAGCCTGAGAAGATCAGAATATGCATTGATCCCAAGTTTCTGAATATGGCCCTGAAACGGTCACACTACTTAATGCCAACACTCGATGATATTTTGCACAAACTACCTAAAGAACGTGTCTTCACACTTGTGGATGCTAGAGATGCCTTTTTACAGTGCAAACCAGATGAAAAAGATGCAGTACCTGGAATTGTAAGGGAATACTGGTCCTTTAGAGATGAGATCAGCATACAAAATGGTATCTTGTACAAAGGTCCAAGGGTCATCGTGCCAAAGTCACTGAGAGCAGAGATGTTATTACGCATACACTCCAGCCATATTGGTGGTGAAGCATGCTACAGGCAAGCTCGTGATACTCTTTACTGGCCCAACATGCATGGTGAAATCAAAGACTTTGTCAGTAATTGTCCCACCTGCAATGAATATGCCCATTTGCAACAGAAAGAAACCATGATGTCACATGAGATACCTACACGTCCGTGGCAGATTATCAGTATGGACTTATTCAACTACGCAGGCAAGGAATACCTGCTTTTAGTCAATCATTATTCAGACTTCTGGGAAATAGACCTTCTTCCCGACTTATCCACTGAAGCTACAATTAAGAGGTGCAAGGCTCAGTTTGCACGTCATGGCCAACCAGATACAGTGATCTCCGACAATGGCCCTCAGTTTGCAAGCCTACAATTCAGAAAATTTGCCACTGAATGGGAGTTTGAGCATGTTACTTCCTCACCACGTCATCCACAGGCTAATGGCAAAGCTGAATCAGCTGTAAAGATTGTTAAAAATTTATGCAAGAAAGCACAAAGTGATGGTAAAGACCCATGGAAGGCCATTTTACATTGGAGAAACACTCCGACTGAAGGCATGGATAGTAGCCCGGCACAAAGACTGATGTCAAGGAGATTAAAGACCTCCTTACCAGTATCAAATAGGCTGCTTGAACCCTCTGTTATACAAGGTGTTCCAGAAAAGATAAGGATTAAGAGACAAGTGTCAAAGGCACGATATGACACATCAGCCAGAGATTTGCCAGAATTAAATATTGGAGAACTAATCCGTATAAAACCATTACCTGAAGATCGAACAGGCCGTTGGAGAATAGGTACTTGTCTGCAAAATGTTGCACCACGCTCCTATCTTGTGGATGTTGAAGGAACTCTCTATCGCCGCAATCGAGTGGATTTGAGAGTGGCAGAGCAGACTGATTCTCAGTATCCAGTTGATAGATCAGACTCACCCATTGACAGTGAGGCATGTACAGAGGGAATGCCTCATACCAACGGCAATGACAGTTCTGGGCAACCAAGTATACCCGACAGCTGTCAAGCGCAGAGCATGCCAGTACGTGATGAGAGGAGCCCAATAACTTCAGAAAGGGCTAAAGGAATCCTTGTACAAGGGCCAGTCTTCACCCGTAGTGGTAGATGTTCAAAACCACCTATGAGACTTAACCTGTAGAATGTGTTATTGCTTTGTCTCTTTTAAATTTCACAATGTTCATTTATTAACACTAAAAGGGGGAGATGTTATGGATGACATGTTTCTTTAAATGCAACTCTATGGTGCATCTCTATTGTACTTCTTCCTGTGTTGTGTTTCCTGTTTCCTGCTGGTTCTTTCAGTAAACATGGCTTATGTACAGTAATGGTTTGTGCTGTCTCTCTACATATATCACGACAAACACAAACATTCCTCCCGAGCCCTAGTGAAGGTGAGGACCCCCTGTCCAAGCTCCCCTGTTTACTACCAAAGGGGTTCTCACTCCCCTTCCCCTCTTTCGACTGTATGAATCCCTCCCAAGGGGACCAAATTTCAGTAATTTGTTTTTTTCTATCCAATGTCGTGGGCAGGAGGTTTTCCATTAATCCCACTCTTCTAACACATGGAGATCGAAGGTGGTCGTGAATCCTTCCAGCACATGGAGGTGCAGCTTTTCGCTGCATTCACCAAGTGACATACTACTGAGTTCTTATATTTAAGTGGGACTTGTGAGCACTGTAATAAGAAAAAGGCCGGGTCATCCGGAATCTGGTATTCAGTAAGTTTTTGGGTAATCCTCTGTACTTCCTGCCAGTACTGTCTAATTATTGGGCATGACCAAAAAATGTTGAGTAGAGTCCCTTGTTCCCCACAGCCTCTCCAACAGCGATCTGAGGCGTCTGGAATTTTTTTATTAAGAAATGAGGGGGTGTAATACCAACGTGTTAATAGCTTATAGTTAGATTCCTGTATTTTCGTGCACCTAGATGATTTTAGTGACAGGTGTATAATATTTATGCATTGGGCTGGTGTGAAAGTTTGGTCAAGGTCTCTCTCCCACTTGTTCAAGCTAGGTATTATAAAGTCCTCTGTCGGTGTCGTTAGCAGTGCGTACATCTTAGAGATAATTTGGGGAAGGGGCTCCCCTTCCTCACAGTATGCCTCAAATTTTGTACGCGGCCGTCTATAGTCCTCCGTGGGTCCCAGTGTTTCCAGAAAGTGACATACCTGTCATGCCTGCCAAAAGGGTATTTCATACTGTCCTCCCTGTTGTGTCATTAAGTCTATAGTTGGCCAATTATCGCCAGTCAGAAAGTCTGTGGCTTGAAAACAGCCTTTCTCCCTTAGATTCCCAAACACTCGTGGCTCTAAGCCGGGGGGGGGGGGGGGGGGAGTCCGGGTTTCCCAATATGGGGAGAAAAGGTGATTGTTTAGTTGAGAATCTGGGATTCTGGCTGATCTTAAAGCCTATTCGTAGTGTGGGGTGTATTTTTAGCGAAGATGGTAAGGATGTGTAACTTGTTCTATGGTCGTCCAAAGTTTGTATTCTCCATGTCTGCACCAGTCAATTATTCTGCCAAGCTGGGCTGCTTGGTAATATCTGTATGGACCTGGTGTCTTTTTTGGCAGTGTCAGCAGTACTCTGCTGAGCTTTGGACGCTTGCTCGCCCAGATAAATTTAGTAAACATGGCACAAATTTGACTGAAGTAAGCCATGGGAATAGCAATAGGTAGTGCCTGAAAGAGGTACAAGAACTTTGGAACTATATTCATCTTTATGATGTTGCATCTACCAAACCATGAGTGCGTACCTCTACTCCACTTATCTAAAAGAGTTCTAACTGCTTTAAGTAGCAGTGGGAAATTCAGTCCATAAGTGTCCGTTATATTCGGTGGAACATATGTGCCCAATACTTTAGTGCCGATGTCGTCCACTTAAACTTAAAGTTAAGCTGTAGGGTGCTACGCACGGGGTCCGGCAGAGCCACCCCCATCGCCTCCGACTTGCTATAATTTATTTTTTAATTTGACAGAGCTCCATACTGTTTAAACTCTTTCATAAGATTTAGTAGTGACACGTGTGGGCTGGAGAGTGAGAAAAGTAAGTCGTCCACACAGGCGGACACTTTATAATTCTGTCCTCCCAATCCGAGCCCCACAATGTCGGGGTTCTGTCGGATTTTGTTCAGGAGGGGCTATAACGTGAGAGCAAATAATAAGGGCGAAAGGGGGCAACCCTGTCGGGTCCCATCTGTAATTGAAAACGTTTTTGAATACACCCCATTTGCCTTGACTAGGGCCTGTTGTGAAGAGTACACCCCGGCCACCCAGCGTAGCATTTGGTCTCCCAGGCCAATATATCTTAGGACTCCCATCATGAATGTCCAATTGACCCTATCAAATGCTTTTTCCGCGTCTGTGCTAAAAAAAAAAACGCTAAATGTCTTTGATTTGCATATTGGACCAGGTTAATTACCTTACTAGTCCCTAGCTTCGCATGTAGGGATAAATCCCACTTGGTCCAGGTGGACCAGGTGGGAAAGCTGGGGTTGTAATCGGGCGGCCTATATTTATAATCTACCCCTTACCAATTCACATGGGGGGGCCGGGATCTGGGGGTCCCCTTTGTTAAAGGGGTCTTCCAGATTCCGATAAGCCCCCGTCCGCAGACCCCCACAACCACCGGGCAAGGGTTGTGGGGATGAGGCCCTTGTCCCCATCAACATGGGGACATGGTGCTTTGAGGGGTTACAGACCCCCAAAGCATCCTCCTCCATGTTGAGGGCATGTGGCTTGTTACGGTTCAGGAGGGGGGGGGCTCTCTCTCGTCCCCCTCTTTTCCTGTGGCCTGCCAGGTTGCGTGCTCAGATAAAGGGTCTGGTATGGATTTTTGAGGGGAACTCCACGACATTTTTTTTTTTAATTTGGCGTGGAGTTGCCCTTAACCACTTAACGACCGCTCACTGTATATATACGTCGGCAGAATGGCACCGACAGGCACAATCACGTAGAGTGTACGTGATTGCCTTTGTACAGTTGGGGGGTCCAATCGGACCGCCTTCTATACAGTGAGCGGTGGCTAAGTGTCCGGGAGCGTTCCGGGATGAGGGGGCAGCCATTCGTTTCTGGCCACCCCCTCGCGATCGCTCCCGGCGAATGGAAATGCCCCCTCTGTCTGTGTCAGACAGAGGGAGCAGGAGGAAGTGATGTCATCTCTGGTGCGGCGCTCACATATACCGAGCGCCGTACAAGAGAAGATATCAGGTCAGTGCACACAACACTACACTGACACCAGGACACATAGGGACATAAATCGCCCCCCAGGCCCCCCCAGACACCCCAGATCACCCCCCAGATCACCCCCCAGCCCCCAGTCACAGTGTCACTGATTGCAGTGACCATTTATTTAGTGATCACTGCAATCAGTGACATTTGTGACTGTAAAAGTGTCACCAAAGTTTAGTCTTAGGTCCAGTGTAGCCCCCTAACCCCCCCTAATAAAGGTTTAACCCCCTGATCACCCCCAGATAACCCTTTCACCGCCTATCACCACTGTCGCTTAGCGATCATTTTTCTGATCGCTGTCTTAGCGTCAGTGATGCCGATCGGCAGCCAGTAATTTTCTTTAGGTTCGCCGCAGGTTTTTATAGCGTCAGGTACCCCAATATATTATCTAATAAAGGTTTAACCCCCTTGATCGCCCCCCAGGTAACCCTTTCACCCCCTATCACCACTATCACTAAGCGATCGTTTTTCTAAACGCTGTCTTAGTGTCTGTGATGCAGATCGGTAGCCGGTAATTTTTTTTAGGTTCGCCGCAGGTTTTTATAGCGTCAGGTACCCCAATATATTATCTAATAAAGGTTTAACCCCCTTGATCGCCCCCCAGGTAACCCTTTCACCCCCTATCACCACTGTCGCTAAGCAATTGTTTTTCTAAACGCTGTCTTAGTGTCGGTGATGCAGATCGTAGCCAGTAATTTTTTTTAGGTTCGCCGCATGTTTTTATAGCGTCAGGTACCCCAATATATTATCTAATAAAGGTTTAACCCCCTTGATCGCCCCCCAGGTAACCCTTTCACCCCCTATCACCACTGTCGCTAAGCAATTGTTTTTCTAAACGCTGTCTTAGTGTCGGTGATGCAGATCGGTAGCCAGTATTTTTTTTTAGGTTCGCCGCATGTTTTTATAGCGTCAGGTACCCCAATATATTATCTAATAAAGGTTTAACCCCCTTGATCGCCCCCCCAGGTAACCCTTTCACCCCCATCACCACTGTCGCTAAGCAATTGTTTTTCTAAACGCTGTCTTAGTGTCGGTGATGCAGATCGGTAGCTGGTAATTTTTTTTAGGTTCGCCGCAGGTTTTTATAGCGTCAGGTACCCCAATATATTATCTAATAAAGGTTTTAACCCCCTGATTGCCCCTAGTTAACCCTTTCACCAGTGATCACCATATAAGTGTTACGGGTGACGCTGGTTAGTTAGTTTGCTTTTTATAGTGTCAGGGCACCCGCCGTGTATATAACCCAATAAAGGTTTAACCCCCTGATCGCCCGGCGGGTGATATCAATTAGGTTTTAGCGTCAGAGAGGGTCTGAGTCACACCCCAGGCAGCGTCAGGTTAGTGCCAGTAACGCTAACACCCACGCGTGAAGCATACACCCCCCTTAGTGGTATAGTATCTGAACAGATCAATATCTGATCTGATCAGATCTATACTAGCGTCCCCAGCAGTTTAGGGTTCCCAAAAACGCAGTGTTAGCGGGATCAGCCCAGATACCTGCTGGCACCTGCGTTTTGCCCCTCCGTCCAGCCCAGGCCACCCAAGTGCAGTATCGATCGATCACTGTCACTTACAAAACAAAAACACACATAACTGCAGCGTTCGCAGAGACAGGCCTGATCCCTGCGACTCCAGTGCTGTAGGAGGTGATTTCACCACCACAGTTAAAAAAAAAAAGCAAATATGCCGAAGCATTGGGGCAGCAGGGGCGGAGGAGCGATTTTGCTCCTAATGCCGCGTACATACGGTCGAAATTCCGACGGAGGCTTGCCCGTGGAAAAGTCCGACCATGTGTGTGCGGCATAACTTTTTTGCGGGAGGATGCCCCCATGCTTCGGCATATATAAATGGTGCGTGTATGCCCATCATTGGAAGTGGGTGGATGAAGGGCGGTATTCTAATGGTGGGCATACCCACCGATCAATCTCTTTTTTCGTTCAGCCAACTGGCTGCATGAAATTAAAAGATTACAATACATGTCCAACAAGGACCAGCAACGTACTGGTATGTTGCTGGACTTTGAATGTTTATACCAGAATGATGCCTGCGGGTTTAGGTATCATCTTGGTATCATTCTTTTCAGCCTGCGGCCGGCTTTCATGTAAAAGCAATCCTAGCGGCTAATTAGCCTCTGGACTGCTTTTACAAGCAGTGGGAGGGAATGCCCCCCCCGGATATAAAAAGCGCCATTGGGAAATTGGGAAAGCATTTTATCACACCGATCTTGGTGTGGTCAGATGCTTTGAGGGCAGAGGAAAAATCTAGGGTCTAGAAGACCCCAGTTTTTTCAAAAAAAGAGTACCTGTCACTACCTATTGCTATCATAGGGGATATTTACATTCCCTGAGATAACAATAAAAATGATAAAAAAAAAAAATACTTGGAAGGAACAATTTAAAAATAAAATAAAAAAGCAAAATTAATAATAAAAAAAAAAAAAAAAAAAAAAAAAAGCACCCCTGTCCTGCCCTGCTCTTGCCCAATGGCGAACGCAAGCGTCGGTCTGGCGTCATATGTAAACAGCAATTGCACCATGCATGTGAGGTATCACCGCGAAGGTCAGATCGAGGGCAATCATTTTAGCAGTAGACCTCCTCTGTAAATCTACTGGGGTAACCTGTAAAGGCTTTTAAAGGCTTTTAAAAATGTATGTAGTTTGTCGCCAATGCGCGTTTGTGCGAAATTTTAAAGCATGTCGTGTTTGGTATCTATGTACTCGGCCTAAGATCATCTTTTTTATTTCATCAAACATTTGGGCAATATAGTGTGTTTTAGTGCATTAAAATTAAAAAAAGTGTATTTTTTAACCCAAAAAATGCGTTTGAAAAATCGCTGCGCAAATACTGTGTAGAAAAAAAAAATGCAACACCCACCATTTTAATCTGTAGGGCCTTTGCTTTAAAAATATATATATAATGTTTGGGGGTTCAACATAATTTTCTTGCAAAAAAAAAAATGTTTTCATGTAAACAAAAAGTGTCAAAAAGGGCTTTGTCTTCAAGTGGTTAGAAGAGTGGATGTAAGCTTCCTAATGTTGTGTATAAAATGCCAGAACAGTTAAAAAACCCCCCCAAATGACCCCATTTTGGAAAGTAGACACCCCAAGCTATATACTGAGAGGCATGTCGAGTCCATGGAATATTTTATATGTTGACACAAGTTGCGGAAAAACGACAATTTTTTTTTTTTTTTTTTTTTTTGCACAAAGTTGTCACTAAATGATATATTGCTCAAACATGCCATGGGCATATGTGGAATTACACTCCAAAATACATTCTGTTGCTTCTCCTGAGTACGGGGATACCACATGTGTGAGACTTTTTGGGAGCCTAGCCATGTACGGGACCCCAAAAACCAAGCACCGCCTTCAGGCTTTCTAAGGGTGTAAATTTTTGATTTCACTTCTCACTGCCTATCACAGTTTCGGAGGCCATGGAATGCCCAGATAGCACAAAACCCCCCCCAAATGACCCCATTTTGGAAAGTAGACACCCCAAGCTATTTGCTGAGAGGTATTGTGAGTATTTTGCAGATCTTGCTTTTTGTCACAAAGTTTTGAAAATTAAAAAAAAAAAAATATATATATATATATATATATATTTTCTTTCTTCATTTTCAAAAACAAATGAGAGCTGTAAAATACTCGCCATTCCTCTCAGCAAATAGCTTGGGGTGTCTATATTCCAAAATGGGGTCATTTGGGGGGGTTTTGTGCGATTTTGGCATTTTATGGCCTTCGAAACTGTGATAGGTAGGTAGTGAGGAGTGAAATCAAAAATTTGTGCCTAGAAATCCTGAAGGCGGTGCTTGGTTTTCGGGGTCCCGTACGCGGCTAGGCTTCTAAAAAGTCCCACACATGTGGTATCCCCGTACTCGGGAGAAGCAGAAAAATGTATTTTGGGGTGTAATTCCACATATAACCATGGCATGTGTGAGCAATATATCATTTAGTGACAACTTTTTGTAATTTTTTTTTTTTTTGTCATTATTCAATCACTTGGGACAAAAAAAATTATATTCAATGGGCTCAACAGGCCTCTCAGCAATTTCCTTGGGGTGTCTACTTTCTAAAATGGGGTCATTTGGGGGGGTTTTGTGCTATTTTGGCATTTTATGGCCTTCGAAACTGTGATAGGTAGTGAGGAGTGAAATCAAAAATTTGCGCCCTTAGAAATCCTGAAGGCGGTGCTTGGTTTCCGGGGTCCCGTACGCGGCTAGGCTCCCAAAAAGTCCCACACATGTGGTATCCCCGTACTCAGGAGAAGCAGCAAAATGTATTTTGGGGTGAAATTCCACATATAACCATGGCATGTGTGAGCAATATATCATTTAGTGACAACTTTTTGTAATTTTTTTTTTTTTTTTTTAGTCATTATTCAATCACTTGGGACAAAAAAATAAAAAATTCAATGGGCTCAACATGCCTCTCAGCAATTTCCTTGGGGTGTCTACTTTCCAAAATGGGGTCATTTGGGGGGGGTTTTGTACTGCCCTGTCATTTTAGCACCTCAAGAAATGAGATGGGCAGTCATAAATTTAAAGCTGTGTAAATTTCAGAAAATGTACCCTAGTTTGTAAACTCTATAACTTTTGCGCAAACCAATAAATATACGCTTATTGACATTTTTTTTACTAAAAACATGTGGCTGAATACATTTTGGCCTAAATGTATGACTACAATTGAGTTTATTCGATTTTTCTTATAACAAAAAGTAGAAAATATCTTTTTTTTTCAAAATTTTCGGTCTTTTTCCGTTTATATCGCAAAAAATAAAAATCGCAGAGGCAATCAAATACCATTAAAAGAAAGCTCTATTTGTGGGAAGAAAAGGACGCAAATTTCGTTTGGGTACAACATTGCATGTCCGCACAATTTACAGTTAAAGCAGCGCAGTGCAAAATTCTGAATTCACCTCTGGTCCTCTAGCTACCAAATGGTCCGGGGCTTAAGTGGTTAAAATCCATACCAGACCTGAAGGGTCTAGTATGGATATTTTGGGGGAACCCTACGTAATTTTTTTTTTAAATTTGACGCAGGGTTCCCCTTAATATCCATACCAGACCTGAAGGGCCTGGTAATTGAATTTGGGGGGACCCCCACGCATTTTTTTTTTTATCAATGATTTTTCTCTGTATTGCCGGGAGCCGACAATTCATTATAGCCGCGAGTGCTTTTAAATTACTTTTTTTCCTTCAGAAATGACACTTTGTGCAGGGACAGTTCTAAGCACGGGAAACAAGCGCTGCTTTACAGGCATACTCTAGACACCCCCCAGGTACGAAATTTAAAGGAATATTTCACTCTTATTGTTTCACTTTAAGCATTATTAAAATCACTGCTCCCAAAAAAACTGCAATTTTTAAAACTTTTTTTCTCTTCCGTTCATGGACGGACACAGCAGCATCTTGACATATGGGTATTATCCTCCTGTTAGGAGATTGACTAGGCAGAAAAACAGCATGTTAAGTGTTAAAAACACATCACATAGTACAGTATTGCCCCGGGTACATCCCCTCTCCCTGCATCTTGCAGCTCAGTTTTTTTTCTGCCTAGTACAGGAGAAGGACTTGGCTCCCTGTGGGCCCATGTGGCCTGGGGATTTTTTTCTACTTTTTTGATCCTGAGATCTACTATCAACTGCCGACTGGGTGACAGGCTGGATCCTCGATCCTTGTAGTCCCCCCAGTTCGGCCATCGAGCGTGTGCCGGCCTTTTAGCTACGCGCTGGGCCATCCACGACATGCCCCGTTGCTCCAGGGGTGGCCGGTGAGCTATTCGCTCCGGGGCACACATATGACCGGGCTCCATGTCCGTGTCACAGTGTGCTGGGCCGACAGCCATGCCGTAACCGCGCGGACGTTGGGTCTGTCTGGAATGCCTTCAGCTGATCCTCGCAGGATGGGGAAGTAGCAGTTCCCCTGCTCCGACAGGCTGGTATGGCTGGGCATTCCTGGGGAGGTCGATAGAGGGTTTCACCCTTCCTTTCGTCTCCCCCTTCCTCCCCAGGCTCTGGGAAGCTAGGATGCCTGCGATTCGGGGGTTCACCTGGGGAGGCTCCATCCTAGGGCTGGGGGCTGCGCGGTGGGTCCGCTCTGCAGGGGGTGCTGTCTGGATGCTGTGTGTGTGGGGGACCGCCTTAGGGGGTCCCGGGTGTTCGCTGCCATTATGCGCTGTTAGTTTTTGTTTTTCACGCGGATGCCGTTTTGGCGGCGCCCGGTAGAAGGGGCTCCTGCTTTCAAGGACCCCGCAGGGGGGCTGAGGCAGTGGCCCGCTCTCTGTTCACGGTAGTGAGGTCAGCGGTGCGACCGGTCGTGGCCGGGGCTCTGGTGTCTCAGACACTTACTGAATGAGCAAAACTGTTGCTCCAGGGGTTAGAGGAGCATCAGGCTCCCCCGGCCTGTGTGGCACTGGCCGAACAGTTGGTACAGGGCCTTAAATTTGTTTGCGAGTCAGCCCTGGATACGTTGCCTTTGCTCTCCAGAGCCTCGGTCTATGTGGTGGTGTTACGCCACCTGGTCTGGCTGAAGTGTTGGTCCGTGGACTAGTCTTCTAAGAAGGCCTTGGTGGACTTACCCTTTAAGGGTGAAAGACTTTTTGGGGCCTCTTTGGATGACATAAAAGATGCCACGGGAGGTAAGAGCACTCTGCTTTCACAATCCAGTAATGCTAAGGAGCCTCACCGGAGGCAAGGGCCCTCATTTATCGCCCTCAAGCGTTTTTTTGACCGCCTGGTGCTGCAGGTAAGCGCTCCCAAGCCGCTAAGGCGCCTGCTGAAGGGCAAAAGCGTCCCTGGTTCCACAAGCCCAACAAGCCTGCGTCCGCATGAAGGTCTGCCCCCGCCCGACGCTCGGGTGGGGGTCAGTCATCGCGAATTCGCGGCTCGGTGGACGTCTCTGCTCTCTGACTGGTGGGTTTGCGAAGTAGTTTTCTTGGGGAACAAAATAGAGTTTCTCTCTTGCCCGCCGCACAGATTTTTTCCATCCAACCTCCAGCTTCCTCCGAGTCATCGGGAGGCCCTGTTTGGGGCAGTTCAGGATTTGCTGGTGCGGGGGGTGATCGTACCTGTCCCATTGCAGAAACGTTTTCAGGGGTTTTACTCCAATCTATCTGTGGTCCCCAAGAAGGAAGGGGTCCATCCAATCCTGGATCTCAAGGCCCTCAATTGCTTTGTGAAAGTGCAAAGATTCAGGATGGAATCAGTCCGCTCTGTTGTCGCTGCTCTCTATCCGGGGGATTTTCTGGCGTCCTTGGACATGAAGGACGCATACTTGCATATCCCCATATGCGGCAGGCATCAGAGATTTCTGCGCTTTGCGGTCGGGGAAGACCACTATCAATTTGTGGCTCTCCCCTTCGGCCTGGCTTCGGCGCCAAGGGTATTCACCAAGGTGCTTGCCCCAATTCTGGCCTTGCTGAGGCAGCGTGGAATCGCTATTGTAGGCTACCTGGATGACCTTCTTCTGAGAGCCTCTTCAAGCTCAGAATTAGAGGAAGATGTGTCTATCACCTGCCAGACCCTCCGAGAATTCGGTTGGGTGCTAAACATTCAGAAGTTGGTGTTGGTGCCGTCTCAACGTCTGGAATACCTGGGGCTGGTCCTGGACTCCTCAGAGGCGAGAGTTTTTCTTCCCATGAAGAAGATGAAAACTCTGCGGGCTGCGGTGCAGCGGTTGACATCTCAAAAATGGTCTTCGTTACGCTTTTGCATGCGAGTCCTGGGTCTCATGGTAGCCTCCTTCGAGGCAGTGCCGTATGCTCAATTCCACACTTGAGTGTTAGAGAGAAAGTCTGTTGCATTGGGACAAATGCCCATCGTCGCTGGATTGTCAAATCCGGGTGAGCCCACCTGGTCAGGACCTCCCTGGTGTGTTGGCTGACGTCTCTGACTCTTCGGGCCGGGAAGTCGTTCCTTCCATTTCACTGGACGGTGATCACGACGGACGCCAGCCTCTCAGGCTGGGGGGGAGTATGGGGAGTTCAGTCGGCCCAGGGGCGCTGGACTCAGGAAGAATCCCGCCTGCCGATCAATGTCCTGGAACTTCGGGCGATTAGTCTGTGTCTCTCCGAGTGGTCTCAAAGACTACAAGGTCGTCCGGTCGGACAACGCCACAGCAGTGGCGTATGTCAATCGTCAGGGAGGAACAAGAAGCTCGGCTGCAGCGGCGGAGGTCGCTCACATTCTGAGGTGGGCAGAACGGAGCGTGCCGGCTCTATCGGCCGAGTACATTCCGGGCGTACAGAATTGGCACGCGGACCACCTAAGTCGCCAGACCAAGGAGAGTGGTCGCTTCACCTGGACGTGTTTCAGCTTCTGTGTCTAAAATGGGGCACGCCAGACGTGCATCTCCTGGCGTCGCAACTCAATCAGAAGGTGTTGAGGTTTGTGGCCAGGTCAAAAGACCCGTGGGCAGACGCATCAGATGCGTTTGTGGCGCAGTGGGGTCAGTATCGGCTGCTTTATGCCTTCCCTCCTCTGAAGCTTCTTCCCCATCTACTCCGCAGAGTGGAGGCCGAAGGGCTTCCGACGATCCTGATTGCTCCAGATTGGCCTTGTCATCCCTGGTACGCCGACCTAGTGCGTTTGGTAGCGGATGTTCCTTGGCACCTGCCACTGCGAGAGGACCTTCTGTCGCAAGGTCCCATATTTCATCTTGCTTTACAGTCGTTGGCTTCAACGCCATGGCTATTGAAAACCATGTGCTAAGGGACCGAGGTCTGTCAGACTTGGTGATCTCTACCATGCTGCGGGCACGGAAGTCAACCTCCCGGAAGATTTACCATCGTACGTGGAAGGCTTACATCTCTATGTGTGAGGAGATGAGGTGGCATCCGCGTGCATATTTGATTTCCAGGATCCTGCTGTTTTTACAGCGTGAAGTGGACCAGAAACTTGCCTTAAGTACAATTAGGGGGCAGATTTCGGCCTTGGCTGTATTTTTCCAGCGACCCTTGGCGACGCACTCTCTAGTGCGTACATTTGTGCAGGGGGTTTGACATGTGGCCCCTCCGGTACGTCCTCCACTACCTCCGTGGGACTTGAATCTGGTCCTCTCGGTACTTCAGAAACCACCGTTTGAGAACATTAGGGAGATTCTCTTACGGACTCTCTCCCAGAAGGTGGCCTTTTTGGTGGCGATTACATCAGATGAGTTTTTGAATTGGCGGCCTTGTCATGCAAGGTTCCCTATTTGATCTTCCACAAGGATAAGGTGGTGCTGCGTCCACAACCGTCGTTCCTTCCTAGGGTTGCTTCGGCTTTTCACCTTAATGAGGACATTGTTCTTCCGTCCTTGTGTCCTCGGCCGGCTCTGCGGGCACATCCCACATAGGCTGTGTTGCATTCCTTGGACATCGTCCGAGCTCTGCGGGTGTACCTGTCTGCGACTGCTTCGTTCCGGAGATCGGATTCACTGTTCGTGTCAGTGGCTGGTCCTAAGAAGGGTTTGGCGGTCTCGTCGGCCACCATCTCTAGGTGGATCAGACAGATTGTGATTCAGTTTAAACTAAAGATGGACTTTAAACGGCACACAAATAGATATTGTAAAAATTCTAAGGGTTTTATTGTTGGTAGAAAAATATAATTGAATTTAGGTAAAAAGTACATTAATACAAGACACTGACATTATGTAACAGTTATCAATGGTTGGTATAGGGTCCCATTTACAAGACTCAACACATCTCCCAGGAATTACATTGACATGTAAAATACACAAAGTAGAATAGGATAATGTATAGCCAACAAACACAAATGAGGAGTTGGACGGTATGCACGAGAGATGGCTGGTCTTATTGATAGGTCCGGTAAATTCAAAGATAAAGATCTTGCTTTCGCTCGACTAGTTTCGCGTTCCAAAACGCTTCGTCGGGAGCATAGTATTGAACAAGGCCGTGTTAAGTAGTAAAACCGGCCTAGGTATTTTTACCTGGCAATCAGTGTATCACAGGGTGCCAGTATTATATAAACACATTCATGGTAAACAATCATGCGTGATTTAAGTAAAAAAGTAACTATGCACAGGCTACTGATAGGTAGGGAACGTAAATCCAGGTGTAACAAGCCAGACAATACTGTAGAGGAGTGTGTCAGTCAGAAGCACTTGCTCGAGCCACACAGTGGTAGTCTGTTTGGGTGACCCCTAGTGATAGACTGACCCAGCTTGTAGCTTGACAGGGATTATATGCTGGTAGACCTGGATGAAACCTCTCCTGTCCAGGTTTCATCCAGGTCTACCAGCATATAATCCCTGTCAAGCTACCTCTCCTGTCCAGGTTTCATCCAGGTCTACCAGCATATAATCCCTGTCAAGCTACCTCTCCTGTCCAGGTTTCATCCAGGTCTACCAGCATATAATCCCTGTCAAGCTACAAGCTGGGTCAGTCTATCACTAGGGGTCACCCAAACAGACTACCACTGTGTGGCTCGAGCAAGTGCTTCTGACTGACACACTCCTCTACAGTATTGTCTGGCTTGTTACACCTGGATTTACGTTCCCTACCTATCAGTAGCCTGTGCATAGTTACTTTTTTACTTAAATCACGCATGATTGTTTACCATGAATGTGTTTATATAATACTGGCACCCTGTGATACACGGATTGCCAGGTAAAAATACCTAGGCCGGTTTTACTACTTAACACGGCCTTGTTCAATACTATGCTCCCGACGAAGCGTTTTGGAACGCGAAACTAGTCGAGCGAAAGCAAGATCTTTATCTTTGAATTTACCGGACCTATCAATAAGACCAGCCATCTCTCGTGCATACCGTCCAACTCCTCATTTGTGTTTGTTGGCTATACATTATCCTATTCTACTTTGTGTATTTTACATGTCAATGTAATTCCTGGGAGATGTGTTGAGTCTTGTAAATGGGACCCTATACCAACCATTGATAACTGTTACATAATGTCAGTGTCTTGTATTAATGTACTTTTTACCTAAATTCAATTATATTTTTCTACCAACAATAAAACCCTTAGAATTTTTACAATATCTATCTGTGTGCCGTTTAAAGTCCATCTTTAGTTTAAACAATATTCTCCCATTGAATATCGGGACGTTGGCGCATTTATACTAGGTGCATCCACAGTGTCACCCTGTGGTGATGCACAATTTAGCAATTTCCTTCTAAAAGATTGTGATTCAGGCCTATGCTCTAAAAGGGCGGGCGCCTCCCTTCCCAGTTACGGCGCATTCGACCAGGGCAATAGGTGCCTCTTGGGCTTTCCGACATCAAGCATCTGTTTCCCAGGTGTGTAAGGCGGTGACCTGGTCGTCCGTTCACACGTTCTCAAGATTTTACAAGGTTGATATGAGTGCATCTTCGGATGCTTCCTTCGGCCGCAAGGTTTTACAGGCGGCTGTTTGAGGTTGCTACTCCTCCGTTGAGGAGCTCTGGTTTGTTTGGGGTGAAGTTTGTTTTATGCTGTTTTTCCCACCCCTCGTTTTTTTTTACACTGCTTGGGGACGTCCCATATGTCAAGATGCTGCTGTGTCCGTCCCTGAACGGAAGAGAAAATAGCATTTTTGTACTCACCGTAAAATCCATTTCTCTGAGTTCATGGATGGACACAGCACCCGCCCCTCCTTTTTATGTTTGTACTGCTTTTTTTACGAACTGAGCTGCAAGATGCAGGGAGAGGGGATGTACCCAGGGGGACCGCCCCCTGGTCCGTACTATACTGTGTGATGTGTTTTTAACACCCAACATGCTGTTTTTCTGCCTAGTCAATCTCCTAACAGGAGGATAATACCCATATGCCAAGATGCTGCTGTGTCCGTCCATGAACTCAGAGAAATGGATTTTACGGTGAGTACAAAAATCCTATTTTTGCATTGATACATGTCCCCTGGGGCAGGACCTGGGTCCCCAAACCCTTTTTTGGACAATAACTTGCATATTAGCCTTGATAATTAGCACTTTTGATTTTGAACGTTCAAGTCCATTGTATTTAATAGGGTTCTAAAGTTCGCGTGAACTTTAGGTCCGTTCGCAGGTTCTGGTGCAAACCGAACCGGGGGGTGTCCGGCTCATCCCTAATAGCGATAGGTGCTTCTAATTTATTGCGTACCGGAGATGGCAAGCGAACCAGTTGTGCGGAGGATAGATATTCTTCTAGAGACGAGGGGGGCTAAGTGGGAGCTGTCACAACAATGTTTCAAGTCATAAAGTAGCATCTTTCGTTTTTCATTGGTGTTAAGTCCCTTGGCATTTAAGGAGGTCACACGCAGCCCCTCCATCCTCTCTAGGCTGGAAGGTATGTATAAAAAACAAAAAAAAAGGGGGTAAAAGGAAAAAAATTAACCCCCCCCCCCGGCACCTACTTATGTGTACTTAGTTTCCTGTAGGTGTCCAATATGGGGGTGGATAGACAAATAGCTGAAGGAGCGGGGCTCCCCCCGCCCACCTCCAGCTGTCTTCATACGCATTTTTCATTTATCCAATGTAGTCCATTTCAGACTTATATACCTTTTATTTACCCTCTTTCCCCCAATCCCCTCTCCTCCCGCATGACCCGATGGGGGGGGGGGGCAGAGGGGGGAGGTTATTTCATCTGCTCCGGTCTTCCATTCGGAGTTGTATAGAGGTGGTGTATGCTGCCTGAGCAATCTGCTCCTTCTCCATTCTAGATACCCGGTACTCCAATGAAACCCTCACTACCTCTTCCATGGTGAGTCTGTCTGCAAGCCCTTGGACCTCCGTTCTTACCACCTGCAGATCCCTGCGGTGTACTTCCTCCCGGCGGGACAGGCTACTCCGCCATTGCCAAGCCACTCCCCTCCCTGAGCATCTCCCCTCTTCTGATACCATTAATAAACAAATTCATTCAAGCATGGATGGGTGGGGTTGAGCGATATTCATAAGGAGTTCTCAATAAGAGAACTCGCTATATCTAAAAGTTTGTGTTAACCCGAATAATCTCTAAGGACAAAGGTTTATACCCTAATAAATGTGATATCATGTGGTAAGGGTGAGATATGTTCATTTAAATCGTAAATAATTGGAGAGTATAAATGATCGAATGGAAAATGATGTTTGCCCATTCAAATACACCCTATTCCAAATTATTATGCAAAGTCTACTTCAGTGTCGCAAAGATTAAATATTTTGTTTTTCAGTTTAACTCATGGATGGCATTGTGTCTCAGGGCTCTTTTGATCACTGAAAACAATCTCGGACACCTGTAATAATTTGATTGCCAGGTGAGCCCAATTAAAGGAAAAACTACTAAAGGAGGGTGTTCCACATTATTAAGCAGAGCACCATTTTCAAGCAATATGGGGAAGAAAAAGGACCTCTCTGCTGCCAAAAAGAGTGAAACAGTTCAATGCCTTGTACGAGGTATGAAAACATTAGATATTTCACGAAAACGTAAGTGTGATCACCGCACTATTAAGAGATTTATGGCTGATTCAGAGCACAGACGGGTTTCGTGCAGATAAAGGCACATTGAGGAAGATTTCTTCCAGATCCATGCATCGGATCAAGAGAGCACCTGCTAAAACACCATTGCATAGCAGCAAACCGATATTTGAAGCTGCTGTTGCCTTTAGAGTCCCACCGACATCAAGGTGTAGAGTCCTCCAGAGTCTTAAAACTGTGCATAAACCTTCCATTCGACCACCACTAACCAATGCTCACAAGCAGAAACGGCTGCATTGGGCAGAAAAATACATGAAGACTAATTTTTAAACAGCCCTGTAAACTGATGAGTGCCGTGCAACCTTGGATGGTCCAGATGGATGGAGTAGTGGATGGTTGGTGGACGGCCAGCCTGTTCCAACAAGGCTGCGATGTCAGCAAGGCGGTGGTGGAGTCATGTTTTGGGCCGGAATCATGGGAAGAGAGCTGGTCGGCCCCTTTAGGGTCCCCGAAGGTGTAAAGATGACTTCTGCAAAGTATGTGGAGTTCCTGACTGACCACTTCCTTCCCTGGTACAGAAGGAAGAACTATGCTTTCCGTAATAAAATCATCTTCATGCATGACAATGCACCATCTCATGCTGCAAAGAATACCTCTGCATCAATGGCTACCATGGGGATAAAAGGAGAGAAAGTTAAGGTGTGGCCTCCATCCTCCTCTGACCTCAATTCTATTGAGAACCTTTGGAGCATCCTCAAGCAAAATATCTATGAGGGTGGGAGGCAATTTACGTCCAAACAGCAGCTCTGGGAGGCTATTCTGACATCTTGCAAACAAATTCAAGCAGAAACTGTCCAAAAACTCACAAGTTCAATGGATGCAAGACTTGTGAAGCTGCTATCAAATAAGGGGTCCTATGTTAAAATGTAACGTGACCTGTTAAAATGTTAAAAAAGTTAAAATGTTGTTCAAAGTTTGATTGAAATAGCTTTTGGTTTGAGTAAATATGCTGCAAACACAACAAATGACAATTTTCAGTTCTTTACAACCTATAAAGTGTTTTGAAACTTACTGTGCATAATAATTTGGAACAGTGCATTGTAAGTTTTTTATTTTGAAAAAAGAAACTATTAGGAGGTTCGTTCAATAAAATTTGAATTGTACTCTTAATAATTGATAACATCAGAATTATGCTGGAGACAGAAGGAAGGGAGCCGCTCAGGTGTGGAAGTCCCTGGAATTACCTCCTCCCAGCAACCAAGGGTGCAGGCAAATGCAAGTGCAATTGAAGAAAGAAAGGAAGATCTTCTGGACGCAGCACTCCGGTTAAAAAGCCTTTATTCCAAAAAAAGGTTCAGGAAACCAAAAACACTCTGCACAACACAACAAACTGATCTAATTTTTCTGACGCGTTTCACACTGAATAAGCACTTTAAATAGTGTGAAACGCGTCAGCCAAATTAGATCAGTTTGTTGTGTTGTGCAGAGTGTTTTTGGTTTCCTGAACCTTTTTTTGGAATAAAGGCTTTTTAACCGGAGTGCTGCGTCCAGAAGATCTTCCTTTCTTTCTTCAATCAGAATTATGCTGACTGTTGTTTACATCAATTATTTAGGTAAATGAGAAAAATATCATTGGCATAATAATTTGGAACAGGGTGTACATGTGAATCATGGTCATTAATTATGTCATGAAGTAGTAATAAAATAGTAATAAAGTGATTTAGGTAATTGAATGATTAAAATGATGATTGGAAAACAATATAAAACAAATGTGAATAAAATAAATAATACATCCTGGTGATGCAATGATGGCAAAGGGATATCAGATATCACGTTTGTATCGTTATGTAAAAATACTATTTGTACTCCAACAAGCTTGTATACTAAATACTAAAAAAAAAAATCTCAGAAGTGACATTGTGATGTGAATGATATTAATGCGTGAATATAAAATTTGATGCAAGATAGTAGTATATGAGTATAGGATTAGTTACCTTATGTCTTGAAAAAATACAATGTGCACTGTAGAGGTTAGTACAGCTATTATACACCTATATGCTCCACTTGAAGAGGGTGTAGGTGATCAATCTGTATTGAAAGGATTTTTATCCATAAATTAGTATAGGTGTTGAATGTTGCAATATTAGTCCTATCGTCATACTGAGGAATAACGCTTACTCATCCATGAGATATATGCCATGAGTTCCTCTCCAGGGATCGCCTAGGATCCACTAACAGAGGATGATTTGTTTAAATACCCTCCAATCGCTCAGGATTGGAGGGTAGCAGGTGTCCAGTAGCTCCCCCCTCTGCCCCCAATTGGCCGTCGATGCCGCATAATGGCGGCATCCAGGTGGCCACGAAACAAAGATTGCTGCTCCAGCCTTTCAAATCTAAACAGGAACACCTGCCCTAACGGAAATCACAGGTGCTGGCTCTGCACAAGCTTGAGAGAAGAAAAAGACCAGGATCTTTTTCTTCTATCTAGGTGGCCACCTCAGCGTTCCGAAAGGCTATGAGAGCCTCGGCATCCGCCGTCGCAAACACGTGGCACCGTGCATGCGCGTGATATCACTCGATCAAGGAATGCCGCCGTCACAATACTAGCTCCCCACAGAGGTAGACTGATGAACTACGGGGCCATGTGAGGGAGATACATGTCTGGCACGTCTCCCTACCGTGTCAGGAAGCCAGGCAGAACCTGGGACTGGTACCCCGGGCCAGAGCGGGGGGAAAACACTGTTAGTCCATTATGGATCCATCAACAAGAGAGAAGATTAATCTTATTCCTTTTTATTACATCAATTAGAGATAAGAACATAGAACATGTCTACCAACTTTAGTTTGAGGAAGTCAACTTTAAAGGGTTCCAAAAGAAATACATACTTTATTAAATTATATATATATATATGTGTGTGGATGTCCATATGTGCAGGGAGAATTATCCGTCCCACCTCCAACATGGGCATCCTTATATGATTGTCATTACACCTCCTCAGGAATAATTACTAACTGGTCTTTCCTGATGCAAAGCCCATTAGAACGCAAGAAAACTGTAGCCTTGAGCCTAAATATCCATCCTTGTTCATACTGAAGTAATTTTTTTTCCAGTCACCGCCTCGATTCAGGATATGAATCCTGTCGAGTGCAGTGAAAGAAACTATGGGCATCTTATAATTATGCTGCTGGACTACATGTCTGCCTAGGGGGAGATATATATTCCCGATCTCCATACTGTAGACATGTTTTGAAGTTCTACACCAGAATTTCTGCTTCGTTTTGCCTATATATAAAAGGCCTCGCACTCACAGGTCATTAAATAGACAACTCCGCATTTTTGACAATTAACAACGTTTTTTGGTAGTAACAATGGATGCCAGCCTCTTGGACTGGGGAGCGGTTCTGGAGGAGACCACTGTCCAGGGGAAGTGGCCAGAGTCCGAAAAAGCCTTGCTCATCAACATTCTAGAAATTCGGGCAGCCCGTCTGGCTCTAATAGCCTGGACTTTCAGGTTGCAGGGTTGTCCTGTCAGGATACAATCCGACAATGCCACAGGAGGCACCAGAACTCACGCAGCCCAGAGGGAGGTGAACCATATTCTGGCTTGGGCAGAGAAACATGTACCTTCCCTATCTGCAGTCTTCATTCCAGGAGTGGAGAATTGGCAGGCGGATTTCTTGAGCCGCCAATAATTGTTCCCGGGAGAATGGTCTCTCTCTCCTGAATTTTTTTTAGCCATATGCCAAAAATGGGGCACCCTGATCTATTTGAGTCCAGGTTCAACAAGAAGTTGGACAACTTTTTGTCAAGAACAAGGGATCCACTCACATGCGGGACAGATGTGTTAGTAACCCCTTGGGAACAGTTTTCACTGATTTATGCTTTCCCCCAGTTCAGCTGCTACCGTAGCTTCTACGCAGGATCAAAGCGGAAGGGAAGCCAGTAATACTGGTAGCCCCGGCATGGCCCAAAGATCCTCGTATGCAGAGATCGTAAGGTTGGCAGTAGGGAAACCCTGGACTCTTCCGTCCCTTCCAGACTTGTTTTCACAAGGACCGGTGTTCCATCCTGTCTTACAATTGCTAAATTTAACAGTTTGGCTATTGAAGCCCACATTTTAAAGAATCAGGGGCTTTCAGGCTCAGTTGTAACTACCCTGAATAATGCAAGGAAGGCAGCCTCTAGGACTATTTATTATAGGGTCTGGAGGTCCTATGTTTCCTGGTGTGAAACCAAAAGATGGCATCCTCGGAAGTATGTCATTGGAAGAATTCTTGCCTTCCTACAGTTGGGGGTAGAAATGAAGTTAGCCTTGAGTACAATCAGGGGTCAGATCTCGGCTGCTTGCCTCGCATTCTTAGATCTGGGCCTTTATACCAGGTATAACTCCGCCAGTTAGGTCACCCTTGTGCCCATGGGATTTATATCTAGTGTGAGGGGGTTAACTCGGTAGCGGGTGTGTGTGACCCCCGGGATGGGCTCCCCACACAAAAACAGGGCCAGCAGACGGAGGTTGTGGTTTTCAAAATCAAAAGGTGCGGTTTATTTCTCTATGTACAGTGACAAAAACACAGCAAAGCCAAAAAGAAACATAAACAAAATAAATCCTGGTCAGTTTGACCTCTGACTAAACATGCAGGTTTCCTAAACTAACAACTGGGATCAGCCTGGTGCTGTCCTAGTCCCTAAGTCCCTGGTTTAGTAAAAGTCCAAACAAATAGCCACACAGGCTTTGCCTCACCGCACAGGGGTTCACTCTCCCTAGACAGTCCACACAGGTCTGGGTCCAGGCATGAGCAAACACCTAATGAAGCTGGGAGTTTTTATAGAGGCCTTAAACGAGCTGACAAGCTTCAGCTGGTCTCATCAACTCCCTGCCTCACGACGCCCAGCACTCTCCCTAGAGGTATGAGTCATTCATGAGCCCACTAGCCTCAGCTGGGCTTCATCAACTCCCTAGTTGTATAAGTCGGCATAAAGCCTGAATCTGGGAGAAATATATCTACCCCCCTGGATGCAACCAGGTGACTTTACCTTCCTGCTGTCACATACCCCCCCCTCTTGTTTTAACCTTGGGGTTGGAACACCAGCAATCAGGCATTCATGTACTCGAGACAAAGCATCCACATTCCCCATTTGAACGCCAGGGCGATGCTTTACTGTGAAGTTGAATTCCTGTAGGGCCAGGAACCACCTATTCACTCTTCTATTTGTCTCCTTGTTTTGAGCCATCCACTTTAACGGAGCGTGATCCGTAACCATGTCAAAGTGCCTACCTAGCAGATAGTACCGAAGGGAATCTAGAGCCCACTTCACCGCTAAACACTCCTTTTCAACCGTGGCGTAATTTACCTCATGGGACTTCAACTTCCTGCTGAGGTAAATGACTGGGTGCTCTTCCCCGTTCCAGACCTGGGACAATACTGCTCCTAACCCCACATCTGACGCATCACTTTGTACGACAAAGTCTTTAGAGAAGTCGGGTGAGTACAACACTGGCTGGCTACATAAGGCTTGTTTCAAGAATTGGAATGCTGCCTCAGCCTCGGGGGTCCATTTAATCATGACCGACCCTTTCCCTTTCGTCAGGTTGGTTAGGGGCACAGCCTTAGAAGCAAAGTGGGGAATGAAGCGCCGATAATAACCCGCGATTCCCAGAAAGGCTCGTACCTGCTTCTTGCTGTTGGGACGTGGCCAACTCTGGATGGCCTCGACTTTGTTGAGTTGGGGTTTTATTACTCCCCTGCCAATGGTGTACCCAAGATATTTGGCCTCCTCCTGCCCAATGGTACACTTCTTGGGGTTAGCCGTAAACCCCGCTTCCCGGATAGAGTCTAGGACTGCTTGCACTTTTGGCAGATGTGAGGCCCAATCTGTGCTATGGACAATTACGTCATCCAGGTAAGCCGCAGCATACTTCCGATGGGGCCTCAGTATCTGGTCCATTTTCCGCTGGAATGTGGCCGGCGCATTCTGTAACCCGAACGGCATTCTCTTATATTGGAACGCCCCGTCTGGGGTTACAAATGCGGTTTTCTCTTTGGCCGACTTGGCCAGGGGAATTTGCCAATACCCTTTTGTGAGGTCAAGAGTCGTCATGTATCGGGCTGTTCCCAGCCGGTCGATCAACTCATCTATACGTGGCATGGGGTAGGTGTCAAATTTTGTAACTTTGTTCAACTGACGAAAATCGTTACAAAATCGCCAGCTCCCATCCGGTTTAGGCACCAACACAATGGGACTAGACCAATCACTTTGGGACTCCTCTATCACCCCTAAGTTCAGCATTTTCTGTACTTCCTCCCGTATTGCCTCCCGTCGGGCCTCTGGGATCCGATAGGGTTTTAACTTCACCCTTTCACCGGGCGGGGTAATAATATCATGCTCTACCCCAGATGTTTGTCCCGGCAGCTCAGAGAACACCTCCTTGTTGCGAAGCACAAACTCCTTAACCTCCTGTTGTTGGGGTTGTGACAAGGTGGCTGCTATTCCAACCTCCGGAATCACGCAACCAGTTTGAGCTGGTGACCAAGTTTCTGCGACTAGGGACTCTCTATCCCTCCAGGCTTTCAACAGATTAACGTGATATATCTGTTCGGGCTTTCGCCTTCCTGGTTGTCTGACCTTGTAATTCACTTCGCTCACTTTTTCCATTATCTCGTAGGGGCCTTGCCATTTGGCAAGGAATTTACTTTCAACCGTAGGGACAAGTACCAATATCCTATCCCCCGGGGAAAAGGTACGGGTCTTTGCTCCACGGTTGTACACTCTCTGCTGTGCCAACTGCGCTTGGGCCAAATGTTCCTTCACGATGGGCATTACCTGTGCAATTCGATCTTGCATCAGGGCGACATGCTCAATCACACTCCTGTGGGGAGAACTCTCACTTTCCCAAGTTTCCTTGGCAATATCCAACAGCCCTCTTGGGTGTCTCCCATACAGTAACTCAAAGGGGGAGAATCCCGTAGAGGATTGGGGCACCACCCTAATAGCAAACATCAAATAAGGAAGTAGACAGTCCCAATCCTTTCCATCTCTATCCACCACTTTCTTCAACATTTGTTTTAGGGTTTTGTTGAATCTTTCAACCAGCCCATCGGTTTGGGGGTGATACACAGATGTACGCAATTGCGTCACTTTGAGCAATTTACACAGTTCTTTCATAACCCGGGACATAAAGGGTGTACCTTGGTCCGTAAGCAGTTCTTTACAAATACCCACCCGGCTAAAAACAAGAGATAGCTCTTTGGCTATGGTTTTGGCCGAGGTATTTCTGAGAGGGATCGCTTCTGGATAACGGGTGGCATAGTCCATTATAACCAATATGTACTGGTGCCCCCTAGCGGACTTGATTATAGGACCTACCAAATCCATTGCGATTCTCTCAAACGGGACCTCAATGATGGGTAGAGGGACCAGCGGGCTACGGAAATGTGGCATCGGGGCCGACCTCTGACACACAGGGCAGGAGGAACAATAATTTTCTATGTCCTTCATCACCCCAGGCCAATAGAATCTCTGTAATACCCTCTCTCGGGTTTTCTCTGTCCCCAGATGACCTCCAAGAATGTGCCCATGGGCCAACTCCAACACCAACTTCCTGTAAGGTTTGGGCACCACAAGCTGCTCAACGGTTTCTTCTGCCCTTTTTGCCACCCGATACAGTAGGTCCTTCTCTACGCTGAAGTATGGGTAAGTGCAGGTATTATCTGGGTTCACTAACTCGCCATCTATTTCCACTACGTTTTCCCGTGCCTTTATTAGGGCGGGGTCTTTTAACTGTTCTGTGGCAAAATTTTCCCTGTGAACCTCCAGATCAGAAAACTCCACAGACGGTAGGTTTTCGTCTGAGGAGGTGGGCTCCTCTCCAGTTTCTTGAGTCTCCCCTGCCAATACTGACAAGGGAAATTCTGGAGAGTCCTCACCACTCTCAGAGGAGTTCTGGCTATCACATTCCTGGTACATAGGGGCACCAGTGGGGGGCTCAGGATCATCCCACAGTTCCCAGAACTTCGGAAAATCCCTTCCCACAATGGCATCATGCGGTAATTGAGATACTAACCCCACTGGATGAGAGAGGGTACCTTTGGGGGTCTCGAAACACACTGTAGTCACTGGATACTCTCGGGTGTCCCCATGCACACAAATAACAGCTACCTTGCTATTCCCAGAGACCTCTGTTTTAACTAATTCAGCCTTTATCAGGGTCACAAGGCTACCTGAATCCAGTAATACCACAACATTTCTACCATTAATACACATTTTGCATAAATGTTTCTCAGTTCCCCGAATGGCAGTGCATGCGACTGTCGCACACAGCGACTGACGTCTGTCCATCAGAAAGTCACATTGCATGGGTTCCTCCACAACCGGGCAATTTGCTGCAATATGTCCCGCTTGCCGGCAGCGGTAGCAAACAATCCATTTGGCTGCCTCTTGAGCCCCTGACTTCCCAGGCTGTTCTCGCCAAACTTTGGGTAGAGCTCCCACCCTCTCACTCTCTCCACCCTCACCCCTTGGAATCCTCTTATCCGCCCCTGGGGATGGTCTGGTCTTAGGGTGGAAAGTCTGAGTGTCTCTGGAAGAGGCCGTCAGGTTCTCTGTAGCCAAGTATTTCTCTACACGATCCACAAGACCACCGGCCGTCTCTGGGTCTCCATGGCTTACCCACTTTTGGATGGCAGTAGGAAGAGCTCTCAAAAACCGATCCATTACAACACGTTCCACAATCTCTGGTGCGGACAAAGTCTCTGGCTGTAGCCACTTCCGGCTCAGGTGAATGAGATCATACATTTGAGACCTGGGGGGTTTTCCAAGCTGGAAAGTCCAGTTATGCACACGCTGAGCCCGGACAGCCAGGGTGACACCCAGCCTTGCCAATATTTCAGCTTTTAGCATCACATAGTCTTTTGCTTGGTCAGGCTCTAGGTCATAGTAAGCCTTCTGCGATTCACCAGTTAACAGAGGAGCCACCAGTCCAGCCCACTGCTCCTCAGGCCACTTTTCTCTTTCAGCAGTCCTTTCAAATGTGGTCAAAAATACCTCTGGATCATCCTCTCCAGTCATTTTTGTCAATAAACGACTCACCCCAAAGGACGCGGTATTAGTGGGACGGCTTTCCTCACTGGTCTGCGGACGTTGCTGCATTACTGCTTCCATTTGTTGTAGTCTCTGCTCTTGCTTCTGTAACAGGTCTATGAAGCGGGCCTCAGATTGCTGCTGGGCTTGTTGATGAGCTTGCTGCTGGGCTGCAAGGCTCCTTTGCAAACCTGCATTTGTCTGCTGTTGATTGGCATTTGCTAGAGCCAGCTGTTTCAGTATCTCCTCCATGCTGGCTTAAAAAAAACTGCCACTGGTTCTCCACCAACTGTGAGGGGGTTAACTCGGTAGCGGGTGTGTGTGACCCCCGGGATGGGCTCCCCACACAAAAACAGGGCCAGCAGACGGAGGTTGTGGTTTTCAAAATCAAAAGGTGCGGTTTATTTCTCTATGTACAGTGACAAAAACACAGCAAAGCCAAAAAGAAACATAAACAAAATAAATCCTGGTCAGTTTGACCTCTGACTAAACATGCAGGTTTCCTAAACTAACAACTGGGATCAGCCTGGTGCTGTCCTAGTCCCTAAGTCCCTGGTTTAGTAAAAGTCCAAACAAATAGCCACACAGGCTTTGCCTCACCGCACAGGGGTTCACTCTCCCTAGACAGTCCACACAGGTCTGGGTCCAGGCATGAGCAAACACCTAATGAAGCTGGGAGTTTTTATAGAGGCCTTAAACGAGCTGACAAGCTTCAGCTGGTCTCATCAACTCCCTGCCTCACGACGCCCAGCACTCTCCCTAGAGGTATGAGTCATTCATGAGCCCACTAGCCTCAGCTGGGCTTCATCAACTCCCTAGTTGTATAAGTCGGCATAAAGCCTGAATCTGGGAGAAATATATCTACCCCCCTGGATGCAACCAGGTGACTTTACCTTCCTGCTGTCACACTAGTTTTATCTGCCTTACAAAGACAGCCCTTTGAGCTGATGCGCCATATTCCCTTGATCCTTTTGATGAGGAAGATTTTTTTTTGGTGGCAGTAACCTCGGCAAGGAGAGTATCAGAATTGGCAGCTTTCTCGTGTAAAGAGCCATACTTAATTATTCATAAGGACAAGGTGGTGTTGCGTCCTCACCCAACCTTTCTGCCTAAGGTAGTGTCCAGTTTTCACCTGAACCCTGCCTTCCTTTTTTCCAGATCCTCGTTCTCCGGAGAAAAAATTGTTACATTTTCTCGATGTGGTGAGAGCTGTTAGGCTCTATCTGAAGGTGACGGCTCAGATACGGAAAACTGATGCTTTGTGCTGCCAGAAGGGCCCAGGAAAGAGCAGGCAGCGTCAAAATCGACTATTTTCAAAGTGGATTCAACAGGTTATAATTCAGGCTTATGATTTGAAAAGAAGGGTTCCGTCTTTTCAAGTTAGAGCGCACTCTACCAGGGCAGTGAGTGCTTCATGGGCGGTGCATCACTAAGCCTCTATGACTCAGATTTGCAAGGCCACAACTTGGTCGTCAGTACATACATTTTACTAAATTTTTTCAGCAGTGCACTGCAGGCAGCAGTATAGATCATCACGTCTGATGGCGGCCTTCTTTGATATGTGTCTCCTTCCCCTCAGAGGCATTGCTTTGGGACATCCCACATAGTAATTACTATGGCTGCTCTGTGTCCCGTGATGTATGATAAAGAAAATAGCATTTTTATAACAGCTTACCTGTAAAATCCTTTTCTTGGAGTACATCACAGGGCACAGAGATCCCTCCCCTCTTATTAGAATAGATATTGCTTTGCTACAAAAACTGAGGTACTTCCTGTATGGGAGAGGTTATATAGAGGGGGGGACTTCCTGTCTTTTGGGTGTGCCAGTGTCCATTCACCTATAGGTGGCGTATAACCCACATAGAAATTACTATGGCTGCTCTGTGTCCTGTGATGTACTCCAAGAAAGGGATTTTACAGGTAAGCTGTTATAAAAATCCTATTTTTTCAACTATGTAACAATGTAAAAGGTAATGAGACCAAATCCCACATTCTTAACATCAGGGTAAGTGGAATCTCGAGAAATCTCCTGGCATCACAAAATCCCTACCCTTGGAAAGATGCAGGGATTGAATACCTGGGCATTACACTCACAAAGAGTACAGCATTTCTATTTAGCTGGAATCTCTCTAACTAAATTTGAGTTTTCCTGGACAGGCTGCCTAGTGACATTTAAAATGTTAGTCTTCACAAAATTACTGTATATTTTTAGAACTCTCTCTATCAACATCCCTAACTTCTACCTAAAACACTACAAGCTAGCTTAAATAGATACATATGGCAAGGGAAAAAACTCAGGTGCACTCACAATATCTTACTCAAACACAGATCCATAAATCATTTGATAAATTAGTCTTGAACCATAACATACCACACTCTGATTACTACCAATATGTTCAAATACACAATTGTATCAGACGCAACCCTCATATCCTTACTAGCATCCCGATGCAGATAAACGACCTATTTCTGAATCCACATGGAATTAAAGGCATATCGCTCTTCTATGCCACTTTAGGGGAGAAAACAATATTTCTCTTATTGTCCATGGACTGACATAGCTGGATACTGTAAACGTGTGGCTATATGTCCCTGCTCGCAGGAGAAGATCTAGGCAGAATGTTAGATGTTAGAAACATACATTCTAGAACAAACCAGAGCTGAACAGCCCCGCCCAGGGGCTTCTCCTACCTGCAGCTAGCAGCCTCAGTTTTGTTCTGCTTAGCAGAAGGAGAAGACATGGCTTTCTCAGGAGCCAGTCTCCTGGAAGATTTTATTTTTTAATTTTATTCCTTTCGGAATTTTATTATTTTATTTTCGAGACCTTCAGTCAACTGACGGCTGGGCAACAGGTTGGGTACACTGGTATCCTCGTAGTCTTCCCTGTCCGACCATCGAGCGTGCTGATCCTCGCCTTGTGTGCGTGAGACTCAGTTCACGACATGCCCCATGACTTCAGGGGTGGCCGGGTTGCTTTTATGCTCCCGCGGTCCTCTCAAGATTGAACAGTACCTGTCTGTATCTTTCGCGGTGGACCGGGCCGGCAGCTACGCAGTACTACTCTGTGATAGGTCTGTCTGAAACAAGCCAGTGGGTCCCTCTGGGACGGGTAAGTAGTCTCTCCTGCTACAGGTGAGTACATGCTGGCTGTGTTTCTTTATATGGGGGGTTTCCTTCCTGTTTCCCCCTGTTATGCTGCTCTCTGCACCCTGTGCTGGTGCTGTGCTGTGTGGGGGTGCTTGGGGGTCACTCTGGCCTGACTGGGGGCGCTCATATCTGTGTAGTGGAAAGGAGCAGTGTTCTGGGAAAAAAGTGAGTGAGTGTGGGGACTTTATTGCGTGCGCCATTAGCGCTGTGTGGTGAATTTGAAAAATGCGCTCGGCGGCCATCTTGCCGTGGTTTAATGGCGCAGTAATATATGCGTCCGGCGGCCATTTTGTTGAAGCCGCTGCGCTTTCACTTCGGTTTCGGCCTCTATCAGCGCTGCTGCGGCGCAAATCTACTCACAATCTCCTCACACTCTCCTCAGGCTTCACTCGCGCTGCAGTGCGGTTCATACAGCGTAACTGAGTGGTCCTTAAGGGTTGGTGGGTCCTCTGGGTATCCCCTCAGCCTCAGCGCAGCCAGTGGCAGTATGGAGACTGATACACCTGCTTCTCCACACTTGTCAGAGGCAACAGGCAGTGCTCCTGCACCTGCGGTCCCTATGGACCAGTTGTCGGCAGTCCTGGAATCATTACTTGTCAGAATGAAAGCAAGGGAGCTATAAGCCCCCTCTCCCCACAAAAATCTTTAGTGGAGGAGTGCTCTGATTCAGATATGGGCCTAGCTACTGCTGCTCAGGACCCTAGCTCTGAATATTTTAATGTTTTTGAACAGGACATTTCCTTGTGAGGAAGACTCCGGTTCTGTGTCAGTAAATGACAGGGCGCTTGTAAGTGAACTCATTGATGATGTGAGGAACTCTCTCAAGCTGGATGCTGTGGCTGTGGTACCTCAGGCGGACGCTGTTTGCCTTGGTTCCTTCAAGCTTTTCTTTTACACAGCTTCCTCACTGTTTTGCTCACACGCTGCGTCGAGAGCAGGATGGATGATACAGTGGTACACAGTGTCCTCACCCCCCCCCCCCGGTCGGTGCAGCATGGTGGGGGGGGGACTTTATTCATTTATGTCTCTAGTCCCTGTGAGCCTTCTGTATGATGTCCTGAGGCAACAACAGGGACTCTGCACCTGTGGTTTCCCGCCATTTCCTGGCGAACACTCTGAGGTCTGACAGGACCACGGTCTGGGGATCAGAGGTTAGCTGTTACCTGCATGCTGCTTCGGCAGCACAGTTAGGCAGGTTGGAATGATACAGAGAAGATTATGCGCCTCTGCGCCATAATTTAAACTCCCCTTATACCTCTACACTGGATACATACACAGTGTATGTATGTGTTATTGGTCTCTGTGTCTGTGTGGGTTTCCCCCCACGTTCCAATGCTGCGTTTCAGTGCCATACACGATCTAAACATACAGAATATGTTTATGCACGACTCTAGATACATTCACAGTATATGTATGTATTATACTCTCTGGGTCGGCGTGGGTTTCCTCCGGGGGCTCCGGTGTCCTCCCGCGCTCTCATGGTATGTGCGCTTCGGCTCTCTGCACAGTATAGACATGTTCAATATGTTTATTGCACATACTATACATATTTACCGTATGGGTATACTGTCTGCGTGGGGTTCCTCCGGGTACTCCGGTTTCCTCCCACGCTCCAATGGAAATGCACAGCATAAACATGTGCAATATGTTTATTCACATGCTATCATTCCTACACAGTATCTGTGTGCTGTCTGCGTGGGTTTCTTCCGGGTGTTCCGGTTTCCTACCACGCTCTGACGGTATGTGCACCTTTGGCCCTCTGCACAGTTAAACATGTTCCATATGTTTATCACGCATGCTATAATACCTACACGATATGTGTATGCAGTCTGTGTGGGTTTCCTCCGGGTACTCCGGTTCCCTCCCACACTCCAATGGTATGGGCGCTTTCGGCGCTATGCACAGCCAAAATTTGTGCGATTTGATATCCACATACTAACACCTACTCGGTGTGTCTGTGCAGTCTGCGTGGGTTTCCTCCGGGTCCTCCAGTTTCCGCCGACGCTACATGACATGCGTGCCTTTGGTGCAATACACGGTATAAACATACACATTATGTTTATACACAACACTAAATACATTCACAGTAGTTGTATGTATTATGTTCTCTGGGTCTGCGTGGGGTTCCTCCGGGTACTTCGGTTTCCTCCCATGCGCCAACGGTGTGCACGCCTTCGGTGCTATGCACACATAGGCATGTGCAAAATGTTTATCACACATACTATAGTACCTACACGGTATGTGTATGCAGTCTGCGTGGGTTTCATCCGGGTGCTCCGGTTTCTACCCCGCGCTCCATTGGTGTGCGCATTTTCAGCGTTATGCACAGTATAAACATGTGCAATTTGTTTATTCGCAGGCTAACATACCTACACGGTTGTGTACGCAGTCTGCGTGACTGGTTTGCGCCATAGCCCTGATGATGTGCGCGCCTTAGTCGCTGGCACAGTATAAACGTGTTTTAATATGTTTATCCACACATACTAAACTACATACGCCGTATGTGGTTGTATTTACTCTTTGTGGCTGAGTGGGTTTCCTCCCACACTCTATTTGCGTGTTTTGACGCAATACACAGTATATACAATGTGTTTGTACAATCAGCACTTATCAATGGGGTAGCTGCTGGATGGAGCATTGTCATAAGGATCCCTGGTATCAGGGGTACCACTTTCCACCTGCCTTCAGTGATGATCAGAAGCGCTGGCTTGGACTGTGTTCGCCAGGCTGAGGTTAGCATTACGCCCGTTAGTGGCTGCGTCTCTGGCGTTTCTGAAGCTCAATGACTAGGCAAAAGCCTCTGCTTCATCTATCAGTCGACCAGCAGGTGCACTGCAACTGCTTTAGCCTTTATTGTCTCTGTGCCCGGGGTGGGTTTGCGCCACCTGTGGAGGCTGAGTTACTGGTCCACTCACCGAGTTTCTAGGGAAGCTCTGTCAAGTTGCATTTCTTGGCCAACAGTTGAGGCACCCAGTAAGCCGGGGCCTCCCTTCTCCGATACATTGCAGGGTCTCTTTGGGATTTTCATACATCTCGCTGCAGGACGGTCCTGTCGGCCGTGTACATTGCAGGGGAAGGGTCCTTACATCCGGAGGTGTTTTCACCTCCTTTACCGGAGGTGGGGCACCGGATGTGGACCTTATGGCCTCTCGACTCACTCGCAAGGTGTCAAGATTCGTGGCCAGGTCCAGGGACCCCTGGGCAGACGCGTCAGACGAGTTGGTGGCCCGTGGGGGCAGTATCGCCTGATATATGCTTACCCTCCGCTACTGTTGTTGCCTCGCCTGCTTCGCAGAGTAGGGGCCGAGGCCATTCCGGTGATCCTCATTGCTCCGGAACGGCGACATTGGTACACCGATCTACTTCGGCTAGTCGCAGACGTTCCTTGGTGACTGCCTATTGGGGTGGACCTTCTGTCTCATGATCCCATACTTTATCCTGCTTTACAGTCCTTGGCTTTAATGGCATGGCTGTTTAGAGCCAGGTGCTGAGGGACCGAGGTCTCTCGGATTCGGTCATCCCATCTATGTTGTTGGCAAGGAAATCTTCCTCCAGAAAGATATGTCACCGTACCTGGAAGGCTTACATCGCTATGTGTGAGGAGCTTGATTGGCGTCCACGGACGTATTCCGTTCCCAGGATTTTGCTGTTCTTACAGCGTGGTGTGACCCAAAAGCTGGCCCTGCGTACCATCGAGGGTCGGATTTCGGCCCGGGCTGTATTTTTCAACGACCGCTACCGGGCCATTCCTTGATTAGCACCTTTTGTGCAGGGGGTTCGCCATGTGATCTCCCCTGTCAAGCCTCCTCTCCCTGCTTGTGATCTGAATTTGATGCATCTCGGTTCTCCAAGAACATCCCTTTGAAAATATCAGAGAGATTCCTCTCTTGACCATGTCCCAGAAGGTGGCCTTCTTAGTGGCCATTACTTCGGTTAGACGGGTGTCTGAGTTGGCGGCCTGCAAGTCGCCTTACTTGGTCCTCCATAAGGATATGGCGGTGTTGCGCCCACGACCGTCCTTTTTAAAAGGAGGTCTCGGCCTTTCACCTTAAGGAGGACATTGTTTTTCCATCCTTCCGTCCTCGCCCATCGCATCCCTGAGAGTTTGAGTTTCATACATTAAGATGGGTACGAGCCTTACGGGTGTACCTGTCTGCTACGGTTTCCATTCGGAGGTCTGACTCACTGTTTGTGTCTGTCTCTGGTCCAAAACAGGGCCGAGCGGTGTCGTCTGCCACCATCTTTAGGTGGATCAGGCAGACCGTCATACAGGCCTGTGCCCCTAAGGGGCGGGCGCCTCCCTTTCCGGTTGCGGCGCATTCCACCAAGGCAATTGGTGCTTCCTGGGCTTTCCGACATCAAACGTCGGTTGCACAAGTGTGCAAGGCGGCAACCTGGTCGTCCGTTCATAACTTTTCTAAGTTCTATAAGGTTGATGTGGCTGCATCTTCGGATGCTTCCTTCGGCTGCAAAGTGTTGCAGGCCACTGTTTAATGTTGCAACTCCTCTGTTGAGGAGCTCTGCTTGTTTGGAGTGAAGTTTTAGTTGTTCCTTTACTACTGCTCCCACCCTTTCTGATACTGCTTTGGGACGTCCCACACGTTTACAGTATCCAGCTGTGTCAGTCCATGGACGATAAGAGAAAATAAGATTTTTGTAGTCACCGTAAAATCCGTTTCTCTGACGTACATGGACTGACACAGCACCCACCCTTCTTTTAATGTTTGTACTGCTATGTTACGAACTGAGGCTGCTAGCTGCAGGTAGTAGGGAAATGTCTGGAGGGACCGCCCCCCTGGGCGGGCCTGTTCAGCTCTGGTTTGTTCTAGAATGTATGTTTCTAACATCTAAAATTCTGCCTAGATCTTCTCCTGCGAACAGGGACATATACCCACATGTTTACAGTATCCAGCTGTGTCAGTCCATGGATGTCAGTGAAACGGATTTTACGGTGAGTACAAAAATCCTATTTTACAAAGATCCCCCCATGCTTAAATGGGAGCGAGAGCTACAATGACAATATCCTACAAACCAATGGAAAAGGGTACTAAACTCCTATGTACAAAGCCACATCTTGTACGGCCTTGTGGGAATTAACCCAAAATCTAACCCAAAGATGGTACCTGACACCCTCGATTTTAACTCACTATAAAGGGAATACTTCCCCATATTGCTGGAGGCACTGCGGCCAAATAGGAACACTTGTACAAATAATGTGGGAATGGCCCCATATACAGGGTTTCTGGGAAGAGGTTTTTTTTTCATGATTAGAGTCTCAAATATCCCCCTCCTCAGAGCTGGCAATTCTAAATCTGAATATTGACCGCATACCACATGCTGGGACAAAAGTAGCAGTACATATACTATTAGAAGCCAGACTCTCCATAAGGCCCCTTTCACATTTGTGCGACTTGTCCTGGGACTTAGGAGTGCAAAGTAGCATGACAATCCGTACCCCATGATTTTCAATGCTAACCATTCATATCTGTGTGACTTCAAGTCGCACCGACTTCAAAGTAGTCCCTGCACTACTTTGGTCCGACTTTGATGCAAATTGAGGCCCAGAGACCTCAAGTTTACAAAGGCATTCCCTGAAATTGCGTGACTTTTAAGTCGCGCAAGTTTGAAAGGGGCCTAACAAGATTGCGGAAAGGACATTCACCTCCAAAAATGCTTGACGTTATTAATATGACCCAAACTCATTACACCTATGAACTCTTATTGGCAAAGGACAGAGGACGACTTAAGTACAGCGTGGTCACTATGGCTCAAATGGTTTGAAAGCTACTGTATAATTAATGACTTCTAAAATATTTGTTACTACCCATATTACTGATGTTTGAATACTGTAGGATGAGTAAACAATTTACTGAACTGGGAAGTTAACCGGATGGAATGAGTTGGTTTGTTCGTTTCTTATATACTCTACATGTATTGATATGTTATGTTATGTTATATATCAACCATTTTTTTTAAAAAAGAGGGGATTTTTATGGCGCCACAAACGCAAAATTTTTTTTAAAATTAAAACATAAAATTTTATTTTAGTCCGACAAGTTAAAAGAACACTACACAAGTTTTATTACTGGCCTTAATTCGTAAAATATTTTGATACATACGCATAAGAGAGATTTTTATACGGTATCAATCACAATGCTTGTTTCGCTTGTCTGCTTCTTCAGGAGCTGTAAAGCATGTGCAACTACAGAGACATGGATATAATCAATATACTGAAAAATATACAATTAGTTCATACGAATATAATAAACATTACCATTCAATATATTTCCATGTATAAACAAGGTTTACAAACAGGTTGACATTAGAATATATTACATATGTCCAATAAGGAATATTAACAGTGTGAGGGGGTTAGCTCGGCAGCGGGTGTGTGTGACCCCCGGGATGGGCTCCCCACACAAAAACAGGCCCAGCAAACGGAGGTTGTGGTTTTCAAAATCAAAAAAAGGTGCGGTTTATTTTCTATTTACAGTGACAAAACACAGCAAAGCCAAAAGAAACATAAACAAAATAAATCCTGGTCAACTTGACCTCTGACTAAACATACAGGTTTCCTAACTAACAACTGGGATCAGCCTAGTGCTGTCCTAGTCCCTAAGTCCCTGGTTTTAAATGTCCAAGCAAATAGCCACACAGGCTTTGTCTCACCGCACAGGGGTTCACTCTCCCTAGACAGTCCACACAGGTCTGGGTCCAGGCATGAGCTAACATCTAATGAAGCTGGGAGTTCTTATAGAGGCCTAAATGAGCTGACAAGCTTCAGCTGGTCTCATCAACTCCCTGTCTGCACGACGCCCCACACTCTCCCTAGAGGTATGAGTCATCCATGAGCCCACTAGCCTCAGCTGGGCTTATACAACTCTCCACCTAGTTGTATAAGTCGGCGTAAAGCCTGAATCTGGGCGAAATATATCTACCCCCCTGGATGCAACCAGGTGACTTTACCTTCCTGCTGTCACAACAGGTAGTGTCAATGAGAGTCTGAGCACAAAACCAAGAGGCAAATGATATAAACTACTTGCCATATACGTAAAAAAAAATGGGAGTATGGCCTCATGTTATTGGGTCTCTTTTTTAATTACACATCAGATATCCACGCACAATCCCCCCTGTCTATCGCTGGGGGAACCTTTTAGGCTGCCTGGTTCCGGCCTGATTTTAATTGCTCATTGGGTAAGCTATTATTATTTTCCTTATGCATTTTACACTCTATTGCTGATTTTTACATGTATTTTATTGCATTGTTTGTTCTATAGATTGGCTCTCCTGAGGAAGCGGTGTATCTCTGCGAAACTAGTCGAGACCCTGACCAATCTGTGATATGTGTTATTGTTTTATTTTATAATAAACAATTTTATACAATCATGCTCATGATGTTTTATCAGTACCGAGATAGTCCCTCTACCAACTGGGTGGGTGGCTCTGAGGTTAGCCTCAGCAACTATTCTCTTGCCCCCAAACCCTCCCCCTCTTTTGTTTTACCATATACGTAAGTTTGTAATGGATCAATTGAACACTGTTAGGGATCCTACACTAGACATGAGGAGTGCCAGCAGGTGTGGCAACAATGGATCGCAGGGGAAGCAAACGGAGGCAGAGGAGCTATGAGAATACCAAAGAAAAAAGTATGTGTGTATATGTATATGTGTGTATGTATATATACATACATATATATATATATATATATATATATATATATATATAAATAAAATACACATGCAGATCAAATGAGGAAACAACCACATGTATAAGCACCCCCCTCACAGTGGGGTACATAGAACTTTCAATTACCTTAAGACCCCTTTCACACTGGGTCGCTTTGCAGGCGCTATAACGCTAAAAAAGCACCTGCAAAGCGACCTATAACAGCCGCTGCTGTCTCTCCAGTGTGAAAGCCCCAAGGGCTTTCACACTGGAGCGGTGCGCTAGCAGGACGGTAAAAAAAGTCCTGCCAGCAGCATCTTTGAAGCGGTGAAGGAGCGGTGTGTATACCGCTCCTGCCTATTGAAATCAATGGGGTACCGCGGCTATACCGCCGGTGGTTTTAACCCTTTCTCTGACGCTAGCTGGGGGGAGTAAAAGCGCCCTGCTAGCGGCCAAATAGCGCTGCGAAATTGACGGTAAAGTGCTGCTAAAAATAGCAGCGCTTTACCGCCGACGCCGCCCCTGCCCCAGTGTGAAAGGCGCTTAACTGCCAGTAAAACACTGAGCGCTTTTGAAGATCTCTTCAGGCGCTTTTGAAGAGCTTTCCATTAATTTTAATGGAGAGGGGTGTTTCCCAGAACACAGCGGGGGGGGACGGGAAGTGGCATAGATTCCCGCAGATTATGCAGATATCTATGCCCGGAAGTGGGTGCAAATACCTGTATTAATATACAGGTATGTGCACCCCCTTCCCCCCTGAAAGGTGCCAAATGTGACACCAGAGGGGGGAGGGTTCCGAAAGGCGGAGGTTTGCCTTTTGTGTGGACCTCCGCTTTAACAAGTAAAAGTTTTTGATCAAAAATATCCTTATTGGGGTGGATGCTATATATAGAGTTGAACTAAATAAGGCACTATATAGTAAGCGTAACAATCGAAGTATAAGTAAACCTTACCAACCAGGGTAGTGCCTGGCGTCCTGTTAACCTGTTGAATGAGAGCATAATACGTAGTGGCAAAAAAGGGCAAATAAGCAACCTTAAGAGAAAGGGTGGAAGGAGCTGTAAGAGGAGAAGCGCGCAGAAAAAGGGAGAGGAAAAGAGTCCATGGGGTGTGCGCCAGCCTTACATCGAGAGTAACACGTTATCAAACCTGGAAGGCTGAGAGTATGTAATCCATGGTTGCCAAACTGAGAAATTTGTCATGTGTCAGAGAGGACAGCCGTCAACTTCTCATTAACCATGACATCATTCAGGCGGTTTTTGACCGCCTCAAAACTGAGTATGGGAGTTTTCCACACCTTCGCAATAGTCAATTTAGTTGCAGTAAAGAGATGTTGGGCTAGCTGCCGTTCCAGGTATAGCAATTCAACAATTGGTTTGCCTAGAAGGGCTTCATGGGGTCCCTTTTTAAGGATAGCCTGGAACAGGTTGCGAATATACACTGACCCACAGTCTGCACGCCCGCGGGCATGACCACCAAATATGTGCAATGGAACCCTCCTGAGAGCATCCCCAGAAACAGAGAGGAGAGTAAGTTGGGATAAAGCGGGACAATCTGGCTGGTGTATAGTACCACCTATACAATAGCTTATAGGCATTTTCCAGTATACGCACATTTCGTGAGCACTTGCAGAGGGATATAGTCATAGTCTGCCAGTCCTCAGGGTCCAACTGTTTCCCCAGTTCTTTTTCCCATTGAAGATGATAGGGCCTTAATGGGGGTCTTTTTGTGGATATGGCCGAATATATCAAAGATAACAGGCCCGGGGAATGGGGTCTGGCTCTACATAGGCTCTCAAATGGAGTCAAAGTATAAGGGATAGGGTGGGATAGGGTGGGATTTAGTGAGTTGTTGAAGAAAGTGTCTAAGTTGTAAATACCGGTAGCTGTAGTGTTCTCGCAAGGGGATATTATGGGAATTGCGTAAAGCATCAAATGTCAGAATTTTAGTAGGGGTAAACTGCGAATGGATATCTATGAACCTGTTCGTGGTCCAACATGAAAATTGGGTGGGGTTTTCACAAGCTGTTGGGAATAATGGGCAATGTTGCAAAAGTGCAAGATGGGGAGAAATCAATCCTGCAGAGTATTTTACGGAGTCCCACAATCGTAAAGTGGGTTAAACAGGGCCCTATTGTCGTTGGGGCGATGGACAGGAGGGAGCCAGGGCAGAGAAGAAATGGATCTGGATCGGAACCAACGGGATCAATCGTGGCCCACAGCGGGAACTGATATTCTTCATGGAGGTGTTAAAGTGGAGCTATATTTGCTGCTATGTAATATGCCTGCAAGTTAAAGACCGATAGGTCGTAGACATGTGCATTTCGTTTCGTTCCGAATCGAAATTCGGACGAATTTTTCATTATTCGGACATTCAGATGCATCCGAATTACCGAATTACAATACTAACGAATTTAAACGAATCCGAATTTTTTCGAATTGAAAAATCGCAGACGAAATTCTAATCGAATTCGAAATATTTTCAAATTGAATTCGAAATATTTTCTAATCGAATTCGAAATATTTTCGACTCGAATTCGAATCAAATTCAATCGAATTAGAAAAAATATAAATCGTTTTTAAAAAAAGAATACAATAAAATAGAATATAAAAATAAAAAGCAATAGAATAGAAATAAAAGAATAATAGAGAATAGAATAGAATTGAATAGAATGTAATAAAATACAATAGAATATGACCGTCTATATTTTTTTTATTCTATTCTTTTCTATAGTTATTATATTCTAATCTTTTCTATTCGAATTTGAATTCATTCTGTATGAATTTCGAATTTCAGAAGATAGTTATATGTATAAATATTTTGTATAGAATGAATTTGAATTCGAATAGAAAAGATTAGAATAGAAATAGAAAATAGACTAGAAAAACAATAGAACAGAATAGAATAAAATATACTATCTATATATATATATATATATATATATATATATATATATATATATATATATATATATATATATATTATATTTTATTTTATTATATTCTATTGTTTTTCTATTCTAATCTTTTCTATTCGAATTTGAATTTATTCTATACTAAATTCGAATTTCGGAAGATGGTTATATATACATATATATACATACATATAAATAACCATTTTCCAAAATTCTAATTTCATATAGAAAAAAATCGAAAATGAATCGAAAATATTCTAAAATAATAGAAAAAAATATCATAAAAAAACAATAGAACAATAAAAAAAAAAAATATATATATATATATATATATATATATATATATATATATATATATATATATATATATATATATATATATATAAAACCATGTTCCAACACTCGAATTTCGTATAGAATGAATTCGAATTCCAATTAGAAAAGATTAGAATATAAATAGAAAATAGACTAGAAAAACAATAGAACAGAATAAAATATAATATATATATTGTATTTATTCTATTCTGTTCTATTGTTTTTCTATTCGATTCTTTCCAATATTTTCTATTCTATTATAATCTTTTCGATTCGAATTTGAATTCACTCTATACGAAATTCTAATTTTGGAAGATGGTTTTATAAATATATAAAATACTTTGTGATGTCATCACCTCCCCCCCTCCTTCGAGAGACAATCACCTCCATACACCATCCAATCAGAGCTTAGCATCTCCATCCATCCCCCCACACTCACTAATACCCCTCACATTATTGTAGCACATCTCCTGTAGTCTATTAATAGCTATTTCATTTTTTATTTTTTTCATTTTCTGCAGATTACGATCCATTTCCTTTATTTCCAGCATATCTCCTGCAGACTATTAGCATCTTTTTTATTTATGAATGGAGGAACGGTTTAAGGAAGAGACAACAAGAGGGACATCATCACCGCTTATATCTCTATTCACAGGGAAATGGTTGCTAATAGTTTGCAGGAGACCAGCAAAAAATAAATAAATAAATAGATGCTTATAGTTATAGTCAGCAAATCTGATGAGAAAATTAAATAGATACTAATAGTCTGCAGGAGATCTGCAAAAAAATATATATAAATGCTAATAGTCTGCAGGAGATCTGATGGAAATAAATAGTAATCTGCAAAAAAAAAATAGATGCTAATAGTCTGCAGGAGATGTGCTGAAATAAAGGAAATGGCTGCTCTAATGCAAAAAAAGAAAAGAAAAATGAAATAGATGCTAATAGTCTGCAGGAGATCTGCAAAACAAATACAATAGATGTTAATATACTGCAGGAGATCTAATGGAAATAAATAGTAATCAGCAAAAAAAATATGAAATTGATTCTAACAGTCTGCAGGAGATCTGCAAAAAAAAAAGACGTGAAATGGCTGTTAATAGTCTACAGGAGATCTGCTAACAAAAGAAATAGATGCTAATAGTCTGCAGGAGATCTGGTGAGAAAACGAAATAGATACTAATAGTCTTCAGGAGATCTGCAAAAAAATTAAATAGATGCTAATAGTCCACAGGAGATCTTATGGAAACAAATAGTAATCTGCAAAAAAAAATTAAATGAAATAGATAGTATCTATATTCTATTCTGTTCTATTGTTTTTCTAGTCTATTTTCTATTTCTATTCTAATCGTTTCTATTCAAATTCAAATTCGCTCTATACGAAATTCGAATGTCGGAAAAAAAATATATATAACCATCTTCCGAAATTCGAATTTAGTATATAATGATTTCGATTTTAATAGAAAAGATTTTAATAGATTATAAAAGAATAAACTAGAAAAACAATAGAACAGAATAGAATAAAATATAATCTATTCTGTTCTATTGTTTTTCTAGTCTATTTTCTATTTTATTATAATCTTTTTTCTATCCAAAGTTAAAATTAATTAATGAAAAAATTTGAATTTATTCTGTACTAAATTCGAATTTCAGAAGATGGTTGTATATTCTTTCTATTTTATTCTATTAAATTATATATTTTTTCTATTCTGTTCTAATCTTTTCTATTTGAATTATACATTTTGGAAGATGGTTATTTGTCCACTTGCCACGTCACCTGCCACAAGTTATGGGGTTCCTAACCCCAAGTGACCCCCAGATATGGGCGATATGTCAAGTACTTTTCTGCAGCAGAGAATGACATTTTGCGACCCGATTTTGGGGCCACATATCTCAAGGCCACTTGTAGCTAGAAACCCCATATTTGGTATGCAAACACAGTAGAACTAGCACTACAACATCTCCATTTGGGGTTTCTATCACCAAGTAACCCCGAGATACATGGACCCAAAGTCGGGTTGCAAAATATTTTCGAATCCGGTTGAAATAGTATCAACATGATTCGAAATTATTTCAACTGCATTTGAAACTATTTCAACCGGATTCGAAAATATTTTGCGACCCGAATTTGGGTCCACGTATCTTGGGGTTACTTGGTGATAGAAACCCCAAATTTGGGGTTATTGTCTTTCTAGTCTATTTTCTATTTTATTATAATCTTTTCTATCCAAAGTTAAAATTAATTAATTAAAACTATTCGAAATTCAAATTTATTCTATTCGAAATTCGAATTTCAGAAGATGGTTGTATATTCTTTCTATTTTATTCTTCTAAATTATATTTTTTTTCTATTCTGTTCTAATCTTTTCTATTTGAATTATAAATTTTGGAAGAAGGTTATTTACTTATATACATCTGTCACATAAAAAAAAAGATGTGAAATGGCTGTCATGGATGTTGATCGCAAGGCAAGTACATATGCTGTATGTCATTGTCCACTTGCCACAACACCTGCCACGAGTGCCACGTGACCGGCCACGAGTGCCACGTGAACAGCCACGAGTGCCACGTGACCTGCCGCGTGACCTAGTTGTGGATTGTCTACTTGCCACGTCACCTGCCACAAGTTATGGGGTTCCTAACCCCAAGTGACCCCCAGATATGGGCGATATGTCAAGTACTTTTCTGCAGCAGAGAATGACATTTTGTGACCCGACTTTGGGGCCACGTATCTTGGGGCCACTTATAGCTAGAAACCCCAAATTTGGTATGCAAACACAGTTTGGGGTTATTGTAGTGCTAGTTGTAATGTGTTTGCATACCAAATTTGGGGTTTCTAGCTATAAGTGGCCCCGAGATACGAGGCCCCAAAGTCGGGTCGCAAAATTTCATTCTCTGCTGCAGAAAAGTACTTGACATATCGCCCATATCTGGGGGTCACTTGGTGCTAGGAACCCCATAACTTGTGGCAGGTGACGTGGCGAGTGGACAATCCACAACTTGGTCACGTGGCAGGTCACTTGGCACTCGTGGCCGGTCACGTGGCACTCGTGGCAGGTCACGTGGCACTCGGTCAATGACATACAGCATATGTACTTGCCTTGCGATCGACATCCATGACAGCCATTTCACATCTTTTTTTTTATGTGACAGATGTATATAAGTAAGTAACTAACCATCTTCCAAAATGTATACGGTAATTCAAATAGAAAAGATTAGAACAGAATAGAAAAAAAATATAATTTAATAGAATAAAATAGAAAGAATATACAACCATCTTCTGAATTTCGAATTTCGAATAGAATAAATTCGAATTTCGAATAGTAGGAATTAAAAAATTTTAATTAATTAATTTTAACTTTGGATAGAAACGATTAGAATAGAAATAGAGAATAGACTAGAAAAACAATAGAACAGAATAGAATATAGATACTATCTATTTCATGTTAAATTTTTTTGCAGATTACTATTTGTTTCCATAAGATCTCCTGCAGACTATTAGCATCTATTTAATTTTTTTGCAGATCTCCTGCAGACTATTCGTATCTATTTTGTTTTCTCACCAGATCTCCTGCAGACTATTAGCATCTATTTCTTTTTTTAGCAGATCTCCTGTAGACTATTAACAGCCATTTCACTTCTTTTTTTTTGTAGATCTCCTGCAGACTGTTAGAATCAATTTCATTTTTTTTTTCAAAGTCGGGTCGCAAAATATTTTCGAATCCGCTTTAAATAGTATCAACATGATTCGAAATTATTTCAACCACATTTAAAACTATTTCAACCGCATTTGAAACTATTTCAACCGGATTCAAAAATATTTTGCGACCCGACTTTGGGTCCACGTATCTCGGGGTTAGTTGGCGATAGAAACCCCAAATTTGAGGATGTTGTAGTGCTAGTTCTCCTGTGTTTGCATACCACATTTGGGGTTTCTATCACTAAGTGACCCCGAGATACGTGGACCCAAAATCGGGTCGCAAAATGTCAAACACATTTCTGCAGCAGAGAATGACATTTTGCAACCCGAATTTGGGGCCACATATCTCGGGGCCACTTGTAGCTAGAAACCCCAAATTTGGTATGCAAACACAGTAGAACTAGCACTATAACATCTCCAAATTTGGGGTTTCTGTAACTAAGTGACCCCGAGATACCTGGACCCAAAGTCGGGTCGCAAAATGTCAAGCACTTTACTGGAGCAGAGAATGACATTTTGCCACGTGACCAAGTTGTGGATTGTCCACTTGTCACGTCACCTGCCACAAGTTATGGGGTTCCTAGCACCAAGTGACTCCCAGATATGGGCGATATGTCAAGTACTTTTCTGCAGCAGAGAATGACATTTTGTGACCCGACTTTGGGGCCACGTATCTCGGGGCCACTTATAGCTAGAAACCCCAAATTTGGTAAGCAAACACAGTAGAACTAGCACTATAACATCTCCAAATTTGGGGTTTCTGTAACTAAGTGACCCCGAGATACGTGGACCCAAAGTCGGGTCGCAAAATGTCAAGCACTTTACTGGAGCAGAGAATGACATTTTGCGACCCGATTTTGGGGCCACATATCTCGGGGCCACTTGTAGCTAGAAACCCCAAATTTGGTATGCAAACACAGTAGAACTAGCACTACAATATCTCCAAATTTTGGGTTTCTATCACCAAGTAACCCCAAAATACATGGACCCAAAGTCGGGTCGCAAAATATTTTCGAATCCGGTTGAAATAGTATCAACATGATTCAAAATGATTTCAACTGCATTTGAAACTATTTCAACCCGATTCGAAAATATTTTGTGACCCGAATTTGGGTCCATGTATCTCGGGGTTACTTGGTGATAGAAACCCCAAATTTGGGGTTATTGTTTTTCTAGTCTATTTTCTATTTCATTATAATCTTTTCTATCCAAAGTTAAAATTAATTAATTAAAAAATTAGAATTCATACTATTCGAAATTCAAATTTATTCTATTCGAAATTCGAATTTCAGAAGATGGTTGTATATTCTTTCTATTTTATTCTTCTAAATTATATATTTTATTTATTCTGTTCTAATCTTTTCTATTTGACTTATAAATTTTGGAAGAAGGTTATTTACTTACTTATATACATCTGTCACATAAAAAAAAGATGTGAAATGGCTGTCACGGATGTCGATCGCAAGGCAAGTACATATGCTGTATGTCATTGTCCACTTGCCACGACACCTGCCACGAGTGCCACGTGACCGGCCACGAGTGCCAGGTGACCTGCCACGTGACCAAGTTGTGGATTGTCCACTTGCCACGTCACCTGCCACAAGTTATGGGGTTCCCCAGCACCAAGTGACTCCCAGATATGGGCGATATGACATTTTGTGACCCGACTTTGGGGCCACGTATCTCGGGGCCACTTATAGCTAGAAACCCCAAATTTGGTATGCAAACACAGTAGAACTAGCATTACAACAGGGTTACTTGGTGATAGAAACCCCAAATTGGGGGTTATTGTAGTGCTAGTTGTAATGTGTTTGCATACCAAATATTTTGGGGTTTCTAACTATAAGTGGCCCCGAGATACGTGGCCTCAAAGTCGGGTCGCAAAATTTCATTCTCTGCTGCAGAAAAGCACTTGACATATCGCCCATATCTGGGGGTCACTTGGTGCTAGGAACCCCATAACTTGTGGCAGGTGACGTGGCAAGTGGACAATCCACAACTTGGTCACGTGGCAGGTCACGTGGCACTCGGACAATGACACAGCATATGTACTTGCCTTGCGATCGACATCCATTTCACATCTTTTTTTTTATGTGACAGATGTATATAAGTAAGTAACTAACCATCTTCCAAAATTTATAATTCAAATAGAAAAGTTTAGAACAGAATAGAAAAAAAATATAATTTAATAGAATAAAATAGAAAGAATATGCAACCATCTTATGAAATTCGAATTTCGAATAGAATAAATTTGAATTTCGAATAGTAGGAATTAAAAAAATGTAATTAATTAATTTTAACTTTGGATAGAATAGATTAGAATAGAAATAGAGAATAGACTAGAAAAACAATAGAATAGAATAGAATATAGATACTATCTATTTCATGTTTAATTTTTTTTGCAGATTACTATTTTTTACATAAGATCTCCTGCAGACTATTAGCATTTATTTTATTTTTTTTGCAGATCTCCTGCAGACTATTAGTATCTATTTAGTTTTCTCACCAGGTCTCCTGCAGACTATTAGCATCTATTTCTTTTTTTAGCAGATCTCCTGTAGACTATTAACAGCCATTTCACTTCTTTTTTTTTTTGCAGATCTCCTGCAGACTGTTAGAATCAATTTCATTTTTTTTTTCAAAGTCGGGTCGCAAAATATTTTCGAATCCGCTTTAAATAGTATCAACATGATTTGAAATTATTTCAACCACATTTAAAACTATTTCAACCGCATTTGAAACTATTTCAACCGGATTCAAAAATATTTTGCGACCCGACTTTGGGTCCACGTATCTCGGGGTTAGTTGGCGATAGAAACCCCAAATTTGAAGATGTTGTAGTGCTAGTTCTCCTGTGTTTGCATACCACATTTTGGGTTTCTATCACTAAGTGACCCCGAGATACGTGGACCCAAAATCGGGTCGCAAAATGTCAAACACATTTCTGCAGCAGAGAATGACATTTTGCGACCCGAATTTGGGGCCACATATCTCGGGGCCACTTGTAGCTAGAAACCCCAAATTTAGTATGCAAACACAGTAGAACTAGCACTATAACATCTCCAAATTTGGGGTTTCTATTACTAAGTAACCCTGAGATACATGGACCCAAATTCGGGTCGCAAAATATTTTCGAATCCGGTTGAAATAGTTTCAAATGCGGTTGAAATAATTTCGAATCATGTTGAAATAATTTCGAATCATGTTGAAATATTTTCGAATCCGGTAGAAATATTTTCAAATTCGGTTGAAATATTTTCGCATGCGACTGATTTTCGAATTCGGTCGAAAACAAAACGAAATCCGAAAACGAATTTAACAAATTTAACGAATCTAACTAAACAAAATTAATTAATTAACGAATTAAAACGAAACAAAACTAATTTTTTCCTTTTGCACGTGTCTAATAGGTCGCCATTAATAAGTTTTGGCGTACAAAATCTACTTGTTGATTTGGGGGCGGGTTGGTCCACAGATAAATTGCAAATTGTTGGTGTATACGTAGAATATGAGAAGGAACTAAAATGGGCAAGATGCGAAAAAAATAAAGTAGTTTTGGGAGATAGGACATAAGAATTGCTGCTGTTCTGCCGAACCAGGACAAGGCTAAATGGGACCAGGATGACAGCCTATCGGACAGTCTCTTGAGTAAAGGTGGATGGTTAGCCTGGTACAATCCAGAATACGTTGAGGTAAGGCAAATTCCTAGATAAGGCAGCGAGGAGTCCCACTGACAGAGGAAAGCTGATTGCAAATCCGTTAATAGTGGTGGAGAAAGGTTGACCGACAGAGCTTTAGATTTGGAAGGGTTAACACGGAGCCCTGAAAGGGAAGCAAAGGTGTCTAAAAGACAGTAAGTTTGGTAAAGAAATTCTAGGGGAGGTTAAAGTTGGTAGGATATCGTCGGCGAATAAGGATATTTTATGGGCTTCAATACCCCTTATATCCGGATGTGAGCGAATCGCCTCCGCCAATGGCTCTAGAGCCAGAACAAAGAGATGTGGCGAGAGTGGGCATCCCTGGCGGGTGCCTCTCAATGCTGAAGAGAGGTGATTTGAATCCATAGTATTTAATTTTCGCCTGAGGGGAATCGTATAGGACTGACATCCATTGCATAAATGGGGCCCCAAATCCATAATGGCGAAGTACTGACATGAGGTAAGGCCACGACAGAGTGTTGAAGGCCTCATTCACATCAAGAGACAAAAGCATAGATTCCAGCGAGCGGTTATGGGCTATGTGTTGTAGTTGTAATATTCGCCTAATAGCTTCCCCTGCCTGTCTCTGTGGTAGAGAAAATTAAGTACTGTCCGTGATACTTTTTTTATTTGCACTAACATAGAATTTTTCAGGACAAGCTTTCGGGGTATGTCCCCTTCTTCAAGGTCCAAGCAGTAGTGATTCACAATTTTTTTAGCAGAATGTTGAAACAAAACAAGAAAAAAATCTCAGAGGGAAAGGAAAAAAAACACATACAAATCAATGGTAATAAAGATAGCAGCAGAGTTAGTGAGATAAGACAGAGTTAGTGAGATAAGACAGAGGGAGAGCTATAGACTTGAGGGGGGAGATGCTAGTCACAGAGGGGGTCATAAAACCTTAGTATAATGGGTAAGGAAACCAATATCTAAATTTAGGCCATTCGTTTTTGTGTTAAAAAGAATTATCATTCTTAGTTCAAATGTTTTCCTTTCCTGGATAGTTCTGAAATTCCCTTTAAGAACTAAAACATTGAGGTCTTCTATAGTGTGGTCTGGTTGTGAGAAGTGATGTCCCACAGGTGTGCAGAAACTCTCTTCTTTATGTTCCTTGATGGTATGTCTGTGAAAATTCATCCTCGCTTGCAACTTCTGTCCTGTTTCACCAACATAAGATCCTTTGCCACACCTGTTGCATTGGATGAGGTACACAACATTACTGGAGGTACAGTTGTAAGATCCCATGATGGTGAAGGTCCCATTTGTGTGTGTGACACTTTTGGATGGATTGATCTGGTTGCACAGTTTGCAGCGTTTTTTATTGCAGGGTTTGCTTCCATTATTTGTGACTTCATAATCAGAGTGAAGTTTCCTGCTGATTAGTTTGTGTCTGAGGTTGGGTGGTTGTCTGAAAGCCAATAATGGGGGTTGTTGGAATATTTCTTTCAGAGTTTCATCCTCTGTTATAATGGGCTGTAAATCTTTGATTATCTTTTTGATCCCTTCTAGTGTTGGGTTGTATGTGGTGACTAGAGGTACTCGGTTATTTGTTTTTTTCTCTTTGTATTGGAGGAGATTTTCTCTTCGGGTTTTCAAGGCTGTGTTTATGCTGTTGTTGATGGTTTTGTCTTTATACCCTTTCTTCTGGAAAGAGCCTGCCAGTGTTCTGAGATGTTTATCTCTGACTTCTGGGTCTGAACAAATTCGGTGGTATCTGATGGCCTGGCTGTGTATGATGGCTCGTTTAGTGTGTTGGGGATGAAAACTGGAACTATGAAGATAGCTGCATCGGTCAGTCGGTTTTCTGTATATGGAAGTGTGAAGCTTGTCATCCCTGATGTATACTGTAGTGTCTAGGAAGTTGACATGTGTGTTCGAATAGTCCATTTTTAGTTTGATAGATGGGTGAAAAGTGTTGATCAATGAGAAGAATTGGTTTAGATTTTCTTCACCTTCAGTCCATATCATGAAGATATCATCACTATAGCGATAATATCTGTATGGCTTTTGTTGTATGCTGTTCAGGAATTTGTCCTCCAGGTCAGCCATAAATAAGTTTGCATATTGGGGTGCCATTTTGCTTCCCATAGCAGTACCCATACATTGGAGATAGATGTCATTGTTGAAAGTGAAGTAGTTGTGTGTAAGAATAAATTCGATGAGCTGTGTAACATCCTCAGCCGTGTATTTGTGGTTTGGTGTGGATGATAAGAATCTGTGACATGCTGCCAACCCATCCTTGTGAGGGATGTTACTGTACAGAGATTCTACATCCATAGTGACTAGAAGTGTATTTGGTGGTAATTGTTGTATATTGTTAAGCTTGTTCAGAAAATCAGTGGTGTCTTGCAGGAAACTAGTAGTGTTCATGACTAACGGTTTTAACATGTTTTCTACAAGGCCTGAGATATGTTCGGTAAGTGTATTCATACCTGTTATAATGGGTCTGCCTGGATTTCCTGGCTTGTGAATTTTGGGCAGCATGTAGAAGTCTCCAATATCTGGATTATCTGGAATCGCATTGATGAGTTCTGAATGCAGGTGGCTTGGTATGGTCGCAATCAGACCTTTTAATTGCTTAGTAAAATCCTGGGTCGGATCATAATCCAGTTTTTTGTAGTAAGTAGTATTTGCCAGCTGCCTCTGACCCTCTTGTATATATTTGTCTGTATCCATCACAACGACTGCTCCCCCTTTATCTGCTGGTTTGATGGTTATGGCCTGATTCTTGCGCAGATCGTGTACAGCTCTTCGCTCCAGTGGTGAAAGGTTGTATAATATTTTCTTTTGCTGGGTGGATATCAGAGATATCAAGTGTCTCTGTGGTACAAAGCCTACTTGATCCTTGTTAATTAAATGGGGGAGGAAAGAATTTAGGCAGTTAGCCAGAATCTTGGTTAGGATTTTTATATCTACATTAATTGGGGAGATGGGTCAAAAATTATGCCAGGAGGAGTGGTCGCGGTCCGGTTTCGGGTGCATCACAATATTAGCAGTTAAAAAGTCATAAGTAAAGGTCTGACCATCTTTAACAGAGTTATACATTGCTGTCAGGTGTGGAGCTACCACGTCGGCCAATTTTCTGTAATAAAGTGCCGTGTAGCTATCCGGGCCCGGTCGCTTGCCCACCTTTTAGGTCTTTAATACCTTGGAGGACTTCCGAAACTTGAATGTCCCAGTCCATGAGTCACGTGAGCCTCGGTCAGTACTGGGAGCGCGAGGCGTCCGAGAAAACGATCAGTGCCCTGGCCGTCAAACTGATCCGGGGCGGAGTACAGCTTAGTGAGGCGGTAGCGGAACTCCTCCAATACACGCATCAGGTTACCCGTGAGAACGTTATGTCGGTTGCGCAAGGTGATGGAAGTAAATTTAGGAGTGAAAGTACAGAGCCTGTTGGCTAACATTCGATTCGGTTTGTTTGCTTTAGCATACCACTTCTGGTAGGACCAGCGCAAAATGCATTCAGCCCCCTCAGTGAGACAAAGATCCAACTCTCAGCGGGCCTGATCCAAGAGTTTGCGATTGCCAGGTGTAGGGGATTGCTTAAACGCTGCGGATAATGCCTCCAGATAAGTCCCCAGGGCCTGCTGTTTCAGACCCCGCTCCCGTTTTAAGTTTCGACGCCAGCCGTATAATATGGCCCCTGAGTACCGCCTTGTATGCCTCCCAGAGCGTTACGGGTGATGTAACCGTACCTACATTATTGCGGAAATAGTCCTCAGAGGCCTTCAATATATACCTGGACCTCCTTGAATGATAAGAGTGAATCATTCATCACCCAGGATGAGAGCTGAGGTTTATCCAGAATAGAGTGGCAAACTACCAGAACAGGATCATGATTGGACCAAGGGCAGCTAGGATGGAGGCTGTTACCACTTGAGGAAGGTGTCTTTTCAACATGAACATGTTGTCTATTCTGGAGTGGGAATGTTGAGGGTGTAAATAATACGTGTAGTCTCTACCTTGGGGATAAAATTTCCTCCAGAGATCGACCAGGTTGTGTAATTGTAGAGAGTGGGCAAATTTTTTAGAGTCGGGTGACGGGGCATTACGTTCTTAGGGATATTTATCAAAAGAGGGGTTCAAGGCCATGTTCGAATTTCCCACAAGGAGGAGAGTACCTTTGTGGTGGGATGTCAGCACGTTACAGACGTGGGTCAAAAAGGGTACCGGGTTAGCGTTGGGAGCGTAATAGGTCATGATGATGATCTCCGTATCTTGGATAGTACCTTGTAACAATGGGTACCTGCCATCAGGATCCGCTATCTGCTTAGTGCAACTAAAAGGAACCGATTTGCGGAAGGCTATAAGTACCCCTTTTTGTTTGGTCGGTGCATTGGCGAAAAATACCTGGGGATACTGGGCATCAAAATATTTAGGGCAAGAAGTAGTTGAAAAATGGGTTTCCTGTAAACAGGATATATATCTATCTGTTGTTTCTTAAGGTACTTAAAAACTTTCACCCTTTTATGAGGAGAATTCATGCCCTGAACATTCAGAGATAACCAGTTGAGCATCATAGTGAATATGAAAAATGTCTAGAATCAGCTCCTCCGAGCACACACCCGGTGGCCGGGTGGTACTCTGAGCAAAAATAATCCAAACATCAGAGTTGCGATTGGTAGTGGGACAGAAGGCCCACTGGGGGGTCGGAAATTGGCCAGGACTGGCATCTGGGCCAAGCTTACAGCACATGTGGAGGAGCAGTGGCCCATCGGGAACCACTCTGCATATTTCTAAAGTAAACATGTCATCAATACATAAAATGGAGGCACAAAGTATATGTAGAAAACCTTGACGGGCACAACCAAAAAAATAAATGAAACAACCTCTAAACCATAGTAATATAACTTATGGAAGGAACCCCTGTCCGGGGCAATGAAGATGCCTATTGATAATGTTTAGTAATTGTCCCAATAAGGAGTATAATGAAAATACGAAAATCATACAATACAAGAATTCATTTATTACAGATACACAAGTACATTTAAAAAAAAAGAGGAATACATAAATACACCGTGATGCATTTGTTCCTACAATGTTGCGTGCTGCTGGTCCTACAAGTTTGCCTATAATCAGGCTTCATCAGGGACACAGACACTTTAACAAATCTACAATGATACATAGAAATTCATTTTAGTACATAAGTTTAAAAAATAAGAAACTCATTTATAATACTATAAATCAAACAAAATGATATATTACCAATTACATTGAATTCAAAAAGCTCTCTCTGAGGGCATGGACAGATACCTAATAATTCACGAGTGGCCACCTCATGTCGAATCAGAGTGTACCTCCTCTCAACAGATGGAAAAGTTGATGTAACTATCACCCTGTAGGCTTTCCACAATGGGACAGGGGCCACACGGAAATATACACGGGGAGTTATCCCAATTCCAATATACAAGTCCTAAGTGTATGATAAAAAATATATATATAGAACAAATAATAGAAAGACTTATATAAATGTAAATAAAGAAGCTGATGATCCAGTTATTGGATGCATCTTAATGGATCATAAAAGATCTCACAAAATGCACATCGTCTGAAACACAGCAACAACAACAAAAATTATTATATTGTAACAAAAAATAACACTTACATATATGTGTTAATGGAATTTTGGATGGCTGGGGAGCCCAAGGTGCACAGCATAACCAAGTAGCAGTAAAAGTTGCATCTGACCAGGGAATTTATCCCCTGTATCTGATGAAGATCGAAACCGTATACACTAAGGAAAACAAGGACAAAGAAAAGGAGATTAAAAAAAAATGCAGGAGAAGGGATATAACCGAACATCTGACCAATGCATGATTCAATCAAACTAAACTAAGCATGAATCCAACATTGCTGTAATCTCTGCAATGAAGGATACAAAGCAGTAAATTGTGTGGTTATAAAGAATAGATTTACCTATGATAAATGAACGGTCATTCAATCAAATCATATAGAAATCGCTTGCTCCTGGGATCTGTAAGCATATGAAAAAAATGCACACAGATGAATCCCAAAATGTGATGTTCCATAAAATGGCACGCTATAACCCCATCATAACAAAGTCAAGGGTTGCCGAATGCAATGAATGAAGGATGCAAGTTATCTGTGATCAGCTGTGCAGAGTACAGCTCCCTCAGCTCTCCCCGTGGTGGCCTCTGTCAGCCGCTCAAGGCTTTATGAGCCTTGAGCAGCAGTGGTCACGTGACAGCGAAAACGACACGGTCACATGACCGCAGTGATGACGCAATCACGTCACATCATGAATACGGGCGCATCCTGGTGCATGGTGTTGATGGGAGCAGCCCTCCAGATGATAATGGGGGAAAAAATGTGCATGCGTCAGGCGTAAGGATGGCGAAAGGCCACTCCAAGATGAAAGGGGCTGAACAAAGTCAGCCATACGTCATGGAACAATAGCGCCATAGGCTCACCTCGTATCACCGCACTGATTGGACCATCATAACATCCTTGCCTCTGCTAGGGTTCAGTGACAGTGTATGCTACTGATGATAGCCCCTGGGCGCCCGTAATAATACACGATGATGGTATAGTTGTGGAGTCCTGCAAGGATGAACTGACTGGAGGTAAAAATGTCCAATGATTGTCCACAAGGTATCTCAGCAATAGTACAACTATATGGGTAGCTGCGCTTGTGCTGTACGTGAATTAGGCCAGAATGCGGGTCAATGATGTTAAATAGACCCCAGGCACAGGGATCTGTCCTGTCTACCAGAGTAAGAAAAAACAAACGATACAGAAAAAATTATGAATAATAAACATGTAATAAATCATATAACAGAATTAGGTGAATAAAAATATTCATTTAAATAACAAACATCATAGTTACAACAAGGAATTTTGTGTGTTTATTGAAGCACAGACTGGGTAAGGAAAAGGTGGGAGAGGGGTGCACAACCGTATTGTCCAAAAATGGTGTCTGTTGTTAACCATATTGGACAGGCGTGAGCCCCCTCCCATCTCAGGACATAGTCCTGAAGCCCGTAACTTGTTCAGGTCATCAAGTACCATCCTGCACAGGTGATATAATTCCTGGATGGCAGAGGATTAGGACTGCATTCACACCTAAGCGTATCGCTTCGAGCGTTTTTACCGTCGTTTTGACGTGCGAATTTGCGGCCGTCGAAACGCTTGTTGTCGCGGTAGACGCTTGAATCGGGCGTTTCCATTACATTATATGAATCCTAAAATGCCCGATTCGCGCGACAAAAAAGGGTCCGGAACTTGTTTGAGCTTCAGGCGTTCGGCTTCAGGCGTTTTTGAGTGGAGATGTGAACCATCTCCATAGAGAATAATATATTTTTTCCCCTCTACCGTTTTGTAGCTTGAGGCTTAGGGCTACAAAACGCTCAGGTGTGAATGCAGCCTAAGGGGAGGAGAGGGAAAAGAATGCGGGAACAGAAATGAAGAGGACTCCGCGAAGTACCCAAGATGTCCAAATTGCTAGAGATATGGTAGCTAGTCTCAACGCAGATATGAACTGAGACAATGTAAAATTATTTAGAGAAAAGGTTTATAGCTTATATTCTCGTTCAGGCCTGGATGTTTGGTGGCCTGAAGGGAATATATCCATTTAGCTTCTAATTGCAAAAGGCGACGATCTTCATCACCCCCCCCTCTCATTGAGGGAAACATGTTCCAATGCAAATTGTGAGAATGGAAAAGCCCCATGTGTCTGCTAATGGGTGTTTCCATAAATTTTTTGGAAATAGCAGACACATGGTCGCGTATTCTACAAAAAAAAAATTATTTTAGTTTTTCCCACATAGAATGCTCCACAGTTGCACTTCATTAAATAAATGATCCCTATCGTCTGGCATGTGGCTCTAAATCTGGCTTTACAGATATTCCCATTAGGTAAACCTATACTTGGACCTCCCAGTATGTACCGGCAAAAGTTACATTTGCCGCAGGGAAAAGTACCTGTATTGATGGGTTTGGGGATGGTCAAAGTTGTGTAATGACTAGAGACTGCAGTGTCTTTGAACGAGAACGTTTGAACGTAATTTCCGGATAAGTTTTAATATATTTATTGATTTTGTCAACAGGTACCAAAATTTGGTGTATAAAGAGGGGGGTGGTGCTGCGCTGTTTAGTGAAATAAATTAAGTGAAATTCTTCTAAAACTTTGTGTAAGATAATAAAACAAATGCAAATAAACAATTATTGCAAAACGCACATAAAATAGCAAGATCTTCCAAGATGTGAAAAATGCACAATAAATAATCTTCAAGTGGTGACCATAAAATACTATCTTCTAAAATAGTAAACAATGTGCAACAGGTCTAAACACTGTGCCAAGAAATCAAGATTGTGCAAATCGCTAAATAAATAATGAACTGTGACAGTAAATCATAGACAATGAAATCAAAAATGTGAAATGCAAAGCATACGTGCAACCAGTGCAAAAGATGCATAAACGCATAAATCAATCCGAGGGGATGTTGCACTTTAAAAACTGCACGTGCAACAGGTTTTTGAATATCCTCACGAGCTAGGATAACCAGGTGAATTGTAACATGCGTCTTTAAATTATAAATGTTGCAGGGCGATCGCACAGAAAATTGCAAAGCGATCGCACAAAAAATTGCAGTATATGCGACTATATCAAGTGCAGGTAGAGTTCATTTGGTCAATCATGAATGGTGAAAAAAGAAGTTCATTTATCCTGTGCAGGAAGTGCAGTGATGCATGGAACGCAGGAGGGCCTGGGGGGCTGGTTGTGTGATGGGAATATCGTATTCCTCTTCCTGTGCTGGTGCACTCCGGTGGTGGTGACTTTTTGGTAAAGGTGGCCTCTTACCTGTAGGTAGAGAGGTAACAGCATGTAGCAGACAAGATGCTCTGTGTTTTTTGTGCGATCGCTTTGCAATTTTCTGTGCGATCGCCCTGCAACATTTATAATTTAAATATACAAAAAGGTGTAGCGCTGGATGAGCAAAACTGTGTATGGCTATACAGTGAAAAAAATATATAATATAAGAAAAAGTATCAAAAACATGAGTGAATACTACAAATAAACAATTTAAAGTTCATGTGTGTCAGTGAAAAATATATGAAATCTTCTCCTCTATTTGAAGATAAGAGTTCTACAGAGTGCAGGTATCCGATAAAAATCATAGGCAAAATGCTCCAACACTTAGTAAAGATCCCGCCACCAAGGTGAAGAATGAAGGCTTACCAGACAGCCTGCGACCGCCCTTCTCAGGGGGGTCAAAACAGGCTCAGTAGAGTGATGTTTTACTCCATGGAAGGCAGGATGATTCTGCAGGAACGCTTCATCCACAATGGGAGAGTCTCCAGAGACGTTGATTGAACACCTGGCCAGAACTGGGAGTAGACACACTCTTTGCAGATCAGAGTGGATGTTCCTCACTAAGTAGGATAAAATCCAAAAGAGAAAGAAAAACTTTCCATAGTGTAGCGTTCATCCATAAAAAAGGGGTTTATTTTCACAAAGTATGCGATACAGAACTTCAAAGTAACAAGTCCTGAGATATTAAAATGCTGGTTAAAAACTCCTTGCAAGGAATAAAAAGCTCCGTATTCTGTCAATCAAACGACCGTTTGCGCGTGCGCAATGCATGCACGTGTCACCCTACGTCGTTTCGTCAAATCTGACATCATCAGGGGCACCTGACTTGTTACTTTGAAGTTCTGTATCGCATACTTTGTGAAAATAAACCCCTTTTTTTATGGATGAACGCTACACTATGGAAAGTTTTTCTTTCTCTTTTGGATTTTATCCTACTTACTGAGGAACATCCACTCTGATCTGCAAAGAGTGTGTCTACTCCCAGTTCTGGCCAGGTGTTCAATCAACGTCTCTGGAGACTCTCCCATTGTGGATGAAGCGTTCCTGCAGAATCATCCTGCCTTCCATGGAGTAAAACATCACTCTACTGAGCCTGTTTTGACCCCCCTGAGAAGGGCGGTCGCAGGCTGTCTGGTAAGCCTTCATTCTTCACCTTGGTGGCGGGATCTTTACTAAGTGTTGGAGCATTTTGCCTATGATTTTTATCGGATACCTGCACTCTGTAGAACTCTTATCATCTTCAAATAGAGGAGAAGATTTCATATATTTTTCACTGACACACATGAACTTTAAATTGTTTATTTGTAGTATTCACTCATGTTTTTGATACTTTTTCTTATATTATATATTTTTTTCACTGTATAGCCATACACAGTTTTGCTCATCCAGCGCTACACCTTTTTGTATATTTATATTGTTGTACCTTATATCAGGTTTTTTTTGGTGTTTAGCAGCAGGTTTTCCTTTAGGGATTTATTCATTTATTGCACTTTAATAATTTGCACCTAGCGCAAATTTTTCTTTTAGAACAACATTTATAATTTAATGACGCGTGTTACAATTCACCTGGTTATCCTAGCTCGTGAGGATATTCAGAGACCTGTCGCACGTGCACTTTTTAAAGTGCAACATCCCCTCGGATTGATTTATGCGTTCATGCATCTTTTGCACTGGTTGCACGTATGCTTTGCATTTTACATTTTTGATTTCATTGTCTATGATTTACTGTCACAGTTCATTATTTATTTTGCGATTTGCACAATCTTGATTTCTTGACACAGTGTTTAGACATGTTGCACATTGTTTACTATTTTAGAAGATAGGATTTTATGGTCACCACTTGAAGATTATTTATTTATTGTGCGTTTTTCACATCTTGGAAGATCTTGCTATTTTATGTGCGTTTTGCAATAATTGTTTATTTGCATTTGTTTTATTATCTTACACAAAGTTTTAGAAGAATTTCACTTAATTAATTTCACTAAACAGCGCAGCACCACCCCCCTCTTTATACACTTAATTTCCGTGGGTATGATCTGACCCCCCCTGGTGCTTGCAGCAGTTTTATATCACTAGCTAGCCCTCTCCATAGTAGCGCAGGAATACACACAATTAGGTTACAAAATTTGTTGTATATTTTCCTGATGGACGCATGTTGCCTATTGTACTGAGTTATTATTCTAGTAGAGTTTTATTGTATACGTTCTTTGGGCTTGTAAATTAACGTGTTCCTATCCATAGTTCTGACTCTGTTAAAGGCCTTCCTCAAACAGGTTTTAGTATACCCTCTCATTCTGAGGCGATCATAAAGTGAAGTAGATTCACGTTTAAAGTCAGCTGCCTCTGAGCAGTTCCGCCTCAGACGGAGGTATTGACTAAAGGGAATGCTGTTTACAAGTTGTTTAGGATGTGAGCTAGTAGCGTGCAACAAAGAGTTGCTTGCTGTAGCTTTTCAATATAGTGTGGAGCACAGGCTACCTGTTTCATCAACAAACAATTAGAAGTCCAGGAACGTGATTCGTTCCTGACTATAATTGTATGTGAATTTAAGGGTGTAATTGTTTGATTTGAAGCCCTTCTAGAAAGCAAACTAGTTCCTCTTTTGATCCTGCCCAGATCATGAGGACGTCATCTATGTAACAATGCCAAGTTAGGATATGCTCCAAGTTGACATCGTTACAATCACCTGAAAAAAGGTCACGCCCCCCCCCTAGGTACAGGTTGGCGTATGAGGGGGCACAGCCCGCCCCCATAGCCACACCCTGCACCTGTAGGTAGTGGGAGCGTTTGAAGAGAAAAATGTTGTTGGTAAGGATGAATTCAAGCATCTCTGCTATAAAATTATTGTATTTACGGGAATCTTTGTCACGTTCGTTCAAGAAACTGTGAATTGGCTGTACCCCAAGGGAACGAGGTATAGAATTGTATAGTGCCTCTATATCTATTGCCACAAGCCAAGCTTGCTTTGGAATCAATAGATCGTCAGTAATTTTGAGCAGTTCTATGGTATCCTTCACGTGGGAAAAAAGGCTCCGCACGTGTGGGTACAGGTATTCATCTATAATTCTACTGATGTTTTTGTTAATGAACCGCAGCCAATTCTGGCCTAATTCACGTACAGCACAAGCGCAGCTATCCATATAGCTGTACTATTGCTGAGATACCTTGTGGACAATCATTGGACATTTTTACCTCCAGTCAGTTCATCCTTGCAGGACTCCACAACTATACCATCATCGTGTATTATTACGGGCGCCCAGGGGCTATCATCAGTAGCATACACTGTCACTGAACCCTAGCGGAGGCAAGGATGTTATGATGGTCCAATCGGTGCGGTGATACGAGGTGAGCCTGTGGCGCTATTGGTCTATGACGTATGGCTGACTTGGTTCAGCCCCTTTCATCTTGGAGTGGCCTATCGCCATCCTTACGCCTGACGCATGCACATTTTTTCCCCCATCACCATCTGGAGGGCTGCTCCCATTGACTCCATGCACCAGCATGCAACCGTATTCATGATGTGACGTGATTGCGTCATCGCCACGGTCATGTGACCGCGTCGTTTCTGCTGTCACCTGACCACTGCTCAGGGTTCATAAAGCCTTGAGCGGCTGACAGAGGCCGTCACGGGGAGAGCTGAGGGAGCCATAGTCTGCACAGCTGATCACAGGTAACTTGCATCCTTCATTCATTGCATTCGGAAACCCTTGTATCATTGTAGATTTGTTAAAGTGTCTGTGTCTCTGATGAAGCCTGATTATAGGCGAAACTTGTAGGACCAGCAGCACGCAACATTGTAGGAACAAATGCATCACGGTGTATTTATGTATTCCTCTTCTTTTTTTTTAAATGTACTTGTGTATCTGTAATAAATGAATTTTTATTGTATGATTTTCGTATTTTCAATATACTCCTTATTGGGACAATTACTAACATTATCAATAGCTATCTTCATAGTCCCACACATTGCCCCGGACAGGGGTTTCTTCCATATATTAACTTTAACAGGGGATGTAGATGCTATGGACTACGATATCTGACCAGTGCCTGCTCTGAATTCTATTTATTTTCATAGTAATATAACTTGTACTATTTACCAAAGCAGGCCTTACTCCCAGGAGCACCCACTTATAAACTTGGGGGACCCGGGTGGAAAAAACGTCCCACAGCAGAGAAACCTCATTAGCGGCCCGTTCAAAAAAAGGCTGTTGTGATACAAAGTGGAATGCCGTGAGTTAATGGCAGTACCGGACCCTGGAGCCCACAGCTGCCAGACTGCGGCTGAAAACATGGAGGCCACAGCCTGCAGCCCACAATGGGCTAGACATACCCATAATTCGAATGGGGACATCCAGCACAATATATGGAGGGCCCTCTCGAGCTACAGAGCGGAAACTCTTACCAAGAGTAACATGCATTAATACAAAAGGGGGGAGCATAGGGTATAATCCCCAGTGGACCAAATATCAGTAATGAAGTATCAATTCTGCATGACCCAGTGCTGCCATCTCACAGTTGGGGCAACCCAGGGTAAAGGATCCATTGTGGGGTAAAGTGTCCAAGAACGGGGAGGGAGGGATAGGAGGCAGCCAGATCTAAGTAGTGGCAGTTATGTGTTAAAAGACATGAAACAGAAGTGCCCATGTTATCCAGCTGGGCCCCTGTGTGGTGAGGTCAGAGGTGTAATGTGGGACCAAGTCCACAGTGAGTGGTGATATACAATGGTTTGGTTGGAGTAACTAGCTCGGGATAAGGGTCCTCCAGGGCATCCAACTTTTTTTCAGGCAGATCGTGTCGATGCTGTCATCCCTTAGGGACATCCTGGAAGTGCTGTGCTTGCAAGATCGAATAGCTTGAGAACCTTGTTGAGAAATCTTGGAAGGCCTGCGTGGTGGCTGAGAAGATCTTGGGCGGGCAGAAGAAGACTCTTTTTGGGAGGGGGGGGAGGTCAAGCTGCAGTTCTTGAAAGTGTCACCGGAGGTCAGGCAGAGAGGAGGCATGAAACTGGCGGCCAAGATGGGAGAAGGAGAGCTTAAAGGGAAACCCCCACCTGTATCGGATACCCTGGGTTTGTAGAATTTGAAGGCTTCAGATTCCTCCTCTTAGCTATTGTGTGAGATGAAAGGAAATCCTGGACTACCGCACTCTGTTCAATGACGTCTTTATTGAATAAAATCAATCAAAAATAATCCAAAATGGTACAATCGCAATGAAAGGTGAACAACAAGATGAAAGTGCCTAACGCGTTTCACATCGTGAGATGCTTATTCATAGCTAGTGAACAATGACAAAAATTGTGTTTAAAAAGGAGGTGGATGTGATCTTCCACCAGACAGACAAGAGGTAAACATGAATCAATTGAGCATGTGATTAAATCTTGATGCTTCACACATGGAGTGCACATTTGTGTGGGATCAGTAAAGCCACTAGAGTGAAAGATTGTGAAAACTCGAAACCACATAAAAGAAAAAAGAATGTCATATAAGAAATAGTGTTGTAAAATAACTCTGATTGTGGCCCTAAATGTAATAATATGTCCCAAAAGTGACTTGCATCCATGTGTGAAATGTGCCATAACCATATAAAAGGTAAAAAAAAATGAAAATAAACTTAAATCAACAAAAGTAAGCTAATTAGATATGTGTTTGCATGTATATGTGTATATACAAATGTGTTTTAACATACAAAATTTTACAATACTTGCACCTAGTGTATTAACATAAAAATGTGAACTGTGTTTTTTGGGGAAAAACACCTTTCTTTTATGTTAATGCACTACATCAATATTGCCCAAATGTTTGATGAAATAAAAAAGATGATCTTATGCCAAGTACATGGATACCAAACACGACATGCTTTAAAATTGCGCACAAACGTGCAGCGGCGACAAACTACATACATTTTTAAAAGCCTTTAAAGGTTACCACTTTAGATTTACAAAGGAGGTCTACTGCTAAAATTACTGCCCTCGATCTGTCATTCCCGGTGATAGCTCACATGCATGGTGCAATTTGTGTTTACATATGACAACAGACCGAAGCTTGCGTTCGCCTTTGCACGTGAGCACGGGGGGACAGGGGTCCTTTTTTTTTTTAACTGTTCTTTATTTATTTTATTTTTTTTAGCATTTTTGTTATCTCAGGGAATGGAAATCTCCCCTATGATAGCAATAGGTAGTAACAGGTACTCTTTTTTGAAAAAATTGGGGTCTATTAGACCCTGGATCTCTGCTCTGCCCTCAAAGCATCTGACCACACCAAGATCGGTGTGATAAAATGCTTTCTCACTTTCCCAATGGCACTGTTTATATCCGGCGAAGTCATGAAATGCTCATAGCTTCCTGTTTCTTAGGCCATAGAGATGATTGAAGCCGTTCTGGTCTCTACCACCGGCTGCATTCTCGGGTTCCCTGTTGGGACAGGAGAGCCAGAGAAAACCATGGAAGATGGTGGGGGGGTGGGTAACGTTCCCTTCCACTGCTTGTAAAAGCAGTCTAGAGGCTAATTAGCCACTAGGATTGCTTTTACATGAAAGCCGACCGCTGGCTGAAAAGAATGATACCAAGATGATACTTAAACCTACAGGCATCATAACCACTGAAAGTCCAGCAACATACCAGTACGTTGCTGGTCCTTGTTGGGTATACATTTTAATATTCTTTTTTTCATGCAGCCTGTTGTCTGAACGAAAAAAATTGATCAGTGGGTATGCCCACCATTAGAATACCGCCCTTCATACACCCACTTCTAATGATGGGCATACATGCACCATTTTTTTAAACTGTGGTGGGGAAATCACCTCCTACAGTGCTGGAGTCGCTGATTAACGTATCGTGGTAGCAAACGCTGTTGCTTTCAAGATAAATAAATCAGTGCTGCAGCTTAATGGCGTACCTGCTAAGCAAATGATGGTTAACAATAAAACAAAGTAATATTACAGTATAACAGTAAGTAATGCCTCTCATGCAGCCGGCTCACTGCATTTGTGTTGGGAAGTTTGGCCACAGCACCATCTTGGAACAGAAGAGCTGTGACGATCTCTTCCTGGAATTTAAAGAACGATCCAGTTTGTCCTGAAGCTTTGTATATAGCACAAAAGCATTTAGCAGAGCCAATTGGAATAAATATACAGACACTTTTTTGTATCACCGTCTAGCCTTATGGGCAATTAGGTACTGTGCCAACAACTGGTCTTTGAGGTCCACCCCTCCCATGATAAGGTTGTATTCGTGGACACAGAGGGGTTTCTCCACAAGACCAGTCGCCGTAGGAATTTGGACTGTTGTATCTGCGTGAAGGGAGGGCAGAACATTCCGTGAATCCCTCCACTTTACTGCTAACAAATTATTACACTTCAAGCAGGCTCTATCCCCCTGTCTAAGTCGGGATTCTACAAGCCCTTGGGGGAAGCCCCAGCGATTAGATCGCACGGTGTTACACGTGCCAATTCCACAATCAAAAAGGTGACTAAAAAGTGGCACGCTTGTGTAAAAATTGTCCACGTACAAGTGGGTACCCCTTTCCGGATAAGGGTGACACCAAGTCCCACACAATCTTACCAGGGCTCCCTATGTAGTCTGGGCAGTTCTCCGGCTCCATGTGACTATCTCTTCCCTCATAAACTATAAAACTATATGTATAGCATGTTGCCCTGTCACAGAGCTTATACATCTTGACCCCATATCTGGCACGCTTGCTGTGAAGATACTGTTTAATAGACAAGCGGCCAGAAAAATTAGGGACTCATCAACGCAGAAAAATTGATCGGGAGTAAACAAGGCTGCAAACTGTTGGTTGAAGTGGTTTACGAGGGGCCGAATTTTGTAGAGCCGATCAAATCCAGGGTCACCCCGAGGACGACAGAGTTCATTATCATTGAAGTGCATGAACAGCAAGATCTGCTCGTATCGTGTCCTGGTCATGGAGGCAGAGAACACGGGCATATGGTGTATTGGGTCAGTGGACCAATATGAACGCAACTCTTTTTAGTAATGCCCATGAGGAGGGAAAGACCCAGAAAGGTCTTAAATTCGGAAACTGTAATGGGTTTCTTATCTCTGGCAAGGATCAACTGGGGATTAGCGCGATGAATTGACCAGCATACAAATTGCTTTGGTCCACAATAGATCTATAGAGATCTTCCGTGAAAAACAGAGAATAAAAATCAAGTGACGTAAAATCAACTGTTTCCACCTGAATTCCGGGTTGGCCAGTGAATGGGGGAAGTACGGGTGCTGCAGAAGTGGTGGGCACCCAATTCGGATTGGCAAATGCAACAGGAAGGGATCTATGGGCTCAACGGACTCTACTCATGCTAGCCACCTCACCAGCTTGAACTGCACTTATGGGACTCGCCACACCACCAAGTGTTACTGCAGTGCCGGATGTACGACCAGGATGTACTAGGCTGCTGGTGCTTGCCAGTCCACCGGAAGGATGAGCGGCACTAGTACTGGCTCTCTGCTCCAAACGAGAGCCCTGCAGTTCTTGCACCTCAACGACAGCAGAAGAACAGGGTCGGGTACGCCAAACCTTGGCAGGGACCACTACTCCGTCCTCAGAGCTGTCAGGGTACCGCTGCTGTCTACTGGTTCGTATTCTGAGCCTGAATCTGACAGATGGATGACTTCCTCTTCACTATCTGTCATGCTCAGAAACGTGTAGGCCTCTTCACTACTGTACCTTCAATTTAAATTTTGGCCTCTAAATTTACTAGTACATTAGCGAGACTCGCAGGAAAAAGAGCTCCTAACTGTCAGCGACTGATTCAAACACTAACAAAAAACTGTTGGCGTTCACAGGGATCAGGTCTGACTCTGCAAACGCTGCAGTTATGTGTTTAGTAAGTGACAGTGATCAATTGATACTGCACTTGGGTGGGCTGGGCTGGGTGGAGGGGCTAAACCAGGGGTGCCCAACCAGTGGCCCGCGGAGCCCTCTGATGTGGCCCGCAAACGTTTTCTCTGGTATGGAGGGTTGTAGGTCCTCTATCCCAGAGCAGTAAGTGTTGTAAATAAAGCCGGCGGTAGAGGAAACAAGCCTCTGCAAAGCAGAGCCACATAAGCCGTTGCTTCCTGTGTACGCTGGCTCCCATCACAGGCGAAGTGATATCAAATGCACTCTGCCTGGGACAGCAACAGTCGGCGATACCTCAATGAAAGACTGTTATTAAAGGTAAATTTATTACTAAATTCGCAGTGTATATATGGGCATATCTGTTCTGCAGTGGTTTCTGGACTGCTTACCAACTGATCTGCAGGTGCAGCGCAGTGCACCTGCGGGTTACCTGCACTGAACCATAGAGTTCTGGTTTTACTTTCGGGTTTGGTGCGATATAAGAAAGTGCATCATATCTCCAGGATGTAATAGAATTCTATGGCAATTTGCAGCTAACATGCAGGAAAGCCACAGGTGTACTGCGCTGCACCCACGGTGTCGGTAAACTGCAACGCATCACTGTGAAAGGAGCTTTAGGCCCCTCACATGATCAGTTTGACCCAATCGGACCCTCCATTCACCTCGGCAGATGTAAACAGACTTTAACCCTGACCCCCCCAACATTATGCTGTGCCCCACCATGTTGCGCCCCCCAAAAAAAAAATTTGGGGGGGGGATCTTTGTATTTTGATCGGGCTTCTGCTGGGGTAACAGTCTCTCCTGAGAGGGAGAGCATCCCCAGTCAGCTCCTGCAGGGGATTTCTCCCCCCTCCCTCTGCTCGCTGACACTGCATAATGCAAGCGCTCACACAACCACAACCGCCCGATCTGCTCCTTCCTCATTGGAACGGAGAAGAGCGAGTTGCAGGAAGGACTCCACGAGCACTGTGGGGGGCCCAAGCCTTCATCTCAGGTACTGAAAAAACAGACTGATTTCTCCCGTCCTTAGGACAGGAGAACCAGCCTGTAAATTCCGAGAGTGGTGACTGAAAGCTGAGCCAAGTGTCAGTCTATGACACTCTTTCACAGCCCAGCGAGTCCAGCCACCCCCCCCCTCACTCTCCTCACATATGAGCAGGGAGGAATACAGCTCCTCCTCCTCCTTCCAGTCCCGCCCACACTATCCCGGTGTGCTGTATCTGAAGAGAGGGGATGTGTGAGCGGGAAATATGAAAATCAGCAGCAATCCTGGCTGCGTGTGAATGATGCCTGAGATTCTAGCCTGGAATGTGGGTAAGTGTGTGCACTGCAGACTGCAGTACACTGTAATCACTGAACTGCATTATCTCCATCCCTTCTCTCCCCCATCTGTCTCCCTCCCCCTCTCCTGTTCATTCAAGACATTCACAATTTACTTTCACTTTCAGTTAGGCAGGTAATATACGGTGCAAATTTATTTCCTGCATCTACAGATTGCAGGAATGAAACTTGCATGATTCCCCCATCAACACAGACAGTGTTGACAGGGGATTAACCCTCCTGCCCAGCAATTGTATTCTCCCGACAAACAGTGATTATCACTAGTGGTTACTTTATGGGGCTGATATACAGGAGGGCCAGCACAATTTGTTGTTAGAGATGGGCTGGGCATGTTCAAAATTCCACATGCCAGAGCCTGCCAGGAAGCTGACACTGCACAGCGCTAATCACAGGCAGTGAGACATTTCCCGGTCCGCAGCTCCACAGATCAGGAAATGTCTCACTGGCTGTGATTAGCACTGTGGAGTGTCGGCTTCCTGGCGGGATCGGGCATGTGGGATTTCAAACACACCTGAGCCCATCTCTATTGGTTGTAGACAGTTGAGCTCCCTGCAGGTTGCTTAGCAGCAGTGGAGCCTTCTCTGACATGCTGATCGGGATGCAATCCAGGTGATGCTCCTAGTCAAATCCTAGGTGTTAAATATCAGTGATTTTATTGATCAAAGCCCACACTTTACAGGCATAGAGCCCACATGGCTGCTGAACATACGGTTGATTATATATATGTGGTTGTACTCTTGATGCTAATAAATACTGTGTTTATTAGATCTGACTGGGAGCATCACCTGGATCACATCCCGATCAGCATGTCAACAGAGAAGGTTATACAGCATTACTGCTGCTAGGTGACCAGCTGGGGGCTCGGCTCTCTATAACCAATAGTGCCAGCCTTTCCCTGCATGCACCCATAATGTCACCAGCACTAGGTCCTAATAGACTGCCGCCGCTGCCAAGGAGACAGATGCCAGACCAGTGCTGTCAATAACAGGGACAGGACAGCTGGGGAACACCACAGTGGCAGAACACCAGGGCTCGGTGGCAAGACTGATAGTTCTCCCACTGCTTTGGACCCTTAAATTTTCTTGGTGTGCTGGTGACATATATCTCTTGTTTTCTGCCACCCTGGGGGGCCCCAGTATAGTAGGAAGGGAGCTCACTGCAGAACATGTGAAAGGGCCAGTTGTGGGATCGTAGTAAAGGGCCCCAGGATATATATATATAAAAAATTGCATTTTATAGTTGGACCCCCTACTTTTGTCCCTGTCCCCCCATGTGCCCCCCCCTAAATATGAAAGCTGGAGACGCCACTGACTTCAACAGATGTAAACAAAATGCAAACCCTCCTACCTCCAATTCAATCCGCAAAAAAAAAAAACAGAAGGGGATTCTGGGCACAACGGAGGGCCCATAGAGTAGAGTGGGCTGTGTCCATGTCCGCTCTGCATACGCAGAGTGGATACAGACCTGTCATCTGCCTGCTCCACTCATTGTGGCCCATGACCAGTTACCAAGTCGCTTAAGTGGCCCTTGCTCTTAAAAAGGTTGGGCACTCCTGGGCTAAACGCAGGTGCTAGCAGGTATCTGGGCTGATTCCGCTAACGCTGCATTTTTGGGAGCCCTAAACTACTGGGGACGCTAGTATAGATCCGATCAGATATTGATCCGTTCAGACACTATACTACTATGGGAGGTGGTGTATGATGCGTACGTCGATGTTAGCGCTACTGGCACTAATCTGAAGCTGACACTAAAACCTAGCTGATATCACCTACCGGGTGATCAGGGGATTAAACCTTTTTTTAGGTATTATACGGCGGGTGCCCTGACGCTATATAAAAAAAATCAAGCTAACTAGCGTCACCCGTGACACTAATACGGTGATCACTGGTGACAGGGGATGAAAGTGTTAAGTGGGGGTGACAAGGGGTTATACCTTTATATGGGGGGGTTTAGGGGGGTCCCTAGACCTATCTAGGCCTACCACCAAGTACTCCAATACTGATTTTTGTCACTAATGACACCAGTACAGTGATCAAAAAAAAAATATGAGCACTGCACTGGGTGACACAGTGACAGGGGGTGAAAGGGTTAACTGGGGAGGTGATTGGGGGGTGACAAGTGTACTGGTGTCAGTGTGGTGTTGGTGCACTTACTTTGAGATGTCTTCCACAAGGAGAGATGACATCACTTCCCCTGTCTGTGTTTTTTTTTTTTTTTTTTTATAACAGAGATGTTTATTGAAATACAAATCAGCATTACATTGTCAAAGTATTAAAGACATAGATACAACTTAATACAAGAAAGTCAGTATAATATCCACTCAGAATTGGGGACCTGATCCCCTAGTAGGTATAACATTGCAGAGTACACACATCATAACCCTAACAACAGACTGATAAGTAGGCTTGTGCAATTCGTTTCGTAACGAATCGAAATTCGTCCGAATTTAGCAACTTTCGGACATTCGGAAGCATTCGAATTTCCGAACAGAGCAATTACGAATAAAACCGAATCCGAAATAAATTATACCGCAAAATAGCGAATGCCCGAAGGTCTTCGGCATAATTCGTTATGAAAAAAGTTACGAATGTACGAATCCATTCGAAGCACAATAACACTCACTCTGCTCTCTGCTTCTCCCTCACCATGCTGAACTCCCTCTCAAAATGGTGTACAGGGGGCGGAGGCTATAGCCGCATGAAAAAACGAAAGTAAAATACGAGATTTCGAATCCATTCGAAGCACAATAACACTCACTCTGCTCTGCTCTCTGCTTCTCCCTCACCGTGCTGAACCCTCTCAAAATGGTGTACAGGGGCGGAGCCTATAGCCGCATGTAAAAAACGAAAGTAAAATACGAGATTTCAAATCGTTACAAATAACCGCTATGTATTTAGAAAAGTACAAATCCATTCGAAGCACATTAGGCATAATAGGCAGCGTCGTTGTGAGAGAGACACGGAAAATTACGAATCAACGAACCCAAAAAAAGTTACGAAAGTAGGAGTTGTGTCCAGAATCAACGAAAAACAACGTACTCTACCGAAAGTACGAATTATAAAGCAACAAAAAATTCAACGAAAAATGTCGCTTGCAAAAATACGAATGAGTCCGAACACGAAAAATCCCGTCTAGCAAAATTGCGAATGATTACGAATCAACAGGACCGGAAAGAAACGAACCGAAACGGAACTAATTTTTCCGTTGTGCACAAGTCTACTGATAAGTCAATTGACTGAAGGAGTACTACTCCTTTCCCTTGTGCAGAACCCATAGAAATGGAGGGTAAGGTAAGCCGGGGAAAGGGGGGGTGGGGGGAAGGATGACGGGGAAACTAAACAGAAACATAACACTCAAACTTTCTCCCCATATCAGTTTAGTACATCTCAACCGTTCGCATCTATCATCCCGACCAGACCTTGTCAAACTTCGCCGGGCATTGCATAGTTACATAGGTTGAAAAAAGACACAAGTCCATCCAGTTCAACCATAAAAAATAAATTAAAAAAATTAAATAAATATAGTACAATCCCCATATACCCAATTCTATACCCACTGTTGATCCAGAGGAAGGCAAAAAACCCCAGCAGAGCATGATCCAATTTGCTACAGCAGGGGAAAAAATTCCTTCCTGATCCCCCGAGAGGCAATCGGATATTCCCTGGATCAACTTTACCTATAAATCTCAGTACCCAGTTATATTATGTACATTTAAGAAAGAATCCAGGCCCTTCTTAAAGCAATCTACTGAGCTGGCCAGAACCACCTCTGCAGGGAGTCTATTCCACATTTTCACAGCTCTTACTGTGAAGAAACCTTTCCGTATTTGGAGGTGAAATCTCTTTTCCTCTAGACGCAAAGAGTGCCCCCTTGTTCTTTGTGTTGACCGTAAAGTGAATAACTCAACACCAAGTTCACTATATGGACCCCTTATATATTTGTACATGTTGATCATATCCCCCCTTAATCTCCTCTTCTCAAGAGTGAATAAATTCAGTTCCTCTAATCTTTCCTCATAGCTGAGCTGCATGCCTCTTATCAGTTTGGTTGCCCTTCTCTGCACTTTCTCCAGTTCCCAGATATCTTTTTTGAGAACTGGGGCCCAAAACTGAACTGCATATTCCAGATGAGGTCTTACTAATGATTTGAACAGGGGCAAATGATATCTTTCTCTCTGGAGACCATGCCTCTCTTAATACAAGAAAGAACTTTGCTCGCTTTGGAAACCGCAGCTTGGCATTGCATGCCATTATTGAGCTTATGATCTACCAAAACCCCCAGATCCTTCTCCACTACGGACCCCCCCAGTTGTACTCCCCCTAGTATGTATGATGCATTCATATTCTTAGCTCCCAAGTGCATAACTTTACATTTATCAACATTAAATCTCATCTGCCACATAGTCGCCCAATTAGACAGAGCATTGAGGTCGGCTTGTAAATTGGCGACATCCTGTAAAGACGTTATTCTACTGCATAGCTTGGTGTCATCTGCAAAGACAGAAATGTTACTTTTGATCTCAGACCCAATATCATTTATAAAGATATTAAAAAGTAAGGGTCCCAGCACTGAACCTTGGGGTACACCACTGATAACCTTGGACCATTCAGAGTAAGAATCATTAACCACTACTCTCTGAATTCTGTCTTTTAGCCAGTTTTCTATCCATTTACAAACTGATATTTCCAATCCTGTAGACTTTACCTTGCACATGAGCCGTGTGTGGGGAACTGTATCGAACGCTTTTGCAAAATCCAAGTATACCACGTCCACAGCCACACCTCTGTCCAAGGTTTTACTTACCGCTTCATAAAAAGAAATCAGGTTTGTCTGACAACTTCTGTCTTTCATGAATCCATGCTGTCTGTTGCTTATAGGGGTTGTAAAGGTTTGTTTTTTATTTTCTAAATAGGTTCCTTTAAGCTAGTGCATTGTTGGTTCACTTACCTTTTCCTTTGATTTACCTTCTAAATGTTTTTTTTCTTTGTCTGAATTTCTCACTTCCTGTTTCTGCTCACTAAACTTCACACCATCATCCGAGTGGTGTGGAGTCACCCAGAACCGCTTACTGAACAGCTTACTGAGGAGGAACAGGAAGTGAGAAATTCAGACAAAGAAAAAAAATATTTAGAAGGGAAATCTAAGGAAAAGGTAAGTGAACCAACAATACACTAGCTTAAAGGAACCTATTTAGAAAATAAAAAAACGAACCTTTACAACCCCTTTAAATAGTTTTTTTCCAGCAAGAACTCATCTATGTGGTCTTTTATTACTCTCTCCAGTATCTTCCCAACTATGGAAGTTAAACGAACAGGTCTATAGTTACTTGGTAAAGACTTAATTCCCTTTTTAAATATAGGCACCACATTGGCCCTGCGCCAATCCAGTGGTACTATTCCTGTCATTAATGAGTCCCTAAAAATTAAATACAATGGCTTTGAAATTACAGAGCTCAATTCTTTTAGGATCCGTGGGTGGATGCCATCTGGTCCAGGTGCTTTATCCACCTTTATTCCATCTAAATATTTCTGGACTATATCACTTTTGAGCCATTGTGGATTTGGGCCTCTGTCACTACCACCCCCATTTTGGACATGAGCTCCCCCATGCTACTTTGTATACACAGAACTGAAGAAAGTATCTAATATATTAGCCTTCTCTTTGTCCCCAGTCACCCACTGCCTACTCTGATATGTGAGTCTGTAAAATGGGAGGACCAAGTTTACTGATAGGCACCAGGATTCTTTTGTTGGCGGTTCTGCCAGTTTCCACCTAAGGAGGATCTCCCTCCTGGCATAAAACAGGGAGAATGTCAAACATAGCTTGACATATCTATCCCCCTGAACCTCCTCCAGGTGACTAAGCAGAAGGGTCAGGGGGTTCAAGCGGGATCTGCGTCCCACACACCTGCGTAAGAGTATCAGCGACCTCCTACCAGTAAGGTTGAAGCTTAGGGCAGGACCAGACCATGTGCCAGAATGAACCCTCCTCCACTCTACACCTGGGACACAGTGGATCTCTAAGGGGGAATATACGGGCTAGTCTCTGTGGGGTATAGTAGGTCCTGTGAAGGAACTTTAGTTGTATGAATCTGTCCTTTGCCGCTGTCATCGATGGGATGAATGTAACCACACACTCCTCCCATATTTCCTCATCAAGGTCCGGCATGTCCACCCTCCATTTGTCAAGGGATTGGGTCGGCTTTACGTCGTATGTCACCGTCAGGTACAAATACAGGGAAGAAAGGGGCCTACCCATGGCACTGGAAGTCGGGAGACGCTCCACCGAGTCTGACTCCAGGAATATACGTTCCGGGAATTGAGCTCCAAAGGCGTGTCTCAACTGCCAGTACCTAAACTCCCATGAACGGGGTATGGAATACAGGGTCCTCAGGTCAGGAAACGTCATCAGTCTGCCCTCCCTAACTGTGTTTCAAGGTCAAGATCCCCTTCCGTGCCCACAGGGAAGGATCCGGCAGAGTATGAAAGTGGGGGAGCATCGGGTTCTCCCATAATGGCATGTGGGGGGAAATATGACAGGGTTTATTGTAGACCGCCCTAGCCTCCTGCCAGACCCGCACCGTAGTTTGCATGGGAATGGTCATAGAGGGAGAAGCCTTCCTCCCTCTAAATACGAGGTTAATAAGGGCCGCATAAGAGCCCAGCGTGGCTGCCTCCAGGGTAACTGCCGGATTTAGTCTGGGTTGGGAAAACCACCAACGGACTGTGACAAGTACAGCGGCCCAGTAGTAAATCAGGAGGTTGGGGAGAGCCAGCCCCCCCCAAAAGGGGGAGGTAGAGGATAGGTTTTGCCACTCTGGGGGGTTTCCCGGCCCAAACAAAGGCTATCAGCAGCCCTTCCAAGCGTTTGAAAAAACTCCTGGGAAGGTGGACTGGGGTGTTCCTGAAAAAATAAAGAAATTTAGGCAAGAAGACCCATCTTCAGCAAGTTAAGCCTACCCACTGGCGTAAGGGGGAGAGAACGCCAGGGGGTACATTTAGCGGTGACCTGGTCCATTAGGGGTTGTAGGTAGCTGTGTTTGGGTATCAGGATAAGCGGGCAAAGTTTGGAGAGAAAAAAAGCACCGACTTGTCCCAATTGATGCTTATTCCAGAGAAGACACTAAACTGATCGAATATGGATAGGGCCCTATGGAGCGAGGAAGACGCATCCGCTAGGTAAAGCAGGGCGTCATCCGCGTAAAGCGAGATTTACCTCTCCGTCTGCTCTAAGTAGGGTGGCCAGGGGTTCCATCGCCAAGGCAAAAAGCCCCCGGGGAGAGGGGACATCCCTGCCTCGTTCCACGATTCAGCGGGAATGTATCCGATAGGCAGGCATTCGTATACACTCTGGCTTGTGGATTGGCATGCAGCATTTTAAGCCATAGTTGGAATTTAGTACCCAGGCTGAATTTAGAGAGGACTGCCCATAGATAACTCCACTCAATGGAGTCGAAGGCCTTCTCCGTGTCCAGTGAGGCCACCAACCCTCCGCCCTCCGCACCCGCTCTAACTATGTGGGTAAAGAGACGCCGTATGTTGATGTCAGTCCCTCTGCCTGGCATAAACCCTGTCTGGTCGGGATGAACCAACACGGCGATAACTTGTTGAGTCTGTTGGCTAGGACTTTGGCCAGGATCTTCGCATCCACGTTAATCAAGGAAATAGGTCTGCACGAGGAGCAGTTGGAAGGGTCTTTCCAAGGTTTCGGTATCACTACTATGACCGCCTCTCCCATTGAGTGATGGAGGGACTGTAGTTCCGTTGCTCTCGTCAACATAGTGTGAAGTCTAGTGATCAAAACGTCCGGGTATTGTTTATAAAATTCTATCGGTATTCCATCTGGCCCAGGAGTTTTGCCCGACTGCATACTTTTCAGCGCCTTAAGCATCTCCTCAACCGTGAGGGGGCTGTCTAGGACCCCCCTATACTCCAGTTCCAGGAGAAGGGGAGCATGATCCGAAATTCCCCATGGCAATATTTTGATATCCCGGATTCTAGACAGGACCGATCCACCGGCAAATACTAGATCGATGCGTGAGAATGACCTATGAGAAGCCGAGTGACAGGTGTAGGCCCTGGATTGGGGGTACCTCCACCTCCACACATCCGACAACCCGTAGGTTTCAGCCCAGGTCTGGAGGCCAGAATAGTGGGTGGTAGCACCCGCCATCCTATCCAGAGCAGGATCCGGAGTCATATTAAAGTCCCTGAGCAAAACCATGTGATCTGCTGCAAAGTCAGCTAACTTGGATGTAATTTTGTTTAATACCGGCAGAGATGCCGGAGGGGGCAAATACAGTCCCACCACAGACCACGTCTGCGAGAGGGTTCGTGCATTCACAATAACATATCTGCCGTCTGGGTCCAGCGCCACGCCCAGAAAACTGAAGGGCAGTGACTTGTTAACTAGGATACTGACTCCGCAAACAAAGTTGGAGTAGGTGGAGTGACAGTGACTACCCACTGTGAGGGGGTTAGCTCGGCAGCGGGTATGTGTGACCCCCGGGATGGGCTCCCCACCCAAAAACAGGCCCAGCAGACGGAGGTTGTGGTTTTCAAAATCAAAAAGGTGCGGTTTATTTTCTATTTACAGTGACAAAAACACAGCAAGGCAAAAAAAACATAAACAAAATAAATCCTGGTCAACTTGACCTCTGACTAAACATACAGGTTTCCTAACTAACAACTGGGATCAGCCTAGTGCTGTCCTAGTCCCTAAGTCCCTGGTTTTAAATGTCCAAGCAAAATATAGCCACACAGGCTTTCTCTCACCGCACAGGGGTTCACTCTCCCTAGACAGTCCACACAGGTCTGGTTCCAGGCATGAGCTAACATCTAATGAAGCTGGGAGTTTTTATAGAGGCCTTAAACGAACTGACAGGCTTCAGCTGGTCTCATCAACTCCCTGCCTCACGACGCCCAGCACTCTCCCTAGAGGTATGAGTCATTCATGAGCCCACTAGCCTCAGCTGGGCTTCATCAACTCCCTAGTTGTATAAATCGGCGTAAAGCCTGAATCTGGGCGAAATATATCTACCCCCCTGGATGCAACCAGGTGACTTTACCTTCCTGCTGTCACACCACCCATGGCTTTTTAAGGGCAAAAGTTTTGCTTCCCACAAGGTGAGTCTCCTGAAGGATGCAAATGTGGGGGCTGTAGGTCTTAATAAACTGAAACACCAGGGACCTCTTGACCGGGGAGTTCAAACCCCTGGTTTTCCAGGACATAATGTTAAGGGATGACATCAGGCCTAAACAAGTGGAATAGGTCAGGATAACGGAAAGAACACCCTGGTGGACCCGGCAGTCGGACCCAAACAATGCGAGAGCAATACACATGCAATGCTGAAACATAAATCGGAGTTAGCAGGAGCAGTAAGTCAATAAAACATCTGAACAATGAACTGTAAAACCCACATAAACCGGGCCACGAGGGCCAACCTTCCCCACCCTACCCAATCCCCCATAACTGGGAAGGGCCTCCAACCCCAAGTTCCAACTCAGCGCGCCAGCTGCAAACGGGGGTCCCGTGTAAGAGGCGAGCTGGACCCCTCCAGATCTCATACGGGGGTCTCCTGAGCGTAGCAGAGCTCCACTGTATCCCCTGTTTGTGTTTACACTTACACAGGCAGGGGAGGATTTCATTCACCAGGACCGATCACCAGGTCCAGGCCAGAAATCATTGGCCTGGGCCTGGAGACTGATCGGTTCTGAAGCGAATCCAATCGTCGCAGCCACCTAGGGGGGCGCGCGCCCGACATACAGCTGTGACGATTTGCCCAGCCGGACCAACCTGCCGCAGTATAACATACTGCTCACTGGAAATTCAACATGGCACCTCATGGCAAAGAACTCTCTGAGGATCTGAAAAAAAGAATTGTTGCTCTACATAAAGATGGCCTAGGCTATAAGAAGATTGCCAAGACACTGAGCTGCAGCATGGTGGCCAAGACCATACAGCGGTTTAACAGGACAGGTTCCACTCAGAACAGGCCTTGCCATGAGCATCTGTGCTGCATCCTCAAATGGAAGGTGGAGGAGCGCAAGGTCTCTAACATCCACCAGCTCTGTGATGTCATCATGGAGGAGTGGAAGAGGACTCCAGTGGCAACCTGTGAAGCTCTGGTGAACTCCATGCCCAAGAGGGTTAAGGCAGTGCTGGAAAATAATGGCCACACAAAATATTGACACTTCGGGCCCAGTTTGGACATTTTCACTTAGGGGTGTACTCACTTTTGTTGAGGGGACAGCAAATTGACACTGTTATACTGTACAAGCTGTACACTCTGTGACGGTATGCGAGGTGAGATACACGATAATAGGTACATTTCACCTCGCATTCGTTCCATTGTAAGGGACTGAACCGGAATCCAGCCGGGTTTTTCCAGCCTCTGTGGCAGGCTGGGTTCCGGTCCGGATGTTCAGGTCCACTGGAGTCCACAGTCAGCTGGACTTTAAATATCCAGGAAGAGAACACAGCAGGGCTCTGGTTTTGAGACTCAGGAAGGAACCTGAGTGAGAGGAGCTCTGGGTATTGGACTAAAAGGTTTGCTTTACCGCATGTTTTTTGGTTAACGGGGACCAGCCCCGCACTGTATAGCGAGTTGACTATTTGTTTAGTTAGCGCCGGATGGCAAGGATTTAATTTACAGTTTTGTTTATTTTTATTTTGCAAACCTCCTGTAAATCTGCCATCTGCCAGATTTTTAAGAAAGTGCCCGTTTGCTGACTGTCATTTAGAAAAGGTGATCCCCACGAGCTAATTGCCCACAACTCGCTAATTTACATTGTAGCAAAGTGTCATTTCTTCATGAACAGATATAATGAAATATTTACAAAAATGTGAGGGGTGTACTCACTTTTGTAAGATACTGTGTGTGTGTGTGTGTGTGTGTGTTATTACACACAATATTATTTTTTTTGACAGTTTTTGTTCATCTGTCTGCTCAGAGACAGAGTACTCTGAATAATCCCCTATGGAAAGAATTTTCCCTCAATGAATTGAAAACCTTGGAAGACCTGATGGATTAATGGGAGGAGGGAAACACGGAAGGGGATCATTCCATCGAAGAGCCCTTGGACGGTCTTGTTACCAGTCCTGGTACCATGGGCTCTGGGGCCCACTTCCCACCTCCACAGGTCTATAAACACAAGTCACGAGCCTTTCCCTTTATACAGAGAAATCCCAATATTTGGGCTTTTACTCAACAAGTGGTAAAGAAATATAACAGATCAATTGGAGGGATTTTCGAATCTCCAATCTCTGACATTCATTCTAAATTCATTTAATGAAGTTATCCATATTTAAATATCATCGGCCAAGCAGATTCTAACGGTGTGATTGACAAATCCACATGGGAGTTTCTTAATTCTTGTAACCCTAAAACCCCAACTTTGTATGCCCTACCTAAAATTCAGAAATCTATGGACCAGCCACCCAGTAGGTTTTAGGCAATGGTTGCCTGACCAAGTTTGCGAGTCGGTTGGTCGACACTTACTTCCACATGCCTTACCTTCACATGTACAGGACCCAATTGATCTTTTGAAATCCTTGGATGATATTTTTATACCACCTAACTCCTGGCTGGTTGCGATCGATGTGGAGGCCCTCTACAACTCCATCCCTCACAAGAGGGGGGTTGGGGTTGTGGAGGGTTTCATCTCTCAAAGAGACGCATCACCAGAACCCTATAATCAATTTGTCCTTAGTTTACTATGATTTTTATTGTCTCACAATATTTTTATGTTTCATACCTCCAGGTGCAGGGCATCGCTATGGGGACCAGATGTGCCCCCTCTATGTGAAGCTATACCTGGGGAGGTGGGAGCGAAACCTCTTTTTTGATGAGACATTGCAGGAACACCTTGAATGGGTGTCAATTTTGAAAAGGTTCATAGATGACATTTTCATGGTGTGGACTGGTACCAGAGAAGAATTGGCTGCCTTTTTTAGTATTGTGTAAAAAAATTACTTTAACATTTAGTTTACCATGAAATGCCATCAACAGTCACAAATTTTTGGACGTTGGCATCTTCATTAACAAGGACAACAGCCTGGGTTCTACTCTGTTTAGAAAGCCTTCCTCTGGCAACACCCTATTACATGCGGTCAGCTCACACCCTACGCGTCTGATTATTAGCATCCCGTATAGTCAACACCTGCGAATCAAGAGAAATTTTTCCAAATCTAAAGATTTCGAGTTTGAGGCCAAGGCGCACCAATGTCGCCTCAGTCGGGGTTATAGCAAATCCTGTCTCAAAAAAGCCTATGGCCGTTGTGACAGCAGGAAGGTAAAGTCACCTGGTTGCATCCAGGGGGGTAGATATATTTCTCCCAGATTCAGGCTTTATGCCGACTTATACAACTAGGGAGTTGATGAAGCCCAGCTGAGGCTAGTGGGCTCATGAATGACTCATACCTCTAGGGAGAGTGTGGGGCGTCGTACAGACAGGGAGTTGATGAGACCAGCTGAAACTTGTCAGCTCATTTAGGCCTCTATAAGAACTCCCAGCTTCATTAGATGTTAGCTCATGCCTGGAACCAGACCTGTGTGGACTGTCTAGGGAGAGTGAACCCCTGTGCGGTGAGGCAAAGCCTGTGTGGCTATTTGTTTGGACTTTTACTAAACCAGGGACTTAGGGACTAGGACAGCACCAGGCTGATCCCAGTTGTTAGTTTAGGAAACCTGCATGTTTAGTCAGAGGTCAAACTGACCAGGATTTATTTTGTTTGTTTCTTTTTGGCTTTGCTGTGTTTTTGTCACTGTACATAGAGAAATAAACCGCACCTTTTGATTTTGAAAACCACAACCTCCGTCTGCTGGCCCTGTTTTTGTGTGGGGAGCCCAACCAGGGGGTCACACACACCCGCTACCGAGTTAACCCCCTCACACCGTGTAGAAAGTTAGACAGGGATGGACTTATCCATCAAGCCAAAAAACCTAGGTCCACTGTTTCAACCATCAGGCTTATTATGAGGTACTCAGGACAACAACAGAAGGTTAGGCAGATAATGGGGAGATACTGTCATCTGCTTACGGTGGGTGAAACTTTTTCAAAATATATTTGTCCCCACTCTGAAATCACATTTCGCAGATCACTATCTCTAAATGACCAGCTGGTTCACAGCCACCATGTTGGCAAAGTACCATGGAAAACCACGGAGTTAGGCACCTCCCTGTGTAGCAATTGCAATTTTTGTTATTTTGTTATTCATCCTGACCAGATCCGGCTACCCAAATGCCTGATCTGGAAATCGCGCAAAACTAAGTGACCCTTTTTCCACCGAATCAGTGACCATGTCTCTATAATCTTCAAACAGAAAATACAAACTCCCATCAGAAGACACTTAGATTGTACCGTGAATTTGACCTATCCAAGGTAAAAAAAAAATACATTCGACCATGTCCCTCCCCATGAAAGGGGTGGAGACTAGGGCCGAAACCGATTAATTGACAACTAATCGATTATGAAATGAATCGATTACAATTTTCATAATCGATTAATCGGCCAGTAACATAATGAGGTTAAAAATAAACAAAAATTAACCCTTTATAGTACAAAGAGCAAATTGCTACTGTAAATATTACTTTCACTGTCCCACAGTAAATAATTAACCCCTTACAGTAGCGATTATTTGCTCTTTTTGTACTAATTTTTGTTTTTTTTAACCCCATGTTACGAAAAACCTCTCAGGCCTGGGTCACGCCTCCGTTTTTTTTTGGTGTTTTTTGCAGAAACACACTGTCAGGGTCACCTGTGGCCAGGTGACAGATGCACACCGTAGGGGGACAGGAGTGCACCGCGAGGTAGTGAACCCTATGGCTGGCTTCTGCGGATAGGAAACTGGGTGGTTGTGGAAAGCGGGACCAGAGGAGCACAACCGGGATCCAAACGGAAGCTAGAGCCAAGATTCCCCAGGGCGCGGAGTCTAAGACCCAGCTGGTCTTCTCCAGGGCCTCTAGTGGTGAGGATGTTAGCTGCAGGCTGGGACCAGGTCGCGGCCCCTGGAGTTTCCTAGCTCACGCCCCGTAGGATAAGGGGAAAAGAGGGGAAGCAGCAGCACAAGATGAGAGAGATCCGAATAACAAGCTGAAGGTCAGGGGCCACAAGCAGACAAGGATAACGAAGAACGAGCCGAAGGTCAAGGGTCACGAGCAGACAGGGATAGTCGGAGACAAGCCAATAACGTAACAGAGAGACAGACGTAGCACACGGCAGGCAGGAACCCAAACACACAATGCCTAACAAACACGTTGATCAGCAAAGCAGGCTTGCAGTGCACAGGTTAATATAGTGTTCAGTGATAGGGCCTGAGGTGGAGTCAGGCTGGGAGGAGATTATAAAGGAAGCCAGGTGAAAGGGCTCAGGCCTCTAAGATGAACACATGGGAAGGAAGGTAAGCTGACAGACAAACACTACTGCATATCCATGACACACACTACAGTTCATTTACATGGTTTCTATGGGACATGTTCACATCCATGATTTTTTCAGCTGCTGCGTATTTGGAAAGGGCAAGGACTTTTTTTTAAGGCAAAACGGTGCTATTTTAGTTTTTTGGTTTAATATACTTCAATGGAGAAGCTGCAGAAAAGCATGTAATGTGTTTTTGCGGCAATTTGTGTTTTGTAATCTGCCCAACAACAAATTGGCCAAAAAAAATGTCAAAATGCAAAAAATTACCTTTTTTTTTTTTACGGTTATTAACCGATTAGTCGATTTTTTTTTTTTTTTTTTAATATCTTTTTATTGTTTTTTTAACAACACATCACATATTTTACAATACAGTACATAGGACACATACACACTCTCAATATTTCCAAACAGCAACAACACAAAAAAAAACAAAAAAAAAAAACAATACTCTACACTCCTATATATAAAAGGCCCGGCCATGAAATCTCCCAATGCCTAGGGGAATCAAGGCTGGGCGGGAGAGAGGGCAAGGAATAATCAGAAATAGAAACAGAGCAGCGAGGAAGGGAGAGAGATAAAGGGGGAAAAAAACAAAAAAAAAACCCTTCTACCTACTAACAAAAAGACAAGTATTAGAACCTGATATAGGCTATGTAAATAAGAAAGTGTCAATACCTATGTGTAGAGACAAAAAGTGACCAGGATGTGGAGGGGGAAGGAAAAAAAAAAAGGGGGGGGAAAGGGAAGAGAATTAAGAAAGGGGAGGGAAGGGGGAGTAATATTATTCTCTCCCCAGGGTCTTATAAGTGATACTCTGATATGGGTGCTCTTTAAAATGGTATAGTTCCAAACACTTCTACTAACTAAAAACCTAGTGTTAAATCTGCCCAAAAAAAAAAAAACTTCTACCTACTAACAAAAAGACAAGTATTAGAACCTGATATAGGCTATGTAAATAAGAAAGTGTCAATACCTATGTGTAGAGACAAAAAGTGACCAGGATGTGGAGGGGGAAAGAAAGAAAAAAAAAAAAAAAGGGGGAAAACACTTCTTCATACTAACAAAAAGACAAATATTAAAACCTGATATAGGCCAAATAAATGACAAAGTGACAGAACATATGTGTATAATCATAAAGTGAACAGAATGTGGGGGGGAAAGAGAGAGAGAGAAAAAAAAATAAAAAATAAAAATAAAAAAGGGGGGGGGGGAAGGGAAGAGAATTAAGAAAAAGGGGAGGGAAGGGAAGGGGGAGTAATATTATTTTCTCCCCGATGTCTTATAAGTGATACTCTGATATGGGTGCTCTTTAAAATGGGATAGTTCCAAACACTTCTACTAACTAAAAACCTAGTGTTAAAATCTGCCAAAAAAAAAAAGGGGGAGGGGGGTGAAAAGGAGAGGGGAGTAGGGTCCACCTTATTCTCACCCCAATATCTTATGTGGTGAAACTCCAATATTAGTGCCTTTTATGGTGAAGTGATTCCAAAAACTACCTCAAACTAAAAATCTAGTGTTAGAGTCCACTCAGCACAAAAAAAAAAAAACCCCTCCTCTCTGTGTTCGTTAATTTTACAGTATGTATCTCCTTCCTCATTGTTATTTAACTATTCTCTCCTGAATAATTTATCTTAGCTTCACTTGAGGTCCCTCTCGGAGCATAAAAATATAAGAAAAAAAAAAAAGGGGGGGGGGAAGAGGGGGGATGGGAGGGGATAATTGGGAAAAGGGACAGAGGAAAAATAGGAAAGAGAAAGAGAAAAAAGGGAAAAATAGGCCGGCATGCATGGTGTCTAGCGATATATATATATATAGCTCCATATAATTTATAGTCTCTTAAGGAATAGGCCCATCAGTACCCCAAATAGCTCGATCTTAAACTCTAAGTAACTTATTCAGTATGTATAGGTTAAGTCTTAGTGGAGTTGTGCCATTATTTCCCTATAAGTTGAGGTGTCCTTAAACTCCATCCACGGAGTCCAAGTTGAGATGTGTCGTTGATAAGTGTCCTTGTTATAATGGGTAATATCTTCCATGAGATGGACCTCTGATATTTTTTGGAACCACTTTTTCATGGATGGAGTCTCAGGTTGGCCCCAAAGGGTAGGTATTAGTGCTTTGGCCGTATTAAGCAGATATGGTACTAGAGAACATTTATATTTTCTGACAGGTTCCTTAGTAGCATGGAAAAGAATGGTCCATGCATCCATAGGGAGATTAATATTGGTTATTTGTTGAATGATTCGAATAATGCTAAACCAGTAAGAGCGAATATGTGGGCACGACCACCATATATGTGCGTGGGTTGCTCTGTTCCCACAGTTCCTCCAGCACAGTGGGGAATTGGCGGGGGACATCTGGTGGAGCCTTGATGGACTATAGTGCCATCTAGTTAGCAATTTATAATTAACCTCAGCCGACTTAGATGCAATTGAAGAAATATGAGTCAACTGCAAAACTTTATCTTTTTGACTATCTGGGATACAGGATTCCAAATCTGTCTCCCACTTAGCAAGAAAAGGAGGATAAGTGTCTTCTTGGAGTTTACTAAGTGATTTATAAAATGCAGAAATACTATGTTCAGGTAATTCCGTTGAGTTGTATACCTTTGAGCGGCTGAGGCAAAGTTCTAAGAAACGCCTGCATTTGAGTGTATCTCCATTTGTCAAGAAACGTAATCGGCTTATGGTCAAGGATTTCCTTAAGGGGCTTGGGAGCATTTGCTCGCAAGACCTGGTGTAATAAAAGGGGTCCTTCTGGCGACCATGTCTTATATCCCGGATCTAATAGACCGGGTAAGAAATAATCATGTTCCAAAAGCGGTAGCAGAGGAGAAGCATACGACCACGAAATCTTCCTATGTAAAGCATCCCACACATCAAGGGTGGATGTGGTTAATATAGAGGTACTTGAGGCAAGGTGCCTATGTGTGCGTGGTAACCAGGGTATAGTTGCTAGATCTGTTTTACTCAGATCGTATTCCAAACTCACCCATAGTTTGGATTTAGCAGCATATTTCCATTCAACAATTCTAGATAAGATAACAGCCTGGTAATACCTCTTGAAATTTGGGAGGGCCAGCCTCCTTGGAGCGAAATAACACTTCCTTAGATACTCTGGGGTGGCTGTTCTTCCAAATAAAGCGGGAGACCATGGTCTGTACTAAAGAAAAAAAACCTATGGGCACACCCAATGGGATCATTTGAAAAAAAAAAAGAACTCTGGGTAGAATATTCATTTTGACTATACTTACTTTACCCAGCCATGAATGTGTCAGCGTACTCCACTTTTGTAAATCCTTTCTAATACTATTCAATAATGGAATATAATTATATTTAAAGAGGGACTGGGTATGAGGCGTCAAATTCACTCCCAGATATTTCATACTGCATTGAACCCATCTGAAAGGGAAGAGGGGTTTTAACCTTTCCGCCTCTCTTCCTGGTAGATTAATATTTAGAATTTCAGACTTAGTAAGGTTAATTTTAAAGTTAGAAAATGTCTGAAAAGTGGAGAAGGCTGTCATTAAATTAGGAAGCGATATGCGGGGCTGCTGGATAAAGAATAATATGTCGTCCGCATATGCCGCATATTTGTGTATTTTATTTTCTACTTGAATCCCATGTATATTTGAATTATGTCTTACAGTTGCCAAAAAAGGTTCAAGTGTAAGGGCAAATAAAAGGGGCGACAGGGGACAACCCTGTCTAGTCCCATTAAATAGTTGAAATGACTCACTCAAAGTGCCGTTGATGCGAATTTGTGCAGTAGGATTAGTATAAAGGGAGGTGATACGGTGGAGCATCTTGGGTCCCAACCCAAAATGTTGCAGGGTCATTTTTAAGTATTCCCAGTCCACCCTATCAAACGCTTTTTCTGCGTCTGTGGATACAAATAGGGTGGACTGGGACGTCTTTTGAACGTGTTGTATAAGAGATATCGCCCGGAGAGAATTATCCTTGGCTTCTCTATATGGCATGAAACCTGTCTGGTCTGTAGAGATCCATATAGGTACCAGAGGGAGTAGTCTGTTAGCCATTACCTTCGAGTATAATTTAATATCAACGTTTAATAAGAAAATTGGCCTGTAACTACTGCATTGGGTGGGGTCCTTATCTGTTTTAAGAATAACTGAGATATGAGCTGTAAGAGATTCCGGGCGTAATCCCGAAGTCTGTGAAATTGAGTTGGCATAAGTCGTGAGCTGGGGCAAAAGAACATCGCTAAATGTTTTATAATATCGAGTAGTATAACCGTCCGGTCCCGGTGCTTTACCTATCGGTGAAGATTTCAGAGCTATCTGAAATTCTTCTACCGAGAATTCTGATTCAAGCTCTCTGAGAGCTGAGTTTGAAAGTTTAGGCAAATTAGCTTCTTTTAAATATGCAAGCATGAGACTACGTCTCTCCTTTATAGTCAGAGACGGAGAATCACATTGCACCTTATACAGATCTGCATAATACTCCCTAAAAGCTTTAGCAATATGGGGAGTCGCATAGACTATGTTTCCATTAGATAATTTTATTTTAGGGATAAATGATCTAGTCTGTTTTTCTTTAAGGGATCTTGCTAATTGTCTACTGGGTTTATCCCCCCACTCATAAAGTTTTTGCGAGTAGCGTTGAAATCTCCGAGTTGTGTCTAAGTTAAGCAGGTTTTTCAACTCTTCTCGCTTCAACGTAAGAGCTTCTAAATGGGATATATGTAAAGTAAGTTTGTGTTGTTTATCCAGTTCAGTTATTTGATGAAGAACCTGTTCCAGACGTTGACCATGCTCGCTCTTTTTCCTTGCCCCAAGTTCTATAAATCGCCCTCTCATAGTTGCCTTGTGTGCTTCCCATATAATAGCAGGAGGTGTTTCAGATGGTTTGTTGTCTCTAAAGTATTGTGATATATGTGAGGCAAACGTTGAAACCTCTGTTGCATTAGATAAAAGGGAATCATTAAGTTTCCAATTACTGGAGCGTTGAGGCAGAGTGGGCATGGTCATAGTCATCAACACAGGTGCATGGTCTGATATTGTCGCTGTGCCTATATCCGCCGATTTTAATAATGGAAGATGATGATGGTCTAAAAAAATATTATCTATTCGGGAATAGGACTGATGAGTCTTTGAAAAATGAGAGAAGTCTTTTTCTTTTGGGTGTAAAATACGCCATACGTCTATTAATTGCCAGTCTGTTCGTTTTTTTTTAACAGTAGACAGACGTTTAAAAGAGATATTAGAACGACCATGGGATGTATCTAAAGCAGGGTCTAGAGACATGTTTATATCCCCTGCCAGTATAATTAATCCCTCAGCAAAATGTGATAGATCAGTGAGAGTTTGAGAAAAGAAAATAGTTTGATTTTGGTTCGGACAATATATGTTTGCTAGGGTACATTGGGTAGTGCCCAGAAAGCCCTTTATAAAAAGAAAACGGCCATGGTCATCCGCTTGCATATCTAAAAAGCGAAAAGGTATGCTAGCACTAAGACCAATAGCCACACCCTTAGCCTTATTCGTATCTGAAAGACCGTAGTACCACTGGGGAAAATATACCGAATTCAATTTGACCTGTGTCGTATGGGTTAAATGTGTTTCTTGAAGATACACAATGGAAGAAGACAACTTCCGTAATTCACAGGTAACCTGATGGTGTTTAGCCGCCACGTTTAGACCCCTAACATTATAGGAGGTGACTTTAAGTGTGGCCATCATCTCTGTGGAGCGTAACTCCTGCGCCTATTTCTCCATGCATACCGGCCTCGAGGGGGGGAAAGAATAAAAATAAAACAGGTATATATTGAGAGACAAAAACACAGAAAACAAACAAATTTGCATAAACAGCAATAACGCCCATCAGGGCGCATGTGGGAAATTTTAATTTGTCACGCAGATATCTGCGGTGGTCCCTGTGGGGTGAGGGAGGGCAGGCAGCCGTCCAGAGCTCCCTAGGGAGGACGGAACCGAGAATTACTCGAAGGCTACCCGCTCTCTCCAGCCCCAAAAGGAAAAAAGGGAAGGGGAACATGTCGTATGAAGGACACCTGGGGGCATTATGCTCCACCCGCATTCAGCTGTGCGACTGGCAATATGCCAAAAAAAAAAAAACTTTTTACTCCAACATAACTCAATAAACCATAAGCAATAGACCTTCTTAGAATCAATATTCTCTAACTGCTAAATCTTATTTCATTTTGTTAAACATAGTAGCTTGAAAGCGTGTTATATCAGGGAGGAAACATACACGTGGATCCAAATACTCTTTACTCATCTATGTTGTTGTTCAATGTCTCGTGTAGAAGGACGTCCTTTTTTAGTAATAGGTTTTTGCCAATGAGAGTCCTGAATATGTGAGACCTTAGGGATTGGGTCATGCCAACCCGGAAGGTCCATTGATGGAAGATCAAGGACCTTTAGAAATTGTGGTAATTCCTCTGGGAACCGAAGAGTGTGTGATCGACCATTTTTGGTGGCAATAAGGCACGCCGGGAAACCCCATCTATAAGTGATTCCATTAGAACGTAAATGTTCCAAAAGTGGTTTTAGGCCTCTACGGCGGTCTAAAGTTTCTTTGGACAAATCTGAGAAAATAGTGAGAGTCGCTCCATCGAAATCAATGTTGGGGATACTTCTCATCTTGTCCATTATGGCGTTCTTGTCTGAAAAATAATGTAATCGGCATATTACATCCCTAGGTTGCTCAGTAACAATATTGCGTGGCCTGTAGGCTCGGTGTACTCGGTCAAAGCGTAGTAGATCAGTGGGTGCCTTTCCCAACACTGAATTAAATATACCAGTGATCGATGGCTCCAGGTCCTTATCACCAGTAGCTTCAGGTAAACCTCGAATTCGCAGATTGTTTCTGCGATTTCTATTCTCGAGATCCTCAAGCTTATGTAGTGAGACGCGGTGAGCAAGAGCTATCTGTGTGACCGCCTGTTGTAATTCTCTTATAGCGTTTTCATGAGTATCTTGTCTCTTTTCTGTATCTTCCACCCTGTCAAGAATATGTGCCATATCTGTTCTTACCCCTGCTATTTCCTTTTTTATTGATGTTTCAAGACCATAGAACATCCCGGCTAGTTCTTTTCTAATGCCGCTCAGTAGGGACGACATGTCAGGGGCTGTAGGGGATTCAGGTTCTTCCATGAGGTCTGAGCAGTAAGATGATGTAAGCGAATTTTTTCTCTCAAAGGTTGCTAATGAAGCGAGAGATGTGGTGCGTCTCGTGCACCTCGTTTGGCCGCAACTAGCGTTGGGGCTAATTCCGCTGGTAACCAGGAAACGCTGTATAGAACTAGTAGCAGCTTGATTAATCGCTATTTCTTTATTATGTTTTTTAGTCGAGCTAGAGCGATTTTTTTTGGATGTCTTTATTGGCATATTTAGGACTTTAGAGCTTCAAGGCTGCATGCTGAGTAGAGCCCCCCTCAGTCTCATCTACTCAGCAGCATAAGCAACACGTGGCATAGGGCATATGGTTATTCCAAACCATTTCAAACATACAGTCCTATTGGTCTTATTTCTGTTAGATATGTTTTTTCTAGCAAATTTAAAAATAACAACCACTGGATATTATATCACGTTTCAATAATAAAGCTATCCAGCATCCTCATATATCAGCAGCCAAGCAAAAACACCACCAGATATTTTTCTCCACAGTATATCTCCTTACTTTGTTGTCTGTCAATGTCTCATATTCACTTAGAGAGTAAGAGATTGATGTTAACTGGCACTAAGTCATAGTTCATCTAGTTCAACTAGAGAGGCCGAAGATGTTTCCAGGAGAGGGGCACATATACTGGGCCTTCACCTAGAGCTTATAGGGGGATAGCCAGGTGTCCGGGGGGCTGATATCGGGGGCTGGTTGGCTGGGTGGCTGGTGATTTGGGTCTGGGTGTAGCAAGATGGCCGCCGACCTCCAGATGTAGGCCGAAGCCGCGGCCTTTCCTAACACAATCCCCGGCCCGAGAAAACCTGTTTTTTCAGGTATTGAGCCTTTAAAGCAGCCCCCACCTGGCACCCAGACTGTCCGCCGCTACAAGGGGTGCAAATTCTGGGAGCAGAATGTACCTGAGTGGCGGGGATGCGGGCGTCCTGTCGGGCCTCTGAATGGTGTCGGGCCGGGATGTGTAGCGCTGGTACACCTCTGGAGGGTCCGCTGTCCTCCTCGTCTATGGTGTTCGTTCCGCTGGACCCAGCAATCGAAACCGGCGGCTGCGGAGGTCTCATAGGCTGGTCCTCGGATTGTGGAGCTGGCCGCGGGCACGTGTAGGCGGCCAGATATCCCAGTTGCTGTCGGTGTCCGCTCCAGGGATATCCCAGGGCTCGGCTAGTCCTCCGTCCGACTCGCCTAGTTGCCTCAGCTCTCTCAGTCCTCCAGACTTACTCAGCTGTCCCGAATGATTAGTCGATTAATCAAAACAATAATCGGCCAACTAATCGATTATGAAAATAATCGTTAGTTGCAGCCCTAGTGGAGACATTGATAAAAAAAAAACTCCTACAAAGTGAGGTGCGGTGGATATACAAACTATCAGCCACTAAATACCCAGGCCTAAATGAGCTTCAAGCCATAATCATGTGAGTGTTTGTATAATGCCGTGTGTGATGATATAACCTTTGTCACATGTATGCAATTTCTCATGAGAAGTGTTAGATCGCTCACCACAGAGGCATTTAATACTTGGAATCAAATATTATCTTTACCCTTTTTTGTTCCGGTGTTTTACAGATATTATGATAGTTTCCATGCACTATTGTTTTTGCCATTACCAATCTCCTTCATGCTTTTGGTTTTAGTTTTCTGAATTCTGTCCATAATGTGTAGTTTCACTGCCCTTGGATGTGCTACCATTTTTTTGTGAAGTGGGCACCATTGCCCACCTCCCTGGTGCGGTGGATCCCCTCTGGTTCTTGCCAGGGTGGGGGGGTGGAGATGTGTGAGCAGGGATTCATCCTGCCCCGATTTCCTCCCTGTTGCCATGGTGTGTTTCAATGCTGGCCCCTCCCGTCTGCGGCTGGATTTTCAAAGATGGCGGCGGAGGCCCGTGGCGCACATGCGTTGCATGGTCAACATTTGACTTGGCGCATGGGCAGTAGGTGAAAGCTTGCCCATGACGTCAGATGCCGGTTGATTGGGGGAAGCATATAAGCTAGGCAGATGCTTTTGACGTGATGCTTGATGATGGGCACACAGTGGCTTATTTGGTGAGTCAGGAATTACTTGAACTTTGGTTTGGGTCGCCATGCAGATTGATGTAGGAACTTTTTGTAAGCAGCATTTGGGGGGTAATCTATTGTTTGTTACCAGATCAACATAGGGAAATAATTTTGGCTGACCCTATCCAGTGGTGCTTTTTTATCTTCAGCGGCTAATTGTGGATTATCCTTGGAGGGCTAGATTTAAATGCCCCTTTTTTTCTCTTATCCCTTGGGAAGATCTTTCTATATTTAAGGTACTCGAAAGTTCTTTGTAACCCACTGTGAGAGGGATGCTTATATATGTGGTTGTTTCCTCATTTGATCTGCACTGTGTGTGTGTGTGTGTGTGTGTGTGTGTGTGTGTGTATATATATATATATTATATATATATATACACAGTATCTCACAAAAGTGAGTACACCTCTCACATTTTTGTAAATATTTTATTCTATCTTTTTTTTTCCATATTAAATCTTTTCATGTGACAACACTGAAGAAATTACACTTTGTTACAATGTAAAGTCGTGAGTGTACAGCTTGTATAACAGTGTAAATTTGCTGTCCTCTCAAAATAACTCAACACACAGCCATTAATGTCTAAACCGCTGGCAACACAAGTGAGTACACCCCTAAGTGAAAATGTCCAAACTCGGCCCAAAGCGTCAATATTTTGTGTGACCACCATTATTTCTCTTTCGTTCATTGACGGACACAGCACCTTAAACCTTGACCTTAGGACTATATCACCACCTTCAGGAGAGGACTAGGCAGAACATGTAAAAACAGCAAAACTGCACAGTATCGCCCAGGGGGCGGTCCTACTGGCTATAATCCCTCACACTGCATCCAGCAGCTCAGTTTTTGTCTGCCTAGTGTAGGAGAAGGACCTGGCTCCCGGTGTGGACCATTGGTCCTGGACATTTTTTTCGTTTTTTCTTTTGATTCCTGTGATCTACTATCAACAGCCGAGCTGGGTGACAGGCTGGATAATATAGATCCTGGTAGTCTCCCCAGCCCAGCCATCGAACGTGAGCAGGCCTTAGCTACGCGCTGGGTCGCCCACGACATGCCCCGTCTGATCCAGGGGTGGCTGGCGAGCTATATGCTCCGGGGCACACATATGACCAGGCAACTTCTGTCCGTGTCACAGTGTGCCATGGCCGACAGCCACCCCGTACCGCTCGGGTGATGGGTCTGTCCGCAAAATGCGTCCAGCAGTCCCCACAGGAGGGGTATTTATGGTCCCACCTGTCTCGGCAGGATGGAGTAGCTGGGCATTCCCTTGGAGGTCGATTAGGGGGTCTCTCACTCTCCCCTTCTTCTCTCTGGGGGGCTGCGCTGGGTATTGGGGTCCGCTCGTCTCGTCCCTATTCTTGGGCATAGTGGAGTGTTCTAGGTGTACTCATTGTGGGGAGGCCGCCGCGTGGAGGGTCAGCGTGGTCACGGACATTTTTCTGTAGCCTCAGCCAGGGAAGTCCGGTGGCCATTTTGCCGGAGCCCTAAAGCGGTTTGTTGCTGAGGCAGCCGGCGGCCATTTTCTAGTAGTCTCAGCATGTTTTTGCCTCAAGCGCTGGGGGACTATCTTCTGGAACGGCGTGAATCACACAGAACACATCGTGACTGGGAGAGCGGATGGCAGCACAGCGCAGTACCTGGGTCAGGGTGGTGAGTCCCACAGTCTGTGGCAGCTAGGAGGGTGGACTTTTGGTGTGGCTTGGCTTCGGTCCCTAACAGGTGTCAGGCGAGTGTGGGGTCAGCATGGCGTCAGAAGCTGGCGCTTCTTCTCCAGATATCCCTGTGGTGGCAACCGGTTCCCCTGCACCTGCGGTGCCTATGGACACTTTGTCGGCGGTCCTGGAGTCTTTTGTTGCCAGGATGGAAGCAGCGTGCGGGCACAAGAGGGGGTAAAAAATGCCCCCTCCCCCACTGTCTTATGGGGAAAGCTCTGATTCAGACTCGGGCCTTGCTGTAGCAACCGGCCCCTGTTCTGAAGTTTCAGAGGATGCGGACCAGGACCGTTCGGACAGTGAGGATGAATCCGTGTCCGGGTCAGCGCAGCAAAGTGCGCTTGTAGGAGCGCTTATCACAGCGGTGCGGGATACCCTAAGAATGGAGGATATGGCGGGGGCATCTAAAGAGGCGTCGGTCCCTTTTGGGTCTCACAAGCCGGCCCGCACGGCTAAGGTGTTTCCCTACCTGACCTATTTTGATAAATTTATCTACAAAGAATGGGAACGCACGCAGTGGACCTTTTCGGTCCCTAAACGCATGGCGGTACGTTACCCCTTTGAGGAGAGTTTCCTGAAAAAAAATGGACATCCCCCGATTGTGGACCCCCCCGGTATCCAGGTTAAACAAGGTAACCACAATTCCGGTGGAGGGGACCCCTGCTTTTAAGGACCCTGCTGATAGGAGGGCCGAGGCAGTTGCCCGGTCCATGTTTATGGTGGTGGGGTCAGCATTGTGGCCATGGCTCTGGTGTCCCAGACGCTTACTAAACGGGCAAAATTGTTACACTGTGAGTTGGAAATGCAAAAGGCTTCCCCGGTCTGCGTGGAACTGGCAGACCAGTTGGTGCATGGCCTTAAGTATGTCTGCGATGCGGCCTTAGATACGGCCCCCTTGCTTTCTAAAGTTTCAATATCTGCTGTGGTGCTAAAATGGTGCTGATTTGGCTAAAATGCTGGTCTGTGGACCAGGCATCTAAGAAGGCTCTGGCGGATTTGCCTTTCCAGGGAGAGAGGCTCTTTGGATGACATTATTAAAAATGTTACTGGGGGTAAAATTACGTTGCTGCCACAATCCAGAAAAATTAAGGACCCACGCCGTAGGCCAGGGCCCTCCTTTTCCTCTCAGAAGCGGATTTTTCGTCCGCCCGGGTTGGCAGGTAAGCGTTCCCAGACCGACAAGGTGTCCACTGAGGGACAGACGCGTCCCTGGTTTTGCAAGCCTGCGAACAAATCTACGACAGCATGAAGGTTTGCCCCCGCCCCACTCTCGGGTGGGGGGGTCGCCTTCGGCAGTTTGCAGCTCGGTGGACCTCCCTGCTTTCCGACCAGTGGGTCTGCGAAGTGGTTTCATCAGGATACAAGATAGTTTCTTTCTTGTCCGCCAAACAGGTTTTTTCCCTCCAACCTTCATCTTCTTCCGGCTCGTCGGGAAGCCTTGTTTGGGGCAGTGCAGGACCTGCTGCTGTGCGGGGTGATAGTGCCCTTGCCGTCGCAGGAAAGGTTTCAGGGATTCTACTCCAATCTGTTTGTAGTCCCAAAGAAGGAAGGGGTCCATCCGTTCCTGGACCTCAAGGCCCTCAACAGCTTTGTGAAGGGGCAAAGGTTCAGGATGGAATCCGTTCACTCTGTGGTTGCTGCACTCCATCCGGGGGATTTTCTGGCATCCTTGGATATCAAGGACGCATACTTACATGTCCCCATATGAGTCAGGCATCAGAGGTTTCTGCGGTTTGCGGTCAGGGACGAGCACTACCAATTTGTAGCTCTCCCTTTTGGCCTGGCATCGGCACCAAGGGTTTTCACCAAGGTGCTCGCCCTGATTCTGGCTTTGCTGAGACAGCGAGGAATCGCAATCGTGGGCTACCTGGACGACCTCCTTCTGAGAGCAGCTTCCGCCTCAGAATTAGAGGAGGATGTGGCGATCGCCAGTCAGACTCTTCGGGAGTTTGGTTGGGTTCTGAACCTCCAGAAGTCAATGTTGGTACCGACTCAACTCCTGGAGTACCTGGGCTTGATTCTGGACTCCTCAGAGGCAAGAGTTTTTCTCCCTTCGGACAAGCTGCAGACTCTTCAGGCTGTGGTGAAGCTGTTGGTGTCCCGCAAGTGGTCGTCGCTGCGCTTTTGCATGCGAGTCCTGGGTCTCATGGTAGCCACTTTCTAGGCGGTACCGTATGCTCAATTCCACACTTGTCTTGCAAAAGGAGATCCTGTCTGAATGTGACAAATCTCCGTTGTCTCTGGATTGTCAAATTCGGGTGAGCCAGCTTGTCAGGGATTCCCTGGTCTGGTGGCGGTGGTCTCCTGCCCTTTGGTCCGGGAAGTCGTTCCTTCCTTTTCATTGGTAGTCACGACGGACGCCAGCCTGACCAGTTGGGGGGGGAGTTTGGGGTGTACAGTCCGCAAAGGGTCGCTGAACGTAGGAAGAATCCCTCCTGCCGATCAATGTGCTGGAACTTCGGGCGATCAGGCGATGCCTCTCCACATTGTCACGGAGGCTGCAGGGATGTCCAGTCAGGATCCAGTCGGACAATGCCACAGCGGTGGCGTATGTCAACCATCAAGGAGGAACAAGGAAATCGGCTGCAGCATTGGAGGTCGCTCACATCCTGCGGTGGGCAGAGCGGCGCGTGCCGGCTCTATCGGCCGTGTACATTCCGGGCGTAGAAAACTGGCAAGCGCACTACTTAAGTCGTCAGATGCTGGACCAAGGGGAATGGTCGCTACATCCGGAGGTTTTTAGACTCCTTTGCCTGAGATGGGGCACGCCAGATGTGGATATCCTGGCTTCTCGACTCAATCGGAAGGTACTGAGGTTTGTGGCCAGGTCCAAAGATCCCTGGGCGGACGCGTTGGTAGCTCCATGGGGGCATTATCGGCTGATTTATGCCTTCCCCCAATAAAACTTCTCCCTCGTCTGCTTCGCCGAGTGGAGACTGAGGGGATTCCGGTGATTCCAATTGCCCCAGATTGGCCTCGGCGTCCCTGGTACCCCGACATAGTACGAATGGTGGCGGATGTTCCTTGGCGACTGCCGATGCGAGAGGACCTTCTGTCGCAAGGCCCTATACTTTATCCTGCTTTACAGTCGTTGGCTTTAACTGCGTGGCTGTTGAAAGTCAGGTGCTAAGGGACCGAGGTCTGTTGGAGTCGGTCATCTCCACTACGATGAGGGTGCGGAAGTCATCTTCTCTGAAGATTTATCATCGCACATGGAAGGCCTACATCTCTGTGTGAGGAGATGGGGTGGCGTCCGTGTACGTATTCGGTTTCCAGGATTCTTCTGTTTTTGCAGTGGGGAGTGGATCAGAAACTTGCCTTAAGCACCATTAAGGGGCAACAATCAGCCTTAGCTGTCCTTTTTCTGCGACCCTTGGCGGCTCATTCATTGGCGAGTACGTTTGTGCAGGGGGTTCAACATGTGGCTCCCCCGGTTCGACCACCGCTGCCTCCGTAGGATTTGAATCTGGTGCTCTCGGTACTTCAGAAACCGCCGTTTGAAAACATTAGGGAGAAATCCTATTGTCACTCTCTCAGAAAGTAGCCTTTCTGGTGGCTATTACATCTGCCATCAGGGTTTCTGAGTTGGCGGCCTTGTCTTGCAAGTCTCCCTACCTGATCCTGCACAAGGATAAGGCGGTGCTATGCCCGCAGCCTTTGTTTCTTCCTAAGGTTGTTTCGGCGTTTCATCTAAATGAGGACATTGTGCTTCCATCCTTGTGTCCTCGGCCGTCACATCCCAAAGAGGTTGCTTTGCATTCCTTGGAACGTGGTTCGGGCTCTGCAGGTGTATCTGTCTGCTACGGCTCCGTTTCGGAGGTCGGATTCACTGTGTGTGTCGGTAACTGGTCCGAAGAAGGGCCTGGCGGTCTCGTCGGCCACCATTTCTCGGTGGATTAGACAGATCGTGATCCAGGCTTATGCCTTAAAAGGGCGGGCGCCTCCCTTTCCTGTCACGGCACATTCGACCAGGGCAATTGGTGCCTTCTGGGCTTTCCGACATCAAGCGTCCGTTTCCCAGGTGTGTAAGGTCGTCCGTTCACACTTTCACTAAATTTTACAAGGTTGATGTGAGTGCATCTGCAGATGCTTGCTTCGGCCGCAAGGTTTTGCAGGCGGCTGTTTGAGGTTGCAACTCCTCCGTTGAGGAGCTCTGGTTGTTATGGGTGGAGTTTTTTTTTTGCTTGCTGTTCCCACCCCTCGTTTTTTTGACACTGCTTGGGGATGTCCCTAAGGTCAAGATTTAAGGTGCTGTGTCCGTCAATGAACGAAAGAGAAAATAGGATTTTTGTACTCACCGTAAAATCCTTTTCTCTGAAGTTAATTGACGGACACAGCACCCACCCCTCCTTTTTCTGTTTGTACTGCTTTTTGACGAACTGAGCTGCTGGATGCAGTGTGAGGGGTTATAGCCAGTAGGACCGCCCCCTGGGCGGTACTGTGCAGTTTTGCTGTTTTTACATGTTCTGCCTAGTCCTCTCCTGAAGGTGGCGACCCTAAGGTCAAGATTTAAGGTGCTGTGTCCGTCAATGAACTTCAGAGAAAAGGATTTTACGGTGAGTACAAAAATCCTATTTTTCCAGCACTGCCTTAACACTCTTGGGAATGGAGTTCACCAGAGCTTCACAGGTTGCCACTGGAGTCCTCTTCCACTCCTCCATGAAGACAATCACGGAGCTGTTGGAGATCTTGCATTCCTCCACCTTCCGTTTGAGGATGCCCCACAGATGCTCAATAGAGTTTAGGTCTGGAGACATGCTTGGCCAGTCCATCACCTTTACCCTCAACTTCTTTAGCAAGGCTGTGGTCGTCTTGGAAGTGTGTTTGGGTTCATTATAATGTTGGAATACTGCCCTGCGGCCCAATCTATGAAGGGAGGGGATCATGCTCTGCTTCAGTATGTCACAGTACATGTTGGCATTCATGGTTCCCTCAATGAACTGTAGCACCCCAGTGCCGGCAGCACTCATGCAGCCCCAGACCCTGACACTCCCACCACCATGCTTGACTGTAGGCAAGACACTTGTCTTTTTACTCCTCATCTGGTTGCCCCCACACATGCTTGACACCATCTGAACCAAATAAGTTTATCTTGGTCTCATGAGACCATAGGATATGGTTCCAGTAATCCATGTCCTTAGTCTGCTTGTCTTCAGCAAACTGTTTGCGGGTTTTCTTGTGCATCTTTAGAAGAGGCTTCCTTCTGGGATGACAGCCATGCAGACCAAGTTGATGCAGTGTGCGGCGTATGGTCTGAGCACTCACAGGGCTGGCCCCCCACCCCTTCAACCTCTGCAGCACTGCCTTCCACTGTAATACTATGGCTTTTCTTGCATAAAAAAAGGATACCTATTGGGGTTCGTTGTTGCTTTGGCAAGTGCCAGTTGTTCCACCAGGCCAAGGAGGCAGACACTAATTGTCAGGGGAATAAGAATGGTGGTTAGGCTGTGAATAAATTGAGTTACCTCCCACCAATAGTCCTGAATCTGTGGGCAATCCCAGAATATATGCGTGAAGTCCGCAGGAGTATTAGAGCATCTCCAGCAGCTGGCCGACAAGGCCGGGTATATGCGATGAAGGCGTTGGGGCGTGTAATAGATCCTGTGGAGGATTTTGAACTGGATCAGTTTGTCCCTAGTAGCAACCAGCGGCTGGAATGGATAGTCCCACATGTCTTCCCAGTCTTCACTGTCCAGCTCCTGCACCTCCGCCCGCCACAGACCGCGCAGACCATCCAGTCCAACCTGGATGGACGGTAGAAGTGCTCGATAAATTTTGGATAATGGTTATGAAAGCTCAGCATCGTCTAGGAGAATCTCCAAGTCATCAAGTTCCAGCCGAAGCTGAACTGACTTGAATTGCGAATTAAAGGCGTGGCGGAGCTGCAGGAACCTGAAATAGAAAGAGTTCGAAAGCTGAAATTTGTTCTTTAGCCTATCAAATGTAAATAACCCCAACTCATCGCAGATATCCCTCAAATACTTGATGCCCTTACTGGCCCACAAACTCGGGTCCTGTAGAGAGTGGAATTTACGCAACCTTGGATTACACCAAAGTGGTGTATTAGGGGACCATCTGGCCTTTGCCAAATTATATTTAATCACCACCGTGTACCATGCCTTAATAATCACTTTCATAGCCAGTGTTAAAGGTACCGGAGAGCCCCCCGACCCCCTATAGAGTGCGTTGCGAAGGGCCTCAAAGGATCCCAAGTGTGCTGCCTCTAGGACGACTGATGCATTGGTGTCATTCGAGACCAGCCAGTTATGTGCATGGGTGAGCATTGCCGCTAAACAGTAGGTGTGAAAGTCTGGGCAGGCAAGTCCCCCCTGTGTCCATGGCCTACGCAAGATCTTCTTACTGAATCTAGCCGGGTGTGATTGCCACAAGAAGGAAGCCACTGAGGAGTCTAGCTGCTGGAAAAGAGACTTGGGAATCCAGACCGGAGAGTGCCGCAAGATATACAGCAAGACCGGGAGTAGTTTCATTTTTATTAAGTTAATTCTCCCTACAAGAGATAATGGGAGGTTCGACCAGGCCTTCAGTTTTAATTTACACCACTGCAGCACTGGGGATAAGTTAAGTTTGAAAAAATCGTGAGTATTGGAAGAGATATTAATTCCTAGGTATCTAATGGTATCTGCCCAGCCTCAGAGAGTTCTTTGTCATGAGGTGCCATGTTGTACTTCCAGTGACCAGTATGAAAGAGTGAGACACACCTGTTACCCATTCACACCTGAGACCTTGCAACACTAACGAGTCACACGTCACCGGGGAGGAAAATAGATAAATGGGTCCCAATTTGGACATTTTCACTTAGGGGTGTACTCACTTTTTTTCAAGTGGTTTATACATTAATGGCTGTGTGTTGAATTATTTTGACAGGACAGCAAATTTACACTGTTATACAAGCTGTACACTCACCACTTTCTTCAGTGTTGTCACATGAAAGGATAGAATAAAATATTGACAAAAATGCAAGGGGTGTACACACTTTTGTGAGATACAGTGTGTGTGTGTAATTATATATATATATACATATATATATATATACACACACACACACACACTTTTTTTTTCTTTGGTATTCTCATAGCTCCCCTGCCTCTGTTTGCTTCCCCTGCAATCCATTGTTGCCGCACCTGCTGGTACTCCTAAAGTCTAGTGTAGGATCCCTAACAGTGTTCAATTGATCCATTACAAACTTACGTATATGGAAATTAGTTTATATCATTTGCCTTTTGGTTTTGTGCTCAGACTCTCACCGACACTACCTGTTAATAATATTCCTTATTGGACATACTAACGTGTGATATATTCAAATGTCAACCTGTCGGCAGTGGCGTAGCGTGGGTTGTCAGCGCCCGGGGCAGGGCACGAGATTTGCGCCCCTTAACCCGCAGATTTTTAGCACTCTCTGAGTCCCTTCCACTAGTACAGTAGTACTGACCTACCTGATCACTATACTAACCTACCTGATTCCTACACTGACCACTAAACTGACCTATCTGATTGCTATACTGACCACTACACTGACCTACCTGATTCCTATACTGATCTGCCCTCCTGCTTCCCCCCCAGTCTCTGCACGGTCACAATCCCTGGGATCATCATGGATGGTCTTCAGTGTACATTTACTCACTGCTGTGTCAGTGTCACCGTTGGAGCCTAAGCCGGGACTGCACCGCAACTTCTTTCTCATAGTGAAGTGGAAGAGCTCACAGTCTCCTAGACAGCACAGCGCAGGAGAAGAGCTGCAGGTAACCTGCCGCCTGCCACTGCGCCCCTCTAAATTTTGCGCCCAGGGCATCCGCCCCCCTGCCCCCCCCCCACGCTACGCCACTGCCTGTTGGTAAACCTGTTTATACATGGAAATATATTGAATGGTAATATTTGTTATATTTATATATCGTATGTTTTTTTTAGTATATTGATTATATCTATTTCACTGTAGTTGCACATGTTTTACAGCTCCTGAAGAAGCAAACAAGTGAAACATGTCGCACAACAAGCATTGTGATTGCTACAGTAAAAAAACAAATCTCTTATGCGTATTTGGTATATGTATCAAATTATTTTATGAATTAAGGCCAGTAACAAAACTGACAGCCAAAAAAACAAAAAACCTATAACACTACGCACCAACCTAAGTTAACTACAAATTTATTGAGCATAGTGGCTCATAAAAACTCAAACCAGCATGTGCCCAATAACCCCCATGACCTTCTAATATACCCACTAAAACCCTAAATAACCCTGCCCAGACTGGAACCATAAGCCACCCTCACTGAAGTGAAGAGAGATAGGGATGCAGTCCCCAGCGGAGCTAAGTCCACCCTCCCCTTTACAAAACCTCATCCCCATCCTAGATGGAAGTACCCCTAACCCTCCCTACCCAGGAGCCCGGTAGTTCCATTTTTTTATGTCACAACATATTACTTGAAAGGTCTAGGAAACCCAAAACTTCAGTAAGAAACACACTAAAGCAGGGATTTGCAATTAGCGGACCTCCAGCTGTTGCAAAACTACAAGTCCCATCATGCCTCTGCCTCTGGGTGTCATGCTTGTGGCTGTCAGAGTCTTGCAATGCCTCATGGGACTCGTAGTTCTGCAACAGCTGGAGGTCCGCTAATTGCATATCCCTGCACTAAAGTTAATTTTAGGGGGCACAAAAATGCAATAAATTACCCTATTTTTTGGTAAAATATAAAAGACGAGTCTGCACCGAGTAAGTAGATGCCCAACGTGTCAAACTTTAAATTTGCGTGAGCCTGTGAAATGGCGACAAACTTCAGTACCCTACATTTTCTATAGGCAACGTTTTAAAAGCCCCCTATAGGCCATCAGTTTAGCGTTACGGAGGAGGTCTGGTGCTAGAATTATTGCTCTCATTCCATTGTGTAACACACAATTTGTAATGTGTATCGCAATCAATGTTTTAATGCGTTGGCTCCTCAATGCGTGCGTTTATATTTGTACGTGCGTGTATGTGGAGGTGCCTCAAAATTTTTTAGGGGGAATTTCATGTGCTTTAGTGTAACTTTACAATTTAAAAATATATATTTTACTTATTTTTTTTCTTCATCACATAGGGGACACGTAGGGAACTGGGCGTCGGGGGGATATGAATTGTGCATGCCTGCCTGTTCGGTTTCAAAAGCCAAGGGCAATTTTCAAAGAGCCTATGATTAGGTAGGCATGCAAGAATCTGTCAGATGTGCATTTCTCTTAATAGGATTGATAATAATAAAGTTCAGAACAGTTGTACCATAATTATTGATGAACATAAGAACAGACAATTTGATTTTAACACAATTTAAATGTAATATAATTTTGTAGTAAAAAGGTAACATGGGGATGAGAGAGAAAAAATTCTCCCACCGACAGTGAATGCTCAAGAGACCAAAAAGTCTGTCTCAGTCGAATGGATTTGAAGTAGCATAGACTAGTGATAAAAATGGACATTGAAAAACCATTGGATTGAATCCAAAGCAGATGTGGGTAGTAAGTGACTGAGTGGGGGTGATTCATGTCGGCAAACGGGCAATAGGCCACAATATTAATGTCATGTAAATAACTGTGCAGTACTTGTACTAAAGAGAAAAAGAAAAAAAAAACCCTGAGGATTATAATTATCCTTTTCCTTCCTTCTCTTTTTTCCAACCGTAGAAACTAAGCCTGTCCTTTTATAGGACCAACCAACAAACCGGAACTAAAGAGAATATTACCAAAGATCCAATCCTTTGGAAAAGTTAATAACTTCCCTGAATATTTGTTCTTTTGGAATAACTAAAATCCTATATTGCAGATTATTTGTATGCAACTAGTCTTGTCTAAACTAATAAAGTCCAGAGTAGGCTCTGAGTGAGTACAATAGGTGAGAGACTAGACCTTTTGTGTGATAGGGAACCTCAGTTTATAAAATATAATGGGATGACAAAAAGGAGGCACTGTAATTCCCCAAAAGGTCTGCAATTCTGTGTAAAGCCATTAGATGTCAGTGTTGGATCATTTATGGAACGTAAGAGATATTTCCAACCATCATGAATATGGTGTACTCACAGTTCCTGTTTATAGCTGTAGATGTCAGTGTTGACTGTTCTTTAGGCTTAATAACGAATAACTAACTGTAAAAGAAGAAGGATTAATGCATATGATCAACATGACTTAATACGTCCCTCCATTACAGCTATGTGGAAAGTCTGATGGGGCCGCGAGGAGTTGTAAATGACTTTTTTTCCTTTAGAAATTAAATTTTGTGCAGAGACTGCTCTAAACACGGGAAACATGCGCCACTTTACAGGCATACTATAGACACCCCCCAGGTACGAAATTTAAAGGAATATTTCACTTTAAGCATTATTAAAATCACTGCTCCCGAAAAAACTGCAGTTTTTAAAACTTTTTTTTTGCATTGATACATGTCCCATGGGGCATGATCCAGGTCCCTAAACACTTTTTATGACAATAACTTGCATATTAACCTTTAAAATGAGCACTTTTGATTTCTCCCATAGACTTTTAAAGGGTGTTTTGCGGCTTTTGAATTTGCCGCGAACACCCCAAATTGTTCGCTATTCGGCGAACAGGCGAACACCCGATGTTCGAGTCGAACTTACGTTCGACTCGAACATTGGGCTCATCCCTAGGTGTACTGTATCTTGGCCTTTATCTTCAATAGGGTCTACATCAGCAGCTGGTTTTGAGTACCCTCAATGGACATTTTGACCTTGGCTATCCTCTTTTATTCTCCTTGGCCTCTCATACCCTGGCCTTTGTGCAGGAGGTCACTCATTTTAAACAAAAGTATGTGGGCGGATCCCCACTCTATTGTCGTGGTGATGCCCGAGCCTGGACCGACTCTGTGATATCAGCAGACAGTTCGCTCTCTGCTGAAAACAGGTCACGTGTGCAGAATGAACTTTGGCTGTACTTCTCCTTTAACTACTCTGACACTCTCCAGTGACGCTGTAAGATCTCAATCTGGTACTGATGGCTCTTCAGACCTATCCAGGATATTCATTTGGCTGAACTTACTCAAAGGTGTTTTTTTTTTCTTGTTTACATAGTTAATTTGGTTGAAAAAAACCCCACAAGTTGCCATCACTTCTGCTAGGTGATTATTAAAGCTGGCGGCATTAACCACTTGTCCCCCGCCCACTGTCAATTGACGGCGAGCGGAGGATACTCTCGTTCTGGGAGGACGTCATATGACGTCCTCCCTTTAAACCGAGCTAGGAGGCGCGCGCTCGCCGCGTTCACAAGGCCCCGGTGCGCGTGCCCGGCGGCCGCGATTGCCGCCGGGCACCTGCGATTGCCCGGGAAACGAGCAGGAAAGTGGATCTCTGTGTGTAAACACAGAGATCCACGTCCTGTGAGGGAGAGGGGACCGATGGTGTGTCCCTTGTACATAGGGACAACCATCGGTCACCTCCCCCAGTCAGTCACCTCCCCCCACAGTAAGAACACATAGAGGGAACATATTTAACCCCTTCCCGCCCCCTAGTGGTTAACCCCTTCCCTGCCAATCACATTTATACAGTAATCAATGCATTTTTATAGCAGGGATCGCTGTATAAACGTGAATGGTCCCAAAAATGTGTCAAAAGTGTCCGATGTGTCCGCCGCAATATCGCAGTCACAATAAAAAATCGCAGATCGCCGCCATTACTAATAAAAAAATAAAAATGCTATAAGTCTATCCCCTATTTTGTACACACTATAACTTTTGCGCAAACCAATCAATACGCGCTTATTGCGATTTTTTTTTTTTACCAAAAATATGTAGAAGAATACGTATTGGCCTAAACGGAGGAAATTTTTATTAAAAAAAAAAATGGGTATTTATTATAGCAAAAAGTAAAAAAGTGTTTTTTTCCCAAACTGGACGCTCTTCTTTTGTTTATAGCGCAAAAAATAAAAACCGCAGAGGTGATCAAATACCACCAAAAGAAAGCTCTATTTGTGGGAAAAAAAGGACACAAATTTCGTTTGGGAGCCACGTCGCACTACCGCGCAATTGTCATTCAAAGTGTGACAGCGCTGAAAGCTGAAAAATGGCTTGGGCAGGAAGGGGGTTTTCGTGCCCGGTAGGGAAGTGGTTAAGGAACCCCATGTGATTTTTACACAATAAGGTTGTCCTTAAACCCAAGGCTTCTTTTCTGCCTAAGGTGGTCTCCTCCTTTTCTCTTTAATCAGGATGTTGTCCCACCATCTTTCTGTCCTTCTCCTAAACGCCCTAGATGCTCCTAAACGCGTCGCTCTTCATTCTTTAGATGTGGTTCGTTCTGTGTATTTTTTACCTGTCGGCCTCCTTTTAGACTTACGAATTCTCTTTGTCCTTCCTGAAGACTCTCGTAAAAGGCATCCTGCATCGAATCCACCATTGCTAGGTGGATTCGACAGGTCATTGTTAAAGCCTATTTTCCACAGGATAAGGTTCCTTCCTTTCCCACTCCACTAGGTCTGTGGGAGTTTCTTGGGTTTTGCAGCACCAAGCATCTGTTTTACTGATTTGTAAGGCTGCTATGTGGTCACCTGTTCACACATTTGCTATGTTTTACCAGGTGGATGCTGATGCCGACTTCGGCCATAAGGTGTTACAAGCAGCTGTCTAGTTATGGCCTAAAACTCCATTCACACAGGGGCAGCACGACTTCCAGCGTGACTTTGGGAGGCAACTTGGACACGACTTGAGTATGAATCACAGCGCGACATGAGGCAACTAACAAGGCAACTTTAAGTTGCCTCCAGGACAGGAGGTTTTTCAGTGACCAATCAAACAAGAATCAGCTCTGTGGGAGGGAGGGGGGAGGGAGGGGTTTGCCTGAGAAATGTATGTTCTCTTCCTGTATTGTTGCTTCTGTTAAGACTGATCCGACTTCTGAGGCGACTTCCATTGAAATCAATGGGTACAAGTTGCCTACAAGTCGCCTAGAAGTCGGATTGAAGTAGTACAGGAACCTTTTCTGAAGTCGGAGCGACTTCAGTAGTGTGCATTAAGATGGCTCCATTCACTTACATTGATTTTCTCATGCAGCGCGACTTGAGGCGACTAGGGGCGACTTGAAGTCGGATCCAAAGTCGTCCCTGTGTGAATGGGCTCTTATACATTTTGTTTATTTTTTGTGGGCCTGTTGGTGTTTGTTTGCTCTTTTGCACACTCCTCTTTTTATGTATTTCTTTTGGACATCCTAGTCATCTAAGACTTTCCCTGTGTCCTGTACAGTCCGACCAAGAAAAACGTTTTTTTTTACTTACCTGTAACATCTGTTTCTTTGAATACAGTACAGGACACGGGACCCTCCACTCTCTGTTTAATCTTTATTACTTGTTAAAAAACTGAGCATAACTGTCAGTGGGAGGGGTTATATTCAGTTCTAACAGTTCTGTTTGCCGGTGTCCAGTCACTTGAAATCAGCAACATAATACCTAGTTGTCTAAATTTGTACTGTCAAATTAGTAAAATCCAAGATATGGATTTTACAGAAAAGTCAGAAATCTTTATTTTTTTATTATTCTTTATGGTATTCCACTTGGAATTGCATTCATGTTACACATACTGTAGTTGTATACTATGCTTTTATACTGTGAGTCTTTCATGTTGTATTAAAGAAGTTTGTGATTTTTGCAATTTATTTTTAAAAAGGTTATTTGGAGGAGCGCTGTATGAATAGATTTTATTTTGTGCGAACATATATTTATATATTATACAGCTACTAGTGTTAGATTTTATATTTAATTTTAACATGCCTATTTAATAATATGCCCAGGGTCCTGGCAATCACTCATAGTAGATCAAACTGTAGGTGCCATTTGCATAAGAGAACAATTCTAAACCTACAAAGCCTTTCCTACTTGACACATTTCCACATCTCACTAATGTTCAGGTATGTCTGCTGTTCCAGAATTTTCGTCCAATATACTAGGTTACATTACGCTTTTGTAGTAATATAGTGGTTGGCTATTTAGTAAAAGTGATTCAGGCGACTCTACGGCCACCCGATTACTTTTACGGTACTAAGAAGGGCAAGCGGTTGTGATTGTGATAGCTGCAGAGCACTGTTCCCCAACAGCCCCCCCCTCCTGTCCATCCCAGGTGCTTGTATATGACACCATGTGGAATGGGCAGGAGGGGATGGCAGGGAACAGCACACCTGAAGAGTAATTGTCACAGCCGTATCCCTGCTTAGCTCTGCATATGAAGGAGACTGCTGCCCTGCCATGTTCCCTGACCCAATGTAAGGTGCCCTGCTGCATGCCCTGATCACTTGTAATGTGCCCTGCTGTTGGCTCCATAATGTGCTTTGCTCCCATGTAAGGTGCCCCATAATGTGCCCTGCTCCCATTTAAGGTGCCCTACTGTGTGCTCCCTAATTTACCCTATCCCATGTAAGATGCCCTGCTGTGTGTCCCACAATGTGCCCTGCTCCCATGTAAAGTGCCCTGCTGTGTGCCCCGTTATGTGCCCTGATTCCATGTAAGGTGCCCTACTGTGTGCCCCATATTGTGTCCTGCTCTCATGTAATGTGTCCTGCTGCCCCCTGCTTATCTCAAGTTTGACCCAGAATTGGGGATCTGTGCAGCATAAAAAGCAAGCACAAGTTTCACAATAAACAGGAACATTTTAATATTGATTCTAATATGTAATGCTGTTTCTAAAATAATTATTGTTATATCAACAGCTCACTGACCACACCAATGTTCCGTGAGCTGTGGATGTGAAGATTATTTCACGGGTTCCCCAAGATCTCAAACTTTTTGCCAAGGATTCCTCCAAGGTAAAAAGGTTGAGAAACCCTGCTCTAGGGAACTATGCAATCGCTGGACATTTTTATTTTATTTATATGCTGATGTGTGAAAACTTGCATGCACTTTAAGAGTCATCTGTTTGGCTTTTAATTAGGCAGTGGTGCGTATAATGAACAGAGATGGTGTCACTGAAGATTCTGCAAAGAACAGAATGTCCAGCCAGATGTCTAATAATGAGCGGGTAGCTGCATCAAATGTGGTTCTTTGCACCCTTTGGGATCCAGAGATCACTCAGATACAGGTCAGTATATTGGGATTTTGCAAACATTAAATGCAACAAGACAATTCAACACTCGCCTCTTTTACAGTGATACAACACCTGCAATCTCCCTTGCTGTAGCCAACAATTACCCTGGATTTTCTTTCCTGTTGCAGCATCTTCAACCATCTTGACTGGTTGGCCAAGGATTGTGTATCTACTGTGCATGTGCACAGGCGTACATTCATCCAGACACCAAGACATGCTGGGAGTATACATTGGGTTGTAAATGTGTAGCTCTGTGTATATTTTAAAGCATGAAAATTATAAAATTAGGTGTGCGATCCCTTTAAATAACATATACATCCAATAAAGTGCATCAAACATATGCAGTAGGTATAGGAGAATCAACCCCCCCCCCCCCTTAAAAAAGAAATTTTGTTGCTTTGCAGCCTGAAATGAAGACAGAAAAAGTTTTTGTTTTATCCAGCTGTATTTATTCAGTGCAACTAATAACATCCAAGTTAAAGATATAACACCAACATGTCAGAAAATGAAAATCAAAAACAGAATCACCGAGTTGGAAAAAGGATCACCCCTCCTAAATATGACTTGTAAATTCAATCAGATGTAGCCAATTACCTTCTCAATGGCACACAAAAGCCATTTGACTTTCAACTGTGGTCATTTTGATTAGATCAGCATGAAAAGAGCTTTCATGGAGCATCTCAGTCCCTGGTAGTGCAACTGAAGCAAACAATCAATTATGGCAAGGCACTGTCAAAAGATCTCTGGTATTAAGTTGTGGACAGGCACAAGTCAGGAGATGGATACAAACAATTTCAAAGGCTATATCAATGCCTAGAAGCACAGTGAAGTCTAAAATGAAGAAGTGGAAGGTATTTGGTACAACACAGACTCTCCCTGGATCAGGACGTCGCTCCAAACTGGATGAAAGAGACAGGAGGAAACTGGTCAGAGAGGCTACCAAGAGGCCTACAGAAACTCAAAAAAAAATTGCAGTTATTTATAACAATGAGTGGTCATTGTGTGCATGTGACAACAATCTCACACGTTCTCCACACATGTGGCTTGAAGGGAGGGTTGCAAAAAAAATCTACTCAAAGGCCACAGCAAAATAGACCACACAGCGGTTGAAGGGGGAAAAGGTGAATGTACTTGCATGGCCTAGTTAGAGCCTGGACTTAAACCCCATTGAAAAGCTGTGGAATAACTTGAGGACTGCAGTCCACAAACGGTCACCATCAAATTTGACTGAACTTGCAGTTCTGCAAAGAGTGGGCAAATATTACGTCTAGATGTGCAAAGTTAGTAGAGACATATCCCAACAGACTAAAGGTTCTAATTAAAGCAAATGGTGGTTCAACAAAATAATGACACAAAGGGCAATCCTTTTTCCAACTTGGTGATTCTGTTTTTAAATGTATTTTTTTTTTTTTTTACATGTTGGTGTTATATCTTTCACTTCGATGTTATATGTTGCACTGAATAAATACAGCTGTATAAAACAAAAACTGTCTTCATTTCAGGCTTCAAAGCTACAAAATGTGACCATTTTAAAGGGGGGTGGTTCTTTTCTATACCCACTGTACATATGCAAATATAGTAAATGATTCCTAAATAAAAATGCAAAAAAATATTAAATGTACTATCACCTTAACTGACATACAATACCAAGTGCATCAAATATTAGGGGTGCACTGAATGGGTTTTTTGGTGCCAAAACCGATACCGAAAATGAAAAATACACTACGCCGAAAAACCGATACCGAGACTGTACCGATACCGAAAATGACTGTTTTTAAAAAATATTTTTATACAGGAGATGGCCAGAGACTGCAGACGTGGTGCAGGAGATGGTCAGAGACTGCAGACGTGGTAAAGGAGATCAATGTAGCCTCACCAGGTTCCTTTAAATGCAGCCTGCCAGTGCCCAGCAGCCTACCAGTGCCCATCATGCAGCCTGCCTTAGTATGTCAGAGAAGATCAGGACATGGCAGTGTTAGCAAGGCAAAGCCAAGAACAGTGCTCTATCTATGGAGGAAAGCTGTCAGCACACCGCGTTTAAGGAGCAGCTTGTCGGTATGATCAGCGGGAGGAGTATCATCAGTGTGCAGCGCCGCGGGGGTTAAGAGTGCAAGACTTGTTGTTTGACTAGCTGTTAGAAACCGTGAGCCCGCTCGGTTAAGCGAGCGGGCTCACTGTTTCTAACAGCATGTCAAACAACAAGTCCTGCACTCTTAACCCCCGCAGCACTGCACACTGATAATGCTCCTTCCACTGATCGTACCGACAAGCTGCTCCTTAATGCGGTGTGCTTGACAGCATTCCTCCATAGAGCACTGTTTTGCTTTCAGCCTCCTCGTCAGGGAGGGGACTGGAATGGGGCTGGACGGGGACGCTCCAGAATGACACCCCTATGCTGGGCGACACCAGGGGCCCCGCCCCATTTTCGGTGCCGATATCGGCGTGATTTCTCTTTCGGCAATTTGCCGAAAGGGCCATTTTCGGCCGATATGTTTCGGGGGGAAAGAAATTTTGGTGCATCCCTATCAAGTATCCCTATTAGTAAATCCTAAAAGATTTTTTTTTTTCATTATGAATAAAAGTAAAAAATAAAACGGCCTGTAAACCATGAAAGGCCAAAGTGCATGAATCCATTACAGACAATTATCGCCAACTTCAGGGCACCATCGCCCACATATAAATGCACACCATCTGCTTACCAGAGCAAAAGACTTCCAGAAACATGAGGTCACAAGCACTTATATTCAGTAGGTGCAACAACCACCACTTTTCCCTGGATCGTTGCAATACGTTACCCATACACACTCCATATATCAGATTCTTCAATGTGGAGGCTCCAGGCTGAAAGAAAATAGAGCACATTATAGTGCATGACCAAAAAAAGCTACCTCTAGTGGTCAAATACAATATAGCAGTAAAAAAAATTATACTCTAATTCGGTCATAAATTATTCATTAGTCGACCACCAGCAGTACCATGTGATCGCCCTGTACCATGTGATAGCTGTTGGCCAATGACAGCATCACAATAGTAAACAAGTCATGAAAGCCATTCATGACAGTTCAAATGATCTCTGTTACAGTGATCATCACTGTAACAAGCAATCAGTGTGTAAAACAAACAAATCCCTGATCATTCATCCCCCCCACTATGGTGACAGTAAACAACTTGATGAGGGTACGTAAAAAAAAAAAAATGTTTACATACTGTAACCAGTCAGTATCCCTGATCACCGCCACTCCAGTCATATGATGACACAGTACTGCACTGATGACAGTATTTAAAAAAAAAAAAAGGGGGGTCATTTAGTGGTTATTTGTACTTTCCTGGTATTTTAGGGCCTCAAAAATTGATAGGCAGTCAGTGCTTTGGGACTGATCAATTTTCAAATGTATATAGCATAGTTTGTATGCCTTTTACACAGACTAAATAATATGAACTGATTTGGGTTGTTTTTACCCAAGGAATGTAGCAGATTACATTTTGGCCTAAATTTATGAAGAAAGATTATTTGTTTCCAAAACTTTATGGCAAACTAAGTAAAACGTGCGTTTGTTTTTTCAGTCATTTTTATAGCAAAAAATAAAAAACCCAGTAGTTACATAGTTGGTAAGGCTGAAAAAAAACAGTTGTCCATCCAGTTCAACCTGTGTAGGTGTATGCGTATCAGTGTCTATAATGATTTCCCTTATCCCTGTATGTTGTGTCCTTTTAAGATGTACAGTCATTTAAAAAAATATTCATACTCCCCGCAGCCACCACCAATTGTGGGATAGAGTTCCACATCCTTATTGCCCTAACAGTGAAGAACCCCCTAAGCAGTTTAAGGTTAAACTGCTTCTTCTCCAGTCTCATTGTGTGCCTCCGTGTCCTTATACACTCCCTAAGACTGAATAGTTTATTTCCTATGCTGGGATCCCCATTGAGATATTTGTAGATGGCTATCATGTCCCCTCTTAAACGCGTCTCATCTCCAGCGAGAATAAATTGGATTGGATTACGGAAGCAATGTCTAATATTACTTCCGCGCGTGTGAGACCGCTGCGCAAATACGGTGTGACAAAGTATTGCAACGACCGCCATTTTATTCTCTAGGGTGTCTGAAAAAACAATATATATATTGAGGGGTTCCAAGTAATTTTCTAGCAAAAAAAAAAAAAAAGATTTTAACTTGTAAACAACAAGTTTGAAAAATAGGCCTGGTCCTTAGGTAGTTAAACAAGCAAGAACATGGTGCTATATTTGTCTATACCCCATTCTTTAGCCTTAACCACTTCCTATAGCTAAAAAACGGCTACAGCTCACATAGCTCACATAGCCGAGAGGGCATCTATGGATGTCGTCCTTTGATCGCTCTTCCCCCATGCCCCCTGCGACACGCATCAGCACAAATTTGTGATCGCAGATCGGGGTAAAGAGTCGATCACAGAGCTCTTTACCAAGTGACCAGCTGTGACTGCACGAGGAGAATAGAGCCGAAAACCAGCAAATCCACACAGGGGACATCTACACTGATAATCGTGGCACTGATCATTAGTGCAGCCCCAACAGTGCCCACAAGTGATGCCCATCAGTAATGCATCAGTGCCATATATCAGTGCTGCCTCAGTGGTGCCCATTAGTGCAGCCTATCAATGCAGACTCGTCAGTCCACATCAGTGAAGGCGAAAAATTACTTATTTCGAAAATTCTGTAACAAACTTTATTTTTTTCAAAATGTTCAGTCTTTTTTTCGTTTGTTTTAGCAAAAAATAAAAAAAAACTCAGTGGTGATTAAATAACACCAAAATAAAGCTTGCTCTGTCTTAAAAAATTATAAATATTTTGTTTGAGTACAGTGTTGTGTGGATAAAGGGTTAGTGCGCTAAATCTTAAAGTGAAAAACAAATAACTGAAAGGCAAATAGCAAAAAATTGCAAAAAGTTTTAGCTGCTACACAAAAATGTGACTAATATTCGATGGTGACTGTGAGTAAAATAGTAGCGCTATAAAGAAAGTAGAGAAATGTCTCTATAGTCACTGTGAAGGTGACTAAGTGAGTAAAAAATTAAATGAATACAAAATTGTAGTGATAAGTCCACATGGAAAAACAACCTTAAAAATGCATGTGAAAATAGTCCATCAATAATAAAGTGACAGGTGAGGGTGAAGGTGTAATCGTGCAGATCATCACATGGACATTCTTCTCAGATAGGTAAGATATAATTGGATACGCTTACCGGAGTGGATCTACCTGTCAGCGACAGTAGATCATTCAGGCATGGATAATCGCATTAGCGGGTGGACTCGTCTTGTCTGAAGACTCAAGGTGGTAACGACTAGGGATGTGTAGCTCCTGGATCTGGCAGCCTGCAGCTGGAAGTCTTCTGTAAAGGTATCCTGAGCGTGTGGAGGACCCAAGGCTCCCAAGAGTCCACGCTTCTCAGAGTGACTTCAGACAGATGAACCCCTTAGGGTGAGTGGAAAGGCACAATGGAGAAACGGAAAAACGTAATCCGCCAAAACATGGAAGGAAAAAGAAGAAAGACGGTGCTCCCATGGTGCAGGTCAAAAATTGCAGATTTTAATGATAAAAATCGGCATTACATTAAAAGTGATCACAATGGCATAAGAAGATAAAAGCAATATGGGGAGCGGTTTACCAAGCCTGATGCGTTTCGTCCGACTCGGACTTCTACTGGGGCATCTACCTGCTCCCCCATATAGCACATGTATTTATAAGAAAAGGGTTCCAAACAAAAAGAAAAACTGACCAATCGATCAAATTCACAAATTGTAGGTCCTCGATTGGAGGAGAGCCAGTCACATGTTCAACTGGACTCGCAGCCTCCAATAAAGAACCAATGATAATGACTGCTGAGAGGTCAGACGTGACTCATGGCCTATACTCAGAAGTGATCCCCAACATGCACATGGCGAAATGTTTGAAAAAAGCCAGCGAAAATCGGGAGGGGAGCGTCACGTGGTGATCGACACCCACCTGACCCCTCTTCTCTCGAAGTGATTGGGCAAGGAGCACAGTTAAATCTAAACTTTAACCCCTGAAAGGCCGTTTATATAGCAGCCATAATGTACAAAATAGGATAACATGCTGTATTATGCATGTCATCCTATTTTGTGCATTATGGCTGTTTACTATCTGCTGTATAGTGCATTTTTTTCATTTTTTAGGATGTAGTTCCAGCATCCTTTTACTTTCCAAGTCCCGTTTTTGTACGGATGGTTGTGATCTGGTCTGTCTCTGCTAGATGGCGGTTCAGTCTCTCCATCCAGGGATCTGTGTTACCATGGGCATATGATTTCATCTTTGCCTATGATTGTGGGCTGCGCCTCACCGCGGCGCATCTGCATGATGGTTGCGACGTTTGGTTTGCGTTGTGACGTCATGTGTGGCGTGCAGCGGTGGTGTTTTGTTATACACGCCCAGTGCCATGAGTCAGTGTGCGCATCATGGCGTGGTCGGCGCACTTTGCCCTTAGAGGAGGAATGCTGGTGGCTTTTGCACCGCGTCACTCGGTACTCGGTACTTAGCTGCAGTCCCAGATGTAGCGGACATGGGTTGTCACCCTACATGGCGGTATCCTTTAATGAGTGCCTTTCAGGGGTTAAAGTTTAGATTTAACTGTGCTCCTTGCCCAATCACTTCGAGAGGAGAGGGGTCAGGTGGGTGTCGATCACCGTGTGACGCCCCCCTCCCGATTTTCGCTGGGTTTTTTCAAACATTTCGCCATGTGCATGCTGGGGATTACTTCTGGGTATAGGCCATGAGTCACGGCTGACCCGGGAAGGACCTCTCGGCAATCATTATCATTGGTTCTTTATTGGAGGCTGCAAGTCCAGTTGAACATGTGACTGGCTCTCCTCCAATCGGGGACCTACAATTTGTGAATTTGATTGGTCAGTTTTTCATTTTGTTTGGAACCCTTTTCTTATAAATACATGTGCAATATGGGGGAGCAGGTAGATGCCCCAGTAGAAGTCCTAGTCGGACGAAACGCGCCAGGCTTGGTACACCGCTCCCCATATTGCTTTTATCTTATGCCATTGTGATCACTTTTAATGTAATGCTGATTTTTATCATTAAAATCTGCAATTTTTGACCTGCATCGTTTTTCTTCTTTTTCCTTCCATGTTTTGGCGGATTACGTTTTTCAGTTTCTCCATTGTGCCTTTCCACTCACCCTAAGGGGTTCATCTGTCTGAAGTCACTCTGAGAAGCGTGGACTCTTGGGAGCCTTGGGTCCTCCACACGCTCAGGATACCTTTACAGAGGACCTCCAGCTGCAGGCTGCTGGATCCAGGAGCTACACATCCCTAGTCGTTACCACCTTGAGTCTTCAGACAAGACGAGTCCACCCGCTAATGCGATTATCCGTACCTGAATGATCTACTGTCGCTGACAGGTAGATCCACTCATTCCGGTAAGCATATCCAATTATATCTTGCCTATCTGAGAAGAATGTCCATGTGATGATCTGCACGGTTACACCTTCACCCTCACCTGTCACTGTATTATTGATGGACTATTTTCACATGCATTTTTAAAGGTTGTTTTTCCATGTGGACTTACTACAATTTTGTATTTATTTTATTTTTTACTCAATTAGTCACCTTCACAGTGACTATAGGGACATTGCTCTACTTTCTTTATAGCGCTACTATTATACTCACTGAGTACAGTGTTGCATGACCACACAATTGTTATTCAAAGTGTGACGGCGCTGAAAGCTGAAACTTGGCCTGGGCTGGAAAGAGGTGAAAGTGCCCAGTAGGCAAGTGGTTGAAGGCAGTGAGTTACCATCTAAACAAATACAGCCTATACTCTTAGGAGCTTCAGGAGAACCTTCTCAGTTGTATTGAATTTTTGTTGACACATAAGTTTTTCCTTTTCAATGACACTTATTATTTACAGCTTTGTGGTGCATCAATGGGACCTACATTTTCTCCATCGCTAGCCAATATCTTTATGGGGTGGGGGCAGGAGTTTATTATTTTTTCCCATGAGAATCCCTTTTTTGATCCTTTGTTTTGGTACGGAAGATTTATTGACCTACTAATTATGTGGGATGCAAAGTGGACATATTTTGATTTAGCACCATTTTTAAGTTACGTTAACACAAAGAATTAAAATTTTAAATTTACAGGCGATTCTAATACTAGGATTATCAACTTGATGTCACCTTGAATGGTAATCCTGATGCTCCTACTGTTATAACCAGAACATAAAGTAAACCCTGTGCAAAAAATGCCACATTACTGGCTAATAGCTGCAATCCAGCCCATGCAACTAAGTCCATCCCAGTAAGATTATTTAATAGGGCAAGGAGAAATTGCTCTACAGAGGATTCCTTCACTAGGGAATGTGATATCATTAGAGAAACTTCTCTCTGGATATCCAGAATGATGTATAGAAAGGGTTTATAGAGTTGCTGTTTGTAAATGGAGGGATGTTCTTTTACCAGAGACTAATACAGCCAGATATAGATTTAACAATTGTGAGGGGGTTAGCTCGGCAGCGGGTGTGTGTGACCCCCGGGATGGGCTCCCCACACAAAACAGGCCCAGCAAACGGAGGTTGTGGTTTTCAAAATCAAAAAGGTGCGGTTTATTTTCTATTTACAGTGACAAAACACAGCAAAGCAAAAGAAACATAACCAAAATAAATCCTGGTCAAGTTGACCTCTGACTAAACATACAGGTTTCCTAACTAACAACTGGGATCAGCCTAGTGCTGTCCTAGTCCCTAAGTCCCTGGTTTAGTAAAAGTCCAAACAAATAGCCACACAGGCTTTGCCTCACCGCACAGGGGTTCACTCTCCCTAGACAGTCCACACAGGTCTGGTTCCAGGCATGAGCTAACATCTAATGAAGCTGGGAGTTCTTATAGAGGCCTAAATGAGCTGACAAGGTTCAGCTGGTCTCCTCATCTCTGTCTGCACGACGCCCCACACTCTCCCTAGAGGTATGAGTCATCCATGAGCCCACTAGCCTTATACAACTCTCCACCTAGTTGTATAAGTCAGCGTAAAGCCTGAATCTGGGCGAAATATATCTACCCCCCTGGATGCAACCAGGTGACTTTACCTTCCTGCTGTCACATACCCCCCCCCTCTTGTTTTAACCTCGGGGTTGGAACACCAGCAATCAGGCATTCATGTACTCGAGACAAAGCATCCACATTCCCCATTTGAACGCCAGGGCGATGCTTTACTGTGAAGTTGAATTCCTGGAGGGCCAGGAACCACCTATTCACTCTTCTATTTGTTTCCTTGTTTTGAGCCATCCACTTTAACGGAGCGTGATCCGTAACCATGTCAAAGTGCCTACCTAGCAGGTAGTACCGAAGGGAATCTAGAGCCCACTTCACCGCTAAACACTCCTTTTCAACGGTGGCGTAATTTACCTCATGGGACTTCAACTTCCTGCTGAGGTAAATGACTGGGTGCTCTTCCCCGTTCCAGACCTGGGACAATACTGCTCCTAACCCCACATCTGACGCATCACTTTGTACGACAAAGTCTTTAGAGAAGTCGGGTGAGTACAACACTGGCTGGCTACATAAGGCTTGTTTCAAGAATTGGAATGCTGCCTCAGCCTCGGGGGTCCATTTAATCATGACCGACCCTTTCCCCTTCGTCAGGTTGGTTAGGGGCACAGCCTTAGAAGCAAAGTGGGGAATGAATCGCCGATAATACCCAGCGATTCCCAGAAAGGCTCGTACCTGCTTCTTGCTGTTGGGACGTGGCCAACTCTGGATGGCCTCGACTTTGTTGAGTTGGGGTTTTATTACTCCCCTCCCAATGGTGTACCCAAGATATTTGGCCTCCTCCTGCCCAATGGTACACTTCTTGGGGTTAGCCGTAAACCCCGCTTCCCGAACAGAGTCCAGGACTGCTTGCACTTTTGGCAGATGTGAGGCCCAATCTGTGCTATGGACAATTACGTCATCCAGGTAAGCCGCAGCATACTTCCGATGGGGCCTCAGCATCTGGTCCATTTTCCGCTGGAATGTGGCCGGCGCATTCTGTAACCCGAACGGCATTCTTTTATATTGGAACGCCCCGTCTGGGGTTACAAATGCGGTTTTCTCTTTGGCCGACTTGGCCAGGGGGATTTGCCAATACCCTTTTGTGAGGTCAAGAGTCGTCATGTATCGGGCTGTTCCCAGACGGTCGATCAACTCATCTATACGTGGCATGGGGTAGGTGTCAAATTTTGTAACTTTGTTCAACTGACGAAAATCGTTACAAAATCGCCAGCTCCCATCCGGTTTAGGCACCAACACGATGGGACTAGACCAATCACTTTGGGACTCCTCTATCACCCCTAAGTTCAGCATTTTCTGTACTTCCTCCCGTATTGCCTCCCGTCGAGCCTCTGGGATCCGATAGGGTTTTAACTTCACCCTTTCACCGGGCGGGGTAATGATGTCATGCTCTACCCCAGATGTTTGTCCCGGCAGCTCAGAGAATACCTCCTTGTTGCGAAGCACAAACTCCTTAACCTCCTGTTGTTGGGGTTGTGACAAGGTGGCTGCTATTCCAACCTCAGGAATCACGCAACCAGTTTGAGCTGGTGACCAAGTGTCTGCGACTAGGGACTCTCTATCCCTCCAGGCTTTCAACAGATTAACGTGATAGATCTGTTCGGGCTTTCGCCTTCCTGGTTGTCTGACCTTGTAATTCACTTCGCTCACTTTTTCCATAATCTCGTAGGGGCCTTGCCATTTGGCAAGGAATTTACTTTCAACCGTAGGGACAAGTACCAATATCCTATCCCCCGGGGAAAAGGTACGGGTCTTGGCTCCACGGTTGTACACTCTCTGCTGTGCCAACTGCGCTTGGGCCAAATGTTCCTTCACGATGGGCATTACCTGTGCAATTCGATCTTGCATCAGGGCGACATGCTCAATCACACTCCTGTGGGGAGAACTCTCACTTTCCCAAGTTTCCTTGGCAATATCCAACAGCCCTCTTGGGTGTCTCCCATACAGTAACTCAAAGGGGGAGAATCCCGTAGAGGATTGGGGCACCTCCCTAATAGCAAACATCAAATAAGGAAGTAAACAGTCCCAATCCTTTCCATCTCTATCCACCACTTTCTTCAACATTTGTTTTAGGGTTTTGTTGAATCTTTCAACCAGCCCATCGGTTTGGGGGTGATACACAGACGTACGCAATTGCGTCACTTTGAACAATTTACACAGCTCTTTCATAACCCGGGACATAAAGGGTGTACCTTGGTCCGTAAGCAGTTCTTTACAAATACCCACCCGGCTAAAAACAAGAGATAGCTCTTTGGCTATGGTTTTGGCCGAGGTATTTCGGAGAGGGATCGCTTCTGGATAACGGGTGGCATAGTCCATTATAACTAATATGTACTGGTGCCCCCTAGCGGACTTGATTATAGGACCTACCAAATCCATGGCGATCCTCTCAAACAGGACCTCAATGATGGGTAGAGGGACCAGCGGGCTACGGAAATGTGGCATCGGGGCCAACCTCTGACACACAGGGCAGGAGGAACAATAATTTTCTACGTCCTTCATCACCCCCGGCCAATAGAATCTCTGTAATACCCTCTCTCGGGTTTTCTCTGTCCCCAGATGACCTCCAAGAATGTGCCCATGGGCCAACTCCAACACCAACTTCCTGTAAGGTTTGGGCACCACAAGCTGCTCAACGGTTTCTTCTGCCCTTTTTGCCACCCGATACAGTAGGTCCTTCTCTACGCTGAAGTATGGGTAAGTGCAGGTATTATCTGGGTTCACTAACTCGCCATCTATTTTCACTACGTTTTCCCGTGCCTTTATTAGGGCGGGGTCTTTCAACTGTTCTGTGGCAAAGTTTTCCCTGTGAACCTCAAGATCAGAAAACTCCACAGACGGTAGGTTTTCGTCTGAGGAGGTGGGCTCCTCAACAGTTTCTTGAGTCTCCCCTGCCAATACTGATAAGGGAAATTCCGGAGAGTCCTCACCACTCTCAGGGGAGTTCTGGCTATCACATTCCTGGTACATAGGGGCACCAGTGAGGGGCTCAGGATCATCCCACAGTTCCCAGAACTTCGGAAAATCCCTTCCCACAATGGCGTCATGCGGTAACTGAGATACTAAGCCCACTGGATGAGAGAGGGTACCTTTGGGGGTCTCGAAACACACTGTAGTCACTGGATACTCTCGGGTGTCCCCATGCACACAAATAACAGCTACCTTGCTATTCCCAGAGACCTCTGTTTTAACTAACTCAGCCTTTATCAGGGTCACAAGGCTACCTGAATCCAGCAATACCACAACATTTCTACCATTAACACACATTTTGCATAAATGTTTCTCAGTTCCTCGAATGGCAGTGCATGCGACTGTCGCACACAGCGACTGACGTCTGCCCGTCAGAAAGTCACACTGCATGGGTTCCTCCACAACCGGGCAATTGGCTGCAATATGTCCCGCTTGCCGGCAGCGGTAGCAAACGATCCTTCTTGCCGCCTCTTGAGCCGCTGATTTCCCAGGCTGTTCTCGCCAAACTTGGGGTAGAGCTCCCACCCTCTCACTCTCTCCACCCTCACCCCTTGGAATCCTCTTATCCGCCCCTGGGGATGGTCTGGTCTTAGGGTGGAAAGTCCGAGTGTCTCTGGAAGAGGCCGTCAGGTTCTCTGTAGCCAAGTATTTCTCCACACGATCCACAAGACCATCGGCCGTCTCTGGGTCTCCATGGCTTACCCACTTTTGGATGGCAGTAGGAAGAGCTCTCAAAAACCGATCCATTACAACACGTTCCACAATCTTTGGTGCGGACAAAGTCTCTGGCTGTAGCCACTTTCTGCTCAGGTGAATGAGATCATACATTTGAGACCTGGGGGGTTTTCCAAGCTGGAAAGTCCAGTTATGCACACGCTGAGCCCGGACAGCCTGGGTGACACCCAGCCTTGCCAATATTTCAGCTTTTAGCATCACATAGTCTTTTGCTTGGTTAGGCTCTAGGTCATAGTAAGCTTTCTGCGATTCACCAGTTAACAGAGGAGCCACCAGTCCAGCCCACTGCTCCTCAGGCCACTTTTCTCTTTCAGCGGTCCTTTCAAATGTGGTCAAAAATACCTCTGGATCATCCTCTCCAGTCATTTTTGTCAATAAACGACTCACCCCAAAGGACGCGGTATTAGTGGGACGGCTTTCCTCACTGGTCTGCGGACGTTGCTGCATTACTGCTTCCATCTGTTGTTGTAGTCTCTGCTCTTGCTTCTGCAACAGGTCTATGAAGCGGGCCTCAGATTGCTACTGGGCTCGTTGCTGAGCCTCCAGACTCTGTTGCAAAGTTGCGTTTGTCTGCTGCTGGGCTGCAAGGCTCTGTTGTTGAGCTGCAAGGCTCTTTTGCAAACCTGCATTTGTCTGCTGTTGATTGGCATTTGCTAGAGCCAGCTGCTTCAGTATCTCCTCCATGCTGGCTTAAAAAAAAACTGCCCGCATTCTCCACCAACTGTGAGGGGGTTAGCTCGGCAGCGGGTGTGTGTGACCCCCGGGATGGGCTCCCCACACAAAACAGGCCCAGCAAACGGAGGTTGTGGTTTTCAAAATCAAAAAGGTGCGGTTTATTTTCTATTTACAGTGACAAAACACAGCAAAGCAAAAGAAACATAACCAAAATAAATCCTGGTCAAGTTGACCTCTGACTAAACATACAGGTTTCCTAACTAACAACTGGGATCAGCCTAGTGCTGTCCTAGTCCCTAAGTCCCTGGTTTAGTAAAAGTCCAAACAAATAGCCACACAGGCTTTGCCTCACCGCACAGGGGTTCACTCTCCCTAGACAGTCCACACAGGTCTGGTTCCAGGCATGAGCTAACATCTAATGAAGCTGGGAGTTCTTATAGAGGCCTAAATGAGCTGACAAGGTTCAGCTGGTCTCCTCATCTCTGTCTGCACGACGCCCCACACTCTCCCTAGAGGTATGAGTCATCCATGAGCCCACTAGCCTTATACAACTCTCCACCTAGTTGTATAAGTCGGCGTAAAGCCTGAATCTGGGCGAAATATATCTACCCCCCTGGATGCAACCAGGTGACTTTACCTTCCTGCTGTCACACAATAGTTAATGTGTTACTTTTGTGACAACTTAAGCCCCATACACACGGGGCGAATGTCGAGACAGCGGGCGGCTAAAAATAAAAATCCTGGCTGACATTCGGTCTGTGTCAGTCTGTCCGACCGAAGCCAGATGTTCGGCCGACTTCTGTCAGACGTGCATGCTGGAAAACCATCAGTCAACTGACTCACGAGCAGCACTCTAAGCCAATGGCAAAGAGCGATGATCAGAGTGTTCTGGCGGGGGGCGTCCCTCTGTCAGAACACAACAGCTTAGCGGGGGAGATCGGTGAACTAACCTTGCATAATTAATCTTATCAAGAAAATTTTACCTATTCTTTGTTCCGATAGGTTGTTACATAGCATGTTATCCAAAGGGTTTTGTTTTTCCAGCTGTCACGCTCCCACTTTATATGGCTAAGCGAAAGTTGAGAATGCAAAGTTTGGATATCCTACGCTGGTTGCTTCCGCTGTGGCACAGGTACCTGTAAATACTGCAGAGTACATATTGTTAACAAAAGTTTCCTTTGCCACAGATGAGGGACATAGGTTTCTGCAATACACAGATTCTGTTGTGTATTTGATCCAATGCATAGCCTGCAAATTGCAATATGTGGGCTGCACAATACGCCCTTTGTGCTCACGTATTGACGAACATTACTGTGATAGAGATGTTTTTTAGCATTGTTTTTTTACACTAGTGTATCCAAGCATTATTGAGATGTAGATAGGGGAGAAAGGTCTTAAAGGATAACTAAAGGTTCAGTTTTAAAAAAGAAAAAAACCTCATACTTCCCTCTTCTGTGCAGTTGGTTATGCACAGAGTGGCCCCGATCCTCCTCTTCTGGGATCCCCCAGTGGCGCTCCTGGCTCCTCCTCTTCTCGAGTGCCCCGTCGGAGAAGCGCTCACCCTCGGGTCACCTCTGCGTGCTCCCATGTCCTGCTGCTGCGTCCGTTGACACAGACAGGAAGACTTGGCTCCACCCCCCGACTCCCACGTCATTGGATTTGATTGACAGCAGCAGGAGCCAATGGCTCAATCAATCTATCTAATCAGGACCCGAGACATTGGCAGGAGCACGTGTGCTTGTCCCCGGGCAGGAACGATTGGGCTCAGGTAAGTAAAAGGGGGACTCTGAGTGGGCTGGTGCACTACAAGAGGTTTTTCACCTCAATGCATAGAATACTCCTTCTGTGGTATTGAGAGAGTTCAGCCTGCTGACAGAGGAAACCTATCATAAACTTTAAGAACATGGGGTGTATTGGATAAATAAGTTACATTCCCCAAGGGTTAAACCATAAGTTGGATCCGGACTTGTATTTGACATGACAGCATTTTCTTTCATTGTTTCATTTTTGGCACTAATCATACACCTAAAGAAAAATGGCACAAAAGCAAAAACTGTATTTTAAAGGTTTTGAAGCCTTCTCACAGAATGAATTTACAACCACATGTATAGATAAAAAATCATAATTTCTTTATCGTACATCACGGGACACAGAGCAGCTATAGCAATAACTATCTGAGTTATACGCCACCTATAGGTGAATGGACACTGACAACAAATAGACAGGAAGTTCCCCTCTATATAACCCTTCCTTCACAGGAAGCACATAATTTTTTCGCCAGTGTCTGCAAGGTGAGGGTCACGGATTACATGTGCTCATGGAGCATACTTGGAGGTCTGGACGGTTCTATTAAGAATCGTGGACTTCAATCAGATCCATTCAAAAAATCTGTCAGCCAAAAATGGATGGTACCCGAGCCTCATAGGAAGGAGAGAAGATTCCTTGAGGTTTTTGCCTTTAATGCAGCCTTACGGCGCTGGACCCTGCGTAATGGAACCTTGTGCAGTGTTTGTTCTGACCAAGGTGTGTTCCTGCAGGGTGCTATACAGGTCCAGGGGAGTGGACCCCAGATTAAGGGAGACCCAGTCCCTGAAGGTCTTCTATGACAAAGCTCACTGTGATGGGTGAAGATTGGACTCCTGTTATGTTCAGGGTCCTGCAGTGGGAATGGTAAGTCCTGCACTTTTGCAGTTTCTTTTAAAAACAAAAGAGAGAGATCGGACTGTCTGTTCTACCAGTGGCCACTGGGAGAAGTGTGCTGTTTAATCATGCTATGTACTTTTTACGGGCTGCTGTTTCTCCTCCAGCCACTAGAGGGTGCAGGCTCGCTTAATATGGCCTTTTTTTTTATATATAGGGAAGGGCGGCCATGCCATGTGGCATCAGGTTCAGATAGGCCTCTGGAGACAAAGCAGCAACCCATGAATGCTAACAAAGTGTGAGTACTTGCTATGGGAGAACTGTGTGTCAGACAAGTCATGATTACATGCTGCATATTTACTGCCTATCCGAGGGGACTGTACAACTATAAGTAGATACACCCCTGGATGGTTATCAGTTCACTTTAAGGTGTTGTTAACTTCTATGTAGGCAGGGGCAGCGTAGTATACGTGCTTGCAAACCTGTTGCTTAAATGCATGTTTTAAAATATACAAGCTTGGGTGCATTTTAAGGAGCTGCATCTCCAGTATAGTGCATATGTGCTTGGTTAAATCCTGCAGGTCTAGTATGGACCAACTACAGTTGAGCAGGTGCTTGCTTGCAAACTAGCTGAAACGCATGATTGCTGGGGCGCACAGTTGCTGGGGCGCACAGTTGCTGAAATGCACGGTTTTACATGTACATGGTTTTACATGTTGCATAAACATACATGTTCATGGTTGCACAGATTTTACATGGTTATACATGCATGCATAGTTACATAAAGATGCATGTTTTTGTTTGTATAGATATACATGGTCGCATAAAGATGCATGTTTGCTTAAATATACATGATCACATAAGGATACATGGATGCATGATCACATAAAGATACATGGTTGCATAAAGATGCATGTTTATACATGTCTGCATAGATTCGTGTTGCGTAATGTTGAATAACACGTTTCATAAACGCATGCTTGCTTATTGCAAAGATGCTTGTTTCCATGGGCACATGTTACATGCGTGCTTGTGTACAGTGCACACTTTCATATTTTGCCTAAATGCATATTTGCATGAGCACATGATTCTATAAACTCATGCTTCCATAGAGGCATATTGCTTAAACGCATGCTGGCATGTTTATTTGTGCTGCATACATATGTTTATTTACATCAAGCTGTATACATATGTACTTTTTTTTTCTGAGTCTATTTACCTGTGTGCTTATTTGCATAGGACTACATGCGTATGGGCTTATTTGCCTGGGTGCTTGTTTGCCTGAGGGTACATGCGTATGAGCTTATCGACCCTGTACTGCATACATAAATGCATGAATGGCAAGAATACTTGTATACCTGCATGTTTGCATACCTAGGTGCTTGCATACCTGAGGGGTTGCATAGAGATAAACCAACATTGTTTTAGGCCTGCATCCTTGCAGGACTGTTTATTAGGTTGGATAATATAGTCACTGCATTATTTACCTGTTATACCAGCTAAACGGTTCCAGAAAAGAGAGGCAGCCGGGGGAAGCAGGGGCACCGCTCTCAGGTTCAGGGATCTGGCGGTGTCCACATCCCCCAATGGACAGTGGTTTCGAGTGCATCTGTGCCACTGTGGTGTTTGGCATTGCAGGGTGTCCTGGCGCATTCGTTTTTCAGACTGCAGTCGAATCACATTGTTCATGCCTGATCTCGGTTGATCAAAGCCTAAGCAGGATCAAGCCTGGTTAGTATATAGATGGGAGACTGCCCGGGGATACCAAATGCTGTAAGCTTTCCCCACTGGGGCTGCTGGGTTTTGAGAGTATCTCAGGCCAGTAAAACTTAGGGCAGTCTCTAAGTGTTCCATCTTTAACCAGTAGAAACCTGGTAGCTTAAAGCAGGGTTCCACCCGCGATTTGAATTTTTTTTTTTAAAGTCAGCAGCTACAAACACTGCAGCTGCTGACTTTTAATAAGGACACTTACCTGTCCTAGGTCGCCCGCAATGTCAGCCCCCTGAGGCCGATCCCTTGATCCTGGCAGGTCCCGGCGCCGCCATCCTCACTAAGGGAAACAGGCAGTGGAGCCGCCGTTTCCTACTGCGCATGCGCGAGTTGCATAATCTTTGCTCAAGAAGCAGTCGATTCCAGGGGTTTCTTGGATGTATTTCTACAGGAGGAAGCTGTGTTTAGGTCAAAGCACGTTCTCTACAATACAGCCCTACTCCAGGTCTTGGTAGAGGTTTATTCTCGGTCTGGAACTTGAAGATCTAGGCATTGCATTGCAGGAAGGCTCTGCTTCTGGGGAAATACAGAGCAAAAATTTGTGCTTGATGTTCTTCTATTTCAGGAATTTGGAAAATAATCACTGATGCCAGTCTCTCTAAGTTGACTTGAGACTTACTGTCCAATAGCTTGGAATTTTTTGGCCAGTATGCTTTCTCTGGATTATAGGACAAACTTGTTATAGGTTCAATCTGGAAATGCCTCTGCGGGCATATGCATATTGTGAGGGGGTTAGCTCGGTAGCGGGTGTGTGTGACCCCCTGGATGGGCTCCCCACACAAAAACAGGCCCAGCAGACGGAGGTTGTGGTTTTCACGATCAAAAGGTGCGGTTTATTTCTCTATTTACAGTGGCAAAAACACAGCAAAGCAAAAAGAAACATAAACAAAATAAATCCTGGTCAGCTTGACCTCTGACTAAACATGCAGGTTTCCCTAACTAACAACTGGGATCAGCCTGGTGCTGTCCTAGTCCCTAAGTCCCTGGTTTAGTAAATGTCCAAACAAATAGCCACACAGGCTTTGTCTCACCGCACAGGGGTTCACTCTCCCTAGACAGTCCACACAGGTCTGGTTCCAGGCATGAGCAAACACCTAATGAAGCTGGGAGTTTTTATAGAGGCCTTAAACGAGCTGACAAGCTTCAGCTGGTCTCATCAACTCCCTGCCTGCACGACGCCCAGCACTCTCCCTAGAGGTATGAATCATCCATGAGCCCACTAGCCTCAGCTGGGCTTCATCAACTCTCTCCCTAGTTGTATAAGTCGGCATAAAGCCTGAATCTGGGAGAAATATACCTACCCCCCTGGATGCAACCAGGTGACTTTACCTTCCTGCTGTCACATACCCCCCCGTCTTGTTTTAACCTTGGGGTTGGAACACCAGCAATCAGGCATTCATGTACTCGAGACAAAGCATCCACATTCCCCATTTGAACGCCAGGGCGATGCTTTACTGTGAAGTTGAATTCCTGTAGGGCCAGGAACCACCTATTTACTCTTCTATTTGTCTCCTTGTTTTGAGCCATCCACTTTAACGGAGCGTGATCCGTAACCATGTCAAAGTGCCTACCTAGCAGATAGTACCGAAGGGAATCTAGAGCCCACTTCACCGATAAACACTCCTTTTCAACCGTGGCGTAATTTACCTCATGGGACTTCAACTTCCTGCTGAGGTAAATGACTGGGTGCTCTTCCCCGTTCCAGACCTGGGACAATACTGCTCCTAACCCCACATCTGACGCATCACTTTGTACGACAAAGTCTTTAGAGAAGTCGGGTGAGTACAACACTGGCTGGCTACATAAGGCTTGTTTCAAGAATTGGAATGCTGCCTCAGCCTCGGGGGTCCATTTAATCATGACCGACCCTTTCCCTTTCGTCAGGTTGGTTAGGGGCACAGCCTTAGACGCAAAGTGGGGAATGAAGCGCCGATAATAACCCGTGATTCCCAGAAAGGCTCGTACCTGCTTCTTGCTGTTGGGACGTGGCCAACTCTGGATGGCCTCGACTTTGTTGAGTTGGGGTTTTATTACTCCCCTGCCAATGGTGTACCCAAGATATTTGGCCTCCTCCTGCCCAATGGTACACTTCTTGGGGTTAGCCGTAAACCCCGCTTCCCGGATAGAGTCTAGGACTGCTTGCACTTTTGGCAGATGTGAGGCCCAATCTGTGCTATGGACAATTACGTCATCCAGGTAAGCCGCAGCATACTTCCGATGGGGCCTCAGTATCTGGTCCATTTTCCGCTGGAATGTGGCCGGCGCATTCTGTAACCCGAACGGCATTCTCTTATATTGGAACGCCCCGTCTGGGGTTACAAATGCGGTTTTCTCTTTGGCCGACTTGGCCAGGGGAATTTGCCAATACCCTTTTGTGAGGTCAAGAGTCGTCATGTATCGGGCTGTTCCCAGCCGGTCGATCAACTCATCTATACGTGGCATGGGGTAGGTGTCAAATTTTGTAACTTTGTTCAACTGACGAAAATCGTTACAAAATCGCCAGCTCCCATCCGGTTTAGGCACCAACACAATGGGACTAGACCAATCACTTTGGGACTCCTCTATCACCCCTAAGTTCAGCATTTTCTGTACTTCCTCCCGTATTGCCTCCCGTCGGGCCTCTGGGATCCGGTAGGGTTTTAACTTCACCCTTTCACCGGGCGGGGTAATAATATCATGCTCTACCCCAGATGTTTGTCCCGGCAGCTCAGAGAACACCTCCTTGTTGCGAAGCACAAACTCCTTAACCTCTTGTTGTTGGGGTTGTGACAAGGTGGCTGCTATTCCAACCTCCGGAATCACGCAACCAGTTTGAGCTGGTGACCAAGTTTCTGCGACTAGGGACTCTCTATCCCTCCAGGCTTTCAACAGATTAACGTGATAGATCTGTTCGGGCTTTCGCCTTCCTGGTTGTCTGACCTTGTAATTCACTTCGCTCACTTTTTCCATTATCTCGTAGGGGCCTTGCCATTTGGCAAGGAATTTACTTTCAACCGTAGGGACAAGTACCAATATCCTATCCCCCGGGGAAAAGGTACGGGTCTTGGCTCCACGGTTGTACACTCTCTGCTGTGCCAACTGCGCTTGGGCCAAATGTTCCTTCACGATGGGCATTACCTGTGCAATTTGATCTTGCATCAGGGCGACATGCTCAATCACACTCCTGTGGGGAGAACTCTCACTTTCCCAAGTTTCCTTGGCAATATCCAACAGCCCTCTTGGGTGTCTCCCATACAGTAACTCAAAGGGGGAGAATCCCGTAGAGGATTGGGGCACCTCCCTAATAGCAAACATCAAATAAGGAAGTAGACAGTCCCAATCCTTTCCATCTCTATCCACCACTTTCTTCAACATTTGTTTTAGGGTTTTGTTGAATCTTTCAACCAGCCCATCGGTTTGGGGGTGATACACAGACGTACGCAATTGCATCACTTTGAACAATTTACACAGCTCTTTCATAACCCGGGACATAAAGGGTGTACCTTGGTCCGTAAGCAGTTCTTTACAAATACCCACCCGGCTAAAAACAAGAGATAGCTCTTTGGCTATGGTTTTGGCCGAGGTATTTCGGAGAGGGATCGCTTCTGGATAACGGGTGGCATAGTCCATTATAACTAATATGTACTGGTGCCCCCTAGCGGACTTGATTATAGGACCTACCAAATCCATTGCGATCCTCTCAAACGGGACCTCAATGATGGGTAGAGGGACCAGCGGGCTACGGAAATGTGGCATCGGGGCCGACCTCTGACACACAGGGCAGGAGGAACAATAATTTTCTATGTCCTTCATCACCCCAGGCCAATAGAATCTCTGTAATACCCTCTCTCGGGTTTTCTCTGTCCCCAGATGACCTCCAAGAATGTGCCCATGGGCCAACTCCAACACCAACTTCCTGTAAGGTTTGGGCACTACAAGCTGCTCAACGGTTTCTTCTGCCCTTTTTGCCACCCGATACAGTAGGTCCTTCTCTACGCTGAAGTATGGGTAAGTGCAGGTATTATCTGGGTTCACTAACTCGCCATCTATTTCCACTACGTTTTCCCGTGCCTTTATTAGGGCGGGGTCTTTTAACTGTTCTGTGGCAAAATTTTCCCTGTGAACCTCAAGATCAGAAAACTCCACAGACGGTAGCTTTTCGTCTGAGGAGGTGGGCTCCTCTCCAGTTTCTTGAGTCTCGCCTGCCAATACTGACAAGGGAAATTCTGGAGAGTCCTCACCACTCGGAGTTCTGGCTATCACCTTCCTGGTACATAGGGGCACCAGTGGGGGGCTCAGGATCATCCCACAGTTCCCAGAACTTCGGAAAATCCCTTCCCACAATGGCATCATGCGGTAGTTGAGATACTAACCCCACTGGATGAGAGAGGGTACCTTTGGGGGTCTTGAAACACACTGTAGTCACTGGATACTCTCGGGTGTCCCCATGCACACAAATAACAGCTACCTTGCTATTCCCAGAGACCTCTGTTTTAACTAATTCAGCCTTTATCAGGGTCACAAGGCTACCTGAATCCAGTAATACCACAACATTTCTACCATTAATACACATTTTGCATAAATGTTTCTCAGTTCCCCGAATGGCAGTGCATGCGACTGTCGCACACAGCGACTGACGTATGTCCGTCAGAAAGTCACATTGCATGGGTTCCTCCACAACCGGGCAATTTGCTGCAATATGTCCCGCTTGCCGGCAGCGGTAGCAAACAATCCTTTTGGTTGCCTCTTGAGCCCCCGACTTCCCTGGCTGTTCTCGCCAAACCCTGGGCAGAGCTCCCACCCTCTCACTCTCTCCACCCTCACCCCTTGGAATCATCTTATCCGCCCCTGGGGATGGTCTGGTCTTAGGGTGGAAAGTCCGAGAGTCTCTGGAAGAGGCCGTCAGGTTCTCTGCAGCCAAGTATCTCTCTACACGATCCACAAGTTTACCGGCCGTTTCTGGGTCTCCATGGCTTACCCACTTTTGAATGGCTGTAGGAAGAGCTCTCAAGAAACGATCCATCACAACACGTTCCACAATCTCCGGTGCGGACAAAGTCTCTGGCTGTAGCCACTTCCTGCTCAGGTGAATGAGATCATACATTTGAGACCTGGGGGGTTTTCCAAGCTGGAAAGTCCAGTTATGCACACGCTGAGCCCGGACAGCCAGGGTGACACCCAGCCTTGCCAATATTTCAGCTTTTAGCATCACATAGTCTTTTGCTTGGTCAGGCTCTAGGTCATAGTAAGCTTTCTGCGATTCACCAGTTAACAGAGGAGCCAGCAGTCCAGCCCACTGCTCCTCAGGCCACTTTTCTCTTTCAGCAGTCCTTTCAAATGTGGTCAAAAATACCTCCTGGATCATCCTCTCCAGTCATTTTTGTCAAACGACTCACCCCAAAGGACGCGGTATTAGTGGGACGGCTTTCCTCACTGGTCTGCGGACGTTGCTGCATTACTGCTTCCATCTGTTGTTGTAGTCTCTGCTCTTGCTTCTGCAACAGGTCTATGAAGCGGGCCTCAGATTGCTGCTGGGCTTGTTGCTGGGCTGCGAAGCTCTGTTGTTGAGCTGCAAGGCTCTTTTGCAAACCTGCATTTGTCTGCTGTTGATTGGCATTTGCTAGAGCCAGCTGTTTCAGTATCTCCTCCATGCTGGCTTAAAAAAAAACTGCCACTGGTTCTCCACCAACTGTGAGGGGGTTAGCTCGGTAGCGGGTGTGTGTGACCCCCTGGATGGGCTCCCCACACAAAAACAGGCCCAGCAGACGGAGGTTGTGGTTTTCACGATCAAAAGGTGCGGTTTATTTCTCTATTTACAGTGACAAAAACACAGCAAAGCAAAAAGAAACATAAACAAAATAAATCCTGGTCAGCTTGACCTCTGACTAAACATGCAGGTTTCCCTAACTAACAACTGGGATCAGCCTGGTGCTGTCCTAGTCCCTAAGTCCCTGGTTTAGTAAATGTCCAAACAAATAGCCACACAGGCTTTGTCTCACCGCACAGGGGTTCACTCTCCCTAGACAGTCCACACAGGTCTGGTTCCAGGCATGAGCAAACACCTAATGAAGCTGGGAGTTTTTATAGAGGCCTTAAACGAGCTGACAAGCTTCAGCTGGTCTCATCAACTCCCTGCCTGCACGACGCCCAGCACTCTCCCTAGAGGTATGAATCATCCATGAGCCCACTAGCCTCAGCTGGGCTTCATCAACTCTCTCCCTAGTTGTATAAGTCGGCATAAAGCCTGAATCTGGGAGAAATATACCTACCCCCCTGGATGCAACCAGGTGACTTTACCTTCCTGCTGTCACAATATATATATATGTGTGTGTGTGTGTGTGTGTATATATATGTATGTATGTATGTGTGTGTATGTATATATATATATAATATCTCAACCACCAGGGCGGCACCAGAGGTCATGCGACCCAGGGAGATGTACCACATTCTGTCTGAGTGAGTGAGTGAGAACTTGTATAGCGCTGCAAATGCGAACTCAATCGCCTCAAGGCGCTTGTCATCCAGTGTCGTTGATATCCTTAGAAGAGATGAGTCTTTAGTTTTTTCCGGAAGGCTCAATGGTTTTCTTCCATACGGATGTTCATTGGTAGCGCATTCCATAGTCTTGGTCCTTGGGCAGCAAACCTTTGTTCTCCCTTGGCTTTGTAGTGAGTCTTGGGGATGTGGAGGAGGTTTTGGTTAGTTGATCGGAGGTCGCGAGTAGTGGTGTAGTGTTTTATTTTCTCGCATAAATATTGAGGTGCGGTTCCTTGTGCGCATGTGTGGGTGAGGCAGAGGGTCTTGAATGTGACCCGATCCTTTATGGCTAGCCAATTGAGGCTTCTCAGGGACGGTGTGATTGATTCCCAGGGTTTTTTCTCCGTTACCAGTCTGGGACAGTACAAGAGCTGTCTCTATCGCCAATACCTATTCCAGGTATAGGATAGTGGCTAGGGGAACTCTGCAGGGGAGCCTTCTAGATTCAAAATTTTGCAACAGTTTGGGACAGGTGTGTCCGGGACAAGAGTCCCACTGCCAATAAGGGTACATGAACTAGTAACACTTTAAGGTTTGGTTCTCTCTTATTTGAAATTTTTTCCCCCATTTCGGATTCTGACACATCCTTTGCAGAGAATCCGTAAGATGGAACACTGATATTAGTGTTGTACTCCTTGTTTTATACCTCATACAGCATGTAACTTGGACAGTCCCGCCTGCCAGGCCATTTTTTGTGTCCTTGGGACTTGAAATGATTTTGACTGTCCTTACAGAGGACGTTTTTTGAACCAATCAGGAGATTCTGTTGGTCCTTTTTATCTCAGAAGGTGGCTTCTTTGGTTACTATCACTTCACATAGTAGGGTGTCAGAGTTGGCGGCTCTTTCATGCAAGGAGCCATTCTTGGTCTCGCATCATAAGGTGATGTTGCGTCCTCGTCCAAAGTGGTTTCTAGTTTTTACTTGAATCAGGACAGTGTCTTGCCTTTTATTTTTCTCCTAATCCACAGTCGGCAGGAGAAAAATCGCTACCTACTCTAGAGGTAGTTCAGACGCTCAGGTTTTACTTGAGTAGTTGGCACAAGTCAGGAATCCTGGTCAGAAGAGCCCAGAAATGGCAGGCGGCATCCAGGTTGAATATTTAGCAGTGGATTTACTAGTTTATCAACGATGCCTATGGTTTAACTGCTTGACGACCGGCTTACGCCAATATACGTCGGCAGAATGGCCCGTACAGGCAGATTAACGTACCTGTACGTCGCCTTTAAGACGCGGCATTGTGGGCGTGCGCACGCGCCAGCCGCAAGCTCCGTGAGTTCGACCGCCAGTCCTGTGGATTCGATGTCTGCCGGGATACCCGCGATCGTCTCACGGGGAGGAAGAAGTGCGAAATGCTAACGTAAACAAGCATTTCCCCATTCTTCCTAGGGACAGGACACTGATCACAGCTCCCTGTGATCGGGAGCTTTGATCAGTGTCGTGTCACACATAGCCCATTCCTCCTACAGTTAGAACCCTTTACTGCCAGTCACATTTACACAGTAATAAGTGCATTTTTATAGCACTGATCGCTGTATAAATGTGAATGGCGCCAAAAGTGTCCGATGTGTCCGCCATAATGTCGCAGTCACAATAAAAAGAAAAAAAATCGCTGATCGCCGCCATTACTAGTAAAAAAAAAAAAAAAAATATTGATAAAATGCCATAAAACTATCCCCTATTTTGTAGACGCAATACCTTTGTGCAAACCAGTAAAGGCTTATTGAGATTTTTTTTTTACCAAAAATATGTAGAATATGTATCGGCATAAACTGAGGAAAAAAAATTTTTTTAGATATATTATTTTTGGGGATATTTATTATAGTAAATGTGAATAATAATTGCGCTATCCCAAAAAAAAACGAACAAACCAAAAAGGAGGGGAGCAGCTACACAAGAATGTGACAAAAATTCAAAAAGCGTGCAAGTGAATATGTAGCACTACGTATAATAAAGTGAAATGTGGAAAAAACACTAAACAATATACACCCATCTGGGTGTAACAGTGAAACAATTCTAATCAGTCCACACGTGGAATGATGATCAATCCACACAAAAATTAGATATAGTGCAAATGTTCATCATAGGTGGAAATACATAACACAGTAGAGATGTCATAAGATTATGTGGACAATTCCAGCGACAATTCTTCAAGCCAATGGTATTAATAAAATATGCTTGCCGGAACTGTTGGACCCAACAACGGATCAAACGAGCATGGGATATCCCCACCGGCTGGTGGACCAAACTGTAAGCGGAGATCCTGAAGAGTGTAGGGTACGCCTCACTGGTATCCAGGTGGTATCAGCCAAAGGAAAGACCAATGGACCCGATATTCCTCAACTGAAGGTTGATCCGATGTTAGTATCACAACCATATGAATGGCTAGGACAGCGATGGGAATCCACAAGGCATCTGGAGATAACTCGGTTCTGGTAAGTAAAGTCCCTTTCAAGGGTGATAGGGACCAACTGGAGAGACTCAAAAAGCTTTCATCCACGAAACATGAAAGGAATGAAAAAATAGGGGCTCCAATGGTGCAGGTCAAAAAGGTAGGTTTTAATTAATAAAAAAAGACATACAGGATAAAAGTGATCACAATTCAATAAAAAAGCAATATGAGGAGCGGTGTACCTGGACCAACGCGTTTCATTCCAAATAAGACTTCTACTGGGGCATCTACCTGCTCCCCCATATTGCGTATGTGTGTGTGTGTGTGTGTGTGTGTGTGTGTGTATATATATATATATATATATATATATATATATATATATATAGAAAACATACAAGGCCAAAATCAATAGCCAGCCAATCACACGATTTCTTTGATGAGACCCATGATTGGACAGGAGCCAGTCACATGATGGACTGGACTCCTGTTCTCAACTCATGAACCAATCGTTTCTGTAGATGTAAAGTCCTTCCGGGTTAGCGATGACTCATGTACTTCACCCGGAAGGAGCTAGTAACAGAACATGGCAGACCACCTGTCAAAAAGCCTGCGAAAAAACGGACCAAGCGTCACATGGTCTTTCTCTATTATTCACCTCCACAATAGGGAATAGCTTTCGGGTTAGCCCAGCACGTAAACAGAGCAACCACTAGTGTGAGAGGTGAGAGGAATCTGATTGGATGTAGGCCAGGGACAAACACGCCCACGTCCTGACATCGCGCGCTACCCGCAAAGGAAACCCAATCTGGGCATCCGCTGACGGTGCACGCATGCGGCGATCACGAGACGAGAGTGACGTCACTCATGCAGTGATCACGTGACAGAGATCGCAACGCATCTCCCGTGTCAAAACACATGGAGAGGATGACAAGAGTGCCGTGACTCATGTGACGATCAAATGACGAGAGTGAAATCACATGGGAAAGGTAGCGTCACACTCCAAATCGGGAATAACCACGTCTGCTCGGCGGCGCCGTCAGAGGTCATGCCGCTGCACAGCAAATGGTACACAGCTTTAACCAAAATACCATAATAAAACATAAGAATTAAAAATTACCTACTACTTCATAGAAACTTTACACATCATGAACAATATAGGAAAAACCCCACATATATAAGAATACAATAGGGGTGTAAACACCATGGATATAATCAATAGTGCCACCCAGAGGTATAAAAAAAGGGATTTTTATAACAGCTTACCTGTAAAATCCTTTTCTTGGAGTACATCACGGGACACAGAGCGACTTAGTCATTACTAATGGGTTATATAGATATAGGGTTATATAGATTACCTTCAGGTGTTGGCACTGGCCAATTCCAAACCGGAAGTACCCTCCCCTATATAAGCCCCTCCCACCCGGGAGCACCTCAGTTTTGTAGCCAAGCAATAAGTGTCCCAAAAAGAGGGGTGGGAGCTCTGTGTCCCGTGATGTACTCCAAGAAAAGGATTTTACAGGTAAGCTGTTATAAAAATCCCTTTTTCTTTTTCGTACATCACGGGACACAGAGCGACTTAGTCATTACTAATGGGACGTCCCAAAGCAATGCCAAATGAGGGGAGGGATACATAAGCTGGGCGCCATCAGGCATGAGGATCTTTTGCGGCCTGCAACACACTGCGCCCAAAGGCGACATCCTCCTGACTTCTAACGTCTACCTGGTAGAACCTAGTAAACGTGTGTACCGAAGACCATGTTGCGGCCTTACATACTTGAGCCAGGGAGGCCTGGTGATGCACTGCCCATGAAGTTCCAACTGCTCTTGTGGAGTGCGCCCTAACTTTGAACGGAGGCGGTCTCTTTCTCAAGCCATAGGCTTGTATTATGGCCTGTCGAATCCACTTGGCTAAAGTAGATTTTGATGCTGCCTGACCCTTTCTGGGGCCTTCCCGGCAGAACAAATAAAGAATCCGTTCTGCGAATCTGAGCAGTGGCTTTTAGATAAGCTTTAACTGCTCTTACTACATCCAAAGAATGTAATAACCTTTCCTCTACCGAGCTAGGTTTGGGGAAAAAAGAAGGAAGAACCACATCTTGGTTCAAATGAAACCTCGATACCACCTTAGGAAGAAAGGCTGGATGAGGACGTAATACTACTCTGTCCTTATGGACAACCAGATATGGCTCCTTACAGGACAAGGCGGCTAATTCCGATACTCTTTTAGCCGAACAAACGGCTACTAAGAAAATCAATTTCCTGGTGAGAAGAACCAAGGAAATGTGTTGTAATGGTTCAAACGGTTGTTTCTGTAGAACCGACAGAGCCAGGTTTAGGTCCCAAGGACATATGGGAATACTAACCGGAGGGCTAATACGCATCACTGCTTGTATAAAGGCTTTGACTAGTGAATGCGAAGCCAAGGGCCTTTGAAAAAATATTGACAAGGCCGAAATCTGACCCTTGATAGTACTCAAGGCAAGCTTCCTATCTACAGCCCACTGTAGGAAGTCCAAAATCCTCCCTATCACGTACTTACGTGGATGCCATTTCTTGGCCTCACACCACGTAATGTATGCTTTCCAGATCCTATAATAGATCTGCCTGGATACCAGTTTCCTGGCATTGATCATGGTAGATACCACAGAATTAGAGAGCCCTCTCTTTTTCAGAATGTGGGCTTCAATAGCCAGGCCGTCAAACCTAGGGCTGGTAAGGAAGGGTGGTATATCGGTCCCTGCGACAGCAGGTCCGGACGATGTGGGAGGGTCCAAGGACTCCTCACTGGCATTTTTACAATCTCCGCGTACCATGCCCTTCGGGGCCACGCTGGAGCCACCAGAATCACTGGTTTCTTTTCTACCCTGATTCTGCGGAGTAATCGCGGTAACAATTGTGGCGGTGGGAATGCATATATCAGCTTGAACTGATCCCAAGGGAACACTAGGGCATCCGAGCCGCAAGCTAGGGGATCCCTTGTGCGAGACACAAATCTGTCCACCTTTGCGTTGAATCTGGATGCTAGCAGATCTACATCCGGTGTTCCCCACCGCTGGCATATTGCCTGGAAAACCTCGGGGTGAAGAGACCATTCCCCCGGGCATAATTGTTGGCGACTTAGAAAGTCCGCTCTCCAATTTTCCACTCCTGGGATGAAAACCGCGGATATGGCTGGGACATATTTTTCTGCCCACTCCAGGATGCAATTTGCTTCCCTCTGGGCTGCACGACTCTTGGTGCCACCCTGGTGATTGATATATGCCACTGCCGTGGCATTGTCTGATTGAATTCTGACAGGGGACCCTTGGAGTTTGGATGTCCATGCTACTAGGGCATACCGGGCTGCTCGTATCTCTAAGAGATTGATGGGCAGGGCCTTTTCTGCTTCTGACCACTTGCCCTGGAGAGACCATTGCTCCAGTACTGCCCCCCAGCCTATGAGGCTGGCATCTGTAGTGACCACCTTCCAAGAAACCGGACTGAAGGGTTTCCCTCTTTCCAGATTCTGGGGCACCAACCACCAATGGAGGCTCTTGCGAACGGAAGGGGACAGGGACATTGGTAAGTCTAAAGCCTGAACTTTTTTGTTCCAGGCTGACAGTATGGCCCTTTGCAAATTCCTTGAATGGAATTGACCGTAGGGTACCGCTTCGAATGAAGCCACCATCTTTCCCAGCAGCCTCATGCAGAGGCGTATGGATGGTTTTCTTTTTGTACCCACTAAGTGGGTCAAATCTTTTAAAGACGACACCTTCTCTGGAGGTAAGAAAATCTTTCTCTGATTTGAATCCAGCCTTAGCCCTAAGTATTCCAGACTTTTGACTGGTCTTAGAGCTGACTTGTCCCGGTTGATAATCCAACCGTGATATTCCAGATACTCGATTGTCTTGTGAATAGCTACTTCCAGCTTTTCCACTGAGTGGTCTATTAGTAGCAGGTCGTCTAGATATGCCATTATCGTTACACCCTGTGTTCTTAGATTGGCCAATAATGGGGCCAGAATTTTTGTGAACACTCGTGGTGCTGTGGCCAGACCGAAAGGTAAGGCTCTGAACTGAAAATGGCGCCCTTCTACTGCAAAGCGTAGAAATTTCTGGTGGGCCGGAAAGATGGGAATATGCAGATAAGCATCCTTTATGTCGATCGAGGCTAGCCATTCCTGCCCTTGTAGGGCGGTGGCCACCGATCGGATCGACTCCATCCGAAAAGTCCTGATATTTAGGAACTTGTTTAGCCCTTTTAGATTTAATATGGGCCTCACGTCCCCATTTGGTTTGGGGACTGTGAAAAGGTTCGAGTAAAACCCGAATCCGCTTTCTTCCAGGGGAACCTTCATGATTACACCTTGGAGCAATAGTTGTTCTAGTGCCAGAAGGAGGGATCCTCTCTTTTGGGGATCTCTTGGCACGTTTGACCTCATAAATTGGGCAGGAGGAGTGCCTTTTAACTCCAGCTTGTATCCCAGACTTACTGCGGAGAGCACCCATCTGTCTCTGATGGTGTCCCGCCAGGTCTCTGTGAACAACTGAAGTCTTCCCCCCACCCGATTGAGTGGGGGCAACGCTTCATGCCTTGGGGGGAGGTTTTGTACCTCTCTTGATCCAGGGCTTCTTGTTACCCTGTGATTGTCCCTGATTTCTGCCCCCTGAATTTGACCGCGGAGGCCGTCGGAACTGCTTCACAGCCGATGTGCCTGGGACTGGAGAAGTAGGCCTCTTAAAAGAAGGACTTCTACCCTTGTTCTTAACCGGTAAGAGTGAACTTTTACCGGCAGAAATTTTCTGGATATATTTGTCCAGATCTTCTCCAAATAAGCGTTCTCCATGAAATGGGAAGCTAACCAGCAGTTTTTTACAGGGAGCTTCAGCAGACCAGTTTTTGAGCCACAGAAGCCTACGCATATGTACTATAGACAGCGTAAAGCGGGAGGCCTGTTGGATTGTATCCTTTATGGCGTCCACCGCAAAACACAAGGCTCTAGGCAGGTCAGCTAGGGCAAGAGCCTGCTGATCTGGTAAGTCCCTTAAGACTTGTTTCAACTGATCTTTCACTGCTTGGCAGACTCCAATCGCTGCTACCGCAGGTTGTGTCACCAAACTTGCTGTAGAGAAAGCAGATTTTAGTAAAGACTCCAATTTTTTATCTATTGGGTCTTTGAACATTGGAACATTATCTACTGGACATGTCAGTGATTTGTTAACAGAAGAGATGGCTGCGTCCACTGTAGGGACCCTCCATTTTCTTATGAACTTATCCTCCATGGGATAGATCACCAGAAATCTCTTGGGGGGAGCAAATATTTTATCAGGATGCTCCCAATCCTGGTAAATAAGCCCTTCTAATAAAGGGTGGATTGGGAAGGAACAGACAGCCTGGGGAGCTTTTAGCGACCCCAGCGAGGAAACCGTAGTGAATGGTGGTTCCGCCAGAGGCATTTTAAATGCTGATCGGACCATATTAGTCAGAGACTGAACCCATAATCTTTCAGCCTGAGAAGCTGAGAAAGGTTCTTCCACTGTTGATTCCTCCATAACTGAATCAACCTCATCCTGATCCCCTTCAGGTAGGTCGATCTCTGTGTGGGGCTGTTCCTCCACTAACAGGCACTCTGAAGGAGGAGACGGAGATCGGACGCGCTTTTCCTGAGACAGGGAAGCAGCGATCAATGCTGTTAATCTCTCTTCCAATCCTCCCAGAGTTGAGGATAAAACCTCCTCTGTTATATATACAGGAGCAGGTGGACTGGGGACAGCCGCAGCACCAGGCATTCCTGCGGGGTTTCTACGGCTACTGACCTCTGAATTCTCAGGGGAGATTGGTGCAGTACAAGCATGCCCAATATCCTCAGAGCCCGATGGAGACCCCTTTGGCTTCCTGGAAGATCTATTTCCGGAGCGTCTGGACGACATATCCTTTAAGCACAAAGCTGAGGTATTCCCGTCGTCATACACCAATTTTGCTGGTAATAGTCTAACACAGGTGCTGCTATATACCAGCTGGTGTCCACTAAAGTGCCTTTCTATGGGGATGCCTGCATCAACCGCCTCTGTGTGCCACTGTTTGTTGCTAGCTCTGTTTGCATGCAGCTGACACTTGTACTGTGTCTTTTAACCATGCTGGGACGCCCGCACATGCGCAGAAGCGCCGCGGCGCGCATCGAGCGTCATCCACCCGCCCCGCCCCTTTTTTTCATAGGAGGCGCGTGCACGCGCCCGCGCGCGCGCCCGTGCGCCATTGGCGCCCTTTTCGAAATCAAACAGGGGACTAGGAGCCAGGGCCCTTTTTGCCGGAGGGCCTGTGCGGTGGATGAGCGCAGCAACAGGGCAGAGGAAGTGGATTCCCACAGAGAAACTTACCAGCTGCCTGGATCTTTTGACTTGAGAAAACCAAAGATCCACATGACAAAAAAAATGGACTACAGCGGCCTCTAGTGGTTTAACACAGGTACCGCGGTCCCTGTTTTTTTTTTTTTTTTTTTTCTTGACTACTATTAAAATTTTACATTTTCAGTAGTTATAGGCAAACACAGATATTTAGCGGGAATACCGTTAGGTAACAGACAGACAAATTAGGCTTGGGGGTCCCCCAATAGAACCAAGTTCCTGGGGGCCCCCACTTACCTGATCCCCGCCGCAGGACTTTGTTTGGTCCACAGAAGTCCAAACTTCACCTATCACGGCAGGCATTGTAATTAAACCTTCAGGGACCGGGTTCCCAAGGATTCCACTCCCCTGGACCTGTATAGCACCCTGCACAGACAACATCTTGGTCGTGGGTATGACCAGAGCTCTGGATCCCAGGGTCCAGCCCTCCTAAGAGAAGCATTACAGGCAAAACCTTGCTCTTCTGCTGCAAGGCCCGGGTACCGACCGTTTAGCTATGAAGCTTTTTTGGTGGGATCCGGAACAGCTTACTAAGGCCCAAAAGAACCTGTACGCAAGCCCAGTGAAAACACATGTTACTCTTTGGCCAACACCTTAGACACTGGCAAAAAACTGAGGTGCTCCCGGGTGGGAGGGGCTTATATAGGGGAGGGTACTTCCGGTTTGGAATTGGCCAGTGCCAACACCTGAAGGTAATCTATATAACCCATTAGTAATGACTAAGTCGCTCTGTGTCCCGTGATGTACGAAAAAGAAAAGAGACATCGTCACAGATAATAAAACCTCACCAATAAGAGGAGGTTTTAATATGATAACATGAGATGGATAAGGGTAGAGTGTGTCAGATCCACCCTAAATCTGACAATTATTGAATTAAAACAGGATTAAAGCAAACAAAATTGGAAGATACATATACCTCCCAAAAAAATATAAAATAATCTACACTAAATTGATGAAAAAATTAATGTCCCACTCGACGTTCATACCGAACGGCGAGTAGGTCCGGATTTCAAAAATCCAGTAAGTTTCCAGACGGGAGACCCCGCGTACCCGAGATTCTCCTCTCCAATGAGGGACAAGCTGATCTATTACCAAAAATTGTGTCCCACTGGGGTCACAATCATGGTATTGTAAATAGTGACGAGGGACACTACGATTGGTTTTGCCCTTTTTAATATTGGCTATGTGTTCATTGACCCGAATGGTAAAGGTCCTAATCGTACGCCCTATGTATTGCTTTTTACAGGGGCAGGTCAGAAGGTAAACAATGTATCGAGTGGCGCATGTAGTAAAGTGCTTCATCGGGTAGAAACGTAAGGTGATAGTTGACTGAAAAGTGTCACTTGCGTATACCACTGGGGTTATGCAAACAAACGTTGCATTTACGGCATGGGAAATATCCCGTGCACGCCTGAAAAAACTAGACCTTTTTAGGTGGATCCATCACATTTGGGCAATTTGGCCCTGGAACGATCGTTCTCCTCTGAAAATCACACCAGCCCTTTCGGGTAGTACGGGTCCCAAAAATCTATCGTTTTGGAGTACTCCCCAATGTTTTTTAATGATCTCTTTAACTTGTTTAGATTGAACTGAATAAGTAGTAAAGAAGGACCACTTGAATTTAGTATCCATTGCCTTTTTGTGCTGAACCTGTAACACTAAGTTCCGATCAATCAATAAGATTCGATCAAGGTCACTGGGTAGGTAGCCCTTCTCTTTAAATCTCTCCTTCAAAATGGCGGATTGAGTGGTAAAGTCTTCCACTCTAGTACAGTTTCTCTGTAAACTGAGAAACTGACTACGTGGCACAGACTTGAGCCACTGGGAGTGATGACAACTGTCGACCGGAATGTATCCATTCCGGTCAGTCGATTTGAAATAAGTGGTGAATTCCAATCGGTGGTCCACTACTTTGATTTCAAGGTCCAAAAAATGTACAGAGGTAAGGCTAGCCTCATGGCTCAGACGTATACCTCTGTCATTAGAATTTAATATGGACATTAAATCATCGAATGATTCCCGGTCGCCCTTCCATAGGAGGAGGATGTCGTCTATATATCTGGCCTAGAAGACCAATTCTGGTCTCTTGTAGGCATAGATGACATTCTCCTCCCACTTGGCCATAAACAAATTGGCCAAGCTGGGGGCAAAATTTGCCCCCATGGCCACCCCCTTAGTCTGCAAATAAAACTGGTTTTGAAACCAGAAATAATTGTGTTGCGCAGCAAACCTAAGGAGGTCCATGATAAAATTACATTGAATGGAGGATAGGGTGGTACTCTGGGATAAATAGTATTCCACTGCCTCAAAACCTAGATCGTGCGGAATGCACGTGTACAAAGCGGCAACATCTGCTGTCGCTAGAATCATGCCATCTTCATACTCGATCAGTTCCAACATTCTAATGGTGTCTCCAGTATCCTTCAAATATGAGGGCACTCGTCGCACCAAAGGTTGAAGATGGAAATCTACATACTTCACAATCCGCGCTGTGACCGATTCGATCCCGCTGACTATAGGCCGGCCAGGGGGGGCAACTGGGTCTTTGTGCACCTTCGGGAGATAATAAATAGAAATGTGATGATACCCAAAGATAAGCCCTCGTCAACAAGTGAAGTCAGGGCCCTCTTATATTGTATAAGGTGGGTCTGTCTGGATCAAAGTGTATGTATTAGAATCTCCAATGATCCTATCCATCTCTTTTATGTAATCTTCTTTGTTCAGCACGACAATGGCCCCGCCCTTGTCGGCCGGACGAATAACGAGGTTTTTGCATTCGCAAAGTTGCTTTAATCCTGCTCTAATACTGGAGTTGGTGTGAATCTTTTTGGTGGGTAATTTATCCAAATCTCGTAATACAAGACTACGGAACACATTAATAGATGGTGCCATAGTCCCGGGAGGTTTAAATAAAGAGGGATTTGATAGTCCCGTGTGTACATGACCATCATTCAACACAGAGGTAGTATTAGAAGGGAAGGTCAAAAAGTGTCTCTGGATACTGAGTTTTCGAATAAACTTCTGGACGTCTATGAACGTGGAAAATTGGTACAGAGTTCTTGGGGTCACATATTTCAGGCCCTTATCAAGTACAAGTTTCTCTTCGCCCGTTAGACTGATGGAACTCAAGTTGAAAATACCGGAGCCAACTATGCTCTTTTTCTTTTTGCTTTGGACCCTCCACCCACCTCTGGTGCCTCTTTTCTTTCTGGGCTTCCCGGGTGGTTCTGCATAGACCTGGGAAAACCCGAATGATAGGAGGGTCCTGGATAGCTGTGATTATAATTATATGGAGACCGGGTACATATATCCTCGTCTCTATCATGATATCCATAGGAATTCTGATTGGCTCCTCCCATATGGTTCTCTTGTAATGGAGGGAACCGATTAGAAGTGCGAGTGGGAGTCCTATAACCATTCTCGTAAGCCTCATGGTAATAGTCACCACAGTGGTCACACCAACTGGTCATAGGTCCTCTCGGGCTCCCATAGGAGTAAGAATTGGCAGGATGACCCTGAAATGAACCCCTTCCCCTATTCCTAGGGCCTCTCCCTCTACTAGTAGGGGGTATGTCATATGGGAATTCTGAGGTTGGGGTTTACCTCGAGCTTCCTATCAGTGTTCAAAGTTTCAAGATGTGTGACCTCCATCTCCAATGTATCACTCTCAACAGGCGTAGATATATACATTTTCTTCTGCCAGTTGAAAACGAGATTGGTATTGTAGTCAGTGACATCCCTATTGTATTTCTTTAGTTTTTTTAGTTCTCTGTTCCTTCTCTTCTTTCTCGAGATGATTCCGCAAGTTCGTAGAAAGAGAGATGTACTCAGGAGAAGCTTTATTAGGAGTAAGTTTCTCTTTCAAGTCCTTTATTTCCTTGTCAATAATGGACAGTTTGAGCTCTTTTTTACCAACCAAAAAAGCCAGGAGTTTGATACCGACTTCATTGAAGTATCTAAACCATGATTCGGTATCAGGATCTCCTTGTTGTGGGAACACATCCCAGCGGAGCCCTTTTGGAACCATTTAATCCTTGATATATTGCTCCAGAAAGGCTGTGTCCCATTGGAGATGCATCTCCGTGTTCAGTGGCGGCTGGTGCTCAAAATATTTGGGGGGCGCAAACAAACTGAAAAAAAAAACATCAATTGCTGCCACTGTGCCCATTAAACGCAGCCACTGTGCCCAAACGCCACTAGTTTGTCCCCAAACGCAGCCAGTTTGTCCCCATATACAGCCAGTTTGTCCCCATATGCAGCCAGTTTGTCCCCCATATGCAGCCAGTTTGTCCCCCATATGCAGCCAGTTTGTCCCCCATATGCAGCCAGTTTGTCCCCCCCCCCAGCCCTGCACTTACCTTCCTCGGGTCAGTGCCGTCCTCAATGTCTTCTCCCGCCCTCGATGTCGCTTCAGCCAATCAGGTTACCGGTGAACCTGATTGGCTGAAACGCAACCAGGGAACGCACCCCCCGTGCGTCCTCTCGTTAGCTATTTAGAAGCTGATTACAGCCCTCAGGCTGTAGTCGGGAAGCCTATCAGAGCTGCTGGCTCTGATATGCACTTCTAAAGACCAACCAGGCGCTGTTATTCAGATGGCCGGCGCTCAACAGGGGGCCGGCCATCTGAATAGTCAGGCAGCGGCGGCAACAATACATAGGTTCATGCAATGCATGAACCTATGTATTGTTATGAGTGACGGCCGGGCGCAGGAGCGAAGGGGGGTGGCGCTTCTGTCCGTGGTCATTAAATTTTCCAATCTAAGAAACGTACCACTAAATTCCTCCCTGTACTTTTATATTACTTGCGTCATTCCCCAATGTGGGTCCCCAAGACTTTCTTTAACACACTAAATGGTATAGTGGGTTCCTTCCTGTGGTCCCCACAATCACCACGTATCAGTATTACGGTCCTGCAGGAGACATGGGGGCGGGGAGGGTTAGCACGCCTGGACTGGCAAAAGTATTATCTGGCTGCCCAGATGGTGTTTGCCAGGTGCTGGCTGTTGGCGGATCAAGGAGATTCGGCAACAGTCCTGAAAGCGGCACACTTAGGGTCGTATGAAAGCCTGAGATTGGCTCTGTACAGGGGTTCTAAATCTAGTCTGCCATTAACGGTCTCAATGAAGGCCACCATTAAAGCGTGGGAGGTCACCACCACCATGATGTCTCCATCATATAGGGGGGTGTCGCCTTCGGCCCCCTTGTGGCTGAACCCGACTCTACCGGACCTCTGCTCTCTCCCTGACCCCATGATATGGGCGTGTAGGGGGGTTAAACTATTAGAGGATGTCACTAGGGAGGGTGAGCTTATTTCATTTGATCAATTAAAAGATAGACATACCCTGCCGAATTCCTTTTTCTTCCGCTATCTGCAACTGCGCCATGCTTTTCAGGCGCAGTTCAGTGGCCGAAGAATTGAGTTCATTCCATCGGCACTGGAGTCCCTGTTGAAGGACGAGGATCTGGCCAAACCCCTTTCTACAGTTTATAAATCCTTATTTACAAAGACGCCTCTGGGGGTCTCTAGGTGTAGAGAGAGGTGGGAAAGAGAAATTCCGGAGATCCAGGGAGAGGATTGGGAGGATATGTGGGATCCCCCATTCAAGCATTTGGTTTCGGCTAGAGACCGTTTAATTCAGTTCAAATTCCTACACCGTATATATCTCACGCCTGCCAGGCTTTCTCGTATTTACCCATCATCTAGCGGTCAGTGCTGGAGGTGTTCACACTCCCCGGGGGATTCGGAACACATTTTTTGGACCTGCCCCCAAATCCAAGCTTTCTGGTCTGGGGTGGTGGGCTGCCTATCAGAGGTGCTCAGTGCCCAGGTCCCTCTGTCGCCCAGGGTGTGCCTCCTGGGATTGGTGGAAGAGGTGGTTCCGTCTTTAGCACATCGTACCTTGCTGAATATTGGGCTATTTTATGGCAGGAAGGCTATATTGTTCAAGTGGAAGAACACTAGCGCCCCCACACTCTTTCTGGAAGGGCTTGGTTAATTCGGTTATCCATTTATATAAAGCTGCCTACAGGACCAGGGGTTGTGCAAAAAAGTTTACTAAGGTTTGGCGGGCATGGCTAGACTCATCGGAAACAGTGGGTTGACTACCTAATGGGTGTTGATGAATGGGTGTATTCTGACTGGTGATCGGTGTATATATCTTTTTGGTTTGTATATTCAACTACCGGGCTTTGGTCGAGATTGGGGGGGGGGGAGTTTGTAGATGTAGATACTAGAGGACTATGTTAGTCTAGTAGATTGGGCCGAGATTGGCCTCTGCCGGGTGGGTACGTTACCTGCCCAGGTATATTTTTGTATGTATGTTTGTGTGTTGATGGTTTATTGTTGTATTGTTTGTATAAAAACCAAATAAAAAGAATTTATAAAAAAAAAAGAAAAAAAGAAACATACCACTAATTTCAGTGTCAGGTGCGGCGGTAGTGAACACGCTGTCTGTATTGAATGACCGGGAGGTCCTATATTCAAAGACATCCATACTGAGAGGATGTAAGAAAGGGGTGGCAGCAAAAAAAAAAAAAATAGTCAAAAAGAAATGTAAATGTGAATAATAATTGCGCTATCCCCCAAAAAAACACGAACAAACCAAAAAGGGGAGCAGCTACACAAGAATGTGACAAAAATTTGAAAACAGTGCAAGTGAATATGTAGCGCTACATATAATAAAGTGAAATGTGGAAAAAGCACTAAACAATATGCACCCAACTGGGTGTAACAGTGTAACAATTATAATCAGTCCACACGTGGAATGATGATCAATCCACACAAAAATTAGATATAGTCAAAATGTCCATCATTTTAACTATATCTAATTTTTGTGTGGATTGATCATCATTCCACGTGTGGACTGATTATAATTGTTTCACTGTTACACCCAGTTGGGTGTATATTGTTTAGTGTTTTTTCCACATTTCACTTTATTATACGTACCCCTACATATTCACTTGCATATTTATTATAGCAAAAAGTAAAAATATTGCTTTTTTTTTCTCTTCAAAATTGTCGCTCTATTTTTGTTTATAGTGCGAAAAATAAAAACCGCATTAGTGATCAAATACCACCAAAAGAAATCTCTATTTGTGGAAAAAAAAGGACGTCAATTTTGTTTGGGAGCCACGTCGCACAACTGCGCATTTGTCAGTTTTGGCCCACCCATCATTGTCTGTCAGTGGCCCATGTGTTCAAGATCACTATTTGGTCTTTTGTTTATACATTGTAGCAGAGCGTCCCTGAGAGAGACAGGAAAAGTCCTGTTCGGGGTTTATACATCTCCCAGGCTCCTCTCTTATACGTTTAGGGATCTCTGATCCAGTATCCAGTCCAGGTGTTGGTCCTCTCTCCCAGGTCAATTAAAAGCTCACCTGAGCAGACAGCCTTTGCTCTGCCTGGGAAACACAGTTTTGTGAGAGCAAGAAGGTTGGTGAAAACTGTTAATCAGTTGATGTTGAAGCTGGGGATACATGGGGATACCCGGGAGTATCCTATAGCCACTGTTCAGTTTAAAACGGGCTTAGGTATGGTGACCCATTCGGTCGGACTTGTGCCCCACTTGGTGCACGAGGCTATCATTGGTAGGGACTTCCCTAAGTTTTGGGAACTGTGGGATTGTCCCGACCCAGTCGCAGTACCTGACTCAGTCGCAGAGCCAGAACTCCTGGCCGCTACTGACATTGTGGGTTCAGGGGACTCTTCTCAGGGCTCTCCGGGTTATCCTTTCTCAGTTATGCTGGAGAGCCTGAAGAAATCCCCACAACCAGTGGAGCTAGACAGCCGTCTGCTGAATCTGAGCCTACGTTTGAGTTTGCTGACCTTAATGTGCATAAGGAACATTTTTGTACTGAGCAGAGAAAAGACCCTACCCTTGCCAGGGCCTGGGAAAATGTAATGGTGATTAATGATGTACCTGTCGAAGCAGGGGACAGGCCCTGTTTTCCATATTTCTGCAGCAATGAGGATTTACTGTATTGTGTATGTAAAACTAATGATGAAGTGGTTGAACAGTTGGTGGTCCCTAAGTCATACAGACGGGTGGTGTTGGCACTTGCTAGGAGACAATTTAGGGGTTGAGAAAACCACTGAAAGGGTGTTGCGCAGGTTTTACTGGCCTGGGATACAGAAAAATATCGAGAATTATTGTCAATCCTGTCCTGTGTGTCAGATGTCAGCCCCACAGCCCCACTTCCGAAGTCCTTTAGTGCCCTTGCCCATTATTGAAGTGCCCTTTGAGAGGATTGCCATGGACCTTGTGGGTCCGCTCCCCAAATCTGCCCGCGGTCATCAGCATATCCTCGTGATCATGGATTACGCTACCCGATACCCGAGGCTGTTCCCTTACGCACCGCGTCTGCTAAAAACATTGCCAAAGAGCTGTTTATGGTGTTCAGTCGGGTTGGCGTCCCTAAAGAAGTCCTTACAGACCAGGGCACCCCATTCATGTCACGAATAACTAGGGAGCTGTGCAAGTTATTTAAGGTGACGCAGTTGCGAACCTCTGTGTACCATCCTCAAACGGATGGCTTGGTGGAACGCTTCAATAAAACATTAAAGAGTATGTTAAAAAAGGTTGTCGACAAGGATGGGAAAAACTGGGACTTCCTGATACCATACTTGATGTTCGCCATCAGGGAAGTTCCCCAGTCCTCTACGGGGTACTCGCCATTTGAGCTGCTTTATGCGAGACACCCTTTGGGACTCTTAGACATAGCCAAGGAAACTTGGGAGGGGGAGCAAACACCCCACAAAGGTGTAATTGAGCATATCGCTCAAATGCAGGACAGGATTGCAGCAATCATGCCAGTGGTAAAATAACACTTATTGCAGGCCCAAGCAGCCCAACAGAGAATATACAACAGGAGGGCCCAACTCCGTGTTTTCTCACCTGGTGACAGGGTCTTCGTGTTAGTTCCCACTGTTGAGAGCAAGTTCCTGGCCAGTGGCGGCCCGTCCATAGGGGGCGCCCGGGCGCCGCCCCCCCTCCTGTGGTCACCAAAAAATAAAATAAATAAATAAATAAAACGGGCCCTTTAAGAGTTTATTTTTTTATTAATTTTTTATGTCTTTTTTTTTACACATGGCGGCGCGACCATAGAGGGCGCAGAAGCGCCGCTACCGCTCGCTTCTGCGCCCGGCCGTCACTCACCACAACAATACATAGGTTCATGCATTGCATGAACCTGTGTATTGCTGCCGCACACTATTCAGATGGCCGGCCCCTTGAGCGCCGGCCATCTGAGTCACAGCGTCTGATTGGCCTTTAGAAGTGCCTATCAGAGCCAGCAGGCTCTGATAGGCTTCCCGACTACAGCCTGAGGGCTGTAATCGGCTTCTAAATACCTAATGAGAGGACGCACAGGGAAGCGTTCCCTGGCCAATCAGGTTCATCGGGTCTGGTTACCGGTAACCTGATTGGCTGAAGTGACATCGAGGGCGGGAGAAGACATCGAGGACGGAAGAAGGGCGGCGCTGACTCGAGGAAGGTAAGTGCAGGGCTGGGGGGGACAAACTTGCTGTATTATGAGGACAAACTGGCTGCATTATGGGGGAGAAACTGGCTGCATTATGGGGGAGAAACTGGCTGCATTATGGGGGAGAAACTGGCTGCATATGGGGGACAAACTGGCTGCATATGGGGGAGAAACTGGCTGCATTATGGGGGAGAAACTGGCTGCATTATGGGGGAGAAACTGGCTGCATTATGGGGGAGAAACTGGCTGCATATGGGGGGGAAAGTGGCTGCATTTGGGCACAGTGGCTGCGTTTAATGGGCACAGTGGGGGCAATTGATGATTTTTTTTTTTTTTCAGTTTGTTTGCGCCCCCCCCAAAAAATTTGAGCACCAGCCGCCACTGTTCCTGGCTAAGTGGCAGGGTCCCTTTGAAGTAATTTAAAGAGTTGGGGAGGTCAATTACAAGGTCTATCAACCAGTACAACTCCACTAGAGGGAGCTCTCGTTCAGTGATTTTTTTATGGGGCTTATTATATTTTTAGTGGGAGTTTAGCAGTATTTCTTTCTTAGAGTTTTTTTTTTTAAAATATATTTATACATATGTCTTGGATACGGTGTCTGCACTATCCTGCGTTATTTTCTAATTTCATTTTTACTTTATTTGTAAAGTTTTATTCTTTGTTGTTTTTGTACTCCTGTGACTCAATTAATCATGCGATTATCAATAGACAATTTAAATGTTTTTGATGCTCTTTATATCAGCCATAATTAAGGCCTATTGGACAAAACACGTTGGCTATTTTACAGTTGTATTCATGCGATTCAATAAAAGAATGTAAAAACCAAACAACAACTAACACTCAGCGCTACCCTTACTTATATCCAAGGATGATTGTATGCAACCAGATTGGAGTGTGTATGGGGAATAGTTTAAACTACAATTATTGTCCTTTACATGTGGAAAGACCAGAGGTCGCACAAAGTGTCTAAACACAGTTATACCAATATCCAAAAAGGTACATTGGGATATATTTCTGGAGGTTAAAATTATAAAGTAAAACAGTCACTGGCTAACATCCTAGGCTGAAGCTAGGCTGCCTCAAAAGGCTAGAAACATGCACTGCAACAGAAGAGGGGAGGTAAAGAGAGGCGCCAAGTACACTTACAAAAAAATCTGAGCTGATCTCTTGGGATCACCAAAGGAGAGTCCAGTCCACGCTGGTGCTGCTGGATGTCAAAACCGCAGTGGGAAGCGGTCCTGAATTATGGACGATTCACCAAGGAGTCACCACGAGGAGGGAGCTGTCAAGCTCTGTCAAATGATCTCTCAGACCCTGGGACTGTGTGGCCAATGGGGATGCATTTCGGAGGCAAACCATGCCATCTTCCTCCGCCCCTCAGGACTTTATTCTGCTTTTTATAATAAACCGTTTTACACCATTGGCGGCTTTGCACCACTTATTCCCTCCCCTCTTCAATAAAGGAAGACCTGGCAGGGGTGTGGTCTGAGCATGGCTGAGTGAGGACACACAGCACACGAGCTCCGAGCGCGCCCCCAGTTCCAGCTTGACGGAGCCTTTCTAAAAATCTTCCTGACTGATCAGCCGGCAGCACAGCCTGAACAGCCACTAGTGCAAGGGGACCGTCTGTGGATTACTGCCTGGAACACTGCCTGTGGATCAGTTTGGAGTTATCTGGGGGTTAGAGAGGAACTGTAACACAGCGGACCAGTAAAATATCCAGATTACGTCCGGAATAAGTCCAAAGAACAGAGAGGAAGTGCAGTGGAGTGGATTGCATTCTTAACATTTCTAGCAGAGGGGTGCGGAGTGGATACTAACACTGACTGTAAGCTTTTAACCCTGTGTTTTGTGTGGCGTGCCTCCCTACCTGTCTCCCTGCACCCTCCTTATCTCTACAACATCGGACCTTCTTTTAATTATATGCTGTCTGTTGGAGTCTGAAGCCGGTCTCTGAGGTCAGGAGGAGGGGGAAAGTGAGGAGAGAAGCCGCCTGACTGCCTGCTTGATTAGCTGGATCTGAGGACAAGGTTCCAGCATGAGTGTTTGCCTGTGCTAAACAAAGCAGTGCTTGGATGACTGGTTTCAGGCTGTGAAAAGTTAGTGACTCACACAAAATTTACGCAATACTTTATAGATTGGCAATGTTATTATACATGCTGTTACATAAGCTGTATCAGTGAATCACTTATCAATGTCAGCAGGGCCAGACTTTCCATTGGGCTTGACTGGGCTCAAGCCCATGGGTCCCGTCCACTAGGGGGCCCCTGCCTGCAGAGGCGGCTCTCTAATTAGGCAAAGGCTGGCGGGGTGAGCCGCGAGCGGGCCGACGTTCTGTCAGATTAGCGTGACAGAAAGAACATCACCGCCAACACACATTAAAAGTTCCCCCCTGTTACACCCTCATCACCGTCAGCAGCCAATAGCAGGCTCCACCGCTGTCCTAGTTGGCACCACATTGCATGATGGGAGATGTAGTTCTCAACGGCACACACTAGACTCGGCCGGGCTGTGCCTACACGCTGCAGAGACTACACCTCCCAGAATGCACTGCAGGGCGGGCGCTCAAAGGGCACAGTCTGCTTCTCCTGAGTCCTGCTTGTAGTAGGGGACGGAAGACTCGGAAGAGTGATCAACCAGGAAAGTCACCCTAAATGCCTACCTATATCACCAGCACCAGGTCAGCGACAGTGCCTCATACTAGTGCTGCCTATATCAGTGCAATGCATAACTTTCTATACTGCAGATCAGTGCCTCACCTCTCTCTGTGTCATGCATAACGTTATATACTGCTCCAGGTCAGTGCCTCATACCTTACTCATTGCAATTTTATCCTCAGTGCCTCTGTCAGTGTGACTTTATGGTCTGTGCCTTATGCCTCATTCAGTGCTAGGTGGAACTTTTTTATGGCTTCTGTTAGTGCAAGGTGCTACTTTATGATTAGTGCCTCATGCCTCACTCAGCGCAAGGTGCAACTTTATAGTAGTCCATGTCTGATGCCTCTGTCAGTGCAAGGTGCAACTCTATGACCAATGCTCTCATGCCCTAGTCAGTGCCTCGCTAAGAGCCATGCATAACTATATACTGCATGAGTGCACAATGCCTCGCTCGGTGCAAGGTGCTATTTTGTGGTTAGTGCCCCCCTCAGTGCAACATTTTGGTATGTGCCTCATGCCTCACTCACTGCAATGTGCAACATAATGGTCGGTGTCCGTTGTCTGTCAGTGCAGGGTGCATCTTTATGGTCAGTGCCCCCATGCCCCTGTCAGTGGCACTTTAGGGTCAGTGCCACCATGCCTCACTAAGTGCCATGCATCGCTATATAATGTATGAGTGTCTAATGACCCTCTCAGTGCAAGGTGCATTTGACCGGCGTCCTCCATCCCTCATTCATCTCAGACTCTAACCACACCCCTTCCGAACCACGCCCATTTGAGCCACGCCCACTATTTTGCGTGAACCACGCCCGTTTTTTGTAATGTATAGAAGGTAGGACCCGAAAGTGACTCAAGCCCAGGGGCCTCCACCACCCTAAGTCCTGCCCTGAGTGTCAGCTGTATCAGTAAGCTCCGAACATATCGTCATTTAGTGCTATCTAGCGCCACCTAGTGCTATCCAGGAGGCTACTCTGAAATGTATTTCAACAGCATTATAAAATAACTATATGGTGTATTGCATATTATATTGCTTTAGCAACAACTTTGACCACACAATAATCCAATGATATTCAGGATCTCAGAAGCACAAGTTTGTGGTACTATATCATACAATCACAATATCAGCAAATTAAGGAGTTATGTTTAAGTATATGAAACTTGCTCTCCGATATCTGTTACAATCGGCGGTTATAACCAACTTTCAGTTTGTTGGACTGTGTGGCTGACTCTGGGACTATCATTCAGTTGTCTTATGAACAGTATGTCAACAGGCTGTTGGTAGATGCTTGCCCAAATCTGTTTAAAAACAGTCTGAGTGGATGCAGATTATATGGTCCAGAAAAACTCGCTAAGAAATTACACTGTTTAAGAGACAACCTTTGTTGAATTTTCTATGCATGACCTTATATGTCAAAAAGGATAAGGAGCAGATACCGGCGGGGGCGTGGTCCGGACATGATGGTGTAAAGACACGCTATACTGGAGCTCCGGGACTTCCATGATGTCCCGACTAGCTACAACCGCTGACTAACAGATATTGCGGCATGAATACAGGCGCAAGGTATACGACGCGATCAGCAATAAGGAAAGCTCACCCTCGAATCCCCCACGGAGATATTCAACAGTACTTTATCCTACCTCCCCAGGTAGCTCCAGACATTACAATGGCGGCTCCACGAGGTACAGACGGCATTTCAGGCATTAAGACGAGCCTTCCTCCATTGACATCCAGGTTAGACTCTAAGCTGGAAACCCCGGTGATTCCGCATTCGGACCTATCAGAGGTCGCTGACCCTTCGCAAGCTGAGGTTGATGGGAGTTTAGAGGGAGACATTCGAGCGATGCTGAGAGCAAACCCCACGCGATGGGACATTGAGTCCTTGATTCTTCGGGTGGAGGAGGCACACCGTTAAGACATCCAGGCGGTAAGGACGGACATCAACACACTAGCAGAGAGGGTGAGTGCAGGAGAGGGATCTGTGTCCTCTCTCGAACGGTGGATTGGGGCTATAGAAAGAGTACAGAGTACCCAAGCGGGGACAGCTGTGGATTTGCAGCTCCACATGGAGGTCTTGGAAGATAGAAGTTGTTGGAACAATCTACGGCTCCGGGGTATCCCCGAAACAACGGCATGGAAGAAGACCTCCAGGCAACAGTGAGTGCAATATTTCGGAGTGTTTTGAGGTCCCCCCAGATGAAGGTGGAAATAGACAGTGCATAGAGCCCTAGGTCCCAGATCAAGAGACCCAGAGAGACCGAGAGACGTTATCTGCTGCCTGCACTGGTATCCACAGAATGAACAGATACTTAGGGCGGCATGGGAGGTTGGGGATACTGACTATGGGGGGGCCATATTAAGATCTTATCAGACCTATCAAGGGCTACACTTTAGCGCAGGGCTTGCCTGCGCCCAATCCTAGACTTGGCCAGAGACCGGGGGTGCACTGATAGATGGGGGATACCCGTTGGCGGTCACGTTTCGCAGAGCGACATTTTCATTTTCCCTCCGCACACCGGATGATCTCCCGGAACTATTTGTATTTTTGGAAACGGCACCCATCCAGATCCCTAACTGGTTTACGATTCCAGGCACCAGGGGTCGTTTGGACCCCCTGAGCACACAAGGTTTTTGGAATCGTTCCCTACCTCATCAACAACAAAAGCCCAGACAGGGACCTCAGGGGTCCGTTGTGGAACAGAACCGGGAGCCAGGCCTTATACCGTCAGTTACATTGGGGGAGACGGGAGGTTGAGGTTACAGTGGATGTTATCGCGGATGTTCTGAGTAGTCCCCGCAATTCTGATTACCCGGATTAACATCAACATTGATATGGATCCTTGCTTTATATATTTAGAAAGATATCTGCAATTATTTATAATTTGAACTGGAGCAATTGGGTTAAGGTATTATATCTGCCAAATGCCTTGGGAGGGAATTAGTGAATCAATAATTATAATTACCTAAGAAGGTAGACAACAATAGGATCCCAGCTTTTTTCTTTTTTTTTAGGGGGGCCCTTAGGGGACTGATTTTTTTCATTACTGCATAATGCTTTTGTTTTAGGTTTGGGGTTGGGACTAGGCCTTGAGGCATAAGCCAACACGGAATTAGAAGACACATAAAATATAATGCATTGTGATAGTTGTAATATGCTGGATATACAGCTGGTGGTTCTCCCTCCCGGTATTTTGTGACCTATTTTGGCCTCTTCCTTACACTATCGGCACTCACTTGTGTGCATGTTTAGAGGGGGTACTCCCTTTTTTCTTTTTTTTTTCCCCCTCCCTGAAATTAAAACTTCTTTTTTTTTTTTTTTTTTTTTTTGTGGGTCTGCACATTTATAGCACTCCTAAATTGTTCCCTTTTTTTTTTTTTTTTTTTTTTTAGGGGTAGTTAGTACTACCCTTCACGTAAATTACTAAAATGCCTTTTTAAAGAGTGCATTTTTTACAGCATCTTTTGTTTTGTTTTTTCACATTTATATAGCTTCTCATTTATTTTTTTGGGCTATTCAGATTCTCCTTTTCTTTTTTTTAGGAAAAAAAAGAGTCTTAGATTGGGCCAATAATATAGGAAATGGAGTAATGTTTTTTTTTTCTCTTGGTACTAGTTCCCTGGACCTAACCCTTTTAAGTGACATGTGCCTCCTCCTTCCGTGACACCCCCCCTCACTCTCACCTAGTGGTGGGGTGGGGGGGTATATCAGCTTAGGGGAGGGTCCCAATGAGACCTGATACCTCCCAGCCTTCTAGGAGCTAGATTTTTGGGATGTATTTTTACTCTTACCTCATATGTATCTAGACTATTTTTGTGAGAGTTCTGGTCTAAAATGGCTATCCCCCCCCCCCCTCTAAAGTGGACTCTTAAAGGCCTTTGGTGAGATCAGAATTACTGGGTGCACATTATGCGCTATTTTTTGTAAGTATGACCCGAAGACGCTTTATATTAGGGGAATATGTCTCTACCCCCTCCCTCCATAGTGTTGGACTAGGGGAGAATATAGGGCAGAAAATAGAGCGGTGGTGATAGCTTTTGGTCAGATTCATAAAGACCCGTAGAGAGTGAGAGGTTTGTGGAGGTGGGAACTGGTCATACCTCCCCTTCTTTTCCTTTTTTATTTTCCTCAAGGTATTATTGGTAGGCAATTATCAATGCTTAAATACCATATAATTAATGTATCACATGTAGGACAGTAGGGTATTGTGAAACTGTTCCTTGATTGATATTCTTTTTCTAGAAAAGCGGCTTGGGTGACATTATGGGTATTAAAAAACAGAATTTTGGGACAGATTGAGGTGCCTAGACCTCGATGCCCAGCTACTTCTGTCCACGCCCCTATATAGGTAGACGTTCGGGAATCCGGCTTAACCGGTGAGCTTCCTAGCAATATACATTGCATTACATCGAAACCAATTGATTGACATATGGCGTTTACTCCATCCCACAGAAAGAGATTATACTTTTTACTCCACCCCTCATAAATCTTACTCCCGTATAGATTTTCTTGTCCCACATGCCCAACTTCACTCAGTACGAGCGGCCACCATAGGATCCATCACTTGGTCAGACCATGCACCTATCTTTTTGACATGTTCACTACATGATTTCATGATGTAGGCCTAAGCAGTGGAGATTGAATGAGAGCCTTTTACAGGATAAAGATGTCTTAGAAGGTGTAATCAAAGAGCTGGATTTTTACTTTTAGCACTAACGATACCCAAGACTGTGATCCCGGAACTATCTGGGAATCACATAAGGTGGTTATTCGGGGGGTACTTATCAAGCACAGAGCCAGGATTTAGCTGAACATTTAAAGTTATTACTTGAACTGGCTACCCTGGAGCTCCGACATAAACGGGCCCAGTCTCCCCCCTTAGAAAAAGATCTTGCTAAGCGAACACAAATCTCGGACCTCCTTCAATTCAAAGCTAAGGCGGCCCTGCAGATTTGTTAGAAGTTCTCGTACGAGTCTGGGGACAAATGTGGGAGATCGCTAGCTAGGACCCTACGAGAGCAGAAATTAATGAACTACATCCCACACCTTGTCCCACACAATAGACCTAAGGTCATGAAACCAAATGGTATAGCACGTGAATTTCAAGAATTTTATCAATCTCTCTATAATTTGCAGACTAAGCCCCCCCACCCAAGCCCAGATAGATTCCTACCTGGCAGCGTCATTAATGCCCCGACTCCCAGAAGTAGACAGGAACCTCCTTGAGGATCCCATTATAATGGAAGAACTTCAGGGAGCGGTAGGCCCAACCAAATTGGGTAAAGCACCGGGTCCTGATGGCTTGATGGCCCAATATTATAAGACCTTGCTTCCCTGCTTAGCTCAATATATGCTGAAATTATTCAATGCTTTGGGATCCTCAGCAAAATTAACAAATCACACATTATTAGCATACATTTCGGTAATTCCTAAAGAAGGGAAAGATCCATCTTCCTGTGGAAGCTATCGACCGATCTCCTTGCTCAATTTAGATCTTAAGCTTTTCTCAAAAATTTGGGCTAATAGGATTCAACTGTATATCCCATACCTGATACATCTGGATCAGGTGGGATTTGTTCCTACACGTGAAGCAAGGGATAACACAACGAAGGCCCTGAATTTATTACAGGTAGTGAATAAAACCCACAAGCAGTGTGTATTTTTGAGCACAGACGCGGAGCAGGCCTTTGACAGGGTCAATTGGAGTTTCATGATGGCAGTGCTACGTTATAGTGGCTTTGGCAGTAAAATGCTTCAGTGGATTTCTGCAATATACTCCAGTCCGGCAGCCCGGGTTTGGGCCAACGGAGTGCTTTCTAATACTTTTCAAATTACGAATGCGACACGCCAGGGGTGCCTGCTTTCGCCACTCCTTTTTGCCCTGTCATTGGAACCGTTTCTCTGACAGTAAGGCTAAACCAGAATATCACAGGGGTACAGATCGGAGAGGCTCAGCATAAAATATGGGCTTAGGCAGACGATATGCTGTTCTCCCTTAGGAACCCCTTGATTACGATTCCAAATAGGATGAGGGAGTTTGAGAAGTTTGGTTTGCTTTCTAATCTTCTCATCAACTTTGCTAAGTCGGAAGCAATGGGGGTTAATTTTCCTCAGATCTCAATTGCGCAACTTAAGCAAAATTTTAAGTTTAAATGGACAGACAAGGCGCTAACATATTTGGGTACTCAGCTTCCATCTAAGATAGCTAAGACTTTTGAGTTAATTTTTCCCCGTTGCTCCAAACAGTTAAGATATTATTGGGTAAATGGAAGACTGGCCTCCATAGCTGGCTGGGACGATGTAATATCATCAAGATGAGTATCCTCCCAAAATTTCTTTATTTACTACAGGCACTACCAAACGTATCCCGCCTATCTTTTTTAAACCGAGTCAGAAGTTAATCTTTGACTATATATCAGCGTATAAACACCCTCGGCTACAACGTAATCAATTAATGCTCCCTAGCTTGGCAGTACCGGACCTCCGAAAATATTACCAAGCAATACAACTGACCAGAGTAATTGACTGGAATAGACATCTAGATTGCAAATTATGGGTACAGATTGAATGTGCACAATCGCCTGTGCCTTTGGCTAGTGCCCCCTGGTGCTTTACCTCTCTTCCTAGGGAAATTAAAAATCATCCCTTAATAGGCAACACTGTTAAAGTGTGTTCGACCTTGCTCCCTACTATGGGTATAATACCGGAAACTTCTCCCTTGTATTCGATACTTGGGAATCCCCTCTTTCCACCAGGGCTCGAGGATGATGCTTTTTGGCATCTATCGAATATGGGTTGTACACAAGCCTTTTGCTGTATAAACGCGGGGGCGTGGCCGACAATACCGGAGTTGATTGAAAAGACAGGGATGTTTAAATTTAGATTTTTGGAGCGCCCTTCAGATCACCCACTTTCTTAGTACCCTCCCGGCCCCGCAACGGTTTACCAGGCCCCTTACGAGATTTGAAAAACTTTGCTCAGAGAGGGGAGGACTGTCCCATACTCTATCGATCAATTACGAACTATTAAATATAGGCACGGAAACCCACTCCCTGAACTGTGTTCGGGAATGGGAGCGGGAATTGGGTAAATCCTTCAGCACAATACAGCGACAACATATCCTTCAGATCATCAATCTGTACGAAAACCGAAGAGACCAATTTTAAGATATTCATGCGGTGGTATAGAACGCCAGTGAAACTTAAGAGAATCTTCCCTGACTCTTCAGACTTGTGCTGGAGATGTCAGAAAGATAGAGACACTATGCTACATATTTTTTGGGATTGCCCTAAAATAAAGAACTTCTGGACAGAGGTATTCTTCAAATGTGTACAGACGTTACGATACCGGAGGATCCGGCCTTTTTTCTTCTCCACGCATCCCATATACCAGATAATCTATACAAGGAATCCATTATTTGCCATCTTCTAGATGCCGCAAAGGCATGTATCGCCATGAGATGGAAATCATTGTTGCCACCCAACGATAGGGATGTGGCTACGCAAAGTAAGGGTGATTAGTAAATTTAGAAGATCTGGCTCTTGCAACACGCCAGCAGCAGGAACGCTACACTAAGACCTGGTCATTCTGGAATTCTTTTCTGACATCAGAGGCTGGACAGGGGCAGTGCGTATGATTTCCCACCCCCTGTCTCTGTAAGCCATCATTTTCAGCTAGACAAAGAAAGCAGCATGGCTGACCTTGAAATCATGGATGCTGAACCCCACCATAACAATTCAAAGACTGTCGTTTTTACCATTGGCGTGAATATTTATTCTGCATTGTTCAGAAAACAATGCATACCCGGATTATACTACCATTCCTAAAGATGGGAGATTATCTGCAGGAACACGACATGTTCCGCCTATGTGTTGATCAGACACACAGGGGTGACACGAGCGTACACCCCCCCCCCCCATAACCGATAATGTCTTTGCAGAGTGAACACATCCCCCCTGACTATCATCTGTGCATCGCACAGGGGCCCTTCGCTGGTGGACATATCCCCACTCTGCAAACACTTCTCTGCATCCTCCGGAAGCTTTCCAGTACCAAAACGGGTCTCAACTGGCGTCAGTCTGCCCCAGTCCGCTCTTTAGAGTGGGCTGCAGGAGAACTAACACTGGGGGACACTGTGACAATACATATTAAATACATGTTAATAAAATTTCCACAACACTGTCGAGTGCCCCCACAGCAAACAGCTTGCTATGGGGGCACCCGAGCAAAGCTGCAGCTCCATGTGTCCATTCAGACGTGGAGCTGCGGTTTGATACTGGTGGGAGCCAATGGTGCCACTGCTGTTTCTCAGTCAATCACTAGGGAGAGTCCCAGACGACCGAGGGACTCGTGGACATAGCTAGATAGGGTGAGGAAATGGCACACTTTTTTATACTCACAATACATATGGAACACTATATTAAGGCTTGCTGGCATCCTGTGCCATCTACTGCACTATAATGTGCTCTATTTTAATTTATACCACATTGTTTGCTACCACTATTGCACCTTGTGGAACGGCAGGAGCCGCCACATTGAAGTATCTGCTATGGAGTGTGGATATGAGTAATCCCATGCACTGATCCAGGGAGAAGTGGTGGTTGTTGCCCCTATTGAATAAAAGTGCTTGTAACCTCATGTTTCTGGAGGTCTTTTGCTCTAGTTAGCAGATGATGTACATTTATTGTTGGTGACAATAGTCTGCAGTGGATTCGCACACCTTGTTCTGTCACAGATCACGGGACTGCTTTATGTGGACTTTTTTTTATTTATTACATTTATTTATTTATTTTAATTTTTTTATTTTTTTTTAGGAATTATTTATTATTGCACTTACCTTATATACTCGAGTATAAGCCGACCCAAATATAAGCCGAGGCACCTAATTTTACCACAAAAAACTGGGAAAACTTATTGACTCGAGTATAAGCCTAGAGTGTCCATCTGCATGCCTCACTGTGCCTCACTTTCCCTCACTGTGTCCATGTGCCCATGCCTCACTGTGCCCATGCCTCACTGTGCCCATGACCAGACTGACGTTTAACATGGGAGTCTATGGAAGGGGTGCCCGGCCATGAAAAATCAGTGCTCCCCGGCTGTAGGTCCCCCAGACAACAAACTTTGCACACTTGTAGAGAGAGTGGGGCTACATGTGTGCCAAGTTTCGGGTCCAGGGGACCTAAGACCGGCCGGTACCGGGTCCCCAAAATCACCAGAGAAATGACCGTTTAACATGGGAGTCTATGGAAGGGGTGCCCAGGTTTGAAAAATCGGTGCTCCCTGGCCGTAGGTCCTCCGGACAACAAACTTTGCACACTTGTAGAGAGAGTGGGGGCTACATCTGTGCCAAGTTTTGGGTCCAGGAGACCTACGGCCGGCTGCTACCGGGTCCCCAAAATCCACAAGATCAGGCGCAAAAAGGTGACTCGAGTATAAGCCGAGGGGAGCATTTTCAGCACAAAAAAATGTGCTGAAAATCTCGGCTTATACACGAGTATATACGGTAATTCATTTTGTATGTCATTTAAGGTGATAGTGAACTTAATTCGTTATTTTTTGGGGATTTTTATTTAGGAGGAGTTGTTTTTTAGGAATCATTTACTATATGTATATTGGATGTGTATGTTATTTAAAAGGGTAGCGCACCTAATTTTATCATTTCTGTCTTTAGGCACTTTTTAGTGTGCAGCTTTCCTGATATAGGAGGTTCACTCCATTTATCAAACAAATTGTTTTGTGGCATACACTAAGTGCAGAGGTTTATATAGAGAATATTTTAAAGCAGAGAAAACCTATTTCTTCTGTATTAAGAAGCCTTCCTGCCATGGGCGTCCGCAGGTAGGGACAAGGGGAATCGGCAAGGGTCCGCTGCAGACTCTGCTGGGTGACTACTGCTCTCTGATCGTCTGTCCCTTCCTCACCCTCCGATGCGATTGCTCAGCTCCCGCATCCAGTCCCTGTGCAGACTGTCAGCAGTGGCGTACCTATGGGGGGGCGGTCCGCCCCCGGTGCCACACATTGGGGGGGTGTCAGGCCGGCTATCTGAGCCGGGACAAGGCCGTGGCGGGTGCAGGGGGTGATCTGTGGTGTGCTTGCTCTGTGTATTCATGCGAGTCGGCTTGGCACCTGCTGCTCTGTGTCGTTGAGTTCACATAACGTTTTTTTTTTTTTTTTTTTTTTTTTTTTTTTCCATTTCAATAAATTTTTATTTTTCAATTCAAGACATGTACAGAAAATCTTAAAAAATTGTTGTTTAAACATGACAAAGGGTTATTTCCAATTGTTTATGTCACAATGTTCTCATCAAGAGATTAAAAAAAAATAAAAAATAAAAAAAAATGAAAAATAGGCATTCAGGGAAGTCACACCCCACCTGGACGCCCCTAACGGGATCATCCTGCGCCCAGGTCAGGCCCCCCCCCCCCCCAGCCCGCCATCCTCATATGAAACCAATAAAAAGGAACTCGGAATCTTAATGAAGAACAGTACTACACTCATATACAATAACGCCCATCAAATTTAAGACTTGGAAATACCGCAATAAGAACACAGTAAATAATGATATCAAATCTTTGAATCATGTTTAAGCATCGAAACAAAAATAAAATAAAAATAAATAAAACAAAAGATAAAAGAACCAAGAAAAGATAGAATAGAAGAAGAAAGAAATAAGAAGAAATCACATGCCGAACACGAGGCCCTTTAGGAATAAGAGCGGTCAGGGTCATGCCTGACCTTCAAAGAAACGCCACAGAAAACTGCCCAAGGTTCCCATATTGCCTCAAATTTAGGGATTAAATTAGTTGATATGCTAACCATCTTCTCTTGAGCCATAATCCAAGAGATCTTATTGTGTATAGCCTTAATGGATACCCTGGGCTTCCTCCAAGATCTAGCAATAATAATTTTAGTCCCCAGAAGTATAAAGTGAATCAGTTTTCTAGTTGGTTTAGAAACGTTGGGAATATTGTCATTGAGAAGAGCAACAGAAGCTGACCTAGGTATTGAACACGAAGTGACCTTAAATATGAGATTAAAAATTTTCTTCCAGATCGACCTGATCCTAGGACATTCCCACCAGATATGCACCATCGAGCCCAATAAATGGCAGCCTCTAAAGCAGTTGGGATCCGATTCTGGGTAGATGGATGCAAGCCTGATGGGAGTCATATACCATCTCATGACAACTTTTAAGTTAGCTTCCATGAGGGAGGTGTTCAAAATACTTTGGAATGAGCGAAAGTTGGCCTTTTGCCAGGATCCTAGATCCCAATTTAGCTGGAGGTCATCTTCCCATGCTTTCATGTATGAGGTTTTAGTAGCTGTACAAGTAAGTGAAGAGTAGATGACAGAAATGCCCCCCCTTTGTCCCACGGCCGATCCGCACCAGATCTCATAGTCCGTAAATTTGGGAGGAAGAGGTTTCTCCATCCAAATATCATTCAAGAATTGTGAAATCTGTTCAAATCTAAATTTTTCAGAGTCAGGGAGGTCAAATTTATTTAGGCAATGGGGCATGGTAATAGGACCCCGATTTGTAAAGTATTGTCCTATCCTATATAGACCTTTGTTTGTCCACCAACTGAAGGCCTCTGTATCCATACCAGGAAAGAATTTTGGATTATTAAAAATGTGTGCTAGTGGTTGTGTTACAGACACTAGAGTGGGAAGAGGACGGAGTCTGTCCCAAAGGGAAAATGATTGAGATAAGGAAGGGGATAAAATAGGTGGTCTCTGTCTTTGTGGGCACCAAAGCAGGTACTCTAAGGATAATTGTGGTACCGCTTGTTCTTCTATCAGCACCCAGTCCGGTTTTTCATTCTTGGAATAAAATATAGATAATTGTGCTAGTCTGGCAGCTAAAAAATAATTATATAAGTTAGGCAAACCCACCCCTCCCTTCTTCCTATTTAAATATAGGGTGTTTTGGGGAACTCTGTAACTAGATTTGCCCCATACGAATGTGAGAATTTTACTTTGTAAGGAATTTATCTGATCTTTCCTGATGGGAATGGGGAGGGAACGAAATAGATATAAAATTCTAGGAAGTAATGTCATTTTCACTGAATTAATCCTGCCCAACCAAGATAGTTCGAATTTGTCCCAATTTTTAAGATCTGTAATAATTTTATGGAATAGGGGAGGATAGTTACTTGTGTAAAGAGATTCTGTTCGAGCAGTCAGAAAGATTCCCAGATATTTAATATGAGAAGAATTCCATTCAAATTTGAAAGACTGTTTGATGAGGGAAACTATGGGTAACGGGAGGGAAATATTTAGTGCCTGTGACTTGGCAAAATTGACCCTGAGTCCTGAAATATTAGAAAAATCAGAAATTACTTTATAAAGATTCGGGAGGGAGGTAATGGGAGAGGTAAGAAAGAGAAGCAAATCATCTGCGAAAAGTCCGCATTTATGCATCTGATTCCCACAGGTTACGCCTTTAATGTCAGAATTTTGTCTAATGGCTATGGCCAAGCTTTCAATGGCCATAGCAAAGACAATAGGGGATAGTGGACAACCTTGTCTTGTACCCCTGGCTATATTTATCGGAGAGGAATAATATCCCTGTATACGAATTTGAGCTTTAGGTTGAGAATACAGAGCTCTAATAACTCCCATAAAACGTGGGCCAAAACCCCATCGTTCTAATAGGGGAAAAAAGTATTGCCAGGATACAGAGTCAAAGGCCTTCTCCAGATCAAGTGCTAACAGGAAACCCTGTTGTTTTTGACCTCCGTCCCAGTTGGACTGCAAAAGGGAGATAATATCAATCGCTCTTCTCACTTGATCTGGGCCTTGTCTTCCTGGCATAAATCCTACCTGATCCTTGTGAATATATTTAGTAATAAAAGAGGAGAGGCGATTCGCTAAAATTTTAGTGAGAATTTTCAAATCATTATTTATCAAAGAAATAGGGCGATAATTGGAAACTTCTTCTGGGTTTTTATCTGGTTTGGGTATAACAGTAATGTAGGCTGTATTAAGTTGTGTACCTAATTGGGAACCCCTTGTAGTAAAATTAAAAAATTTTGTTAAATATGGGGTAAGGGTGTCCTTGAAGGCTTTGTAGTAGGGAGCTGATAATCCATCAGGTCCCGGGGCTGAACCCGCCCTGAGATCTTGAATTACTGCTGTAACCTCTTCAACAGAGAAGGGAGCTTCTAGGATATCTCTATGTTCCATATTCAAGGATGGAATAGGGAGGCCATCTAGGTATGAGGATACCGAGTTCATGGGTATATTTGAAGGGTCACTATAGAGTTCGGAATAAAATGTCTGAAAAGCCTTTAGTATCTTTTCAGGGTTAGCCGTGGGGTCCTGTCCAGCAATGCGGATCTTAGGTATGGAATAAACTCTCGTTTTAGGAGACAATTTGGATGCCAACATTCTACCTATTTTACCTGTTTGAGTATAAAATGTATTACTTGTCCAACGGAGAGATTTCTCCGCTTTTGTAGTGAGTGCTAAATTGAGTTCTAGTCTACTCCTTTCAATCTTAGACAATAAGGATGGAGAAGGTTTCCTTTTATGCTGTGTTCTCAGGGTCCTGTATGATCTCTCCAATCTATCAATGCCCGCTTCCCTTTCCTTTTTAATTCTTGTCGAAATTTGGATAAGCTTGCCCCTAATAAAGGCCTTATGAGCAGCCCAAAGGACTTCAGCGGAAACATTTTCTATATCATTAAAGCTGAAGTATTCTTGAAGAGCTTTATCTATTTCCATTTGTATGGCTGGATCGGAAAGTAAAGACTCATTTAGTCTCCAATTACCCCCCTTTGATCTACCAGTTTTAATGCGTAGGAACATGACAACCATGGAGTGATCAGAAAGGACCGTGTCTTTGATAATTGACTTAATAACATCCGGGAGAATATAGGAAGGAACCAGGATATGGTCAATCCTAGAGTAGGTGTTGTGTGGGTGAGAGTAATGAGTATAATCTCTTATAGAAGGATTAGATTCTCGCCATACATCAGCTAGGCCTTTATCATGCAAAAGTCTAGCTATTTTCAGGCTTATCTTAGTGGGTCTGGTTAATTGGGTCGAGGGGGGTTTGGATTTGTCCAACCCCTGATCAAATGCTGCATTGGAATCTCCCCCCCAAATGATTGTGCCCTCTAATTGAGGAGATAGGGTGTCCAGGATGAATCGAAAAAATGTATCTTGCCCTGAATTGGGGGAATAATATGAAATCAGAGAATATATTCGTCCCTCTATTGTGCCCTTAACCAGTATAAACCTGCCCTCAGGATCTTTGAAATCAGATATGAAACTAAACTGGCATGATTTTGAAATACAAATAGCCACACCCTTGGTTTTCTTTTCGGCATTAGCTAAAAAAAATTGTGGGAATCGGGAGTGTATAAAGCTGGGATTGAATTGCCTAGGGAAATGGGTTTCCTGAATCATGAGTATGTCAATACCCAGGGATTTATAAGAGTCAAAGAGTTTGCGTCTCTTAACAGGGGAATTCATGCCTTGAACATTATGTGTAGCTATTTTGAGTGAACCTAGTACGGAATCAGCCATGGGACTCAGGGAGGGAGCTGCCATCGTCATCCACTATATCTACTTTACCGCAATACACCATCCTCAGGATCTGTAAGTGTTCTAGACGGGTAATCAAAAGCCAAAGGATCATGTTGCGGGTACCTTCAATTGAATCTGCAAAAACCAGAACTGCCAGGCATGTGATAATAGGATTAGAGATAGGAAAGGAGAAAAAAGGAATGAAAAAGTGGAAAAAATAAGAAGAGTAAAAAATTGTCATAGAAAAACAGTAATAAAAAAATTTAATTAAAATTTTAAAAAACCGAAAAAAGGATGAAAACGATCTCGAGGAGGATAAAGTCCTCCCCAAAACTTCTACCAAGGTAGAAAATGAAAAGCCCGTTCCCTAAGGAAAAGGCTATTCCTTCCACAAAGTCTCTAGGAGACTCAGGGGAAAGGTGGAAGCACATGGGACCCACCCCAGCCAGGGCGCCCCTTAAAAAAAAATTAAAGACTTACTAGATCTACCATATTCAGGTCTGTCCGGAGGGACCCCCACCTCTCCCCCCTGAAGTGGATAGAGGAGCGAGAGTCTCACCCCCCCAAATTGGACAAAGAACTCTACAAGTAGTAGATCGAACTCAGAAAAATTGAGACGGGGATAAAAACCCCTTGCAATACATTTTGGAAAAATTTAAACAATCAGAACAAAAAAAAAAAACATTCGTTCCAGACTCTTAGAATAAATCTTTCCTGGAACTCATGGGAATCGAGGAGTACAAAGTATAAATTGTGAGCTTGGGTCTCTTCAAGCGGGACCATTGTCTTTGGCTTTCTTGGTTCTTGCCCTGGTCCACAAGGGAGATTGAGGGCTGGTAGGGTTCGGTCTCTTTGAAGATTGTGGGCCACTTCGAGAAGTGTCCATGTCATTTTCTTGAGTGATGATCTTGAGATTCAATAACAGTTTTTCGCCGTCAGGAAAAGTAGAAAAGGAATGATTCTTCCCTTTGTAAGAGAATTTTACTGCAAATGGGAATGCCCACTTGTATTTAATGTCTTTTTGTATGAGGGCTAGAAGTAGAGGCTTCATTGCACGTCTGCGTTGCATTGTAGAGGGAGAGAGGTCTGCATATAATTGGATTTTATGACCCAGGCATAGAATCGTAGACATATTTCGCGCCTTGCTCATAATTTCCTCCTTTATCGCATAGAAATGGGGTTTAATTATTATGTCTCTCGGTAGACCATCTTTCCTTAGAGGACCTAAGGCCCTATGTGCTCTATCTAGCTCCAGGCGGTCTTGTGGAATTTCTGGGATTAGGGATTGAATCATATTTTGAATCGCTGCCGGGATGTCAGTTATGGTTTCTGGAAGTCCTCTAATACGGATATTATATCTCCTGGACCTATTTTCCAAATCGTCGATCCTAGACAAAGCTGTATCTAATTGTTCTTGAATAAAATGGACTTGTTCTGCATTTTGATTTGTGGCGGACACTGTTTGATCCAACTTACACTCTATGTTCTCAATTCTGGCTCCTAAATTCTGAAAATCAGCCTTTAATTCTCCCGTGATTTTAGCCGCAGTTTGAGAGAGGCCCCTATCAAGTAATTCAGCCAGGGTCTGGTACAAGTTGGCCATAGAAAATGTAGATGTATTGGTCAGAGAGCTGACAGGACAAGAGCTGTCCTGATCCATAATAGGATTAGCCAAAGGGGTTAATGCTGAGTTCTCCTGAAAATGTTCCCTCAGGGGTTCATGAGGGGGATGAGATGGAGAGATAGTCTGTATAATAAAGCCAGATGCATGTGAGGAACATTGTTGGGCTATCAGATCTGCCATATTAATTCCCTTTGAATTTACCTCAGCACTGACACAAACAATCTGTGACTCGGCGGCCATCTTGGATTTTCGGGCGGAATTTCGATCGGCCGTTGCGGCTTCAATTGAGCCGTAAAAATTATTATTTATAGATGGGGGGGGGTGCCCGGGAGTCTGGGGGTTCTGTGGATACCAGTGGTTCCAAATTTCGTTCAGTAGAACCGGAGTTATGGGCGCCGATGTGCTGGGGTGGTGAGGAGCTACTGGCTCAAGCAGCCATCTTCAGAGCTCCGCCCACAATGCACATAACGTTTTTTTTACTGCCACCTCTGGCTATTGCTGGAAAGATCATATGTGTCATGTCCTGTATACGGCTATATACACCCATCTTCCTTCTTGTATTCCTCCATCTTTACTAACTGAAAATATACATCATCTGTCCTGTATATAGAGCTGTGTATAGGACAGATGATGTATATTTGCAGTCAGTGATGATGGAGGAAGGTATCTATATACAGGAAGGAAGGTGGGTGTATATATAGCTGTATATACCCACCTTCCTCCATCATCACTGACTGCAGATATACCTCATATGTCCTGTATACAGTTATATACACCCACCTTCCTTCTTGTATATACTAATACCATCCACCCCCTCTATATGCACATACTGTACACCCTCCGTACTGTACAGGCCGCATTTGATGGGCACATGCCTGCGCTTTATGTAATGACTAAGCCCCTCCCCTTCATGACATTGTTGAAAAGGGGCGGAGCATGGGTGACCTTAAAATGATGCCCCCCCAAAAAAAAAAATCTGCGGACGCCCATGTTTCCTGCTTGCAAAATTTTGAATCCAGGGCAAAGTTCCACTTTAAGGGCTTATTCACATCAGTTGTGGGGCAGGAATGTGCGCAAGATTGCATGTTTCATGTTCATGGCTGCCAAAATACATGGTACTGTAGTAATATACAATAATACAATTTTACTAATCACTCCTGCACTACTTTTTGCATATTCCCACATGTTTGGCAGCCCGTTAATATTGAAAGTTAAACTGTGGTCTCTTTGCAGAGATGTGTCACCCTTTGAATTAGAGCTAGGGCTGTCCAGTCAGTAGGGAGTATGAGCGTTGCTGATTTCAGTACTATAGGTCTGATTCAGCAGAGGTCACAACAAACCTCTACAGAAGGAGCTTTACTTCCACACGAGAGAAAAGTTCCCTCTCTGCAGCATGCTAGCAAGGGATATATTTTTATTTTTAGTATGTGGCTGCTTTTGAAAGAAAACAAACAGACCTTTCGCAAACCTTTCTTTTTGATGCACTTGGAATGGATTTAACGGATTTAAACTTAAAGTGCCATTGGGCTTTAAACTTCTCTAATATGGTCCAGTTTTGATTGAACCATATCTCTGGTTAAAGGATAGGTTCACCTTTTGCACCCATTTAGGGTGTAACCTGTTCCAGCACAGCATACCCACCACACTTTTATAGCTTTGAAATTGACAGCCCATGCAGAGGTATGGGCACAGAGTTGTAGGCAGTGTCTGCAGGATCCTGACATTGTACCTGTGATCCACTGATCGTAGGTGCAATGCGCGCTGTAGGCTTCTGTGAAAAAAATTATAAAAACAATTTTTTTCCTGCAAAAACTTGCATTTATTTATTATTTTTTACAAAGGTGAACTTAGCCTTTAACCACTTGACCACTGGGCACTTAAACCCCCTTAATAACCAGACCAATTTTCAGCTTTCGGTGCTCTCACATTTTGAATGACAATTACTCAGTCATACAACACTGTACCCATATGAATTTTTTGTCCTTTTTTTCACACAAATAGAGCTTTCTTTTGGTGGTATTTAATCACCATTGGGGTTTTTATTTTTTGCGCTATAAGAGAAAAAATACTGAAAATTTTGTAAAAAAATGATTTTTTTTTTGTTTCTGTTATAAAATTTTGCAAATTACTATTTTTTCTTCATAAATTTTGGCCAAAATTTATACTGCTACATATCTTTGGTAAAAATAAGTACAAATTGGTGGATATTATTTGGTCTTTGTGAAAGTTATAGAGTCCACAAGCTATGGTGCCAATATCTGAAAATTAATCACACCTGAAGTACTGACGGCCTATCTTATTTCTTGAGACACTAACATGCCAGAAAAGTACAAATGACCCCTTTTTGGAAAGAAGACATTCCAAGGAATTTAGAAAGAGGCATTGTGAGTTTTTTGAAGTTGTCATTTTTTCCCACAATTCTTTGCAAAATCAAGATTTTTTTTTCTCTTTTTTTTTTTTTCACAAAATTGTCATATTAGCAGGTTATTTCTCACACACAGCATATGCATTCCACAAATTACACCCCAAAACACATTCTGCTATTACTCCCGAGTATGGCGATACCACATGTGTGAGACTTTTACACAGCGTGGCCACATAGAGAGCCCCAACATGCAGGGAGCACCTTCAGGCGTTCTGGAGCACCCAGGCCAATTCTGACATTTCTCTCCTACATGTAAAAATCATCATTTATTTGCTAGAAAATTACATAGAACCCCAAAACATTATATATGTTTTTTTAGCAAAGACCTTAGAATATAATGGTGGTTGTTGCAACTTTTTATCTCGCATGATATTTGCGCAGCAATTTTTTTAACGCGTTTTTTTACGGAAAAAACATGTTTTGTGCTTAAAAAAAAAACAGTAAAGTTAGCCCAATGTTTTTGCATAATGTGAAAGATGAAGTTACGCCGAGTAAATAGATACCTAACATGTCACCCTTAAAAATTGCACACACTCGTGGAATGGCGCCGAACTTCGCTACTTAAAAAAATCCCCATAGGCGACGCTTTAAATATTTTTACTGGTTACATGATTTTAGTTACAGAGGAGGTCTAGGGCCAAAATTATTGCTCTCGCTCTAACGTTCGCAGAGATACCTCACATGTGTGGTTTGAAAACCGTTTTCATATGTGGGCGGGACTTACGTATGCGTTCGCTTCTGTATGCGAGCACACGGGGACAGGGGCGCTTTAAAAAAAATATATATTTTTTTATTGTTCATTTTACTTTATTTATTTTAGTTTGACATGTTTTTCCGCCCCAAAATTTTTTTTGATCACTTTTATACCTATTACAAGGAACGTAAACATCCCTTGTAATAGGAATATGGCATGACAGGTCCTCTTTACAGTGAGATATGAGGTCAATAAGACCCCACATCTCACCACTAGGCTGGGAAGCCTGAAAAAAAAACAACAATCCTGGCTTTGATCGTAGCGGTGAGTCGGTAGAAGCACCGGAGGGCAGCGGGAGGGGGGGACATCCCCTCTCGCCTCCCGTAAGAATGATCAAGCAGCGGAACAGCCGCTATGATTGTTCTTATGGTGTAGGGAATCGCCGGCTGAAAAAGCTAATATCTGAATGATGCCTGTAGCTGCACCCATCATTCAGATATCCCCGCACAAAGTCAAGGACGTCATATGACGGCCGGCGGGCGGGAAGTGGTTATTGCAGAGTATTGCCGGGCATTGCGGAGTATTGCGGACTATGGCAGGGTATTGCGGAGTATGGCAGGGTATTGCACGGGGTATTGCACGGGGTATTGCACAGGGTAGTGCAGGGTATTGCAGAGTATTGTGCAGGGTATTGCAGAGTATTGTGCAGGGTATTGCAGAGTATTGTGCAGGGTATTGCAGAGTATTGTGCAGGGTATTGCAGAGTATTGCGCAGAGTATTGCGCAGAGTATTGCGCAGAGTATTGCGCAGAGTATTGCGCAGAGTATTGCGCAGAGTATTGCGCAGAGTATTGCGCAGAGTATTGCGCAGAGTATTGCGCAGAGTATTTTGCAGAGTATTGCGCAGAGTATTTTGCAGAGTATTTTGCAGAGTATTTTGCAGAGTATTTTGCAGAGTATTTTGCAGAGTATTTTGCAGGGTATTTTGCAGGGTATTTTGCAGGGTATTTTGCAGGGTATTGCGCAGGGTATTGCGCAGGGTATTGCGCAGGGTATTGCGCAGGGTATTGCGCAGGGTATTGCGCAGAGTATTGCGCAGGGTATTGCAGAGTATTGCGCAGGGTATTGCAGAGTATTGCGCAGGGTATTGCAGAGTATTGCGCAGGGTATTGCAGAGTATTGCAGAGTATTGCGCAGGGTATTGCAGAGTATTGCGCAGGGTATTGCAGAGTATTGCAGAGTATTGCGCAGGGTATTGCGCAGGGTATTGCGCAGGGTATTGCGCAGGGTATTGCAGAGTATTGCACCAGGGTATTGCAGAGTATTGCACCAGGGTATTGCAGAGTATTGCACCAGGGTATTGCAGAGTATTGCACCAGGGTATTGCAGAGTATTGCACCAGGGTATTGCAGAGTATTTTGCAGATTATTGCGCAGGGTATATTGCAGAGTATTGGCAGGGTATTGCACCAGGGATGGCTGAGCAGGGATGGATGGATGGCTGGCTGGATCTGTGACTGCAATTGTCACAGATCCAGCCCACAGAGCTGCTGCTGCCATCCGCTCCCTCCCCTCTCCTCTCACACTGTACCGATCGGTACAGAGAGGGGAGGGAGGAACCGGCGTCATCAAATGACGCCGGTCTGTTTACAAGTGATTGCTCCGTCATTTGACGGAGCGATCACGTGGTAAACGGCCGCTCTGGACCCGGCGGTCACGGAGTTTCCCGTGTGCGCGCCCCAGGGGGCGCGCGGGAGCGCGATTCTGGGAGGACGTTATATAACGTCCTCCCAGAGTTAAGCAACCACCTTGTCGACGTTATTTGTCGGCAGGTGGTTGTTAAGTGGTTAAACTGTTATTTTCATCCCTATAAAGCAGGGATATGCAATTAGCTGACCTCCAGTTGTTTCAAAACTACAAGTCCCATCATACCTCTGCCACTGGGTGTAATGCTTGTGGCTGTCAGTCTTGCTATGCCTCATGGGACTTGTAGTTCTGCAACAGCTGGAGGTCCGCTAATTGCATATCCCTGCTATAAAGGATAGTCATTTACATAAAGGACCTAAATGCTTAACAACTTCTTACCTGTCCTGCCTGTATAACACTCAAATGGCCTCTGCCGCATGTTCTGACCTCTTGAAAATCTGTGGTACGTATTGTTTCCTGCTGTATTAAATGCACATCTAGTAGTGCAATAGATATATTTTACTTCTCTTCTGTGGCTGTGAATTTAAACCCGTTGATCTCTTTACATAAGGGCTAAATGTACATTCCTTATGCCCACACAAACATTCATTTGAAACACTGCAAGTTAAAAGTATTTTTTTTTTTCTGTATTCTTTATTAACAACCTGTAATTTTAAATTTACCAAATGCATCCATTTAACCACTTCCTTACCGGGCCTATTCTGGCACTCCTCTCCTACATGCAAAAATCATAATTTTTTTTGCTAGAAAGTTACTCATAACTCCCCAAACACTATATATATGTTTTTTTAGCAGACACCCTAGGGAATAAAATGGCGGTCATTGCAACTTTTTATCTTGCGCGGTATTTGCGCAGTCATTTTTCAAACGCCTTTTTTGGGGAAAAAAAACGGTTTCATGAATTAAAAAATAACGAACCAGTAAAGTTAGCCCAATTGTTTTGTATAATGTGAAAGATTGTTACGCCAAATAAATAGATACCTAACACGTCACGCTTTAAAATTGCGCACACTCACGGAATGGTGTCAAACTTCAGTACTTAAAAATCTCCATAGGCGACGCTTAAATTTTTTTTACAGGCTACCAGTTTAAAGTTACAGAGGAGGTCTAGTGCTAGAATTGTTGCTGACATCTCTAACGCACGTGGCGATACCTCACATGTGTGGTTTGAACGATGTTTACATATGTGGGCGGGACTTGCGTGTGTGTTCACTTCTGAGCGCGAGCTACCGGGGACAGGGGCGTTTTTAAAAAAAAAAATGTTTTATTTTTATTTTACTTAATTATTTTTTTTTCCTTGTAATAGGAATATATTGTGACAGGTCCTCTTTATGGAGAGATGCGGGGTCAATAAGACCCCACATCTCTCCTCCAGGCTGAAAAGCATGAGATAGTGAAAAAAAAATCACAGATTTCATGCCGACAGCCGCGATTGCGGCTTTGTTTACTTCCGGGTACCTCATAACGTCGCGCCCGGGCCTCCGACGGCCATAGAGATAACTGGTGACCATCTGGTCACCAGAAATCTCTATGCTTCTCATCCGGCGCCGGCCGATCGTTTCTCCGGGTCCCCGATGGCATGGGAGAGCCCGGAGAAGCACCGGCGGGAGGGGGGGGACGTCCCCTCCCGTCACCTATAAGAACGATCAAACGGCAGAACTGCCGCTATGATCAATCTTATGGTGCACAGAATCGCCGGCTGTAAATAGTGATATCTATGCCTGCACAGGCCCATTTTAGGTATCTTCAGGTCGCACATGCCTACAGGTGCCAGTTCTTAGGCCAACCAGTGGAATTGGCATACTCAAAAATAGTGATATCTGAATGATGCCTGTAGCTGCAGGCATCATTCAGATATCACCACTGATAGTCAAGGACGTCCATGGACGTCCGTCTGGCGTGAAGTGGTTAAAATCCACACATATACAGTATGTAATATTTTTATATTGTGTTTGTAATAAAGCATTGGACATGTTTTTTCTCTTCTTCTTTATTTTTTTTTACATACACTTGATTTTTTTCCTGCCATGCCATATAAAGTGCCTTGAAAAAGTATTCATACCCCTTGAAATTTTCCACATTTTGTCATGTTATAACCAAAAACATGAATGTAGTTTATTGAAATTTTATGTGATAGACCAATACAAAGTGGCACATATTTGTGAAGTGGAAGGAAAATGCTAAATAGTTTTTAAAATGTTTTACAAATATGTGAAAAGTGTGGCGTGCATTTGTTTTCAGCCCCCTTTACTCTGATACCCCTAACTAAAATATAGTGAAACCAATTGCCTTCAAAAGTCACCTAATTAGTAAATAGAGTCCACCTATGTAATTTAATCTCAGTGTAAATACAGCTGTCCTGTGGAACCCTTTAGAGGTTTGTTAGAGAACCTTGGTGAACAAACAGCAAAATTGTGAATTGAAAGGAAAATAATAAATGGTTTTCAACATATTTTACAAATAAATTTGTGAAAAGTGTGGCATGCATTTGTATGCAGCCCCCGAATCAATACTTTGTAGAACCACCTTTCGCTGCAATTATAGCTGCAAGTCTTTTTGCGGATGTTTCTACCAGCTTTGCACATCTAGAGTGAAATTTTTACCCATTCTTCTTTTCAAAATAGCTCAAGCTCTGACAGATTGGATGGACAGTGTCTGTAAACAGCTATTTTCAAGTCTTGTCTCAGATTCTCAATTGGATTTAGGTCTGGACTTTGGGCAATTCTAAAACATGAATATGCTTTGATCTAAACCACTGCATTGTAGCTTTGGCTGTATGTTTAGGGTCGTTGTCCTGCTGGAAGGTGAACCTCTGCCCCAGTCCTAAGTCTTTTGCAGACTCTAACATGTTTTCTTCTAAAATTGCCCTGTATTTGGCTCCATCCATCTTCCCATCAACTCTGACCAGCTTCCCTGTCTTTGCTGAAGAAAAGCATCCCCACAACATGATGCTGTCACAATCATGTTTCACGGTGGGGATGGAGTGTTCAGGGTAATGTGCAGTGTTAATTTTCTGTCACACATAGCGTTTTGCATTTAGGCCAAAAAGTTACATTTTGGTCTCATCTGACCAGAGCACCTTCTTCCCCAGGTTTGCTTTGTTCCCCCATTTGGCTTCTCGCAAGCTGCAAATGGGACTTCTTATGGCTTTCTTTCAACAATGGCTTTATTCTTGCCACTCTTCCATAAAGGCCAGATTTGTAGAGTGCACGACTAATAGTTGTCCTGTGGACAGATTCTCCCACCTGAGCTGTGGATCTCTGCAGCTCCTCCAGAGTTATCATGGGCCGCTTGGCTACTTCTCTTGATTAATGCTCTCCTTGCCCAGGCTGTCAATTTAGGTGGACGGCCATGTCTTGGTAGGTTTGCAGTTGTGCCATACTATTTCCATTTTCGGAAAGTGCTCTGTGAGATGTTCAAAGCTTGGGATTTTTTTCATAACCTAACCCTGCTTTAAACTTTTCCAAAACTTTATCCCTGACCTGTCTGGTGTGTTCCTTGGCCTTCATGATGTTGTTTGTTCACTTGGGTTCTCTAACAAACCTCTGAGGGCTTCACAGAACAGTTGTATTTATACTAAGATTAAGTTACACACAGGTGGACTCTATTTACTAATTAGGTGACTTCTGAAGGCAATTGGTTACACTAGATTTGAGTTGGGGGTATCAGCGTATAGGGGGCTGAATACAAATGCACGCCACACTTTTCACATATTTATTTGTAAAAAAAATTGAAAACCATTTACCATTTTTCTTCCACTTCACAATTATGTGCCACTTTGTGTTTTTTCAAAAGCAGGTTCAGGCCAGCAGCGGCGTATTTGGGGATCAGTTACATTGGTGCATCTTGGTTACTTACCATTTAATAATAAGATACCGAAGTGGCTTTCAGTTATCCAGTTGGTGCATCATACACACCTGGACCATATACAAGAAACTCGTTTAGTATTTTATTACCGCTCATTTTTTCCAGTCCAGAAGTTTATATTATCATGGTTTTTACAATACCCCTAAGCGTCAATGATGTATCCAAGTTTATTGTACCACATCCAGTCTAGGGTCAATTGACCCCCTATCCTCTGTCAATACGATTCAAAATTATCCTGTGCATCCCCATACCTTTCCACATTGTTCACGTGGCCCTGCTGCGTGTGCCTGAGGGTCTGGGGTGCCCAGTCCCATTATCCATCTTGGGCCACCATCCTTTTATGTGCCGCGGAGCCAGGGTGGGCTAACTAACTACTTTCTTAACTTGCACCACTTCAGTGAAGCTCCTGAGGAAGCAATGATATTGATATCGCGAAACATGTAGAGCTCAGTTTTTTTATCTCACCAGCATCTCTCCAATCCAAGGGGCTATCTCTATTCAGCGTGGTACTTGTCTAGTCAACAACACTGCAGGATGTTTCTATATTGAGATATTCTCCTTGGAATTCTCCACATGATCTGTTATTTTATATGTATTTGTGCTCTACTCTTAGATACAATTTCTGATCAAATGTATTCAGGTGAAATATTAAAATTTGTTATTTTTATAATTGCATGCCTATAAAGTAAAAATTTTTCCACATATTTCCTACTCACCTACTATTAGGACATGGCACATCTTCTACTAGAGGTGTTGATTACAGCCTAAGAGCATTTGTAATCAATTCATTCCACTTTGTGTTAGTCTATCACATAAAATCACAATAAAATACATTCACGTTTTTGGTTGTAACATGACAAAATGTGGACTTTTTCAAGGCTGTGAGTTGTGCACCTCAACCTGTTTACATAATATAGATATTTGTTTCTTGAACTAAAAATCTGCGCCTAGCTGTTTAGGACATTACCAGAGTATTCTGCATACTTTTCTTAATTGAGTGTTTGTTGATTTTTGTTCTGCAGGTTCAGAAAGCATGGGATCTTCTCCAGCAAAGGATCCACTATAATGCTTCCAATGCAAGCCCTGTTTTAAGTTAAGAGGAAAATAGAAGACTTGTTTTAGAATATTGACATTTTAAACTCCTCACCTTTCACTGTCTGTGGTTTTATTTTTGTTTTTATGGATCTCAAAATGTTTTACGGTCTGAGCACATTTTACACATTGACGTGACAAACGTACTGTGAAGCACTAAGTTTCTTACCTTTTCATATCTTTGATCAGTAAAATTAGATTACTGAATGTATGAATGTTTTTTTTGATGCCTTCAGCAGTACATGGGGTAAAAAACAAAACAAAAAAACAAACAATGGAACCTTTGAGTATGGAAAGGCATGGCTATTGCCAGCTGGCTGCTCATATAATTTTTTGTAAAATTAAGTAGAAATTGGCACCTGCTTGGTCCTTGTCGGCAGCCACCCTTTTTTTTATTTTGCTGTTTATTTTGTTCCTAAAAGGATTTAACAGTTGTGTTTTAATAAATGGGAGAACTTAATTGAATTGCTAATTGTGGAAATATAACTGGTTTAAGTGTTGGTTAATGGAAAATAAATGTAGATATTAACAAAAGTTGTACATCTTATACATCTGCCTGCTGAATAAAATCTTTGCTAAATCTGAATTTAAATCTGCATATGTTTTTTACAAGGGGTATGAAGATGAGCTTCCCTTAATCACTGGACTTGAAACTATCTACCTGAAACCATACCTATACAGACCAATATATTTTCCTTCTCCATGAATCAGCCCTTGGCTTCAGCCATGCCTCTTATGCTACGTAGCTGCTTCACAATTTGTTACCAGTGCGCTGAATCTTGGCAAATAACTGCAATTTGTGTGCAGGCCTTAAATCATCACTAGTGGCTGAACATGAATCGTACTGCTATTTGAAACTTCAAGGAAAGCTTGTGTTGAGAGAAATATGTTGCTATCACCATGCGAAAATGCTTGCTACCTGACTGTCATGCTAATGCAGAGGTCTCAACACTTGGGATATCTGACACAAATGATTAAAATCAGGGATAGCATTCTCAGCAGAAGGTCCGCATTGGCACCCCACATAATTCGTTCAGTACATGTTTCCTTTAACTTTTTTTCTGGTTTTGGATAGTGTAAAGAAGGGTTTGAACCTATGTTTCCACTGAGAAGAAGGATGAATCCTCTGTCCTTTCCTGCCCCACACTGATGAAGTCATGCCCATTGACGTAACGCGTACGGGGGAGGAGCCACGTCAGACGTCACCCGCGATCACCGCTGTTTATATCCTTACATGCTGTATCTGTCGGCACTCGCAATTGAGTGCTATTACATGTGAGTAGCCATCTATATTTTATTTTATCAATAAACTATTGGATTCAGAGAGCACTAGATTGTTTCTGTTTTTATCCATATATGTAAGGTGGAGTACGGTGGAGTAAGCTCAGGATCCTGCTTCATGATCTTAATGCCGAATGCTGTGTGATGGAGTTTATAAAATGATTATTTTATATGTATGATCTTTCTCTCTATCTATACAAATATGGGCATAGGAGTTTAGTTTGGGTTAAATGACTTTTGTGTTTGCTGTTCACATGTTTCTCTGCCCACCTTCAGGAATTTAAGAGTAATTAGCCACACTACTGAGATTAGCTGTGTTTGTAAAGGACACACACACACACCAAGATATAGTTATACAATAAGAAGCTTATTGATGTTCATATTGGGAACTAGAAAGTTAATGTTTGCTAGCTAAGAGTATTATCAAGAGTATTTTGTGTGTTTTGGTAAATCTTATTACAACAGTAGTATTTCTCCTTACATAAAATGACAAAATAGATAAATGAGGAACATATGTTCTGTGTAGTCCTTCAACCTACTCCTTCAGCTCCCTCCTCCCACCGACTAAACTAAAATGGCGCTGAGATGAAGCATGTCCTGGAATGTAGACACGTGGAAGAAGCAGGCGTCACAAAAGAAGCACCATATAAGGAAGCAGCCAATCATATGTACATGTTTGTGATGACGATTGCTTATGTCACTTTGTCTTTTAAAGGAGGAGAGACCCAGAATAAACATTCTGTTGTGGTGAAGAGGCCACGCTGATCACTGTATTCCAGCGTGATTTCTTCTAGCTAGCTTGCAAGCAAATTCACACCAGCACAGATTTGAATCGGCGGCAGAATAGCGAATAGTTTCTGGTGTTGGGCCAGAAGCGATCCATTATAACTGGCGCCCAATGTGAGCTTTTCGGACTGTGAGCTGTCGTAGCCGATCTAGATGCGACTGCTAGCGAATTGAGACGTGCTTGGCGGATCGGAGCCTGCGCAACTTCGTAATACACAGTAAGAGGAGACTGGTTTTTTCCTTACCTGTGTTTTTCCACCTCATCACCCTCGATTTCGCTTAAGGTCTGTCGGCTGCTCCATGCCATGATACGACGGGTAATTTCTTGTCCAAAAGTAGTTTTTATAAGAACCCGTAGACCTATTCTGCCGGCTGTTATTTATGTTGTGTTTTGTTCTATGTTGACTTGCATGTGCCTATTTCCCCATCTGTCTGTATGTGAGGGGGTGACGCGGTTTCCTTGTCAGCATGTTTTTTGCGGGCCTGGCTCCGAGAGGGTGTTTGAAGACACAGATTCCTGGCCAGACCTTGTACAAAACATGTTGGTTTAAGAGGGTGTGCGGAACTTTTTAAAGACACAGATCCCTGCCCGTTTTTTTCTTTGTACAATAGCCGATTCCGAGAGGTGTAATACTTACACAGATGCCTGGTCGGCCCTGTTGTACAAAATGTACGGGTCAGAGAGGGTGTCATAGTATATAATACGAACCAGGTAGGTTTGGGGTAGATTTTATATTGTGAGGGGGTTAGCTCGGCAGCGGGTGTGTGTGACCCCCGGGATGGGCTCCCCACCCAAAAACAGGCCCAGCAGACGGAGGTTGTGGTTTTCAAAATCAAAAAGGTGCGGTTTATTTTCTATTTACAGTGACAAAAACACAGCAAGGCAAAAAAAAACATAAACAAAATAAATCCTGGTCAACTTGACCTCTGACTAAACATACAGGTTTCCTAACTAACAACTGGGATCAGCCTAGTGCTGTCCTAGTCCCTAAGTCCCTGGTTTTAAATGTCCAAGCAAATATATAGCCACACAGGCTTTCTCTCACCGCACAGGGGTTCACTCTCCCTAGACAGTCCACACAGGTCTGCTTCCAGGCATGAGCTAACATCTAATGAATCTGGGAGTTTCTTATAGAGGCCTAAATGAGCTGACAAGGTTCAGCTGGTCTCATCAACTCCCTGTCTGCACGACGCCCAGCCCTCTCCCTAGAGGTATGAGTCATCCATGAGCCCACTAGTCTCAGCTGGGCTTATACAACTCTCCACCTAGCTGTATAAGTCGGCGTAAAGCCTGAATCTGGGCGAAATATATCTACCCCCCTGGATGCAACCAGGTGACTTTACCTTCCTGCTGTCACATACCCCCCCCTCTTGTTTTAACCTCGGGGTTGGAACACCAGCAATCAGGCATTCATGTACTCGAGACAAAGCATCCACATTCCCCATTTGAACGCCAGGGCGATGCTTTACTGTGAAGTTGAATTCCTGGAGGGCCAGGAACCACCTATTCACTCTTCTATTTGTTTCCTTGTTTTGAGCCATCCACTTTAACGGAGCGTGATCCGTAACCATGTCAAAGTGCCTACCTAGCAGGTAGTACCGAAGGGAATCTAGAGCCCACTTCACCGCTAAACACTCCTTTTCAACGGTGGCGTAATTTACCTCATGGGACTTCAACTTCCTGCTGAGGTAAATGACTGGGTGCTCTTCCCCGTTCCAGACCTGGGACAATACTGCTCCTAACCCCACATCTGACGCATCACTTTGTACGACAAAGTCTCTAGAGAAGTCGGGTGAGTACAACACTGGCTGGCTACATAAGGCTTGTTTCAAGAATTGGAATGCTGCCTCAGCCTCGGGGGTCCATTTAATCATGACCGACCCTTTCCCCTTCGTCAGGTTGGTTAGGGGCACAGCCTTAGAAGCAAAGTGGGGAATGAATCGCCGATAATACCCAGCGATTCCCAGAAAGGCTCGTACCTGCTTCTTGCTGTTGGGACGTGGCCAACTCTGGATGGCCTCGACTTTGTTGAGTTGGGGTTTTATTACTCCCCTCCCAATGGTGTACCCAAGATATTTGGCCTCCTCCTGCCCAATGGTACACTTCTTGGGGTTAGCCGTAAACCCTGCTTCCCGAACAGAGTCCAGGACTGCTTGCACTTTTGGCAGATGTGAGGCCCAATCTGTGCTATGGACAATTATGTCATCCAGGTAAGCCGCAGCATACTTCCGATGGGGCCTCAGCATCTGGTCCATTTTCCGCTGGAATGTGGCCGGCGCATTCTGTAACCCGAACGGCATTCTTTTATATTGGAACGCCCCGTCTGGGGTTACAAATGCGGTTTTCTCTTTGGCCGACTTGGCCAGGGGGATTTGCCAATACCCTTTTGTGAGGTCAAGAGTCGTCATGTATCGGGCTGTTCCCAGCCGGTCGATCAACTCATCTATACGTGGCATGGGGTAGGTGTCAAATTTTGTAACTTTGTTCAACTGACGAAAATCGTTACAAAATCGCCAGCTCCCATCCGGTTTAGGCACCAACACAATGGGACTAGACCAATCACTTTGGGACTCCTCTATCACCCCTAAGTTCAGCATTTTCTGTACTTCCTCCCGTATTGCCTCCCGTCGGGCCTCTGGGATCCGATAGGGTTTTAACTTCACCCTTTCACCGGGCGGGGTAATAATGTCATGCTCTACCCCAGATGTTTGTCCCGGCAGCTCAGAGAATACCTCCTTGTTGCGAAGCACAAACTCCTTAACCTCCTGTTGTTGGGGTTGTGACAAGGTGGCTGCGATTCCAACCTCAGGAATCACGCAACCAGTTTGAGCTGGTGACCAAGTGTCTGCGACTAGGGACTCTCTATCCCTCCAGGCTTTCAACAGATTAACGTGATAGATCTGTTCGGGCTTTCGCCTTCCTGGTTGTCTGACCTTGTAATTCACTTCGCTCACTTTTTCCATTATCTCGTAGGGGCCTTGCCATTTGGCAAGGAATTTACTTTCAACCGTAGGGACAAGTACCAATATCCTATCCCCCGGGGAAAAGGTACGGGTCTTGGCTCCACGGTTGTACACTCTCTGCTGTGCCAACTGCGCTTGGGCCAAATGTTCCTTCACGATGGGCATTACCTGTGCAATTCGATCTTGCATCAGGGCGACATGCTCAATCACACTCCTGTGGGGAGAACTCTCACTTTCCCAAGTTTCCTTGGCAATATCCAACAGCCCTCTTGGGTGTCTCCCATACAGTAACTCAAAGGGGGAGAATCCCGTAGAGGATTGGGGCACCTCCCTAATAGCAAACATCAAATAAGGAAGTAGACAGTCCCAATCCCTTCCATCTCTATCCACCACTTTCTTCAACATTTGTTTTAGGGTTTTGTTGAATCTTTCAACCAGCCCATCGGTTTGGGGGTGATACACAGATGTACGCAATTGCGTCACTTTGAACAATTTACACAGCTCTTTCATAACCCGGGACATAAAGGGTGTACCTTGGTCCGTAAGCAGTTCTTTACAAATACCCACCCGGCTAAAAACAAGAGATAGCTCTTTGGCTATGGTTTTGGCCGAGGTATTTCTGAGAGGGATCGCTTCTGGATAACGGGTGGCATAGTCCATTATAACCAATATGTACTGGTGCCCCCTAGCGGACTTGATTATAGGACCTACCAAATCCATTGCGATTCTCTCAAACGGGACCTCAATGATGGGTAGAGGGACCAGCGGGCTACGGAAATGTGGCATCGGGGCCGACCTCTGACACACAGGGCAGGAGGAACAATAATTTTCTATGTCCTTCATCACCCCAGGCCAATAGAATCTCTGTAATACCCTCTCTCGGGTTTTCTCTGTCCCCAGATGACCTCCAAGAATGTGCCCATGGGCCAACTCCAACACCAACTTCCTGTAAGGTTTGGGCACCACAAGCTGCTCAACGGTTTCTTCTGCCCTTTTTGCCACCCGATACAGTAGGTCCTTCTCTACGCTGAAGTATGGGTAAGTGCCGGTATTATCTGGGTTCACTAACTCGCCATCTATTTTCACTACGTTTTCCCGTGCCTTTATTAGGGCGGGGTCTTTCAACTGTTCTGTGGCAAAGTTTTCCCTGTGAACCTCAAGATCAGAAAACTCCACAGACGGTAGGTTTTCGTCTGAGGAGGTGGGCTCCTCTCCAGTTTCTTGAGTCTCCCCTGCCAATACTGACAAGGGAAATTCCGGAGAGTCCTCACCACTCTCAGGGGAGTTCTGGCTATCACATTCCTGGTACATAGGGGCACCAGTGGGGGGCTCAGGATCATCCCACAGTTCCCAGAACTTCGGAAAATCCCTTCCCACAATGGCGTCATGCGGTAACTGAGATACTAAGCCCACTGGATGAGAGAGGGTACCTCTGGGGGTCTCGAAACACACTGTAGTCACTGGATACTCTCGGGTGTCCCCATGCACACAAATAACGGCTACCTTGCTATTCCCAGAGACCTCTGTTTTAACTAACTCAGCCTTTATCAGGGTCACAAGGCTACCTGAATCCAGCAATACCACAACATTTCTACCATTAATACACATTTTGCATAAATGTTTCTCAGTTCCCCGAATGGCAGTGCATGCGACTGTCGCACACAGCGACTGACGTCTGCCCGTCAGAAAGTCACACTGCATGGGTTCCTCCACAACCGGGCAATTTGCTGCAATATGTCCCGCTTGCCGGCAGCGGTAGCAAACGATCCTTCTTGCGGCCTCTTGAGCCGCTGATTTCCCAGGCTGTTCTCGCCAAACTTGGGGTAGAGCTCCCACCCTCTCACTCTCTCCACCCTCACCCCTTGGAATCCTCTTATCCGCCCCTGGGGATGGTCTGGTCTTAGGGTGGAAAGTCCGAGTGTCTCTGGAAGAGGCCGTCAGGTTCTCTGTAGCCAAGTATTTCTCCACACGATCCACAAGACCATCGGCCGTCTCTGGGTCTCCATGGCTTACCCACTTTTGGATGGCAGTAGGAAGAGCTCTCAAAAACCGATCCATTACAACACGTTCCACAATCTTTGGTGCGGACAAAGTCTCTGGCTGTAGCCACTTTCTGCTCAGGTGAATGAGATCATACATTTGAGACCTGGGGGGTTTTCCAAGCTGGAAAGTCCAGTTATGCACACGCTGAGCCCGGACAGCCAGGGTGACACCCAGCCTTGCCAATATTTCAGCTTTTAGCATCACATAGTCTTTTGCTTGGTTAGGCTCTAGGTCATAGTAAGCTTTCTGCGATTCACCAGTTAACAGAGGAGCCACTAGTCCAGCCCACTGCTCCTCAGGCCACTTTTCTCTTTCAGCGGTCCTTTCAAATGTGGTCAAAAATACCTCTGGATCATCCTCTCCAGTCATTTTTGTCAATAAACGACTCACCCCAAAGGACGCGGTATTAGTGGGACGGCTTTCCTCACTGGTCTGCGGACGTTGCTGCATTACTGCTTCCATCTGTTGTTGTAGTCTCTGCTCTTGCTTCTGCAACAGGTCTATGAAGCGGGCCTCAGATTGCTGTTGGGCTTGTTGCTGAGCCTCCAGACTCTGTTGTAAAGTTGCAAGGCTCTGTTGATGAGCTTGCTGCTGGGCTGCAAGGCTCCTTTGCAAACCTGCATTTGTCTGCTGTTGATTGGCATTTGCTAGAGCCAGCTGTTTCAGTATCTCCTCCATGCTGGCTTAAAAAAAAACTGCCACTGGTTCTCCACCAACTGTGAGGGGGTTAGCTCGGCAGCGGGTGTGTGTGACCCCCGGGATGGGCTCCCCACCCAAAAACAGGCCCAGCAGACGGAGGTTGTGGTTTTCAAAATCAAAAAGGTGCGGTTTATTTTCTATTTACAGTGACAAAAACACAGCAAGGCAAAAAAAAACATAAACAAAATAAATCCTGGTCAACTTGACCTCTGACTAAACATACAGGTTTCCTAACTAACAACTGGGATCAGCCTAGTGCTGTCCTAGTCCCTAAGTCCCTGGTTTTAAATGTCCAAGCAAATATATAGCCACACAGGCTTTCTCTCACCGCACAGGGGTTCACTCTCCCTAGACAGTCCACACAGGTCTGCTTCCAGGCATGAGCTAACATCTAATGAATCTGGGAGTTTCTTATAGAGGCCTAAATGAGCTGACAAGGTTCAGCTGGTCTCATCAACTCCCTGTCTGCACGACGCCCAGCCCTCTCCCTAGAGGTATGAGTCATCCATGAGCCCACTAGTCTCAGCTGGGCTTATACAACTCTCCACCTAGCTGTATAAGTCGGCGTAAAGCCTGAATCTGGGCGAAATATATCTACCCCCCTGGATGCAACCAGGTGACTTTACCTTCCTGCTGTCACAATATATATATATATATATATATATATATATATATATATATATATATATATATATATTTAGATATATTTAGAGTGTATGGTGTCACTGGATTCCTTGTTACAATCCCCGTTAATTTAGGGGTGTAGCTGCAGTGAGGTTGGCTTCTTACATTTAGATATATATAAACCGAACCAGGTAGGTTTGGGGTTGAATTTTACCTCCATACAGACAGCTGAGCTGAAATAGCGTGTCATATTTTAATCCTCTGTATGTTGTTTATGGTCTATGTCCTACCTGTGCACGTGGTGGTGGTTGGGGTTTTAGTTCAGCTCATACAGGTATCTGCTTTCTGGGAGGTATATTGGGCATTGAGACCCTGGTTGCCTGTAGATTGGCAGCCCATTTTGGGACAGGAGCACAAAGCCCAGCTTCATCCCCCCCCTCCCTTTTTTTGACTTGTACGGCATTCAAATTCCTTAGGCTGTATAGTGGGAGTCAAATTTCCTGCCCTCCTTTTCTCTTCTAGTGGGGGCTTGCTGCCTATTCTCTGAGAAAAAAAAAGAGGAATGGTTTTTAAATGTACTGCTGTGCTTGTTTTTGTTTTTTACCAAGACGTTTAACCCTTTCACATCCCTTCTAGCCTATGGCTGATTAACCCTGTCTATGCTGAAAGGAATGTGTGTGTTGACATGGGTGTGATGTGGGTTGTCAGCATACAAGGAGCTCAGTTTTCGTTTTGAAATGTACATTTCTGATGAGAATTTGTATTCTTCATGTATCATCACTAGTACAAATAATGTGAAAAACAAAAATAAAAAATATAAATAAATAAATAACACGTAAATATATAAATAAATAAAAAGTAACAGACTTGCTTTCTTTTTCGTACATCACGGGACACAGAGCGACTTAGTCATTACTAATGGGTTATATAGATTACCTTCAGGTGCTGGCACTGGCCACTTCCAAACCGGAAGTACCCTCCCCTATATAAGCCCCTCCCATCCGGGAGCACCTCAGTTTTTTGCCAGTGTCTAAGGTGTTGGCCAAAGAGTAACATGTGTTTTCACTGGGCTTGCGTACAGGTTCTTTTGGGCCTTAGTAAGCTGTTCCGGATCCCACCAAAAAAGCTTCATAGCTAAACGGTCGGTACCCGGGCCTTGCAACAGAAGAGCAAGGTTTTGCCTGTAATGCCTCTCTTAGGAGGGCTGGACCCTGGGATCCAGAGCTCTGGTCATACCCACGACCAAGATGTTGTCTGTGCAGGGTGCTATACAGGTCCAGGGGAGTGGAATCCTTGGGAACCCGGTCCCTGAAGGTTTAATTACAATGCCTGCCATGATAGGTGAAGTTTGGGCTTCTGTGGACCAAACAGAGTCCTGCGGCGGGGAACAGGTAAGTGGGGGCCCCCAGGAACTTGGTTCTATTGGGGGACCCCCAAGCCTAATTTGTCTTTCTGTCTGTTACCTAACGGTATTCCCGCTAATATCTGTGTATGCCTGTAACTACTGAAAATGTAAAATTTTAATAGTAGTCAAGAAAAAAAAAAGAGGACCGCGGTACCTGTGTTAAACCACTAGAGGCCGCTGTAGTCCATTTTTCTTGTCATGTGGATCTTTGGTTTTCTCAAGTCAAAAGATCCAGGCAGTTGGTAAGTTTCTCTGTGGGAATCCACTTCCTCTGCCCTGTTGCTGCGCTCATCCACCGCACAGGCCCTCCGGCAAAAAGGGCCCTGGCTCCTAGTCCCTGTTTGATTTTGAAAAGGGCGCCAATGGCGCACGGGCGCGCGCGCGGGCGCGTGCACGCGCCTCCTATGAAAAAAAAGGGGCGGGGCGGGTGGATGACGCTCGATGCGCGCCACGGCGCTTCTGCGCATGTGCAGGCGTCCCAGCTTGTATAAAGACACAGTACAAGTGTCAGCTGGATGCAAACAGAGCTAGCAACAAACAGTGGCACACAGAGGCGGTTGATGCAGGCATCCCCATAGAAAGGCACTTTAGTGGACACCAGCTGGTATATAGCAGCAACTATGTGAGACTATTACCAGCAAAATTGGTGTATGACGACGGGAATACCTCAGCTTTGTGCTTAAAGGATATGTCGTCCAGACGCTCCGGAAATAGGTCTTCCAGGAAGCCAAAGGGGTCTCCATCGGGCTCTGAGGATATTGGGCATGCTTGTACTGCACCAATCTCCCCTGAGAATTCAGAGGTCAGTAGCCGTAGAAACCCCGCAGGAGTGCCTGGTGCTGCGGCTGTCCCCAGTCCACCTGCTCCTGTATATATAACAGAGGAGGTTTTATCCTCAACTCTGGGAGGATTGGAAGAGAGATTAACAGCATTGATCGCTGCTTCCCTGTCACAGGGAAAGCGCGTCCGATCTCCGTCTCCTCCTTCAGAGTGCCTGTTAGTGGAGGAACAGCCCCACACAGGGATCGACCTACCTGAAGGGGATCAGGATGAGGTTGATTCAGTTATGGAGGAATCAACAGTGGAAGAACCTTTCTCAGCATCTCAGGCTGAAAGATTATGGGTTCAGTCTCTGACTAACATGGTCCGATCAGCATTTAAAATGCCTCTGGCGGAACCACCATCCACTACGGTTTCCTCGCTGGGGTCGCTAAAAGCCCCCCAGGCTGTCTGTTCCTTCCCAATCCACCCTTTATTAGAAGGGCTTATTTACCAGGATTGGGAGCATCCTGATAAAATATTTGCTCCCCCCAAGAGATTTCCGGTGATCTATCCCATGGAGGATAAGTTCATAAAAAAATGGAGGGTCCCTACAGTGGACGCAGCCATCTCTTCTGTGAACAAATCACTGACATGTCCAGTAGATAATGTTCCAATGTTCAAAGACCCAATAGATAAAAAATTGGAGTCTTTACTAAAATCTGCTTTCTCTACAGCAAGCATGGTGACACAACCTGCGGTAGCAGCGATTGGAGTCTGCCAAGCAGTGAAAGATCAGTTGAAACAAGTCTTAAGGGACTTACCAGATCAGCAGGCTCTTGCCCTAGCTGACCTGCCTAGAGCCTTGTGTTTTGCGGTGGACGCCATAAAGGATACAATCCAACAGGCCTCCCGCTTTACGCTGTCTATAGTACATATGCGTAGGCTTCTGTGGCTCAAAAACTGGTCTGCTGAAGCTCCCTGTAAGAAACTGCTGGTTAGCTTCCCATTTCATGGAGAACGCTTATTTGGAGAAGATCTGGACAAATATATCCAGAAAATTTCTGCCGGTAAAAGTTCACTCTTACCGGTTAAGAACAAGAGTAGAAGTCCTTCTTTTAAGAGGCCTACTTCTCCAGTCCCGGGCACATCGGCTGTGAAGCAGTTCCGACGGCCTCCGCGGTCAAATTCAGGGGGCAGAAATCAGGGACAATCACAGGGTAACAAGAAGCCCTGGATCAAGAGAGGTACAAAACCTCCCCCCAAGTCATGAAGCGTTGCCCCCACTCAATCGGGTGGGGGGAAGGCTTCTGTTGTTCACAGAGACCTGGCGGGACACCATCAGAGACAGATGGGTGCTCTCCGCAGTAAGTCTGGGATACAAGCTGGAGTTAAAAGGCACTCCTCCTGCCCAATTTATGAGGTCAAACGTGCCAAGAGATCCCCAGAAGAGAGGATCCCTCCTTCTGGCACTAGAACAACTATTGCTCCAAGGTGTAATCATGAAGGTTCCCCTGGAAGAAAGCGGATTCGGGTTTTACTCAAACCTTTTCACAGTCCCCAAACCAAATGGGGACGTGAGGCCCATATTAAATCTAAAAGGGCTAAACAAGTTCCTAAATATCAGGACTTTTCGGATGGAGTCGATCCGATCGGTGGCCACCGCCCTACAAGGGCAGGAATGGTTAGCCTCGATCGACATAAGGGATGCTTATCTGCATATTCCCATCTTTCCGGCCCACCAGAAATTTCTACGCTTTGCAGTAGAAGGGCGCCATTTTCAGTTCAGAGCCTTACCTTTCGGTCTGGCCACAGCACCACGAGTGTTCAAAAAAATTCTGGCCCCATTATTGGCCAATCTAAGAACAGAAGGTGTAACGATAATGGCATATCTAGACGACCTGCTACTAATAGACCACTCAGTGGAAAAGCTGGAAGTAGCTATTCACAAGACAATCAAGTATCTGGAATATCACGGTTGGATTATCAACCCGGAAAAGTCAGCTCTAAGACCAGTCAAAAGTCTGGAATACTTAGGGCTAAGGCTGGATTCAAATCGGAGAAAGATTTTCTTACCTCCAGAGAAGGTGTCGTCTTTAAAAGATTTGACCCACTTAGTGGGTACAAAAAGAAAACCATCCATACGCCTGTGCATGAGGCTGCTGGGAAAAATGGTGGCTTCATTCGAAGCGGTACCCTACGGTCAATTCCATTCAAGGAATTTGCAAAGGGCCATACTGTCAGCCTGGAACAAAAAAGTTCAGGCTTTAGACTTACCAATGTCCCTGTCCCCTTCCGTTCGCAAGAGCCTCCATTGGTGGTTGGTGCCCCAGAATCTGAAAAAAGGAAAACCCTTCAGTCCGGTTTCTTGGAAGGTGGTCACTACAGATGCCAGCCTCATAGGCTGGGGAGCAGTACTGGAGCAATGGTCTCTCCAGGGCAAGTGGTCAGAAGCAGAAAAGGCCCTGCCCATCAATCTCTTAGAGATACGAGCAGCCCGGTATGCCCTAGTAGCATGGACATCCAAACTCCAAGGGTCCCCTGTCAGAATTCAATCAGACAATGCCACAGCAGTGGCATATATCAATCACCAGGGTGGCACCAGGAGTCGTGCAGCCCAGAGGGAAGCAAATTGCATCCTGGAGTGGGCAGAAAAATATGTCCCAGCCATATCCGCGGTTTTCATCCCAGGAGTGGAAAATTGGAGAGCGGACTTTTTAAGTCGCCAACAATTATGCCCGGGGGAATGGTCTCTTCACCCCGAGGTTTTCCAGGCAATATGCCAGCGGTGGGGAACACCGGATGTAGATTTGCTAGCATCCAGATTCAACGCAAAGATGGACAGATTTGTGTCTCGCACAAGGGATCCCCTAGCTTGCGGCTCGGATGCCCTAGTGTTCCCTTGGGATCAGTTCAAGCTGATATATGCATTCCCACCGCCACAATTGTTACCGCGATTAATCCGCAGAATCAGGGTAGAAAAGAAACCAGTGATTCTGGTGGCTCCAGCGTGGCCCCGAAGGGCATGGTACGCAGAGATTGTAAAAATGTCAGTGAGGAGTCCTTGGACCCTCCCACATCGTCCGGACCTGCTGTCGCAAGGACCGATATACCACCCTTCCTTACCAGCCCTAGGTTTGACGGCCTGGCTATTGAAGCCCACATTCTGAAAAAGAGAGGGCTCTCTAATTCTGTGGTATCTACCATGATCAATGCCAGGAAGCCGGTATCCAGGCAGATCTATTATAGGATCTGGAAGGCGTACATTACGTGGTGTGAGGCCAAGAAATGGCATCCACGTAAGTACGTGATAGGTAGGATTTTGGACTTCCTACAGTGGGCTGTAGATAGGAAGCTGGCCTTGAGTACTATCAAGGGTCAGATTTCGGCCTTGTCAATATTTTTTCAAAGGCCCTTGGCTTCGCATTCACTAGTCAAAGCTTTCATACAAGGAGTGATGCGTATTAGCCCTCCGGTTAATATTCCCATATGTCCATGGGACTTAAACCTGGTTCTGTCGGTTCTACAGAAACAACCGTTTGAACCATTGCAACACATTTCCTTGGTTCTTCTCACCAGGAAATTGATTTTCTTAGTAGCCATTTGTTCGGCTAAAAGAGTATCGGAATTAGCCGCCTTGTCCTGTAGGGAGCCATATCTGGTTGTCCATAAGGACAGAGTAGTATTACGTCCTCATCCAGCCTTTCTTCCCAAGGTGGTATCGAGGTTTCATTTGAACCAAGATGTGGTTCTTCCTTCTTTTTTCCCCAAACCTAGCTCGGTAGAGGAAAAGTTATTACATTCTTTGGATGTAGTAAGAGCAGTTAAAGCTTATCTAAAAGCCACTGCTCAGATTCGCAGAACGGATACTTTGTTTATTCTGCCGGAAGGCCCTAGAAAGGGTCAGGCAGCATCAAAATCTACTTTAGCCAAGTGGATTCGACAGGTCATAATACAAGCCTATGGCTTGAGAAAGAGACCGCCTCCGTTCAAAGTTAGGGCGCACTCCACAAGAGCAGTTGGAACTTCATGGGCAGTGCATCACCAGGCCTCCCTGGCTCAAGTATGTAAGGCCGCAACATGGTCTTCGGTATACACGTTTACTAGATTCTACCAGGTAGACGTTAGAAGTCAGGAGGATGTCGCCTTTGGGCGCAGTGTGTTGCAGGCCGCAAAAGATCCTCATGCCTGATGGCGCCCAGCTTATGTATCCCTCCCCTCATTTGGCATTGCTTTGGGACGTCCCATTAGTAATGACTAAGTCGCTCTGTGTCCCGTGATGTACGAAAAAGAAAAAGGGATTTTTATAACAGCTTACCTGTAAAATCCTTTTCTTGGAGTACATCACGGGACACAGAGCTCCCACCCCTCTTTTTGGGACACTTATTGCTTTGCTACAAAACTGAGGTGCTCCCGGATGGGAGGGGCTTATATAGGGGAGGGTACTTCCGGTTTGGAAGTGGCCAGTGCCAGCACCTGAAGGTAATCTATATAACCCATTAGTAATGACTAAGTCGCTCTGTGTCCCGTGATGTACTCCAAGAAAAGGATTTTACAGGTAAGCTGTTATAAAAATCCCTTTTTTTGGATATTGAGAATATCATGGGGAGTTATGTTGGGAGGAGTCCTGTGGGACTCATAACTGAATCTTCTCAACCAGACAGAACTCATAACTACTGGTAACGTATAAATCTTTTCGTTATAACTTTTGGTGCTTGAATTCTTTTTACATGTCCATTTACTAAAACCATTTGAATATATGGCAGAGCAATCTTGGCATCATAATATTCTAACTGCAGTATGAGGTGATCACATTCCAAATATTCAGATACGTACACAATTTTTTGTTCTTCTTTAAGAAGCTAAATGCCAACAGTTGTATAATGGTTTTAGGGTGATGCCTGTGTAAAAAAGATCTCTTCTAAATTTAAAATAAGCCCTGACGTGTGCCTAATATGACTTTTGGTCTGGACACATGTAAGAAGTGTATTCAGGAGATCTGTTTGTTTTGAGAAAGATGACATAGTGTCATATTAATAAAGAGTACTTTCCTTCCGTGCAGTAACGGAAAGACATTTCACAAGTATTACTAGGTTTTAAATGTTCTAGTATCATTTAAGTGTTGAACTTTGCATGGGGCTTGCATAGCAATATATGTCCATATTATCTGAACGAGAACAAAGCCTGCCTCCACCCTGTCCTTGTAGCCATTACTGGACGTGTGAGGAATGTGGGAGGTCCGGACCCCCACACCCTGACCCGCCCCGGGCTCTGCCCCTGGTTAAATCACGGGGAGTGTCCATAGCCTTCCACAAATCATTCCACCCAGAAGTTCTAGACTCCCTCATTGACCCTCAGGGCCGTTTCCTTTTCCTTAAACTGAAAACTAACTCTTCTATTTTTACAGTGGCTAACGTATATGGACCAAACCAAGACCAGGGCAGCTTCCTATCCGCAGTGCTGAACAAACTGATCTCCTTTGGCGGCCCTTGCTTCATCCTGGGTGGGGACCTTAATGTAGCCCTTTCCCCGGCTGTGGACACTTCCTTGGGTAAGTCCTCTACACCACACTCCACTCTCACACACATCAAATCACTCATGCACTCCGCTCAACTCGTGGATGTCTGGCGGGTTAAGCACCTGTTTGAGAGAGATTACAGCTGTTACTCTGTAGCCCACAATTCATACAGTCGTATTGATTATTTTTTGATCTCCCAATCGCTGTTAGATGTCCCGCTCAAAGCTTCTTTAGGTAACATTCTGTGGTCTGACCACGCCCCCGTATACTTAAGTTTGGCCCACCCCCCTACATCCCGTAGGTCATTCTCTTGGCATCTGAACGACAATTTATTAAAAGATACCCCTTGCGTTGCTGCTGTCGAGCAGGCGATTAAGGACTTAATTCTGGATCACCGGTCCGACAACACCAACCCCCTCACTAAATGGGAAGCTCTGAAGTGCGTACTCCAGGGAACCTTCATACAACATGGCGCTCGCCTAAAAAAGGCCAGATCTGCTGATATCGCCCGCTTGCTTTCCACGATCGCTACATTGGAACTCGCACATAAACAAACCCCAGATCCTGCCACATATGTTGATCTTTCCAACGCCCGACGGGCTTTACTCGGCATATTGAACGCCCACTCCCTCATAGCCAGAGACAGGGGCCGTAACCGGCACTATACTTCAGCCAACAAATGTGGGCAACACTTAGCGAGAGTCCTTCACCCTCGCCCCCCCGTCGACCCATCCAACCATCCAACACATCTGCACCTCCACCCAACAAAAGATTAGTAACACCCGGGGTATCTCGGACGCCTTCCAATGCTATTATTCTCGGCTGTATAACCTGCCCCCGCGGACTAGACGGTCCCCCACAAACACCCCACACCCTCCCAACATGCAGGACTATATCGCTGAGACGGCCCTACCACGTATAGACGCAAAAGAATCTACCGACCTGGATGAACCCCTCGCAGTGGCGGAATTCCTCACCGCGATTAAAGGGTTAAAGTCCGGTAAATGTCCAGGCCCCAATGGGTTTTCCCCTAGGTTTTATAAATCATTTGCCCAGTCCCTCGCCCCTCTGCTCTCTTTAGCGTTTAACTTCATAGACGATTCTCATCTTCCCTCCAGTGCCCTTTTATCCGCCAACATCTCAGTCATACCAAAACCAGGTAAAGACCCCTCCCAATGCAGTAGTTACCGGCCGATCTCGCTCCTCAACATAGATATTAAACTTTTTGCGAACGTTTTGGCTAACCGCTTCTCACCCCTTTTACCTTCTATCATCCACACAGACCAAGTAGGGTTTGTCCCTGGACGTGAAGCCAGGGACAACACCACTAAATCCATCCATCTGGTTTCTTACATTCAACGACATCACCTTAAAGCATGCCTTCTCTCCTTTGACGCAGAGAAGGCGTTTGACCGAGTCATTTGGCAGTTCTTATGCCTCTCCCTCGAACAGATAGGCCTTGGCCCGCCTTTGTGTCCAAGGTTATGGCGCTATACTCCCGACCCTCAGCGTCCGTTCTGATTAATGGCTCCTCATCCACACGTTCCATATATCTAACGGTACCCGGCAGGGCTGCCCTCTGTCACCCCTGCTTTTTGTACTGGTGATAGAACACTTAGCTAGGGCCATTAGACAGAATACCTCCATTATGGGGATTAAGACACCTTCCGCTGATCACAAAATCTCCCTTTACGCGGATGACTTTCTGGTCTACATCCAGCAGTCACACACATCCCTACCCTCTCTGATGCATGAATTCCACAGAATCGGGGAGTTTAGTAACTTCAAGTTGAACATTTCTAAGACGGAGTCTCTTAACATTTCCTTATCACCCCCCACCCTTGCCAGAGTTAAAGCTAACTTCCCTTTTCAATGGGGCGCCAAAGGAATATCTTACTTGGGGATAACGATCTCCTCTAATCTGTCGGATCCAGTGTTGTAACTAACGCCGTTTAAATAAACGGCGTTAGGTAACGTAGCCACTTTTTGGGGTAACGAGTAATCTAACTGATTACTCTTACCCTCGTGGCACCGCCGTTCCCATTACTTGGGCGGCATTACCCCAATTACACCTACTCGCCTCAGCCGCCGCGAGTAGATGTAATGTAAGTCTAACTAACTGCAAGCCACTGTCTGCCTACCTGAACAGCGTGTCATGCAGACAGACGGCGGCCATTGCAGTCTTCAAAAGCTGCGCCTCCCGAGTCCTCGTCGCCTGTGATAGGCGTAACACTCAATTTCCCAGCAGGCAGTGTTCCGCCTATCACGGACATCCTCTCATCCCCGTCTGTGTTATGAGGATGAGAGGATGTCCGTGATAGGCGGAACACTGCCTGCTGGGAAATTGAGTGTTCCGCCTATCACAAACGAGGAGGACTGGAGGAGGCGCGGCTTTTGAATAATAGAATGGCCGCCGGGAGTCTCGGGACGCCGCCGATCTGAGGTACCGTAACCGTAACACACAGGCACAGTGAGGCATGGGGCACAGTGAGGCATGGGCACAGTGAGGCATGGGGCACAGGCACAGTGAGGCACGGGCATAGTGAGGCACGGGCACAGTGAGGCATTGGGCACAGTGAGGCATGGGGCATGGGCACAGTGAGGCTGCGGCATGGGCACAGTGAGGCATTGGGCACAGTGAGGCTGTGGCACGGGCACAGTGAGGCACGGGCACAGTGAGGCACGGGCACAGTGAGGCACGGGCACAGTGAGGCATGGGCACAGTGAGGCATGAGCACAGTGAGGCATGAGCACAGTACCAATATTATTTGTTATCCCTCCTATTATTTTATACACTGAAAAAATTACATATATATCATCCTTCTACCGCCCCGCCCCGTGTATATATAATATAACCAATATAGTTACTTTGCTGAGTAACTAGTTACTTTTCCTATGTAGTAACTGAGTTACTAACTCACTTACTTTTTGGGAGAAGTCATTTGTAACTGTAACTAATTACTTTTTTAGAGCAAGATGAACAACACTGGTCGGATCTATACTCCCTTAACTATCTCCCTTCACTCACCCAACTTAGGAAGTAATTTGACGCTTGGCGCTCCTCCTCGCTACCCTGGTTCGGTCGAATCAACTCCCTGAAAATGGACACACCTAAATTATTGTATTTGTTTCAAACAATACCTATTTCTGTCCCTAAGCACTTTTTTAACTCCCTCCGCTCCATGTCCATACGATTCGTTTGGCACCAGGGCCTATCTCGCATTCGCCACATCCTGCTCACTTATCCTAAAATTCAAGGCGGGTTGGGTCTCCCGGATTTCGAAATGTACCACAGGGCGGCACTGCTGTCCAGGGTCCTGGAATGGTTCCCTCGTCCCTTTCACAAAGCATCCACCTCGGTGGAACAAGACCTGCCCCCCTATGACTTACGGGCTCTACTCTGGGGTTACGGACAGAAACTACACCTACACTCCTCATCCTCCCCCTTAACAGTCGCTGCCTTACACCTCTGGTACAAAAGGGGAATGTCATCCCTTTTATCCACAGACCCCTCGCCCCTTACCTCGTTGTTTGACCACCCCTCTTTGCCTCAAGGTATGGGGTCTAATACAATAGGCCCTTACTCCAGATCAACCTGGCCTGTAGCGAGCTCATTTGTGGATCCCTCTTTAGGTACCCCCGTCTTACCAGGCGCTCAAGGTAATTGGCTTACAGCGCTCCGTATATCCTCCTGTTCTGACTTGTTTTCCTCTTCCCAAGTCCACAGACCTCTAACGGGATTCGAACAGCTGTGCTCTCTCTCAGAAACACCTAGACACCTACTCTCCTCTTTGTATTCACTACAACATGCTCTGCTACACGATTAACCCCCCCCCCTTACACAAGGAAGTGGTCTGCGGACCTGGGCAGGGATCTCTCCTTGGTGGATTGGCAAAAATCATTCCACTTTACGCATAAATCCTCTATATCCTGCTATACACAGGAGAAAACTTCAAACTCCTTTCCTGATGGTACAGGGACCCTCAAACTCTTCATAAAATATTCCCGTCCATATCTCCCTTATGCTGGAGATGTGGCGTGACGGAGGGAAGCTACCTACATGTCTGGTGGGACTGTGCAGATATACAACCCCTGTGGTCGCAGGTTTTTGCTATATATAACAGCCTATATGACTTAAATTTATCGCCCACCCCAGAAATAGCCTTATTGTCCATGCTCCCAGGATCGATAACCTCTCAAAAGGGCTCCCTGTTACGTTTTTTCCTCTCAGCCGCTAGACAACTTATACCCCTATTTTGGAAAACCACTACCACTCCACCCCTGGCAGTCTGGGTCTCCATGGTCAATGACATCATGCGCATGGAGGAGATGATAGCCCTGGACAATGACACCTTCGACAAATTTAAGGCTCTCTGGTTTGTCTGGACCTCTGACTCCCTGAAAGCGAGGTTGGCACCTCACAGCCTACCCGAACTTACCTCTTGACTCCATCACACGGGTTTGCTACACCAAGGTCTGCCCAGCCCCCCCCCCTTCCACCCTTCCCTCTCCTGCAGCTGGCCTGCATCCCTCACTTGTCCTCTCCCCTTTTCCCCCTTCTCTCTTATCCTCTCTTTCTTTCTACTCTATCCTACGTCTGTTTCTCTCTATTTTATGCCCGGATATATTTTCATTTGGTTCTAATGTTTGGTTTTGTGATACATTCCAATTTCAGAGTATGGCTTGAGTGTTGACTATCTAATGCCACATGTTACCTGTATGATCTCTGTTCTGTACTTGCGGTACTGACCTCCTGTTTTTCGCTCATGTCATGTTATTTTGCTTTCTCAAAATATTAATAAAAATATATTTGACTCTAAAACAGGAAGGGGAGCAAATGTGGAAAGAAAAGGGAGAAAAAGTAAGAGGCAGTTGTGAAGAGTAGGAGTAAGGGATCAACGTACCATGTACAGAAGAGGAGAGCTGAGGTTCAGCAAGAAAGGTGGAGCCTCTCGCCCAGGGATTGTAGCCAATCTCAAGGTTTCAGCCCAATTACGTGACCCCCTGAAGATAGGCATAAGTATATACAAAATGTAGCCATGGTCTCCAGGTGTCAAGGAAGATCTCCTCCCTGTTGTGCAAGGTCGCTATAAGATTCTCTATGTCCCTGAGTTAACTTTGGAAAACCACAAGGATTTGGAAGGTGGGTTCTCAGATTTCCAACTTAGGGGGATGCATGCTGTGACAGGATTCACTTTGGGCATAGGGTGACTGAGGAAATATACCTTGGACTACCTAAAATGGGATAGTAATATTTATCCACAATATCTCCCAGGATATAAATAAAATAACTATTTACTGGTTGTTGATTCTAAACTCAACAGGTTAACTGAAAAAGTGATTCATTCATAATGTTGGGACACATACTGTTAGATGCTAATGTTACCAACTCCAGCCCACCTGTCTGCCTGTTGTGATGTAAATGAATCTAGAATGGCTTCTGAGGATCTTTCATTGTACTAATTGATCCTGTATTGTGTGAAAGAGTCCTGTGATAATGTGTACTGTAGTTTAGGAGACAGCAAGGCTAGCCTAAAGGTCATGTGTCTTGAGTCATCAGCTGTAGTTAATTAGCTCATGTAAATTAGGTCTGGTCAAAGGTGTATTTTTTTTTGTAAGAACCTCCTCTTTTGGTGTATAAAACTTGTAGTTTTTCAATAAAGATGGTCATTCCCTGTTTGGAACCTGAAAACAGAGCTGTGTATCGTTATTGGGGGGGAATTATTCTTATGGGTCTCGTTCGCCTGACTGTGGAGTGTCAGTAGCTGCCTTGTGTTCGGGAATGGAATATCTTAAACGGCGTTAACCCCTTTCATATTATGGGATTGCCGTTACACATGCCTTAGCCGCATTCAATAACTGAATTGTGAGGGAATCCTTATACTACTTGATCGGACGTTCCGAAAGATGCAACAGACAAGCCGCAGGGTTCCCCTCCAAGTTGACGTTGGTCAGTTGCTTGACAGTATTAATCATCTCCCGCCAAAAGGGCCCCAATTTGGGACAATTCCAAAAGATATGAAGCATTGTTCCCTCTGCATTGCCACATCACCAACATGTACTGGTAACCTGAGGATAAAAGCGGTGCAAAGCCGCGGGAACTCTGTTCCATCGGGTAAGGATCTTGTAAACAGTCTCTTGGATTTTAGTGGCCATGGAAGACTTCTGTGCAAAATGGAGAATTTTCTCTTTCCGCATGTCAGTGAATTGGGTTTCAAGGTCTGCCTCCCATTTAGAAAGGAACCCGGGCACATACCCTGTCATCGGTCGGATCTGAGAAATGCGTAAATCAACGAGGCAATGGCGAATCGGTCCCTTCTATGGCAGATATGTTCCAGTTCAGTGAGCTGCCAAAATATACCCGGGGTGCCCAAACACCAACTGAGAAAGTTGCACAACTGGTGACTGCTCCAGAGGTCTAGAGGGGGTCTGTAGCTGTCACGCAGACAGAGGGGGGGAGAGCTGACCATCTAGCCCCAAAAAATCGCAGTGATGAAGGCGGCCACTTACAACCAGGCGCTGAAAGGGAGGGTTCTTGATATCGCCATACTCGGGAGGATTAGCAGAGTTTTGGGGTGTAATTCTAAGTAGGCCTATGATGTGTGTTAGAAATAGATTATTAATTGACAACTTTGTGTAAAAAAAAAAAAAATTGTCATTTTCTTTCATGAATTTTTCCAAAACTTGTGGCAAAAAACACATATCACTATGCCTTTCATAAAATACCTTGGAGTGTTTGCTTTCAACATTATCTACAAAAAAGATAATTTTGTGGATGTTTCCACTTTTTGGTGTTCCAAGGCCTCCAAAAATGTGATAGGTAGTCAGGAAATTCGATGCGTACTTAATGTCCCTAGAAAGCCAGAAGGTGGTTCTTGGATTTTGGGCCCCTCTATGCATCTAGACTGTGAAAAAGTCTCACACATGAGGTATCTCCATGCTCAGGGGGAGTAACAGAATGTGTTTTTGGGGTGTAATTGTAAGTTGTAATTGTAACTGCGTGTGAGCAATAACTTAAAATTACAACTTTGTGAAAAAAAAAGTATTTGAACTGTCCTGGCATTTTAGGGCCTCAAGAAATGAGATGGTCAGTCAGTACATTAGGACTGATCAATTTTCAAATACTGTATATATACCATAGGTTGTAGACTCTAAAACTTTCACACAGACCAAATAATATAAGCTGATTTGGGTTATTTTTTACCAAAGAAATGTAGCATAATACATTTTTGCCTAAGTTTATAAAGAAAAATTATTTGCAAAATGTTATAACAGAAAAACATGTTTTTTTTGTTACCAAATTTCCAGCCTCTTTTCTTTTAAAGCAAAAAATAAAAAACAGTGTCAATTAAATACCAACAAAAAAAGCTCTATTGTATCCGTCTCAAAAAAAATGGTTTTCGATTCCAATTTCATTTGGATACAGTGTTGTGTGTCATTCAAATTATGGCAGTGCTGAAAACTGAAAAAATAGCCTGGACTGGAAGGGGGTGAAAGTACTCAGACTTGAAGTGGTTAAATAACAGAGCTTTTTACAGATGTGCAAAAAGGGGCAACTAAGGTATTAGTGATCATGAGGGCGTGACCGGATGTGAACGAGGCAGGACGTGTTACCCAGGAGCTCCACATCTCTCCTGCTAATGTATGCGTTTTAAGGAGCTTTCCTGACCGCTTTTCGGTACCGGTGGTACCGGACCTTGCAGTGACACTCCTGGTCATGAAAAAGAGTGCATCCAGATCTGGGTATCAGACGCAGAGGATCCAGCGCCAGACCCGCTCCACACGAGCCCCAGACGTAGGCCCCGCCTCCGCCATATTGCTTTCTCCTCACTCCTCTAAGAACAAGAAGAAACAGGCCAGGAGGATGGCAAATGCGGCCGTTGCAGCACAGGATTCAGGCTCTGGAGGTTCCCTGTCTGCCTCTCTTGATCAGGAGACGGTGCAAGATGCCATCATCAGACCCATCCTGGAGCGATCAATGCCAGCAAAGCGGCGGTGATGGTGAGCATTGACCATTTAACTACTGAATGCACTTTAATCCGGCATGACTAAGATAAGATGAGGGGCAGACTTACAGTGGCGGAGGACAGGATTTCAGAGGTGGAAGGTGCTTCCCACTCCCAGGGCACCCAACTATCAGAGTTACAAGAAATTGTGAAAATGCTGCAAAATAGAGCTGATGACGCAGAAGACTGGCAGAGAAGGAACAATGTGAGACTGGTGGGCCTGCCAGAGGGGGCTGAAGGGTCTCAGACCACCACATTTGCTGAACAGTTCTTCAAGCAGCTGCTGGAATTGGGGGAGCTCCCTCCAACACATGTGGTGGAACGGGCACACAGGGTCCCCACAAGTAGATGTCCCCCTGGTGAATTCCCCTGTCCGTTCCTAGTAAGATTCCTGAATTATAGGGACCGAAACATGATTTTAGCGGCCTCCAGAGCTCAAGTTTGAGAATACCAAGGTGATGTTGTTCCCTGATTTTTCAGCGGAAACCCAGAGGAAGAGGCGCTCCTTTAATGATGTCAGGAAAAGATTGCGGGATAAGAATATCCAATGCAGCATGTTATACCCTAGCAGGCAGCAGGTCCAACACAATGGCGCCGTAAAGTTTTTTGATCACCCACTGGACGCTTGCGAGTGGCTGGATAGAAATCCCTGAAGATTATTCGGGACTGGCTAAGTATATGCCCTTTAAGTATTGCACCTGTTGTGCCTTGTATTGGTCCCATATTTCTCTAGACTTCTAGTAGACTGTAGTATTTTGGGGGGTATTTTATTTTTTTCTCCTCCTGGAGAGGATGTATTCCAGATCTCCCAGGTTTCTGTTCCCCATAACTGAGTCTGGCAAACTATGCGTATTGAATAAAATAATGATGCGCTAAAACCAACCCTATTGCTGTGCCCAGTAAAGATGTTAAATTTGTAATGAATTCCTAAAAAATGCTGCTCCATGCAGTATTGTGCAAAACCATACAAAAAATAAATATAAATCGGAGATCTGATGTGCAAAAAAACTGTGGTCAAATGTGCAACTAGCTGCAATAAATAATTAACATGTGACATACAATGATACGTGAAAAATTACTAAATAATCCTAAATCACACAGTGTCTATAACCACCTAAAAAGGGTAAAAGTACATAAGATTTGCTGGTTCCTGGAAAGATAATATATATATCCGTATTTCTGTCTGCTGAGCACACTCACAGAATTCCTTTTAGCAAGCAACTGGTAGAAAAACAGTTCCTCTCCGTCATTCTCGCTAGCTGGGCGTTTCTCATATGCAGAAATAAGCAGAAGAAAAAAGATGCGATCATTGCGCAATGTTTAAACCATAACACAGTAATGTAACAGCGGGGTATCCACTCACATTTTGTTCAAACATCAAAGGCGCATAACACAGCTCAGTGAAGCGATCCCCTCACTGACTCGAAGCGTCACTTGGCTCTTCCCCCTACGCGTTACGTCAACCGACACGTTACTTAATCAAGGGTAGCCATGTGACCATAACAGCTGAGTCTTTATACTTGCAACCGCGTACTTGTTGTCATGGTGACAAGAGGGACCGTAACATCATTGCTGGCAAGCGCTTACCATAAGCTAATCTTTTAACATATATAAGGTACAACTTTTAATAGAATCTACATACATCAAATATACTAATTAAACCTTTTAAAACATTATATAAAAACTGGCTTTTAGTGTTACTGATAAGGTAGGGTGATAATACATATATTTAGAACTCCCTCCAGTGGTCATTCCTGGAATAACCGGAATATAACCAAACAATGAAATAAATAGATAGGCCTAATCATACAGCATAAACATAGCTCTATATAAAGTCCATAAAATAAATGTAAATAAATAACCATTGCATCCAGCACTAATACAATAAAATTATGATGATTTTAAAAATGTAATTAAAATGATTATAACATTAAGAATATATAAAACAGAAATATATTAAGTCACTGGGATTCAAACTATTAATCTGAAATTAAGCAGTTCAAATCAAATTCTATGTTCAGGCCATTAGGCGTAAGGGAACGCATTTCATGTATCCACCTTGATTCGCTTTTACTTAAGTCCCTTACTTTGTGACTTCCCCTCCAGTGAGGGTTGAACTTATCTATGGCCCAAAACTTCAGGTGTGTAGGATTTTTGTCATGACATAACGCAAAATTACGTGAGACATTGTGTTTGGGGAAGCCAATTTTTATATTTTGTACATGTTCTCTTATTCGTTTCCACAATGGTCGTTTTGTACGGCCTATGTATTGCAGCGAACAGGAGCACTCCAACACATATACCCACGCCTTCAGTCCTGCACGTAATAAAATCCTTTATATCGTATTCTTTTTGTGTTGCATTGGATCTGAATTTGGAGCACTTTTGACCATTCAACTTTATTTCTCTGCATGCATAGCATCTCTTACAGGGATAGAAATCTTTTCCCTGAAAAAACGTATATTCATTTGCCTTTCTTGGAGGATTTGGCAAATTTTTTGCCACTATATCTCTAAGTGTGGGTGCTCTTCTGTATATCACCTGTGGTCCATCCGGTAGTATGCTTTGTAGTTGGCTATCTGCTTTAAGAACTAGCCAATGCCTTCTGAGGATTGATTCAATCTGTTTGTGTTGAACATTATAATTCATAATGATCGGCAATTCCTGGAGTTGTGGTGTTCTTTTTTCCTTATCTTGTATAAGGTTATCCCTAGGCATTTTGTATACCTCTTGAATCTTAGAGTTTATAAATTCTTCATTATAATCCTTGGTGATAAACTAATTTCCAATCGCTTTGGCCTGTTCCAAAAACACTTTTGGATCTGTGCAATTTCGTCGAAGCCTTATCAGCTGACCTTTCGGTATATTGATCAGCCATGGCTCAAAATGACAGCTTTCTACTGGAATTTAGATATTTCTTTCTACTGGTTTAAAGTATGTTTTCGTAGTAAGTTTATTTTCCTCCAGTGCTATTCCCAAATCAAGAAACTGTATAGTCTTGTCGCTAGTTGTATACGTCAATTTGATATTTTTTTGATTATCATTGAGTTTTTAAAAAAATTGGACTAAAGTACTTTCATCGCCATTCCAAATTACTATACAATCATCAATGAATCGCCTATATAGGATCAATTGCTCAGGTACATTTGAAAAAATGGCATGTTCTTCCCACTCAGACATAAATATATTAGCGACACTTGGGGCATACTTGGCTCCCATCCCTATTCCATTAAGCTGTCGGTAATAGTCAGAGCTCTGACAAAAATAATTGTGCTGGAGTCCAAATGCCAGACTTCTCAATATAAATCGTTTCTGCTTTGAGACAAGATCACTAAATCTGTCCAATGCCCATTTTGAGGCCTTTATGGCTTCTTCGTGGTCTATGAACGTATACAGCGATGCAACATCTGCCGTGGCTATCAAATACCTCTGTTGTGGATTTATTTCTATATTGTTCAAAATCTGGATTAGGTCTTTTGTGTCCCTTAGGTACGCACGTGTTTTAGGAACTAATGGCTGCATAAATTTATCAACATATTCACCTAACCTGGAATTTATTGATTGAATCCCATTAATTATGGGTCTCCCAGGGGGGTTTTGTAGATCCTTGTGTACCTTCGGTACCGTATATATAACAGGCACCCTACATACATCTGGAACAAGGTACTTTTCTTCCCTTTTAGTTAAGATATTTCTCATGCTGCCTCTCAGGATTAATTTGGATAGTTCTTCTTTATACTCCTTTGTAGGGTTTCCTCTTAGCCTTATATACCGCATTTATCGGCGTATAACACTTAAAATTAGGGGAAAATCGTGGGTGCGTGTTATACGCCGATCCTCCGCCGATCCCCTCGCTGAAACGAACAAGCGGAGCCCAGATACACAAAGCCGAAGTACACTCGGCTTTACTCTGCTCCTCTCGCAGCCCCGCCAATCTCTGACTGCGCCGCTGACATACAGAAAGCCGAGTGTACTTCGGCTAGTCTCGGCTCCTCTCGCAGTCCCGCCCCTGACTGTGAGCAGAGCCGAGTCTAGCCGAAGTACACTCGGCTTTCTGTATGTCAGCAGCGCAGTCAGTGGAGATGGGCGGGACTGCGAGAGGAGCCGAGTCTAGCCGAAGTACACTCGGCCCCGCTCGCTCCTCTCCACACAGAAATCGGCGCCAATTTTAAAAATCGCAGAGACTGGCAAGGCTGCAAAGGCACTGGGCAAGGCTGCAAAGGCACTGGGCAAGGCTGCAATGATGGACACTGGGCAAGGCTGCAATGATGGACAAGGCTGCATTTAAATGTAAGTTTTTTTCCTTGAATTTCCCTCCTAAAAGTTTTTTTCCCTAAAATTCCCTCCTAAACTTGGGGTGCGTGTTATACGCCGGCGCGTGTTATACGCCGATAAATACGGTATGTGTTAGTATCACTCAATTGACTCATTAATTCCTCATGATAATATTCTTTCGACAAAACCACAATTGCTCCTCCTTTGTCAGCAGGCCTGATCACCACTTTATTTTCCTCCCAATTCTTTGATACCTTTATGTATGGCTTTGGGATCAGTCAGTCTTTTGACTTGTAGCCTATCTATATCTCGCAAGACCATTTTATTAAACACTTCCACGTGTTGGTTATTATGAACATGTGGGTTAAAGAGAGATTTGTTCCTCAGCTCACTATGCACTACTCTCCCTGGTGTATTAATTATTTCCTTCTCCACCATTGGGTTTTGTTCAACATATACTTTTTAATGTTGAGCTTCCTTGTATACCTTTGAATGTCCACGTATGCATCAAATTTATTTAAATTCCTTTTTGGTGCATACTTCAAACCTTTGTCTAGTGTGGTCAGTTCAGTTCTCATTAGTTCAACTCCGCTAATGTTATATATGCCTTCTCCTACTTCACTCTTCTTCTTTTGGATCTTGAATCCTCCTCAGCATCCCCTCTTCCATTTGGACTTCTGGCGTTTGTCATCTGTTCCTGGGCAGAGACTTCTCGCTCCTGCGATGGTCTAAAAAAGACCTTGGGCCTACTTGTTCTCTGTAATTACTTAATGGTTCATACCTATTCTGGGTATGAATCGGACTCCTCCTGTCATCATAATGGTGCTGATCATGACAAGATTGACCCCCAGAGTATTGATATTGCTGGGTTTGCCCTCCTTGGTACTGATATTGCTGAGCTTGATATGGATCTGTTATATCCCTCCTATCCTGATTATACTGATTATAGTTACCATGATTTCTTTGATCATATCCCCCCTGATTTCCATACTGGTTATAAGGGGGGTCTCAAGGTTTTTGGTTATTTCTATTGTTCTTCCAAAATGTTTTTTTTTGGTGATTTTGATTGCCATTTAGACGTTTTTTCCAATTTGTAGTCATTTGTGTCCCTCAAGTACTTTCTCTTTTTCCTGTTTTATTTCAATATCCTTCTGTTCCAGTACTTTATCTAACTGATTGGTAAGTGTTACAAAGGAAGTCCTTATAACCTTCTAAAATAATTTTAGAATCCGCAATTTGTTAATATTTGCAATTTTTCTGTTTCCTTTTGATTAAAAATTGCAACACCTCCAGACCTTTCTCATAAAAAATTTTGAACCATTCCTCCACTGAGTCCTTGTCTAATAATCCATCATTAATGGGCACATCCCACCTGAGCCTCCTGGGTACTATTCCTTTTTTAATAAATTGCTCATGGGTGGTAAGATCCCACCACAGGCTCACCTTTTTCTCCATCAGGTGGCCAAATTTCCTAAAATTAGTGTCAAGATCACCAGTTTCAGTGATGGGATTCGTGGTAAAAAATAGGATTTTTATAACAGCTTACCTGTAAAATCCTTTTCTTGGAGTACATCACGGGACACAGAGCGACATAGTCATTACTAATGGGTTATATAGATACCGTCAGGTGCTGGCACTGGCAACTTCCAAAACCGGAAGTACCCTCCCCTATATAAGCCCCTCCCATCCGGGAGCACCTCAGTTTTGTAGCAAAGCAATAAGTGTCCCAAAAGAGGGGTGGGAGCTCTGTGTCCCGTGATGTACTCCAAGAAAAGGATTTTACAGGTAAGCTGTTATAAAAATCCTATTTTCTTTTTCGTACATCACGGGACACAGAGCGACATAGTCATTACTAATGGGATGTCCTAAAGCAATGCCAAATGAGGGGGGGGGGATACACCATATATAAGCTGAGCGCTATCAGACATGAGGATCTTTTGCGGCCTGCAACACACTGCGCCCAAAGGCGACATCCTCCTGACTTCTAACGTCCACCTGGTAGAACCTAGTAAACGTGTGTACTGAAGACCATGTTGCGGCCTTACAGATTTGAGCCAGGGAGGCCTGGTGATGCACTGCCCATGAAGTTCCAACTGCTCTCGTGGAGTGCGCCCTAACTTTGAACGGAGGCGGTCTACTTCTCAAGCCATAGGCTTGTATTATGACCTGTCGAATCCACTTGGCTAAAGTAGATTTTGACGCTGCCTGACCCCTTCTGGGGCCTTCCGGCAGAATAAACAAAGTATCCGTTCTGCGAATCTGAGCAGTGGCTTTTAGATAAGCTTTAACTGCTCTTACTACATCCAAAGAATGCAATAACTTTTCCTCTACCGAAGTAGGCTTGGGAAAAAACGAAGGAAGAACCACATCTTGGTTCAAATGAAACCTCGATACCACCTTAGGAAGAAAGGCTGGATGAGGACGTAACACTACTCTGTCCTTATGGATAACCAGATATGGCTCCTTACAGGACATAGCTGCTAATTCCGACACTCTTTTAGCCGAACAAATGGCTACTAGAAAAATCAATTTCCTGGTGAGAAGCACCAAGGAAATATGCTGTAATGGTTCAAATGGTTGTTTCTGTAGAACTGACAGAACCAAGTTTAGATCCCATGGACATATGGGAATATTAACCGGAGGACTAATACGCATCACTCCTTGTATAAAGGCTTTGACTAGTGAATGCGAAGCCAAGGGCCTTTGAAAAAATATTGACAAGGCCGAAATCTGACCCTTGATAGTACTCAAGGCAAGCTTCCTATCTACAGCCCATTGTAGGAAGTCCAGAATCCTACCTATTACGTATTTACGTGGATGCCATTTTCTGGCCTCATACCAGGCGATGTACGCCTTCCAGATTCTATAGTAGATCTGCCTGGATACCGGTTTCCTGGCATTGATCATGGTAGACACCACAGCATTAGAGAGCCCTCTCTTCTTTAGAATGTGGGCTTCAATAGCCAGGCCGTCAAACCTAGGGCTGGTAAGGAAGGGTGGTATATCGGTCCCTGCGAAAGCAGGTCCGGACGATGTGGGAGGGTCCAAGGACTCCCCACAGACATTTTTACAATCTCCGCGTACCATGCTCTTCGGGGCCACGCTGGAGCCACCAGAATCACTGGTTTCTTTTCTACCCTGATTCTGCGGAGTAATCGAGGTAACAATTGTGGCGGTGGGAATGCATATATCAGCTTGAACTGATCCCAAGGGAACACTAGGGCATCCGAGCCGCAAGCTAGGGGATCCCTTGTCCAAGAGACAAACCTGTCCACTTTTGTGTTGAATCTGGATGCTAGCAGATCTACATCCGGTGTTCCCCACCGCTGACATATTGTCCGGAAAACCTCGGGATGAAGGGACCATTCCCCTGGGCATAATTGTTGGCGACTTAGAAAGTCCGCCTTCCAATTCTCCACTCCTGGAATGAATACCGCAGATATGGCTGGGACATATCTTTCTGCCCATCTCAGGATGTAATTTACTTCCCTTTGGGCTGCACAACTCCTGGTGCCCCCCTGACGATTGATATATGCCACTGCTGTGGCATTGTCTGATTGAACTCTGACAGGGGACCCTTGGAGTTTGGATGTCCATGCTACTAGGGCATACCGGGCTGCTCGTATCTCTAAGAGATTGATGGGCAGGGCCTTTTCTGCTTCTGACCACTTGCCCTGGAGAGACCATTGCTCCAGTACTGCTCCCCAGCCTACAAGGCTGGCATCTGTAGTGACCACCTTCCAGGAAATCGGACTGAAGGATTTCCCTCTTTCCAGATTCTGAGGAACCAACCACCAGCGGAGGCTCCTGCGAACGGAAGGGGACAAGGACATTGGTAAGTCCAGAGCCTGAACTTTTTTGTTCCAGGCTGACAGTATGGCCCTTTGCAACTTCCTTGAATGGAATTGACCGTAGGGTACTGCTTCGAATGATGCCACCATCTTTCCCAGCAGCCTCATGCACAGGCGTATGGATGGCTGTCTTTTTGAGCCCACTAAGTGGATCAAATCTCTCAAAGACGACCCCTTTTCTTGAGGCAAGAAAATTTTTCTCTGGTCTGAATCCAGCCTTAGCCCCAAGTATTCCAGACTTTTGACTGGTTTTAGGGCTGACTTGTCTCGGTTGATAATCCAACCGTGATATTCCAGATACTTGATTGTCTCGTGAACAACCACTTCTAGTTTTTCCACTGAGTGGTCTATCAGCAACAAGTCGTCTAGATATGCCATTATCGTTACACCTCGTGTTCTTAGATTGGCCAATAACGGGGCCAAAATTTTTGTGAACACTCTTGGTGCTGTGGCCAGACCGAAGGGTAAGGCTCTGAACTGAAAATGGCGGCCTTCTACCGCAAAGCGTAGAAATTTTTGGTGGGCTGGAAAGATGGGAATGTGCAAATAAGCATCCTTGATGTCGATCGAGGCTAACCATTCCTCCCCTTGTAGGGCAGTGGCTACCGATCGGATCGACTCCATCCGGAAAGTCCTGATATGCAGGAATTTGTTTAGCCCTTTTAGATTTAGTATGGGCCTCACGTCCCCGTTTGGCTTCGGAACTGTAAAGAGGTTTGAGTAAAACCCGAACCCCCACTCTTCCAGGGGAACCTCTATAATTACTGCTTGAAGCAATAATTGTTCTAGTGCCAACAGGAGGGATCCTCTCTTCTGGGGATCCCTTGGCACGTTTGACCTTATAAAGCGGGAAGAAGGGGAGTTTTTTAACTCCAATTTGTATCCCAGATTTACTGCGGAGAGCACCCATCTGTCTCGGATCGTGTCCCGCCAGGTCTCTGTGAACAACTGAAGTCTTCCCCCCACCCGATTGGGTGGGGGCAACCCTTCATGCATTTGACGTTGGGGGAGGTTTTGTACCTCTCCTGCTCCAGGGCTTCTTGTTACCCTGCAACTGTCCCTGATTTCTACCTCCGGGATTTGATCGAGGAGGCCGTCGGAACTGTAGGATGGCTCCGCAAGTGGCATTTTAAATGCTAATCGGACCATATTAGTCAGGGACTGAACCCATAACCTTTCAGCATGTGATGCTGAGAACGGCTCTTCCACTGTTGATTCCTCTGCAACCGAATCGACCTCATCCTGATCCCCCTCAGGTAGGTCGACCTCTGTATGGGACTGTTGCTCTGTTAACAGGCACTCTGAGGGAGGAGACGGAGATCGAGCGCTTTTCTCCTGTGACAGGGAAGCAGCGATCAATGCTGACAATCTCTCTTCCAGCCCTCCCAGAGCTGAGGAAAAAACCTCCTCTGTTACATACACAGGAGCAGGTGAACTGAGGACAGCCACAGTACCAGGTACTCCTGGGGGTGCCCTACGGTCACTAACCTCTGATTCTTCAGGGGAGACTGGTGCAGCCAAAGCATGCCCAAGATCCTCAGAGCCCGATGGAGACCCCCTATTCCTCCTGGAATTTCTAGTCCCGGAGTTTTTAGACGGCATATTCCTAAGCCACAAAGCTGAGGTATTCCAGCCGAAATACACCAGTTACTGATAATAGTCTAGCATAAATGCTGCTATAAGAAACAGTTGGTGTCTACTAATGTGCCTTTCTAGGGGATGCCTGTATCAACCGCTTGCTGTATGCCTTTAAATGTTGCCAGCTCTGTCTCTGTACTTCATAGCCAGCTTACTACAATATTGTGGTTTTTAAACCTGCTGGGACGCCCGCACATGCGCAGAAGCGCTGCGGCGCGCACAGAGCGTCATCCCCCAGGCTCCGCCCCCTTTTCCGGCTCACCTCTATATATAGAGACGCGTGCACGCGCACGGCCACGTGCGCCTTCGGCGCTAATTTCAAAAATGGAAACAAAGGGACAGGAGCCAGGGCCCCTCTTTGCCGCAGGCCGGGGGATGGACGAGCACTGCAACATGGCAGAGGAAGCAGTTTCCTATAAGAGAACTCACCAACTGCCTGGACTTTGCTCTGCTGAGAAGAAACTAGTCCACATGACAAGAAAACATTCCACAGCGGCCTCTAGTGGACAAACACAGGTACCGCAGTCTAATATATTAAATATATATATAAAAAATTTTTTTTTTTTTTTTTTCTTGACCACCATTAAAAATTATTACATTTTTTTAGTAGTTACAGGCATGCACAGAATCTTGCGGGAATACCATTAGGTAACAGACAGAAAGACAAATTAGGCTTGGGGGTCCCCCAATAGAACCAAGTTCCTGGGGGCCCCCACTTACCTGTTCCCCGCCGCAGGACTTTGTTTGGTCCACAAAAGCCCAAACTTCACCTATCACGGCAGGCATTGTAATCAAACCTTCAGGGACCGGGTTCCCAAGGATTCCACTCCCCTGGACCTGTATAGCACCCTGCACAGAAAACATCTTGGTCGTGGGTATGACCAGAGCTCTGGATCCCAGGGTCCAGCTCTCCTAAGAGAAGCATTACAGGCAGAACCTTGCTCTTCTCTGCAAGGCCCGGGTACCGACCGTTTAGCTATGAAGCTTTTTTGGTCGGATCCGGAATAGCTTACTGAGGCCCAAAAGAACCTGTACGCAAGCTCAGTGAAAAACACATGTTTCTTCTTGGCCAACACCTTAGACACTGGCAAAAAACTGAGGTGCTCCCGGATGGGAGGGGCTTATATAGGGGAGGGTACTTCCGGTTTTGGAAGTTGCCAGTGCCAGCACCTGACGGTATCTATATAACCCATTAGTAATGACTATGTCGCTCTGTGTCCCGTGATGTACGAAAAAGAAAACATCTTTTAAATCTACTGTGCGATTTTCCACAAATTTAAAAATATCCATAATTGCTGCTTCAGTGCGGTGTCAGATAATAACAGTATGAATTATAATATGGATACTAAAGCATTAAGGTGCAAATGCAAATGAAAAAACAACAAAGGATAAACAAATGGTGACAGCTGCAACCATTCAGTGGTAATCTGGAGACCAAAGATAAACATGTGAATAAAATACTGATGCGCTAAAACCAACCCTATTGCTGTGCACAGTAAAGATGTTAAATTTGTAATGAATTCCTAAAAAATGCTGCTCCATGCAGTATTGTGTAAAACCTTACAAAAAATAAATATAAATCGGAGATCTGATGTGCAAAAAAACTGTGGTCAAATGTGCAACTAGCTGCAATAAATAATCAACATGTGACATACAATGATATGTGAAAAATTACTAAATAATCCTAAATCACACAGTGTCTATAACCACCTACGAAGGGTAAAAATACATAAGATTTGCTGGTTTCTGGAAAGATAATATATATATATCCGTATTTCTGTCTGCTGAGCACACTCACAGAATTTCTTTTAGCAAGCAACTGGTAGAAAAACAGTTAATCTCCGTCACTCTCGCTAGCTGTGTGTTTCTCATATGCAGAAATAAGCAGAATAAAAAAGACGCGATCATTGCGCAATGTTTAAACCATGACACAGTAATGTAACAGCGGGGTATCCACTCACATTTTGTTCAAACATCAAAGGCGCATAACACAGCTCAGTGAAGTAATCTCACTGACTCGAAGCGTCACTCGGCTTTTCCCCCTATGCGTTACGTCAACCGACACGTGACTGTTGTAATATTATATATAATAATATATATGTAATATTATGTAGGTGAATGTATTATATATTGTGTTATATGTATAGCGGGTATGCATTTTCCCGGGTGTAAATTTGAATTTGGCGGTGACACCAGTGATGTGTGATTCCCTGCGGCCAGGAAGGTGGCGCTGTCGCCACGTGCTGGGGGTTGAACCATTGCTGTGTGCCGTACCCCTTTTTGTCCTCCCTCAGCAGCGGTATGGTGGGGCGGGGAACCCGCCGTGCTTGCTGGGAGAGGGTATAAAGGGGGCCGGCCATCTTGGTCACGCGGTTCGTAGTCCCAGACACCTTTAGTCTGTGGACGGTGGTTTGTGCCGGTCCTCTGGGTGGCCTAGGCCTAGAGGACCACCGGAGATCGTGTTCCACCTCAGGCACCTTTGGCCTGGGGTGAGGTACTTGAATGGAGGTCCGGAGCTCAGTGCCCAACACTGAGTTCCACGAGGGAAGGAGATCCTAGGGAACCCAGGGATTGGGTACCCGAATCCGGAAGGCGCAATGGACCGGGGGGAGCTCCTCACTTGAAGACCCGGTGCAGCATATTGCCGGTGACGGGTGAGTCTCTCGTCGGAGACCGCCTGGAAGGAAATCCCCCTCGTGTGGAGACCGCAACCCACTTTCAGGGGAGAAAGTGGAGAACGATTGTGTCTGGGCCTATTCGCACCCACACCTCCTTTCCTGTGCTGTTCTTCAAGGGAGTTCAGCTGTTTGTGTTCATTCGCATGAGAATAAAGGAGTGTTGGACTTTAATGGTGTGGGGCTCATTTCTGATGGACATGGCTCAAGGTGACTCTCGGAGGGAGGATCCAGGTGCACAACACTGACCCAAAGGTAAATTAAGAACGTTGCCTATACCACACTGATACATGTGGTGGAGGCCTGGCGTGGTGTCCCCGCTCTCTCCCCTCTGAGATACCCCTAGACAAGAGACAGACTAGCAAGAGCAAGAGAGGGGAGTGAGGTGGGCACTACATATGTATGGCACAATATACAGTATATGTATATATATATGTGTGTTTATATGCGAGTACAATATTGACCAGGCCAGATTTCAGTAGATAATTCAGTTGTCAGAGTCGGCTGGATTGCACATGTGAGGGAAGCCGGAAGACAGCTTTGATGGTTGATCTTACGTATCAAAGCAGTGTTCAGGCAACCTTTCGTATCCGTAATCTAATTGCATGTGTCAAAAGAAAGCATGTTGATGTTATTATGCAAGAATGCAAATAATGGCTGTGGTCGTCTCCGACTAGGTTGGGGGTCATTCTCTGTCATCCTGAATGACAGAGTGTAGATCAAAGACAGCCAATCAAATTGCTCAGTCTTTCAATAGGTAAGCCATATAAGCTAATATTCAGTCTAGTCTTGATATTCTGTAGGAATATGCATAGGAGATATTCTGTAGGAATATGAAGGCATAGGATATATTCTGTAGGAATATGAAGGCATAGAATATATCCTGACTAAAATAGTGTATAAAAAGAAATCAACTGCCCTCTTCTTCCCTTATACACTCCACTGCGCTTCGGGAGCAGGTCTGCTGAATGCAGACTAAAAAAACCTTACTAGCTGCTACTTTACAAAAAACATATAATAATAAAGAAGTCCTATGCGACGAAACTAGTCTGGGAGAAGCTACACGGCGCTCTTTTATAGTGTATGGTGTTCAGTTTTTTTGACCACTCATCGAATCTACAGTCCGGTGTTTGGACGGAAGTTCACAGGTGTTTTCGATTGGAGTGGAGAGACGGGCATATATGAAGGAGGGTGAGACACAAATGATTGATTGGTCCGCCGAGACCGCAATACATTGCGGCTACCTGTCGTATGCCTGTCTGGTGTTTTGAAGTGATTTTGCTGAAGTGCCTAATTTTGATTTGCTAGATGTGAGTGAAACTATTGAAGGTTACCTGTGCTGTGTTTAATAAAAGTTTTTACGTACTTCACTATTGGAGACTTTTTTGCTTTTTCATGTGGGAAAACTTGACTGACCTAGCAACATCGTTTGGATCTATCTTTTATACCCTGAGGGGTGTTTAAGCTGTGAAGCCGAGCATGAGAGTGCAAGGCAAATCCTAGTGGTGAGTGCAAGTCCTTAGGGAGTGGAGTCACTAATCACGCTGGTGTGGTGAAGGTTTATTCAAGAGAACACAGGAAGATTTGTATGCAAATTTTAGTTGAAGTCACTATTATTGGAACACTTCTCTCACTGATGGACTTTCTTTAAATGTTTTTTTCACAACTGGTTTGAAAACAATATTTGAACGTTACGGACACTTATTAATTTATTGTATGTGCACATATATATATATATATTTAGAGTATATGTTTTGCAGTTTTTCACATATATGTATTTCTTCACGGGACATATATATATTTGCTATAGTATTTAGATTTGTGGTGTGATACACAGAAGCGCTACTATTTTTGTTTATTCAAAATACTTTTATTATTAATAGAATATATCCTGTAGGAATATGAAGGCACAGGATATACTCTGCATGGATAGGAAAGCACAGGTCTAGAATATGATCTAGGAGAAGTGGGACTTTGAATCTTATATATATATATATATACTATTTCACTACAGTGACTTAATCATGGGTAGCCATGTGACCATAACAGCTGAGTCTTTATACTTGCAACCGCGTACTTGTTGTCATGGTGACAAGAGGGATCGTAACATCATTGCTGGCAAGCGCTTACCATAAGCTAATCGTTTAACATATATAAGGTACAACTTTTAATAGAACCTACATACATCAAATATACTAATTAAACCTTTTAAAACATTATATAAAAACCGGCTTTTAGTGTTACTGATAAGGTAGGATGATAATACATAAATTTAGAACTCCCTCCAGTGGTCATTCCTGGAAGACACTGTGTGATTTAGGATTATTTAGTAATTTTTCACATATCATTGTATGTCACATGTTTATTATTTATTGCAGCTAGTTGCACATTTGACCACTGTTTTTTTGCACATCAGATCTCTGATTTATATTCATTTTTTGTATGGTTTTGCACAATACTGCATAGAGCAACATTTTTTACGAATTCATTACAAATTTAACATCTCTACTGGGCACAGCAATAGGGTTGGTTTTAGCGCATCATTATTTTATTCACACATTTATCTTTGGTCTCCAGATTACCACTGAATGGTTGCAGCTGTTACCATTTGTTTATCCTTTGTTGTTTTTTCATTTGCATTTGCACCTTAATAGCGCTTTAGTATTTATATTATAAGCTATGCATATTGAAGCCACTAGATGGCAACAGACAGGTATTTTTACAGTCATTTGTCTTTATTTACCTTTGCACCATCATACTATACTGCTTCCTGCTCCATTTTCGCTCTACTATGTGGAACTTTCTGCAGGTCACAGATAAATTCTATTGATCTGTCGGACACTTGAACCTTCAGTTGAACTTCCAAATACTTTTTTTGGTTTTGTTTTTCAGGTTTGGGACTAAATGCTGCATACCGGACAATGTTGTTTTTTGTTCCTTTTTTTTTTTAGTCCTGGTATAATAGCAGGGGGGTTATGTTTTTTGTTTTTGGTATTTTTCATACTCCGTTCCCTGCTCTCTACGTGTAGTAGTCACCCTCCCAGAGAGATGGCGCCCGCTTGCCTCACAGGCCCATATGGATATATGTTTGTGTGGACAGTTGGGCTCCAACTATGTAATTGTTATAATATGTGACCATGGCTAACCCAATTAAATTGGTATCGTGGAATGTGCGGGGTTTGAATAGCAAATTCAAAAGGGCCTCGATGTACCAATACCTTAAGCAAACTAAGCCGCATGTCGTTCTTCTACAGGAGACACACCTGAATGGCAAAAGAATACTTGCACTGCGTAGGACATGGATTCAAAAGCCATTTCATGCCCCCTTCTCCATGCTTGCTAGGGGGATATCCATTCTCATCAGCAAAGCTGTTCCCTGCACTATCCACCAGGTGGTCTATGACATGGGGGGGACGATATGTGGCTATAGTCCTGGATATTTGCCACTGTAGGCTGTTGTTAGTAAACATTTACCTACCACCACCATTTACTGTCCAATTTTTATATGACTTATTTGTTAAGCTGGCTTCCCAAACCCATCTCCCACTCCTGATAATGGGGGACTTCAATGCTACCTTGGATGCCTTGGACTCCTCCAATCCGGGGAGGATAGGATCAGCGGAACTTCTGTCCTGGGCCTCGGTAACTTGGCATAACTGAAATATGGTGCTCGAAAAATCCCACGGACAAATGCTATTCACATCTGTCACAGTCGCACCGCTCCTCGGCCAGGATAGATTTGGCTTTTGGTAGCCCAACATTGCTGACATATGTACAGGAGATTAAAAGAGAAGTATGGGGTTTTTTTTTTTGGCTGTTCATACTTACCTCGGTGGATGGAGCATCAGACTGATGCTCCATCTGTCCCTCGCCGTCTCTTCACTGAGTAATCGTTGATTACATTGGCCCTGGGGTAGTAATCAATCCCCCTATATATCAAAGGTGCCTCATCCTAGTTGAGTGTATATAGCTGAATAGAAAAAGAATGGACTTTGAAGGCACCAATATAATAATAACAAATTTTATTAACACACTATTACAAATATTGTACTAGTTGTATTCTCAGAATACAGTAAGATATATAATCTAAAATAAGAAAACATGGACAAGACCCATAGTGGGACATTCAATGATACAATATACTCAATTTGTGGGTGTGCTTGATGAATCTTCCCACTGAAGAGATGAATAGCAGAGAGATGTCCCCAATATGGAAGTCCATAGAATTCTTGGAAATTTAAAAATGGCTCAACATGTTTCGCGATTGACTGCGAATCGCTTCTTCAGGAGCTTCTAAATTTCAAGATAGAAAATCAAGTTTAGATATACATCATAAATATATAACATACATTTGTGTTGTACTTCGCAAGTTTATCAGACACTGATACCAGCATCTGATTCTTACCAGAAGTATCACTTGAATTTGCCCGATGCAATCACTTCACCCCTTCCCAGGTGTCTCAACCCTAAACCTGTGCCCAAAAGAGGGCGTCTCACCAGGCTGAAATGGTGAGGAAAAGAGAGAGAAAAGTGAGATATGGGAACATGGGGATGCACCAAGTATCTATAGAGCAGCCCAACATAGACTAAGAAAGGGAAATATGTTATGCCATAAGGTCAACCTAATAACATTAACTAGTAACTTACTTGTGGTATGAGGGGTTTGTAATTGAAATAAGGGGAGGAGTTTGCGGCACAGTAAAGTAGTCCTCAAGGTCTATAATCGCGTAGAGCGATTAATTTGAAAAAGGCGTAGATGTGCTGCAAAAAATTAGCATAACTCTCTCAAAAGGCCTATTAAAGCGTCAAGGACATATGCTTATAAAACGTGCGATTGCAGGATGGTAAAATGAGTCTGAATATGTACCTTAAAATAGTTGGAACTCGGATAGACTTGTTCCCCAATAGTGTGACGGGTTGCTGGGAATTAAAGATGGATTGTATTCCCCAGCCAGATAATGTTTACCTGTGACTATAAGACATATTAAATAAGGCTAGTTTTATTGTCAGGTATGGACTTTCAAAATGAAAGAAAGAATAAATAAACTGGCAAATAATAGTTACCTAGCCAGAGTACATAGCCAGGAACACTATCACTTCAATACGCACTACTCATTGTCAATGAATATGAATCCAATCTCTTATCTGTACAAAACACAGACAAGAAAATGGAAAAACACTTAAGCATAAAAGAAAGTCCCATAAACTTTTAGGGCATATATTAGGCTAAAAGAGGCAAGGGTCAAGCCTTGCTATAGATACCTCAATTGTAGGACTTACTGTGTACGTGACCGCCGTCTCCTTCCGCGTTAGTTGCGAGCGACTGCTCTCCCAGTGTTATCTAGCACACTGAGGAGAGAGCCTCGCTTAAATGTACATCCCGATCACGTGACCGTCATGACGTATGACGTCACGTGAACCGGCCAAATGGGTGCACTCCACGTCCATGCCGCAGCGACGCCCACGTCAGGGCAGTCTGTTGGCAACCCCCTGCGCGAGTGTGGGCGGAAGTGCTGCCCGAGACGCAAGATGTGAGCGTCGAATTGCCGTCAGGATACCGCCCAGCCCAAGGCATGGATCGGCATCCGACGGCTTGTGTGGCCGCATGCTCCCCTCACTATCTCCTCACTCCACACCAGGCCTGACAGAGGATTGAAAGAGGGAGAGAGACACCTAGAGGTGGAGGATCACATTGGGCAAAATAAACTGCATGTTAATACATGCTTTTTAAACAAAATGTCAGTTTTGAAAAACAATAAACTGCAGTAGTATCTGCTTGTATTCCCGAAATGATTACATATTTGAAAATAGCTGCGATCAAGAAAACACACACAGCACGAGGCAAAACAATAACTGAAAATAAATGAAAAATAAATAAAAAAAATTATAAATAAAATATAGTGATAGCAACAGATAGTATCAAACAGAGTACAACGACCCTGTATTTTCAAAAATTGCCACAAAGATCATTAGAGTGCCAAGTATCAATTAAATTGGCATATGGGCAAGCGAGTTGCCTAGGCATGTTTAGAAATGATGATAATACACCCCTATATCCTGAATAACCAGGGTACAGAGATATAATTCTATAGAAAAGGCTGATAAGATACTATCTCGTTAATACCTGGCGGCCTGGTCGCTTCAAGACGTTCTATCCAAAAAGTCTCCTTCTGGAGTATACGTTTGTCCCAGTTGCCCCCTCGGATGTCTTGTGGGATCACCTCTAATATCATAAATTTGACCATAGAAGTGTCGAACTTATGATATAATCCTAGATGGCGACTTACTGGTGTGATCATTTTAGCAAACTGGGAGTAGTAAATATGGTCGTATATACGTTGCTTAAACTGTCGGATGGTCTTTCCTACGTAAAATGCCCCACATCTGCAGAGCATGAGGTACACTACCCCTTCTGTGTTACATGTCGCATGAAATCGAGGGCAAAACCTTTCGCCATTTGGAAGTATGAATTTTTTACCCGATAATACCCAGGGGCAATAGGTGCATTGTCCACAGGTGTAGAGGCCTCGATCTATGTTTACTGGATGACAGTTTGGTTTGTATTCACTGCTTGTTAATCTACTACCAATTGAGGTGGCCCTTCGAAAGACTATTTCTGGAGTGTTCCTCACATATTTACCTATTGTAACATCTTCACTGAGTAGGTGCCAATGTTGTTCCAGGCACCTTCGCAGTGATGTATGCTGTGCCGAATATTTAGTTATAAATTTGGTAATTTGCTGATCCATATTGGTCTTGGGTCTGGAATACAGTAAAGAAGTTCTCTCTTGTCCCTTGGCTTTGTTGTAAGCCCGTCGGAGGAGGCTTTTACTGTATCCTCGTTTAAGCAATCTGGTACGTAACTCATCTGCCTGCTGCCTGAAATCTGCATCATACGTGCAGTTTCTGCGCAGGCGGATGTATTGTGCATAAGGTATACTATGCACTAGAGAACAGAGCCACCGAACATCGCCGTTGGCTCGGTTCTCACAGATCCCCGAGAGGAAAGATGCCGACTGTCAGTCAGCCTCTTTCCTCTCTGCTCCTCCACGCTCATTGGAGCGCTGAGCCGTGGAGGGGCGGGGAGAGGCTGTCTCAGCATCTCAGCGGCTCGCTGAGACTGCCATCAATCAGGGCAGCTGGCGGATCCCAACCTGGAAGTCGTGATGACGCGCTGCCCCGATTGATGGCAGTGACGTCAGCGGAGAGCGGTCTTCAGACCGCTCTCTGCTGAAAACGGGTCTCTGCTGAAAACGGGTCACAGGAGTGCAAAACGATCTGCACTCCTGTGACCCAGAGGAGAAGCCCAGCCTAAAAAGCTCAGGCTGGACTTCTCCTTTAAATATCTGGCAGGGGGCTTATCTGATCACAACCCACTTTCCCTCTCTTTGACCCTCCCCTTAGGGAGGGGGTCGAGGGGCTGGAAACTTTCTCCTGGTTGGCTGCAAAATGAACAGGTGTCCTCTCACCTCTTAGAATTGGTAATGGAGTATTGGTCCACTAATCTGGAATCCCAGACCCACCGATTGTTTGCGATGCCTTTAGGGCGGTTGTTAGAGGGGAATGTAATTCAGCCATAAAGAAGGTGCAAGGGGAACAGAATGCTGAGATTCAAATGCTACAAGATAGGGAAAGGGAATGTGCGGAGAGCAATGCCAGCAATCCCTCAGACTCCTCCTACACTGCCTTATTGGAGGCTAGGCATCTGCTCTCCCTACATTTTAATAACTTGGCGCACACACACCCTTCTCTCCCTATAGAAAGATCTATCATATAATTTTTTCTTTAATTCTTAAATCATAGTGTTTCAATATTTATAGACATCCATCTCATACCTGCTCCTGAAGAGTGGCAGTCGCCACAAAACGCATCAAGCCAATAGATGCCCCCTCGCTTATATATTCCAACTGTACCATCAACTACCTCACATACCAATTGGATCTTATCAACCAATTAGGGTTACAGCTATCTATTATGGAGACACACTTCAATGAATTTTGTATTTTATAATGTCTATAGTATGAACCAATTATGAGACCATATCATGTTATTATGAGCCAACAGATGCCCCCTTGCTTATATATTGCATTATTACCATTAACTATCTCATATACCAATTGGATTGTACCAACAAATTAAGGTTACATTTACTTATTATGGAGACACATCTCAATAAATTTGGTCCCTTTTATTGTTTTAAGTATGAACTAATCATGTTATTATACTATGTTACTATTATTGTTATATTTTATATACAATTAAACTATTGACTGCCAATTGTTATGCAATGCTTTCATGCAACGTTTTTAGTTCTACTATATTAGGTACCTGCCATATTCATTTGTATCATGTAATCTCTTGGGATTCATGCCTCATATAAAGTCCCACCCTTGTTCCTTCTTGTTCAGGTGTTGAAAAAAGCCCACACTGACAAATTTTTGGAAATCAGCAGCACTCTGCACCTGTGGAGCTCTGTGGTGTGATGCAATTGGGTGGCTGACCTTAAGCTGGCCCCTGGAGAACATCCTGCCTCATTAGAGTTGTGCCTCCTCACTTTCCTCCTCTCTTCTCACAGGCACCCAAGTACAGTCAGTGACCTCATCATCCCTTCCCTCCTCATCACTGGAGAAAACTTAGCAGCATGCTGCAACTGGGGAACATGACTGCTAGTTTCTTGTCGGTCATTGACACCGAACTCTTTCTAGGCTCACGTTACTCCCTTTCTCAACCTGGGAACCAACATCGGAGCATCCTCCCAGCAACATGTAACTGACACTATGATCGAATAATTCAGGTGACTCCTCCATGCATGATGGTGGGACTACGGTAGGAGTAGCTGTGGACAAGGAACCTGTGGAATAGGCCGCTTTTGCCAGCTGCGGTGGAAGGCAAACTAGTATGAGCCTGGGTGACAGAGGATGAGGACTGCTTAGTTATCCACTCCACCAACTCTTCTGCATGTTGTGGCTCCATAACACAGCCAGCACTGGACACAGAGGCTTCTTCCCCTCTTTTAGTGGCCTGTGAGCGTCTGCCTCTCCTTGTTGGCCTTGCGGACATGATGGGGATTTTTTAGGGGATTTTTATAACTTCATTATAGAGTGTGGGATAGGAATATGGTGCTTGGGTGCAATACTTTTGTGCTTGGTGCACTATAAACCATTTTATTCGTTTTTCTATATTTTATTTTTTTAAATAAACAAAATAAATGTAAAAATAATTAAGAAAGCCAAAAAACTGTGGTGATGCAGAAGGAAGACCACCTGCGACGCAGAAGGAAGACCACCTGCGACACAGAAGGAAGACCACCTGCGACTCAGAAGAAGGAACAGCAGAGGTGGCTCTAGGCTTTATGAGGCCTTAGGCAAAATTTAGACACAAGGCCCCACTCACACCTATAATGGATAAAAAAAATTCAAGCAAGTAAAAATAGCTGCAGAAAGATGCGTGGATCTAGCACACAGGCGATCAGCACCACTTCCAGGGCACCCTCCTCATCCATCGGACATATGCAGCCAATACAACATCTGGGACCCAGTAAGGTGACAACCCCTCTAGGATTTTCCCCTGTGCCTTGGGAGAACGGGAAGAGGGTGTCACTGAATCATTCCACATCCACAGAGGAAGTAGAGTTGGGGGATCCCAGCGCAGAGAGGGGGAGGGAGGGAGAGAAAAGGGGAGAGGAAGGGGGAGAGAGTGAGGGAGGGTGAGAGGAAGAGGGACGGGGAAAGAGGGAGGGAGGGTAAGAGGGAGAGAGAGAGCGGAAGAGGGAGGGGGAGAGAGAGAGGAAGAGAGAGTGAGGGATGGGAGGGGGAGAGAGAGATCTCTAGCCATGTCACTGTCTGCAGCCCCTCCTGTGTACCATTATTAATTTTATTATACAGGATTTATATAGAGAATATATATATAGATATATATATATATATATATATATATATACACACACACAGGGCTTACAATTTCAAGTCCTGAGCAACTAGCCAGGCCTTAAGAGTTACTCGCCACCAGTTGCCCCACCCAACCTCTCCCCTGCCCCACCCCTAAGCCAGCAGTTTGCCCATCGCTTAACCAAATAATGGCAGAGGTTACAGTTACATTACAATTTGGTACAAGAGGAATCAGAGGGCCCTGCTCATTAGAGGTTACAATCTAAAAGGGGAGGGTCAATTGATACAAAAGGTAATGGCTGCGGGGGATGAGCTGATGGAGGAAGTAAAACAGTGTTACCTAGAAGCAGGATAGGCTTCTTTAAAGAGAAGAGTTTTTAGGGATCATCTAAATATCGATAGATTAGGGGACAGTCGGGCAGATTGGGGTAGGGAGTTCCAAAGGATGGGAGAAGCTCTGGAGAAATCCTGGAGGCGAGCATGGGAGGAGGTGATAAGGGAGTTAGAGGACCGAAGAGAGTGGCTTGGTTGGTATTTTGGGACTAGGTAGCTGGGGGCCGACTTGTGGATGGCTTTGTAGATTGTTAGTACTTTGAATTTTATTCGTTGGGTGAGTGGGAGCCAGTGGAGGGATTGGCAGAGAGGGGTGGAGGACACTGAATGGTTGGTAAGGTGGATGAGTCTTGCAGCGGCATTCATGATGGACTGAAAGGGGGATAGTCTATGTAAAGTTAATCCAATGAGGAGGGAGTTGCAGTACCATGTCCCAGTCTGCAGTGCCTGTCTGTGGGAAGCTCTATGTGATGCTTGGTACAGTACCTTCCATGCCAGCAGGATGTTCATGACGGCCAGCAGCAGCAGGCAGGGTCCGTTCTCATTCTGGGTGGGGACAGTGTCCTGCTCTTTCCAGAGGATCTGTTTGCTGTGAGATGGAGTGGTCCCTGGTCACCTTTTGTAATGGGAGTTACTAACGTGCTAACCACACCGGGTTAGTGCTTTAGTACCTAAAATGGGAAACCTGATCGTGAGCGATTGAACAAGAAAAGAGAGCACTCAGCTATTGAAGACTAGCAGAAAGACTTAATTTTAAGCCAGATGAGGTAAGAGGCTGGGGGAAACGAGGGCACCTGCACAGGATTGAAGCACTTTGCATGTTTTCTTGGCAGTTGGAGAATACTTCCTTTCAAAAGTTGATTTGTTGCAATTTTGCGCTTGGATCTTTATTCACATTGTTTGGACTGCTTCAGAAATTTTCCAGCACGGAGGAGATTTTTTGGGGGTTTTTTTGGCACTTTTTTTTTTAAATTGCTTGTTTCCCATATTAGGTACTCAGATAACAAAGAGAGGGAAGGGGGGACTCCATAGTGTAGTATGTCAGATATACGTTTGGTTAAAAAACGTACAGTTCAGATGATTAAAAACAGCATGACACAGTGTGTATTCCAGCTTCCAGACTCGGCCGCGACCGGAAGTGGTGTCACCACAGCTCTGTACTCTGACGCGTTGCGTGACTGCTCAACGTCACTTTCTCAAAGGGGATAGAGCTGCAGTGTGTGCTGGTGACTTATAAACTGGAATTCTCAGAGTTGGAGAATCCTTCTTTTAAAAAGTTTATTTGTTGCAATTTTGCACTTGGATCTTTATGCACATTGTTTGGACTGCTTCAGAAATTTTCCAGCACGGAGGAGTTTTTTTTTTTGCCACTTTATTTTATTGAAAATTGCTTGTTTGCACTTAAGACTGATTTGAAACGGAACGTTTTTTGAACAGAAATAATCAATTTCTTATTTTCTGATCTTTAATTTTTATTTACTTTCACTTTGCACATTATTGCTGCACTTTTTGTGCCTGATTTTGCAATTTATTTAGCATTTTGCACTTAAGAAATACTTGGTACTTTTATTACTTTGCACTCATCCTCATTTGCTTTTATGTACCAAGGAAATTTTATATTTATTTATTTAAGATTAATCTGATTTTTTGCACAGGAATTTATTTGCACAGGAACAGTATTTATTTGCACAGGAATCTTTGCCATATATTTAATAATCATTTTGAGTAAGCGCCATTTCACCCCCTCCCTGGTCACCTTTACCTTCCACCTGTCCTCGTTTTCTGGCCCCAGTCAGCCTGTCCTCCTGTCCTGGGAGGTCTTTAGAGCTCTTCTCCTTCCAGGACTATCGATCCTTGCAAGCCTTTTTGCTCAACTTGCCCGCCAGGCCCGGACTGGGAAAACAAAATAGACTGAGCAGCCCATCATAGCGGTCCCTTCCCCACTCCCCAGCCTGAGAGACCCCCGCAGCAGCCGGAGGGAAAAGAGGGGGGAACCTAGCAGAGCTGCCTGGGGGTGAGGGGGCCAGAAAAGAGAACAGCGGTAGTGGAGAGCACGGGAGTGAGGCTGAGAGCAGCAGAGGGGGGGGCGAGAGTGTGCAGGGCAAGAGCACTGGGGGAGTAGAGAGCAGGGGCGTGGAGAACACTGGGGGAGCTGGAGAGCACTAGGGGGTGCACTGGCGGGAGTGGAGAGCCTGGCGGGGGCAGAAAGCATGGGGGGTGATGGAGAGCATAGGGGCCAGAGTACTTTGGGAGGGGCAGAAGAGCTTAGGGAGGGTGGGGGTGGAGAGCAGCGGGGGAGCTGGATAGCACAGTGTGGATAGCACAGTGTGGTGGAGAGCATGGGGGGAGCCAGGGAGCACTGGGGGGGTTGGAAAGCACTGGGGGGGCTGGATAGCATAGTGGGGTGGAGAGCATGGGGGGAGCCAGGGAGAAAAGAGGGGGCTGGAGAGCACTGTGGGGGGAGCTAGAGAGCATGGGGGAGAAGTTGGAAGCACAGGGGGAGCCAGGGAGCACGGGGGGCAGAGAGCACTGGGGGTGCAGGTAGAACTGGGAGGGGTTAGGGACCACAGGGGGAGCAGAGAGCTCTGGGGAGCTGGAGAGCACTGTTGGGGGGAGCCAGGGAGCACGGGGGTAGGAGAGCACTGGGGGAGAGTATGGGGGGAGCCAGGGAGGACCAGAGAGCACTGTAGGGGGGATATCAGTGTGGGGGGGAGCACAGAGCACTGGGGGATAGGTGGAGAGCAGTTGGGGGGCGACTGGACAGCACAGTGGGGGGGGAGCATGGGGGAGCCAGGGAGCACAGATGGGACCAGGGGAGCACAGAGGGAGGGGACTAGAGAGTCTGTGGGGGAGCAGTGGGGGGTAACTAGACAGCATAGTGGGGGGAGCCAGGGAGCACAGAGGAGACCAGAGAGCACTGGAGGAGCTGGGGAGCAGTGGGGGGAAATAGACAGCACAGTGGGGGGGAGCTAGGGAGCACAGAGGGGACCTGAGAGCACTGTGGGGACCCAAGGAGCACAGAGGGGACCAGAGAGCAGTGGGGAGAACTAGACCGCACAGTGGGGGGAGCCGGAAAACACTGTGGGGGAGGACGGGGACTGGGACAGCACAGTGGGGGGGGAGAGCATGGGGGGAGCTAGGGAGCATGGGGAACCAGAGAGCACTGGGGGGAGCCAGGGAGCAGAGGGGGTATGCAGGGAGAACTGAAGTTGTATATTAGGAGCTCCGGTGGATGGATCCCATCCCAGCACCTGCTGCAGCCTGGCCAACCACCCAGAGAGAACGTGAGTGCCCGGCTGTGCCGCCCTCCTGTGTGCCTGGATAGGAGGAGCGGCGGGGACAGCTGCATATGGAGGAGTTGATCTTTACATATTCTTTCTGCAGCCAATGAATGCCCGCAGAAGAAGCGGTCATTCAGCGGCTACAGGAGGAATATGGAAAGATCAATTCCTTCATATGCAGCTGTCCCCCCCCCGCTCCTCCTACCTATCCAGGCACACAGGAGGGCGGCACAGCCAGGCACTCACTTTCTCTCTGAGCGGTCGGCCAAGCTGCAGCAGGCGCTAGGATGGGATCCATCCACCTGAGCTCCTCCTTCCCCTTCACAGACAGTCATAGGGCAGGGATAGTTTCCGCCACCTGGCCTGACTCCTGAGCCGAATAGGCAGCCAGCCAGACGCAGAAAGGACAGGTGAGCGGCGTGGGCTGAAGGAGCAGCTCAGCTGCTTTAGGGCCCCACATGGACTTGCGGCCCGCCAGGTGTGTCCCTATGACTGCCCGCACGGCTTTTACAGATGGCACCTGGAGCCTGTTGGTCAGTCCAGTGATCGAGCAGAGGCAAACTAGGTGGCCGCAAGGCCCCTGTGAGTGCGAGGCCATAGGTGGCCGCCTAATTAGAGAACCGCCTCTGAGGGAACAGTAATTATGGAAAACATTTTTTTCTTTATCGTACACCATGGGACACAGAGCCTTTAATCATTACATAGTGGGTTGTATAGTTCACCAAAGGTGATTGGACACTGGCACAACCAATGAAGACAAGTTCCCCTCTATATAACCCCTCCCATAAGGGAAGTACCTCCGTTTTTTCGCCAGTGTATAAGGTAAAGGGCCCGAGTAAGCATGTGCCAAGAAGGAGCTCTGTTGGAAAATCCCTCCGGGGGTTAAGGAGCTACGCCACCGGGTCCATCCAAACCGCTTATTAAATTACGCCAAATGGATGGTACCCGAGCCTCGCAGAAGACTGAGGCGGTGCCTGTAATGTCTCTTTTGAGGACTGGGCTCTGGGATCCAGCAATTTCGCTATTTAAACGCGCTTAAGTATTCTGGCAGAGTCTTTTACAAGGCCCAGGGAAGAGGCCTCCTTTAAGTAGGAGCCTATACCCCTGAAGGTTGGCACAACACTACCCTCCATGATGGTTGAAGATTGGTACTGTCTGGTCTTCAGCAGTCCTGCGGCGTGGATAAAGTAAGTGGGAAAAGTCTAAGTTTTAAACACTTAAGAAACTTTCCCCTTTCTGAGTAGACTGTCTTGCCTGTAAACCACCACTAGGGAGTAAAGAGCCGGAGTTCCACTTACCATGTCAGGAACGGGTAGCTCACACTTCCTCTGCTGCAAACTCTGCAAGGCAGAAGTCATATGTCTCTTTATGGTGCTGAACACAGATCAGTGCATGCTGCCTGCTGCCTCTTCATGGTGCTAAACACGGATCAGTGCATGCTGACTCTCTCCCCTGAGCACCGCAATTCCCCATAGGCGGGCGCGCGCGCAGGGGGTGCGCTTTTAACTCTCAATAGTAGCACGAGGGGGGCGTGGTCACACGAGCGGGCACGTCGGCGTGCGCGCCGCTCTACTGCGCGTGCGCGGAGCGGGAAGGTTTGAAATACAGCCTCAGACGCCTGACAGACTCAATGGAAGAGACACAGCAGCTTGGGGGCACGTGAGTTCTGTTGTGCTTTTAAGGGACAGTTTGCCCGCACAATATATTAATTTTAAGTTCATTTTTAACGAAGGATATTTTTGAATACAAGTCAATCTATATGATACAGTCTATAATATGAAACCTATTCACGGAGACGTGTGATCATACAAAATAGCTACATTTATTGGTTGACAAAAAGCAAATATTTACATGAAATTAAAATACCAATTCTGTTACATGAACGACTTCAAAATCAATACAATTACCCGCAAACTGGGCATCCAGTCCCTTAGACATAATGCTGTCATGATAAATTCTCAATAGGTTCAACAACCTTGTATAATTGACAATGAAACAGAACGTCTGTATTTCACACATCCAACCGTTACTATACTGCAGGTAAGTAAGTGGTTAACAATGTGAAATAAATTGGACCTCTGTTTTGCCACTAAGATTGGAACTATGCAAAAAGAAAAATATATTGAAAAATTTATTTTTACAAAAACATCTACCAGTTGTTGGTTAATGAGAATAAATCATAGTTGCAGAATGTTCAATACTTCAATATTATTGAGAACAACAATGAATTCAAGATAAAATCAAAATGGCATAATTACCCATTCCACAATCGCAATTTCCTACTGGCAAGTGACCAGAGTTAAGATGGCTGCCATGGCTTTCAGGATTTGGGTGTCTAGGAATCTTCATGAGTGTAAGAATATGTCTTCATGCATGGTGCATGGGTGTCAGTCTGTCTGAGCATGTGGATCTCCCGGTGTGCCCCTCAGGGTGGGTCCCTGAGTGTCTCTCCCCGGCCGGTGGGAGTGACTGCTGTCTGGGAGTCCTTTGGTGAGTGATGTCAGTGTGTGGTCACCCCCTCATGTCTTCTCTCTTTCTTCCCTTAAATATTGTCTCTGGACAATAAGATTATAAAAATTATCCTAAGTTCTTCCCAAAGGAGGTGGTTCTTCCACTTATTGGTAGCTGCAGTTAGGGGAGTTACTGTACAAAAATCTCTGGTTTCTATAGGTTGGTAATTTAATAATTAACTGTTCTCTGTATTTTTGGGAACCTCAAGTAATACCACTTTCAGCCACTAGGGCATCAATTCTTTAAGTTGATATATTCTATTCTCAGAATGTGTGTAATTTGTATATTGTGGGAAGAATATATGGATTTTAATCTTCTGGTAATCCGGTATATATAACATACTTCTAATATACTTCTTGATTTATTCACATAACATAATGTGTTTTATATTCCTGTCTAAAAATATATCTATAAGCTGGTTTTTCTAAACAGGGTACAGATTATATGTCAATCAATATAACATTCAATATTTATCTATATCTTTTGAAATGTGGTCATTTCTAAACGTAGACTCCTTTTGTATTCTATAATCATAATTTGACGTATTTCATAATGCTAATTAACTCTTTATGACACTTCTATATATAAAGTCACACTGGTATCTATATTTATTCTTCTAACACAGTCCCTAGGTCAACAGATACTAAAATCATAATTCCCCTATGGCTTAACATGTCGTTTGGTAATCTAAACATAATTTTTCATTTATTCCCGACCTATATTTATATAGGCAGATATATAGGAAAAGCTATACCTGGTTTGATTTGTTTATGGTTTGTAAGAAGGCATTTCGATTGACCTAACTTCCTCCATTATACAAAATGTATGGCATGTTGTAATATACATTTATATATGTATATTTATATGAACCGTAATGTCATTTTTTAATTCCAGTTTCAGTTGCTTGTTAATAATGGACTGGGTTTTCCTTAAGACAAGATACCAGTTCAGCTATATAAACAAATCCTTCACCTGGATCCTTCTTGGTCAACATCATCCTTTGTCCCCATACGGCTAGTATTGTCCTTTCTGTGTACTAAAAAGCCTTTCTCACAATGGGTGAGTTTGCTCTAGTTGGAAGGTTTGTAATTTGGTTAACTATCTGTAGAGTATTTTCAATGGCAGTGTTGACTTCTCTAAACATCTCTAATTTGTCCTGAGGAAAGTTGTCATTGTTTTAAATTTCAAACCAGGTTTGTAAATGTTAGAGATGGCTAGCCCAATTGTTATGGGAAAAACGTGTTCATCAGCTTTTGAGGCCTAAGTGAACTTTCAAGTCTCTGCCCGTAAATATTAAAATTATTATTAATATTATTATTAAGGAAACCCATGACATAATCCCCCCTTTTGAAGTCGGCAAATGCCGTAAGTCGTTTGGGAGACTTCAAAACGCGAAAAGGTTGAGGAGATCTGGCTTCATTCGGCCTTGTATCCGGATTGTGGGTACTGAATATAGCATTTAAGGGGTGTTGACATCTGCAGATGGGAGTAATTCATTGAGAAAAAGATGGGTATGTGATTGATGTGTGCATCTCGAGGCCGTCATCCGTCGGTTGGCGGGAAATGGATCACTCCGGGCACCTGTGGGCTTGGCCGTCCTGGTGAGTCTTGTCCGTGCAGACTAGCCATCAGTGGTGTCTCTGGATTCTCCATACGGTTCCTTCTCTGGATGTTTCACACATGTCGGACTCTCGGTTCTGTTGATCGGCTTATGGACATCTTAGTCCTGTAAGGAAAATGGATTCCATGAGAAAAAGACAATGTTTTTTTTTTTTTTTACATGACCTGCGTTTTGAGATCTCAGTGTCAGGCTGGTGTCCTGGCTTCCTCAGAGCCCCCCCTTTAGCCCATTGTGTCACCAGTCCTTTAACTAAACACTCTGGCTAGCAAGACAATGTCTGAACATTTGCTATGGGAGACAAAGCTCTAGGGCTCATTAACATGAGGACATTAGTTTATAGCTGTGGATACCAGACATCAATAACTAACTGACATCTTCAGAACCATTTTTTTTTTTTTTTTTAGCTTAATTGTAGCGGTTCTGGAATGATAAAAATGAAAAACATTTCAGTTTGACACGTGACATTTACTGTCAGTAACAAAATATTTGACACGACAGTCAACCTTCTACTTGGGAGGAATAAACAAAGAAAATCTCCCCCTTTGGGGTGTCAATACAACTCATTTGAGGCAATCAAACTACCTTATGCGGGTGACTCCTCATCTTTTACCAAAATATCAAACCATTTTAGTCCTTCTGATATTAATGTCTTTAGAATTCGGTCATCCTCTGTAATTATCGTCTTCTGCGACTTCTTGAAATTAAGCTGTCTGGAGCGACCTGTTTATGTCAGAGGAATGAAGTGACCACTGAAAGATAGGAGAATAGTTAATATCTAACGACCAAAATCCCAGTTAGGGATTTCAGGATCCTACTACTGTAACCTGGGGAAAAACATGGTGTTAGAACCTCTGTCTCCTATACCTTTCCAGTGCATTCCTCTGATTTTTTTTTAACACAGGCGCTTCAAAGGTTCCATGGCCCTTGGCTGGCCACAGTATTTGCCCTTTGAAAAAACGTTACTCACGTTCCGTACAGCAATGAAGCTGTGCAACATATCCATAATTTTATTTATTTTTGTTTCTGCATTGCCTACAGGCTGATCAGAATAGGGTTTTGGGACCCAGTTTCTGAATTTTCTGGGGACTATTGGCTCAGTTTGATCAGAAATATCCCCATCAGAACCACTGTCCTGATTCTGGGATAGTTGTCTGGGCCTTAATTTCTCCCTATTTTTCTGAGGATTTTGGGGTGTCTTACCCTGTGAGTGCTCCCTATTTACCTGTGTAGGTCCCCGGGGCGAATTGGACCGGTAATAGTGTGGATATCTACCTTTAAGTTTAAATTTGACCCGTTGGAGATACACCCTATAGTTTCTCTTAAACCTCGGGTCTGGTTCCTTTGGGAGATACTCCTGAGGTGGTCTTTGGGCTCCCCCTCTAAAGGGTGGTCTCTGCTCCCGCCTTCTAATTGGTGGGGTATCTGGTCCCTCGCTGGGGAAACTCTGTGGCATATCTCCTCTGACTATATCAGCACATGTCAATTTCTGGGTTTCAAACCGTAATAATTGAGGAGATACATTAATTTCATCCACAATTTGAATTATGGGTTGAGGCCTTCCTTGGTATTCACCAGTTTGCTGGATAGAGTACAAATTGTTACCCTCTTTTACCAAGTACTCCAGTGGGCACCCCCCTTTGTAGTCTTTTGCTAAACTCACTTTTATGTGGATAGGTAGGGCCTCAAAGAACATGGATTTAAACTCAGGGTGATTGTAATCTGGCTCATTTTTTTCGAAGTGATGAGCACTTTTGAGCACAGCCAAAAATTCTGTGGGGCTTTGATTACTGGCACATCTCAGATTTTGTATAGCCGCACTAACCACTGTAACGTTTTTGTGCTGGCCAAATTTTAGAAGACAGCGGTGTTTAATTTCTTGCCATGAAGTACCAGACAGACCTGTTAAAGATTCGCAGAATCTACGGTGTTTGGTTTCAAATACCCACGGTAAGAAATTAATCCTAGACTGGTCATCATCTAGGCCTAAAGCTGATAAGGTATTTTCATAGGCCTCAATGTGGTCAATGACGCACATGGCTCCCTCTTCATCAAAGACTGGAAAAGCATCATTTAAAATTTTTATTATTTCTGAGGCGTCCTGTTTAGGGGTACCTGACTTTTCCTCTGATCCCAGGGAAAAATGATTAGACCCAATTTCATGTGTTAGTTCAATTTTCACCCCCTTTTGCTCTATAGATGGCTTGGGGTAGGATGAGGGTTCTTTTTGTGATCCCTCTCCATGGTCTAACTCCCACATTTCCGATTGAGAGTCAGATATTAAATTTTGATCAGATTCTATACTTTCAGGGTTAGGCATTTGAGCATTACCCTGGGGCACAAACTTCACTTGTTCTTTTAATTCTTCTGATTGCTTAATTAGGGATTCCTGTCCTGACCTAAGCTGATTTGTTTCTTCTTTTAAATTTCCACTGCTTATTGCTCGGCAACTTTCTAAATTTCCACTGCATATTACTCTGCAACTTTTGTCAGGAGACTCATTTTCCTGCAGAAAACTCTCCCTTTCTTCTATTACTTGTTTCCACTCTTTATTTACCTTGTGACATTTGTCCAGATTAATTTTAATGTTCTCTAGCAACTGTTCTATTTCATTTTGCACTGTCATTTTAGACTCACGATAATGATCTGCCTTTTCATTGGTCTCCTTTTTATTTCTAGTGAGCTCACATTCCCTTTCTGTTAAATGTGGCTGGGATTTGAAGATATCACTTTCCTGTTCGGTATTTTGACGTTTAAACTCTCTATGAAGATACGTTTGGACAATGCATCGTTCAAAATTAATGTGATCAAGCCTTTCTATTTCCTTTGTCTCAGAGGAGCTGTCTTTTAGTGCATAACTTTGACCTTCCGCGTTCCATACGTCTTTTACTAAATGACGGGTGCGGTTATTACAGTCTTTATTGTATGCTTTTAGATCAGTCTCATCAGACAATCTTTTTCTGTCATGATCCGCCATTTCAATTTTAGAAATTTCCAACATTTCCTGTACATGTACCAACTTTTTCTGAGTACTCATATTACCACTAAGGTCTGACTCTTGATAATCCCTATCAACATAAAATTTACTTTGACCAGGCATTTTTAGGCAAACAAAAAAAAATATTTTGAAAATTAATAATTAATAATTTCATGCAAAATATTATTAATGTCACCACCATAACTATGATTGATCTTGTACAAAACATCGACGTTATCTCAGCTCAGTGCCTCCATAATATATGTTGTGCTTTTAAGGGACAGTTTGCCCGCACAATATATTAATTTTAAGTTCTTTTTTAACGAAGGATATTTTTGAATACAAGTCAATCTATATGATACAGTCTATAATATGAAACCTATTCACGGAGACGTGTGATCATACAAAATAGCTACATTTATTGGTTGACAAAAAGCAAATATTTACATGAAATTAAAATACCAATTCTGTTACATGAACGACTTCAAAATCAATACAATTACCCGCAAACTGGGCATCCAGTCCCTTAGACATAATGCTGTCATGATAAATTCTCAATAGGTTCAACAACCTTGTATAATTGACAATGAAACAGAACGTCTGTATTTCACACATCCAACCGTTACTATACTGCAGGTAAGTAAGTGGTTAACAATGTGAAATAAATTGGACCTCTGTTTTGCCACTAAGATTGGAACTATGCAAAAAGAAAAATATATTGAAAAATTTATTTTTACAAAAACATCTACCAGTTGTTGGTTAATGAGAATAAATCATAGTTGCAGAATGTTCAATACTTCAATATTATTGAGAACAACAATGAATTCAAGATAAAATCAAAATGGCATAATTACCCATTCCACAATCGCAATTTCCTACTGGCAAGTGACCAGAGTTAAGATGGCTGCCATGGCTTTCAGGATTTGGGTGTCTAGGAATCTTCATGAGTGTAAGAATATGTCTTCATGCATGGTGCATGGGTGTCAGTCTGTCTGAGCATGTGGATCTCCCGGTGTGCCCCCCAGGGTGGGTCCCTGAGTGTCTCTCCCTGGCCGGTGGGAGTGACTGCTGTCTGGGAGTCCTTTGGTGAGTGATGTCAGTGTGTGGTCACCCCCTCATGTCTTCTCTCTTTCTTCCCTTAAATATTGTCTCTGGACAATAAGATTATAAAAATTATCCTAAGTTCTTCCCAAAGGAGGTGGTTCTTCCACTTATTGGTAGCTGCAGTTAGGGGAGTTACTGTACAAAAATCTCTGGTTTCTATAGGTTGGTAATTTAATAATTAACTGTTCTCTGTATTTTTGGGAACCTCAAGTAATACCACTTTCAGCCACTAGGGCATCAATTCTTTAAGTTGATATATTCTATTCTCAGAATGTGTGTAATTTGTATATTGTGGGAAGAATATATGGATTTTAATCTTCTGGTAATCCGGTATATATAACATACTTCTAATATACTTCTTGATTTATTCACATAACATAATGTGTTTTATATTCCTGTCTAAAAATATATCTATAAGCTGGTTTTTCTAAACAGGGTACAGATTATATGTCAATCAATATAACATTCAATATTTATCTATATCTTTTGAAATGTGGTCATTTCTAAACGTAGACTCCTTTTGTATTCTATAATCATAATTTGACGTATTTCATAATGCTAATTAACTCTTTATGACACTTCTATATATAAAGTCACACTGGTATCTATATTTATTCTTCTAACACAGTCCCTAGGTCAACAGATACTAAAATCATAATTTCCCTATGGCTTAACATGTCGTTTGGTAATCTAAACATAATTTTTCATTTATTCCCAACCTATATTTATATAGGCAGATATATAGGAAAAGCTATACCTGGTTTGATTTGTTTATGGTTTGTAAGAAGGCATTTCGATTGACCTAACTTCCTCCATTATACAAAATGTATGGCATGTTGTAATATACATTTATATATGTATATTTATATGAACCTTAATGTCATTTTTTAATTCCAGTTTCAGTTGCTTGTTAATAATGGACTGGGTTTTCCTTAAGACAAGATACCAGTTCAGCTATATAAACAAATCCTTCACCTGGATCCTTCTTGGTCAACATCATCCTTTGTCCCCATACGGCTAGTATTGTCCTTTCTGTGTACTAAAAAGCCTTTCTCACAATGGGTGAGTTTGCTCTAGTTGGAAGGTTTGTAATTTGGTTAACTATCTGTAGAGTATTTTCAATGGCAGTGTTGACTTCTCTAAACATCTCTAATTTGTCCTGAGGAAAGTTGTCATTGTTTTAACTTTCAAACCAGGTTTGTAAATGTTAGAGATGGCTAGCCCAATTGTTATGGGAAAAACGTGTTCATCAGCTTTTGAGGCCTAAGTGAACTTTCAAGTCTCTGCCCGTAAATATTAAAATTATTATTATTATTAATATTATTATTAAGGAAACCCATGACAGTTCTCTGGGTGGTTGGATTACAGGCACTCTTTAGGGCACCTACTCAGCATTCAGACTGTGTAATTAGTTGCATACTTTATGTAGATTGCTAAACTAGCACAGTAGTGTATGCACTGTTTGTACCTCTGCTTTGGCTTAGGAATATGTCTTCCCAGAGAAGGAATTCAGGGACTCAGGCCTCGTACACACGACCGAGTTTCTCGTCCAAAACAGTCAAGAAAAGTGCCGCAAGAGTTTTTTGTCTAGAAAAACGTTCGTGTGTATGGTTTTACGACGAGAAAATTGCTGAGAATCTCGACGAGAAAATAGAGAACCTGCTCTCTATTTTCTCGTCAGGATTCCAGATTTCCTCGTCGTGTTTCTCGTCGGCCTGTTTTGTGACGAGAAAATGGTTCGTGTGTATGCTTTTACGACTCTTCCAAAAGCGCGCATGCTCACAAGCAACTATGAGACGGGAGCGCATCTTCTGGTAAAACAAGCCTTCGTAATGGAGAGAGCATATTCGTCACGCTCAAAAATATTTCATCGTTTAAATGTTCTGCATTGAAATCTTCGTTAGAATGTTACATTAATCAAAACGAGTGACCTTCTTTTGCTGCTGATATTCACACAGAGTTATGCCTTATTTTTAACCTTTTTCATGTTGCTCTTTATAAGATTTATGTGTATTATATCGTGCAAGTTTTTAGGAATAATTTAAATGGTTAGATTTTTCAAAATGATGTTAATTATAATTCCACAATGTTTTGATAGTGATCTCCCATTTAATTTTGGAATCTATATTATTTAAATTTCCCACCATGTTTTTGTGCTAATCAGATTTAGTTATTCTTTTGGGGGGGTGATATCTGTCCCTTTTATTGTCAGTCAAATGTATCTGCTTACTCCAAAGCTTGATTTTGTTTATTTAAAAATACACATAGTCAAGTATGAACTTAAACAAAAATCACATTTATTCATGTTTATAAATTAAATAAAGAGAAGGCAGCGCTGGAGAACCTGCTGCCATTTGTGCATCCCAGGGACCCCAGAGCACACAGCAACCCTGTGTGGACACTAAAATTGGGAGCTTGAGAAGGCCAACATTTCTGAACACAATCTGATGCTGGCCTCCCAGAGGTCAGGAACAGCAGCAGGTGATATATATGTCCCAAGTGTGTGGTACTACAACAGGCTGCCTTCTGTCCGACCACAATGAAGCAAGGCCATCACTTCCTCTTCTTCCTGGCAACCTTCCCTGCAGCCTTTCCTGAAGCCTTCCCTACAGCCTTTCCTGAAGCCTTCCCTGCAGCCTTCCTTCTTCGTTTGGCTGGCCCACTGGAGGCGTACTCCTGTCAGGAGGAGGAGGTGGAGGTGTAACAGAAGGGGGTGGGGCAGAAGAAGAAGGTGGAGGTGTAGCAGAAGGGGGTGGGGCAGAAGAAGAAGGTGGAGGTGTAGCAGAAGGGGGTGGGGCAGAAGGTGGAGGTGTAGCAGAAGGGGGTGGGGCAGAAGAAGAAGGTGGAGGTGTAGCAGAAGGGGGTGGGGCAGAAGGTGGAGGTGTAGCAGAAGGGGGTGGGGCAGAAGGTGGAGGTGTAGCAGAAGGGGGTGGGGCAGAAGAAGAAGGTGGAGGTGTAGCAGAAGGGGGTGGGGCAGAAGAAGAAGGTGGAGGTGTAGCAGAAGGGGGTGGGGCAGAAGAAGAAGGTGGAGGTTGAGGTTGGGTCAGTTGGGCCACCTCACATATGGCGGTATTGGGTGTAATTTTCTCCATCACCCCCTTGTTGAGCAAGGTGATGAGCAGGGGCTCGCATAGGAGGCGTTGCTCCATGCTCATCACCTTGAACTTAGCCTCCACTAGGCCGGCAATGGCCTCTTCAGGGGATGTGGGCTCCTTGAGGGTGGCATTGGCCTCTTTAATAAGGGCCATTGCTGCCTCACTAGTGGTCCTGTCCCTCCTGCCTCTTTTGTGAAGCCGGATGGGAGGCACCTGGGATCTGGTGCTTCTCCTTTGCCCTGCCACCTCCTGTCTGCCACTGGGCCCTGCCACCTCCTGGCTGCCACTGGGCCCTGCCACCTCCTGGCTGCCACTGGGCCCTGCCACCTCCTGGCTGCCACTGGGCCCTGCCACCTCCTGGCTGCCACTGGGCCCTTCCTCCTCCTGCCTGACAGTTTCCAGACCCTCCTCCTGGCTGATTTCATCCTGTGTATGAAAAAGGAACATAGTTTAATATGTTGGTTTAATCTTTGCATCAAACTTTGTAATCCTGATTGAAGCAATTAGAATGTAAATGCATAAATCCTTGCTTTAAATTTACCACTACATCAGATTGACTATTTAGCACCCAATTAAGTGCAGAATAATGTCTACAGATCTTGATTTCACTTGTGGAATCCAAAATAATGTATGTTTCTCATCCTGACATATTTGTCAAACATTAATTTTATCCCAATACATTTTCAGTTAATACTATACCTGGCTCCAGATGGCCAAATCAGGATCATCCAGGATGGCTGCCTCCTCTTGCTCCAGAGAAGGCTCAGGTTGGCTGCAGGGAAGTCTGGGGGGGAAGAGTGGAGAGTGATGGCCTTGTGTCAATGTGGTCATCTAGTAAGGACATCCTGTTGTAGTACCACAAAATCGGGACATAAACATCATCTGCTGCTGCTCCTGACCTCTGAGAAGCCAGCACCTTAGAGCGTTCAGTCCTGTAGGTACCTCTCAAGCTCCCAATTTTAGTGTCCACTTGTTTTGCTGTGACTGTGGGCACCTTGGTATGCACAAATGGGAGCAGCTTCTCCAGCGCTGCTTTTCTCACCCCTTTTTTTTTATGGATGGGGTTTTTCGTCTCCCACAGAGCCGGCAGCTCCCTTACCCGGTCAATAAATTCCGCCAGGAACTCTTTGTCGCTAATAAAGACATTCATATTGTATCTGCAAGTTAAATAAATTATATTTAACTAATGTGAGGCAAACAGTCTAACCTCCTTAACATCCTAGTCACCATATATATCCTCCAACAATCTCAAGACAGTATAGGCCAACAATTTTTACAAGTCACAAAATCACATACCTTCGTTCGCACGTCCGTCACTTGAACTCCTCTCTCCGCACACCGAACGTACTATAGTCACATGTGTGTTTGCTATATACACACCACGCATGCGTCAAAATTCGAACACGTCGCTCCGCACACGTCGCCTGCCCATGACGTTCTAACTAACATCTTTTCCCCGCCCCTTCTCTTTCGGCGCGCAGACAGATATGGCGGAGTTACAGCAGGTGTCTGATAATTCCGCAACTAACGAGGAGACAAGCCCGGAGACCGAGGACACGTCACGATCAAGGAGGAGATTCAAGGCATCGAATATGTCTTTGGCGAGATGGCGGAGATGGTGGACATCTTGCTCAAGGCTGATTATGATGCCAAGCATGGGCCGTATAGCAAACCAAATAGAAGGAAGGCCAAAATCCTCACTAAAGTTGTGAAGAGTCTGAGGGCGAAGTTCGGGGTGAAACGCTCAAATGAGCAGCTCAGAAAGAGGTGGTCAGACCTCAAACTGAGGGAGCCAGACCAGTTGAGGAGCATAAAGAGAATGCTCGCTAAAAGTAAGTAAAATGTAGACTTTTCTGCTATTAATCTTTTTATAAACTGACATGTTATTTTTTTTTTCTCATATTGGACTCCCTTCCAAAATGTAATATTTTGAACTTGGTTGGGCGCAGTAATCGTTCGTTACGTTACCGACACTTCGTTCGGCCACTATCCGCGGTTTTGGCTTATTTTAGAGCCACAAAAGTAATTAGACATCTGCCATTTTTGATCAAATATTGTTGATAATTTTTTAGTCTAGATGATGTGTTTGTAAAGAGAATGAAATGCAAACTTTTATCAGTGTAAAGGAGAGGACACTCAGCAGCTGCTTCCACATCTGTACTTTGGAGCACTATAGTGTGGGCCACCAGACCCGCCTTTTTTGGGTGTCCCACACAGGTGCATCAGAGAATTTTTGTGGTGCCTCCATGTCAAAAAAATTACATCCAAATGTGAATACTAAACATATTTTGGGTCATAAATAATGCATTCTTCTTTAAATTCCGCACAAACACACACTTGTACCCCACTTCCAAGCAATTTAGCCTGTTTTTATTTTAACAATGAGATTTACAGTGTGATAAATAGACCTTTTGTTTTATTCTCATAGGGGAGAGAAGACTGGGAGGAGGACACTCCAGGGAGCACATGCACCACACAACTTCCAAGCAACCCCAAACTCCCAAAGACCCACAACCGAAGGATGTAGTGGAAGTTGAGGTGGAGGAAGGAGAAGTGCAGGAAGGAGAGGTGGATGACGTTGTGGATCTGGTCACCACAACAGGTCAGTATCTGTCACCACAGCTTCAGGTAAGAGAGGTAGGCCTGCAGAGTTATAATACATTTTTTTTTGGTTTTTAGGGGATGTAAATGTTGTGAAGGATAGTACACGGTTCTCTGCTGACAGTGCCCTCCGCCTCATCCAGCAAGTGATGGAATGTAGCACGGAACTGGACCTAATTAAACAAAGAATCCATGTGATGGAACAAACATTTAAAGACATTCTCGATGTTTTGGGGAGAATTCAATAAGCCATCCAAACACATTTGTTTTTACATGTTTGTTTTTGTAATTTTTTGAATTTTTTTGACTATCAAACCAGCCAAAAATTGAATATGTGTCAACATGTGCTATCTGCCATCAGGGGATATCCATGTACGTCTTTTGTGGGTGCAACCCCTTCCTCGTATCTAAAGTCGGTGAACTGAGGAAGGGGATGCACCCCCAAAACACGTCCATTGATCACCCCTGATGGCAGATAGCACATGTTGACAATAGGGATCAGGATTGTAAACTTCCTAGATGAAAAAAATCCCAAATGTGTGCATATTCAATTTTTGGCTGGCCAAGGGGTGGCAGGACCCCATATTAGGACGGGCACATAGAGACATCGTTTGTGTAAGTGAATGTCTCCGATTGCTCAGAGGTATCCAATGTTGTAATTTTTGAAATGCAACTGTTATTTTTGTATTTTCATAAGCAAAAAATTGCCGGGTTGGGGCCAGGCCAACCCAAAATAAAAAAAAATAAAAAAAAATGAAGAGAATGTGCACAGAGTAAAATATTTGACCACAAACAACGTGTAGCTTCTTTTTATAATACCCTCTAAGCTTATTTGGTTCTTTTGTAAGGTTACATAGTGAAATGGTTGTTATTTACTAAAGTAAAATACACTTGCCACTACAAATGCACAAAGACAAACTAGGAGACAGGAAAGAACAAATAATTAAAGGTTTAAACAAGCTTTTTATTGGGATACTTAGACATAGGCTGGCATAGGAATTGCCCCCCTACCCGTGAAATACTCCATGTATTTGTCCCGAACCTCACGGGCATTTTGGGGGGGCAAGCCAAGACGGGCAGATTCCAGGCCCGGAAGGGGATTTGCAGGGGAAAGTCCAGCCTCTGGCAAAACTGAGGCCATATATGAATTAGATTTGCGGCAAAGAAAATTGTGTAGCACACAGCAGCATAACACTACATAGTTTATTTTGTAGTCCGCCAAGTGGATGGAAGTCATAAAAAAGGGATTTTTATAACAGCTTACCTGTAAAATCCTTTTCTTGGAGTACATCACGGGACACAGAGCGACTTAGTCATTACTAATGGGTTATATAGTTTACCTTCAGGTGCTGGCACTGGCAACTTCCAAACCGGAAGTACCCTCCCCTATATAAGCCCCTCCCATCCGGTTTTGTAGCAAAGCAATAAGTGTCCCAAAAAGAGGGGTGGGAGCTCTGTGTCCCGTGATGTACTCCAAGAAAAGGATTTTACAGGTAAGCTGTTATAAAAATCCCTTTTTCTTTTTCGTACATCACGGGACACAGAGCGACTTAGTCATTACTAATGGGACGTCCCAAAGTAATGCCAAATGAGGGGGGGGATACATAAGCTGGGCGCCATCAGGCATGAGGATCTTTTGCGGCCTGCAACACACTGCGCCCAAAGGCGACATCCTCCTGACTTCTAACGTCTACCTGGTAGAATCTAGTAAACGTGTGTACTGAAGACCATGTTGCGGCCTTACAGACTTGAGCCAGGGAGGCCTGGTGATGCACTGCCCATGAAGTTCCAACTGCTCTTGTGGAGTGCGCCCTAACTTTGAACGGAGGCGGTCTCTTTCTCAAGCCATAGGCTTGTATTATGACCTGTCGAATCCACTTGGCTAAAGTAGATTTTGATGCTGCCTGACCCTTTCTAGGGCCTTCCGGCAGAATAAACAAAGTATCCGTTCTGCGAATCTGAGCAGTGGCTTTTAGATAAGCTTTAACTGCTCTTACTACATCCAAAGAATGTAATAACTTTTCCTCTACCGAGCTAGGTTTGGGGAAAAAAGAAGGAAGAACCACATCTTGGTTCAAATGAAACCTCGATACCACCTTAGGAAGAAAGGCTGGATGAGGACGTAATACTACTCTGTCCTTATGGACAACCAGATATGGCTCCTTACCGGACAAGGCGGCTAATTCCGATACTCTTTTAGCCGAACAAATGGCTACTAAGAAAATCAATTTCCTGGTGAGAAGAACCAAGGAAATGTGTTGCAAACGTTCAAACGGTTGTTTCTGTAGAACCGACAGAACCAGGTTTAAGTCCCATGGACAGATGGGAATACTAACCGGAGGGCTAATACGCATCACTCCTTGTATGAAAGCTTTGACTAGTGAATGCGAAGCCAGGGGCCTTTGAAAAAATATTGACAAGGCCGAAATCTGACCCTTGATAGTACTCAAGGCCAGCTTCCTATCTACAGCCCACTGTAGGAAGTCCAAAATCCTACCTATCACGTACTTACGTGGATGCCATTTCCTGGCCTCACACCACGTAATGTACGCTTTCCAGATCCTATAATAGATCTGCCTGGATACCGGCTTCCTGGCATTGATCATGGTAGATACCACAGAATTAGAGAGCCCTCTCTTTTTCAGAATGTGGGCTTCAATAGCCAGGCCGTCAAACCTAGGGCTGGTAAGGAAGTGTGGTATATCGGTCCTTGCGACAGTAGGTCCGGACGATGTGGGAGGGTCCAAGGACTCCTCACTGACATTTTTACAATCTCCGCGTACCATGCCCTTCGGGGCCACGCTGGAGCCACCAGAATCACTGGTTTCTTTTCTACCCTGATTCTGCGGATTAATCGCGGTAACAATTGTGGCGGTGGGAATGCATATATCAGCTTGAACTGATCCCAAGGGAACACTAGGGCATCCGAGCCGCAAGCTAGGGGATCCCTTGTGCGAGACACAAATCTGTCCACCTTTGCGTTGAATCTGGATGCTAGCAGATCTACATCCGGTGTTCCCCACCGCTGGCATATTGCCTGGAAAACCTCGGGGTGAAGAGACCATTCCCCCGGGCATAATTGTTGGCGACTTAGAAAGTCCGCTCTCCAATTTTCCACTCCTGGGATGAAAACCGCGGATATGGCTGGGACATATCTTTCTGCCCATTTCAGGATGCAATTTGCTTCCCTCTGGGCTGCACGACTCCTGGTGCCACCCTGGTGATTGATATATGCCACTGCTGTGGCATTGTCTGATTGAATTCTGACAGGGGACCCTTGGAGTTTGGATGTCCATGCCACTAGGGCATACCGGGCTGCTCGTATCTCTAAGAGATTGATGGGCAGGGCCTTTTCTGCTTCTGACCACTTGCCCTGGAGAGACCATTGCTCCAGTACTGCCCCCCAGCCTATGAGGCTGGCATCTGTAGTGACCACCTTCCAAGAAACCGGACTGAAGGGTTTCCCTTTTTCCAGATTCTGGGGCACCAACCACCAATGGAGGCTCTTGCGAACGGAAGGGGACAGGGACATTGGTAAGTCTAAAGCCTGAACTTTTTTGTTCCAGGCTGACAGTATGGCCCTTTGCAAATTCCTTGAATGGAATTGACCGTAGGGTACTGCTTCGAATGAAGCCACCATTTTTCCCAGCAGCCTCATGCACAGGCGTATGGATGGTTTTCTTTTTGTACCCACTAAGTGGGTCAAATCTTTTAAAGACGACACCTTCTCTGGAGGTAAGAAAATCTTTCTCTGATTTGAATCCAGCCTTAGCCCTAAGTATTCCAGACTTTTGACTGGTCTTAGAGCTGTCTTGTCCCGGTTGATAATCCAACCGTGATATTCCAGATACTTGATTGTCTTGTGAATAGCTACTTCCAGCTTTTCCACTGTGTGGTCTATTAGTAGCAGGTCGTCTAGATATGCCATTATCGTTACACCTTGTGTTCTTAGATTGGCCAATAGTGGGGCCAGAACCTTTGTGAACACTCGTGGTGCTGTGGCCAGACCGAAAGGTAAGGCTCTGAACTGAAAATGGCGCCCTTCTACTGCAAAGCGTAGAAATTTCTGGTGGGCCGGAAAGATGGGAATATGCAGATAAGCATCCCTTATGTCGATCGAGGCTAACCATTCCTGCCCTTGTAGGGCGGTGGCCACCGATCGGATCGACTCCATCCGAAAAGTCCTGATATTTAGGAACTTGTTTAGCCCTTTTAGATTTAATATGGGCCTCACGTCCCCATTTGGTTTGGGGACTGTGAAAAGGTTTGAGTAAAACCCGAATCCGCTTTCTTCCAGGGGAACCTTCATGATTACACCTTGGAGCAATAGTTGTTCTAGTGCCAGAAGGAGGGATCCTCTCTTCTGGGGATCTCTTGGCACGTTTGACCTCATAAATTGGGCAGGAGGAGTGCCTTTTAACTCCAGCTTGTATCCCAGACTTACTGCGGAGAGCACCCATCTGTCTCTGATGGTGTCCCGCCAGGTCTCTGTGAACAACTGAAGCCTTCCCCCCACCCGATTGAGTGGGGGCAACGCTTCATGACTTGGGGGGAGGTTTTGTACCTCTCTTGATCCAGGGCTTCTTGTTACCCTGTGATTGTCCCTGATTTCTGCCCCCTGAATTTGACCGCGGAGGCCGTCGGAACTGTTTCACAGCCGATGTGCCCGGGACTGGAGAAGTAGGCCTCTTAAAAGAAGGACTTCTACTCTTGTTCTTAACCGGTAAGAGTGAACTTTTACCGGCAGAAATTTTCTGGATATATTTGTCCAGATCTTCTCCAAATAAGCGTTCTCCATGAAATGGGAAGCTAACCAGCAGTTTCTTACAGGGAGCTTCAGCAGACCAGTTTTTGAGCCACAGGAGCCTACGCATATGTACTACAGACAGCGTAAAGCGGGAGGGCCTGTTGGATTGTATCCTTTATGGCGTCCACCGCAAAACACAAGGCTCTAGGCAGGTCAGCTAGGGCAAGAGCCTGCTGATCTGGTAAGTCCCTCAAGACTTGTTTCAACTGATCTTTCACTGCTTGGCAGACTCCAATCGCTGCTACTGCAGGTTGTGTCACCATGCTTGCTGTAGAGAAAGCAGATTTTAGTAAAGACTCCAATTTTTTATCTATTGGGTCTTTGAACATTGGAACATTATCTACTGGACATGTCAGTGATTTGTTCACAGAAGAGATGGCTGCGTCCACTGTAGGGACCCTCCATTTTTTTATGAACTTATCCTCCATGGGATAGATCACCGGAAATCTCTTGGGGGGAGCAAATATTTTATCAGGATGCTCCCAATCCTGGTAAATAAGCCCTTCTAATAAAGGGTGGATTGGGAAGGAACAGACAGCCTGGGGAGCTTTTAGCGACCCCAGCGAGGAAACCGTAGTGGTTGATGGTTCCGCCAGAGGCATTTTAAATGCTGATCGGACCATGTTAGTCAGAGACTGAACCCATAATCTTTCAGCCTGAGATGCTGAGAAAGGTTCTTCCACTGTTGATTCCTCCATAACTGAATCAACCTCATCCTGATCCCCTTCAGGTAGGTCGATCTCTGTGTGGGGCTGTTCCTCCACTAACAGGCACTCTGAAGGAGGAGACGGAGATCGGACGCGCTTTCCCTGTGACAGGGAAGCAGCGATCAATGCTGTTAATCTCTTTTCCAATCCTCCCAGAGTTGAGGATAAAACCTCCTCTGTTATATATACAGGAGCAGGTGGACTGGGGACAGCCGCAGCACCAGGCACTCCTGCGGGGTTTCTACGGCTACTGACCTCTGAATTCTCAGGGGAGATTGGTGCAGTACAAGCATGCCCAATATCCTCAGAGCCCGATGGAGACCCCTTTGGCTTCCTGGAAGACTTATTTCCGGAGCGTCTGGACGACATATCCTTTAAGCACAAAGCTGAGGTATTCCCGTCGTCATACACCAATTTTGCTGGCAATAGTCTAACACAGATGCTGCTATATACCAGCTGGTGTCCACTAAAGTGCCTTTCTATGGGGATGCCTGCATCAACCGCCTCTGTGTGCCACTGTTTGTTGCTAGCTCTGTTTGCATCCAGCTGACACTTGTACTGTGTCTTTATACAAGCTGGGACGCCTGCACATGCGCAGAAGCGCCGTGGCGCGCATCGAGTGTCATCCACCCGCCCCGCCCCTTTTTTTCATAGGAGGCGCGTGCACGCCCGTGCGCCATTGGTGCCCTTTTCGAAAATCAAACAGGGACTAGGAGCCAGGGCCCTTTTTGCCGGAGGGCCTGTGCGGTGGATGAACGCAGCAACAGGGCAGAGGAAGTGGATTCCCACAGAGAAACTTACCAACTGCCTGGATCTTTTGACTTGAGAAAACCAAAGATCCACATGACAAGAAAAATGGACCACAGCGGCCTCTAGTGGTTTAACACAGGTACCGCGGTCCTCTTTTTTTTTTTTTTTTCTTGACTACTATTAAAATTTTACATTTTCAGTAGTTACAGGCATACACAGATATTAGCGGGAATACCGTTAGGTAACAGACAGACAAATTAGGCTTGGGGGTCCCCCAATAGAACCAAGTTCCTGGGGGCCCCCACTTACCTGTTCCCCGCCGCAGGACTCTGTTTGGTCCACAGAAGCCCAAACTTCACCTATCACGGCAGGCATTGTAATTAAACCTTCAGGGACCGGGTTCCCAAGGATTCCACTCCCCTGGACCTGTATAGCACCCTGCACAGACAACATCTTGGTCGTGGGTATGACCAGAGCTCTGGATCCCAGGGTCCAGCCCTCCTAAGAGAGGCATTACAGGCAAAACCTTGCTCTTCTGCTGCAAGGCCCGGGTACCGACCGTTTAGCTATGAAGCTTTTTTGGTGGGATCCGGAACAGCTTACTAAGGCCCGTAAAAGAACCTGTACGCAAGCCTAGTGAAAACACATGTTACTCTTTGGCCAACACCTTAGACACTGGCAAAAAACTGAGGTGCTTCCGGATGGGAGGGGCTTATATAGGGGAGGGTACTTCCGGTTTGGAAGTTGCCAGTGCCAGCACCTGATGGTAAACTATATAACCCATTAGTAATGACTAAGTCGCTCTGTGTCCCGTGATGTACGAAAAAGAAAAGGCGGAACCGGCTGGCCATTATGCCAAAGGCATTTTCAACGACTCTTCGGCCCCTGGCCAGCCGGTAATTGAACACCCTCTTCTCTGGGGTCAGGGTCCTCTGTGGAAATGGCCTCATAAGATGTGGTCCGAGCCCGAAGGCTTCATCAGCCAAAAAAACAAAGGGGAGTCCTTCAATATTCCCTGCATCCGGTGGCAATGCAAGGTCGTCACTCTGGAGACGGAGGGCAAACTCCGTCTGGATGAAGGATCCCCCATCGGACATCCGGCCATTCTTCCCTACATCAACATAGAGGAATTCATATCGTGCTGACACCACCGCCATCAGCACAATGCTATGAAACCCCTTGTAGTTGTAGTAGTAGGACCCAGAACGGGGTGGCGGCACGATGCGGACGTGCTTCCCGTCTATGGCACCACCGCAGTTGGGGAAGTCCCACCGCGTGGCAAACTCCGATGCCACAGTCTGCCATTCCTGTGGCGTGGAAGGAAGCTGTGGAGTGAAACAAGATGAAATAATATTAGAAAAACAAAGTCATACATTACAAGGAAATTCTATCCCAAAAAATTAGAGGCCAACATCAATCAAATTATACGTTTATTAAGGTGTTTTAAAAAAGTATAATGGAAGGCTCATTTATCATATTCATCACCCCCTCTGATGGGCCATTACTAAATTATTTTGGGGGGGGGGGAGATGTGTTTGGCCACAGGATAGCATTGCAGTGGCGGTGTGTCCAGAGTGGGCGCTGGAGCACTGCCCCCTCTCTCCTGTGCCCATCACTCAGAACAATACATAGGTTCATGCGTTGCATGAACCTATGTATTGTCTATGCCGCACACTATTCAGGTGGATGGCCTCTTGTAAAGCGACCGACATATGAATCATTGCGGCATTTAGGGGGTTAAAATTGCATAGCAGAAACAGGTAGTAAAATAGTCTTGCACATTACAACCTGAGGGATGTAATTGGCTGACTAAAAGAAAAATCGGGGACGCAGGGGGGGGGGGCATTCCTTGGGTAAACACTAGAGCTGCACGATTAATCGTATGAGAATCGCGATTTCGATTCACCCCCCCGCACGATCTCGATCTTGGATTACCGCGATTTTCTTAAATCCCCGCCGGTTCCACGTAACCAGCGTGGAACGCAAATGGATCATAGAGCGTGATGCATTGAAACTGTTTCCGCTCTGCTCGCACACAGCCCCGCCTCCTCCTAACCCTGCACTGTGATAGACTGAATGCGGGTCCAATGCTGGAATGTGTTCTGTCTATCACAGCGCGAGGTTAGGAGGAGGCGGGGCTGTGTGCGAGCAGAGCGGAGACCGTTTCAACATACAGGCGGTGAGTTGCTTTCTAGGAGAAAATGTGTGCTGCCTTCCGTCCTCCCCTCTCCCCCCTACCACACTTTGCTGGCTCTGTCTTTGGGACTTGGGACTCCGTTGTCGTCGTCCGGTCGTCGTCCTCCCCCCGCCGCTGAGTCTGTCTCCTCTCTTCCATTCTCAGCTGTGACAGGGCTACAGGACAGGACTACTGTTTTTGGAAGTGAGAGGGTCAATAAAGAGAACCTGTCTCCTCCAATTGCTATCACACAGGGAATTGTTTTCTCCTGTGTGATAGCAATAAAGTTAAATGAAAAAAAAGATTTAAAAATAAATAAATAAATAATTAATTTAATAAAATAAAGTAATTAAAAAGTAAAGAATAAGAAAAATATTAAAAATAAGAAAATTATGCAAAAATAAAAAAAAAAGTAAAAAACGACAAGCAAATTATTATTTTTTTTTTAAATTTACCATTTTAAAGAATCGTGAGAGAATCGTGATCTGTGTTCTAAGCAAAAGAATCGCGATTCTCATTTTTCCCAGAATCGTGCAGCTCTAGAACACTGACAGGCTGCTCTGCCAATCATGTTCACCAAGTCTGTTTAATGGTAACATGGCTGATGCAACATGAAGGGAAGGAGAAGACATCAAGGACAGAAGAAGGATGGCGCTGACCACAAGAAGGTAAGTGCAGGGCTGGGGGGAAACTGGCTGCATTAGAGGGGACTAAATGGCTGCATTGGAGGGGACAACTGGGGGCGTTTAATAGGCACCAGAGCAAAAAAGGAGGCAGTTTATTTCCTAAATTGGGGTTTGAACCCCCAAACATTTGGAGCAACAGGCGCCCCTGCTGGAAAAGTTAGTGAAGGGAAATATTTATGGAGGAGAAAAAAGGGGCAATCTAAAGCTTCCAACATGCATGGGGACAAAGGGGACATTCTCAGCATATTACAATCATGGTAATTAGGGAAGGATGAAAGAAATACAATACATTAGCATACATGTAATACATAAAATGTGATGTTAAGGGAGCAAACTTACCCTAATATAGTCCTCCTGCAGGACTTGGATGATGGCAGAACAGCTGTCTGGGATTATGAGGCCCAGAGCCTGGGGGGAGATGCCTGTGGTGAACTTCAAGTCCTGAAGACTTCTCCCTGTCGCCAGGTAACGCAACGTGGCGATGAGCCTCTGCTCAGCACTGATGGCTTCCCGCATAACGGTGTCCTTCCTGGTAATATAGGGGGACACCAAAGCCAACAGTTCCTGAAAAACGGGGTCAGACATCCGCAGAATATTCCTGTAGTCCTCAGGATTATTCTCGACGATCTCCCGCAGCAGAGGCATGTGGCAGAATTGGTCCCGCTGGAGCAACCAATTCTTGGTCCATGAACTCCTCCTCACACCATTCATGGACTGGTCTTGGTCCAAAACAAGCAGACCAAGCGCACGCACAGCACGAACTCGACGACGAGAACGTCCAGGCGACATGGCTAGGAAACGGTCGTCTAATCAGAACGGACAGAACAGAACGCACTTTAGAACAGCAAGGCCTATGAATAACGAACTGAAAATCAGAAACGAACAGGCAAGAACGCACTGTAAAACAGATACGACCTGCCTAGACGCCCTGAAAGTCAAGATACAAACCCACAAGCACAAACTGAACCGCAGAAAACGATCTGAAAAGTACGAAGACTGAAAAGCGCGAATCGTCTCTTCCCAAACTTTTACTTCACACGCGGTAACACGAGATCAGCAAAAGCAGCCCAAGGGGTGGCGCCAAGAAAAAAGATCTTCCCCTTTATAGTGCCGTCGTACGTGCTGGACGTGAGCGCGGAGAACAACGAGGAAATTGGGAAATGACAGTGTGTACGCATAGAAAGCTTGACGAGAAAATCAACAAGCTTAACAAGAATCTCGTCGAAAAAAACGACGTGTTTTTTACGACGAGAAACTCGGTCGTGTGTACGAGGGCTCAGAGACAAAAAGGGATCTCCACCTGAAACAGGGGGCTCTAACTGTTCCTCCTGGGTATTATCCTATCCTGAGGAACCTGAAGCACCCATACAGGATGAGCTATTGCCTTTATCAGGAATAGCAGCCTCTCCTGTTGTGCCAGCTCCTGCATATGTCACTGAAGACACTTTAGCAGCAGCGCTAGACAACTTGGAAGGCAGGATCGCTGCATTAATCGCTAAATCCACACAGAAGGACAAAAAGCGTAGCAGGTCCCCTTCTGTTGTTCTAGACCCCTCTTTAGAAAAATCTGATGAGGATGATGTAGCACCTTTAGAGGATAAGGATGATGAGCGGGGGGGGGGGTCAGAGGAACCTTTTTCTGCTTCACAGGTTCTAAAATTGCAGGTGCAATGTTATGCTGAAGCAGTATGTTCCACGTTCAAATTGCCCTCTACAGGGTTAAATGAATCAACTGTTTCCTCCCTGGGTTCATTAAAATACCCACAGGCTGCATGTTCCTTTCCAGTTCATTCTTTGTTAGAGAATCATATTTACACAGACTGGCAACATCCAGATAAGCGTTTCTCTCCTCCTAGGAAATTTGATGTTCTCTATGCTATGGAGGAAAAGTTTACAAAAAATTGGAAGCTACCGGCGGTAGATGCAGGCATTTCTTGTGTAAATAAAAACCTAATTTGTCCAGTAGACAATGCTCAGGTGTTTAAAGATTTTTCTGAAAAGAAGTTAGAATCTTTACTTAAATCTTCCTTTGTTATGGCAGGCGCTGTGACCCAACCTGCTGTGGCAGCAGTTGGTATGTGTCAGATCCTAAAGGAACAGGTGAAACAAGGGCTCAAGGATCTTCCTCCAGACCAGCTAAAGCTTTGGGAGAACCTGCCTAAGGCCTTATGTTTTACGGTCGATGCCATTAGAGATTCTATCCAGCAGGCATCCCGCCTCACGCTACAACTGGTGCATATGCGCAGAATCCTTTGGTTAAAGCATTGGTCAGCAGAAGCTCCATGTAAAAAGCTTTTGGCTGGTTTCCCTTTTCATGGGGAACTGCTCTTTGGAGATGATCTGGATGAATACATCCAGAAGATCTCAAGTGGTAAGACTACACTATTGCCAGAGAAAAATAAACGCCCATGTTTTAAACGGTCCCTCTCCCCGGTTCCAGGGACCTCTGCCTCCAGGCAGTGGTGCCGGCATTCTCAGTTAACCACAAAACCTAAGACCCAGAATCAGACCCAGGGTCACAAAAAGCCATGGGTTAAAAAAAACGGTGAACAGAACCCTAAAGCTTCCTTATGAAGGGGCGCCCCGCTCGGCTGAGTGGGGGGGGGGTTCAGCAGCTTGGCAGACAGAGATCCAGGACAAATGGGTAATTTCCATGGTATCCTTAGGATACAAAATGGAATTCCAGGAAATCCCACCTTATCGGTTCTTAAACTCTAATGTCTCCAAGGATCCATTAAAGAAAAAACCCTTCTTCCAAGCAGTGGACCACTTGCTGTCCCAAGGAGTAATCAAAGAGGTCCCCCTAAAATAACAAGGCACAGGGTTCTATTCAAATCTCTTTGTGGTTCCGAAGCCAAACGGAGTCGTCAGACCTATTCTGGATCTAAAAGCTCTGAATCTGTTTCTAAACATTCGTCATTTCCAAATGGAAAAAATTTGATCGGTGGTTTCCACCCTACAAGGCAGAGAATTCTTGGCTTCAATAGAAATCAAAAATGCATATTTGCATGTGCCTATCCATCCCGCTCACCAAAAGTTCCTAAGGTTTGCAGTGGAACACTCCACTATCAGTTTGTGGCTCTACCTTTTGGCTTAGCTACGGCAACTCGGGTGTTTACAAAAGTTCTAGCCCCGCTTCTAGCAAAATCTAAGGACGCAGGACATAATGGTGATGGCTTATCTGGATGATCTACTCTTGGTAGAACAGTCAGTGGCTCGGTTAAATCGCAGTGTGCTCAGTACAGTAAAACACCTAGAGTTTTTAGGCTGGATTCTAAACTTCCAGAAGTCCTCTCTACAAACCCTGAGAAGGGTGGAGTATTTGGGCATGGTTTGTCACAAAGACAAAATTGTATTACGGCCCCATCCTACTTTTCTTCCTTAAGTGGTCTCGCCGTTCCATTTGAATCAAGATATTGTTTTGCCTTCCTTTTTTCCTGAACCGCAGTGAGCGGGGGAAAATTTATTGCACACTCTAGAGTGAGAGCAATGAAAGTTTATCTGCAAGCAACTGCTCAGATACGTAAAACAAATGTTTTGTTTATTCTGCCAGATGGTCCCAAAAAGGGCCAGGCAGCCTCGAAATCGACCATTTCTAAATGGATTAGACAAGTGATTATTCAAACTTATGGTTTAAGGAATAAAATTCCTCCTTTTCCTGTTAAGGCGCACTCGACCAGGGCAATAAGTGCCTCCTGGGCAGTGCATCATCAGGCTTCGATGGCTCAGATCTGTAAGGCTGCAACTTGGTTTTCAGTCCATACGTTTACCAAACTTTACCAAATAGATGTAAGAGGACAATGAGGATGCCGCATTCGGGCATAGTGTGCTGCAGGCAGTGGTATAGGGCCTCTCGTCCGATGGCGGTCTGCTTGATCTGTGCCTCCCTCCCCTCATATTGAGCATTGCTCTGGGACGTCCCACTATGTAATGATTAAAGGCTCTGTGTCCCGTGGTGTACGAAAAAGAAAATAGGATTTTTTAATAACAGCTTACCTGTAAAATCCTTTTCTTGGAGTACACCAAGGGACACAGAGGTCCCGCCCCTCTTCTAGGATACTTACTGCTTTTCTACAAAACTGAGGTACTTCCCTTATGGGAGGGGTTATATAGAGGGGAACTTGTCTACATTGATTGTGCCAGTGTCCAATCACCTTTTGTGAACTATACAACCCACTATGTAATGATTAAAGGCTCTGTGTCCCGTGGTGTACTCCAAGAAAAGGATTTTACAGGTAAGCTGTTGTTAAAAATCCTATTATTTTTTCTTTCTCGTACATCACGGGACACAGAGCGACATAGTCATTACTATGTGGGTTATATAGATACCTTCAGGTGCTGGCACTGGCAACTTCCAAAACCGGAAGTACCCTCCACTATATAAGCCCCTCCCATCCGGGAGTACCTCAGTTTTTTGCCAGTGTCTAAGGTGTTGGCCTAGAAGTAACATGTGTTTTTCACTGAGCTTGCGTACAGGTTCTTTTGGGCCTCAGTAAGCTATTCCGGATCCGACCAAAAAAGCTTCATAGCTAAACGGTCGGTACCCGGGCCTTGCAAAGAGAAGAGCAAGGTTTTGCCTGTAATGCCTCTCTTAGGAGGGCTGGACCCTGCCGTGATAGGTGAAGTTTGGGCTTCTGTGGACCAAACAGAGTCCTGCGGCGAGGAAAAGGTAAGTGGGGGCCCTCAGGAACTTGGTTCTATTGGGGGACCCCCAAGCCTATTTTGTCTTTCTGCCTGTTACCTAAGGTATTCCCGCTAATATTCTGTGCATGCCTGTTACTACTGAGAAAATGTAAAAATTTTAATAGTAGGCAAGAAAAAAAAAAAATGTAAGACCGCGGTACCTGTGTTAAACACTAGAGGCCGCTATGGTTCTTTTTCTTGTAATGTGGATTTTTTTCTTCCAAAATCAAATCCAGGCAGTTGGTAAGTTCTCTGCTGGGAAGCTGTCTCATCTGCCCTGTTGCTGCGCTCATCCATCCCCGGGCCCTGCGGCAGGGACCCTGGCTCCCATCTAGCTCCTTATTTTTTTCAAAAAAGAGCGCCGAAGGCGCACGTGCCCGCGCGCCTCTATATATAGAGGCGATCTGGAAAAAGGGGCGGAGCGGGTGGATGACGCTCGGTGTGCGCCGCGGCGCTACTGCGCATGTGCGGGCGTCCAGCGTGTTTTAAAGCACAATCACAGCTGGCTATTGAAGTGCACAGACAGAGCTAGCAACAGTAAAAAGGCACACAGAGGCGGTTGATGCAGGCATCCCCTAGAAAGGCACTTTAGTAGACACCAACTGTTATATAGCAGCAATTGTGCTAGACTATTCTCAGTAAAAGTGGTGTATTACGGCTGGAATACCTCAGCTTTGGGCTTAGGAATATGCCGTCCAGAAGCTCCGGAACTGAATCTTCCAGGAAGCGAAGGGGGTCTCATCGGGCTCTGAGGTCTTGGGCATGCTTCTGCTGCACCAGTCTCCCCTGAAAATTCAGAGGTAAGTGACCGTAGAGACCCCGCAGGGGTACTTGGTACTGTGGCTGTCCTCAGTTCACCTGCTCCTGTGTATGTAACAGAGGAGGTTTTTTCCTCAGCTCTGGGAGGATTAGAGAGAGATTGTCAACATTGATCGCTGCCTCCCTGTCACAGGGAAAGCACGCCCGATCTCCGTCTCCTCCTTCAGAGTGCCTGTTAGAGCAACAGTCCCATACAGGGATCGACCTGCCTGAAGGGGATCAGGATGAGGTTGATTCTGTTATAGAGGAATCAACAGTGGAGGAACCTTTCTCAGCATCTCAAGCTGAAAGATTATGGGTTCAGTCTCTGACTAACATGGTCCGATCAGCATTTAAAATGCACCTTGCGGAACCATCAACCACTACTGTCTCCTCGTTGGGGTCGCTAGAAGCCCCCAGACTGTCTGTTTTTTTCCACTTCACCCTTTACTGGAAGGGCTTATTTACCAGGATTGGGAACATCCTGAGAAAATATTTACTCCCCCCAAGAGATTTCTGGTGGTCTATCCCATGGAGGATAAGTTCATCAAAAAATGGAAGGTCCCTACAGTGGACGCAGCCATCTCTTGTGTGTATAAATCACTGACATGTCCAGTGGATAATGTCCAAATGTTCAAGAACCCAATAGATAAAAAATTGGAGTCCTTATGAAAATCTGCTTTTTTCTACAGCAAGCTTGGTGACACAACCAGCAGTGGGGGTCTGCCAAGCAGTGAAGGATCAGTTGAAACAGGTCTTAAGGGACTTGCCAGATCAGCAGGCTCTTGCCCTAGCTGATCTACCTAGAGCCTTATGCTTTGCGGTTGACGCCATAAAGGATTCAATCCATCAGGCCTCCCGCCTTACGCTGTCTGTAGTACATATGCGTAGGCTTCTATGGCTCAAAAACTGGTCTGCTGAAGCTCCCTGTAAAAAATGTCTGGTTAGCGTCCCATTTCATGGTGAACGCTTATTCAGGGAAGACCTGGACAAATATATCCAGAAAATTTCCAGCGGTAAAAATACACTCTTGCCGGTTAAAAACAGAGTTAGAGGTCCCTCTTTTAAGAGGCCTGCTTCTCCAGTCCCTGGGGCATCGGCTGTGAAACAGTTCCGACGGCCTCCTCGGTCAAATCCCGGGGGTAAAAATCAGGGACAATCGCAGGGTAATGAGAAACCCTGGGTCAGGAGAGGTACAAAACCTCCCCCAAAGTTAAATTCATTGAAGGGTTGCCCCCACTCAGTCGGGTGGGGGGAAGACTCCAGTTGTTCGCAGAGACCTGGCGGGACACGATCAGAACAGATAGGTGCTCTCCGCAGTATGTTTGGGATACAGATTGGAGTTAAAAGACTCTCCTCCTTCCCATTTTTTTGAGGTCAAACGTGCCTAGGGATCCCCGGAAGAGAGAGTCCCTCCTGTTGGCACTAGAACAACTATTGCTCCAAGGAGTAATTATGGAGGTTCCCCTGGAAGAATGGGGGTTCGGGTTTTACTCAAACCTCTTTACAGTCCCGAAGCAAACGGGGACGTGAGGCCCATATTAATTCTAAAAGGGCTAAACAAATTCCTGTATATCAGGACTTTCCGGATGGAGTCGATCCGATCGGTGGCCACTGCCCTACAAGGGGAGGAATGGTTAGCCGCGATCGACATCAAAGATGCTTATTTGCACATTCCCATCTTTCCAGTCCACCAAAAATTTCTACGCTTTGCAGTAGAAGTGCGCCATTTTCAGTTCAGAGCCTTACCGTCGGTCTGGCCACAGCACCACGAGTGTTTACAAAAATTCTGGCCCTTTATTGGCCAATCTAAGAACACAAGGTGTAATAATGGCATATCTAGATGACTTGTTGCTGATAGACCACTCAGTGAAAAAACTAGAAGTGGTCGTTCACAAGACAATCAAGTATCTGGAATCTCACGGTTGGATTATCAACCGAGACAAGTCAGCCCTAAAACCAGTCAAAAGTCTGGAATACTTGGGGCTAAGGCTGGATTCAGGCCAGAGAAAAATATTCTTGCCTCGAGAAAAGGTGTTGTCTTTGAGAGATTTGATCCACCTAGTGGGTACAAAAAGACAGCCGTCCATACGCCTGGGCATGAGGCTGCTGGGAAAAATGGTGGCATCATTCGAAGCAGTACCCTACGGTCAATTCCATTCAAGGAATTTGCAAAGGGCCATACTGTCAGCCTGGAACAAAAAAGTCCAGGCCCTAGACTTACCAATGTCCTTGTCCCCTTCCGTTCGCAAGAGCCTCCGTTGGTGGTGGGTTCCCCAGAATCTGGAAAAAGGAAAATCCTTCAGTCCGATTTCTTGGAAGGTGGTCACTACAGATGCCAGCCTTATAGGCTGGGGAGCAGTACTGGAGCAATGGTCTCTCCAGGGCAGATGGTCGGATGCAGAAAAAGCCCTGCCCATCAATCTCTTAGAGATACGAGCAGCCCGGTATGCCCTAGTAGCATGGACATCCAAACTCCAAGGGTCCCCTGTCAGAATTCAAACAGACAATGCCACAACAGTGGCATATATCAATCATCAGGGTGGCACCAGGAGTCGTGCAGCCCAGAGGGAAGTAAATTACATCCTGAAATGGGCAGAAAGATATGTCCCAGCCATATCCGCGGTATTCATTCCAGGAGTGGAGAATTGTAAGGCGGACTTTCTAAGTCGCCAACAATTATGCCCAAGGGAATGGTCCCTTCACCCCGAGGTTTTCCGGACAATATGTCAGCGGTGGGGAACACCGGATGTAGATCTGCTAGCATCCAGATTTAACGCAAAGGGGACAGGTTTGTCTCTTGGACAAGGGATCCCCTAGCTTGCGGCTCGGATGCCCTAGTGTTCCCTTGGGATCAGTTCAAGCTGATATATTCATTCCCACCGCCACAATTGTTACCTCGATTACTCCGCAGAATCAGGGTAGAAAATAAACCAGTGATTCTGGTGGCTCCAGCGTGGCCCCGAAGAGCATGGTACGCGGAGATTGTAAAAATGTCAGTGGGGAGTCCTTGGACTCTCCCACGTCGTCCGGACCTGCTTTCGCAAGGACCGATATACCACCCTTCCTTACCAGCCCTAGGTTTGACGGCCTGGCTATTGAAGCCCACATTCTAAAAAAGAGAGGGCTCTCTAATCCTGTGGTATCTACCATGATAAATGCCAGGAAGCCGGTATCCAGGCAGATCTACTATAGAATCTGGAAGGCATACATCGCGTGGTGTGAGGCCAAGAAATGGCATCCACGTAAGTACGTAATAGGTAGGATTCTGGACTTCCTACAGTGGGCTGTAGATAGGAAGCTTGCCTTGAGTACTATCAAGGGTCAGATTTCGGCCTTGTCAATATTTTTTCAAAGGCCCTTGGCTTCGCATTCACTAGTCAAAGCCTTTATACAAGGAGTGATGCGTATTAGTCCTCCGGTTAATATTCCCATAGGTCCATGGGATCTAAACCTGGTTCTGTCGGTTCTACAGAAACAACCATTTGAACCATTACAGCATATTTCCTTGGTTCTTCTCACCAGGAAATTGATCTTTCTAGTAGCCATTTGTTCGGCTAAAAGAGTGTCGGAATTGGCAGCTATGTCCTGTAAAGAGCCATATCTGGTTATCCATAAGGACAGAGTAGTGTTACGTCCTCATCCAGCCTTTCTTCCTAAGGTGGTATCGAGGTTTCATTTGAACCAAGATGTGGTTCTTCCTTCTTTTTTTTCCCCCAAACCTAGTTTGGTAGAGGAAAAGTTATTGCATTCTTTGGATGTAGTAAGAGCAGTTAAAGCTTATCTAAAAGCCACTGCTCAGATTCGCAGAACGGATACTTTGTTTATTCTGCCGGAAGGCCCCAGAAAGGGTCAGGCAGCGTCAAAATCGACTTTAGCCAAGTGGATTCGACAGGTCATAATGCAAGCCTACGGCTTGAGAAGGAGACCGCCTCCATTCAAAGTTAGGGCGCACTCCACGAGAGCAGTTGGAACTTCATGGGCAGTGCATCACCAGGCCTCCCTGGCTCAGGTCTGTAAGGTCGCAACAGGGTCTTCAGTACACACGTCTACTAGGTTCTACAAGGTGGACGTTAGAAGTCAGGAGGATGTTGCCTTTGGGCGCAGTGTGTTGCAGGCCGCAAAAGATCCTCATGTCTGATAGCGCTCAGCTTATGTATGGTGTATCCCCCCCCCCTCATTGGGCATTGCTTTAGGACATCCCACATAGTAATGACTATGTCGCTCTGTGTCCCGTGATGTACGAGAAAGAAAATAGGATTTTTATAACAGCTTACCTGTAAAATCCTTTTCTTGGAGTACATCACGGGACACAGAGCTCCCACCCCTCTTTTGGGGACACTTATTGCTTTGCTACAAAACTGAGGTACTCCCGGATGGGAGGGGCTTATATAGGGGAGGGTACTTCCGGTTTTGGAAGTTGCCAGTGCCAGCACCTGAAGGTATCTATATAACCCACATAGTAATGACTATGTCGCTCTGTGTCCCGTGATGTACTCCAAGAAAAGGATTTTACAGGTAAGCTGTTATAAAAATCCTATTTTTTGCTGCTGAAAAAAAGAAAGTAAAAAAAGCCAAAAAAGAAAGCACTGCTAAAGCAGAGGAGAAATGCCTGCAATGCAGAAGGGGGACAGCATTTATGTCCTAAATATTCTTAGTGCTGCTGCTCCAAAAAAAAAAAAAGAGGAGGAATCCACTGCTGAAGCAGAAAGAGTTTAAAAAGCAGAAAGAGGAGGCGTGGCTTAGCGTATGGAGGAGTAAGAAGCTTCCTCCAGGAGCTCCCGCACACACCGGGTTCATCGCGGCCACCAGCGCCTTCCAGACCAGCTAAACAGGTCGGTGATGGGGAGGAAAGGTGGGGGAGAAAGTCGTCATACCCCCGATCCGAGCAAAGAGGGGGATATAGACAGATTTTTTTTTAAAAAGCTGTCGCCGGAGCAGCGCGGCCCCCCTCATCCAAGATGGCGTCGACCCGCTCCTCGGGGACACATGCGGCCTCTCATGGACAGGCTTCCCAGCACCATGCACCTCACACCAGATCTAGGGTGCGAGCCAGCTCTCCCCCTGACTCAGACAACGGCTCCACACGTTCAGCCTGCCATTCTCCTGCCTCGCACCGCTCCTATGGAGCTTGGGACATGGAGGCCTATATCAAAGCCCTCCCCACTAGACATGATTTTGAGGCCTGTGTACAGAGGCTTGAGCGTTCATACAAGCAGGAAATTGCTGAGCTGCGCAGGGATGTCACTAGCAGACTGGAGGAGGTGGAACACACCGTCGAAGAGACTGTAGCTGCTATACAATCACATGACGCCATCCTGGATGAGCACACCCTGCAAATTCAGCACCTTATGTACCATCAGGACGACCAGGAGAACAGGGCCAGACGCAATAACATCCGCATCCGTGGCCTACCTGAGTCTGTGGACATTAAAGATCTAGCCCCGGCTGTCATCGCTATGTTTAATGACCTGCTCCAGAGAAAGACGCGCCTCTGGAACTTGATCGTGTCCATAGAGCCCTAGGCCCTAAGAATCCTAATCTGGAACACCCCAGAGATGTTATCTGCAGGGTCCACTTCTACGCGATTAAAGACACCATCATGCAGGCGGCGCGAAAGCGAGAGAACATTTGTTTCAACGAGTCCCAGATTTCCTTACTACCGGACGTCTCCAAGCTGACCCTTGATATGCGCCGGGCATTGAAGCCCCTCACTGGGGCCTTACAAGCTAAACAAATCAAATATCGTTGGGGCTTTCCCTTCCACCTTTTTGCCTCGCATGAAGGGAAATCGGCAGTGTTTCGTACACTTGGCGATCTCCCCAAATTTCTAGGGACCTTTGAACTGCCTCAAATATCTCTACCTGACTGGCCTCTTCGCGCAGCCACCCCCGGATTCCCGGTCGCCTCCGGATGGCAGAAGCAATCCAAGAAACTCAGGCGTTCCAGATCAGAAACCTCCAAGTCAAACGCTGGATGATTTAATGCTATCAGCCCTTCGTGTAGCTGGGCTTTAGACCTGCAAAGTCGCCCCTGTTCTCAGGTTACAGTTTTGTTGGGGCGCTCTCCTACTAACTTCTGTCTTACTTCCTGCTCACAAGGGACATTCCGCCATATTTTGTGTTCCTTCAATTTGTTCTCTCTGAACGTTGACCCCCTGTGAATTTCTCCTTCCCCCATAAGTAATGTCTGTCCTCCAATACCACATTGACTCCCCCCCAGCCCCCCCCCCCAATACCTAAAGAGATTTATTATGATTTTGTTTGGAAGCCTGGTGTAGGACCCCTGAGGCTGTCAAGTGTTCTCGCAGGTTGTCCGGGTCTTATACTCCCGGACTTAAGTACATGAATGTATAACTAACTGCAGCCGTCGGGGGCCCTGTACCGCTTGACTTATGGATATGTTTACATGTTTATTTTTGCAGCCCTCTGTGCACTGTCTACGACCCCCCTCCTAGGTTTACAGCGTCCTATTAGGACTCCGCTGACATGTTGCTTGCAACGTTACTAGTTTGGCCGTTTAGGCCCTATTTTCTACCTCTCCTCTCTTTCTCTCTTTCCCCTCTGTTTCTGGACCTCTCATTTCCTGTGCTTCTTTGTAATCAATCCTACACCCCTCCCTTTTCCCTCCCTACCCCTTTCCCAGCGACAGCGAGCTCGGAACTAATTAAGATCTATTACCACCCCATAGTACTACCCTCATGGCAACGCCCGCCTCCCTAAAAATCTCTTCCCTGAATTGTAGGGGCCTTAACGCCCCGGAGAAGAGGAGACATATCCTCTACCATTTCCACAAATTACGACCCCAAATCCTTCTCCTCCAGGAAACTCATTTCCGTTCCGACACCATCCCACAGGTTTTCCATAAAAGGTACCCTACCTGGTTTCACAGCACCAACCCTGCCGCAAAATCTAAAGGAGTATCTATTGCCTTTCATGCCTCTTTCACCCCTGACGTGCTTGACACGCTCATAGACCCCGCAGGGAGATATGTTTTTCTTAAATTGTCGTATTTGAATGTGATTTACACTGTAATTAACGTATACTCTCCTAATCAGGACCAACCGCAGTTCATCTCTAAGGTGGTCGCACGTCTGAAAAGATTTAGTATTACTAACATGATCATGGGAGGTGACCTCAACGCGGCTCTGATACCTCGCCTTGATTCCTCGACGGGTAAGTCCTCACTCTCCCCTGCTTCTTTGACCAAAATTAAAACCGCTCTATCTGACCTATCTCTGGTGGATGTCTGGAGGGTGTTACACCCTTCCACAAAGGACTATACATATTTCTCCCCAGCACACTCCTCTTACAGCAGACTGGACTACCTATTCATCTCCCAAACCCTATTGGACTGTTCTCCTGACGCCTCGATTGGCCTTACTCTTTGGTCAGACCACGCACCCATTCACTTGAGCTTGGGTAGGGCTCCTTCCCCCAAGACCAGATCTTCCTGGCGGCTCAACGACAACTTACTCTTGGATACAGTGTGTGCTCAAGACATCATCCGGACCATACAGCACTTTATTGCAGACCACGCACACGACGACACTAACCCTCTTACGAAATGGGAGGCCCTCAAATGTGTCCTTAGGGGCAAGTTTATTCAGCACGGCTCTAGGCTTAAACATGCACGCACGGCAGAGATAACCAGACTGTTAGCTTTAATAGCTTCACTGGAAGAGTCCCACAAACAATCCCCTGTGGCCGGGATTCATCTTGAGCTGGTTAATGCCAGGCGGGACCTTCTGCAAATCTTTTCAGAACATTCCCTGGTGGCTAGGGATAAGGGGCGATTCACCCATTACTCCCAAGCCAACAAGTGTGGTAGACATTTGGCCCATACCCTACAACCTCAGCAAGCCCGAAAACATATCCCCTTTATTCACTCCCCCTCCGATGGGAAATTGAGTTCTAACTTAGCCATAGCCGATGAATTTCGTAAATATTATTCCAATTTATATAATCTATCCTCCCAAAACCCCTCTCCTAGGTCCCCCCTGTCTGGCTCCGAACAGGACATGTCTTCCTATATTCAAGAAACCTCCCTGCCCCCCATACCATCCTCGGATGCTGAGGAATTGGAGTCCCCACTTTCTGAGGCAGAATTTCTATTAGCCATCAAAGAACTCAAAAATGGTAAAAGCCCAGGACCTGATGGGTTCTCTTCGCGCTTTTACAAGAAGTTTGCTCCTCAGCTTTCCCCCTTCTTTGCAAATGCCTTTAACGCCATTAATGATAATCTCTCCCCCTCTTCGTCCTTGCTTCATGCCCAGATTGTGGTGATTCCGAAACCCGGTAAAGACCCCTCCTTATGCGCCAATTATAGGCCGATTTCCTTACTCAATATAGACTTGAAATTGTTCGCCAAGATCCTGTCGAAGCGTCTATCCCCATTACTACCTGACATCATACATAGGGACCAGGTGGGTTTTGTCCCTGGCCGAGAGGCGCGGGACAACACCACTAAAACTGTTTATCTTATAGCATACGCTCACCGTAATCGGGTGCCGGCCTGCCTCCTCTCCTGTGATGCAGAGAAGGCCTTTGACAGGGTCAGCTGGCCGTTTCTCCGAGCCACCCTCACCCAAATAGGACTAGGACCTTAGACGCTCTCGCGCATTATGGCCCTGTATGCTACGCCCTCCGCCTCTATCTTAGTAAATGGTACTCACTCGCGTACATTCACGATAGCTAATGGTACCGGGCAAGGTTGTCCCCTTTCTCCTCTCCTTTTCGCTCTTGTTATAGAACACTTGGCCCAGGCCATCAGAGCAAACCCAAGCATAAGTGGTATTCAGACCCCCTCCTCACATTGCAAACTCTCCCTATATGCTGACAACCTCTTGCTTTATGTGACACAACCCCACATTAGTATCCCATCCATCCTAGCAGAGATCAACCGCTTCGGATGACACAGTAATTATAAGCTTAACATCTCCAAAACGGAAGCCCTTAACCTATCACTTCCACATCATACCCTTTCCTCCCTCAAGACTAATTTCTCCTTCCAATGGCAGGCGACATCCATTTCATATTTAGGTACGTCCATCCCAACACGCGCGGTGGATATCTATACTCTGAATTTTGGTCCTCTGCTCACTAAGATCAGACGTTTAACCGAGAACCGGATAGACAGACCGCTCTCTTGGTTTGGTCGCATGAACACCCTAAAAATGGACATACTCCCCAAATTATTGTATTTATTCCAAACCCTCCCCATTTCCCTCCCGTCCGCATTTTTCCGCACCTTGCGCTCTTTGTCTATACGCTTCGTATGGCAGGGGAGGCACCCCAGATTGAATCATAATCTTTTATGCACCACCATCTCTAAAGGTGGAATGGGTCTGCCGGATTTTGAGCTTTATCATTCCTCAGCTGTGTTATCACGGATCCTGGAGTGGTTCCCCCGCCCCTTTGTCAAAGCCGCTACCCTGGTGGAACAAGACTTGTCCCCGATGGATCTTCGGGCCCTCCTATGGTGCTATGAACATACTCCGGGGTCTTTCGCTGCATTATCTCCCCTCACCAGGGATGCTCTGGTGCTTTGGTACCGCAGGAGAGAGGCCTATGCTTTATCCACTGAACCAAGCCCACTCACCCCATTATTTGACAACCCAGCCCTTCCGGAGGGCAGGTCCATCCACACACTTGACGGCTACGACAGAGCTTCCTGGCCCACGGCACGACAATTTGTTGACTCCGCGCAGGGTACCTTTAAGCCAAACCATAACTCTACGTCTTCCCACTTGACTTGGCTCACCCGACTACACCTGACTTCCTATTGCAAAGGACTTCACGAATCCGCACAGTTCCATAGACCCCTGACCAGTTTTGAACAAATATGTACACTTCCTGACACCCCCCGCCATACCCTTTCCTTGACCTACAAACTGATTCTAGACCACACTCATGACTCCTTACCTAAATTTACAAAAGTTTGGTCGGAGGAGCTTGGGAGAGATATTACAGAGGTAGAATGGAGTAAAGCCTTTCTCTTTACCCACAAATCATCCATCTCTAGCTACTCCCAAGAAAAAAACTATAAGGTGATTGCCAGATGGTATCGAGTCCCGACCACCCTCAGGATCATGTACCCCTCAGCTGCGGACACCTGCTGGAGATGTAACTCGGCAACAGGTACATACAGTCACGTCTGGTGGGAATGTGAGGTAATTCGACCGTTCTGGTCTCAGATTTTTCAAATTTATTCTGAGATTTATGATATGCCTCTTCAGCCTTCTCCTTTTATTGCCCTCCTCTCCATCCTACCGGGTACTATCAAATTCCAAAAACACAATCTTCTTAAATTTTTCCTTAGCGCGGCTCGACGTCTCATCTCTAGGCATTGGAAAACCACCTCCCCTCCTTCGATTGTAGAATGGGTGAATGAGATGAATACTAGTATGCTAATGGAGGAAATGATTGCCAACTCTCTAGACAGACATGCTAAATTCTCCTTTATCTGGAGTGTATGGAGACATTACTCAACTTCGGATAAGTTGAAGGATAGGCTCCCAATAGGGCCTACTCCCTGAGGCCTTACCAGTCCCCTACCTTCGGGTTCCCTGCCATGTCTGGATACCCTTCCATTGATCCGCAGCTCGCTGTCCCCCTCGCCCCCCCCTCTTCTCCTTCCACCCTTCCCTGTGCACTACACCCCCCTTCTAAACTCTAGATCTCCTTTTCTATCTTTATTTCTCCCTATCTCTTTCTGGGGCCTCCCCTAAAGTTATTTGGAGATGCTTTCACATGTATGCGGTCCAGTTTCTGTTCACACTGTCATCGCTTGTGAGACTTCACCAATAGGTGTTGGTATGGTGTCGTTTGTACAGATATTCATGTCATCCCCTAATGACTCCTCCGATCCAGGATTGCAGTAGGATCCCACAGGGGCATCCTGGTCGGACGGAGTGGATAATGTATCTTCAGACGACACTGTTTGATTTGTGTATTACTTCACACCTCTTCTCATGAGCTAGTTGTTATTTGTATATTGCCGTATACATGCTGTAACGGGAGATCACCCCTTACTTATCGGTCCAGGTTGCCTCTTGCTGGGCTCCTGGATTTTTGTATTTTTTCTGTACAATTGAAACTTTGATAAACAATAAAAACTAATTGAACCTAAAAAGCAGAAAGAGTCTTTCTGCTTCAGCAGTGGTTTTTGGACCTGTGATCCAGAAGGGGGGGGGGGGACAGCAATTATGGCCTAAATATTATTAGTACTGCTATACCAAAAAAAAGAAAAGGAAACCAAAATGAATAACATCTGTGACACAGAAGGGGGAGTACTAATAATGCAGCAACAGAGCCTGAAGCTTAAAAAAATATATATAAAAAAAAAAAATGGGATCAGTGGGGTGACACAGAGAAGTGTTGTACACACCAACACTTCAGTGGCACCACTACACTGTGTTATTTCACAACAACACTACGATGACTGCCCTAAACTGACTGAACACACAATCCACGAACTACCCTGCCTAATCTCCACTAACACACACTATACATGGCTGCCGTGTAAGCAGCGTTATAAAGTGTGGGGCATGGACTCCACCCTTGAGCCATGGTTGGCCAAAGGCACCCTGATTTTGGCCAATCGTGGCTCTCACAGTACATTGTGCTGTGTTTGGCCAAAGCATACAGGTCAGGTGCATGTTTTGGCCAATCATCAGCAATCAATGCACAGTGCTATATGGGGCACTTGGCAGCTGATAAAATTCCCGCCGAGCACCCCTTTTGTTTGTGTGTTCAGCGAGGAGACTCGAACATCAAGCGCATCTCTAGCTCTTAACTGTCCCCGATTTTGAACAAAGTCCCTCTTTTCCCCTCGTGTCCCTCATTTTGGTCTGATCTATATAGTTGTATATAAAATGTACTTTTAATCTTTCAAAAAGTGTTTCCCAGTGCTAAATCCCTTCATCCTAAATTGCTGTATTTGTAAATTTAAAAAGCCAATATAAAGGAATAGTAGTGGTAAAAAAAATAATAATCATTTGCGGATTTAACCATTTTATTAGCTTTTCTGGTGAGTGTCCATTTCACAGGCAGGGCTGGCCCTATGATGGGACTGGGTGTTACCATGGTACCAGGTGGCACTGTTAGGGGGGCGGCAAACTGACGCCCGCCAGCCTGCTCCGCTCCCTGTGAGGAGCCCGGCGCCGCTGCGTGTGAGGACACTCACAGGCGGGGGGCAGTCAGCGAGCTAGAGGGCAGGCGCCGCTCCCTGTGAGGAGCCCAGCGCCGCTGCGGTTGGTGACAGGGGCGGACAGAGCACTCGCAGCGGGGGGGGGGGGGGTTGGGAGCAGTCAGCGAGTGAGCGGGGAGCAGAGAGATGATGTCATCTCTCACCGCCGCCCTGCATCACCACAGTTTCACCCTCACTGTGCAGCTGTGGGCAGCAGAGAGATTATATCATCTCTCTGCTGCCTGCCTTCACTCTGGGACACAGCAAGTGACAACCCGCAACATGTGGCAAGTGATGTCGTGACAATACGCAACGTGTGGCAAGTGACAATACGCAATGTGTGGCAGGTGACGTTGTGACAATACGCAACGTGTGGCAAGTGACGATACGCAATGTGTGGCAGGTGACGCCTAGGCAAGTGAGAATCCGCAACGTGTGGCATGGGACTATCCGCAACGTGTGGCAGGTGACATTGTGGCAGGTGACAATCCACAACGTGTGGCAGGTGACGTAAGTGACCATGCACAACATGTGGCAGCCGACAATCCGCAACGTGTGGCAGCCGACAATCCGCAACGTGTGGCAGCCGACAATCCGCAACGTGTGGCAGCCGACAATCCGCAACGTGTGGCAGCCGACAATCCGCAACGTGTGGCAGGTGACAATCCGCAACGTGTGGCAGGTGACAACCCGCATCTGGTTGTGGAGCCCAAAGCAAAACTGTAAGTACAAACACACATCACAAGTTGTATGAGACATGAGAGCCTGAGAGGGACTTGCCTTGCCCAGCCCTGATTAACCACTTAGGGACCGGAAGGATTTGCCCACTTAAAGCGGTTGTATGGCTTTGTTTTTTATTTTTTTGAAATGACAAACATGTTATACTTACCTCCACTGTGCAGTTTGTTTGGAAAAGAGTGGCCCTGATCCTCTGGTTCTCGGATCCCTCGGCGGCTGACTCGGCTCCTCCCTGCATCAGCTAACCCCCTTCTGGGAAGCGCTCTCCCAAGGGGGTTAGCTTGCGGGCGCGCTCCCTGTCATACATGCTGCGTCCATAGACACAGCGTGCATGACTCATTCCCGCCCACCCACGGGCCGGGTCATTGGATGTGATTGACAGCAGCGTGAGCCAATGGCTGCACTGCTATCAATATATCCAATCTAGCCAATTAACGGCCAGACTCCGTGAAGAAGAGGACGCCGGGGGACGCGCACAGCAAGTGAACGGGCTCAGGTAAGTAAAACACTGGGGCTGGGGGGCAGTCATTGCCAGGTGTTTTTTCACCTTAATGCTTAAGGTGAAAAAACACGAACCTTTACAAACCCTTTAATGACCAGGCCATTTTTTGCGATACGGCACTGTGTCGCTTTAACTGACAATTGCTCAGTTGTGCAACACTGTACCCAAATAAAATTGATGTCCTTTTTTCCCCACAAATAGAGCTTTCTTTTGGTGATATTTGATCACCTCTGCGGTTTTTATTTTTTGCACTATAAACAACAAATAGCGACAATTTAAAATATATATATATATATTTTTTACTTTTTGCTATAATAAATATCCAAAACATTTTATAAAAAAAAAATTATTTCTTCATCAGTTTAGGCCAATATGTTTTCTTCTACATATTTTTGGTACCAAAAAAAACACAATTAGCGTACATTGATTAGTTTGCGCAAAAGACATTGCGGCTGCCCGCCATGCACAGGTCCCTTTATACTCCTATATACATGTATAGAGCCCTGACAGGTCCTTTTATACGCCTATATGCACGTATAGAGCCATGACAGGTCCTCTTTATACTCCTTTATACATGTATAGAGCCATGACAGGTCCTCTTTATTATCCTTTATACATGTATAGAGCCATGACAGGTCCTCTTTATACATGTATAGAGCCACGACAGGTCCTCTTTATTATCCTTTATACATGTATAGAGCCATGACAGGTCCTCTTTATACTCCTTTATACATGTATAGAGCCATGACAGGTCCTCTTTATACATGTATAGAGCCACGACAGGTCCTCTTTTTACTCCTATACATGTATAGAGCCATGACTGGTCCCCTTTATTTATCATGATATAAAATAATTAATGTGGGGGCCTTTTGGTGGGCATGATTTTTTTTGGGGGGGGGGGCAGCATTTCATTCTTGGTCCCAGGCAGCACAATGTTTCGGGCCGGCCCTGTTCACAGGGGTGCAGTGAATGATTCTGGAGCACTACTGGATCACCTCTTCACTTTTCAAGTCACCACCAAATTTTTGTGCACAACTTTGCACTGAATTGTGTTTTCACCAAGAAGTTTATATTGCTGATTCTGTGCATTTAAACCTATATTTTTCACTACATTGTTTTTTTTTATTGTTGATTTCCATCCACAAGATTGGACTTGCGTATATATATATATATATATATATATATATACCGTATTTATCGGCGTATAACACGCACTTTTTTCCCCTTAAAATCAGGGGAAAATCGTGGGTGCGTGTTATACGCCGATACTCCGTCGAATTCCCCTGCTGAAACGAGCGAGAGGAGCGAGCGGAGCCGAAGTACACTCGGCTTTACTCGGCTCCTCTCGCAGTCCCGCCCATCTCTGACTGCGCCGCTGACATAGAGAAAGCCGAGTGTACTTCGGCTAGTCTCTGCTCCTCTCGCAGTCCTGCCCCTGACTGTGAGCAGAGCCGAGTCTAGCCGAAGTACACTCGGCTTTCTCTGTCAGCGGCGCAGTCAGTGGAAATGGGCGGGACTGCGAGAGGAGCCGAGTCTAGCCGAAGTACACTCGGCCCGCTCGCTCCTGTCCACAGAAATCGGCGCCAAATTTAAAAAACGCCGAGACTGACAAGATTGCAAAGGCACTGGGCAAGGCTGCAGATGGACAGATGGACACTGGGCAAGGCTGCAGATGGACAGATGGACACTGGGCAAGGCTGCAGATGGACACTGGGCAAGGCTGCATGCTGCATTTAAATGTAAGTTTTTTTTCATTGAATTTCCCTCCTAAAAGTTTTTTTCCTTAAAATTCCCTCCTAAACTTGGGGTGCGTGTTATACGCCGGCGCGTGTTATACGCCGATAAATACGGTATATATATATATATATATATATATATATATATACATATATGCATTTTTTTTCACTTTAGCATTTTTGCACTTTAACACTTTTTTGGACTTTATTTCAATGTACTGTCCATTTATAACAGTATTCTCATCTCATCGCTGTTCATTTACTTTTGGCACTACACAAGTTTTCTTAACCACTTCCCTACCCAGGCATAGTCAAATGACGTCCACAGATGGGATCTCCCATCCTGGTTGGACGTCATATGACGTCCTCGGCTCTGTAGGGGGATAGCTAGAGGCATCATTCAGATATCCTTTTAAAGTGCCGGCGATTCTGTGCACCATAAGAACGATCATAGCGGCGGTTCCGCCGCTTGATCGTTCTTATAGGCGGCGGGAGGGGACATCCCCCCCTCCCGCCGCCATCCGGTGCTTCTCCGGGCTCTCCCATGCGATCGGGGACCCGGAGCGAATCTTCCGGCGCCGTTGGTGGGTCACGTGATGAGCATAGAGATGACTGGTGACCAGATGGTCACCAGTCATCTCTATGATCGTCAGAGGCCCGGGCGCGATGTGATGACGTCACGCCCGGGTCCTCAAATGTAAACAAAGCCGCCATTGCGGCTGTAAGTATGAGATCAGTGAAAAACTTTTCACTGATCTCATGCTTTCCAGCCTGGAGGAGAGATGTGGGGTCTTATTGACCCCGCATCCCTCAATAAAGAGGACCTGTCACACACATTCCTATTACAAGGGATGTTTACATTCCTTGTAATAGGAATAAAAGTGATCAAAAAAAAAAAGAAGTAAAATTGTAAAAAAATAAATAAATAAGTAAAAAAATAAATAAATAAAAAAAAAAAATTCGCCCACATATGTAAACGCAGTTCAAACCACACATGTGAGGTATCGCCGCGTGCGTTAGAGCGCGTGCAACAATTCTAGCACTAGACCTCTTTTTAAAAAAAAATTAAAGCGTCGCCTATGGAGATTTTTAAGTACCGAAGTTTGGCGCCATTCCATGAGTGTGCGCAATTTTAAAGCGTGACATGTTAGGTATCTATTTACTCGGCGTAACATCATCTTTCATATTTTCTTTACTGTTTTGTTCTTTTTAATTCATGAAACCATTTTTTTTTAAAAAAGGCGTTTGAAAAATTATTGCGTAAATATCGTGCAAGAAAAAAAGTTGCAATGACCGTCCTTTTATTCCCTAGGGTGTCTGCTAAAAAAACATATATAATGTTTGGGGGTTCTGAGTAATTTTCTAGCAAAAGAATGATGATTTGTACATGTTGGAGAGAAGTGCTAGAATAGGCCCGGTATTAAATAGGTACAAAAAGCCCTGTATTGAAGTGGTTAAGTAATATTCCAGATTTATCAATCTTATCTGTGTCAGCTGCCGCCCCATCACAGCACAGAGATGCATCTTTTTTATTTCAATAATTTTTTTGTACAATCCTCCTTTGGGAGGAGTGTGTCCTTTGCCTACATACTTTTGCCAATAGGTGTCCCTCTTTCCCACAGGTGGCAAACACAAATCCGGCCAGCCAGGCCTTGTCATGTGGTCCGCACAGCAGCCTGCGGCCGCTACCTCTTTTTCTCACTGCTCCCAGGCAACAAGGGAAAACATTCCCCCCTCAGTCCCGCGAGCAGCGCGGCATTGTATTAGCGCATGCGCGGCTGGTCAGACTCCATGAGAACAAGAGTAAACATCTTCCCCTCCGCACTGTCTCCGCCTCAGCTTTGTCTCAGCCTCCGATGCCGCTCTGTCTCCGCCTCTGCCCCGTCTCTGCCTCCACCCTCACCTCCGCTTTGTCTCCACCCCAGCCTCAGCTTTGTCTCAGCCTCTGATGCCGCTCTGTCTCCGCTTCCACCGCCGCTCTGTCTCCGTTTCCACCCCGCCACCGTTCTCTTGCCTCCCCAGTCCCTCCAGTGACGCCGGCTTTTTTGCATGCTCAGTCAGCCCAGCATAGTGGCGTAGATTGCGGACAGCTCTGTTTTTTGTTTTTTTTCCATTCAGCGGGCTGTGTCCTGAGGGCAGGCTTTTTAAGCACCTGTGTTGATGAAGTGTGTGCTGCTTATTTTGAAGTGATGGTGAAAAAAAACATATAGCAAAACTGAGTACTGATACTAAACACAGAGATCCACCCACAGAGGGAGGTACCATCTATAGCCCAATAAACAGGAAGGTACTAACTATAGCCCAATACAAAGGGAGGGAGTCCCGCCTATACGGGGAGGTACCAGAGCTGGGCCAGGTAGGAAGGTAGGATAGAGTACAGATGTAAGGAGACTTGTGGCGCAATCCTGACCCCTCCACTGTGTACGTAGCGCAATCCTGACTCCTGCACTGTGTACATAGCGCAATCCTGACCCCTGCACTGTATACGTAGCGCAATCCTGACCCCTGCACTGTGCATGTAGCGCAATCCTGACCCCTGCACTGTGCACGTAGCGCAATCCTGACCCCTGCACTCTGTACATAGCGCAATCGTGACCCCTGCACTCTGTACGTAGCGCAATCCTGACCCCTGCACTCTGTACGTAGCGCAATCCTGACCCCTGCACTCTGTATGTAGCGCAATCCTGACCCCTGCACTGTGTATATAGCGCAATCCTGACCCCTGCACTCTGTATGTAGCGCATTCCTGAACCATTCACCCTGTACGTAGCGCATTGCCGAACCTTTCACTCTGTACGTAGCGCATTCCTGAACCCTTCACTCTGTACGTAGCGCATTCCTGAACCCTTCACTCTGTACGTAGCATACTCTTGACTTTTGATGGTGGGAGGGCTCTTGACATCTGCTGTATTGGGAGTGGGGTGCTCTGGATGTCTACTTATAATTATTATGAGAATGATACAATTCCATGCCAGTTGAAAAGGAGGTTTGCAGACCACTGGTATCGTCCACAAGAGAACTTTGCGGACTGCTCAGACCGAACACCATGAAGTTCGGTCTGAGCAGTCTCCAATAAAGTTTCTTGTGAATGATTCCAGTGATGTGTGACCCTCTTTTTCAAATTTGCATCACCTGCTACAGAAGTGTGAGTGGGCTCCATGCTGGTCTGCACCTGCCCTTCACAGCACTGCAATGGTTACATACCATGGCAGGTGGAGTGGTAAACTTTGGATATACTGACCAATTCCATGTAATTTTTCAGAGGTATAGGGACCATAAACTACAATCAAATAACCCCAAAATGTCCAAGAAAAGAAAAGTTGATGCAGAGGGAAGGCAATTTCATGAGAGATGGGAAAGTGAAATACATGTTTGTGCTTAATGGAGAGAAGCCGGTATGTCTTATTTGCTACGAGGCAGTGGCAGTGATGAAGGAATACAATTTACGCCAGCACTTTGAGACCAAACACAGAGCCAAATATGCTAACCTTAGCCACCAAGAAAAGCAACAAAAGGTCAAAGAAATAAAAGGCAGCCTGCATTCTCAACGGAATATTTTTGCAAAAATTACAGCAACAAATGATGCCGCAGTGAAAGCCAGCTTTTTTGTGGCTGAAGAAATTGTGCAAGCTTCAAAGTGCTTTTCAGAAGGTGAATTTGTAAAGCAGTGTATGCTGAAGGTATGTGAACAGGTGTGCCCTGACCAGAGACAGGCTTTTAACAATGTCAGCTTATCAAGAAACACTATCACATACCGAGTCAGGGACCTAGCATTGAATCTTACAACACAGCTGGCTGAAGAAACATGCAGTTATCTGGCGTTTTCATTAGCTATTGACGAAAACACTGACACGACTGATACAGCTCATCTAGCCATTTTTTAAGAGGTGTGAAGGAAGACTTGTCTGTCAGTGAGGAGCTCTTGGATGTGGTCGCCATGAAAGGAACAACAACTGGGAGGGATCTCTTTAATGCGGTAGAGGAATCCGTAAATAAAATTAGGTTACCTTGGGAAAAGTTGGTGGGGCTTACTACTGATGGTGCATCTGCAATGTGTGGAGAGAAAACTGGCTTGGTTGGACTGATGAAAGAGAAGATGAAAAAAGTAACTTCCAAATGCCACTGATAACTTACCGCTGCATTATCCACCAAGAAGCTCTGTGTGGCAAGGTTCTGGAACTGGATAACATAATGTCCACAGTCACGAAAACAGTGAACTTTCTTTGTGCACGGGGCCCGAATCATCGTCAGTTCCAACAATTTTTGAAGGAGGTGGGCACAGAAAATACAGATGTGCCATACCATACAGAAGTAAGGTGGCTGAGTAGGAGCACCGTTCTCAAGCGATTTTTTGATCTGTTGGAAGAAATTACTCTCTTTTTGCAAAAAAAAGGAAAGCCTGAATTGTCAGATCCAAACTGGCTGTGTGATTTTGGCATGTTGTGTGACATAACAGAGCATCTCGCTCAACTGAATCTGAGGCTGCAGGGCCGCAAACAACTCAAAACAACAATGTATGACGCAATTGCAGCTTTCCAAGAGAAATTGCGCCTATGGAAGTCACAACTTGAAAAATAAAGTCTTGCCCTCTTTCCTATCTGTCAGAGCATCTCAACCTCATTCCCAGGTGCTTTTTCATGTGCTCGATTGGCTACCATAGTGAATCGGCTGATTGATGAATTTGATCAATGCTTTTCTGACTTTAAAGAACAACACTTAGCATTTACCAGCTTTGCCAATCCCTTCAACATCCAAGTTGGCAGTGCACCACATCACCTTCAGATGGAATTAATAGAACTTCAGTGCAACAGTAGCCTGAGAGCAAAGTTCCAGGATGCGGCAGTCAACAGCTTTTACCGTCTCCTCCCCCTGCTTTGATGCCACAGCTCTGACTTCAAGCTGCCCGTGTTCTGTCCATGTTTGGGAGCACCGATCTATGTGAACAGATGTTTTCAGTCATGAATCTGAACAAGACCAAGCTCAGATCACGCATCACTGATAACCTCCATGCTGTTTTGCGGATTGCTACAGCACAAGACCTAAAGCCAGACATCGACAGGCTGACCTCAGGAAAATGGTGTCAGACATCCAGTCAGAAAACTTAAAGAAAGTTAATGCCTTGTGTTTGTCATATGTGTAATAAACCGTGCATGCCAATATGTGTATGTTTAAAAAAAAAATACTGTTACCAAAACAAATTTATCAATAAATTGTACAAGAATTTTACATTTGAATATCTGCTTGTTTTTATTCTTCCTAGGCTTCTGTTTTTAGAGAATAAGCCGTATATACTCGAGTATAAGCTGACCCGAATATAAGCCGAGGCACCTAATTTTACCACAAAAAACTGAGAAAACATATTGACTTGAGTATAAGCCTAGGGTGTCCATCTGCATGCCTCACTGTGTCCATGTGCATGCCTCACTGTGCCCAAGCCTCACTGTGCCCATGACTAGACTGATGTTTAACATGGAAGGGGATCCCGGCTTTGAAAAATCGGTGCTCCCCGGCCGTAGGTCCACCGGACAACAAACTTTGCACACTTGTAGGGGAAGAGTGGAGCTACATGTGTGCCAGGGGACCTAAGGCCGGCCTGTACCGGGTCTCCAAAGTTCGGGAGATCAGGCGCAAAAAGGTGACTCGAGTATAAGCCGAGGGGGGCATTTTCAGCAGACAAAAAATGTGCTGAAAAACTCGTCTTATACTCGAGTATATACGGTAGTTATTCCTTAAATTATTATTAAAACCAGTAGTAATTGAATGCAGGGACAATTATTTATGATAATAAAGAGTGGATACATAGTCCTACAGATACAACCGGCCCTTTGATGGCAACCATACTGCTGATGCGGCCCCCGGTGAATTTGAGTTTAACACCCCTGCTCTTTCCCATCTCAGAACATTGGGAGGTATGCTTTCCTGTGTCAATGTAGCCACACCCAACATGTTTCATCAGTCTGATGTAATCAGGGGTACGGTGCACAGCGATGTGGGACTGGTTTAAATATACATACATGACTGGCCTCCTCCACAAGAAGCGTCATTCCATTATTACTAAAATAGCTTCTAGGCTACAAACAATACACTCTTTGGACTTGTAAAAGTCACTTGGATCCTTACACTGAATTTTTTTTCTGCTTTTAACACATAATCTTCAGAAACAACATGTTTACTTGTTAGATATAGGGAAGTTTTATGGGATTTTAAAGGTGCAAATAAAGTACAGTGATCTCAAACGATAATTTCTAAAAAATATATGTTTTATTTAAACATGGATAAAAATTGTTTAAAAACAATTATGGTAGTACATGGAATACAGCTTTTATGGATAGAGCACTTTTAGAGGGAATTCCCAACATGTTTCGCCCACATCCTGGGCTTCATCAGGGATTGCTGTCCATGTGAAGTACAAGGTACAAGCCTTCTATTGCATTCTATTGAAAAGAGAATATAAATATATATAAATATATATATATATATATATATATATATATATATATATATATATATATATATAGTAATTATGTTAAAAAGGTGTGTGTATATATACATACATTTATTTAAACGTTAAAAATTTAACTTTCAAATTATAGATATTTATATCTTCCTGAAGAGCCAATCAGGGCAAGACATATGTCGGAGCAGAGGATCCGTCATTTCCGGGTCCATATTTGATACCCCACATCAGGCTTTGCCCTTCGGAGAGAGATGTGGAATGCATGCCACCCCCAGGGATCAGCTGACTCGCACACGCTGTTTACACCTAGTGCCAGGCCAGGCACTATTACATGTGAGTGTAACTGCTATCATTGCTGCTGTTTTTACTTTATTAAAAAATGACTACACTATGAGACTTTTATATGTGTCTCCTGTGGAGTCATTTTTTACATTCTAGCCCCTTCCTAAGTGGCCATTGGAGTGGATTTATGCCATTAGCGGAACTGGTGTTCTCAAAGCGTTTTTTGACCGTCCTGTAAAAAGGGGTCAAACAGCTCTGGTGAGTGGCCATCTTCATACTGAGCACTCGTAGTAGAAGATCTAGAAGTTTTATCTCAGAGCATTCCGTTTTGGTGTTGGGATTTATTCAGTTATGGACTTTATGCTTGCTTATTTTTTCAATAATGTGCACATTTAAGTTTGATGCAGTGTTTTTCTTTGTGCCAGTTTTTTACATGAACAAGTATAGCGCCTTATTCATTACTTTATAACTCTACATAGATATTTATATACATGTGCACATTCAGTCCGAGAACAACCTTGCTCACCCCAGTCTCCTGAAATGTGGTATGTTATAATCAAAAAATAGCTCAGGATGTCTGCAAACGTCACGGAGACCCAGAGCTACAGATGGCCATAGAAGGTATTCAAGGACCAACTACAATAACGTAGAAGATAGTATGGTCAATTTATATATCACAAAGTGGGAATGAATCTCCAACAGCAAAAAGTAAAAAGGGTAAAAGATTCAACTCAGAAAACAAAGTTTTACAGTAGAACTCAATGAACAGGTACACAGATTCTCCACAGCAGGATATTTGTGTCTAAAAATTCAAAAGACCAAACAAAAACAAAAGAAATTTAGATGTGCATAGTGACAAGGAGGTTAAAGGAGAAGTCTGAGCTTTTTAGGCTGGGCTTCTCCTCTGGGTCACAGGAGTGCAATTCGTTTTGCACTCCTGTGACCCATTTTCAGCAGAGAGTGGGCTGAAGTCCGCTCTCCGCTGACGTCACTGCCATCAGTCGAGGCAGTGCATCATCCCTACTTCCCAAGTCTGGATCCGCCAGCTGCCTTGATTGATGGAAGTCTCAGCGAGACGCCGAGGACGACTTATTGGAGTTTCCATTTTACGTTTTGTGATTAGGGAAACATGATCCTTAATTCTCTTCAGAAAGGGGTGTTTAGTTCTTCCAACATAAAAACAATTGAAGGTACATTTCATTAGATACACAATTCCAGGTGTTTGACATGTTACTCTATATCTGATTCTATGAATTTGACCATTCGGCAGTATTATTTCATTACTATTTAACATAAATTGACAATGATCACACTTTCTACATGAAAATGAGCCAAAGGTCATAATGGATGTAGCCGGAGTTCTGTAGTGACTTTGGACAACAAGAGACCAACCGCTCCCTGGTGGAACAGATATCAGGCTTGCAAAAGGCAGTAACCCAGCAGGCTGAAGTGGTGAGAGGTGGCCCCATTGTGAAGGGTGACCCGTGGAAGGCAGTACAGTGGACCCTGCAAAAGATGTCAGCCACACATAATGTTGAAGCTTATTTGGCAATGTTTGAGAGGATTGCAACATGGGAAGATCTTCCTGAATAAGACCGGGTGGATGTGCTGGCTCTTTTGCTGACTGCAGATCCTCAACAGGCATATTGTGATTTGGCCTCAGAGTCAGCACGTGACTATAAATTGCTAAAGGCAGAAATCCTAGCCAGGCTGGGAGTGACTGTTGCTTTAAGGGCAAACCATGTTCATGGCTGGCGCTATGACAGAGCTAAGCCTGCCCGTGCGCAGCTGTATCACCTGTTGCATACGTTCCAGGATTGGCTGAAACCAGAGGAGAAGACCACCTCTCAGATTGTGGAGCGAGTTGCACTGGACCGCTTTCTGCATGGTCTTCCTAAGGAACTACACAGATGGGTGGCTCAGTCGAGCCCCAGTCCCTGGATGAGATGGCTGCTGCAGTCGAACGATACAGCTGTGCATAAAGCTTGTGGGAGCCCCCTTCTGCAACCAGAAAGCTGGGCCAGACCAAGGACGCGCGTTCCAGCGCCAAGATGGCACCTTTTAAAATGCATGGTGTCTGCTCTCGGGTGCTTGTCACTGCTGCTAGGAGCACCCCAACATCAAACCCTCCTGAGAGTCATCAGGGGGAAAGGGAACCCCGTGAGGTTCACTGTTGGTCCTACCACCAACTGGGTCATATAGTGGCCCAATGACCAAGGACGGAGGAGCCAATGGAATGTGACATGGCTCAACACGGCTCTGCTTGTTTTTAGGACCAGCAGTAAAAGCAATCTAAGTCCACTTGAAAGTGTGGTCTAGGTTAATGGACAAAAGGTTGTAACACTTGACCCGAGGAGCAGGGTTACCCTGCATTGGTCGGGCAGGTTGCGGGGAAAGCTGATACTCAGGAAAAAGATTGGGGTGGTTTCTGTACATGGGGTTGTCAAAGACTAACCAATGGCCCCTGTAACCCTGTCCACATCAGCAGGAACTACTACATTGAGAGTTGGAGTGCTCCCCAAAAGGAGAAACCACCATATGAAGTGATTAATACTGTGTTGCAAGATGTGATTAGTGATGAAATGTACCTCCCCTGGAAGTGTTGGCAGGATTGAAAGCGGAAAGTACTTCCCCTGAGCCAGACTTGTCCAATCTGGGGGACTCCCAAGAGGATTTCTATGGTGCTCAGAGGAAAGACTCTGCTTTGATCCCCTCCAGGGAACAGATCACAGTGTTAAATGATGAGCTACAGCAACCTGGAGTATATATACGCTCCCCCCAATTTGCTGTGAATCATATGTTACAGCACAGAGTAACCAAGGAGAATGGTAAAAGGCTTAAATCTGGGCACAAACCATTGGTAAGGGCCTAGAATGGAGTTGCCAATCAGTCTGCCAAAGTCAGAAAGTCTAAATCTGGGAATTGGGTCATTGTATTTGGGCCTTCTGTGGAGAGCAGATGTCTCACGAAAGGGGCAGGAACCCTCCGAGATAGTGGAAAAGGTGGGTGCCTTTCTCAATGGTAGTGAAGGTGGAATCTGTGCTGGTGACTTTTTACAGACGGTGCTACCTGACGATCACGTTGAGGACTGTCTGGCTAAATTTGAGAACATGGCATCATTTAAAGTGTGGCCCAGCTGCTGGGCTGTGTTGGTGCAGCCGCTTCTCACGATCACGTTGGAGCATGTCTGCAGTCTCTGACCATCTCCTGGAGCATGTCTGCAGTCTCTGACCAACTCCTGGAGCATGTCTGCAGTCTCTGACCATCTCCTGAATCATGTCTGCAGTCTCTGACCATCTCCTGTATCATGTCTGCAGTCTCTGACCATCACTTCTATCATGTCTGCAGTCTCTTTAAGTTCTTTAAGTTAGACTCAGACAAAGCAATCAAAGCATATTTTATTGGTACAAGGAAGCATGGGTTTTGTTTAACAACATTACTTAAGCCCCTTCCACTGCTAGGTGCTTGACCACGCCCACAATTTACTGCGATGTTGCAGGTCTTTTTACACTTTTTTTATTACTATTTTTATTGCAGATTTCGAAGTTACCAGTACATAACAGAGCCAATTGGGACAACCCAAGCCCAATTGCATAGCAACAAAAAAAAAAAAACGATAAAAGCACAATAAAATCACAATAAAAATAACCTAGCTAAAATCAAGGCACTCTAAACTATCGACAAATTGGTACGCTCTAACCGCCCGTACAGGCTGAAATATTAGGATTCTTATTGGCCACTCTTCCGTTCAAACATCCTACAGAGTTAAACTCAGGAATTTATGAAAATATGCACTATCCCATATCTTATGCGTCAGGAAAGTCTCCCTCTAATGAAGCATAAATGTAGAGTTGTACAATATATACTGTTAATTACTTATCCAAGTGTTAACTAGTCACCCGAAGAATCATTATTAGTATAAGCGGATTCCACCCAAATGTTCCACACTTCATGACATTTCTTGACACAACCTCTAGACAGATAGGTGGTTTTGTATAATGGCAGGACTGAATTCACCAGACGTTTCCATAAGTTAATTGACCGTGCAGAGGAGGATTTCCATCACATGACTATGGCCTTGCTTGCATAATAAAGTAGTATCCCCAAAAGAGTTCTAACTGCTCGGCTAGGAGCGAATGGATCTACAAGCCCCAGCAAACATATTTCTACCCTCAATGGAATCTGAACCGGAGTAACTGTCCAAATTAATGTGGTAACTTCATTCCAAAAGGTCTTGACCAGGGAACAGCTCCAAAAAATATGTATAAAGTCTGCGGCAGGCGTGGCACACCTCCAGCAGGAATCTGAAATAGATGTGTATGTTTTAGGTAGGCGCATGGGTGTAAAATACACTCTGTGCGTCATTTTGAACTGGACCAGTCTGTCCCTGGCCGAGACCAGTTGCGAGAAGGAGCATTCCCCTAGGTCTTCCCACTCTTCTGTGTCCATTTCAGGAAAGTCCCCCACCCATTTAGCTTTTAGGGTTGAAAATATATTTATTGGTATTTTAACAGAGTATACATTAAAACAATATACAAGGTTACAAACCGAAGACATTTACGGGTGAATCGGCGTGATGAGTCAGCAAAATGGCTATCGCCCACAGCTGAGCTCACATTGCCACGTATAACAGTGATAACACCAATGACCGTAAATCAACAAGGTAGAGTTGGCTAAAATAGCCTTGTCAATTATGGTAAGATTATAACCACCAGATGACGTATAAGGAGGGGATGGCAAAAACAAAAGGAAAGGGTAGGGTGAAACAATAAAAATAAATTTGGAATTAGTGGATCAGGTTATGAGGGTGGGGTAGGGTAGGAAGGAACAGAGAGGCGAGGAAATGACGGAAAAGGAGGAAGATAGGAGACAGACAGTAGAGAAATGAGAGGGGAGAGAGTAAAGAAAAGTTTAAGAGCTGCTGAGGAGACCGTCCTGGAAGGATGATGGTGTTGTGGGGTGGGGGGGGGACTCTAAAGTGGAAGCCCAGATCATTTCAGTGGCACGTGACGTGCAAGAATGATCACGTCGGAGCAGTCAACATATTCATGAGAGTATCGGAGGAGGAGAAGCGAAGCCAGATGAGCCACAATAATTTATATTTGTCAAAGGTGTCGTTGTCAAGGGCCAGCATTTCCTCCATTCTCATAGTGTCGTTCATAATCGAGACCCAATGTGACAAGGGAGGAATGGTGGTTGTTTTCCAATAGGATGGGATGAGCTGTCTGGCCGATGACATAAAGAAACGGAGTAGATTCTGTTTCTGTGAGGTGATCGATCCCGGGAGTATAGAGAGAAGGGCAATCTTAGGGGAGGGAGTCAAAGATTCATCGTACAGTGTGTTATAGCAATCAAATACCTGATTCCAGAAGGGGCGGATCCTCTCGCATTCCCACCAGACATGGAAGTAGGTCCCCGTAGCGGCAGAATAACGCCAGCAAGACGCTGAGGTGGACGGAAAAATCTTATGTAGTCTGGAGGGGTCTCTGTACCACCTTGACAGTATCTTGTAGTTTTTTTTCCTGGGAGTAACAGGAAATTGTGGACTTATGGGTAAAATGGAACGAGGTTTGCCAATCAGGTCGCGGGATGTCCTCACCTAAGTCTGCAGACCACAGCCTGGTGTAAGAAGGTAGATCAGTGTGCGTAAGGGTTTGTAAGAGGCAATATATGGACGAGAGAAGGTGTCTGGGCGTTTCCGAGAGGGAACATAGCCGTTCAAATTCAGTTCTAGGTCGATGTATTTGGGATGAAGAATGTAAATGTTTCGTGAGAGTAGACAAGTGTAGTGTAAGTGAGCCAATCGCAAGGTCCGGTTGATGTCACAGGTGTCCCTTGTGTCGGGTGTACAAAGGAGTGCGCTTGGGGCCAGTCAGTCCTCTTGTAGGGGCCTATCGTCGCTGCCCCTACACCCTGGGGGAAGGCGGGATTATCAAATAGGGGAGACAATGGTGAGGGTTCGGAGGATAGAGTGGAATTCAGTCCCCTATAATACCACAATCTGAGAGAGGCCAATGTCAGAGGGGAGCAAGAGGGAATACGAGTGAGTTCATTTTTGTATCCCCATAGTAATGCTCGGAGATCTACGGGAGCTAAATCCTGTTCTATGGCGACAGAGGCCTTTAAGAAGGGACGAGGGAACCATTCAAGGATGCGCGCAACGTGGGCGGCCTTATAATAGGACTCAAAGTCAGGGAGGCCCACTCCACCCTGCATTTTTGGGCGGGTGAGCAAATTACGCCTCACTCTAGGTAACCTCTGGTTCCACATAAATCTAACAGCGAGGGAGCGTAGAGAGGCAAAGAAAGATTTGGGGACCAGGATAGGAACAGTTTGCAGTAGATACAGAAGTTTGGGTAGGGTGTCCATTTTCAGGGTATTGATTCGTCCAAACCATGGTAAAGAAGACCCCCCCCATTCCCCCAGGTCCTTCCGCAGACGGGAGAGTAAGGGAACATAGTTCAAAGAAAAGAGATTGGAGAGGTCAGAAGGTATGATGACCCCCAGGTACGAAACACCCTTCGTCTGCCACTGGAAAGAGAAGTTCGCCCTGAGTACAGACATCGTGGTGGGGGGAAGGGAGATATTGAGAGCTTCAGTTTTAGAAATGTTAAGTTTGAAATTGCTGAACGAGCCAAAGCGATGGAATTCTGAGAAAAGGGATGGCAAGGAAATATGGGGGTGTTGTATGTAGACCAGGAGATCATCGGCATAGAGGGACAATTTGTAATGAGGGGAGGGTGTTTGGATACCGTGTATAGAGGTATTTTGTCTAATGGCGCAGGCTAGGTGTTCTATAACAATGACAAATAAGAGGGGGGAAAGGGGGCAGCCCTGTCGGGTACCGTTGAAGATATCAAACGGCTCAGAGGCAGTGCTATTGACTAGGACCGAGGCCGAGGGATGGGAGTAAAGAGACAGTACCTTAGAGATAAAGGTCGTGCCCAAGCCTAACTGTTCTAGTGAGAGCTGAAGAAATCTCCAGTTGACCCGATCGAACGCTTTCTCAGCGTCGAAAGAGAGGAGGCAGGCTTTTAGACCTTTGCGCCGAATTGGAGAGATTAGGTGAATAGTCTTGCTGGTGTTGTCCCGTGCCTCACGGCCCGGGACGAATCCCACTTGGTCATTATGGATTACTCCTGGGAGTAGAGGGGATAAGCGATTGGCCAATACCTTTGCGAACAGTTTCAGGTCGACATTGAGCAGAGATATCGGCCGGTAACTGCTACATTGAGATGGATCCTTGCCCTGTTTGGGAATGACGGAGATGTTGGCGGACAGTAAGCTTTTAGGAGGTGGGTTGGATTCATCTATGGCATTGAACGTCTTCGCCAAAAGTGGGGCCAATAGGGGAGCAAAAGTTTTATAAAAACGGGGAGTGTACCCATCCGGGCCCGGGCATTTACCAATCTTCAAGTCTCTGATGGCGCCCATAAATTCGGCCGCGACCAGGGGCCTGTCTAGTTCCTCGACCTCTGGTGAGGCAATGGGGGGTAACGCCGTCTCCATAATATAATCTCGCATGTCGTCAGTCGTGGGAGTGGTGCGTGCAGGTGAGGTAGCAGGTTGTAGGTTGTAGAGTCTGGAGTAGTAGTCCCGGAAGGCAGAAGATATGCCGTCTGTGTTAAACGTCTTAGTTTGATCAGAATGTGTAATAAAGGGAATCGAGTATCGGGGAGGTCTAGGATGGAGGACCCTAGCCAGGTGTTTGCCGCATTTATTTGCTAGTGAATAGTGGTAATTGCGTGCCCTATCCCGGGCTATTAACCACTTAAGCCCCGGACCATTTGGTAGCTAAAGGACCAGAGGTGAATTCAGAATTTTGCACTGCGCTGCTTTAACTGTAAATTGTGCGGACATGCAATGTTGTACTGAAACGAAATTTGCGTCCTTTTCTTCCCACAAATAGAGCTTTCTTTTAATGGTATTTGATTGCCTCTGCGATTTTTATTTTTTGCGAGATAAACGGAAAAAGACCGAAAATTTAAAAAAAAAAAGATATTTTCTACTTTTTGTTATAAGAAAAATCTAATAAACTCAATTGTAGTCATACATTTAGGCCAAAATGTATTCAGCCACATGTCTTTAGTAAAAAAAATGTCAATAAGCGTATATTTATTGGTTTGCGCAAAAGTTATAGCGTCTACAAACTAGGGTACATTTTCTGGAATTTACACAGCTTTTAATTTATGACTGCCTATCTCATTTCTTGAGGTGCTAAAATGGCAGGGCAGTACAAAACCCCCCCAAATGACCCCATTTTGGAAAGTAGACACCCCAGGGAAATTGCTGAGAGGCATGTTGAGCCCATTGAATATTTTTTTTTTGTCCCAAGTGATTGAATAATGACAAAAAAAAATACAAAAAGTTGTCACTAAATGATATATTGCTCACACATGCCATGGTTATATGTGGAATTGCACCCCAAAATACATTCTGCTGCTTCTCCTGAGTACGGGGATACCACATGTGTGGGACTTTTTAGGAGCCTAGCCGCATACGGGCCCCCGAAAACCAAGCACCGCCTTCAGGATTTCTAAGGGCGCAAATTTTTGATTTCACTCCTCACTACCTATCACAGTTTCGAAGGCCATAAAATGCCAAAATAGCACAAAACCCCCCTAAATGACCCCATTTTGGAAAGTAGACACCCCAAGCTATTTACTGAGAGGCATGATTAGTCCATGGAATATTTTATATTTTGCCACAAGTTGCAGGAATATGACAAACTTTATTTTTTTTGCACAAAGTTGTCACTAAATGATATATTGCTCACACATGCCATGGGCATATGTGAAATTACACCCCAAAATACATTCTGCTGCTTCTCCTGAGTATGGGGATACCACATGTGTGGGACTTTTTGGGAGCCTAGTCGCGTACGGGACCCCAAAAACCAAGCACTGCCTTCAAGGTTTCTAAGGGCATAAATTTTTGATTTCACTCCTCACTACCTATCACTACCTATCACAGTTTTGAAGGCCATAAAATGCCAAGATGGTACAAAACCCCCCCAAATGACCCCATTTTGGAAAGTAGACACCCCAAGGAAATTGCTGAGAGGCATGTTGAGCCCATTGAATATTTTTTTTTTGTCCCAAGTGATTGAATAATGACAAAAAGAAAAAAAAAATGTACAAAAAGTTGTCACTAAATGATATATTGCTCAAACATGCCATGGTTATATGCGGAATTGCACCCCAAAATACATTTGGTTGCTTCTCCTGAGTACGGAGATACCACATGTGTGGGACTTTTTGAGAGCCTAGCCGCGTACGGGCCCCCGAAAACCAAGCACTGCCTTCAGGATTTCTAAGGGCACAAATTTTTGATTTCACTCCTCACTACCTATCACAGTTTTGAAGGCCATAAAATGCCAAAATAGCACAAAACCCCCCTAAATGACCCCATTTTGGAAAGTAGACACCCCAAGATATTTACTGAGAGGCATGATTAGTCCATGGAATATTTTATATTTTGCCACAAGTTGCAGGAATATGACAAACTTTATTTTTTTTGCACAAAGTTGTCACTAAATGATATATTGCTCACACATGCCATGGGCATATGTGAAATTACACCCCAAAATACATTCTGCTGCTTCTCCTGAGTACGGGGATACCACATGTGTGGGACTTTTTGAGAGCCTAGCCGCGTACGGGACCCCAAAAACCAAGCACAGCCTTCAAGGTTTCTAAGGGCATAAATTTTTGATTTCACTCCTCACTACCTATCACAGTTTTGAAGGCCATAAAATGCCAAGATAGCCCAAAACCCCCACAAATGACCCCATTTTGGAAAGTAGACACCCCAAGCTATTTGCCGAGAGGCATGGTGAGTATTTTACAGCTCTCATTTGTTTTTGAAAATGAAGAAAGACATATTTTTTTTTCTTTTTTCAATTTTTAAAACTTTGTGACAAAAAGCGAGATCTGCAAAATACTCAACATACCTCTCAGCAAATAGCTTGGGGTGTCTACTTTCCAAAATGGTGTCATTTGGGGGGGTTTTGTGCCATCTGGGCATTCCATGGCCTCCGAAACTGTGATAGGCAGTGAGGAGTAAAATCAAAAATTTACACCCATAGAAATCCTGAAGGCGGTGCTTGGTTTTCGGGGTCCTGTACGCGGCTAGGCTCCCAAAATGTCTCACACATGTGGTATCCCCATACTCAGGAGAAGCAACAGAATGTATTTTGGGGTGCAATTCCACATATAACCATGGCATGTTTGAGCAATATATAATTTAGTGACAACTTTTTGTAAAAATTTTTTTTTTTTGTCATTATTCAATCACTTGGGACAAAAAAAAAAATATTCAATGGGCTCAACATGCCTCTCAGCAAATAGCTTGAGGTGTCTACTTTCCAAAATGGGGTAATTTGGGGGGGTTTTGAACTGTCCTGGCATTATATGCACAACATTAGGAAGCTTATGTCACACATCATCCACTCTTCTAACCACTTGAAGACAAAGCCCTTTCTGACACTTTTTGTTTACATGAAAACATTTTTTTTTTTGCAAGAAAATTATGTTGAACCCCCAAACATTATATATATTTTTAAAGCAAAGGCCCTACAGATTAAAATAGTGGGTGTTGCATTTTTTTTTCCACACAGTATTTGCGCAGCGATTTTTCAAACGCATTTTTTGGGGGAAAAACACACTTTTTTTATTTTTAATGCACTAAAAAACACTATATTGCCCAAATGTTTGATGAAATAAAAAAGATGATCTTAGGCCGAGTACATGGATACCAAACACGACATGCTTTAAAATTGCGCACAAACGCGCAGCGGCGAGAAACTACATTCATTTTTAAAAGCATTTAAAAGCCTTTACAGGTTACCACGTTGGATTTACAGAGGAGGTCTACTGCTAAAATTACTGCCCTCGATCTGACCTTTGCGGTGATACCTCACATGCATGATGCAATTGCTATTTACATATGACGCTAGACCGACGCTTGCGTTCGCCTTTGCGCAAGAGCAGGGGGGACAGCGGTGCTTTTTTTTAATTTTTTTTTTTATTATTATTTATTTTCCTTTTTTATTTTATTTTTAAATTGTTCCTTCCATATTTTTTTTTTTTTAATCATTTTTATTGTTATCTCAGGGAATGTAAATATCCCCTATGATAGCAATAAGTAGTGACAGGTACTCTTTTTTTTGAAAAAAAATGGGGCGTTAGACCCTAGATCTTTCCTCTGCCCTCAAAGCATCTGACCACACCAAGATCGGTGTGATAAAATGCTTTCCCAATTTCCCAATGGCGCTGTTTATATCCGGGGGGGCATTCCCTCCCACTGCTTGTAAAAGCAGTCCAGAGGCTAATTAGCCACTAGGATTGCTTTTACATGAAAGCCGGCCGCTGGCTGAAAAGAATGATACCCGCAGGCATCAATCTGGTATAACCATTCAAAGTCCAGCAACATACCAGTACGTTGCTGGTCCTTGTTGGACATGTATTGTAATCTTTTTTTTCATGCAGCCTGTTGGCTGAACGAAAAAAAGAGATTGATCGGTGGGTATGCCCACCATTAGAATACCTCCCTTCATCCACCCACTTTTAATGATGGGCATATATGCCGAAGCATGGGGGCATCCTCCCGCAAAAAAGTTATGCCGCGTACACACGGTCAGACTTTTCCATGGGCAAGCCTTTGTCGAAATTTCGACCATATGTACGCGGCATAAAAGGTTATGCTGCGTACACACGGTCGAACTTTTCCACGGGCAAGCCTCCGTCGGAATTTAGACCGTATATACGCGGCATTAGGAGCAAAATCGCTCCTCCGCCCCTGCTGCCCCCATGCTTCGGCATATATGCTCTTTTTTTAACTGTGGTGGTGAAATCACCTCCTACAGCGTTGGAGTCACGGCTTTATGTATCGTGGGAGCAAACGCTGTTGCTGTCAAGATAAATAAATCCGCGATGCAACTGAATGGCGTACCTGCTAAGCAAATGATGGTTAACATTAAAACAAAGTAACATTACAGTACAACAGTAAGACCTTACCTTACCATACCTGCAAAGCAAATACCAAAACAAAACCTAGTAAAAAATAAAACATTTTTTTAACGCAGCCTGTGCCTAAAATATATATATGCCGAAGCATGGGGGCATCCTCCCGCAAAAAAGTTATGCCGCGTACACACGGTCGAACTTTTCCACGGGCAAGCCTCCGTCAGAATTTCGACCGTATATACGCGGCATTAGGAGCAAAATCGCTCCTCCGCCCCTGCTGCCCCCATGCTTCGGCATATATGCTCTTTTTTTTTAACTGTGGTGGTGAAATCACCTCCTACAGCACTGGAGTCACGGCTTTATGTATCGTGGGAGCAAACGCTGTTGCTGTCAAGATAAATAATTCCGCGCTGCAGTTGAATGGCGCACCTGAAAACAAAAAATTACATACCTGAAAAGCAAGCATGATAAAACATTGCAGAATGGAATACAGTAAAAAAGAGCAGAACAATAGAGAGAAAATAGAGAGAGAGAGAGAGAACAATAAAACTACAACTATTTTTGGTTTTTTTATTTTATATTTTTTTTGTGTTTTTGTTTTTTCCTTTTTTTTTTTCTTTTTTACACTTTTTTTTTAAACTTTAACAACTGTAATGGTTCGGGTCTCTCAAAATGTAATGGCATCTTGGGAGACCCTGTGTAAGTGTGTCCTAGTCTGTGAAATGCTGTACCCTACGCTAAAACTTCACTTTTGAGTGGTAGCGTTCAAAGCATTCACCAAGGCAAAGACCAGGTTTGTCAGGACAGAGTGGACAATAATAACGGGTGTCACGCCTAAATCCGCGCTTGCTACAGACACAACATCTTTTTTGGGGGGTTCGTTGGGTAGGGGTACTCGGAAGTAGATGCGTATAATGCCTCTCATGCAGCCGGCTTACTGCATTTGGTAGGGGATGGTGAGGTGCAGAACCGCCTGGATACAGGAGTTCTGTGACTATCTCATTCTGGAATTTTAGAAGAGATAAAGTCCCGCCTGAAGCTCTGTATAGCACATGAGCGTTCAGCAAAGCCAATTGAAATAAGGATAGAGACACTTTTTTGTACCAGCGTCTCGCCTTACGGTCAATTAGATACGGCGCCATCAACTGGTCGTTGAGGTTCACCCCTCCCATATTTTTGTTATATTCGTGGACACAGAGGGGTTTCTCCACAACACCAGTCGCTGTACGAATTTGGACTGTCGTGTCTGCATGAAGGGAGGTAAGAAGGAAAACATTCTTATTGTCCCTCCACTTCATAGCGAGCAAGTTATTACACTTTACGCAGGCTCTCTCCCCCAGCCTAAGACGGGCATCTACAAGCCGCTGGGGAAAGCCCCGGCGATTAGGTTGCACGGTGCCACATGCTCCAATCTGATGATCAAACAAGTGACTAAACAGTGGCACGCTCGTGTAATAATTGTCCACATACAAGTGGTACCCCTTTCCGAATAAGGGTGACACCAAGTTCCACACTATCTTGCCAGCGCTCCCTATGTAATCCGGGCAGTTGACCGGCTCAACCTGACTATCTTTTCCCTCATAAACCATAAAGCTCCATACATAGCCTGATGCCCTGTCACAGCACTTATAGAGCTTGACCCCGTATCTGGCACGCTTGCTGGGAAGGTACTGCTTGAAAGCCAAGCGGCCAGAAAATTTAATCAGGGACTCATCAACGCAGACAGCTTGATCGGGAATAAACAAGGCTGCAAAACGTTCGTTGAAGTGGTTTATGAGGGGCCGAATTTTATAGAGCCGGTCGTACTCAGGGTCCCCACGTGGATGACAAAGTTCATTGTCGTTGAAGTGCATGAACCGCAAAATCTGCTCGTATCGTTTCCTGGGCATGGAGGCAGAGAACACGGGCATGTGGTCAATTGGGTGCGTGGACCAATAAGCACGCAATGACGGGAATTTATGTGTGCCCATGTTGAGGGAAAGGCCCAGAAAGGTCTTAAATTCGGAAACCGTAATTGGTTTCCAATCTTTGGCAATGGAAGGCAACTGGGGATTAGCGGCGATGAATTGACCAGCATATAAATTACTCTGGTCCACAATAGATCTATAGAGATCTTCCGTGAAAAACAGCGAATAATAATCGATTGGCATAAAATCAGCTGTTTCCACCTGAATACCGGGTTGGGCAGTGAATGGGGGAAGTACGGGTTCTGCAGAAGTGGTGGGGACCCAATCAGGATAGGCGAATTCTGCAGGAAGCTTACTATGGGCACGACGGGCCTGCCTTTGTCTTCTTATTGGTGGCAGCGGGACACTACTTGTGCTTGCCACCTCGCCAGCTTGAACTGCACTTATGGGACTCGCCACGTCACCACGTGATACTGCAGTGCTGGATGTACGCCCAGGCTGTACTAGGCCGCTGGTGCTTGCCAATTCACCAGAAGGAATAGCGGCGCTAGTGCTCCTCTGCTCCATGATACGAGAGCCCTGCGGTTCTTGCTCCTCAAGAACCTCAGAAGATCGGGATCGGGTACGCCTGACCTTAGCAGGGCCTCAACTTCGTCATCAGAGCTATCTGACTGGGGCCGCTGACGTCACTGTCTTCTACGGGAAGATATTCTGAGCCTGAATCTGACAGATACGTGACCTCCTCTTCACTATCTGTCATGCTCAGAATCTCGTAGGCCTCTTTACTAGTGTACCTTCGACTTGCCATTTTGGGCTCTAAATTTAGGGGTACACTAGTAAGATTCACAGGAAAAAAAAGCACCCGACTGTCGTCAGCAAATATATCAAACGCTACAAAAAAACTGTTAGCGGTCGCAGGGATCAGGACTGTCTCTGCGAACGCTGCAGTTATGTGTTTTGTGTTTGGTAAGTGACAGTGATCGATCGATACTGCACTTGGGTGGGCTGGGCGGAGGGGCTAAACGCAGGTGCTAGCAGGTATCTGGGCTGATCCCGCTAACACTGCGTTTTTGGGAACCCTAAACCGCTGGGGACGCTAGTATAGATCTGATCAGATACTATACCACTAAGGGAGGTGTATGCTGTGCGCGTGGGTGTTAGCGTTACTGGCACTAACCTAACGCTGCCTGGGGCGACGCAGACCCTCTCTGGCGCTAAAACCTAATTGATCTCACCCGCCGGGCGATCAGGGGGTTAAACCTTTATTGGGTTATATACGGCGGGTGCCCTGATGCTATAAAAAGCAAACTAACCAACCAGCGTCACCCGTAACCTTTATATGGTGATCACTGGTGAAAGGGTTAACTAGGGGCAATCAGGGGGTTAAAACCTTTATTAGGTTAAATATGGGGGTAACCGACGCTATATAAAAACCTGACGGGTTACCTAAATAACTAAATAACTAACTGGGTAACCAGTGTCACCAGTGACGCTTATACGGTGATCACTGGTGAAAGGGTTAACTCTAGGGGCAATCAGGGGGTTAAAATAATATATGGGGGTATCTGACGCTAATAAAAACCTGCGGCGAACCTAAAAATAATTAACTGGCTATCTAGGGCACCACCGGCACTAAATACAGCGATCGAAAATACGACGCTGGCGTTAGGGGGTGAAAGGGTTACCTGGGGGGCGATCAAGGGGTTAAACCTTTATTAGGGGGTGGTTAGGGGGCTACCCTGGACCTAAAGGGGCCTAATCCTAACTGCCCTGCAACTTTTTACTATCACAGATGACACTAAAAGCAGTGATCAGTAAAATAAATGATCCCTGCAATCAGTGACACTGTGATTGGGGGCTGGGGGGTGACCTGGGGGGTGATCTGGGGGTGACTGGGGGGTGAAATGTGTGCCTATGTGTACCTACGTGTCAGTGGACTGTTGGTGCACTAACCTGCTTCCTCTCTCCTCGGCGCCGGAATCGAAAAGACCGCCGCGAGGGAGATGACATCACTTCCTCCTGCCTGTGTTTACATCACATGGCAGAGGAAGCATTTTCATTGGCCGGGAGCGATCGCGAGGGGGTGGCCGAAATCGAATGGTCACCCCCTCATCTCCGAACGCTCCCCAACGATTAACGGCCGCTCACTGTATAGGAGGGGGGTCCGATCGGACCCCCCAACTATACAAAGGCGATCACGTATGCTCTACGTGATTGTGCCTGTCGGTGCCATTCTGCCGACGTATATATACAGTGAGCGGTCGTTAAGTGGTTAAGGATTGTGCGTCTAGTAGCTGAAGTAGGTCTCTGCGAGCGTTCGACAGTCTGACAAAAATGGCGGGGTCTAAGTTTTGTTTGTGGACAGGTTCAAGTTCCGCTATAGTAGAGAGGAGACGGCGGATGTCATCCGTTCGTGTCTTTTTGAGACGTGAGCCGTGCTGTATAAATACGCCACGGACCACGCATTTCAGGGCCTCCCACTGATTGGGAGGAGAGGTAGTATCTGCGGAGTGGTCTGAAATAAAGTTCCGGATGGCCTTAGAGATTCCCGTCACACAGACGGAGTCCCGTAGCAGATTGTCATTAAGTCTCCATTGTGTGCCTCTACGGAAGGCTGGGGGACGTGAAAGGGTCAGGTAAATCGGTGCGTGGTCAGACCAAAGCAGGTGATCCAGCGTCGCCTGAATGGGCGAATCTAGTAATGATTGGGATATGAGGAAGTGGTCGAGTCTGCTATATAAATTGTGTGCAGCTGAGTAATGGCTATAATCTCTGTCCGTGGGATGTTGGACACGCCAAACATCCACTAGGTGGGAGGAATGTAGTAGGGCCTTGATGCGTGCGAGTGTAGAGTGTGGAACAGAGGACTTACCCGAGAAAGAGTCTGCAGACGGGGACATGACGAAGTTGAGATCCCCACCAATGATGAAGCATGGGCCCCCGAATGAGGAAAGTCTGGTGAGAACCGACGAGAGGAACCGAGCCTGATCCACATTCGGTACATAAATGTTGGCCACTGTGAATAGAAAACTGTTTAGTTTCAGCTTGAGAAAGATGAATCGGCCATTGACATCAACAAGGGAGTCTAGGACCTCAGGTTTAAATGATTTATGGAAGGCAATGGATACTCCCTTAGATTTGGCTAGGGGGTTAGTACTATGGTACCAATGTGGGTAGTACCTGTTGCGTAGTGCAGGTACGGAATCCGTACGGAAATGCGTTTCCTGTAGCAATAAAATGTTAGAGCGCTTTTTATGAAAGTGGTAAAGAATCTGGCCTCGCTTCTCTGGTGTGTTAAACCCCCTACAATTAAAAGATGCTAAAGCTATCGGGCAAACAGTAGCCATGCCATATTCAGGTATGGGGGATGGGGATAGGGGGAGTAGTTAGATAAAGTAGACATGTCATAGGTCAGCAGCTCATGGGGAGGAGGACAGTGCCACAGAAGGCCCAGAAAAAGAGAGAGAAAGAAGAGAGGTAAGAGAGTAAGAGAGAAAAATGAGGGGAGTAGACAGGAGGGAAGAAGGGGGGGGGTGGCATAAATCAGCAGGATCAGGGGAACATAGTAACACTTGGTATCATTACGGTCATCGTCCCCACCTCCCGTGAAGAGTAACAGAATCATCAAAAAATATTCAAAGAGGGCCAGTGAGGAAGATGACCAACATATCAAGTTCAATAGAAAAAAATCGAACAATAACAAAAAAGGCCACAAGGTGGCTCCAAAGGACTGCAGGTGAGAGAAAAAAAATTCTCATAGCATGGCATATTACCATATACCAGTCAGTGTCCATAGTGACACTGATAAAAAGAAAAACCCCCTCAGGGGGGGGGGGGTGCAGTGGGAATTCGCCGGGCGAGGTAGCTTCCTGGATCCCAGCTCCACGGAAAATCAAACACTAAACAGGACCAATGTACGGGAACCATGACGTGAAAACAGTGCTACATGAAATTGGTCAAAAACATGTGTAAGGAAACTCAAGGTATAGGCAAACACATACCATGGCGTAGTGGTAATACAGTGTAAAATACACAGGTGGGAGGTGATTGCAAAAAGAGAAACATGCACTTCTAGGTTGCAAAGGGTAGTTATTAGTTAATGCATAACAAGAGGTCTGCGTCCTGGGCCAAAGAATATGAGCAACCTGTGGGAAACACAATGGGGTTAACAGGGAGAAAACCACTAGAACAGTACAAGTCTTAGGGTGAATAAACCACGTGAAAGAAACAGTAACTGGATGAGGGCGGCAGAATAGGTCTTAGAAAACAATGGCAGTAACCCAGGTACAGGGGAGGCAGACTGCAATAGCGACTCGTCCGCTCCCGCCCTGTGTCATCTCAGGGGGGGGGACCCTGAAAAAGCAAAACAAGGGGAGTATCAAAATCAAACAGGGCAATTTCAATCGGCCGAGTCTCGTTGAGGCGGGGGCCTGGAGTAGTGCTTGCATCCTTGTGTCTGCCATGAAGGGGCAAAGGGTAGGCCAGGAGTAGTCGGCGTGAATGGCCAATCTGGGATAGGCACCTGTGGGAGTCCCAGTGTGCTGAGGAAGGACGGCAGGTCTCCAAGCATGCGAAAGATGGCGGTTTTACCCTCATGACGGACTCGTAGATGGAACGGAAACCGCCATTGATATTTCATCTGCTTCGACTGTAGGAGCTGCGTTAGTGGCTTCAGTGCTTTTCTCATCGTCAATGTCTGACGGGACAGGTCTGGGAGAAGCATCACGGGGGTATCGTTAAAACGTATGGTGTCCTGCGAGCTAGCAGCCCTCATAATGTCCTCCTTGATTTTGTAGAAATGCACGCGGCACAGGGTGTCCCGGATAAAGGAGGGGTCCGGGGTCCGCGGACCGGACGTTCTGTGGACCCGGTCTAGCTCAATGGGGTCATCTTTAGGGCGCTGCAACAATTGATTAAAGATGGCGGTCACCGCCGCAGGTAGATTTTTGTCGTCCACAGACTCGGGGATTCCGCGGATGCGTATATTATTGCGACGATTACGGTTTTCGATGTCATCCTGCTGGTACGCAAGCTGCTGCATCATAACGGTATGTGCGTTAAGGATCTTCTCATGCGACTGTACTGTGGCGCTAAGACTGTCAGTGGCAGCCTCTATGTCCTCAAAGCGTGCACCCACATCTTTCTTGAGGTCAGAGATCTCTTTCTTGTAGGATTTCTCTATCCTGTTAACATAGTGTTCAAAGTCTGCTTTAGTGGGCAGGGACCTGACATAGCTGTGCAGGGAACGGATCTTTGCCTCCATGTCCCAGCCCTCACCAGAGCCCAGGGAGGCATTAGAGCGGCTTCTGGTGAGCATAAAGTCAGTTTCCTCAGGGAGGGGATGGCTATTGTGTGTGCTCACCTGAGAGTGCAGGGATGGCTCAGAGTGGGCCGGGGACGGAGGCGCCGGCGCCATCTTGGATTCGGATCGGTGCTGTGCAGCGTTCCGGGATCGGGTGAAAAACTCCTCCAGATCGCCTCCTCTTCTGCCCCCACCAGCTCCCTTCTGTGCCCGGTATCTGTCTTTCCCCATGTGCTGATGTTTGGGCGAATTTCTGGCGAGTTTCCAGCAGTTAGAAGGTCCGTGGAGCTGAAGGATCAGGGAGCTGAGAGATAACACGTCTCACTGCTCCATGCGTCAAGCCACGCCCCCCCCCCCCCTGCTTCCCCATTTAGCTTTTAGAGCTTCTAGTCCCATGTGCACATTGGGCAGTAACGTTTTATAAATGCTGGACAAGGGCTTGGACATAGATTCGTCCCTTAGCAAATCTTCCAGTGTCGATTGTATATAGGGCTATTTGGGAATGCTCAAATTGAGTATTGAAGGCATGTCTAAGTTGCAGAAACCGAAACAGATGCGAGTTAGGGAAGTTGTATTTTTGTTTTAGTTCATCAATGGCTTGTAGTTGGCCCCCAGGTTTTCCTACTTACAAAGCATGTAGAGGTCTGTAATTTTTATCATAGGTACTCTTCAACTGTGAGAGGCGGAAATTAAAACAAAAAAAATCCAGAAAATCACATTGTATGATTTTTAAAAAATGAATTTGCATTTTATTGCATGACATAAGTATTTGATTACCTACCAACCAGTAAGAATTCCAGCTCTCACAGTCCTGTTATTTTTTCTTTAAGAAGCCCTCCTGTTCTCCACTCAATTACCTGTATTAACTGCACCTGTTTGAACTTGTTACCTGTATAAAAGACATTCAATAAAACTCCAACCTCTCCACAATGGGCTGCAGGACAATAGGCAAGCAGCTTGGTGAGGAGGCAACAACTGTTGGCGCAATTATTAGAAAATGGAAGAAGTTCAAGATGACAGTCAATCTCCCTCGGTCTGGGGCTCCATGCAAGATCTCACCTCGTGGGGCATCAATGATCATGAGGAAGGTGAGGGATCAGCCCAAAACTACACGGCAGGACCTGGTCAAAGACCTGAAGAGAGCTGGGACCACAATCTCAAAGAAAACCATTAGTAACTCACTACGCCACCATGGATTAAAATACTGCAGCGAACGCAAGGTCCCCCTGCTCAAGCCAGCGCATGTCCAGGCCCATCTGAAGTTTGCCAATGACCATCTGGATGATCCAGAGGAGGAATGGGAGTAGGTCATGTGGTCTGATGAGACAAAAATAGAGCTTTTTGCTCTAAGCTCCACTCGCCGTATTTGGAGGAAGAAGAAGGATGAATACAACCCCAAGAACACCATCCCAAGCGTGAAGCATTGAGGTGTTAACGTCATACTTTGGGGATGCTTTTCTGCAAAGGGAACAGGATGGCTGCACCGTATTGAGGGGTGGATGGATGGGGCCATGTATCGCGAGATCTTGGCGAAACAACCTTCTTCCCTCAGTAAGAGCATTGAAGATGGGTCGTGGCTGGGTCTTCCAGCATGACAACAAACCGAAACACACACCCAGGGCAACTAAGGAGTGGCTCCGTAAGAAGCATATCAAGGTCCTGGAGTGGCCTAGCCAGTCTCCAGACCTGAACCCAATAGAAAATCTTTGGAGTGAGCTGAAAGTCCATATTGTCCAGCGACAGCCCCGAAACCTGAAGGATCTGGATAAGCTCTGTATGGAGGAGTGGGCCAAAATCCCTGCTGCAGTGTGTGCAAACCTGGTCAAGAACTGCAGGAAACGTATGATCTCTGTAATTGCAAACAAAGGTTTCTGTACCAAATATTAAGTTTTCTGATGTATCAAATACTTATGTCATGCAATAAAATGCTAATTAATTACATAAAAATCATACAATGTGATTTTTGGGGATTTTTGTTTTAGATTCTGTCTCACAGTTGAAGAGTACCTATGATAAAAATGACAGACCTCTACATGCTTTGTAAGTAGAAAAACCTGCAAAATCGGCAGTGTATCAAATACTTGTTCGCCCCACTGTATTTGGTCAACATATTTAATACCTTTGAGTGCCCACAGACTGGGATCAGGTATTGACATAAACTCCGACAGCTTCGGATTATACCAAAGAGGATAATGTGGTGAAATATGTCCAGGGGGTACAGGGCGCAGAGAATTGGCTACTAGCCATGCTTTCATAACAGCCTTCATAGCCACTGTCAGGGGAAAAGGTGCAATGGGCCCACGATAGATCAGGTTCTGCAACGCCTCGTCAGAACCCAGGCAGGCTGCCTCCAGCACCACAGCTGAATTGGACTCATCGGAAATTAACCAATTATGTGCGTGCGACAACATAGCAGCCAGAAAATAGTACCGCTTGGGTTACATAAATAGGATTTCTTACTGCTTCCTCCAGATGTGGTCGCCAACAGTGAAAAATAACAAAAAAAAATAAAAAAAGGGAGGGAAGGAAGAGCTATGCTATATTCATACTGTAAAATACAACCAAAAAAAAAGCAAAAAACAAATTACTAGATAGATTTCGGGTGTCCATAGTCTTCAATGATGCATATCTTCATGTGCCATTTTTCGTTTTGTGCCCTTTGGGCTGGCCATAGCCCCCCGAGGGTTCACAAAGCTTTTAGCCCTGGGGCTGGACTTGCCCCAGGGGATGTCAATCTCAGTATAGCTCAATAATCTTGCTCGGGGAGCAGTCGATTTTAGATTTGAAGCAAAATATATTTCGATATCTCAGCAGGAGGAAATTATATCTATGTTGAAGCGGATCCCTATGTGCAGTTCTACTCCAGGTAGAGGAACATTCTGGAGGAACAAAATTAAGGTCCAAGCATTGGATTGCTGGAGGGTTCTGTCTCCGGGATATTGCAGAGCTTGAATTGCTGGTTGATTGTTCGGAATCTGGAGAAGGGGAAATTTGTCCTTCCAGTGATATGGACGATAATAACAATTGGAGGACTGGTTTGGAGGTGGCTACAGTTCAGGGGACTTGGTCTCCACAGGAGAGAATACTGCCCATCAATATCTTGGAACTTCGGGCAGTACACATTGCCCTGGATTATTGGACCAGGGCAAACCAGTTGTACAGGTTTGTGGTGAGTGTTCAGCCTGACAATGCCATTGCAGTGGCATATCCCAACCACCAGGGTGGCACCAGGAGTCGTGCAGCTCAGGACAGAACCACATTCTGTCTGGGGCGGAACAGCATGTGCGGTCTCTGTCGCCAGTACATATTCCAGGTATAGAAAAGTGAGTGGGGTTTTCACAGTCGTCAGCTCCTAATACAGAGACAGTGGTCCCTGTATCCCAAGGTGTTTGCAATCTGCTAGCGTTGGGGAGCTCTGCAGGTGGCTCTACTAGATTCCAGGTTCTACAACAAGTTGGACAGGTAGTGTCTGGGATGAGTCCCACTGGCAATGGGGGTAGATGCACTGGTAACACCTTAAAGCAGAACTCTGGGAAAACATTTTTTTCCATGCCCTTGTTGCTGATCTCCTACCTTCCTAGACTATGCCATTCATCTTCTGAGCTCTGTAGTTCCTCTGTAACCATTAATCCCTTGTAAATTCCTGTTGGTGAGACCGCTGGCTGCTATTCTTCCTGTAGCCAGCGGTATTGGCACTTCCCAGTTGTAGTTCTTAATAGCAAGCAGGGACTTCTATTTCCATCCTCGCTTGCTTTAGGGGGCAGAGGGGTCTGACAGCCCCCAGTCTGTACCGCCCATGGAGGTGGTGTTCTTCTCCTCCCTCCTCTGCTCCCTGCCAGCACGGCCCCCCCGTCCCCCTGTTCATCTCTCGGAAGCAGGAATTGTTACAAGACACCAGCCGGATGACAGATCTTGGGCTGTGACAGATCTTGTATCTTGTATTTGAAACACTGATCGCCGTAATTCCTGCACTGTTTTTTTATTGCTGGCATTCTTTTCACAAGTCGCATGTATATCATGAAAGTTGGACCAAAGTAGTGCAGGAACTACTTAAAAGTCGCTGCGACTTTAACCATTTAAGGACCGAGCCTCTTTCTGAGATTTGGTGTTTACAAGTTAAAAACATATTTTTTTTGCTAGAAAATTACTTCGAACCCCCAAACATTATATGTTTTTTTCTAACACCCTAGAGAATAAAATGGCGGTCGCTGCAATACTTTTTGTCTAACCGTATTTGTGCAGGGGTCTTAAAGGTGCACTTTTTTTGGAAAAAAAAACACTTTTTGAATTAAAAAATAAGACAACAGTAAAGTTAGCCCATTTTTTTTTATATTGTGAAAGATAATGATACGCCAAGTAAAGTGATAAGCAACATGTCACGCTTCAAAGTTGCGCCCGCTCGTGGAATGGCAACAAACTTTTACCAACGTTTAAAAAATTCTACAGGTTGCATGTTTTTAGTTACAGAGGAGGTATAGGGCTAGAATTATTACTCTCGCTCTAACGATCGTGGCGATACCTCACATGTGTGGTTTGAACACAGTTTTCATATGCGGGCGCTGTTCACAAATGCGTTCGCTTCTGCGCGCGAGCTTGTTGGGATGGGGCGCTTTAAAAAAAAAAAAAAAATCTTATTTATTTTACTTTTATTTATTTTGACACTGTTTAAAAAAAAAAAAAAAATGGGGTCACTTTTATTCCTTTTACAAGGAATGTAAACATTCCTTGTAATAGAAAGAAGACGGGTCCTCTTAAAAATGAGATCTGGGGTCAAAAAGACCTCAGATCTCATATTTGGACTAAAATGCAATAAAAAATAAAAAATAAAAGTCATTCTAAAAAAAATAAAAAAATGTAAATGTCCCTAGCGCTATGGACGGAAGTGAAGTTTTGACATTGCTTCCGCCCTGCAGTGATATGGAGACAGGTGGAGGCCCTCACTCGTCTCCATACACAGCAAGGGAACAGATGCGATCGCCTCTGCCGCTGTCGACGGCTCCGGTAAGCGGCGGAGAGCGGCGAGAGGGGGGCCCCTCTCCCGCCACCGATAAAAAATGATCTTGCGGCAAATCGGCTGCAGGAAACCACTTTTATCTTGTAGCGAACCGCCTGCTGAAGAAGAGGATACCAGGGTTATGGTAGCTAGCTGCTACCATAACAACGGTATTCCTCTTCAAACAGCCAACGTATTCCTGCGGCGGGCGGTCCATAAGTGGTTAACTTTCACAGATATGAACGGTACTCATTGACAAACATGGGGTGTGACTTTGGGGTCCAAAGCCGCATGACAAGTTGCACAAGTGTGAATGGGGCCTAAAACAGTACAGACATTAAAACTATTTTGTGTATCCAGGTGGATTATACTTTAAAAAAAAAAAAAAAACAAGGAACAAATTGAGCTTTCTTTTGGTGGTAAATGGTAATAGTTATCTCCTGATTTTTTTCTATTATCAAAGATAATGGCCCAAAATTGCAAAAAAATTGTTTTTTTCAATTTAGCTGTATATTTCTTGCTATTATCATAACCAAAGAACAACCCAAAATAAGTTCTCATGCTTCTAACAATACTAGTTCTACCACATATGTATATGATATTTGTTGTTTGTACCTGTAGTAGGGTCCAGAAACAATTGTGCACATTTTTATTTTTTATAAATTTTTTATATCCCACCTAAAACACACTTTCCCCCTTTCCTTTTTTGTCCACAAATCCGGGATGGAGGTAATCTTGATTTTTTTTTTTTGTATAATCTGTATTTATTGAGAAAAACATGTACACACAAACAAAAGTGCAACTTATGGCATACATGGTCCACTTCGAGCATACAATCCTGTACGGTGCAAAAGGTATAACTCAGGAATAAAAGAACAAGGTACCATTTACCAGACAATGTAATGATTCCATCGGGGGAAACCTCTCCCCCCCAACTTGTTTACTAGTCTGCTAACCATTACCGGGGTCATGGACCAAGATAATCAAGGGGCCCTCACATCCCTGTGCCCCATGTGGGGAGAGGGGGCCAAAATAGCCTCCATCAAACCCTCCCCGGGCCAAAATCCGGCCCTTGGGCACAAAGAGGTGGGGGGACCCTTCACGTCTAGGAATCTCCTCTCCCAAACTGAAGGAGAAGAGACACCAACTGCGTAATAAAAGCAGGCCCAACCAAGGGGCCGACCCCTGCAGCCAGTAAACACCCTAAGCTAAACAAATAAGTGAGGATCCACATATTTGAGTAAGAAGAAAAAATAAAAATAAAAGCACAGACAAGACAGACAAACATAAACGGGAAACAGCAGGGTAAGAAAGCCAGAAAAAGGGAACAGGAGAAAGAAGTAGAGGGAAATAGGACTACCTCCATCAGGCAATGCACCCCCAGCCTTGCACGACTCAACCAACCGAAGGAAGGCTGTTAGTGCTCAGCTCAATAGCCGGGCTCCCACACCGTCAGTCTATGTCTCCGGGGCCTGCGGCACATCAACCCTACGTCCCCGGAGAGAGGGCTTTGCAAGTTCCAACAGGGCAATATCTAGACTAGATGGAACAAACTCCCCACCTGAAGTATGTTGCAACCAGGCAGCCCAGATGGCTTGAAAGCGCTCGCTCGTGCCACTACAATTCGCCACCCATTCTTCAGCTTCCTTAATTTCCCATACCCTCTTGGACCAGTCCTCGAGCCCCGGTACATGAGCCTGCTTCCAATAAACAGGGAGCAAGCGCCTAGCAGCGTTCAGGAGATGTGGCAGTACACATCTCCTGTATCGGCTGGTCGACATAGATGGCGCATGGAGAAGGAAGTGTATTGGCAAAAGTGGGACATCTATATCCAGTATGACCTTAATTTGTTGCTGAATTGTTTCCCAGAAGGGCTGAATTTTCGGGCATTCCCACCATATGTGAAGCAAAGTGCTACGGAGGCCGCAGCCTCTCCAGCAACGATCAGATACAGTGGGGTATATGCGTGAGAGCACAGCAGGCACCCTGTACCACCTTGTTAGTAATTTGTAATTCGTTTCTTGCGTTCTAGACTCTATGGAGCTAGAGTGGGTTAGGCGGTACAGGGGGGCCAACTGCGCCTCTGAGAACTCTGTCCCCAGATCGCGCTCCCATTCCCTGATGTAGGCCGGCTTAGTCTCCGTCACGGATGAGCCGAGTAGCTGATGGAGCTCAGATATCATGTGGGAGATGGGATCCTCCGCGACAAAGAGAAGCTCAAAGGGCGAGAGTTGAGAGGTAATCTTGATTTAATTATCAAAGGACTCATATAAAGTTCCAAAACCCTTCCTGCTGCTATGAATTAGGGTTGGAAGCATGCATGCATGGACAGCCAATTTCGATATATATATTCCTTCCTGCTTTCATTGTGGGTAAGATATGGACAGGCAGTCCAAGTATATATGTAATATATTTTCTATACAACATTTTTCTCATGCATCTCTTGCACACGGCAAAGTGTCACTGTTGTGTGGGCGGTACGTTTTTCTTGGTGTCGCTATGGTCTTTTTTGCCTAGGGAACTGCGACACGCACCAGGGGTCCTCCCCTTCTCTCCTTGTCGCCTTTGGTTGGAGGTTCGGGTGGGCGTCGACACCACGCCTCCAGGCTTTGGATGCATTGGGTCAACTACGTTGACGCTGTGGCGCCGTCGCCTTGGATACCACACTTGGCGCTCCACATGAGGGGATCATTTTGGCGCCGCTGCGCGACGTTGGCGGCAACCATTGGTCACAGCAGAGTACCATATACTCCTTTCCTTTTGGAAATGGGCACTTCCTGGTTTTGAGTCAGTGTTTCTGGGACACAGGGCACGCCAGCATACGTGTTCCTATACTATCATACAAGGTAATACTTGAGCCCCCTCTATCTACTTTTTCATGGTGGTTAGGTCTTTTATTACTCCTTTCCACACATCATTTTCTTTCTTCACTATGGGCCACAATATGATCTTCTTTCATCTTGTGAGTCTGCCCAACACTATGATACGGTTCTTACATTTCTACTAATATCTTCTCCATTTCCCATCACTTTTTCCTCTATGAGCACTGGGGTCCCTGCCCCACCATCTATTTACCCCTACATCCATATAATACCATATACTATTATATTCCCAGATGATCTTGGTTACAAACCATGCATCCACACTATGTCTCCTTGGTGGAGTTCTCCTTCCCAGTCACATCCCACCCTCCAGAATTTCCTGTTTGCTGTGCCATGGGCATATCTGCCGCCTCAGTTCCCATGCAAGAGGAGTATCCGTGGCCTCGCTTTGGTAGTTGCCACCGCACCCAATATTTCATTGTTAGCTTGTAAGTATATATGGGGGGATGCTTGTATCACTGCCCCTCCCCTTATCCTTGTGTTCAGTTACTCACTGTTCACCCTTATACTTTTTAGATATCCCCTTTGCATTGCTCCTGATGAGTGACAGGCAGTCACGAAACACGTAGAGCTACAGATGTGACTATCATTAACGCACACGTTGCCTTGAGTTACAATTGCCACCAATATGTGTTTACCTTCAGAGGTCATCTCCACATATGTGTGGTTTGGGTGCTTAGATGTGTGTTCAATTCTTGGGTACCGCCTAATAATATTTTATGCGATTTTAGATAAGATGGATTGCTAGCTACAATGTATCTGTCATGGAAACCCTGTCAGGAACAGACGCCCTGGACTTCCTGGTTCCCGCCCCCGCAGGTGACGCCCGAAGGGCTATTTAAACTCCTCACTTGCAGACAGTCCCTGCTGTCTGCTCTACAGCGTTTATCCCAAGTGACCTGATCTGCCTTGTTTACCTGTATCTGACCCGGCTTCCTGTGACCCTCCTGCTATCTGCCTGTACCTGACCATCGGCCTGTTTTCTGACTTCGGTATTGCCTGATCCTTTTGTGCCTCGCTGCCTGCCAGTTTACCCGACCCCGGCTTGTCTGACGATCCTGCCTGACCTTGGCTCTTGTTCACCTGCTGCTGCCTAGTGGTTCCAGTTTACCTGCTGTGCCTCCCGGTCCGGGTCATCTGCTGAGTTCCTGGTTCCTGTCTGCTCATCTGCTGGTTCCTGTCTGCTCATCTGCTGGTTCCTGTCTGCTCATCTGCTGGTTCCTGTTCACCTGCTGCTGCCTAGTGGTTCCAGTTTACCTGCTGTGCCTCCCGGTCCGGGTCATCTGCTGAGTTCCTGGTTCCTGTCTGCTCATCTGCTGGTTCCTGTCTGCTCATCTGCTGGTTCCTGTTCACCTGCTGCTGCCCAGTGGTTCCAGTCTACCTGCTGTGCCTCCCGGTCCGGGTCATCTGCTGAGTTCCTGGTTCCTGTCTGCTCATCTGCTGGTTCCTGTCTGCTCATCTGCTGGTTCCTGTTCATCTGCTGCTGCCCAGTGGTTCCAGTCTACCTGCTGTGCCTCCCGGTCCGGGTCATCTTCTGAGTTCCTGGTTCCTGTCTACTCACCTGCTGTAGTTCCTGGTTCCTGTCCACTCACCTGCTGTAGTTCCTGGTTCCTGCCTCCTCACCTGCTGGTTCCTAATCACCTGCGGTAGTTCTTGATCCTGCCAGGCACTCGTACCCCTTCCACCTCCGTGCTTCCTGTTCTATCACCAGGGGCCGCCGGTGGGAGCCGTAAGGGAGGCCTCCCTCTGCTAACCGGGCTCGTCACCGTCAGGTACGTGACAGTATCATTGTGCTTTGATGTAATTTATGTATGTTATATTATAGAATAAAATATTTTTACTACTTCATTGTTTTGTGCTCTCCAGCTGCATGCTTCATGGAGCGTACACACGGTCGGATTGTTGGTCCAACTTGCTCAAAATTAAGTTTGTTGGCCAAAAGTCCGACCGTGTGTACGGGGCTTAACACATACTAAGATACACTTGACCTCAGGAAGGTTTTACTCCTTCCATGACCAGGCCATGTTTTTCTATTCAACACTGTACTACTTTAACTGGCAATTGTGTGGTCATGCAACACTGTACGCAAATTCAATTTATATAATTTTTTTCACACAAATAGAGATTTTTTGGTGTTATTTGCCCACCATTGGGTGTTTATTTTCTGTTATATAAACAAAAAAAAAGAATTTTTGTTATAAAACATATCCAAAAAAAATCAAATGTCTTCATAAATGTAGGCCAAAATGTATACTGGTGTCTTTGGTAAAAATAAAATCCCAATAAGTGTATATTAATTGGTTTGTGTGAAAGTTAGTGTCTACAAACTATGAGATTGTGTATATATATATATATATATATATATATATATATATATATATATATATACAGGTCCTTCTCAAAAAATTAGCATATTGTGATAAAGTTCATTATTTTCTGTAATGTACTGATAAACATTAGACTTTCATATATTTTAGATTCATTACACACAACTGAAGTAGTTCAAGCCTTTTCTTGTTTTAATATTGATGATTTTGGCATACAGCTCATGAAAACCCAAAAATCCTATCTCAAAAAATTAGCATATCATGAAAAGGTTCTCTAAACGAGCTATTAACCTAATCATCTGAATCAACTAATTAACTCTAAACACCTGCAAAAGATTCCTGAGGCTTTTAAAAACTCCCAGCCTGGTTCATTACTCAAAACCGCAATCATGGGTAAGACTGCCGACCTGACTGCTGTCCAGAAGGCCATCATTGACACCCTCAAGCAAGAGGGTAAGACACAGAAAGAAATTTCTGAACGAATAGGCTGTTCCCAGAGTGCTGTATCAAGGCACCTCAGTAGGAAGTCTGTGGGAAGGAAAAAGTGTGGCAGAAAACGCTGCACAACGAGAAGAGGTGACCGGACCCTGAAGAAGATTGTGGAGAAGGACCGATTCCAGACCTTGGAGGACCTGCGGAAGCAGTGGACTGAGTCTGGAGTAGAAACATCCAGAGCCACCGTGAACAGGCGTGTGCAGGAAATGGGCTACAGGTGCCGCATTCCCCAGGTCAAGCCACTTTTGAACCAGAAACAGCGGCAGAAGCGCCTGACCTGGGCTACAGAGAAGCAGCACTGGACTGTTGCTCAGTGGTCCAAAGTACATTCGGAAATCAAGGTGCCAGAGTCTGGAGGAAGACTGGGGAGAGGGAAATGCCAAAATGCCTGAAGTCCAGTGTCAAGTACCCACAGTCAGTGATGGTCTGGGGTGCCATGTCAGCTAATGGTGTTGGTCCACTGTGTTTTATCAAGCGCAGGGTCAATGCAGCTAGCTATCAGGAGATTTTGGAGCACTTCATGCTTCCATCTGCTGAAAAGCTTTATGGAGATGAAGATTTCATTTTTCAGCACGACCTGGCACCTGCTCACAGTGCCAAAACCACTGGTAAATGGTTTACTGACCATGGTATTACTGTGCTCAATTGGCCTGCCAACTCTCCTGACCTGAACCCCATAGAGAATCTGTGGGATATTGGGAAGAGAAAGTTGAGAGACGCAAGACCCAACACTCTGGATGAGCTGAAGGCCGCTATCGAAGCATCCTGGGCCTCCATAACACCTCAGCAGTGCCACAGGCTGGTTGCCTCCATGCCACGCCGCATTGAAGCAGTCATTTCTGCAAAAGGATTCCCGACCAAGTATTGAGTGCATAACTGAACATAATTATTTGAAGGTTGACTTTTTTTGTATTAAAAACACTTTTCTTTTATTGGTCGGATGAAATATGCTAATTTTTTGAGATAGGATTTTTGGGTTTTCATGAGCTGTATGCCAAAATCATCAATATTAAAACAAGAAAAGGCTTGAACTACTTCAGTTGTGTGTAATGAATCTAAAATATATGAAAGTCTAATGTTTATCAGTACATTACAGAAAATAATGAACTTTATCACAATATGCTAATTTTTTGAGAAGGACCTGTATATATATATATATACATAATCTCCAACTTGGTGATACATTCGCCACGTTTGACCTCCTTTGCACACAAAAACAGATCCCACTTAGAGAACACTAACGCTTTATTCAAATAAGACATTTTTATACCTCCCACTTTGCTCTTTCCCCATCCTGCCCTCCTACACCGTTTGAGCAGATCGGCCGTGACTCCCCCAGAGGCAAGGGCCTTATTTCCTTCCTTAATAAAACAGCTCTGTCTTCGCGTTTCCCGGGGGAGCCTCCATATAAAAGTAAATGAGAATCAGACTGTAATGAACAGTTCGCCCCTGAAGATTGGGACACAATGTTAGATAACTTGCACAAAGCCTCAAAATCCTTGGCAGTTAGAGAAACGGCCTACAAGGTATTGACTAGATGGTATTATACCCCATCCAGACTGCAGGCTATATTTCCGGGGACATCTGGACTATGCTTCAGGGGCTGCCAGCTCCCAGGTACCTTTAAGCACATATTTTGGGACTGTGGACTACTTTCTCCAGTTTGGAAGAAAGTGACTGTCATCGCCTCTGCAATATCAGGTACTCCTCTACAGCTCACAGTCTCAATGTGCCTTCTTGGTGCATCAATCTCAGGTGTCTTCCGCAAGGAAGAATGTCTTATACACACTATTTGCATATCTACCCTATGGGCTATTGTTCTGCACTGGAAGACCCCCCCAGTACCCCTGTCCTCCGTTCTACACAGAATGGATACGATTATGCTAATGGAGAGGATTTTGTATACATTACGTGATAAAATGCACTTGTTCGAGAGTAGATGGGATGCTTGGAAAACCCACAGGCAACAGCTTTTTACCAACCTTTTTGCTCTCACAGACCAGTGTTGTCTGTGTTTCCCAGGCAGAGCGCAAATGCTGTCTGTCTCAGGTGAGCTTAAATTAGCCTGGGGGAAGAGGACCAAAACCCGAACTGGACCATGGATCAGAGATCCCTGAACGTGTATGAGAGGAGCCTGGGAGATGTATAAACCCTGAACAGAACTTTTCCTGACTCTCTCTGGGAAGCTTTGCTACATATCCTCCCCCTTGTTTCAACCCCAGGGTTGGAACACCTGTGGCCCAACAGGAGTGAACACAGGACAGGGCATCTACATTCCCCATCTCAACACCTGGCCTGTGTTTTACAGTGAAGGAATAATCCTGTAGAGTCAGAAACCACTGGTTCACCTGTCTATTAGTCTCCTTCTTTTGGGCCATCCATTTCAGGGGACCATGGTCAGTTATTATCGAGCGGAATTCATACTTACACATATTCCAGGTGTTTGGAACATAAGAATAACATCTGATGTGGCTACTTTGATATGGACAATTGTCATTCATTTCTTTCACTTTGATTGATTTTTTTTGGACTTTTTTTCAATATTTATCCATTTCATTTTACTATTATATTATTTATTTTGCACTGTGATTGCTTCACCCATGGTTGTGCATTTATTTCCATTTGTAAGCATATATTTTTAGCTGATTATTCCGGCCATATTTTATTTGCAACACCTGTCAGTTTACACCTCAGGTTTTTTATAGATAGTTTTTTTATATATCTATCTTATATGTTTATGCACACGTATGCACATTGCTTTTAGGGTTAGCACGGATTACCTACGTTTTACATTACTATATTTGAATAATACCTATCATGCAGCTTCCCCTTTTTTCCTTTTATATTCATAGTCACGGAATTATTTTTATTTGTGGCCCAAAGCCCATCTCTATAGTTCTTCACTATGGATATATTTGATTTTCATAAGAATAGAAAAATAAACCCTGATGAAGTGTTCGATCAAGCTAGTTCAGAAGTAGATGGAATCCGGGGAATTTTTATGAGACTCAAAAATGTACTGGTAGCTGAATTGCATGCCACCTTGGATATAGTTTTCTTGGAAGGTTATCTAAAAGAAAAAATGATTCCCAGGAGTCTCAGATGGCATGTTTATCCAGACAGAGGGGACAGTGAACTCAATGAGTGGTTCCTATACTTTAATGGCGATGATTTGGCCTTTCTTGAGTTTTTAGTCACCTGTAAAAAATCCAAAGTAGCCAAGTTACAACAGGAGATTAATGAGATCAAAGAGAAGCTAGCCCCTTGAGCAAAGAGGGCTTGTATCAAGTTTGTACCAAAGAACTCAGAGAAATTATGATAGAAGAATAGGAGGAACAGCGCATCAAGATACGAAAAAAGTATTTTAGAGATATTGAGGACTACAAATCCCACAATGTCTTTAAATGGCAGGAAAACCATCGTGAAAGTTTTGTTAAACAGTCTGAAGTTGTCAGTATGGAGGAGGAATGGACAGGGGAAACTGTATCAACACTCCCTGTTTTTGAATATCCTAGACCCCACATGGGTCCCCCTCCCCCCTCCACTCCAGGTTATAGGGACCAAGGTCAAGGAAGAGTAGGGGGCCATAGGACACCCCAACATATATACAGTTAGGAGAACAAGTATTTGATACACTGCTGATTTTGCAGGTTTTCCTACTTACAAAGCATGTAGAGGTCTGTAATTTTTATCATAGGTAATCTTCAACTGTGAGAGACGGAATCTAAAACAAAAATCCAGAAAATCACATTGTATGATTTTTAAATAATTAATTAGCAATTTATTGCATGACATAAGTATTTGATCACCTACCAACAAGTAAGAATTACGGCTCTCACAGACCTGTTATTTTTTGTATTTACTGCACCTGTTTGAACTCGTTATAAAAGACACCTGTTCACACACTCAATCAAACAGACTCCAACCTCTCCACAATAGCCAAGACCAGCGAGCTGTGTAAGGACATCAGGGATAAAATTGTAGACCTGCACAAGGCTGGGATGGGCTACAGAACAATAGGCAAGCAGCTTGGTGAGAAGGCAACAACTGTTGGTGCAATTATTAGACAATGGAAGAAGTTCAAGATGACAGTCAATGTCCCTCTGGCTGGAGCTCCATGCAAGATCTCACCTCGTGGGGCATCAATGATCATGAGGAAGGTGAGGGATCAGCCCAGAACTACATGGCAGAACCTGGTCAATGACCTGAAGAGAGCTGGGACCACAGTCTCAAAGAAAACCATTAGTAACACACTACGCCGTCATGGATTAAAATCACGCACGCAAGGTACAAGCCAGTGCATGTCCAGGCCCGTCTGAAGTTGGCCAATGACCATCTGAATGATTCAGAGAAAGAATGGGAGAAGGTCATGTGGTCTGATGAGACAAAAATAGAGCTTTTTGGTCTAAACTCCACTCGCCGTGTTTGGAGGAAGAATAAGGATGAGTACAACCTCAGGAACACCATCCCAACCGTGAAGCATGGAAGTGGAAACATCATTCTTTGGGGATGCTTTTCTGCAAAGGGGACAGGACAACTGCCCCGTATTGAGGGGAGGATGGATGGGGCCATGTATCGCAAGATCTTGGCCAACAACCTCCTTCTCTTAGTAAGAGCATTGAAGATGGGTCGTGGCTTCCAGCATGACAACAACCCGAAACACACAGCCAGGACAACTAAGGAGTGGCCCGTAAGAAACATCTCAAGGTTCTGGAGTGGCCTAGCCAGTCTCCAGACCTGAACCCAATAGAAAATCTTTGGAGGGATCTGAAAGTCCGTATTGCCCAGCGACAGCCTCGAAACCTGAAGGATGTGGAGAAGCTCTGTATGGAGGAGTGGGCCAAAATCCCTTCTGCAGTGTGTGCAAACCTGGTCAAGAACTACAGGACACGTATGATCTCTGTAATTGCAAACAAAGGTTTCTGTACCAAATATTAAGTTCTGCTTTTCTGATGTATCAAATACTTATGTCATGCAATAAAATGCAAATTAATTACTTAAAAATCATACAATGTGATTTTCTGGATTTTTGTTTTAGATTCCGTCTCTCACAGTTAAAGAGTACCTATGATAAAAATTACAGACCTCTACATGCTAGGAAAACCTGCAAAATCGGCAGTGTATCAAATACTTGTTCTCCCCACTGTATTAATATTACAACAAACTTCTTCTTGTTTGCAGGACGTGGCCACTCCTGGATGGCTTCTATTTTATTCACTTGAGGTTTTATGACACCACGGCCAATAGTGTAGCCCAAATACCTGGCTTCCTCTAAACCAATGGCACATTTTTTTGGATTTGCCGTAAAACCTTCTTTGAAGAGGGAATCAAGGACAGCCTGGATAAGTGAGACTCCCAGTCAGTGCATCTAGGTAGGCTGCTGCTTACCGTCGGTGGGGTCTTAGGGTCCTTTCCATGGCCCTCTGAAATGTTGCAGGGGCATTTTGCAACCCAAAACCCAATTTTTTTTATACTGAAAGGAACCCTCCGGGGGCCCCCAAATCCAACCTTCTCTTTGGCACTACCAGTCAGGAGTATTTGCCAATAACATTTTGTCAAGTCCAAAGTGGTTTAGATAGTGGGCCTTGCCAAGTCGGTCTATAAGTTTGTCTACTCTGGGCATTGGGTACGTGTCAAACTTTGTCAGTGCATTAGGCTTCCTGAAGTCATTGCAGAACCTCCATGTGCCATCCGGTTTTGGGACTAACACGATGGGGCTAGACCAGTCACTATTGGATTCCTCAATGACATCTAGCTCCAACATCCTTTTAACTTCATCGCTGATGTCCTTTCTTCTAGCTTCAGGAATTCGGTACAGTTTGAGTTTGACACGGACCCCAGGTTCAGTAACAATATCATGCTGAACTGCTGAAGTTGTGCCAGGTAACTCTGAAAATTTCTCTCTAGCTTCCCGTTTTTGGGAATACGACAGGGTGTCTGGAATCGTGACTTCAGCGATCAGAGGGGACTCAGTACCCTTTGGCGTTACCAGGAGGGACCTCGCAGTTAATGCCAGTCTATCCTTTGAGGGCTTTAACAAGTTTATGTGGTAAATCTGTTCGGGCTTCCTTTTACCTGGTTGATATACTTTGTAATTGACCTCCCCAACTCTTTTAATTACTTCAAAGGGACTCTGCCACTTAGCCAGGAACTTGCTCTCAACAGTGGGAACTAACTCCAGGACCCTGGCACCAGATGAGAAAACACAATATTGGGCCCCTGTTGTATATTCTCTGTTCGGCTGCTTGGGCCTGCAGTAAGTGTTCTTTTACCATTGGCATGATTGCTGCAATCCTGTCCTGCATTTGAGCGATATGCTCAATGACGCTTTTGTGGGGTGTCTGCTTCCCCTCCCAAGTTTCCTTGGCTATGTCTAAAGCCCTGTACACACGATCGGATTTCCTATGGTTTTTAAACCGATGGATTTTTCCATCGGAAAACCGATGAAGCTGACTTCCATCGGTCTTGCCTACACACCATCAGTCAAAAAACCGATCGTTCCAAACGCGGTGACGTAAAACACTCCGATGAGCCGAGAAAAATCAAGTTCAATGCTTCTGAGCATGCGTCGACTTGATTCTGAGCATGCGTGGGTTTTTTATCTGATCGAGTTCCCCACAGACGATAGTAATTTGCTATTGGTTTTTTAACCATCGTATAAATTTAAAACATGTTCTATTTTTAAACACTGATGGAAAAAAGACAGATGGGGCCCATACACGATCGGTTTGTCCGATGAAAAAAGTCCATTGGAGTGTTTTCATCGGTAAAACTTATCGTGTGTACACGGCTTTAGAGTCCCAGAGGGTGTCCCCCATAAGGCAACTAAAATGGAGAGCACCCCGTAGAGGACTAGAGAATCTCCCTGATTGCAAACATCAAGTATGGAATCAGGAAGTTCCATTTTTTCCCATCCTTGTCATCAACCTTTTTTAACACGCTCCTTAATGTTTTATTGAAGCGTTCCACCAAGCCATCAGTTTGAGGGTGGTACACAGAGGTTCACAACTGCATCACCTTAAATAACTTGCACATCTCCCTAGTTATTTGTGACATAAATGGGATGCCCTGGTCTGTAAGGACCTCCTTAGGGATTCCAACATGACTGAACACCATGAACAGCTCTTTGGCAATGTTCTTAGCAGATGCAGTGCTTAAGGGAACAGCCTCGGGGTAAGGGCTAGCATAATCCATGATTACAAGTATATGCTGAAGACCCCAGGCAGACTTGGGGAGTGGACCCACAAGGTCCATGGCAATCCTCTCACAGGGCACTTCAATAATGGGCAAGGGCACTAAAGGACTTCGGAAGTGGGGTAGTGGGGCCGGCATCTGACAAACAGGACAGGATTGACAATAATTCTCTATCTTTCTGTATCCCAGGCCAGTAAAACCTGCGCAACACCCTTCCAGTGGTTCTCTCAACCCCTAAATGCCTAGCAAGTGTCTATGAGCAAGTTCCAACACCACCCTTCTGTATGGCTTAGGGACCACCAACTGTTCAACAATTTCATCATTCTTTTTATAGATACAGTAAATCCTCATTGCTGCTGAAATAAGGAAAACAAGGCCTTCCCCTGGTTCGGCAGGTGCATCTATTCAATTTTCCCAGGCCCTGGCAAGGCTAGCTTCTTTTCTCTGCTCGGTATCAAAATGTTCCTTGTGCACATCAAGGTCAGCAAACTCCAATGTAGCCTCAGTCAGCAGACGGCTGTCCACCCTTACCGGCTGTGGGGACTCCCTCAGGCTCCTCCAGTTCCCCCGCCATAACCGAGAAAGGAAAGGAAAACCCGGAGAACCCTGAGAGGAGTCTCCTGAACCCACATTGTCGGCGCTGGCCAGGAGCCCTGGCCCTGCCACTGAGTCAGTTACTGTGTCGGGACGATCCCACAGCTCCCAAAATGTAGGGAAGTCCCTACCAATGATGGCCTCGTGTACCAAGTGGGGCACAAGTCGGACCGGATGGGTCACTGTACCTAAGTAGGGATGAGCTTCGTGTTCGAGTCGAACATACATTCGACTCGAACATCGGCTGTTCGATCGTTCGACGAAGATCGAACGATTTGGGCCGTTCGCGCCAAATTCGAGTGACGCGAACGGCCCACAATGCACTACGCCATCGCAGTGTCATCCAGGCGCTGTGATTGGCCAAGCATGCACTGTGACCCCGCATGCTTGGCCAATCACAGCGCCGGCAGCGAGGAGAGCAATGATTGGCCACAGGCAGGATGCCTGTGGCCAATTATTGCTGAGGGTGTTTAGTACACGCCCCACACTATAAAAGGCCGCCAGCACGGCGGCCTAGTGTAGTGTGTTCCGGAGCAGGGAAAGAGAAGCATAGGCAGGGACAGTGACATTTTTTTTTCTTGCTTAACCTGGATTCCTTTAGTTTAGGGAAAGAGAAGGATAGGTAGGGAGAGTGTCAGTCTGTTTTACTGTGCTAAACCTTGTTTGTAGGGACAGGGAAGGACAGTGAGGGAAATTCTCATTGTGCTATACTGTGCTAAAGCATTCCTCATCAACCATCTTTAAAAAAAAAAATTTATAGGGACAGAAAACTATAGGTAGGGAGAGTGTCAGTGTGTTTTACTGTGCTAAACCTTGTTTGTAGGGACAGGGAAGGACAGTGAGGGAAATTCTCATTGTGCTATACTGTGCTAAAGCATTCCTCATCAACCATCTTTAAAAAAAAAAATTTTTATAGGGACAGAAAACTATAGGTAGGGAGAGTGTCAGTGTGTTTTACTGTGCTAAACCTTGTTTGTAGGGACAGGGAAGGACAGTGAGGGAAATTCTCATTGTGCTATACTGTGCTAAAGCATTCCTCATCAACCATCTTTAAAAAAAATTTTTTATAGGGACAGAAAACTATAGGTAGGGAGAGTGTCAGTGTGTTTTACTGTGCTAAACCTTGTTTGTAGGGACAGGGAAGGACAGTGAGGGAAATTCTCATTGTGCTATACTGTGCTAAAGCATTCCTCATCAACCATCTTTAAAAAAAAAAAATTTTATAGGGACAGAAAACTATAGGTAGGGAGAGTGTCAGTGTGTTTTACTGTGCTAAACCTTGTTTGTAGGGACAGGGAAGGACAGTGAGGGAAATTTTCATTGTGCTATACTGTGCTAAAGCATTCCTCATCAACCATCTTTAAAAAAACATTTTTTATAGGGACAGAAAACTATAGGTAGGGAGAGTGTCAGTGTGTTTTACTGTGCTAAACCTTGTTTGTAGGGACAGGGAAGGACAGTGAGGGAAATTCTCATTGTGCTATACTGTGCTAAAGCATTCCTCATCAACCATCTTTAAAAAAAAAATTTTTTATAGGGACAGAAAACTATAGGTAGGGAGAGTGTCAGTGTGTTTTACTGTGCTAAACCTTGTTTGTAGGGACAGGGAAGGACAGTGAGGGAAATTCTCATTGTGCTATACTGTGCTAAAGCATTCCTCATCAACCATCTTTAAAAAAAAAAAATTTTTATAGGGACAGAAAACTATAGGTAGGGAGAGTGTCAGTGTGTTTTACTGTGCTAAACCTTGTTTGTAGGGACAGGGAAGGACAGTGAGGGAAATTCTCATTGTGCTATACTGTGCTAAAGCATTCCTCATCAACCATCTTTAAAAAAAAAAAATTATAGGGACAGAAAACTATAGGTAGGGAGAGTGTCAGTGTGTTTTACTGTGCTAAACCTTGTTTGTAGGGACAGGGAAGGACAGTGAGGGAAATTCTCATTGTGCTATACTGTGCTAAAGCATTCCTCATCAACCATCTTTTAAAAAAAAAAAATTATAGGGACAGAAAACTATAGGTAGGGAGAGTGTCAGTGTGTTTTACTGTGCTAAACCTTGTTTGTAGGGACAGGGAAGGACAGTGAGGGAAATTCTCATTGTGCTATACTGTGCTAAAGCATTCCTCATCAACCATCTTTAAAAAAAAAAAAAATTATAGGGACAGAAAACTATAGGTAGGGAGAGTGTCAGTGTGTTTTACTGTGCTAAACCTTGTTTGTAGGGACAGGGAAGGACAGTGCGGGAAATTCTGATTGTGCTATACTGTGCTAAAGCATTCCTCATCAACCATCTTTGAAATCCTTGTTTTTTGGACAGTCAGGGAAATTGTCATTGTGCTATTCTGTGCGAAAGCAATCATCCTCAACCATATTTAGAAATCCTAAAGTAAAGGGACAGAGAAGGACACCTGAAGGTAGCCCTTATTGCTTTTTTTCCCATCTCCCTGCAGGCCATCCATTAGAATGTCTGGAAGGCAAACAAGGAGAGGCAGACAGTCAGGAGGCAATAAAAGAGGGCAAGCAGGCTCTGTGTCTGGGGGCAACAGTGCTGGTCGTGGACGCGGTGCATTGTCATCAGCACATGGCCATGGGACACGCTTGTCCTTCTTTTCGGCAGCTGGACATGTTGAGCCACATCATGCCGAAGACTTGGTAGAGTGGATGACCAAGCCCTCCTCCTCCTCCTCATCCTCTCACCCAGGCTCAGGGTACTGGCAAAGCAGCTGCCAAAGCGTCCTCTTCCCTGGTATCAATGTCAGACTCATCATCAGTCACTCCTTCCCTAGACCCACCATGTCCTCCTCCTGAGGAGTCCCCCGAACTGTTTGAGCACAGTGTTGGGTACATGCTCCAGGAGGATGCCCAGCGTTTCGAAGGGTCTGATGATGAAACCCAGCTAGAGGAAGGCAGTAGCGTGAGAGCAGACAGAGGGGATGCTCAAGAAGGACACCAATCTGGCAGTCATGTTCCAGCAGCTGCAGCATACTGCCAGATTGGCTCCAGTGATGAGGAGGGAGGGGATGATGAGGTCACTGACTCCACGTGGGTGCCTAATAGGAGAGAGGAGGAGGAGGAGGATGAGGAGGAGGCACATCTCCAACGAGGCAGGATGCCCTTTGGTGGCCAGCGTAAGGGCAGTACACCGACGGAATCACACCGCAGAGCTCCGCCTGTGCAGGGCGCTGCCTCTGCCCGTCATTCAAAAAGTTCTTTGGTGTGGGCCTTTTTTGAGGCTAGTGCATCAGATCGCACAGCTGCTGTTTGCAACATATGTCTCAAGCGTATATCGCGTGGCCAAAACATCAGCCGCTTGGGTACCACATGCCTGACCAGACATATGTTGACCTGCCATGCAGCTCGTTGGCAAGCCTACCTCAAAGACCCACACCAAAGAACAAAGCGGACCTCTCCTTGCACCGCATCAGCTGGGATCTCCAACCCCACTATAACTTCAGTCCTCTCTGAAACATGCACTGAGAGGAATGAAGGTGTAGAATTAGGTGTGTCACAGCCAAGTACTTGCGGCCACTCTGCTAGCAGTACACCGACGTCCGATTCTAGCAGGCAAATTTCCCTGCCCCAGCTGCTGGACCGTCGAAAGAAGTTCACTCCCAGCCATCCACATGGCCAGCGGTTGAATGCTAGCTTGGCTAAATTGCTAGCGCTTCAACTGCTGCCTTTTCAGTTGGTAGACTCGGCCCCCTTCCGTGAGTTTGTGCAATGTGCGGTTCCTCAGTGGCAGGTTCCCAAACGCCACTTTTTCTCACGGAAGGCTATTCCGGCTCTCTACCGACATGTGGAAGGCAATGTCTTGGCCTCGCTGGACAGGGCGGTCAGCGGTAAGGTGCATATTACCGCTGACTCATGGTCCAGCAGGCATGGACAGGGACGTTACCTTTCTTTCACGGCCCATTGGGTCACTCTTTTGGCAGCTGGGAAGGATGCAGGACAAGGTGCAGTAGTGTTGGAGGTTGTTCCACCGCCACGCCTCCAAAATGCTACTACTGGTTGTGACACACCTCTCTCCTCCACCCCCTCCTCTTCTTCTTCCTCCATGGCCTCTTCCTGTGCTTTGTCCTCTGAACCAGCGGTGCTCCGTAGGCGTTCAAGGGGCTACGCAAGTACGCAGGCAAAAAGATGCCATGCCGTGCTTGCGCTGGTGTGTTTGGGGGACAGAAGCCACACTGGGGCAGAGGTCCTGTCTGCTCTGCAGGGCCAGGCCGAGAGGTGGTTGACGCCACGCCAGCTTAAGCCAGGAAGGTGGTTTGCGACAATGGCACCAACCTCCTCTCCGCCCTCCGACAGGGACAACTGACCCATGTGCCCTGTGTGGCTCACGTCCTTAACCTGGTGGTGCAGCGGTTCTTGGGCAGGTACCCGGGCTTACAGGATGTCCTGAGGCAGGCCAGGAAAGTCTGTGTGCATTTCCGCAGATCTTATAATGCCAGTGCTCGCCTGGCTGAGCTGCAAAAGGAGTTGAACCTGCCCAAGAACCGCCTTATATGTGACATGCCCACCAGGTGGAACTCAACGTTGGCCATGCTGCAGCGGCTGCACACGCAGCAGAGGGCCATCAATGAGTACCTGTGCGACTACGGCACCAGGACAGGGTCAGGGGAGCTTGGTTTTTTTTCTCCACGCCAGTGGGGCATGATCAGGGATGCATGCACTGTCCTGGCACCATTTGAGGAGGCCACGAGGATGGTGAGCAGTGACAGTGCATGCATCAGTGACACTGTACCTCTTGTCCACCTGTTGGAGCACACGCTGCGTGGAATAATGGACAGGGCACTTGAGGCAGAACAGAGGCAGGAAGAGGAGGACTTCCTTGCCTCTCAAGGCCCCCTTTACCCAGACAGTGTTCCTTCTGTCCCACCCATCGCACAGGAAGAGGACGAGGAGGAGGATGAGGAGGAGGAGGAGGATTGTGTCAGCATGGAGGTGGAGCCTGGCACTCAGCAGCATCAACAGCAGCAGTCTTTTAGGGATGATTTACAGTCCCAAGAAACCCGTGGACTTGTACGTGGCTGGGAGGAGGTGGCTGCGGATCATGTCGTCCTTAGTGACCTAGAGGACTCCGGACCGAATGCCTCAGCTAACCTACGCTGCATGGCCTCCCTGATCCTGCAAAGTCTGCGGAAGGATCCTCGTATTCTTCGGATCAAGGAGAGGGACCATTACTGGCTGGCCACTCTCCTTGATCCACGGTACAAGGGTAAGGTTGCGGACCTTATGTTACCGTCGCAGAGGGAGCAGAGGATGAGACAACTCCGGGAGGCCTTGCAGAAAGGTCTGTGCAACGCGTTCCCAGAGACTGGGAGGTTACAAACTCCTGGTCCTGGACAACGAGTTGCTGAGGCTTCGGCCAGTCAAAGAAGGAGCGGTGGGCAAGGTGGCCGTCTGACCGATGCGTTCAGACAATTCTTTAGTCCGCAGCCCCAAAGTATGATCGGTTCCAGCAACCATCGCCAGCGTCTGATAAACATGGTGCAGGAATATCTAGGGGCAAGGTCAGACTTGGACACCTTCCCCACCGAAAATCCTCTGGCTTACTGGGTCTTGAGGATGGATCACTGGCCAGAGCTTGCACAGTATGCAATTGAGCTACTGGCCTGTCCTGCATCCAGCGTTCTTTCGGAACGCACATTCAGTGCTGCTGGAGGATTTGTCACGGATCACAGGGTGCGCCTGTCCACCGACTCGGTTGATCGACTGACTTTCATCAAGATGAACCAGTCTTGGATCACCACCAGCTACCACACACCTGATGCTGATATAACAGACTAATTGATTTTAACATGTCACATCCCTTCAAGACTGATGCTGAGTGCCTGTGCTGTTATGTTGACTGGCTATCCTCCTCCTCCGAGTCCTCAATGATACGATTGATGATGATAGCTTGGAAGATCATTTTTGTTTATGGGTGCCACCACCAGTGCCTAACGCCCAATTTTTCAGCCCCTGTTTAACAGGGGCGTGTAATTACAATTTTTGAAGCAATACTTTGCAACAGGGCTCATTGCTGTGCTCCAAGTACAGTATCTGTGAGGGGTTGCAGTGTTGTGCCACCAGTGCCTAAGGCCCAATTTTTCAGCCCCTGTTCAACAGGGGCATGTAATTACAATTCTTGATCTAATAATTCACAGCAGGGCCCATTGCTGCACCCACCAAGAGTAACTCTGAGGGCTTACAGTGTTGTGGCAACACCACCACCACCACCACCACCACCACCACGAAAGGCCCAATTTTTCAGCCCCTGTTCAACAGGGGCATGCAATTACAATTCTTGATCTAATAATTCACAGCAGGGCCCATTGCTGCACCCACCAAGAGTAACTGTCAGGGCTTACAGTGTTGTGGCACCAGCACCACCATCAAAGGCCCAATTTTTACTACCACTGTTCAACAATTATATGTAATTACAATTCCTGATATAATAGTTGACAGCAGGGCGTTCCAGCACCAACCAAGAGTAACTGTGAGTGCTTACAGTGTTGTGCCAACACCAAAAACTAAGGGGCCTATTTCTGCAGAGTATATACGGCAGGTCCCTACTTTCAAACATCCAACTTACAAACGACTCCTACTTGCAAACGCAAGAAGATAACAGGAAGTGAGAGGAAATCTACCCCTAGGAAGGAAAATTCTCTCCTGTAAGAATTAATATGGGAGAAATGTGTCTCCTCTGTACTGATGCTTTATCACCAATCCTTGTTTCAAGAAAAACACCACATTTCAAAAACAGTTGTCATTGGGACGGAAAGTGAGGTGAAATGTTCTGAACAGGGGCACAGACAGCAAAACAAATGTTACAGGGGTGATAACCCTTACCTATGTTTTCCAAAAAGTTTAAAAATAGATTTTTGGGCTGGAGCTACACTTAAACAATGTACCTGTTCAAAATTACAAACAGATTCTACATAAGAACAAACCTACAGTCCCTGTCTTGTATGCACCGCCTGTATACGGCTGTTCAGAGTATATAGGGCCTTTTTTATTTTATGTGCGGGGTTCCCCTTAATATCCATACAAGACCCAAAGGGGCTGGTAATGGGCTGGGGTAGGGGGGGGGGGGGGTCATGGGGTAGCTATGCCATTTTTCTTAAAGAATTTCATCCATATTACCGGGACCAGACATTACATTAAAGCCGCAAGCAGTTTTAAATGGCTTTTTTTTCCTTTAGAAGTGTCATTTTGTGCAGGGACAGTTCTAAACACGGGAAACACGTGGCACTTCACAGGCATACTTTAGACACCCCCCAGGTACGATATTTAAAGGAATATTTGACTTTTTTTTTTCACTTTATGCATCATTAAAATGACTGCTCCTGAAAAACGACCGTTTTTAAAACTTCTTTTTGCATTGATACATGTCCCCTGGTGCAGAACCCGGGTTCCCAAACCCTTTTTAGGACAATAACATGCATAATAGTCGTTATAATTAGCACTTTAGAATTCGAACGTTCGCATCCATTGTATTTAATAGGGTTCTAATGTTCGTACGAACTTTCGGTCCGTTCGCGGGTTCTGGTGCGAACCGAACCCGGGGGTGTTCGGCTCATCACTATACCTAAGTCAGTTTTAAAGTTACAGGGGCTATAGGATACTCCCAGGTATCCCTATGTACACAGATCACTGCAACTTTTTTAGCATGAAAATTTACAGTTTAAACCATCTCAGCTTTAGCCAAAGTCACTAGACTTCCAGAGTCCAGCAAGACCATAATAGGCTTATAATTAACAGTCATTTGGCACATGTGTTTTCTTATATTTGATGCTGCAGCGCATGAAACAGCAGCAAACATAGACTGCCTTCTAATAGATACGTCACACTGCATGAAATCATCTGTCAATGGACAGTTTGCTGCAACATGTCCCAGTTCTTGGCAACGGTAACACCTGATGTTACCCCAGTTTGGTTTGCTGACAGGCAGTGGCATCCCTTGTTTGGGACGCCAAACTTCAGTCCTGGCACCGAAAATCCTCCCCCCTACTCCTTGCCATACTTACCACCCACTTCCCCTGGAATAGTCTTACCGGTTGCCTGGGGAGACCGTGGCTTTGGGTGGAAAGTCCGTGCAGCTGTAGGGGTGGTGACCAGGCTCTCTACAGCAAAGTATCTCTCAACGAGCTCCACCAGGATGTCTGCCGACTTGGGTGTTTCCTTGACTCACCCACTCTGCAGGGGAATTGGCAGTGACCTCAGGAATCGGGTCCATGACCACGCGCTCCACTATTTGTTGCGCAGACAGGGACTCCGGCTGTAGCCATTTCCACACCAGGTGGATTAGATCAAACATCTGCGATCTTGGGGGCCTCTCATCTTGGAAGAACCAGCTGTGGACCCGCTGTGCTCAAACGGCCAAGGTGACATTAAGTTGCGCCAGGATTTCCCGCTTGATCTTCTCATAGTCTCCCACTTCTGCGACTCCAGATCATAGTAGGCCTTCTGCGATTCTCCAGAAAGTAAGGGGGCGACCAGTCCTGCCCACTGGGTTTTAGGCCAACCTGCTCTCTCAGTGGTCCGTTAAAAAGTAGAAAGGCCTCTGAATCATCATCTGTAGTCAGATGTAACGGGAGGGCCCGGGGAACCCAGAATCGCTTAGAAAGTATGAGATACCCTTGCTTCAGCTTCCCCAATGCCTCTTATGTGTAAACCACCCTGTGTCCCTACTAGGGGCACAGGGTGAATGAAAACCCCACCATGATCTGTGATAGCCATATCCAATACTGTATATACATGGCACATATTGGATATACTGTGTGGGCTGTTTATGTAATACTTGCTGTGATGGTGTGTGATTACATTCTATTGTCTATTGTGGCTGGTGGGAATTAAGCCTGTAATTATAGGTTGTGGAACTAGCAGACAGACCGGTTAATTGAAGAGATGCTGATGTGTCACCTGTCTGCTTGTGTAATGTTAATGAACCTCAAATATGCTACAGATCCTTTCATTGTGTGAAGTCTTTTGATAATGTGGATTGGGAGACAAAAGCTAGCCTAAAAGGTCATATGTCTGAGTCATCAAGCTGTAGTTAAGTAGATCATGTAAATTAGCTGGTCAAAGATGTATGGGGAGAGAAAATAAGAAACCCCCCTCTAAGTGTATAAAGGTTGCAATGTTTTTCAATAAAGTCAATATATATCTTGGGAAGATTCAGAGCGTGTTGTCTCGTTCTTCTGGAAGGATTAATCCTATGGGAAGTGGTCGCCTGACTGTGGAGCGTCGGTAGTAGATGTGTGTCCAGGAGAGGGAAGATATCTAAACGGCGTTACCCCCTTTCAGATTTGGGGTGTCGTTACATCATCTTAGAAAGAAAGCGACCCACATGGAGGGCTGAGGGCTTGTCTCCAACATCATTCATTTTAGCAGGTGACCACTGTGCTATTGTCTCCACAACCTCACTCAGGGTTTTCCTATCCGCTCTTGCAGCAGTGGCTAACTGTTCAAACAGCCTCTGCGATTCCTCCTGTACAGCACCAATCTGTTGGCACAGTGACTTGGTTTGCTCCTGTGCAATAGTGTTGGCTTGCTGTTGTGCAGCGTTTGCTTGCTGCTGTGCAGCGTTGGATAACACCAATTGTTTAAAGTTTTTCCTCCATGTTTAGTCACTCTAGCTACTGGCCTTTTAAGTAGTAACTTACTACAGCTGGTCGCAGCCTCCACCATATGTAACCTGGGGGACAGGTAGGCGGTACAAAGCTCCCTGGGATAAGCAGTCTTTCAGGCACAGATACCAAATCCAGTGAGGTAGTGACAAACAGTGCAGTGTTTATTGGTGATATATACAAGTCTATATACACAGGTGCTGTACAGTGTTTCAGAAAAACAAACAGAACAAAATAGCCAAACAAAAACCTAGCCGTGTCTCGGCACTAACTACACAATATATACAGGCCCTACCTACCAGGCTGAGCAAGCCTACAGCTTGTCAGCTTCTACAGATACAGCTTAACAGCTTTTTAACAACCTTTTTGCTCTCAAAGACCAGTGTTGTCTCAGGTGAGCTTAAATTAGCCTGAGGGAAGAGGACCAAGACCTGAACTGGACCATGGATCAGAGATCCTAGAACGTGTATGAGAGGAGCCTGGGAGAGGTATAACCCCTGAACAGGACTTTTCCTGGCTCTCTCTGGGACGCTCTGCTACAGTGTATTTACAAGGATTGGGAACGCCCGCAGCGGTCCTTTTCAGTCCTGAGGCGTTTTTCGGTGCGTTAGCCCTTTGAGGAGAGTCTGCTGAAAAAATGGTCTTCCCCTCCTGTCGTTGATCCTCCAGTATCTAGGATGAACAAGGCGACCATAATTCCGGTGGAGGGGTCCCCTTCTTTCAAGGACCCTGACGACAGAAAGGCTGAGGTGTCGCAGGTGCTTACTGAGTGGGCTAAGCTATTACACCGCAAGTTGGGTAATGAGCAAGTTTCTCTGGTCTGTGTGGAACTGGCAGACCAGTTAGTGCAAGGGCTCAAGTATGTTTGTGATGCAGGATTGGACACGGCCCCGATAATTTCTAAAATCTCCATCTTGGCCGTGGTTTTTCGCCGGTTGCTTTGGCTTAAGTGCTGGTCGGTGGACCAAACGTCTAAGAAGGCTCTGGTGGATTTGATTTTCCACGGTGGGCGGCTATTTGGAGCCACTCTAGACGATATTATAAAGGATATTACTGGGGGAAAGAGTAGCTTTCTCCCGCTGTCCAAAAAGGGCAAGGACCCCCTTAGCAGGCAGGGCTCCTCTTTTTCCGTTCACAAGCGTTTTTTTCATCCGCCCGGTTCGACGGGTAAGGGTTCCCAGCCCACCAAGGCTCCCGCGGGTAGACCAAAGCATCCTTGGCATCCAAGTCAACAGCGGACAAGCCCTCTTCCGCATGAAGGTTTACCCCCGCCCGACTTGCGGGTGGGGGGTCGCCTTCTCTGTTTTTTTTCTGGCTACAAAATTGTTTCTTTCCTGTCCACCAGACAGGTTTTTTCCCTCCAATCTTCATCTTCCCCCGTCTCGTCGGCAGGTTTTGTTTGGGGCGGTGCAGGACTTTCTTCTTCGGGGGTTGATAGTTCCTGTACCAGCTTCGGAAAGGTTTCAGGGTTTCTACTCCAATCTGTTCATAGTTCCAAAGAAGGAAGGGGTTCGTCCGATCCTGGATCTCAAGGCCCTCAATTGTTTTGTGAAAGTATGGAGGTTCAGAATGGAGTCTGTTCATTCTGTGGTGGTCGCCCTTCATCAGGGAGATTTCCTAGCCTCCCTGGACATCAAGGACGCGTACTTGCATATCCCCATCTGTGTCAGGCACCATCGTTTCCTGCGCTTTGCGGTCAGGACGCACACTATCAGTTTGTGGCACTTCTCTTTGGCCTAGCCTCAGCCCCCAGGGTCTTCACCAAGAGGCTGGCACTGGTTCTGGCGTTGCTCAGACAGCGGGGGATCGCAGTCATGGGCTACCTGGACGATCTCCTGCGAGCGGCGTCAGCTTCAGAGCTGAGGGACAATGTGGCGATCGCTATGCAAGCCTTACTAGAGTTCGGCTGGATGTTGAACCTCCAGAAGTGCATGTTGCTCCCGGCCCAACACCTGGAATACTTGGGGTTAATTCTGGACTCTGCGGGGGCGAGGGTTTTTGTTCCCCCGATCAAGCTTCAGACCCTTCACTCTGTGGTGCGATTGCTGCTGTCCTAGAGTGGACGTCTCTATGTTTTTGCACGCTGGTTCTGGGCCTCATGGTGTCCACTTTTGAGGCAATCCCGTATGCCCAGTTTCACACTTGGGTCTTGCAAAGGGAGATCTTATCCAAATAGGAAAAATACCCAGCATCTCTGGATTGTCAGATCCGCGTGGGCCGTCTGACCAGGGTCTCGCTTCTTTGGCTCCGGTCTCCGGTCCTACGAAACGGGAAGTCGTTTCTCCCTCTGTATTAGACTGTGCTCACAACGGATGCCAGCCTGACCGCCTGAAAGGGTTCTGGGCTTTCGATCGGCCCACGGGCGCTTGACGTCAGAAGAGTCTCGTTTATCGATCAACGTTCTGGAGTTGCGTGCGATCATGTTATGCCTCTCTATTTGGACGCAGCTGCTGAAGGGTCGTCCAGTCAGGATCCAGTCAGACAATGCCACGGCGGTGGCTTACGTCAACCACCAGGGGGGCAAGGAGCTGAGCAGCGGCACTGGAGGTCTTGCACATTCTGCGGTGGGCCGAACTTCACGTGCCGGCTCTCTCCGCCGTCTACATTCCGAGCGTAGAATACTGGCAAGTGGACTACCTTGTCTCATTTGCCTGCGGTGGGGCACGCCAGACGTGGATCTTCTGAGCACTATCCAGGGGGAAATATTGTCTCTGGCTATCTTTTTCAGTGGCCGTTGGCTGCTCACTCGTTGGTGCGTATCTTTGTTCAAGGTGCTCGGCATGTGCCCCCCCCCCCAGTACGCTCGCCAGTGTCGCCGTGGGATCTAAACCTGGTGCTCTGGGTACTTCAGAAGCCACCGTTCGAGAGCATTTGGGAGATCCCTTTACTCATGCTCTCTCAGAAGGTTGTCTTTCTAGTGGTTATTACATTCGCTCTGCGAGTTTCTGAGCTAGCGGCCTTGTCGTGCAAGTCTCCCTATTTGGTGCTCCACAAGGATAAGGCAGTGCTGCGTCCGCATCCCTCATTTCTTCCTAAGGTGGTATCTGCCTTTCATCTAAATGAGGACATTGTCCTTCCTTCCTTGTGTCCTTGACCATCTCACCCCAAGGAGGTAGCCTTGCACTCTTTGTATGTGGTTCGGGCTCTCTGTGTCTATCTGTCGGTTATGGCTCCTTTTCGAAAGTCACATTCGCTGTTTGTAAATATGGATGGCCCGAGGAAGGGCCTGGTGGCCTCTTCGGCCACTATTTCTTGTTGGATCAGACAGTCTATTGTTCAGGCTTATGCCATTAGGGGGCGGTTGCCCCCCTTTCCCGTCACAGCGCATTCTACCAGGGCGATTAGTGCTTCCTGGGCCTTCCGACATCAAGCGTCTGTTTCTCAAGTGCTATCTGATCAACCGTGCACACTTTCACCAAGTTTTACAGGATGGATGTTTTGGCATCTTCGGATGCATGCTTCGACGACAAAGTTTTGCAGGCGGCCGTCTGAGGTTTTGGCTTCCCATTCTGTTTGGGTGGAGGTTATTTTTCCTTTTTTCTGTGTTCCCACCCCTCGTTATGGCACTGCTTTGGGACGTCCCTAAGGTCAAGAATGGAAGTGCTGTGTCCGTCAATGAATGAAAGCGAAAACTGGATTTTTTTCTACTTACCATAAAATCCCTTTCTTCAAGTTCATTGACGGACACAGCATCCACCCCTCCTGTTTGTGTTTGTACTGCTTTGTAACAAACTGAGCTGCCTGTAGCAGAGTGGGGAATACTACCAGTAAGTGCCTCCCCTAGGCGGTGCTGTGCTTGTTCTTTTTTTTCTGCCTAGTCCTACTCCTGAAGGTGGTGATATAACCCTGAGGTCAAGAATGGAAGTGCTGTGTCCGTTAATGAACTCAGAGAAAGGGATTTTACGGTGAGTAGAAAAAAAAAATATTCTTCCCCCTCCCACCCTCTTTTTTTTGGGCCGTTTCCCTTTTCTTTTTTGGGGAGGGGGTTGCCCGTTTCTGTATTTGGAACTTCCATCTTTGAGTTTTGTAGGGGGTCCCCCCATTTTTTGGAGAACTGTGCAATCTGATTTCCCCTTCATTTGAATTTTGATATTTATCTAAATATTATGATATGGATTGTGTACTATTAATTTTTTTCTATACATTATTTTATGGTTTGGCTGGGGTGTTTGTGGGGGGAAGTAGAAGGGGGTATTGGATTGTGTGTTTTGTTCTGATGATGAGATGAAAATGGTTATTATTTAGGGTGGAGAGGGGGTAGGGGGGAGGGAAGAACCACAGACTCTGTAATGAAAAGAGGTGGAAGTGGTTAACTGTTTGATAAATGGGTAATGGTGGTAAAATGAAAAGAGGGGAGAGAATGGAAGATTGGTGTGGGGAAATTATTTTTTGCCCCCCCTTTTTTTTTCATTGGAGTGGGTGGGGGAGAGTATATTAAGGGTAAAGTATTTACCTATTAAATACCTATTAAGTACCTATTAAATATTAAATACCTATTAAGTATTAAGGGTAAAGTATATTAAGGGTAAAGGTTTTAATGCGGTTATATTATAAATTTGAGCACTATCTAGTTTGAGCACAAAATATTTTGTATTCCATTGGGTATAATGATCCAGGAAGTAAGGGAATTTTCCCTCTTCCTTCTTTCTCTTTATAATATGGACCTACGATATGGTCCTCTTTGGGGTTTAAGTATAGATAAATAGAACAATGGCGATTTTTACTTAATTTTACAGTAGCACAATATTAGTTTAAATATTAAACACTGGGCACTTTAAAATAAGAATACCTATATTAACTCATGGAAGAACCTTATAGGTCCCCCTCCCCCCCCCTTTTTTATGTATCCCCCCCAAGTCCTAAATATGGTCCTCTTTATGGTTTAGGATAATAGAGAGATGGAATATGTGGGGTGTTTTATTTTATTTAATATTATATTAGTATGATGTTAATTTAAACACCAGGTACTTTAGATTAAGAATACCTAGATTAATTCATAGAAGAATATTATGGGTTTCCTTTTCCACAGTTACAATGCAGCATTTTATCTGTGTTGTACACCTATGCCGTTCCCTGCCTTGGACGTGCCCCTGAACACTGGATGGGTGCACCTCCAATTTGGCAGGTGATGGATATGGGATTAGATTGTGAGAGATATATATGCCTATGGCTTGTATTGATTCACTAGGTGGACGTTGTCCACTCAGGTGGGTGTGGCATATTCTGGTGGGTGTCGACCTGGGCGTGTGCATGTGGATATGTATAGCGGTAACCAGAAGAGGCAAGTTATTCACCACTTTGGCTCTGAGGAAGAGGGTATGCTCTTGAAACGCGTTAACCGCTTGTGATGCCATCTGGCCCCAACAATATCCGGTCCGGGTTGCAGGTGTCCAGAGACGCAGTTCTATTTGCTGGCGGACTGATGAGATTTCTTGTATATGCTCGCTTGTGAGTATGACTACTTCTGTTACAGTTTTTTAATACATTTTACCATTGGTAATGCACAAGGTCGGTGCGCCCTGCTTTCCTCTTTTTATGTTTCAGTTTTAAGGATACCCATTGATCTGAGGAGGGCAGCAAGACCGTAGGCATTGTTCTATCCAGAGGGTTGGCTGAACCACTTACCTATAGACTAAGCCCCCAAGCGCAGGAGATTGTTTCTGTGGACTATTTTTAATATCATGGCCTGAAACAGACTCTAAATAGAGATTGGTGTAGACACCAATATATTTTTGGAGTTAACTGGAATTTTATAAAAGGCAGAGTTTCGAACACATAGAGAAGCTGCATGGACTATTGTAGATGCCATATTTTGAGGTATAGCAGAGTGGATTGGGTACCTGGTAAACCTGGACTGCGTCAATCCATTCTGTGACCTCCTTACCGTCATGGATTTTAGAATAGTGTAAGTCGCCCTAAATGTGGGATTCCACTGTCTGGCCTTGTGTGATTAGCTGGAGTATTAACATCAGAGGGACTAGCTATGAGTAAGCATCTATCTTTGATGTGAAACGCGTCAGCTATCCACCCCTGCATGTCAGTTTTCTGTTTTTGTCTGTTTTTGGACTTTTGAATCTATGGATTAACTTTGGATTTTAATTTTGGAATTTTGAAAATAAATTGTTTATACAGAGTGCGGCAGTCCAGGGCTCTTTTCTTTCCCATGCATTAGTGCAGAGCCAGCACCTGTTCCAGTATCAGGACGGGAGCATTCCTTGGAGCTTCACAGCTTGGAGCGGTACACACCTTTCATCAGAGGGACTACATCTTTTGATGCAGAACCCCTCCTATTCTTACTGAGATAAAAAGATAGGTCTACAGAACAACAATAGGGTAGATTTAATTATGGAGCTCTACTCGAATAATAGGGTAGGGCTAGTAAATATAGAGATGATCTTAAGTGGTTACATACTTGATGGTATTTATATAACTATTAGACTAGTGGGGAGGAGGGGGTTTGTTTTCTTTTTCCCTTCTTCCCCAACCAGATACGTGGGCAATGAGATTGCTACTGTTATTTTTTTTCTATAACCATTTGGCTGCTGGTGTTTATTGGGGACTTGGGTTCTGCTGGCCAGGTCTAGCCATTATTCCCTATTAGGTTTGCACCCTCATAGCTTGGAGCTATAAGTGGAGTGCGTAAGCTATTTTGCTTCAGTTGCCATTAGGGATGAGCTTCGTGTTTGAGTCGAACACACGTTCGACTCGAACATCGGCTGTTCGATCGTTCGAAGATCGAAAGTTATGGGCCGTTCGCGCCAAATTCGAGTGGCGCGTCACGGCCCATAATTCACTGCGGCATCGCAGTGCATTGCTGGTTGATGATTGGCCAAGCATGCACTATGACCCCGCATGCTTGGCCAATCACAGCGCCGGCAGCGAGGGGAGACATAATTGGCCACAGGCAGGATGCCTGTGGCCAATCATAGCTCAGGGGGGTTTAGTACACGCCCCACACTATAAAAGGCCGCCAGCATTGCGGCCTTGTGTAGTGTGTTCCGGCGTGCAGGGAAAGAGCTTGATAAGCAGGGAGAGTGTTTTTGACATCCTTTGAAACCTTGTGCATTTACAGTCTGTTGGCGTGCAGGGACAGAGAAGGATAGGCAGGGAGAGTGTCAGTGACATCCTTTGAAACCTTGTGCATTTACAGTCTGTTGGCGTGCAGGGACAGAGAAGGATAGGCAGGGAGAGTGTCAGTGACATCCTTTGAAACCTTGTGCATTTACCGTCTGTTGGCGTGCAGGGACAGAGAAGGATAGGCAGGGAGAGTGTCAGTGACATCCTTTGAAACCTTGTGCATTTACAGTCTGTTGGCGTGCAGGGACAGAGAAGGATAGGCAGGGAGAGTGTCAGTGACATCCTTTGAAACCTTGTGCATTTACAGTCTGTTGGCGTGCAGGGACAGAGAAGGATAGGCAGTGAGAGTGTCAGTGATATTCTTCGCTAAACCTCCTGCACAGTATACACCTGAAGCTACCCCTTATTGCTCGTCGTGGTGTTGTTCTGTTGTGTAACACAGACAGGCATCTGCAAGCAGTTACAATGGGTGTAGGTGCCTCCTGCACAGTATACGCTACCCCTTATTGCTCGTCGTGGTATTGTTCTGTTGTGTAACACAGACAGGCATCTGCAAGCAGTTACAGTGGGTGTAGGTGCCTCCTGCACAGTATACGCTACCCCTTATTGCTCGTGGTGTTGTTCTGTTGTGTAACACAGACAGGCATCTGCAAGCAGTTACAGTGGGTGTAGGTGCCTCCTGCACAGTATACGCTACCCCTTATTGCTCGTCGTGGAGTTGTTCTGTTGTGTAATACAGACAGGCATCTGCTAACAGTTACAGTGGGTGCCGCCGACATTGTATATTCATTGCGATCCTATCACGGAGATTCTCGGCGACAGGGGTGCCGACTTCTCGGCGACAGGGTGGCGACACATCTCGCGCTCGCTGCAATAGCGAGGAGACGCGGCACTGTATTGAACAGGGATCCGACGTGGATTCCTGCCAATACCAGGCACTGTGTTTGGTATGAATCCTGAGCGGGAACTCCACGCCAATTTTTAAAGAAAAAACCGGCATGGGTTCCCCCTCCAGGAGCATACCAGGCCCTTGGGTCTGGTATGGATTTGAAGGGGACTCCCCTAAGCCGAAAAATCGGCGTGGGGGTCCCCCTCAAAATCCAAACCAGACCCTTATCCGAGCACGCAACCTGGCAGGCCGCAGGGGAAGAGGGGGGGACGAGAGAGCGGCCCCCCCTCCCTCCTGAACCGTACCAGGCCGCATGCCCTCAACATGGGGGGTGTGGTGCTCTGGGGCAGGGGGGCGACCTGCGGCCCCCCCACCCCAAAGCACCCTGTCCCCATGTTGATGAGGACAGGGCCTCTTCCCGACAACCCTGGCCGTTGGTTGTCGGGGTCTGCGAGCCTGGGGCTTATCGGAATCCGGGAGCCCCCTTTAATAAGGGGCCACCCAGATGCCGGCCCACCACCCTATGTGAATGAGTATGGGGTACATCGTACCCCTACCCATTCACCTGGTGGAAAAAAAATGGCAATAAAAAAAACACACACAGCTTTTTAAAGTATTTTATTTAACAGCTCCGGGGGTCTCCGGTGTCGTCTCCGCACTCTCCTTAAGTTGTTAGCCAAGTGATGAATGTATTGATATATTATATATATATATATATATATATATTAGGGATGAGCTTCGTGTTCGAGTCGAACATACGTTCGACTCGAACATCGGCTGTTCGATCGTTCGACGAAGATCGAACGATTTGGGCCGTTCGCGCCAAATTCGAGTGACGCGAACGGCCCACAATGCACTACGCCATCGCAGTGTCATCCAGGCGCTGTGATTGGCCAAGCATGCACTGTGACCCCGCATGCTTGGCCAATCACAGCGCCGGCAGCGAGGAGAGCAATGATTGGCCACAGGCAGGATGCCTGTGGCCAATTATTGCTGAGGGTGTTTAGTACACGCCCCACACTATAAAAGGCCGCCAGCACGGCGGCCTAGTGTAGTGTGTTCCGGAGCAGGGATAGAGCAGCATAGGCAGGGACAGTGACTGTTATTTCTTTCTTGCTTAACCTGGATTCCTTTAGTTTAGGGAAAGAGAAGGATAGGTAGGGAGAGTGTCAGTGTGTTTTGTGCTTGTGCTATAGTGTGCTTAAAAAAAACATTTATTCTAGGGACAGAAAACTGTAGGTAGGGACAGTGTCAGTTTCTTTCACTCTGCAAGTCCTTGTTTCCAGGGACCTGGAAGGACAGTGAGTGAATTGTCCTTGTGCTATATTGTGCTTAAAAAAACATTTATTCTAGGGACAGAAAACTGTAGGTAGGGAGAGTGTCAGTTTCTTTCACTCTGCAAGTCCTTGTTTCCAGGGACCTGTAAGGACAGTGAGTGAATTGTCCTTGTGCTATATTGTGATTAAAAAAAACATTTTTTCTAGGGACAGAAAACTGTAGGTAGGGAGAGTGTTTTTTTTCTTTCACTCTGCAAGTCCTTGTTTCCAGGGACCTGGAAGGACAGTGAGTGAATTGTCCTTGTGCTATATTGTGCTTAAAAAAAACATTTTTTCTAGGGACAGAAAACTGTAGGTAGGGAGAGTGTTTTTTTTCTTTCACTCTGCAAGTCCTTGTTTCCAGGGACCTGGAAGGACAGTGAGTGAATTGTCCTTGTGCTATATTGTGCTTAAAAAAAAACATTTTTTCTAGGGACAGAAAACTGTAGGTAGGGAGAGTGTTTTTTTTCTTTCACTCTGCAAGTCCTTGTTTCCAGGGACCTCTAAGGACAGTGAGTGAATTGTCCTTGTGCTATATTGTGCTTAAAAAAAACATTTATTCTAGGGACAGAAAACTGTAGGTAGGGAGAGTGTCAGTTTATTTCACTCTGCAAGTCCTTGTTTCCAGGGACCTGGAAGGACAGTGAGTGAATTGTCCTTGTGCTATATTGTGATTAAAAAAAACATTTTTTCTAGGGACAGAAAACTGTAGGTAGGGAGAGTGTTTTTTTTCTTTCACTCTGCAAGTCCTTGTTTCCAGGGACCTCTAAGGACAGTGAGTGAATTGTCCTTGTGCTATATTGTGCTTAAAAAAAACATTTATTCTAGGGACAGAAAACTGTAGGTAGGGAGAGTGTCAGTTTATTTCACTCTGCAAGTCCTTGTTTCCAGGGACCTGTAAGGACAGTGAGTGAATTGTCCTTGTGCTATATTGTGATTAAAAAAAAATTTTTTCTAGGGACAGAAAACTGTAGGTAGGGAGAGTGTTTTTTTTCTTTCACTCTGCAAGTCCTTGTTTCCAGGGACCTGTAAGGACAGTGAGTGAATTGTCCTTGTGCTATATTGTGATTAAAAAAAACATTTTTTCTAGGGACAGAAAACTGTAGGTAGGGAGAGTGTCAGTTTATTTCACTCTGCAAGTCCTTGTTTCCAGGGACCTGTAAGGACAGTGAGTGAATTGTCCTTGTGCTATATTGTGATTAAAAAAAACATTTTTTCTAGGGACAGAAAACTGTAGGTAGGGAGAGTGTTTTTTTTCTTTCACTCTGCAAGTCCTTGTTTCCAGGGACCTGTAAGGACAGTGAGTGAATAGTTCTTGTGCTATATTGTGATTAAAAAAAACATTTTTTCTAGGGACAGAAAACTGTAGGTAGGGAGAGTGTTTTTTTTTCTTTCACTCTGCAAGTCCTTGTTTCCAGGGACCTGGAAGGACAGTGAGTGAATTCTCCTTGTGCTATATTGTGCTTAAAAAAAACATTTATTCTAGGGACAGAAAACTGTAGGTAGGGAGAGTGTCAGTTTATTTCACTCTGCAAGTCCTTGTTTCCAGGGACCTGTAAGGACAGTGAGTGAATTGTCCTTGTGCTATATTGTGATTAAAAAAAACATTTTTTCTAGGGACAGAAAACTGTAGGTAGGGAGAGTGTTTTTTTTCTTTCACTCTGCAAGTCCTTGTTTCCAGGGACCTGTAAGGACAGTGAGTGAATTGTCCTTGTGCTATATTGTGATTAAAAAAAAACATTTTTTCTAGGGACAGAAAACTGTAGGTAGGGAGAGTGTTTTTTTTCTTTCACTCTGCAAGTCCTTGTTTCCAGGGACCTGGAAGGACAGTGAGTGAATTCTCCTTGTGCTATATTGTGCTTAAAAAAAACATTTATTCTAGGGACAGAAAACTGTAGGTAGGGAGAGTGTCAGTTTATTTCACTCTGCAAGTCCTTGTTTCCAGGGACCTGTAAGGACAGTGAGTGAATTGTCCTTGTGCTATATTGTGCTTAAAAAAAACATTTATTCTAGGGACAGAAAACTGTAGGTAGGGAGAGTGTTTTTTTTCTTTCACTCTGCAAGTCCTTGTTTCCAGGGACCTGTAAGGACAGTGAGTGAATTGTCCTTGTGCTATATTGTGCTTAAAAAAAATATTTTTTCTAGGGACAGAAAACTGTAGGTAGGGAGAGTGTCAGTTTCTTTCACTGTGAAAGTCCTTGTTTCAAGGGACAGAGAAGGACACCTGAAGGTAGCCCTTATTGCTTTTTTCCCATCTCCCTGCAGGCCATCTATTAGAATGTCTGGAAGGCAAACAAGGAGAGGCAGACAGTCAGGAGGCAATAAAAGAGGGCAAGCAGGCTCTGTGTCTGGGGGCAACAGTGCTGGTCGTGGACGCGGTGCATTGTCATCAGCACATGGCCATGGGACACGCTTGTCCTTCTTTTCGGCAGCTGGACATGTTGAGCCACATCATGCCGAAGACTTGGTAGAGTGGATGACCAAGCCCTCCTCCTCCTCCTCATCCTCTCTCACCCAGGCTCAGGGTACTGGAAAAGCAGCTGCCAAAGCGTCGTCTTCCCTGGTATCAATGTCAGACAAATCATCAGTCGGAGTACTCCTTCCCTAGACCCACCATGTCCTCCTCCTGAGGAGTCCCCCGAACTGTTTCAGCACAGTGTTGGGTACATGCTCCAGGAGGATGCCCAGCGTTTCGAAGGGTCTGATGATGAAACCCAGCTAGAGGAAGGCAGTAGCGTGAGAGCAGACAGAGGGGATGCTCAAGAAGGACACCAATCTGGCAGTCATGTTCCAGCAGCTGCAGCATACTGCCAGATTGGCTCCAGTGATGAGGAGGGAGGGGATGATGAGGTCACTGACTCCACGTGGGTGCCTAATAGGAGAGAGGAGGAGGAGGAGGATGAGGAGGAGGCACATCTCCAACGAGGCAGGATGCCCTTTGGTGGCCAGCGTAAGGGCAGTACACCGACGGAATCACACCGCAGAGCTCCGCCTGTGCAGGGCGCTGCCTCTGCCCGTCATTCAAAAAGTTCTTTGGTGTGGGCCTTTTTTGAGGCTAGTGCATCAGATCGCACAGCTGCTGTTTGCAACATATGTCTCAAGCGTATATCGCGTGGCCAAAACATCAGCCGCTTGGGTACCACATGCCTGACCAGACATATGTTGACCTGCCATGCAGCTCGTTGGCAAGCCTACCTCAAAGACCCACACCAAAGAACAAAGCGGACCTCTCCTTGCACCGCATCAGCTGGGATCTCCAACCCCACTATAACTTCAGTCCTCTCTGAAACATGCACTGAGAGGAATGAAGGTGTAGAATTAGGTGTGTCACAGCCAAGTACTTGCGCCCACTCTGCTAGCAGTACACCGACGTCCGATTCTAGCAGGCAAATTTCCCTGCCCCAGCTGCTGGACCGTCGAAAGAAGTTCACTCCCAGCCATCCACATGCCCAGCGGTTGAATGCTAGCTTGGCTAAATTGCTAGCGCTTCAACTGCTGCCTTTTCAGTTGGTAGACTCGGCCCCCTTCCGTGAGTTTGTGCAATGTGCGGTTCCTCAGTGGCAGGTTCCCAAACGCCACTTTTTCTCACGGAAGGCTATTCCGGCTCTCTACCGGCATGTGGAAGGCAATGTCTTGGCCTCGCTGGACAGGGCGGTCAGCGGTAAGGTGCATATTACCGCTGACTCATGGTCCAGCAGGCATGGACAGGGACGTTACCTTTCTTTCACGGCCCATTGGGTCACTCTTTTGGCAGCTGGGAAGGATTCAGGACAAGGTGCAGTAGTGTTGGAGGTTGTCCCACCGCCACGCCTCCAAAATGCTACTACTGGTTGTGACACACCTCTCTCCTCCACCCCCTCCTCTTCTTCTTCCTCCATGGCCTCTTCCTGTGGTTTGTCCTATGAACCAGCGGTGCTCCGTAGCCGTTCACGGGGCTACGCAAGTACGCAGGCAAAAAGATGCCATGCCGTGCTTGCGCTGGTGTGTTTGGGGGACAGAAGCCACACTGGGGCAGAGGTCCTGTCTGCTCTGCAGGGCCAGGCCGAGAGGTGGTTGACGCCACGCCAGCTTAAGCCAGGAATGGTGGTTTGCGACAATGGCACCAACCTCCTCTCCGCCCTCCGACAGGGACAACTGACCCATGTGCCCTGTGTGGCTCACGTCCTTAACCTGGTGGTGCAGCGCTTCTTGGGCAGGTACCCGGGCTTACAGGATGTCCTGAGGCAGGCCAGGAAAGTCTGTGTGCATTTCCGCAGATCTTATAATGCCAGTGCTCGCCTGGCTGAGCTGCAAAAGGAGTTGAACCTGCCCAAGAACCGCCTTATATGTGACATGCCCACCAGGTGGAACTCAACGTTGGCCATGCTGCAGCGGCTGCACACGCAGCAGAGGGCCATCAATGAGTACCTGTGCGACTACGGCACCAGGACAGGGTCAGGGGAGCTTGGTTTTTTTTCTCCACGCCAGTGGGGCATGATCAGGGATGCATGCACTGTCCTGGCACCATTTGAGGAGGCCACGAGGATGGTGAGCAGTGACAGTGCATGCATCAGTGACACTGTACCTCTTGTCCACTTGTTGGAGCACACGCTGCGTGGAATAATGGACAGGGCACTTGAGGCAGAACAGAGGCAGGAAGAGGAGGACTTCCTTGCCTCTCAAGGCCCCCTTTACCCAGACAGTGTTCCTTCTGTCCCACCCATCGCACAGGAAGAGGAGGAGGAGGAGGAGGAGGAGGATTGTGTCAGCATGGAGGTGGAGGCTGGCACTCAGCATCATCAGCAGCAGTCTTTTAGGGATGATTTACAGTCCCAAGAAACCAGTGGACTTGTACGTGGCTGGGAGGAGGTGGCTGCGGATCATGTCGTCCTTAGTGACCCAGAGGACTCCGGAGCGAATGCCTCAGCAAACCTACGCTGCATGGCCTCCCTGATCCTGCAAAGTCTGCGGAAGGATCCTCGTATTCTTCGGATCAAGGAGAGGGACCATTACTGGCTGGCCACTCTCCTTGATCCACGGTACAAGGGTAAGGTTGCGGACCTTATGTTACCGTCGCAGAGGGAGCAGAGGATGAGACAACTCCGGGAGGCCTTGCAGAAAGGTCTGTGCAACGCGTTCCCAGAGACTGGGAGGTTGCAAACTCCTGGTCCTGGACAACGAGTTGCTGAGGCTTCGGCCAGTCAAAGAAGGAGCGGTGGGGAAGGTGGCCGTCTGACCGATGCGTTCAGACAATTCTTTAGTCCGCAGCCCCAAAGTATGATCGGTTCCAGCAACCATCGCCAGCGTCTGATAAACATGGTGCAGGAATATCTAGGGGCAAGGTCAGACTTGGACACCTTCCCCACCGAAAATCCTCTGGCTTACTGGGTCTTGAGGATGGATCACTGGCCAGAGCTTGCACAGTATGCAATTGAGCTACTGGCCTGTCCTGCATCCAGCGTTCTTTCGGAACGCACATTCAGTGCTGCTGGAGGATTTGTCACGGATCACAGGGTGCGCCTGTCCACCGACTCGGTTGATCGACTGACTTTCATCAAGATGAACCAGTCTTGGATCACCACCAGCTACCACACACCTGATGCTGATATAACAGACTAATTGATTTTAACATGTCACATCCCTTCAAGACTGATGCTGATGCTGAGTGCCTGTGCTGTTATGTTGACTGGCTATCCTCCTCCTCCGAGTCCTCAATGATACGATTGATGATGATAGCTTGTAAGATCATTTTTGTTTATGGGTGCCGCCACCAGTGCCTAACGCCCAATTTTTCAGCCCCTGTTTAACAGGGGCGTGTAATTACAATTTTTGAAGCAATACTTTGCAACAGGGCTCATTGCTGTGCTCCAAGTACAGTATCTGTGAGGAGTTGCAGTGTTGTGCCACCAGTGCCTAAGGCCCAATTTTTCAGCCCCTGTTTAACAGGGGCGTGTCATTACAATTTTTGAAGCAATACTTTGCAACAGGGCTCATTGCTGTGCTCCAAGTACAGTATCTGTGAGGAGTTGCAGTGTTGTGCCACCAGTGCCTAAGGCCCAATTTTTCAGCCCCTGTTTAACAGGGGCGTGTCATTACAATTTTTGAAGCAATACTTTGCAACAGGGCTCATTGCTGTGCTCCAAGTACAGTATCTGTGAGGGGTTGCAGTGTTGTGCCACCAGTGCCTAAGGCCCAATTTTTCAGCCCCTGTTCAACAGGGGCATGTAATTACAATTCTTGATCTAATAATTCACAGCAGGGCCCATTGCTGCACCCACCAAGAGTAACTGTCAGGGCTTACAGTGTTGTGGCACCAGCACCACCATCAAAGGCCCAATTTTTACTACCACTGTTCAACAATTATATGTAATTAAAATTCCTGATATAATAGTTGACAGCAGGGCGTTCCAGCACCAACCAAGAGTAACTGTGAGTGCTTACAGTGTTGTGCCAACACCAACAACTAAGGGGCCTATTTCTGCAGAGTATATACGGCAGGTCCCTACTTTCAAACATCCAACTTACAAACGACTCCTACTTGCAAACGCAAGAAGACAACAGGAAGTGAGAGGAAATCTACCACTAGGAAGGAAAATTCTCTCCTGTAAGAATAAATATGGGAGAAAGGTGTCTCCTCTGTACTGATGCTTTATCAGCAATCCTTGTTTCAAGAAAAAGACCACATTTCAAAAAGAGTTGTCATTGGGACGGAAAGTGAGGTGAAATGTTCTGAACAGGGGCACAGACAGCAAAACAAATGTTACAGGGGTGATAACCCTTACCTATGTTTTCCAAAAAGTTTAAAAATAGATTTTTGGTCTGGAGCTACACTTCAACAATGTACCTGTTCAAAATTACAAACAGACTCTACATAAGAACAAACCTACAGTCCCTGTCTTGTATGCACCGCCTGTATAGGGCTGTTCAGAGTATATAGGGCCTTTTTTATTTTATGTGCGGGGTTCCCCTTAATATCCATACAAGACCCAAAGGGGCTGGTAATGGGCTGGGGTAGGGGGGGGTCATGGGGTAGCTATGCCATTTTTCTTAAAGAATTTCATCCATATTACCGGGACCAGACATTACATTAAAGCCGCAAGCAGTTTTAAATGGCTTTTTTTTCCTTTAGAAGTGTCATTTTGTGCAGGGACAGTTCTAAACACGGGAAACACGTGGCACTTCACAGGCATACTTTAGACACCCCCCAGGTACGATATTTAAAGGAATATTTGACTTTTTTTTTTCACTTTATGCATCATTAAAATGACTGCTCCCGAAAAACGACCGTTTTTAAAACTTCTTTTTGCATTGATACATGTCCCCTGGTGCAGAACCCGGGTTCCCAAACCCTTTTTAGGACAATAACATGCATAATAGTTGTTATAATTAGCACTTTAGAATTCGAACGTTCGCATCCATTGTATTTAATAGGGTTCTAATGTTCGTTCGAACTTTCGGTCCGTTCGCGGGTTCTGGTGCGAACCGAACCCGGGGGTGTTCGGCTCATCACTAATATATATATATATATATATATATATATATATATACACAGCCCTCAAAAATGCCACTCGCCTGCTCGCATTTTGCGATTGGAATTTAGTGCAGGGCGATTGAGGAGCGGAGGCGGACCAGGCTGACCGTTTTTTGGCTGAAGCGATCAGCCAGGAAACTGTCACCTGGAGGACACAGAGTGGCAGAAGCGGACTGCCCTGGCGCCGCCGCTTTGAGCAGAGGCTGCAGCGCTCCCCTCCCTCTCTCTGTCCTCCTCCTCTTGTAACACACACAGCGAGCATCTCCCGCTGTGTGTCATGGAGCTGGGTCTGTGTTCGGCGGCGCGGTGTAAAAAGGTCCCGCCCCCCTAGACCGGCTCGTGTGATAGGAGATTGAATCAGTGTTCCTCCTATAAAACGAGCCGGTCTAGGGGGGCGGGACCTTGTAACACTGCGCCACCAAACACAGACCCAGCTCTGTGTGACACAGCAGGAGATGCCGGCTTTGTGTGATACAAGAGGAGGAGGAGGAGAGAGAGAGGTAGGGGGGGGGAGCGCTGTGTGTTTGTGATCCATTATCCAGGTGAGCATTTGATGGGGCACAGTGAGTCTGCATTGATGGGGCATTGATTTGAGGCTGCATTGACTGAGCACAGCTGTGATCAGGGGCACAGGGAGTCTGCCATCAGGGGCACAGCGAGTCTGCGCTCAGGGGCACAGTGAGTCTGCGCTCAGGGGCACAGTGAGTCTGCGCTCAGGGGCACAGTGAGTCTGCGCTCAGGGGCACAGTGAGTCTGCGCTCAGGGGCAAAGTGAGTCTGAGCTCAGGGGCAAAGTGAGTCTGCGCTCAGGGGCACAGTGAGTCTGCGCTCAGGGGCACAGTGAGTCTGCGCTCAGGGGCACAGTGAGTCTGCGCTCAGGGGCACAGTGAGTCTGCGCTCAGGGGCACAGTGAGTCTGCGCTCAGGGGCACAGTGAGGCTGCGTTCACGGGCACAGTGAGGCTGCGTTCACGGGCACAGTGAGGCTGCGTTCACGGGCACAGTGAGGCTGCGTTCACGGGCACAGTGAGGCTGCGTTCACGGGCACAGTGAAGCTGCGTTCATGGGCACAGTGAGGCTGCGTTCATGGGCACAGTGAGTCTGCCATCAGGGGCACAGTAAGTCTGCCATCAGGGGCACAGTGAGGCTGCGTTCTCGGGCACAGTGAGGCTGCGTTCACGGGCACAGTGAGGCTGCGTTCACGGGCACAGTGAGGCTGCGTTCACGGGCACAGTGAGGCTGCGTTCACGGGCACAGTGAGGCTGCGTTTACGGGCACAGTGAGGCTGCGTTTACGGGCACAGTGAGGCTGCGTTTACGGGCACAGTGAGGCTGCGTTTACGGGCACAGTGAGGCTGCGTTTACGGGCACAGTGAGGCTGCGTTCACGGGCACAGTGAGTCTGCCATAAGGGGCACAGTAAGTCTGCCATCAGGGGCACAGTGAGGCTGTGATCAGGGGCACCTTGGGGATGCCATCAGAGGCACAGGGAGTCTGCATTCACGGGCACAGCGAGGCTGCTTTCATGGGCATGGCGAGGCTGCTTTCATGGGCATGGCGAGGCTGCGCTCATGGGCATGGCGAGGCTGCGTTCATGGGCATGGCGAGGCTGTGTTCACGGGCATGGCGAGGCTGTGTTCACGGGCATGGCGAGGCTGTGTTCACAGGCACGGTGAGGCTGCGTTTACGGGCACATTGAGGCTGCCATCAGGGGCACATTGAGGCTGCGCTCAGGGGCACAGTGAGGCTGCGTTGACGGGCACAGTGAGGCTGCGCTCAGGGGCACAGTGAGTCTGCGCTCAGGGGCACAGTGAGTCTGCGCTCAGGGGCACAGTGAGTCTGCGCTCAGGGGCACAGTGAGTCTGCGCTCAGGGGCACAGTGAGTCTGCGCTCAGGGGCACAGTGAGTCTGAGCTCAGGGGCACAGTGAGTCTGCGCTCAGGGGCACAGTGAGTCTGCGCTCAGGGGCACAGTGAGTCTGAGCTCAGGGGCAAAGTGAGTCTGAGCTCAGGGGCAAAGTGAGTCTGAGCTCAGGGGCAAAGTGAGTCTGCGCTCAGGGGCACAGTGAGTCTGCGCTCAGGGGCACAGTGAGTCTGCGCTCAGGGGCACAGTGAGTCTGCGCTCAGGGGCACAGTGAGTCTGCGCTCAGGGGCACAGTGAGTCTGCGCTCAGGGGCACAGTGAGTCTGCGCTCACGGGCACAGTGAGGCTGCGTTCACGGGCACAGTGAGGCTGCGTTCACGGGCACAGTGAGGCTGCGTTCACGGGCACAGTGAGGCTGCGTTCACGGGCACAGTGAAGCTGCGTTCACGGGCACAGTGAGGCTGCGTTCACGGGCACAGTGAGTCTGCCATCAGGGCCACAGTAAGTCTGCCATCAGGGGCACAGTGAGGCTGCGTTCTCGGGCACAGTGAGGCTGCGTTCACGGGCACAGTGAGGCTGCGTTCACGGGCACAGTGAGGCTGCGTTCACGGGCACAGTGAGGCTGCATTGACGGGCACAGTGAGGCAGTGAGGCTGCGTTGACGGGCACAGTGAGGCTGCGTTGAAGGGCACAGTGAGGCTGCGTTGAAGGGCACAGTGAGGCTGCGTTTACGGGCACAGTGAGGCTGCGTTTACGGGCACAGTGAGTCTGCCATAAGGGGCACAGTAAGTCTGCCATCAGGGGCACAGTGAGGCTGTGATCGGGGGCACCTTGGGGATGCCATCAGAGGCACAGGGAGTCTGTGCTCAGGGGCACAGGGAGTCTGCATTCACGGGCACGGCGAGGCTGCTTTCATGGGCATGGCGAGGCTGCTTTCATGGGCATGGCGAGGCTGCGTTCATGGGCATGGCGAGGCTGTGTTCACGGGCATGGCGAGGCTGTGTTCACAGGCACGGTGAGGCTGCGTTTATGGGCACATTGAGGCTGCCATCAGGGGCACATTGAGGCTGCGCTCAGGGGCACAGTAAGTCTGAACTCAGGGGCACAGTGAGGCTGCGCTCAGGGGCACAGTGAGTCTGCGCTCAGGGGCACAGTGAGTCTGCGCTCAGGGGCACAGTGAGTCTGAGCTCAGGGGCACAGTGAGTCTGCGCTCAGGGGCACAGTGAGTCTGCGCTCAGGGGCACAGTGAGTCTGCGCTCAGGGGCACAGTGAGGCTGCATTCACGGGCACAGTGAGGCTGCCAACAGGGGCACATTGAGGCTGCGCTCAGGGGCACAGTGAGTCTGCACTCAGGGGCACAGTGAGTCTGCGCTCAGGGGCACAGTGAGTCTGCGCTCAGGGGCACAGTGAGTCTGAGCTCAGGGGCACAGTGAGTCTGCGCTCAGGGGCACAGTGAGTCTGCGCTCAGGGGCACAGTGAGTCTGCGCTCAGGGGCACAGTGAGTCTGCGCTCAGGGGCACAGTGAGGCTGCGTTCACGGGCACAGTGAGGCTGCCAAAAGGGGCACAGTGAGGCTGCGTTCATGGGCAGTGAGGCTGCCATCAGGGGCACAGTGAGGCTGCGTTCATGGGCAGTGAGGCTGCGTTCATGGGCAGTGAGGCAGCGTTCATGGGCACAGTGAGGCTGAAATGACGGGCACAGTGAGGCTGCATTCATGGGGCACCGTAAAGCTGCATTAGATGGGCATAGAGAGGCTGCACTGATATGCTTTATGTTAATATTGTTAAAGTTGTTGTTAATATTTATTTTTGGAACTTAATTCTGCTTAAAACATGTAACAGTGTAATTTCATGAGATCATTTACAAGGGCGTGTTTAGGGGCAGACTTAGGGGAGGGGCAGGGGAGGGGTTGGGTGGGGCAACTGGTGGTGAGTAACTCTTAAGGCCTGGTTAGTGGCTCAGGACTTGAAATTTTGAGCCCTGTGTGTGTGTGTATATATATATATATATATATAGGTATACTATTAATTTTTTATTTCCATTATTGTTACATTGATTTTAATTTGACCTTTGCCTGATGAAAATAAAATAAATATTTGAATAAAGAACTGCAAAGTTTAACTTCATGACATGTCACAGGAAGCACCCTCATGGCTAACAGAGGATAGAGTTAGAAACAGACTTGAAAAACTTAACATTAATAAGTCACCGGGACCAGATGGTTTGCACCTGAGGGTCCCTAAGGAACTCAGTCAAGTAATTGCCAGACCATTGTTCCTAATTTTTACGAACAGTCTACTGACTGGAATGGTACTAGCAGATTGGAGAAAAGCCAATGTAGCTCCAATATTTAAAAAAGTTCCAAGATACATCCCTGGGAATTACAGACCAGTTAGCCTAACATCACTAGTATGGAAGCTCTTGGAGGGGATGATAAGGGACTATTTACAAGATATTAGTAATAAAAAAGGTATCATTAGCAGTAATCAGCATGGATTCATGAATAGTGTTGAGCGGACCCGAACTGTAAAGTTCGGGTCCGTACCGAATTTTGGCGTTTTCCCGACCCCGGACCCGGATTTTGCGCTAAAGTCCGGGTTCGGGTTCGGATTCGGGAATTTAATGGCGCAGTTAGAAATGCTTCAGGGGCCAGCCAATCACCATTTGATTAGCTGGTGTGCCCTTAGAAGCCATCATAGCCAATGCCTACTAATGGCATGGCTGTGATTGGTCAGTGCAACATGTGACCCAGCATGTGACCAGCTTCTATATAAGCAAGAGGCACACAGCACAGATCGTCACTCTGCTTTTAGACAGTGTAGGGAAAGGATCCTGGCTGCTGTTGCTGTGAGGGAGAGAATTATATGATAGGAGTTAGTCCTGATTCTGCAATCTACTGATAGAAAAGATAGAGAAACAGTGTAGTGTAGTGTAGGGGCAGGATCCTGTTTGTGCTTTCAGGGAGAGAGATTTAGATAGGAGTCCAGATTGAGAGATATAATAGCTCAGCGATCTGCATAGGTTTATCTGTTTGTGTTGCAAGCTCAGTGCACCAGCACTGCATTACGTTGAGTGATACACCTATTCCATACTGTGGCTGTATTGTGCTCTTGCTAAAAGACCCATTTCGGGCAGAAAAAAAAAAAAGGCACTTTATTGTGCTTTTGCTAAAAAGACCCATTTTTGGGCCCCAAAAAAAAAAAAAGGCACTTTATTGTGCTGTTGCAAAAAAAAAAAAAGGCACTTTGTTGTGCGCAAAAAAGAACTATTTTTGGGCAAAAAAAATATTTTGCAGTGTATATCTCTAGTTGTGTGAAATAACCAATTTCTATATATTTTTCTTGTACTATGCTATACTAAAAAAAAACAAAAAACGTTTTTTTGAATAGCATTCTCTGCAGCTGTGCGATTCAGCGGTTATATACTGTTGGGGTTGTTGTGCTCTTGCAAAAAACGCCATTTAGGGCCACAGAAAATATTTTGCAGTGTGAAATACACATCTGGAGGTGTGTGAAAAAACAACATTATTTTTAAAAAGCATTCTCTGGCCTCTGCAGCTGTGCGATTCAGCCGTTATATACTGTTGGGGTTGTTGTGCTCTTGCAAAAAACGCCATTTAGGGCCACAGAAAATATTTTGCAGTGTGAAATACACATGTGGAGGTGTGTGAAAAAAACAATTTCTATATATTGTACAGTGCTATACTAAAAAAAAAAACATTTTTTTTGAATAGCATTCTCTGCACTTCTATAGCTGTGCGATTCAGTGGTTAAATACTGTGGTTGTGTTGTGCTCTTCCAAAAAACGCCATTTAGGGCCACAGAAAATAAATTGCAGTGTGAAATACACATGTGGAGGTGTGTAAAATAAACAATTTCTATATATTGTACAGTGCTATACTAAAAAAAACAAATTTTTTTTGGAATAGCATTCTCTGCACTAATATAGCTGTGCGATTCAGTGGTTAAATACTGTGGTTGTGTTGTGCTCTTCCAAAAAACGCCATTTAGGGCCACAGAAAATATTTTGCAGTGTGAAATACACATCTGGAGGTGTGTGAAAAAACAACATTATTTTTGAATAGCATTCTCTGGCCTCTGCAGCTGTGCGATTCAGCGGTTATATACTGTTGGGGTTGTTGTGCTCTTGCAAAAAACGCCATTTAGGGCCACAGAAAATATTTTGCAGTGTGAAATACACATCTGGAGGTGTGTGAAAAAACAACATTATTTTTGAATAGCATTCTCTGGCCTCTGCAGCTGTGCGATTCAGCCGTTATATACTGTTGGGGTTGTTGTGCTCTTCCAAAAAACGCCATTTAGGGCCACAGAAAAAAAATTGCAGTGTGAAATACACATGTGGAGGTGTGTAAAATAAACAATTTCTATATATTGTACAGTGCTATACTAAAAAAAACAAAATTTTTTTTGAATAGCATTCTCTGCACTTCTATAGCTGTGCGATTCAGTGGTTAAATACTGTGGTTGTGTTGTGCTCTTCCAAAAAACACCATTTAGGGCCACAGAAAATAAATTGCAGTGTGAAATACACATGTGGAGGTGTGTAAAATAAACAATTTCTATATATTGTACAGTGCTATACTAAAAAAAACAAATTTTTTTTGGAATAGCATTCTCTGCACTTCTATAGCTGTGCGATTCAGTGGTTAAATACTGTGGTTGTGTTGTGCTCTTCCAAAAAACGCCATTTAGGGCCACAGAAAATATTTTGCAGTGTGAAATACACATCTGGAGGTGTGTGAAAAAACAACATTATTTTTGAATAGCATTCTCTGGCCTCTGCAGCTGTGCGATTCAGCGGTTATATACTGTTGGGGTTGTTGTGCTCTTCCAAAAAACGCCATTTAGGGCCACAGAAAATATTTTGCAGTGTGAAATACACATGTGGAGGTGTGTAAAATAAACAATTTCTATATATTGTACAGTGCTATACTAAAAAAAACAAAATTTTTTTTGAATAGCATTCTCTGCACTTCTATAGCTGTGCGATTCAGTGGTTAAATACTGTGGTTGTGTTGTGCTCTTCCAAAAAACGCCATTTAGGGCCACAGAAAAAAAATTGCAGTGTGAAATACACATGTGGAGGTGTGTAAAATAAACAATTTCTATATATTGTACAGTGCTATACTAAAAAAAACAACATTTTTTTTGAATAGCATTCTCTGCACTTCTATAGCTGTGCGATTCAGTGGTTAAATACTGTGGTTGTGTTGTGCTCTTCCAAAAAACGCCATTTAGGGCCACAGAAAATATTTTGCAGTGTGAAATACACATCTGGAGGTGTGTAAAATAAACAATTTCTATATATTCTTCTTGTACAGTGCTATACTAAAAAAAACAACCTTTTTTTTTGAATAGCATTTTCTGTAGCTGTGCGATTCAGCGGTTACGTGCTGTGGGTGTGTTGTGGTCTGTCAAAAAACGCCATTTAGGGCCACAGAAAATATTTTGCAGTGTGAAATACACATGTGGAGGTGTGTAAAATAAACAATTTCTATATATTGTACAGTGCTATACTAAAAAAAACAAAATTTTTTTTGAATAGCATTCTCTGCACTTCTATAGCTGTGCGATTCAGTGGTTAAATACTGTGGTTGTGTTGTGCTCTTCCAAAAAACGCCATTTAGGGCCACAGAAAAAAAATTGCAGTGTGAAATACACATGTGGAGGTGTGTAAAATAAACAATTTCTATATATTGTACAGTGCTATACTAAAAAAAACAACATTTTTTTTGAATAGCATTCTCTGCACTTCTATAGCTGTGCGATTCAGTGGTTAAATACTGTGGTTGTGTTGTGCTCTTCCAAAAAACGCCATTTAGGGCCACAGAAAATATTTTGCAGTGTGAAATACACATCTGGAGGTGTGTAAAATAAACAATTTCTATATATTCTTCTTGTACAGTGCTATACTAAAAAAAACAACCTTTTTTTTTGAATAGCATTTTCTGTAGCTGTGCGATTCAGCGGTTACGTGCTGTGGGTGTGTTGTGGTCTGTCAAAAAACGCCATTTAGGGCCACAGAAAATATTTTGCAGTGTGAAATACACATGTGGAGGTGTGTAAAATAAACAATTTCTATATATTGTACAGTGCTATACTAAAAAAAGAAATTTTTTTTGAATAGCATTCTCTGCGCTTCTATAGCTGTGCGATTCAGTGGTTAAATACTGTGGTTGTGTTGTGCTCTTCCAAAAAACGCCATTTAGGGCCACAGAAAATATTTTGCAGTGTGAAATACACATCTGGAGGTGTGTGAAATAAACAATTTCTATATATTTTCCTTGTACTGTGCTATACTAAAAAAAACAACCTTTTTTTTTTTTGAATAGCATTTTCTGCAGTTCTGTAGCTGTGCGTTTCAGCCATTACGTACTGTGGGTGTGTTGTGGTCTTCCAAAAAACGCCATTTAGGGCAAGATCCTAAATTTGGAAAATATGAGGGGAAGGTCAAAGGGACGTGGTGGCCCCGGTCGTGGTGCTGCTGGTGGAGCTCCTGTTGCAGGGAGAGGACGTGGTGGATCTGTGCCAGCTACACGCACAAGTGAAACACCTTCCTCAGGTGCGAGTAGGCGACCGAGCCTGCGGCGGTATTTTGTCGCGCCTAATGAGGCTGTACCAATGTTTAGGCCAGGACAAGTACAGGCGATAGTAGATTGGGTTGCTGACAGTGCCTCGGGTTCCTTCACATTGTCTCCCACCCACTCTTCTGATGAAAGATCAGAGTTGGCACCTGAAGCCCATGTCCATCAGTCTTTCACCTCACCCCCTTGCAAATCAGCCAAGCAGTCTGAGCCCCAAATCATGCAGCAGTCTCTTCTGCTTTTCGATGACTCTGTTAGCAGGGTTTCCCAGGGCCATCCACCTAGCCCTGCCCCAGAAGTGGAAGAGATTGAGTGCACCGATGCCCAACCACTTATGTTTCATGATGGGTACATGGGAGGACCATCGCAGCACGTCTCGGATGATGACGAAACACAGGTGCCAACTGCTGCTGCTTTCGCAATTGTGCAGACAGACATGGAGGGCAGGGGTGAAGACTGGGTGGAAGATGATGTGGAGGACGATGAGGTCCTCGACCCCACATGGAATCAACGTTATGCAGGTGACCAGTGTAGTTCGGAGGAAGAGGCGGTGGTCGCACAGAGCCACCAGCACAGCAGAAGAGGGAGCAGGGTGCAAAAACGGAGCATTCGTCCCCTAGACAGTACATCTGCTACTGCCCAACGCAGCAAGGGACCGAGCACACCAAAGCCAGGTCCAAGGACTTCCCTAGCGTGGCAGTTCTTCACACAGTGTGTTGATGACAAGACACGAGTGGTTTGCACGCTGTGCAATCAGAGCCTGAAGCGAGGCATAAACGTTCTCAACCTGAGCACAAGCTGCATGACCAGGCATCTAAGTGCAAAGCACGAGCTGCAGTGGAGTAGACACCTCAAAAACCAAGAAAGGTCTCTGGCTCCTCCTGCTTCCTCTTCTGCTGCAGTCTCGGCCTCTTCATCCACCTCTGTAGTGACAGTGGCACCTGTCACCCCGCAAACAGAGGATCTGCCAGCAACACTACCACCTGGGTCACCAACCATCTCCACAATGTCCCATGGAAGCGTTCAGCTCTCTATCTCCCAAACATTGGAGCGGAAGAGGAAGTACCCCCCTAGCCACCCGCGATCCCTGGCCCTGAATGCCAGCATTTTAAAATTCCTGGCCTTTGAAATGCTGTCATTCCGTCTGGTGGAGACGCAGAGTTTTAAAAGCCTGATGGCATTGGCTGTCCCGCAGTACGTCGTGCCCAGCCGCCACTACTTTTCCAGGCGAGCCATCCCTTCCCTGCACAACCAGGTGGGGGACAAAATCAGGTGTGCACTGCGCAACGCCATCTGTGGCAAGGTCCACCTAACTACGGATGCGTGGACCAGTAAGCACGGTCAGGGACGTTATATCTCCCTAACAGCACACTGGGTAAATGCAGTGGCGGCTGGGCCTGAGGCAGATAGCGGTTTGGCGCATGTCCTTCCACCACCGAGGATTGCAGGGCGCTTCAGTTTGCCTCCTGTTGCTAACTCCTCCTTCTCCGCTTCCTCATCCATTCAGCGTAACACCTTCACCACCAACTTCAGCACAGCCAGGGGTAAACGACAGCAGGCAGTTTTAAAACTTTCCTGTTTGGGGGAAAATCCCCACACCGCGCAGGAGTTGTGGAGGGACATGGAACAACAGACCGATGAGTGGTTGCTGTCAGTGAGCCTCAAGCCCGGCCTGGTGGTGTGCGATAATGGGCGAAATCTCGTAGCAGCTCTGGGTCTAGCCGGTTTGACGCACATCCCTTGCCTGGCGCATGTGCTGAACTTGGTGGTCCAGAGGTTCCTTAAAAATTACCCCAATATGCCAGAGCTGCTGCAGAAAGTGCGGGCTGTTTGTGCGCACTTTCGGCGTTCTCACCCTGCTGCTGCTCGCCTGTCAGCGCTGCAGCGTAACTTCGGCCTTCCCGCTCACCGCCTCATATGTGACGTGCCCACAAGGTGGAACTCCACCTTGCACATGCTGGCCAGACTGTGCGAGCAGCAGCAGGCAATAGTGGAGTTTCAGCTGCAGCAATCACGCGTGAGTCGCTCTGCGGAACAGCACCACTTCACCACCAATAACTGGGCCTCCATGCGAGACCTGTGTGCCTTGTTGCGCTGTTTCGAGTACTCCACCAACATGGCCAGTGCCAATGACGCCGTTCTCAGCGTTACTATCCCAGTTCTATGCCTCCTTGAAAAAACGCTTCGTGCGATGATGGAAGAGGATGTGGCACAGGAGGATGAGGAGGAGGAGGAGGAAGCGGGATCATTTCAAAGGCTTTCAGGGCAGTCTTTCACAAGTGGCTACGATGGTGGGTTCCTGCACCAACAAACGCCAGGTACACAATTGTCCGGCAGAAAGGGCACAGTTCTGGAGGATGACGAGGTGGAGGAGGAGATGGAGGAGGAGGAGGAGGAGGAGGAGCCATGTTCACAGCAGGGTGGCACTCAGACCAGCTCGTGGCCAATACTGGTGCGTGGCTGGGGGGATACAGAGGACACAGACGATACACCTCCCACAGAGGACAGCTTTTCTTTGCCTCTGGGCAGCCTGGCACACATGAGCGATTACATGCTGCAGTGTTTCCGCAACGACAGCCGAGTTGCCCACATTTTAACTGGTGCTGATTACTGGGTGGCCACCCTGCTGGATCCCCGTTACAAGGACAACGTACCGTCCTTAATTCCCTCACTGGAGCGGGATCGTAAGATGCGCGAGTACAAGCGCACGCTGGTAGACGCGCTGCTGGTGGCATTCCCACCTGACAGCGGGCGTACGGTGGAAGCACAAGGCGAAGGCAGAGGAGGAGGAAGAGGTCGTCAACGCAGCCGGGGCACCGGCAGCACCTCAGAAGGCAGGGTTAGCATGGCCGAAATGTGGAAAAGCTTTGTCAGCACGCCACAACAACCAGCACCACCAGCTGAGATGGAACGTCTTAGCAGGAGGCAGCATTTCACCAACATGGTTGAGCAGTATGTGTCCACAGGCCTACACGTACTGGATGACGGGTCTGCCCCCTTTAACTTCTGGGTCTCCAAATTGGGCACATGGCCTGAGCTTGCCGTTTATGCCTTGGAGGTGCTGGCCTGCCCTGCAGCCAGTGTATTATCTGAACGTGTATTTAGCACGGCAGGGGGCGTTATCACAGACAAGCGCAGCCGCCTGTCCAGAGCCAATGTGGACAAGCTCACGTTCATTAAAATGAACCAGGCATGGATCCCACAGGACTTGTCCGTACCTTGTGCAGAATAGACATGTATACCGGTGTTGTGACAAAAACTGTCCGGCCATCGGATTGTGCCCGGCCCGTACTGCGCAGGCGCAGCGCTTGCGCAGTACAGAGGACAAGGAGATTCACAAAATCTCCGAAGATGAACGGCGCCTGCGCTGTGAGTGCAGGTTCAAGCCCCACCATCCAAGAGGACATACGGTAGCACATAGTAACAGGGCCCCTCACGGGCTCGCTTCGATCGCGGCCTTGCTTGGCTCGGCTTGAACCACGGATGGTGTGGCCTTCACCTGAACTCAACACGCAGGCGCCGTTAGTCTTGGGAGATTTTTGAAATCCCCTTGTCCTACATACTCAGCAAGCGCAGTACAGGGCGGACACTATTCGACAGGGGACAGAATTCGACACATCACCGGCCTTACCCAGCCATTGTTGTATTTTTGAACCAGTGTTGGCTACCTCGTCCTCCTCCACCGCCGCTTCCACCTACACAGCCACATCCACCGCCACCTCAACCTCCTACTCCATATGGACCTCGTCCTGCTAGGCCAAGATTAAAATTTTTATTTTATTTTTTTGTAGCGCACAGATCCTTTCCCCCTTACCTGCCTTTATGTTGTTGGCTCTTCGCAGGAGGGAGAAAGGCACACCGCGCTACCAGCCCGTATCCTCCTATATAGAGAGGTTGAGCGGGGTACTTGACGGGCCGTGTCCACAGCCGGAGTCAAAACTCCTCCAGAGGATGATTCTCACCTCTACTGTAGGTAGAGGCAAGTCCTTTAATTGCCAGTAAAGTCAATGTCCACACCAGCTGAAACTCCAACTCTTATTCTCTCATGGCAAAATAAACTGTACTCAGATAGAAAAGGTTAGAGCAAAGAAACAGGACAGCTTAAGGTGTGGAGGAGGTCCAGGTACAAACGTAGCACATTCACTTCACTGCTTAGGTTTCTCAAACAGTTTTTGGCGCACGGTCTCTGCCACAGACATTGAGGTTGGTCTCTGCCACAGACCGGGTGTACAAGGCCCCTGCCACGGGCCTGGAGAACTTTGGTCTCAGCCACAGACCAGGGTGTATAAGGCCCCTGCCACGGGCCGGTTGAATAAGGCCTCTGATACAGTCAAGGTGACCTTGAGCTTCTCCTTCTACGAACCTAGCCCATATCAAGGGGAAGACATCTCTCCAGGGAGTCAACAGACCATTCCTTCACCGTGACTCCCGCATCGGTCCATCAGAATGATCCTCCCTTCCCTGGAACAGGGTCCCCTACACGAGGCGGCTCTGGACTCCAGGCTTTACTCCCGCCCCTAGGCCTCCATACCCAGAGCAGCAAGAACTCCAGGATAGTACCTCACCCCGGGCTAAAGGTGCCCGAGATGGAACAGGAACACATGCACCCAGGCCGAAGGCACCTGGGCGCGGACCCCATTGGACATCAGCCCCCAGGCCAAAGGTCTGCCCCTTTTATATGCTCTCCCGGCATGCACAGCAAGTTCCCCGCCCCGCTGTACTACTGCCAAGAGGGGACACAAAAGGCGCCACCTGTGGGCCGCAGGGAACTGCACACCAATACTGTCCCCCGAGGACAAAATGGTCCATGAATCCTACAGAATTAGGGTATTTGAGCCTATTTACCACTCAAACACTTTCCTTAAATTTAGCACCCCGCTACATTTTTATTTCAAAGTATTTTATTTTCCCACTAGCTTATCCATTAAATTAAATAATTTATTCCATAAAGGGCGTATTCTGGGGCATTCCCACCATATGTGTGGCATCGTGCTGTTGAGTTTCTGAGGTTCTTAATGACTTCCTGTACCTCTTCTGCTGAAAAGGGGGCCTCCAGCATATTTTTTTATTTTTTTATTTTTTTATGTTCTTTTAAGTTATTTCCTATCCACATTTGTTTGCAGAGCACTTGCCATGTTCTTAACAACATTTTGCTGCCATTTGCAGCCCTCTCGTCCTTTCCATTACTTTTTTAGAGCCTTTTTAGTCGTCAGAAGTCCGGGTCCCCATTGACTTCAATGGGGTCCGGGTCCGGGTTCGGGCTAAAGTTCGGTCCCGAATCCGAACTTTTTTCCGAAGTTCGGCCGAACCCGCCGGACCCGAATATCCAGCTACCCGCTCAACTCTATTCATGAAGAATCGTTCTTGCCAGGCCAACCTATTTACATTCTATGAGGAGGTGAGCTGCTATCTAGATAAAGGAAGGCCCGTAGACATGGTGTGTCTGGCATTTGATACAGTTCCCCATAAACGTTTTCTGTACAAACTATGGTCTGTCGGCATGGACCAGAGGGTGAGTACATGGATTGATAACTGGCTACAGGGGCGAGTTCAGAGGGTAGTGATAAATGGGGAGTACTCGGAATGGTCCAGTGTAAAAAGCGGGGTCCCCCAGAGTTCTGTCCTGGGACCAATCCTATTTACGACCTGGAAGATGAGATAAACGGTTCAAGCTCAGTATTTGCAGATGATACTAAGCTAAGCGGGCAATAATTTCTCTGCAAGATGTGGAAACCTTGCAAGAAGATCTGAACAAATTAATGTGGTGGGCAACTACATGGCAAATGAGGTTTAATGTAGAAATAATTTAAAATTATGCATTTGGGTGGCAAAAATATGAATGCAATCTACTCACTAAGGGAAAACCTCTGGGGGAATCTAGGATGGAGAAGGACCTGGGGGTCCTGATAGATGATAGGCTCAGCGGTGGCATACAATACAAAGCTGCTGCAAGCAAAGCAAACAGAATATTGGCATGCATTAAAAAGGGAATTAACTCCAGAGATAAAACGATAATTCTCCCACTCTACAAGACTCTGGTCTGACTGCATCTGGAGTATGCCGTCCAGTTCTGGGCACCAGTCCTCAGGATGTGCTGGAACTGAAGAGAGTCCAGAGAAAGGCAACAAAGCGAATAAAGGGACTGGAGGACCTTAGTTATGAGGAAAGGTTACGAGTACTGAACTCATTCTCTCTGGAGAAGAGATGCAGAGACAGGCTGACTGTGGGACTGACAGGCTGACTGTGGGACTGACAGGCTGACTGTGGGACTGACAGGCTGGCTGTGGGACTGACAGGCTGGCTGCGGGACTGACAGGCTGGCTGCGGGACTGACAGGCTGGCTGCGGGACTGACAGGCTGGCTGCGGGACTGACAGGCTGGCTGCGGGACTGACAGGCTGGCTGCGGGACTGACAGGCTGGCTGCAGGAATAACAGGCTGACTGTGGGACCCCACGTATTTTGTTGTTTATTTTTTTTTTTTTTAACCAGCAAATTTTTTTTTCAGCTGTCAGCAGGGAAACCCATTGACAGATGATGACTTATCAGTTGTTAAGGATGCCGCGGCTGGCCCCCCGACTCTGCTCCATAACAACCAGCTTATACTGCGCCCTGATTGGGCAAAGCTTTGCCCAATCAGGGCGCAAAATGCACTGTGCAGTGTACTGAACACCCTGCAAATTAGGGTGTTGGACGAATGGGGCGAACAGCCAACCATTCACCCACCACTATTCTTAAATAATAATAAAAGGTACTGCACTATCAGAGGTGTCTTCTTTCCTCTTTGAGCACCATGTACTGTATAGATAAGTTGAAGGATGCCTGAGATATAAAGGGGACCAGATGGTAATTTAAATGTGACCTGCCTTACTATTACCTTTTAGAGATACTGAAGTGTGTGATGAGGGGAGACATCACCAGATGACTGGATAAAGCGCATTGTGACATGTATATTTATATAGGTCCACTGGCAAGATGACCAAGCATTCCCATTGGTGGTGAAGTACTACACTTTTTGGTGGCGCATGGGATCAGATGCAATGAACACAAGAATTATTAATGCATTGTTTTGATCGGACATTTTATTTTTTATTTTAATATTTATTTATGGTGTGTTATGAGATACTATACGCACATTTATGGTGTGTTATGAGATATTATATATGCACATCTATGTGAGCTGAAATTTTTTCTTGAACTAACAAATTTATAGCAGTGTAAGTGGTGATTGTTTGAGAAATTACATTAATTTCAAAATATTACCTGGAGGCCTTTGGGCAGAGACCAAAGGGGTCCCTATTCTATAGCGAGAGGTCCCTGCAGCATCACAGGGACTGGTGAGAGGGCTATTTGCCCATTGCTGATACTGCTAGCAGGGACTGAGCCACTACAAACTGGACACCAAATGTACCCAATCCATACTCCACCTACTGTATACAGCATTATATCAAACCTTTACTGCATCTGAACCACATCTACCTTGCACCTGTGCTGAGACTATACCATACTTGTACTGTAGCTATAGTGCATGCAGGTAAACTGGGACTACCGCTCTTTAAGGGCCCCAACGATAGCTGACAGAAGAAGATTTTAAAGGACTACCCCTCCCATTATAATTATTCTGCAAGTCCCCTTTACTGAGCAGCTTCAAGAGTCATGGCAGATCAGAAAACCCATCATCACCACTGGTTCCTGTGGGGGTAATCCCTACACTTGCAGCGCTCTGACAGTAGAGTCCCAGCACTCAGTAGATTAAACTTCACTACTGCTCACTGCTGAACTTGAGGTGTCCTCACTACTGTTTGTCACTATGGACGCCAAATGTCACCAAAGCTGCCAAAGCACCCCTAAACACCATGCCACACTTGGGGATATATATAGGCGGCTCTGCCCATTGCAGATGGTAAGGAAGGATCCTATAATGTGCAAGGATCAGTTCGTCAAGATCTTTTTGAATTTAGGAAAATTCTATCCAGTAAAACCATGTTTTGGTAAATATTTCACTCCTGTTTAGAGAACTTGTGAGGCTTGCCATTTGCCTCATGTCTTCCACTTTTTAAGAATCCATTGTTGTATAGCTGGTGGAGTAATCGATTTCCACAGTGGCGGAATACACACCCTAGCAGCGTTAACCAAATGTCACAAAACCGACTTCCTTTAATGCAGACAATGGAATCTTGGTGTGGTGCAATAGATAAAAAGAAGGCGTGAACGGTATGGATCCATCAGTAATTTTTTCAAATTTTCCTCTCCAACTCCCTCAATTCACTTGCTATTACCGAAACCTGACTCCAGAAATCCGCCACTGCCCCTCCAGCTGCTCTCTCCCATGGTGGCCTCCTCTGGACTCACTCACCCAGACCCAGCAGATGAAAAGGAGGTAGAGTTGTACTTCTCCTCTCCCTACAATGTACCTTCCAGGTTCTTCTTACACCTCCCTCTTTTTTCCTCTGTTCTGCATTATTCTTTTCTCTCAGTTTTGTCTAAGGATTGCAGTAATTTACCGGCCTCTCGGTCCAGTATCACACTTTTTCGATGACTTCTCCGCATGACTACCCTACTTTTTCTCCTCTGAAGTACCTGCCATCATCCTCCGTTACTTTAACATTCCAATCAAGCCACTTCTTAACTACTTAACTTAACCTCCTGTATTAACCTATGGATGCAAACTACCACTCCAGTGGCAACACTCTTGACCTCATATTCTCCCACCTCTGCACTCCTTGCAACCTTTTCTAACACCCCCTTTTCTCTCTCCAATCACAACCTTATCAGTTTCACAGTCTCCCAGCTCACATGCCGCCAACCGGCAAATACTGGTAGTTTCCCGCAGGAATCTTCACCACCTCAACCTTTCCTTCTTTATTCTGCTGCTGACTGCCTTTATTATGATAAAAGCGCACCCCTGTCCTGCCCAGACCTGGCAGCTTCTGTCTACAACATCCTCCCTGGACACACTCGCTCCTCTCTCTACATACAGAACCAGGCCTCGCCTGCTACAACCCTGGCAAACATAAGTCTCCAGTGATGCAGCCATGTTCTTGAGCGAGCATGGCATAAAACGAAATCCCTGCAAGACTTCACCCTCTACAAATCTGCCCTTCTCAAATACAGCTCCTGCCTCCACACTGCTAAACAAACCTACTGCACCACTCTCATCAAAGCCCTCTCATCCAAACCTCATCAACACTTTTCTACCTATAACTTCTAACTTCACCCCCCACTGCCTCCACCTACCAACTTGCTTACTGCCCAGGAGATTGGCAATAATTTCCAAAAAAAAATTGACACAATTCGTAATGAGATATCTAGCCTCCTGCTTCCTCCCCCAACCAACACCCCAGGTCCAACACCACACTCAATACCTTCCTCCTTCAACCCTGGTACCACTGAGGAAACTCTTTTCCATGGCCCACCTCACCACCTGTCCTCTGGACCCTGTCCCCTCAATTACTGTGACTACCTTCCTGCTCTATCCTAAACCCTGTAACCCACATCTTAAACCTCCCTCTCCTCCAGGACCTTTCCCTCCCGGCACAAACATGCGCTGGTTAACCCCATACTTAAAAAATCCTCACTGGACCCCGCCTGTTTGAATAACTTAAGACCCATCTCCCTACTCCCATTCGCCTCCCAGCTTCTTGAACACCTTGTCCACAAGTTGCCACCTCACTGACAACCTTCTCGATCCCCTACCATCCAGCTTCCTCCCACAACATTCTATTGGACCCGCCATACTAAACTTACTAATGACCTAGGAACTGCTAAAACCAATGGGCAGTCTCCGTACTCATACTCTTGGACCTTTCTTCTGTCTTTGACACAGTTGACCACCCACTCCTCCTCACATACAAGACCATCTCCTCCGCTCCTCTTCCTGTTGGGGTACCCCAAGGCTCCATCCTTGAGCCCCTTCTATTCTCTCGCTATACCTCTTCCCTGGGCCAGTCGATAACCTCCCATGGCTTCCAATACGATCTCTATGCTGATGATGCCCAGATTTCTCTCTCGACTCCCCAACTTACCCCCTCAATCTCCTCACATATCACAAAGTTTCTGAGGGACATATCAGTATGGATATCACACAACTTCCTCGAACTCAATCTTTCTAAAACCGAGCTTGTAATATTTCCTCCTTCCCGATAGGGATGAACTTTGAGTTCAAGTTGAATGTGAGTTTGACTCGAACATCGGCTGTTCGATCGTTCGACGAAGATTGAACTTTATGAGCAGTTCGTGCCAAATTCGAGTGGCGCGTCACGGCCCATAATTCACTGTGTCGTCGCAGTGCAATGCTGGCTGATGATTGGCCAAGCATTCACTATGACCCGCATGCTTTGGCCAATCACAGCGCCGTCAGCACAGAGAGCCATGACTGACCAAAGGCAGGGTGCCTTTGGCCAATCATGGCTCAAGGGGATAAAGTACATGCCCCACACTATAAAAGACCGCCTGCACGTCGGCCTTTGTGTAGTGTGTTGCGGCGTTGAGAGAGAGATCGAGAGAGAGACAGAGTGTCATTTAATTTAATTTAGATAGATTTAGCAGGCAGTTGATTCAGTTAGCTCCAGTATATTTAGCATATATATGCATTCCAGGCTTTGTGTATATATTGAAAAATAAATCAAAAAAGCGCAACCCAATGTGATTGATAACAGTGAATCTCTGAAACAATGTGAAATTCCAACCGATATCCCAACCGATATCTCAAAGCTGGAATATAAGTGAAACAAACATATATAAATGGAAAAAGATAAATTGATCAAAATAAAAATAAAAAATAAAACTTATGACATAAAACTCTCAATTGATAAAAGTCCATATGATGTAATATCTATGGGAGACTAGTCCAAAGATGACATATATAGGATTGTTGCCGTGAAGGGATTCCTATGCAGCGGAAAGCGTAATACTCAGACAGGTTGATAGTATGAGCTTCACATCCAATAGTAAGTAAATGGCTTGCTTGCCAGATATAAGATATTGGGCTCAGGACTAGGCCGACCTGCCTTCACACGATCTTTTTTCGGTGTTCACCACACATGGATCGATTGGGAAATCCGGAGGCGGTCACTTTGGCGCTGAATCCCACAGACTGCAAGCACTTTAAAAATCTTTTGCTTGACATATGGTGAGTATTGTGTTTTCCACAATACTTGGACTCACGTTTTCCACATACAGCAAGTGGAGAACAGCATCCAGAAATCAGCAGTCAATTACCAAAGAGAAGTGTAGCGGGGTCTCCTTTAGACTCTCAGGACTACCTTACCCAGAACCCCATTCGGCACCCAGGATGCAATGTTTCCACCCCAGAGACTCATGGGTGGGATTATATAAGGAGGAGGCGAGGCTGCGCTCGGCCTCTTTTGGACACGAGACTTCAGTGGAGAGATCTTCCTGTGTGGATCCGCTGTGGTGCAGGGCCTGAAGCCTGGGGCCTTGCGCTGTTATCCAAAGGAGCCTTTCACCCCCATCGCGAGCCTGGGTGGCATCTGACTTGGTGATCCTCAACCGCTGCTGAGCCGGAGACCAGACCGCTGCAGATGCTGTGTGTGGAGACACAGCAGATGGAAGTTCCCGGACTGGGATCGCGTCCGGAGGGGTGAGCGAGCACATGCTCAATCCATATACTGTATACTATTGTTAGGCCTACAGACTGCCGTGGCCCACCAGTTCCTATTTCAGTCCCCCCTGGAGATCCATAGCAGAACTGAGTCAAACGGATCTCTAGTGGAGTGTACGGTGTTGGCATTTTTACCCCTTGGATTACAAATGTTTTCCTGAAATGTGCACCACCGTTTAAAGACTTGAATGCGAAGAATTTCATCCCCTAGACACTGAGTTATATGGTCAGGCTTGGCCATCTAGATAGTTTATTTAGTTGCTGCGCCATAGGGCGCAAAGTGAAGTACTGTTACACGTGGCGCGTGTGCGCCATATCTGACTAGTTATAGTGTGTTTATTGCTGCAGGGCTCTGCAGATATATTCCTGTGATTTGTGATAACTGTTGATTGTATTACCAGTAGAAGTAAACTCGTTATTCTTCTATCACTGCATTGGTGTCTGAATTTAACCATAGAGCATAAGATATATATATATTACCCTAGACTAACTGTGCCGGGGGGGGGCGAGTAAATTGCCGGGGGTTGGCGGAGCTGTCTTCAGGGCCCAAACTAAATCTGCGGCCCTCTTAGCTGAAGGTATCGCTACACGTGGGGGTTCTCGTCCGGGATCCTGATACAGCAGGTGAATTCCAGAAGTGCCGGCATGGACCCCATGGACCCGCAAGCAGTAGAAGAGTGGTGCAAAGCCTCTAGGGCAGAGCCAAACCGCTCGATAGTCATCAGCCTCCCTGGGGAGGAATGGTCGACTGAAACGGTAGAGGAGTTAATGAAGTCAGTGTCCCCAGATCACACACCGTGGGTGACGGAGATAAAGTCAGACCCAGACACCTCATATCAGTATGCACTAGTGGAGTACTGGGACGGGATGCCAGAGGCTTGCAAGCGCAAGTGTGTGCGGACGCCAGACAACAAAACCTATAGGTTGGCGCACGCAGTAACTGTAGAGAAGGAGCCATCACCAACGGGATCACCGCAGGCTGCGGCCTGTACCTCACCAGAAAGAGGAGACAGGGTGACGCCCCCGGTGGCACCTGCACATGCCACTGCTATATCACCAGAAATGATGAAGGCAATAGGGGATCTGCTAACCAAATGTCAGAAGACAAGCACGGTGCATGTAGAGACTAGCTACCATAGACTAAAGACATTCTCAGGGAAGCTCCCTGTCCCTGCAGGGGAGGAAGACTTCGATACTTGGGTGGAACAGGCATTACAAGCAGTGGAGGCATGGGAGGTGCCTGAAGCGCAGAAGAGGCAACGAGTGATAGAAAGCCTTAAAGGCGCAGCAGCAGAAGCGGTGAAAAGTTTCCGGTTTGGAAATACAGACTGCACGGCTCAAGACTGTCTAGCTATGCTACAGGAAGAGTTTGGTCAGCTAGAAAAGGTGACAGAGATGGTCTACCAAATTGAACATACTTTCCAAAAGCCGAATGAAAAGCTTTCAGAGTATGTCAGAAGACTGAACAGGTTGCTGTGTAAGATTGTCTTGAAGAAGGGAATGATGCCCCAAGATACAGATACGGCAAGAATGAAGCAAGTCTTAAAGGGAGCGCTACGCTCAGATCCAGTCTGGTTGCACTTGAAAACCTCAGGAGGAGGAATGTCACTGACTTACTCTGATTTGATAAAAATCATCAGAGATGAGGAGGCACTGCAGAAGGATCAGGCAATGATAAAGACAAGTCATGCCCCTACACCAGTGATGGTCAACTCGCTCATGACTCCAGAAAGGGACTCAGAAGTGGACACTTTGAAATCACAAATGTCTCAGGTGTTAGAGATGCTAACCTCTCTGATGGCGAAAGACACTCAGGGTCCAGAGAAAGAGGTAGCGAGAAAGGAACTGTTCCCAGCTGTTTCGGCACCCGCATCTCTGCAAGACTGGGGGGACATAATCTGTTTTAACTGTGGGGGAGTGGCCACATTGCAGCTACATGTTCCAGTCCCAAGAAGAAGAAAACAGATAACCGCAAGCCGGCGGGAAACTCCAGAGGGCCCCGGTGAAGGAGTCAACCGGGTGCCCATCATCTTCAGTGAGCTCCAAGCTGAATGCGAAGCAGAAGAAAAGAGGAGACAAAACCCCTCAGAAGAAACACAACATTCCTCAACAGAGATACACCCCAGAGAAAGGGGGCAAGACCCCTCAGAAGGGACACAGCATTCCCCAGAGGGGATGCACACCTAAAAAAAACAATAATATCCCTCAGCGGGTCTGTACACCCATTGAAAGGAGGGAAATCAATGCATACCATGCTCAAGAAAGACTAAAGGCCAAAGGGAGTTGGACGAGAGAGAGTCCGAAGGAAAAGGACCAGAAGAAGGCGACCCCTGCCAGGCCATATCCGGAGAAGCTGGTAGGCCCATCTCCTATAGTGCCCATTCAAGTGGAGGGAGTCTACACCAGAGCCATCTTGGATACTGGGGCACAAGTGACCCTATTATACCGGGATTTCTACGATAAGCACTTGAGTCACCTGCCCATCCAGAAGATAGAGGAACTGGAAATATGGGGGATTGGAACCCAGAGCTTCCCCTACGATGGCTACCTGCCCATCAAGATGACCTTTGACCCATCTGTGGCTGGGAAGGCCGAAGTGTTTGACACCCTGGCGGTTGTGTGCCCTCGACCGCCAGGAGCCAACAAGAGTTCCCTTATAGTAGGGACAAACACGGACCTGGTCCGAAGACTCCTGACCCCTTTAGTGAAAGAGAAGGGGCCAGCGGCCACCAAGATCCACCCCATGCTGAAGACGGCCTACCAACGGCTGGTCCTAGAGCAGAAGACCCCTGGAGAGGGGATAGGGAAGGTGTGGAGACTTGGAAGAGAAGGGGTAGTGTTGCAGCCCGGCAAAGTAACCTGTCTCAGAGCCACTGTGAAGCTTACTTGGGAGCAGCCTGGACCCTTTGTCATGCTGGAGTCCGACCCAAGGGAAGAGTCCTCCGGTCTGGAAGTGATACCAGAAGTGATTCCGCTGAAGGCCCTGAAGAAGGCCCATTGTAGAGTTCCGGTGAGTGTTAGGAACACTACAGGTGGCCCCATGGAAATCCCAGCCAGGATGCTGCTGGGCCAGGTGAGCCCTGCTGCCCCGGTTACCCTGTCAGAAGTCAAGGGGACGGGTGAAGGAGGAGATGTTTGGGAGAAGCTGTCCATGGAAAACCCGAATCTGCCCAGGGCTTGGAAAGAGAGAGCCAAGGCCCAGTTGACCAGATGGGAGAAGATTTTCTCCAAAGATGAGTTCGATGTGGGGTGTGCAAGTAGTGCCACCCATCGAATCCGCCTCCAAGAAGACAAGCCCTTCAGAGAGAGGGTCAGGCGGGTCCCACTAGCAGATCTGGAGGATCTAAGGGAACAACTCGCAGAACTCAAGAGGACTGGTGTGATCCGGGAGTCTAGAAGCCCCTATGCCTCCCCGATAGTGGTGGTCCGGAAGAAGAATGTGTCGTTGAGGCTCTGTATAGACTACAGGACTCTCAACAGGAGAACCATCCCCGACCAGTACACCACTCCGAGGATAGAGGACGCTTTACAGAGTTTGTCTGGAGCCAAGTGGTTCAGCGTTATGGATCTCAAGAGTGGATACTACCAGATCTCTATGCATCCGGAAGACAAGGAGAAGACAGCCTTCATAACCCCAGTGGGGTTCTTCGAGTTTGATCGAATGCCTCAGGGACTGTCTGGAGCTCCTGCTACCTTCCAACGTCTCATGGAGAAGACTGTAGGAGACATGAACCTTATTGAAGTCCTTGTATACCTGGACGATGTCATTGTCTTTGGGAGAACCCTGGAAGAACACGAAGAGAGGCTGGAAAAAGCGTTGAGAAGACTCAGTGAGGAGGGACTCAAGCTTTCGCCTGAGAAGTGTCAGTTCTACCAGTCTTCTGTGGTGGCCACAGACCCTGAGAAATTGGAGGCAGTTACCTCCTGGCCACGACCCACCACAGTAACAGAACTCAGATCCTTCTTGGGGTTCTGCTACTATTACAGGAGGTTTGTTGAAGGATTCGCCCGAATTGCCAGACCTTTGAATGAACTACTCAAGACCGAGGGGGAAGAGGACGACTCAGGGCCCAGAAAGACGGGAGAGTCAGTCAGAGATCAGTGGAACCAGAAGTGTGAAGAGGCCTTCCAGACGTTGAAGAAGAGCCTAACCACTGCCCCAGTCTTGGCCTAGGCAGACCCAACCAGACCCTATGAACTACATGTAGATGCTAGTCATGACGGTCTGGGAGGAGTACTTTACCAAGAACACAAAGGACAACTGCGGCCTGTTGCCTATGTGAGCAGGAGCCTGACCCCCTCTGAGAAGAACTACCCCACTCACAAGCTGGAGTTTCTGGCCCTTAAGTGGGCGGTAGTAGACAAGCTCAAAGACTACCTGTATGGGGCGGAGTTCACTGTGAAGACCGACAACAACCCCCTTACCTACCTTTTCACCACCGCAAAGCTGGACGCCACTGGACACAGGTGGCTGGCCGCACTGTCTGGCTTCAATTTCAGCCTAAAGTACAGGCCAGGGGCTGGAAATCGCGATGCAGACGCTCTGTCCAGGAGATCTCATGCCCCCACCAGTGACACAGAAGACTGGACTCAAGTGGCACCTGACGGGGTGCGGGCCCTTTGTCAAGGGGCTGAATTACAAGCCAGAGGAGGCTCAAGGGCGGAAGAGATAGGAGTTACCATGGTGGGAGTCCCCAAACAATACTGTGGAGTAACCCAACTGGAGGAAGACAATCTGCCGAAACTGTCCAAGAAGGAGCTGAGATGCGACCAATTAGAAGACCCCATGGGGAAATTGGTCCTGGAAGCCCTGGAGAATCAGGATCCAAATAGATTCCTGCGCCACTCCTCAAAGGAAGCTCGCCTGTTGAGGAAAGAGTGGGACAGATTGCAGGTGCATCAGGGAGTGGTCTACCGAAGGGGCCCCTCTGATGACCTGGAAGATAAATGGCAATTGTTTCTTCCGGAAAAACATCGAGAGACTGTTCTGATTGCCCTACATGATAATCACGGCCACCTAGGGGCAGAAAGGACCTTTCAACTCGTCAGAAGTCGATTCTATTGGCCCTGCATGAGGGCAGAAGTAGAAGAGTACTGCCATTCATGTGCACGCTGCATCCAGAGGAAGACTTTACCCCACCAAGCTGCCCCAATGGGCTATCTACAAAGTCAAGGCCCAATGGATCTGGTATGCATTGATTTTCTCTGCCTCGAACCCGACCTGAGTGGACTAGGAAATGTTCTGGTGATAACCGATCATTTCACCCGGTATGCCCAAGCTTTCCCAACTAAAGACCAGAAGGCTTCCACAGTAGCCAAGGTACTTATGGAGAAGTATTTTGTCCATTATGGGCTGCCACAGCGACTCCATTCAGATCAAGGAAGGGACTTTGAGAGTCGGCTGATCCGGAAACTCCTGGATTCGTTAGGAATCAAGAAAACCCGAACCACACCTTACCACCCATAGGGAGATGCTCAGCCGGAGAGGTTTAACCGAACCCTGCTCAACATGTTGGGAACTCTGGATAGTGAGAAGAAACAACATTGGAGCAAACACATAGCAGCTATAGTACACGCTTACAACTGCACCACCAGTGATGCTACAGGCTACTCCCCATATCGACTCATGTTTGGGAGAGAAGCAAGGTTACCTGTGGACCTGGCCTTTGGCACCTCTTTAGACCATTCCTCAGCCACATCCCACAAAGGATATGTGGACAGGCTCAGACACAGCCTGAAAGTAGCCTATGAACAAGCTCAACGGCCTCAGATCAAAGGGGAGCTCGAAACAAAAGAAACTTCGACTTGAAGGTCCGGGTGCAAGACCTGCAGCCCGGGGACCGAGTACTGCTACGCAATCTGGGGGTCCCTGGAAAACACAAACTTGCAGACAGATGGAGATCTGAACCCTATGTCATCTGTAGGAAGCTGCTGGGCCTACCTGTCTACAAGTTGAAGCCAGAAGGAAAGGTAGGACCACTGAAGACGTGGCATCGAAACCACCTGCTCCCACTTGCTGAAGCAGTCAGGATACCTCCAGTGAGGGACTCCCCTGAACCAGTCTCTATTCTGGATACTCCTAGGCCAAACACTCGGTCCCAGGCCTCTCGGGCTGAAGATGGAGAGGCCTCTGAACTTAGTGGAGATGAAGGAAGAGAACTTGACTGGCTGAGGCCTTCCCCAACTCCAGAAACTTCTGCTATAGATCTTCCAACCACTGAAGACACTATAGATGGACAACTGAATGCAGAAGCCACTGAGTTCATCCCATCTAGTCCTTCATCAGATTACTGGGAAGATGCCTGTGATACTTACTCTGAAAAGGACCCTAGAGACTCTATGTATCCCTCGGCTCCTGAAGCAGATGTTTCAGAGCCCGCCGTGTTGCCCGAACCTGCTACAGAAAAAGAGCCTGTGGCACCAGAGCCAGAAACCCCAAGAGAGCAAAGGGCTCGAAGAGTCATAAGGCCTCCCAAAAAGTTGACTTACCCACAAATGGGGAAGAGCTCAGAAGATTCTGTGGTCACTGCCAGGAGGAGTGCAGAGAATCCAGGTCCCTACACTGTTCATTTGGTGGAGGGCAACCCCCACTCACTCTCTGGCACAGTTAGGCAGGCCACTCATGATAGTGTGACCTGTGGGCAGGGGAATTCAACCCCTCGGTTTTGGTGGGAAATCCCTATGCCAACATCATACGCAACGTTGTCTAGGGTTGTACGCAGAGTATGTTAGGATTATCTTTGGGGACCAAAGAGTTTAAGTGGGGGGAGTGTGTAGCGGGGTCTCCTTTAGACTCTCAGGACTAACTTACCCAGAACCCCATTCGGCACCCAGGATGCAATGTTTCCACCCCAGAGACTCATGGGTGGGGTTATATAAGGAGGAGGCGAGGCTGCGCTCGGCCTCTTTTGGACACAAGACTTTCTGTGGAGAGATCTTCCTGTGCGGATCCGCTGTGGTGCAGGGCCTGAAGCCTGGGGCCTTGCGCTGTTAACCAATGGAGCCTTCCACCCCCATCGCGAGCCTGGGTGGCATCTGACTTGGTGATCCTCAACCGCTGCTGAGCCAGAGACCAGACCGCTGCAGACGCTGTGTGTGGAGACACAGCAGTTGGAAGTTCCCGGACTGGGATCGTGTCCGGAGGGGTGAGCGAGCACATGCTCAATCCATATACTGTATACTATTGTTAGGCCTACAGACTGCCGTGGCCCACCAGTTCCTATTTCAGTCCCCCCTGGAGATCCATAGCAGAACTGAGTCAAACGGATCTCTAGTGGAGTGTACTGTGTTGGCATTTTTACCCTTTGGATTACAAATGTGTTCCTGAAATGTGCACCACCGTTTAAAGACTTGCATGCAAAGAATTTCATCCCCTAGACACTGAGTTATATGGTCAGGCCTGGCCATCTAGATAGTTTATTTAGTTGCTGCGCCATAGGGCGCATAGTGAAGTACTGTTACACGTGGCGCGTGTGCGCCATATCTGACTAGTTATAGTGTGTTTATTGCTGTGATTCCTGTGATATATTCCTGTGATTTGTGATAACTGTTGACTTTATTGCCAGTAGAAGTAAACTCGTTATTCTTCTATCACTGCATTGGTGTCTGAATTTAACCATAGAGCATAAGATATATATATATTACCCTAGACTAACTGTGCCAGGGGGGGTCGAGTAAATTGCCGGGGGTTGGCGGAGCTGTCTTCAGGGCCCAAACGAAATCTGCGGCCCTCTTAGCTGAAGGTATCGCTACAGAAGGAAGAAGAAAAGATCCTCATGGTGCAGTATTTCTTCATAAAAAACGTATTTATTGCACAGGCTTCATAAAACACTGACATCCATGGAACAGAGACACATTTTCAAAAACAGCCATGGTTAGCACCAGCTGGCTGGAACGTGATGGTGTCAGAGACTTGTGGCTCCACCCTACATGTTTCCCCGTACAAGGATTCTACTGGGAACGGAGGCTGAAGTTCCGACGCCCATCATCACGTTTAAATACCTCTTGATGTGGGAGTGACACAGGAAGTGAATTAATAACCTAATCAACCCGTGTCATTCACACCGCTGAATCAAAAACAGTTAGCTAACAAAATCAAACACAGTTAGCTAATAAAATAACCAACAGCAATCGAATGGTGCTGATTATTCAGCAGGCACTGAGATCTGGTGAGAGTATGAGCAAAACACATGGCAAATAATATTTAAGATACATTGATTTTCACAACAAAATATGTGTACTCTATCGCAGTGAGTGCATCATACCACCATTATGATTCATATAATATACGAATCATAAAATAGGGTCTCGGCACATTATCCAAAGTTAATAAAATTGTCTGTAAACATAAATTTAACCCATCACAAATAAAAAATGTTATAAAATGTTTAATATAACCAAATTAAGGTTATATAAAAAGACCAAGGAAAAAAGTGCGGCGTGAATATTCCCTAGAGAAAAAGACACCAGAATAAAGAAGGGATCTGGTACCCTTATCTAAATGAAACAACGTCACATCTTCTGCTGATACATACATCAAAAATATCAGCTTGGTAAAGGAAAGAAATGTACAATAGAATTCTACCAATTAATCGTATCTAGATGTATATAAATTCTGCTGACAATCCAACCCACTGTCCATCTGCTAACGGATCTATGGTGTTGGGAATCTCATAAGTATGAATGAATTCTTACAAGGCAACATTGATAATCTCAAACCAAACCTAAAATGTATATGTAAAAGAACTAAGGATCAATAAATGGGAGAAAAAAACAAGTAATCATCGGTTGTCAATGTAACAATTTATGTCCCATTCAATGTGTGGTGGAGATTTTTCAAATCCATATTTATAACAAGAAGCTACGTGTATATATGGTTGTATATGTTTTTACGATACTTTATTATTAAGGTGACTTAAATTTATCTTAGCATGCTTGCTAATGTGAGAAACTTGTTGAACTGAGCATCAAAGGAACACACCTATCTGATAAAAGCAGCAAGTATTTCTGGTTTAGATTTGGAAGGCTAAGTAGAGAGGTTTGAGATTTCAACCAAACAGGTGGTCAGCTTTAAACCAATGAGACCACAGGATTTTGGGTTCTGGTTGGCATAGGGGGTATAAAAGTCAGATACACTCATGGCTAGAGCCCTTGCGAATGAAGATCTGACGCAGACGACATGGTCACGTAATAAGCTCTCTCTCTCTCTCTCTCTCTCCCTCTGCCTCTCCCTCTGTCTCTCTCTCTGTCTCTCTCCCTCTCTCTCCCTCTCTCTCTCTCTCTCTCTCTCTCCCTCTCGCTCTGCCTCTCTGCCTCTCTCCCTCTCTCTCTCTCCCATGTTTAAGATTAATATTACTTCGCGTTTGCTCTCTTGTTCCTATTATCATGTAACATTGGTATCATGTTTGTCATAGCAATATTCCTATTATGTATCGTGTAACATTGGTATCACCTTGCTATTAGGGGGTACCAGTTCTGTATAAATAAATGTCATTGTTTTCTCTTTTCCCGACGCTATCGTTTGATTTCATTTTATATAGACAAAAGGTTTTTTTAATCACTTATAGTATGCATTTAAGCGAGGTTATGACTTCTCCGTAACAGATGGTGCCCCGTGTCTAGGCGAATATTTTGATGAGACTGATTTTTGAATAATGTATGTATATAGAATGAAATTACAGCAGGGTGTCGGTATGAATGATAAGGGCTCTGTTTGGAATCAATTTCAGTTGACCCTTTGATTAAGATTAGGCCAATCTTTGGGATTGAAACAAACCTGTGCGTATAGGGCTGCGTTTCCACTGGCGCAACTCCAATGTCATGTGACGTTGAAATGCAGCTTTAGTGCGACTGTGGTGTGGTGTTGAATGCGATTTTGATAGAGTCACTGCAGCTTTGAGTCACATAGATTGGAATGGGTGCTATTGAAATCAATGGGAAGCGATTTGTAATGCGACTTTGTGCCCAAAGTCGCATGGCGAATTGCATCAGTGGAAACGGAGACTAAATCACACTGAATTATCTGGATGTATGGGAATCTATCTTTCTGTGTAAACTACTAACGGGGGGATTGTAAGCTTTTGGGGCAGATTTTAATGTTTGGTGCGAATGGAGTAGTGCGTTTTTTTTCGGTGTTGCAATCTGATGGAGACTATTTTTTGTTTTCCTGTGTGTGTGGGAACCCATGTGATATGTGCCAAGCTGGTTTTGGCGGGAAAAATTGGGCATCATCCACCATTTTGTCATGTCCATGAGATGTGCGGTGGTCATCCACCATTTTGTGGTGGCTTGGCTTGTCGGCCATCTTGAGAGGCGTTTAGAGTTTGAGATGGGAAGTTCCAGGTTAGCAAACAAAACTGCCTCCTGCACTACAAGCAATCAGAGGGTCTAATCAAGCTTAACGCTTGGGAAGCCCTGTGATACAGTCATTTTTTTTTTTTTTTTTTTTTTTTGGAATACCTTGGAGAAGTCCACGGGGAGATTAAACTATTTATTTAGTTGGGAAGATTTCCAGGCTTATTTTTTTGAAGGACTATAGTCAGAGCAGTGGTTGTTCTGGCAGAGTAGTGAAAAAAGGTTTGCAACGGCGACAGGGGCGGTACCTGTCGACCCAATCATTGGTCAGAGAGTAGCTAACTCTGGGAAACAGTTCAAGGTCTTTCGTCCGTAAAGGATGGGTAATAAAATCGCTTCAAAGAGGGAGTCTAACCGTGGGGAACCTTACCACTTGACCCCGAAGGGAGAAAGGATTGATACAGGGGCCTTGAGTTGGGAAATATGCAATGTTGGGAATGGTGGACTGGGAAATTGTATTTTGAAAAAAAAATGGTACGGTCAAGCCAAATGCTTGGGAAAGAGATGCTTATTGTGCAGGGATGGTAGAATAATGATGAACAGGGGGACAAGGAGGAATCTGACCAAACAGATGTTATGGGTTTAAGAAGTACAGGTTATGATTGAAAAGATTCTGATTTGTGTGATGTCTAGAGGTCATCTTTGACCAAGTGTGTGAATGTGTGTGTGTGGAGACTATGTGAGAGGTGTAGTGTGGATCTGTGACATTATGTTCTCAGCTGCTGACAGCCCGAAATGACCCCCCTTTCTTCCCAACCAGATCTGTGAGAATGTAAAACGAATTGTATTGACATGCAAATTACCTGAGCCAGGCTGTAATAGTTTTTTGTGAAAGTGCTTTTACTAAAATGTGTTTGTGTTACAGAAGACGATTCAGCAAGGGATTTTGTGGTGAAGTATTATGATTGGTTGATAAATGGTACCGTTAAAAAAGTTCAGGACATTTCGTTCCAATTTTGTGAAGTTTTGTACTGTAATACAGTTTTGGGTGGAGAGCAAACAGGGGGCATCACCATTATTGTAACATCTAGATGCAGGTAGAAAGAAGCCATAATATTGTTTTGAATAGTGGAGGATTTCATGGTGCTTTGCAGCTCGTCTGACAAACACGTTTATCGCGAGACAGGTCGGGCCGTGTAGAATAATCGGAATTCCTGTGATTAACATAAACGTGAGGAGTAGTACGCTAACAGCCCCGGTCAGGCCGTGTAAAATAACCGGGATTCCGGGGGTCGATTATGGTAATAAAGCCGCAAACCATAATCGCTCCGAAAATAAAGCGCAAGGGTGTCCTGGACGCGGGACACTTCATAAGCGATTCGAATCGTCATGGGTAATGTGCCGTCCATGCTTGGGAGGAAAAAATTAGGCTCCCCACCAGTCAGACAGCTGCACCGCACATGAGATCTGGGTTTGGGGCTCCGGACATGAGACCCCTTAAAGGATGACATATCTGGTCAGAGGGTACAGTAAGGTGTACTCCTTTGGTAGGTACTTTTGATGTCTGGAGGACGAGACCTCAGAATAAAGGTACCTTAGATGTAGTTCAGCTGTGGCTTCAGAAATCTGTAATGATGAGTGTTGATGGAGGTGTAGTACAAGCTTTCGTGATTCTCAGAGGCGGAACGGTGGTTAGATTCTTATGCCCATTTGTTTGAACTTTGTATGGCTGGTCCAGGCCAGGTTCTCGAGCTGCTCTCATGTTTTTCCCATTGTATTTTTTATTTTTTTTTCTCCTGTTGCGGAAAGAGTGAAGGGAGAATTCTGGCTGTTTTTGTTTTTTCATTTGTGGTTTTGGAAACTATGAAGTATCTCCCCCACGTTTGTATCTGAATATTTGTATGTAGTAACGTGAATATGTTCGAACTTACCGCGGCGATCCTCCGATGCATCGCGGCTGTTGTATGTTTGTAGGAACGGGAAAAGTAAGGGTTACAGAGGGTTTTGTTTGAATCGGTTTTGAAAGAATGTCATTGACAAATTGCCAATGTACAGGAATGTCATTATTGTTTACCATTCTTTGCAGGTTAAATATGAAGGATAGAGTAATGATTTTGCTTATAAGTATTTTTCAGGTCCAAGGAGTTTGTACTCAGAGAACAGGTGGATGTAGACAGCGGTACATATGGATAAATACGAGTCTAAGGCGGTAAAAGTATCATAGGCTATTTCATTGTTTCTTTTTTTTCCTGCACCACACATTTCTTCCGTCAGTCTGTAATGAGGAAGAAAATGGGAGGAGAATGATAAATGTAAGAGTGACAGTTTTTTTCCACCACAGTACAAGTTGCTAAATTTTGTCTCACCATGGTGAATAATTTTTTGGGGGGAAACAAAAACCACGTGGTATTAATGTGTATTGTGTAATACATATTAATTAAAAGTTGAGCTCAACAATTTTTGGTATTTTAAAAAAAGTGCACGGGTTATGTAATGTAAAGTAATGTAATGTATATTTGTTTCATATGCTAATGTCTTGTTACTGGAATTGTTTTTTTGTAAATTGCGAAAAATGGAATGTTTATCACTAACTGTTATTGGAATTTTATCTCTCAGAGTCGATAATTGGGTTTTCTGGCTTTCAGAACAAGAGGAAATCGTAGCCTCCAGAGAACAACGTGATAAAAAAGTGTTTTTTCCTGGTTGGTCGGGGTTCACGTGTTAATGTTTTAGGTTGTCGCCACCATTATCTAGTTGGAATGTCTAGCTGTCAGTCCATTCGGGTGTGTTTTGGACCACCCAGTGTGTGTTGTATGTTCTGATCTACTGAGTAGCAGAACCAATTAACTGAAGTCTGCATATTAGTTGTTATAAAGTAAAAGTATTGGCAGTCTTACTCATATGTGAGGCTAAGGAGGATTATAAATCTCTGCCAGGGGTACTGCACTTCGTGGTAAAAGGGGAATGGTCTGATGTTACTTTGGGCGAACTTGTGTTCAGGAGTAGGACTGCTTACACCCCCCCTCGCTGTCATTGTAATTAGGTACACGCCCAACCATACCTGGCTGTACGAGTTTGGCTCATTGCCTGAAGCTAAGGTATGCTAATGTCCCTAGCTATCTGTGTATCCCCAAATGTAGTTCAAACCTGTTTTCCTACCGTGTCACCAAGCAATCCCATCTCTCTGAAATAGGGGAAACCAACACTTCTCATAGTTTCCTGCTGGGACTGTTTATGTGGCTATTTGTTACCAATTGCCTAATAAATATCTGTGTGTTTCAAGGCACACCGGTCGGCTCGGGTACCTCCTACTGTTCAGTGGTCTCAGTGCTGCAAGGGATTTGTCTTAGTCTGCTGGTCAGGTGTGTCTGGTAGCAGCAGTTTCTCAAGCTGGATACACATTATGCAATTTTGTTTTCCCATTTATTTTAGATTTACCTGCAGATGTGTGGTATGAGGGCCTGCCTGCTTGCATACAAGTTGAGAGGGTATAGGTCTGGCCTCATATTGTATAGTTTTGGTTGAGTCGGGGAATAAAAAAAAAAATTGTGCAGGAAGGTTGTATGGGGTGTTACCAGCGATTGGCTGTTCCAAGAGCCCTCACGTCCGAGGTATGTGTGGGCATGCCGTATTCTCCTCAGTTTACACCCATAGGTGTCCTTCCTGTCCTAGAGTCCTTGGGTACCTTAACTAGTTGTCTGTGTCTTGCAGGCCAAGAAGACCAGTGCCCCAGTGTGGCACTAGGCTCCTGTCATTCATGTGAGTCCTGTCTGAATAGTGTAGGCAGCTTGTGTTGTAGGGGTAAAGTATAACATTGTCTGAACACCGAATTGAAAGAGGAGGGAGAAGGTGTGCAGTCTATATGAGGGATTGGGTGTACCTGATGGCAGGTGGTTTTCAATCCGGGTATCCAGACCATATCCCATAACTTAGAAAAAAAAAAAAAAGAGGCTTGATGGCGACTGTCTTCAGAACGGGAGGCGGGTCACTGGGTACCATAAACACCATGGAGCTGGAGATAATCAGGAACACATTGGGAGGTCCTGGGCTACATATCAGGGAAAGGGTAGGACATTCAACTTGCACTGGCCAGAATTAAAAACCTCGGAGAGTTGACTGACTCTTACTCAGTGTGACAAGTTCCACCTTATAAAGACAGGCAGGTGGGGTAGTATCTGAATTGACTATGAGTCCTATGGAGTGGTGGGTGACTCAGTTCAGGGTTGTCAAAATGTAACTAGTACTAGTCTCATCCCTAATGGCAGGGACGGAACATTGTGCCTATATTACGGTCAATTTGGGTACTATCCTATCACTCTACTGGGTTACACACTGGAGTCCATCTGGTTCTGAGGGGTTTGAGTCCGGACAGGGATGGAAAGGAGGAAATGTTTGTTTTTGTTTTTTGTTTTTTTTGGGGGACAGGTGGGACACTGAATATGGTGCAGGTATCTACAGTATTCCATCACCACATGGCGCTCCAGCATCTTATAATGGTTGATGAAAACCTATTATCCTATATGTACTGAATACACACTGAATCAAGCGCGGTCATGGTACCAGTGGCTTGCTCCCAGAGATGTGCGGGCACAGAGTACAGGACGCTTATCTCGGAGGAATAACCAGTAGAGGAGGGATGTGTTCAGCACTATATGGGGGGGAAAGAGAACCACAGTGTAAAGTGGCTCAAGATTTCATCAACCATGGTGAGAGGTTGGTAGAGAGTGTGAGATGGTACAGGGCAGATATATGTCATTGGCTCTGGTGTGCACACATGGGCAGGTGGAGTTGTCAACCAGCATCAAGCTGATTGTACAAATCTCTCTATGAGGGGCAGTGGCCTGATGAGTTAGCATCACCACTCAGTGAGACTGTGCCAAAACACGTCGCCTACACTAATCCAAAGTGGTAGTCGAATGCCTGGATGGGCTGTACTGGTTTGGATTGTGAAAGGTGTTACTGAAATGCAGACTCGGTCTGTAGAGTTGAGGGCACCAGTGGCTTACTGACTGGGGATTCTATCTTGTTGCATTTGTGGCTAAGGAACCCACCTGTGATCAGAGGGTACGGAAGCTGGGGGCAGGTTGATATTTCCCTCTGTCAGAGGTGTGAACACAATGTCCCTTGCACGGCCAATATACAGTGGTGAATGTATTTCACGCTGTGTTCTGGATGGGGAGATCATTGCTGGGAAGGAAGCACCTGGGTATTATTTGGGATATAGGAGAGTTTGGTTATTTGACCTAGAGGATACTGATGTGGCGTTAGGCATGGAACAAGGGTGTTTCTTGAACCTAACAGTAGGTAGGGGTGCATGATATACCCTGGGCATGGTCACTGGGATAGAATTTTGTGGGTTTTTGTCATTGCTTCGATGGTATAGGTGTTAGACTCAATACCGGATGCTGGGGTACTGATGCTGACATCACATGGCTAATGATACACTGTTTTCAGCATCAGGTTGAATTGTACTCAGCAGGGTACACTACCTCGGGGAGTCTATTGTACCTACACTCTTGTCCTTGGGAGGGATATAGAAGGAACCCCGGGTTTCACCCCTATAGCCCCGAAAGAAAGTTTTTTTATAAAACCTGACATCCCCTTACACTTAGTGAAACTTCCGTTGGGATTCGGGGAGGAGTTAAAAGATGGGTAGTTAAACTTTGGGAAACAGGATTTAATTGGTGCCAACAGTTAGGGCAAGGCGTGAATAAAAAGGCCCTTCTCTAGGGGTTGATAATCTAAGAGGAGGGGGTGGAACAAAAATAATAGCCGCTGGGAATTATCTGATATGGAGCGAGCTGGGGTAACATTTTAGGTGGAGGCGGGGTAGGCTTCCTGGAATAAAAGAGTATTTAGGTGTGGAAAGGGGAGCGCCTGGCTGGGCATATGGTTTTAAAGGTGGGGAGGTCCAGAGGTTCTGGAGCAGTCCTGAGGTGGAGCATGGGAGGAGATAACAAGGGAGATGGAAATCAGGATGTTCTGGGGCCAAAAACTTTAGTAAACTCCACCCTGTTGCGGTCTCAATGCGGGTCACTATTAAGAGACCGATTTAGAGTAGCTTGCGCATTTAACCACTTAAGCCCCGGACCATTTCGGGCCATTAGGACCAAGCCTGTTTTTGGGATTCGGCACTGCGCTGCTTTAACTGTAAATTGTGCGGACATGCAATGTTGTACCCAAATGAAATTTGCGTCCTTTTCTTCCCACAAATAGAGCTTTCTTTTAATGGTATTTGATTGCCTCTGCGATTTTTATTTTTTGCGATATAAACAGAAAAAGACCGAAAATTTTGAAAAAAAATGATATTTTCTACTTTTTGTTATAAGAAAAATCGAATAAACTCAATTTTAGTCATACATTTAGGCCAAAATGTATTCAGCCACATGTCTTTAGTAAAAAAAATGTCAATAAGCGTATATTTATTGGTTTGCGCAAAAGTTATAGCGTTTACAAACTAGGGTACATTTTCTGAAATTTACACAGCTTTAAATTTATGACTGCCTATCTCATTTCTTGAGGTGCTAAAATGGCAGGGCAGTACAAAAACCCCCCAAATGACCCCATTTTGGAAAGTAGACACCCCAAGGAAATTGCTGAGAGGCATGTTGAGCCCATTGAATATTTATTTTTTTCGTCCCAAGTGATTGAATAATGACAAAAAAAAAAAAAAAAATTACAAAAAGTTGTCACTAAATGATATATTGCTCACACATGCCATGGTTATATGTGGAATTGCACCCCAAAATACATTCTGCTGCTTCTCCTGAGTACGGGGATACCACATGTGTGGGACTTTTTGGGAGCCTAGCCGCGTACGGGACCCCAAAAACCAAGCACCGCCTTCAAGGTTTCTAAGGGCATAAATTTTTGATTTCACTCCTCACTACCTATCACAGTTTTGAAGGCCATAAAATGCCAAGATGGCACAAAACCCCCCCAAATGACCCCATTTTGGAAAGTAGACACCCCAAGCTATTTGCTGAGAGGCATGTTGACCCCATTGAATATTTTTTTTTTGTCCCAAATGATTGAATAATGACAAAAAGAAAAAAAAAAAAAATGTACAAAAAGTTGTCACTAAATGATATATTGCTCACACATGCCATGGTTATATGTGGAATTGCACCCCAAAATACATTCTGCTGCTTTTCCTGAGTACGGGGATACCACATGTGTGGGACTTTTTGGGAGCCTAGCCGCGTACAGGGCCCCAAAAACCAAGCACCGCCTTCAGGATTTCTAAGGGCGTAAATTTTTGATTTCACTCCTCACTACCTATCACAGTTTTGAAGGCCATAAAATGCCAAAATAGCACAAAACCCCCCAAATTACCCCATTTTGGAAAGTAGACACCCCAAGCTATTTGCTGAGAGGCATGTTGAGTCCATGGAATATTTTATATTTTGCCACAGGTTGCGGGAATATGACAAACTGTTTTTTTTTTGCACAAAGTTGTCACTAAATGATATATTGCTCACACATGCCATGGGCATATGTGAAATTACACCCCAAAATACATTCTGCTGCTTCTCCTGAGTACGGGGATACCACATGTGTGGGACTTTTTGGGAGCCTAGCCGCGTACGGGACCCCAAAAACCAAGCACCGCCTTCAAGGTTTCTAAGGGCATAAATTTTTGATTTCGCTCCTCACTACCTATCACAGTTTTGAAGGCCATAAAATGCCAAGATGGCACAAAACCCCCCCAAATGACCCCATTTTGGAACGTAGACACCCCAAGCTATTTGCTGAGAGGCATGTTGAGCCCATTGAATATTTTTTTTTTGTCCCAAATGATTGAATAATGACAAAAAGAAAAAAAAAAAAAATGTACAAAAAGTTGTCACTAAATGATATATTGCTCACACATGCCATGGTTATATGTGAAATTACACCCCAAAATACATTCTGCTGCTTCTCCTGAGTACGGGGATACCACATGTGTGGGACTTTTTGGGAGCCTAGCCGCGTACGGGACCCCAAAAACCAAGCACCGCCTTCAAGGTTTCTAAGGGCATAAATTTTTGATTTCACTCCTCACTACCTATCACAGTTTTGAAGGCCATAAAATGTCAAAATAGCCCAAAACCCCCACAAATGACCCCATTTTGGAAAGTAGACACCCCAAGCTATTTGCTGAGAGGCATGGTGAGTATTTTACAGCTCTCATTTGTTTTTGAAAATTAAGAAAGACATTTTTTTTTCTTTTTTTTTTTCTTTTTTTACATTTTCAAAACTTTGTGACAAAAAGCGAGATCTGCAAAATACTCAACATACCTCTCAGCAAATAGCTTGGGGTGTCTACTTTCCAAAATGGGGTCATTTGGGGGGGTTTTGTGCCATCTGGGCATTCCATGGCCTCCGAAACTGTGATAGGCAGTGAGGAGTGAAATCAAAAATTTACACCCATAGAAATCCTGAAGGCGGTGCTTGATTTTTGGGGTCCCGTACGCGACTAGGCTCCCAAAAAGTCCCACACATGTGGTATCCCCGTACTCAGGAGAAGCAACAGAATGTATTTTGGGGTGTAATTCCACATATGCCCATGGCATGTTTGAGCAATATATAATTTAGTGACAACTTTTTGTACATTTTTTTTTTTTTGGTCATTATTCAATCACTTGGGACAAAAAAAAAAAATATTCAATGGGCTCAACATGCCTCTCAGCAAATAGCTTGAGGTGTCTACTTTACAAAATGGGGTCATTTGGGGGGGTTTTGAACTGTCCTGGCATTTTATGCACAACATTAGGAAGCTTATGTCACACATCATCCACTCTTCTAACCACTTGAAGACAAAGCCCTTTCTGACACTTTTTGTTTACATGAAAGAAAAATTTTTTTTGCAAGAAAATTATGTTGAACCCCCAAACATTATATATTTTTTTAAAGCAAAGGCCCTACAGATTAAAATAGTGGGTGTTGCATTTTTTTTTTCCACACAGTATTTGCGCAGCGATTTTTCAAACGCATTTTTTGGGGGAAAAACACACTTTTTTTATTTTTAATGCACTAAAAAACACTATATTGCCCAAATGTTTGATGAAATAAAAAAGATGATCATAGGCCGAGTACATGGATACCAAACACGACATGCTTTAAAATTGCGCACAAACGCGCAGCGGCGACAAAACTACATTCATTTTTAAAAGCATTTAAAAGCCTTTACAGGTTACCACGTTAGATTTACAGAGGAGGTCTACTGCTAAAATGACTGCCCTCGATCTGACCTTCGCGGTGATACCTCACATGCATGATGCAATTGCTGTTTACATATGACGCTAGACCGACGCTTGCGTTCGCCTTTGCGCAATAGCAGGGGGGGACAGCGGTGCTTTTTTTTTTTTTTTTTTTTTTTTTTTTATTATTTATTTGGCTTTTTTATTTTATTTTTAAACTGTGCCTTCCATATTTAATTTTTTTACCATTTTTATCGTTATCTCAGGGAATGTAAATATCCCCTATGATAGCAATAGGTAGTGACAGGTACTCTTTTTTTGAAAAAAATTGGGGGGTTAGACCCTAGATCTTTCCTCTGCCCTCAAAGCATCTGACCACACCAAGATCGGTGTGATAAAATGCTTTCCCAATTTCCCAATGGCGCTTTTTATATCCGGGGGGGGGACATTCCCTCCCACTGCTTGTAAAAGCAGTCTAGAGGCTAATTATCTGCTAGAATTGCTTTTACATGAAAGCCGGCTGCTGGCTGAAAAGAATGATACCAAGATGATACCTAAACCCGCAGGCATCATTCTGGTATAAACATTCAAAGTCCAGCAACATACCAGTATGTTGCTGGTCCTTGTTGGACATGTATTGTAATCTTTTTTTTCATACAGCCTATTGGCTGAACGAAAAAAAGAGATTGATTGGTGGGTATGCCCACCATTAGAATACCTCCCTTCATCCACCCACTTCTAATGATGGGCATATATGCCGAAGCATGGGGGCATCCTCCCGCAAAAAAGTTATGCCGCGTACACACGGTCAAGCCTTCGTCGGAATTTCGACCGTATGTACGCGGCATAAAAGGTTATGCCGCGTACACACGGTCGGACTTTTCCACGGATAAGCCTCCGTTGGAATTTCGACCGTATATACGCGGCATTAGGAGCAAAATCGCTCCTCCGCCCCTGCTGCCCCCATGCTTCGGCATATATGCTCTTTTTTTTAACTGTGGTGGTGAAATCACCTCCTACAGCGTTGGAGTCACGGCTTTATGTATCGTGGGAGCAAACGCTGTTGCTGTCAAGATAAATAGATCCGTGCTGCAACTGAATGGCGTACCTGCTAAGCAAATGGTGGTTAACATTAAAACAAAGTAACATTACAGTACAACAGTAAGACCTTACCAATCCATACCTGCAAAGCAAATACCAAAACAAAACCTAGTAAAAAATAAAAAAATGTTTTAACGCAACCTGTGCCTAAAATATATATATGCCGAAGCATGGGGGCATCCTCCCGCAAAAAAGTTATGCCGCGTACACACGGTCGGAATTTCGACCGTATGTACGCGGCATTAGGAGCAAAATCGCTCCTCCGCCCCTGCTGCCCCCATGCTTCGGCATATATGCTCTTTTTTTTAACTGTGGTGGTGAAATCACCTCCTACAGCGTTGGAGTCACGGCTTTATGTATCGTGGGAGCAAACGCTGTTGCTGTCAAGATAAATAGATCCGCGCTGCAACTGAATGGCGTACCTGCTAAGCAAATGGTGGTTAACATTAAAACAAAGTAACATTACAGTACAACAGTAAGACCTTACCATGCCATACCTGCAAAGCAAATACCAAAACAAAACCTAGTAAAAAATAAAAAAATGTTTTAACGCAACCTGTGCCTAAAATATATATATGCCGAAGCATGGGGGCATCCTCCCGCAAAAAAGTTATGCCGCGTACACACGGTCGGAATTTCGACCGTATGTACGCGGCATTAGGAGCAAAATCGCTCCTCCGCCCCTGCTGCCCCCATGCTTCGGCATATATGCTCTTTTTTTTAACTGTGGTGGTGAAATCACCTCCTACAGCACTGGAGTCACGGCTTTATGTATCGTGGGAGCAAACGCTGTTGCTGTCAAGATAAATAATTCCGCGCTGCAGTTGAATGGCGCACCTGAAAACAAAAAATTACATACCTGAAAAGCAAGCATGATAAAACATTGCAGAATAGAATACAGTAAAAAAGAGCAGAACAATAGAGAGAAAATAGAGAGAGAGAGAACAATAAAACGACAACTATTTTTGGTTTTTTTATTTTATATTTTTTTTGTGTTTTGTTTTTTACATTTTTTTTTTCTTTTTTACACTTTTTTTTGTAACTTTACAACTGTAATGGTTCGGGTCTCTCAAAATGTAATGGCATCTTGGGAGACCCTGTGTAAGTGTGTCCTAGTCTGTGAAATGCTGTACCCTACGCTAAAACTTCACTTTTGAGTGGTAGCGTTCAAAACATTCACCTTGGCAAAGACCAGGCTTGTCAGGACAGCGTGGACAAAAACTACGGGTGTCACGCCTAAATCCGCGCTTGCTACAGACACGACATCTTTTTTGGGGGTGGCTTTGGGTAGGGGTACTCGGGAGGACATACGAATAATGCCTCTCATGCAGCCGGCTTACTGCATTTGGTTGGGGATGGTGAGGTGCAGAACCGCCTGGATACAGGAGTTCTGTGACTATCTCATTCTGGAATTTTAGAAGAGATAACGTCCCGCCTGAAGCTCTGTATAGCACATGAGCGTTCAGCAAAGCCAATTGGAATAATGATAGAGACACTTTTTTGTACCAGCGTCTCGCCTTACGGTCAATTAGATACGGCGCCATCAACTGGTCGTTGAGGTCCACCCCTCCCATATTTTGGTTATATTCGTGGACACAGGGGGGTTTCTCCACAACACCAGTCGCCGTAGGAATTTGGACTGTCGTGTCTGCATGAAGGGAGGTAAGAAGGAAAACATTCTTATTGTCCCTCCACTTCATAGCGAGCAAGTTATTACACTTCAAGCAGGCTCTCTCCCCCAGCCTAAGACGGGCATCTACAAGCCGCTGGGGAAAGCCCCGGCGATTAGGTCGCACGGTGCCACATGCTCCAATCTTATGATCAAACAAGTGACTAAACAGTGGCACGCTCGTGTAATAATTGTCCACATACAAGTGGTACCCCTTTCCGAATAAGGGTGACACCAAGTTCCACACTATCTTGCCAGCGCTCCCTATGTAATCCGGGCAGTTGACCGACTCAATCTGACTGTCTTTTCCCTCATAAACCGTAAAGTTCACTACATAGCCTGTTGCCCTGTCACAGAACTTGTAGAGCTTGACCCCGTATCTGGCACGCTTGCTGGGAAGGTACTGCTTGAAAGACAAGCGGCCAGAAAATTTAATCAGGGACTCATCAACGCAGACAACTTGATCGGGAGTAAACAAGGCTGCAAAACGTTCGTTGAAGTGGTTTATGAGGGGCCGAATTTTATAGAGCCGGTCGTATTCAGGGTCCCCACGTGGACGACAAAGTTCATTGTCGTTGAAGTGCATGAACCGCAAAATCTGCTCGTATCGTGCCCTGGACATGGAGGCAGAGAACACGGGCATGTGGTCAATTGGGTGCGTGGACCAATAAGCACGCAATGACGGAAATTTATGTGTGCCCATGTTGAGGGAAAGGCCCAGAAAGGTCTTAAATTCGGAAACCGTAATTGGTTTCCAATTTCTGGCAATTTTAGGCAACTGGGGGTTAGCGGCGATAAATTGACCAGCATATAAATTACTCTGGTCCACAATAGATCTATAGAGATCTTCCGTGAAAAACAGCGAATAAAAATCGATTGGCATAAAATCAGCTGTTTCCACCTGAATACCGGGTTGGGCAGTGAATGGGGGAAGTACGGGTTCTGCAGAAGTGGTGGGGACCCAATCAGGATAGGCGAATTCTGCAGGAAGGGCAGTATGGGCACGACGGGCCTGCCTTTGTCTTCTTGGTGGCAGCGGGACACTACTTGTGCTTGCCACCTCGCCAGCTTGAACTGCACTTATGGGACTCGCCACGTCACCAAGTGTTACTGCAGTGCTGGATGTACGTCCAGGCTGTACTAGGCCGCTGGTGCTTGCCAGTTCACCAGAAGGAATAGCGGCGCTAGTACTACTCTGCTCCATGATACGAGAGACCTGCGGTTCTTGCTCCTCAACAACCTCAGAAGATCGGGATCGGGTACGCCTGACCTTAGCAGGGACCTCAACTTCGTCGTCAGAGCTATCTGACGTGGGGCCGCTGACGTCACTGTCTTCTACGGGAAGATATTCTGAGCCTGAATCTGACAGATACGTGACCTCCTCTTCACTATCTGTCATGCTCAGAATCTCGTAGGCCTCTTTACTAGTGTACCTTCGACTTGCCATTTTGGGCTCTAAATTTAGGGGTACACTAGTAAGATTCACAGGAAAAAAAGCACCTGACTGTCGTCAGCAAATATATCAAACGCTACAAAAAAACTGTTAGCGATCGCAGGGATCAGGCCTGTCTCTGCGAACGCTGCAGTTATGTGTGTTGTGTTTGGTAAGTGACAGTGATCGATCGATACTGCACTTGGGTGGGCTGGGCTGGGCTGGGCGGAGGGGCTAAACGCAGGTACTAGCAGGTATCTGGGCTGATCCCGCTAACACTGCGTTTTTGGGAACCCTAAACCGCTGGGGATGCTAGTATAGATCTGATCAGATACTATACCACTAAGGGGGGTGTATGCTTTGCGCGTGGGTGTTAGCGTTACTGGCACTAACCTAACACTGCCTGGGGCGACGCAGACCCTCTCTGGCGCTAAAACCTAATTGATCTCACCCGCCGGGCGATCAGGGGGGTTAAACCTTTATTGGGTTATATACGGCGGGTGCCCTGATGCTATAAAAAGCAAACTAATCAACCAGCGTCACCCGTAACCTTTATATGGTGATCACTGGTGAAAGGGTTAACTAGGGGCAATCAGGGGGTTAAAACCTTTATTAGGTTAAATATGGGGGTACCTGACACCAATAAAAACCTGCGGCGAACCTAAAAAAAAAATAACTGCCTATCTAAAACACCAGCGACACGAATACAGCGATCGGAAAAACAATCGCTTAGTGACGCTGAAGTTAGGGGGTGAAAGGGTTACCTGGGGGGTGATCAAGGGGTTAAACCTTTATTAGGGGGGGTTAGGGGGCTACCCTGGACCTAAAGGGGCCTAATCCTAACTGCCTTGCAACTTTTTACAATCACAGATGACACTAAATGCAGTGATCAGTAAAATAAATGATCACTGCAATCAGTGACACTGTGATTGGGGGCTTTGGGGTGACCTGGGGGGTGATCTGGGGGTGACTGGGGGGTGATTTGTGTGCCTATGTGTACCTACGTGTCAGTGGACTGTTGGAGCACTAACCTCTGTCTTCACTCCTCGGCGCCGGGAACGAAAAGACCGCGGCGAGGGAGATGACATCACTTCCTCCAGCCTGTGTTTACATCACATGGCGGAGGAAGCAATTTCATTGGCCGGGAGCGATCGCGAGGGGGGGGGCGGAATTGAGCGGCCGCCCCCTCATGCCTGATCGCTCCCGAACACTTAACGGCCGCTCACTGCAGTGAAGGGGGGTCCGGATGGACCCCCCAACTGCACAAAGGCGATCACGTAGATCTACGTGATTCTGCCTGTCCGTGCCATTCTGCCGACGTAAATCGGCGGTGGGCGGTCGTTAAGTGGTTAAGAGAGGACCCTAGAACTATATTTTTCTTGTTTTTGTTCTAGGGATAAGCCTGATCAATCTGTAATATTAAAGGACAGTCGGGGTGACTAAATTCTAAAAAAGTTTTTTTGGCAACCATTGGTTTAGCCTCTCCTTTTTAACCACTTAACGACCGCCCACTGTAAATATACGTCAGCAGAATGGCACCGACAGGCAGAATCACGTACATATACGTGATTGCCTTTGTATAGTTGGGGGGTCGGATCGGACCCCCCTTCTTTACAGTGGGTGGTCGTTTTACCTTCGGGAGCGATCCGGCATGAGGGGACGGTCGTTCGATTCAGGCCACCCCCTCTCGATCGCTCCCGGCGAATGAGAGAGCTTCCCCTGCCTGCCAGGAAGGAGGAAGTGATGTCATCTCTCCTGGGGCGCTCACATATACCGAGCGCCGTACAGGAGAAGATGCCAGGTTAGTACACACAACACTACACTGACACCAGGACACATAGGCACATAAATCGCCCCCCCAGGCCCCCCCAGATCACCCCCCAGCCCCCCCCCAGCCCCAAGTCACAGTGTCACTGATTGCAGTGACCATTTATTTAGTGATCACTGCAATCAGTGACATTTGTGACTGTAAAAGTGTCACTACATTTAGTTTTAGGTCCAGTGTAGCCCCCTAACCCCCCCTAATAAAGGTTTAACCCCCTGATCACCCCCCAGATAACCCTTTCACCCCCTAGCACCGCCGTCACTAAGCAATCATTTTTCTGATCGATGTCTTAGCGTCGGTGATGCTGATCGGTAGCCAGTAATTTTTTTTAGGTTCGCCGCAGGTTTTTATAGCGTCGGGTACCCCCATATATTACCTAATGAAGGTTTAACCCCCTTGATCGCCCCCCAGGTAACCCTTTCACCCCCTATCACCACTGTCACTAAGTTATAATTTTTCTGATCGATGTCTTAGCGTCGGCGATGCTGATCGGTAGCCAGTAATTTTTTTTAGGTTCGCCGCAGGTTTTTATAGCGTCGGGTACCCCCATATATTACCTAATAAAGGTGTAACCCCCTTGATCACCCCCCAGGTAACCCTTTCACCCCCTAGCACCGCCGTCACTATGCGATCATTTTTCTGATCGATGTCTTAGCGTCGGTGATGCTGATCGGTAGCCAGTAATTTTTTTTAGGTTCGCTGCAGGTTTTTATAGCGTCAGGTACCCCCATATATTATCTAATAAAGGTTTAACCCCCTGATCGCCCCCCAGGTAACCCTTTCACCCCCTATCACCACTGTCGCTAAGCAAACGTTTTTATGATGGTTGTCTTAGTGTCGGTGATGCCGATAGGTAGCCAGTAATTTTTTTTTAGGTTCGCCGTCAGGTTTTTATATAGCGTCAGGTACCCCCATATATTACCTAATAAAGGTTTTAACCCCCTAATTGCCCCTAGTTAACCCTTTCACCAGTGATCATCATATAAGTGTTACGGGTGACGCTGGTTAGTTAGTTTGCTTTTTATAGTGTCAGGGCACCCGCCGTATATAACCCAATAAAGGTTTAACCCCCTGATCGCCCGGCGGGTGATATCAGTTAGGTTTTAGCGTCAGAGAGGGTCTGCGTCACACCCCAGGCAGCGTCAGGTTAGTGCCAGTAGCGCTAACACCCACACGTGAAGCATACACCCCCCTTAGTGGTATAGTATCTGAACAGATCAATATCTGATCTGATCAGATCTATACTAGCGTCCCCAGCAGTTTAGGGTTCCCAAAAACGCACTGTTAGTGGGATCAGCCCAGATACCTGCTAGCACCTGCGTTTTGCCCCTCCGTCCAGCCCAGGCCACCGCAGTGCAGTATCGATCGATCACTGTCACTTGCAAAACACAACACACATAACTGCAGCGTTCGCAGAGACAGGCCTGATCCCTGCGACTCCAGTGCTGTAGGAGGTGATTTCACCACCACAGTTAAAAAAAAAAAAGCATATATGCCGAAGCATTGGGGCAGCAGGAGCGGAGGAGCGATTTTGCTCCTAATGCCGCGTATATACGGTCGAAATTCCGACGGAGGCTTGCCCGTGGAAAAGTCTGACCATGTGTACGTGGCATAACTTTTGCGAGAAGATGCCCCCATGCTTCGGCATATATAAATGGTGCATGTATGCCCATCATTAGAAGTGGGTGGATGAAGGGCGGTATTCTAATGGTGGGCATACCCACCGATCAATCTTTTTTTTTCGTTCAGCCAACAGGCTGCATGAAAAAAAAGATTACAATACATGTCCAACAAGGACCAGCAACGTACTGGTATGTTGCTGGACTTTGACTGTTTATACCAGAATGATGCCTGCAGGTTTAGGTATCATCTTGGTATCATTCTTTTCAGCCAGCGGCCGGCTTTCATGTAAAAGCAATCCTAGTGGCTAATTAGCCTCTGGACTGCTTTTACAAGCAGTGGGAGGGAATGTCCCCCCCCGGATATAAAAAGCGCCATTGGGAAAGCATTTTATCACACCGATCTTGGTGTGGTCAGATGCTTTGAGGGCAGAGGAAAGATCTAGGGTCCAATAGACCCCAGTTTTTTCAAAAAAGAGTACCTGTCATTACCTATTGCTATCATAGGGGATATTTACATTCCCTGAGATAACAATAAAAGTGATAAAAATAAATAAATATGGAAGCAACAGTTTAAAAATAAAATAAAAAAGCAAAATTAATAAAAAAAAAAAAAAAAAAAAAAAAAAAGCACCCCTGTCCTGCCCTGCTCTTGCCCAATGGCGAACGCAAGCGTCGGTCTGGCGTCATATGTAAACAGCAATTGCACCATGCATGTGAGGTATCACCGCGAAGGTCAGATCGAGGGCAGTAATTTTAGCAGTAGACCTCCTCTGTAAATCTAACGGGGTAACCTGTAAATGCTTTTAAAGGCTTTTAAAAATGTATGTAGTTTGTCGCCAATGCGCGTTTGTGCGAAATTTTAAAGCATGTCGTGTTTGGTATCTATGTACTCGGCCTAAGATCATCTTTTTTATTTCATCAAACATTTGGGCAATATAGTGTGTTTTAGTGCATTAAAATTAAAAAAAGTGTATTTTTTCCCAAAAAAATGCATTTGAAAAATCGCTGCGCAAATACTGTGTAGAAAAAAAAAATGCAACACCCACCATTTTATTCTGTAGGGCCTTTGCTTTAAAAATATATATAATGTTTGGGGGTTCAACATAATTTTCTTGCAAAAAAAAATATGTTTTCATGTAAACAAAAAGTGTCAAAAAGGGCTTTGTCTTCAAGTGGTTAGAAGAGTGGATGTAAGCTTCCTAATGTTGTGTATAAAATGCCAGAACAGTTCAAAACCCCCCCAAATGACCCCATTTTGGAAAGTAGACACCCCAAGCTATATACTGAGAGGCATGTCGAGTCCATGGAATATTTTATATGTTGACACAAGTTGCGGAAAAAATACAATTTTTTTATTTATTTTTTTTGCACAAAGTTGTCACTAAATGATATATTGCTCAAACATGCCATGGGCATATGTGGAATTACACCCCAAAATACATTCTGTTGCTTCTCCTGAGTACGGGGATACCACATGTGTGAGACTTTTTGGGAGCCTAGCCGCGTACGGGACCCCAAAAACCAAGCACCGCCTTCAGGCTTTCTAAGGTTGTCAATTTTTGATTTCACTTCTCACTGCCTATCACAGTTTCGGAGGCCATGGAATGCCCAGATGGCACAAAACCCCCCCAAATGACCCCATTTTGGAAAGTAGACACCCCAAGCTATTTGCTGAGAGGTATTGTGAGTATTTTGCAGATCTCGCTTTTTGTCACAAAGTTTTGAAAATTGAAAAAAAAAAGAAAAAAAAAAAATGTTCTTTCTTCATTTTCAAAAACAAATGAGAGCTGTAAAATACTCACCATGCCTCTCAGCAAACAGCTTGGGGTGTCTACTTTCCAAAATGGGGTCATTTGGGGGGGTTTTGTGCTATTTTGGCATTTTATGGCCTTCAAAACTGTGATAGGTAGTGAGGAGTGAAATCAAAAATTTGCGCCCTTAGAAATCCTGGAGGCGGTGCTTGGTTTCCGGGGTCCCGTACGTGGCTAGGCTCCTAAAAAGTCCCACACATGTGGTATCCCCGTACTCAGGAGAAGCAGCAGAATGTATTTTGGGGTGCAATTCCACATATAACCATGGCATGTGTGAGCAATATATCATTTAGTGACAACTTTTTGTAATTTTTTTTTTTTTGTCATTATTCAATCACTTGGGACAAAAAAAAAATATTCAATGGGCTCAACAGGCCTCTCAGCAATTTCCTTGGGGTGTCTACTTTCTAAAATGGGGTCATTTGGGGGGGTTTTGTGCTATTTTGGCATTTTATGGCCTTCAAAACTATGATAGGTAGTGAGGAGTGAAATCAAAAATTTGCGCCCTTAGAAATCCTGAAGGCGGTGCTTGGTTTCCGGGGTCCCGTACGTGGCTAGGCTCCTAAAAAGTCCCACACATGTGGTATCCCCGTACTCAGGAGAAGCAGCAGAATGTATTTTGGGGTGCAATTCCACATATAACCATGGCATGTGTGAGCAATATATCATTTAGTGACAACTTTTTGTAATTATTTTTTTATTTTTTTATTTTTTGTCATTATTCAATCACTTGGGACAAAAAAAAAAAAAATATTCAATGGGCTCAACATGCTTCTCAGCAATTTCCTTGGGGTGTCTACTTTCTAAAATGGGGTCATTTGGGGGGGGTTTTGTACTGCCCTGTCATTTTAGCACCTCAAGAAATGAGATAGGCAGTCATAAATTAAAAGCTGTGTAAATTCCAGAAAATGTACCCTAGTTTGTAAACGCTATAACTTTTGCGCAAACCGATAAATATACGCTTATTGACATTTTTTTTACTAAAGACATGTGGCTGAATACATTTTGGCCTAAATGTATGACTAAAATTTAGTTTATTTGATTTTTCTTATAACAAAAAGTAGAAAATATCATTTTTTTTCAAAATTTTCAGTCTTTTTCCGTTTATATCGCAAAAAAAAAAAATCGCAGAGGCAATCAAATACCATTAAAAGAAAGCTCTATTTGTGGGAAGAAAAGGACGCAAATTTCGTTTGGGTACAACATTGCATGTCCGCACAATTTACAGTTAAAGCAGCGCAGTGCAAAATTCTGAATTCACCTCTGGTCCTTTAGCTACCAAATGGTCCGGGGCTTAAGTGGTTAAAATATTTTTATTTTTTTGTTTTTCTACCCGACTTGTAAATGGTTAGTGACAGTGATCCTGTTCACCTGTTGATCACTAATAGGATAGAAGAGTTATCTATTTTTTATTTTTTTCCTCCTTTATTTTATTTTTATTTTTAGTTATTTTTTATTTTTTTCTGCCAAGCTGCTGCTGCAACAGCCACAATATATTATTTTTCGAGGCACTGTTTCAGGACAGCTATATATTGTTTTTTTTTTTTTTTTTTAATGTAGAGTCAGTGCTCTTTGACATAAAGGGAAATGGGTGACAAACGGTCTGGGTCGAAGCACCATTGAACCTGTATGTTTTGTTGCTTATTGTATTCTTTTTTCTCTTTTCTCTTTCCTACTTTCTTTGGTTCATATTCTGCTTTATCTTGGAAATTAAATGTATTCATCTTCTGGAACTTTTGTTTGAATATCAGAGATGAGTTGTGAATTGTAAGGGTTTACCGTCTCTGCCTGACTCCATATTTTTTAAGAGTCCAGTGGGTTCCATAGAATGGGTTCCTGAAACATACAAATAACATATTTCACAAAGTATCCCTGGACATCCAGGTCCTATGTCTTAATGTAATTTTACCTCCCCTAATCTGCCCACTGCTTTAACCTGAGCCCCGTGAGCAGGTGTGGTGAACCCAGGGACCTAACAATAGCAGGCAGTGTTGACTATCCCTACCATCAAGGGCAATGGATGATACTGGCCGTGGCTCGGTCTCGGTACCCTGTGGGGATCCCCCCTTACTCGTCCACATTGCACCCCTCATAAGATATTCAGTCTTAGTGGCCACGCCACTACTCTTGTCTGACATTCCGCCAATAACTCCTGTCTGACATTCTCCTTTTTGTTTTGTTTTTTTGTTTTTTTGTATTCATGCACGACTGTCCGGAGGCCCGCCCAACCACCACCTGAAGAAGCATGGCATCTCTTAAGAAAAACGTGCCACGAATAAGACTCTTCTGAAACTTTCCTTCACCATGCTGAAAAGTGCTGTCTCGCGGTCCGATCCAATCGTGACAATCATAACACCATATTTCCAAGTTACAGGACTAAATATGAAAGGATCCCGCCATTAATGTTTGAATTCCGCTCTTCCAATGCAGAGGGGCGATGAAGCATTGCAGTACAGACTCTCATGGGTCGGATGTCTCAAAGGCATCAGGACTGTCTCAAGTCTACCTTGATGGGTTACGGCGGGTTCAAGAAAGGAAGAGGCCGCAGTGGTGGTGGGGGCAGGGTCAGGGCTTCTGGGCCGTTGTGGGTGGGTACAAAATCATTAAGGGACTTCATAAGTTCAAGAATGAACTTCAGGGGGGACTGTGGTGGAGATTTTTCAAATCCATATTTATAACAAGAAGCTACGTGTATATATGGTTGTATATGTTTTTACGATACTTTATTATTAAGGTGACTTAAATTTATCTTAGCATGCTTGCTAATGTGAGAAACTTGTTGAACTGAGCATCAAAGGAACCCACCTATCTGATAAAAACAGCAAGTATTTCTGGTTTAGATTTGGAAGGCTAAGTAGAGAGGTTTGAGATTTCAACCAAACAGGTGGTCAGCTTTAAACCAATGAGACCACAGGATTTTGGGTTCTGGTTGGCATAGGGGGTATAAAAGTCAGATACACTCATGGCTAGAGCCCTTGCGAATGAAGATCTGACGCAGACGACATGGTCACGTAATAAGCTCTCTCTCTCTCTCTCCCTCTCTCCCTCTGCCTCTCCCTCTGTCTCTCTCTCTCCCTCTCTCTCTCCCTCTCTCTCTCCCTCTCTCTCCCCCTCTCTCTCTCTCCCTCTCGCTCGGCCTCTCTGCCTCTCTCCCTCTCTCTCTCTCTCTCTCCCATGTTTAAGATTAATATTACTTCGCGTTTGCTCTCTTGTTCCTATTATCATGTAACATTGGTATCATGTTTGTCATAGCAATATTCCTATTATGTATCGTGTAACATTGGTATCACCTTGCTATTAGGGGGTACCAGTTCTGTATAAATAAATGTCATTGTTTTCTCTTTTCCCGACGCTATCGTTTGATTTCATTTTATATAGACAAAAGGTTTTTTTAATCACTTATAGTATGCATTTAAGCAAGGTTATGACTTCTCCGTAACAAATGTTAAGCCCCCAGGGGCTATAACACTGCATTTCATAGATCAATCTTGTTTCTCTCCGGGAAATTTGCCTTTTCAAATTGCTACCCCACCAATGGGGAGTGTATTTTTCTATAGCAATGACTTCCAAAAGGGATGGATCCCTTTGGTGAAATAGGCGGAAGTGTTTAGACACGCTGTGTCCTACAAAGCCTCTTCTAATGTTAGACAAATGTTCACCAATTCTGACATTAAGTGGACTTGTAGTCCTTCCTATATATTGCAGATAACATGGACATCTCAACAGGTAAATAACCCCTACTGTACTGCAGGTGATGAACTCTTTTATCTTATATTCCTTAGATGTAACATGAGATATGAAGGAAGATGTTTTGATGGTTTTTGAGGTTTTGCAAACTTTACACCTTTTTCAAGGGAAAAAACCTTTCAAATTTGGTAACATACTCATCTTTTCCGGAGGGTTAACTATAATAGGAGCCAGAGTATCCTTCAAAGTTTGATTCTTTCTATAAATGAAATTTGGTTTATCCGGCAATTTTGGTCCCAAGATCCTGTCATTTTTCAGAACAACCCAGTGTTTTTTTAAAATCTTATTGACCCACCAGTATTGAGAAGAAAATGTAGTGAAAAAAGACCATTCAAATTAGTTATTTGCCGGAATATTTTTAACTTTAGGAGCTAGTAGACTACTTCTATCTCGAAGGGAGACATCCGTTAGTTCTTTATTCAGGACTGCGGGATCATATCCCTTTTCTTTAAATCGGTCACTGAGGATGGTCGCCTGTGTATGATAATCCTCTAATGATGAGCAGTTCCTGCGCATTCTTAGAAACTGTCCTTTGGGAACTGCCTTCAACCAATTGGGGTGATGGCAACTCCCGATCGGGATATACCCATTACGATCACTCGGCTTAAAATAACTCTTAGTGGAAAGTTGGTCATTCTCCTTAAAAATGACCAAGTCCAAAAAGTTAACCGACAAACTACTATGTTCATAGGTGAACTTGATGCCCCAATGATTAGTATTTAATCGGGACATAAATAAATGTAGCGACTCTGCATTCCCTCTCCAAAGGAAGAAGGCGTCGTCTATATAGCTCCTCCAAAAAATCAATCTGGAGTCTTTCCCCGTTGGTAAGTTGTCATTCTCCCACAATGACATGAAGAGGTTAGCGACGCTGGGGGCGAATTTAGCCCCCATCGCCACTCCCGTTCGTTGTAGATAGTACTGTCCGTTATAATAAAAGTAGTTATGTTCCATAGCGAAACGTAAAAGTCCCAATATGAAATCCCGGATGGGTTTCCTCAGTGAACGGTCTTTAGTTAGGAAATATTCAGCAGCATGATATCCCAACTCATGTGGGATGATGGTGTAGAGTGAGGAGACGTCCGCTGTGACTAGCAGGACGTCTTGCCCCTCTTCAAACTGGGAGATTTCATTAATAATTTGAGTGGAATCCTTCAAAAAAGCAAGTGTCTTAGATACCAACGGTTGGAGATAAAAATCGATGAATTTCCCAATCCGAAATGTCAGGGAGTCGATTCCACTCACTATGGGACGACCTGGTGGGCGGATGGGGTCCTTGTGGACTTTAGAAATGTAATATATTATAGGCATCTTAGGGACCAATGTGATTAGATATTCCTGCTCCTTAAGATCTATGATGCCCTTCCTATATCCCTCTTGTACTATACTCTTGAGCAATTTTTTATATGCATTAGTAGGATCTTTTTTAAGAAGGATATAGGTCTCTCTATCCGATAAGAGATGATCCATTTGTTCAAGATAGTCCTGCTTCTTTAGCAGGATAATCCCCCACTTTATCCGCCGGTCTGATAATTAAGTTTTTATTTGAACATAAAGACTTTATACCCTGCTGAATATTTTCCTGAGTAGCTTTACGAAAACTGACATTTCGCAAGTCCTTCAGGACTAAATCTTTAAACATAGTAACACTGGGGGCGGGTTTACTAGGAGGATTGAACAATGAAGCATTCCTAAGACCTGTACCTTTTGTTTGAACATTCCCTGTATTAACAGCTTGGTGATCATTCGAAATAGATAGAAAATGTCTCTTAATATTTAATCGTCTAATATATTTCTGAACGTCCAAAAACGTATGAAATTTATTTAGTGATTTATTAGGGGCAAATTTGAGACCCTGATTTAGAGTGATTTTCTCTGATTCTGTTAGTTGTTCACCACTCAGATTAAAGATGCCGGCACAGTTTAGATTTTCCTTTTCTTTGGAGTGGTACCGCCTCCCTCCCCGGCATCCTCTCTAATGCCCCGTACACACGATCGTTTTTCATGCCGTTAAAAATGCCATTAAAAAAAATGGCCATTAAAAATGATCGTGTGTATGCTCCAGAGCATTTTTAACGACGTGAAAAACGGGCATTAAAAATTTCGAACATGCTCTCTTTTTTCACGTCGTTTTTCATGTCGTTTTTTTTAACGACGTGAAAAACGATAGTGTGTATGCTTTAACAACGTGAAAAAAAATGCGCATGCTCAGAATCAAGTATGAGACGGGAGCGCTCGTTCTGGTAAAACTAGCGTTGGTAATGGAGATAGCACATTCGTCATGCTGTAACGGACTGAAAAGCACTAGACTGAAAAGAGCGAATCGTCTCTCAACAAACTTTACTAACATGAAGGGTGGCGCCATTCGAACGGAACTTCCCCTTTATAGTGCCGTCGTACGTGGTGTACGTCACTGCGCTTTTCTTGAACATTTTTTAAAATGATGGTGTGTACGCAAGACAGGCTTGAGAGGAAACGAGAAAAAAAATGACAAGAAAAACGTCAGTTTTAAAAATGACATTAAAAATGATCGTGTGTATGGGGCATTAATCTTCCTTTTTTGCTTTGGCCTTTCCCAAAAAAATTATTGCTAATCTTAGTTCTTAATGGGGCTGCTCCTGGGGGAACCCCCGTCGGGCGGGCCAATCTCTCATTATCTCTGGGTGGTCCCAGAGATTCAGGATGATATCCTACATAATCATATACATCCTCATAATAATCCTGTAGGGAACCATATGTATTATCTACAGGGACTTCATATCTCCATGAGGCCCATGGAGATGAGAATGATTCATCTCTATAGTATTGTTCTTGAGGTCTTCTTTGGGAAGGGTCCTTCAGTCTTCCATTATATTCCATGTTGGGCTGTCTTCCCTGAGGGTAGGAATATGTATTATGGTGATTTCTTAAAGTTGTGGGGGGTCTGTTCCCTCTAAAAGTACCTGGATATGAATTTTCCCCCCGATGTGTATATATTGTGAGGTTGGGGACCATTAGCTCTCATAGTATATGCATTTTTCCAGTGATTCAAGCCAGTCAGGAACTCTATTTAAGGGCATGGTAACCCACTTTTATTTAAAAGCACAAAAAGTTTACAAATACATCAGTAGCCCTCACAGGGGGTTCCACCATAAATGTATCTTGCATACTCAACAGTTTAACCTTCTGGCTTTCATTCTAGTAATCTGGCTGTCTCAGGCCTTTAGCCTAGGCCTAAAGTCTGCTCCTCAGAACAAACAGAGTTTCCTAGAGATAAGCTCACTCCTCGCTTACTCCTGGTCAGCACCTTCTTGCTTACTTCAGCAATGACGTCTGCCTCCTGCAGACATGCATACTCTGTCTGCACCCATGCAGCATAGATAGCCTCTGACTCCCCTGAGGGATGGGAGTCCACCTGACTCCCAGGCACACAGACTTCCTGTCTGTTGGGTGGGGCCCTGATCCATAGTCATGTCAGAACTAAATAGCCGAACACACAGCTGCTCAATCAGCACTTTAAGGACGCACACGGTCCCACCGTCACATATCCTCCCCCCCTGTTTCGAACCGGAGGGAGGAACACATAAACCCGTCATTATAAATGGGACACCTCTGTGCCAGCCATTGGCTGCGTAGGCCCATTTCTTCTTACGGGTATGTTTCCACCAACACTTCGCTTTGAAGCCTCTGTACCAACTATCAGTAGCAGGAGTCCTAATCTGCCTTGCCTTTTCTCTAAACGGGCATTCCACCCACACCTTCTTCTGGGTGTGTTTCCACCAGCACTTCTTCCTGAACCGTGGGCTCCCACTAATCTCTCTATCCCTTCTACCTTCTGGCCTCAGGATCCTCCTTTTTTCTCCCAGGACTGTTGGGGACCCCATTTCATGAACTCTGTCAGGGAGTGGCCATTCTCACTACCTGACGCAACATTAATCAACAACATTTGTTTCTCAGGTTCACTAACCCCTGTGTGGTTACTCTTGGCAACCAAACCATCTAGGATCAACACCATATCCTTCCGTTTAACCTCAATATTATCATTGGGACCTCTTGTCCCTTTTTTTGCTAGGACAGTATCTATGGAGGGACCACCTACAGGCAAGCAGTTACTCCCTATGGGACAGTCCCGCAGTTTCACATCGCCCCCTTTTGTCCAACACTCCAATAGCAATTGTCCTACCAACGCACATTTTTCACCACATTTTTCCACATCAATCTCTTTAACCATTTCTGTGTCCATTGGTACCTCAACCAATAGCTCAGAGTTGTCTGACAGTGCTCTACAGTACCTCTCCTACACTTTTTCGTTACAGTTACCATCACTGTTATTTCCTGTCAAAGTGTCTCCGGGTACCTCAAACTGCACCTCTCTGCGCGTGATGGACTGAATTCCCACTACTGCCACGTCCGTTCCGGGCCCTTCCTTTACATGAGGTGTAGCGGGTGAGACAGTACGCGCGCCACGTACCAACCACTGCTCAGCCGCACCTCGGACCGCACCAGCAGGAATACACCCCATCACACCAACATACGGAGAGACTTCCCCAATGTCTATTATCTCTAATTTCTCCAACAATTCCCCTGAGCGCCTTCTACACATAACCGCCGCTGGAAGCACTCTCGAAGAGAACTGTGAGACAATTTTCCACAAAAGCAACCAACAGTGCAGCAACCAATTTTCATCAATATTGCTTACAACGCATGTATCACCTGCGTCCACCGATTGGTACTACGCAGTACCATGTCGCCCTTCTGCTGTGGATACATGCAGGTGTACATCGGAAAGATTTTCACCAATTCTCACAATAGCTCAGTTATTTCTAGACATGCCGCGTCTAAACACAGAACTCTAGGAACTTTTCCTTTACTAACGATGCAGAGGGACTCATTTGCTAAGGCGTGAGAGGCCGGGACACTTAAAGAGACCTCTACCTCAGAGGCAACTGACAAAATTTGCGGCTCCCGCTGAGCACTGCAAATCGCATGTGTCACACTCATCCTCTCACTTTCAGCAACACTGAGCCCTTCCAAGCCACTATCCATTACCTCATCAACCTGACACTCAACATTACTCATCTCTTTTACTGTGGACAAAACCTCTGCTATGTATGCGCCCTTTTCAGATCCTTCCAACTGGAGAGGGTTAATTTCTGCAAAAGCCAACGCACCCGTGTCTACCGGCCCTGCAGCCTCTCCCTTTAGCATAGCAGAAACTGTGTCCACTCCACTGTTACCCACTGAGCCTTTCTTGTTTAAATGCACTTGTGGCAAAACATTTTTAAACACAACAGGCTGCAATAACATAACTTCACCACTTTGCTCAGGTGGTGCTTCATTAAACCCATTATCACTACAAGTAATTTCAAACATTTGAGTTTTAGCATTTTTCTCATCACCAAGGTCAAGTACCCTCTTATCTATCAGAGCGGCACCACAGTTGCCACAGGCAACCTCTGGCTCCAACACATAGAGCTCCCTGGAGGTCTCCAAGGACACCTCTGCAGCCTTATATACCGTTGCTAAGGGGAATCGCATATCCTGCTTAGCGATCACCCCTACCTCATTAAGCATCACATTACCATAAGTACATATATCATCTGCAATATCTTCGTCATCAACATTCACAAACATAGCAGTTTTACAAGTCCCATCAAATTGTCCTTTGTCACAACGCATGGCACCCTGCGTGCCACTCAGCACACCACCCTTCCTCTCCAAAGGAATTATTTTGCCCACTAGGGCGTCTTCACAGTTGTCCTGGGAAACCACTTGCCTCACCACTGCAGGCTCCTTAGTGGTTTCCCTTGGCAACTGCGCAGCACCTGTCACTGTCTCTAGGGAGCATGGCATACCAACTGCTTTGGTCACCCCTAGCACATCTCTCCCAGCACTCTGCTGGATTACCTTAGGTGTACCCAGAGTCCATATGTCTTTTTCAATTTTTGACCTCGCTGCAAGCAGGGTTTTAACCTGTGTCTCCCCACTGATTTGGGTAGCACACTGTAGCAAGTTCATTTTTTCACCTTCAGCGGATCTCCCCTCTGGGGTCACTTCCACTTCAGTGTGAGCAACCACACAGTCAGTCTTTCCCATGATTTTTTTTTTTTTTATTACAAACGATTTTATTCAAGGATCAACATCATACAAAGAAAATGTCAGACAGTACAGTTGGATCAGAGAATGGTAGACAATCACAGGACATGGGAAAAAGATGAGGGCAGACAACAAAAGTATCAATACATGTGAATACATCAATCCAGTGGAGCATTTAGGTACAAGTAGAGAGGTTATGTAGGATGCTAACAGAGAAAGTCATATGACATTATTGAGGCATATTAGTCCAATGTTTCCATTTATTTTTGTATATTAGCATAGTGTCATAGAGCGTGTGGTGAATGTGTTCCGCTAGTTTGATGGCGTCCATACGTGTTAGCACCTGAGACCACGAAAGGGAAGAGGATTGCCAGTTGAGTGCAGTTACCCAATGGATGGCTAAGAAAAGTGTGTATATTAGTTTTGCACAGGGTAAAGGGATATCAGGTATGGGAGTAAAACATAGGCACATTTGGGCTGAGAGGGTAATCATGCGGCCAGCGATGGTTGATACCTTCAGGGCCGCCGCTTGCCAAATGGGCTTAAGATGCCTACAAATCCAAAATGTGTGTATTAACGTGCCCACCTCAGAGCATCCCCTAAATCAGAGTGGGGATACCGCAGGGTAGATGGAGTGTAGGCGTGAGGGAGTCAGGTACCATCTGAGATGTAGTTTGATGGCTGTTTCCCGTATGTAGTAGGCCCCGGTGTGTTTGTACATATTAGTCAGCATCTCCTCCCAGTCTGGCCGGTCAAAAGTCCCGCCCAAATCCCCCTCCCACTTAAGCATTGGTTTGGTTTTGACTGGCAGGGCACATTCGTTAAGCATAATGTATATTCTGGATATAACCCCTCTATCTCTGGAAGAGTGAGAACATATGCGTTCATAAGGGGTACTATGGATTTGGGATTCTAGGGAGCCCCTAAACTGATAAAAATGCCTGACCTGTATGTACCTATACAACTCTGAGGGTGGCAGGCCACACTCTACTCGTAGTTGCTGGAAGGATTTAAAATGACGGCCTTCTTTCAAGGATTGAAACGTTATAGCAGCTGATGTCAACCACCGGGAGAATCCAGCTCTATCATGAAAGGCTGGGGGGAAATCAGGGTCACCTATAAAGGAGTATAACGGGGAAAGAGGAGAGGATAAGTGGAATTTATGGCTGTACAGCGACCAAAGGTGAACCGTCTGGCTAACTACAGAGTTTAGTGGGGCGAGTTGGCTTGCCTTGATGGACCTAGACCACAGCAGCCCCAACAAGTGGAAGGGGAGGATAGATCTTTCCCATGATTTTAACAGGAACAGTCTTACCATTCTCTTTAGCAGGGGTTGAAGGCTTCAATTAAGGGCGTTGTCCCTTCTTTGCTGTGCTCTCACAAGCAGACGCCCTCTCCTGGACACAGGGTAACATTACATCCCTCTTGGATTTTCAAACATCGCCTGTAGGCAAAACAAATTTCCTGTTGCCAGGGGCAACAGCAGACCCACACACCTGGTCATACCCCTTGCAGGATGCTGGATGTGATACGCTCTTCTCGGGGCTTGCAGGCAAAGCATTAAGCCCAACAACACGATCATCAGCTGTATTCCACAAGCTTGGACAAGAAAAGATCCCGTGGCCCAGCTGACCACATTCCAGGCATGGCACTTGGCGACGTTCTCCTGTTGTTAAGGGAGATGGCACTCTCCCCGCTGATCTTTTCCAGCGCTCTCTAAACTGGATTGCTCTTAGAAAATTGTTGTAGTCATCTCGGTTATTATACATCCCACGATACACCTCCTGGTACTCCTCCATCAGAAAAGGTTGCACCAACTCAACCCAGCGATTTCTGGGCCATCCTCTGTAGGAAGCAATCAATGCAAAGTCATCCAAAAAATCTTCAACATTTTCCGAAGGTAACATAGGCCATACGAAGCCAGCTGTATGGATTTCTGCTTTGTTGCCACGGGCAAACGCACCCATCTGCTCACTCTTTACACTCTGAGCAGACTTCTCATACCTTTGCTTTGGTGAAGCCTGGGACAAAGGGCATTTAGAAACTTCATGCCCCCACTCACTGCACTGCAAACAGCGCACTTGGTTCTTAACCCTTTGCACATTATCAGCTGGCCATCTTGCATCAGCGTTGCCAGGGGCAACAACATGTCCTTCCCCTTTAACTTGGTTCAGTGCGGCCAAGTGTTGCCTGCACCAATCTACTGGAGGCTCAGACTTTGGTGAACTCTCCATACTTGCAGTCACCTGTGCACTCATTGCACCTGTGTTGCTACGGACAACACCAGCTCTCTTTCTCCTTGGCAAGTTCTGTTCAGGCATGTTGGGGGTTCGATCAGGCGGTAACAACCCCTCCAGCCACAAAGCTCACTGAACTCACACCGCAAGACTGTACCTTTTTTGTCCTCCCCTGGAGCTGGTACAGCGGGGTGGGGAACCCGCTGTGACGCAAAGGGAGAGGGGATAAAAGGGGCGGACGCCCTTACCACGGGGTTCAGAGTTCAGAGTCTGGAGGATGTGGCCGCACTCAGGCACCTTCAGCTTGGGTGCTGGCGTTCCAGTGCTCCAGGCCTAGGCGCCCTTGGCCTGGTCTGAGCAAAGATGGAGTCCATCTCAGGCACCTTTAGCCTGGGGTGAGGTACTATGGCGGACGCCTGGGGCTCAGTACCTTCGACTGAGTTCCGCGAGGGTGGAGGAATCCGAGGGGGCCCTAACTCCTTGGGTGCCCGTGTCTGAGTTTGTGAGATCTGGTGTGCGGAACTTCTCTGAAGAGCCCGGCGCAGCATCGCTGGTGACAGAGAGGCCTCCGGTTTCTCCCTTGGACGGATTTCCTTCCCCTGACAGGGGCTGTGCTAGCGAAGGTAATTCATGTTCTACCTCACATAGTCAGTGGCAGTGACTATTTACCACTGGTGATACCACAGTGGCTAGCAACAGAAGGGAAAGGATTGTGCCTCGATCTATTCCCCCCATTATTACTCAGTAAAAAAACTGTTTGTTGGTTGCCAAGGAGAATAAAACTGAGTTGGACCTATTCACTGTGTGGAACTCTGGTTACTAGGAGCAAAGGAGTCAGGAACGAAGTACTGGACTTGACTCTAGGACACCTACACAAAACCCAATCTTCTGGCCTTCACCTCTTAGCTATGGAGGACATGGGCCGTGGTGTATCTCATCCCTCCCCCCAGCACTGAGACCCCTAGACGAAGAAAGACAAGCCGAGCATGAGAAGGGGAGAGGGGGGTGAGGCCGCTACACGTGGGGGCTCGTCCAGGATGTGTGTGGTGTCTGAACTTGAACTTTTCTGCCCGGAGGAGTTCCGAGTAGGTCAGCCATATTGGCCAATGCGCCACGAGGCAACCCATAGCTGCGTAGTTCGTGGGCGGGGAGAAAGAAAAGCCCGCAGACAAGTGCAGAAGATGGGAGGAGTCTGGCCATGTGGATGTACGCACGTGGAGATTCCGGCACGTGTGGGTCAGTGCGCAATGGAGCAGCGAAGAGAGAAGATGACTTCAACCACTCCATGGATTTCAGCTTCTCCTTTCATGGACATGTCTTCTCTGGCTGCTCCGATCATGGATACGGGGATAAGACTAAAGCCCCGTACACACGGTCGGACTTTTGCCCAACAAACTTAGTTTTAAGCAAGTTGGACCAACAATCCGACTGTGTGTACGCTCCATCGGACAAACTTTTTTTTGTTTGGTTTTGTTTTCATCGGACAAAAGTTGGGTCTGCAAACGGACAAACTTTTGCCCAACAAAAGTCCGATGGAGCAAAGTCCTACCGTGTGTACAGAAAACCATAGGACTTTTGTCCGATGGACAAAACAACTAATGTTAAAATCAACCAACAATAGCAGAAGTTGACCAAAGGGTGGCGGTAAAGAGCAGAAAAGAGCAGAAAAACCATGTGATGTTGCAAAAAGTTTTGGGAAAGTTTGCAGAAAAGTCCTGTGGTGTGTATGCTATGGGTGTGCCCGGCCAACTCCGTTCGGACAAAAATCCACGGAAAAGTCAGATGGAAGTCCGACCGTGTGTATGAGGCTTTAGGCCCCGGGGGGCGATTGGCTCTGTACACCTGCAGAGACATGGAGGCCCTCGGTGTGATCTGTCCCGGCTGTTCGGGACTGGTGGTCCAGCTGAAGCCATTCGGGCGATGTGAGGTCTGCAAGGAGTTTCTCTTCGAGGTGGAACCATCCACAGAAAAGCCTTGTGCTTTCCACCCCAACTACCTCACAGGGACTGCCACTCCGGAAGGAGAGATCGATGCTGGTGCGTTTCCCGTGCGCACTGATCCGGGCGAAGTGACTGCCCAAGCGGAGATGAAAAGAGAAAAATCTGAGGATGCTGCCTCGGTCACCAGCAGCTCCCTGCTCTGACCACCGAAGAGGAAAGTCGGCCTAGTGATGGCCTTGTGTGGTCGTGGAAGAGCTTCGCCCCGCTGCTTGCCTGGTCTGGATGGATCCGGAGAGAAAAGTCCTGGACATCCCCGTTCTGAAGGCCCAGGTGAGCCAGGGGTTGGGACTGTCTGTGTGGTTAAAAGTGGCGGAAGCCCACAGTCGGTAGAGGCCGTCAAGGGAGATAGTTCCGTGACTGGGAATTATCTGCCCGCCGAATGCTACGACACCTCTGACCTGGATTCATTGTCTGACAATGGTGATGATGGGGAGATAGAAGAAATCTTCCACCAGAAGGGATGGGACAAGATGAAGCTACCCTCGTCCCGTGTCACAAGGGACCTGCCCATATCTACTGGAGATAGTACACCCCGGGTGGAGGCCTCGGTGCCTAGGGAAGAATCTGGTTCCCTGTCGGGGATTCCTCTTCTGGACTCAACATCCATTTCACCTGTTCCTGTTGCGGGAGTGCAACGCAAGTCACTGCGGGCTCCTAGGCCCAGATCTACCGAGGTGGTGAATGCACCTCGTCACCCAGAAGCGATTGTTCCGCCTGGAGAAGGAGACCGGGCCACCATGCCACCTTTGTCAAGGCTGCAGCGTCTCTTCGGCCAGAAGGTTGCCCAAGAGTATGGGTGGGAATACCCGTACCTGCCTCGAGAACTGCTTTACGAGGTGGAAGTTTTTCGCCAAAGATGGTATGATACCTTTGTGTGGGACAAACTTAAAGTACCGCAGGCACGGTGATACCTTCCTTGTTCACCAACAGTCACCAAGAAGTTCCAGGACTGTAAAGCTAAGTGGATGCTGGGAAGGCATATCCATGCGGACAGAGTGGTGATTTGCCGCAAGGAAGGAGGAAATGCTGAGTACCATGTGGAGGCTTTGGACAGACATTTGAAGCCTGTGTTCCTGCCGCATCCAAGGTTTTATCTTTAGGAGAAAAAGACTCCTGTGTGTTCTTTTTGCTGTTCATTGTGGAACTTTCCGGAGTGCCTTCACCGGAGCACGGAGACTGTGCCCTAGTTTTTTTTCATATTTGGGCAGTGTGACAGCAGGAAGGTAAAGTCACCTGGTTGCATCCAGGGGGGTAGATATATTTCGCCCAGATTCAGGCTTTACGCTGACTTGTACAGCTAGGTGGAGAGTTGTATAAGCCCAGCTGAGACTAGTGGGCTCATTGATGACTCATACCTCTAGGGAGAGGGCTGGGCGTCGTGCAGACAGGGAGTTGATGAGACCAGCTGAACCTTGTCAGCTCATTTAGGCCTCTATAAGAAACTCCCAGATTCATTAGATGTTAGCTCATGCCTGGAAGCAGACCTGTGTGGACTGTCTAGGGAGAGTGAACCCCTGTGCGGTGAGAGAAAGCCTGTGTGGCTATATTTTGCTTGGACATTTAAAACCAGGGACTAGGACAGCACTAGGCTGATCCCAGTCGTTAGTTAGGAAACCTGTAAGTTTAGTCAGAGGTCAAGTTGACCAGGATTTATTTTGTTTATGTTTTTTTTGCCTTGCTGTGTTTTTGTCACTGTAAATAGAAAATAAACCGCACCTTTTTGATTTTGAAAACCACAACCTCCGTCTGCTGGGCCTGTTTTGGGTGGGGAGCCCATCCCGGGGGGGGTCACACATACCCGCTGCCGAGCTAGCCCCCTCACAGTTGGTGGAGAATGCGGGCAGTTTTTTTTTAAGCCAGCATGGAGGAGATACTGAAACAGCTGGCTCTAGCAAATGCCAATCAACAGCAGACAAATGCAGGTTTGCAAAGGAGCCTTGCAGCCCAGCAGCAAGCTCATCAACAGAGCCTTGCAACTTTACAACAGAGTCTGGAGGCTCAGCAACAAGCCCAACAGCAATCTGAGGCCCGCTTCATAGACCTGTTGCAGAAGCAAGAGCAGAGACTACAACAACAGATGGAAGCAGTAATGCAGCAACGTCCGCAGACCAGTGAGGAAAGCCGTCCCACTAATACCGCGTCCTTTGGGGTGAGTCGTTTATTGACAAAAATGACTGGAGAGGATGATCCAGAGGTATTTTTGACCACATTTGAAAGGACCGCTGAAAGAGAAAAGTGGCCTGAGGAGCAGTGGGCTGGACTAGTGGCTCCTCTGTTAACTGGTGAATCGCAGAAAGCTTACTATGACCTAGAGCCTAACCAAGCAAAAGACTATGTGATGCTAAAAGCTGAAATATTGGCAAGGCTGGGTGTCACCCTGGCTGTCCGGGCTCAGCGTGTGCATAACTGGACTTTCCAGCTTGGAAAACCCCCCAGGTCTCAAATGTATGATCTCATTCACCTGAGCAGAAAGTGGCTACAGCCAGAGACTTTGTCCGCACCAAAGATTGTGGAACGTGTTGTAATGGATCGGTTTTTGAGAGCTCTTCCTACTGCCATCCAAAAGTGGGTAAGCCATGGAGACCCAGAGACGGCCGATGGTCTTGTGGATCGTGTGGAGAAATACTTGGCTACAGAGAACCTGACGGCCTCTTCCAGAGACACTCGGACTTTCCACCCTAAGACCAGACCATCCCCAGGGGCGGATAAGAGGATTCCAAGGGGTGAGGGTGGAGAGAGTGAGAGGGTGGGAGCTTTACCCCAAGTTTGGCGAGAACAGCCTGGGAAATCAGCGGCTCAAGAGGCCGCAAGAAGGATCGTTTGCTACCGCTGCCGGCAAGCGGGACATATTGCAGCAAATTGCCCGGTTGTGGAGGAACCCATGCAGTGTGACTTTCTGACGGGCAGACGTCAGTCGCTGTGTGCGACAGTCGCATGCACTGCCATTCGGGGAACTGAGAAACATTTATGCAAAATGTGTATTAATGGTAGAAATGTTGTGGTATTGCTGGATTCAGGTAGCCTTGTGACCCTGATAAAGGCTGAGTTAGTTAAAACAGAGGTCTCTGGGAATAGCAAGGTAGCCGTTATTTGTGTGCATGGGGACACCCGAGAGTATCCAGTGACTACGGTGTGTTTCGAGACCCCCAAAGGTACCCTCTCTCATCCAGTGGGCTTAGTATCTCAGTTACCGCATGACGCCATTGTGGGAAGGGATTTTCCGAAGTTCTGGGAACTGTGGGATGATCCTGAGCCCCCCACTGGTGCCCCTATGTACCAGGAATGTGATAGCCAGAACTCCCCTGAGAGTGGTGAGGACTCTCCGGAATTTCCCTTGTCAGTATTGGCAGGGGAGACTCAAGAAACTGGAGAGGAGCCCACCTCCTCAGACGAAAACCTACCGTCTGTGGAGTTTTCTGATCTTGAGGTTCACAGGGAAAACTTTGCCACAGAACAGTTGAAAGACCCCGCCCTAATAAAGGCACGGGAAAACGTAGTGAAAATAGATGGCGAGTTAGTGAACCCAGATAATACTGGCACTTACCCATACTTCAGCGTAGAGAAGGACCTACTGTATCGGGTGGCAAAAAGGGCAGAAGAAACCGTTGAGCAGCTTGTGGTGCCCAAACCTTACAGGAAGTTGGTGTTGGAGTTGGCCCATGGGCACATTCTTGGAGGTCATCTGGGGACAGAGAAAACCCGAGAGAGGGTATTACAGAGATTCTATTGGCCTGGGGTGATGAAGGACATAGAAAATTATTGTTCCTCCTGCCCTGTGTGTCAGAGGTCGGCCCCGATGCCACATTTCCGTAGCCCGCTGGTCCCTCTACCCATCATTGAGGTCCCGTTTGAGAGAATCGCAATGGATTTGGTAGGTCCTATAATCAAGTCCGCTAGGGGGCACCAGTACATATTGGTTATAATGGACTATGCCACCCGTTATCCAGAAGCGATCCCTCTCAGAAATACCTCGGCCAAAACCATAGCCAAAGAGCTATCTCTTGTTTTTAGCCGGGTGGGTATTTGTAAAGAACTGCTTACGGACCAAGGTACACCCTTTATGTCCCGGGTTATGAAAGAGCTGTGTAAATTGTTCAAAGTGACGCAATTGCGTACATCTGTGTATCACCCCCAAACCGATGGGCTGGTTGAAAGATTCAACAAAACCCTAAAACAAATGTTGAAGAAAGTGGTGGATAGAGATGGAAGGGATTGGGACTGTCTACTTCCTTATTTGATGTTTGCTATTAGGGAGGTGCCCCAATCCTCTACGGGATTCTCCCCCTTTGAGTTACTGTATGGGAGACACCCAAGAGGGCTGTTGGATATTGCCAAGGAAACTTGGGAAAGTGAGAGTTCTCCCCACAGGAGTGTGATTGAGCATGTCGCCCTGATGCAAGATCGAATTGCACAGGTAATGCCCATCGTGAAGGAACATTTGGCCCAAGCGCAGTTGGCACAGCAGAGAGTGTACAACCGTGGAGCCAAGACCCGTACCTTTTCCCCGGGGGATAGGATATTGGTACTTGTCCCTACGGTTGAAAGTAAATTCCTTGCCAAATGGCAAGGCCCCTACGAGATAATGGAAAAAGTGAGCGAAGTGAATTACAAGGTCAGACAACCAGGAAGGCGAAAGCCCGAACAGATCTATCACGTTAATCTGTTGAAAGCCTGGAGGGATAGAGAGTCCCTAGTCGCAGACACTTGGTCACCAGCTCAAACTGGTTGCGTGATTCCTGAGGTTGGAATCGCAGCCACCTTGTCACAACCCCAACAACAGGAGGTTAAGGAGTTTGTGCTTCGCAACAAGGAGGTATTCTCTGAGCTGCCGGGACAAACATCTGGGGTAGAGCATGACATTATTACCCCGCCCGGTGAAAGGGTGAAGTTAAAACCCTATCGCATCCCAGAGGCCCGACGGGAGGCAATACGGGAGGAAGTACAGAGAATGCTGAACTTAGGGGTGATAGAGGAGTCCCAAAGTGATTGGTCTAGTCCCATTGTGTTGGTGCCTAAACCGGATGGGAGCTGGCGATTTTGTAGCGATTTTCGTCAGTTGAACAAAGTTACAAAATTTGACACCTACCCCATGCCACGTATAGATGAGTTGATCGACCGGCTGGGAACAGCCCGATACATGACGACTCTTGACCTCACAAAAGGGTATTGGCAAATCCCCCTGGCCAAGTCGGCCAAAGAGAAAACCGCATTTGTAACCCCAGACGGGGCGTTCCAATATAAAAGAATGCCGTTCGGGTTACAGAATGCGCCGGCCACATTCCAGCGGAAAATGGACCAGATGCTGAGGCCCCATCGGAAGTATGCTGCGGCTTACCTGGATGACATAATTGTCCATAGCACAGATTGGGCCTCACATCTGCCAAAAGTGCAAGCAGTCCTGGACTCTGTTCGGGAAGCAGGGTTTACGGCTAACCCCAAGAAGTGTACCATTGGGCAGGAGGAGGCCAAATATCTTGGGTACACCATTGGGAGGGGAGTAATAAAACCCCAACTCAACAAAGTCGAGGCCATCCAGAGTTGGCCACGTCCCAACAGCAAGAAGCAGGTACGAGCCTTTCTGGGAATCGCTGGGTATTATCGGCGATTCATTCCCCACTTTGCTTCTAAGGCTGTGCCCCTAACCAACCTGACGAAGGGGAAAGGGTCGGTCATGATTAAATGGACCCCCGAGGCTGAGGCAGCATTCCAATTCTTGAAACAAGCCTTATGTAGCCAGCCAGTGTTGTACTCACCCGACTTCTCTAGAGACTTTGTCGTACAAAGTGATGCGTCAGATGTGGGGTTAGGAGCAGTATTGTCCCAGGTCTGGAACGGGGAAGAGCACCCAGTCATTTACCTCAGCAGGAAGTTGAAGTCCCATGAGGTAAATTACGCCACCGTTGAAAAGGAGTGTTTAGCGGTGAAGTGGGCTCTAGATTCCCTTCGGTACTACCTGCTAGGTAGGCACTTTGACATGGTTACGGATCACGCTCCGTTAAAGTGGATGGCTCAAAACAAGGAAACAAATAGAAGAGTGAATAGGTGGTTCCTGGCCCTCCAGGAATTCAACTTCACAGTAAAGCATCGCCCTGGCGTTCAAATGGGGAATGTGGATGCTTTGTCTCGAGTACATGAATGCCTGATTGCTGGTGTTCCAACCCCGAGGTTAAAACAAGAGGGGGGGGTATGTGACAGCAGGAAGGTAAAGTCACCTGGTTGCATCCAGGGGGGTAGATATATTTCGCCCAGATTCAGGCTTTACGCTGACTTGTACAGCTAGGTGGAGAGTTGTATAAGCCCAGCTGAGACTAGTGGGCTCATTGATGACTCATACCTCTAGGGAGAGGGCTGGGCGTCGTGCAGACAGGGAGTTGATGAGACCAGCTGAACCTTGTCAGCTCATTTAGGCCTCTATAAGAAACTCCCAGATTCATTAGATGTTAGCTCATGCCTGGAAGCAGACCTGTGTGGACTGTCTAGGGAGAGTGAACCCCTGTGCGGTGAGAGAAAGCCTGTGTGGCTATATTTTGCTTGGACATTTAAAACCAGGGACTAGGACAGCACTAGGCTGATCCCAGTCGTTAGTTAGGAAACCTGTAAGTTTAGTCAGAGGTCAAGTTGACCAGGATTTATTTTGTTTATGTTTTTTTTGCCTTGCTGTGTTTTTGTCACTGTAAATAGAAAATAAACCGCACCTTTTTGATTTTGAAAACCACAACCTCCGTCTGCTGGGCCTGTTTTGGGTGGGGAGCCCATCCCGGGGGGGGTCACACATACCCGCTGCCGAGCTAGCCCCCTCACAGCAGTTATACTCTTTGGAGAAAATGGGAGCTGTTCTTGTTTGTTCTCCCTTCTTCTCCTTGCACTTCAGAGAAATCAGTGACTTTGGGGTTTTAGTCAGTGTAGGGTCACAGAGAAATGATCAAGAGAAAAAGTTCATCTGGAAGTGATAAGTGTCTTGGCCGCGGCATTGTCACCAGGTGGCAGTGTTGCGCAACGATTTTTTATTTTTTTTTTACATTATGCAGCACTTATTGGAGCGAATGGGTTTCTTTTCGGATAGACCCATTCATTCCAAGCAGACAAACATATATTGTTAGGATGTATGTTTCTTTTCTTTCCCTCTGCAGGAGACTCGTCTATCAAGGCTGCTGAGAGTAGGTGGTCCTTAGATAGCCAGGGGGAGGGAAGAATGTAAATGTGTGAGATATGTAAAGTGTTTTATTGAAAAGTTTTATAGTTGTACTGTTTTAAGTTTTCCCTTTCCCATTCAGGTCTTGGCACAATCCAGGGTTAGATTGTGTAGTTAGGTTTCTGGGCTGAACTTATGTCACCACCCTTGTGGGATGTGAGTTTGTATCAGACACTGGGGACCAGTGTCAAATCACCAGGGTGAGAGTGTAGCGGGTGTTTGAATTTAAGGGAGTCATCTGGGTGGTAGTGTAACCCAGATGCACAAATTGCTAGGGGATCCGAGACCTTTTTCTGGTTCTTGGAGGACTCTGGTGGTGTGAGGTTCCTTGAGGTCCACGGGTGGCGCTGTTGCCCTGGACCGGAGCTGAACTCACACCGCAAGACTGTACCTTTTTTGTCCTCCCCTGGAGCTGGTACAGCGGGGGGGGAACCCGCTGTGACGCAAAGGGAGAGGGGATAAAAGGGGCGGACACCCTTACCACGGGGTTCAGAGTTCGGAGGACGTGGCCGCACCCAGGCACCTTCAGCTTGGGTGCTGGCGTTCCAGTGCTCCAGGCCTAGGCGCCCTTGGCCTGGCCTGAGCGAAGATGGAGTCCATATCAGGCACCTTTAGCCTGGGGTGAGGTACTATGGCGGACGCCTGGGGCTCAGTACCTTCGACTGAGTTCCGCGAGGGTGGAGGAATCCGAGGGGGCCCTAACTCCTTGGGTGCCCGTGTCTGAGTTTGTGAGATCTGGTGTGCGGAACTTCTCCGAAGAGCCCGGCGCAGCATCGCTGGTGACAGAGAGGCCTCCGGTTTCTCCCTTGGACGGATTTCCTTCCCCTGACAGGGGCTGTGCTAGCGAAGGTAATTCATGTTCTACCTCACATAGTCAGTGGCAGTGACTATTTACAGCTGGTGATACCACAGTGGTTAGCAACAGAAGGAAAAGGATTGTGCCTCGATCTATTCCCCCCATTATTACTCAGTAAAGAAACTGTTTGTTGGTTGCCAAGGAGAATAAAACTGAGTTGGACCTATTCACTGTGTGGAACTCTGGTTACTAGGAGCAAAGGAGTCAGGAACGAAGTACTGGACTTGACTCTAGGACACCTACACAAAACCCAACCTTCTGGCCTTCACCTCTTAGCTATGAAGGACATGGGCCGTGGTGTATCTCATCCCTCCCCCCAGCACTGGGACCCCTAGACGAAGAAAGACAAGCCGAGCATGAGAAGGGGAGAGAGGGGTGAGGCTGCTACATATATATATATATATTACTGTTGTGAGGGGGTTAGCTCGGCAGCGGGTGTGTGTGACCCCCGAGATGGGCTCCCCACACAAAACAGGCCCAGCAAACGGAGGTTGTGGTTTTCAAAATCAAAAAGGTGCGGTTTATTTTCTATTTACAGTGACAAAACACAGCAAAGCAAAAGAAACATAAACAAAATAAATCCTGGTCAACTTGGCCTCTGACTAAACATACAGGTTTCCTAACTAACAACTGGGATCAGCCTAGTGCTGTCCTAGTCCCTAAGTCCCTGGTTTTAAATGTCCAAGCAAATAGCCACACAGGCTTTGTCTCACCGCATAGGGGTTCACTCTCCCTAGACAGTCCACACAGGTCTGGGTCCAGGCATGAGCTAACATCTAATGAAGCTGGGAGTTCTTATAGAGGCCTAAATGAGCTGACAAGCTTCAGCTGGTCTCATCAACTCCCTGTCTGCACGACGCCCCACACTCTCCCTAGAGGTATGAGTCATCCATGAGCCCACTAGCCCCAGCTGGGCTTATACAACTCTCCACCTAGTTGTATAAGTCGGCGTAAAGCCTGAATCTGGGCGAAATATATCTACCCCCCTGGATGCAACCAGGTGACTTTACCTTCCTGCTGTCACATACCCCCCCCCTCTTGTTTTAACCTCGGGGTTGGAACACCAGCAATCAGGCATTCATGTACTCGAGACAAAGCATCCACATTCCCCATTTGAACGCCAGGGCGATGCTTTACTGTGAAGTTGAATTCCTGGAGGGCCAGGAACCACCTATTCACTCTTCTATTTGTTTCCTTGTTTTGAGCCATCCACTTTAACGGAGCGTGATCCGTAACCATGTCAAAGTGCCTACCTAGCAGGTAGTACCGAAGGGAATCTAGAGCCCACTTCACCGCTAAACACTCCTTTTCAACGGTGGCGTAATTTACCTCATGGGACTTCAACTTCCTGCTGAGGTAAATGACTGGGTGCTCTTCCCCGTTCCAGACCTGGGACAATACTGCTCCTAACCCCACATCTGACGCATCACTTTGTACGACAAAGTCTTTAGAGAAGTCGGGTGAGTACAACACTGGCTGGCTACATAAGGCTTGTTTCAAGAATTGGAATGCTGCCTCAGCCGCGGGGGTCCATTTAATCATGACCGACCCTTTCCCCTTCGTCAGGTTGGTTAGGGGCACAGCCTTAGAAGCAAAGTGGGGAATGAATCGCCGATAATACCCAGCGATTCCCAGAAAGGCTCGTACCTGCTTCTTGCTGTTGGGACGTGGCCAACTCTGGATGGCCTCGACTTTGTTGAGTTGGGGTTTTATTACTCCCCTCCCAATGGTGTACCCAAGATATTTGGCCTCCTCCTGCCCAATGGTACACTTCTTGGGGTTAGCCGTAAACCCCGCTTCCCGAACAGAGTCCAGGACTGCTTGCACTTTTGGCAGATGTGAGGCCCAATCTGTGCTATGGACAATTATGTCATCCAGGTAAGCCGCAGCATACTTCCGATGGGGCCTCAGCATCTGGTCCATTTTCCGCTGGATTGTGGCCGGCGCATTCTGTAACCCGAACGGCATTCTTTTATATTGGAACGCCCCGTCTAGGGTTACAAATGCGGTTTTCTCTTTGGCCGACTTGGCCAGGGGGATTTGCCAATACCCTTTTGTGAGGTCAAGAGTCGTCATGTATCGGGCTGTTCCCAGCCGGTCGATCAACTCATCTATACGTGGCATGGGGTAGGTGTCAAATTTTGTAACTTTGTTCAACTGACGAAAATCGTTACAAAATCGCCAGCTCCCATCCGGTTTAGGCACCAACACAATGGGACTAGACCAATCACTTTGGGACTCCTCTATCACCCCTAAGTTCAGCATTTTCTGTACTTCCTCCCGTATTGCCTCCCGTCGGGCCTCTGGGATCCGATAGGGTTTTAACTTCACCCTTTCACCGGGCGGGGTAATGATGTCATGCTCTACCCCAGATGTTTGTCCCGGCAGCTCAGAGAATACCTCCTTGTTGCGAAGCACAAACTCCTTAACCTCCTGTTGTTGGGGTTGTGACAAGGTGGCTGCTATTCCAACCTCAGGAATCACGCAACCAGTTTGAGCTGGTGACCAAGTGTCTGCGACTAGGGACTCTCTATCCCTCCAGGCTTTCAACAGATTAACGTGATAGATCTGTTCGGGCTTTCGCCTGCCTGGTTGTCTGACCTTGTAATTCACTTCGCTCACTTTTTCCATTATCTCGTAGGGGCCTTGCCATTTGGCAAGGAATTTACTTTCAACCGTAGGGACAAGTACCAGTATCCTATCCCCCGGGGAAAAGGTACGGGTCTTGGCTCCACGGTTGTACACTCTCTGCTGTGCTAACTGCGCTTGGGCCAAATGTTCCTTCACAATGGGCATTATCTGTGCAATTCGGTCTTGCATCAGGGCGACATGCTCAATCACACTCCTGTGGGGAGAACTCTCACTTTCCCAAGTTTCCTTGGCAATATCCAACAGCCCTCTTGGGTGTCTCCCATACAGTAACTCAAAGGGGGAGAATCCCGTAGAGGATTGGGGCACCTCCCTAATAGCAAACATCAGATAAGGAAGTAGACAGTCCCAATCCTTTCCATCTCTATCCACCACTTTCTTCAACATTTGTTTTAGGGTTTTGTTGAACCTTTCAACCAGCCCATCGGTTTGGGGGTGATACACAGATGTACGTAATTGCGTCACTTTGAACAATTTACACAGCTCCTTCATAACCCGGGACATAAAGGGTGTACCTTGGTCCGTAAGCAGTTCTTTACAAATACCCACCCGGCTAAACACAAGAGATAGCTCTTTGGCTATGGTTTTGGCCGAGGTATTTCGGAGAGGGATCGCTTCTGGATAACGGGTGGCATAGTCCATTATAACTAATATGTACTGGTGCCCCCTAGCGGACTTGATTATAGGACCTACCAAATCCATGGCGATCCTCTCAAACGGGACCTCAATGATGGGTAGAGGGACCAGCGGGCTACGGAAATGTGGCATCGGGGCCGACCTCTGACACACAGGGCAGGAGGAACAATAATTTTCTATGTCCTTCATCACCCCCGGCCAATAGAATCTCTGTAATACCCTCTCTCGGGTTTTCTCTGTCCCCAGATGACCTCCAAGAATGTGCCCATGGGCCAACTCCAACACCAACTTCCTGTAAGGTTTGGGCACCACAAGCTGCTCAACGGTTTCTTCTGCCCTTTTTGCCACCCGATACAGTAGGTCCTTCTCTACGCTGAAGTATGGGTAAGTGCAGGTATTATCTGGGTTCACTAACTCGCCATCTATTTTCACTACGTTTTCCCGTGCCTTTATTAGGGCGGGGTCTTTCAACTGTTCTGTGGCAAAGTTTTCCCTGTGAACCTCAAGATCAGAAAACTCCACAGACGGTAGGTTTTCGTCTGAGGAGGTGGGCTCCTCTCCAGTTTCTTGAGTCTCCCCTGCCAATACTGATAAGGGAAATTCCGGAGAGTCCTCACCACTCTCAGGGGAGTTCTGGCTATCACATTCCTGGTACATAGGGGCACCAGTGGGGGGCTCAGGATCATCCCACAGTTCCCAGAACTTCGGAAAATCCCTTCCCACAATGGCGTCATACGGTAACTGAGATACTAAGCCCACTGGATGAGAGAGGGTACCTTTGGGGGTCTCGAAACACACTGTAGTCACTGGATACTCTCGGGTGTCCCCATGCACACAAATAACAGCTACCTTGCTATTCCCAGAGACCTCTGTTTTAACTAACTCAGCCTTTATCAGGGTCACAAGGCTACCTGAATCCAGCAATACCACAACATTTCTACCATTAACACACATTTTGCATAAATGTTTCTCAGTTCCTCGAATGGCAGTGCATGCGACTGTCGCACACAGCGACTGACGTCTGCCCGTCAGAAAGTCACACTGCATGGGTTCCTCCACAACCGGGCAATTGGCTGCAATATGTCCCGCTTGCCGGCAGCGGTAGCAAACGATCCTTCTTGCCGCCTCTTGAGCCGCTGATTTCCCAGGCTGTTCTCGCCAAACTTGGGGTAGAGCTCCCACCCTCTCACTCTCTCCACCCTTACCCCTTGGAATCCTCTTATCCGCCCCTGGGGATGGTCTGGTCTTAGGGTGGAAAGTCCGAGTGTCTCTGGAAGAGGCCGTCAGGTTCTCTGTAGCCAAGTATTTCTCCACACGATCCACAAGACCATCGGCCGTCTCTGGGTCTCCATGGCTTACCCACTTTTGGATGGCAGTAGGAAGAGCTCTCAAAAACCGATCCATTACAACACGTTCCACAATCTTTGGTGCGGACAAAGTCTCTGGCTGTAGCCACTTTCTGCTCAGGTGAATGAGATCATACATTTGAGACCTGGGGGGTTTTCCAAGCTGGAAAGTCCAGTTATGCACACGCTGAGCCCGGACAGCCTGGGTGACACCCAGCCTTGCCAATATCTCAGCTTTTAGCATCACATAGTCTTTTGCTTGGTCAGGCTCTAGGTCATAGTAAGCCTTCTGCGATTCACCAGTTAACAGAGGAGCCACCAGTCCAGCCCACTGCTCCTCAGGCCACTTTTCTCTTTCAGCAGTCCTTTCAAATGTGGTCAAAAATACCTCTGGATCATCCTCTCCAGTCATTTTTGTCAATAAACGACTCACCCCAAAGGACGCGGTATTAGTGGGACGGCTTTCCTCACTGGTCTGCGGACGTTGCTGCATTACTGCTTCCATTTGTTGTAGTCTCTGCTCTTGCTTCTGTAACAGGTCTATGAAGTGGGCCTCAGATTGCTGCTGGGCTTGTTGCTGAGCTTCCAGACTCTGTTGGTGAGCTTGCTGCTGGGCTGCAAGGCTCTGTTGATGAGCTTGCTGCTGGGCTGCAAAGTTCTGTTGTTGAGCTGCAAGGCTCTTTTGCAAACCTGCATTTGTCTGCTGTTGATTGGCATTTGCTAGAGCCAGCTGCTTCAGTATCTCCTCCATGCTGGCTTAAAAAAAACTGCCTGCATTCTCCACCAACTGTGAGGGGGTTAGCTCGGCAGCGGGTGTGTGTGACCCCCGAGATGGGCTCCCCACACAAAACAGGCCCAGCAAACGGAGGTTGTGGTTTTCAAAATCAAAAAGGTGCGGTTTATTTTCTATTTACAGTGACAAAACACAGCAAAGCAAAAGAAACATAAACAAAATAAATCCTGGTCAACTTGGCCTCTGACTAAACATACAGGTTTCCTAACTAACAACTGGGATCAGCCTAGTGCTGTCCTAGTCCCTAAGTCCCTGGTTTTAAATGTCCAAGCAAATAGCCACACAGGCTTTGTCTCACCGCATAGGGGTTCACTCTCCCTAGACAGTCCACACAGGTCTGGGTCCAGGCATGAGCTAACATCTAATGAAGCTGGGAGTTCTTATAGAGGCCTAAATGAGCTGACAAGCTTCAGCTGGTCTCATCAACTCCCTGTCTGCACGACGCCCCACACTCTCCCTAGAGGTATGAGTCATCCATGAGCCCACTAGCCCCAGCTGGGCTTATACAACTCTCCACCTAGTTGTATAAGTCGGCGTAAAGCCTGAATCTGGGCGAAATATATCTACCCCCCTGGATGCAACCAGGTGACTTTACCTTCCTGCTGTCACACTGTATACAGTTTAGCTAGATCTCACTGCAGAGCGATCCTGTTGTTCTCTTCCTAATATACTACAGGCAGGCAGTTTATTCAGGTAGCTGCAGTATATTCAGGCAGTTATACTGTATCCTATGCAGCTAGATCACTGCAAAGCGTTTGTTGTTCTCTTCCTAATATACTACAAGCAGGCAGTTGATTCAGGTAGCTGCAGTATATTCAGTCAGTTATACTGTATCATGCGCAGCTAGATCAGTGCAGAGCATTCCTGTTGTTCTCTTACTAATATATTACAGGCAGGCAGTTGATTCCGGTAGCTGCAGTATATTCAGTCAGTATACTGTATCCTGTGCAGCTAGATCACTGCAGAACGTTCCTGTTGTTCTCTTCCTAATATACTACAGGCAGGCAGTTGATTCAGGTAGCTGCAGTATATTCAGTCAGTATACTGTAGCATTACTGCAGAGTGTTCCTGTTCTCTTCCTAATATACTACAGGCAGGCAGTTGATTCAGGTAGCTGCAGTATATTCAGTATATATATACATCCCAGCGTTGTGCAGCTACATCTCACTGCAGGCCATTCCTGGTGTACCTATTCAAATACATCAAATACAGTATGTCTGGAAGGCCAACAGGGAGAGGCAGACGCTCACAGGCCACTAAAAGAGGGCAAGCAGGCTCTGTGTCTAGAGCCAACAGTGCTGGTCGTGGACACGGTGCATCCTCAGCACGTGGCCGTGGGGCACGCTTGTCCTTTTTTCCGGCTGCTGGCTGTGTTGAGCCACAACATGCAGAAGAGTTGGTAGAGTGGATGACCAAGCCGTCCTCATCCTCCTCATCCTCTGTCACCCAGGCTCAGCGTTCCTTGGCTGCCAATGCAGGTGCTAAAGCGGCCTATTCCATCTGCTCGAGGTCATAAGTTACTCCTTTTCTAGCCCCACCATCATGCCCTGAGGAGTCCCCCATACTGTTCGATCACAGTATAGGGTACATGCTGCTCTGATGATGGTACCCAGGTTGAGGATGAAGGCAGTAACGTGAGCCCAGGGAGAGGGGGTGCCCAAGAAGGACAACAAACTGGCAGTCATGTTCCGCCAGCGGCAGCATTCTCTCAGGTTTGCTCCAATAACGAGGAGGGAGGGGATGATGAGGTCACTGACTCTAGTGGGTGCCTGATAGGAGAGAGGAGGAGGCACATCTCCAACGAGGCAGGATGCCCTCCAGGGGCCAGCTTAAGGGCAGCCAACCGACTGCATCACACCGCAGAGCTGCGCATGTGCAAGGCGTTGCTGACTCCACGCGTTTTTCCAAAAGTTCTTTGATGTGGGACTTTTTTGAGACGGCGGCAGCATATCGCACCGTTGCTATTTGCAACATATGTCTGAAGCGTATCAAGCGTGGCCAAAACACCAGCCGCTTGGGCACCACATGCTTGACCAGACATATGTTGAACTCCCATGCAGTCCGTTGGCAAGCGTACTTAAAAGACCCACACCAAAGAAAAAGGTGGACTTCTCCTTGCTCCTCATCAGCTGGGATCTCCAACCCCACTATGTCTTCATTTCTCTCAGAAACCTGCGCTGAGAGGAATGGTGTGGCAAGTACTTGCCGGCAATCTGCTATCGCTACACCAACGTCCGATTGTAGCAGGCAAATTTCCCTACCCCAGTTGCTAAACCTGCAAAAGAAATTCGCTCCTAGCCATCCACATGCCCAGCGGTTGAATGCTAGCTTGGTTAAATTGCTAGCACTCCAACTACTGCCTTTTCAGCTGGTAGATTCTGCCCCCTTTCGTAAGTTTGTGGAATGTGCGGTACCTCATTGGCAGGTTCCCAAACGCCACTTTTTTTTCACGGAAGGCGATTCCGGCTCTCTACCGGCATGTGGAAGGCAATGTCTTGGCCTCGCTGGACAGGGCGGTCAGCGGTAAGGTGCATATTACCGCTGACTCATGGTCCAGCAGGCATGGACAGGGACATTACCTAGCTTTCACGGTGCACAGGGTGACACTGCTGGCAGCTGGGAAGGCTGCAGGATAGGGTGCAGTCTTGTTGGAGCTTGTTCCGCCACCACGCCTCCAAAATGCAACTAGTGGTGATTCTGCCACACCTTTCTCCTCCACCCTCTTCTTCTTTCTCCATGGCCTCTTCCTCTGCTGATTTGTCCTCGGAACCAGCGGTGCTCCTTAGGCGTTCAAGGGGCTATGCAAGCATTCAAAGAGATGCCATGCGGTGCTTGAGCTGGTGTGCTTGGGGGACAGGAGCCACACTGGGGCAGAGATTCTGTCAGCTCTGCAGGGGCAGGCTCAGAGGTGGTTGACGCCACGCCAGCTTCAGCCAGGAATGGTGGTTTGCGACAATGGCACCAACCTCCTCTCCGCCCTCCGACAGGGACACCTGACCCATGTGCCCTGTTTGGCTCACGTCCTTTACTTGGTGGTGCAGCGGTTCTTGTGCAGGTACCCAGGCTTATAGGATCTCCTGAGGCAGGCCAGGAAAGTCTGTGTGCATTTCTGCCGGTCATATAATGCCAGTGCTCGGCTGGCTGACCTCCAAAAGGAATACAACCTGCCCAAGAACCGCCTAATCTGTGACATGCCTACCAGGTGGAACTCAACGTTGGCTATGCTGCAGCGGCTGCAAGCGCAACAGAGGGCCATCAATGAGTACCTGTGCAACTATGGCACCAGGACAGAGGAGCTTGGCTTTTTTTCTCCACGCCAGTGGCTCATGATCAGGGATGCATGCACTGTCCTGTCACCATTTGAGGAGGCCACGAGGATGATGAGCAGGGACAGTGCATGCATCAGTGATACTGTCCCTCTTGTCTACCTGTTGGAGCACACGCTGAGTGGAATAATGGACAGGGCACTTGAGGCAGAACAGAGGGAGGAAGAGGAGGACTTCCTTGCCTCTCAAGGCCCCCTTTATCCAGACAGTGTTCCTGCAGGCCCGCCGATCACACAGGAAGAGGAGGAGGAGGAGGATGATTGTGTCAGCATGGAGGTGGAGCCTAGCACTCAGCATCAGCAGCAGTCTTCAAGGGATCGTTTACAGTCCCCAGAAACCCATGGACTTGTATGTGGCTGGGAGGAGGTGGCTGCGGATCATGTCGTCCTTAGTGACCCAGAGGACTCCGTACCGAATGCCTCAGCAAACCTACGCTGCATGGCCTCCCTGATCCTGCAAAGCCTGTGAAAGGACCCTCAGATTCGTGGTATTAAGGAGAGCGATCATTACTGGCTGGCAACCCTTCTTGATCCACGTTACAAGGGTAAGGTTCCGGAACTTATCCAGCCATCGCAGAGGGAGCAGAGTATGAAACATCTTCGGGAGGCCTTGCAGAAAGGTTTGTGCAATGCGTTTCCAGAGCCTGGGAGGTTACAAATTCCTGGTCCTTGACAACGTGTTGCTGAGGCTTCGGTCAGTCACAGAAGGAGCGGTGGAGAAGGTGGCCATCTGACCGATGCGTTCAGACAGTTTTTTAGTCCGCAGCTCCAAGGTCTGATCGGTTCCAGCAACCATCGCCAGCATCTGATTTACATGGTGCAGGAATAGCTATGAGCAAGATCAGACTTGGAGACCTTTCCAACCGACAATCCTCTGGGTTACTGGATCTTGAGGATGGATCACTGGCCAGAGCTTTCCAGTTCTTTCGGAACGTACATTCAGTGTTGCTGGAGGCTTTGTAACCGATCACAGGGTGCGCCTGTCCACCGACTCGGTCGATCGGCTCACCTTCATAAAAATGAATCAGTCTTGGATCACCAGCTACCAAGCACCTGATGCTGATGTAACCAAATATTTTTATTTATGAATATGAGATCCCTTCAAGACTGCCTATGCTGATGCTGAGTAACTATCCTGTTATGCACGGTTTGCCCGCCGAATGGTACAGAAACTATGCTGAAGACCTGGCACAGAAATTACACTCACTGTTTTGCCGTGCACTGAAGGAGGGTGAGCTCCCCTCCTCCATGTGTGAAGCCCTGATTGTTGTACTGCCTAAACCTGATAAAGACAAACTGTTGTGTGGGTCTTACCGTCCAATCTCACTACTGAATAGTGACTTCAAGGTGTTGGCCAAAATTCTAGCCCTACGACTACATCTCATTCATAGGGATCAGACTGGGTTCATGCCTGGGAAGAGTACTTATGACAACATTCGCCGGCTCTATCTGCACATTCACAGGGCTGCCACTGACCAAAAGAGTGGCCTGGTGCTATCATTGGATGTGCTCAAAGCCTTTGATACAGTTAACTGGTCCTTCCTTTGGGAAACCATGCATCGTATGGGCTTCAGCTCCCAATTTATTAAGTAGGTCCATTTGCTTTATACCAACCCTAGGGCTAGGATAAGAACTAATAAGGATGTCTCTGATGTCTTTACTTTGCAGAGGGGAACCAGGCAGGGCTGCCCGCTCTCGCCGCTTCTGTTTGCTCTGGCCATAGAGCCTCTTGCTCTGGAGGTGCGGCAGACGGCAACGGTAGGTGGCATTTGCTATGGGGACCTGACTGAAAAGATTTCCTCTATACAGATGATGCCCTAATCTACCTGGATGGGACTGAGCAGTCGTTTGTTTCGCTACTGGGTGTTGTGAAGGAGTTTCAGAAGGTCTCTGGGTTACGAGTTGGGTGGGATAAATCGGTGGCATTCCCTATAGGCCCTGAACTAGATTACGCCTACCTCTCTACATCCAAATTGACCGTTCAACACACGTTTAAGTATCTGGGGATACATATTAATGCTGACCTATCTTCATTTGAAAACCTTAATGTTACCCTGATTATAACACACGTGGAGACCAGGCTGCGTACCTGGGCCTCCTTACCACTTAATCTGATAGGCCGTGTGAATATCTTTAAAATTATATATTTATCTAAATTCCTATATGTTTTTTGGGCATCCCCAATCTTTTTGTTTAAAAAACTCTTTAACAGGATAACTCGCTCCTCTCCACCTTCCTCTGGCAGGGGTCGACCCCGCGAATAGCTAGGGCCTCGCTTCAAGCTGCTAAACTTGATGGCGGATTGGCCTGCCCTAATCTGCGACACTATTTTATAGCGTCACAGCTAGCTTATATTTGACTGGTTCCTGGAGGCCGCCTCATCCTGTTCCACTGCTCTATTGACTGTACTGGTGGGTTCTAGGGCCTCACTTGTGGACGATTTACTTAGATCTGTACCCAGGCGTTGTTCTCAAGGCTCCCCGTTAGAAATTAGCTGGTTAGCCTGGCATGAAGGTAACAAGGTGCTTGCGGACTCGGATGGGATGTCTCCCAGGTCCCCCCCTGTGGCGGAACCCAAATTTCGCTGAGCTTCTGGGTCACCCAGACTCCTTGTGGTGGACATGACTCGGGGTCACGCATGTCTCCCACATTTTTGTTAATGATACGTTTATCTCCTTTGAGGATTTGAAGGTACAGTGTGGGGTGACAGATAAATTCTACTATAAGTATTTGTTACTACGTCATGCCGTTCGGGCACAATTTACTGGGTTGACCCAGGAGCTCATTGAATCGCCTTTGGAGAAGCTGCTGTCGTACCAGGATATTGAAAAGCTGGTTACGACTATTTACTCCCACCTGCAGTCTGCTGGGGTTAATCCCTTTCAGATTGCTCAGCGGAAATGGGAGGTGGACATTCCGGGGCTGTCCGAGGAGGGGTGGGAGGAGGCCTCAGAGGTTTGCTTTCAGGACCTTATTGGATCTCATGATCTGTACGTACAGTTTAAATTTATACACCAATTTCATTATACTCCTGCCAGGGTGTCTCACATGGGTTTTGCCTCTGCTGCTTCTTGTTCTAGGTGTGACTCCACTGATGCTGGATACATACATATGTTTTGGTCTTGTTCTGCTTTTTCGATGTTTTGGAAGGACTTATTTTCTTTTTTTCAAGGACACCTTACATTTACCAATACCTTGTACACCGGAGGTTGGACCATTGGGAGTTCTCAATGAGTTCGTACCCAGGACCCATGCTCGAATTCTGGTGCGCACTATTCTTTTTTACGCTAGGAAATGAATTCTGTTACAATGGAAGAGTGCCTCTGCTCTAGATGTTACAAGGTTGTACCGAATGATAAATAAGGTTATACCCATTTTTAAATGCATCTACAAGGGTAGGGCCTGTCCTGCCAAGTTTACCAAGATTTGGCAGCCCTGGCTTGACATTGCAGATTCCTTTTGGAAGGACACCCCTTGGTTGGCTTGCTAAGGCTGCAGCCTGCTGGGGACAATGTTGTTGGTTTGGTGCTCTCGGGTTCTGGTTGGAGGTGTGGTGGCGGTGAGGTGTTCACAATTTTTTTTGATAATACCATATAGCCCTGTGGTGCTATCATTAATGTGCAATGTTATATACATGTGATGTAACAATTTGCGAGACTGTTTGCTTTGTACATGAAAAAACTCAATAAATAAATCTTTAAAAAAAAAAAACTATCCTGTTCTGCTGAGTGATTATCCTCTTCCTCCTCAGTGTTCATGTTGATAGCTGGTAAGAACATTTTTGGTTCTGGGCACCACCACCAGTGCCTAAGACCCAATTTTTCTGCCCCTGTTTAACAGGGGCGTGTAATAAAATTTTTTGCTGTAATAATTTGCAGTAGGGCTCATTCCTGCACTCCAACTAGAGTATATGTGAGGGGTTGCAGTGTTGTGGCACCAGCACCAGTGCCTAAGGCCCAATTTTTCTGCCCCTGTTTAACAGGGGAGTGTAATTACAATTTTTGATCTAATATTAACAAGCAGGGCTAGTTCCTGCTCTCCAACTAGAGTATCTGTGAGGGCTTACAGTGTTGTGGCAACACCACCACACCACCACCAAAGGCCCAATTTTTCTGACCCTGTTCAACAGGGGCAGGGCCGCTGATAGGCCAGTACAACCAGCCCTGTTGTACTGGGCCCGCTCTCATCAGCTACACAGTGGGGCCCTGGCATCATTACAATTCGTTACTGCATTTAAAAAAAAAATAGTTTTCTAAACTTTTCCCCCACTTCTACTCGCTTTCAGGGAGGGTATATAATTTTCCTGGGCCCCATCAGGTCATTTTAGAGACCCAGGAGGGGAGTGCAGTGGAGGAACTATTTTCTTATTTTCGGGCACATCTACATCATGCCGCCCCACTATTCTATTAGTCCCGGCTGGCGGAGTAATATTGCAATTCTCCGTTTGGCTCTCGGCTGCAATCCTAGCAAGATGTGAAGAAGTTGAGCGGCTGACAGAGAAGAGCAGGAGGACAGCGTGGCTGCACTGGCCACAGTGAGTGGGGATTAGAGGATAGAATACTCACTGTGTCCTATTATGTATTTCACAGCACAGCAGGTTATCAGCATTTCAATTATCAATTATCACACAGGTAGCAGTAGCACTGTAAGCAGGTGCTCTATCATGTCCCTATGTCACATTGCTTTTGGGTGCTGACTTTGTTATGGCTGTTAACTTATTGCTGTACTTACTGTATGTACCAGCCATAACAAAGTCAGCACCCAAAAGCAATGTGACATAGAGACATGATAGAGCACCTGCTTACAGTGCTGCCTGTGTGATAATTGTAATGCTGATGATAATAAGAAACGGTGTAATGCTAATTTACACTTCATTTTAACTGCTTCCTGTCCAGCGATGTATCAGTACTTCGCTGGATTGGAAGGGTGATATCTTGGTCATCACTACAGCAATGATCAAGATATAATTTTTTAACACCAGCAATTCTGCATGAAGTAAAAGTAATCCTAGTGGCTAAGAAGCCCCTGTATTACTTTTACAGGCAGTGGAAGGGGGTTCCACCACCACCTTTACTGCTTTTAAGATGTGACCAGTAGCATCTGGTTACTGGGACACAGTGAGAGGGATGGATGTCATTCCGCCCACCGTGTGATGTCAGAAACTGGAAGTGATTTCGGTTTCGGGCTCATTTAATGAAACCATTACCGGCTTGAACAAGTATCTGATCAAACTGATCTCGGTTTGATCTTATGCGTTGGAGGCCAGAGGACAGATATGGGGTCTAAAAGACCCCAGATCCCTCCATAAAGTGGACATGTCATGGCCCATGCTATCACAAGGGATGTTGTTCATCTCTTGTGGAAGCAAAAATGAAAAAAAAAAAATGTAAAGATACAGTGTAAGATTTGTTTTTCTGTGTAATAAAATACAATTTAAAAGAAATTTAAACTGCTCCCACTCCTTCATGCTTATTAATTGCAAATGCATGCGGTGGCTCCGCACACATATGTAAATCGCTTCAAGCCGGGGCCAGGGGTGGGGTCAAGGGCGTGGTTGAAGGGGGCCCCGTCAGGTAGGCTGTACAGGGCCCCATGATTTCTAACAGCAGCCCTGAACAGGGGCATGTAATTACAATTCTTGATCTAATATTTCAAAGCAGGGCCCATTCCTGCGCCCACCAAGAGTAACTGTGAGGGGTTACAGTGTTGTAGCAACACCACCACCAAAGGCCCAATTTTTCTGCCCCTGTTCAACAGGGGCATGTACGGTAATTACAATTCTTGTTCTAATATTTCACAGCAGGGCCCATTCCTGCGCCCACCAAGAGTAACTGTGAGGGCTTACAGTGTTGTGGCAACACCAACACCTAAGGCCCAAATTTCTGCAGAGTATATAGGGCAGGCCCCTACTTTCAAACATCCGACTTACAAACGACTCCTACTTAAAAACGGAGGGAGATAACAGGAAGTGAGAAGAAATATACCCCTAGGAAGGGAAATTCTCTCCTGTAAGAGTTTATGGGAAAAAGGTGTCTCCTCTCCACTGATGCTCTATCACCAATCCTTAAAAACACCAAATTTTCTAAATCCAATTGTCATTGGGACAGAAAGTGAGGTGAAATCTTCTGAACAGGGGCAGACAGCAAAACAAATGTTACAGGGATTCTACTTAACAACAAACCTACAGTCCCTGTCTTGTTTGCACCGCCTGTATACTGCTGTTCAGAGTATATAGGGCCTGGGGGCCCCACGCCTTTTCTTTTTTTAATTTTGGTGCGGGGTTCCCCTTAATATCCATACAAGACCCAAAGCGGCTGGTAATGGGCTGGGGTGGGGTGCGGGGGGGAGGGGGGGTACCCATGGCGTTTTTCTCAATGATTTTCATCCATATTGCTGGGACCAGACATTACAATAAAGCCGCAAGCAGTTTTAAATGACTTTTATTCCTTTAGAAATGTCATTTTGTGCAGGGACAGTTCTAAACACGGGCAACACGCGTGACTTTACAGGCATACTATAGACACCCCCTGGCACAATATTTAAAGGAATATTTCACTTTTATTTTTCCTCTTTAAGCATCATTAAAATCACTGCTCCCAAAAAAAGTCCGTTTTTAAAACTTTTTTTTGCAGGACCCGAGTCCCCAAACCCTTTTTAGGGCAATAACTTGCATATCAGCCTTTAAAATTTGCACTTTTGATTTCTCCCGTTTGAGTCCCATAGACTTTAACGGTGTTCGAAAGTTTGCGCAAACTTTCGGTCCGTTTGCATGTTCTGGATGCACACCGAACCGGGGGGTGTTTGGCTCATCCCTACTTCCCGATCATCCTCCCAAAGACTTTACGGCACAACCATTGGTCTCACCACACATGCTAGGGTTCTAGGTGTTATCTTGGACTCTGACCTCTCCTTCAGCCCCACATCTAATGACTGACTAAATCTTGTCGCCTTAACCTCTGCAATATTTCCAGAATTCGCCCCTTTCTGACTAATGACACCACAAAACAACTTATTCACGCCTCGGTTATTTCCCGCCTTGACTACTGCAACCAGAGGTGGCTCTAGGCTTTGTGAGGCCTTAGGCAAAACCTAGACATGAGGCCCCACTGATGCCCATCAGCTATGCAGCAGGCCTTCCCTGATTGATCCTCATTCGGTGGATAGGAGGAGGTGACGTGCGCAGACGCAACATCACTCCTCATTGGCTGGCAGGCGGAACTCCAGGAGTCTTAGGTTACGTGAGAGGTAAGTGTGACAGGGCTCTTAACGTTGCCTGCACACAGTGGCATTAAGATGTCCTATCACCTCTAAAATAAAGTGCTGCAAATCAGATTCTCGGCACGCTTAAGTGAGACAGGGCTCTTGACACTGCCTAAGCACAGCAGCATTAAGGTCCCCTGTCCCTCAAAATTGGGGTAATGCATTAGAAGGAAGAGTGGGACTTGTTATTACCATTGTTTATCTATTTTATGCTTGCCAAGTTACCAACCATATTGTGTGACAATATAATCTGTACTAAGTAGTTTGGTGCCTGTTTTCTTTGATATAGCGCTACTAAGTATTACTTTCAGTGATATTGTATGTTTGTACACTCAATGTGTTAAAGGGGCTGAGTTTTTTTTTGAAGAGGTTGAGGCAAAGAACAGAGGACCCATTCTAATCAGTGACTCCTACGGGGCTAGCGCTACACTTCTGTCTAAACACTGGTGCTGCTGGGACTTGTACTGCTCTGGGCATTGTGTGGGACTTAGAACTCTCATCTTTAACCAGTTTACCAGGGCAATTTTTTTCTAGCACACGTTGTCTGCATTTTTTGATAGAAAATACTGTAAACCCCCACTCAAAATGTACAGTATATATTTTCTGAAAGCAGAGATCCTGGAGAATAAAATGGTGGTATTTAAAATTTTTGTTGCATTATATTTGTGCAGTTATTTATCAAATGCATATGTAGCGGGGTATCGTTTTTCACCCACGGACTACAGTTCCCAGCACGCTTTGAGGCATCCAGGGTGCATTTCCCCGCGCAAGGACTGCTGGGGTCGACTTTAAAAGGGGGAGGAGGAGCCTCTCTCTTTCTCTTTGGACGCCGCCCTCCCTGCAAGAGGATCCCTGCACTTACCTGCTGTGCGTGCAAGACCTGATGTCTGCGATTTTGCAGCATCGCTGTGGCTGCAGGCATTACTACCATCAAGATGGTCCTGTGAGTGTCTTGGCTCACACACCGCCTTTTTGATGGTTGGTGGGTTTAGGCACTCGTTTGCTGGTCATTTGCACATGGTGTTGGGGGCGGAGCCTCTCGGGCCCCTTCAGGGGTATATATTGGAGGTTTGCACAGCATGGATCTCATTGTTTGCTTTCTTTCACTGAGGACAGACACACTAGTGCAGGTCCCTCCCTTGGAATTTACTACTCTTAGACCTACTTCACCAAGGTATACTTTTATATGTTTATATATTACTTGCTGCAAGCATTTACATGCAACTTGTTTTCTCATCACAGTCCTCACCACACACCTGTACTTCATTTCATTCACACTCTCTTTCACTTATTACTTTTCTTTCTGATCTTTCCCTTATCATACTAGTCAATCTGGCATTTTTTTCACTCTCCCCCTCAGTCTCCATACTCTAACCATTCTTGGCTCATGTCTTTTATACATGCAAAGACATATATGTTACCATATACTCGTATACTCCTATTTTTTAATTATTCAATATACATATTTATATTTAGAGCCAACATTCCTCTTGGATTCACTGACACTCTTGGGGTTACACCTATTCCATCCATGCTGGGCCTTCCTTCCGTTTGACTCCGATTTGGAGCTTTGTTTGGCTCCGCCTCCTCAGCTCCCTGGTGAGACAGTCGCTGCCGCCGTTTGAGCTTCACCCCTGCTGTCTTTTGGCAATGTCCAGTGGTGAGTATGGGGTTTTCCATATTCAAGGCCCCCCCCCCCCCTGTGCCTTCATATCATGCTTTATACTATATCACTCTCATTTTAGGTACACTACGTGCATCTACCCCTGAAGAGCGAGCCAAGCCTCGCGAAACGCGTCGGGTTACTTTTGATGCCTATGTGTTTACATAATTACTGTCAGATACTCGTAATATCATTTTACCTAATTTATATTGGTCTTGTATTTTGTATGAATTGGCCCATGTTCATGACATCAATGTATGTACTGCTTTTTACCTGAATAAATATACACTGCAATTATTCCTGCGATTTTTTTTATTGGCCTAACAGTGCTCACCTCACTCAAAGTCCCAAGGGCAAATCTCCCTCTCTTTCATGAAAATTCAGGGATGGAGGTGTGTCACTGGTGACACCAGACCCTTCTTTTTTCTTTTTTCTTTTTTCTCAAAGATACCCGGGTGGAAGACACCCAATAGCCCAAAACTGGTCTGCGGTCACCCTCGCCAATAAAAACAAAAACATACATATATGTATGGATTTTACATTTTTATCATGCACTAGCCATTTGTTATTCCAACATATCCAATAACATCTCGCATTGGACTTTTATCCCAATCCAGCTGGTGTGGTGTTCTCTGTTGGCGGCGGTGCTACTTCATTTCTCCCTGGGAGCTGCGATGTGCATCACAAGGGGGATCCTTGTCCCCTGCTGTCCCCGCCTGCCCTTTTTGAGCGGGCGGGGCCACTTGCACATCGGCACCATGTTAATGCGTCGGCCGCGCGATGTCTGCGATTTTGCAGCATCGCTGTGGCTGCAGGCATTACTACCATCAAGATGGTCCTGTGAGTGTCTTGGCTCACACACCGCCTTTTTGATGGTTGGTGGGTTTAGGCACTCGTTTGCTGGTCATTTGCACATGGTGTTGGGGGCGGAGCCTCTCGGGCCCCTTCAGGGGTATATATTGGAGGTTTGCACAGCATGGATCTCATTGTTTGCTTTCTTTCACTGAGGACAGACACACTAGTGCAGGTCCCTCCCTTGGAATTTACTACTCTTAGACCTACTTCACCAAGGTATACTTTTATATGTTTATATATTACTTGCTGCAAGCATTTACATGCAACTTGTTTTCTCATCACAGTCCTCACCACACACCTGTACTTCATTTCATTCACACTCTCTTTCACTTATTACTTTTCTTTCTGATCTTTCCCTTATCATACTAGTCAATCTGGCATTTTTTTCACTCTCCCCCTCAGTCTCCATACTCTAACCATTCTTGGCTCATGTCTTTTATACATGCAAAGACATATATGTTACCATATACTCGTATACTCCTATTTTTTTATTATTCAATATACATATTTATATTTAGAGCCAACATTCCTCTTGGATTCACTGACACTCTTGGGGTTACACCTATTCCATCCATGCTGGGCCTTCCTTCCGTTTGACTCCGATTTGGAGCTTTGTTTGGCTCCGCCTCCTCAGCTCCCTGGTGAGACAGTCGCTGCCGCCGTTTGAGCTTCACCCCCGCTGTCTTTTGGCAATGTCCAGTGGTGAGTATGGGGTTTTCCATATTCAAGGCCCGCCCCCCTGTGCCTTCATATCATGCTTTATACTATATCACTCTCATTTTAGGTACACTACGTGCATCTACCCCTGAAGAGCGAGCCAAGCCTCGCGAAACGCGTCGGGTTACTTTTGATGCCTATGTGTTTACATAATTACTGTCAGATACTCGTAATATCATTTTACCTAATTTATATTGGTCTTGTATTTTGTATGAATTGGCCCATGTTCATGACATCAATGTATGTACTGCTTTTTACCTGAATAAATATACACTGCAATTATTCCTGCGATTTTTTATTGGCCTAACAGTGCTCACCTCACTCTAAGTCCCAAGGGCAAATCTCCCTCTCTTTCATGAAAATTCAGGGATGGAGGTGTGTCACTGGTGACACCAGACCCTTCTTTTTTCTTTTTTCTCAAAGATACCCGGGTGGAAGACACCCAATAGCCCAAAACTGGTCTGCGGTCACCCTCGCCAATAAAAACAAAAACATACATATATGTATGGATTTTACATTTTTATCATGCACTAGCCATTTGTTATTCCAACATATCCAATAACATCTCGCATTGGACTTTTATCCCAATCCAGCTGGTGTGGTGTTCTCTGTTGGCGGCGGTGCTACTTCATTTCTCCCTGGGAGCTGCGATGTGCATCACAAGGGGGATCCTTGTCCCCTGCTGTCCCCGCCTGCCCTTTTTGAGCGGGCGGGGCCACTTGCACATCGGCACCATGTTAATGCGTCGGCCGCGCGATGTCTGCGATTTTGCAGCATCGCTGTGGCTGCAGGCATTACTACCATCAAGATGGTCCTGTGAGTGTCTTGGCTCACACACCGCCTTTTTGATGGTTGGTGGGTTTAGGCACTCGTTTGCTGGTCATTTGCACATGGTGTTGGGGGCGGAGCCTCTCGGGCCCCTTCAGGGGTATATATTGGAGGTTTGCACAGCATGGATCTCATTGTTTGCTTTCTTTCACTGAGGACAGACACACTAGTGCAGGTCGCTCCCTTGGAATTTACTACTCTTAGACCTACTTCACCAAGGTATACTTTTATATGTTTATATATTACTTGCTGCAAGCATTTACATGCAACTTGTTTTCTCATCACAGTCCTCACCACACACCTGTACTTCATTTCATTCACACTCTCTTTCACTTATTACTTTTCTTTCTGATCTTTCCCTTATCATACTAGTCAATCTGGCATTTTTTTCACTCTCCCCCTCAGTCTCCATACTCTAACCATTCTTGGCTCATGTCTTTTATACATGCAAAGACATATATGTTACCATATACTCGTATACTCCTATTTTTTAATTATTCAATATACATATTTATATTTAGAGCCAACATTCCTCTTGGATTCACTGACACTCTTGGGGTTACACCTATTCCATCCATGCTGGGCCTTCCTTCCGTTTGACTCCGATTTGGAGCTTTGTTTGGCTCCGCCTCCTCAGCTCCCTGGTGAGACAGTCGCTGCCGCCGTTTGAGCTTCACCCCCGCTGTCTTTTGGCAATGTCCAGTGGTGAGTATGGGGTTGTCCATATTCAAGCCCCCCCCCCTGTGCCTTCATATCATGCTTTATACTATATCACTCTCATTTTAGGTACACTACGTGCATCTACCCCTGAAGAGCGAGCCAAGCCTCGCGAAACGCGTCGGGTTACTTTTGATGCCTATGTGTTTACATAATTACTGTCAGATACTCGTAATATCATTTTACCTAATTTATATTGGTCTTGTATTTTGTATGAATTGGCCCATGTTCATGACATCAATGTATGTACTGCTTTTTACCTGAATAAATATACACTGCAATTATTCCTGCGATTTTTTTATTGGCCTAACAGTGCTCACCTCACTCAAAGTCCCAAGGGCAAATCTCCCTCTCTTTCATGAAAATTCAGGGATGGAGGTGTGTCACTGGTGACACCAGACCCTTCTTTTTTCTTTTTTCTCAAAGATACCCGGGTGGAAGACACCCAATAGCCCAAAACTGGTCTGCGGTCACCCTCGCCAATAAAAACAAAAACATACATATATGTATGGATTTTACATTTTTATCATGCACTAGCCATTTGTTATTCCAACATATCCAATAACATCTCGCATTGGACTTTTATCCCAATCCAGCTGGTGTGGTGTTCTCTGTTGGCGGCGGTGCTACTTCATTTCTCCCTGGGAGCTGCGATGTGCATCACAAGGGGGATCCTTGTCCCCTGCTGTCCCCGCCTGCCCTTTTTGAGCGGGCGGGGCCACTTGCACATCGGCACCATGTTAATGCGTCGGCCGCGCGATGTCTGCGATTTTGCAGCATCGCTGTGGCTGCAGGCATTACTACCATCAAGATGGTCCTGTGAGTGTCTTGGCTCACACACCGCCTTTTTGATGGTTGGTGGGTTTAGGCACTCGTTTGCTGGTCATTTGCACATGGTGTTGGGGGCGGAGCCTCTCGGGCCCCTTCAGGGGTATATATTGGAGGTTTGCACAGCATGGATCTCATTGTTTGCTTTCTTTCACTGAGGACAGACACACTAGTGCAGGTCCCTCCCTTGGAATTTACTACTCTTAGACCTACTTCACCAAGGTATACTTTTATATGTTTATATATTACTTGCTGCAAGCATTTACATGCAACTTGTTTTCTCATCACAGTCCTCACCACACACCTGTACTTCATTTCATTCACGCTCTCTTTCACTTATTACTTTTCTTTCTGATCTTTCCCTTATCATACTAGTCAATCTGGCATTTTTTTCACTCTCCCCCTCAGTCTCCATACTCTAACCATTCTTGGCTCATGTCTTTTATACATGCAAAGACATATATGTTACCATATACTCGTATACTCCTATTTTTTAATTATTCAATATACATATTTATATTTAGAGCCAACATTCCTCTTGGATTCACTGACACTCTTGGGGTTACACCTATTCCATCCATGCTGGGCCTTCCTTCCGTTTGACTCCGATTTGGAGCTTTGTTTGGCTCCGCCTCCTCAGCTCCCTGGTGAGACAGTCGCTGCCGCCGTTTGAGCTTCACCCCCGCTGTCTTTTGGCAATGTCCAGTGGTGAGTATGGGGTTTTCCATATTCAAGGCCCCCCCCCCTGTGCCTTCATATCATGCTTTATACTATATCACTCTCATTTTAGGTACACTACGTGCATCTACCCCTGAAGAGCGAGCCAAGCCTCGCGAAACGCGTCGGGTTACTTTTGATGCCTATGTGTTTACATAATTACTGTCAGATACTCGTAATATCATTTTACCTAATTTATATTGGTCTTGTATTTTGTATGAATTGGCCCATGTTCATGACATCAATGTATGTACTGCTTTTTACCTGAATAAATATACACTGCAATTATTCCTGCGATTTTTTTTATTGGCCTAACAGTGCTCACCTCACTCAAAGTCCCAAGGGCAAATCTCCCTCTCTTTCATGAAAATTCAGGGATGGAGGTGTGTCACTGGTGACACCAGACCCTTCTTTTTTCTTTTTTCTCAAAGATACCCGGGTGGAAGACACCCAATAGCCCAAAACTGGTCTGCGGTCACCCTCGCCAATAAAAACAAAAACATACATATATGTATGGATTTTACATTTTTATCATGCACTAGCCATTTGTTATTCCAACATATCCAATAACATCTCGCATTGGACTTTTATCCCAATCCAGCTGGTGTGGTGTTCTCTGTTGGCGGCGGTGCTACTTCATTTCTCCCTGGGAGCTGCGATGTGCATCACAAGGGGGATCCTTGTCCCCTGCTGTCCCCGCCTGCCCTTTTTGAGCGGGCGGGGCCACTTGCACATCGGCACCATGTTAATGCGTCGGCCGCGCAATGTCTGCGATTTTGCAGCATCGCTGTGGCTGCAGGCATTACTACCATCAAGATGGTCCTGTGAGTGTCTTGGCTCACACACCGCCTTTTTGATGGTTGGTGGGTTTAGGCACTCGTTTGCTGGTCATTTGCACATGGTGTTGGGGGCGGAGCCTCTCGGGCCCCTTGAGGGGTATATATTGGAGGTTTGCACAGCATGGATCTCATTGTTTGCTTTCTTTCACTGAGGACAGACACACTAGTGCAGGTCCCTCCCTTGGAATTTACTACTCTTAGACCTACTTCACCAAGGTATACTTTTATATGTTTATATATTACTTGCTGCAAGCATTTACATGCAACTTGTTTTCTCATCACAGTCCTCACCACACACCTGTACTTCATTTCATTCACACTCTCTTTCACTTATTACTTTTCTTTCTGATCTTTCCCTTATCATACTAGTCAATCTGGCATTTTTTTCACTCTCCCCCTCAGTCTCCATACTCTAACCATTCTTGGCTCATGTCTTTTATACATGCAAAGACATATATGTTACCATATACTCGTATACTCCTATTTTTTAATTATTCAATATACATATTTATATTTAGAGCCAACATTCCTCTTGGATTCACTGACACTCTTGGGGTTACACCTATTCCATCCATGCTGGGCCTTCCTTCCGTTCGACTCCGATTTGGAGCTTTGTTTGGCTCCGCCTCCTCAGCTCCCTGGTAAGACAGTCGCTGCCGCCGTTTGAGCTTCACCCCCGCTGTCTTTTGGCAATGTCCAGTGGTGAGTATGGGGTTTTCCATATTCAAGGCCCCCCCCCCGTGCCTTCATATCATGCTTTATACTATATCACTCTCATTTTAGGTACACTACGTGCATCTACCCCTGAAGAGCGAGCCAAGCCTCGCGAAACGCGTCGGGTTACTTTTGATGCCTATGTGTTTACATAATTACTGTCAGATACTCGTAATATCATTTTACCTAATTTATATTGGTCTTGTATTTTGTATGAATTGGCCCATGTTCATGACATCAATGTATGTACTGCTTTTTACCTGAATAAATATACACTGCAATTATTCCAGCGATTTTTTTTATTGGCCTAACAGTGCTCACCTCACTCAAAGTCCCAAGGGCAAATCTCCCTCTCTTTCATGAAAATTCAGGGATGGAGGTGTGTCACTGGTGACACCAGACCCTTCTTTTTTCTTTTTTCTCAAAGATACCCGGGTGGAAGACACCCAATAGCCCAAAACTGGTCTGCGGTCACCCTCGCCAATAAAAACAAAAACATACATATATGTATGGATTTTACATTTTTATCATGCACTAGCCATTTGTTATTCCAACATATCCAATAACATCTCGCATTGGACTTTTATCCCAATCCAGCTGGTGTGGTGTTCTCTGTTGGCGGCGGTGCTACTTCATTTCTCCCTGGGAGCTGCGATGTGCATCACAAGGGGGATCCTTGTCCCCTGCTGTCCCCGCCTGCCCTTTTTGAGCGGGCGGGGCCACTTGCACATCGGCACCATGTTAATGCGTCGGCCGCGCAATGTCTGCGATTTTGCAGCATCGCTGTGGCTGCAGGCATTACTACCATCAAGATGGTCCTGTGAGTGTCTTGGCTCACACACCGCCTTTTTGATGGTTGGTGGGTTTAGGCACTCGTTTGCTGGTCATTTGCACATGGTGTTGGGGGCGGAGCCTCTCGGGCCCCTTCAGGGGTATATATTGGAGGTTTGCACAGCATGGATCTCATTGTTTGCTTTCTTTCACTGAGGACAGACACACTAGTGCAGGTCCCTCCCTTGGAATTTACTACTCTTAGACCTACTTCACCAAGGTATACTTTTATATGTTTATATATTACTTGCTGCAAGCATTTACATGCAACTTGTTTTCTCATCACAGTCCTCACCACACACCTGTACTTCATTTCATTCACACTCTCTTTCACTTATTACTTTTCTTTCTGATCTTTCCCTTATCATACTAGTCAATCTGGCATTTTTTTCACTCTCCCCCTCAGTCTCCATACTCTAACCATTCTTGGCTCATGTCTTTTATACATGCAAAGACATATATGTTACCATATACTCGTATACTCCTATTTTTAAATTATTCAATATACATATTTATATTTAGAGCCAACATTCCTCTTGGATTCACTGACACTCTTGGGGTTACACCTATTCCATCCATGCTGGGCCTTCCTTCCGTTTGACTCCGATTTGGAGCTTTGTTTGGCTCCGCCTCCTCAGCTCCCTGGTGAGACAGTCGCTGCCGCCGTTTGAGCTTCACCCCCGCTGTCTTTTGGCAATGTCCAGTGGTGAGTATGGGGTTTTCCATATTCAAGCCCCCCCCCCTGTGCCTTCATATCATGCTTTATACTATATCACTCTCATTTTAGGTACACTACGTGCATCTACCCCTGAAGAGCGAGCCAAGCCTCGCGAAACGCGTCGGGTTACTTTTGATGCCTATGTGTTTACATAATTACTGTCAGATACTCGTAATATCATTTTACCTAATTTATATTGGTCTTGTATTTTGTATGAATTGGCCCATGTTCATGACATCAATGTATGTACTGCTTTTTACCTGAATAAATATACACTGCAATTATTCCTGCGATTTTTTTATTGGCCTAACAGTGCTCACCTCACTCAAAGTCCCAAGGGCAAATCTCCCTCTCTTTCATGAAAATTCAGGGATGGAGGTGTGTCACTGGTGACACCAGACCCTTCTTTTTTCTTTTTTCTTTTTTCTCAAAGACCTGAAGCCTGGGCCTTGCATTTTGTTCCAGAGAGACTTCCGCTCCATCGAGGAGCCTGCGGAGCTCCCGCTCCACCTGAGGTGCCACCGTCCCCTGGAGGACCGAAGACGCGTGTATCGCGGGCACTGTGAAGTGGCTCACAAAAGCAGAGGTACCGGACAGGAGCCGGTTCGGTCGGGTGAGAGAGCGCCAGTTCAGAATTTCATCTGACTAACTTTGTTGCCTATTAACTTTCTTAGGCCCATCAGTGATTTCAGTTATATTCTGGAGAGACGGTCTGCTGAACTGAGTTTACTAGTCTCTCCAGCTTTACCAAGTTAGCGATCATCGCTACCCCTTTGGATTACAGTTTGTTCTTTATGTGCACCACCGTGTTTTGCTAGCGAAGATTCTTCAACAAACTATACCCCAAATAATAGTCAGGCCTGACTGGGTAGTATAGGACATTGCTGGGCGCCATTTTTGCTCACGAGGGAGGATAGCTACAGCGGGGTTATTGTATTACCGTTGCATTGCTGAATGTTATACCCTTTTGATGTGTACACCTATATTGCAGGGATCTGCATGAAATACTGTATACTAATTACCTTTTATACATTTACCAATAGTAAAGAGTTAAGTAATTTGATTGTCAGTGTCAATTACTGTGCTGGGATATAAAGGGGTTGTACCATATAACAGTATAGATATAGTACAGTTATACCATCCTTCCCCTTTCCTAACTGTGCCATGAGAGGTTAGAGCTGATTGCCAGGGGTTGACAGCGGTGCATTACAAGGCCCAAAACAAACAAGCAGCCCTCTTAAGCTGAGGGTATCGCTATTCATATTTTCAGGAAGAATACACACAAATTAATTTTAGTGCACACAAATGCAATCTTATGAACGCTTTTTTTTCAAAATGGGGTTGTATGGAGTAGATAAATACCAAACATGTAAAGTTCTAAAATTGCACACACCCAGGAAGTCACAAAAAACTATGGTAACCAAAATTCTCCATAGTCGACTCTTTAAAAGCCTTTACGGGTCAGAGTTAACCATGAACTATGGCCCTAAAATTATTGCTCTCACTCTGATGTTTGCAACAATACTTCACATGTGTGGTGCAATGTTGCTATCCCCTATGTCAGGGATATGCAATTAGCAGACCTTCAGCTGTTGCAGAACTACAAGTCCCATTAGGCATAGCAAGACTGACGGCCACAAGCATGACACCCAGAGGCAGAGGCATGATGGGACTTGTAGTTTTGCAACAGCTGGAGGTCCGCTAATTGCATATCCCTGTCCTATGTGATAGCATGGGCAGGTGACAGGTCCTCTTGATTTCTATCAGACCAGAGATAGGTCCTGTGTTAGACCCCCCAATGTCTCCCCTACCCTGCAATACAACCATTCTTAGAGCTGCCCGATGACCTTTATCGAAAATCTCTCGTCCGCAAATAAGGTCAATGTCAAGCTCACAGCTACAGTAGCAGCTGTGAACTTGATTTAACCACTTGTCTACCATGTCATTTATAAACGTACCTGGTAGACAAGTAGATAAACAGAGTTGGCTTTGGATTGCTGGTTGGCTCCCACAGACCTCTGTTGTTAGAATTTTTGGAGTTTGCCCTTTGGTTATTATCTCCATATCCACCATGCTAGTCCTTCCTGTTTTATTATGTGCCAAAACCCCCTCAATAAAAAAAACCCTGCATGTATGGTCCTGTGTGCTTTCTCTTAAAGGGGTTGTAAAGGTTAGTTTTTTATTTTCTAAATAGGTCCCTTTAGAGCCGGTTCACACAGGGGCAACACGACTTCCAGAAGCAACTTCAGACGTGACTTGAGCATGAATCACAGCGAGACTTGGAGGAGACTTCAGCAGACTTGGAGGAGACTTCAGCGCGACTTGTGGTCATTAACAACACGACTTGAAGTAAATTCCTTGTGTCTTCTGGGTAAACTCCTTTCTGCTTCCTGTAAAGTTGCCTTCAAAATGAACAGTGATCAGACTTCTAAGTGACTTCCATTGAAATCAATGGGTACAAGTTGCCTACAGGTCGCCTAGAAGTCTGATTGAAGTAGTACAGGAACCTTTTTTGAAGTCGGAGCGACTGCAGTCGTGTACATTAAAACATCTCCATTCACTTCAATTAGTTTTAAAAATAGCGCGACTTGGGGCAGCTCGGGGAGACCTTTAGTCTCGTCCGGAGTCGCCCCTGTGTGAACCGGGTCTTAAGCTAGTGCATTGCTGGTTCACTTACCTTTTCCTTCGATTTCCCTTCTAAATGTTTTTTTTCTTTGTGTGAATTTCTCACTTCCTGTTGCTCCTCAGTAAGCTGTTCAGTAAGCTGTTCTGGCTGACTAAACACCGCTCAGATGATGGTGTGAAGTTTACTGAGGAGAAACAGGAAGTGAGAAATTCAGACAAAGAAAAAAAACATTTAGAAAGTAAATTGAAAGAAAAGGTAAGTGCACCAACAATGCACTAGCTTAATGGAACCTATTTATAAAATAAAAAACGAACCTTTACAACCCGTTTAATGACACTAGCTTGCCACAACAAGCAAAAGTTTTAATCTAGTCCTGTCATTTACATAACCTTTGAAAAATCCTTAGCTCAGGGGTATGTTGAGTGCCTTCTGACTTGTGGAGCCCATCTTCTGTCACTATCCTAACATTCTATTGTATTTATCCATATGGTTTTCTTGGTTTACGTACAGAAGTGGTTTGTTCATCCAGTTTGAGTTAATGTCTTTGCTGTTATCACCTCCTTCAGTGATCATCTGACAACCTGCTATATTGCTTCTGCCTAAAATAGGTGGTAGGTTTTAGTCTGGCATCTCTGCTAAAACCCATCTGCCATAGGCGACCCTGAAGCCTCGTACACACGGCCGAGAATCTCGTCAAGAAAAAACACGTTGTTTTTCTTGACGAGATTCTTGGACAAGAAACTTGTCCCGGCCGAGTGTACACACGGTCCATTCAAAGAACCCGCGGTTCTTTGAATGGAGCGAACGCGGTGACGTAATCGACTACGACGAGCGTGCGCTCATCACATTCGATGCCGTCGCAGCCATCTTGCTACACCCTAACCTATGCCTAGGAAGCTACCGCGCATGCGTCGAAGTCATTTCGAGCATGCGCGGGCTTCCCGGAGGACAGGTAAGTGTACACACACACAATTTTCTCATCGAGAAACATGCTGACAAGAATCTCGACGAGAAAATAGAGAGCAGGTTCTCTATTTTTCTCGTCGAGATTCTTGTCGGTTTTCTTGATGAGAAACATGATAGCCGCGTACACACGACCGATTTACTCGGCAAGAAAGCTCTGCCAGCAAGTTTCTTGCTGGTTCTTGCCGAGAAACTCGGTCGTGTGTACGAGGCTTAACAGGAATTAAACCTCCAGGCAGCATATATTTTAGTTTACCTGATGCATGCAAGTCTCTTAACCTTGACAAGGTACCTTATCATTAGAATGAAGGAATATAAGAAACTTTTCTGCTGCATTTCTGTTGCAAAACACAGTACATGTAAAGGCATGCTTGTCCATTTGGGTAAAAAAATATGATTTCTTAAACTTTATTTTCCAGTACATATGTGAGCCAATGTTTTTGTTCATATTATTTTTGGTCATGATTAAAGCTGGCCAAACCAAATTTAAAACGTTAATAACAAAAAAAAAACACATTTCAGTATGTTAATAAAAAATCGATTATTATAGCACAATATGTAAAATGAGAGCAGGTGAAATATATATATATAATATTCATGTTGCAGTCTTTTATTTTGTTTCTTTGACCCACAATATTTAGAAATAAAATATACATTTTAACTGTGATATCGGTAGTGTAACTGTTTCTCCTTTTTTGCTCTGGTGTCTCCACATGAAAAACTCCTTGATAGCATCTTCTTGCTCATGTTTTTGGTATCTCACATCTGTCATTGCCTTCACAGAGTCCCCTCTGGTCCACAGTAGATTAAGGAGCATTGTGTCTCACAACATTGGCTTGTTCATTTTGACACATCCATTCACCTAAAGGCTGAAGATTTCATACAATATGAATCGAATTGAGACAAAACAAGCATTTCCATTTTCTACGCAAAGTGCACTGTATTTACAAAAAGTGTAACTACTGTGCTACCGGTAACAAACCCCAATAATAGTGTAAAAAAAAACATAAGGAACTGCTTACTGTATATTCAGCTGCTGCTAACACCAATTGTGTTTCCACAAATAAAACGGATTAGTACAAATAATATTGCTGTGCTGCTGTCTTAATGCCAAATGACCCTACAATCTGTGCTAATATGATGTAAATATACAATTAAAAAATAGAAGAAAAAAAACAACCAAAAGGATAGAATGATTGGGCTAAAATAAGTGCTCATACATAAAATACCTAATACCAATAATGTGTTGAAAAATAATACAGTATATATATATATCCACTGTGCAAGGAATCACAAATCAGTCTCTCCTTAAAACCACAATTTAATACGGTGTGTAGTGACTCCGCTTCAGTTTTCCATGGCACTGACTCCCCACACTGGTAGTAAATTACACAATGTGCTGGTATTCTGTATATGTGCCATGGAGCAGGAAGCAGTGCAGAGAGGACAGTCTTGAAATTGATGCAGCCAGAATTTTTGGAGTTTAGGGCCAGCAAAAGAGTGATCATTTTAAAGAGCCATTGAATGAAAAAGTATATAATAGTTCAGGAAGTAAGAGTAGGGATAGGAGAAATGAGCCAGAAAAGAAAGAAAAACCTAGCAAGCAGTCATGTGAAATAAAAAATTAATGATTTTTTACAGGAAGACTTGAATATTACAGGGTGTCAGAATAGCAACTGTAAAAAGTTACCCCACCCCATTCCTCTTTTTTTTTTTTTTTTACAAATATCTTACTAATTTGAAGTGACAATGATGTCCTTATTGTCCATAAATAACCCATAGACATCCACTACTTAACCTCCCTGGCTGTAATCCCGAGTGTGGCTCAGTCGGGGTTAATTTTCAGTACCAAAAGCGGTAACCCCGAGCCACACTCGGGATTACACCACAGTATCCATGTACAGTTTACTTACCTTGTTCCTAGGTTCCGCTGTATCCTCCGGCCGGATCCTCTGCCTGAAGTTCCGGGTTCCGTTCCCTGTGAGCGTTACAACGCATGGGGTGGAACTGGCAGCAAATTCAAAAAAGTACAAACCATAACACACACAATAGATTGTAATCTGATACATCGAGCCTTTAAAATAGTGGCCAGGCTGTAGACCTGTGCCTAAAAAGAAGTTAGCCAGTCCAGAGCAATTCCAGCAGTCAGATAGATTAGATTGTTAGATACCCTCTGCCCATCTATGCACCAGTACTTACACTGGTGTTATCTGAGCTCTTTTTCATTACACTATCTAAGTTACAGCCTCAAAAGTCCTGGAGGACATTACCCGTCACTGCACACCAGCAGCCTCTATCCAGCAGTACACCCAGCTGTCGATCATTGTGATTTATATCCTGGCTGGTTGATCGTTACTGACCAACAGCCAATTAAAACTCCTCCCAGGTGTATGCTGCATTTTGCAGCACACCCGATCGATTACTATGCTCCCGAAGAAAAGTTAATTTGCGAAACTAGTAGAGCAACTCAAGACTATACCTGATACACCGGATCTTTGGCTCTTGCCTCTTGCTTCTATATGCTCACCGTTATATCAGCCTTGGTTTGCTGGTTTGGCATTTTCACTAAGATGGAATCTTTCTACGTTATACAATTTTGAAGCATTGTTAAAGCACTAGCTCTAACCCTGTATCTGAATACAAACAAACTGTTACTGTTTGAATGTTTATATATTTTCTCTTACAATGTTGTTTAAAATAAAACCCTTAGTTTTCAACAATATTTACCCATGTACCGCCTAAAGTCCATTCTAGTTTACATATATTTCCTCTTCCCAAGATAGACTGACACTTTATTGCAAAAGTACTACAACTCTTATACACACAGAGAGAAGCTTCTGACCCTCCTCCCATAATACCCCTCTGACCAGACCCAATTTATATGAGCCAATTAGCTACAGCTGCTGGCTCAGACACATGATCTTTAGACTAGCCTTACTGTCTCCCATTTATCAAAAGACTTCACACAGTATTTACATAACGAGTCCCCAATACACATCTGACAGCTCTTAGCAGACACAGGTTCAAAGCTAATCCCTTTACATCTTAAATGACTATGCATGACCTTTTGTGTTCCCCCAACCTCTCTGGCTGCCAGAGTACAATACCTATACTTACAGACTTAATTATCACTATTCACAATAGACAATAGAATGCAATCCCTATAATTACAGGCTTAACTCAAACATGCCACAATAGACAATAGAATGTAATCACACCCCATCACAGCAAGTATTACATAACAGCCCACACACAGTATATACCCCATATATGCCACGTATATACAGTATGGGATATGGCTATCACAGATCATGGTGGGGTTCTCATTCACCCTGTGCCCCTAGTGAGACACAGGGTGGTTTACACATAAGAGGCATTGGGGAAGCTGAAGCAAGGGTATCTCATACTTTCTAAGAGCTTCTGGGTTCCCTGGGCCCTCCCGTTACAGTAATGGACAACTAATAAATTACTTGCCACTCCATTCTTTGGCACGGTCATGTCAGAATACAGATTTTGCCTGATCATGAAATATTTACACTTCGAAAACAACTAAAAAATTTGATGAAACTACTCATCCTGCACCAAAACTAAAGAAAATTTGGGAAGTATCTCAAATGATTCTGAAGAATTTCCAAAAGAGCTATGTGCCAGAAAGAGATATCAGCATAGATGAAAGTTTTTATGGACTACTAGGGAAGGGTCAGCTGGGTACAATACATTACATCAAAGAGGGCAAGATTTGGTGAAAACCCTACATGCTATGCAAATCGTCAACTGGCTACATTTAGAATTCAGTCCTATACACTGGAAAGGGAACACAATTAAATCCAAAATATAGCAACTATGGAATGGCAAAATCTTCCATTCTTTCACTCATTGAGTCATTGCTAAATCAGGGCTATTGCGAAACAAAACAGATGCCTATGGAACCGTTAGGGCTAACCGGCTCGACATGCCACCAATGTTTGGCAATAGGAAGCTGAATACTGGTTGCCTGTCAGAAAGGCAAAATGATGGCACCTCGATGGCCTGACAAGAAATATGTGTGTCTAATGAATACCGTTCATAATACCTCCACTGTTATGGTACGCACGAAAGGTGCGAAAGAAATCATGAAGTCACAAGTAGTGATAGACTACAATGACACCATGGGAGGTGTCGACAGCCGACCAAGCAATGACATTCTACCCAGCAATGAGGAAATGGCAAAAGAAGTACTACAAGAAGATCTTCAGGCATCTTCATGAGCAATGCTTGTAGAATGCCTACATTCTGATAAAATAAAAAAAAAAGCGTGACAAGCCTGTGATTCATTCTAACTTCAGTTGCCGAACATATCTTTGTGAACCACCATCAATGGCTGTGAATAGAGCTGGACGCCGTGCTGTTGGCGTTGTCGACCCGGAACGCCTGACTGATCGTCACTTCATGAACTACATCCCACCAACTGAGAAAAAGTCAGCACCTACAAGGATGTGAGTGGTTTGTGTTGCTCGAAGTGAGATGACAGTGGAAAGAAAATCAGAAAGGAAACCAGGTTCCATTGTCCTGATTGTGACGTCGGTCTATGTGTAGTCCCATGTTTCAAAATGTATCATACCCGGGATGTTTACTAAACCAATATGCAGTGTCTAGTATTACAGTGACTAGTAATATCGCACTCTTGTTTGGACAAATTTCAGTTTTTTTTTTTTATTTGATTACATTATTGAATAAAATGCATTATTATTATATTATTTTATATAATTATTTATAGTTATTATATTATAATTTATGATTTTGTGTTTCAAATTTTATCATACCCGGGATGTCTACTAGACTTTTGTTTGGACAGATTTAAGTGAGTTATTCCTAAAGGCCCGTAGACCCAATCCAATTTTATGGCCATAATTGTCTGATGGACGTGTTGTGTCGGATAATCCGACCGTGTGTATGCTCCATCAGACAATTGTTGGCTGAATTAACAACAACAAATGTTGGCTGTTCATGCTCACCAACTGTCTGGCAATAAATCTGTTACGTCGGATTATCCGATCGTGTGTACACAAGTCTGTCCAACTAAAATCCAAAGTACAAACACGCATGCTCGGAACTAATGCTAAACATCAGACAACAATAGCAGAAGATTGCCCAAAGGGTGGCGGTAAAGAGCTGAAAAACTAAGTGGTTTGGTGTATGTTGGCTGAAGATGTTGGGCCGTCTGTATGCAGAACAAGTTCACGGCCAACGCCCTTCGGACCAAAATCCACGGAAAAGTCTGATGGAAGTCCGATCGTGTGTACGTGGCTTTAAAATTACAGGGTTGGGAAACGGGAATGAGTTGGATAATGTATAACATAAGTCAAGGCATATTTGTATTGTAACACAGGATTGAAATGGATGTATGTATAAATGTTGTGATAAAGAAATAAAAAAAAAAAAAAAATTTGATTTAAAAAAAAAAAATTACAGGCTTACAATATAAAACAACTAATTTCCATGCAAAACAATATACCGCTTTGACATTCGAAAATCAGACATAATCCAATCGCCAGGGAGGTTAATGGCTTTGTAATCTATTTTTAACAAACGTGTTTCTAAAGCCCCGTACACACGATCGGTTTAACTGATGAAAACCGTCCGATGGATGGTTTTCATCAGACCAACCGATCGTGTATGGTACCCATCGGTCTTTTTTCCATCGGATGGAAAAAATAGAACTTGTTTTAAAATTTTCCGATGGATAAAAAACCGATGGGAATTTCCGATCGTCTATGGGCAAGTCCATCGGTTTAAAAACCCACGCATACTCAGACTGAATTAGGAGACGGGAGCGCTCGTTCTTGTAAAACTAGCATTCCTAATGGAGAGAGCACATTCGTCATTCTGCAAGTTATTGCTTTGTTTAATGCAGCGCATGTTTTTTTGCTTTTGAACGGTCTTTAAAATGTCATTTTGACGTAAATGTTAAGATAATCTGATGAGATCAGTAATCTGCATAGATGCCAGATGTGCGGTGCTGGCACGCTCAGGAACTATTACAAACATGTAACCAAGAAGAAAAAGCAATTACTCTGTTTGTTGTAAGACCAATGCATTATAATTGTAACTGATGTGGCTTCAAATAAAACAGTTATTGATAAAAAAAAATGTCATTTTGGCAGCAGAACTTTCTCCTGAGTTCTGACAAATGTATGTCTTTCTTTTTTCTAGTGATCTTAGGAATAATTATTAAAATTCTGCAAGGCCGACCTCCCAAATTACACCTTTATGTTTTTTGACTCTTAAAATTTGTTGTGCATTTTTTGGTGTGTCAATTTCTCAGAACAACATAATATTTAATTTTAGAAAAATCATGGAGGTTGGTGTCCCTTGTTCTTAATTACACATTGTATTTATGCAATCTTATTGCTACTTCTCAAAAAAACACATCAGGCATGTAGGTTAGCTGAAATCAAATTTCCCTTTATTTTGGAAAAAACAAATCAAAAACCGAAGGGCAACTATTCCCAAATTAGCAGAGAATATAAAGTCATTAGATCCCAAATGCAGACCTGACTATGATCAATAATAAAATCAACAACAGCATGAAATCAGGAGCAGCAGCCAAAGACATACATCATCCCAAGCTGTGGTACTCCATCAACCTTCAATTTCTGGATGAGCAGCTCGAGGCCAGGGAATCACCTCCTGCTCTTCCTTGTAGCCTTCCTTCCACGCCTCTCTGCAGCGTTCTCTCCACGGCCCCGTCCACGCACCCTTGCAGGCTGGGCCACTGTGGGTGGTGATGTGGCAGGAGGAGGAGGAGAAGGAGGAGAGGGATTGGCCTGCTGCGAGATATGGGTGGCCTCAGTCAGCAGCCCCCTCGCCCCCATGTGTACGGCCATATAGATGAGATGCTCACAGAGGGCCCGTTGTCCCGCCTCCATTCTGAGCAGCTTATCCGCCAGATAGGTGCTAAACCCCTCCGTAGGGTTGAGGGGGGCCCTCATAATGACAGCAGCCTCCTGAATCATCTTTAGTGACTCCTCCTCCACTTGTGTCATCCGCCGTTGTTTTGGCGGTCTGACGTGGAGGGGAGCCACTTGGGAGACAGTGCTGCCACTAGGCCTGGGGACCTGCTGAGTCCCACTGGGCCCTGCCTCCTCCTGCCTGTCACACTCCTGACCCTCTTCCTCCTGGCTTGCCTCATCCTGTTTATAAAATAAAATGTAGATTTCTATTATTTGAGGAATCAATCACACACAATTTTGATCTCATTACTGGTTTATTTTGGAGGGGGGGGGGGGGGTGGGATCATTTATGGCTAAGCCAAACAGTTCAACTCCATATTACTTAGTGGACAATAATTAGCATCAAAAATACTATACGGGGCTGAAGATGTGAAGATCTGGCTCTTCTAGCTCGGGAGGCTCCTCCTCTGCAGGGGTGGAGGGAAGGGTGGAAGGAACGCTGGAGGGAAGGGTGGAAGGGAGGGTTGAGGGAAGCCTGGAAATAGATTCCCTGGCCTCGATCTGGTCATCCAGGAATTGAAGATGTCTGTAGTACCACAGCTTGGGCTTTACTACATTGTCGGCTGCTGCTCCTGATCTCTTGGACTGGCGCACTTCCTTGAATTTTTTTTTTATAAGAATTGCGCAGGTTGTTGATTTTATTATTGATCATAGTGTAGTCTTCATCTGGGATCCATGGCTTCATATCCTCGGCTAATTTGGTAATAGTTGCCCGTCGTACATCACTTTTGTGATACGCAGGGTGTTTGAGCTCCCAAAGGTTGCGCTGTTCCTTATACTTTTCAATAAAAACAAGCATCACCTCTGGCTCTCTTAGTTTATGCATCTATTAGGATCAGCAAGTACGAAAAAAAAAGGATCAGAATTGATTCTCCTCAACTTATCACAATATTGCCCTTTACAATCATGACCCATTAATATGCCACTGCAGGCCCGAGTTCCCTTCTTACCTTAGTTCACTTCGTGGGTTCACTTTGTGGGTTCACTTCCGGTCGTCCTTACTCCGCGCATCCCTAATAACTTCTTTCCCCTTTTTATACCCTGCGCATGCGTGTAACTCCGCCCTCGTCACCCACCCATGACGGACTTTTTCTGCATTTCCCCGCCCCTTAACGATCGGCGCACAGTGTGAGATGGCGACATGTCGCAGACACAGGTGGCTTCTTTACTTGAAATTACCGACGAGGAAAGCCTGGAGGCGGAAACGTCCCGATCCTGTAAAAAAAGATACAAGGCGACTAATATGTCTTTTTCTGAGATGGCGGAGATGGTGGACATTCTGCGGAGGAAGGATTACGACGGCAAGCATGGCCCATACGACACCCCTAATCTCCGGAAGTCACAAATTATGGATAAAGTGGCGAAGACTCTCTATAAAAAATATGGGGTCAGGAGATCCAAGGAACAACTCCGTAAAAGGTGGTCAGACCTGAAGATCAGGGAGCCGGAGCAGTATAGGAAGCTTATAAAAAGCATAGAAAAAAGTAAGTATATTTTACTGTGTTCTTTCACATTGTAATATGTATTCTTCCATGTTTTGCACCATGTGCTTGGCTTGACTGGGTTCACATTTTGAAATCTCATCTTTTAGGTTAAGTGGAGAGTCCACTTATTTGCCCAATGTTTTGACCAATAACTTGCTGCTCTTCCCCCAAACATGTTTGGCACATATCCACGTAAACTACATGTGGGCATGCCTCATTTTACTTCAACAATGTTTATCTACACATTGTTGGCTAGATGATGTGTTGTAAGGAAATTTAGAATGTGACTGAAAGAAGAAACTGTATTCTGGGTAAAGGAGATGACACTCCAGCAGTTGTGTACTCTTTTTTGTTCTTCAGCAAGATACTATACTCTGGGCCACATGACCAAATTTCTTAACGGTGTCACACACAGGTGGTCCAGTGGATACCTTGGTGGTTATCCAAGTGTATTTGTGAATGTCCTCAAAAATAACAGGTTGCTTTGTTGAGTTTGCAAGATCACATATGTTCATGTTGGAACTCAGGGCCAAATATCAATTGTACCCCACTTCAAAACATTGAGGATCCCTTTTCAGGCCTTAAAAAAGTCTGTGTGCTAAAGTATACATTTTGTTGTAAATTCCCATAGGGGAGAGGAGAGTGGGAGGACACCATGCTCATGAGACGAGGAACCCAACACCACAGAAAATCCCCGAAGCTCCCAAAGCAGACCAAGATCAGCAGGTTCAGGAAGCGGAGGGGGAGGAAGCGGAGGTGGAGGAAGGGGAGGTGGAGGAAGGAGAGGTGGAGCTTATCAGCACAACAGGTCAGTGTCTGTCACCACAACTTCAAGGTAAATACAGATTTAGGACTGCCTAGTGTAAAACCTTTTTTTTTGTTTTAGGGACTGAATGTGGGGGTGTGTCAGGAAGTCCAAATCCGCCATTCTCGAGTGCCAGCGCCAAAATAATCATTCAGGAAATCATGGAATGCAGTAGCGAAATGGACATTATGAGAAAGAGAATGATTGTGATTGAGCAAAAATATAAAAACATGATAGATATTTTGGGGAGAATAGTGTGAACCCCCCCCTTTTTGTGTTTTTTGTTATGCGTCTGAAATTATCCCAGGGATTTCCAACATCCCAAATGTGAAGATGCACACACTGAAGACTCAACATGTGCTATCTGCCGTCACAGGATATCTATGTCCCTGTTTTGGGGGTGCAACCTCTTCCTCCCTCAAGTAGGGGAGAGGAAGGGTTTACATCCCCAAAGCACGACCATTGATCCCCCATGATGGCAGATAGCACATGTTTACCCTAGCCATGGGATCTTGTTGAAGATACCCATTTGAGCCCCAAAAGAAAGTGTGTTTGTTAACATTTGGGATGGATCAGGGGTACCATCACCCCATCTCCAGTTGGTATTTTTCACAGTGTTATTTTATTACTTTTTCAGACTTAAAAAAATGGCTTACGACCCATGCATGTTTCTGCAAAAAAAAAAAAATTTGTATTTCTAAAAACCAAAAAAAAATGCGGTGCAAACAATAAAAACATTTGGGAAGTCTAAAAAAGGTGTGCCTTGTTCTTTCTATGCTCAAGAGCAGTTCTGAAGATGCAAAAACCGTGTTTTTCGCTCTGAGTTTTGAGGCTATTTACTAAGGACAATTACACTTGGCACTACTAGAACCTGGGAGACACATAAACCCAAAATACAAGAATGACAACACAAGTTTGTATGAATTCCATGTTTTTTTTTCTTTTTAAAAGGTTTAATACTTGGTCAGATGTGGTCTGGCATTGCGATGGCCCCCCTACCCGTGAAGTACTCTACGTATTTCTGGCGTACTTCACGGGCACTTTGGGGGGCCAAGCCAGTACGGGCAGTGCTGAGGCCGGTCAGATTAATCAGTTCAGATGGACCGGCCTCAGGCCCAAACGATGAAACATAATTGTTTGCAAATTTGCGTAGAAAATTGTGCAATATGCAGCAGCAGTAGACGATGTGGTTCAGTTTATAATCCGCCAAATGTATCGCTGTCTGGAACAGGCGGAACCGGCTGGCCATTATCCCGAAGGCATTCTCCACAACTCTCCGGGCTCTGGCCAGCCGGTAATTAAAAACCCTCCTCTCCGGGGTGAGGGTGCGTTGGGGAAACGGCCGCATCAGGTGTGGTCCTAGTCCAAAAGCCTCATCCGCAATGAAAACGAACGGGAGCCCTTCAACGTTCTCTGCATCTGGAGACAGTGCAAGACCCCCAGCCTGCAGACGGTGAGCGAACTCTGTCTCCGCGAATGATCCGCCATCGGACATCCGGCCGTTCTTCCCCACGTCCACATACAGGAACTCGTACCGTGCCGACACCACCGCCATTAACACTATGCTATTAAAACCTTTATAGTTGAAATAGTATGACCCCAAACGGGGTGGCGGCACTATGTGGACGTGCTTCCCATCAATTGCCCCTCCACAGTTGGGGAAATCCCACCGCTGGGCAAATTGGGAGGCCACAGTCAGCCATTCCTGTGGTGTGCTAGGGAACTGTGGAGTCAAACAAAAAGAAGACATTAGTACGGTTTATGGTTACCGTGCAAGCAGATTACACACAAAAAAACATTGTTGAGTAACATTATTATTTAAGGGAGTTTTTCCGAATAATAAACAAAGGCCCACTTAGCAGATGCCTCACCCCCGCTGAGTGGACATTCTAAAATAATCTAAGGGGGGGGCCTAAGGTGATTGTGGGGGATCCCAAAAAAGGATCTACCACTTTGCTGAGCTTGATTGAGAACTACTAATTTTTTAACATCTTTAGGGGGGGTGTCACGTACCTGACGGTGACGAGCCCGGTTAGCAGAGGGAGGGCTCCCACCGGCGGCCCCTGGTGGTATAACAGGAAGCACGGAGGTGGAAGGGGTACGAGTGCCTGGCAGGATCAAGAACTACCGCAGGTGATCAGGAACCAGCAGGTGAGGAGGCAGGAACCAGGAACTACAGCAGGTGAGTGGACAGGAACCAGGAACTACAGCAGGTGAGTAGACAGGAACCAGGAACTCCGAAGATGACCCGGACTGGGAGGCACAGCAGGTAGACTGGAACCACTGGGCAGCAGCAGATGAACAGGAACCAGCAGATGAGCAGACAGGAACCAGCAGATGAGCAGACAGGAACCAGGAACTGCAGCAGGTGAGTAGACAGGAACCAGAAACTCAGCAGATGACCCGGACTGGGAGGCACAGCAGGTAGACTGGAACCACTGGGCAGCAGCAGGTGAACAGGAACCAGCAGATGAGCAGAGAGGAACCAGGAACTCAGCAGATGACCCGGACCGGGAGGCACAGCAGGTAAACTGGAACCACTAGGCAGCAGCAGGTGAACAGGAACCAGCAGATGAGCAGACAGGAACCAGCAGATGAGCAGACAGGAACCAGGAACTCAGCAGATGACCCGGACCGGGAGGCACAGCAGGTAAACTGGAACCACTAGGCAGCAGCAGGTGAACAAGAGCCAAGGTCAGGCAGGATCGTCAGACAAGCCGGGGTCGGGTAAACTGGCAGGCAGCGAGGCACAAAAGGATCAGGCAATACCGAAGTCAGAAAACAGGCCGATGGTCAGGTACAGGCAGATAGCAGGAGGGTCACAGGAAGCCGGGTCAGATACAGTTAAACAAGGCAGATCAGGTCACTTGGGATAAACGCTGTAGAGCAGACAGCAGGGACTGTCTGCAAGTGAGGAGTTTAAATAGCCCTTCGGGCGTCACCTGCGGGGGCGGGAACCAGGAAGTCCAGGGCGTCTGTTCCTGACAGGGTTTCCATGACATTGCCCCCCCCCCCAAGGGGCAGCCTCCGGATGCCCCTAGGAGCAAACTTCTTGGGGTGAGACCTCCTGAAGGCTTGTATCAGGTCTTTGGCGTGAATGTTCTCTTCGGGTTCCCAGGAGTTCTCCTCTGGTCCGTAACCCTTCCATTTTATTAAAAATTGACTCTGGCTATTTCTTCTTCGTGCGTCTAAAATAGCTTCTACCTCGAATTCCTGTTCCCCGTCTATGATGACGGGATCAGGGCGAGTCGGGGTCCGACCTGGGAATGGGTTGGAGACTGACGGTTTCAATAGAGAAACATGAAAAACAGGGTGGACCCTCAGGGAGTCGGGGAGCTCCAGCTCGTAGGCCACCTCGTTGATTTTCCTTTTGATAGGAAAAGGCCCTAGAAACTTGGGGCCCAATTTCTTGGACGGGCAAGCCAATCTTAGATTGATGGTGGAAAGCCATACTTGGTCGCCCGGTGCCAGCGCTAATTCACCCCGTCTCCTCCTGTCGTAGACCGTCTTGTTATACTCCTGAGTTCTTGCCATGGCTTTGCGTAGAAGCTGGTTGTTAGAGGAGAAGAAATTCACTTTTTCCAGAACTGCGGGCACTGAGCACTCAGGGAGAGAGTTGGGCAGAAATGTGGGGTGAAACCCGAAGTTCGCAAAAAATGGGGTCTGGTTAGTTGCGGAGTGGATGGAGTTATTGTAGGAGAACTCCGCTAGCGGAAGCAGGGAGAGCCAGTCATTCTGAGCAAAGGAGGAGAAACAACGCAAATATTGCTCGAGGGTCTGATTTGTTCTCTCAGTCTGTCCGTTGGTTTGAGGGTGGTAAGCCGAAGAGAATGATAGCTCTATTCCCAGAGTCTTGCAGAGGGACCTCCAGAACCGGGAGGTAAATTGTACCCCCCGATCGGAGACTATATTAGCAGGTACCCCGTGGAGCCTGACGACTTCTTTAATGAACATTTGTGCAGTTTCCGGAGCCGAGGGGGTCCCTCTCATAGGAACAAAATGTGCCATCTTGGACAGACGGTCCACAATCACAAAGATGGTGGTGTGATTCTCAGCCGGGGGGAGTTCAACTATGAAGTCGATAGAAAGCATTTTCCACGGTCTCTCTGGAACGGGTAAGGGCTTCAGTAGTCCCCAGGCTTTGGATCTGGACCCTTTATTCCGGGTACATGTAGTACAGGACTCCACGAACCTCCTGCAATCCTCGCGTAGTCGAGGCCACCAGAAGGTACGTTGTACCAACTCAGTGGTCTTAGCCACGCCAAAGTGCCCAGCAAGGGCATGATCGTGGCAGAGCTCTAGCATGGTTATCTTTAGTTCTTCTGGTATGAATATCCTGTCTTGGTGCCAGAGTAATCCATCCTTGGTTTGCAGATCCAGTTCAGGAGAGGGTTCCTGTCTAGTGGTGGCTTGTCTGATCCGGGAGAGTAGGTCCTCCTGAAGTAGGAGAAAATTCCCAGGAGCGAGGATTGTATCGGGTGAGGAGAGTTCTTTGGATCCATGAAACATTCGGGACAAGGCGTCAGGTTTAGTGTTCTTGGCACCGGGGCGGTATGTCACATGGAAGGAGAACCGGGAAAAAAACAGGGCCCATCTGGCTTGTCGTGGTTTTAGTCTTTTTGCAGTTTTCAGGTACTCTAAGTTCTTATGGTCGGTGAATACTAAGATCGGGTGAGCAGCACCTTCAAGTAAGTACCTCCATTCTTCCAGGGCGGACTTAATCGCCAAGAGTTCCCGGTCTCCCACGTCATAGTTCTTTTCTGCCGCAGATAATTTGCGAGAAAAGAAAGCCACCGGATGAAGCAAAGCCTTGGTTCCTTGCCTCTGTGACAATATTGCCCCTACTGCAACCTCAGAAGCATCTACCTCAAGTACAAATGGTAGGGAGGAATCTGGGTGTTTTAAGATGGATGCAGAGGTGAAGAGCCCTTTGAGATCCTCAAAGGCCTTTTGGGCCTCAGGGGACCAGTGGAAGCGGGTACCTTGCTTGGTTAGCTGAGTAATGGGTGCAATGATGGCGGAGAACCCCCGGATGAATTTACGATAAAAGTTGGCAAATCCAACGAACCGTTGGATTCCCTTCTTATCCACTGGCGCTGGCCAGTCCAAGATTGCGGTGATCTTCTGTGGGTCCATCCTGATGCCTTCGCCAGAGATGATTAATCCCAGAAATGCTATGCTCTCCCGCTCAAACTCGCATTTCTCAGCCTTCGCATATAGTTTATGCTGCCGAAGCCGGTCTAACACACTTCTGACATGCCTGCGATGAGAGTCAAGGGAGGGAGAGAAGATTAGTATGTCATCTAAATAAGCAATCACAAAGAGATCTAAAAAGTCCAGAAGACTGTGATTTAGTCCCAATAACGTGTACATTCATGTTGTAACTATTATGTACCTGTACTCAATAAAACCCTTTTTTTGAGTGAAAAAAAAAGGTAAATTATAAAAAAAAAAAAAAAAAAAAAGTCCCGAAGAACATCATTAATTAAATACTGGAAGGTGGCAGGGGCATTGCACAGCCCGAAGGGCATCACTAAATATTCGAAATGTCCGAACCGGGAGCGGAAGGCGGTTTTCCACTCATCGCCCTCCTTGATTCGGACCAGGTTATAGGCTCCCCGGAGGTCAAGCTTAGTAAAAATAACGGCAGCTCCCAATCTTTGGAACAACTCTGGTACCAGAGGAAGAGGATAACGATTTTTAATGGTGACCTTATTTAGTTCACGGTAGTCCACACATGGCCTGAGGGTATGGTCCTTCTTTTCTACAAAGAAAATGCCTGCGCCTGCTGGCGACGTAGAGGGGCGAATGAACCCCTTTAAAAGGTTCTCATCGATGTAGTCCTTCAGGGCCCCCTGTTCCACCTCCGTTAAAGGGAAAATCCTACCGAAAGGAATAGCTGCTCCGGGAAGTAGATCAATGGGGCAGTCGTAGGCTCGGTGGGGTGGTAGTGTCTCTGCCCCCTGTTTACTAAACACATCGAGAAAGTCCAGGTAAGCGTCAGGGATGGCCTGACGTATTCCGGCCTCAGTGTCGGTACACATTAAGGTGGCAGGCCCAGGGGGTTTGTGTGAGCCACAGGACCGTTGGCAGTAGGAGGAAGGAAACGTGATCACCCCCGTGACCCAGTTAATGGTAGGATTATGGGCTTGTAGCCAGGGCATACCGAGAATTATGGGGAACAGTGGAGAGGAGATAATATCCAGCCGTAGATATTCTCGGTGCACCCCGGTAGAGGAGAAGACAGTGACAGGTAGGGGAGCCGTCTCTTCGACCACGGGCCCCGACTTGATAAGGGACCCATCAGCCAGGTGAACCCGTAGTCCATGGGTCTTGGGAAGTAGAGGAATAAGTTGAGTACGGGCAAAAGTTGAGTCCATGAAGCAACTACAAGCCCCAGAGTCAATAATTGCGACGACTTGCAGGGTCCTTCCTGGGAGCTGCAGGGAGATAGAAAGAGCGAAGTGAGAGGAGGATTTAGTCTGAGGGTTGATCACAGCAGGGAATACTGACAAGCACTTACGGAACTTCAGGGGACAGTTCCTAACGAAGTGACCGGGCTCCCCGCAGTACAGGCACAGGTTGTGCGCGCGTCGGCGTTGGCGTTCCTCCGGAGTAAGGGAAGGGCGGAGGACCCCAAGCTGCATGGGTTCAGGAGCATCGTACGAGGGGGTCAAGGGTGCTGCAGAAGCTGGGTGCGGATGACTGGGGACCCGGGGAAGCATCCAGGTCGGCCGGGTGAAGCCCGTGGCCCTCTCAACCCTCCGTTCCCTCAGTCGTCGGTCGATCTGAATTGTCAGATCGATCAGTAGGTTCAAATTTTCTGGTATTCCTACCCTAGCCAGTTCGTCCTTCAGGGGGTCAGAAAGGCCTATACGAAACTGGTGACGGAGGGCAGCGTCATTCCAGCTGGTGTCTGCGCTCCAGCGCCTGAATTCAGCTACATAGTCTTCCGCTGCTCTGCGTCCCTGCTGAAGGGTCCGCAGGGCGTTCTCTGCAGTGACCGAGAGCTGAGGGTCCTCGTACAATTGGGCAATGGCGTCAAAAAAAAGTGTAAGGCTGTCCAAGGATGCATCTTTGCGTTCTAGCAGGCGATGGGCCCAGTTCTGTGGATCTCCGGAAAGCAGCGAAATTACAAAGCCCACCTTGGTAGCTTCTAAGGAAAAGGTGCGGGGCTGTAAGGCAAAGTACAACTCACAAGAGTTCCGGAAAGCCCTGAACTTGCTCCGGTCCCCGGAGAATCTTTCGGGTGTAGGGACCCTGGGTTCAGGGGGAAGCATGACCACCGTGGGCGCAGCTCCTGCCCCGGCGGAAGAAGTGGAGGCACGTGGACCCCCTTGAGCTCCATCGGGGTTGGTGAGGGCCCGCACTTGTCCTTCCAGGTGAGTGTAGCCTTGCTGGAGGCTCTTAACGGCCTTGGTCAGTCCCGCCAGGTGTCGGCATAGTTCCTCCATAGGTGAGGCTCCCTGCTCGGGCTCAGACATGGCTGTCTGCTACTGTCACGTACCTGACGGTGACGAGCCCGGTTAGCAGAGGGAGGCCTCCCTTACGGCTCCCACCGGCGGCCCCTGGTGGTATAACAGGAAGCACGGAGGTGGAAGGGGTACGAGTGCCTGGCAGGATCAAGAACTACCGCAGGTGATCAGGAACCAGCAGGTGAGGAGGCAGGAACCAGGAACTACAGCAGGTGAGTGGACAGGAACCAGGAACTACAGCAGGTGAGTAGACAGGAACCAGGAACTCAGAAGATGACCCGGACCGGGAGGCACAGCAGGTAGACTGGAACCACTGGGCAGCAGCAGATGAACAGGAACCAGCAGATGAGCAGACAGGAACCAGCAGATGAGCAGACAGGAACCAGGAACTGCAGCAGGTGAGTAGACAGGAACCAGGAACTCAGCAGATGACCCGGACCGGGAGGCACAGCAGGTAGACTGGAACCACTGGGCAGCAGCAGGTGAACAGGAACCAGCAGATGAGCAGACAGGAACCAGCAGATGAGCAGACAGGAACCAGCAGATGAGCAGACAGGAACCAGGAACTCAGCAGATGACCCGGACCGGGAGGCACAGCAGGTAAACTGGAACCACTAGGCAGCAGTAGGTGAACAGGAACCAGCAGATGAGCAGACAGGAACCAGCAGATGAGCAGACAGGAACCAGGAACTCAGCAGATGACCCCGACCGGGAGGCACAGCAGGTAAACTGGAACCACTAGGCAGCAGCAGGTGAACAAGAGCCAAGGTCAGGCAGGATCGTCAGACAAGCCGGGGTCGGGTAAACTGGCAGGCAGCGAGGCACAAAAGGATCAGGCAATACCGAAGTCAGAAAACAGGCCGATGGTCAGGTACAGGCAGATAGCAGGTGGGTCACAGGAAGCCGGGTCAGATACAGGTAAACAAGGCAGATCAGGTCACTTGGGATAAACGCTGTAGAGCAGACAGCAGGGACTGTCTGCAAGTGAGGAGTTTAAATAGCCCTTCGGGCGTCACCTGCGGTAGCGGGAACCAGGAAGTCCAGGGCGTCTGTTCCTGACAGGGTTTCCATGACAGGGGGGGAGGGAAGGTTGTCAAACTACGAGGGCAATGACCCCCCAAAAATGAAAAGGAAAATAGAAGGCTAGCTGGGTTTGCGCCCACGATAGCATGCTGGAGAGGTTAGTGAAGGGAAATAGGCATGTAGGGCCCAAAAAGGGATTTACAGGTAAAAAAAGGCATGTGGAAAATGGGGACATTACCAGGATATTACAAACAGGCATATTTGTGTTAGGAGGAAAAAAAATATAAAAAAAAACGAGAATAAAAAAAGATAATGTGAGGTTAAAGGAGCATAATTACCTTCATATAGTCCTTCTGCAGGACCTGAATGATGGCCGAACACGTCTCAGGGATAATGATCCCGAGAGCCTGGGGGGAGATGCCTGTTGAGAACTTGAGGTCCTACAAGCTTCTCCCAGTCGCCAGGTATCTCAACGTGGCAATAAGCCTCTGCTCGGCAGTGATGGCCTGGCGCATCACAGTGTCCTGCCTCGTGATATAGGGGGACAGCAAATCCAACAGACGGTGAAATACGGGGTCCGTCATCCTGAGATAATTCCTGAAATCATCAGGGTTATTCTCATGGATTTCCCGCAGCAGAGGCATATGAGAGAATTGGTCCCGCTGGAGCAACCAATTCTTAGTCCATGAACTCCTCCTCACCCTGTTCACAGACTGAACTCGGGTTACAGTGTTAACTGCAACACCAAGCCCAAAGCCAGCACGAGCTCGAGAACGAGAACGCACTTCAAACATGGTTTTAAACCGGTCGGCTGGTCAGAACGCACTCAAACAGAACGCACCGTGGAACAGCAAGGCCTGAAAAGAACGATCTGAAAAACAGTAAACGAACGGCCAAGAAGGCACTGCAAGGCAGTAACGACCTGACTGCACGCACTGAATCACAAATACAAACCCACAAGCACAAACTGAACAACAGGAAACGATCTGCAAAGCACGGAGACTGAAAAGCGCGAATCGGCTCTCACCAAACTTTTACTAACACGCGGTAACACGAAATCAGCAAAAGCAGCCCAAGGGGTGGCGCCATTAGATTTGTTCGGCCCTTTTATAGCGCGTCGTACGTTTTGTACGTGCCGTCATTTTGTTGCCGTCGGTTTTTAAACTGATGGTGTGTGGCCAAGACTGATGAAAAACAGTTTCATCGGATTTCCGATGGTCAAATCCATCGGACGAAAATCCATAGGTTATCCGATCGTGTGTACAGGGCTTGACTGTGTTTTTCTCCCTCTTTGTAACTCATCCCCAGTGAGCTTCTGAATCTTTCATTCCCCCCTCACTCCCCTCACTTCTATTTGTTTGGAATGGCCAGTGTACGTACGATAGTGTTCTATGAACACTACAAATCTCATAGCTCATAGTCCTTAGTTCTTAGTCCATCTCAGGAGTGAGCAAGAGAGGGCAGGTATGTTCTTACTTTCAATGGAACCATGGAGGAACATGATGATTGCAAAAAAAAAAATGTGTTTGAAAAATTGTTGCGCAAATACCGTGTAACATAAAAAGTTGCAACGACCGCCATTTTATTTCCTAGGGTGTCTGCTAAAACAATATATATATAATGTTTGGGGGTTCTGAGTAATTTTCTAGCAAAAAAATTATGATTTTTACATGTAGAAGAGAAGTGTCAGAACTGGCCTGGGTGGCAAGGTGTTAATTACTGTAAGTAATGTACAAATAATTATTATATATTATTTTTAAGATAATTTAGAATTCTTTCAAAAACTGTACTCAAGCAGGTGGCTTAACAGACAAACTATAACTTCAAACCAGTTATTTCACAGTAAATGGATAAATAATCAATTATTATCTTATACCATATAGCATAATAATATATGATTTAGCTTGTACCTTTTCAGCAGCAGCAGATTCTAATTCTCCCTCTTAACTGTGTGAGAAAAACATGGGATCGTCGGTAAACCTTATACACATAAACCCATGTTTTTTCCTTGTAGTTAAGAGCTAGAAGGGCTGGAAGGGAGCATGTGTCTTTTAGACACATGCCCCCTTCTATGACACTGCAGAGAGAGGTGCAGCATTTTTATTGGACAGCTTGGGCCAATGGTACTTTACCATTGGGTCAAGACTCCAAGCTGTCCATTGAGCTCAGTGCGTCTGACAAGAAGTGAGGAGAGGCACTGTGAGCTCATCCTCTCAGTCTGCAGAGTGTGCCAGCTTGTATTTAAACTGGCTGCTCTGTATGTAGCTTCTGACAGGCTACCCAAGGAGCCCCGTATCTCCGGAACCATAGATGATAGGAGACCCAAATTGATCAGTGGTGGGGTAGGACATTAGCTACCTACCCCCAAAATTTGGGGTCTCTATGACCCCAGGTCGCCGGGCATCGACCCTCAAAGTCGATTTGTTATTTTTTTCGTTTTTTTTCTTTATGTTCATGGCAGGTGAGGCTCACCTTCCTCCCCTGACTGCACGTCCCTGGTGTGTGTGTATGTACTGTATGTGCATGTTTATATGTGCGTGTATGTACAGTATGTATGTGTGTAAGGGAGTGTATGTATGTACGTACTGCGTGTTTATATGCGCATGCACATTACTTTTAATCCTGACCTCTTATTTCTGTACACCTCTGAAAAGTGATCCATGTTTAGATCGCTTTTCAGAGGTATTTTACAGGCAGTGAAGAGGCAATATGTTGCCTCCTCACTGCCTGTTTTAACCCCTAAATGCACCATCACCACTCTTCAACCGTGTGCATTGCACGCAGTTGCGGGGCGGTTGCAGCGCAGCCATATTCACCAGGGGGTATACTTCCAGTCTTAACCACAGCATGTGTACACACCCAGCTGCTGCCTCTACAAAGGGGAAGCAGTTGGGGGATGGTAAAAACACAGCTCAAGCGTATGGGTTTTACCACTCTCCAACCTCACATGTGAACACGCCGTTGGTTCACATCTGTGCGGCTGCATGCTGCATATAGGGGAAAGAATTCCCTGACCCTTTTTTATTTTTTATTTATTGTGCTGAAAACTCACCACGTTTGCCAATACATGGGCATAGTTGGCAACATTCTCAAAAAAAAATTAGGGACATTTTTTCTTCTGTAGGCAGAGTATTACTGTATTTATTGGCGTATAACACTCACTTTTTTACCCTGAAAATAGAGGGTAAACTGTGCCTGCGTGTTATACGCAGGGGGCTGTGGAAAGTTTTTCTCCTGAAAATTCCTTCTTAAAGTTAGGGTGCGTGTTATACGCCTGTGCGTGTTATACGCCGATAAATACGGTATTTAAAAAAATTGTGATATAAATATCAGTGCAACTTCTAACATTCAAATCACAGTAGTGCATAACACTATGGTGTCATGCACTACTATGATTTAAATGTTAGAAGTTACGTGCATGATTTTGCACGCATTTTGTGATAAGCAGTAATGTGAACCAAGCTTTAGGCCGGGTTCACACTGGTACAACAAACGCTCCGACATTGGAAGCTCTTGTCTCATGTTGTGTGAAAATCAATGTTTACCTATGAGAGCCGTCTTAACTGGTCCGAAACAAGTCGGTCCGACATTAAAAATGCTCCCTGCACTACTTTGGTCCGACTTTGATCCTACTTTAGCCCATTGAATATCACTAATGTCAATAATGTCAAAGTAACAAAAGTGAAAAATATTATATAGAAATTCAAAGATTATGAAACAAAATCACAAAAGTCCATAAAAAAAGTCAATAAAAAAGAAAAAATTGTCTGTGCAATAATGAATCTCCACAATAAAAAAATATCCACAATGGTAAACACACTCTGTGTATATTAGTAGTAAAAGTAATACACATTGATTCCACCACCACCACCACCGTGATCAAGTGAGCCCCTCTCACTTATGAAGATGCACTCACCAGACCAATATGCCTCTCACTCTCATGAGAAGGCAATAGCGCTTTTAAGTATCTGATCAAACTCCACTAAGAACCATCATATCTCAATCTGTAGAGCTCATCTCATCGCATGTATGTGGGAGAGAAAAAGTAGAAGCCTCCAATAGTGCATTATTACCACATACTCATGTTTAATTAAAAATTTATTCACTCACATTTAAAATGTCTTGTGTACAGCATAAAACAAATGGGTTTCTCTAGCGGCAATCCATTCCACAAGCTCACCACCTCTACGCTGGTAATAGCTGCTGTAATAGATACACCGTTCATCCTTCCCGACATCAAACATTCATCCGAGTTCTGCGTAGCCACGCGAAAAGAAGAAAAGAAAGAAAGAGGGATGAATGGATGGAGAGGGAAAAAATAAAGAAAGAGGGATGGAGCGAGAGAGAAAAAAAAAAGATAGAGGGTTGCACTTGATGGACTTGTGTCTTTTTTCAACCTCACCTACTATGTAACTATGGAGGGAGAGAGAAAGAGGGATGGAGGAAGAGAGAGAAAAAAAGAAGGATGGAGGGAGAGAGAAAGGCAGGCTGGGACGTGGTGCAGCCCGCCTCCTGCCACCTCCTCAGCCAGTAGCTGGCTGAAGTTTTCAGTGACATCCCTCCCTCTCCATCACCCGACTATTAGCCCACCCAGCTTACTATGTGGACGGCCAACCATGCTCACGCCGCACTGGGTGATGGCAGAACGGTGCTGTTTTTTTAGGGAGAATCAGACCCCCCAGCCAAGTCCATCCCTCCCAGGGACAAAGCATATTTTCCTGGATTCTGCCCGGGATTGGCTCAGACTGGGACATGGGTCTGAATTCCGTGAATGTCTCAGGCAAATCTGGACTTTTGTCAACTATGCATAGGGGTAACATTAAGAATGAATTCATTAAGAGTTAATGACACCCTTGAATGTCTGCTAAGGAGCACTGCGTTTGTCTGCAGGTCAGGAACGTGCATGATTTTGCCCGCGATTTGCGATACGCAGTAATGTGAACCAAGCTTTAGGCCGGGTTCACACTGGTACAACAAATGCTCCGACATTGGAAGCTCATGTCGCATGACGTGTGAAATTCAATGTCTACTTATGAGAGCCGTCTTAACTGGTCCAACACAAGTCGGTCCGACTTTGAAAATGCTCCCTGCACTACTTTGGTCCGACTTTGATCCTACTTCAGCCCATTGAATATCACTGAAGTCAGATCAAAGTCGGATTGCCGTCTTGACTGATCCGACTTTGGCATGCGACTTGTGCTCTGTTGATCTTGAAGAGGAACTCCATGCCAGATTTAAAAAAAAATGGCATGGGTTCCCACTCCAAGAGCATTCCAGGCCCTTCATTCTGGTGTGGATTTTAGGGGAAGCCTTACGCCGAAAAAATGGTGTGGGGGTCCCTCCAAAATCCATACCAGACCCTTATTCTTGGAGCACACAGCCCGGCAGGTCAGGAAAGGGGGTGGGGACGAGCGAGTGCCCCCCCTCCTGAACCATACCAGGCTGCATGCCCTCAACATGGGGGGCTGGGTGCTACCCCAAAGCCCCTTGTCCCCATGTTGATGACGACAAGGGCCTCTTCTTGACAATTCTGGCCGTTGGTTGTCAAGGTCTGCGAGCGGGGGGCTTATCGGAACCTGGGAGTCCCCTTTAACAAGGGGGCCCCCATATCCCAGCCCCCCACCCTATGTGAATGAATATGGGGTACATTGTACCCCTACCCATTCACCTAAAAAAATAAAACACACTACACAGGTTTTTAAAGCAATTTATTAAGCAGCTCCGGCGTCTCTTTCGACTTCTTCACCCCTTCTCCGCTCTGTCCGCTGTCTTCTGCCGGGTCTCCTCCTCTGTCTTCTGCTCTTTTGCTCGCTCTTTTGCCCGCCCGTCTCCGCTGTCTTTTCCCTCTGTTCTTCTTCCGATGTTGACTCAACGCTCTCCCCTGCTCTAATGGCAGGTGCCGCCCCATGCCAATAAAAGTAGTGGCACACCGCGCACCCAGCATTAGAGCGGGGGAGAGTGTCGAGTCAACATCGGATTAAGAACAGAGGGAGAAGACAGCGGAGGAGTCCCGGCAGAAGACAGCAGACAGAGGAAGAAGAGAGAGAGAGCGGAGAAGAGCCGGAGAGGGGAGAAGAAGTCGGAAGAGATGCCGGAGCTGTTTAATAAATTACTTTAAAAACCTGTGTAGTGCGTTTTATTTTTTACACTTTTTTTTTAGGTGACTGGGTCGGGATCTGGGGGCCCCCTTGTGAAAGTAGGCTTCCGGATTCCGATAAGCCCCCCTTTTGCAGACCCTGACAACCAACGCCAGAGTTGTTGGGAAGAGGCCCTTGTCCTCATCAACATCAAAGCACCCACCCCCCCATGTTGAGGGCATTTGGCCTGGTACGGCTTAGGAGGGTTGGCGCTCACTCATCCCCACCCCCTTTCCTGACCTGCCGGGCTGTGTGCTCGTATATGGGCCTGGTTTGGATTTTGGGGGGACCCCAACACAGTTTTTTTCGGCGTGGGTGTTTCTCTTAAAATCCATACCAGACCGAAGGGCCTGGTATGCTCTTGGAGGGGGAACTCATGCCATTTTTTTTTTTTTTTTAACATTTGCTGTGGAGTTCCACCTAAAGATTCACACCAGTCACAACCTACTGTTAACAATGTTGGAGGAGGGGTGCCTCCCGCCCTCTATGTCTGAAGCGGTGATTGTAGTAATACCCATACCAACAAAGACCCTCAATTATGAGCTTCCTACCGCCCCATATCACTCCTAAATTTTGACGCAAAAATAGTCACTAGAATTCTCTCCCATAGACTTAACTCGGTCATTCTCTCTCTAATCCACGGCGATCAAACAGGTTTTATGCCGGGCAAGGGTACTGACATCAATTTACACCAACTGTACACGAATGTGTCTCGGGCGATGGATGCGGGATCTCAGGGAGTCGTGGCCTCTCTGGATGCCGAGAAGGCTTTCGACTCTGTGGAGTGGGAGTTTCTCTGGCGAGTCCTCGACCGATTCAACTTTGGTCCCAAGTTTGTCTCCTGGATACAGCTGCTGTACAGGCAACCCTCTGCTAGAGTCAGGACAAATGTTATCCCATCACCTTCCTTCTCCCTGGGGAGGGGTACTAGGCAGGGATGCCCACTGTCTCCAGGACTGTTTGCCCTGGCTATTGAGCCCCTAGCCATCATAATTAGAGCCTCTATAGCGGTCAGAGGGATATCAGTAGGCCCACTGACTGAGAAACTCTCCCTGTACGCAGACGACGTGCTTCTATATCTTCCTGATGTGTCAGCTTCCCTTGAAGCAGTGCTGGGAATTATTAACCAATATGGGTCCTTTTCTGGTATCCGGAACTGGAATAAATCAACCCTTTTTTCACTATCCCCGGTTCCCCCTCTACAGATGCCCCAGACACAGCTCGTGTTGGTCACCAAGTTTAGGTACCTAGGGATTGAAGTACAGAGGGATCCATCCCTATACTTAACAGACAACGTATATCCAATACTTCATCAGCTCACAGCGAGATGTCAAGCATGGAGGTAATTGCCCCCCTCTCCCCAGTAGGCAGGATCAATCTCCTAAAAATTAAATTTCTCTAAGTTCCTCTATGTATTCCATAATACTCCAGTCCCTATTCCTAACTGCTTTTTCTGTAAACTAGACAAAATAGTCAATTCCTTCATCTGGGCTGGGTTGGCCCCCAAGGTCGCCAGAGCTGCACTCCAGTTGCCTCTCTCAATGGGGGGTCTAGCACTCCCATGCTTTAAGCAATACTACTGGGCGGCAGTCAGGGTAACGGTGCGTTGGTGGTTTTCTCAGCCACGCTCCAATCCGTCAGTGAACCTGGAGGCGGCGATTCTGGGATCCTACTCAGCCCTGAGCAATTTGGTGTTTAGGGGACCCAAGGCACATCCCGAAATGACAACTCCCATGCGGACGGCCGTCCACGCTTGGGAGCAAATGTCTGCAAAATTAAACTAACCCAATACGGTCTCCCCATATACACTAGACTTGTGCACAACGGAAAAATTTGTTTAGTTTCGGTTCGTTTTTTGTGCACAACGGAAAAATTTGTTTAGTTTCGGTTCGTTTCTTTTCGGTCCTGTTGATTCGTAATCATTCGTAATTTTGCTAGACGGGATTTTTCGCGTTCGGACTAATTCGTATTTTCGCAAGCGTCATTTTTCGTTAAATTTTTAGTTGATTTATAATTCGTACTTTCGGTAGGGTACATTGTTTTTCGTTGATTCTGGACACAACTCCTACTTTCGTAACTTTTTTTGGGTTCGTTGATTCTGAATTTTCCGTGTCTCTCTCACAACGACGCTGCCTATTATGCCTAATGTGCTTCGAATGGATTTGTACTTTTCTAAATACATAGCGGTTATTTGTAACGATTCGAAATCTTGTATTTTACTTTCGTTTTTTACATGCGGCTATAGCCTCCGCCCCTGTACACCATTTTGAGAGGGTTCAGCACGGTGAGGGAGAAGCAGAGAGCAGAGCAGAGTGTTATTGTGCTTCGAATGGATTCGAAATCTTGTATTTTACTTTCGTTTTTTCATGCGGCTATAGCCTCCGCCCCTGTACACCATTTTGAGAGGGAGTTCAGCATGGTGAGGGAGAAGCAGAGAGCAGAGTGAGTGTTATTGTGCTTCGAATGGATTCGTACATTCGTAACTTTTTTCATAACGAATTATGCCGAAGACATTCGGGCATTCGCTATTTTGCGGTATAATTTATTTCGGATTCGGTTTTATTCGTATATGCTTTGTTCGGAAATTCGAATGCTTCCGAATGTCAGAAAGTTGCTAAATTCGGACGAATTTCGATTCGTTACGAAACGAATTGCACAAGCCTAATATACACCGCTGTGGGGTAATCCTAAATTAAGTCCCCTTCAAACGGTCCCGGACTGAGGCCTATGGGCTAGATATGAGATCAAGATTTTGCAGCAAATTATGCCAGAGGGCAGACTCCTCCCATTTGATACCCTGCAGAATAATTTTCAGCTACCCTCGCGGATGTTCTTCCGCTACTTGCAACTCCGGCACGCAGTGCAGGACCAATTCCCCGGGGGGGGGGGGGGGGTGTTACGGTAGAATTCCATGTGGTGGAGCGTTTCCTAATTTGCAAGAGTGTGGACCACATTCTCTCCTCCCTGTATCTGAGGATATCTTGTGAAGGCTCTGTAGGAGTAACCAAATTGTTCTGTAAATGGAAGGAGGATCTACTTGCCCTTGCTGAGGATGATTGGGAAGAGGGCATTCAGCAATATATCCCCCTTATGATATCCGCGAGGGACAGGTACATCCAACTAAAATTTTTCCGTAGAGCGTATTACACGCCGCAAAGGCTCCCTAGAATATACCCAACTCAAACTGATAGATGTCCTAAATGTACTACTGAGTTGGGTGCATTCTTCCACGTTGTCTGGGACTGCCCTCTCATTCAGAGATTCTGGACGGATGTGGTTGCTGTAATCAACTCAGTGGGCCATCTGCACGTGGGTCTGGATCCGCTTGTCCTGCTCCTCGGAGTATGTGACAATGTCACACCCAACACACATAGGAGACTGACTGTGTTCTACACCTTGATCTATGCCAGAAAGACCATCCTAATCAAATGGAAGCAGCCTGAACCGCCCACGGTTTCCCAGTGGAAAGCCTCGTACACACGACCGGTTTTCTCGGCAAGAAACAGCAAGAAAACAGCTGGGAGAGCTTTTTGCCGAGAAAAACGTTCATGTGTATGGTTTCTCGTCGAGAAAACTGCCGGGAATCTCGACGAGAAAAATAGAAAACCTGCTCTCTATTTTCTCGTCGGGAAACAGGCCGACGAGAATCCCGACGAGAAAACCGTGTTTGTGTATGCTTACCTGTCTCCAGGTAAACCCGCGCATGCTCGATGAGACTTCAACGCATGTGCGGTAGCATACAAGGGTAGTGTAGGGTGAAGCAAGATGGCGGCGACGGCATCGACTGTGACGAGCGCATGCTCATCGTAGTCAATGACGTCACCGCGTTCTTGCCATTCAAAAGAACGGTGGTTCTTTTGAATATGCGTGTGTGCACAGGGCTTGGCAAGAAAATCTTGCCAGGAATCCCATCAAGAAAACCGACGTTTTTTTAATTTATTTTTTTATGGGATTCTTGCCCGTGTGTACAGGGCTGAAAGCCCTAATTAATTCAACCCTACCACTTTATAAACTTACCTACATGAACCGCAAATGCCCCAAGAAGTTTGAAAAGATATGGGGGGCCTGGGCCAAGCACTAACGACTTAGTCGCCTCATTGAGGTTCCGACTGGTGAGCCAGCTTACTGGGAGACCGTAACTTCCTTCTGTAGTAGGTTAACCCGATCCGCTTGCTCCTCCCCCCCACCACCCTCTATCCCCCTTCTCTTCCCCTCTCCCTTCCCGGGTACCTCCCCCCCTCCCACCCTATACCTACTTCTCTAGATTAGGATTGTGGTTAGGCAGACACTGTCCCTGCACAGCTGACAACCAACCATAGTATTAAGTATGCACTAACATCCTAGACGAGACTAACCAAGAAAGTTCTATGTCACTTGATGAAAATATGTATGCGACACAAGACTAGAAACATGCCTATTGTTAATTGTATGTTATCTTTCGCTTAATTATTTCTCATATGGACTTTGTATGTATGTACAGCTACACGGTAATTTGTATGTACACATTTTCTCCTGTTGAAGAGACAAATAAAAACTTTTCTGTTAAGAAAAAAAAAAGGTTCATACCAGACAGATGTCGGACTTCAAGTCGCAGGGCAAAGTCGGATCCAAAGTGGTACGACTGTCGTGTCGTACCAGTGTGAACCCAGCCTAAGACTAGGGTGCCTCAAAACTGATAATACTTTACTGGGCTAACTGGAAAAAGTTTGAAAAACACTGTGCTGGAGTAGTAGAATGTAGACAAAAAAAATTAAAACAGAACTTCACTCTCTTAATTAATATTGACTATTTTTAATCCTTTTGCTGCTAGCATTAGTAAAAAGATAGGAAAGTATATCATATTTACTTGTTTAAAATCATTATGCTGCTAGCATTAGTAAATAGATAGTAAAGTATATCATATTTAATTGTTTTAAACTTTTTTTTTTTTTTTTTCTTCAGTTACTTCCTGGTTTCTCAGCCTAAGTAAATTACGTCTTACATGCCAGGAGTCTTCAGGTGGGATGGGGAGGAGGGGTTTTCTCAGCTAAGCACACCCTCTTGCATGCTAAGCTAAGGGCAGATGGATTCTAGGGAGTAAATTCCACATGAATCATCTACTCTTGCTCAAGATAGCCATGGCCAAAAATTCTAGATGGTGTATTTCAAAGTGATTTCTCAGCTGGATAAAGCATGGAGACATGAATCGATAAGTTTGCTTTGAAAATTAAGAATGAATAAACTGCATTTCTTTTTCATACATCATGTGAAAAAGAGTCAGGCTAATATGCATTACCTACTGGGTTATACTCTATTTCCAGGTGAATGGACACGGGTAGACCAAAGGTCTTCAGACATGAAGTGATCCCCTATATAACCCCTCCCACACAGGAAGCACTTCAGTTTATTACCAGTGTCTGTGTCACGTACCTTACAGCAGAGCCGAGGAAGTGGGGGCGGCCTCTCGCACGGTCCCAGTTACTGCACCCCCTGAAGGTGAAGACAGGGAATGCAGGGGCACGAGAGGGTGCAGTGCCTGTTGGTTCAGGTGGAGTCTCTTTGAGGCACTGGAAACCTCTTCAAGCACAAGAGCTGCAGTAACCAGACGTCAGATCCGTTCAGGGAAGATCCAGTAGAATAAACAGGTGCAAGCAGAAGTCGGCAGCTGGCTGGCTGGGAGGTACCAAATCAAGAGACAAGTTGTGGTTAAAGTCCAGGCTGGGGTCAGTATAACAAGCAGAGGCAGACAAGCAGATAAGGGAGATCCAAGAAGGGTAGTCAAAACAAGACAGGTATTTTCAGGAACAGGTCAATTTGATAGCAGGTCAAACAAGAACACAGGTACTGAAAGACAATCCAGCACTGACAGTCTGTAGATTCACAGTTAAATAGGGTGCCGGGATTGGCGGGAGCGCGTGCACGAGCACGCTACCGCGCATGCCCGCTCTGGGTACTATACGTCCCAGTCTAGTTGTCTGCGCATGCGCATTAGCGCTAACAGGCCGGGAATTCTTTGCTGACACCCGGAACTGGCTACTTGTTGCACTGGTTCTCTGACATTGCCCCATCCCTAGGGGCAGCCTCCGGATGCCCACTCGGGCTACCTTAATTAGGTGAGACAAATGAAAGGCCTGTATCAGCCGCTGAGCATGGAGATTGGTCTCCGGTTCCCAGGAATTTTCTTCCGGGCCGAAGCCCTTCCACTTAATTAGGTACTGGTTGAGTCCTTGTCATTTCCTATGGCTCAGGATGGCTTCAACCTCAAACTCTTCTTCCCCATCTATCATTATGGCCTCGGGGGGCCCAGTTTCACGAACCGGGAATGGATTTCTCACATCAGGTTTCAATAGTGAAACACAGGGTGTATCTTGAAGGAGTCAGGAAGATCGAGTTCATATGCCACACCTGTTGAGTTTCCTTTTGACTGGGAAGGGCCCCAAGTACCTGGGTCCCAACTTTTTAGAGGGACAGGCAAGTTTCAGATTTGTAGTAGACAGCCAGACAGGGTCACCAATTTTTAGATCCAGTTCCCCCTCTTTTTTTCCTGTCGAATTATTTTTTATCGCTCTCTTGAGCCTTGGAGATTGATTCTTTTAGGATTTGATTATTAGAACAATGGAAATTCAATCTATGCTGGACTGCTGGCAACGGAGAATCCGGAACTAATTTTGGTAGAAAGGCGGGATGGAATCCATAATTGGAGAAGAAAGGTGTCTGATTTGTAGCAGCTTGGATGGAATTGTTGAATGCAAACTCTGCCAGGGGAAGTAGTGATGCCCAATCCTCCTGGGTAAAAGAGGAGAAGCATCGTAGATATTGTTCCAGTGTTTGGTTTGTACATTCGGTCTGCCCATTAGTCTGGGGGTGGTATGCTGAGTTTAAGTGCCCAAAAGTTTAATGCCCAAGGCTTCACACAGTGCTTTCCAAAATTTAGACGTGAATTGTACTCCACGATCAGAGACAATGTCGTCCGGAATCTCGTGCAACCTCACAATTTCTTTTATAAACACCTTGGTTGTTTCTGTTGCAGATGGGGTCCCTTTCATGGGAATAAAATGCGCCATTTTAGAGAGGCGATCAACTACCACAAGAATGGATGAAAACCCTTCGGAGGGGGGAAGTTCGACAATGAAATCCATTGCAATTCTTTCCCAAGGACTTTCAGGGATGAGCAGTGGTCTTAACAGTCCCCAGGTTTTGTTCTTTGAGCCTTTATTCCTGAGACAGATTGGGCAGGAACTTACGTAGGCCCTGCAATCTTTTGCTAGACCAGGTCACCAAAAATGCCTTTAAAATAGGTCCGTGGTTTTGTGACCCCCCAAAATGACCAGCCAAGGGGTAATCGTGACAAGTCTGTAAGGTAATTGTACGAAGATCCTGGGGCATGAATATTTTGTTTCCCTGCCAATAGAGCCCCTCTTTCCTGAAGACCGGTATGTGGGGGGTAAAGGAATTTCCCGAGACGCCTGACGGATCTGGGATACAAAGTCAGTTGGGTTAGTAAAAAAATTTCAGCTTGAAGGATAGTATCTGGTGGAGATGAGGTTTCAGTTTCCAGGAACATACGATACAGAGCATCAGGCTTAATGTTCTCGGCCGGTAAGTGATGTGGAAATTAAAACGTGAAAAAAAAAGAGTCGATCTTGCTTGTCTAGGTCTGAGGCACTTGGCGGTTCTGAGGTATTCAAAATTTTTATGATCTGTAAAGATCAATATGGGATGTGCCGCTCCCTCCAAGAGGTATCGCCATTCCTCCAGGGTTGTCTTTATCGGCAACAATTCTCAGTCCCCTACGTCGTAATTCTTTTCTGATAGTCCTAGTTTCCGGGAAAAGAAAGCCACAGGATGCATTAATGATTTAGCTCCTAGACGTTGGGACAGGATGGCCCCTACCACAGTCTCAGAGGCAGCCACCTCCAGGATATACGGCAGAGCAGGATCAGGATGCCTTAGTACTGGAGCAGAAGTGAATAAATCTTTGAGCTTATCGAAAACGACTCGAGCTGCTTCAGTCCATTTGAAGCGGTTCGGCCGGGTCAGTATAACAGGCAGAGGCAGACAGGCAGATAAGGGAGATCCAAGAAGGGTAGTCAAAACAAGCCAGGTGATCGGCTTAATGCTAGATTGGCTCTGGCCCCCCCTGTGTCCTCATTGGCCCCACTAGGAGGCTTTTTGTGGTTCCCGCCGGAGGAACAAGTGGCTTTTTTTGGGCCCTAGGTCGACGATGGTAGCGCTAGCTGTGGTAAGCTTGTGCAGGATGGTAAACTCTTGCCCCTGGAGACACTTAGAGAACGGAATGGGAGCTTACCCATGGACTTTTGGCGCTACAGGCAATTACACCATTTCTTTGTGACTCACAGGGACTCCAAACGGGACATCTCTACGCTCAAACCCTTTGAACGCCTCTTTATAGAAGAGGAACCGATCCCACATATAATCTCGGAACTTTACCGCTTACTTAGCTTTATGGCCTCTAAGCAGAAACCCGCATTTGTTAGGGCCTGGGAACAGGATTTAGAGACGGTTTTCACCCCCACCCAATTGTCACACCTATACCAATTCACCCGATCCAGCTCCATTGCTTCCAAGACCCAGGAAACAAATTGTAAAATATTGTCGCGCTGGTACCGGGTACCAGCGGACCTAGCTACGATCTACCCAACCACGTCAGACCGGTGCTGGAGGGGATGTGACCACAGGGGTACACTCCTGCATATTTGGTGGGATTGTCCAGTGATCAGACCCTATTGGGAGGACTTACAGTCCCAGATTAAGAAAATCCTAGACCTGGACATCCCTCTCTCCCCGCTTCACTTTCTCTTGCACATTCCGCCTATGCCAGTGGGCCAGTACAGACGGAGTGTACTGCCCCACCTATTGAACGCAGCAAAGCAGCTAATTCCTATATATTGGAAATGTCCGCAAGTTCCCAGCAGGGAGGAATGGATACGCAAGGTTGGTGAAATGCGGGAGGCGGAGGAATGGATCGCCACCTGCAGGAATAACCAGGATCGCTTTTCCGGCACCTGGTCGGCCTGGGCGACGTATGTTTCAGACCCAGGATACGTGACCTCAAGTCTGGATGTAGCACTGTTGGAACTGGCAGACCCTTCCCTTAAGCAAAGACCTTGTGCCCCTTAAATTGACACAGAGCCTTCAGTTACACTGTTTTGGCCTAATTAAGCAACTAGAGGGGGAAGGGAAGAGATGTGACTTTTTTCTTTTCAGCCACTTAACATGCAGCGAGGTGATGGAGGCAAGTGGCGGGGGAGGAGCTGGACGTATGACCCCAGGTATGTTCCTACTGAGCCTAATCCCTTTCTTTTCCTCCCCCCCCCTTCTTATTATTTTTTCACGTCTTCTTTTTACTGATTCTCCCTGCCTTTTTTCTATTGGTTCTCGATTGAACTAGTTGTTGACACGCCAGGAGATGGGGGGGGGCAGGCACTTCTTTTTGCCACCTCGGTGCGGATGTCTCGACCTAAATAGGGACCGGCCGGGGTTGTTCCACGCGGGGAGGTAAGCTGGAGGTCTATAGTGGCCCCCCTCCCCTAGTGCCCGCCCAGACGATTTACCCCCTAATCTGCACATTATCTAGTGCACTAACTGCCGTCCAGACGACTGGCCGGCCTGACTTCCGGTTCTCACTCCTCCTCAGCGGACACCCGCCTTTATTCATAGATGGGAGGTTGGGGGCGACTCTCCCCCACATTCTGTTTTTCTGCCATGATGTTTTCAAAGAAAGGGGAGACCCCACCTCCAGCTAGCTGCCTGGTTTCCGAGTCTAAGTTATGCCCATTAGGACATCGGGTCGCGATGTGATTGTCCGTTTGTCTGTTTTCAATGTTCTATATGTTTTTATGTTATTCAGAAAAATGTTTGGCATACTGTTTGCTGCAAATGCCTATGACAACGTGTGTTGTGATGTACTACCTTGCCGTTCACAAATAAAGATTTTACAAAAAAAAATAAAATAACAAGCCAGGTATTTTCAGGAACAGGTCAATCCGATAGCAGGACAAACAAGAACACAGGTACTAGCTAAAAGACAATCCAACACTGACAGTCTGTAGATTCACGTTTAAATAGGGCGCCGCACGCCGGGATTGGCAGGGGCACGCGCTTGTGTGGGTGCGCTACCGTGCATGCCCGCTCTGGGTCCTATACGTCCCAGTCTAGTTGTCCGCGCATTCGCATTAGCGCTAACAGGCCAGGAATTCCTTGCTGACACCCGGAACTGGCTACTTGTTGCACTGGTTCTCTGGCAGTCTGCAAGGTGGATAGCACAGTTTGTTTGAGCTGTCTGAGCTCCAGGTCTTCAGTCCCACAAACGGTTCTTAAATGAATCAAGAGATTGACCGATCGGATCCATTTGACACAGGCTATATATGCTTAGATCAGTGTTTCTCAACTCCAGTCCTCAAGGCGCCCCAACAGGTCATGTTTTCAGGCTTTCCATTATTTTGCACAGGTGATTTGATCAGTTTCACTGCCTTGGTAATTACCACAGCTGTTTCATCTGAAGGAAATCCTGAAAACATGACCTGTTGGTGTGCCTTGAGGACTGGAGTTGAGAAACACTGGCTTAGATAAATGGTACCTGAGCCTCGCAAAGAATGTGACCTCCGGGCGCTAGGCCCTGCGAAGTGGAATCCTGGACACCACAGAGCTAAGGCATTTCTGCAGGGTGCTGTACAGGTCCAAGGGAGTGGACCCTAAACATGAAAAGGGGTACCCAGTCCTTGAAGGTCCTCAAGTTAGAGGAACCCGCCGTGAAGGGTGAAGACTGGGTTTTTAGTTTCTAAGCTGCCCTGCGCCTGGATGGGTAAATGCTTTATTTATTATTGTGGGGTGTCCCAGTGATTGTAACAATCAGTCAAGCTAGCTAGAGGCTGGACACCTATGTGCGGTGACCAGATGGGGGAGTTTTGGGCTAGCTGTGGGTGTTTGCAAAGTGTACCTTTTTTGCTTGTGTCTGGCTGTTCTTAACCTGTATGATGGCCCACGACGGTGTGCCATTTTCTCCTTGGTTAACCAGGGCACACGTGCGTTCGCAAGATTGCCTCTATGCTCAGTTACCAGTTGTTTGTTTGGCAACCATGGCGCACGCGGCTTTGCCGCACATGCGCAGTAGCCTTTTAACTGGGCGCACAAGGATTCACGTCATACAAGACTACTTGTATGGTGCAGCCTTCATAGTCAAGACCGATAACAACCCACTCACATATATTCTTACCACCGCCAAGCTGGATGCCACTGGGCACAGGTGTTTGGCAACCCTATCAAGATTAATTTTCATCTTAAAGTACCGTCCAGGGGTCGGCAATCAGGATGTGTATGCCCTATCGAGGAGACCCTATGACACAGGGGCTTCCTCTAAAGAGTGGACTCAACTGACACCAGAAGGGATACAAGCCTTGTGTCGGAGTGGAATATCAGGCCAGAGAAACAACTGAGGCTGAAGCCATCAGATTCTCAGTGGCAGGTGTCCCTAACTACTACTGTAATCTGTCCCAAGTCAGGGAAGATGGCCTACCCAAGCTTTCAGACAGGGATTAACCCGTTGCGCACTTTAAATTGCCATTGGAGGAACCACTACAGTCAGCTTGTTTGCCTACTTTGAATTACCAGTGTTCACTGATAACAAGGATTATATAAATAATGGTGCGCTAAAACCAACCTTCTATTATTGCACAGTGCTAGTGTTACACATGAAAGAAATATATATATATATATATATAGGAAGGCCAGTATGCTGGCCTGAAATTATGGGAGGAGTTCGAGGGGTACTTAAGCAGACCGTCCACCATCGTCAGTGTCGGCTCTAGTGCGCGGTATTCGTCGTCATCAGCCGACGCCATACAACTCGCAACGTACGTGTAGTTGCTTTCGTTCCTTCCAGCTTCGCTCGCTGTCGCAGGTAGGACCGGCCGTTACCATTCGTACGAATCGTAGCGCCGGTACACGTTTCTTCTTTTACAAATCACACGGTTCAGAACCCCGTGTTTTTCCGTCTGCATTGTATGTATACCGACTAGTCCAGTTGTCTTCCGAAACCTGACGCACGTACGTTACCACAGTAACGGCCCGCCTAGACACTACATCTCACAGAGCTGTTGTACGAATTACTCGCAGCTCACAAGCCTCTTACCTCAAGTCGCACATCCGATACCCAGTCGTCGGACTGGTATCCCACACTTCACTTCCTCATCCCTAGTCACTGATGCCCTACACCTCCTACAATACTCTCCCTTCACCTTACTGATGCCCCACACCTCCTACTACACACACCATACACCGAACAGTCCGGTCCGGCCCTAGTCGCAACAATAGACACTACAGGTCGGACCCTCGGCAATCACAAGCCCCTTCAACTTCGAAACACCGAACAGCCGTCCGAGTCCAGCCGTATCTCCGGCGCTATGATTCGGACCCGGCAATTCAAACCCCCTCCTCTTGCACCCGTTATCAGCCCGAATACAGGCACAGCATCGGCTCAGAGATTCGGATCTCTGGCATCCACGTTTGTTCCGAGCACAGTCGCACCACCGGCTCATCGGCTCGGATCTACAAACATCAAACTTCTAACCATCCGAATTCAGTCGTAGCATCGGCTCAAACTTTCGGACCTATGGCATTCCCAATCGATCCCAGTCCAGTCGCAGCACCGGCTCGTCCGACTCGGATCTTTAGCAACAAACCATTCTATCCGATCCAAACGCAGTCTTAGCATCGCCTTGACGTTCGGTCCTCTGGCATCTACGGACGATCCGAGCACAGTCGCACCACCGGCTCATCGGCTCGGATCTACAAACGTCAAACTTCGAACTGATCCGAATTCAGTCGTAGCATCGGCTCAAACTTTCGGATCCATGGCATTTACAATCGTTCCGAGTCCAGTCGCATCACCGGCTCAGTCGACTCAGGTCTCTAGCAACAAACCCTCCTATCCGATCCGAACCCAGTCGTAGCATCGGCTCAAAGGTTCGGATCCTCCGCTAACATGACCGATCCGAGCACAGTCGCACCACCGGCTCATCGGCTCGGATCTACAAACATCAAACTTAGAACTGATCAGACCCATCCAACCGATCCGAACCCAGTCGTAGCATCGGCTCAAAGGTGTGGATCCTCCGCTAACACGACCGACCCGAGCATAGTCGCACCACTGGCTCAAACGGTTGGATCCGCGGCATCAAACTTTCTAATCCATCCGAATCCAGTCGTAACGTCGGCTCTAAGATTCGGATCCTTTTCAAACACTATCAATTCAAGTACAGTCGCACCTCCAGCGCAGCAACTCAGCTTCCCAGCACTACAGACCCATCCTAACGATCTGAACTCAGTCGTAGCAGCAGCTCAGACGTTCAGTTCATTGGCCATTCAAAGTGCTAGTACATTACCGGTCGCATTAGCGGCGCCTCACGCTTGAATCGTTCCCCAAAAAAATAAAAATAAATAAATGAATAAATAAATAACAAATAGTCGAATATAAATAAATTAATAGTAATTAAATGCGACTTTCTTCATGCATTACATACACGCCTTACTTTAATTACTCCAGGTTCATCACGGACGGTCATCCCTACATACTCACAATTCACAAACTTTCCTTCTTTCACCTCTCAGCAAGGCTACTTTCCCTCGCAATCGCTGCGAGCATACGACAAGTGGTTCAAATCAGCCACTCATCATCTCCAGTAGCAACACGGCTACTCACCTTTTCTCTGTCGCTTTCCCCACGCAGGTCAGTGTCACAGGTTTCGGGTCGACCCATGTCTCGACCTCGACCAGACTTAAACTACTAGCGCACAAGTCAGGTGCGTCAATGCAAGGTCCCCCTTGCTTTCTCCTCGCACTCTTTCACGACATATGTTTCTTCACATACACAATTTGACCGCTCGTGAGGCGTTAGTAACTGTCACATACTTCTGTGCACTACACTCTGTTTTTGAAGAGCGATCCGAGATCCTTCACCACACAGACAAGGTTGCCTAACATCCACCTTGCTGGCAGTGCAAGGGTTAGAAGACCGACCACACGTCAACCACTACAGATCGAAACATTCTTACTTAGCATACCAGACTTCAGCCACTCGCCCCAGCACGCCCTGGGGGCTCTGGTTCATTAGTCTGTGCCGAGCACAGACGGCGCCTGAGCTATCGGTTATCTAGCCAGTCACCTCCTGGCTCACCTCAGTTGTCTTGCATTCTTTTGAGTTTTCCAAATTTCACTCAACCGCACTCGTACGCAAACTAATCTGTCATCTACGCCTATCGCTCCTTGCCCTGTCCTCACTGCTCTCCTTCTTCCTCCCCGTTTTCTTAAACCCTTCTATCCCCTCCAAACCTCGCAAACTTACTCTAAAACATATGCATTCCCCTCCTTTTAGCCGACGCCATGCCGCGAGCCGACAGCAAACTTTTGCCTCACCATCACCCTTCGCGGGTCCGGCGGACGGCAATACACAGTCCCCCAGACCTCGGACCACCCCCAGGCCACGGCCGAACTACGACGTATGGGCATCCCCTACCTGGCCTCAGCCAGGAAAGCCAAGCTTAGGCTGCTGTTTCCTCCACCAGCGGCAGCCTTACCAGACACACAAGCTCCATCGCAGTCGATATCCTCTGCAATTATCCAGCTGCACGCCTTGGGGACCACACTGGCAACTGCAGTCACCGATGTCCAGGCTAGAGTAAGGGGCCCTGGAAACATGACCAGCCACGCCCCCCCTTAGCCCCAGTCTCCACCGGCTGGCACAGTGCCAGCTAAACACCAACTGGAGCACTATTGACACAGAACCATTCTACCGCCACTTCACCGACCTTCGCTCCCCACTCTGTACAATCTGTCAATCTGCCACCCTCACGATTAATTGGTGCTCCGAGCTGAGTCGCAGACAATACCCCTCATAGGTTATCAGCAAGCCACACAGTCCTCCCAGTCGGGCACACTAGGACGTCTAATTTGTGCACCGGGGGGGGGCGCAGCCATCTCCAACGACTTTCTAGGGTTGATTTTACCCACACTGCAAACCTCTGCACATCTGTCTCCTACTCCAGACGGCTCCCCTCGAAGTACCTGCGGCACCGAGCAGCAGAGCCCAGCTTGTCTAGGCCGCATGCACGTCGGGCGGCTTGGCTTCTCTCCTCACATCCAACTCCCCCTCTAGCAGCCTTTCTAGGGCAGGAGTTCACTACAGGGTTCCACACCGGACTCATTACATTACCCGACTCTACCCATAGAAAAAAAAAAACACGCTCTCAGTAGCCCCGACGTAGAAGTTATCAGCACTCGGCTTCAGATCGAAATGGACCGGGGGCATGCGATCAGCCCCTCCCCTCTTTTCGCAGTCTCCGTTCACAGTACGAAGAGTCAGTCTTCGATCTTGTCGAGGGCAAGTTTTCTAATAAACTTTGATTAGGCTACTACTTATCCGCGCCTCATTCTTCTAACGTACCCAGTTAAACTCCCTCATACCCTCACAGGAGTTCTCACTAAATACTAAACCCCCAGGAGTCCTAGGAATTCTAAAAGAGGTCTTTTAAATCAATATGCCCGTAACTGAGGAAAACGTAGGAAGCCCGGCTTAGCTCATCTCCTTCCGGACATCATCCTAGACAAACGCGCCATGCAGGCCAGCTCGCCTCTCGGTAGATTGACCCGCAACAGGACTGTCGCCCATACGTTACCGTCACACCAGGGTGCACCAAACACACAGCTACAATCCCTACTGGGCATGCTCAACTTCACGATGAGGTTCATTCCTCAAGGGCGATCCGTTATCTCACGCTTCTTAGTGTTCCTCTCCCAGGCACAAGACCCTGACCAAGTCATTAAGCTAGACGCAGCCGCTATAGCGGATCTGGCCATCTGGGCCCATTTCCTCGAGTATTAGCATAGTAGACCCACGTTCATCCCATCAGCATCCCTTCGTCACCACAGATAATCAAGGACATAGCAGCTTCCACAGGCTTCATTGCAATTTTTGGCCATCATTGGTTCGCGGGTCCGTGGCCCTCAGAGATACTCACAAATCCGCGTTTAGTCAGTCCTCCTCTCTATTCGAGATCTACCCCATAGTTGCAGCGGCTCAAGTATGGGGCCGCACCTGGGCAGGACAGGCCGCCACGTTCGCCACAGGTAACCAGGCCACAGTCGTTAAAAGAGGCTGGTCAAAATCGGTGGCCACCATGGCCTTCCTATGGTTGCTACTGTCCCTACAACATCAGTTCAGTATCCCCAGGGTCCACATCCCTGGTAAATGCAATACCTCGGCCGACGCACGTTCCCGCCTAACTATGCCTCATCCTTTCACCGGAGACCGGAGCCGACCATGTCCGGCATCCCACATTAGTCGCAACCAACTCTGCAACGAGATAGCACTTCCTTGGTGCTACCTCCCTCATCAATGTGTTCTATTCTTCCAATACACTAAAGGCCTAATATACTGCCTGGAAGACCGACAGGTTCCTAGCCGCTAACCCCGGGGCAGTTCCAGGAAACTCAGACATATCTGGCCTTCGTTTCCTACTGTCACACGATACCATCAGACTCTATTCAGCCGGCATCCAGCATTTATCTCTCTACTAGACCCTACCAAACCTTCCCTGTTCGCCGCTCATGCGGTCAAAACCATACCACGTGGCATCCACAGGCAGCAACCACACACTGGTACCTAACGCTTACCAGTGACCAACGCCGCATTCCAGGACACGTCTGCTATGCTTCCACGTTCCCCCTTCGATTATGACCGAGCCTGGTAATTCGAGCAACCATTACCTAGCCTTTCCCGGTTTTCTGCGGCCCAGCGAATTTACTGTCGCGAACCCGAATACCAAGTACTACGCAGGCACCACCTGACTCACCACCAGAGTAGTTTCATCCTACACCCGACGGTGTCGGGAAATGCTACAATCCGGTCCCAGAGTAGACGTCAAACTTTCCAGACGCACAACGCCTGGTGCCCTATGGCCGTTCTAAAGCAATTGGTATACTCTACTGCCCGACCTATCAGAGGACAGCCTCTACTACGTTTCCCAACTGAACCCCTAAGCAAGTACCAGTTCATCAGTTAAGTCAGAACGCTCCCATGCATCTTAGGCCTTAAACCCAGGTCGTTACTCAGGACATTTTTTCGCATGGGAGCAGCCTTAGCCGCATCGCGTAACTGAGTTCCAGACCACGCAATCAGGATGATGGGCAGGTGGAAGTCCACGCGTTTCGCCCGATACGTCCCCAATCCTCAAACAGATCGTCACGAGTCTCCAACAGACTCGCTCTGTTGTTATTGCCTTGTACAATAAAACAATACCTTCCCTAACCAAGTGTATTTTGGCCCCTTCTCTTGGCATACGTCCAACAGGCCAGGCCACACTTCAGGTCTTATCTGTGTTGTTAGTCTTGTGATGTGTTTATGTGATCCATATCTCTTCTGACTGAGGGCTCCGACCATAAATAGGAAGGCCAGTATGCTGGCCTGAAATTATGGGAGGAGTTCGAGGGGTACTTAAGCAGACCGTCCACCATCGTCAGTGTCGGCTCTAGTGCGCAGTACCCACCCACCCATACCCCTTTTTAGGGCACTTCCCTTCAAACAATTCTCAACAGAATTATTCATTACTTCTATCTTAGGTATGGCCCCTTCTCTTGGCATACAGTCCAACAGGCCAGGCCACACTTCAGGTCTTATCTGTGTTGTTAGTCTTGTGATGTGTTTATGTGATCCATATCTCTTCTGACTGAGGGCTCCGACCATAAATATATATATATATATAGAGAGAGAGAGTGAAAACTGACAATAACTCCTTCGTGTTATAGATAGTGATACCATATATATAGCAGCCAATTTCTGAAAGAAAGTGCAAGAGTGCATAAAATAAATTAAGTGTAAATAGACTCAGACTCTAGTGCGAGCAATACTAATAAAGTATCACCTAAGAATAAGAGAGCTGAACACCTCTTATTGAACACAATCAATATTGTTCCGTTTTTATGTGAGCCTCAGTCCTGATCACAATCAGTCCGACAAGCAGTGTCCAGCTGTATCTCACTTATCTCTGTGTTTTCAGTGTTGAGTGGTTCTCATGTATAGTGTTGTACGGTTCTCACATGTAGGGAAAGAACAGATCATTGTTTAATGCTTAGTAAGAATAATAGGGCTTCTAAGGTATAGATGATTTCACTCACATTTGCCCAGAAGCACACAGCGCATAAGGACGATCAGTCGTGTTTTCTTATTTCTTGTTTTTTTATGGTATCAGATCACCATTTGAATGGTTGCAGCTGGAATCATTTGTTTATCTTGTATTATCACTTGTTTTAAATATTTATAGTAGCGCTTGAGTATTTTCACTATTACACTGATAACAAGGGCCCCCCATTGCTAGCAGAAGACAGCAGGAATTTTCATATCAAAAAAAGTTAACATCTTCGAACTCTACCTGCATATTATACTTAAAGGGACCCTTTACTACTTAGAGCTCTGGTAACCCACATGGAGATCTCTTGCATGTAATTGCCCTACAGTCCCTGACAAAAGTCTTGTTGCTTGTGTACAAATTGACCTGAAGAGCTGCTAAAATATATTTCTAATCAAGATTTTCTTACAAGAAATGGGTCATTTTAATCCCAACAGCTTTTGTAATAATGTTTCAGTGCAAAACGAAACTGACAAAAAGTATTCTAATATTCACAGCTTGGTAAAGCCCATTGAGTCAATTTTTGCCAAGACATAAGTGTTGTCGCCTTGTTATATGAGCTTCACCTGTGACTAATAATGGATCAATTAGGTCTCAGGTGTGTATAAAAAGAACACCAGTACACTAGACCTTCTCAACTGCAACTAGACCTCTGCAAACATGCCTAAGATTCACCCGGAGACTAAAGTGTTGATTATCAAGAGGCTGAAGACCAGATCCACTGCAGATGTGGCAGACACCTTCAATGTGTCTCAGAGTCAAGTTCAGAGGATAAAAAAAAGATTTGAAGAGACTGGAGACGTTTTGGACAAGGCCAGGTCAGGCCGACCCCGCAAGACAACTGCTCGAGAGGACCGTTTGTTGGCTCGAAAATCCAAGGCCAGCCCATTTTCCACTGCAGCAGAGCTCCACGAGACCTGGTCACCTGAAGTCCCTGTGTCAATCAGAACAGTTTGTCGGATTCTGTCTCCATGGCCTCCATGGTCGAATCAGTGCCCATAAGCCAGCACTAAACAAAAGACAATTGAAAAACCGTGTGGCATTTGCCAAGGGCCACAGCCTGCTAAAAGGATGGACTCTGGAAAAGTGGCAGAAGGTGGATTTTTCAGATGAATCTTCTGTTGAATTACACCACAGTCGCCGCAAATATTGCAGGAGACCAACTGGAACCCGCATGGAGCCGAGATTTACCCAGAAAACAGTGAAGTTTGGTGGAGGCAAAATCATGGTCTGGGGTTACATACAGTATGGGGGTGTGCAAGGGATCTGCAGGGTGGAAGGCAACATCAATAGTCTAAAATACCAAGAAATCTTAGATACCTCTTATATTCCCAACCATAAAAAAGGCCAAATTTTGCAGCAGGATGGTGCTCCATCGCATACTTCCATCTCCACATCAAAGTTCCTTAAGGCAAAGAAGATCAAGATGCTCCAGGATTGACCAGCCCAGTCACCAGACATGAACATCATTGAGCATATGTGGTGTAGGATGAAAGATGAAGCATGGAAGACGAAACCAAAGAATATTGATGAACTCTGGGAGGTATGCAAGACTGTTTTCTTTGCTATTCCTGATGACTTCATCAATAAATAGTTTGAATCCTTGCCAAACCGCATGGATGCTGTCCTTCAAGCTCATGGAAGTCATACAAGATATTCAATTTGGATCTCACAGCACCACTACTTAATTTGCTGACATATTTTTGGATTTGTAAAGTTGTTCAATTTATGTATAGGCGACAAAACTTTTGTCTTGCCAAAATTTGACCTGTCTGTCTTGATTAAATGATAAATCTTTTTTCAGTGAAACTAATTTATTTCAGTGCATTAAACATCATTTGGGAGGGCTTTAGCTTTTCATAGGAGCTATTTCTAACACCAATTAATTAATTAAAAGTCAGGTTAATAGCAGGAGTTTCTACAAAATAAAGAAGCGACAAGACTTTTGTCAGGGTCTGTATACTATGTGTTTATCTTGTTTCCTCTTTACAGATTGATAGTGTCTGTGGTTCAGAGGGAGTTGAAAAATCAATAAACCTTCTCCCCTCGCTCTTAGCGCCTGTGTTACCAGCATATAGTTGCAGTCAATTCTTGCACCTACAGTTGCCAAGTATTGATGGTTGTTGTTTTTATTGCATTGGTACTGTGTGTTAAGTTTCAACTGTGCTCTGAGTTGGCACTTATTGTAGTCTGTAATAATATAGCAAGTGTACAGGACACCGGGAATGTGTCCTGGATGGCAGATACATTCCCCCAATATTTGAGTTTTGGTCCCATCAAGGGGGACAGTTGCAGAGCTTTTGTGGTACTCAGGGGTTCTCATCCATGCAGGATGAGGTGTCCCGGGTTAAGTTTGGCTGGAGAGGACTCTCTGAATTGCTAAATTTATATTAGGGACCTGGGATTTCAAAGGTTCAAAGAGACTTTTGAGGGGGGAGCCTTCGAACCATGACTACCAGGACTTTGGTCCAGAAGGCATTAGGTCCCAGGTGAGGAAGGCTTGAAATGCAGCAGAGGGAAATCGGCACCTGTGTCAAGGAAGTGAGTGACTCACAAGCTGTGTAGCAAGGGTGAGCTCTCAGACAAATTGGGACACGGGCTGCTAACCCTACCTGTGTGGCCTGCCTGGCACCCTTACTTTGGAGGAGCCTAACCCCTGTATGGGACCGAAGACTAGCGGTGAGCCTGCTGTTTTACCTCTTCAGCCGCAGATGGATTTGCCCCCTTAATGACAATACCATTTTTTGCGATACGTCACTGCGTCGCTTTAACTGACAATTGCGTGGTCATGCGACACTGTGCCCAAACAAAATTGATGTCCCTTTTTTCCCACAAATAAAGCTTTCTTTTAGTGGTATTTGATCACCTCTGCAATTTTTTTTTTTGCACTATAAACAAAAAAAGAGCGACAATTTTGAAAAAAAAAAAAAAAATTACTTTTTGCTATAATAAATATTCCAGATTTTTTTTTAAAACAAATGTATTCATCAGTTTAGGCCAATATGTGTTCTTCTATATACTTTTGTTAAAAGAAAATCACAATAAGCGTATATTGATTGGTTTGCGCAAAAGTTATAGCGTCTACAAAATAGGGGATAGATTTATGGCATTTTTATTATTATTATTTTTTTTACTAGTAATGGCGATCTGCGATTTTTAGCGACATTGCGGCGGACAGATCGGACACTTTTTTGGGACCATTGACATGTATACAGCGATCAGTGCTATAAAAATGCACTGATTACTGTGTAAATGTCACTGGCATGGAAGGGGTTAACACTAGGGAGCGATCAAGGGGTTAAATGTGTTCCCTAGTGTGTGTTTTTAACTGTAGGGGCAGTGTACTGACTGGAGGAGACATATCGCTGTTCCTAATTACTAGGAACAGCAGATTTGTCTCTCCTTTCCTGTCAGAATGGAGATTTATGTGTTTACACACACAAATTCCCATTCTGGCACTCGTGCCCGTAATCACGAGTGACCGGCAGCAACGCGCACCAGGTCCCCCGCCATGCAGCGGAGCCGACTTACAGGTACGGCAATTCGCGCATGGGTCAGGACAGCGCAAGCTCTGAAAACCTTACAAGGAGACATTGAGGGAGTGATAAAAGCCCTGGCTCATAGCACAATAGCTCAGCAGCAGGCCACTGCGTAAGCCAATCGTCGCCATGAGGAGGCAATGGCCCAGCAACAGGAAACTACTCGCTTGCTAGTTGCCCAGCTCACAATCCAGCAAGAAACTACTCAAGCACAGGTAGCTGCCTTACAGGAAGCAGTGCAGCATCTTGCACATGGACGAGAACAAGCCGTTATTGCCTCTAGCAACCAGGCAGCCATAAGGGCCATCCACTACCTGCAAAAGTTGACACCTAGTGATGATGTGGAGGCATTTATGGCTACTTTTGAAAGAAGAGCAGAGTGGGCTGGTATTATTGCTCCTTTCCTCACCGGGGATCTCCAGAAGGCTTGATTTGTCAGCTGCTGATGCCAAGGATTACAAACGGCTGAAGGCAGAAATCCTGGCCCGCCTTGGGGTGACTACTTCTATGCGGGCCCAAAGTGTACACCATTGGAGGCACAGCCTGGACTGTCCGCCAAAGGCTTAGATGCTTCACCTGAGTCAGTTGGTCAAAAAATGGCTGCAGCCTGAGGTGTTAATGGGTCCCCAGATGGTGGAGTTAGACCAGTACCTGAGGTCACTACCAAATGACCTTTGGCGCTGGGTAAGTCATGGGGACACCAAGACGGCAGATAAACTAGTGGAAATGGAACAGGTGCATCCGAGATACTACCTCCTGTGTAATGCCTGGTGAGCCTCAATAAACCAGGAAACTCAGCCTGGGAAATCTCTGTAAACCTCCATATAGTCCATGCAAAAAACGAGAAAGGCAGGTGCCATGGGAGTCGGCTAAAACATTTTTATTATTGAATGTGAACAACAGTCAAACTAGTAGAAATGGTTGAGAGATACGCTGTGGTGGAGGATCTACTGGGACCTGTCAAACCTCAAGGACCTCTTACCAGTGAGGCGAGCCAAGCCATCTATGAACCAGGGAGTCAGCATTCAGGAGAGTCAAGGAGCAACCACCCCAGTGTCCCAGAGCTCTGCCCTGGCGCTAAGGAATAAGGGCGTGCTGTGCTGGCGGCGTCACTCCATATGCAGGCCCACTTTCCCCTGCAAGGAGGAACTCATGGAGTGTGGCACTTTAACGGAAGATTTCCTTTTATACCCAGAAGGTCTGTGCTGCCCACCTGGACCTGACTAAGGGGCGGTTTGAATGTGACCTTTGGGTGAACCAGCTTCATGCCCGAGCGCTGTTGGACTCTGGAAGTATGGTAACACTTGTGGGTACCGGGTTAGCTGGGAGGTGGATCTGGTAGCAAGAACCCTGAGGGTGGTGTGCATACATGGGGACACCAAGCAATACTCACTGGTGTCAGTGACAATCACCATGGCCTGTGGCACAATTGAACAGGAGGTTGGGGTAGTATCCGACCTCATCCATGATATTATAGGAAGGGACTGCCATTATTTGTTGAACTTTGGGACTAAGTGAGTCAAGGACTACTGGGACAGCTGAACTGCTCTGTTCCCCTTAAGGGGCTGCATGCCAATGCTTTAGAGAACACTGATAGAGTTTATTCTGGGGCAGATGGTCCACCAGCTACGGGGATCCCTGAGGGGAGAGGGACCCGCTCTTATGCAGGTCATGGCTGGGGAGAGCATAGAGGAAGCCTCCCCTCTGCAGGTTTTGGCTAAGGAGGATGAGAAAGAAAGCTCCTCTTGTCTTGCCCACCCTGATCTCAAGGTGTTACGTGGTGCATTTTCTTCTGCCCAAAAGAGGGACCCCACACTGAAAAATGCCTGGCAACAGGTTACCATAATTAATGCGGTTTCACAAGTGCCGGAGGCCGAAAAAAGGTTTCCCCGCTTTGTGGTCATTGGTGAGCTGCTATATCGGGATACCAAGATTAGGAGAGATGTGGTTGACGAGTTACTGTCCCCCCCGCCCTTCAGATGCACGGTGCTTGACCTAGCCCACAATGACACATTGGGGGTCACCTGGAGGCTGACAAGTCTGAGGCGCGAATAACGGACCGGTTCTACTGGGCGGGATGACAGCAGAGGTGAGATGTCTCACCTGCCAGCTGACCGAGCCAATGCCCCACTTTAGGAAGCCGTTGTTGCCACTGCCCATTATCGAGGTACCATTTGAGCGCATTGTGATGGATTTGGTGCGCCCTTTGGTGAAATTAGCTCAGGGCCACCAATACATGCTTGTGGTATTCGATTATGCCACCAGGTATTCAGAGGCAGTTCCCCTAAGGCAGACTACTTCAAAAGCAATTTTCAGGGAATTGTTTAATATGTTCTCTAGGACAGGCTTCCCAAAAGGAGATCTTGACAGAAGAGGGCACCCCATTCATGTCTCAGGGGATGGCAGATCTGTGCAAGTTGTTCCAAATCAAACAGCTGCGCACATCTGTCTGTCATCCACAGACAGATGGACTGGTAGAGCAGTTCAATAAAACTCTCAAGTCAATGCTTAAAAGGATTGTGCAACAAGATGGTAAACACTGGGACTGTCTACTCCCAGCACTAATGTTTGCTATTAGGGAATTGCCTCAGGCATCCACAGGTTTTTCCCCATTCTAATTGGTGTACGAAGACCACGAATTGGGAGCGAAGACCAAGGGGACTGCTTGACTTAGTGAAGTAAACATGGGAAAGTGAGTCCTTTCCTCATACGACAGTTGTAGAACATATTAATCAGATGAAAGAGAGGATTGCTAAGGTGATACCTCTGGTCAAGAAGCACATGAAAAAAGCGCAGGAGGCACAAAGAAGGGTGTACAACCAGTCTGCCAAACTTAGACAGTTCCAGATTGGGGATCGGGTGTTTGTGCTTATACATACAGTAGAAAGTAAGTTCCTGGCCAGGTGGCAGGGGCCCTTTGAGGTGGTGGAAAAGGTTGGAGAGGTTAACTATAAGATACACCAACCTGGGAAGAGGAAGCCCTATTAGATCTACCATGTAAATCTCCTGAAGCCTTGGAAGGACCGTGAGCAGGAAGTTGCCCTGGCTGAGGTTAGTTCTAAGCCCCCGGTAGGGGAGAACTCAGTCCCAGTTTCCCCCTCCCTATCCAAGCCATAAACGCAGCAGGTAAAGGAGTTCTCAGGAATGCAGGGTCTTAGCAGGGATATTGAACATGATATTGTCACAGAACCTAATGTGAAGGTTCGAGTGCAACCCGATCGCAGTCTCTGAGGCACATAGGAAAGCATAGGTGTCGGAGGAAGATCGGAAAATGCTTGGACTTGATATCATTGAGGAATCGCAGTGGTTGAGCCCGATTGTGTTGGTACCAAAGCCCAACGGGACTCTGCGATTTTGTAATGACTTAAAAAAAACTCAACAAGGCATCAAAGTTCGTTGCATACCCAATGCCCAGAGTAGACAAACTGATAGAGAGGTTGGGACCAGCCCAATACATTACCACCTTAGACTTCACTTAAGGCTACTGGGAAATACCTTTAACTAAGGAAGCCAGAGAAAAGACTGCCTTTTCTACCCCAGATGGCCATTTCCAGTGCAAAAGAATGCTGTTCGGCTTGCATTCCGCTCCAGCTACCTTCCAGAGAGCTATGGTTAAAACCTTATGCCCACATCGGAAATGCACTTCAGTGTATTTAGACAACATTGTCATCTTTAGTACAGACTGGGAATCCCATCTTACCCAAGTGCAGGCAGTCTTAGACTCTCTAAAGAAGGAAGGATTTACTGTGAACCCAGAAAAGTGTGTCATTGCTAGGGAAAAGACCAAGTACTTGGGGTACATTTCGGGTAGAGGGTTGGTGAAACCACAGATGAACAAAGTAGAGGCTATCCAGGCTTGGCCCCGCCCAGTCACAAAGAAACAGTAACAAGCCTTTTTGGGCATCGTGAGGTACTACCGCAGGTTTGTTCCCAACTTCGCCACTATTGGTGCACCTCTCACAGACCTGACAAAGGGAAAAAAGTCAGTTATGGTGAAATGAGATAACAAGGCTTTCCAGGAGCTTAAAACAGCCTTGTGTCAGTATCCAGTACTTCTCACTCCTGACTTCTCAAGAGAATTTGTTGTGCAAACAGATGCCTCCAGTGAAGGCTTGGGAGCTGTTCTGTCCCAATAGGTCAACGGGGAGGAACACCCCATAGTTTTTCTGAGTAGAAAATTGACAGCCGACAAGAGAAATTACGCTGTGGAGATTGTCTGGCCATTAAGTGGGCTCTGGTTTCACTACACTATTTTCTCCTCAGTAGGAAGGATTAACCTGGTGTCAGACCATGCCCCATTGACCTGTATGCCAGAGTTACCAGGTGGTTTTTGGCATTGCAAGAGTTCAAATCTGTAGTTGAACACAGACCAGGAAAGCAACAGCAGAACGCAGATGCCCTCTCTAGGGTACTGTAGTGTGTCCCTCATTGCCTTGGACACCTTCACATTGAGGCAGAGAGAGGGGATATGTACAGGACACCGGGAATGTGTCCTGGATGGCAGGTACATTCCCACCGATATTTGATTTGTGGTTCCATTAAGGGGGACAATTGCTGAGCTTTTGTGGTACTCAGGGGTTCTCACCCATTCAGGGTGAGGTGTCCAGGGGTAAGTTTGATTGGAGAGGACTGACTGCCAGGATTCTCTGGATTGCTAACTTTATATTAGGGACCCAGGATTTCGAAGGTTCAAAGAGACTTGGGAGGGGGGGGGGCTTCAAGCCCTAACTATCAGAACTTTGCCCCGAGGGGGTTAAGTCCCAGATGAGGGAGGCTTGAAAGGCAGCAGAGGGCAATCAGCACCTGTTTCAAGGAATTGAGTGGAAGAGTGAGACTCACAAGCTGTGTAGCAAGGGTGAGCTCACAGATCAATTGAAACATGGGCTGCTAACCCCCCTGTGTGGCCTGCCTGGCACCCTTACTTTGGAGGAGCCTTACCTCTGTATGGGACCGAAGACTAGCGGTGAGACTGCTGTTTAATTACCAATACCAGGATTTGTACCGTTTATTTACTTTGGCTGAAGTAAGATGTCTTTTTGTTTAGCCGTGATTAAAATAAACAAACGGTTTGCTTTCACCAAGCTGGTTGGCGGAAAAAAGCAGAGCTACCCAGAGGTTACACAAGCTTGTTTATCACTAAATGGGTGTGTGTCTATTTCATGGTAATCATCCACAGCCAGGATAAAGATATTTTCCATTTGTGTCCTTAAACGTGTTCACAGTGATTTTATTCAACCAGGTGTGCCAGAGGGGCTGAGGTTGTTCTTGAAGATGAGGCGCAGAACAGAGAACCCAAAATCACCAAGTGACTCCTTCGGGGGTGGCGCTACAATTAATATTTTTTATATTCAGTACACAGCTACTGTAGATTGCTATATTACACGAACGACGCATTAAAAGGGTGCTGCAAGACAATCTCACGTTGCCAATAGCAACCCCTTTAAGTTATCTCCTCCTCAGCCATGTACTGCGGGTTTCTATGGGGAACAAGGGATATCTGTACAGTGAGGCAAAAAAGTATTTAGTCAGCCACCAATTGTGAAAGTTCTCCCACCTAAAAAGATGAGAGAGGCCTGTAATTGTCATCATAGGTATACCTCAATTATGAGAGACAAAATGTGGAAACAAATCCAGACAATCACATTGTCTGATTTGGAAAGATTTTTTTTGCAAATTTTGATGGAAAATAAGTATTTGGTCACCTACAAACAAGCAAGATTTCTGGCTCTCACAGACCTGTATCTTCTTCTTTAAGAGGCTCCTCTGTCCTCCACTCATTACCTGTATTAATGGCACCTGTTTGAACTTATCAGTATAAAAGACACCTGTCCACAACCTCAGTCACACTCCAAACTCCACTATGGTGAAGACCAAAGAGCTGTCGAAGGACACCAGAAACAAAGTTGTAGACCTGCACCAGGCTGGAAAGACTGAATCTGCAATAGGCAAGCAGCTTGGTGTGAATAAATCAACTATGGGAGCAATAATTAGAAAATGGAAGACATACAAGACCACTGATAATCTCCCTTCGATCTGGGGCTCCACGCAAGATCTCACCCCGTGGGGTCAAAATGATCACAAGAACGGTGAGCAAAAATCCCAGAACCACACAAGGGGACCTAGTGAATCACCTGCAGAGAGCTGGGACCAACGTAACAAAGGCTACCATCAGTAACACACTACGCCGCTGTCAGAGAACTCACCTTGCTCGACGTGTTGTGCATGCTCCTGTGCGCGCTGGTTCACGTCCTGGACTGCGGGTGCGCGCGCCTGTGCACAATGGTGTGCCTGTGCGCACGTGCGCCGATGCGCGCGCCAAACAGTCCATTTAAACCCTTGGAATACTTCAGACCGATGCTGTCTGATCTGCACTTACCTGTGAACTTTTGCTCCTGATACCTGTCTGAACACTTACCTCTTGATTACCCGGCCTGCCCATCGGATTACCCTTGTCTCCTGCCTGCACCTGACCTCAGCTTGCCTTGACCTTGAACCTGCCTGTTCCTCTGTACGCTGCTGCCTGCCTGTTGCCGATCCTGCCTGTGACCCGACCATCCCGCTCTGCTCCTGCTCAGCATCCTCTGCCTGTGTTCCTGTTTTCTGTTGCCTGTCCGGCCGGACACCTACTCCTCTGCACCTGGATCCAGAGCCGCATCCCCTGCAACTACCCGCCAGGCTCTCATACCACTCCGCACTCCCGTGCCTCCTGTTCATACTATCAGGGGCCGCGAGTCGGACACGTAAGGGAGACCTTCCTCTGCTCCATTGGGCTCACCAGTCTGGTACGTATAGTCTGACAGTATCAGACAGCCATGCCCGAGCAAGGAACCACTCCCATGGAGGAACTCTGTAGACACCTGGCGGGTCTAACGCAAGCTGTGAAGGATCTTCAACGAGGCTACACAAGATTGGAAGAACGGGTTCACGTCCTGTCTTTGCCCGCCAGCCCACAAGGCGCTGCCACAGCTGCACCCTCTGTAGTGATGCTACCTCCTGAGCCCAGGGTACCCACGCCCGACAGGTTTTCAGGTGAACGCAGTCAATTCCGGACTTTTCACAATGCCTGCGAACTCTACTTCACTCTACAACCTCGCACCTTTTCATTGGAAGTAACTAAAGTAGGCTTCGTAATCTCCCTCCTGTCTGGTGAACCTCAAACCTGGGCCCACCGTCTCTTGGAGCAAAAAGCAGAATCCCTGAATCATCTAACCACATTTTTTGCCTCTATGTCTCAGCTCTATGAGGACCCCTAGCAGACTGCCACTGCCGAGTCTGCACTATATGCTCTACAGCAAGGTCACCGAGCAGTGGAAGATTATGTGTCAGAGTTCAGACGGTGGAGTTCCGACACCAATTGGAACACCGCTGCCCTGCGTTATCAATTCCGGATAGGACTATCTGATGCACTTAAGGACGAACTGGCACGGGTCGGTACTCCTCCAACTTTGGATGGTCTCATTAATCTGTCAATCCAAATCGACCGACGCTTACGGGAGCGCCACTCCGAGAAGTCCACCAGCCAACTTCGACCCACCTGGATGCTTCCCAAGGTCCCCAGCTTTCCCAGCCAGGCCCCTTCGTCTCCAGCCGTCCTAGTCTCTGACGCTCCTGAGTCCAGGCAGCTTGGGTCTACTTCGTCCTTCCCTCACCCCGGAAGAACGACAGCGCAGACGGATCCACAACCTTTGTATGTACTGCGGAGAACCGGGGCACTATGTGAGGTCTTGCCATACCAAGATGCGTAAAATCCTCCCGGCCTCTTCCTTGTGTGCATCTGTTCTACCTAAACCAGCTTCTCACCTTGCTCTTTCCATCCTGTTGCAGCTACCAGGAAAAGATACTCCGATCCCAGTCTCTGTCATAATTGACTCTGGGGCATGCAGTTGCTTCATTGACCTGTTATTTGCTGCCAACCTCCACATTCCTCTTCAGCCTAAGACCCGGGGACTTGCTGTACACCTTGCTGATGGGTCCACCATTAAATCCGGCCCTGTTACACAGGAAACTGTTCCATTGCTGGCCACCATGGCCACCCATCATCAGGAATTTCTATGCCTTGATGCAATCTCCTCACCCCTGTTCCCTATCATCTTGGGGATGCCCTGGCTGCAAGCCCATAACCCCAGTATTGACTGGGCCACGGGGGAGATCAAGTTCTTGTCCAGCTACTGCCAGCAGCACTGTTTGCAACAAACCTCAGTTAACTCCCAACAACTGTTCTGCCTTGATACTGACTCTGAGCTATGGCAGTCAGTCCCTGCGCCCTATCATGACTTTCTGGACGTGTTCAGCAAGAAGGGGGCAGAGACTCTTCCTCCTCATAGGCCTTATGACTGCCCTATAGAGTTATTACCAGGAACTAAAGTCCCGTTTGGAAGAATCTTCCCTTTGACTGAGCAGGAGCTGGGCACTCTGAAAGTCTATATCGACGAAAACCTAAAGAAGGGGTTTATTCGCCCCTCTACCTCTCCGGCCAGTGCTGGCATATTTTTTGTCTAAAAAAAAGACCATTCATTACGACCCTGCATTGACTATCGGGAATTGAACAAAATTACAATTAAGAACCGTTACCCACTGCCCCTTGTGCCTGAACTTTTCCAAAGGTTGGGATCTGCAGTCATCTTTACTAAGCTTGATCTCCGAGGAGCCTACAATTTAATCCGTATTCGAGAAGGGGACGAGTGGAAAATGGCTTTTCGTACCAGATTCGGGCACTTTGTGTACCTTGTTATGCCTTTCGGGCTGTGTAATGCACCGTCCACATTCCAACATTTTGTCAACGACATCTTCCGTGACTATCTGGATTTGTACGTTATAGTTTACCTGGATGACATCCTGATCTTCTCTCCCTCAGTAAGTGACCACCGCAGGCATGTCCGAAATATTCTAACCCGGCTCAGGCAGCATGGACTTTATGCTAAACCAGAAAAATGCGCATTTGAACTGCAATGCATCCAGTTTTTGGGATTAATCATCTCTGTTGAGGGCATCAAAATGGATCCTCAGAAGGTTTCTGCCATCCTGGATTGGCCAGCTCCTACAGATAAAAAGGGGGTTTAGCGCTTTATCGGTTTTTCAAATTTTTACCGGAAGTTTATCAGGAACTTTTCTGCGATAATCGCTCCCCTTACTGAACTAACCAAGCAAGGAACCCGATTCTTCTGATCGTCCAAGGCTCAAACCACCTTTGAAAAGCTCAAGGAATTGTTCACATCTGCCTCCATCTTGAAACACCCTGACCCTGCATTACCGTTTGTCCTAGAAATTGACGCTTCAGAAATCGCGGTTGGGGCTGTGCTATCCCAACGGCAAGGAGCCAAATCTCTCCTCTATCCAGTGGCTTTCTTCTCTCGTAAGCTCTCCACAGCGGAAAAGAATTATGACGTGGGAGATCGGGAGCTTCTGACCATCAAGGCCGCATTAGAAGAGTGGCGTTACCTGAGCGGAGACAAGCAGGGGGGCGTGACCGGATGAGGATGTGCAGGTGGATGTGTGTGTGAGAGCCTTCACGCTGTCTTCCTCCCTCTCCTAAAATTCCTTTGAAAATCCGTCCCTGTTCGTTCCCTGGATGTCGGACTTGTTGACTGTATGACCCTTCACTTCTGGCCTGACCTTCTTTGCAGTGTACAGCTCTGAGATCTGGAGACGGCAGTTTGTGAGTGTAAGAGGAGCCGTGCTCCCCCCCCTCCTCTTCCAGCGTGCTGTGCGGTAGCAGCAGCACAGGAATAAAGTGCTTTTTTCCTTCATACTGCTGAAGCTAATAGGAAGTATTGGCGGTGGGGTGAGAGACCACGCCATGCTTCTTTGAAGGGACAAAGAACCAGTGGGATAGCGAGCTGTGGATGGAGGAAAGGAAGATGTGTGAGGCCCCCCTCTGAGCTCCCCCCTCGCCCTCTGCTTTAGCAAGAGGAAGTGGCATAGGAGGAAAAGTAACTGCTCCTGCATTGGATATTTACTCAAACTGCACATCACGAATGGGTGAGAGACTTCCATTTCTCTAAACTATTACTGCAAAGAACATATTGGTTGTTAAAATCTGTTAAAACCAGCTTGTGTATTCAAGAATTAAGAACTGTATTGTGTTGACCTGTGGTGTAGTTTGTGCAGTTTGTAGTTTGCAAAGTACTAGCTCAGCCCGGTCCAGTTCGTTGCCAATCCCCCCCCCCTGTACAGTTGCCTATTTGGCTAAATAACAGGGTATAAGTGGAGAAAGGGACATAAGGCAAAGGATGTCATCAAAGGGGAAAAGAGAGGAGCAGCTTAACTTGAAGGGCGGGGGGCCCCAGATAACGCGATCAGCAAAAGAGAAAGCAACGCAGGCAGCAGCAGCTGCGGCAGCTGCAGCAGCTAAACTGGAGCGATTTTCACATATATCGGCAAATTCGCCTGGTGAAGGAACTCAACAAGTACAGGTGAAAACACAAGCAGGAGCATCGGCAGATAGGAAAAGTTATGGCCAAGGAATATCAGCCCCAAAAATGACAAGCAAAAAGGGCTCAATGGGAGAAATCCCAGGGTCCATGACTGTATCTACAATAGCTTCTATAGACACTCCAGTAATGGCTGGGGCAGCTGACCTATCGGCTGAGGAAGAGCCAACACTGAAAGAAATATTATGCGCTATAAATGCATGCAGAGAATCACTGAACAACTTATCCGATCAGATTAAAGGAATTAAAGAAGAGCTAGTGTTAATGGGCCAGGAGCTGCAGAGAACGGTGGTAAGAATAACAGCAGTAGAGGAGAGATTGAGCCAAGTGGAAGATGAGGTGTACCCCCTAAAACAGGAGATGAAAGCGATGAAGGAACAAATGGGGTGGCAGGCATCCAAACTTGACGAAATCGAGAACAGGCTACGAAGGAACAACATACGGGTAGTGGGTCTCCCGAAACGAAGTGAGGGTACCCACCCCATAAGTTTTCTTGAAAATTGGTTTAGAGACGTTTTTGGGGAAAATGCCTTTTCACCGCTTTTTGTGATAGAAAGGGCTCATAGAGTCCCATTTAGAGCCCACCTGAAGGATGGATATCCTCGGCCCCTGCTCCTGAAATTCCTTAACTATAATGATAAGGTAATAGCACTGCAAAAGGCAAGAGAGAAGGGGGACATTTATTATAACGGGTCAAGAATTTCCTTATACCCAGACTTCTCTCCAGAATTAAGCAAACGCAGATCTGAGTTCACACCAATCAAACGTAGCCTATTTAAAAGTAAAATTACATATGCATTACTCTATCCAGCACGTCTTCGGATAATGACCTCAGAGGGTCCCCAATTTTTTGACTCCCCAGGAAAAGCAGCACAGTGGCTGGAAGAGAATAAAATACAATCGCAGACTACAACAGATTGAATATACATGGAGAGGAAGATATAGGGGTTAAACTCTAAACTGAAACTTGGATTCCCCTCTGCTGTTTTCTCCTTCTGGGGACATGGACAAAGGGAAGGAAGAAGAAAAACTATTTTTTTTTATTTATATATATTTTTTTGGTGGGAGGGGGAGGGGGGGGGGGGGTCAGTAGGATCCTAAATATTTTCTTTCTTCCTTTTTTTTTGTTTTTTTTTTTTGTTTTTTTTTTGTTTTTTCTTGTGCGGTCTTTTTATTTATTTATTTATTTATTTTATTTTTTCTTTCCTTCTTTCTTGTATTTTATTTTTTTTCTCTGTTCCTTCTTTCTTGTATCTTTTTTTTTTTGGCCCTGAGGAGGGGGGAGGGAGGAAAGGGCAATTTTTTTATTTTTTTTTGGAATTCTAGACATAAAGGAACGGAACGGGGATTCACTTCGTAGCACTAAATATATACACTAGTGAAAAGCATTTTTTGATGCACATATTTTGCTGAAGAGAGGGAGGGGAAGGGGAGGGGGGAGATAGCAGGAAGGAGTATGTGGGTTCACAAGTGGGTATGGAGATCGAGGGGTATGTAAGGGTGGATTGGCAGGTAGTGGTCACAAGTACAGCCCCTGGGGTGGGAGGTAGGGGAAAGGGGGAGGGGGGGAGGTAGGGGGAGGTTGAAGGGGTGGGAGGGGGAGTAAAGCTGCACAAAATCACGAATGTCACATTTCAAATTAAAAGAAGGGATTTTTTGAAAAATACACTTAAAAAAAGTAATTTAGTAGTAGACCAAGGGCAAAAAGGGAGTAGTAGACTAATTGTTTTTTTTTGTAACTGCTTATTTTTTTCTCTGTTTTTTTGTATTAAGGATTTTCTTCGATGGTTATGTTTTTTTAGTATCTCTTTCTTGTGTTACGATGGGACACAAAATTCCCGGTTGTCTAAGGCTGAACTTCTTGGGGTCCAAGTGGGCCTTTTTCTCCTATATGTTCTCCTTGTTATTATGCTGCTGTATTGGTATGCGACCTAAAACATTCAGTATAGGTTCCTGGAATGTTCGGGGGATGGGCGATCCAGTAAAAAGAGCTGCAATATTTTCCATGCTTGAATGGTATGGGGTGGAGTTAATTTGTATCCAAGAGACCCATTTAACAAAAGAAACAAAAGTAAAACTATCCAATAGGAAATATCAGTGTCAGTACCATTCAGTCTACTCTTCTTACTCTAGGGGGGTGAGTATATTGGTGAAAAGGGGGATGTCTTTTGTTTGTAGAGAGGTTAGGATAGACGAATTGGGTCGTTTTATTTTTTTGCATTGTTTGATAGAAAATGAACCATATGTATTGGCAAACGTCTATGTTCCTCCACCCTTTAATATGGAGATTTTGTATAAATTTGTGGAGTTTGTGTTAAATAAGGAAGAAAGTCCCGTAATAGTAGTAGGGGACTTTAATGTAGTATTGGACAGGACAGTAGACAGATTCCCACCGGGGAAACGGACGGATGGGGGGGGGGGAGAGGGACGTTTAACCCAGTTTCTAGAAGAGGTCGGATGGTGCGATATCTGGAGAATGGAAAATCCAGACGAGAGGCAGTACTCCTGTTTCTCAAGCTCATATTCTACACTATCCAGAATAGATATGGCCTTGGGAAACGGGATAAGTTTACAGCTGGTTAGTAAAATTGTTTATTACCCAAGAGGGGTGTCGGATCACTCACCACTGGTGCTGACAATGAACACAGGGAAAAAGTGCCCCCCAAGTAATTGGAAAATAAGCCCCTTCTGGTTAGAACTAATGGGAAAACCAGAAGAGATAAATATAAAATTGAGTGAGATGGTGGGCTTTAATGAAGGGACAGCACCGGTGAGAGTGATATGGGACACCCTAAAGGCCTTCCTTAGGGGAGTATTGATCCAACAAATAGCCAAGATAAAAAAAAACTCTAGGGAATGGGAAGAGAAGATCAGGAAAGAGCTGGGGGAGGCAGAAAAACATTATGTGGAGGACCCAACTCTGATGAAACAAAGAAAATGGCTCGAGAAACAACAGGAGTACAAAATGGCAGTTGTAAGGAAAGTGGAGAATAAGCGCCTATTTCAAAGACAGAGTACCTTTGCAGAAGGGGAGAGTGTAGGCCATACACTGGCCCTATTGGTTAAAACTAACTCAGCCCCCTCTAGTATCCCCGCAATAAGGAAGGTGGGGGGTGAGATATCCTCTCAGTCATCTGACATACTGGAGACGTTCGAGGCTTACTATCAGGACTTATATAAGTCAAAGAGGGAAGATGTGACGTCACAGATGGACGAATTTCTGGGGGGAATAGAAACACCAGCTCTAACTGAGGAAGATAGAAGAGTTATAGAATCCCCGATAACCCTAGAGGAACTCCAATTAGCAGTAGCGGGAATGTCCAATCAGAAGTCTCCTGGGCCAGACGGCTTACCGGTAGAGATTTACAAACAATATGGGGAGGTGCTCCTCCCAGAACTGCTAAGGGTGCTAAACTGGGCGGTAGAAGAAGGGGAGTTGCCGGCCTCAATGTTGGAGGCTACCATAATAGTACTCCAAAAAGAGGGGAAAGATCAATTAGATACATCATCTTACAGACCAATCTCACTATTGTGTTCAGACGTTAAGATACTGGCTAAAGTGTTGGCGGCCAGGATGAATAAATACATTCAGAAATTAATACACTCGGATCAATCTGGATTCATCCCTAATAGAGCTACCAGCACCAATATTAGAAGACTGTATCTGAATCTACAGATGCCAACTGAGAACAAAGGGGGTAGAGCTATCCTATCCCTGGATGCCACCAAGGCATTTGACAGCCTAGAATGGGACTACCTCTGGCACGTGTTAGAGAAATTCGGATTTGGTCTCGTCTTTATCAAATGGGTAAAAACACTTTATAACTCCCCAAGTGCAAAAATAAAAATTAATAATGAATACTCAAAGAGGTTTAGGCTAGAGAGGGGCACAAGGCAGGGGTGTCCCCTGTCTCCCCTTCTCTTTACGCTAGCAATAGAGCCATTAGCAATAGCGATTAGAACTAAAAAGGCGATACAGGGATTTCAGAGGAAAGCGGGGGAGGAGAAAATCGCACTTTATGCAGATGACGTCTTGCTTTTTTTGGGGGATTCCTCAATGTCACTAAAAACGGCGATGCAGACAGTGGAAACATTTGGACGATTTTCGGGCCTGGTAATAAATTGGAAGAAGTCTGCACATTTGCCGGTGGATCCAGTGGGCAGCGCCGTTTGTGAAGGAATCCCTTTATTAAAAGTGGTGGAAAAAATGGATTATCTGGGAATAGTGGTGACACGTGACCCAGAACAATACATTAATATTAATTTAAGACCACTTTTGGTTAAGTTTAAGCAAAAGGCCGATATCTGGGAATGTCTTCCCCTATCAGTAGCCGGACGAAGTAATCTTATTAAAATGATTTGGATGCCACAATTACTTTATGTGCTCCACAACGCCCCAGTATGGATTGGGAAAGTTTGGTTTAAAAAAATTGAGAGCCTTTTCAGGGAATTAATCTGGAGGAAGGGCAGGGCAAGAATCAGTCTCCAAATATTACAGCTGCCAACAAATGAGGGAGGGCTGGCTATTCCACACCCTTACAGTTACTTTTTAGCGGCACAGCTACAGCACCTGGGGGGGGGTGTATAACAAAGGGAGGAGGAGGGGCCAGCGGGAAAATGATGCTAATGGGGGCCCCACATAACACCATAATAGAAAACTTGGAGGCTGATTCCTTTCCCATGAAGAACCCTACATTAAAGATGGTCATAAGAACATGGCGGGCAGGTAAACAAGCCATGGGGTACAAAGGGCTAACGGAATACTCCCCTCTCTGGGAAAATAAATACCTACCAGAAATTCAAGCTATGGGAAAGTTAAAGGAATGGGAAAAGCGAGGTATAACTAGACTGGTGCAGCTATATGAAGGTAATACACTGAAAGCATTTTCAGAATTAAGTAGAGAGTATGCTATCCCAAACTCCTTGTTCTATACGTACCTGCAGATAAGACATGCACTTCAAACCCAATTCAAAACATATCCGGTGAGCTGGCCAAAAATTCCCCACCTTCAACGGTAAATTAAGACAGAAACATCAAAAGCCCTTATCTCAGAATTATACTCACAGATTAGGGGCGGCTTTATACCTAAGGATAGGCTGGGTAAAAATAAAGCAAAATGGGAGGAGGATATAGGAACTATGACAACCGGGCAATGGGTACGGATACTGGGACAGGGGACATCGGTGTCACTCTCCCCATCGCAGAGAGTGTCACATCTGTTCTTAGTGCACAGAGTCTATTATACCCCAAAGAGGTTACATATGTTTGGAGGGAGACTAGATGATAAGTGCCCTAGATGTCAAGATACAGGGGACCTCATACACATGATGTGGAGATGCCCGAAGTTGCATAGATATTGGGTTAAGATATTGAACATCATAAATATGACCTTTGGGATAACTCTGGAACCGGAGGCCAGGGTGTGCCTATTAGGTTGTATAGAGGAGGGATACGGGCAAAAAGACATCTTGGAAGTAGTAATGAGGTGCCTGTTTCAGGCCAGGAAGGTGATAGCACAAAACTGGCAATCACAGAAAGCACCGACATCAGCAGAGTGGATCAATGTAATAAATGCGACAGTGTGGAAGGAAAAAGTAGTTTTGACTAGACGTGGTAACTACAAAAAATTTAAAACGATGTGGGATCCCTGGCTGAGAAGAATGGGGTGCCCGCCCTAACTGGGGCAGTAGAGAGAAGAGTAAAGAATAGATCCAAATGTGGAAACCGGGCTGTTGAGATAGTAAGGGCGTATAGAGGATAGGGAGAAAGAGAAGCTATGGGTTTTAGATAAAGAAGTTGAACATGTCGGAAGATTAAAAGAAAGGAAGGGAAGGGGGAAAGAAAGGAGAGAGAAGGAAGAGGGGAAAAACAAAAACAAAATGAAAGCAAAAATAAAAACAGATCCCTGTAATAGTACTAGAGAGTGGTAGAATGCATTTTTGGTCCTTACTTCTTTCTTTTTTTTTTGGAGTGTGAAGAAAGATTAGTCGGGGGGGGGGGGAGGGGGAGGGAAAGGGGACAATGGTAGAACATTATATTAAAGCACTTTATGTAAAATAGTGGTAAAATAAATGTATGTACTTCTATAAAAATGTTATGCACTATGGAAAAACAATAAAGAATATAGAAATTAAAAAAAGAAGAGTGGCGTTACCTACTTGAGGGTGCTGCACACCCCATCTTGGTCTACACCGACCATAAAAACTTAGAGTATCTAAGAACGGCCAAGAGACTGAAACCACGGCAGGCAAGGTGGGCGCTTTTTTTTTTCAAGATTCCTGTTTCACATTACGTACAGACCTGGGTCAAAAAATACCAAGCCCGATGCGCTCTCCCGCATGTTTAACGATTCCGAGAAGGCTATATCTCCAGACACCATCCTCCCTTCGGGGAACTTTCTGTTGCTCAAAGGGGATCTCCTATCCCGAATTAAACAAGCCTCTGCCGGACTAACCTCGTTTCCTGATACCTGTGTAAGGGCACAAGATTGGCTGATGTGGCATAAAGGCAAGATTGTGGTCCCAGAGAACTTAAGGGTAGCAGTGCTAGAGCTTTGCCACGACCATAAATTGGCTGGACACTTTGGTGCGCTGAAGACAGCTGAATTGATAAAGTGCACGTTTTGGTGGCCTCAACTTGTGAGCGACTGTAAAAGCTATGTGGAGTCATGCAATACCTGTTCCCGAAGCAAGAGTAGCCGGGCAAGAGCCTGGGGTCTATTAAAGCCTCTACCTGTCCCAGAAAGACCTTGGCAGATGATCTCGATGGATTTCATCGTGGAACTTCCCCTGGCTGAGGGATTTTCTACTATTTTTGTTGTAGTGGACAGATTGTCCAAAATGGCCCACTTTCTGCCTATGAAAGGCACACCTTCGGCTATGGAGACGGCGAAGATCTTTATCAAAGAGATAGTGAGGTTGCACGGAGTTCCAGCCAGCATTGTGTCCGATCAAGGTGTTCAGTTCACCTCCAGGTTCTGGAAGGCTCTTTGTGGTTCTTTGGAGATCGAGTTGGCTTTTTCTTCAGCTTATCACCCCCAGTCGAACGGTCAAACGGAAAGGACCAACCAAACTTTAGAGCAGTACCTCCGTTGCTTCTCATTCTCACAGGATGACTGGGTCTCTTTACTGCCTATTGCTGAGTTTGCGTATAATAATTCTCTTCATTCTGCTATCAAGCAGACGCCATTTTTTGCTAACTACGGCTTCCACCCGTCCTTCCTGCCCAGTACTATACCTGAATGTGCTATCCCTGCAGTTTCCGAAACAATGGACTTCTTCCTCACTAACAATAAACTTTTACAGGAAACCATGTCCAGGTCTCAGGAATATAATAAAAAGATGTTCGACAGGAAGAAGAGAGGAGAACTTATTCTGGAACCTGGCAACCAAGTATGGTTGTCTACAGTTAACTTAAAAATGGCCTGTCCCTCCAGGAAACTGGGTCCCAGATTCATGGGGCCTTTTTCTGTTAAGAGAAAGATTAATGACGTGACCTATGAACTTGACTTACCTGACTCTCTAAAGGTCCACCCAGTCTTCCATGTGACACTGCTGAAGCCTGTTGTTCCTAACCCCTTTTCTGGCCGAAGTACCGATCCACCAGAACCCATAATAGTCAACAATGAGGAAGAATTTGAGGTGGAGGCTATCTTGGATTGTAGGAGAAGATACAACCAGATCCAATATTTGATCAAATGGAAGGGCTATGGACCAGAGGATAATTCCTGGGAGCCCGGAAGAAGAACTTATGCAGGCCTTCAAAAGGTCCCATGCCGCAAAAATTGCCCAATTGGGCATCCGGAGGCTGCCCTTAAGGGGGGGGGCACTGTCAAAGAACTCACCTTGCTCGACGTGTTGTGCATGCTCCTGTGCGCGCTGGTTCACGTCCTGGACTGCGGGTGCGCGCACCTGTGCGCGATAGTATGTCTGTGCACGCGGGTGCATGTGCGCGCGCGCCAAACAGTCCATTTAAACCCTTGGAATACTTCAGACCGGTGCTGTCTGATCTGCACTTACCTGTGAACTTTTGCGCCTGATACCTGTCTGAACACTTACCTCTTGATTACCCGGCCTGCCCATCGGATTACCCTTGTCTCCTGCCTGCACCTGACCTCAGCTTGCCTTGACCTTGAACCTGCCTGTTCCTCTGTACTCTACTGCCTGCCTGTTGCCGATCCTGCCTGTGACCCGACCATCCCACTCTGCTTCTGCTCAGCATCCTTTGCCTGTGTTCCTGTTTTCTGTTGCCTGTCCGGCCGGACACCTACTTCTCTGCACCTGGATCCAGAGCCGCATCCCCTGCAACTACCCGCCAGGCTCTCATACCACTCTGCACTCCCGTGCCTCCTGTTCATACTATCAGGGGCCGCGAGTCGGACACATAAGAGAGACCTTCCTCTGCTCCATTGGGCTCACCAGTCTGGTACGTATAGTCTGACAGCCGCCAGGGACTCAGATCCTGCAGTGCCAGACGTATCCCCCTGCTCAAGCCAGTACATGTCCGGGCCCGTCTGAGGTTTGCTAGAGAGCATTTGGATGATCCAGAAGAGGATTGGGAGAATGTCATACATATGGTCAGATGAAACCAGAGTAGAACTGTTTGGTAGAAACACAACTCGTCGTATTTGGAGGAGAGAGAATGCTGACTTGCAACCAAAGAACACCATACCTACTGTGAAGCATGGGGGTGGCAACATCATGCTTTGGGGCTGTTTCTCTGCAAAGGGAACAGGACGACTGATCCGTGTACACAAAAGATTGAATGGGGCCATGTATCGTGAGATTTTGAGTGCAAACCTCCTCCCATCAGCAAGGGCATTGAAGATGAAATGTGGCTGGGTCTTTCAGCATGACAATGATCACAAACACACCGCCCGGGCAATGAATAAGTGGCTTCGTAAGAAGCATTTCAAGGTTCTGGAGTGGCCTAGCCAGTCTCCAGATCTCAACCACATAGAAAACCTTTGGAGGGAGTTGAAAGTCCGTGTTGCCCAGCGACAGCCCCAAAACATCACTGCTCGAGAGGAGATCTGCATGGAGGAATGGGCCAACATACCAGCAACAGTGTGTGACAACCTTGTGAAGACTTACAGAAAACGTTTGACCTCTGTCATTGCCAACAAAGAATATATAACAAAGTACTGAGATGAACTTTTGATATTGACCAAATACTTATTTTCCACCACAATTTGCAAAAAAAAATTCTTTACGAATCAGACAATGTGATTGTCTGGATTTGTTTCCACATTTTGTCTCTCATAGTTGAGGTATACCTATGATGACAATTACAGGTCTCGCTCATCTTTTTAAGTGGGAGAACTTGCACAATTGGTGGCTGACTAAATACTTTTTTGACCCACTGTAGTTAGCACACTTTTCATTCAAAAGTCCCAGAGTGATGTTCTGTCAAATAATGACAATACTAATATTACAGTGGTGTCAGTGATCCTGATGTACCCAGCAGTGAGTGCAGTGTCAGTCCTATGTAGTATTATTATACAGCACACACACACATTCAGCTCTGTGTCCCATCATACCTCTATTATCACAGCAGAGGCCAGTACACAGCTCAGTCAGTGTCCAATCATAAAGACATGATATAAAAATGATAATAAAACTTTCCGGCTACACGGATCATCCCCCAAGTCACCTCCTCCGGGAATCCCTGGTGTCTCTGCTCAGCCCTCACTGTCCTCCGACCGATCCAACAACAGCACGAGCTCTGCTAACTCTCACAAGATACACGCACCTGCCCCTATGCACCCCGCCTACCGGCACACTATGTGCACACACCCCGCCCCTTTCTTTGACTAGTCATGGCTCTGCTACCACTAGAAGCCCCTACCTTTCCATATAAAAGTCTTCCAAGCGTAGCCGGTATACTGCTCAAGTGTCCGCTCTGTTAAGGGCCAAAAAAATAAGTTAACCATGCTGTTTGCCCACAGCAAGACTAAATGTAAAAAAAAAAACACCTGCCTGTGTCTGGAACTGCATGTCTCAGACATCGGGTGATAGGAATTGCACATCCCTGCAGAGGGACATAACCATTAATATATAAGAAGTCACATTGTACCAAATAAATTGGTAATGATGCAGTCAGTATACATATAGGATTCCACCAACTCTCTTCATGAATCCCCTCCAGCATCCATATACTGTGTGTGTGTGTATATATATATATATATATATATATATATATATATATATATAGGGCGGCACAGTGGTGTAGTGGATAGCTGTAAGGAAAGGTTCCATCTGCTGGTAATATTTATCATCTGGCGTGCAGTACTGAGGTCCACCAGCAGGTGTCTCCTGGCAGTTTTGAACTATCAGGGGAACTTCTCTCTGCTGGTGTTATGTCATCCTTGGGCCGCAGTACTGGCGTCCACCAGTGGATAGATCCTGGCAGTATGGTGCAGAGGTTACTTCCTGCAATTAGGGGTCACCTGAGCCTGTTAGCAGGTATAATATAAATACCCGGCAAGTGCACACACACACTGCCCTGGTATCGTCCTCGTGCCCTGATCTGTACCTGCTGCCTGTTTACCTGAACCTGTTTCTGTATCTGCTACCTGAGTTCCTGATCCTGTCTCCCTGTCCTGACCCATCCATCCATCCTCTCCCTGTCCTGTGTTCCTTACCCCATCTGCTGATCTCCCTGTGTATGACCTTGGCCTGGCTAACGTTTATGTTTCTGGAATATCCCTTTGTCCATCTGCCTACCTGCTGTGTATGACTCTGGCCTGGCTATTGTATATGATTCTGGCATTTCCCATTTATTGCACATATCTGTTATTTGTGAGTCTCTGTCTGTTGGTTGGTTTGCTGCACTGTATCATATTGGAGGTGGTTATACTTATATTATTCACTCACCTAAATAAATCTTTATATTTTCACTTATATGTGTTTGGTGTTCCTCTGTTGCTAGCCACACAGTTCTGGTCAGACCCGGTACATGACAATAGCACTCTCGCCTAGCAGTAAAATGGGTCGCTGGATCGAATCCCAACCACGACACTACCTGCCTGGAGTTTGCATGTTCTCCCTGTGCCTGCGTGGGTTTCCTCCCACACTCCAAAAACATGCTGGTAGGTTAATTGGCTTCTGTCTAAATTGGCCATAGTATATGAATGTGAGTTAGGGACCTTAGATTGTAAGCTCCTTGAGGGTAGGGACCGATGTGAATGTACAATGTATATGTAAAGCGCTGCGTAAATTGACGGCGCTATATAAGTACCTAAATAATAATAAATATATATATATCATCTTTTTTTTACTTACACGCACACACACGGGTTTGAGCTTTGGGGTGCACACCAGAGGCGTAACTAGAACCTTCAGGGCCCTGATGCAAGGAACCATGAAGGGCCACCCTGACCTCTGGTCCTGGGGCCCTTTCCAATGATCCTGGGGTCCTTTTCTCCAAACGCAGGGCCCTTGATTATGATCCTGCAGCAGGACCCCTTCTTGACATCTTGGGTAGCAACCCTTTCTTCAAGCCAAACCCAAGACTTTAGCAGGGCACAGCAAATTATTTTTTGTACATATACATATATTTTGTGATTAAATAAAAATTACAAGAGTTCCCCCTCACATTAGTCCACATAGTTCCGCTTTACATCTGAATGCGCAGTTTACCTCTGAATCTATAAAGTTCCCCTTTACATCTGAACTTGCAGAGTTCCCTTACACTGTAGAGGGGTACTGTGCAGACACTGATTTAAGGGAGAACTGTGGGGATTTTGATTTAAGGAAGAACAGTGAGAACTCTGATGTAAGGGGGAACACTCCAGACTCTAATATAAGGGGGTCCCTGATAACTGGAGCCCCCACTTACATCATCGTTCCCAGTATTCCCCATTAATCAGGGTTCCCAGAGCCCCTGTTACTTCAGAGTCTAAAGAATTTCCACTTGCACTGGAAGGGCCCTTTTACACGTGTGAACAGATTGGATCACCCATTTTTCTGTATGGGGAGGCGGATGTAAACAGACATGTGTCCATTTACACCTGCCTGCATTCGAGCCAATGAAAACAGACAGATGGGAATCCATTCACCATCCATCTAGGCCCATAGAGCAGTGTTTCTCAACTCCAGTCCTCAAGGCGCCCCAACAGGTCATGTTTTCAGGATTTCCCTCAGATGAAACGGCTGTGGTAATTACTAAGGCAGGTAAACTGATCAAATCACCTGTTCAAAATAATGGAAAGCTTGAAAACATGACCTGTTGGGGAGCCTTGAGGACTGGAGTTGAGAAACACTGCCATAGAGAACAGTGGGCTATGTCCGTGTCTGCTCTGCACAAGTGGAGCGGACATGAACCTGTCATCTGCCTGCTCTGAGGAGAGATCCCCTGCTGAGCAGGCTGGTCTGCTTGGCAGAGTCCTATTAGCCTGTTCTATACATACAGTACACATAGGCTGGCAGAGCATGCTGGAGCTTGTAGTGTGCCACACCAGGGAAACCGCAGCGGGCTGCTGTGTTTGTAGAGGGGCTCTGGAGGTGACAACACTCTATTCAGTCCCCTCAATGACTGACCCACCTGTGTGTTGCTTTGTTTTCAATCACTGATCGGAGGAAGGCTGTCCTGGAGAGCTGTGGACCCCCTGTTGGAGGGTTGCAGCCTCCATGGTACAAGCTGGTCTTTCCTCCACTATCTAGCTGCTGGCTGGTGGACTTTGCGGGGCATGGAGCTGCCAGGGACTGATATATGGGTGGGGCCATAGGGACACACAGGAGGAAGGGGGCGGGAGGAGCAGATTCTGCTCTCTATCTCTTTCCTCTTCTGTCCGTGCGAGGAGGGGGTAGGCTGTCAGTGCAGGGTCTGGGCAGTGTGACAAAGAGTGTAATAGACACTCTCTGCTCACAATTGCAGCCAGAAACCATGGAGCAATATCCTGGGCTTTTGGACCCCCCTCACAATGCCGGAACTCCCAGACCCAGTCGCAAGTGTGATTGCTGCGAGCCTGGTAGCTCCGCCACTGGTGCACACCCAATAGGCTGTGCACACCTATGGCTGGATCATACTTCAATGCAGATAGAGGAAGTCGGAGGTTCTAGCACTAGCATGTCCATGAGTATCACTACCTCTACCCCTGTAATGGCACAGGGCACCGAGCCTAAAAACACTAAACCTAAGCACACTCTCCGTGAGATTCTAACAGCAGTTACCACCTGTAAGATCTCCACTGCTGACCTTGCTGGTGAGGGGAAAAGTATGAAAATATAGCTCTCAGTGAGGCAAGACATGCAAAAGCTAAGACACTGTGCCTTGGAGGGAGACTGGTTACCTTAGAGGACGAATGGCAGCCATTGCAGCAAGATGTACGATATGTGCACTCAGTCTCCTCCAACCACGTGGCTAGACTGAAGGACATTGAATACCACCTGCATAGAAATAATGTAAGGGCACTTGGAATTCCTGAGATGGCGGAGGGAAATAATCCAGTTTACCTTATTGAATCTTGGCTAACCTTTCTGGCGAGACCGCTGCCTGGTTCACTCCCAGACTTTCTTATTCCAGCTCCTTAACTATAGTGAGAGACGGTATATGGGCAAAAGCCAGAACCATCACTGATATGTCTGTCGAGAACATCAAAATCTTCCCGGATTTTTCTGTGGAGGTTCAATGCCAGAGGGCGAAATTCTCCATTTTCAAAAATGGTCTCCGGAAGATTGGCATGCAATACGCCATGCATTACCCTGCTCAACTTAGGGTAATAGCCTATTATGAAATACATTTCTTCGATAATCCCTCCATGGCTATGCACTGGTTAGATTGCATGGAACATGACCTTCCTGAACCTTCCGCTGGATAAATTCTCATATTTCATGTTGAATGTGGTGCCTATGAAATAATTCTACTACAAGGCGGTATGCTTTCAGTGGAGCTCAGAACACCACTTGTTTTTTTTTTTGTCTTTTATGTCACTTAACGCTTCACTGTTCTGAGCTCTACCAGTCCGAAAGGCAACATCTTACCCCCAAGACAATGGTCCTGCATGGACTGACCTCTTGGTTTCATCCTGAAGCATGAGTATATGAAACTGGCCCTGTTGGCCTGGTATGTTTGGTTTTATGCAACTTGCTATGCTATTGCATTTCGTTCTCAGGCAGGACATCTTCACAGACATGGGTACCAGGCAGTCTGTTATTGGCTTAATCTTTCACACCACAACTCATCTGTTTTCTTTGCTTTCTAAAGACTATGGGACTAACTCAATAGCTAGTAATCTTTTATGCTGGGTGCATTTGGCAGTATGCAGTATCATGAAAAGATGTTTCCAATGTTTCTATGCTGGTTTTACCTACTGTTCTTCTGAAATGTTAGGGGGTTCAAAGACCAGATTAAGAATCCCCATTTTCATGACTAGGGTACAAAATAGGCTTTTTCCCCAGTGCCTGACCACCACTCCACCGACCACTTATAATAAAATTAAGCAAACATGACACAGACTGGAGTTTAATGGCCATAGCAGCCTTTTATTAACCAAATATATAAATAACATTAACATCTTCATATATTAACACATGAACATCAGACAGTATCCCAGGGGCATAATAATAAAACAGTGCAGCGGCAGCGCAAAAAACAATGAGAATAAAATGACATTAAAAGTCCATAAGGTAGCAAGAGTCCATATGTGAGTTAGAGATGACACAGCAGACAATTCACAGCATGCGATGTGGATGACAACAGGTGACCAAATAGAATCCCTCCACCGCACACAGAATAGCCTCTCACCTTACTAATTCGACCTGCAAGAGGTCATTAGGCATAGAATATCACAGATAACATTCTGCTAATGAGCATCCAATCGGCACATGACAGCACAGCAATTGGTATAGGAAACATGAAGCGGGATCCTGAGGTCACTCCACCGTACTCCACCGTACATAAATAAATAAAAACAGACAATCTAGTTCTCTCTGAATCGAATGATTTATTGATATAAAAACATATGGATAGCTACTCACATGTAATGGCACTCTCATGCGAGTGTCGACAAGTACAGTGTATAATCATAAACAGATGCATGAGAGGTAGTGCTACGGAACACAGGAACCGAGGAAAGGTTTGGGAAGACGCCGGATTGTTTTTTACCGCTATACCGCTGCCCGGTTCATTTGCTGCTTTCTGCTGACCAACATTTATGATTTTGTAAGTGCAACTCTTACCTTTTAATAAATTATTGGTCTTATATACTACACTATGGAGGCTTGTATTTCTTCTATTTTGAGTGCCAATCGGATGATGAGCCATTGATGAGAAGATCCATAGGCTGCGGGGAAGCCTTATTCCCTATGCTGGGTGAGACTGTTTCTTTACAGTCACGGCCATTTGGTAAGCACTGCAGGATTACTACTCACCTGGGTGTCACACCTGAAACCTGTCACTGCTTTCTTGGGAAGAAGTTTATTTTTCATCACTATCTTTGGCATCTTTTTTTGGCTTATGTTTGGACGTTTTTATTCATTTACACAGAGTTTTTTATAGACTAATTTAATTTCACGGTTTCTTTTATTATCTTTATCACTTTGGATTTTTCATCAGAAGTATCACTGTGTATTCACGGTACATGCTAATTTCTATACATGTCACATATGTTATTTTTTGGCTTTTTTTAAATGATTCCCTTCTCTAGGTTTTGTTCTTCAGTTTGACATATTTGTTAGTTTTATTTGTGTAATTTATATTATATCTGTAGCGGGGTGTTCCCCTTTAACGCAGAGAGACTACATTACCCAGAACCCCGTTCGGCAATGTTTCCACCGCAGAGACTCATGGGAGGGGTTATAAGAGGAGGAGGCGAGGCTGGGCTCGGCCTTTTTGGGACACGAGACTTCAGAGACTGATCCTCCTGTGCGGATGTGTCGGAGTGCAAGGCCTGAAGCCTGAGGTCTTGCGCAGCACCAAAGAGCCTTCCACCCCTCTGCGAGCCGGGGTTTGCATCTGACTTCGCTTAACTACAGCATTCATTGGATCGGGGGCCCAATCGCTGGAGACACTGTGTGTGTGTGTGTGACACAGTTGGTGGAAGTTCCCAGACTGGGACCGCAGTCCGGGCGGGTGAGAGGGCGTATGCCCAAACCATATACTGTTACTGCTAATAGGCCTATAGACTGCCGTGGCCCACAAGTTGTTCCTGATACTTTCACTGAAGAACCTTATCAGAGCTGAACTCAGTTTGCATAGCAAAGTGTTTACCCCATCTTTACCTTTCCCATTGGATTACAAATCATACTCTGTTAATGTGCACCACCGTTAAAGACCTGCCGGTGAAGAAAAGAACATCATCCCCTATAGACTAAGTTGTAGATATCAGAACCAGGCCTGGTCAGTTTTCTAATTTGTTTGGTTACTGCGCCACAGGACGCCTAGCTAACGGTCGCCCACGTGGCGCACTTGTTGCTGTTAACTCCATATTCATAGTGTGTTAGTGTTTCAGGGCTCTGCATTATATATATATTTTGTGAACTGTGATAAATGTTAACCCCCCTTTTTTTATCAAAAGCTTAAGTAAATCTTATACCCATTTTATACTATTATTGTCTTGATGTTTAATTACTCATACAGTATAAGACATACATATTGCTGTCAGAACTAGCTGTGCCAGTAGGGGGTCGAGTATATTGCCGGGGGTTGGCGGAGCTGTCTTCAGGGCCCAAACTAAATCTGCGGCCTTCTTAAGTGAGGGTATCGCTACACGTGGGGGTTCTCGTCCGGGATCCTGATGCAGCAGGTGAACGCCAGAAGTGCCGGCATGGACCCACAAACAGTAGAAGCATGGTGCAAAGCCTCTAACGCAGAGCCAAACCAGTCGATAGTCATCAGCCTCCCTGGGGAGGAATGGTCGACTGAAACGGTAGAGGAGTTAATGAAGTCAGTGTCCCCAGATCACACACCGTGGGTGACGGAGATAAAGTCAGACCCAGACATCTCATATCAGTATGCATTAGTGAAGTACTGGGACGGGATGCCAGAGGCCTGTAAGCGCAAGTGTGCGCGGACGCCAGACAACAGAACCTATAGTTTGGCGCACGCAGTAACTGAAAAAAAGGAACCATCACCAACGGGATCACCGCAGGCTGCGGCCCGTACCCCACCAGAAAAAGGAGACAGGGCGACGCCTCCGGTGGCGCCTGCACCTGTCACTGCTATATCACCAGAACTGATAGGGGATCTGCTAACCAAGTGTCAGAAGGCAAGCACGGTGCATGTAGAGACTAGCTACCAGAGACTAAAGACATTCTCAGGGAAGCTCTCTGTCCCCGCAGGGGAAGAAGATTTTGACACCTGGGTTAAGCAGGCATTGCAGGCAGTAGAGGCATGGGAGGTGCCTGAAACACAGAAGAGGCAACGAGTGATGGAAAGCCTTAAAGGCGCAGCAGCAGAAGCAGTGAAAAGTTTTCGGTTTGGGAATGCAGATTGCACGGCTCAAGACTGTCTAGCCATGCTGCAAGAAGAGTTTGGTCAATTGGAAAAGGTGACAAAGATGGTCTACCAATTTGAACATACTTTCCAACAACCAGAGGAGAAACTTTCCGAGTATGTTAGAAGACTGAACAGGTTGTTGTGCAAGATTGTGTTGAAGAAGGGGATGAAGCCCCAAGATACAGATGCGGCAAGAATGAAGCAAGTCTTAAAGGGAGCGCTACGCTCGGATCCAGTCTGGCTGCACCTGAAAACCTCAGGAGGAGGAACGTTGCTGACTTATGCTGACTTGATAAAAATCATCAGAGATGATGAGGCGCTGCAACAGGACCAGCAGATGATTAAGACAAATGTTGTACCCGCACAGGTGCTAGTCAATCCAGTGATGACCCCTGAAAGAGATTCGGAGATAGACACCCTAAAAGCTCAAATGTCCAAGGTGTTAGAGATGTTGACCTCTCTGATGGAAAAAGAGAGAGAGTGTCCCAAGAGACAAGTACCAAGGAAGGAATTATTCCCAATTGCCTCAGCACCCGCATCTTTACAAGAATGGGGAGATATACAGTAGGTGCCGCCGATATTGTGTTTCTATCGCGCTCCCATCGCCCAGATTCTCGGTGACAGGAGTGCCGAGATGTCGGCAGCAGGGTGGCGACACGTGTCGCGCTTGCTGCAATGGCGAGGAGACGCGACACTGTATTGAGCGGGGATCCGACGCGGATTCCCGCCAATACCAGGCACTGCGTTTGGTATGAATCCTGAGCGGGAACTCCACGCCAATTTTTAAAGAAAAAACCGGCGTGGGTTCCCCCTCCAGGGGCATACCAGGCCCTTGGGTCTGGTCTGGATTTGAAGGGGAACACTACGCCGAAAAAACGGCGTGGGGGTCCCCTCAAGATCGAAACCAGACCCTTATCCGAGCACGCAACCTGGCAGGCCGCAAGGGGAGGAGGGGGGGACGAGAGCGGCCCCCTCCCTCCTGAACCGTACCAGGCCACATGCCCTCAACATGGGGGGTTTGGTGCTCTGGGGCAGGGGGGCGACCTGCGGCCCCCCACCCCAGAGCACCCTGCCCCCATGTTGATGAGGACAGGGCCTCTTCCTGACAACCCTGGCCGTTGGTTGTCGGGGTCTGCGGGCGGGAGGCTTATCGGAATCCGGGAGCCCCCGGAAGGGGGCGGGAGGAGCAGATTCTGCTCTCTATCTCTTTCCTCTTCTGTCCGTGCGAGGAGGGGGTAGGCTGTCAGTGCAGGGTCTGGGCAGTGTGACAAAGAGTGTAATAGACACTCTCTGCTCACAACTGCAGCCAGAAACCATGGAGCAATATCCTGGGCTTTTGGACCCCCCTCACAATGCCGGAACTCCCAGACCCAGTCGCAAGTGTGATTGCTGCGAGCCTGGTAGCTCCGCCACTGGTGCACACCCAATAGGCTGTGCACACCTATGGCTGGATCATACTTCACAGACATGGGTACCAGGCAGTCTGTTATTGGCTTAATCTTTCACACCACAACTCATCTGTTTTCTTTGCTTTCTAAGGACTATGGGACTAACTCAATAGCTAGTAATCTTTTATGCTGGGTGCATTTGGCAGTATGCAGTATCATGAAAAGATGTTTCCAATGTTTCTATGCTGGTTTTACCTACTGTTCTTCTGAAATGTTAGGGGGTTCAAAGACCAGATTAAGAATCCCCATTTTCATGACTAGGGTACAAAATAGGCTTTTTCCCCAGTGCCTGACCACCACTCCACCGACCACTTATAATAAAATTAAGCAAACATGACACAGACTGGAGTTTAATGGCCATAGCAGCCTTTTATTAACCAAATATATAAATAACATTAACATCTTCATATATTAACACATGAACATCAGACAGTATCCCAGGGGCATAATAATAAAACAGTGCAGCGGCAGCGCAAAAAACAATGAGAATAAAATGACATTAAAAGTCCATAAGGTAGCAAGAGTCCATATGTGAGTTAGAGGTGACACAGCAGACAATTCACAGCATGCGATGTGGATGACAACAGGTGACCAAATAGAATCCCTCCACCGCACACAGAATAGCCTCTCACCTTACTAATTCGACCTGCAAGAGGTCATTAGGCATAGAATATCACAGATAACATTCTGCTAATGAGCATCCAATCGGCACATGACAGCACAGCAATTGGTATAGGAAACATGAAGCGGGATCCTGAGGTCACTCCACCGTACTCCACCGTACATAAATAAATAAAAACAGACAATCTAGTTCTCTCTGAATCGAATGATTTATTGATATAAAAACATATGGATAGCTACTCACATGTAATGGCACTCTCATGCGAGTGTCGACAAGTACAGTGTATAATCATAAACAGATGCATGAGAGGTAGTGCTACGGAACACAGGAACCGAGGAAAGGTTTGGGAAGACGCCGGATTGTTTTTTACCACTATACCGCTGCCCGGTTCATTTGCTGCTTTCTGCTGACCAACATTTATGATTTTGTAAGTGCAACTCTTACCTTTTAATAAATTATTGGTCTTATATACTACACTATGGAGGCTTGTATTTCTTCTATTTTGAGTGCCAATCGGATGATGAGCCATTGATGAGAAGATCCATAGGCTGCGGGGAAGCCTTATTCCCTATGCTGGGTGAGACTGTTTCTTTACAGTCACGGCCATTTGGTAAGCAGGATTACTACTCACCTGGGTGTCACACCTGAAACCTGTCACTGCTTTCTTGGGAAGAAGTTTATTTTTCATCACTATCTTTGGCATCTTTTTTTGGCTTATGTTTGGACGTTTTTATTCATTTACACAGAGTTTTTTATAGACTAATTTAATTTCACGGTTTCTTTTATTATCTTTATCACTTTGGATTTTTCATCAGAAGTATCACTGTGTATTCACGCTACATGCTAATTTCTATACATGTCACATATGTTATTTTTTGGCTTTTTTTAAATGATTCCCTTCTCTAGGTTTTGTTCTTCAGTTTGACATATTTGTTAGTTTTATTTGTGTAATTTATATTATATCTGTAGCGGGGTGTTCCCCTTTAACGCAGAGAGACTACATTACCCAGAACCCCGTTCGGCAATGTTTCCACCGCAGAGACTCATGGGAGGGGTTATAAGAGGAGGAGGCGAGGCTGGGCTCGGCCTTTTTGGGACACGAGACTTCAGAGACTGATCCTCCTGTGCGGATGTGTCGGAGTGCAAGGCCTGAAGCCTGAGGTCTTGCGCAGCACCAAAGAGCCTTCCACCCCTCTGCGAGCCGGGGTTTGCATCTGACTTCGCTTAACTACAGCATTCATTGGATCGGGGGCCCAATCGCTGGAGACACTGTGTGTGTGTGTGTGACACAGTTGGTGGAAGTTCCCAGACTGGGACCGCAGTCCGGGCGGGTGAGAGGGCGTATGCCCAAACCATATACTGTTACTGCTAATAGGCCTATAGACTGCCGTGGCCCACAAGTTGTTCCTGATACTTTCACTGAAGAACCTTATCAGAGCTGAACTCAGTTTGCATAGCAAAGTGTTTACCCCATCTTTACCTTTCCCATTGGATTACAAATCATACTCTGTTAATGTGCACCACCGTTAAAGACCTGCCGGTGAAGAAAAGAACATCATCCCCTATAGACTAAGTTGTAGATATCAGAACCAGGCCTGGTCAGTTTTCTAATTTGTTTGGTTACTGCGCCACAGGACGCCTAGCTAACGGTCGCCCACGTGGCGCACTTGTTGCTGTTAACTCCATATTCATAGTGTGTTAGTGTTTCAGGGCTCTGCATTATATATATATTTTGTGAACTGTGATAAATGTTAACCCCCCTTTTTTTATCAAAAGCTTAAGTAAATCTTATACCCATTTTATACTATTATTGTCTTGATGTTTAATTACTCATACAGTATAAGACATACATATTGCTGTCAGAACTAGCTGTGCCAGTAGGGGGTCGAGTATATTGCCGGGGGTTGGCGGAGCTGTCTTCAGGGCCCAAACTAAATCTGCGGCCTTCTTAAGTGAGGGTATCGCTACACGTGGGGGTTCTCGTCCGGGATCCTGATGCAGCAGGTGAACGCCAGAAGTGCCGGCATGGACCCACAAACAGTAGAAGCATGGTGCAAAGCCTCTAACGCAGAGCCAAACCAGTCGATAGTCATCAGCCTCCCTGGGGAGGAATGGTCGACTGAAACGGTAGAGGAGTTAATGAAGTCAGTGTCCCCAGATCACACACCGTGGGTGACGGAGATAAAGTCAGACCCAGACATCTCATATCAGTATGCATTAGTGAAGTACTGGGACGGGATGCCAGAGGCCTGTAAGCGCAAGTGTGCGCGGACGCCAGACAACAGAACCTATAGGTTGGCGCACGCAGTAACTGAAAAAAAGGAACCATCACCAACGGGATCACCGCAGGCTGTGGCCCGTACCCCACCGGAAAAAGGAGACAGGGCGACGCCTCCGGTGGCGCCTGCACCTGTCACTGCTATATCACCAGAACTGATAGGGGATCTGCTAACCAAGTGTCAGAAGGCAAGCACGGTGCATGTAGAGACTAGCTACCGGAGACTAAAGACATTCTCAGGGAAGCTCCCTGTCCCCGCAGGGGAAGAAGATTTTGACACCTGGGTTAAGCAGGCATTGCAGGCAGTAGAGGCATGGGAGGTGCCTGAAACACAGAAGAGGCAACGAGTGATGGAAAGCCTTAAAGGCGCAGCAGCAGAAGCAGTGAAAAGTTTTCGGTTTGGGAATGCAGATTGCACGGCTCAAGACTGTCTAGCCATGCTGCAAGAAGAGTTTGGTCAATTGGAAAAGGTGACAAAGATGGTCTACCAATTTGAACATACTTTCCAACAACCAGAGGAGAAACTTTCCGAGTATGTTAGAAGACTGAACAGGTTGTTGTGCAAGATTGTGTTGAAGAAGGGGATGAAGCCCCAAGATACAGATGCGGCAAGAATGAAGCAAGTCTTAAAGGGAGCGCTACGCTCGGATCCAGTCTGGCTGCACCTGAAAACCTCAGGAGGAGGAACGTTGCTGACTTATGCTGACTTGATAAAAATCATCAGAGATGATGAGGCGCTGCAACAGGACCAGCAGATGATTAAGACAAATGTTGTACCCGCACAGGTGCTAGTCAATCCAGTGATGACCCCTGAAAGAGATTCGGAGATAGACACCCTAAAAGCTCAAATGTCCAAGGTGTTAGAGATGTTGACCTCTCTGATGGAAAAAGAGAGAGAGTGTCCCAAGAGACAAGTACCAAGGAAGGAATTATTCCCAATCGCCTCAGCACCCGCATCTTTACAAGAATGGGGAGATATACAGTAGGTGCCGCCGATATTGTGTTTCTATCGCGCTCCCATCGCCCAGATTCTCGGTGACAGGAGTGCCGAGATGTCGGCAGCAGGGTGGCGACACGTGTCGCGCTTGCTGCAATGGCGAGGAGACGCGACACTGTATTGAGCGGGGATCCGACGCGGATTCCCGCCAATACCAGGCACTGCGTTTGGTATGAATCCTGAGCGGGAACTCCACGCCAATTTTTAAAGAAAAAACCGGCGTGGGTTCCCCCTCCAGGGGCATACCAGGCCCTTGGGTCTGGTCTGGATTTGAAGGGGAACCCTACGCCGAAAAAACGGCGTGGGGGTCCCCTCAAGATCGAAACCAGACCCTTATCCGAGCACGCAACCTGGCAGGCCGCAAGGGGAGGAGGGGGGGACGAGAACGGCCCCCCCTCCCTCCTGAACCGTACCAGGCCACATGCCCTCAACATGGGGGGTTTGGTGTTCTGGGGCGGGGGGGCGACCTGCGGCCCCCCCACCCCAGAGCACCCTGCCCCCATGTTGATGAGGACAGGGCCTCTTCCCGACAACCCTGGCCGTTGGTTGTCGGGGTCTGCGGGCGGGGGGCTTATCGGAATCCGGGAGCCCCCTTTAATAAGGGGGCCCCCAGATACCGGCCCCCCCCCACCCTATGTGAATGAGTATGGGGTACATCGTACCCTTACCCATTCACCTGGTGGAAAATAAATGGAAATAAAAACACAACACAGTTTTTAAAAGTATTTTATTGCACCGCTCCGGAGGTCTTCTTCCGACTTCGGGGGTCTCCGGTGTCGTCGCCGCGTTCTCCGGTTCTTTCTTCTGCCGGGCCTCCGCTAACTTCTTTTTAGCTCTTTTGCTAACGGAGGCCCGGTCTTCTCCATCGCCTTCTTTTTCTTCTCCCGCTCTCCGGTTCTTCTCCCGCTCTCCGGTGTCGTCACCGTGTTCTCCGTTTTTTTCTTACGCCGGGCCTCCGCTAACTTCTTTTTAGCTCTTTTGCTAGCAGAGGCCCAGTCTTCTCCGTCGTCGCCGGTGTCTTCTTCTCTCTTCTCCTCCTCGATGTTGACTCGTCGCTTCCTCTCGCAGTAATGGTAAATCTTCGGTCCGCAGAGATTAATCTATTCTTCACATGACGTCACAGTCACATGCTCCGGGGCACATGTGCACATGACGTCACAGTCACATGCTCCAGGGCACATGTGCACATGACGTCACAGTCACATGCTCCAGGGCACATGTGCCCCGGAGCATGTGACTGTGACGTCATGTGAAGAATAGATTAATCTCTGCGGACCGAAGATTTACCATTACTGCGAGAGGAAGCAACGAGTCAACATCGAGGAAGAGAAGAGGGAAGAAGACGCCAACGGTGACGATGGAGAAGACCGGGCCTCTGCTAGCAAAAGAGCTAAAAAGAAGTTAGCGGAGGCCCGGCGGAAGAAAGAACCGGAGAACTCGGCGACGACACCGGAGAGCGGGAGAAGAACCGGAGAGCGGGAGAAGAAGAAGACGACGGAGAAGACCGGGCCTCTGCTAGCAAAAGAGCTAAAAAGAAGTTAGCGGAGGCCTGGCAGAAGAAAGAACCGGAGAACGCGGCGACGACACCGGAGACCCCCGAAGTCGGAAGAAGACCTCCGGAGCGGTGCAATAAAATACTTTTAAAAACTTTGTTGTGTTTTTATTTCCATTTATTTTCCACCAGGTGAATGGGTAGGGGTACGATGTACCCCATACTCATTCACATAGGGTGGGGGGGCCGGTATCTGGGGGCCCCCTTATTAAAGGGGGCTCCCGGATTCCGATAAGCCTCCCGCCCGCAGACCCCGACAACCAACGGCCAGGGTTGTCAGGAAGAGGCCCTGTCCTCATCAACATGGGGGCAGGGTGCTCTGGGGTGGGGGGCCGCAGGTCGCCCCCCTGCCCAGAGCACCAAACCCCCCATGTTGAGGGCATGTGGCCTGGTACGGTTCAGGAGGGAGGGGGGCCGCTCTCTCGGCCCCCCCTCTTCCCCTGCGGCCTGCCAGGTTGCGTGCTCGGATAAGGGTCTGGTTTGGATCTTGAGGGGGACCCCCACGCTGTTTTTTCGGCGTAGGGTTCCCCTTTAAATCCAGACCAGACCCAAGGGCCTGGTATGCCAATGGAGGGGAAACCCACGCTGTTTTTTTCTTTAAAAATTGGCGTGGAGTTCCCGCTCAGGATTCATACCAAACGCAGTGCCTGGTATTGGCGGGAATCCGCGTCGGATCCCCGCCTATCGGCAATGCGTGTCGCTCATCATGAAAGGAACATTTTTTCCTTTCCCGATGACGAGACAGCTCGGCGCTGGCTCTCGCGACGGAGCTCATAGGGTGTCAATATCGGCTGCACCTACTGTAGTCTGCTTTAACTGTGGAGGAATTGGACATATTGCGGCTACATGCTCCAGTCCCAAGAAGAAGAAAATAGACAACCGCAAGCCGGCGGGAAACTTCAGAGGGCCCCGGTGAAGGAGTCAACCAGGTGCCCATCACCTTCAGTGAGCTCCAAGCTGAAAGCAAAGCAGAAAATAACAGGAGATAAAACGCCTCGGGGGAAACACAACATTCCTCAACAGAGATACACCCCAGAGAAAGGGGGCAAGACCCCTCAGAAGAGGCACAGCACTCCCCAGAGGGGGTGCACACCTAAGGAAAATAATAGTATCCCTCAGCGGGTCCCTACACCCAGTAAAAGGAGGGAAGTCAATGCATACCAGACTCAAGAAAGACTGAAGTCCAAAGGGGATTGGACGAGAGAAGGTTCAAAGAGAAAAAGTCTGAAGAAGGCGACCCCTGCCGGGCCATATCCGGAGAAGCTGGTAGGCCCATCTCCTATAGTATCCATTCAAGTGGAGGGAGTTTACACCAGAGCAATCTTGGATACTGGGGCGCAAGTGACCCTGCTATACAGAGATTTCTACGATAAGCACTTGAGTCACCTACCCATCCGGAAGATAGAGGGACTAGAGATATGTGGGATTGGAACCCAGAACTTCCCCTACGATGGCTATCTGCCTGTCAGGATGATCTTTGACCCATCTGTGGCTGGAAAAGCCGAAGTGTTTGACACCCTGGAGGTTGTGTGCCCTCGGCCGCTGGGAGCCAACACGAGTTCCCTTATAATAGGGACGAACACGGATCTGGTCCGAAGACTTCTGACCTCTATAGTGAAAGAAGAAGAGGAAGCGGCCACCAAGATCCACCCCATGCTGAAGACGGCTTACCAACGGCTGGTCTTAGAGCAGAAGACCCCAGGAGAGGGGATAGGGAAGGTGTGGAGACTTGGAAGAGGAGGGATAGTGTTGCAGCCCGGTGAAGTAACCAGTCTCAGAGCCACTGTGAAGCTTACTTGGGAGCAGCCCGGACCCTTTGTCATGTTGGAATCTGACCCAAGGGAAGGGTCCCACGGTCTGGAAGTGATACCAGAAGTGATTCCGCTGAAGGCCCTAAAGAAGGCCCATTGTAGAGTCCCAGTGAGTGTTAGGAACAATACAGATGGCCCCATGGAAATCCCAGCCAGGATGCTGCTGGGCCAGGTGAGCCCTGCTGCCCCTGTCAACCTGTCAGAGGTGGGCGAAGGAGGAGATGCTTGGGAGAAGATATCCATGGAAAACCCGAATCTGCCCAGGGCTTGGAAAGAGAGAGCCAAGGCCCAGTTGAACAGATGGGAGAAGATCTTCTCTAAAGATGAGTTCGATGTGGGGTGTACAAGGAGTGCCACCCATCGGATCCGCCTCCAGGAAGATAAGCCCTTCAGAGAGAGGGTCAGGCGGGTCCCACTAGCAGATCTGGAGGATCTAAGGGAACAACTTGCAGAACTCAAGAGGACTGGTGTGATACGGGAGTCTAGAAGCCCCTATGCCTCTCCGATAGTGGTGGTCAGGAAGAAGAATGGGTCATTGAGGCTCTGTATCGACTACAGGACTCTAAACAGGAGAACCATACCCGACCAGTATACCACTCCAAGGATAGAGGATGCCCTACAGAGTTTGTCTGGAGCCAAGTGGTTCAGCGTTATGGATCTCAAGAGCGGGTACTATCAGATCCCTATGCACCCAGAAGACAAGGAGAAGACAGCTTTCATAACCCCAGTGGGGTTCTTTGAATTCTACCGGATGCCTCAAGGTCTGTCTGGAGCCCCAGCTACCTTCCAACGTCTCATGGAGAAGACTGTAGGAGACATGAACCTTATTGAAGTCCTTGTATACCTGGACGATGTCATTGTCTTTGGAAGAACCCTGGAGGAGCACGAGGAGAGGCTGGAAAAAGTCTTGAGGAGACTCAGTGAGGAGGGACTCAAACTTTCGCCTGAGAAGTGTCGGTTCTACCAGTCTTCTGTGAACTACCTGGGGCACATAGTGTCTGAAGAAGGGGTGGCCACAGACACCGAGAAATTGGAGGCAGTTACCTCCTGGCCACGACCCACCACAGTAACAGAACTCAGATCCTTCTTGGGGTTCTGCTCCTATTACAGGAGGTTTGTGGAGGGATTCGCCCGAATTGCTAGACCATTGAATGAACTGCTCAAGACTGAGGTAGAAGGGGATGACTCAGGGCCCAGGAAGCCGGGAGAGTCCATCAAAGATCAGTGGAATCAGAAGTGTGAAGAGGCCTTCCAGGCGTTGAAGAAGAGCCTGACCACTGCTCCAGTCTTGGCCTACGCAGACCCAACCAAGCCCTATGAACTACACGTAGATGCTAGTCATGACGGTCTGGGAGGAGTGCTTTATCAGGAGCACGAGGGACAACTGCGGCCTGTTGCCTACGTGAGTAGGAGCCTGACCCCCTCTGAGAAGAACTACCCCACCCACAAGCTGGAGTTCCTGGCCCTCAAGTGGGCGGTAGTGGACAAGCTCAAAGACTACCTGTATGGGGCGGAGTTCACTGTGAAGACTGACAACAACCCCCTTACCTACCTTTTCACCACGGCCAAACTGGATGCCACTGGACACAGGTGGCTGGCCGCACTGTCTGGGTTCAACTTCAGCCTAAAGTACAGGCCAGTGGCTGGGAATCGAGACGCAGACGCTCTGTCCAGGAGGTCTCATGCCCCCACCAGTGACGTAGAAGATTGGACCCAAGTGGCACCGGACGGGGTGCGGGCCCTTTGTCAAGGAGCTGAATTCCAAGCCAGAGGAGGCTCCAGAGCAGAGGAAATAGGAGTTACCATGGTGGGAGTCCCCAAACACTACTGTGGAGTGACTCAACTGGAAGAAGACAACCTGCCGAGACTGTCCAAGAAGGAGTTGAGGTGTGACCAATTGGAAGACCCCATGGGGAGATTGGATCCTGATTCTCCAGGGCCTCCAGGACCAAACAGACTCCTGCTTCATCCCTCAAAGGAAGCTCGCCTGTTGAGGAAAGAATGGGACAGGTTGCAGGTACATCAGGGAGTGGTCTACCGAAGGGGCCCCTCTGATGACTCAGAAGATAAGTGGCAACTGTTCCTCCCAGAGAAGCATCGAGAGACTGTTCTGGTTGCCCTGCATGACAATCATGGCCACCTAGGGGCTGAAAGGACCTTTCAACTTGTCAGAAGTCGGTTCTATTGGCCCTGCATGAGGGCAGAGGTAGAAGAGTACTGCCACTCATGTGCACGATGCATCCAGAGGAAGACTTTACCCCATCAAGCTGCCCCAATGGGCCATCTACAAAGTCAAGGCCCAATGGATCTGGTATGCATTGATTTTCTCTGCCTCGAACCCGACCTGAGTGGACTAGGAAATGTTCTGGTGATAACCGACCATTTCACCCGGTATGCCCAAGCTTTCCCAACCAAAGATCAGAAGGCCTCCACCGTAGCCAAGGTACTTATGGAGAAGTACTTTGTCCATTATCTGCTGCCCCAGCGACTTCATTCAGATCAAGGAAGGGACTTTGAGAGTAAACTGATCCGGAAACTCCTGGATTCGTTGGGAATCAAGAAGACTCGAACTACACCTTACCACCCACAGGGAGATGCTCAGCCGGAAAGGTTTAACCGAACCTTGCTTAACATGTTGGGGACTCTGGAAAGTGAGAAAAAGCAACATTGGAGCAAACACATAGCAGCCCTAGTACATGCTTACAACTGCACCATTAGTGATGCGACAGGCTACTCCCCATATCGACTCATGTTTGGGAGAGAGGCGAGACTACCTGTAGACTTGGCCTTTGGTACCTCTCTGGACCATTCCTCAGCCACATCTCACAAAGGATATGTGGACAGGCTCAGACACAGCCTGAAAGTAGCCTATGAACAAGCTCAAGTGGCCTCAGACCAAAGGGGAGCTCGAAACAAAAGAAACTTCGACTTGAAGGTCCGGGTGCAGGACTTACAGCCCGGGGACCGAGTACTGCTACGCAATCTGGGGGTCCCTGGAAAACACAAACTTGCAGACAGATGGAGATCTGAACCCTATGTCATCTGCAGGAAGCTGCCGGGCCTACCTGTCTACAAGTTGAAGCCAGAAGGAAAGGTAGGACCACTGAAGACGTGGCATCGAAACCACCTGCTCCCACTTGCTGAGGCAGTCAGGATACCTCCCATGAGAGACTCCCCTGAACCAGTCTCTATCCTGGATACTCCTAGGCCGAACACTCGGTCGCAGACCTCCCGAACCGAAGATGGAGAGGCCTCTCAACTTAGTGAAAGTGAAGAAAGAGAACTTGATTGGCTGTGGCCTTCCCCAACTCCGGGAACTTCTACTATAGATCTTCCAACCACTGAAGACACTCCAGATGGAACACTGAACCCAGAAGCCACAGAGTTCATCCCATTTAGTCCTTCAACAAATTACTGGGAAGATGCCCATGATAGTTGCTCAGAGAAAGAGGAGCCTGTGGCACCAGAGCCAGAAATCCCAAGAGAGCAAAGGGCTCGAAGAGTCATCCGGCCTCCTAGGAAGCTGACCTACCCACAAATGGGGAATAGCTCAGAGGACTCTGTAGTTACCGCTAGGAGGAATGCTGAAAATCCGGATCCCTCCACTGTCCATTTAGTGGAGAGCAACCCCAACTCACTCTCTGGCACAGTTAGGCAGGCCACCCATGATAATGTGACCTGTGGGCAAGGGAATTCTACCCCTCAGTTTTGGTGGGAATTCCCTATGCCAACATTGTTTGCAGAATTAACTAGAGTTGTACATAGTCTTTGTTAAGGTTTATCTTTGGGAACCAAAAGAGTTTAAGTGGGGGGAGTGTGTAGCGGGGTGTTCCCCTTTAACGCAGAGAGACTACATTACCCAGAACCCCGTTCGGCAATGTTTCCACCGCAGAGACTCATGGGAGGGGTTATAAGAGGAGGAGGCGAGGCTGGGCTCGGCCTTTTTGGGACACGAGACTTCAGAGACTGATCCTCCTGTGCGGTTGTGTCGGAGTGCAAGGCCTGAAGCCTGAGGTCTTGCGCAGTACCAAAGAGCCTTCCACCCCTCTGCGAGCCGGGGTGGCATCTGACTTCGCTTAACTACAGCATTCGTTGGATCGGGGGCCCGATCGCTGGAGACACTGTGTGTGTGTGTGACACAGTTGGTGGAAGTTCCCAGACTGGGACCGCAGTCCGGGCGGGTGAGAGGGCGTATGCCCAAACCATATACTGTTTAGCAGTAGCTAATAGGCCTATAGACTGCCGTGGCCCATAAGTTGTTCCTGATACTTTCACTGAAGAACCTTATCAGAGCTGAACTCAGTTCGCATAGCAAAGTGTTTACCCCATCTTTACCTTTCCCATTGGATTACAAATCATACTCTGTTAATGTGCACCACCGTTAAAGACCTGCCGGTGAAGAAAAGAACATCATCCCCTATAGACTAAGTTGTAGATATCAGAACCAGGCCTGGTCAGTTTTCTAAATTGTTTGGTTACTGCGCCACAGGACGCCTAGCTAACGGTCGCCAACGTGGCGCACTTGTTGCTGTTAACTCCATATTCATAGCGTGTTAGTGTTGCAGGGCTCTGCATTATATCTATATTTTGTGAACTGTGATAAATGTTAACCCCCCTTTTTTTATCAAAAGCTTAAGTAAATCTTATACCCATTTTATACTATTATTGTCTTGATGTTTAACTACTCATACAGTATAAGACATACATATTGCTGTCAGAACTAGCTGTGCCAGTAGGGGGTCGAGTATATTGCCGGGGGTTGGCGGAGCTGTCTTCAGGGCCCAAACTAAATCTGCGGCCTTCTTAAGTGAGGGTATCGCTACATATCATATTGCTAATTCACTTTTGGTCTAGATCACTCAAAACAGTCCAATTTTTCATGTTTTAGCGCTGCATTTTCTGTATTTTTTGCATACATTCTATTTTTGTTCTATTTTTTTTCAGCGCTGAATACTTTTATTTTTATAGTATCCCAGGGGCCCCAAGATCCTTGTGGGCATGCACTCCATGTACCTGCGTAACCACCATTTTTTGGCCTCCAGCCGCAAAATACACCGGCTCAGAGACAAACCAACATCGCAGGTACCACCAGCCAGAATAATGGGAGCCTTACCTCAGATGGGTCCCTACAAATGTACCTTTTTGCCCCTGTAGCGGTACCCCCGTGAGGGCTGCTGGTAGACTCTATACCCCACTGGCTACCCCGACTCTGCAGATCCTTTCTTACCTCTGACACCTTGGGTTCCATTCTGAAATGTTGCGTTAGTAATGAGAAACTCACACAATATCACTGAACCACTCAGAAATGTTTAATGAGATGAAAAAGAATAAACACAACAAAAGAGCATGAATGGACACAATATATGATTGACAGAAAATCTTTCTCACTCCATATAGATATACAAAATGTGACCTGAATAGGTGTATGTGAACATGTACACAGAGAGATAAATATCTAACACATGTGTTGAATACCTTTCCTCTGAAGCCTCAGCACACAAACCGACATACAGTGCATACAGTAACACAAATCAGATTCAAAGGATATCCCACAAAATGGCTCCCCCAAGGCTGTAATTTAGTGAGTGGCCTTAAAATGGAGGGCAGTAAAGCACAGTAAAAGAATAAGATGGTGAATGTTCTTTTAATTCCAGACGTCTTCAGCTAGCCTGATGTTTATACTGCAGTGTAATTTTGTACTTTGTAATCCAGGTAGGTAAAAGACAAAAAGGGCTGAAGAACAAATAGGTGTAACTGATGAACACTTAGACTGAAGAAATATCACCACTTGTAGGTTCCTCTTTAAATGTGAGTGTAATACAGTACTGACCTTACAGCACAGGAAAAGAGAATCAAGGCCCAGCTCTGGCTGTATGATGCCTGTGAAGGAGTAGATTCACATCCGTGGAACTACAAGTCTCACCAGCAGTCTGTAGAAAAGAACTCACTCAGCAATACTGTAATCTCTAGCGGTATGGGCAGGTGCCCTCTCACCACAAGGGGTCCCAATAGATGTAGGGCTCCGGCCGGAATCCCCTCCTGGGGTCTCCGTTCGGTGAGAATGGCGCCAAATGCCGCGCTGCGAATCCCGGTGGGCTGGTGTGCAGGTAGTCCCAGATGCTCTGGAACGCAGGCCGGTCCGCTTGCTGGAGTAGCGGTGCTGTCCTCCGAGGTCCTTCTGAGGTGGGCGATCTGGCTCTCCGATGTATAGGCCACAGTCTCACTCCCCGTCACACAGACCTCCCTGCTGGCAGGTGTTGAATGGTGTCCAGAGAGGCTGAAAACAGGCCGTGCCTGTCCTTTATCTCTCGTCCCAGAAGGCTGTTATGCGCGCTTTGCATTGTGTGTCCTGTAGTCCAGAGCTGATCCAGCCAACAGATTCCCTTCCTCATATAGACTATATGTCCCATAATGCATTGCTCTGTTCACTTCTAAAGAAGGAAAAAAAATGCTGATAGAGTTCAGCAGACACTAGAGGGAGGCAAACCAATATACAAAAAACAATGAACCTTCCAACAATAATAAATTAGTAGCAACCCCTGGCTACACCCCTAATTATCATCCATCCAAGGACCTCGTACCCCGCAAGCCGCTATGATAAAAAAGGCAGCTCCCAGACATGAAAGAAAATAGAAAAGAACAAAAAACAACCACAATAACCCATAATTACCCATAGGGGGGGGATGTCCCGCCCAAGCTCTCTTACTGACTGAACTCTTCCCAAACCCTTCCTATGTGCCAACTCCTGAAAGCCCTCCTGTTCCCAACTTTCCACCAATCAGGTGAGTGAAACAACTTAAATACCTTTCCTTATACCATAATTGCTCCTCCTATTCTCAAACCCATTCTGACCCAGTCATGCTGGCCCTGTTTAGGCTTTTTTCCTTTTACTCCGGGCCTCTCTCAAACCTTAAAGGGTTGGCACTATCTCTGGTTTGTTTACAGGAAACACATATGACACCCGAGTCATTAAATTTGCTTCACTCCAGATTATACTGTACCCAATTCCATTTATTTGTCTTTTTCTAGAGGAATGGGCATTCTAATCGTTCACATAGTGCAATTTACCTGTTTACAGGAACAGATTGATGAGGGGGGCAGATATGTATTTCTGTTATGCAAGCTGGAAAGTTTTACTTGTATTGTGGTAGCAGTGTATGTCCCTCCACCCTTCTCTACAGAGAAGCCTAGCCTAATTTATGGCCCTCTACCTTGACATTCCACTACAGGCATTAGGCGACTATAATAATTACCTAGACCCCATGCTAGATAAATTGTCCTTTAATAACAGAGACATTGGCATAACCTCTCGCCCTACACTATTCACAAATGTTATTTCTAAATTAGGACGATGGAGGGAAAAGAATCGGCATAGTAAATGTTATTTATGTGCTTGCGCTGCTTATGTGAATGTTCTCAATCTATTTTTATTTATTTTAGTACATACATACAAATTATCACATTTCGTCATGAAAACATATATATTACATTTACTCTACTTAACCTCCTATATTTCTTATATATATTCTCCTTGCCTTGATGTACATTAAAGGGGAAATGTTTTCATTTTATCTACAATTCTGTATTCTATTCATCCATCCTCACATTCACTCACTCAGAAAAAAAAAATAACAAAATATATCTCTCCCCGCCCTTCCCCCCATGGGTTATATTTCGTTCTACTTTTTAAATATGCTATTATATTCTTTGAGGTCCGAAATTCTTCCCATTGTTGCCATGTCTCTGGCATTTGATTATTTATATATCCCTCTTCTCGTATCTGTTTTTCCATATATTGTATTTTGTTCAGTTCACATATCCACTCAGCTATAGTCAGGCGAGTTGTGTTTCTCCATTTATAAGCTATTACCTTTCTAGCTGTCGTTGTCATGTGGTGAAGAATATCTGTTTTAATGGCTTTTATTGACCCAGGCATTATAGATATTATAATAATAAATAATATTGTGTTATTTATATTGGGTCTTGTCTCCTTTCCAGTCACTTCATGATATATATCAAATATCTTATCCCAAAATGTTCTCACCACATGACAACCATAACAGATATGTTCCATTGGCCCGGTTTTATTCATACATCTCCAACAGATCTGCGTTTTCCTTATTTATTTTATTTAATGCTACTGGACTCCAATACCATCTCATTAGGATTTTATAATTTCTTTCCTGATGTTTAATCGCTGTCGATGGTTTATGTATTGTTGTAAATGCTTTCTCCCAATCCGTCTCTAATATCGGGCTTTCTTTTCCTTTTCCCATTTTCTCATTCCCACTAATTCATTAAAGCCCCGTACACACGATCGGTTTGACTGATGAAAACCGTCCGATGGATGGTTTTCATCAGACCAACCGATCGTGTATGGTACCCATCGGTCTTTTTTCCATTGGTTGTAAAAAATAGAACTTGTTTTAAAATTTTCCGATGGATAAAAAACCGATGGGAATTTCCGATCGTCTATGGGCAAGTCCATCGATTAAAAAACCCACGCATGCTCAGAATCAAGTCGACGCATGCTCAAAAGCATTAAACTTAATTTTTCTCGGCTCATCGGAGTGTTTTACGTCACCGCGTTTGGAACGGTCGGTTTTTTGACTGATGGTGTGTGGCCAAGACTGATGAAAAACAGTTTCATCGGATTTCCGATGGACAAATCCATCGGACGAAAATCCATAGGTTATCCGATCGTGTGTACAGGGCTTTAGAGTTCCCGTAGGGAGTAATTGATTATATATCCTCGACAGTTTATTATGTGTTTTTTGTTCCTCTAGTAGCATTTTTTCAAACTCAGTTGTTGGTCGAGTTATTAAAGATAATTGTATTTTTGATTGTATATATTTACTTAGTTGATGGTATTGTAACCATTTATTTTTATATTCGGGCCCAATTTTTTGTAACTTTGGGAGTTTTCCCTCCACTAGGATCTGAGCTACTCTTGTATTCTCCTTGTTATTCCATTTTAGATATTCATTAACTCCTAGAGCAGGCGGAAAATCTGGGTTAAAGAACAAGGGGGTCATGGGTCCGATCATAGTGGAAAGTCTCACTTTTCTTATTACTTCATCCCATATTTTTAATGTAGCTGATATAAAGATTGTTAGGTCTTTTTTTTTCAGGTCGTAAATTGTGTTTTATCCATGGAAGGGTTTTAAGTGGTATTCCTATAATATCCTCCTCTAGTTTAACCCATTGTTTATTTTCCATATTTTGGTGCCAATCTATTACTCTAATCAGTGATGCTGCTTGTACATATCTGGAAAAATCCCGTAGTGCCAGGCCCCCATCTTTTTTTGTTCTGAGTTATTGTTTCTCTCTTTATTCAGGGAATTTTATGAGCCCAAATAAAACCTATTGCTTTCTGTAATTGTATCATAATTTTTTTGGGCGGGATTAAGGGTAGGGATGAGTTTTGTGTTTAAGTCGAACCCATGTCCGACTCGAACATCGGCTGTTCGCCGAATTGCGAACATTATGGGCCGTTCGCGCCAAATTCGAGTGGCGTGTCACGGCCCATAATTCACTGCGGCATCGCAGTGCATTGCTGGCTGATGATTGGCCAAGCATGCACTATGACCCGCATGCTTTGGCCAATCACAGTGCGGTAAGAACAGAGAGCCATAATTGGCCAAAGCCAGGGTGGCTTTGGCCAAACATGGCTCAGAGGAGTAGGTACATGCCCCACATTATATAAGGCCGCCGGCTTGGCGGCCTTGTGTAGTGTGTTGGCGTTGGTTAAAGTAAAGAGACAGAGAGACAGTGTCATTTATATTGAGTTAGATAGAGCAGGCAGGCGAGTCAGTTAGCTGCAGTTACATTGGGGCTGATTTACAAAACGTTTGCGCCATGAGTATTGGCGCATCTGCATGCGCAATGGCTGTTTTGGTATTTACAAAACATTAGCGCCGGTAGCGCAGCCCTATTTCCCATTTACTATAGTGTTGTCGGCGGACGGGAGGAGGCGCTCAGTGCGCACAGCATGTTAAAATATAAATATAAAGAAGTTGGAAGTGAGAATATAATGGGGGTGACATGGGGTGATGTGAGGAAGTGTAGTGACACCTGCCCAAATAACAAACATGCCCAAAATAGAGAGAGAAAGTAACTTTTTCAAAACCAGCCCGCTGCGCCGGCAATTCCGATTAGAGCTGCGGGAGGTTTTTTTGAGCTCAGCGCGGGAATTTCAATGGTTCAAATGCGCCGGGACACTGCGCCGGCAAAATCTTAGTAAATGTAAAGTCACGTAAATCAATTTGCATAAGTTGAACAAGCGCAGCTCTGAACTTTCCATTGCGCCTGCAAAATGACATTTCTAAAGGAAAAAAAAGGCATTTAAAAGCAGCCGCGGCTATAATGAATTGTCGGCTCCCAGCAATATAGAGAAAAGTCATTGAAAGTGTTTGCTAACCAAAAAAAAAAAGCGTGGGGGTTCCCCCAAATTCCATAACCAGGCCCTTCAGGTCTGGAATGGATAGTAAGGGGAACCCCGCTGCAAATTTTAAAAAAAAATTACGTGGGGTTCCCCCAAATATCCATACCAGGCCCTTCAGATCTGGCATGGATTTTAAGGGGAACTCCACCCCAAATTTAAAAAAAATATGGCGTGGAGTCCCCCCAAAAATCCACACCAGACCCTTATCTGAGCACGTAATCTGGCCGGCCGCAAGGGAAAAGGGGGGACGAGAGCGGCCCCCCTCCCTCCTGAACCGTACCAGGCCACATGACCTCAACATGGGGAGGATGTCCCCATGTTGATGGGGACAAGGGCCTCATCCCCACAACCCTTGTCCGGTGGTTGTGGGGGTCTGCGGGCGGGGGGCTTATCGGAATCTGGAAGACCCCTTTAACAAAGGGGACCCCCAGATCCCGGCCCCCCCTATGTGAAATGGTAATGGGGTACATTGTACCCCTACCATTTCACAAGGAATGTGTCAAAAAATTAAAAAAATGACAAGAGCCGGTTTTAGACAATTCCTTTATTAATGTCTTCTCTTTTCTTCCTTCTTCTTCTTCCTTCTTCTTCTTCCATCTTCTTCTTTTCTCCATTCGGGTTTCTTCCTCTTCATCTTTATCTTCATCCTCATCTTCATCTTCATCATCATCTTCCTTCTTCTTTCGGTCTTCTCGTCCGCATCTTGCTCCGGCGTCTTCCCTTCTTTCTTCTCCGGCCGCTCCGTTTGAATTGGAGGTTCCCGCTGTGCAACGCCTCAGTTCCCCACTTGGTCCGCTGCCCCCCGGTGGCTCCGCCCCCCTCTGACACCACGGGGAAAGTCCCCGTGAAATCCATGTGCGTCAGAGGGGGGCGGGGTCACTGGGTGTAAGCGGACCCGATGGGGAACTGAAGAACTGAAGCGTCGCACAGCAGGAACCTCCAATTCAAACGGAGCGGCCGGAGAAGAAAGAAGAAGGGAAGACGCCGGAGCAAGATGCGGACGAGAACACCGAAGGAAGAAGGAAGATGAAGATGAGGATGAAGATAAAGATGAAGAGGAAGATGAAGATGGAGGAAGAAACCCGAATGGAGAAAAGAAGAAGATGGAAGAAGATGGAAGAATAAGAAGATGGAAGAAAGGAGAAGACATTAATAAAGGAATTGTCAAAAACCGGCTCTTGTCATTTTTTACATTTTTGACACTTTCTTTGTGAAATGGTAGGGGTACATTTGTACCCCATTACCATTTCACACAGGGGGGGCGGGATCTGGGGGTCCCCTTTGTTAAAGGGGTCTTCCAGATTCCGATAAGCCCCCCGCCCGCAGACCCCCACAACCACCGGGCAAGGGTTGTGGGGATGAGACCCTTGTCCCCATCAACATGGGGACATACTCCCCATGTTGAGGGCATGTGGCCTGGTACGGTTCAGGAGGGAGGGGGGGCCGCTCTCATCCCCCCTTTTCCCCTGCGGTCGGCCAGGTTATGTGCTCGGATAAGGGTCTGGTGTGGATTTTTGGGGGGACTCAATGCCATTTTTTTTTTAAATTTGGGGTGGAGTTCCCCTTAAAATCCATGCCAGATCTGAAGGGCCTGGTATGGATATTTGGGGGGAACCCCACGTAATTTTCTTTTAAATTTGCAGCGGGGTTCCCCTTAATATCCATTCCAGACCTGAAGGGCCTGGTTATGGAATTTGGGGGAACCCCCACGCTTTTTTTTTGTGTAATCAAAGACTTTCAATGACTTTTATCTGTATTGACGGGAACCAGCAATTCATTACAGCCGCAAGGACTTTTAAATTACTATTATTTTACTTTAGAAATGTCATTTTGCTCTCCAACTGTTATAAACATGGAAAACATGTGCTACTTTACAGGCATACTATAGACACCCCCCGGTATGATATTTAGGGCCAGTTCACACCGGATGCAGTGCAGTGCGTTTTTTTGATGCCTGAAAAACGCAAAGAAAGTTGATCACATTAATGCCAATGGCATAGTTCACACCACTGCAGTCCGTTCCAGTGCGTTTCAGAAAGCAAAAAAAAAATTGGTCATGCTGCATTTTTTTAGGTACAGAACTGTACTGGACCGCAGTAAAACACATCAAAAACATAACGGAACGTACCAAAAATGCACTGGAATGCACCGGAACGCACCTAAATGCACCCAAGACGCACTGCAACACACTTGTCCTAAGTGAAAAGAGGGGGGAAAAAACACTGGACTGCATAAAAAACGCATCAAAAATGCACTGGAATGTGTCAAAAACGTGCATGCAGAAAAGCACCTGGAACGCACCCAGACTGCGTTTCTATGGTGTGAACTAGGGCCAGTTCACACCATAGAAACACAATCCGGATGCGTTCCAGGTGCTTTTCTGCATGCACGTTTTTCATGCGTTCCAGTGCATTTTTGGTACGTTTTTGATGCAGTCCAGTGCTTTTTTTTCACCCCTCTTTTTTATTAACCATAGATAAGGACAAGTGTGTTCCAGTGCGTTTTTGGTGCATTTAGGTGTGTTCCTGTGCGTTCCAGTGCGTTTATGATGCGTTTTGATGCGTTCCAGTACAGTCCAGTGCAGGTAAAATGCAGCATGTTCTACTTTTTTGGTGGAACTGGAACGCACTGGAACAAACACTGCCATTTAGAACCATATAACCAACTTTCCATGCATTTTGGATGCATAAAAAACGCAATGCACTGCATGTGGTGTGAAATGGCCCTTAAGCAATTTGGCATATTTAAAGGCACTTCTCCTTGTTTTGTTTTTGGTGTTTTTCCAAATTGGTGACATTGATATATGTCCCTTAGGGTGGGACCTGGGCCCCCATTTTAAGGCCAATTACTAGAAGATAAGCCAGCCAAGTGGGGACTAGCAAAATTAACAAGTCAGTTCCCATAGACTGCAATGGTATTTGTTGGTGGGGGGGAGGGGTGATTGTCCCATCTCTAATTTTGTAGCATGCTGGATGATGTGCTTAATTTTGGACAGGGGGAGGGGGGGGTTATTTTTTGCTAGCTGCATTGGTGTTGTTCTGCACATGCCCAGCCAGTTAGTTTTTATTTTGGGTGCTTTTTGTGTGTGAACAGCACCTGGGTATTTCTGGGCATGCTCAGAGAGTGTTTTTATGGGTTAGTAATTGAAGGACATCCTTAACAGGTGTACCCACTTCGAATTTCAGTCTCTACATTGAGTGAACTTGCATTTTGGGTGTTTCATGGACTGTGCATGTGTTTTCAATTGCCTCATTAGCACACAAACATATGTTATATAAAGCTCACAGAGCATTCGGTCGCTTGCCCTGAGAAGAGGCAAGTGTGTGTGTGGGGCAAAATGTACATGTTGGTGTCCTTATCAAGTTTGTAACACATGTATTTTATTTGTTATGTCTTTGCAAAACAGGTGATTGGTTAACTTTTGTGGACTGTATTTTTTTGTGTGGGGAAAATGTTCCCCTGAAATAATTCTGATGTTGTTAATGTGTATTTGTTCACTTTGATTTAATTGTCTGTGCTGCATTTTTTTGGCCAAAAATTGCTTAAGATGTTGAGTCTGTAACTGTTTCAAATTGACCATGTTTTTTATTTTGCCTTCCCTTTTGTTTTGTTGAACAATAAAATTTGATGCAAAGTTTTGATGTTTGTTTTGTGTTTTCTTTGCAACAAATGTGACAGCTGATTGGCATGTCAAAACAAAACAGGTGTGATTTGTCTAATCTGGTGCCTTCATGCTAGCATATGCATGTATTGTATTGTGTGCTGCCATGGAGCGTCACCAGGAAATGAAAACTACAGAGCGGTAAGTATTCAATTTTCCTTTTTTACTGCAGTGGTTCTCACCCTCAGTCCTCAAGTACCCCCAACAGGACATGTTTTGTGAATTTATCTTATCGAGAATTGCTGTCCAAAAATCAAAACCATTGACTGTGATTTAAAGCACATGTGCAAGATGAAGGAAAACCTGCAAACATGGCCTGTTGGGGGTACTTGAGAAGCACTGATTTAGAGCACTGCACTTAAAAATAGCTCAAGGCCATACAATTCTAATTGTGGGCATTTTGAGGGAAACACAGTAAGTGTTAGAACCCCTGTGTGTGTGTTTTTTTTTTTAGATTTATTTTTTATTTTTTGTAGTTTGGCTTTTGTGTCTCCTCTTCTTAACATTGGCTTCACTTCCTGTCACACAGCTAAACAGGAAGTGAAGGTAAAACCCTACCAATGTCTTTTCTTGGGGACACACAGATCAATATAACTAGTGTCCCCATTAAGCAAATTGCACTCTAGCACTTTGTTGTGTACACCCCAAATCATTGGGTAGTTTGGGGTTTAGTAAAGACAAATCCACTCTGCAGTAAAAGTGTAGCTGCTGAAAATCTGAGTGAAAGTACTGGTGATTGGATGTTACAATCATGTAAAAGCAAAGATGTTTTTTATTTTTTTTGGCTTGCATGTCCCCCTCAGATATACAGCAAGTGCACTTGTAGTGGAAAGTAGATTTGCCTTTAGTAAATAAACCCCACAGTCCAAACTACCTAATAATTTGTGGTGTACCCCGCAATATGCTGGAGTGCAATGTGCATAATGGGGAAAGTATTTAGACTGACCTGTGTGTCCCCAAGGAAAGACATTGTTAGGGATTTTCCCTCACTTCCTGTGTGGCTATGTGACAGGAAGTGAATTATTTGGAAGGATAAAGTGGCCAAATTATTTAGTTTAACTTTTCAAAGACTCATTCCTAAGTTGAATAGTGATGCATGTCAATGGCCCATTTAGACCCTCTTTAATCACTTGAGATCAGCGCTATAACTGATTGACGGCCACAGCATGGTCCTCAATTGCCGGGAGTCCGTCAATAAACGTCCTCCCCTTTGCGCGCGCTGTGGTCACAGAGTCACTGAGACTCAGGTGATGACAGATCCGAGTAAGGGGCCGATCCCTGCCCTTTACCATGTGATCAGCTGTCAGCAAATGACAGCTGATCACGTGATGTAAACAAAAGCTGGGTAATGGTTTTTGTTTTCTCCTTGTGCCGACAGCGTGAGCATAAAAAAAGGCAATCACCGGCTTATGTGCAAGGGACATGGGGCCCGAAGAGAAAGAGGCAATTCTGCATCATCTGTGACAATTAGTAGCCCCTGCCAGTGCCACCTATCAATGCCCACCACTGGTTCCAATCAGTGGCACCTAGCAGTGCTGCCTATCAGTGCCCATCACTGCCAACTATCATTGCCACCTAGCAGTGCCACTTCTCACTCACTGCCCACCAGTGCCAAATAGCAATGCCACCTCTCAGTGCCCACCCTTGCCACCTTATCGGTGCCCATCAGTGCAGTCTCATCAGTGTACATCAATGAAGAAGAAAAATTACCTTTTTTAAAAATATTAACCAGTTTCCTACCGCCCACCGTCAAATGACATCCTTGGCTTTGGGCGGTGACATCTGAATGATGCCTGCAGTTGCAGGCATCATTCAGATATCATTCTTTTCAGCCGGCGATTCTGTGCACAATAAAAACGATCATAGTGGCAGTTCCACCGCTTGATCGTTCTTATAGGCGGGGGGAGGGGACGTCCCCCCCCCCTCTTGCCGCCATCCGGTGCTTCTCCGGGCTCTCCCGTGCCATCTGGGGCTCGGAGAACGATTTGGAGATGACTGGTGACCAGATGGTCATCAGTCATCTCTATGACCGTCAGAGGCGCGGGCATGACGTTATGACATCACGCCGTGTTCCCGTATGTTAACCAAGCCGTGATCTCGGCTGTCAGCATGAGATTGGTGTTTTTTTTTGGACCAATATCATGCTTTCCAGCCTGGAGGAGAGATGCAGGGTCTTATTGACCCCGCATCTCTCCATAAAGAGGACCTGTCACACACATTCCTATTACAAGGGATGTTTACATTCCTTGTAATAGGAATAAAAGTGATCCAAAAAAATAAAAATAAATAAAAAAAGAGTAAGAAATACAAAAAAGTAAAAAAACAAAATAAAAAAAATAAGCAAAAATAAGAAAAAACGCCCATGTCCCCGGTAGCTCGCGCTCAGAAGCGAACACACACGTAAGTCCCGCCCACATATGTAAACGCCGTTCAAACCACACATGTGAGTTATTGCTGCGTGCGTTAGAACGAGTGCAACAATTCTAGCACTAGACCTCCTCTGTAATGCCAAAGTGGTAACCTGTAAAAAAATTTAAAGCATCGCCTAGGGAGATTTTTAATTACTGAAGTTTGGTGTCATGCCATGTGTGTGCGCAATTTTAAAGCGTGACGTGTTAGGTATCTATTTACTCAGCATAACAACATCTTTCACATTATACCAAAAAATTGGCCGTAACTTTACAGTTTTGTAATATTTTTAGCAAACAAAAGGCGTTTGAAAATTTATTGCGCAAATACCGAGCGAGATAAATATTTGCAATGACCGCCATCTTATTCCCTAGGGTGTCTGCTCCAAAAACATATATAATGTTTGGTGTTTTGAAGTAATTTTATAGCCATAAATTTATGATTTTTACATGAAGGAGAGAAGTGCCAGAATAGGCCCAGTGCTGAAGTGGGTAAAATATTCATTTTTATTTTTTTTAAACTCGGTCTTTTGTATTTATCGAAAAAAAATAAAAATAAAACACAAAGGTGATCAAATAGCACCAAAAGCAAGCTCTATTTGTGTGCCAACAAATACAACATTTTCATTGGGTTACAGTGTTGTATGAGCGCGCAATTGTCATTAAAAGTGCATCAGCGCTGAAATGTGAAACTTGGTCTGGGCAGTGCGCAAGTGGTTAATATAAGGCTACATGCACACGGACGTTTTTAAAGCCGCTTGTTTGAGCGTTTTTTGCAGCTTAAAAACATCTCTCCATGTTAGCCTATGGCCTCATGGCCACCATGGCGTTTTTGAGCTGTAAATGGCATAGGCGTTTTTAGGCCCCATGTAGACGGGACGCTGGTGCAAAGTGTTCAGAACTAAGGTTGAAAGTGGCGTTTAGAAAGGCGCGCTTTGTGGCGTTTGCATGCCGTGTTTTACCACATTTGCGTGTATATGATAAGGAGCCGCCCTAAGCTCCAAAAAACAGTATAATTTACGATTTTAGCTATTTAGTGAGACCAGAGTGATATCAGCAGCTGAGAGCAGCAGTGTAGTTGTATTTAGCGTGTCACTTGCCACATCAGTTGCCACAAGTTGTGGATTGTCCACTTGCGACGTCAGCTGCCCCAAGTTGTGGATTGTCCACAATGCAATGGAAACAATTTCTTATATATATATATATATATTGTGAGGGGGTTAGCTCGGCAGCGGGTGTGGGTGACCCCCGAGATGGGCTCCCCACACAAAAACAGGCCCAGCAGACGGAGCTTGTGGTTTTCAAAATCAAAAAGGTGCGGTTTATTTTCTATTTACAGTGACAAAAACACAGCAAAGCAAAAGAAACATAAACAAAATAAATCCTGGTCAAGTTGACCTCTGACTAAACATACAGGTTTCCTAACTAACAACTGGGATCAGCCTAGTGCTGTCCTAGTCCCTAAGTCCCTGGTTTTAAATGTCCAAGCAAATAGCCACACAGGCTTTGTCTCACCGCACAGGGGTTCACTCTCCCTAGACAGTCCACACAGGTCTGGTTCCAGGCATGAGCTAACATCTGATGAAGCTGGGAGTTCTTATAGAGGCCTAAATGAGCTGACAAGCTTCAGCTGGTCTCATCAACTCCCTGTCTGTACGACGCCCCACACTCTCCCTAGAGGTATGAGTCATCCATGAGCCCACTAGCCTTAGCTGGGCTTATACAACTCTCCACCTAGTTGTATAAGTCGGCGTAAAGCCTGAATCTGGGCGAAATATATCTACCCCCCTGGATGCAACCAGGTGACTTTACCTTCCTGCTGTCACATACCCCCCCCTCTTGTTTTAACCTCGGGGTTGGAACACCAGCAATCAGGCATTCATGTACTCGAGACAAAGCATCCACATTCCCCATTTGAACGCCAGGGCGATGCTTTACTGTGAAGTTGAATTCCTGGAGGGCCAGGAACCACCTATTCACTCTTCTATTTGTTTCCTTGTTTTGAGCCATCCACTTTAACGGAGCGTGATCCGTAACCATGTCAAAGTGCCTACCTAGCAGGTAGTACTGAAGGGAATCTAGAGCCCACTTCACCGCTAAACACTCCTTTTCAACGGTGGCGTAATTTACCTCATGGGACTTCAACTTCCTGCTGAGGTAAATGACTGGGTGCTCTTCCCCGTTCCAGACCTGGGACAATACTGCTCCTAACCCCACATCTGACGCATCACTTTGTACGACAAAGTCTTTAGAGAAGTCGGGTGAGTACAACACTGGCTGGCTACATAAGGCTTGTTTCAAGAATTGGAATGCTGCCTCAGCCTCGGGGGTCCATTTAATCATGACCGACCCTTTCCCCTTCGTCAGGTTGGTTAGGGGCACAGCCTTAGAAGCAAAGTGGGGAATGAATCGCCGATAATACCCAGCGATTCCCAGAAAGGCTCGTACCTGCTTCTTGCTGTTGGGACGTGGCCAACTCTGGATGGCCTCGACTTTGTTGAGTTGGGGTTTTATTACTCCCCTCCCAATGGTGTACCCAAGATATTTGGCCTCCTCCTGCCCAATGGTACACTTCTTGGGGTTAGCCGTAAACCCCGCTTCCCGAACAGAGTCCAGGACTGCTTGCACTTTTGGCAGATGTGAGGCCCAATCTGTGCTATGGACAATTACGTCATCCAGGTAAGCCGCAGCATACTTCCGATGGGGCCTCAGCATCTGGTCCATTTTCCGCTGGAATGTGGCCGGCGCATTCTGTAACCCGAACGGCATTCTTTTATATTGGAACGCCCCGTCTGGGGTTACAAATGCGGTTTTCTCTTTGGCCGACTTGGCCAGGGGGATTTGCCAATACCCTTTTGTGAGGTCAAGAGTCGTCATGTATCGGGCTGTTCCCAGCCGGTCGATCAACTCATCTATACGTGGCATGGGGTAGGTGTCAAATTTTGTAACTTTGTTCAACTGACGAAAATCGTTACAAAATCGCCAGCTCCCATCCGGTTTAGGCACCAACACAATGGGACTAGACCAATCACTTTGGGACTCCTCTATCACCCCTAAGTTCAGCATTTTCTGTACTTCCTCCCGTATTGCCTCCCGTCGGGCCTCTGGGATCCGATAGGGTTTTAACTTCACCCTTTCACCGGGCGGGGTAATGATGTCATGCTCTACCCCAGATGTTTGTCCCGGCAGCTCAGAGAATACCTCCTTGTTGCGAAGCACAAACTCCTTAACCTCCTGTTGTTGGGGTTGTGACAAGGTGGCTGCTATTCCAACCTCAGGAATCACGCAACCAGTTTGAGCTGGTGACCAAGTGTCTGCGACTAGGGACTCTCTATCCCGCCAGGCTTTCAACAGATTAACGTGATAGATCTGTTCGGGCTTTCGCCTTCCTGGTTGTCTGACCTTGTAATTCACTTCGCTCACTTTTTCCATTATCTCGTAGGGGCCTTGCCATTTGGCAAGGAATTTACTTTCAACCGTAGGGACAAGTACCAGTATCCTATCCCCCGGGGAAAAGGTACGGGTCTTGGCTCCACGGTTGTACACTCTCTGCTGTGCTAACTGCGCTTGGGCCAAATGTTCCTTCACGATGGGCATTACCTGTGCAATTCGGTCTTGCATCAGGGCGACATGCTCAATCACACTCCTGTGGGGAGAACTCTCACTTTCCCAAGTTTCCTTGGCAATATCCAACAGCCCTCTTGGGTGTCTCCCATACAGTAACTCAAAGGGGGAGAATCCCGTAGAGGATTGGGGCACCTCCCTAATAGCAAACATCAGATAAGGAAGTAGACAGTCCCAATCCTTTCCATCTCTATCCACCACTTTCTTCAACATTTGTTTTAGGGTTTTGTTGAATCTTTCAACCAGCCCATCGGTTTGGGGGTGATACACAGATGTACGTAATTGCGTCACTTTGAACAATTTACATAGCTCCTTCATAACCCGGGACATAAAGGGTGTACCTTGGTCCGTAAGCAGTTCTTTACAAATACCCACCCGGCTAAACACAAGAGATAGCTCTTTGGCTATGGTTTTGGCCGAGGTATTTCGGAGAGGGATCGCTTCTGGATAACGGGTGGCATAGTCCATTATAACTAATATGTACTGGTGCCCCCTAGCGGACTTGATTATAGGACCTACCAAATCCATGGCGATCCTCTCAAACGGGACCTCAATGATGGGTAGAGGGACCAGCGGGCTACGGAAATGTGGCATCGGGGCCGACCTCTGACACACAGGGCAGGAGGAACAATAATTTTCTATGTCCTTCATCACCCCCGGCCAATAGAATCTCTGTAATACCCTCTCTCGGGTTTTCTCTGTCCCCAGATGACCTCCAAGAATGTGCCCATGGGCCAACTCCAACACCAACTTCCTGTAAGGTTTGGGCACCACAAGCTGCTCAACGGTTTCTTCTGCCCTTTTTGCCACCCGATACAGTAGGTCCTTCTCTACGCTGAAGTATGGGTAAGTGCAGGTATTATCTGGGTTCACTAACTCGCCATCTATTTTCACTACGTTTTCCCGTGCCTTTATTAGGGCGGGGTCTTTCAACTGTTCTGTGGCAAAGTTTTCCCTGTGAACCTCAAGATCAGAAAACTCCACAGACGGTAGGTTTTCGTCTGAGGAGGTGGGCTCCTCTCCAGTTTCTTGAGTCTCCCCTGCCAATACTGACAAGGGAAATTCCGGAGAGTCCTCACCACTCTCAGGGGAGTTCTGGCTATCACATTCCTGGTACATAGGGGCACCAGTGGGGGGCTCAGGATCATCCCACAGTTCCCAGAACTTCGGAAAATCCCTTCCCACAATGGCGTCATGCGGTAACTGAGATACTAAGCCCACTGGATGAGAGAGGGTACCTTTGGGGGTCTCGAAACACACTGTAGTCACTGGATACTCTCGGGTGTCCCCATGCACACAAATAACAGCTACCTTGCTATTCCCAGAGACCTCTGTTTTAACTAATTCAGCCTTTATCAGGGTCACAAGGCTACCTGAATCCAGCAATACCACAACATTTCTACCATTAATACACATTTTGCATAAATGTTTCTCAGTTCCCCGAATGGCAGTGCATGCGACTGTCGCACACAGCGACTGACGTCTGCCCGTCAGAAAGTCACACTGCATGGGTTCCTCCACAACCGGGCAATTTGCTGCAATATGTCCCGCTTGCCGGCAGCGGTAGCAAACGATCCTTCTTGCCGCCTCTTGAGCCGCTGATTTCCCAGGCTGTTCTCGCCAAACTTGGGGTAGAGCTCCCACCCTCTCACTCTCTCCACCCTTACCCCTTGGAATCATCTTATCCGCCCCTGGGGTTGGTCTGGTCTTAGGGTGGAAAGTCCGAGTGTCTCTGGAAGAGGCCGTCAGGTTCTCTGTAGCCAAGTATTTCTCCACACGATCCACAAGACCATCGGCCGTCTCTGGGTCTCCATGGCTTACCCACTTTTGGATGGCAGTAGGAAGAGCTCTCAAAAACCGATCCATTACAACACGTTCCACAATCTTTGGTGCGGACAAAGTCTCTGGCTGTAGCCACTTTCTGCTCAGGTGAATGAGATCATACATTTGAGACCTGGGGGGTTTTCCAAGCTGGAAAGTCCAGTTATGCACACGCTGAGCCCGGACAGCCAGGGTGACACCCAGCCTTGCCAATATTTCAGCTTTTAGCATCACATAGTCTTTTGCTTGGTCATGCTCTAGGTCATAGTAAGCCTTCTGCGATTCACCAGTTAACAGAGGAGCCACCAGTCCAGCCCACTGCTCCTCAGGCCACTTTTCTCTTTCAGCAGTCCTTTCAAATGTGGTCAAAAATACCTCTGGATCATCCTCTCCAGTCATTTTTGTCAATAAACGACTCACCCCAAAGGATGCGGTATTAGTGGGACGGCTTCCCTCACTGGTCTGCGGACGTTGCTGCACTACTGCTTCCATTTGTTGTAGTCTCTGCTCTTGCTTCTGTAACAGGTCTATGAAGCGGGCCTCAGATTGCTGCAGGGCTTGTTGCTGAGCTTCCAGACTCTGTTGGTGAGCTTGCTGCTGGGCTGCAAGGCTCTGTTGATGAGCTTGCTGCTGGGCTGCAAGGCTCCTTTGCAAACCTGCATTTGTCTGCTGTTGATTGGCATTTGCTAGAGCCAGCTGTTTCAGTATCTCCTCCATGCTGGCTTAAAAAAAACTGCCACTGGTTCTCCACCAACTGTGAGGGGGTTAGCTCGGCAGCGGGTGTGGGTGACCCCCGAGATGGGCTCCCCACACAAAAACAGGCCCAGCAGACGGAGCTTGTGGTTTTCAAAATCAAAAAGGTGCGGTTTATTTTCTATTTACAGTGACAAAAACACAGCAAAGCAAAAGAAACATAAACAAAATAAATCCTGGTCAAGTTGACCTCTGACTAAACATACAGGTTTCCTAACTAACAACTGGGATCAGCCTAGTGCTGTCCTAGTCCCTAAGTCCCTGGTTTTAAATGTCCAAGCAAATAGCCACACAGGCTTTGTCTCACCGCACAGGGGTTCACTCTCCCTAGACAGTCCACACAGGTCTGGTTCCAGGCATGAGCTAACATCTAATGAAGCTGGGAGTTCTTATAGAGGCCTAAATGAGCTGACAAGCTTCAGCTGGTCTCATCAACTCCCTGTCTGTACGACGCCCCACACTCTCCCTAGAGGTATGAGTCATCCATGAGCCCACTAGCCTTAGCTGGGCTTATACAACTCTCCACCTAGTTGTATAAGTCGGCGTAAAGCCTGAATCTGGGCGAAATATATCTACCCCCCTGGATGCAACCAGGTGACTTTACCTTCCTGCTGTCACAATATATATATATTATGGTTTTTCCTCATTTGCCATAAATTTGGAGTTTATCAATGTAAAAAAATAGTTCACCTTTAAAAACGCTTCTAAACTAAAATGCGGCTAAACGCCGGTACCGCATCTGAAACGTGGAAATCTTTGGCGTCTGAAGGCATTTTGAGGGCTTGTGAAAAACGATTTTAAACGCAACTGCAGATTTTTTTTGCCAGGCCAAAAACAGTGTTTTTGATGTAATAGAATTCAATGGACCCGCATCCAAAACGCAAGTACCGCAATTTTGCGGCGTTTTTTTATTTTACCTGTTTATAGCTGGTTGTTAAAGGAAATGTAAAAAAAAAAAAACGGTTAAAAAAAAATAAAAATAATAAAAAAAAATAACAGCCTGGGGTCCCCCCCCAGGTCCATACCAGGCCCTTGGGTCTAGTATGGATTCAAAGGGGACCCCCCAAAAAATATTTAAAAAAAACTGGCGTGGGGGTCCCCCCAGAATCCATACCAGCCCCTTCAGGTCTGGCATGTATTTTAAGGGGAACCCCGCGCCAAAAACAAAAACAATTTGCGTGGGGTCCCCTAAAAATACACACCAGACCCTTTATCCGAGCACTCAACCTGGCAGGCCGCAGGGGAAAAGAGGGGGACAAGAGAGCGGCCCCCCTCCCTCCTGAACCGTACCAGGCCGCGTGCCCTCAACATGGGGGGTTTGGTGCTTCGGGGCAGGGGGGGCGACCTGCGGCCCTCCCCACCCCAAAGCACCCTGCCCCCATGTTGATGGGGACAAGGGCCTCTTCCCGACAACCCTGGCCGTTCGTTGTCGGGGTCTGCGGGCAGAGGGCTTATCGGAATCCGGGAGCCCCCTTTAACAAGGGGGACCCCAGATACCTGCCCCCACCCTATGTGAATGAGTATGGGGTACATCGTACCCCTACCCATTCACCTGGTGGCAAAATAAGTCAATAAAAAAAGACAACACAGGTTTGAAAAGTAATTTATTGGGCAGCTCCGGGGGTCTTTCTGCCGGGCCCCCGCTATCTTCTGCTAGCTCTTTTGCTAGCGGGGGTCCCGGGCTTCCTTGCCCTCTTCTGGGGTCTTTCTGCCGGGCCCCCGCTATCTTCTGCTAGCTATTTTGCTAGCGGGGGTCCCGGGCTTCCTCGCCGTCTTCTTCCGACTTCGGAGGTCTTTCTGCCGGGCCCCCGCTATCTTCTGTTAGCTCTTTTCCTAGCGGGGGTCCCGGGCTTCCTCGCCGTCTTCCTTGCAGAAAGACCCCCGGAGCTGGCCAATAAATTACTTTTCAAACCTGTGTTGTCTTTTTTTATTGACTTATTTTGCCACCAGGTGAATGGGTAGGGGTACGATGTACCCCATACTCATTCACATAGGGTGGGGGGCCGGCATCTGGGGGCCCCTTTTTTAAAGGGGGCGCCCTGATTCCGAAAAGCCCCCCGCCCGCATACCCCGACAACCAACGGCCAGGGTTGTCGGGAAGAGGCCCTTGTCCCCATCAACATGGGGGCAGGGTGCTTTGGGGTGGGGGGGCCGCAGGTCGCCCCCTGCCCCGAAGCACCAAACCAACCCCCCATGTTGAGGGCATGCGGCCTGGTACGGTTCAGGAGGGAGGGGGCACTCTCTCGTCCCCCCCTTTTAAGGGTCTGGTTTGGATTTTGGGGGGACCCCCACGCCGTTTTTCGGCTTAGGGGGTTCACCTTAAAATCCAGACCAGACCTAAGGGTCTGGTTTGCTCCTGAAGGGGAACCCATGCCGGTTTTTTCATTAAAATTTGGCCTGGAGTTCCCCTTCATGATTCATACCAAACATGGGACAGCGAGGCTGCCGAGGACCAGCGCAATGACATCGCGCTGGACACATTCTCGGCTGGCTAGTCGCTTCTAGGACATGACTTGAGCAGCTGCTGCACGCTCAGGTTGTGTCCAGGTCGCCTCGCAAAGTCGCGCTGTCCCTGTGTCAGCCGGCACACGAGTCGCCCGCAAGTCGGATCCGACTTCCCGGGCGACCTCTATTCAAATTAATGGGCTCCCATAGGGAACCATTCATTTTCAATAGAGCGCCGCTGACATTTCTATTTACTATAACAGTGCGCCGCTGGTTCCTGCGCCCAGTGAAGGAGTTATCCGGCGCACCAATTAAGGTTAGAACCAGCGCAGCGCACTGTTATTAGTAAATCAGCCCCATTGTGTAGAGGATATATATGCATCCTAGGTGTTATATATATATATATTTATACGCTGTATTCAGTTTAGCTAGATCCGTTCCTGTTATTTTCTATACTGTGACAGGCAGGCAGGTGATTGTGCTAGCTGCAGTCAGTATTTCACTTAGTGTACTGTGTGCTTTGCATAGCGTTCACCTAAAGCTTACCTGAATACAGTTAGTGGTGTTCTCATAATAAAACCACAGGCAGGGAGCTGCATTAATTTCATGTAGTGTACTTCTGTCCTTTGCACAGCGTTCACTTAAAGGAACCTGAATACAATTTGTGGTGTTCTCATAATAAAACCACAGGCAGAGAGCTGCAAGTATTTTCAGTTAGTGTACTGTGTCCTCTGCACAGTTTTCACCTAAAACTAACTGAAGACAATTGCTGCTTTTCTCATACTAATACCACAGCAGGCAGTTGATTCTGATAGCTGCATTATCAGTACAGAGATATATATATATATATATATATATATATACATCCCACCTTTGTGAAGCTACATCTCACTAGAGAAGGTGGCCGTATGACCGATGCGTTCAGATTTTTTTTTAGTACGCAGCCCCAAGGTATGATCGGTTCCAGCAACCATTGCCAGCGTCTGATTTACATGGTGCAGGAATACCTAGGGGCAAGATCAGACTTGGACACCTTTCCCACCGAAAATCCTCTGGGTTACTGGGTCTTGAGGATGGATCACTGGCCAGAGCTTGCACAGTATGCAATTGAGCTTCTGGCCTGTCCTGCATCCAGCGTTCTTTCAGAACGCACATTCAGTGCTGCTGGAGGCTTTGTAACCGATCACAGGGTGCGCCTGTCCACCGACTCGGTCGATCGACTGACCTTCATAAAAATGAATCAGTCTTGGATCACCACCAGCTACCAAGCACCTGATGCTGATGTGACCGAATAATTTTTGAAATGTCAGATCCCTTCAAGACTGCCTATGCTGATGCTGAGTGACTATCCTGTTATGCTGAGTGACTATCCTCTTCCTCCTCAATGATCATGCTGATAGCTTGTAAGAACATTTTTGGTTCTGGGCACCGCCACCAGTGGCTAAGGCCCAATTTTTCAGTTCCTGTTTAACAGGGGTGTGTATTTACAATTTTTGATGCAATGCTTTGCAGCAGGGCTCATTGCTGCGCTCCAACTACAGTATCTGTAAGGGGTTGCAGTGTTGTGGCACCGCCACCAGTGGCTAAGGCCCAATTTTTCAGACCCTGTTAAACAAGGGCGTGTAAATACAATTTTTGATGCAATACTTTGCATCAGGGCTCATTCCTGCGCTCCAAGTACAGTATCTGTGAGGGGTTGCAGTGTTGTGGCACCAGTGCCTAAGGCCCAATTTTTCTGCCCCTGTTCAACAGTGGCATGTAATTACAATTCTTGATCTAATATTTCACAGCTGGGCCCATTCCTGTGCCCACCAAGAGGAACTGTGAGGACTTAGTGTTGTGGCACCAGCACCACCACCAAAGGCCCAATTTTTCCTACCACTGTTCAACAGTGGCATGTAATTACAATTCTTGATATATTAGTTCACAGCAGGGCGTTCCAGCGCCCACCAAGAGTAACTGTGAGGTCTTACAATGTTGTGGCAACAAAAACACCTAAGGGTCAAATTTCTGCAGAGTATATACGGCAGGCCCCTACTTTCAAACATCCAACTTACAAACGACTCCTGCTTGCAAACAGAAGGAGACAACCGGAAGTGAGAGGAAATCTACCCCTAGGGAGGCAAATTCTCTTCTGTAAGAGTTAATATGGGGAAAAGGTGTCTCCTCTCCACTGATGCTTTATCACCAATCCTTGTTTCAATAAAAATAAAAAATTTCAAAAAACATTTGTCATTGGGACGGAAAGTGAGGTGAAATGTTCTGAACAGGTGCAAAGACAGCAAGACAAATGTTACAGGGGTGATAACCCTTCCCTATGTTTTCCAAAAAGCTTAAAAATAGATTTTTGGGCTGGAGCTACACTTAAAAAATGTACCTGTCCCAAATTACAAACAGATTCTACTTAAGAACAAACCTACAGTGCCTGTCTTGTTTGCACCGCCTGTATCCATACAAGACCCAAAGGGGCTGGTAGTGGGCTGGGGGGGGGGGGGTACCCATACCCATGCCATTTTTCTCAATGATTTTCATCCATATTGCCGGGGACCAGACATTACATTAAAGCCACAAGCAGTTTTAAATGACTTGTTTTCCTTTAGAAATGTAATTTTGTGCAGGGACAGTTCTAAACACGGGAAACACGTGCCACTTTACAGGCATACTATGGACACCCCCCAGGTATGATATTTAAAGGGATATTTCACATTTTTTTTCACTTTAAGCATCATTAAAATCACTGCTCCCAAAAAAACGGCCGTTTTTAAAACTTTTTTTGAAATGATACATGTCCCCTGGGGCAGGACCCGGGTCCCCAAACCCTTTTTAGGACAATAACTTGCATATTAGCCTTGATAATTAGCACTTTTGATTTCGAACGTTCGAGTCCATTGTATTTAATAGGGTTCTAAAGTTCGCACAAACTTTCGGTCCGTTCGCAGCAGGTTCTGATGCGAACCGAACCGGGGGGTGTTCGACTCATCCCTAATTAAGGGTATTGCTTAGAGAATGTATAATATTTTAGGCAATATATCCATTTTAATTATATTAATTCTGTCCATCAATGAATAATTCATTTTATCATACTTTTGAAGTAGTTTTATAACTTTTTGAATTATAACCATATGGTTCAAATCCTGCAAAATGTTTAAGTCTCTTGGGATATATATACTCAAGTACTTAATTGCTTCTTTTTGCCATTTAAACGAGAAATCTTTTTGGAGTAATAACCGTACATTTTCTGTCAGTGATTCATTTAGCATCTCTGATTTATCATAATTAACCTTAAAGTTACTTATTTCCCCAAATCGTTTAAATTCATGTATTAAGTTTGGAATTGTTATAATCGGATTTGTAATATATATTAATAAGTCATCTTCATATACTGCTGTTTTATATTCTTTACCTTTCATATTAATCCCTTGAATGCTTTTATTGTCCCTTATTGCTATGATAACATGTTCCATTACCATTATATATAACAGTGGAGACAGGGGGCAACACTGTCTAGTACCGTTTGATATTTCGATATACACCGAAAGTATGCCGTTGGCTCTTATTTTTGTTCTGGGGTTAGAATAAAGTGCCATAATCCGACCCCTCATCTTAGGTCCCATTCCTATTTGTATTAGTGTTTCTTCCAAAAACCACCATCCCACCCTGTCGAACGCTTTCTCAGCGTGAATTGATAAAAGACAGGCAGGGATGGCGGTCCTCTGGGCATATTCTACCAACGTACAAGTTTTTATAATATTATCTCTAGTTTCCCTTCCTTTCGTAAATCCTGTTTGATCTAGATTTATATATTTCAGTAAAATTGGCGTCAATCTATTAGCAATGATTTTTAATATAGTCTTATATCTATATTTGTAAGGGAAATTGGTCGATAATTACTACATAATGTATGATCTTTTTCAGGTTTAGGGATTAATGTTATATGAGCTTCCATACTTTGTGGTGTAAAAGTTTGTCCATTCGATATGGAATTAAAAGTCCTTTTAAGGATGGGTATGAGTATATCCTGAAATGCTTTATAAAATCTAGGAGTATATCCATCTGTTCCTGGACTTTTGCCCAAGACCAGTGTTACGATCGCTTGTTGAATTTCCTCCGTAGAAATTTCTTTCCAACTCCTCTATTATTTCTACTGAAAATGTAGGCAATGCTGTTGCCTTAATATATTGGCATAATTCTTCCTCCCCCCTTTTATTATTTTCTTGTTGTGTATTAATGTTGTATAGTTTAGAATAGTATTTATGAAAAGTTTCAGTTATTTATATGGGGTCATATGTCAGTTCGCCAGTTGTTTTAAGAATCTTTACAATAGAAGTTTGAGGTTGTTGTTGTTTTATTGTTCTTGCTAATAATTTCACTGTTTTATTTCCATATTGATATATTTGTGCTCTGTATTTATTTCTCCACCGTAGGGACTGTTCATCAAGCAGACTTGGTAATTCCATACGTTTATCTTTTAAGATTATTATGTCTAATGAATTTAAGGTTTACTTGTGTATCTTTTCTAGCATTGATATTTCCTCCATTAATTGTGATATTTTCTGGACTTTTTCCCTTTTTAATCTAGCTCCATGCTTGATAAAACAGTCCCAGCAGGACACATTTTAGTGTTTCCCATTGCATAGGGATTGAAGTATTATCTGTTTCAAGAGTCTGCAAAAATTCCTGTGTCGAATATCTTCTTCACGTTTTTTTATCTTTAAATTATCGTTTAGTTTCCATGTTCCCAGGGGTTTCTTAAATTCGATCAGACCAAGCTCCAAAAAGTTTGGGGCGTGGTCTGATCAATATTCCCTATGTCCATAGAGGGATTCATCATCTGGCCTAATTGATTTATGAAAAAATAATCTATTCTATGATATGAGTTGTGTATATTCGAGTAACATCTGTCTGATGTTGGGCCCTCCATATATCTACCATTTGGTATTTTTCCAGTAAAAGTTAAAATCCTTTTAGTTGGCTATTCTTTCTGTAGGAGTGAGTTGTTATGGTGTCTATTTTTGTGTCCATTACGAAATTAAAGTCTCCTCCCATCATTATTGTTCCCTCTGTTTTATCCATTGCGTCCAAAAATAAATTTATCCCTGTCTTTATTTGTTCATAATTTGGTAAATAGAGATTGATTATGGTGAAGAAGGTTCCATATATCATTATTTTTATAATTGAGGATCTGCCGTCTTTACCCTCCCAGTTCTCTATTATCTGATGGGGCATATCTTTGGGGATCGCAATAGAGACTCCTCGTGATTTTGAGTATGGAAATGTATCGTGAATCCATGTGGTGTAATACCTGTTGTTTAGCTTAGGGATGTGATCTGTACGAAAATGAAGAATAATAAAAAAAAATTGTTTATTTAATGCGTTTAAAATTTTAGATCTTTTTGAAGGAGAATAAAGGCCTCTTGCATTAAAAGAACAACATTTTACCCCACCAATTTTTGGTTTAAGAGGGAGAGAGAGAAGAAGAAAAAAATATATATATATATATCACGCACACACTTCTCACCTCACTTATTCCTCTCTACTTTACTCTCACTCTCCAAAATCTAAATTTGACTTAATTCAAGTCTGTCTTACTAGTTAGTAGGGTCCCTATTGGGGGAGGATTCCGGGGCTGCTTTACCCGATCAACAACCCTTCTGAGTACATCCTGTCATTCTATTTTACTTTAATGCGTTTAAGCAATTTGAAATTTTCATATTTTTTTCCCCATCACTCTATTAATATGTTTATTCTACACATCAAATAGTATACACTATTAATTTCAAAACTTCTAGGAAGGGGGGGGGGAGCGAAGGTTATTGAGGGGAAGGGAGAAAAAGTGGAGAGAAAGGAAAAATAAAAAAGGGGGAGGGGGAGAAGTGTATTTACTACTATGTGTTTATAAAGAAAAACTAAGAAAAAGGTGTAATTACTACCTTGTGAGAAAAAAATAAAAAAGTTATTATATTAAATACATTTTAAGATTGATCTACTATCAAATAAAATATTATATTAATTATGACAATGTCTATGTGTTACATTATTATCCCCTAGTGTTGATCCTTTTTACCCCCAATTCCCGTGAGCCCCTCCCCCCTCCCGCCCATCCCAAAACCCCTTTCTAGTCCTTTTTCCATGGCCTATAGGTTTCAAAATATGCCTTCGGCCAATCAGGTAGTTTAGGGACCTGTCATACCACCTGTAAAGTACCTTGTAGGCATTTTCTAAAAAGAAAACATTCTTTGAGCATTTGGATATCGCTAAATTTATGACCTGCTAGTCCTCCAGATCAAGCTGTCTTCCTATTTCCCTTTCCCATTGGAGGTGATAGGGTCGGGACGGTGGCTTTTTAGAGGTAATAATAGAGGAGTAGATCAGTGATAATAAATCCGAGGTTTGGGGTCGAGCTCTGCAGAAGCTCTCAAAGTGGGTCAAAGTGTAAGGGGTCAGTCAGGATTTTATAAGCCTCTGGAGGAAACGTTGGATCTATAGATAGCTATAGTGTACGCGTAAAGGGATTTTGTGAGAGGAGCGTAATGTCTTGAATATTGTCCTGGTGGGAGTAAACAAGGAGTGGATATCCATAAAACCGTTTGTCATCCACCAGGAGAACTGCTGGGGGTTGACGCAGCCTGGTGAGAACAATGGGCAATGGAGGACTTGGAGTAGGGGTAGATGGGGGGAAATCAGACCAGCTGAGTTCTTGACCGAGTCCCAAAGGTGAAGGAAATGAGCCAGACATGGCCCCATCACAGGAGGGTGATGTGTAGAAGGGAGACAGGGCAAAGAGGAGGTAGGTGTTGGATGTGAGTCCACTAGGTTGATAGTGGCCCATAGCGGTATTTGGTATTTTCCGTGGAGATGGGAAAGCAGAGCTATGTCCGCAGCTATATAGTAGGCTTGCAGATTAGGGACTGAGAGTCCTCCATTGATCCTGCGGGTATATATTATTTGTTTATTGACCCTGGGTCGGGTGGAACCCCACACAAATTGCAGGATTTTGCGTTGATGTTCGCAAGATATGTAGAGGAATCGGGACCAGTAGGACTCTAAAGAAGTAAAGAAGTTTTGGCAGATAAGTCATACGAATTGCCACAATCCTGCCAAACCAGGACTATGGGAGATGAGCCCAGGAGGATAACATGTCCGTCAACGTTCTAAATAGGGGGGGAAGTTTGCCTGATAGAGTCCCACGTAGGTTGGAGTAAGCCGAATCCCCAGGTAAGGTAAAGACATCAGCCATTGAAATGTGAAGGTTCGTTGTAAAGTTGTCAAGTCCGAGGGCGGAAGATTGATTGACATGGCTTGTGATTTGGCGGGATTGACAGACAGGCCAGAGAAAAGGGCAAAAGAGTCTAATAAGGAAAACAGGTTGGGTAGGGTGATTCTAGGGTTAGTTAGGGTTAGGAGGATGTCGTCCGCGAATAATAAAATCTTATGGGGTACGTCCACTATCTCAACACCAGTTATGTCCGGATGAGATCGAATCGCCTCTGCCAACAGCTCCATGGCCAAGATAAATAGGAGTGGGGAGAGTGGGCAGCCTTATCGAGTTCCCCTCCTGATGGGAAAGGGAGATGATTCGAAACCGTAATATTTGACTTTAGCCTAGGGGGAGTCGTATAGTGCCAATATCCATTGCAAGAATGATGATCCGAAACCGTAGTGGCAGAGCACCGTCGTCAGGTAAGGCCAAGACAAAGTGTCGAAGGCCTTATTCATATCAAGAGACAATAACATAGTCGCTACAGATCGACTATGGGCTGAAGTTGTATTATTCGTCTAAAAGCGTCTCCTGTCTGTCGCCCCGGGAACAAACCCCACCTGGTCTTTTTTAACCAGGCGTGCCAAGAAGGAATTTAAACGGTTGGCCAGGATTTTGGTCAATATCTTCATGTCCACATTAATAAGCGAGATGGGCCTAAAGTTGGTCCAAGACGAGTGATCAGGGTAGGGTTTTGGAATCATGACAATATTGGCGGTTAAGAGATTTGGAGTAAATGCATGGCCATCTTTTACTGAGTTGAACACGTCTGCTAATTTCCTATAATAAAGTGCCGTGAAGCCATCCGGCCTGGTCTTTTGCCGACCTTTAGTTCTTTTATGCATTGCAGTACTTCCGTCAGCTGTATATCTCGGTCCATTAAAGAAGTGTGTGTTGACAGTTTGGGCAATGTCATTCCTGTCAGGAAGAAGTTCAGGCTTTGGTTAGAGGGCTGGGTTAGGGCAGAGTAAAGGGTGGTGAGGCGATGTCTGAATTCTTCCAGCACCTTCAGTGGATTACCTGTAAGGACATTATGTCTAATTCGTAGAGTGATAGAGGTGTGTTTTGGGGTGAAGGTGCACAACCTGTTGGCCAGCATTGAGTTGGGTCTGTTTCCTTTGGCGTACCATTTCTGGCGGGCTCATTGTAGTGTGCGTTCTGCCTCATCGGTGAGGCATAGATCAAGTTCTGTACGTGCCCCCTCTAATAGTTTATGGTTAGCCGGGGTAGGGGATAGTTTAGAAGTTGTGGATAGGGAGTCTAGGCGTGCTTCTAAGGCTTCTAAGGCAGTGGTTCCTGCCTCCATGTTCAGTAGGGATGAGCTTCGAGTTCGAGTCAAACCCATGTTCGACTCGAACATCGTCTGTTTGGCCGTTTGCCGAATTTCGAACATTATGGCCCGTTCGCGCCAAATTTGAGTGTCACGGCCCATAATTCACTGCGGCATCGCAGTGCATTGCTGGCTGATGATTGACCAAGCATGCACTATGACCCGCATGCTTTGGCCAATCACAGCGCGGAAAAAACGGAGAGCCAGGGTGGCTTTGGCCAATTATGTCTCATGGGGTTTAGTACACGCCCCACACTATATAAGGCCGCCTACGTGGCGGCCTTGTGTAGTGTGTTACGGCGGTGGTTAAAGACAGAGAGAGAGAGAGATAGTGTCATTTAATTTGAGTTAGAGCAGGCAGGCGAGTCAGTTAGCTTCAGTTACAGTGTGTAGAGGATATATTTGCATCCTAGGTGTTGTATATATATTTATACACTGTATTCAGTTTAGCTAGATCCGTTCCTGTTACTCTTCATAATATACTGACAGGCAGGTGATTGTGCTAGCTGCAGTATTTTCACTTAGTGTACTGTGTCCTTTGCACAGTGTGCACCTAAAGCTAACACTGAAGACAATTGTTGGTGTTCTCATACTAATAATACTATAGGCAGGCAGTTGATTCTGCTAGCTGTAGTATAATCAGTATATATATACATCCCGGCTTTGTGCAGCTACATCTCCCTGCAGGCCATTAGTATGTCTGGAAGGACAACAAGGAGAGGCAGACAGTCACGAGCCACTAAAAGAGGGCAAGCAGGCTCTGTGTCTAGAGGCAACAGTGCTGGTCGTGGACACGGTTCATTTTCATCAGCACGTGGCCGTGGGACACGCTTGTCCTTTTTTTTGGCACCTGGCCGTGTTGAGCTGCAACATGCTGAAGACTTGGTAGAGTGGATGAACAAGCCGTCCTCATCCTCCTCATCCTCTCTCACCCAGGCTCAGGGTACTTTGTCTGGCAAAGCAGCTGCCAAAGCGGCCTCTTCCCTCAGCTCAATGGCATCAGTCACTCCTTCCCTAGCCCCACCATGTCCTCCTGAGGAGTCCCCCGAACTGTTTGACCACAGTGTTGGGTATATGCTCCAGGAGGATGCCCAGCATTTTGAAGGCTCCGATGATGTTACCCAGCTAGAGGAAGGCAGTAACGTCAGCCCAGAGAGAGGGGGTGCCCAAGAAGGACAGAAATCTGGCAGTCATGTTCCCCCAGCTGCAGCATACTGCCAGATTTGCTACAGTGATGAGGAGGGAGGGGATTATGAGGTCACGGACTCTACGCGGGTGCCTGATAGGAGAGAGGAGGAGAAGGAGGAGGAGGCACATCTCCAACGAGGCAGGATGCCCTCCAGGGGCCAGCTTAAGGGCAGCACACTGACGGCATCACACCACAGAGCTCCACATGTGCAGGCCGCTGCTGTCTCTGCGCGTTATTCCAAAAGTTCTTTGGTGTGGGCTTTTTTGAGACGAGTGCATCAGATCGCAGTGCTGCTATTTGCAACATATGTCTCAGGCGTATCTTGCGTGGCCAAAACATCCCCCTCTTGGACACCACATGCTTGATCAGACATATGTCGACCTGCCATGCAGTTCGTTGGCAAGCACACCTAAAAGACCCACACCAAAGAACAAAGCGGACCTCTCCTTGCTCCTCATCAGCTGGGATCTCCAACCCCACTATACCTTCAGTCCTCTCTGAAACCTGCACTGAGAGGAATGAAGGTGTAGATTTAGGTGTGTCACAGCCAAGTACTTGCGGGCAATCTGCTATAGGTACACCAACGTAAGATTGTACCAGGCAAATTTCCCTGCCCCAGCTGCTGCACCGCCGAAAGAAGTTCGCTCCCAGCCATCCACATGCCCAGCGGTTGAATGCTAGCTTGGCTAAATTGCTAGCACTTCAACTGCTGCCTTTTCAGTTGGTAGACTCTGCCCCCTTCCGTGAGTTTGTGGAACGTGCGAGTCCTCAGTGTCAGGTTCTCAAACGCCACTTTTTCTCACAGGAGATTCCGGCTCTCTACCGGCATGTGGAAGGCAATGTCTTGGCCTCACTGGACAGAGCAGTCAGCGGTAAGGTGCATATTACCGCTGACTCATTGTCCAGCAGGCTTGGACAGGGACGTTACCTATCTTTTACTGCGCATTGGGTGACTCTTCTGGCAGCTGGGAAGGATGCAGGACAAGGTGCAGTAGTGTTAGAGGTTGTTCCGCCACCACTCCTCCAAAATGCTACTACTGGTGATTCTGACACATCTATGTCCTCCACCCCCTTCTCTTCTTCTTCCTCCATGGCCTCTTCCTGTGCTTTGTCCTCTGAACCAGCGGTGCTCCGTAGGCGTTCAAGGGGCTATGCAAGTACGCTGGCAAAGAGATGCCATGCGGTGCTTGAGCTGGTGTGCTTGGGGGACAGGAGACACACTGGGGCAGAGATTCTGTCAGCTCTGCAGGGGCAGGCTCAGAGGTGGTTGATGCCATGCCAGCTTAAGCCAGGAACTTAAGCCAGGAATGGTGGTTTCTGACAATGGCACCAACCTCTTCTCCGCCCTCCGACAGGGACACCTGACCCATGTGCCCTGTTTGGCTCACATCCTTAACTTGGTGGTGCAACGGTTCTTGGGCAGGTACCCGGGCTTACAGGATGTCCTGAGGCAGGCCAGGAAAGTCTGTGTGCATTTCCGTAGGTCATATAATGCCAGTGCTCAGCTGGCTGACCTGCAAAAGGAATTTAACCTGCCCAAGAACCGCCTAATCTGTGACATGCCCACCAGGTGGAACTCAACGTTGGCCATGCTGCAGCGGCTGCACATGCAGCAGAGGGCCATAAATGAGTATCTGTGCCAATATGGCACCAGGACAGGGTCAGGGGAGCTTGGTTTTTTTTGCCACGCCAGTGGGTCATGATCAGGGATGCATGCACTGTCCTGGCACCATTTGAGGAGGCCACAAGGATGGTGAGCAGTGACAGTGCATGCATAAGTGACACTGTCCCTCTTGTCCACGTGTTGGAGTACACGCTGCATGGAATAATGGACAGGGCACTTGAGGCAGAACAGAGGGAGGAAGAGGAGGACTTCCTTACCTCTCAAGGCCCCCTTTATCCAGACATTGTTCCTGCTGGCCCACCTATCACACAGGAAGAGGACAAGGAGGAGGAGGATTGTGTCAGCATGGAGGTGGAGTCTAGCACTCAGCATCAGCAGCAGTCTTCAAGGGATCAATTACAGTCCCAAGACACCCATAGATTTGTACGTTGCTGGGAGGAGGTGGCTGCGGATCATGTTGCCCTGAGTGACCCAGAGGACTCCGGACCAAATGCCTCAGCAAACCTACGCTGCTTGGCCTCCCTGATCCTGCAAAGCCTGTGGAAGGATCCTCGTATTCGTGCTATCAAGGAGAGGGATCATTACTGGCTGGCAACCCTCCTTGATCCACGTTATAAGGGTAAGGTTGCGGACCTTATCTTGCCGTCGCAGAGGATGAAACATCTTTGGGAGGCCTTGCAGAAAGGTCTGTGCAATGCGTTCCCAGAGACTGGGAGGTTACAAATTCCTGGTCCTGGACAAAGTGTTGCTGAGGCTTCGGTCAGTCAAAGAAGGAGCAGAGGAGAAGGTGGCTATCTGTCCGATGCGTTCAGACAATTTTTTAGTCCACAGCGCCAAGGTATGATAGGTTCAGCAACCATCGCCAGCGTCTGGTTTACATGGTGCAGGAATACCTAGGGGAAAGATCAGACTTGGACACCTTTCCCACCGAAAATCCTCTGGGTTACTGGGTCTTGAGGATGGATCACTGGCCAGAGCTTGCACAGTATGCAATTGAGCTTCTGGCCTGTCCTGCATCCAGCGTTCTTTCAGAACGCACATTCAGTGCTGCTGGAGGCTTTGTAACCGATCACAGGGTGCGCCTGTCCACCGACTCGGTCGATCGACTGACCTTCATAAAAATGAATCAGTCTTGGATCACCACCAGCTACCAAGCACCTGATGCTGATGTAACCGAATAATTTTTTTTGAAATGTCAGATCCCTTCAAGACTGCCTATGCTGATGCTGAGTGACTATCCTGTTATGCTGAGTGACTATACTCTTCCTCCTCAATGATCATGCTGATGGCTTGTAACAACATTTTTGGTTCTGGACACCGCCACCAGTGCCTAAGGCACAATTTTTCAGCCCCTGTTTAACAGGGGCGTGTAATTACAATTTTTGATGCAATACTTTGCAGCAGGGCTCATTCCTGCGCTCCACCTAGAGTATCTGTGAGGGGTTTCAGTGTTGTGGCACCAGCACCTAAGGCCCAATTTTTATGCCCCTGTTTAACAGGGGCATGTAATTACAATTTTTGATGCAATACTTTGCAGCAGGGCTCATTCCTGCGCTCCAACTAGAGTATCTGTGAGGGGTTGCAGTGTTGTGGCACCAGTGCCTAAGGCCCAATTTTTATGCCCCTGTTCAATAGGGGCATGTAATTACAATTCTTGATCTAATATTTCACAGCAGGGCCCATTCCTGCACCCACCAAGAGTAACTGTGAGGACTTAGTGTTGTGGCACCAGCACCACCACCACCAAAGGCCCAATTTTTCCTACCACTGTTCAACAATGGCATGTAATTACAATTCTTGATCTAATATTTCACAGCAGGGCGTTCCAGCGCCCACCAAGAGTAACTGTGAGGGCTTACAGTGTTGTGGCAACACCAACACCTAAGGGCCAAATTTCTGCAGAGTATATACGGCAGACCCCTACTTTCAAACATCCAACTTACAAACGACTCCTACATGCAAAGGGAAGGAGACAACAGGAAGGCAGAGGAAATCTACCCCTAGGAAGGGAAATTCTCTCCTGTAAGAGTTAATATGGGAAAAAGGTGTCTCCTCTCCACTGATGCTTTATCACCAATCCTTGTTTCACTAAAAACAATCCTTGTTTCACTAAAAAATTTTCAAAAAACATTTGTCATTGAGACAGAAAGTGAGGTTAAATGTTCTGAACCGGTGCACAGACAGCAAAACAAATGTTACAGGGGTGATAACCCTTCCCTATGTTTTCCAAAAAGCTTCAAAATCGATTTTTTGACTAGAGCTACACTTTAAAAATGTACCAGTTCAAAATTACAAACAGATTCTACGTAACAACAAACCTACAGTCCCTGTCTTGTTTGCACCGCCTGTATACTGCTGTTCAGAGTATATAGGGCCTGGGGGCCCCACGCCTTTCCTTTTTTTAATTTGTGTGCGGGATTCCCCTTAATATCCATACAAGACCCAAAGGGGCTGGTAATGGGCTGGGGGGGGGGGTACCCATGCCATTCTTCTCAATGATTTTCATCCATATTGCCGGGACCAGACATTACATTAAAGCCGCAAGCAGTTTTAAATGACTTTTTTTTCCTTTAGAAATGTCATTTTGTGCAGGGACAGTTCTAAACACGGGAAACACGTGCCACTTCACAGGCATACTATAGACACCCCCCAGGTACGACATTTAAAGGAATATTTCACTTTTTCTTTCACTTTATGCATCATTAAAATCACTGCTCCCGAAAAAACTTCAGTTTTTAAAACTTTTTTGCATTGATACATGTCCCCTGGGGCAGGACCCGGGTCCCCAAACCCTTTTTAGGACAATAACTTGCATATTAGCCTTTAAAATTAGCACTTTTGATTCCGAATGTTCGAGTCCCATAGACTTTAACAGGGTTCGATAGTTCGCGTGAACTTTCAGTCCGTTCGCAGGTTATGGTGCGAACCGAACCGGGGGGTGTTCGGCTCATCCCTAATGTCCAGTGAGGAATGAGGGATAGCAGCGCTGAAGCTCTTAGGAACAGCATTGGATCAAGATCAGGCTCAGGTAAGTATTTAGGGGGGCGGGGGGGAGGTGATCAAAGAAGTTTTTTTTTTACCTTAATGCAGAGAATGCATTAAGGTAAAAAAAACTTCTGCCTTTACAACCACTTAAAGTCTTTATTGTTTCAAATTGATCATAGTTTTGAGATGGACAACTTAAAGTGTCATTAAACCCACATCATTAAAAAAAACTATCAATAAATGCTGTATTACATGCTGCTCATATACACTCAATCACTATGGGATTTGTTTTCTGTATTCTGCAAAAAACTTAGTTGAGCCTGCTGCGGTGTTGGTAGCTAGTGCACATGTTAAGTTTTCTACCCTGAGCATTTCCTCCCAATCATATCTGAGCAGCCCATGTGAAGATAGAGTCACACACGTGGGCGTATACACAGTGGTAAATGACAGTCCACTTGATGCCCACTAATCAGCTAAACACAATGGGGGTGGTATATTACATCTTGATTGATGGAGGCTTCACCTCCCTGCTATTCTAAGACATAGCATGTTATTGCCAAAAAATAATAAAGATTTGATTTCAAATATATATTTGTATGACAATTTAAAAGTTTGTTGATATTAATTATTATTTATTTTTACTCTGTATAACAAAGTATGTTTTTTTATTACTTTGAACATGTGACCAGCAGCAGAAGACTAAAAAGTCCTCCTGCCACTGTTTACCTACAGAAAGGCTGGGAAGGAGCTGGATTATGTGACAGCTGTATATCGATTTGGGAAAAAAAATGGTACTTAGATGTTTGTTTTTGGCTATTAAAATGAATTAGTGCCATCATCCACATAGAGAATGAATAATGTAAATTAACCCGCCGTCGTTATACGTCGCTACTTTGAAGAGGAATACCGTTGTTATGGTAGCAGCTAGCTACCATAACCCCGGTATCCTCTTCAAGAGGGCGGTCCACTTTCAGATAAAAGTGGTCTCTGCACTTACCAGAGCCGTTGGTAGCGGCGGAGGCGATCGTGTCCTGTCCCTAGGCTGACATGGAGACGAGTGAGGGGGAAGATGGCCCCCACTGTCTCCATATCATTGCAGGGCGGAAGCGACAATAAAACGTCACTTCCAGCGGAAGAATTTTATTCGATACGCAGTCAGGTCGGGGATGGACGTGAGCTTGCATCCAGAGCGAGGGGCCTGACTGTGCTGCCCAGGAGGGTGTGAGAGTGCCCTGGAGAGAACCACGGCAGACCCGCAGCGTGAGAGGCTGTGATTCCGCATATGACGCCCATACTCCCGAGCCCGACCGGAGCTAGTTACACCTGCCGGCGAATGCTGGGGCTACGCCGGAGCTCGCTGGATCGAACCCAATGCTGATTCCCCCCCGTCACCTTCCTCCCCCACACAAGTCCCAGACAGCTGTTGTAAAGCACGGACAAACGGCCGCCTCTGCCGCCGCTGAAAAAAACACTAAGGAGGCAGCCTGGATGATCTCAGAAGGAGCAGAGATAAAGAAGTAAAGAACGGCATGAGCAGAGAAGAGGAAAAAGTACGCTGTAGCCGATCTTTATTAGACTGATATGTGACTGTTGAAGGAGTTAACTTGCAGTGCTCATGTGAGCCTACTGATTTAACAGGCGGTTGTCTAACTGGGTATTTGATCCCTTCACAAATAAATCAACTAACTAAATCTTTAATAGTGCCTGTTAAACTGCCGGCTCTCTACAGTAACATATACCTACCTTGTTTGCCTCTCTGAGGGGATATTACAAGGACTGTCAATGGATCTGTATATTTAGCTGTCAAGCTACTGAAACAAATGTTGGAAGCCTTAAAAGGTGGACTGAAAATTCGACATTGCATGTATATCTGCTAAATCAGACAAGGGATAGCCAGTAATTTGGTCTCCTGGAAAACCAGCAAGTTATGATTGGTGTTTAAATACTAAGATCAAGGTGGTGAGGAGGAAGGGGAGGAAGTAAATAAGGAGGCGGGAGGAGAACAAGTGGACTGTTACTGATGGAGCAGAACAAAGTATTTGTCGGACTTGCTTCTTTTTTTTTCTCCCCCCCTGCGCTATCTGTGAGCCCTTGCCAGGGCAAAATACTATAACTACTGGAGCAGATAGGCTCATGGCCCGTAAACTGGCCAGGCAAGACCACCCACCTGGCAGTCCACCTTTTCAGTACATACAGCAGTTGGTTGAAATAGTACTCAGAGTGAGGACGCCAGCAGACGAACCCCATCCAAGAGCACTGATTATTGCTAGACATACATTCCCAAACAGCACAAAGAGGGTACCAGCAGGACATTGGATATATGTCCCCCTACATAGACTGCCTTGCAAACTTATTGGGGCATACAGCAGCCCCCCTCTCAGTGGTCTAGACTCAGATCCTCTTTGGAGCAAGTTCACTCCCCAACCTAGGTGCTTGGATTATAGATCCAAGAAAAAAAGACTAGACAAATAAGAAAACATAGAAAATAAAACAATAAACCTTAACCTGGGGAAGCGCATAAGAGCGGTCAACAAAAACATCATGAGTAGGACTATGAGTAAAACCACTAAGGGCAGTGCCCCAAAACCCCCCACAAACAGCGCAGCGACTAGTACGATCAAACAATACATGACCCAGGAGGCAAGTCCAAAAAGCCTCGGACTGGGTAAACAGCAAATAGATAAGAAAACAGAAAAAAAAGAGCACTGCAAAAAAGATTGGGGAAGCACCAGACCAATCCAGGGACGATCTAACAACAGAGAGCAAATTAGAGACAAGCAGAGTGGATGAACAATGGGTAGGCGCACAAATCCCTACAAAGACGGAAATGACTGAGATGCTACTGAGACTTGGAAACGCAATCAAGGTAGAAATCAATACACTAAGAACTGATCTAGGGTACCTCCTAACAAGGGTAGAGGTGACAGAAGAGAGAACAGATAAACATGCCCAGGAACTAAGTAAATTAAAGGAGCAAGTTAAAACAACGCAAAAAAACAGAGGATAATTTTATATAGATTAGAAGACCAAGAGAACCGAAATAGAAGACAAAACTTGAGAATCCGCAGGCTCTCAGAGGAAAGAGGGGAGGATCTGAGAAAAATTATGAATACCATATTCAACCCCCTGCTGTATAAAGGAATTGATGACTCCCTCAAGATTGAGAGAGTCCACAGAGTTGGAAAATAAAAAAAAACAGAAGCAGAGTGGCCGCAAGACGTAATAGTGAGGTTCCGGTTTTATGAGGACAAACAGAAATCTGGGCGAAATTAAGGGGAAAACCACCCATACAGTATGAAGGGACAGAGTTGCAGATTTTTTCAGACTTGGCAATGGAAACACTTGCAAGACGGCGATCCCTGAAACCACTTCTCGAGCAAATGCGGGCACAGAACATTAAGTATAACTGGGGATTCCCAGCTTGTCTAATAGGCCAGAAAGAGGGAAGATCAGCTAGACTAAGGTTCCCGGAAGAACTAGCAGAATTTTGTAACAAACTTGATTTACAGGTGCCAGATCTGCCAGGCTGGGTAGAAAGAGAAAATGAGATATAGTAGGATGGGGACTTTGTGTAATAGGCCTATCAGACTTTAGACTTATTTTTATCAAGAAACCATTGGGAGGAGAGGGGGGGTTTGGGAAGGTCGGGAAAAGGGGGGGCTGATGGTGGCTGACCGGGGCTCTGCATGGCACCTCCGCCTCGCCTGGCCCCCATCCTCTTGCCTAGATGCGGGGGGGGGGGGGAGCCGGGCGGTGCGGTCGGAGCTGCACTTCATAATTAGAGAACCAAGTGGCGAGTGTGGTGGATGGGGCCACTAAATGGTTCTGAGGCCAGTAATGGGCCAAAGGGGGGGTGGAGGGAGGAATGGGAGGGGGGAGGTTGGTGTGGGAGAGGGGGGGAGGGGGAGGATGAGGTACCTCTTACACTATATAGGAAACCTGATACGGGGAGGGGACTCAGTATATATGACAACAATAAACTATATGACGTATAATGTACGGGGATTAAACGCACCCTCAAAGAGACAGAAGATCCTTAAAGAGCGCAAACATTATGGCGCCGATGTGGTGTCCCTGAAAGAGACCAACCTCACACAATGATATCAATGTGAAATTGTACTCCGCAGATTTTCCCACATGGTATTATGCTGATTCAACAACAAGGAGAGTAAGGGGAGTGGCAATTGGATTTGCCAAAGCTATGAGGTTCAAATTAGAGGACAGGTTGACAAACCCGGAAGGCAGATATATCTTCCTGAAGGGTAAACTGTGTGAAATGACATGCACACTAGTAAACATTTACTCCCCCAATAGGAACCCCATAAAATTCCTGCAAGAGGTAATTGCAAAACTGATGGATTTCAAGATGGGATATGTAATAATAATGGGCGATATGAATTTCTGCATGGATCCGGGGGTGGACAGTACGTCCCGGGTACAGGAGATGAATAATGCACAGTTAAAAAAGATCAAACAGAAAATGCATGCCTGTCAATTAATTGATATATGCAGGGTCTTGCATCCTAAAGCACAAGACTACACATTCTACTCTCCTGTGCACGGGATGTATTCAAGAATAGACTATATCCTGGTGAATCATAGGGCCTTGGATAATGTTTTTGATTCGAATATAGAAGTACTTACGTTATCTGACCATGCCCCCGTGAGAATGAAAATGACTGTACCCGGATTTCAAAGACAACCGTTCACATGGCAATTAAATGAAGAACTTTCTCAAGATAAGGAAGTAGAAGAAGCAGTGAGGAAAGAAATAGAGCAGTACTTCTTAATAAATGATACCCAGGATATTTCGGGGGCCACTCTTTGGGAGGCCCATAAAGCCTATATCAGAGGCATATTAATTGCCATTGGGGCTGGGAAGAAAAAAGAGAGAAGGATAAAAATTCAAACGCTAATAGATGAAATACATAGATTAGAACAGCACCACAAAAAACAGCAGGGAACACAGCAGGAATTATTTCAATCTTGAATGATGAATTAAAAGATCTAATGGAGCAAGAGACAAAAAGGACATTCAATAGAATAACTAAAGAAAGATATCAGTGAGGGAATAAAGCAAGCAAACATCTAGCTAGACTACTACAAAAGAAAAAGTCCCGAAACTATATAGAAAAAATCCAAAAGAATGGGGAAATGGCACACACCACCAATGAGAAAGCAGAAATCTTTAAAACCTATTATGGGACTTTGTACTTAGTAAACCAGAAAGAAGAACAGGTAAACGAGAAAATAGAAAAAATAAACGACTTTGTAAAACATGCCTTTTACCTAAAATGTCCAAAAGCGAAAGGCAAATATTAGATATACCGATAACTGAGGATGAAATTAACAATGCGTTAAAAGAGTCCGGGGAAAAGCCCTGGACCTGACAGGTTCACGACTTATTATTTAAAAAAATATAGAGATCCTGACGCCAAGGATGTGGCCAATATATAAACGGGCTAGGGGTAGAGTATGATATGAGTAGGGAGGCCCTCCTTGCCTCAATAACAGTAATCCCGAAGGAGGGGAAGGATGGCACACTATGTTCAAGTTACAGGCCTATATCACTCCTCAATGCGGACACAAAATTGTACACTAAAATTCTTGCAGGACGGATGAAGGGTATGATGACCACACTGATACACCCGGACCAGGTGGGATTCACCCCAGGAAGAGAGGGGAGGGACAACGGGGTGAGAACGTTGCTCCTCCTTCACCAAATAAAAAAAGAGGGGTTTCCAGGTCTATTCCTGTCGATTGATGCTGAAAAAGCATTTGACAGGGTAGACTGGGGACTCATTATAAAAACTTTGGAAATAATGGGGGTTGGCCCAAGAATGATCCAGTGGATCAAAGTATTGTACCATCACCCCATGGCAAATATAAAAATCAATGGCGTGCCATCCTCCCCCTTCGAGATGAAAAACTGGACGAGACAGGGGTGCCCCTCTCTCCCCTTTTATTTGTATTGTCCTGGAACCACTCCTCGCAACGATCCGAAATAATCCCGATATAAGTGGTATTAGGGCAGGAGAGGAAGAACACAAGCTTGCAGCTTTTGCTCACGATGTGCTGTTTTATATAACAAATCCAAGAATTACAATGCCCAACCTACTAAAAATATTAAAACAATATGGCGACTTAGTAGTAGGGGTGTCAGGGGCACACTGGAACAGCTTCAGCTCCTTCTACTGCGGCTGCAAAATGTCTGTACAGTTCTTGTGAGGCACTTTACATACACTCGCGGGTATGTCCTTACTCGCGAGTGTATGTAAAGTGAGTGTACTTAAAACAGAGTATGCCTGTATACAAAATTAACTATTTACCCCTGCTGGGCGAAAATTAAAAATTAAATAAAGAGAATAACGTATAGACCCTTATCTTGGATAGGGAGGATTAGCGCCTTGAAGATGGTGTTGCTACCAAAGATTGTATATATGTTTCAAATGTTGCCTATGGCGCTGTCGCAATCCTACTTTAACGTGCTAATAAGTACGATAAGGACATTTATTTGGCAAAATAAAAAGGCTAGAATCTCACTTGCGGTATTAAAACAAGGGAAAAAACAAGGGGGGCTCGCGGTCCCTGATATAAAAAAATATTACAAGGCGGTGGTGCTTTCAAGGGTTGTAACAGGATGTATAGTACTCCTTTTCTTATATATTCACATTTTGTATGCCTGTATTTTTTGACAAAATAAAATAAAAAACAAAGAATTAATAAAATAAAAAAACGTCACTTCGGACCCCCCTTCTTTACAGTGAGCGGCCGTTATTCGTTTGGGAGCGATCAGGGATGAGGGGACAGCCGTTCGATTCCGGCCACCCCCTCTCGATCGCGCCCAGCGAATCGAATCCTTCCCCTGCCTGTGTAATGTTTACACAGGCAGGAGGAAGTGATGTCATCTCTCCTGCGGCGCTCACATATACCGAGCGCCGCACAGGAGAAGATGCAGGTTAGTGCACAAAACACTACACTGACACCAGGACACATAGGCACATAAATCGCCCCCCCAGGCCCCCCCAGATCACCCCCCAGATCACCCTCCAGCCACAGTGTCACTGATTGCAGTGACCATTTATTTACTGATCACTGCAATCAGTGACATTTGTGACTGTAAAAGTGTCACTACATTTAGTTTTAGGTCCAGTGTAGCCCCCTAACCCCCCCTAATAAAGGTTTAACCCCCTGATCGCCCCCCAGATAACCCTTTCACCCCCTAGCACCGCCGTCGCTAAGCGATCATTTTTCTGATCGCTGTCTTAGTGTCGGTGATGCCGATCGGTAGCCAGTAATTTTTTTTAGGTTCGCCGCAGGTTTTTATAGCGTCAGGTACCCCCATATATTATCTAATAAAGGTTTAACCCCCTTGATCGCCCCCCAGGTAACCCTTTCACCCCCTATCACCACTGTCGCTAAGCGATCGTTTTTATGATCGTTGTCTTAGTGTCGGTGATGCCGATAGGTAGCCAGTAATTTTTTTTTGAGGTTCGCCGTCAGGTTTTTATATAGCGTCAGGTACCCCCATATATTACCTAATAAAGGTTTTAACCCCCTAATTGCCCCTAGTTAACCCTTTCACCAGTAATCACCATATAAGTGTTACGGGTGACGCTGGTTAGTTAGTTTGCTTTTTATAGTGTCAGGGCACCCGCCGTATATAACCCAGTAAAGGTTTAACCCCCTGATCGCCCGGCGGGTGATATCAATTAGGTTTTAGCGTCAGAGAGGGTCTGCGTCACACCCCAGGCAGCGTCAGGTTAGTGCCAGTAGCGCTAACACCCACGCGTTAAGCATACACCCCCCTTAGTGGTATAGTATCTGAACAGATCAATATCTGATCTGATCAGATCTATACTAGCGTCCCCAGCAGTTTAGGGTTCCCAAAAACGCAGTGTTAGCGGGATCAGCCCAGATACCTGCTAGCACCTGCGTTTTGCCCCTCCGTCCAGCCCAGGCCACCCAAGTGCAGTATCGATCGATCACTGTCACTTACAAAACACAACACACATAACTGCAGCGTTCGCAGAGACAGGCCTGATCCCTGCGACTCCAGTGCTGTAGGAGGTGATTTCACCACCACAGTTAAAAAAAAAAAGCATATATGCCGAAGTATTGGGGCAGCAGGGCGGAGGAGCGGAGGAGCGATTTTGCTCCTAATGCCGCGTACATACGGTCGAAATTCCGACCGAGGCTTGCCCGTGGAAAAGTCTGACCATGTGTACGCGGCATAACTTTTGCGGGAAGATGCCCCCATGCTTCGGCATATATAAATGGTGCATGTATGCCCATCATTAGAAGTGGGTGGATGAAGGGCGGTATTCTAATGGTGGGCATACCCACCGATCAATCTTTTTTTTCGTTCAGCCAACAGGCTGCATGAAAAAAAAGATTACAATACATGTCCAACAAGGACCAGCAACGTACTGGTATGTTGCTGGACTTTGAATGTTTATACCAGAATGATGCCTGTGGGTTTAGGTATCATCTTGGTATCATTCTTTTCAGCCAGCGGCCGGCTTTCATGTAAAAGCAATCCTAGTGGCTAATTAGCCTCTGGACTGCTTTTACAAGCAGTGGGAGGGAATGTCCCCCCCCCCCCGGATATAAAAAGCGCCATTGGGAAATTGGGAAAGCATTTTATCACACCGATCTTGGTGTGGTCAGATGCTTTGAGGGCAGAGGAAAGATCTAGGGTCCAATAGACCCCAGGTTTTTCAAAAAAGAGTACCTGTCACTACCTTTTGCTATCATAGGGGATATTTATATTCCCGAGATAACATTAAAAAAAAAAAAATATGGAAGCAACAGTTTAAAAAAAAAAAAAAAAAGCAAAATTAATAATAAAAAAAAAAAAAGCACCCCTGTCCTGCCCTGCTCTTGCCCAATGGCGAACGCAAGCGTCGGTCTGGCGTCATATGTAAACAGCAATTGCACCATGCATGTGAGGTATCACCGCAAAGGTCAGATCGAGGGCAGTAATTTTAGCAGTAGACCTCCTCTGTTTTTTAATTTTAAAGCTTGTCGTGTTTGGTATCTATGTACTTGGCCTAAGATCATCTTTTTTATTTCATCAAACATTTGGGCAATATAGTGTGTTTTAGTGCATTAAAATTAAAAAAAGTGTATTTTTTCCCCAAAAAATGCGTTTGAAAAATCGGTGCGCAAATACTGTGTAGAAAAAAAAAATGCAACACCCACCATTTTAATCTGTAGGGCCTTTGCTTTAAAAATATATATAATGTTTGGGCGTTCAACATAATTTTCTTGCAAAAAAAAAAAATGTTTTCATGTAAACAAAAAGTGTCAAAAAGAGCTTTGCCTTCAAGTGGTTAGAAGAGTGGATGTAAGCTTCCTAATGTTGTGTATAAAATGCCAGAACAGTTCAAAACCCCCCCCAAATGACCCCATTTTGGAAAGTAGACACCCCAAGCTATATACTGAGAGGCATGTCGAGTCCATGGAATATTTTATATGTTGACACAAGTTGCGGAAAAAAGACAATTTATTTTTTTATTTTTTATTTTTTGCACAAAGTTGTCACTAAATGATATATTGCTCAAACATGTCATGGGCATATGTGGAATTACACCCCAAAATACATTCTGTTGCTTCTCCTGAGTACGGGGATACCACATGTGTAAGACTTTTTGGGAGCCTAGCCGCGTACGGGACCCCAAAACCAAGCACCGCCTTCAGGCTTTCTAAGGGTGTAAATTTTTGATTTCACTTCTCACTGCCTATCACAGTTTCGGAGGCCATGGAATGCCCAGATGGCACAAAACCCCCCCAAATGACCCTATTTTGGAAAGTAGACACCCCAAGCTATTTGCTGAGAGGTATGGTGAGTATTTTGCAGATCTCGCTTTTTGTCACAAAGTTTTGAAAATTGAAAAAAAATATATTTTCTTTCTTCATTTTCAAAAACAAATGAGAGCTGTAAAATACTCACCATGCCTCTCAGCAAATAGCTTGGGGTGTCTACTTTCCAAAATGGGGTCATTTGGGGGGGTTTTGTGCTATTTTGGCATTTTATGGCCTTCGAAACTGTGATAGGTAGTGAGGAGTGAAATCAAAAATTTGTGCCTAGAAATCCTGAAGGCGGTGCTTGGTTTTCGGGGTCCCGTACGCGGCTAGGCTCCCAAAAAGTCCCACACATGTGGTATCCCCGTACTCAGGAGAAGCAGCAAAATTTATTTTGGGGTGTAATTCCATATATAACCATGGCATGTGTGAGCAATATATCATTTAGTGACAACTTTTTGAAATTTTTTTATTTATTTTTTGTCATTATTCAATCACTTGGGACAAAAAAAAATATTCAATGGGCTCAACAGGCCTCTCAGCAATTTCCTTGGGGTGTCTACTTTATAAAATGTGGTCATTTGGGGGGGTTTTGTGCTATTTTGGCATTTTATGGCCTTCGAAACTGTGATAGGTAGTGAGGAGTGAAATCAAAAATTTGCGCCCTTAGAAATCGTGAAGGCGGTGCTTGGTTTTCGGGGGCCCGTACGCGGCTAGGCTCCCAAAAAGTCCCACACATGTGGTATCCCCGTACTCAGGAGCAGCAGCAAAATGTATTTTGGGGTGCAATTCCACATATAACCATGGCATGTGTGAGCAATATATCATTTAGTGACAACTTTTTGTATTTTTTTTTTTTTTGTCATTATTCAATCACTTGAGACAAAAAAAAAATATTCAATGGGCTCAACATGCCTCTCAGCAATTTCCTTGGGGTGTCTACTTTCCAAAATTGGGTAATTTGGGGGGGTTTTGTACTGCCCTGCCATTTTAGCACCTCAAGAAATGAGATAGGCAGTCATAAATTAAAAGCTGTGTAAATTCCAGAAAATGTACCCTAGTTTGTAGACGCTATAACTTTTGCGCAAACCAATAAATATACGCTTATTGACATTTTTTTTTACTAAAGACATGTGGCTGAATACATTTTGGCCTAAATGTATGACTAAAATTGAGTTTATTCGATTTTTCTTATAACAAAAAGTAGAAAATATCTTTTTTTTTCAAAATTTTCGGTCTTTTTCCGTTTATATCGCAAAAAAAAAAAATCGCAGAGGCACTCAAATACCATTAAAAGAAAGCTCTATTTGTGGGAAGAAAAGGACGCAAATTTAGTTTCGGTACAACATTGCATGTCTGCACAATTTACAGTTAAAGCAGCACAGTGCAAAATTCTGAAAACAGCTCTGGTCCTTTAGCTACAAAATGGTCCGGGGCTTAAGTGGTTAAGCAGTTGCGTTTAACCTCGTTTTTCCAGAAGCAAGAAAATGAGTTCAGACGCAAAAGTTTTCCACGTTTCAGACGCAAAACGCGGCTAAACGCGGTACCGGTTTTTAAAGGTGACCTATTTTTTTACATTAGAAATCTCAAAAATGATGGCAAATGATGAAAAACCATAAAAAAAATAAAAAAAATGTAATTGCTTGCATTGCATTGTAGACAATCCACAACTTGTGGCAGGTGACGTGGCAAATGGACAATCCACATCTTGTGGCAGGTGACGTGGCCAGGTGACGTGGCAGATGACGTGGCCAGGTGACATGGCAAGTGGACAATCCACAACTTGTGGCAGGTGATGTGGCCAGGTGACGTGGCCAGGTGACATGGCAAGTGGACAATCCACAACTTGTGGCCAGGTGACATGGCAAGTGACGTGGCCAGGTGATGTGGCCAGGTGACGTGGCAAGTGGACAATCCACAACTTGTGGCAGGTGATGTGGCCAGGTGACGTAGCAAGCGGACAATCCACAACTTGTGGCAGGTGACATGGCAAGTGGACAATCCACAACTTGTGGCAGCTGACTTGGCCAGGTGACGTGGCAGGTGATGTGGCCAGGTGACGTGGCAAGTGGACAATCCACAACTTGTGGCAGGTGACGTGGCCAGGTGATGTGGCCAAGTGACATGGCAAGTGGACAATCCGCAACTTGTGGCAGGTGATGTGGCCAGGTGATGTGGCCAGTGGACAATCCAGAACTTGTGGCAGGTGACGTGGCCAGGTGACGTGGCCAGTGGACAATCCACAACTTGTGGCAGGTGACGTGGCCAGTGGACAATCCACAACTTGTGGCAGGTGACGTGGCCAGGTGACGTGGCAGGTGACGTGGCAAGTGGACAATCCACAACTTGTGGCAGGAGACGTGGCCAGGTGATGTGGCCGGTGATGTGGCCAGGTGACGTGGCAGGTGACATGGCAAGTGGACAATCCACAACTTGTGGCAGGTGATGTGGCCAGGTGACGTAGCAAGCGGACAATCCACAACTTGTGGCAGGTGACATGGCAAGTGGACAATCCACAACTTGTGGCAGCTGACGTGGCCAGGTGACGTGGCAGGTGATGTGGCCAGGTGACGTGGCAAGAGGACAATCCACAACTTGTGGCAGGTGACGTGGCCAGGTGATGTGGCCAAGTGACATGGCAAGTGGACAATCCGCAACTTGTGGCAGGTGATGTGGCCAGGTGATGTGGCCAGTGGACAATCCAGAACTTGTGGCAGGTGACGTGGCCAGGTGACGTGGCCAGTGGACAATCCACAACTTGTGGCAGGTGACGTGGCCAGTGGACAATCCACAACTTGTGGCAGGTGACGTGGCCAGGTGACGTGGCAGGTGACGTGGCAAGTGGACAATCCACAACTTGTGGCAGGAGACGTGGCCAGGTGATGTGGCCGGTGATGTGGCCAGGTGACGTGGCAGGTGACATGGCAAGTGGACAATCCACAACTTGTGGCAGGTAATGTGGCAAGTGGACAATCCACAGCTTGTAACAGGTGATGTGGCAAGTGACACGCTAAATACAAGTACACTGCTGCTCCTCACTCTGGTCTCACAAAATGGCTGAAATGGTTAAATAACACTGCTTTTTGAGCTTAGGGAGGGTCTTATGATGTTTCTTAACTAAGCGCTTATAGACGCAAACACGGTAAAACTCAGTTAAACACGGCTGCAATCGCGGCAAAACGGCGTATCGTGTGCATGGGGCCTTACAAACTGTTCCATCTCTATCACTTTCTTGTTTGTTATTCTTTTGTGTTCTTTGTCGGCCTTAAAAAGATTGTTTGGGTATTACATGATATTTGCTATGCTTATATAAGAATTTTTCACCATGCTCAGGACTTATGAGGAAGTTCTCATATGCTCCTCGGCTTTTGCATGGCTGAGGAGGAAGATATATATTGAGAAAATTCAGAGACCTGAGGGGCTGATCAAGACACTAATAAGTGCAGGATCTGTACCATGTGGGGTCTTCTTTTTTGTAGGCAGTAATGAACATGTGTTAATTTTTTGAATTTATATTCCACAGATAGAAAATTAATGACCATAATAGATTTAACCTATGTTGTTGAAATTTTCTTCCTATGCCTATTAACATCATGGCAGCCTAGATATAGCACCCTCCTAGTTAGGCTGCTAGGTAAATTGAGTTTTTGGCTTTTTCTGTAATCAGTGGAGCAGTAGTTGTTTGCTCTGGTCCATTCAGGGCTTGACATGCTTGAAGTTTGATTGCTTCCCCCTACCTCCACAAGAAGTTTCTGGAGCTTAGGAAGGGAGAATTCAAATGATCAGCCTGAATATTTAGGAGGGCCTAGCCAATCACTGGGGAGGTGTGCCCAGGTGGTGCGTGGGAGGCTGCTTAATAGTCTGGTCTTGGAGAGAGGGTCTTTTGCCCGGGTGGGGTTGAATCTGAGAGTTTCAGGGGGCTTCTGCCTCTGGAGTGCTTCAAGACTGGATGCTGGACTACTGTTCAAGGGAAAAAACCTATGGACTAATCCTGTTCCAAGATTTGTGAGTAGAGCCCCTTGATCTATGCTGCAACTTACTTCATGGCCCCCAGCAATGAATCTATAGACTGTTTCAGTCTACCTTCACCTGTGCTTCAAATTGCCTTGTGGTCCCCAGCCATAAGGACACAGACTGATCCAGCCTGTCCTTATCAGTGCTAAATACTACCTTATGGTCCCTAGCTGTGAGTGAAAGACTGTGCTGCTGTCCCAGAGAGAGGTATATAGGGTATGCTGTGGGGAGATCCAAAGAGGGTGGGATAGTTTTATTACATAAGCACAGGGAAGTAAATATAGAGTGAAGTGGGGGACTTGTTTCACCTTTGACCACAAGGCTCTCAACTGGGACTCTCCCCATCTGGAGCTGGTGAGCAGACTCTTCATCCCTCCCCCAATCTTGTGTGTGTGGGTGATTCCCCAGGGGGTTCTCCTCAGTCCACAAGCTCCTCAATGGACAGAACCATGGGAGATCTCCTCTTCAGCCAGAGCAGACATGTGCCCAGTCCTAAACCCCCCGGCTGAATCTTCTCAACCCCACCTAGCCTGAATATTCGGGGAAACTAAATTATTCCAGCGTGTTTTTCTGCGCTGTTAGTGTAAGGTATGGAGAGAGCTAGCCGGAGATTAAACAGGAATTCAGAGACTTGGGAGATCGCATTAACACTTTAGAAGCCTAACTGGATGACACTGTCGCCCGAACAAACCAGAACATCGACCAAAGCAGCATGCTCTATGCACACCTGGAGTAGGCCCTGGCTAAAATTGATGATCTTGAGAATAGATCCCGGAAGTATAATTTTCTGTATTCAGGTCTCCCTCAGGCCCCTTTCACACTTGTGCGACTTGGGGCGGCAAAGTCGCATGCCAAGTCGTACCCCATGATTTCCAATGAGTACCATTCATATCTGTCCGACTTCAAAGTAGTCCCTGCACTACTTTGGTCTGACTTTATTGTGACCTGAGGTCCATAGACCTCAAAATTACACAGGTATTGCTTTATTTTGCATCAAAATCGCAGCAAAAAATTGTGGCAAAATTGCGTGACTTTCAGGTTGCACAAGTATGAAAGGGGCCTTAATCTTACACAGATACACAGACTCATCCTAGAAAATATGCTTTCTTTGCTGCCAAACAAACCTAACCATAAGCTAGAATTGGATCGCGTCACAGGGCCCCGACAGCTATCAATCCAGATGGCCCTCCAAGCTACATTATTGTTAAACCCCAACTTCTACGGGATCAAATAAAAGATTACGCAAAAGACCAGAGAGGACTCCAACATCCAAATTGGGGCTCACGCTGTCCAGATTTTCGCTGACATAAAAAACACTGCACATTCAAACCTCTGCTACATTCCCTGCAGGACAAGGGAATCAAGTACTGGTGGCAGTTTCCATTTTGCATGCAGTTTACCTATCGTGGCAAAACACTCTTTCTCCACTAGGGATGAGCTCGGTGTTCGAGTCGAACATACGTTCGACTCGAACATCGGCTGTTCGATCGTTCGACGAAGATCGAACGATTTGGGCCGTTCGCGCCTAATTCGAGTGACGCGAACGGCCCACAATGCACTACGCCATCGCAGTGTCATCCAGGCGCTGTGATTGGCCAAGCATGCACTGTGACCCCGCATGCTTGGCCAATCACAGCGCCGGCAGCGAGGAGAGCAATGATTGGCCACAGGCAGGATGCCTGTGGCCAATTATTGCTGAGGGTGTTTAGTACACGCCCCACACTATAAAAGGCCGCCAGCACGGCGGCCTAGTGTAGTGTGTTCCGGAGCAGGGAAAGAGAAGCATAGGCAGGGACAGTGACATTTATTTTTTCTTGCTTAACCTGGATTCCTTTAGTTTAGGGAAAGAGAAGGATAGGTAGGGAGAGTGTCAGTGTGTTTTACTGTGCGAATCCTTGTTTCTAGGGACAGGGAAGGACAGTGAGGGAAATTCTCCTTGTGCTATAGTGTGCTTTAAAAAAACATTTTTTCTAGGGACAGAAAACTATAGGTAGGGAGAGTGTCAGTGTGTTTTACTGTGCGAATCCTTGTTTCTAGGGACAGGGAAGGACAGTGAGGGAAATTCTCCTTGTGCTATAGTGTGCTTTAAAAAAACATTTTTTCTAGGGACAGAAAACTATAGGTAGGGAGAGTGTCAGTGTGTTTTACTGTGCGAATCCTTGTTTCTAGGGACAGGGAAGGACAGTGAGGGAAATTCTCCTTGTGCTATAGTGTGCTTTAAAAAAACATTTTTTCTAGGGACAGAAAACTATAGGTAGGGAGAGTGTCAGTGTGTTTTACTGTGCGAATCCTTGTTTCTAGGGACAGGGAAGGACAGTGAGGGAAATTCTCCTTGTGCTATAGTGTGCTTTAAAAAAACATTTTTTCTAGGGACAGAAAACTATAGGTAGGGAGAGTGTCAGTGTGTTTTACTGTGCGAATCCTTGTTTCTAGGGACAGGGAAGGACAGTGAGGGAAATTCTCCTTGTGCTATAGTGTGCTTTAAAAAAACATTTTTTCTAGGGACAGAAAACTATAGGTAGGGAAAGTGTCAGTGTGTTTTACTGTGCGAATCCTTGTTTCTAGGGACAGGGAAGGACAGTGAGGGAAATTCTCCTTGTGCTATAGTGTGCTTTAAAAAAACATTTTTTCTAGGGACAGAAAACTATAGGTAGGGAGAGTGTCAGTGTGTTTTACTGTGCGAATCCTTGTTTCTAGGGACAGGGAAGGACAGTGAGGGAAATTCTCCTTGTGCTATAGTGTGCTTTAAAAAAACATTTTTTCTAGGGACAGAAAACTATAGGTAGGGAGAGTGTCAGTGTGTTTTACTGTGCGAATCCTTGTTTCTAGGGACAGGGAAGGACAGTGAGGGAAATTCTCCTTGTGCTATAGTGTGCTTTAAAAAAACATTTTTTCTAGGGACAGAAAACTATAGGTAGGGAGAGTGTCAGTGTGTTTTACTGTGCGAATCCTTGTTTCTAGGGACAGGGAAGGACAGTGAGGGAAATTCTCCTTGTGCTATAGTGTGCTTTAAAAAAACATTTTTTCTAGGGACAGAAAACTATAGGTAGGAAGAGTGTCAGTTTCTTTCACTGTGATAATCCTTGTTTCTAGGGACAGGGAAGGACAGTGAGGGAAATTCTCCTTGTGCTATAGTGTGCTTTAAAAAAACATTTTTTCTAGGGACAGAAAACTATAGGTAGGAAGAGTGTCAGTTTCTTTCACTGTGATAATCCTTGTTTCTAGGGACAGGGAAGGACAGTGAGGGAAATTCTCCTTGTGCTATAGTGTGCTTTAAAAAAACATTTTTTCTAGGGACAGAAAACTATAGGTAGGAAGAGTGTCAGTTTCTTTCACTGTGATAATCCTTGTTTCTAGGGACAGGGAAGGACAGTGAGGGAAATTCTCCTTGTGCTATAGTGTGCTTTAAAAAACATTTTTTCTAGGGACAGAAAACTATAGGTAGGGAGAGTGTCAGTGTGTTTTACTGTGCGAATCCTTGTTTCTAGGGACAGGGAAGGACAGTGAGGGAAATTCTCCTTGTGCTATAGTGTGCTTTAAAAAAACATTTTTTCTAGGGACAGAAAACTATAGGTAGGGAGAGTGTCAGTGTGTTTTACTGTGCGAATCCTTGTTTCTAGGGACAGGGAAGGACAGTGAGGGAAATTCTCCTTGTGCTATAGTGTGCTTTAAAAAAACATTTTTTCTAGGGACAGAAAACTATAGGTAGGGAGAGTGTCAGTGTGTTTTACTGTGCGAATCCTTGTTTCTAGGGACAGGGAAGGACAGTGAGGGAAATTCTCCTTGTGCTATAGTGTGCTTTAAAAAAACATTTTTTCTAGGGACAGAAAACTATAGGTAGGGAGAGTGTCAGTGTGTTTTACTGTGCGAATCCTTGTTTCTAGGGACAGGGAAGGACAGTGAGGGAAATTCTCCTTGTGCTATAGTGTGCTTTAAAAAAACATTTTTTCTAGGGACAGAAAACTATAGGTAGGAAGAGTGTCAGTTTCTTTCACTGTGATAATCCTTGTTTCTAGGGACAGGGAAGGACAGTGAGGGAAATTCTCCTTGTGCTATAGTGTGCTTTAAAAAAACATTTTTTCTAGGGACAGAAAACTATAGGTAGGAAGAGTGTCAGTTTCTTTCACTGTGATAATCCTTGTTTCTAGGGACAGGGAAGGACAGTGAGGGAAATTCTCCTTGTGCTATAGTGTGCTTTAAAAAAACATTTTTTCTAGGGACAGAAAACTATAGGTAGGAAGAGTGTCAGTTTCTTTCACTGTGATAATCCTTGTTTCTAGGGACAGGGAAGGACAGTGAGGGAAATTCTCCTTGTGCTATAGTGTGCTTTAAAAAAAACATTTTTTCTAGGGACAGAAAACTATAGGTAGGAAGAGTGTCAGTTTCTTTCACTGTGATAATCCTTGTTTCTAGGGACAGGGAAGGACAGTGAGGGAAATTCTCCTTGTGCTATAGTGTGCTTTAAAAAAACATTTTTTCTAGGGACAGAAAACTATAGGTAGGAAGAGTGTCAGTTTCTTTCACTGTGATAATCCTTGTTTCTAGGGACAGGGAAGGACAGTGAGGGAAATTCTCCTTGTGCTATAGTGTGCTTTAAAAAAACATTTTTTCTAGGGACAGAAAACTATAGGTAGGAAGAGTGTCAGTTTCTTTCACTGTGATAATCCTTGTTTCTAGGGACAGGGAAGGACAGTGAGGGAAATTCTCCTTGTGCTATAGTGTGCTTTAAAAAAACATTTTTTCTAGGGACAGAAAACTATAGGTAGGAAGAGTGTCAGTTTCTTTCACTGTGATAATCCTTGTTTCTAGGGACAGGGAAGGACAGTGAGGGAAATTCTCCTTGTGCTATAGTGTGCTTTAAAAAAACATTTTTTCTAGGGACAGAAAACTATAGGTAGGAAGGGTGTCAGTTTCTTTCACTGTGATAATCCTTGTTTCTAGGGACAGGGAAGGACAGTGAGGGAAATTCTCCTTGTGCTATAGTGTGCTAAAGCATTCCTCATCAACCATCTTTGAAATCCTTGTTTTTTGGACAGTCAGGGAAATTGTCGTTGTGCTATTCTGTGCAAAAGCAATCATCCTCAACCATATTTAGAAATCCTTAAGTAAAGGGACAGAGAAGGACACCTGAAGGTAGCCCTTATTGCTTTTTTCCCATCTCCCTGCAGGCCATCTATTAGAATGTCTGGAAGGCAAACAAGGAGAGGCAGACAGTCAGGAGGCAATAAAAGAGGGCAAGCAGGCTCTGTGTCTGGGGGCAACAGTGCTGGTCGTGGACGCGGTGCATTGTCATCAGCACATGGCCATGGGACACGCTTGTCCTTCTTTTCGGCAGCTGGACATGTTGAGCCACATCATGCCGAAGACTTGGTAGAGTGGATGACCAAGCCCTCCTCCTCCTCCTCATCCTCTCTCACCCAGGCTCAGGGTACTGGCAAAGCAGCTGCCAAAGCGTCCTCTTCCCTGGTATCAATGTCAGACTCATCATCAGTCACTCCTTCCCTAGACCCACCATGTCCTCCTCCTGAGGAGTCCCCCGAACTGTTTGAGCACAGTGTTGGGTACATGCTCCAGGAGGATGCCCAGCGTTTCGAAGGGTCTGATGATGAAACCCAGCTAGAGGAAGGCAGTAGCGTGAGAGCAGACAGAGGGGATGCTCAAGAAGGACACCAATCTGGCAGTCATGTTCCAGCAGCTGCAGCATACTGCCAGATTGGCTCCAGTGATGAGGAGGGAGGGGATGATGAGGTCACTGACTCCACGTGGGTGCCTAATAGGAGAGAGGAGGAGGAGGAGGATGAGGAGGAGGCACATCTCCAACGAGGCAGGATGCCCTTTGGTGGCCAGCGTAAGGGCAGTACACCGACGGAATCACACCGCAGAGCTCCGCCTGTGCAGGGCGCTGCCTCTGCCCGTCATTCAAAAAGTTCTTTGGTGTGGGCCTTTTTTGAGGCTAGTGCATCAGATCGCACAGCTGCTGTTTGCAACATATGTCTCAAGCGTATATCGCGTGGCCAAAACATCAGCCGCTTGGGTACCACATGCCTGACCAGACATATGTTGACCTGCCATGCAGCTCGTTGGCAAGCCTACCTCAAAGACCCACACCAAAGAACAAAGCGGACCTCTCCTTGCACCGCATCAGCTGGGATCTCCAACCCCACTATAACTTCAGTCCTCTCTGAAACATGCACTGAGAGGAATGAAGGTGTAGAATTAGGTGTGTCACAGCCAAGTACTTGCGGCCACTCTGCTAGCAGTACACCGACGTCCGATTCTAGCAGGCAAATTTCCCTGCCCCAGCTGCTGGACCGTCGAAAGAAGTTCACTCCCAGCCATCCACATGCCCAGCGGTTGAATGCTAGCTTGGCTAAATTGCTAGCGCTTCAACTGCTGCCTTTTCAGTTGGTAGACTCGGCCCCCTTCCGTGAGTTTGTGCAATGTGCGGTTCCTCAGTGGCAGGTTCCCAAACGCCACTTTTTCTCACGGAAGGCTATTCCGGCTCTCTACCGGCATGTGGAAGGCAATGTCTTGGCCGCGCTGGACAGGGCGGCCAGCGGTAAGGTGCATATTACCGCTGACTCATGGTCCAGCAGGCATGGACAGGGACGTTACCTTTCTTTCACGGCCCATTGGGTCACTCTTTTGGCAGCTGGGAAGGATGCAGGACAAGGTGCAGTAGTGTTGGAGGTTGTTCCACCGCCACGCCTCCAAAATGCTACTACTGGTTGTGACACACCTCTCTCCTCCACCCCCTCCTCTTCTTCTTCCTCCATGGCCTCTTCCTGTGGTTTGTCCTATGAACCAGCGGTGCTCCGTAGCCGTTCAAGGGGCTACGCAAGTACGCAGGCAAAAAGATGCCATGCCGTGCTTGCGCTGGTGTGTTTGGGGGACAGAAGCCACACTGGGGCAGAGGTCCTGTCTGCTCTGCAGGGCCAGGCCGAGAGGTGGTTGACGCCACACCAGCTTAAGCCAGGAATGGTGGTTTGCGACAATGGCACCAACCTCCTCTCCGCCCTCCGACAGGGACAACTGACCCATGTGCCCTGTGTGGCTCACGTCCTTAACCTGGTGGTGCAGCGGTTCTTGGGCAGGTACCCGGGCTTACAGGATGTCCTGAGGCAGGCCAGGAAAGTCTGTGTGCATTTCCGCAAATCTTATAATGCCAGTGCTCGCCTGGCTGAGCTGCAAAAGGAGTTGAACCTGCCCAAGAACCGCCTTATATGTGACATGCCCACCAGGTGGAACTCAACGTTGGCCATGCTGCAGCGGCTGCACACGCAGCAGAGGGCCATCAATGAGTACCTGTGCGACTACGGCACCAGGACAGGGTCAGGGGAGCTTGTTTTTTTTCTCCACGCCAGTGGGGCATGATCAGGGATGCATGCACTGTCCTGGCACCATTTGAGGAGGCCACGAGGATGGTGAGCAGTGACAGTGCATGCATCAGTGACACTGTACCTCTTGTCCACCTGTTGGAGCACACGCTGCGTGGAATAATGGACAGGGCACTTGAGGCAGAACAGAGGCAGGAAGAGGAGGACTTCCTTGCCTCTCAAGGCCCCCTTTACCCAGACAGTGTTCCTTCTGTCCCACCCATCGCACAGGAAGAGGAGGAGGAGGAGGAGGAGGAGGAGGAGGAGGAGGATTGTGTCAGCATGGAGGTGGAGGCTGGCACTCAGCATCATCAGCAGCAGTCTTTTAGGGATGATTTACAGTCCCAAGAAACCAGTGGACTTGTACGTGGCTGGGAGGAGGTGGCTGCGGATCATGTCGTCCTTAGTGACCCAGAGGACTCCGGAGCGAATGCCTCAGCAAACCTACGCTGCATGGCCTCCCTGATCCTGCAAAGTCTGCGGAAGGATCTTCGTATTCTTCGGATCAAGGAGAGGGACCATTACTGGCTGGCCACTCTCCTTGATCCACGGTACAAGGGTAAGGTTGCGGACCTTATGTTACCGTCGCAGAGGGAGCAGAGGATGAGACAACTCCGGGAGGCCTTGCAGAAAGGTCTGTGCAACGCGTTCCCAGAGACTGGGAGGTTACAAACTCCTGGTCCTGGACAACGAGTTGCTGAGGCTTCGGCCAGTCAAAGAAGGAGCGGTGGGGAAGGTGGCCGTCTGACCGATGCGTTCAGACAATTCTTTAGTCCGCAGCCCCAAAGTATGATCGGTTCCAGCAACCATCGCCAGCGTCTGATAAACATGGTGCAGGAATATCTAGGGGCAAGGTCAGACTTGGACACCTTCCCCACCGAAAATCCTCTGGCTTACTGGGTCTTGAGGATGGATCACTGGCCAGAGCTTGCACAGTATGCAATTGAGCTACTGGCCTGTCCTGCATCCAGCGTTCTTTCGGAACGCACATTCAGTGCTGCTGGAGGATTTGTCACGGATCACAGGGTGCGCCTGTCCACCGACTCGGTTGATCGACTGACTTTCATCAAGATGAACCAGTCTTGGATCACCACCAGCTACCACACACCTGATGCTGATATAACAGACTAATTGATTTTAACATGTCACATCCCTTCAAGACTGATGCTGATGCTGAGTGCCTGTGCTGTTATGTTGACTGGCTATCCTCCTCCTCCGAGTCCTCAATGATACGATTGATGATGATAGCTTGGAAGATCATTTTTGTTTATGGGTGCCGCCACCAGTGGCTAAGGCCCAATTTTTCAGCCCCTGTTTTACAGGGGCGTGTAATTACAATTTTTTTAGCAATAATTTGCCATAGGGCTCATTGCTGTGCTCCAAGTACAGTATCTGTGAGGGGTTGGAGTGTTGTGGCACCAGTGCCTAAGGCCCAATTTTTCAAGCCCCTGTTTAACAGGGGCGTGTCATTACAATTTTTGAAGCAATACTTTGCAACAGGGCTCATTGCTGTGCTCCAAGTACAGTATCTGTGAGGGGTTGTAGTGTTGTGCCACCAGTGCCTAAGGCCCAATTTTTCAGCCCCTGTTCAACAGGGGCATGTAATTACAATTCTTGATCTAATAATTCACAGCAGGGCCCATTGCTGCACCCACCAAGAGTAACTCTGAGGGCTTACAGTGTTGTGGCAACGCCACCACCACCACGAAAGGCCCAATTTTTCAGCCCCTGTTCAAAAGGGGCATGTAATTACAATTCTTGATCTAATAATTCACAGCAGGGCCCATTCCTGCACCCACCAAGAGTAACTCTGAGGGCTTACAGTGTTGTGGCAACACCACCACCACCACCACCACCACGAAAGGCCCAATTTTTCAGCCCCTGTTCAACAGGGGCATGTAATTACAATTCTTGATCTAATAATTCACAGCAGGGCCCATTGCTGCACCCACCAAGAGTAACTGTCAGGCCTTACAGTGTTGTGGCACCAGCACCACCATCAAAGGCCCAATTTTTACTACCACTGTTCAACAATTATATGTAATTAAAATTCTTGATATAATAGTTGACAGCAGGGCGTTCCAGCACCAACCAAGAGTAACTGTGAGTGCTTACAGTGTTGTGCCAACACCAACAACTAAGGGGCCTATTTCTGCAGAGTATATACGGCAGGTCCCTACTTTCAAACATCCAACTTACAAACGACTCCTACTTGCAAACGCAAGAAGACAACAGGAAGTGAGAGGAAATCTACCCCTTGGAAGGAAAATTCTCTCCTGTAAGAATTAATATGGGAGAAAGGTGTCTCCTCTGTACTGATGCTTTATCAGCAATCCTTGTTTCAAGAAAAACACCACATTTCAAAAACAGTTGTCATTGGGACGGAAAGTGAGGTGAAATGTTCTGAACAGGGGCACAGACAGCAAAACAAATGTTACAGGGGTGATAACCCTTACCTATGTTTTCCAAAAAGTTTAAAAATAGATTTTTGGGCTGGAGCTACACTTAAACAATGTACCTGTTCAAAATTACAAACAGATTCTACATAAGAACAAACCTACAGTCCCTGTCTTGTATACACCGCCTGTATACGGCTGTTCAGAGTATATAGGGCCTTTTTTATTTTATGTGCGGGGTTCCCCTTAATATCCATACAAGACCCAAAGGGGCTGGTAATGGGCTGGGGTAGGGGGGGGGGGGGGGTCATGGGGTAGCTATCCCATTTTTCTTAAAGATTTTCATCCATATTACCGGGACCAGACATTACATTAAAGCCGCAAGCAGTTTTAAATGGCTTTTTTTTCCTTTAGAAGTGTCATTTTGTGCAGGGACAGTTCTAAACACGGGAAACACGTGGCATTTCACAGGCATACTTTAGACACCCCCCAGGTACGATATTTAAAGGAATATTTGACTTTTTTTTTTCACTTTATGCATCATTAAAATGACTGCTCCCGAAAAACGACCGTTTTTAAAACTTCTTTTTGCATTGATACATGTCCCCTGGTGCACAACCCGGGTTCCCAAACCCTTTTTAGGACAATAACATGCATAATAGTTGTTATAATTAGCACTTTAGAATTCGAACGTTCGCATCCATTGTATTTAATAGGGTTCTAATGTTCGTACGAACTTTCGGTCCGTTCGCGGGTTCTGGTGCGAACCGAACCCGGGGGTGTTCGGCTCATCACTATTCTCCACTAATGGAGAATCATTGCTACGTCAACTGGGCCTGATCTCATCCCCTCTAACCACGTTCATCAGGCAAAAATCCTCTGTCAAAGACAATTGCGCGTTCGTGCGACATGGCTCCCAAACAAAATTGACGTCCTTTTTTCCCACAAATAGAGCTTTATTTTGGTGGTATTTGATCACCTCTGCGGTTTTTATTTTTTGCGCTATAAACAAAAATAAAGCAACAATTTTGAAAAAAATGCAATATTCTTTACTTTTTCCTATAATAAATATCCCCCAGAAATGTATAAAAAAAAAAATTTCCACAGTTTAGGCCAATACGTATTCTTCTACATATTTTTGGTAAAAAAAAATTGCAATAAGCGTTTATTGATTGGTTTGCGCAAAAGTTATAGCTTCTAGAAAATAGCGGTCTGTTTTATGGCATTTTTATTAATGATTTTTTTTATACTAGTTATGGCGGCGATCAGCGATTTTTTATCGTGACTGCGACATTATGGTGGACACATCGGACACTTTTGACACCATTTTGGGACCATTGTCATTTTTACAGCGATCAGTGCTAAAAAAATGCACTGATTACTGTAAAAATTACACTGGCAGTGAATGGGTTAACCGCTTGGTGGCGCTGCAGGGGTTAAGTGTGACCTAGTGAGTGATTCTTACTGTTAGGGGGCGTGGCTACGTGACAGTGTCACTAGGCAGAATAGGGGAATGCCTTGTTTACAAAGGCATTCCCCTGTTCTTCCCTTGCCGACCGCAATCGCGGGCCTCCCGGGAACTCGATGAGGCGCGCGGCACGCACGCCCACTGGGCGGCGAATTTAAAGGGACGTACCTGTGGTTAAGAATAGGTATCCCAAAGGGAAATATAAGGATTATATAAATATTATTTATATTATAAATACACGTTCTAATGCCATTTGGAAATATATCCCAACATTATATCCCAACATGACATGTGTGCCACGAATACTGAATCGGCTCCACAGGGGAGAACAGAGGTATAGTGGATCCTCACAAATCATGCATTATCTGCAGTACACACGATCGGTTTTACAGATGAAAACAGTCCGATGGACTTTTTTCATCGGACAAACCGATCGTGTATGGGCCCCATCGGTCTTTTTTCCATCGGTGAGAAAAAATAGAACATGTTTTGAATTTATCCGATGGAAAAAAAAAACGATAGCAAATTCCGATCGTCTGTGTGGGACTCCATCGGAGAAAAAACCCACGCATGCTCAGAATCAAGTCGACGCATGCTCAGAAGCATTGAACTGAATTTTTCTCGGCTCATTGGAGTGTTTTATGTCACGACGTTTGGGACGGTCGAATTTTTGACTGATGGTGTGTAGGCAAGACTTTGGAAGTCAGCTTCATCGGAATTCCGATGGAAAAATCCATCGGATTTGAATCCATTGGAAATCCGATCGTGTGTACAGGGCTTTAGAGTAATGCATGATTTGTGAGGATCCACTATACCTCTGTTCTCTATCCAATCTGACAGAGCTTGAGCTATTTTGCAAAGAAGAATGGGAAAAAACTTCACTCTCGATGTGCAAAGCTGGTAGAGACATACCAAAAAAGACTTGCAGCTGTAATTGCAGCAAAAGGTTGTTCTACAAAGTATTGACTCGGGGGGCTGAATACAAATGCACGCAACACTTTTCACATATTTATTTGTAAAAAAAATATTAAAACCATTTATCATTTTCCTTCCACTTCACAATTATGTGCCATGTGCTTACGTGTCTGACGTAAGTCCTGTCCCGTTGGTACTTGGTGCCTGAACACCTCTCCAAAATGTACCTAGATTCCTCCACACTCTGTTTTCGGGGCTGTGGCGATGTGGGTTTGATGTTTCACATATGGTGGTCATGTAGGAAGGTCAAGCGCTTCTGGATATGAGTTCATGCCCTGTTTTATTCAGTTACCATGGTAAACGCTGTAAAGGATCCTAGAGTAGTGTAGCACACAGATCCCCTCCTTTACCTGCCTTGTTCGGCTCCTCGCAGGAAGAAAGGGCACACCATGCCACAAACCCGTACCCTCCTGTATAAAGAGGTTGAGCGGTGTTGTTGGCGGGTCTCCACAGCCAGAAACCAGAATCCTCCAGAGAATGATTCTCACCTCTACAATTGACAGAGATAAGTCCTTGTTCCCCCCAGTGATTTGAATGTCCACAGCAGCAGCAACTCCAACGTAGAGTTTATTTTCTCTTTGCAAATAACAGTCTCTGATAGGTAAAGATTGGAGTAAGAAGACAGGACAGCATAAGGTGTGGGAGAGGTCCAGGCACAAATATAATCACTTCACTGCTCGGCTTCTCAAGCAGACTCAGCCCAGATGGATAGTCTCCCTAGGTAGGGACTAGCAGCCAAATGGTACTCTAACTTAACCGCACAGTCTCTGCCACAAACTGGATGAACTCGGTCTCTGCCACAGACCTGGTGAACTTGGTCTCTGCCACAGACCGGGTGAACTTGGTGCTTCAAAACTTCACCTCTTTGTAAGGAGAAGACATCCCTCCAGTGAGTTACTGGGAACTTTCCTTCAACGTGACTTCTCACCGGTCCCTCGGAACAGTCCCTCCCCCGGCCTCCTCGTCTAAGATACGGGTCCCCTCACAAGGCGGCACCCTGGGATTCCTCGATCCTTGATGGGCCCCAGCCGACGGTGCTATGCCCAAGGTCTTTGCTGCAGTCCCAGGGCTAAAGGTGCCTAGGACCTATTCACCGACCTCCGACCCTGGGCCAAAGGTGCGCAGTGTGGACAAGAACACAACTCCTAGGAGTAGGACTCCCGACGACCGAAGAACAAGGAACAGGCAGCGTCTGCCCCTTTTATATCCTCTCCCAGCATGCACAGCAGGCCTGCCACACCCACTGTATGGCTGCTGAGAGGGGACACACAAGGCACAGCACTGTATCAACGGTTCAACCCTGGCCTACCATGGCAGCGCTACCTGTCGGCCACAGGGAACTACACACCGATACTCTCCCTGCGGACAAAAGTGGTTGATAGAATCTTGACAATTGGGGTGTTTGAGCATACCTACCACTCAAACACTTCCCCTAAATTTAGGACCCCGCTACAGTAGCTTTACTCAATGAACCTGTGGCGGAGGTGCCCAGACACATTCAAACTTTGATTTATTTAATATTTCTTGCGGCCAAGAAAGCCATTGCGACCGCTTGGAAGAAACCCACAGTAGACTTGGCAGCGATGAAGCATAAGCAATGAAAAGTTGGTTAGCATCCTGCAGGATACCTCCCCGGGCTTTAAAAATAGTTTGGAACCCACAGATACAATATCTTCAATCCCCTTTGTGATGGCTGTTGAAGTGGCAACTGGGGTGAGTAGCCAGGCGGGCTATAGCTCTCCGTGGGACTTGTTCCTTTTCATTGGAGAGCACTTGCAGTTTTCTTTTTCTTTTAATTTCATTTTCTTTATCTGTTGCACAGGCACTGTTCTGCATTTCTGTGTTAGTCTATGTATAATTTCAATGACTTGTCATCATTATTGTTTATATTTGTTTGCCAACAGCACATTCTGCCTGTGTTGCGGTCTATCACATGTCCATCAATTTGATGAATGCCGTTGATCTATGCTCCAATAAAAATATTGAAACAGAAAAAAATAAAAAATCAGAATTCTCTGAAATGGGTGTTTTTCACCCTTGTGTGCATGAGGTCTTAGTCTAGTAATAAAGAAATATTTAACAAGATATTCTTGATTTGTGTGGAGTACCTATGAATGTCCCTGTTTTTTCTTGATAAAAGTACCCCAGATATATTCCTATACTTTTGCATTACTAACCGTTACCCCACACCTCCCCTCTTACCCCAACTAATGCTACCAAAAACCATGACACAAATGTTGGAGTAAAATTGTCAGTTTCGGCCCCTTTATTAAACAATAACAAATATAACAATTAACAAACATTCCTTGAAAAAAGGAAAAGAAAATAACACAATAACCATTAAATTAAGGTTGTTGATCCCTGGAGGCACCAAATATCAAATTATTACTTCTACCACAGTCCACAGCCGCATCACACGGGCTCGGGGACGAACTACATTCTGCAGATAACACCATTGTAATTACCAGTTAATCCACCATAACTGGCATTCCACCAGGTACTCCATACCTTAGATGGGTCCCTAATATCACAGCAGGTTATTTTAAAATGCCTCCAAAGACCCCAACCGCCACAGCGCTAAGTGTGAAGCCTCACACCTTTGTGCCCCTCCAAAAAAGCAATGCCCTCTGAACCCCATCTTGTAATCCCAGAGACCAAAGATCCTTGCCCACCGCATTAAAATGCACCCCATCGCTGCGTAGATACCGCCACGTATCCACCACCAGCTACCTATGCCTCATCACCAAACCTCCATTGCGCGCTACAAACCTGCCAACTTCCTTATTGATATTAACCCTGGCCTTGTTCAATTTTTTCTACAGACCTGGAAAAAGCCAAGACATGCAGCCTACAATGTCTGACCAAACTAGCACTGTTTTTAGGAAAATCCAACTACAGCCGCAGGACATCAAACTTGATATCCCGAATGAGGTGTCGGCTGGAACAGACACCTGGGTCATTACCACCAGCGTGCAAGACCAGAACATCCAGGGACCTGTCCCATCGTGAAACCCTATGGACCTCCAGGACCACCCAGCTCCACAACATTTCCAGAACACCTATCCACTTGATGCTGGCCTTGTACCCAGGGAAACCCAGCTGATGGCCATCAAGTCTGATGTCAGCCCTCTGAATGAAGGAGTGCCCCAAAATCCAAATGAGGCAAGCATTATCTGAAAGGAAATACATAAACATAACACAGAACATGAAAACTAATCAAAAACACAGATTAACACACATAATATGAAAAACAATAAGACGCCCCAAAAAAGCAGTTAGCTTAAACCAATTGAGGACGCAAATTAAGTCTAAATCACTCCTACTCCCTCCTGCTGATGCATTTTACCACTGCATTGTCTAAACCCCTCCGGCGGCCTCAGTGGCCACCCCTAGATGCGGAACGAATGGGAAGAGTAACTGCGTGCCTCCAACCCCGCAGCCGTTAAACAACGCCAAAGTACTGAAATGAACTGGAAAGTGGACAGGGTGGAGCCATCAGAACGGATTAGAAAAGAACCAGTCCCAACAGGGCGAAACTGTAAATATTCCCCTACCGCGGAAACTGGGCAGATGGGAGAGCAATGAACCTTCATCAATCGCAAATGTGCCCCCCTGCCCACCTGATCCTTCTTAGATGGTGGATAAAAAGGACCACTGAAGAGCCATCACAGCGGACATCCGCCGCTGACAAGCCCCCTTGGGCAGCCTTGGACTTACTGACCAACTCACTCACCCTAAGAGCTCCATAAAAGGCTAAGGCGAAAGCCCCACGTAATAACAGAGATTCAAAAAACAGAAGAACACACCGCATTTGTCAGCAGGAACAAAGATTGCAGTATTTCAAAAGTGATTGGCCAGCGGCCGTCCGGCCTACGAGGCCTTTTTCGGTAACCGCGCAGGGCCTGTTTTACCAAAAAGTCCTTGGTAAAATCCAAGATGCCCTGCAATTTAAATAGGAAGGCCAGCCCAGCCAGTTTGTGATTCATGGCGGAGATAGTCACGCCGTCAACAAAACTTAAACAGCCAAAATAGCTCACGAGATGTCTCACCTCGGAGCTGCCCATATCCACCCTTGCCCGCTGAAGAAGCTCCCCCATTCTCACCAGACCTTATTGTATGAAGGACCACGTTAACTCACTCAAGGAGCCTCGAATCAAAACTGAGGCAACTCCAATGCAATCCGCCACATTCGAGGAGAACAAGGGGTTCCATGTTGCTCCGCGCCCGGCACCAACTCCCGGAACCTGTCCAACTGGAAACGAGAGAGAGTGTCAGGCAACGTATTCTTCACCCCCGGAAGATGAACAGCATAAGGAAACATATTTAGCTGAAGAAAACACAAAACAAGATGTCGTAGAAGCCGGATTACAGGAGAGGACCCAGACAGTGAGTTGATAACCTGAACCATCCCCAGGTTGTCACAGTGCAGATAAACCTTTTTATTACGAAACGATTCGCCCCAGATTGCTCTGGCGACCACAAACTGAAAAAGTTCCAGAAGCACCAAATTTTGTAGGAAGCCTGCCTCCCGCCATTTGGCAGGCCAGAGCTCCACGACCCCCCAAGAAAGCTCCATAGCCAGTAGACCCAGTGGCATCAGTAAAAATCTCCAGATTATAACTGCTGACAGGCCCCTCCAACCATTGAAAGTTTCCAAAAAACACTTGCAGGTCGGCCCTACGCTTCCTGTTTAACCGAACGAAGTGCCTAGGCGAACGTACCCCAGCCGTTGCTGCCGATAGCCGCTGACAAAAACCTCAGGCCATCGGCATTATGCGGCAAGCAAAATTCAGCTTGCCGAGGAGAGACTAACTCCTGGAGCTATATTTTATGATTGCCACACACCAAACAGACCTCTTCCTTGAGAGAAAGCACCTTGTCATCAGGCAGATGACACTCCATTGCCTGAGAATCAATTACTATCCCCAGGAATTTTATAGACAAGTGGGGCCCTCCGTTTTGTCAGCTGCGAGGGGAATCCCTTAATGCTCAGCGAGGTACTGAACCATAGCCAAGAGAATCCCACATAAATTCGAAGGGGGGAGGACCAACGCACAAAAAGTCATCCAAGTAATGGATAACTGAATTGACACCTGCCATGTCGCGAACCACTCTTTCCAGGAAAGAGCTAAATGTCTTGATGAAGGCGCAACCATCTACAACCCAACAGGTGCGGGTGAACCGGCAACAAGCGAAAGGCCGACTTGATGTTGGTCTTAGCTAGTGATGAACGAACATCTGATGGGACGGTTCGCCAAACGAGCGCAAATGTTAGCGAACCGCAGGTTCGCGGCGGGTCCCATTCATTTTAATGGCAGGCAAACATGAAAAACCTCCAGGTCATATTTGAAGCCACAAAATACTTACTAGCTGTGCGCACACAGTCCCACAACATGGACACTGACATACCAGAAGTATTAAGCGAATCTGCGATCGACAAGCATTCTTTTTTTATCTGAAAATTTTTGTCAATTCAGGAGCGCATGAAGGCCATGGAGGAGAGGCAAGGCCAGGCTATAAAGGGGTGCAGGAGATGATCCTGCTATTGGAAAAGTTGCCATAATTTTTTTATTTTCTTTTATTTTTTTATTTTTTTTTATAAGTTATATAAATCGTTTATACAGTTATAACGTGTATTTTGTTTTTTGTAATATTGCTCGGTTTTAGTGTAAAATACATATAGGGTCCATTCACACGTCTGCAAAATGGGTCCACATTTGTTCCACAATTTAACAGAACGTTTACAGACTCATTGATTTTCAATTCCAGTCTGAAAAATTAGGCATTTACAGCCTGGATATAGAAGTAAGTGTCGGCCAGTACAGGCCCCAAAAATTAGCCAACAGGCGTTCACCTGACAGCAAAGAACTTTGTATTCTGTGGCTGGAGGTACATTAGGCATTCACAGGATAAATACGTTTCGGCCATTACAGGCCTCAAAAATTAGGCATTCAACAGACATAAAAGGCCTTTTATGCCGCTGTATTTACCTAAGACAGGGACCATGAATTGTTATGGGTGGTGGCAGATATTTGTGGCCTGACATGAGGAATTTGAATAAAACATGGTCTACTGGTCACATGTGTTGAATTCCTCCGAGATCCATGCCTCATTAATTTTTAGAAATGTGAGGTAGTCAACACTGTCGTGAGCTAGGTGAGTGCGCTTATCGGTCACGATCCCCCCTGCTGCGCTGAACGTCCTTTCGGACAGGACACTGGACGAGGGGCAAGCCAAAAGTTCCATTGCAAATTGTGCAAGCTCTGGCCAGAGGTCAAGCCTGCCCACCCAGTAGTCCAGGGGTTCATCACTTCTCAGAGCGTCCACATCGGCCGTTAACCCGATGTAGTCAGACACCTGTCGGTCTAGGCGTTCCCTGATGCTGGATCCGGATGACACCTGTCGATGGGTCGGCTAAAAAAAATTCTCTCATATCAGAAGTGACCAACACATCTTCAAACCGCCCTCTTCTTGCAGGCGCTGTTGGATTGGTACCCGCAACTGTTTCTCTGTGAGTGGAAATTCCTCTGCCAGCGCACGCAAAAGCAGAATGCAGCATTTCTCTAAGCAAGGCCTGGAAGTGCTCCATTCTGACAGCCCTCTGATGGTGGTAACATTTCTGGCATTTTTTGTTTGTAGCGGGGGTCTAAGTACGTTGCCACTCAGTACTGGTCCTTGCCCTTTATGCTTTTTATACGGGGTCCCTCTTAAAACACTGGAGCATGAAGGCCCCCATTTGCACTAAACTGGAAGCGGTTTGGTGGCCTGGCTCCTGCTCATCATCCAGGATAATGTCGTCCTCGTTCTCCTCCCCCCATCCACGGACAACAACAGGGATCCCAGAAAGGTTTAAAGCATGCTCTTCCTGCTCCTCCTCATCCGCCCCGGCACCATCCTCCTCTGACTCCTCTTCAGACTCCTGTTGTTGACTTGTCTCAGATGGAGTAGCCCCCCTGGGAATTCATCCAGCATTGCGACTTCCTCATCTTCTTGCTCCTGATCCTCGACGGCTTGATCAATGACACGACGCAATGCACGCTCCATGAAGAAGGCGTAAGGTACGATGTCACTGATGGCGCCATGGCTGCAACTGACCAGTTTGGTGATCTCATCAAATGGCTGCAGAAGTCTGCATGCGTCACGCATGAGCAGCCACTGGCGCAGTAAAAAAAAAACAAGCTCCCCAGAACCTGTCCTGCCGCAGAGTTCGTACGGGTAGTCATTAACTGCACGTTTCTGCTGGAGCAGCCTATCAAGCATATACAAGGTTGAGTTCCATCGCGTCGGGCAGTCACAAATAAGACGTCTGACGGGCAGATTGTGTCGCCGCTGAATGTCAGCAAGGCGAGCCATGGCCGTGTAAGATCTTCTGAAATGGGCCGAGATTTTCCTTGCCTGCCGCAAGACGTCCTTGACCCCAGGGTATTTGACAACGAATCGCTGCACGACCAAGTTCAAGACGTGTGCCATGCATGGCACGTGTGTAATTTTGCCCTGTTTTAACGCGCTCAGCAGATTGGCACCATTGTCGCACACCACTTTACCAACTGTCAAATTGAGCGGTGTTAACCACTGCCTGTGAATGCAAAGCTGAAAGGAGTGCAGGGCCAGTGTGGCTCTTGGCTTCCAGGCACAACAGACGCAGCACAGCATGGCAACGTCTCACCTGGCATGTCAAATAGGTTCTGGGGATCTTGGGCGGCGCAGCGAAAGAGACGGTAGCAGCGGAAAAGGAGCAGTCAGCCGAGGAGGAGAGGGAGGATGGAGTAGGAGGAGGAGCCGAGGAGGAGAGGGAGGATGGAGTAGGAGGAGGAGGAGAAGGAGAAGGAGAGGCAGGCCTGCATGCAATCCGTGGTGGTAAAACCAAATCTTCACGGGTTCACCCAGTGGGCAGTGAAAGTTATATACCTTCCCTGCCCGTGTTTGCTAGACCACGTGTCTGTAGTCAGATGTATCTTGGCACCGACACTGTGTGCCAGAGATACGTTCACTTGCCGCTGAACATGGCCATATAGCTCCGGGATGCCCTTCTGCGAGAAATATTTCCTTCATGGGACCTTCCATTGTGGTGTTCCAATGGCCACAAATTTTCAAAAGGCCTCCGAGTCCACCAGTTTATATGGCAGTAGTTGGCGGGCTATCAGTTCCGACAAGCCAGCGGTCAACCGTTGGGCAAGAGGGTTATCCGGCGTCGTCATTTTTTTACGCTCGAACATTTGGCCCACGGAAGCCTGCCTTTTTCCAGAAAAACGTGAGGAGAGAGGAGAAGAAGTAGAAGAGGCTGGACGGTGAGAGCCTGGAGTGTGGCTTTGTGGGTTCTGACGGCGTTGCTTCCACTGGGCTCGGTGATGGGAGTTCATGTGCCTTCTTAAGGCGGTCGTCCCTAGGTGAGTGTTGGGCTTACCGCGACTTATGCGTTGACTGCAAAGGCTGCAGATGGCAAAACTATTGTCAGCAGCGGACACGTTAAAAAAAGCCCACACTGCGGAGCCATGTGCCGGCATCCTGGGAGCACCAGATGTGACCGTACATGGTTGATGGCTCGCTCCTGATACATTACCAGTCTGGTTTGTCCCTCCTGTGCAATGTAAGTTCAGCCTGCTTCTCCTCCCTATCTGCTGGTCCATCTCTCCCTCTTCCTCTCTTGTGGGCACCTATGTGACGTCCATAGACACGTCATCATCGACGACACCTTCCCCACCACTAACATTAGAGATCTCGGAGTAGGCAGCAACAGCGGGGACCAACCTCCTTGGGCTGATCTGGGTACTGTCGTCAGACTGCTGAGTGGCGGTTGTTGCTACCTCCTTTTCCTGATCCAATGCCAAGAATGGCTGCGCATCGGAAATGTCTTGTAATGGATCGGAAAATAATTCCTGTGACTCAAGCGGAGGGTATATGGTGGTGGTGTTGGTGGTAGTGTCTTTGGGGGTGTACACAGCAGAGAGTGAAGAGGGTGCAGATAGAGAGGATGAGGAGGATGCAGAAGAGGAAGGCTGAGTGAGCCACTCAACCAAGTCTGGTGCGTCCTTTCACGTAATCGAACGCACCTTTTGCAACTTCCCACTTTGGCTCCGGCCTGGTGCTCCTGCCCTACCCCTACCACCCCTGCGGAAGGGCCTGCCTCTTCCTCTGCCTGTCATTTTTTAAATGACCCTGTGACAAAAGTCTCTAGAGAGCGCAGTATATGTGGAAGAAGGTATACAACACCCCGCTTCAATCTGCCGTTTTGGGGGGCCACTGGTCTATCACACCAGTTATAATACTTTTTTCTAATTGCGTTTGTCACTCTTTGTAGTATCGCTGCAGAACCGCTCAGCAGTCACAATGCTGCACAATACAAATCCACTATAATATGCTTTCTATATTAGAAAGTATATTATAAGTGTATTACACCCCTATATACTGCACACCAAACAATAGTACAGCTATACCAGTCCTTAAAAGGACTTTTGTGGACCTATTAGTTAGCGATTTGTGTCACTGCAGTCTGTCCTTGCTCCACACAGCAACCTCTCCCTACACTGCACTGACAAAAGACAGAATGTGAAATGGCAGCCAGATCAGGTCTTTTTATAAGGTAGGGGGTATGTCCATGTGCTGAAATGTCTCAATTGGCTGTCCTGTACCACATGATGGATGTGTCATGGGTCAAAGTTCTTCACAATGTAAAAGAATATGGCGGCCGCAAATAGCGCCATATGTTCACCGGTTCGGCGAATAGCGAACGCGCAAAGTTCGCCGCGAACTGACCGCGGGGCGAACCGCAAGGCCATCTCTAGTCTTAGCCATGAGAGCACCCTTACTGTAGCGCTGCATCCAAAAAAACTGCAGCATCAAACGAGGTGTAAGACACCGCACATGCCTCTGTGTCAATAGTATCGTTAACCGACCCACCTTTCGGGAACAAAAGGTGGTGAATCAAGCTAAATTTATTGGGCTCCTTCTTAGGAACTACACCCAAAGGAGGGACTACCAAGTTGTCCAAAGGGGGGGTGAGGGAAAGGCCCAAGAACACTTCCTTAGCGAGTTTCTCAGAAACCACCGCAGAGTGTAAAAAGACCCGACCGCAAATTATCTGCGACGGGAGGTATCTGCGAAAGGGAGCAAGGGATTAAGAAACCTTTGTTGAAAGCCGCCTTCAAAAATCTGGGCTGCAGGCCGGTCCAAATATCTACTTAGAAAGGGGGTCATTCTGTCCACCCTCACCAGAGTCTCGCTTTTTTCATGCAACATCACTGGAACGGGCCCTGCCGGCTTTGAAACAGCGAGACAGGGAGTGAGCCCCCCGCAGTGAGACCATGTGTGTCTATATTTGCAGACGGTGCCGAATCTGCAAGAACCCTCATTGAACTGCCAGCACTGGCCCCACTGTTTTGCGGCCGGTTATCCGGGGGCAGTCAGACTCCCGGCCCCCGCTGGAAAAAACGAGGTGGAGGCCTGTGACAAGGACATGAGTTTCATCCATAAACTGATGTCCTTATAACCCGAACGCAAGAGGGAGGAATAGCCTTACGTTGACAAAACTGTTCATCATAATGCAGCCAAGCCGCGCCCCCATACACCCTCTGGGCCTTGCTAATGACATCCAGATAACAAAAAAAGAGGGAATAGTTCTCGGGAGATTTTACCCTGATCACGCAAGTAAAAAAGGGGAATGCCTGGAGCCAGTTTCTAAACGTCCGCGGAATCAAACTGGAGCGATGTTTCTGCTCATCCTCCTTGGATTCTTCCGGTTGAATCCTATCCAGGTTAAACCTTTCCAGAGGCAACAATGTGAACATTTCCACATAATCCCACCATCAAATCTTATCCCGCACCTCAGGTTTGAAATGCGCACCCAAAGGACCCTCGAAACAGACATAAATCTTGCATTTATGTATCTGTGCTCTTACTAGCGTCCCTCGGTGAGTCTGCCGAGGTCTCAGCCATCCCCGGGGCCACCGTGTCCCCCAACATCCCTTCAGACACCGACACAGGAACCGAAACAGCCTGAGTCTGGGCTCCCAATGGATCCAAAACCCACACCAGCGTTGAGACGGAAGCGGAGCCTGCATCAAAAAGCTGTACTAGCCCGGCCACGAGATCATGGACAGCAGAATCACCCAGCACGGTGGGCCCAGAGCCCGTCGGCCGTGGGAATGGGGGGGGGCCCTGCCCACTGTAGCTGTAAGGGTACCCGTACTAATCCCGGGGACATGACCCACCCTAACCCCCGACATAGAAGACAAAGGAAGCTGAAAGGAAAAAATTGAATTAGACATGAACTTAACAGGCTGACCAGGTGCCGATTCCCACAGCTGCAGATCTGGAATCCAGTCGCCGATCGCAGCAAAACGACCCTGTCTTCAGAGCCAGAAAGCTCGCCCTCGGATCACGAGGAATCCAAGGGATCATCTGGCAGCCGAGGGTCTGGCACGGATGTGCCGACCGCAGAAGTCTCAGGCTGTCCGATGTCACTCCTGCACCTCCGCCCAGCAGGACTTGCATGCCTGGCTGTCGCAGCATGGCTCCTCTTCACCCCCCTGCTTGAATAAGGGAACCTGCTGTGTAGACCTGCTCCCGCGCTCTGCCGATCCTGCCAGGATCTGTCAGTGAGGGGGGTCACCGGCCGCTCTGCCCGACTGGCTAGCCACCCCGCATGACGACTCCGGGGACAACACTGGGCTTCGTCCCGCCCCTGTTCCATGGAGCTCCGCCCATGACGGGGATTCCTCCCAGCGCTCGCATCGGAGCTAGCCAGAGGAGGCTGAGCCGGCTGGCCTGGAGGGCCCATGGCTGGGCTCCCTGACTGGCTCTGCACAGGAGAGGGGAGGTGAAGGGCTGAAGCGCTCCAGGGGCATGCCTGTGGGATATAGAAGGAGGGTAGGAGAGACAAAGAGGCTTCCAATGGTGTAGTACGTTTTCAAAATCTGTATGAGTTTATTACAAACTATGCGCGTGGACTCTTACATGTAAAAAGTTAAAAACAAGCAATAACAAAGATCGCAGCGTTTTCTGCGCCGGCTTACGTCACTTCCGGTTTACGACAGCCAATCCTTACGCATTGCGTCACTTCTCGCGACTTCTTCAGAGGAACCTGATTGGCTGTGCAGTCAAGCCTTATATATCGTGTGGACCGAAAGTGTCCATTCGGCCATTTTGTTGTGGACTATGCTCGCGATAGCGCGGCCATTTTTTTGGTGGACTATGATGTTTTTCAGCAGCCATTTTCCTATGGACAATGCATACAAACTATATACTGATTACAGTATAAGCACGATGGCCATGTTTTGGTGGATTGCGATGTTATACAGCGGGCATTTTCCTGTGGACAATGCAAACACATTGTGCTTTGATTAAAACACAGGCATGGTGGCCATTATTGTGGAGTTCAAGCGCAATGGTACACAGATAGATGATCTAACTCTTTTTTACATATCCTTTTAACCACTTAACGACCGCCCACTGTAAATATACGTCGGCAGAATGGCACCGACAGGCAGAATCACGTATATCTACGTGACTGACTTTGTATAGTTGGGGGGTCCGATCGGACCCCCCTTCTTTACAGTGAGCGGTGGTTAACTGATCGGGGGCGATCAGGCATGAGGGGACGGCCGTTCGATTCCGGCCACCCCCTCTCGATCGCTCCCGGCGAATGAGAGAGCTTCCCCTGCCTGTGTAATGTTTACACAGGCAGAGGAAGTGATGTCATCTCTCCTGCGGCGCTCACATATACCGAGCGCCGTACAGGAGAAGATGCCAGGTTAGTGCACAAAACACTACACCGACACCAGGACACATAGGTACATAAATCGCCCCCCCCCCAGACCACCCCCCAGCCCCCAGCCACAGTGTCACTGATTGCAGTGACCATTTATTTACTGATCACTGCAATCAGTGACATTTGTGACTGTAAAAGTGTCACCAAAGTTTAGTTTTAGGTCCAGTGTAGCCCCCTAACCCCCCCTAATAAAGGTTTAAGCCCCTGATCGCCCCCAGATAACCCTTTCACCCCCTATCACCACTGTCGCTAAGCGATCATTTTTCTGATCGCCGTCTTAGCGTCGGTGATGCCGATCGGTAGCCAGTCATTTTTTTTAGGTTCGCCGCAGGTTTTTATAGCGTCGGGTACCCCCATATATTACCTAATAAAGGTTTAACCCCCTTGATCGCCACCCAGAGAAACCCTTTCACCCCCTAGCACCGCTGTCACTAAGCGATCGTTTTTCTGATCGCTGTTTTATTGTCGGTGATGCCGATCGGTAGCCAGTTTTTTTTAGGTTCGCCGCAGGTTTTTATAGCGTCAGGTACCCCCATATATTACCTAATAAAGGTTTAACCCCCTTGATCGCCCCCCAGGTAACCCTTTCACCCCCTATCACCACTGTCGCTAAGCGATCATTTTTCTGATCGCTGTCTTAGTGTCGGTGATGCAGATCGGTAGCCAGTAATTTTTTTTAGGTTCGCCGCAGGTTTTTATAGCGTCGGGTACCCCCATATATTACCTAATAAAGGTTTAACCCCCTTGATCGCCACCCAGAGAAACCCTTTCACCCCCTAGCACCGCTGTCACTAAGCGATCGTTTTTCTGATCGCTGTTTTATTGTCGGTGATGCCGATCGGTAGCCAGTTTTTTTTAGGTTCGCCGCAGGTTTTTATAGCGTCAGGTACCCCCATATATTACCTAATAAAGGTTTAACCCCCTTGATCGCCCCCCAGGTAACCCTTTCACCCCCTATCACCACTGTCGCTAAGCGATCATTTTTCTGATCGCTGTCTTAGCGTCGGTGATGCAGATCGGTAGCCAGTAATTTTTTTTAGGTTCGCCGCAGGTTTTTATAGCGTCAGGTACCCCCATATATTATCTAATAAAGGTTTTAACCCCCTAATTGCCCCTAGTTAACCCTTTCACCAGTGATCACCATATAAGTGTTACGGGTGACGCTGGTTAGTTAGTTTGCTTTTTATAGTGTCAGGGCACCCGCCGTATATATATAACCCAATAAAGGTTTAACCCCCTAATCGCCCGGCGGGTGATATCAATTAGGTTTTAGCGTCAGAGAGGGTCTGCGTCACATCCCAGGCAGCGTCAGGTTAGTGCCAGTAACGCTAACACCCACGCGTGAAGCATACACCCCCCTTAGTGGTATAGTATCTGATCAGATCAATATCTGATCAGATCTATACTAGCGTCCCCAGCAGTTTAGGGTTCCCAAAAACGCAGTGTTAGCAGGATCAGCCCAGATACCTGCTAGCACCTGCGTTTTGCCCCTTCGTCCAGCCCAGGCCATCCAAGTGCAGTATCGATCGATCACTGTCACTTACAAAACACAACACACATAACTGCAGCGTTCGCAGAGTCAGGCCTGATCCCTGCGACTCCAGTGCTGTAGGAGGTGATTTCACCACCACAGTTAAAAAAACTGCTAATGCCGCGTACATACGGTCGAAATTCCGACGGAGGCTTGCCCGTGGAAAAGTCCGACCATGTGTGTGCGGCATAACTTTTTTGCGGGAGGATGCCCCCATGCTTCGGCATATATAAATGGTGCATGTATGCCCATTATTAGAAGTGGGTGGATGAAGGGCTGTATTCTAATGGTGGGCATACCCACCGATCAATCTCTTTTTTCGTTCAGCCAACTGGCTGCATGAAAAAAAAAGATTACAATACATGTCCAACAAGGACCAGCAACGTACTGGTATGTTGCTGGACTTTGAATGTTTATACCAGAATGATGCCTGCGGGTTTAGGTATCATCTTGGTATCATTCTTTTCAGCCAGCGGCCGGCTTTCATGTAAAAGCAATCCTAGTGGCTAATTAGCCTCTGGACTGCTTTTACAAGCAGTGGGAAGGAATGTCCCCCCCTGGATATAAAAAGCGCCATTGGGAAATTGGGAAAGCATTTTATCACACCGATCTTGGTGTGGTCAGATGCTTTGAGGGCAGAGGAAAGATCTAGGGTCTAGAAGACCCAAGTTTTTTCAAAAAAGAGTACCTGTCACTACCTATTGCTATCATAGGGGATATTTAAATTCCCTGAGATAACAATAAAAATGATAAAAAAAAAATATATATGGAAGGAACAATTTAAAAATAAAATAAAAAAGCAAAATTAATAAAAAAAAAAAAAAAAAAAAAAAAGCACCCCTGTCCTGCCCTGCTCTTGCCCAATGGCGAACGCAAGCATCGGTCTGGCGTCATATGTAAACAGCAATTGCACCATGCATGTGAGGTATCACCGCGAAGGTCAGATCGAAGGCAGTAATTTTAGCAGTAGACCTCCTCTGTAAATCTAACGGGTAACCTGTAAAGGCTTTTAAAGCTTTTAAAAATGTATGTAGTTTGTCGCCAATGCGCGTTTGTGCGAAATTTTAAAGCATGTCGTGTTTGGTATCTATGTACTCGGCCTAAGATCATCTTTTTTATTTCATCAAACATTTGGGCAATATAGTGTGTTTTAGTGCATTAAAATTTAAAAAACTGTATTTTTTCCCAAAAAAATGCGTTTGAAAAATCGCTGCGCAAATACTGTGTAGAAAAAAAAAATGCAACACCCACCATTTTAATCTGTATGGACTTTGCTTTAAAAATATATATAATGTTTGGGGGTTCAACATAATTTTCTTGCAAAAAAAAAAATATGTTTTCATGTAAACAAAAAGTGTCAAAAAGGGCTTTGTCTTCAAGTGGTTAGAAGAGTGGATGTAAGCTTCCTAATGTTGTATATAAAATGCCAGAACAGTTCAAAACCCCAGCAAATTACCCCATTTTGGAAAGTAGACACCGCAAGCTATATACTGAGAGGCATGTCGAGTCCATGGAATATTTTATATGTTGACACAAGTTGCGGAAAAAAGACAATTTATTATTATTATTTTTTTTTTTTGCACAAAGTTGTCACTAAATGATATATTGCTCAAACATGCCATGGGTATATGTGGAATTACACCCCAAAATACATTCTGCTGCTTCTCCTGAGTACGGGGATACCACATGTGTGAGACTTTTTGGGAGCCTAGCCGCGTACGGGACCCCAAAAACCAAGCACCGCCTTCAGGCTTTCTAAGGGTGTAAATTTTTGATTTCACTTCTCACTGCCTACCACAGTTTCGGAGGCCATGGAATGCCCAGATGGCACAAAACCCCCCCAAATGACCCCATTTTGGAAAGTAGACACCCCAAGCTATTTGCTGAGAGGTATTGTGAGTATTTTGCAGATCTCGCTTTTTGTCACAAAGTTTTGAAAATTGAAAAAAAAAAATAAAAAAAAAAAATATTTTCTTTCTTCATTTTCAAAAACAAATGAGAGCTGTAAAATACTCACAATGCCTCTCAGCAAATAGCTTGGGGTGTCTACTTTCCAAAATGGGGTCATTTGGGGTGGGTTTTGTGCTATTTTGGCATTTTATGGCCTTCGAAACTGTGATAGGTAGTGAGGAGTGAAATCAAAAATTTGCGCCCTTAGAAATCCTGAAGGCGGTGCTTGGTTTCCGGGGACCCGTACGCGGCTAGGCTCCCAAAAAGTCCCACACATGTGGTATCCCCGTACTCAGGAGAAGCAGCAAAATGTATTTTGGGGTGCAATTCCACATATAACCATGGCATGTGTGAGCAATATATCATTTAGTGACAACTTTTTGTAATTTTTTTTTTTTTTTTAGTCATTATTCAATCACTTGAGACAAAAAAAAAAAAATATTCAATGGGCTCAACATGCCTCTCAGCAATTTCCTTGGGATGTCTACTTTCCAAAATGGGGTCATTTATGGGGGTTTTGTACTGCCCTGCCATTTTAGCACCTCAAGAAATGAGATAGGCAGTCATAAACTAAAAGCTGTGTAAAATCCAGAAAATTTACCCTAGTTTGTAGACGCTATAACTTTTGCGCAAACCAATAAATATACGCTTATTGACATTTTTTTTACTAAAGACATGTGGCTGAATAAATTTTGGCCTAAATGTATGACTAAAATTTAGTTTATTCGATTTTTCTTATAACAAAAAGTAGAAAATATCATTTTTTTTCAAAATTTTCGGTCTATTTACGTTTATATCGCAAAAAATAAAAAATCGCAGAGGCAATCAAATACCATTAAAAGAAAGCTCTATTTGTGGGAAGAAAAGGACGCAAATTTTGTTTGGGTACAACATTGCATGTCCGCACAATTTACAGTTAAAGCAGCGCAGTGCAAAATTCTGAAATCACCTCTGGTCCTCTAGCTACCAAATGGTCCGGGGCTTAAGTGGTTAAGTGTGTGATACACACTGAATACAAAGAGGTACATCTGGTACAGTTATTGTTAGTGACCAATGAGAACAAAAAGGAGAAAAAAAAAAGAGAAAAAAAAAAAGGACATAGCAGGTTGGATCCTAATAAAAACAAATCTTAGGTAAAAACACCAGTTACTAAATAGTCTTCGGTGGTAGGTATCCAAATCATACTAAAAATGTATAATTAATAAACGTTTAAAAAACTAATATATGTGTCTCAATATATCCTATTATATAATAGGATATATAATATATCATACATCTGATACATCCATCCTGCACGGATTAGAATGTTTGGACATTTTCTTGTAGCATTGATGACTTTTTCACAGTTTTGATTATTTTAGTGATTATAACATACAGCGCGAGATCACTTTATTTGATTAATAATAATGTATTGTCTGTGTTTGCAGGGAATGATATACATATGTATTTTTACAATTCATTTCATAGGGAAGTTATTATTATTATTATTATACAGGATATATATAGCGCCAACAGTTTGCAGGTTGTGATTAGGATAAAAAGTCTTCTGTGTGCAGCAGCCCCACTCCAGCGCCCCCTAATAATTACCTGAGCCCCATCTCTCTCCAGCGATGTCCACGATTTCCTCGACCGCCCGGGACTCTGATTGGCTGAGGCACAGCAGCAGCGCCATTGGCTCCCGCTGCTGTCAATAAAAGTAAAACGGGTGAGAAAGGGGGCAGGGCCAAATCGGGGCTCCATGTCTGAATGGATACAGGTGCCCCCAAAGCAAGCTACTTTCTAATACAGTTTTAACTATGCAGCCACCATAACTGCTTTTTCTTAGTTTCAGAAATGATCTTTGTTATCTTTCTACAAGGTTAAAAAAACCTTTCATCTGACCATGCATCTTCTCTTCCTGATAGGTTATGTAGCGGGTGTTTGCTTTAAAGCCCAGAGACTACCATACCCAAGATGCATTTCCCCGCGCAAGGACTGCTGGGGCGGGGTATCTTACCAGAGGGCGGGCCTGAGGACTTTCTCTTTGGACACCGCCCGGCCAGCAAGTGGACCTCCGTGCTGAGTCTGCTGATACTACAGGGCCTGAAGCCTAGGCCTGTATTATTCCAAAGAGCCTTCCGTGCCCACCAAGGAGCCTGAGGGACGTCGCATCCTGCTGCTGTTCTTTTGCTGTCAGGAGGACCGAAGACCTGGGTGTCGTGGAATGGGGTGCGGGCCTTGTGTCAGGGAGCAGAGCTCCAAGCTAGTGGCGGATCCAGAGCAGAAGAAATTGGAGTCTCGGTGGTAGGAGTGCCCAAGTACTATTGTGCTGTGACCCAGATTGGCGAAGACAACTTGCCGAAACTGTCCAAGAATGATATAAGACGGGACCAGTTAGAAGACCCTTGGGAAAGATTGGCCCTGGAAGATCAGGATCCGGACAAGCTCTTGCATGATCCCTCAAAGGAGGCCCGTCTAATACGCAAGGAATGGGACAGATTACATGTGCATCAAGGGGTGGTCTATCGAAGGGGCCCCTCTGATGACCTGGAAGACAAGTGGCAACTATTTCTGCCAGAAAAACACCGGAAGACTGTTATGAATGCCCTACATGACAACCATGGCCACCTTGGAGCCGAAAGAACCTTTCAGCTCATAAGGAGCAGATTCTATTGGCCCTGTATGCGGGCTGAAGTGGAGGAATACTGTCACTCATGTGCTCGCTGCATACAGAGGAAAACATTGCCTCATCAAGCTGCCCCAATGGGCCAACTGCAAAGCCAAGGACCCTTGGACTTGGTATGCATTGATTTTCTTTGTCTGGAACCTGACTTGGGGGGACATGGAAATGTTCTGGTGATAACCGACCAGTGTTGCCAACCTCCCCAAGTGAAATTTACTGGCAAGATGCCTAAAAATTACGAACAACACAAAATTTTTTCCTGACGGTTCAAAAAAACACCTAAAATGCCTGTTTTCTGTGCTAAACTGTGCAACTATTAGTATTTAAACTATAAGCATGTTGCTAGTGCTATTACCAATGTGTTTAAGTTAAACAAAAGTCAAAAAATCAATTTCTCTATTCACATCAAGGTCAGGTTAATATAACACAGCCAGCACTGAGTTCCCCGTTATAGTACATCAAAGTTCGCAGAGTTCTCCCTTGCAAAGGACGATGCCACAGATCACGATCTAAGGGGGAACTCGGATGTAAGAGGGGGCTCTGCGGTATCTCCCTTGCAGTATAAGAGGAAATCCTGCAAACTCTGATGTAAAGGGGAACATTGGGAACTCTAATGCGGGGGGGGGGAACTCTGGTGACCATAGATTACCTTCCGCAGAGTGAATACACTAAGGTAAGGGGGGTTACTGGTATAAGGTTTAACCTTTATTTCAGTGCCCCCTTACATTATTGTGTTCACTCCCCCCCCTTTACATCAGTGACCCCTCCTCAGACTGACCTCCTCTCAGGTGCACCGTGCAGGGCTCAGTCAGGCAACTCCAGCTTGGCGGCTTTGGTTTTATCTGATAGTCTCCGCTACACAGTCCACACACATCTGACTTCTCTCGTGATCCCCAATCTGGCGGCGCTCCCACTCTTGACTCCTCTACTGGCTCCCCCTCAGAGACTGCAGACATGATAAAAGATGAGATGGTCAGAGACTGCAGACATGGTACAGGAGATGGTCAGAGACTGCAGACATGGTACAGGAGATGGTCAGAGACTGCAGACATGGTACAGGAGATGGTCAGAGACTGCAGACATGGTACAGGAGATGGTCAGAGACTGGAAACATGGTACAGGAGATGGTCAGAGACTGGAGACATGGTACAGGAGATGGTCAGAGACTGGAGACATGGTACAGGAGATGGTCAGAGACTGGAGACATGGTACAACAGATGGTCAGAGACTGGAGACATGGTACAACAGATGGTCAGAGACTGGAGACATGGTACAGGAGATGGTCAGAGATTGCAGACATGGTACAGAAGATGGCATGTGGACAGGAGATGGTTATGCGGACAGGATACACTCATGCAGACAGTATACAGGAGATGTGAATATTAAAGTGTGGTCTACTGCGCTTGCCTGGTGAATAAAGGTGATTGGGAATGCTGCTCAATCTAAGTGAAAACACAATATCACCAGAGTAAAATATAATATAAAGAATGATCAGCGCAAACCCTTTTCAAATAATAATGAGACTAAAGGTAATGACAACTGTGCTTCCAATGTGTTTTCAGAGCTGTCAGCTATTTTTGGTATAGCTCTGACATACTAATACAGGCACGTTTGCATTTTATGTTAGATATTTGCACACACGGATGCACTGGTATTTTTGCACGTTGCACTTTGTTTAGCTAATTTTGCACACATTGGAAGCACACTTGTCATTACCTTTAGTCTCATTATTATTTGAAAAGGGTTTGCGCTGATCATTCTTTATATTATACATACCTCCCAACTTTGTAAAGTCCCTTTGCGGGACATTCTGATGTCCCCTCTCCTCTGCCAACCAGAGTTGTTGAGCGGGGGGGGGTGCGGGACATTGGCAAAAAAAACGGGAATTGCCACAGAAGTTGTTGAGCGGGGGGGGGGGGGTTGATGCCGCCTGAACATTTAAAAAAAAAATAATTTAAGCGGGGGGGGGGGCGTCATGGGTTTGGGGGGGTGGCGGGGGGCCGCCGATCGGGGGGGGCATACTAGTGCGCCGATCGCACGGGGAGGGCTCTTACCTGCTGCTGCTGCTCCTCTTCTTCTCTTCATGTTTCCTGCTGTGCGGGAAACATGATAGTCTCGCGGGAGTGCGGGAAGGAGGAGCCTCTGCGGGTAAAACCCGCACAATCCGTGCCAGTTGGGAGGTATTATTATATAGTATACATGAGATATCAGAGTGAGAAACGGCAGACAGAGATTGCATACAATGATTTTGTACAATCTCACCACTGCCATTTTTGTCTGGAAACTGCTGCCTGTGCCTGTCTGACAGCACGGTCGGTGCACCACAGGTCCACCTGAGCCCCCTCCTCCCTCCCCCTCCACATCAATGAATCATTCCAGCCTGGCTGTCTCCCTGCTCACATTCACACACCCACACAGTCAACTCGAGATATTAGTCACTCTTGTCACACTACTAGTCTGCTCTGACTGTCACTGACTCACCAGGTCCAAGACACCAGGCACAGCAACAGCAGGCAGCAGGCTCTACACACATCAGTCGGGCAGGCTGGCAGGGGTCCGTCCGTTGCTCTGGTGGGGGTGTGTGTGTGTGCTCTGTTATCTGTGTCAAGACTGTTCAGGCTCCCTCCGCTCAGGTCACAGCTCGTCACATACACAGCTCTCTGCTCTCCACTCTACGAGGCTCCTCCGTCCTGCCTGTTCATAGGCTGGCGGGAAAATTCGCTGACTTCATTGGCTGCGTGGCGGGTGGGCTGGGCAGAGCCTGTGCAGGAGTCAGACTCGGCGGCTCAGGATCGGATCTTCTCGGGGATTTCCGGCATTGCGCATGCGCAGTTCTGACCCCGAGCCGATCACCGCCATTTTTACTGGCACCTTTCCCTTACTACGGACTTTTACATACAGGGAAAAAGTGCCTTGTTTTAACGAACTGTACGTAATTCTACGTACGGTTGGCAACACTGTAACTGACCATTTTACCCGTTACGCTCAGGCCTTTCCAACTAAAGACCAGAAGGCTTCCACTGTGGCCAAGATACTTGTAGAGAAGTACTTCATGCACTACGGATTACCTCAACGCCTCCATTTGGATCAAGGGAGGGACTTTGAAAGTTGAATAATCTGGAAATTGCTGGATTCCCTAGGAATAAAGAGGACCCGTACAACCCCCTATCATCCCCAAGGAGATGCCCAACCGGAAAGGTTTAACAGGACTTTGATGAATATGCTGGGAACCCTGAACAGTAAGGAAAAGCAGCATTGGAGCAAGCATATAGCTGCCATCGTGCATGCCTATAACAGCACAACTAGTGATGTCACCGGGTACTCCCCTTACAGATTGTTTGGCAGAGAAGCAAGACTACCTGTAGATCTGGCCTTTGGTACCTCCATAGACCACACATCGGCTGCTTCCCACAAGGAATATGTGGACCGGCTACGGAGAAGCTTACAACTGGCTTATGAGAAGGCACAAGCCACCTCTGACCAGAGAGGGGCCCGGAATAAACGGAATTTTGACCTCAGAGTTCGGATCCATGACTTGCAACCAGGAGAAAGAGTTTTGTTGCGGAATCTTGGCGTTCCAGGGAAGCATAAGCTTGCTGATAGATGGAAATCACAGCCATACGTGATCTGTAGAAAGTTGCCTGGCCTGCCAGTGTACCAGCTGAAACCTGAAGGCCAAGTGGGACCTCTGAAAACCTGGCACCGGACCAACTTATTGCCTCTCTCCGAAGCAGTTCGGATACCTTCTACTCCGGATTCTCCTGAATCACCTTCAACCTCCAATACTCCAAGACCCAACACCAGATCTCAGACCACTCAGTCAGGAGAGATGAATACCTCAAACCAGAGTGAAGATGAGGAAATGGAACTGAGCTGGCTGTGGCCCACTCCGACCACTGAACCCATGGTCAGGGATCCTGCCCCCTGTGAAGTTACCATTGAAGGCACCTTGAATGCTGAAGCTGCTGAGTTCAATCCATTGTGTACTCTAACTGAAGAGTGGGAAGATGCCCTGGAGTCAATCCCAGCTGAAGATCCAATAGATTCTTTGTATCTCTCTGCCCCAGAATTGGATGCCCCTGAAGCAGCAGTAACCATTACACCTGACCAAGAGGAAGGAAGAATGGAAGAGCCTGATGCCTCAATTCCCAGAGAACAAAGAGTGAAGAGAGCTATTCGTCCACCTCGGAAACTAACCTATACTCAAATGGGAGAATGTTCTGAGGATTCAGTTGTAACTGCAAGAAGGACAATAGAGAAACCTGGCCCCTCGACTGTACATTTAGTGGAGGGCAACCCCAGCTCACTCTCTGGCACAGTTAGGCAGGTCAGTTCCACTAGTATGACCTGTGGGCAGGACGATCTTCCTCACCAAGTTTGGTGGAAGGTTCCCCTGCCCAGTTCTTTTGCTACTGTAAATTGTATTGTTTGCAATTAATGTTCCTGTTGTCAGGCTAGGAGCAGATAACAGGTAACAGTGCAGGTGTGCTGATTTTATGCAAAGAGTTCAAGAACAAGAGCACATACCATGAGCAGGTATGCTGAGACTTGTAGTTCACCGCTGCAGATGAAGGTAGATGTTGGCTGGACCTTGTAGTTCACCGCTGCAGATGAAGGTGGATGTTAGCTGGTGCTTGTAGTTTGCCGCTGCAGATGGATGTTGGCTGGTGCTTGTAGTTCACCGCTGCAGATGAAGGTACTACAGTAGAATCAGGCAAAGCATAGTCTAAGCAAGCTGGGTCATACACAGGTAGATCAGAGTCCAAACGGTACTGAATCAGAAGCGAGCAAGCAGGGTCAAACGAGCCGGGTCATACATGAAATACACAGAGCAGATATCAGCTGTATCAAACAGTGGCACACAAAGGTAACTCTATCACGAGCACTGATTGGATGATGATACAGGTGATTTAAAGGTGAGCTGGCCAATCACTGTTTCCCAGGCAAAGGCTGTTTCAGGCGAGTTGTGCTGGGTCCTAAAGGGATCCTAGTACTGACAGTACCCCCCCCCCCCTTTCTCGAGGGGTTGCTCCTGCACCCCCAGGTTTACTTGGATAACGAAGATAGAACTTCTTAAGTCGGTCAGCATGAAGATCACGAGCTGGGACCCAGGAACGATCCTCTGGGCCGAAACCTTTCCAATGAACGAGATATTGTAAGGAATTGCGTACTCGTCTGGAATCAAGAATAAATGCCACTTCACATTCCTGACTATCCAACACATCCACAGGTTCTGGTTCATTTACTTGGAGGCTGGAATGAACAGGTTTCAACAATGAAACATGAAAGACATTTGGAATGCGCAAGAAAAGCCTGGAGCAAAAAGACAGAATGCCATAGGCGGAGGGCTGGGCATGACTGAGTGAACAGAGTATGTAATAAGAGAAGATTAACTATTGGCTAATGGAAATATAGAGGGGAGGGGTGAAGGCTAGATAAAAGGAAGACCCCGCCCCTCTGAGTTAACACAGCGCAGGGGAAAGTTTCCAGCAGCATGTCAGCTAGCAGCAGCATGTCTTCTGTAGACAAACTTCTGGCCCAGCTTCGGGCAGAGGCTGCGACACGGGGCGAGGATTGGCTCCAGGAGACCCTGGGGCCGATGCTTTCAAGTCCGGCCGGGTCACAAGGTACCGCGGGGAGAGAGGCTGGGCGAGCTCGGAGGGGCCCTCCCCGAGAGTTCAGCGGCAGATTGGGAGCCCCCCAGGGCCCCTTCGGGCCCCCCGGCTAAGCGCGCCGCATTGCCCAAGGCGGGGGGTACTGGAAGGAATCCCCCTCAAGTGCGGAGCTCAGCGGGGGGCCGCACCGGGAGTTCCGGTGTGGCCGATAGGCCCGTGCGGCGCGTGGAGTCGGATCAGGCGGGCCCGGCCCCTCGGGGGTACCCGGCGGGTTTGGGGCTCCTGCGGGGGTCATCGGTGGCCGCGGCGTCCGGGCATCCCCCCCCCTCGGCCGGACATCGGGTGCAGGAGGCTGCGTGAGGTGGTGTGCCAGTGAGTGATGACAGCAGTGCGGGTGAGCAGAGACAGCGTGGAGGCAAGGCGGTTAAGAAATCGGTGGGCGGGTCAGGTGTGCGGAGGTGGGACCAATCGGGTCCTGACCCCTCGGCTTCCAGGGACAGGTCACCTGGTGAGCTATCGTCCGGTGGTGAGGAGCTGGCTGGTGTGCTGTCAGAGGGTGAAGTGTGCAGCTCGGAGGAGGATCGATATTTATAACAAGAAGCTTCAAGGGAACTCTCTAATTAAAAGGATTCTATGTGTATATATGGTTGTATATGTTTTTACAATACTTTATTATTAAGGTGACTTAAAATTATCTTTCAATGACTCTATAGTGGTAGAACATGTTTAGAATATTTAGCATACACAGCTGTGGAATTTCATCTGACAAAAGGCTTATCTGACCATTTGTTGGCATGCTGAGGTGAATTCAAAGGAGGTGGGAGGTGACAAAGGAACAGGTTGGGTCCTGGCTTAACTGAGTCCCTCACCCAATCTAGCAACCCCCTACCCCTCAAGGGAATGCAAGGTCTTAGCATATGGAAAGGGGGGTGAGGAGGGGTGGGGTTTTACAAGGGTGTGTATATATCTGGATGCAGACCCAAAGCTCAGCCTCTTAGAATGAAGATCTGATGCAGACGACATGGTGACCTAATAAGCTCTCTCCCTCCCTCTCTCTCTCTCTGTCTCTCTCTCTCCCTCTCTCTCTCCCTCTCTGCCTCTCTCCCTCTCTGCCTCTCTCTCTCCCTCCCATAAGGGTACCGCTGCTTCTCTTTTGCTCTCTTGTTCCTATTGGTATTATCATGTAACATTGGTATCATCTTCATCATAGGTATTATCATGTTTGTCATAGCAATATTCCTATTATGTATCGTGTAACATTGGTATCACCTTGCTATTAGGTGGTATCGTTTCTGTATAAATAAATGTCATTGTTTTCTCTTTTCCCACCGCTATCGTTTGATTTCATTTTATATAGACAAAAGGTTTTTAATCACTTATTTTAAGCATTTAAGCGAGACGTAGATTTCCGTAACAGATGGTGCCCCGTGTGAGGAAGTTTAAAATTGGGTGAGTATTATTTCTCGTATGGTAGACAGAGCTGGTCTTAACGCCAGAAATCCTAAGCATTTTCTTATGTCTTTTTAACCTGTCTGAATACCTAACAAAAACTTCTCAGAACTTAACTTTTTACCTTTTTGTCTAGGCGAATATTTTGATGAGACTGATTTTTGAATAATGTATGTATATAGAATGAAATTGCAGCAGGGTGTCGGTATGAATGATAAGGGCTCTGTTTGGAATTAATTTCAGTTGAGCCTTTGAATAAGATTAGGCCAATCTTTGGGATTGAAACAAACCTGTGCGTATAGGGCTGCGTTTCCACTGGCGCAACTCCAATGTCGTGTGACATTGAAATGCAGCTTTAGTGCGACTGTGGTGTGGTGTTGAATGCGATTTTGATAGAGTCACTGCAGCTTTGAGTCACATAGATTGGAATGGGTGCTATTGAAATCAATGGTAAGCGATTTGTAATGCGACTTTGTGCCCAAGGTCGCATGGTGAGTTGCATCAGTGGAAACGGAGACTAAATCACACTGAATTATCTGGATGTATGGGAATCTATCTTTCTGTGTAAACTACTAACGGGGGGATTGTAAGCTGTTGGGGCAGATTTTGATGTTTGGTGCAAATGGAGTAGTGCGTTTTTGTTCGGTGTTGCAATCTGATGGAGACTATTTTTGTTTTCCTTTGTGTGTGGGAACCCATGTGGTATGTCCCAAGCTGGTTTTGGCGGGAAAAATTGGGCATCATCCACCATTTTGTCATGGTCCATGAGATGTGCGGTGGTCATCCACCATTTTGTGGTGGCTTGGCTTGTCGGCCATCTTGAGAGGCGTTTGGAGTTTGAGATGGGAAGTTCCAGGTTAGCAAACAAAACTGCCTCCTGCACTACAAGCAATCAGAGGGTCTAATCAAGCTTAACGCTTGGGAAGCCCTGTGATACAGTCATTTTTTTTTTTGGAATACTTTGGAGAAGTCCACGGGGAGATTAAACTATTTATTTAGTTGGGAAGATTTCCAGGCTAATTTTTTGAAGGACTATAGTCAGAACAGGGATTGTTCTGGCAAGTAGTGAAAAAATATTAGTAACGGCGACGGGGGCAGTACCCGACGACCCAATCATTGGTCAGAGAGTAGCTAACTCTGAGGATAAAAAAAAAAACAGTTCAAGGTTTTTTGTCCGTAAAGGATGGGTAATTAAATCGCTTCAAAGAGGGAGTCTAAACGTGGGGAACCTTACCACTTGACCCCGAAGGAAGAAAGGATTGATACAGGGGCCTTGAGTTGGGAAATATGCAATGTTGGGAATGGTGGACTGGGAAACTGTATTTTGAAAAAAAAATGGTACGGTCAAGCCAAATGCTTGGGAAAGAGATGCTTATTGTGCATGGATGGTAGAACGATGATGAACAGGGGGACAAGGAGGAACCTGACCAAACAGATGTTATGGGTTTAAGAAGTACAGGTTATGATAGAAAAGATTCTGATTTGTGTGATGTCTAGAGGTCATCTTTGACCAAGTGTGTGAATATGTGTGTGTGGAGACTATGCGAGAGGTGTAGTGCGGATCTGTGACATTATGTTCTCAGCTGCTGACAGCCCGAAATGACCCCCCTTTCTTTCCAACCAGATCTGTGAGAATGTAAAACGAATTGTATTGACATGCAAATGACCTGAGCCAGGCTGTAATAGTTTTTGTGTGAAAGTGCTTTTACTAAAATGTGTTTATGTTACAGAAGACGATTCAGCAAGGGATTTTGTGGTGAAGTATTATGATTGGTTGATAAATGGTACTGTTAAAAAGTTTGCTATTTTTTTTTCTCACCATGGTGAATAATTTTTTTTTTTTTTTGGGCGGATTACTGGTATAACACAAAACCACGTGGTATAAATGTGTATCATGTAATACATATTAATTAAAAGTTGAGCTCAACAATTTTTGGTATTTTAAAAAAAGTGCACGGTTTATGTAATGTAAAGTAATGTATATTTGTGTTTCATATGCTAATGTCTTGTTACTGGAATTGTTTTTTGTAAATTGCGAAAAATGGAATGTTTATCCCTAACTTTTATTGGAATTTTATCCCTCAGAGTCGATAATTGGGTTTTCTGGCTTTCAGAACAAGAGGAAATCGTAGCCTCCAGATGACAACGTGATAAAAAATTATTTTTTCCTGGTTGGTCGGGTTTCACATGTAAATGTTTTAGATTGTCGCAACCATTATCTAGTTGGAATGTCTAGTTGTCAGTCCATTCGGTTGTGTTTTGGACCACCCAGTGTGTGTTGTATGTTCTGATCTACTGAGTAGCAGAACCAATTAACTGAAGTCTGCATATGAGTTGTTATAAAGTAAAAGTTGAGTAAGACTGCCGGGGATAATTGGCACTCTAACACATATGTGAGGCTAAGGAGCATTATAAATCTCTGCCAGGGGTACTGCACTTAGTGGTAAAAGGGTAATGGTCTGATGTTACTTTGGGCGAACTTGTGCTCAGGAGTAGGACTGCTTACACCCCCCCTCGCTGTCATTGTAATTAGGTACACGCCCAACCATACCTGGCTGTACAAGTTTGGCTCATTGCCTGAAGCTAAGGTATGCTAATGTCCCTAGCTATCTGTGTGTCCCCAAATGTAGTTCAAACCTGTTTCCTACCGTGTCACCAAGCAATCCCATCTCTCTGAAATAGGGGAAACCAACCCTTCTCATAGTTTCCTGCTGGGACTGTTTATGTGGCTATTTGTTACCAATTGCCTAATAAATATCTGTGTGTTTCAAGGCACACCGGTCAGCTCGGGTACCCCCTACTGTTCAGTGGTCCCAGCGCCTCAGTGCTGCAAGGGATTTGTCTTAGTCTGCTGGTCAGGTGTGTCTGGTAGCAGCAGTTTCTCAAGCTGGATACACATTATGCAATTTTGTTTTCCCATTTATTTTAGATTTACCTGCAGATGTGTGGTATGAGGGCCTGCCTGATTGCATACGAGTTGAGAGGGTATAGGTCTGGCCTCATATTGTATAGTTTTGGTTGAGTCTGGGGAAAAAAAAATTGTGCAGGAAGGTTGTATGGGGTGTTACCAGCGATTGGCTGTTCCAAGAGCCCTCACGTCCGAGGTATGTGTGGGCATGCCGTATTCTCCTCAGTTTACACCCATAGGTGTCCTTCCTGTCCTAGAGTCCTTGGGTACCTTAACTAGTTGTCTGTGTCTTGCAGGCCAAGAAGACCAGTGCCCCAGTGTGGCACTAGGCTCCTGTCATTCATGTGAGTCCTGTCTGAATAGTGTAGGCAGCTTGTGTTGTAGGGGTAAAGTATAACATTGTCTGAATACCAAATTGAAAGAGGAGGGAGAAGGTGTGCAGTCTATATGAGGGATTGGGTGTACCTGATGGCAGGTGGTTTTCAATCCGGGTATCCAGACCATATCCCATAACTTAGGAAAAAGAGAGGCTTGATGGCGACTGTCTTGGGGGCGGGAGGCGGGCCACCGGGTACCGTTAACACCATGGAGCTGGAGATAATCAGGAACACATTGGGAGGTCCTGGGCTCCATATCAGGGAAGGGGTAAATGTTTTTAATGGGGGACATGTGGGACACTGAATATGGTGCAGGTATCTACAGTATTCCATCACCACATGACACTCCAGCATCTCATAATGGTTGATGAAAACCTATTATCCTATATGTACTGAATACACACTGAATCAAGCGCGGTCATGGTACCAGTGGCTTGCTCCCAGAAATGTGCGGACACAGAGTACAGGATACTTATCTCGGAGGAGTAAACGGAAGACGAGGGATGTGTTCAGCACTATATGGGGGGGAAAGAGAACCACAGTGTAAAGTGGCTCAAGATTCCATCAACCATGGTGGGAGGTTGGTAGAGAGTGTGAGATGGTACAGGGCAGATATATGTCATTTGCTCTGGTGTGCACACATGGGCAGGTGGAGTTATCAACCAGCATCAAGCTGTTTGTACAAATCTCTCTATGAGGGGCAATGGCCTGATGAGTTAGCATCACCACTCAGTAAGACTGTGCCAAAACACGTCGCCTACACTAATCCAAAGTGGTAGTCGAATGCCTGGATGGGCTGTACTGGTTTGGATTGTGAAAGGTGTTACAGAAATGCAGACTCGGTCTGTAGAGTTGAGGACACCAGTGGCTTACTGACTGGGGATTCTATCTTGTTGCATTTGTGGCTAAGGGACCCACATGTGATCAGAGGGTACGGAAGCTGGGGGCAGGTTGATATTTCCCTCTGTCAGAGGTGTGAACACAATGTCCCTTGCACGGCCAATACACAGTGGTGAATGTATTTCACTCTGTGTTCTGGATGGGGAGATCATTGCTGGGAAGGAAGCACCTGGGTATTATTTGGGATATAGGCGAGTTTGGTTATTTGACCTAGAGGATACTGATGTGGCGTTAGTCATGGAACAAGGGTGTTTCTTGAACCTAACAGTAGGTAGGGGTGCATGATATACCCTGGGCATGGTCACTGGGATAGAATTTTGTGGGTTTTTGTCATTGCTTCGATGGTGTAGGTGTTAGACTCAATACCGGATGCTGGGGTACTGATGCTGACATCACATGGCTAATGATACACTGTTTTCAGCATCAGGTTGAATTGTACTCAGCAGGGTACACTACCTCGGGGAGTCTATTGTACCTACACTCTTGTCCTTGGGAGGGATATAGAAGGAACCCCGGGTTTCACCCCTATAGCCCCGAAAGAAAGTTTTTTTTATAAAACCTGACATCCCCTTACACTTAGTGAAACTTCCGTTGGGATTCGGGGAGGAGTTAAAAGATGGGTAGTTAAACTTTGGGCAACAGGATTTAATTGGTGCCAACAGTTTGGGCAAGGCGTGAATAAAAAGGCCCTTCTCTAGGGGTTGATAATCTAAGGGGAGGGGGTGGAACAAAAATAATAGCCGCTGGGAATTATCTGATATGGAGCGGGCTGAGGTAACATTTTAGGTGGAGGCGGGTAGGCTTCCTGGAATAAAAGAGTATTTAGGGACACCTAGGTGTGGAAAGGGGAGCGCCTGGCTGGGCATATGGTTTTAAAGGTAGGGAGTTCCAGAGGTTCTGGAGCAGTCCTGAGGTGGAGCATTGGAGGAGATAACAAGGGAGATGGAAATCAGGATGTTCTGGGGCCAAAAACTTTAGTAAACTCCACCCTGTTGCGGTCCCAATGCGGGTCACTAGTAAGAGACCGATTTAGAGTAGCTTGCGCATTTAAGAGAGGACCCTAGAACTATATTTTTCTTGTTTTTGTTCTAGGGATAAGCCTGTTCAATCTGTAATATTAAAGGACAGTCGGGGTGACTAAATTCTAAAAAAGTTTTTTTGGCAACCATTGGTTTAGCCTCTCCTTTTTAAAATATTTTTATTTTTTTGTTTTTCTACCCGACTTGTAAATGGTTAGTGACAGTGATCCTGTTCACCTGTTGATCACTGATAGGAAAGAAGAGTTATCTATTTTAATTTTTTTCCTCCTCTGCCAAGCTGCTGCTGCAACAGCCACAATATATTATTTTTCGAGGCACTGTTTCAGGACAGTTATATATTGTTTGTTTGTTTTTATGAATGCAGAGTCAGTGCTCTTTGACATAAAGGGAAATGGGTGACAAACGGTCTGGGTCGAAGCAGCATTGAACCTGTATGTTTTGTTGCTTATTGTATTTTTTTTTCTCTTTCTTTTCTCTTTCCTACTTTCTTTGGTTCATATTCTGCTTTATCTTGGAAAATAAATGTATTCATCTTCTGGAACGTTTGTTTGAATATCAGAGATGAGTTGTGAATTGTAAGGGTTTACCGTCTCTGCCTGACTCCATTTTTTTAAGAGTCCAGTGGGTTCCATAGAATGGGTTCCTGAAACATACAAATACCATATTTCACAAAGTATCCCTGGACATCCAGGTCCCATGTCTTAATGTAATTTTACCTCCCCTAATCTGCCCACTGCTTTAACCTGAGCCCCGTGAGCAGGTGTGGTGAACCCAGGGACCTAACAATAGCAGGCAGTGTTGACTATCCCTACCATCAAGGGCAATGGATGATACTGGCCGTGGCTCGGTCTCAGTACCCTGTGGGGATCCCACCTTACTCGTACACATTGTACCCCTCATAGGTATTTAGTCTTAATGGCCACGCCACTGCTCGTGTCTGACATTCCGCCAATAACTCCGGTCTGACGTTCTCCTTTTTTTGTTGTTTTTTTGTATTCATGCACGACTGTCCGGAGGCCCGCCCAACCACCACCTGAAGAAGCAACGCATCTCTTAAGAAAAACGTGCCACGAATAAGACTCTTCGGAAACTTTCCTTCACCATGCTGAAAAGTGCTGTCTCGCGGTCCGATCCAATCGTGACAATCATAACACCATATTTCCAAGTTACAGGACTAAATATGAAAGGATCCCGCCATTAAGGTTTGAATTCCGCTCTTCCAATGCAGAGGGGCGATGAAGCATTGCAGTACAGACTCTCATGGGTCGGATGTCTCAAAGGCACCAGGACTGTCTCAAGTCTACCTTGATGGGTTACGGCGGGTTCAAGAAAGGAAGAGGCCGCAGTGGTGGTGGGGGTAGGGTCAGGGCTTCTGGGCCGTTGTGGGTGGGTATAAAATCATTGAGGGAGGACATAAGTTCAAGAATGAACTTCAGGGGGGACTGTGGTGGAGATTTTTCAAATCCATATTTATAACAAGAAGCTTCAAGGGAACTCTCTAATTAAAAGGATTCTACGTGTATATATGGTTGTATATGTTTTTACAATACTTTATTATTAAGGTGACTTAAAATTATCTTTCAATGACTCTATAGTGGTAGAACATGTTTAGAATATTTAGCATACACAGCTGTGGAATTTCATCTGACAAAAGGCTTATCTGACCATTTGTTGGCATGCTGAGGTGAATTCAAAGGAGGTGGGAGGTGACAAAGGAACAGGTTGGGTCCTGGCTTAACTGAGTCCCTCACCCAATCTAGCAACCCCCTACCCCTCAAGGGAATGCAAGGTCTTAGCATATGGAAAGGGGGGGTGAGGAGGGGTGGGGTTTTACAAGGGTGTGTATATATCTGGATGCAGACCCAAAGCTCAGCCTCTTAGAATGAAGATCTGACGCAGACGACATGGTGACGTAATAAGCTCTCTCCCTCTCTCTCTGTCTCTCTCTCTCTCTCTCTCTCCCTCTCTCTCTCTCCCTCTCTGCCTCCCATAAGGGTGCCGCTGCTTCTCTTTTGCTCTCTTGTTCCTATTGGTATTATCATGTAACATTGGTATCATCTTCATCATAGGTATTATCATGTTTGTCATAGCAATATTCCTATTATGTATTGTGTAACATTGGTATCACCTTGCTATTAGGTGGTATCGTTTCTGTATAAATAAATGTCATTGTTTTCTCTTTTCCCACCGCTATCGTTTGATTTCATTTTATATAGACAAAAGGTTTTTAATCACTTATTTTAAGCATTTAAGCGAGACGTAGATTTCCGTAACAAAGATGATGGACAGGCAGGGGGGGTGCGTTCCAGGATGGGGGAGGTGCACAGCCAGACGGGCTGCAGGGGTTTCTTGCGGGCATCAAATCCTTAGTCAGCCAATTTGAACAGGGGGATGGCGGGCGAGTCAGTCCGGCGGCGGCGTGGGTCCCGCCAACAGGGACGGCTGGGCCCGCTGCTGTGGTGGGGTCACCGGTTACACCTGCGGGGAATATTGGGGTGGGGGATGCTGTAGGGTTGGGTTCTGCAGCTGTGGCCACAAAAGAGGGTGGTGCGGTGGAACAGGCGGCAAGGCAGGATGTCATCAGGTTGGATGATGCTGCTAAATGTGAGATGTATGTGTGTTATGAGGCATTGCTGGGATCTCACCTGAAACCCGAAGTGAAGGAAAAGAAATGGAAGGGTGAGTATGTGGAGATGTTCTCACTTCTGCCATTAGAGAAGTTTCATCTGGACAGGGTAAAACCGGATGATTCAAAAAAAGAGGATGAGGAGAAGAGGAGATATAGGCTGATCCCACGGACGTTTGCAAACTGGTTGCAAGCGTTCTCCATCATGGCTAGTGTTATAGGGCAGAAGAACCCGGAACATTGTTCGGCACTATTTGGTTATCAGGACTCTATAGGGGAAGCATACAGAGTGTACGGGGGCACGGGGTGGCTCAGATATGATGAACAATTCAGGCAGAGGAGAGCGGTGAGGCCTGGTCTGCGGTGGGATAATAAGGACATAAGCTTATGGATGCGGTTGATGACGGCGTCGAGAGCTTCTAGTCAGTTTTTTCAGGGGGGGGGGGGGCGGTGGAACCTCTTCCCCAGGACAATCGGCCGGAAAACAAAAGGGGGTGTGCTGGCAATATAATGAGGGCTACTGCAAGTTTGGGGGGTCCTGTCGTTTCAAGCATGAGTGCTCCGGTTGCGGAGGCTCCTATACACAGGCTAGATGCTTTAAGCGAGGTAAGGGGCGGGCCGGGGACTCTGGGCAGAAAAGGGAGGACTCCGGTGATGGTGGAAAGGATGCGGCTGTTCCTCTGTAGGTATCCGGACAAGAGGGCGGCAAGGTTGTTGGAGCAAGGGTTTTCAGAGGGGTTTCGCATTCCATGTTCTTTGCCGGTTATTCCCCCAATCGCACGCAATCTGCGATCGGCCTTGCAGCAACCTGCAGTGGTCACGGAAAAGCTGCGCAAGGAGGTTGCTTTGGGCCGGATGGGGGGTCCTTTCCGGTCCCCTCCCCTGGTGAACTTGGTGGTCTCCCCGCTCGGGGTGGTACCTAAGAAGGAGCCCAACAAGTTCCGCCTCATTCACCACCTGTCTTTCCCGAAGGGCAGGTCGGTCAATGACGCTATTGATCTGGAAGCATGTACGGTCAGTTACACTTCCTTTGATGCTGCGGTGGGGTGGGTTCACCGGTATGGCCAGGGGGCGCTGATGGCAAAAACAGACATAGAGGCGGCGTTTAGATTGTTGCCTGTTCACCCGGATAGTTTTCACCTCCTGGGTTGTAAGTGGGACAATGAGTTCTATGTGGATAAGTGCTTGCCTATGGGATGCTCCATATCGTGCGCACTGTTCGAACAGTTCAGTTCGTTCGTGGAATGGGTGGTCAGGGATGTGTCGGGGGTGAATTCAATCATTCACTACTTGGACGATTTTCTTTGAGTGGGTCCGGCCTCATCCAGAATCTGCGCTGTGCTCCTGGCCACATTGGAGCACGTTGCAGAGCGGTTTGGGATACCATTGGCACCTGACAAAACGGAGGGACCTCGCACGGTTATCACGTTTTTGGGTATTGTCCTGGATTCGGAGGCCATGGAGTGCCGCCTACCATTGGACAAATTGGAGTCGCTCAAGACTGAGCTAAAGGTCATGATGGGGGTAAGGAAAGTGCAGCTTAGGGTTTTACAGTCGCTACTGGGAAAGCTCAATTTTGCGTGCCGCATTCTGCCAATGGGCAGGGTGTTTTGCAGACGGCTGTCGGCTAGCACGACTGGGGTACGGTCCCCCACGCACTTTGTGAGTTTGGGCAGAGAACACAAGGCGGACTTGCGGGTTTGGCATTCATTCTTAGAGTCTTTCAATGGGAGAGCGTTATGGATGTCGGGCCCTATTAGCAATTTTGATTTAGAACTATACACAGATGCGGCTGGGGGGGCAGGTTTTGGGGCTTACTTTCAGGGCAGGTGGAGTGCGGGCCCATGGCCGCAGTCCTGGATGGACGCTGATTTCACCAAGAATTTGGTTCTGTTGGAACTGTTCCTGGTGGTGCTGGCGGTGGAGTTGTGGGGGGCGTGTTTCAGGGATCTGAAAGTGCGTTTTCATGGGGACAACCTGGGGGTAGTACAAGTCATCAACAAAGTGTCGGCTACTTCCCCGCCGGTGGTGCGTCTTCTGCGCCATCTGGTGTTGAGATGTTTGCAGCTCAATGTGTTTGTGTATGCGGTGCACCTTCCGGGGGTGGACAATGTCATAGCTGATGCGCTGTCTCGCTTTCAGTGGGACAGGTTCCGAGAGTTGGCACCGGGGGCGGAGCAACGTGGGGTCCCTTGTCCAGGCTGGCTGTGGAAGATTCCGTTGGAATAGTGTCAGGTTGGATCAAAAAATCGGTGAGTACGGGCACATGGGGGGCGTATGAGAAGGTGTGGTTGGAATGGAAAGAGATGGTTCGGGAAGCAGGAGCGGATCCTGTGGGTCCCAATGTCAGGTTATTGGTGCTGTATTTCCTGGCTAGAAACATGGAGGCCCATGTGTCCAGGTCCAGTTTGGGTAAGAAGATGGCAGGCTTGGCCTTTTTGTTCAAATGGCAAGGTTGCCCCGATTTTACAAAAGATTTTTGGGTGCGGCAGGCACTTAAGGGTTATGGGCGGGGGGGGGGGGGCAGAAGCCGGATGGCAGGCGACCGGTTTCGTTTGCTCTCTTGGTCAAGATCATGGGGCAGTTACAGGGCTTATGTTCATCCCCATACGAAGTTTTGTTGTTCATGGTGGCATTCTCACTGGCATTCTTTGGAGCATTCAGAATAGGTGAGTTGGTCAGTCCGTCAAAAGCAGTACACGGGGGGTTGCTTGATAGCGAGGTGGGCTGGACGGAGCAAGGGGTGTCGCTGGTGCTGAGGAGGTCTAAGACGGACCAGATGGGCAGAGGTAAGTTGGTCCAGGTTTTTCCGGTCCCAGGTTCCCTGTTGTGCCCGGTAAGGGCTGTAAAAGGGTACTTGGAGGTGCGACCGTCGGGGGTGGGTTCCTTTTTGGTACACGAGGACGGAATCCCACTTTCAAGGTATCAGTTCATTGCGGTGTTCAGGAAGTCCCTTCAGGCTTTGGGACTCAAGGAAAATGAATTTTCCTCGCACTCTTTTAGGATCGGGGCAGCTACGGAGGCGGCCAGATGTGGGATGGATGAGGAGGCGGTTAAGAAGATAGGCCGCTGGGAATCCAGGAGGTTCCGGTTATACGTACGCCCACAGCTACTGGTGGGACTGGAATAATGTGGGGGTACAAGTCATGGGGCGTTGTTTATGTTTTGGTTTGGGTTTCTGTTCGGATTGCTGGGAATACATAAGGGTGATGGGAGATTCTCATGGGGAATGTCTTCTTGCAATTACAGGTCAAATGCAGGCGTTGGTCTGGATACTGGGCCATTCGTTTGTGTTCTGGGGGGCCAAGAGAGCCGATGTTCGTCATGAGGGTCGGCAGCTGGGGTTCCCAAGACCGGAGGCGTGTGTCCGCTGGCTGGGAATTCCAGGAATGTTGTGGAGTAAGATGGTTCCGGAGGTGCACCGTTTTGCGCGTTTGGACAGGCCACCTGACGTTCTGGTACTGCACGTAGGTGGCAACGACTTGGGTTTCAGGTCCATGCTAGAAGTGACTCGGGATATGAAGTCTGATTTCCTGAGGCTAAGGATGTCATTCCCGGACATGATTATCGTCTGGTCAGACATGGTGGCACGGGTAGAGTGGAGGGGGGCTAGGTCCGTGGCTGGAATCAACAGGGCCCGGAGGAAAATTAACCGAGACATGGGCAAGTTTGTGGTACGGAATGGTGGGTTGGTGGTCCGACATTTCGAATTGGAGGTGGATACATGGCGGTATCTACGAAGGGATGGGGTCCATCTGAACGATGTGGGGACTGATTTATGGTCTTTGGGTTTGCAGGATGGGATTCAGCGAGCCCTTAAGGTTTGGAGGGGCACCAAAGGGTAAAGGTGTTTTCCCTTCGGTGCGATGGCGGGTGTTTGGTCTTTGCGGGAGAAGGAAGTACCTCGAATAAGCAAGTGGTCAGGAGACATCGGTGGTATGGGTTCTGAGGATGGTTTCCAGCTAACAGGAGTTTAGCTGGATGAGTTGGATAATGGGGGCACTGCGGTCAGTGGTCGTCTCTGAGTAGCTGATCGGCTTTAGGCCTATGACCATTGGTAAGGTACCGCAGTGTCCCGGGATAATAAGAATTTAATATGATGAGGAATATCGGGTTAATATGATTATGGTGAATTTGAGGTTCCTGCAAAGACCAACACTAGGGGGCAATATTTCTGTTATGTTTCTGGGTTTATGTGTTTTGATGGTTAAAGTTTTTGATAACTGATGGAACAGTTAAAAAAAATAAAGGAGGCTGCTACGGCTATGTTTTACTCCAAAACAGCAATGTGTGGTCTCTTTGATTAGGATAAGTAAGGTATGGGGTATAATGTGGTGGGCAGTACTGGAATACATCGGTTTTACAATAGTCATGGATGGGGGAAGTTTTAATCTATAGGACACAGGATTAACAATCTCTGATATTTCATAGGGCCCGATGAATTTTGGGCCAAGTTTTTTAGATGGAACATGCAGGGACAGATTCCTGGATGATAGCCACACTGTCACCAACTTTATATCCTGGTTCCTTTGAGCGCCTCTTGTCAGCCATTTTCTTAAAAGCCTGCACAGAGCGAGAAATAGCACGATTAACATCGGACCAGATTTTGGAGAAATTTTCAATCGTGGTGTTGGCATCTGGAACATCAGAGGGTGGAAGATCAAAGGAGCACACACGAGGATGCAACCCGTAAACAGAAGAAAGGAGAGGTCCCTGTAGATGAGCTGGCACAATTATTAAAGGCAAACTCTGCCCATGGAAGGATGTTGACCCACTCCACCTCATCATTGGCCATCAGACAACGTACCATCTTCTCTAGAGTCTGATTAGTCCTTTCTGTTTGGCCATTTGTCTCAGGATAATATGCTGAAGAATACGATAACTTAATCCCCAACTGAGCGCAAAGGGCCTTCCAAAACTGGGCTATAAACTGAGAGCCATGGTCTGAGACAATGTTAATTGATGCTCCATGGAGCCTGAAAACATGTTTAATGAATAAAGATGCCAGTTCTTTAGCAGATGGCAGTTTCGGAAGCGGAACAAAGTGGGCCATCTTACTGAACCTGTCTACCACCACCCAGATCGTGGAACATCCCTGGGAATGCAGCAAGTCAGTGATAAAGTCCATAGATAAATGGGTCCAGGGACAGGTAGGTATTGGTAGAGGATGTAGGAGACCGGGGGGCTTAGAGGTTCTGCCCTTGCTTCTGGCACAAACTTCACAGGCCTGGACAAAGGCCAACACATCCTGCCTAATCGATGGCCACAAGAGATTGCGAGAGATAATCTCAAAAGTTTGTCTAAACCCCGGATGTGCTGCAGGTTTTGATGCATGTACCTGCTGTAATACCTGCAAACGAAGAGCCAGGGGCACAAAAAGCATACCAGAGGGAGTGGAGGCAGGGGCTTCAGCCTGTGCAGGTAACAAGGCCTCAGATGTCAGTCTGGGTGAAAGCCAAAATCCTATCCTCAGAGATAATGGGTTGTGGAGGAAGTGGAGGTGGAGACTCTGATAAAAAGCTGCGAGACAAGGCGTCAGCTTTAATGTTTTTTGGCCCTGGTAAATAAGAAATTGTAAAGTCAAATCTGGAGAAGAACAATGACCACCTGGCTTGACATGAGTTCAGTCTTTTAGCAGAACGGATGTATTCAAGGTTTTTGTGGTCAGTCAGAACTATGAATGGATAGCGAGCTCCCTCCAGCCAATGTCTCCATTCCTCCAAAGCTAGCTTTATGGCTAACAGTTCTCTGTTGCCTATATCATAATTGCGCTCTGCTGGGGAATATTTACGGGACAGGAAGGCACAGGAGTGGATGGCAGCATTTACAGGATCTTTTTGTGACAGAAGCGCCCCCACTCCTACTTCAGATGCATCTACCTCCACAATAAAAAGGCAGCTCAGGAACAGGATGGCGTAGAATTGGTGCAGAGGTAAAGGCTTTCTTTAACTGAGTGAAGGCCGCCGGCTGGGCTTCAGTAGTCCATTTAAACTTAGTCTGAGTCTTCCTGGTGAGAGAGGTGGTGGGATGTGCAATGGTGGCAAAGTTCTTAATGAATTTCCGATAGAAATTTGCAAAGCCCAGGAAGCGCTGAACTGCTTTTAGGTCTGAAGGTGGTGCCCAGTCTAAAATGGCTTGAATCTTGGCTGGATCCATGGTTAGGCCTGTATCAGAGATTAGGTAGCCCAGAAAAGGTACTTGTTTGACATGAAATAAACATTTTTCGGGCTTAACAAAAAGGGAATGAGCCTTTAATCGGGCCAATACTGAGCAGACGTGCCTCTGATGTGTTTCAAGATTGGGAGAGTATATCAAAATATCATCTAAGTATACAAGCATGAAGCGACCCAACAGGTCACGGAAAATGTCATTCATCAAGTTTTGAAAGACAGCTGGTGCATTCCTGAGACCGAAAGGCATGGCAAGACATTCGTAATGGCCATCCTTGGTGTTAAAGGCGGTCTTCCATTCATCTCCTGCATGGATGCGCACTAGATTATAGGCTCCGCTTAAGTCCAGTTTGGAGAAGATTTTTGCTCCCTGGATTTGGGAGAACAACTCTGTGATGAGAGGAAGAGGGTACCGATTGGGAACAGTTATTTTATTTAGACCTCTGTAGTCAACACAAAGCCTTAGTCCCCCATCCTTCTTTGGGACAAAGAAGCATCCTGCGCCTGCGGGAGAAGTGGAGGGACGGATGAAACCCTTAGCTAGGTTTTCCTGGATGTATTCTTGCAAAGCAAGATTCTCTGGCTCAGACAGTGGAAAGACTCTCCCTCGAGGAGTCGTAGTGTCAGGCAAGAGGTCAATGGGACCATCATAACTGCGATGAGGAGGTAAAGTGTCAGCAATCCCTTTAGAAAACACATCCTGAAAGTCCTTATAACAAAGCGGAATCTGTTCCATTCCCACTTGACACATAGCAAGTCGAACAGGGTGCTGGATGCAGTTTTTTTTACACTGATTGGACCAAGCCAGAATATTTCCTGTTCACCAGTCAATTACGGGATTGTGCTTCTGAAGCCAAGGAAGGCCTAGGATCAAAGGAGTGGATGGAGAGTCAATGACAAGACATGAAATCTTCTCCCAAAGCAAGGCCCCCAATTGTAACTGGAAAGGGTTGGTGGATTGGAGCACTAGATTTTGTGAGAGAGGCCGATTATCCACAGAAATCAGGCGGACCGGGCAATCTAGCGCATGAGTTTCCAGGGACAAAGAGGTAATCAGAGTCTTATCAATAAAATTCTCAGCGGCTCCAGAATCTACCAAGGCCAGCAGTTCATGAGTCCCTGTTCCAAAATGAATAACAGCGGGTAAAAGTATACGATTGTCCCCCTGGGAGATGAAAGCAGACCTAAGGTGACCTCCCCACAATCACCTAGGTCCTGGAGTTTCCCGGACATGTAGGGCACGAACGGAGCATATGACCCTTGAGGCCACAATATAAGCAGAGTCCCATGTTACGCCGACGTGTGTGTTCCTGGGCAGATAACCGGGTGGAGCCTAACTGCATAGGTTCTTCCTCAGATCTGGCACTGGAGGTGGAATAGTCAGGTGGCAAGGGAGGTATATAGTTTGCCACAGCCGTTGTTTGTTCTCTCCTCCTCTCTCGCTGGCGGCGGTCAATTCTAATGGCTAGACACATAGCCTCCTCCAGTGAGGCTGGGTAGGAGAAGTTGACCAGAGCATCCTTAATTGCATCTGAAAGGCCTATTCTAAATTGGCTGCGGAGAGCTGCATCATTCCAGCCAGATTCCGGGGCCCACCTGCGAAACTCTGAGCAATACATTTCAGCTGTGGTAGTTCCTTGCTTTAAGTTACGCAGGGTTGATTCTGCAGTAGCAGTACGATCTGGATCATCATACAGCAAACCGAGGGCTTCAAAGAAGGCATCTACTGTTAGCAGGGCTGGATGGTTTGGTTACAGGTTAAAGGCCCAAGCCTGGGGGTCACCCTGTAGTAGAGAGATAATGATTTGAACCCTCTGAGTTTCAGAGCCAGACGAGGATGGCCTTAACTTGAAATATAATTTGCAGCTGTTTTTAAAGTTGCAAAACCCTTTACGGTCACCAGAAAACCGCTCAGGCAAAGGAATTTTTGGTTCAGATAGAGTTTTTGTAGCGGTGGTAGTAGAAGGAGATTGCACCTTGGTGAGCTCTGTGGCCATTTCCTGCACTTGATGGGATAAACGGCAAAGTTCCTGTGCAAACAACTGAGCCTGCTCAGGATCCATGATAGGTTTCCCTTTTTATGTATGGCTCGTGATAATGTCAGGCTAGGAGCAGATAACAGGTAACAGTGCAGGTGTGCTGATTATGCAAAGAGTTCAAGAAGAGCACATACCATGAGCAGGTCTGCTGGGACTTGTAGTTCACCACTGCAGATGAAGGTAGATGTTGGCTGAACCTTGTAGTTCACCGCTGCAGATGAAGGTCGATGTTAGCTGATGCTTGTAGTTCACCGCTGCAGATGGATGTTGGCTGGTGCTTGTAGTTCACCGCTGCAGATGAAGGGACTACAGTAGAATCAGGCAAAGCGTAGTCTAGGAAAGCTGGGTCATACACAGGTAGATCAGAGTCCAAACGGTACCGAATCAGAAGCGAGCAAGCAGGGTCAAACGAGCCGGGTCATACACGAAACCCCCAGAGCAGATATCAGCTGTATCAAACAGTGGCACACAAAGGTAACTCTATCAAGAGCACTGATCGGATGATGATACAGGTGATTTAAAGGTGAGCTGGCCAATCACTGTTGTTTCCCAGGCAAAGGCTGTTTCAGGTGAGTTGTGCTGGGTCCTGAAGGGATCCTAGTACTGACACCTATTATCTTTGGGGACCAAAGATTTTAAGTGGGGGGAGTGTGTAGCGGGTGTTTGCTTTAAGGCCCAGAGACTACCCAAGATGCATTTCCCCACGCAAGGACTGCTGGGGCGGGGTATTTAACCAGAGGGCAGGCCTGAGGACTTTCTCTTTGGACACCGCCCGGCCAGCAAGTGGACCTCCGTGCTGAGTCTGCTGATACTACAGGGCTCGAAGCCTAGGCATGTATTATTCCAAAGAGCCTTCCGTACCCACCAAAAAGCCTGAGGGACGTCACATCCTGCTGCTGTTCTGTTGCTGTCAGGAGGACCGAAGACCCGGGTATCGTGGAATCTGTGTACCAAGACACAGCAACGGAAGATACGGACACGGACTGTTCCGGTTGGGTGAGAGAGCACTTGCTCGTGAGGATAATATAGGATCTCTAGACCCAGTAACTGTTGTTCGGAACTAACGTTAGTGTTTGCAGTTGCACACCGGAGGGACAGTGCATTGAATAACACTAGTAGATTTGTTCTGGGTCACCAAGTTATCACTTTCCTTTATTCTTGTGGATTACAAATTGTTCCCGAAGTGCACCACCGTTTGCTAGCGAAGATCTTTCTCTGCAGAACTTTCACATAGTACAGTCAGGCCTGACTTAGTAGTAGTAGTGACATTGCTGGGCGCCATCTTGCCCACGAGGGAGAAGAGCTGCAGCGGGGTTCGTTAGCTTCTTATTATAGAACTGTATATCTGTCTGTGTGATCAAACATTTCTTTCATTACAGGGCTCTGCATATGTCTATGTATACTGTTTGCCTGCTTAACCATTATTTTTAGTAAAGTACCAGGGTTAAGTATATCAGTTGGTGTCATTTATTGTACAGGAGAAACGGTTAGTGATAGCTACGCCATACTGTTGTGTGCCTTTATTGTGGGATTGTGCTGCCAAGAATCACAGGTTACACAATCCCATCATCCCCTACTGACTTTGCCAGGGGAGGGTAGAGCCAATTTCCGGGGGTTGACAGTGAGTGTTACAGGGCCCGAAACAAATCAAACCAGCGGCCCTCTTAGCTGGGGGTATCGCTACAGTTACAATGTGCCTGTATTCTATAGCCTATTCAGTCTGAGGCCCCATTCACACCTGAGCGATTTTCTGCTTGAAGCTCTAAAATGCTCAACAAAGGCAAATTCATTTCAATGGCCCCTGTTCACATCTGAGCATTCTGTTGCCTATAGAAAAACACCTGTTGCTCAAAAAAAGTACATGAGCTTCTTTTTGGCAGATTGGGGCCCCTAGATTTCAATGGGAATGCCTGAAAACCCATGACATGAGCATTTTATGAACGTTTTGTTGCGCAAACAGCAGCTTTCCACCCCTAATCTCCTCCACTTCTCCCCCCCCTAGTGTCTTCTACTGGCTAAATAAAAACACCTGAAGCTGTAAAATGTGTGTAATATACTTCTAAAATTCTTGTAATACACTTCTAAATATGCTCAAAAACTCTCATAAAACATATGAAAACTGCTCCACTCAGGTGTGAATGCAGCCTGATGCAAGATGCAGGTGTTTCGTCAGATTCGGCGACCTGTCAGAAATGGTAACAGAAGTGACGTTCCGTCGCCACCATCTAGCTACACCCCGCTCTCCTCCATAGTGAGGATTCAGTGAGAAAGGGGACATCTTGTTACACCCACCAGAGTTTTGCATTTTACAGTTATTTTTAACAGTAAAGTGAGTTTGTATAGTGAAATACAGTACTTAGAACTCAGTCTGACTGGTTAGATGTTGAATTTTAAAAGCAGCAAACTTCTTTTAGATTAGCAAACCTGTGAGATGAGCACGCTTGCCGCTGCTTTTAAAATTCAACATCTAACCATGAGACAGAGTTCTAAGTCAAGGGTGCCCAACCAGTGGCCCTGGGACCACTTGGCCCGCGGATGCCTCTGATGTGGCCCGCGACCTCATGTTCTGGGATGGCAGGTTGGCAAGCCCAGATTGCAGGTTGCCCTCCCGCCATGCCAGAGCATCAGTGTTGTGAATGAAGCCAGCGGTAGAGAAAGCAAGCAGCTGCGGAGCAGAGCCACATAAGCTGATGTTTCCTGTATAGCGCCGGCTCCTGTCATAGGTGGAGTGATACCAAATGCACTCTGCCTGGGACAACAAGTTTATTACTAAAATTACAATGTATATATGGACATATCTGTTCTGCAGTGGTTACTGGGCTGCTTTCAAACTGATCTGCAGGTGTAGTGCAGTGCATCTGTGGCTTACCTGCACTGAGCCATAGACTTCTGGTTTTACCTGTGGGTTTGGTGCACTTTCAGAAAGTGCACCACACCTGCAGGATATAATAGAATTATATGGCAAAGTACAGCAAACCTGCAGAAAAGCCACAGGTGCACTGCGCTGCATCCACGGTGTGGGTAGACCGCAGACAATCAGTGTAAAAGTAGCCTTAGGCCCCTTTAACATGATCTGTCTGAGCCAATCGGACCCTCCATTCACCTCTATCGAGCGGCAGATATAAACAGACTTGTGTCCATTTACATCTGCCTATTTCCAATCCGATCTGCTAAAAAAAACTGAAATGGATACGTCCCCTTCCATTTGATCAGATGAGAGGGCCCATAGAGTAGAGTAGGCTGTGTCTGAGTCTGTTTTGCATACGCGGAGTGGACGCGGACCTGTCATCTGCTCATTGTGGCCCGCGACTGGTTACTAAGTCGCTTAAGTGGCCCTTGCTCTTCAATAGGTTGGGCACCTCTGTTCTAAGTACTGTATTTCACTATATAAACTGACTTTACTGTTACAAATAAGTGTAAAATGCAAAACTCCGGTGGGTGTAACAAGATGTCCAATTACCCCCTTCTCAGTGTATCCTTACTATGGACCAGTGTGGGGTGTAGTAAGATGGCGGCGACGAAACGCCACTTTCTGACGGGTCTGATGAAACACAGGTCGTGTTTGAGCAGGAGGTGTGTTGGAAGAAAGTGTGTGCCAGAGGCAAGCTGTGACTGGTTGCTGGGAAGATGTAAACAAACTACCCAATACAAGCATGCTGTACCTCTGAATGGCCAGCTAAAGGATGAAAACTGACCATGTTAAAATGGAGAGCCATAATTGGCCAAAGCCAGGGTGGCTTTGGCCAATTATGTCTCGGGGTTTAGTACACGCGCCACAATATATAAGGCCGCCTCCGTGGTTAAAGAGAGAGAGAGAGAGAGTCATTTATTTTGAGTTAGATAGAGCAGGCAGGCAAGTCAGTTAGTTGCAGTTACAGTGTGTAGAGGATATATATGCATCCTAGGTGTCGTATATATATTTACACACTGTAGTCAGTTTAGCTAGATCCGTTCCTTTTATTCTCTATACTGACAGGCAGGCAGGTGATTGTGCTAGCTGCAGTGTTTAACTTAGTGTACTGTGTCCTTTGCACAGCGTGTACCTGAATACAATTGGTGGTGTTCTCATACCAATACCACAGGCAGGGAGCTGCATTAATTTCATTTAGTGTACTTCTGTCCTTTGCACAGTGTGCACCTAAAGGTACCTCAATACAATTAGTGGTGTTCTTATACTAAAACCACAAGCAGGGAGCTGCATTAATTTCATTTAGTGTACTGTGTCCTTTGCACAGCGTTCACCTAAAGGTACCTCAATACAATTAGTGGTGTTCTCATACTAAAACCACAGGCAGGGAGCTGCTTTAATTTCATTTAGTGTACTTCTGTCCTTTGCACAGTGTGCACCTAAAAAGGTACCTGAAAACAATTGGTGGTGTTCTCAAACTAATACCACAGGCAGGGAGCTGCAAGTATTTTCAGTTAGTGTACTGTGTCCTCTGCACAGTGTGCACCTAAAACTAACTGAAGACAATTGCTGCTTTTCTCATACTAATACCACAGCAGGCAGTTGATTGTGCTAGCTGCAGTATAATCACTATAGATCTATATATATACACCCCACCTTTGTGCAGCTACATCTCACTGCAGGCCATTAGTATGTCTGGAAGGCAAACAAGGAAAGGCAGACAGTCTCGAGTCAATAAAAGAGGGCAAGCAGGCTCTGTGTCTAGAGGCAACAGTGCTGGTCGTGGACACGGTGCATCCTCATCAGCACGTGGCCATGGGACACGCTTGTCCTTTACGGCAGCTGGCCATGTTGAGCCTCAACATGCCGAAGACTTGGTAGAGTGGATTACCAAGCCGTCCTCATCCTCCTCATCCTCTCTCACCCAAGCTCAGGGTACTTTGGCAAAACAGCTGCCAAAGCAGCCTCTTCCCTCGACTCAATGGCATCAGTCACTCCTTCCCTAGCCCCACCATGTCTTCCTGAGGAGTCCCCCGAACTGTTTGACCACATTGTTGGGTACATGCTCCAGGAGGAGGATGCCCAGCGTTTTGAAGGCTCCGATGATGGTACCCAGCTAGAGGAAGGCAGTAACGTGAGCCCAGAGAGAGGAGGGGGTGCCCAACAAGGACAGCAATCTGGCAGTCATGTTCCCCCAGCTGCAGCATACTGCCAGATTTGCTCCAGTGATGAGGAGGGAGGGGATGATGAGGTCACTCACTCCACGTGGGTGCCTGATAGGAGAGAGGAGGAGGAGGAGGCACATTTCCAATGAGGCAGGATGCCCTCCAGGGGCCAGCTTAAGGGCAGCCAACCGACTGCATCACACCGCAGTGTTCCGCATGTTCAGGGCGCTGCTGTCTCTGCGTGTTATTCCAAAAGTTCTTTGGTATGGGCCTTTTTTGAGACGTGTGCAGCAGATCGCACCGTTGCTATTTGCAACATATGTCTGAAGAGTATCTCGCGTGGCCAAAACATGAGCCGCTTGGGCACCACGTGCTTGACCAGACATATGTCGACCTGCCATGCAGTCCGTTGGCAAGCATACAAAAAAGACCCACACCAAAGAACAAAGCGGACCTCTCCTTGCTCCTCATCAGCTGGGAACTACAACCCCACTATACCTTCAGTCCTCTCTGAAACCTGCACTGAGAGGAATGAAGATGTAGAATTAGGTGTGTCACAGCTAAGTACTTGCGGGCAATCTGCTATCGGTACGCCGACATCAGATTGTACCAGGCAAATTTCCCTGCCCCAGCTGCTGCACCGCCGAAAGAAGTTCGCTCCCAGCCATCCACATGCCCAGCGGTTGAATGCTAGCTTGGCTAAATTGCTAGCACTTCAACTGCTGCCTTTTCAGTTGGTAGACTCTGCCCCCTTCCATGAGTTTGTGGAATGTGCGGTTCCTCGGTGGCAGGTTCCCAAACACCACTTTTTCTCACGGAAGGCGATTCCGGCTCTCTACCGGCATGTGGAAGGCAATGTCTTGGCCTCGCTGGACCGGGCGGTCAGCTTAAACCAGGAAAGGTGGTTTGCAACAATGGCACCAACCTCTCATCGTCCCTCCGACAGGGACAACTGACCCATGTGCCCTGTTTTGCTCACGTTCTTAACTTGGTGGTGCAGCGGTTCTTGGGCAGGTACCCGGGCTTACAGGAGGACCTGAATCAGGCCAGGAAACTGTGTGCATTTCCGCCGGTCATTTAATGCCAGTGCTCAGCTGGCTGACCTCCAAAAAGGAATACAACCTGCCCAAGAACCGCCTAATCTGTGACATACCCACCAGGTGGAACTCTACGTTGGCCATGCTGCAGCGGCTGCACACGCAGCAGAGGGCCATCAATGAGTATCTGTTGCAATATGGCACCAGTACAGGGTCAGGGGAGCTTGGATTTTTTCCCCACGCCAGTGGGCCATGATCAGGGATGCATGCACTGTCCTGTCACCATTTAAGGAGGCCACAAGGATGGTGAGCATTGACAGTGCATGCATCAGTGACACTGTCCCTCTTGTCCACCTGTTGGAGCACACGCTGCGTGGAATAATGGACAGGGCACTTGAGGCAGAACAGAGGGAGGAAGATGAGGACTTCTGTACCTCTCAAGGCCCCCTTTATCCAGACAGTGTTCCTGCTGGCCCACCTATTACACAGGAAGAGGACGAGGAGGAGGAGGAGGAGGAGGATTGTGTCAGCATGGAGGTGGAGCCTAGTACTCAGCATCAGCAGCAGTCTTCAAGGGATCAATTACAGTCCCAAGACACCCATGGACTTTTAGGTGGCTGCGGATCATGTCGTCCTGAGTGACCCAGAGGACTCTGGACCGAATGCCTCAGCAAACCTATGCTGCATGGCCTCCCTGATCCTGCAAAGCCTGCGGAAGGATCTTCGTATTCGTGCTATCAAGGAGAGGGATCATTACTGGCTGGCAACCCTCCTTGATCCACGTTACAAGGGTAAGGTTGCAGACCTTATCTTGCCGTCGCAGAGGGAGCAGAGGATGAAGCATCTTCAGGAGGCCTTGCAGAAAGGTCTGTGCAACGCGTTCCCAGAGACTGGGAGGTAACAAATTTCTGGTCCTGGACAACGTGTTGCTGAGGCTTCGGTCAGTCAAAGAAGGAGTGGTGGAGAAGGTGGCCATCTGACCGATGCGTTCAGACAATTTTTTAGTCCGCAGCCCCAAGGTATGATCGGCTCCAGCAACCATCGCCAGCGGTGCATGGTGCAGGAATACCTAGGGGCAATATCAGACTAGGACACCTTTCCCACCGAAAATCCTCTGGGTTACTGGGTCTTGAGGATGGATCACTGGCCAGAGCTTGCACAGTATGCAATTGAGCTACTGACCTGTCCTGCATCCAGCGTTCTTTTGAAACGCACATTCAGTGCTGCTGGAGGCTTTGTAACCGATCACAGGGTGCGCCTGTCCACCGACTCGGTCGATCGACTGACCTTCATAAAAATGAATCAGTCTTGGATCACCACCAGCTACCAAGCACCTGATGCTGATGTAACCGAATAATTTTCTTTGTTCAACAGGGGCATGTAATTACAATTCTTGATATAATAGTTCACAGCAGGGCGTTCCAGCGCCCACCAAGAGTAACTGTGATTGCTTACAGTGTTGTGGCAACACCAACACCTAAGGGCCAAATTTCTGCAGAGTATATACGGCAGGCCCCTACTTTCAAACATCCAACTTACAAATGACTCCTACTTGCAAACGGAATGAGACAACAAGAAGTGAGAGGAAATCTACCCCTAGGAAGGGAAATTCTCTCCTGTAAGAGTTAATATGGGAAAAAGGTGTCTTCTCTCCACTGATGCTTTATCACCAATCCTTGTTTTAATAAAAAACCCAAATTTTCAAAAAATATTTGTCATTGGGATGGAAAGTGAGGTGAAATGTTCTGAACAGGTGCACAGCCAGCAAAACAAATGTTACAGGGGTGATAACCCTTCCCTATGTTTTCCAAAAAGCTTAAAACTGATTTTACACTTTGTAGTGAACCAAACATTTTCAAGGAGGAAGCCCAAAAAATGTCCCTCAGATTCAAACATAGGGGATACTGTACCAAAACTGTAGACAAAGCTCTCTCAGCTGTCAATGAAATACAAAGGGACAGCCTATTAATAGAAACATGTACCACCAAGAATACACGGGAATCCTATAACATACCAGTCTTCTCCACTCCTTACAGCAGTGAATTCAGTAAAATCAGGAACACGGTCATTAAATATCTTCCCATACTGCTTAATGATCCAATCTACAATGAAATATTGTCTAAAGGCATAAAAACAGTATCCCGACGAGCACCCACTTTGGGCAGCTCTCTTTCACCTAGCCTGTATTCAAGCAATATTTCAAGTAAAAATTGGCTTACGTTTAAGGGTACTTTCAGATGCGGTATAAAAAGTTGTGATTACTGTGGTTTCATAAAAAAAGGGGATAAGGTCAAATCCTGCACTAATGGAAAAACATTCAATATTGCACAGTTCATAAACTGCAATACAAAATATGTAGTATATGTTATCACATGCGAACTCTGCAATATACAATATGGTGGGCGCACAATACGCAGACTTAGAGACCGACTACGAGACCACTTGTATGATATCGAGATAAATAAGAAAACCAATGTGGCCCAACATTGGAACACTGTACACCTGAAAGACACTTCACATCTTCGCATACAAGGTATAGAAAGTATGAAGGTTCCTATTAGGGGAGGAGACAAGTTTAGGATGTTATGCAAAAGGGACGTTTTTTGGATTTTTACTTTACACACAAGGATACCGTTAGGGTTGAACTTTGAGTGGGATGTATCCCACTTTTATGAATAACCATCCCACTAAGAACTGTTAACACATATATACATGTGCATGTATCTTTAATGGCCTTGCATACTTCCCAAAACTTGTTTCTGCAATGGTTAATACACTGTCCCTTACGATTTTACTTTCTCATTTTCTCCCATTCCCTCAAATACCAATTAACATGCTCCTTTTTTAGGAAATGTTATGTAACAATAAACACAAGTAATCTTTGAAATTTTGTTAAATCCACACAGGGATACATCATTTCCCCAACTGGATATAGTATAACTGGTTTTGATGGAATGGGGCTGTATACAGGTGTATGTGCATGCACGAGTAAATAGGTCAACGCGGCCTCTTTCAATACACCAAGTAATATAGATGAGTTATTAACTATGTTTTATTTCCATCGATCTATGGTCTGCATCTATCTGCTCTTTTATAAATTTCCAGATGTAATTTTCTATTATACACGTGCTTTCTATATATATTCGTTCTGATGCAATTTTAGCACATTATGTGGACATAGACACAGCGATGTGTATTGTGTCATGGCAGATTGCGGTCTTCCAAACACATTACATTTTAGACCCCATATTTTCTCAGTGATATACCATTGGCCATTTATCGGCCACACATTGGTCCCATAGTAAGAGTTCTGCAAAATCTAAGTGTCATTTCTCTTTCAGTCTTTTCCACAAGTTAACTAACCAACCACAAATGAATGGGAACTATCGTAGTCCATGTGTCCCTGCTCTTTAATAGATACATCTGGATAGACTATTGTACTTTGAAAAGACACACACACACACCACAACACATTTATTCACACATAGTGGAATCAGAACAGACAGACATGGCAATGCACATGCACACTAGGAATTATGTCCGATATGGACATTGAACTGACCTGTTAATGAGATTGCAGGCCCCACCCGCCCAAACCAGAACTTCCCCAGATACAACTTAACTAAAATAAATAACTGAACACATTTTTTAAATGGCAAAAACTTGGCCGCGACACCTTTATTGGTTTTTCACAAATAATTTTCCATAAATCTTTATTATCATTCCAAACTTCATAAATCATCCAATAACATATTTCTACCTGCTCAGTTGTTAGAACTCGAGCAGTAGCACAACTTCAAAGATAAATAAAAGTCCCCCCTGGATCCAGGGTGACCCACCACATAAAAGTGTACGCGACTGGGGCGGGAGCTCAAATCTTCCTGCTTGTTCAGCTGAAAAGAGGCAGAACCCTGCGCCTGCTGGCCCTTTTATAAGCAATCCCAAAATCCAGAAAGTTCCCTGAAACCTGATTGGCTCTTCTTGCTTCCTTGTGGACCGGCCCCAAAAGGGGCGGGCCCCTAACCCCACTGTACTAATGCAGCTAAACCTAACTTAATAATTTACCTTTTAAATTTGTGCTAGGGAGGCCGCAATCTCAGGAAAGTGGCCCCATAATGTGCCCCCTTTATTCATGAGATTGCAGGCCCCACCCGCCCAAACCAGAACTTCCCCAGATACAACTTAACTAAAATAAATAACTGAACACATTTTTTAAATGGCAAAAACTTGGCCACGACACCTTTATTAGTTTTTCACAAATAATTTTCCATAAATCTTTATTATCATTCCAAACTTTATAAATCATCCAATAACATATTTCTACCTGCTCAGTTGTTAGAACTCGAGCAGTAGCACAACTTCAAAGATAAATAAAAGTCCCCACACGCCGGTCTTGAGCATCAAGACCGGCACACCCCAATCGTCGCGGCCTTTTCGATCATGTTCTGCAGACCAACATTAAAAATGTAATTTCCTACTTCTGATAAGTGCACCCCATCCAGTCTGTACAGACCTGGATATCACCCTTCCAAGTCCATGTGCCTATAAGACAGTCCCCCAACTTGGGGCATGAACTTTTCGAGAGCCTTATTGACTCTCTTCCTCATTTTTTCCATCACCCTCCTCTGCGCAGAGGAGAGCCATGAAAGACGAGGAACCACTTCTGAAAAAAACTAAGGTTGTACCTGGGAAAGTCGCACTGAAGCGATGCAGGTCACGCTTAATCATAAATAATAAGTCCAAAGTGTTAACATTTCCCAAATCATTACCTCCCAAATGAATTATCAGTATGGATGGCAATGGCCACAGCTGACATAACCTAGTGTGACAGCAGGAAGGTAAAGTCACCTGGTTGCATCCAGGGGGGTAGATATATTTCGCCCAGATTCAGGCTTTACGCCGACTTATACAACTAGGTGGAGAGTTGTATAAGCCCAGCTAAGGCTAGTGGGCTCATGGATGACTCATATGTCTAGGGAGAGTGTGGGGCGTCGTGCAGACAGGGAGTTGATGAGACCAGCTGAAGCTTGTCAGCTCATTTAGGCCTCTATAAGAACTCCCAGCTTCATTAGATGTTAGCTCATGCCTGGAACCAGACCTGTGTGGACTGTCTAGGGAGAGTGAACCCCTGTGCGGTGAGACAAAGCCTGTGTGGCTATTTGCTTGGACATTTAAAACCAGGGACTTAGGGACTAGGACAGCACTAGGCTGATCCCAGTTGTTAGTTAGGAAACCTGTATGTTTAGTCAGAGGTCAACTTGACCAGGATTTATTTTGTTTATGTTTCTTTTGCTTTGCTGTGTTTTGTCACTGTAAATAGAAAATAAACCGCACCTTTTTGATTTTGAAAACCACAACCTCCGTTTGCTGGGCCTGTTTTGTGTGGGGAGCCCATCCCGGGGGTCACACACACCCGCTGCCGAGCTAACCCCCTCACAGTTGGTGGAGAATACAGGCAGTTTTTTTTTAAGCCAGCATGGAGGAGATACTGAAGCAGCTGGCTCTAGCAAATGCCAATCAACAGCAGACAAATGCAGGTTTGCAAAAGAGCCTTGCAGCTCATCAACAGAGCCTTGCAGCTCAACAACAGAACTTCGCAGCCCAGCAGCAAGCTCATCAACAGAGCCTTGCAGCCCAGCAGCAGACAAACGCAACTTTGCAACAGAGTCTGGAGGCTCAGCAACGAGCCCAGCAGCAATCTGAGGCCCGCTTCATAGACCTGTTGCAGAAGCAAGAGCAGAGACTACAACAACAGATGGAAGCAGTAATGCAGCAACGTCCGCAGACCAGTGAGGAAAGCCGTCCCACTAATACCGCGTCCTTTGGGGTGAGTCGTTTATTGACAAAAATGACTGGAGAGGATGATCCAGAGGTATTTTTGACCACATTTGAAAGGACCGCTGAAAGAGAAAAGTGGCCTGAGGAGCAGTGGGCTGGACTGGTGGCTCCTCTGTTAACTGGTGAATCGCAGAAAGCTTACTATGACCTAGAGCCTAACCAAGCAAAAGACTATGTGATGCTAAAAGCTGAAATATTGGCAAGGCTGGGTGTCACCCAGGCTGTCCGGGCTCAGCGTGTGCATAACTGGACTTTCCAGCTTGGAAAACCCCCCAGGTCTCAAATGTATGATCTCATTCACCTGAGCAGAAAGTGGCTACAGCCAGAGACTTTGTCCGCACCAAAGATTGTGGAACGTGTTGTAATGGATCGGTTTTTGAGAGCTCTTCCTACTGCCATCCAAAAGTGGGTAAGCCATGGAGACCCAGAGACGGCCGATGGTCTTGTGGATCGTGTGGAGAAATACTTGGCTACAGAGAACCTGACGGCCTCTTCCAGAGACACTCGGACTTTCCACCCTAAGACCAGACCATCCCCAGGGGCGGATAAGAGGATTCCAAGGGGTGAGGGTGGAGAGAGTGAGAGGGTGGGAGCTCTACCCCAAGTTTGGTGAGAACAGCCTGGGAAATCAGCGGCTCAAGAGGCGGCAAGAAGGATCGTTTGCTACCGCTGCCGGCAAGCGGGACATATTGCAGCCAATTGCCCGGTTGTGGAGGAACCCATGCAGTGTGACTTTCTGACGGGCAGACGTCAGTCGCTGTGTGCGACAGTCGCATGCACTGCCATTCGAGGAACTGAGAAACATTTATGCAAAATGTGTGTTAATGGTAGAAATGTTGTGGTATTGCTGGATTCAGGTAGCCTTGTGACCCTGATAAAGGCTGAGTTAGTTAAAACAGAGGTCTCTGGGAATAGCAAGGTAGCTGTTATTTGTGTGCATGGGGACACCCGAGAGTATCCAGTGACTACAGTGTGTTTCGAGACCCCCAAAGGTACCCTCTCTCATCCAGTGGGCTTAGTATCTCAGTTACCGCATGACGCCATTGTGGGAAGGGATTTTCCGAAGTTCTGGGAACTGTGGGATGATCCTGAGCCCCTCACTGGTGCCCCTATGTACCAGGAATGTGATAGCCAGAACTCCCCTGAGAGTGGTGAGGACTCTCCGGAATTTCCCTTATCAGTATTGGCAGGGGAGACTCAAGAAACTGGAGAGGAGCCCACCTCCTCAGACGAAAACCTACCGTCTGTGGAGTTTTCTGATCTTGAGGTTCACAGGGAAAACTTTGCCACAGAACAGTTGAAAGACCCCGCCCTAATAAAGGCACGGGAAAACGTAGTGAAAATAGATGGCGAGTTAGTGAACCCAGATAATACCTGCACTTACCCATACTTCAGCGTAGAGAAGGACCTACTGTATCGGGTGGCAAAAAGGGCAGAAGAAACCGTTGAGCAGCTTGTGGTGCCCAAACCTTACAGGAAGTTGGTGTTGGAGTTGGCCCATGGGCACATTCTTGGAGGTCATCTGGGGACAGAGAAAACCCGAGAGAGGGTATTACAGAGATTCTATTGGCCGGGGGTGATGAAGGACGTAGAAAATTATTGTTCCTCCTGCCCTGTGTGTCAGAGGTCGGCCCCGATGCCACATTTCCGTAGCCCGCTGGTCCCTCTACCCATCATTGAGGTCCCGTTTGAGAGGATCGCCATGGATTTGGTAGGTCCTATAATCAAGTCCGCTAGGGGGCACCAGTACATATTAGTTATAATGGACTATGCCACCCGTTATCCAGAAGCGATCCCTCTCCGAAATACCTCGGCCAAAACCATAGCCAAAGAGCTATCTCTTGTGTTTAGCCGGGTGGGTATTTGTAAAGAACTGCTTACGGACCAAGGTACACCCTTTATGTCCCGGGTTATGAAGGAGCTGTGTAAATTATTCAAAGTGACACAATTACGTACATCTGTGTATCACCCCCAAACCGATGGGCTGGTTGAAAGATTCAACAAAACCCTAAAACAAATGTTGAAGAAAGTGGTGGATAGAGATGGAAAGGATTGGGACTGTCTACTTCCTTATCTGATGTTTGCTATTAGGGAGGTGCCCCAATCCTCTACGGGATTCTCCCCCTTTGAGTTACTGTATGGGAGACACCCAAGAGGGCTGTTGGATATTGCCAAGGAAACTTGGGAAAGTGAGAGTTCTCCCCACAGGAGTGTGATTGAGCATGTCGCCCTGATGCAAGACCGAATTGCACAGGTAATGCCCATCGTGAAGGAACATTTGGCCCAAGCGCAGTTAGCACAGCAGAGAGTGTACAACCGTGGAGCCAAGACCCGTACCTTTTCCCCGGGGGATAGGATACTGGTACTTGTCCCTACGGTTGAAAGTAAATTCCTTGCCAAATGGCAAGGCCCCTACGAGATAATGGAAAAAGTGAGCGAAGTGAATTACAAGGTCAGACAACCAGGAAGGCGAAAGCCCGAACAGATCTATCACGTTAATCTGTTGAAAGCCTGGAGGGATAGATAGTCCCTAGTCGCAGACACTTGGTCACCAGCTCAAACTGGTTGCGTGATTCCTGAGGTTGGAATAGCAGCCACCTTGTCACAACCCCAACAACAGGAGGTTAAGGAGTTTGTGCTTCGCAACAAGGAGGTATTCTCTGAGCTGCCGGGACAAACATCTGGGGTAGAGCATGACATCATTACCCCGCCCGGTGAAAGGGTGAAGTTAAAACCCTATCGGATCCCAGAGGCCCGACGGGAGGCAATACGGGAGGAAGTACAGAAAATGCTGAACTTAGGGGTGATAGAGGAGTCCCAAAGTGATTGGTCTAGTCCCATCGTGTTGGTGCCTAAACCGGATGGGAGCTGGCGATTTTGTAACGATTTTCGTCAGTTGAACAAAGTTACAAAATTTGACACCTACCCCATGCCACGTATAGATGAGTTGATCGACCGGCTGGGAACAGCCCGATACATGACGACTCTTGACCTCACAAAAGGGTATTGGCAAATCCCCCTGGCCAAGTCGGCCAAATAGAAAACCGCATTTGTAACCCCAGACGGGGCGTTCCAATATAAAAGAATGCCGTTCGGGTTACAGAATGCGCCGGCCACATTCCAGCGGAAAATGGACCAGATGCTGAGGCCCCATCGGAAGTATGCTGCGGCTTACCTGGATGACGTAATTGTCCATAGCACAGATTGGGCCTCACATCTGCCAAAAGTGCAAGCAGTCCTGGACTCTGTTCGGGAAGCGGGGTTTACGGCTAACCCCAAGAAGTGTACCATTGGGCAGGAGGAGGCCAAATATCTTGGGTACACCATTGGGAGGGGAGTAATAAAACCCCAACTCAACAAAGTCGAGGCCATCCAGAGTTGGCCACGTCCCAACAGCAAGAAGCAGGTACGAGCCTTTCTGGGAATCGCTGGGTATTATCGGCGATTCATTCCCCACTTTGCTTCTAAGGCTGTGCCCCTAACCAACCCGACGAAGGGGAAAGGGTCGGTCATGATTAAATGGACCCCCGAGGCTGAGGCAGCATTCCAATTCTTGAAACAAGCCTTATGTAGCCAGCCAGTGTTGTACTCACCCGACTTCTCTAAAGACTTTGTCGTACAAAGTGATGCGTCAGATGTGGGGTTAGGAGCAGTATTGTCCCAGGTCTGGAACGGGGAAGAGCACCCAGTCATTTACCTCAGCAGGAAGTTGAAGTCCCATGAGGTAAATTACGCCACCGTTGAAAAGGAGTGTTTAGCGGTGAAGTGGGCTCTAGATTCCCTTCGGTACTACCTGCTAGGTAGGCACTTTGACATGGTTACGGATCACGCTCCGTTAAAGTGGATGGCTCAAAACAAGGAAACAAATAGAAGAGTGAATAGGTGGTTCCTGGCCCTCCAGGAATTCAACTTCACAGTAAAGCATCGCCCTGGCGTTCAAATGGGGAATGTGGATGCTTTGTCTCGAGTACATGAATGCCTGATTGCTGGTGTTCCAACCCCGAGGTTAAAACAAGAGGGGGGGGTATGTGACAGCAGGAAGGTAAAGTCACCTGGTTGCATCCAGGGGGGTAGATATATTTCGCCCAGATTCAGGCTTTACGCCGACTTATACAACTAGGTGGAGAGTTGTATAAGCCCAGCTAAGGCTAGTGGGCTCATGGATGACTCATATGTCTAGGGAGAGTGTGGGGCGTCGTGCAGACAGGGAGTTGATGAGACCAGCTGAAGCTTGTCAGCTCATTTAGGCCTCTATAAGAACTCCCAGCTTCATTAGATGTTAGCTCATGCCTGGAACCAGACCTGTGTGGACTGTCTAGGGAGAGTGAACCCCTGTGCGGTGAGACAAAGCCTGTGTGGCTATTTGCTTGGACATTTAAAACCAGGGACTTAGGGACTAGGACAGCACTAGGCTGATCCCAGTTGTTAGTTAGGAAACCTGTATGTTTAGTCAGAGGTCAACTTGACCAGGATTTATTTTGTTTATGTTTCTTTTGCTTTGCTGTGTTTTGTCACTGTAAATAGAAAATAAACCGCACCTTTTTGATTTTGAAAACCACAACCTCCGTTTGCTGGGCCTGTTTTGTGTGGGGAGCCCATCCCGGGGGTCACACACACCCGCTGCCGAGCTAACCCCCTCACACTAGACACATGCAAATCCAGTTGCGGCCATTGAAGGCCTCTTATACCTTTCCAGAACAAACAAAATGAGTCCGGGTGCAAGGATAAATTTGATGAATAGTTGCGTTGAGCCGCTCTTTTTTGTGCCCAATAAATAAATGAATGCCCCAAAATCCACACTGTGTGCTGGGTACCTAAAATTAAATAAACAAATTAGGACGAACATACAACTTAAAACATTTTGACTTCCACCCACCCAATGCCTTGATATCTGATTCGGAGACGCCCGATCGGGCCACCTCCGAAGCTGCGCCAATCCGAAAGGAGTGGGAGGAAAACTTAAAATGACTTAAACCCATGGCACCCAAACTCTTTTTTAAAACTGCATCGAATTGGTATTTCGTCAGGGGCAATAAATTAGCATGAATGAGAAAAATTCCCTCCCCGGGAGGCCTAAGCCCCATAAATTGTTTAACCAAGGCTACCGGGCACAATAAGCTCTCATTTTGTTCTTTTAGATGAACCCATCTACCCTTACCATATTGGTCTGTTTTGGAATACTGCAGCCACACATGAACACCCGATTGATCAACTAGCACCTGGTCAAATCGCACACCCGAACCACCTTGTTTGCTCACTGGAATTAATTCCGAGATGCGAAATGCCCCAAAAATGCAAGCACAAAAGCTGTCCTGAATAATAAGGCCTCGTAGGAGGAAAAACAAACCACTGAAGTCATTCTGCAAAGGCCACCGAGAATGTCAAGAGAAATCGGTCTCCTATCATCTATGACAAACGTCAATCTCTTGTATCCCTTCAGTGCCTGTTTTACAGAAAAATAAGAAAAACAAGGTCTCAGACCCAATAAACGGAAGAAAAAGGACATACCAGCCAGCGTTCTTGTCACATAACTATGTGAAAGTTGCTGCCGCATTAAACTTGACATAAAAGCCAAAATGGTACCTTCCGAAGGCTTATCAAACTGACCACCTTCAGCACTTGCAAAGGATATCCAGCTGCTCCAGGCTGCCGAGTAACTCGACCAGGTTCTAGGAGCTAAAGAGCTTTTTATAGCATTAGTCACAGTACTCAGATCATCTCCCACAGATAGGCCGGGCATGAGTTGCCAACTGCGTCCGCCTCCGGCAGCAGACTCCGAAACCGCTCCTCCTGAAAACGAGATAGAGAATCAGCTATATTATTCAATATCCCCGGGGTATACCTAGCCTTCAACCAAATATTAAATTTGAGGCATCTGAAGACCACCTGACGCAAGATTTTGATTACCGGCAAAGAACTGGATGAAAGGCAGTTCACTGCATATAATACACCCTTGTTATCCGTTTCCACCAAGATGCGCCTATTAGCGAACTCTGAGCCCCACAACTCCAATGCCACTAATATTGGAAATAATTCTAGCAATACCACGTTCCTGGTCACTCCCGAACTCACCCAAGGCTCCGGCCAAGCCGCGCAACACCAGTGCGATCTCCAGATGGCACCGAAGCCTTTGGAGCCAGCTGCATCCGTAAATAAACAAAAATCCTTTGCCACAACAAATTCCGCCTGAAAAAAGGACCTACCGTTATATCCGTCAAGAAAGTTGGCCCAAACCAAAAGATCTTCCTTAATGGGGGCCGTTATTCTAACATGATCCAAAGGAGATTTCAAGCCTGAAATCGCCAGGTAAAGCCGACGCGAAAATATTCTGCCAACAGGCATGATTCCGCACGCAAATGCCAGAACCCCCAGCAGCGACTGTATTTCTTTCAAGCGTACCTTCTTTTTCCGCAACACCGTCGTGATTAACCATTTTAATTTACTCAATTTTTTTTTCCGGCAAACGAAATTCCATACCGCAAGTATCTATCTCTATGCCCAAAAACTCCAATGAAGTGCTTGGCAAGCAAGTTTTTCCCTCAGCCAACGGTACTCCAAATTCAAAAGCCATGGCCTGAAATGACAGCAACAAGTCAGAACAAAAACTAGAGTCTGCTGGGCCAACAAACAAAAAATCATCTAGATAGTGCACCGCACCATCCAGCCCAGATCGGATGCCAAGTACCCAGTGGAGAAATGTAGAGAATGATTCAAAGTAGGAACATGACAATGAACACCCCATCGGGAGACACATGTCAAAAAAGTATTGACCCTCAAAATAAAACCCCAACGAGTTGAAAGCCTCCGGGGAGACGGGCAAGAGGCGAAATGCGGATTTTATGTCAGCCTTCGCCAACAAGGCCCCAGGGCCAAACCTCCTGATCTTACCAATCGCTTCTTCGAATGTGGCATATGACACTGAGCATAGGCTCCCGTCAATCTCATCGTTCAAGGAGTCACCTTTTGGAAAGGATAGATGGTATATAATACGAAATTCATTGGGTTCCCGTTTTGGCACTACCCCCAATGGGGAAATCCGAAAATTATAGAAGGGGGGGTGCTCAAAAGGGCCAGCAATTCTACCTTCCTTTAGTTCTTTACATAACTTATCCCTTACCACCTGGGGAAATTGATCTACAGATTTCAAATTACCTACCAATTTACACCCCTCCCCCGAAAAGGAAGGCAAACGGGAAACCCTGATCAAAACCTTTACTGAGTAAACAAGCCTTCTCCCTGTTTGGGTAGATGTCCAGCCACGGGCGCATTTTTTCCAGCCTCACTGGCGTGCAGGCTTTTGGGAAAAATATGCTGGACCGGGCTAGCTCCTGTCACTGCATTCCGCTTAAAACATTTTGCCGCTGGGTGCGTCCCCGCACAAATGGCACATTCGTGTCTGTATTTACACGAATTATTCCAGCGGCACTGGCTGTCATTAAATGCAAAACAGCAGCCTTTCCTAAAGGCCGCTGTCGACCCTGTCGCAGCGGGTTGTCTAGGCGCTACCTGCCTTTGTGGCACAATCAAATTGAGCCACAAGCCCACATCTTTCATACCCCACCTTAGAGACGGGTGAATGGACAATTTCTGACGAAAGGATTCGTCATAGAAAAACCACCCCAGGCCCCCAAAATTTTTATAGGCTTCCAAGATGTGATCTAGATGCTGGAAAAGCCCCCCACACCTTTCCGGGTGCTTCTCCGCCATAATGCCAGAATAAATACAAAAGGCTTGAAGCCAATTGTTAAACGACCTAGGGATTGCCCTGCGAAAACAAAGTTAACTGGGGAATCGAACTCTGGACACAGTGCACTAAAGTCAGAGACACACCCACTGGACCACAGACACACATACTTTCTTCTTTGCTTCTCTCCTCCCCCCTCCTTTCTGTTCTAACAAATTCTTTATGCGCAGGCAGAAGAGAAAGAATGTCAACATATTCCCCTTTCCAAATCTTATCCTTAACATTTACACTTAAATGGTATCCTAAAGGGGACATTTCACATGGCATGGAATCTTTCATATATATCTCAGGGACCAGTAACCTTTGCCCAGCCGTCTGCAAGAGCTCAGGAGCTGATTTGTCAGACTGCATAGCAGAAACTTTATCTAGCTGAGATAGTAAGCTGACAGGCAGACTAGACAGTACTGGAGTAAGAGATGACACAGAAGGGTTAACAGAAATAGAAGCAGCAGACACAGCAGGTGCTAAACCTTTAGACAGTGATTGTATTATGGAAGACAAAGAGCCTACCAAACCAGATAGTACATGCAATTGGTTTAACTCACCACCAGCTGGAGCCTGCAACACCTGCTGCTGAGCCACCTGCTCCAGCATTGAAGGGGGGTCTTGCACCTGTAGCATCTGCTCACCTGTTGCATGCTGTGGCATGTCTGTGTTCTGAGTGCCTTGCTGACACTCTAAGCGCTGGTTCCCGGGAGACCGCTGCGCGCGCTGTCTCCCCCGACTGTCCTGTGCGGCCTGCTGCGGCTGGCCGCGCCGTCCTCTTCCAGCCGGCGACTGCGAACAGGTCCGCCTCTTCTGACCTCCGCGGCGGCCTCGTGACGTCACACCGCCGCCATCTTCCCTCAGCATCACTAGCGGCGCACGGGTGTCTGTAGCTTCTGCGGAAGCCCCTCCTTCCCTCTCCGGCGGTGCGCGTCTCCTCGCTTTAGCAGGAGGAGCTGGTTCAGGAACTCCCTGCACCATGTCAGTGTCATTCCTCCTCTCGCCGCTCGCTACCAAGTCTCCACCCTCTTGCTCCAGCAGCCGTCCTTCTTCCTCCGGGGCTGACTCCAGGCAGCGTCTAAGCCACATCACCAGCGCTTCCATCATGTAAGATGTTCTGTGTAAGGTAAGAGCTCAAATCTTCCTGCTTGTTCAGCTGAAAAGAGGCAGAACCCTGCGCCTGCTGGCCCTTTTATAAGCAATCCCAAAATCCAGAAAGTTCCCTGAAACCTGATTGGCTCTTCTTGCTTCCTTGTGGACCGGCCCCAAAAGGGGCGGGCCCCTAACCCCACTGTACTAATGCAGCTAAACCTAACTTAATAATTTACCTTTTAAATTTGTGCTAGGGAGGCCGCAATCTCAGGAAAGTGGCCCCATAATGTGACCCCTTTATTCATTAGCAGGTTTACCTATTGTGCATTTGCAACATTGCCATGTCCACTTTGCGCTAGATATGGCTCACCGCTTCGAACATAAGGTTCTTGTAGATCTGTGAGCCTAAACTATATTTCTCAAGCATACAAAGTGGACATTGCTATTACTCTGGGATTGAAAGCTTTTCTCCTTAAAAAATTGGCCGCGGGCCTGTTTTTCATTTTGTTTTATATTCTCAGGTCGGCAGCTGTGTACACACATGCCTGAAATCACCTCCGACAGGATCGTTCAATCGACCTGTTGATTAACATGTTCACTACAAGCATAGGTGCTAAAACATATATCCGTCTTGAAACATAGGTGCTACAACATGTATCCGTCTTGAATTAGGCATATCGATCTTGTATCAGGCATGATTTACATGCTAGTTTGGACTTTAAACATAACAAAATATTATCCTGTACATGACTTTAAACCCATAAGCCTAAATGGTTGTTCTAGGAACACTCAAGGTGGACTTTAAAATATATGGTTTAGGGATCGATAATCCATTCCCACAAATCGTATGCAGGCCATTCATTGCATTTATATCATCTAGTAATATACCACCAGGTCTGCATGCGACTTTTCACTGCCACGTGTCGGGTTCTCTTCTCTTTTTCTCCTTTCTTTTTTTTCTCTCATTTCACATGATTTTTTAATTAATTTCAATTCATTTCACTTCAATTTATTTCACTTCACTTTAGAAATAATAAAACTACCACCAGTTGAAGTAATATAAAGATTTTTTCATAATACACATTAATTCATAATGTTTTTATGGTATCCTGTAACAATATACACTAATTATCATCCCCCCTCTTCCTTTCACATTTCACACATTGGACACTAGTTATAAACAAAATAGGGAAAAGGGAAAGGGGAAAAAAAGAAAAAAATTATTTTTTTATTTCTTACGTTTTTAGATTCACTTATTGTCCATATGGGTCACTCACCCCATATTTATATTTTTGAACGTATAGGGTCAGTATGATTACATTTTTCTCACACATGCATACACATATTATTAATACACATTGCACATGTGATGATACACTTTATATGCATTAGGTGAGGTCTTTTCCTGCACTATAGTAATTATAATTATGCCACACTGGCAGAGGGTTTATGTGTATGTTACATGTTCCATTAAAAATATATCCATTTACTTGTGTATTTATTATTAATGGTCTTTATGAGTTAGTATATAAAATGTAGATGTGTGTGTTTCTGATCACATGATATGTCTTAATTGTACTAATGGGACACAGCTGTTAGCCTATCCATCAGTCAATTGAAGTCTTAATTGCTTTGTTCTTATCATGAGTTCATGTGAGTATATATAAGAGGTGCATTAGATGTGTATGTTAGCTATGATTAAGCACTGAATCGCAGTGCGAAACGTCAGCTCATACTTGCTGTTTTTTTTGCTGTGGCATGTTATTTGTGCTTTTGTTTTAAATAAAAGAACCTTTTTTGGATTGCGGCTGTCTAAGCGTTTTCCTCAGATTTTTTGCATTACCAAGCACCTGATGCTGATGTAACAGAATAATTTTCTTTGTTCAACAGGGGCATGTAATTACAATTCTTGATATAATAGTTCACAGCAGGGCGTTCCAGCGCCCACCAAGAGTAACTGTGATTGCTTACAGTGTTGTGGCAACACCTAAGGGCCAAATTTCTGCAGAGTATATACGGCAGGCCCCTACTTTCGAACATCCAACTTACAAACGACTCCTCCTTGCAAACGGAATGAGACAACAAGAAGTGAGAGGAAATCTACCCCGAGGAAGGGAAATTCTCTCCTGTAAGCGTTAATATGGGAAAAAGGTGTCTTCTCTCCACTGATGCTTTATCACCAATCCTTGTTTCAATAAAAACCCCAAATTTTCAAAAAATATTTGTCATTGGGATGGAAAGTGAGGTGAAATGTTCTGAACAGGTGCACAGACAGCAAAACAAATGTTACAGGGGTGATAACCCCCTCCCTATGTTTTCCAAAAAGCTTAAAACTGACACTTTAAAAATGTACCAGTTCAAAATTACAGATTCTACGTAACAACAAACCTACAGTCCCTGTCTTGTTTGCACCGCCTGTATACTGCTGCTCAGAGTATATAGGGCCTGGGAGCCCCACGCCTTTCCTTTTTTTAATTTGGGTGCGGGATTCCCCTCAATATCTATACAAGACCCCAAGGGGCTGGTAATGGGGGGGGGGTACCCATGCCATTTTTCTCAATGATTTTCATCCATATTGCCGGGACCAGACATTACATTAAAGCCGCAAGCAGTTTTAAATGACTTTTTTTCCTTTAGAAATGTCATTTTGTGCAGGGACAGTTCTAAACACGGGAAACACGTGTCACTTCACAGGCATATTATAGACACCCCCCCCCCCCCCCGGTACGATATTTAAAGGAATATTTCACTTTTTTTTTCACTTTATGCATCATTAAAATCGCTGCTCCCGAAAAAACATCCAATTTTAAAACTTTTTTTTGCATTGATACAATGACCCTGGGGCAGGACCCGGGTCCCCAAACCCTTTTTAGGACAAAAACTTGCATATTAGCCTTTAAAATTAGCACTTTTGATTCCGAATGTTCGAGTCCCATAGACTTTAACAGGGTTCTAAAGTTAGCGCAAATTTTCGGTCCGTTCGCAGGTTCTGGTGCGAACCGATCCGGGGGGTGTTCGGCTCATCCCTTGTTAGCACATGTCAGTTTCCGTGCTTTGTATGGTAAGTTTAGAACAAGAAAGAAGGGTGATTGGCAGGATCAACCAGATACTTCAGATTTTTTCAATTAAATCTGGGGACATCTTTTTTTATCTAGTAATGGTGGCAATAAGAAGCTCTCTGCCCGTCGCCGCCGCCCGCCTCACAGCCTGTCAAGTCTTACTCTCCGGGCCCCGGCTACTACTGGGTGGGGGAGCGGAGGAAGATGAGCAGGCAGGCTGCTGGCCGGGACTTGAGCCAAGGCAGTAGAACATTAGAGCAGAGCTGAATGGGCATGCACCTAAAACGGAAGAAATATTCCCTCCGCTCCGACCAGCACATGATCATCAGAAAGGGGCACAGGTAATGGAAATTAAATTCTGCACTGACTGTCTTTGAAATTGCCCCAGCCCCTGTTCAAATCCAACCTGGGGATAAAACCGGGAACAGACTTGGTACCGGGACAGTGTCCTCATTTCGGGGACTGTACCTGGAAACCGGGGATGTCTGGTCACCCTACTTCAGATGGAAGAAGTACATATGCAGTTCTGCTCAGTACTTGAGCCCCATCTCTATCCAGCGATGTTCACGAGAACCTCGTCTCCCTGGGGACTCTCCCTCCTCATTGCCTGAGACAGCAACGGGAGCCATTGGGTGACCCGCTTGCAAGCCGCTTGCTCTGGGGGCACTTGGCAAGAGTGAGATGCCAAGAGCACCAGGGACCCGAGAAGAGAAGGATTGGGGATGCTCTATGCAAAACCACTGCACAAAGCAGGTAAGTATAACATGTTTGTTATTTAAAATAAAAAAGCCTTTAATATCACTTTAACCAGACAGTGAAAGGCAGTGGTGTAGCGTGGGGGGTGCAGGGGGTTTCTTGGCCCCGGGCGTGACATTTTAAGTTCCTGTGTCCCCCGCACTCCGGCCACCATTTTTAGTGTCAGGCTCCCTGTGATTGGGCGTATGGGGTCATGTGAGGCGTAGGACTGGCCTGTCCGCGATCGCTCCTGAAGTCCCGCCTCCGCACATGGCCCCCAATCACAGTGAACACGGTGGCCAGAGCGTGGGGGAGACAAGCAAAAATGTGAGCCACAGCCATCTTCTCCTATCCAGCAGACCAATGCAGGCCAGGACTCCCTTGTGACGTGAGAGACAAGAGATAGAATACTGTAGGCAAGACAGTGTAGTGTAGTATGTTGGACAGTGTAGTGGTCAGTGTAGTGGACAGCATAGTGGTCAGTATAGTGTAGTGGACAGTATGATGGACAAGTGTAGTGGACAGTGTAGTTCTCAGTATAGTGGACAGTATAGTGGCCAGTACAGTGTAGTGGTCAGTGTAGTTCTCAGTATAGTGGGCATTATATTGGTCAGTATAGTGGACTGTATAGTGGACAGTATAGTATAGTTGACAGTATAGTGGTCAGTGTAGTTCTCAGTATAGTGGTCAGTACAGTGTAGTGGACAGTATAGTGGTCAGTGTAGTGGACAGTATAGTGGTCAGTACAGTGTAGTGGTCAGTGTAGTTCTCAGTCTAGTGGTCAGTGTAGTTCTCAGTCTAGTGGTCAGTACAGTGTAGTGGTCAGTGCAGTTCTCAGTATAGGGGACAGTATAGTGTAGTGGACAATATAGTATAGTGGTCAGTGTAGTGGACAGTATAGTGGTCAGTACAGTGTAGTGGTCAGTGTAGTTCTCAGTAGGGATGAGCTTCGTGTTCGAGTCGAACATACGTTCGACTCGAACATCGGCTGTTCGATCGTTCGACGAAGATCGAACGATTTGGGCCGTTCGCGCCAAATTCGAGTGACGCGAACGGCCCACAATGCACTACGCCATCGCAGTGTCATCCAGGCGCTGTGATTGGCCAAGCATGCACTGTGACCCCGCATGCTTGGCCAATCACAGCGCCGGCAGCGAGGAGAGCAATGATTGGCCACAGGCAGGATGCCTGTGGCCAATTATTGCTGAGGGTGTTTAGTACACGCCCCACACTATAAAAGGCCGCCAGCACGGCGGCCTAGTGTAGTGTGTTCCGGAGCAGGGATAGAGCAGCATAGGCAGGGACAGTGACTGTTATTTCTTTCTTGCTTAACCTGGATTCCTTTAGTTTAGGGAAAGAGAAGGATAGGTAGGGAGAGTGTCAGTGTGTTTTGTGCTTGTGCTATAGTGTGCTTAAAAAAAACATTTATTCTAGGGACAGAAAACTGTAGGTAGGGACAGTGTCAGTTTCTTTCACTCTGCAAGTCCTTGTTTCCAGGGACCTGGAAGGACAGTGAGTGAATTGTCCTTGTGCTATATTGTGCTTAAAAAAACATTTATTCTAGGGACAGAAAACTGTAGGTAGGGAGAGTGTCAGTTTCTTTCACTCTGCAAGTCCTTGTTTCCAGGGACCTGTAAGGACAGTGAGTGAATTGTCCTTGTGCTATATTGTGCTTAAAAAAAACATTTATTCTAGGGACAGAAAACTGTAGGTAGGGAGAGTGTCAGTTTATTTCACTCTGCAAGTCCTTGTTTCCAGGGACCTGGAAGGACAGTGAGTGAATTCTCCTTGTGCTATATTGTGCTTAAAAAAAACATTTATTCTAGGGACAGAAAACTGTAGGTAGGGACAGTGTCAGTTTCTTTCACTCTGCAAGTCCTTGTTTCCAGGGACCTGTAAGGACAGTGAGTGAATTGTCCTTGTGCTATATTGTGATTAAAAAAAACATTTTTTCTAGGGACAGAAAACTGTAGGTAGGGAGAGTGTTTTTTTTCTTTCACTCTGCAAGTCCTTGTTTCCAGGGACCTGTAAGGACAGTGAGTGAATTGTCCTTGTGCTATATTGTGCTTAAAAAAAACATTTATTCTAGGGACAGAAAACTGTAGGTAGGGAGAGTGTCAGTTTATTTCACTCTGCAAGTCCTTGTTTCCAGGGACCTGGAAGGACAGTGAGTGAATTGTCCTTGTGCTATATTGTGATTAAAAAAAACATTTATTCTAGGGACAGAAAACTGTAGGTAGGGAGAGTGTCAGTTTATTTCACTCTGCAAGTCCTTGTTTCCAGGGACCTGTAAGGACAGTGAGTGAATTGTCCTTGTGCTATATTGTGATTAAAAAAAACATTTTTTCTAGGGACAGAAAACTGTAGGTAGGGAGAGTGTTTTTTTTCTTTCACTCTGCAAGTCCTTGTTTCCAGGGACCTGTAAGGACAGTGAGTGAATTGTCCTTGTGCTATATTGTGCTTAAAAAAAACATTTATTCTAGGGACAGAAAACTGTAGGTAGGGAGAGTGTCAGTTTATTTCACTCTGCAAGTCCTTGTTTCCAGGGACCTGGAAGGACAGTGAGTGAATTGTCCTTGTGTTATATTGTGATTAAAAAAAACATTTTTTCTAGGGACAGAAAACTGTAGGTAGGGAGAGTGTTTTTTTTCTTTCACTCTGCAAGTCCTTGTTTCCAGGGACCTGTAAGGACAGTGAGTGAATTGTCCTTGTGCTATATTGTGATTAAAAAAAACATTTTTTCTAGGGACAGAAAACTGTAGGTAGGGAGAGTGTTTTTTTTCTTTCACTCTGCAAGTCCTTGTTTCCAGGGACCTGTAAGGACAGTGAGTGAATTGTCCTTGTGCTATATTGTGCTTAAAAAAAACATTTATTCTAGGGACAGAAAACTGTAGGTAGGGAGAGTGTCAGTTTATTTCACTCTGCAAGTCCTTGTTTCCAGGGACCTGGAAGGACAGTGAGTGAATTGTCCTTGTGCTATATTGTGATTAAAAAAAACATTTTTTCTAGGGACAGAAAACTGTAGGTAGGGAGAGTGTTTTTTTTTCTTTCACTCTGCAAGTCCTTGTTTCCAGGGACCTGGAAGGACAGTGAGTGAATTCTCCTTGTGCTATATTGTGCTTAAAAAAAACATTTATTCTAGGGACAGAAAACTGTAGGTAGGGAGAGTGTCAGTTTATTTCACTCTGCAAGTCCTTGTTTCCAGGGACCTGGAAGGACAGTGAGTGAATTGTCCTTGTGCTATATTGTGATTAAAAAAAACATTTTTTCTAGGGACAGAAAACTGTAGGTAGGGAGAGTGTTTTTTTTCTTTCACTCTGCAAGTCCTTGTTTCCAGGGACCTGGAAGGACAGTGAGTGAATTGTCCTTGTGCTATATTGTGATTAAAAAAAACATTTTTTCTAGGGACAGAAAACTGTAGGTAGGGAGAGTGTTTTTTTTCTTTCACTCTGCAAGTCCTTGTTTCCAGGGACCTGTAAGGACAGTGAGTGAATTGTCCTTGTGCTATATTGTGCTTAAAAAAAACATTTATTCTAGGGACAGAAAACTGTAGGTAGGGAGAGTGTCAGTTTATTTCACTCTGCAAGTCCTTGTTTCCAGGGACCTGGAAGGACAGTGAGTGAATTGTCCTTGTGCTATATTGTGATTAAAAAAAACATTTTTTCTAGGGACAGAAAACTGTAGGTAGGGAGAGTGTTTTTTTTCTTTCACTCTGCAAGTCCTTGTTTCCAGGGACCTGTAAGGACAGTGAGTGAATTGTCCTTGTGCTATATTGTGCTTAAAAAAAACATTTATTCTAGGGACAGAAAACTGTAGGTAGGGAGAGTGTCAGTTTATTTCACTCTGCAAGTCCTTGTTTCCAGGGACCTGGAAGGACAGTGAGTGAATTGTCCTTGTGCTATATTGTGATTAAAAAAAAACATTTTTTCTAGGGACAGAAAACTGTAGGTAGGGAGAGTGTTTTTTTTCTTTCACTCTGCAAGTCCTTGTTTCCAGGGACCTGGAAGGACAGTGAGTGAATTCTCCTTGTGCTATATTGTGCTTAAAAAAAACATTTATTCTAGGGACAGAAAACTGTAGGTAGGGAGAGTGTCAGTTTATTTCACTCTGCAAGTCCTTGTTTCCAGGGACCTGTAAGGACAGTGAGTGAATTGTCCTTGTGCTATATTGTGATTAAAAAAAACATTTTTTCTAGGGACAGAAAACTGTAGGTAGGGAGAGTGTTTTTTTTCTTTCACTCTGCAAGTCCTTGTTTCCAGGGACCTGTAAGGACAGTGAGTGAATTCTCCTTGTGCTATATTGTGCTTAAAAAAAACATTTATTCTAGGGACAGAAAACTGTAGGTAGGGAGAGTGTCAGTTTATTTCACTCTGCAAGTCCTTGTTTCCAGGGACCTGGAAGGACAGTGAGTGAATTGTCCTTGTGCTATATTGTGATTAAAAAAAACATTTTTTCTAGGGACAGAAAACTGTAGGTAGGGAGAGTGTTTTTTTTCTTTCACTCTGCAAGTCCTTGTTTCCAGGGACCTGTAAGGACAGTGAGTGAATTGTCCTTGTGCTATATTGTGATTAAAAAAAACATTTTTTCTAGGGACAGAAAACTGTAGGTAGGGAGAGTGTTTTTTTTCTTTCACTCTGCAAGTCCTTGTTTCCAGGGACCTGTAAGGACAGTGAGTGAATTGTCCTTGTGCTATATTGTGCTTAAAAAAAACATTTATTCTAGGGACAGAAAACTGTAGGTAGGGAGAGTGTCAGTTTATTTCACTCTGCAAGTCCTTGTTTCCAGGGACCTGGAAGGACAGTGAGTGAATTGTCCTTGTGCTATATTGTGATTAAAAAAAACATTTTTTCTAGGGACAGAAAACTGTAGGTAGGGAGAGTGTTTTTTTTCTTTCACTCTGCAAGTCCTTGTTTCCAGGGACCTGTAAGGACAGTGAGTGAATTGTCCTTGTGCTATATTGTGCTTAAAAAAAACATTTATTCTAGGGACAGAAAACTGTAGGTAGGGAGAGTGTCAGTTTATTTCACTCTGCAAGTCCTTGTTTCCAGGGACCTGGAAGGACAGTGAGTGAATTGTCCTTGTGCTATATTGTGATTAAAAAAAACATTTTTTCTAGGGACAGAAAACTGTAGGCAGGGAGAGTGTTTTTTTTCTTTCACTCTGCAAGTCCTTGTTTCCAGGGACCTGGAAGGACAGTGAGTGAATTCTCCTTGTGCTATATTGTGCTTAAAAAAAACATTTATTCTAGGGACAGAAAACTGTAGGTAGGGAGAGTGTCAGTTTATTTCACTCTGCAAGTCCTTGTTTCCAGGGACCTGGAAGGACAGTGAGTGAATTGTCCTTGTGCTATATTGTGATTAAAAAAAACATTTTTTCTAGGGACAGAAAACTGTAGGTAGGGAGAGTGTTTTTTTTCTTTCACTCTGCAAGTCCTTGTTTCCAGGGACCTGGAAGGACAGTGAGTGAATTCTCCTTGTGCTATATTGTGCTTAAAAAAAACATTTATTCTAGGGACAGAAAACTGTAGGTAGGGAGAGTGTCAGTTTATTTCACTCTGCAAGTCCTTGTTTCCAGGGACCTGTAAGGACAGTGAGTGAATTGTCCTTGTGCTATATTGTGATTAAAAAAAACATTTTTTCTAGGGACAGAAAACTGTAGGTAGGGAGAGTGTTTTTTTTCTTTCACTCTGCAAGTCCTTGTTTCCAGGGACCTGTAAGGACAGTGAGTGAATTCTCCTTGTGCTATATTGTGCTTAAAAAAAACATTTATTCTAGGGACAGAAAACTGTAGGTAGGGAGAGTGTCAGTTTATTTCACTCTGCAAGTCCTTGTTTCCAGGGACCTGGAAGGACAGTGAGTGAATTGTCCTTGTGCTATATTGTGATTAAAAAAAACATTTTTTCTAGGGACAGAAAACTGTAGGTAGGGAGAGTGTTTTTTTTCTTTCACTCTGCAAGTCCTTGTTTCCAGGGACCTGTAAGGACAGTGAGTGAATTGTCCTTGTGCTATATTGTGATTAAAAAAAACATTTTTTCTAGGGACAGAAAACTGTAGGTAGGGAGAGTGTTTTTTTTCTTTCACTCTGCAAGTCCTTGTTTCCAGGGACCTGTAAGGACAGTGAGTGAATTGTCCTTGTGCTATATTGTGCTTAAAAAAAACATTTATTCTAGGGACAGAAAACTGTAGGTAGGGAGAGTGTCAGTTTATTTCACTCTGCAAGTCCTTGTTTCCAGGGACCTGGAAGGACAGTGAGTGAATTGTCCTTGTGCTATATTGTGATTAAAAAAAACATTTTTTCTAGGGACAGAAAACTGTAGGTAGGGAGAGTGTTTTTTTTCTTTCACTCTGCAAGTCCTTGTTTCCAGGGACCTGTAAGGACAGTGAGTGAATTGTCCTTGTGCTATATTGTGCTTAAAAAAAACATTTATTCTAGGGACAGAAAACTGTAGGTAGGGAGAGTGTCAGTTTATTTCACTCTGCAAGTCCTTGTTTCCAGGGACCTGTAAGGACAGTGAGTGAATTGTCCTTGTGCTATATTGTGATTAAAAAAAACATTTTTTCTAGGGACAGAAAACTGTAGGTAGGGAGAGTGTTTTTTTTCTTTCACTCTGCAAGTCCTTGTTTCCAGGGACCTGTAAGGACAGTGAGTGAATTGTCCTTGTGCTATATTGTGCTTAAAAAAAACATTTATTCTAGGGACAGAAAACTGTAGGTAGGGAGAGTGTCAGTTTATTTCACTCTGCAAGTCCTTGTTTCCAGGGACCTGTAAGGACAGTGAGTGAATTGTCCTTGTGCTATATTGTGATTAAAAAAAACATTTTTTCTAGGGACAGAAAACTGTAGGTAGGGAGAGTGTCAGTTTCTTTCACTGTGAAAGTCCTTGTTTCAAGGGACAGAGAAGGACACCTGAAGGTAGCCCTTATTGCTTTTTTCCCATCTCCCTGCAGGCCATCTATTAGAATGTCTGGAAGGCAAACAAGGAGAGGCAGACAGTCAGGAGGCAATAAAAGAGGGCAAGCAGGCTCTGTGTCTGGGGGCAACAGTGCTGGTCGTGGACGCGGTGCATTGTCATCAGCACATGGCCATGGGACACGCTTGTCCTTCTTTTCGGCAGCTGGACATGTTGAGCCACATCATGCCGAAGACTTGGTAGAGTGGATGACCAAGCCCTCCTCCTCCTCCTCATCCTCTCTCACCCAGGCTCAGGGTACTGGAAAAGCAGCTGCCAAAGCGTCGTCTTCCCTGGTATCAATGTCAGACAAATCATCAGTCACTCCTTCCCTAGACCCACCATGTCCTCCTCCTGAGGAGTCCCCCGAACTGTTTCAGCACAGTGTTGGGTACATGCTCCAGGAGGATGCCCAGCGTTTCGAAGGGTCTGATGATGAAACCCAGCTAGAGGAAGGCAGTAGCGTGAGAGCAGACAGAGGGGATGCTCAAGAAGGACACCAATCTGGCAGTCATGTTCCAGCAGCTGCAGCATACTGCCAGATTGGCTCCAGTGATGAGGAGGGAGGGGATGATGAGGTCACTGACTCCACGTGGGTGCCTAATAGGAGAGAGGAGGAGGAGGAGGATGAGGAGGAGGCACATCTCCAACGAGGCAGGATGCCCTTTGGTGGCCAGCGTAAGGGCAGTACACCGACGGAATCACACCGCAGAGCTCCGCCTGTGCAGGGCGCTGCCTCTGCCCGTCATTCAAAAAGTTCTTTGGTGTGGGCCTTTTTTGAGGCTAGTGCATCAGATCGCACAGCTGCTGTTTGCAACATATGTCTCAAGCGTATATCGCGTGGCCAAAACATCAGCCGCTTGGGTACCACATGCCTGACCAGACATATGTTGACCTGCCATGCAGCTCGTTGGCAAGCCTACCTCAAAGACCCACACCAAAGAACAAAGCGGACCTCTCCTTGCACCGCATCAGCTGGGATCTCCAACCCCACTATAACTTCAGTCCTCTCTGAAACATGCACTGAGAGGAATGAAGGTGTAGAATTAGGTGTGTCACAGCCAAGTACTTGCGCCCACTCTGCTAGCAGTACACCGACGTCCGATTCTAGCAGGCAAATTTCCCTGCCCCAGCTGCTGGACCGTCGAAAGAAGTTCACTCCCAGCCATCCACATGCCCAGCGGTTGAATGCTAGCTTGGCTAAATTGCTAGCGCTTCAACTGCTGCCTTTTCAGTTGGTAGACTCGGCCCCCTTCCGTGAGTTTGTGCAATGTGCAGTTCCTCAGTGGCAGGTTCCCAAACGCCACTTTTTCTCACGGAAGGCTATTCCGGCTCTCTACCGGCATGTGGAAGGCAATGTCTTGGCCTCGCTGGACAGGGCGGTCAGCGGTAAGGTGCATATTACCGCTGACTCATGGTCCAGCAGGCATGGACAGGGACGTTACCTTTCTTTCACGGCCCATTGGGTCACTCTTTTGGCAGCTGGGAAGGATTCAGGACAAGGTGCAGTAGTGTTGGAGGTTGTCCCACCGCCACGCCTCCAAAATGCTACTACTGGTTGTGACACACCTCTCTCCTCCACCCCCTCCTCTTCTTCTTCCTCCATGGCCTCTTCCTGTGGTTTGTCCTATGAACCAGCGGTGCTCCGTAGCCGTTCACGGGGCTACGCAAGTACGCAGGCAAAAAGATGCCATGCCGTGCTTGCGCTGGTGTGTTTGGGGGACAGAAGCCACACTGGGGCAGAGGTCCTGTCTGCTCTGCAGGGCCAGGCCGAGAGGTGGTTGACGCCACGCCAGCTTAAGCCAGGAATGGTGGTTTGCGACAATGGCACCAACCTCCTCTCCGCCCTCCGACAGGGACAACTGACCCATGTGCCCTGTGTGGCTCACGTCCTTAACCTGGTGGTGCAGCGCTTCTTGGGCAGGTACCCGGGCTTACAGGATGTCCTGAGGCAGGCCAGGAAAGTCTGTGTGCATTTCCGCAGATCTTATAATGCCAGTGCTCGCCTGGCTGAGCTGCAAAAGGAGTTGAACCTGCCCAAGAACCGCCTTATATGTGACATGCCCACCAGGTGGAACTCAACGTTGGCCATGCTGCAGCGGCTGCACACGCAGCAGAGGGCCATCAATGAGTACCTGTGCGACTACGGCACCAGGACAGGGTCAGGGGAGCTTGGTTTTTTTTCTCCACGCCAGTGGGGCATGATCAGGGATGCATGCACTGTCCTGGCACCATTTGAGGAGGCCACGAGGATGGTGAGCAGTGACAGTGCATGCATCAGTGACACTGTACCTCTTGTCCACCTGTTGGAGCACACGCTGCGTGGAATAATGGACAGGGCACTTGAGGCAGAACAGAGGCAGGAAGAGGAGGACTTCCTTGCCTCTCAAGGCCCCCTTTACCCAGACAGTGTTCCTTCTGTCCCACCCATCGCACAGGAAGAGGAGGAGGAGGAGGAGGAGGAGGAGGAGGAGGAGGAGGATTGTGTCAGCATGGAGGTGGAGGCTGGCACTCAGCATCATCAGCAGCAGTCTTTTAGGGATGATTTACAGTCCCAAGAAACCAGTGGACTTGTACGTGGCTGGGAGGAGGTGGCTGCGGATCATGTCGTCCTTAGTGACCCAGAGGACTCCGGAGCGAATGCCTCAGCAAAACTACGCTGCATGGCCTCCCTGATCCTGCAAAGTCTGCGGAAGGATCCTCGTATTCTTCGGATCAAGGAGAGGGACCATTACTGGCTGGCCACTCTCCTTGATCCACGGTACAAGGGTAAGGTTGCGGACCTTATGTTACCGTCGCAGAGGGAGCAGAGGATGAGACAACTCCGGGAGGCCTTGCAGAAAGGTCTGTGCAACGCGTTCCCAGAGACTGGGAGGTTGCAAACTCCTGGTCCTGGACAACGAGTTGCTGAGGCTTCGGCCAGTCAAAGAAGGAGCGGTGGGGAAGGTGGCCGTCTGACCGATGCGTTCAGACAATTCTTTAGTCCGCAGCCCCAAAGTATGATCGGTTCCAGCAACCATCGCCAGCGTCTGATAAACATGGTGCAGGAATATCTAGGGGCAAGGTCAGACTTGGACACCTTCCCCACCGAAAATCCTCTGGCTTACTGGGTCTTGAGGATGGATCACTGGCCAGAGCTTGCACAGTATGCAATTGAGCTACTGGCCTGTCCTGCATCCAGCGTTCTTTCGGAACGCACATTCAGTGCTGCTGGAGGATTTGTCACGGATCACAGGGTGCGCCTGTCCACCGACTCGGTTGATCGACTGACTTTCATCAAGATGAACCAGTCTTGGATCACCACCAGCTACCACACACCTGATGCTGATATAACAGACTAATTGATTTTAACATGTCACATCCCTTCAAGACTGATGCTGATGCTGAGTGCCTGTGCTGTTATGTTGACTGGCTATCCTCCTCCTCCGAGTCCTCAATGATACGATTGATGATGATAGCTTGTAAGATCATTTTTGTTTATGGGTGCCGCCACCAGTGCCTAACGCCCAATTTTTCAGCCCCTGTTTAACAGGGGCGTGTAATTACAATTTTTGAAGCAATACTTTGCAACAGGGCTCATTGCTGTGCTCCAAGTACAGTATCTGTGAGGAGTTGCAGTGTTGTGCCACCAGTGCCTAAGGCCCAATTTTTCAGCCCCTGTTTAACAGGGGCGTGTCATTACAATTTTTGAAGCAATACTTTGCAACAGGGCTCATTGCTGTGCTCCAAGTACAGTATCTGTGAGGAGTTGCAGTGTTGTGCCACCAGTGCCTAAGGCCCAATTTTTCAGCCCCTGTTTAACAGGGGCGTGTCATTACAATTTTTGAAGCAATACTTTGCAACAGGGCTCATTGCTGTGCTCCAAGTACAGTATCTGTGAGGAGTTGCAGTGTTGTGCCACCAGTGCCTAAGGCCCAATTTTTCAGCCCCTGTTTAACAGGGGCGTGTCATTACAATTTTTGAAGCAATACTTTGCAACAGGGCTCATTGCTGTGCTCCAAGTACAGTATCTGTGAGGGGTTGCAGTGTTGTGCCACCAGTGCCTAAGGCCCAATTTTTCAGCCCCTGTTCAACAGGGGCATGTAATTACAATTCTTGATCTAATAATTCACAGCAGGGCCCATTGCTGCACCCACCAAGAGTAACTGTCAGGGCTTACAGTGTTGTGGCACCAGCACCACCATCAAAGGCCCAATTTTTACTACCACTGTTCAACAATTATATGTAATTAAAATTCCTGATATAATAGTTGACAGCAGGGCGTTCCAGCACCAACCAAGAGTAACTGTGAGTGCTTACAGTGTTGTGCCAACACCAACAACTAAGGGGCCTATTTCTGCAGAGTATATACGGCAGGTCCCTACTTTCAAACATCCAACTTACAAACGACTCCTACTTGCAAACGCAAGAAGACAACAGGAAGTGAGAGGAAATCTACCACTAGGAAGGAAAATTCTCTCCTGTAAGAATAAATATGGGAGAAAGGTGTCTCCTCTGTACTGATGCTTTATCAGCAATCCTTGTTTCAAGAAAAACACCACATTTCAAAAACAGTTGTCATTGGGACGGAAAGTGAGGTGAAATGTTCTGAACAGGGGCACAGACAGCAAAACAAATGTTACAGGGGTGATAACCCTTACCTATGTTTTCCAAAAAGTTTAAAAATAGATTTTTGGTCTGGAGCTACACTTCAACAATGTACCTGTTCAAAATTACAAACAGACTCTACATAAGAACAAACCTACAGTCCCTGTCTTGTATGCACCGCCTGTATAGGGCTGTTCAGAGTATATAGGGCCTTTTTTATTTTATGTGCGGGGTTCCCCTTAATATCCATACAAGACCCAAAGGGGCTGGTAATGGGCTGGGGTAGGGGGGGGGGGGTCATGGGGTAGCTATGCCATTTTTCTTAAAGAATTTCATCCATATTACCGGGACCAGACATTACATTAAAGCCGCAAGCAGTTTTAAATGGCTTTTTTTTCCTTTAGAAGTGTCATTTTGTGCAGGGACAGTTCTAAACACGGGAAACACGTGGCACTTCACAGGCATACTTTAGACACCCCCCAGGTACGATATTTAAAGGAATATTTGACTTTTTTTTTTTCACTTTATGCATCATTAAAATGACTGCTCCCGAAAAACGACCGTTTTTAAAACTTCTTTTTGCATTGATACATGTCCCCTGGTGCAGAACCCGGGTTCCCAAACCCTTTTTAGGACAATAACATGCATAATAGTTGTTATAATTAGCACTTTAGAATTCGAACGTTCGCATCCATTGTATTTAATAGGGTTCTAATGTTCGTTCGAACTTTCGGTCCGTTCGCGGGTTCTGGTGCGAACCGAACCCGGGGGTGTTCGGCTCATCACTAGTTCTCAGTATAGTGGACAGTATAGTATAGTGGTCAGTGTAGTGTAGTGTAGTGTAGTGGACAGTATAGTGGGTAGTGTAGTATAGTGGTCAGTGTAGTGGACAGTATAGTGTAGTGGTCAGTATAGTGGACAGTACAGTGTAGTTCTCAGTATAGTGGACAGTATAGTGGACAGTATAGTGTAGTGGACAGTATAGTGGTCAGTGTAGTGGAGTGGAGTGGTCAGTGTAGTGGACAGTATAGTGGTCAATGTAGTGGACAGTATAGTGGTCAGTGTAGTATAGTGGTCAGTGTAGTGTGTAATGGTCAGTAAAATTATCAGGTTGGTCAGTACTATTGTATTGTTAGAAGGACCGCGGGGAGTGCTAAAAGTCTGCAGGTTAGGGGGCGCAAATTACTTGCCTTGCCCCGGGTGCCGACAACCCACGCTACGCCACTGCTGATAGGCGACACTGGTGGGTACTGATGATGATGATGATCAGTGCCCCGATTGTCAGAGCAGATGTCCCCTGTGTGGATTTGCCAGTTTTCGGATCTTCTCTACTCACGCCCTGTTAGCCTAAGGGGAAGGATTGCCGATAACTGGCAAATCCTGTTTACATCCATGATCAGCTGTGATTGGATACAGCTGATCACGTGGTAAAGATCAGCCGTGATTCACTCTTTACCCTGATCTGTGATCAGCCACATCTGAAGGATGCGTGCTGCAGGGGGAGCGCTGGCAGCGCGAGCACGGCAGGACGTCATACAAGTGCGGCCGCGCTGTAGCCATCATTTGGCTATAGCGCGGTCGCAAAGGGGTTAATTAACTTTATTTTAATCATAGTCAGCCTGATTCCAGTTTCAGGAAGTGTTACTCGATGATCTGGTCATCCTTGCCGCCCCTTAAACGGGCGTATCAATTTGTACCCCGTGCAAGGCTCGACTTTACCAAGTGTTCTGTTAATCACTTTGCAGGCAGTCCCTTTGATGTCTATTGGAACGCAGTGGCCACACGGACACAGTCGCTACTCCCAATTTGGCATCTGCACAAGGTGCACAGCCCTGAATGCAGACAGTGTGCATTCGGGGCCATGTACCTGTGCCTGCAAATGGACATGCAGCATTTTTTTTCCAGCGCAGCACACTACAACGCACTGTAGTGGTTACCTCAGTGCACTAACACACATAATGTGTAAGGTGGTAACACACTTGTAACCGTACCACAATGCAAAAGTGTGATTTGGCCCCAAGGCATTTGAAAAGTTAAACAGGCCAATTACTGCTTTCATATCACAAACGACTTTGAGTACATCTTTTGTAAAGAACAGATACATTAGGCCTCTTGCACATGGGAGTAAAAAATGCCAAATTGTTTACTGATTCGAACACAGGTGCTTTGTTGTCTGTGGAACAAAGCACACAGCTTCGTAAAGATCAGTAATACAGCAATCATAACAGAGCCATTAGATTTAAATAGAAAATGTTACGTTTGAGTGCAAAAATTTGCATGTTTACACAATACTGTACGCGTATATTGCAACAATGGCAACAGAGGAAGATGAAGATGAATTTTACCCGATGTATATACACATACGCACGTTAACATTCCTATACCCGGGTATACATAAGGTTGGAACATTTTGCTCAGGATCTTTCTGTCAACAATTATCTGAGTGTAAACATCATATGACTTATGGTCATTTATATGGGTAAGGGGGGTTTTGATAAATAAAAAGATGATAATACCGTATTTGTAATTAGTATGTAGAGCATAACTGCTATGATAGCAGGCTACAGCGTTTACCTAACCCTATCTACTGGAGCCATAACATGTACATATAGTGACAGAGATAGAGTACATATAGAGCCATAACATGTACATATAGTGATAGAGTACATATAGAGCCATAACATGTATATATAGTGACAGACAGAGTACATATAGAGCCATAACAGAGTACATATAGTGACAGACAGAGTACATATAGAGCCATAACATGTACATATAGTGACAGACAGAGTACATATAGAGCCATAACAGAGTACATATAGTGACAGTGAATGACAAGTGACTTACCTGCAAGCCAGGATTATTATTCCTCACAATATATAGATGATGTACGACAGCAAAACCAGGCCAATAATGGCAAAAAACATCAGGATGAAAATGTCCAGCATCTTGGAGCCCTTGGGATGCAGGGAAATAGTCTGGGAGGGGGCAGGGAGGGATGTGGATAGGAGGGGAGGGGGCTGCATCTGCTTACGCTGCCACTCTTACCTCTGTCATTCGCCTCTTCTTACATGCATGCTGCTACACCGTCAATGCTGTGTCATCAGCACAATAAGCAAAAAAAAAATCCTTCCAGGATGAATGTTCCATAAACATTGCAGTACATTGTCCATATATTTTGCTATAATTTACAGCAAAGGCAGTCCAAGATAATAATAATATGCCGTTTTCCTGATCCACTACAAGAAAAAGAAATGCAAGGTTTGATTAAAAGCCATGTTTAGAGCGAGTTTTATTCCATATGAATAAAATGCACAATCACATCAGAAATACTTTTTTTGCATGAGCACAATTTCAGCTAAGGTTCTTGTATGTTCTTTGGTAAGAATATTTTTATTTTTGATGTCATCACATGCCTGATATAGAGGTCCTTTGTGGTTCTGAAATGTTGGATTCTTCCGCTGTGATCTTGAATAAAACATTTGGATGTAATTTGAAGATCCTGGTTGTGCTGGTAATATGTGCATTGTTCACTATAAGATTGGGTGACCAGACATCCCCGGTTTCAGGGGACAGTTCCCGAATTGAGGACACTGTCCCCGGACCAAGTCTGTCCCCGGTTTTGTCCCCGGATTGGATTTGAACAGGGGCTGGGGCAATTTCAAAGACAGTCAGCGCAGGATTGAAAAAAAAAATCTGAATTACACCCCCCCCCCCACTCCGCCACTCCTACTAGCTTAGGGGGGTGTATTTTTTTTTCATCATCTGTGCCCCTTTCTGATGATCATGTGCTGGTCGGAGCAGAGGGAATATTTCTGCAGTTTCGGGTGCATGCCCATTCAGCTCCGCTCGCATGTTCTTCTGCCTTGGCTCAAGTCCCGGCCAGCCGCCTGCCTGCTCATCTCCTTGCCTTCCCTGGCAGAATGATCTTCCTCCGCTCCCCACCCAGTAGTAGCCGGGGCCTGGAGAGTAAAGCCTCGTACACACGACCGAGTTTCTCGTCGTTAAAAACACGTCGTTTTTCTCGACGAGATTCTTGTCAAGCTTTCCTTTCATACACACAGTCAATTCCAAATCTCGTTGTTCTGCGCGGTCACGTCCAGCACGTACGACGGCAGTATAAAGGGGAAGATCGATTTCAATGGCGCCACCCCTTGGGCTGCTTTTGCTGATCTCGTGTTTACGCGTGTGAAGTAAAAGTTTGGGAAGAGACGATTTGCGCTTTTCAGTCTTCGTGCTTTCAGTTCGTTTTACCGTGACGAATGTGCTATCTCCTTTACGAAGGCTTGTTTTACCAGAAGAAGCGCTCCCGTCTCATACTTGATTCTGAGCATGCGCGATTTTTGAAGACTCGGAAAAGCATACACACGAACGGTTTTCTCGTCGCAAAACAGGCTGACGAGAATCCTGATGAGAAAATAGAGAGCAGGTTCTCTATTTTTCTCGTCGAGATTCACGGCAGTTTTCTCGACGAAAAACCATACACACGAACGGTTTTCTCGACAAGAAAGCTCTCTCGGCAGTTTACTTGTCGTTTTTGGACGAGAAACTCGGTCGTGTGTACGAGGCTTAAGACTTGACAGGCTGTGAGGTGGGCGGCGGCGGCGAAGGGCAGAGAGTCGCTGATTGCCGTCATTACTAGTAAAAAAAAAAAAAAAAAGAAGATGTCCCCGGATTTCATTTAAAAAATCTGGTCACCTTACTATAAGACCCCTTTCACACTGGGGTGTTTTTCAGGCACTTTTGGGCTAAAAATAGCGCCTGTAAAGTGCCTAAAAAACACCTCCCCTGCGGTCCCAGTGTGAAAGCCAGAGTACTTTCACACTGGGGCACTGCGCTGGCAAGACATTAAAAAATGTCCTGCAAGCAGCATCTTTGGGCCGCTCCTGCCCATTAAAATGAATAGGCACTGCTGCCGAAGCGCCTCAGCAGCGGTGCTACACGGGCTACATTTAACCCTTTATTTGGCCGCTAGCGGGGGGTTAAAAGCGCCCTGATAGCGGCCAAATAGCGTCACTAAAATCATAGTAAAAATACCGTCAATGCCCGCCCGCCCTAGTGTGAAAGGGCTCTAAAAGGTGGGGTGGGACACCAGAGGCGTAGCGTGGGTTGTCAGCACCCGGGGCAAGGCAAGTAATTTGCGCCCCCCCAACCTGCAGACTTAGACACTCCCAGAGCCCCTTCCAACAATACAATAGTACTGACCAACCTGATTACTTTACTGACCATTACACACTACACTACACTACCCACCACACTACCCACCACACTACCCACCACACTACACACCATACACCATACCATACTACACTACCCACCATACTACACTACACTACCCACCATACTACACTACACTACCCACCATACTACACTACACTATCCACCATACTACACTACACTACACTACCCACCATACTACACTACACTACCCACTATACTACACTACCCACCATACTACACTACCCACCACACTACACTACACTACCCACCACACTACACTACACTACCCACCACACTACCCACCACACTACCCACCACACTACCCACCACACTACACTACACTACACACCACACTACACACCATACACCATACCATACTACACTACCCACCATACTACACTACACTACCCACCATACTACACTACACTACACTACCCACCATACTACACTACACTACACTACCCACCATACTACACTACACTACACTACCCACTATACTACACTACCCACCATACTACACTACCCACCATACTACACTACCCACCATACTACTCTACCCACCATACTACACTACACTACCCACCACACTACACTACACTACCCACCACACTACCCACCACACTACCCACCACACTACCCTACACTACCCACCACACTACACACCATACACCATACCATACTACACTACCCACCATACTACACTACACTACCCACCATACTACACTACACTACCCACCATACTACACTACACTACACTACCCACCATACTACACTACACTACACTACCCACCATACTACACTACCCACCATACTACACTACACTACACTACCCACCACACTACACTACCCACCATACTACACTACACTACACTACCCACCATACTACACTACCCACCATACTACACTACCCACCATACTACACTACCCACCATACTACACTACCCACCATACTACACTACACTACCCACCACACTACACTACACTACCCACCACACTACCCACCACACTACCCACCACACTACCCACCACACTACCCTACACTACCCACCACACTACACACCATACACCATACCATACTACACTACCCACCATACTACACTACACTACCCACCATACTACACTACACTACACTACCCACCATACTACACTACACTACACTACCCACCATACTACACTACCCACCATACTACACTACCCACCATACTACACTACACTACCCACCACACTACACTACCCACCATACTACACTACACTACACTACCCACCATACTACACTACCCACCATACTACACTACACTACACTACCCACCATACTACACTACCCACCATACTACACTACACTACCCACCATACTACACTACCCACCATACTACACTACCCACCATACTACACTACCCACCATACTACACTACACTACCCACCACACTACACTACACTACCCACCACACTACCCACCACACTACCCACCACACTACCCTACACTACCCACCACACTACCCTACACTACCCACCACACTACACACCATACCATACTACACTACACTACCCACCATACTACACTACACTACCCACCATACTACCCACCATACTACACTACACTACCCACCATACTACACTACACTACCCACCATACTACACTACATTACCCACCATACTACACTACCCACCATACTACACTACACTACCCACCATACTACACTACACTACACTACCCACCATACTACACTACACTACACTACCCACCATACTACACTACCCACCATACTACACTACCCACCATACTACACTACCCACTACACTACACTACCCACTACACTACCCACCATACTACACTACACTACACTACCCACCATACTACACTACACTACCCACCATACTACACTACACTACCCACCATACTACACTACCCAACATACTACACTACCCACCATACTACACTACCCACCATACTACACTACACTACCCACCATACTACACTACACTACACTACCCACCATACAACACTACCCACCATACTACACTACCCACCATACTACACTACACTACCCACCATACTACACTTCCCACCATACTACACTACACTACCCACCATACTACACTACCCTACCCACCATACTACCCTACCCACCATACTACCCTACCCACCATACTACACTACCCTACCCACCATACTACACTACCCTACCCACCATACTACACTACCCACCATACTACACAACCCACCATACTACACTACACTACCCACCATACTACCCACCATACTACACTACCCACCATACTACCCACCATACTACACTACACTACCCACCACACTACACTACCCACCATACTACACTACACACCATACCATACTACACTACCCACCATACTACACTACACTACCCACCATACTACACTACCCACCATACTACACTACACTACCCACCATACTACACACCATACTACACTACACACCATACTACACTACACTGACTGACTGACCTACTACACAGACCCACCTGACTCCTACAGTAGGAGTCCTACTTCGGCTTCCTGCACTACTCACACCCCCCTCCCCCCAGCTCGGTGCAAATCCATCCTCTGAGTCCTCCTTACCCTACACTACCCACCACACTACACTACACTACACTACCCACCACACTACACACCATACCATACTACACTACACTACCCACCATACTACACTACACTACCCACCATACTACACTACACTACCCACCATACTACACTACACTACCCACCATACTACACTACATTACCCACCATACTACACTACACTACACTACCCACTACACTACACTACACTACACACCATACTACACTACACTACACTACCCACCATACTACACTACACTACACTACCCACCATACTACACTACACTACCCACCATACTACACTACACTACCCACCATACTACACTACACTACCCACCATACTACACTACCCACCATACTACACTACTCACCATACTACACTACCCACCATACTACACTACCCACCATACTACACTACCCTACCCACCATACTACACTACCCACCATACTACACTACCCACCACACTACCCACCATACTACACTACCCACCATACTACACTACACTACCCACCATACTACACTACACTACCCACCATACTACACTACACTACCCACCATACTACACTACCCATCATACTACACTACCCACCATACTACACTACCCACCATACTACACTACCCACCATACTACACTACCCACCATACTACCTTACCCACCATACTACACTACCCTACCCACCATACTACCCTACCCACCATACTACCCTACCCACCATACTACACTACACTACCCACCATACTACACTACCCACCATACTACACTACACTACCCACCATACTACACTACACTACCCACCACACTACACACCACACTACACACCATACCATACTACACTACTCACCATACTACACTACACTACCCACCATACTACACTACCCACCATACTACACACCATACTATACTACCCACCATACTACACTACACACCATACACCATACTACACTACACACCATACACCATACTACACTACCCACCATACTACCCACCATATTACACTACACACCATACTACACTACACTACCCACCATACTACACTACCCACCATACTACACTACCCACCATACTACACTACACTACCCACCATACTACACTACACTACCCACCATACTACACTACACTACCCACCATACTACCCACCATACTACACTACCCACCACATACTACACACCATACTACACTACCCACCATACTACACTACACTACCATACTACACTACCCACCATACTACACTACACTACCCACCACACTACACTACCCACCATACTACACTACACTACCCACCACACTACACTACCCACCATACTACACTACACTACACTACCCACCACACTACACTACCCACCATACTACACTACCCACCATACTACACTACCCACCATACTACACTACACTACCCACCATACTACCCACCATACTACACTACACTACCCACCATACTACACTACCCACCACACTACACTACCCACCATACACCATACTACACTACACTACCCACCATACTACACTACACTACCCACCATACTACACTACCCACCATACACTACCCACCACACACCATACTATACTACCCACCATACTAAACACCATACTACACTACACTACCCACCACACTACACTACCCACCATACCATACTACACTACCCACCATACTACACTACCCACCATACTACACTACCCTACCCACCATACTACACACCATACTACACTACCCACCATACTACACTACACTGACTGACTGACCTACTACACAGACCCACCTGACTCCTACAGTAGGAGTCCTACTTCGGCTTCCTGCACTACTCACACCCCCCTCCCCCCAGCTCGGTGCAAATCCATCCTCTGAGTCCTCCTTACCTCTGTCTGCTCTTCGCCAGGACTCTCCTCAGGACAGGACCTCAGTACTGGACGTGCAGAATTGCTTCGGAGTCCCGACTCCCCGCCAGCGCCATCCTCCCGCAGCCCGATCCATGGTGTCAGACACTGCACGCCTGCACCTCCATGCTCCCATCTCCACCGAGCCTCGCCCCTCCGCTCCGCGCTAGGCACACAGCGCCATATCAAAGCAGAGGGACAGGCGGAGGGGAAGACAGCGGCCCCGGCGGCTCACAGTTTCAGTGCTTGTCATGCCGCAATGTTCGGAGTTTCCCGGCACACTGTGATTGGGCATATGGCGGGTCATGTGCGGAGGCGGGACTTCTAGAGCGATCGCGGACTGGCCAGCCCCACGCCGCACATGACCTCCATAGTCCAATCACAGGGCGCCGGATACTAAACATGGCGGCCAGAGATGGGGACACAGGAAATAAAAATCAGGAGGAGGCACGGAATGTCGCCCCCCTAAATGTCGCGCCCGGGGCGACGGCCCCCCTGCCCCCCCACGCTACGCCTCTGTGGGACACAGCAGTCATAGTATCCTGAATGTCTTGGAAGCTGTTGCAGATAAAGCAAAGGGGGAGAGCTGAGAGAAGGAAGAGAGAGGAGGTCTTTGTCTTTCATTTTATTATGTGCTTGATTTGAGGTCAGCGTTCCAAAGTAAACTTTTTCTGCTGCAAGGCTTCCCTTAAAAAAAAAAAAAAAAACAGGCTTTTGTTTCAGGTGCGTTTTAATATATATATATATATATATATATATATATATATATATATATAGTGACAGCAGGAAGGTAAAGTCACCTGGTTGCATCCAGGGGGGTAGATATATTTCGCCCAGATTCAGGCTTTACGCCGACTTATACAACTAGGTGGAGAGTTGTATAAGCCCAGCTAAGGCTAGTGGGCTCATGGATGACTCATACCTCTAGGGAGAGTGTGGGGCGTCGTGCAGACAGGGAGTTGATGAGACCAGCTGAAGCTTGTCAGCTCATTTAGGCCTCTATAAGAACTCCCAGCTTCATTAGGGGTTAGCTCATGCCTGGAAGCAGACCTGTGTGGACTTCCTGGAGAGAGTGAACCCTTGTGCGGTGAGACAAAGCCTGTGTGGCTATTTGCTTGGACATTTAAACCCAGGGACTTAGGGACTAGGACAGCACTAGGCTGATCCCAGTTGTTAGTTAGGAAACCTGTATGTTTAGTCAGAGGTCAACTTGACCAGGATTTATTTTGTTTATGTTTCTTTTGCTTTGCTGTGTTTTTGTCACTGTAAATAGAAAATAAACCGCACCTTTTTGATTTTGAAAACCACAAGCTCCGTCTGCTGGGCCTGTTTTTGTGTGGGGAGCCCATCCCGGGGGTCACACACACCCGCTGCCGAGCTAACCCCCTCACAGTTGGTGGAGAACCAGTGGCAGTTTTTTTAAGCCAGCATGGAGGAGATACTGAAACAGCTGGCTCTAGCAAATGCCAATCAACAGCAGACAAATGCAGGTTTGCAAAGGAGCCTTGCAGCCCAGCAGCAAGCTCATCAACAGAGCCTTGCAGCCCAGCAACAAGCCCTGCAGCAATCTGAGGCCCGCTTCATAGACCTGTTACAGAAGCAAGAGCAGAGACTACAACAAATGGAAGCAGTAGTGCAGCAACGTCCGCAGACCAGTGAGGGAAGCCGTCCCACTAATACCGCGTCCTTTGGGGTGAGTCGTTTATTGACAAAAATGACTGGAGAGGATGATCCAGAGGTATTTTTGACCACATTTGAAAGGACTGCTGAAAGAGAAAAGTGGCCTGAGGAGCAGTGGGCTGGACTGGTGGCTCCTCTGTTAACTGGTGAATCGCAGAAGGCTTACTATGACCTAGAGCATGACCAAGCAAAAGACTATGTGATGCTAAAAGCTGAAATATTGGCAAGGCTGGGTGTCACCCTGGCTGTCCGGGCTCAGCGTGTGCATAACTGGACTTTCCAGCTTGGAAAACCCCCCAGGTCTCAAATGTATGATCTCATTCACCTGAGCAGAAAGTGGCTACAGCCAGAGACTTTGTCCGCACCAAAGATTGTGGAACGTGTTGTAATGGATCGGTTTTTGAGAGCTCTTCCTACTGCCATCCAAAAGTGGGTAAGCCATGGAGACCCAGAGACGGCCGATGGTCTTGTGGATCGTGTGGAGAAATACTTGGCTACAGAGAACCTGACGGCCTCTTCCAGAGACACTCGGACTTTCCACCCTAAGACCAGACCATCCCCAGGGGCGGATAAGAGGATTCCAAGGGGTGAGGGTGGAGAGAGTGAGAGGGTGGGAGCTCTCCCCCAAGTTTGGCGAGAACAGCCTGGGAAATCAGCGGCTCAAGAGGCGGCAAGAAGGATCGTTTGCTACCGCTGCCGGCAAGCGGGACATATTGCAGCCAATTGCCCGGTTGTGGAGGAACCCATGCAGTGTGACTTTCTGACGGGCAGACGTCAGTCGCTGTGTGCGACAGTCGCATGCACTGCCATTCGGGGAACTGAGAAACATTTATGCAAAATGTGTATTAATGGTAGAAATGTTGTGGTATTGCTGGATTCAGGTAGCCTTGTGACCCTGATAAAGGCTGAGTTAGTTAAAACAGAGGTCTCTGGGAATAGCAAGGTAGCTGTTATTTGTGTGCATGGGGACACCCGAGAGTATCCAGTGACTACAGTGTGTTTCGAGACCCCCAAAGGTACCCTCTCTCATCCAGTGGGCTTAGTATCTCAGTTACCGCATGACGCCATTGTGGGAAGGGATTTTCCGAAGTTCTGGGAACTGTGGGATGATCCTGAGCCCCCCACTGGTGCCCCTATGTACCAGGAATGTGATAGCCAGAACTCCCCTGAGAGTGGTGAGGACTCTCCGGAATTTCCCTTGTCAGTATTGGCAGGGGAGACTCAAGAAACTGGAGAGGAGCCCACCTCCTCAGACGAAAACCTACCGTCTGTGGAGTTTTCTGATCTTGAGGTTCACAGGGAAAACTTTGCCACAGAACAGTTGAAAGACCCCGCCCTAATAAAGGCACGGGAAAACGTAGTGAAAATAGATGGCGAGTTAGTGAACCCAGATAATACCTGCACTTACCCATACTTCAGCGTAGAGAAGGACCTACTGTATCGGGTGGCAAAAAGGGCAGAAGAAACCGTTGAGCAGCTTGTGGTGCCCAAACCTTACAGGAAGTTGGTGTTGGAGTTGGCCCATGGGCACATTCTTGGAGGTCATCTGGGGACAGAGAAAACCCGAGAGAGGGTATTACAGAGATTCTATTGGCCGGGGGTGATGAAGGACATAGAAAATTATTGTTCCTCCTGCCCTGTGTGTCAGAGGTCGGCCCCGATGCCACATTTCCGTAGCCCGCTGGTCCCTCTACCCATCATTGAGGTCCCGTTTGAGAGGATCGCCATGGATTTGGTAGGTCCTATAATCAAGTCCGCTAGGGGGCACCAGTACATATTAGTTATAATGGACTATGCCACCCGTTATCCAGAAGCGATCCCTCTCCGAAATACCTCGGCCAAAACCATAGCCAAAGAGCTATCTCTTGTGTTTAGCCGGGTGGGTATTTGTAAAGAACTGCTTACGGACCAAGGTACACCCTTTATGTCCCGGGTTATGAAGGAGCTATGTAAATTGTTCAAAGTGACGCAATTACGTACATCTGTGTATCACCCCCAAACCGATGGGCTGGTTGAAAGATTCAACAAAACCCTAAAACAAATGTTGAAGAAAGTGGTGGATAGAGATGGAAAGGATTGGGACTGTCTACTTCCTTATCTGATGTTTGCTATTAGGGAGGTGCCCCAATCCTCTACGGGATTCTCCCCCTTTGAGTTACTGTATGGGAGACACCCAAGAGGGCTGTTGGATATTGCCAAGGAAACTTGGGAAAGTGAGAGTTCTCCCCACAGGAGTGTGATTGAGCATGTCGCCCTGATGCAAGACCGAATTGCACAGGTAATGCCCATCGTGAAGGAACATTTGGCCCAAGCGCAGTTAGCACAGCAGAGAGTGTACAACCGTGGAGCCAAGACCCGTACCTTTTCCCCGGGGGATAGGATACTGGTACTTGTCCCTACGGTTGAAAGTAAATTCCTTGCCAAATGGCAAGGCCCCTACGAGATAATGGAAAAAGTGAGCGAAGTGAATTACAAGGTCAGACAACCAGGAAGGCGAAAGCCCGAACAGATCTATCACGTTAATCTGTTGAAAGCCTGGAGGGATAGAGAGTCCCTAGTCGCAGACACTTGGTCACCAGCTCAAACTGGTTGCGTGATTCCTGAGGTTGGAATCGCAGCCACCTTGTCACAACCCCAACAACAGGAGGTTAAGGAGTTTGTGCTTCGCAACAAGGAGGTATTCTCTGAGCTGCCGGGACAAACATCTGGGGTAGAGCATGACATTATTACCCCGCCCGGTGAAAGGGTGAAGTTAAAACCCTATCGGATCCCAGAGGCCCGACGGGAGGCAATACGGGAGGAAGTACAGAAAATGCTGAACTTAGGGGTGATAGAGGAGTCCCAAAGTGATTGGTCTAGTCCCATTGTGTTGGTGCCTAAACCGGATGGGAGCTGGCGATTTTGTAACGATTTTCGTCAGTTGAACAAAGTTACAAAATTTGACACCTACCCCATGCCACGTATAGATGAGTTGATCGACCGGCTGGGAACAGCCCGATACATGACGACTCTTGACCTCACAAAAGGGTATTGGCAAATCCCCCTGGCCAAGTCGGCCAAAGAGAAAACCGCATTTGTAATCCCAGACGGGGCGTTCCAATATAAAAGAATGCCGTTCGGGTTACAGAATGCGCCGGCCACATTCCAGCGGAAAATGGACCAGATGCTGAGGCCCCATCGGAAGTATGCTGCGGCTTACCTGGATGACGTAATTGTCCATAGCACAGATTGGGCCTCACATCTGCCAAAAGTGCAAGCAGTCCTGGACTCTGTTCGGGAAGCGGGGTTTACGGCTAACCCCAAGAAGTGTACCATTGGGCAGGAGGAGGCCAAATATCTTGGGTACACCATTGGGAGGGGAGTAATAAAACCCCAACTCAACAAAGTCGAGGCCATCCAGAGTTGGCCACGTCCCAACAGCAAGAAGCAGGTACGAGCCTTTCTGGGAATCGCTGGGTATTATCGGCGATTCATTCCCCACTTTGCTTCTAAGGCTGTGCCCCTAACCAACCTGACGAAGGGGAAAGGGTCGGTCATGATTAAATAGACCCCCGAGGCTGAGGCAGCATTCCAATTCTTGAAACAAGCCTTATGTAGCCAGCCAGTGTTGTACTCACCCGACTTCTCTAAAGACTTTGTCGTACAAAGTGATGCGTCAGATGTGGGGTTAGGAGCAGTATTGTCCCAGGTCTGGAACGGGGAAGAGCACCCAGTCATTTACCTCAGCAGGAAGTTGAAGTCCCATGAGGTAAATTACGCCACCGTTGAAAAGGAGTGTTTAGCGGTGAAGTGGGCTCTAGATTCCCTTCGGTACTACCTGCTAGGTAGGCACTTTGACATGGTTACGGATCACGCTCCGTTAAAGTGGATGGCTCAAAACAAGGAAACAAATAGAAGAGTGAATAGGTGGTTCCTGGCCCTCCAGGAATTCAACTTCACAGTAAAGCATCGCCCTGGCGTTCAAATGGGGAATGTGGATGCTTTGTCTCGAGTACATGAATGCCTGATTGCTGGTGTTCCAACCCCGAGGTTAAAACAAGAGGGGGGGGTATGTGACAGCAGGAAGGTAAAGTCACCTGGTTGCATCCAGGGGGGTAGATATATTTCGCCCAGATTCAGGCTTTACGCCGACTTATACAACTAGGTGGAGAGTTGTATAAGCCCAGCTAAGGCTAGTGGGCTCATGGATGACTCATACCTCTAGGGAGAGTGTGGGGCGTCGTGCAGACAGGGAGTTGATGAGACCAGCTGAAGCTTGTCAGCTCATTTAGGCCTCTATAAGAACTCCCAGCTTCATTAGGGGTTAGCTCATGCCTGGAAGCAGACCTGTGTGGACTTCCTGGAGAGAGTGAACCCTTGTGCGGTGAGACAAAGCCTGTGTGGCTATTTGCTTGGACATTTAAACCCAGGGACTTAGGGACTAGGACAGCACTAGGCTGATCCCAGTTGTTAGTTAGGAAACGTGTATGTTTAGTCAGAGGTCAACTTGACCAGGATTTATTTTGTTTATGTTTCTTTTGCTTTGCTGTGTTTTTGTCACTGTAAATAGAAAATAAACCGCACCTTTTTGATTTTGAAAACCACAAGCTCCGTCTGCTGGGCCTGTTTTTGTGTGGGGAGCCCATCCCGGGGGTCACACACACCCGCTGCCGAGCTAACCCCCTCACAATATATATATATATATATATATATATATATATATATATATATATATATATATATATATATATATATTCGTGGGGGGGGGTGTCAGTCTTTATTTTGTGTTATTTTGATATGGCCTTTACCTTAGATTTTTTTTCTGCAAGAGGCTTTTGTTTCATGGTATTTGTGATTTTAATTTTTTTGTGCATTTAATTATCATTATTGTAGTGCCCCCCTGACCTTCAAAGACCGGGTGGTGATCCCCAGAGACAGGGAGGGCTGACATTTCACCTCAGAGTGCAGGTTGCTAGGCATGGTGGGTGGTGTACAAGGTAGAAAGATGGGTGCCTGCAGTGTTGCCAACCGTACGTTAATTTACGTACAGCACGTAAATTTAAAACCCCCTTTTTGGGGTGTCCGTAAAGTCCGTTATGGGCATCGGATACCCGCAAAAAAGATGGCCGCGAGCCGACCATGCAATAGTGCATGCGCCGTTCCGAAGTCGGCCGGGCTCTGGAAAATTCGTATGCGATCGGCCGGGCGGCGCATGCGCAGTAAGATAATGGCGCCGCCCGACGCCATTTTTGAACAGACGATCAGGACGGGACGGGAGTGCGGTGATGGTCGCGGGGCCAGGCTACAGTGCACTCGCAGGACTAGGCCGAGCAGGGGTGAGGAGGAGGAGGATTGCGCTGGGGCTGGGAGTGGGAGCCCGGAGGGACTGCGCTGGGGCTGGGAGTGGGAGCCCGGAGGGTGAAGCGGCCATGGCATGCAGGGGAGGGACAGAGACTGATGTGCTCTGTTACTTCCCCTCCACATCATCAGTATGCTGTGTCCTCCTGTGCCCCTTTCACCTCTCCACAGGTCAGAGCTGCCCTGACCTGTGGAGAGGTGAAAGGGGCACAAGGAGGAGGACACAGCATACTGATGATGTGGAGGAGAAGTTATATGATGGTGGACAGAGGAGGAGGCCACTGTGAGGGGGTGAGGACTGAGGAGGACCCTATCATATTCGCAGCCTCTGTCCCCCTCCTGTGTCATGTCCGCAGCCTCTATCCCCCTCCTGTGTCATGTCCGCAGCCTCTGTCACCCCTCCTCTATCATGTCCGCAGCCTCTGTCAGTGTTACCCCTCCTGTGTCATGTCCGCAGCCTCTGTCCCCCCCCTCCTGTAGTATGTCCGCAGCCTCTGTCCCCCCCCTCCTGTAGTATGTCCGCAGCCTCTGTCCCCCCCTCCTGTAGTATGTCCGCAGCCTCTGTCCCCCACTCCTGTAGTATGTTCGCAGCCTCTGTGCCCCCCTCCTGTAGTATGTCCGCAGCCTCTGTCCACCTCCTGTAGTATGTCCGCAGCCTCTGTCCACCTCCTGTAGTATGTCCGCAGCCTCTGTCCACCTCCTGTAGTATGTCCGCAGCCTCTGTCCACCTCCTGTAGTATGTCCGCAGCCTCTGTCCACCTCCTGTAGTATGTCCGCAGCCTCTGTCCACCTCCTGTAGTATGTCCGCAGCCTCTGTCCACCTCCTGTAGTATGTCCGCAGCCTCTGTCCACCTCCTGTAGTATGTCCGCAGCCTCTGTCCACCTCCTGTAGTATGTCCGCAGCCTCTGTCCACCTCCTGTAGTATGTCCTCAGCCTCGGTCCACCTCCTGTAGTATGTCCGCAGCCTCGGTCCACCTCCTGTAGTATGTCCGCAGCCTCGGTCCACCTCCTGTAGTATGTCCGCAGCCTCTGTCCACCTCCTGTAGTATGTCCGCAGCCTCTGTCCACCTCCTGTAATATGTCCGCAGCCTCTGTCCACCTCCTGTAGTATGTCTGCAGTCTCTGTCCACCTCCTGTAGTATGTGTGCAGTCTCTGTCCACTTCCTGTATCGTGTCCGCAGCCTCTGACCATCTCTTGTCTTTTATCATGTCTGCAGTCTCTGAGGGGATCCTAGAAAGTCAAGAGTGGGAGTGCTGCCGGGATGGGGGTTACGGCCCGGGAAGAAACAGACGTGTGGACTGGGGAGAGGAGATCAGAGCCACCAAGCTGGAGCCGTCTGACTGAGCCGCACACTGTGCACCTGAGAGGAGGTCAGTGACAGTGCTGCCAGGTCATTCTGAGGGGGGGGGGGTCACTGATGTAAGGATGTGAGTGAATACAATAATGTAAGGGGGCACTGATATAAAGGTTTCCTACTTATATTAGTACCCCCCCTTACCTTAGTGTATTCACTCTGCGGAAGGTGGTCTCTATTCACCAGAGCCCCCCTCCACATCAGGGTTCCCCCTTACATCATGATCTGCAGCGTTCCCCTTTACATAAGAGTTCTCTTGCACTGTAAGGGGGATCCCTGCAGACCTCTGATGTAAGAGGGAACTCTGTGCTGGCTGGGTTATAGTAACCTAACCTTCATGTAAATTGAGAAAAATGTTTTTTTACTTTTGTTTAACTTAAACACATTGATAAAATAGCATTAGCTATGTGTTTATAGTTCAAATATTGATATTTGCACTGTTTAGCACTAAAAACAGTGATTGCAGGTATTTTTTTGCAGCGTCAGTAAAAAATGCCGCTCTGCCAGCAATTTTCATGATTTGTGCCAGTAAAAAATTGGTGCCGTTCAGAAATTTTGGCATCCTTGCCAGTAAATTTCACTTCAGGGGGTTGGCAACACTGGGTGCCTGTCACTTTCATGCTTGAACAAAAAGGAAATTACTCACAACAGGAACAATTCAGAGAGAGATGTGTAGGGCACAGGACACCGTTAGTCAAATAAAGCAGCAGACTAATAGATTGGCAGACTCCTTAAAACAAAAATCTGTGTAGCGGGTGTAACGGCACCCCAAATACGGAAGGGGTTTAAACGCTGTTTAGATCTCTTCCCTCTCCTGGACACAAATTCACTGCTGATACTCCACAGCCAGCCGACCCCTTCCCATAGGGATTAATCCTTTTGGAAGAACGAGACAACACGCTCTGTATCTTTCCAAAAAATAGACTGACTTTATTGCCAAAAACATTGAAACTCTTATACACATCCAATACTGCATTAACCTGAATGAACAATGGTCCAGCTCCACCCACAACACAACAAGCCCCAATACACTTTATTTTGACGTCTGCTAGGAGACAACAGGTTCTAATCCCCTTTATGTTTAAATGACTATGCATGACCTTTATTCACCAGACTGTCTGATACTTTACAATACACACAAGTACAGACCTAATTAACACAATGAAAGATCCTTAGACGCCATCCTAGATTCATTTACATCACACAGGCAGGTAACACATCTCCCAATTAACCTGTTGAGTTCAGGGTAAAACAACCAGTACATATTGTGGACTAATATTACTATTTAAATTTCAAGCAATCCAAGCCATATTTTTAATGTCCATGGTTTCCTGGCTCACCCTGTGTCCAAAGCGACCCCCCTGTCACACATCTCCCCTTTCAGCAGGAGACTAACACAGGAGGTGACCCCAGACGGGTTGACTCCGAAGTTAGTCCATAGGTCCATTCTTCTAATGCCGGTATCCACACAGTACCCCCAATAAATTGCTCCAAACAGAGCAATACTTACCCAGCCAACCTCTGCCTCTCTCAGAGAACGTACCCGCCGCTGGGGAGAAGACAGGGTGACTGGGCTCAGTCCGTCATGCTGTTGGGGATCTGGGCCGACTGCCCAGCATCCCTGAGGTATACAAGTGGAGACTGAAGTCCCATCCACTTGTGGTAGGTGAAAATCCCCCAGTACTTGCAAAGCAAGGCTGACATCCTCCTGTCTCAGTTTCACACCATTTTCTGGGGTTGTGTCAGTGAGGACCGAAGTCCCATCCAGTACCACAGGAACTCCCTCTTCTGTTAGTTGAGAGCAAAGGCCCGTGGCACTCTGCTCTGTTGCCAGCTCTTCTGCTGGGTTGCTGTGCGTGGAGACCGCAGTCCCATCCACCAATATGAGCTCAAGTTGCAGTTGTGTGCAGAGGCCAGTAGCATTCTGCCCTGCTGCCAGTGATTCAGCTGGGGGTAAAAGCTTTACCACCTCAGCTTGTTGCTGGAGAGAGGGGCCAACTGCCCCGGCTCCCTGAAACTCCACAGTTGTTTCCGGTGCTGGGCAGAGGTTGCTATCACTCTGCCCTGTTGCCAGCACTTCTGCTAAGGACTCCACACCATCTGCTCTGGCTAACTGTTGGGGAGGGAAAAGGGCTGCTTCTCCTCCCTGCATCTCTGAAATCCCCTCGGAAAGAGGAACCAACACCTTCTCACCTCGGGCCTCCAAAACTGCCACGGGTGTAGAGCAGGGGTCTGCAGTACTTTGTCCTGCTGCCAGTACTTGAGCAGGCGATGCATAATCCATAACATCCTCTGAACAGTCCCTTAAGTCCATACCTTCTGTAATCTGTGGCTGGGGAGATGAGCCAACTGCCCTAGCTCCCTGGAACTCCATATCATCCACTTTGGCTTTAGGGATGGCAATCTTCAGATTTTCCACTGCTGATTCTTCAGCCAGGACTTCATAGTTGTCAACTGGTCTTTCCTGATAGTCCCAGGCAAAGGTAGCACCACCCTGCTGCTGAGCAGATTCTAGCAGCTGTCTGTAGGTGATCTCTGATTGCCGTATTTCCGCCGTTCTCCGCTCATGTTGTCGCTCTACTTCTCTCTTTTGTCGCTCTTGTTCTCTCTTTTGTCGCTGTAGTTTTTTCTCTTGTCGCTCATCCTGCAGCTGAATGCCTCTAATGGCTTCCTGTATGGCGGTCTCTGATGGGTTAGCACCATATAATGCCAACCGCTCTCAAACTCGTTGCTGAAACAAATCTTCAATTGACCGGGGTTTTGCATCGCCATCCTTCTGGTCCATCTCGGCTAGCTCCCTGATCCAGGTGGCCTTGTTCTTTGTCCCACTGGTCCCTCCACGGCTCTCAAGTAGGTCTTTCAGCGTGGCTTTCCTGCCGGCTGCATAGCTGGTCATTCACTGTGGTGGTTTGTAGTGTCCCAGGAACTGGAGGGAAAATCCCGCTGCTGCCAACCAATGTAACGGCACCCCAAATACGAAAGGGGGTAACATTTAGATCTCTTCCCTCTCCTGGACACAAATTCACTGCCGATACTCCACAGCCAGCCGACCCCTTCCCATAGGGATTAATCCTTCTGGAAGAACGAGACAACACGCTCTGTATCTTTCCAAAAAATAGACTGACTTTATTGCCAAAAACATTGAAACTCTTATACACATCCAATACTGCATTAACCTGAATGAACAATGGTCCAGCTCCACCCACAACACAACAAGCCCCAATACACATTATTTTGATGTCTGCTAGGAGACAACAGGTTCTAATCCCCTTTATGTTTAAATGACTATGCATGACCTTTATTCACCAGACTGTCTGATACTTTACAATACACACAAGTACAGACTTAATTAACACAATGAAAGATCCTTAGATGCCATCCTAGATTCATTTACATCACACAGGCAGGTAACACATCTCCCAATTTACCTGTTGAGTTCAGGGTAAAACAACCAGTACATATTGTGGACTAATATTACTATTTCAATTTCAAGCAATCCAAGCCATATTCTTGATGTCCATGGTTTCCTGGCTCACCCTGTGTCCAAAGCGACCCCCCTGTCACAGCGGGAATCTCCTTTAAGGATCCAGGACTACGATACCCAGAACCCCGTTCAGCACCCAAGGTGCATTGTCAACCGCAGAGACTCATGGGGTGGGCTATAAAGGTGAAGCGGAGGCGGGGCTCTGCCTCTTTGGACGCCGCCCTTTTAGCAAGAGGATCCCCTGTGCGGACTTGCAGCTGGTGCGAGGCCTGAAGCCTGGGCCTTGCCCACTTCCAACGAGCCTTCCACTCCACTGCGGAGCCTGTGTGGCACCTGATCTCCATTCGTTTCCCACTGACATCAGGAGGACCGAAGACCCGGCTATCGCAGACCCTGTGTGCGGATATACAGCGGTGGAAGTTACAGACGGGGACTAAGTCCGGTGTGGTGAGAGAGCACTTGCTCAAAGTTATAGCCAAGTACTTTGTTTAGGCCTACTGACTGCCTTGGCCCTTAGTCTCCTGCTAGGATAGTTGATATAGCACTATTTCCAGAACTGAGTTTGATAGTCTCCTGGGAGTTGTTACTTTGCTGAGACACTGTCCCGTTGGATTACAATTATTGTTCCTGAAGTGCACCACCGTTTTCCTTGCATGCGAAAATTCTTCACCCTAAGACTATACCTTACTTTGAGTCAGGCCTGACTGGGTAGCGTAGAACTTTATTGGGCGCCATATTGCTCACGGGGAGGATAGCTGCATCGTGGTGTGCTAGTATATTTTATACAGTATTGCTAAGTGTCACTAATATTGCAGGGCTCTGCATGTGTTATTATGTACTGTACTTCTACCTAAATTTATACAACAGTAAAGTTGCTGTAGTTAAGTACTCGGGTATCAGTGTCAATTACTATACTTTATTACTGTTTGCTTTATTGTGGGACTGTGTCAGACAATCGCAGAGACATTACCAGTCTATCATTCCCTAGACTAACTGTGCCAGGGGAGGGTCGAGTAGATTGCCGGGGGTTGGCAGTGCTGTGTACAGGGCCTGAAACAATATCAGCGGCTCTCTTAAGTTGGGGGTATCGCTACACGTGGGGGCTCAGAGTCCGGGATCCTGTACGCGGCAATCAAACACGCCAAAAGGTATCGGCATGGACCCGCTAGAAGTGAAAGCGTAGTGCGAGGCAGTCAAGGCCAGCCCAGACATGTCAGTGGTCCTCAGTCTCCCGGGAGAAGAATGGCCGACGGATGCGGTGGAGCGACTCTTAGTGTCGTTATCCCCAAATCGAGAGTCATGGGTGATGGACCTGAGTTCGGATCCAGAAACCTTGTTCAAGTATGCACTGATAGAATGGAGGGATGGAATACCCGGGAATTTTAGAGGTCGAAGTGTGCAGACGGCAGATAACAAGACCTATGGATTGGCGCACGCAGTGACCGCAAAGAAGGAGTCACCCCCACCATCCCCGCCGGGGTCACCGCCAGGGACATCCCATACATCAGAGAAGCGCAAGGGGACGACACCTCCGGTGACACCCTGACTACTATAGGGCCGGAACTTTTAAATGCCCTAGGGGATCTGCTCACTAAGTGTCAGAAAACCAACACGGTACACATAGAGGCTAGTTACCGAAAGCTAAGGATCTTTTCAGGGAAGCTACCTGTCCCTGTCGGGGAGGAAGACTTCGATACCTGGATCGAGCAGGCATTACTAGCGGTAGAGGCATGGGAGGTGCCTGAAGCGCAGAAGAAGCAGCGCGTGATTGAGAGTTTGAAAGGCGCAGCTGCTGAAGCTGTAAAGAGTCTCCGGTTTAGCAATGCTGCTTGCACGGCCTACGACTACTTGGCCATGCTGCAGGAAGAGTTTGGTCAGTTGGAGAAAGTGACAGAATTGGTGTATCAGTTTGAACACACCTTTCAGCAACCAGGAGAAAAGCTGTTGGAGTATGTGAGAAGATTGAATAGGATGCTTTGCCAAATCGTGCTGAAAAAGGGAATGGTGCCCCAAGCCATAGATATGGTGAGGATGAAGCAGATCCTAAAGGGAGCACTACGTTCAGATCCGGTCTGGCTCCACCTGAAAACCTCTGGAGGAGGCATGTCATTGAATTACCCTAATCTAGTGAAGATCATCAGAGATGAAAAGGCTCTACTAAAAGATCAGCAAGCCATCAAGACACACACCTCTTCCACACCTGTAATAATCAGATCAGCCATGACCCCTGAAAGAGATTTAGAAGTAGATACCCTGAAGTCACAGATGTCCCAGGTACTGGAGATGCTGACTTCTTTGATGACAAAGGATCCAAGGGTCCCAGAGAAAGAGGGACCTGTCATGGATATGCATTAATGTCTGTCTGCCATCTTACCTTCCTCCTCATGTGTTCATCTAGAGACCAGACCTCCTTCACCTGGCTTCCTTTATAATCTCCTCCCAGCCTGACTCCACCCCAGGCCCTATCACTGAACACTATATTAACCTGTGCACTGCAAGCCTGCTTGGCTGATCAACGTGTTTGTTAGGCATTGTGTGTTTGGGTTCCTGCCTGCCGTGTGCTACGTCTGTCTCTCTGTTACGTTATTGGCTTGTCCCTGACCATCCCTGTCTGCTCGTGACCCTTGACCTTCGGCTCGTTCTTCGTTATCCTTGTCTGCTTGTGGCCCCTGACCTTCGGCTTGTTATTCGGTTCTCTCTATCGTGTGCTGCTGCTTCCCCTTATCCTACGGGGCGTGAGCTAGGAAACTCCAGGGGCCGCGACCTGGTCCCAGCCTGCAGCGTAACATCCTCACCACTAGAGGCCCTGGAGAAGACCAGCTGGGTCTTAGACTCCGCGCCCTGGGGAATCTTGGCTCTCGCTTCCGTTGGGATCCCGGTTGTGCTCCTCTGGTCCCGCTTTCCACAACCACCCAGTTTCCTATCCACAGAAGCCAGCCATAGGGTTCACTACCTCGCGGTGCACTCCTGTCCCCCTACGGTGTGCATCTGTCACCTGGCCACAGGTGACCCTGACAGGACCGAAGAAGGAGTTGTTCCCAGATACCTCAGGACCCACTCCCTTACAGGATTGGGGGGATGCGATTTGATACAACTGTGGAGGAGTTGGTCATATTGGAAAAGTATGTCCCAGTCCAAAGAAAAAGAAAATTAATAATCGCAAGCCGGCGGAAAACTCCAGAGAGCCCCGGTGAAGGAGTCAACCGGGTGCCCGCCGTCTCCAGTAAGCTCCATTTGATCAAAGTTTAATGAAAAGTCTAGCAAGAAAGGGGGCAAACCCCCACCCAAAAGGAATAATGTCCCTCAGCGGGAGTATACACCTAAAAAAAAAAGGGAGATATCAATGCATACCAAGCCCAAAAGGGATTGAAGTCAAGAGAAAAATGGAAGAAAAGTCCTAAAGGAAAACGCAGGGATCAAAGGAAAGAGCCCCCCCAGAAACCATTCCCAGAAAACCTGGTAGGACCCTCTCCACTAGTACCCATTCAAGTGGAGGGAGTCTACACAAGAGCAATCCTAGTTACTGGGGCACAAGTGACCCTACTATATAGGGACTTTTATGATAAACATCTGAGCCATCTACCCATCCAAAAACGAAGACTTGGAGATATGGGGGATCGGAACACAGAGTTTCCCTTACGATGGCTACTTACCAGTAAAGTTTACCTTCGAACCCTTCAGTGGCCGGGAAGGCTGAAGTAATTGATACTCTGGCAGTGGTCTGCCCTCGACCACCCGAAGCCAACAAAAGTTCCCTTATAATCGGGACCAATACGGACCTGGTCAGGAGGCTCCTGGCACCCTTAACACAAGGGAAGAACCCTACAGCCACCAGAATCCATCCGATGCTGAAGCTAGCCTACCAGCGACTAGTCTTGGAGCAGAAGGCCCCAATAGAGGGGGTAGGGAAAGTCTGGAGGTTAGGGAAGAACGGGATAGTGCTACAGCCCAGTGAGGTAACCTGTCTCAGAGCCACTGTGAAGCTTACCTGGGAGCAACCCGGGCCCTTTGTCGTATTGGAACCAGATCCTCGGGAGAAACATTCAGGTCTAGAAGTAATCCCTGAAGTGGTCCCACTAAGAGCTTTAAAGAAGGCACACTGTAAGAAACACCACAGATGCCCCCATGAAGATCCCAGCCAGGATGCTGCTGGGCCAGGTGAGCCAAGCTGCCCCAGTTGTCTTGTCAGATGTGGAGTAGACAGAGGGAGAAAGCACAACATGGGAGAAGCTCTGCATGGAAAACCCGAACCTGCCAAGGGCCTGGAAGGAGAGGGCAAGGGCCCAGTTGATCAGATGGAGGAAGATCTTCTCCAAAGATGAGTTCGATGTGGGGTGTGCGAAGAGTTCTAGAAGATTTGAGAGAACAGCTCGCCGAGCTCAAGCGAACCGGTGTTATCCGGGAGTCTAGAAGCACCTATGCCTCTCCGATCGTGGTGGTCAGGAAAAAGAATGGGTCGCTGAGGCTATGTATAGATTACAGGACCCTCAACAGGAGAACGATACCCGACCAGTATACCACCCAGAGGATAGAGGATGCCCTACAGAGTTTGTCTGGAGCTGGGTGGTTCAGCGTCATGGACCTTAAAAGCGGATACTACCAGATCCCAATGCATAAGGAGAAGGAGAAGGCAGCCTTCATAACCCCTGTGGGGTTCTTCGAATTTGACCGGATGCCCCAAGGCCTGTCTGGAGCCCCTGCCACTTTTCAGCGCCTGATGGAGAAAACCGTGGGAGACATGAACCTCATCGAAGTCCTAGTGTACCTAGATGATATCATTGTCTTTGGGAAAACTCTAGAGGAGCATGAAGAGAGACTGGAAAAAGTATTGAAAAAACTCAGTGACGAGGGACTCAAGCTTTCACCAGAGAAATGCCAGTTCTACCAGTCGTCAGTCCACTACCTGGGACACATAGTGTCCGAAGAGGGGGTAGCCACAGACCCCGAGAAGCTGAAGGCAGTCACCTCCTGGCCACGGCCCACCACTGTGAAGGAACTCAGGTCCTTTTTGGGATTCTGCTCATACTACCGGAGGTTCGTGGAAGGGTTTGCACGAATTGCCAGACCCCTAAACGAACTGTTGAAGACAGAGGGAGAAGAGGATGACTTGGGCCCGAGGCAATCGGGGGAGTCGGTTGAAAATCAGTGGAATGGGAAGTGTGAAGAGGCCTTCCAAATACTGAAGAAAAGCTTAACCACTGCCCCTGTCTTGGCCTATGCAGACACAAAAAAACCATATGAACTCCATGTGGACGCCAGTCACGATGGTCTGGGAGGGGTGCTTTACCAGGAGCATGAAGGACAACTACGCCCCGTTGCCTACGTGAGCAGGAGCTTAACCTCAGCTGAGAAGAACTATCCTACCCACAAGTTGGAGTTCTTAGCCCTCAAGTGGGCTGTGGTAGATAAATTAAAAGACTACCTGTATGGAGCAGAATTTATCGTGAAAACTGATAACAACCCCCTCACTTATCTCTTCACCACGGCAAAGCTGGATGCCACTGGCCACCGATGGCTGGCTGCGCTCTCTGGATTAAATTTCAGCCTGAAATACAGACCTGGGGCTGGAAACCAAGATGCAGACGCCCTGTCCAGAAGGTCTCATACTCCCACCGGCAGTACAGAAGACTGGACTCAAGTGACGCCAGATGGGGTGCGGGCTCTCTGTCAAGGAGCTTAACTCCAAGCCAGTGGTGGATCCAGAGCAGAGGAGATAGGAGTCACAGTAGTAGGAGTACCCAAACAATACTGCGGTATGACTCAAATAGAAGATGACTTGCCAAAGCTGTCCAAGAAGGAACTGAGATGTGACCAATTGGAAGACCCCCTGGGGAAACTGGTCCTGGAAGCCCTGGAAGATCAAGATCCAGACAAACTTCTACATCATCCTTCGAAGGAGGCTCGCCTGCTGCGGAAAGAGTGGGACAGGCTGCAGGTGCATCAAGGGGTGGTCTACCGAAGGGGCCCCTCTGATGACCTGGAGGACAAATGGCAACTATTTCTGCCTGAGAAGCACAGAGACACTGTCTTAGTGGCCCTTCACGATAACCATGGTCACCTGGGAGCTGAAAGAACCTTTCAACTTATCAGGAGTTGGTTCTACTGGCCTTGTATGAGGGCTGAAGTGGAGGCATACTGCCACTCCGGTGTACTCTGCATCCAACGAAAGACTCTACCCCATCAAGCTGCCCCAATGGGCCACCTACAAAGTCAAGGTCCATTGGATTTGGTATGCATTGATTTTCTCTGCCTTGAACCCGACTTGAGTGGACTAGGAAATGTTCTGGTGGTAACCGATCATTTCACTCGGTATGCCCAGGCCTTCCCAACCAAAGACCAAAAGGCTTCCACCGTGGCCAAAGTACTCATGGAGAAATACTTTGTGCACTACGGGCTACCGCAACGCCTTCACTCGGATCAAGGGAGGGACTTCGAGAGTCGGCTGATCCGGAAACTCTTGGACTCCTTAGGGATCAAGAAGACCCGGACCACTCCTTACCATCCACAAGGGGATGCAAAGCCGGAGAGGTTCAACAGAACCCTACTAAACATGCTAGGGACTCTAAGCAGCGGAAAAAAACAACACTGGAGTAAGCACATAGCAGCAATTGTGCATGCTTATAATAGTACTACAAGTGATGCCACAGGGTACTCTCCCTATAGACTTATGTTTGGAAGAGAGGGAAGACTACCCGTAGACCTGGCCTTTGGCACCTCCATAGATCACACCTCAGCCACATCTCACAAGGGATACGTGGATAGGCTGAGGCAAAGTTTGAAGTTAGCCTATGAACAGGCCCAAGCAGCCTCGGATCAAAGGGGAGCTCATAACAAACTAAACTTTGACTTGAAAGTTCGGATTCAGGATTTGCAACCTGGAGATAGAGTGCTGCTGCGAAACTTGGGGGTCCCTGGGAAGCATAGGCTGGCAGACAGATGGAGACCTGAACCCTATGTCATCTGCAAGAAGATACCTGCTCTACCAGTTTACCAATTGAAGCCGGAGGGGAAAGTGGGGCCACTGAAGACCTGGCACAGAAATCATCTACTTCCACTTTCTGAGGCAGTTCGGATACCTCATGTAAAGGATTTCCCTGATCCAACTTCCATCCTGGATACTCCTAGGCCAAATACCCGGTCTCAGACATCTCAATCTGGAGGAATGGAAGTCTCTGAACCCAGCGAGGATGAGAGAGAGGAGCTTGAGTGGCTGTGGCCTTCCCAGGGCCCTGTACCTTCTTCCATAGATCTCCCACCTTCTAAAAGCACCATAGACAGTACACTGAATGCAGAAGCCACAGAGTTTATCCCATCCAGCCCTCTGTCAGGCACATGGGAAGATGCCTTTGACTCAATCCCTGCAGAGGATCCAAGTGAAACTATGTATCTTCCTGCATCTGAGCTGAATGCTCCAGAGACTATGGAGGCTTCTACATCTGTTCCAGAAAAGGAACCTACAATGACTGAACCAGAGATTCCAAGGGAACAGAGAATGAAAAGAACCATACGTCCTCCCCAAAAGTTGACTTACACCCAAATGGGGGAGAGTTCAGAGGACACTGTGATAACAGCCAGGAGGAGTGTAGAAAACCCTGACCCCTCCACTGTTAATTTGGTGGAGGGCAACCCCAACTCACCCTCTGGCACAGCTAGGAAGGTCACTTCTGACAATGTGACCTGTGGGCAGGGTAATTCCCCTCCTCGTTTTTGGTGGGAATTTCCCCTGCCGACATCACTTACAGCTTTAACTGATGTTGTACGTACCTTTTGTTAGTACTGTCTTTGGGGACCAAAGAATCTAAGTGGGGGGAATGTGTAGCGGGAATCTCCTTTAAGGATCCAGGACTACGATACCCAGAACCCCGTTCAGCACCCAAGGTGCATTGTCAACCGCAGAGACTCATGGGGTGGGCTATAAAGGTGAAGCAGAGGCGGAGCTCGGCCTCTTTGGACGCCGCCCTTCTAGCAAGAGGATCCCCTGTGCAGAATTGCTGCTGGTGCGAGGCCTGAAGCCTGGGCCTTGCGCACTTCCAACGAGCCTTCCACTCCACTGCGGAGCCTGTGTGGCACCTGATCTCCATTCGTTTCTCACTGACATCAGGAGGACCGAAGACCCAGCTATCGCAGACCCTGTGTGCGGATACACAGCGGTGGAAGTTACGGATGGGGACAAAGTCCGGTGTGGTGGGAGAGCACTTGCTCAAAGTTATAGCCAAGTACTTTGTTTAGGCCTACTGACTGCCTTGGCCCTTAGTGCTATATCAACTATCCTAGCAGTAGACTATTTCCAGAACTGAGTTTGATAGTCTCCTGGGAGTTGTTACTTTGCTGAGACACTGTCCCGTTGGATTACAATTATTGTCCCTGAAGTGCACCACCGTTTTCCTTGCATGCGAAGATTCTTCACCCTAAGACTATACTTTACTTTAAGTCAGGCCTGACTGGGTAGCATAGAACATTATTGGGCGCCATATTGCTCACGGGGATGATAGCTGCAGCGTGGTGTGCTAGTATATTTTATACAGTATTGCTAAGTGTCACTAATATTGCAGGGCTCTGCATGTGTTATTATGTACTGTACTTCTACCTAACTTTTATACAACAGTAAAGTTGCTATAGTTAAGTTCTCCTGTATCAGTGTCAATTACTATACTTTATTACTGTTTGCTTTATTGTGGGACTGTGTCATAGACAATCGCAGAGACATTACCAGTCTATCATTCCCTAGACTAACTGTGCCAGGGGAGGGTCGAGTAGATTGCCGGGGGTTGGCAGTGCTGTGTACAGGGCCCGAAACAATATCAGCGGCTCTCTTAAGCTGGGGGTATCGCTACATCTGTAAAGCCCCGTACACACGATCGGTTTGACTGATGAAAACCGTCCGATGGATGGTTTTCATCAGACCAACCGATCGTGTATGGTACCCATCGGTCTTTTTTCCATCGGTTTTAAAAAATAGAACTTGTTTTAAAATTTTCCGATGGATAAAAAACCGATGGTAATTTCCGATCGTCTATGGGCAAGTCCATCGGTTAAAAAACCCACGCATGCTCAGACTGAATTAGGAGACGGGAGCGCTCGTTCTGGTAAAACTAGCGTTCCTAATGGAGAGAGCACATTCGTCATTCTGCAAGTTATTGCTTCGTTTAATGCAGCGCATGTTTTGTTGCTTTAGAACGGTGTTTAAAATGTCATTTTTGCTGCATATCTTTATCACGAGTTCTGACAAACGTATGTCTTTCTTGTGATCTTAGGAATAATTAGTTTAATTCTTAAAGGCCGACCTCACAAATTACACCTTTTTTTTTCTTTTTGTATTTAAATTTGTTGTGCATTTTTTGGTGTGTCAATTTCTCAGAACAACATTTTATATTTTCACGTTTCCTCATGGAGGTTGGTGTCCCTTGTTATTAATTACACATTGTATTTATGAAATGTTATTGCTACTCCAAAAAAAAAAACAACACATCAGGCATGTATGTTAGCTGAAATCAAATTTCCAGTTATTTTGGAAAAAAAGCAAACAAAAAACGAAGGGCAACTATTCAGAAATTAGCAGAAAATATCAAGTCATTAGATCCCAAATGCAGACCTGACTATGATGAATAATAAAATCAACAACAGCATGAAATCAGGAGCAGCAGCCAAAGACATACATCATCCCAAACGTACTCCATCACCCTGCAACTTCTGGAAGAGCAGCTCGAGGCCAGAGAATCACCTCCTGCTCTTCCCTGTAGCCTTCCTTCCACGCTTCCCTGCAGCGTTCTCTCCGCGGCCCCGTCCACGCACCCTTGCAGGCTGGGCCACTGTGGGTGGTGATGTGGCAGGAGGAGGAGGAGGAGAAGGAGGAGAGGGATTGGCCTGATGTGACAGATGGGTGTATGTATATGAGGTGTTCACAAAGGGCCCGTTGTCCCGCCTCCATTCTGAGCAGCTTATCCACCAGATAGGTGCTAAACCCCTCCGTAGGGTTGAGGGGGGCCCTCATAATGGCAGCAGCCTCCTGAATCATCTTTAGTGACTCCTCCTCCACTTGTGTCATCCGCCGTTGTTTTGGCGGTCTGACGTGGAGGGGAGCCACTTGGAAGACAGTGCTGCCACTAGGCCTGGGGACCTGCTGAGTCCCACTTGGCCCTGCCTCCTCCTGCCTGCCACACTCCTGAGCCTCTTCCTCCTGGCTTGCCTCATCCTGTTTTTAAAATAAAATTAAAAATTGTATTTGGGGAATCTATCACACACAATTTGGATATCATTACTGGTGCATATTTTTTTTTTGGGGGGGGGGATGATATTTATGGCTAATCCAACCATTTCAACACAATATTACTTAGTGGACAATAATTATCAGCAAAAATACTATATCTGGCTGAAGATGCGAAGATCTGGCTCTTCAAGTTCAGGTGGCTCCTCCTCCGCCTCTGCAGGGGTGGAGGGAAGGGTGGAAGGAACGCTGGAGGGAAGGGTGGAAGGAAGGGTTGAGGGAAGGCTGGAAATAGATTCCCTGGCCTCGATCTGGTCATCCAGAAATTGAAGATGTTTGTAGTACCACAGTTTGGGCTTTACTACATCGTCGGCTACTGCTCCTGATCTCTTTGACTGGCGCACTTCCTTGTATTTTTTTTTATAGGAATTACGCAGGTTGTTGATTTTATTATTGATCATAGTGTAGTCTGCATCTGGGATCCATGGCTTCATATCCTCTGCTAATTTGGTAATAGTTGCCCGACGTACATCACTCTTGTGGTACGCTGGGTGTTCCAGTTCCCACAGGTTGCGCTGTTCCTTATATTTGTCTATAAATATCAGCATCACCTCCGGCTCACGTAGTTTATGCATCTTTTTGGATCAGCAAGTAAAAAAACAATAAAAAAAAAAAAAAAACAGATCAGATTTGATTCTCCTCAACTTATCACAATATTGCCCTTTACAATCATGAAACATTAGAGGCCACTGCAGGCCCGAGTTCCCTTCTTACCTTAGTTGAGTTTGTTTGTTCACTTCCGGTCGTCCTTACTCCGCGCATCCCTAATAACTTCTTTCCCCTTTTTATACCCTGCGCATGCGTGTAACTCCGCCCTCGTCATCCGCCCATGACGGACTTTTTCTGCATTTCCCCGCCCCTTAACGATCGGCGCACAGTGTGAGACGGCGACATGTCGCAGACACAGGTGGCTTCTTTCTTAGAAATTACCGACGAGGAAAGCCCGGAGGCGGAAACGTCCCGATCCAGTAAAAAACGATACAAGGCGACTAATATGTCTTTTGCTGAGATGGCGGAGATGGTGGACATTCTGCGGAGGAAGGATTACGACGGCAAGCATGGCCCATACGACACCCTTAATCTCCGGAAGTCACAAATTATGGACAAAGTGGCAAAGACTCTCTATAAAAAATATGGTGTCAGGAGATCCAAGGAACAACTCCGTAAAAGGTGGTCAGACCTGAAGCTCAGGGAGCCGGAGCAGTATAGGAAGCTTCTAAAAAGCATAGAAAAAAGTACGTTTTTTTACTGTGTTCTTTCACATTTTAATATGTATTCTTCCATGTTTTGCAACATGTGCTTGGCTTGACTGGTTTCACATTTTAAAATGTCAACTTTTATGTTAAGTGGAGAGTCCACTTATTTGCTAAATGTGTGGTAAAAAAAATTGCTGCTCTTCCCCCAAACATGTTTGGCACATATCCACGTAAACTACATGTGGGCATGCCTCATTTTACTTAAACAATGTTTATCTACACATTGTTGGCTAGATGATGTGTTGTAAGGAAAACTAGAATGTGAATGAAAGGATAAACTGTATTCTGGGTAAAGGAGATGACACTCCAGCAGTTGTGTACTCATTTTTTTTTTATGGATCAAGATACTATAGTCTGGGCCACATGACCAAATTTATAAACGGTGTTTACACACAGGTGGTCCAGTGGATACCTCGGTGGGTATCCAAGTGTATTTGTGAGTGTCCTCAAAAATAACATGTTGCAGGAGTTTGCAAGATCTCATATGTTCATCTTGAAACTCAGGGCCAAATATCAATTGTACCCCACTTCCAAACAATGAATCCATTTTCAGGCCTAAAATCTCTGTGTGCTAAAGGATACATTATTTTTGACATTCCCATAGGGGAGAGGAGACTGGGAGGACACCATGCTCAGGAGACGAGGAACCAAACACCACAGAAACTCCCCGAAGATCACAAAGCAGACCAAGATCAGCATGTTCAGGAAGCGGAGGTGGAGGAAGGGGAGGTGGAGGAAGGGGAGGTGGAGGAAGGGGAGGTGGAGGAAGGAGAGGTGGAGCTTATCAGCACAACAGGTCAGTGTCTGTCACCACAACTTCAAGGTAAATACAGATGTAGGCCTGCATAGTTCAAATAATTTTTTTTTTTTTTTAGGGACTGAACGTGGGGGTGTGTCAGGAAGTCCAAATCCTCCATCCTCGAGTGCCAGCGCCAAAATAATCATTCAGGAAATCATGGAATGCAGTAGCGAAATGGACATTATGAGAAAGAGAATGAATGTGATTGAGCAAAAATATGAAAACATTATAGATATTTTGGGGAGAATAGTGTGAACCCCCCCCCCCTGTTTTTGTGTTTTGTTATGCGTCAGAAATTTGCAATGGGATTTCCACCAGCCCAAATGTGAAGATGCACACAGTGACTCAACATGTGCTATCTGCCGTCACAGGATATCTATGTCCCTGTTTTGGGGGTGCAACCTCTTCCTCCCTACTCAAGTAGGTGAGAGGAAGGGTTTTCACCCCCAAAGCACGGCCATTGATCCCCCATGATGGCAGATAGCACATGTTTACCTTAGCCATGGGATCATGTTGAAGATACCCATTTGAGCCCCAAAAAGAAAGTGTGGTTCTTCACATTTGGGATGGATCAGGGGTAACATCACCCCATCTCATGTTTGTATTTTTCACTGTGTTATTTTGTTACTTTTTCTTAAAAAAAATGTTGGCTTTTGACCCATGCATGTTTCTGCAAAAAAAGCCGCCCAAACAAAAAAAAGGCTTGAATATCGCAAACCACCCAAAAATGTGGTGCAATCAATAAAAACATTCGGGAAGTCTAATGCCCCATACACACGATCGCTTTTCTTGCCATTTTTTTTCTTGCCGTTTTTCACGTCGTTTTTTTCATGTTTCCTCTCAAGCCTGTCTTGCGTACACACGATCATTTAAAAAAACGATCAAGCAAAGCGCAGTGACGTACAACACGTACGACGGCACTATAAAGGGGAAGTTCCGTTCGAATGGCGCCACCCTTCATGTTAGTAAAGTTTGTTGAGCGACGATTCGCTCTTTTCAGTCTCGTGCTTTTCAGTCCGTGACTGCGTGACGAATGTGCTATCTCCATTACGAACGCTAGTTTTACCAGAACGAGCGCTCCTGTCTCATACTTGATTCTGAGCATGCGCGTTTTTTTTCACGTCGTTAAAGCATACACACTATCGTTTTTCACGTCGTTAAAAAAAACGACATGAAAAACGACGTGAAAAAAGAGAGCATGTTCGAAATTTTTAATGGCCGTTTTTCACGTCATTAAAAATGCTCTGGAGCCTACACACGATCATTTTTAATGGCCATTTTTTTTAATGGCATTTTTAACGGCATGAAAAACGATCGTGTGTATGGGGCATAAAGGTGTGGCTTGTTCTTTCTATGCTCAATAGCAGTTCTGAAGATGCAAAATCAAGGTTTTTACCTGTGAGATTTGAGGCTATTTACTAAGGACAAATACACTTGGCACTACTAGAACCTGGGAGACACAAACCCAAAATACAAGAATGACAACACAAGTTTGTAGTAACTATAATTTTTATTTTATTTTTAAAAGGTTAGAAAATGTCAGATGTGGTCTGGCATTGCGATGGCCCCCCCTACCCGTGAAGTACTCTACGTATTTCTGACGTACTTCACGGGCACTTTGGGGGGCCAAGCCAGTACGGGCAGTGTTGAGGCCGGTCAGAATGGTCATCTCGGATGGACCGGCCTCAGGCCCAACTGTTGACACATATGTTGTTGAATAATGTCTTAGGAAATTGTGCATTATGCAGCAGCAGTACACAATGTTGTTCAGTTTGTATTCCGCCAAATGGATAGCTGTCTGAAACAGGCCGAACCGGCTGGCCATTATCCCGAAGGCATTCTCCACAACTCTCCGGGCTCTGGCCAGCCGGTAATTAAAAACCCTCCTCTCCGGGGTGAGGGTGCGTTGGGGAAACGGCCGCATGAGGTGTGGTCCAAGTCCAAAAGCTTCATCCGCGATGAAAACGAACGGTAGCCCTTCCACGTTCTCTGCATCTGGAGGCAGTGCAAGACCCCCAGCCTGCAGACGGTGAGCGAACTCCGTCTCAGCGAATACTCCGCCATCGGACATCCGGCCGTTCTTCCCCACGTCCACATACAGGAACTCGTACCGTGCGACACCACCGCCATTAACACAATACTATTAAAACCTTTATAGTTAAAATAGTATGACCCCGAATGGGGTGGCGGCACTATGTGGACGTGCTTCCCATCAATTGCCCCTCCGTAGTTGGGGAAATCCCACCGCTGGGCAAATTGGGAGGCCACAGTCAGCCATTCCTGTGGTGTGCTAGGGAACTGTGGAGTCAAACAAAAAGAAGACATTAGTACGGTTTATGTTTACAGTGCAAGCAGATTACACACAAAAACATTGTTGACCAACATCATTCTAACATTATTATTATTTAAGGGAGTATTTCCTACCAATAAACAAAAGGCCCACTTAGCAGATGCCTCACCCCCGCTGAGTGGACATTCTAAACTAATCTAAGGGGGGGGCTTGAGGTGATTGTGGGGGATACAAAAAAAGGCTCTACCACTCTGCTGAGCTTGATTGAGAACTAAAACTATTTTTACATCTTTAAGGGGGGGGGGGGGGGGGAGGGTTGTCAAACTACAAGGGCACTGACCCCAAAAATTTGAAAAGGAAAATAGAAGGCTAGCTGGGTTTGGGCCCAGGATAGCATGCTGGAGAGGTTAGTGAAGGGAAATAGGCATGTAGGGCCCAAAAAGGCCTTTACAGGTAAAAACATGCATGGGGAAAATGGGGACATTACCAGGATATTACAAACAGGCAAATTTGGGTTAGGAGGAAAAAAAATAGATATGATCCCGAAAGCCTGGGGGGAGATGCCTGTTGTGAACTTGAGGTCCTGCAAGCTTCTCCCAGTCGCCAGGTATCTCAACGTGGCAATAAGCCTCTGCTCGGCAGTGATGGCCTGGCGCATCACAGTGTCCTGCCTCGTGATATAGGGGGACAGCAAATCCAACAGACGGTGAAAAACAGGGTCCGTCATCCTGAGATAATTCCTGAAATCATCAGGATTATTCTCATGGATTTCCCGCAGCAGAGGCATATGAGAGAATTGGTCCCGCTGGAGCAACCAATTCTTAGTCCATGAACTCCTCCTCACCTTGTTCACAGACTGAACTCGGGTTACAGTGTTAACTGCAACACCAAGTCCAAAGCCAGCACGAGCTCGAGAACGAGAACGCACTTCAAACATGGTCTTAAACCGGTCGGTTGGTCAGAACGCACTCAAACAGAACGCACCGTGGAACAGCAAGGCCTGAGAAGAACGACCTGAAAAACAGTAAACGAACGGCCAAGAAGGCACAGCAAGGCAGTAACGACCTGACTGCACGCACTGAATGACAAATACGAACCCACAAGCACAAACTGAACACCAGGAAACGATCTGCAAAGTACGGAGACTGAAAAGCGCGAATCGGCTCTCACCAAACTTTTACTAACATGCGGTAACACGAAATCAGCAAAAGCAGCCCAAGGGGTGGCGCCATTAGATTTGTTCGGCCCTTTTATAGCGCGTCGTAAGTTTTGTACGTGCCGTCGTTTTCTTGCCGTTGTTTTTTTGACTGATGGTGTGTGGCCAAGACTGATGAAAAACAGTTTCATCGGATTTCCGATGGTCAAATCCATCGGACAAAAATCCATAGGTTATCCGATCGTGTGTACAGGGCTTCAAAGGTAGACACCAGTACAGGAAAAGAGCCTTTAGCCTCGGTTCACACTATTGCGAACACAGACATCGCATGTGATTAATATAGTGCAGCGCTAAAGTAAAATATTTTACTCAATATTTGCTGTATATTTTTCATTTTAAATGCGATTGATTTGTGAAAGATGCCACGGTTGACGTTTTAGTTAATCATGATAGTAGTATAAATTATTAGCTACTTTTTTACTACATTTTATTTTGTTGTTTTTCAGTATATTCTCTGTAAGGGGACAGCCTATTTAATTAATCATCAGCAGTGCTATGTTGCATGCCCTCTTTCCCTCTTGTGGCCAGGATGTGAAGTACTTAAAATATAACGATGCAAAAGGGAATTGGGACTTTAGATGAAGCGGTGGACTGGTGGGGATAGAGGAAATTTTTTTTTTTACACATTTGTATAGTATACGTGTATTGTGATATTAATCCACATATATACAGGTAGTGTGTGCATATGCACATAACATATACCATGTACATAATGTTTACATATTAACAAGTGACAATGGGTAGTTATAATCAAAGACAGCATACAGTATATATGACCACATATGAACCAAGCAGCACAAAACAAGAAGTCCTAAAAAATGGCATGTCTGAATCACGTCACTATGGACGCATATAGCTACATCCTTTATTGCCCAACGCGTTTCGTGTGAATGCACACTTCCTCAGGGGCGGATGCTGTATGGTATCTGAAAAGACAGGGTATAGTCAAGTCAGATAATTGACTCAGTGCCATCAAGAGAGACAATGGGGGTTATTTTTCTAACAACAGTGTGCTGCGCCAGTTCATAGCTTAATTGGTGCGCCGGGTAAATACTTAATTGGGCGCATGAACCGGCGGCGCAATGTTATAGTAAATAAAAATGTCAGCGGCGCTTGTATCTCTATTCAAAATGAATGGTTCCCTATGGGAGCCCATTGATTTGAATAGAGTTCGCACGGGAAGTCGGATCAAGACGATCCGACTTGCGGAGCGACTCGTGTGCCGTTGACACAGGTGCAGCGCGACTTTGCGAGGCAACTTGGACACGACTAGAGCGTGAAGCAGATGCTCAAGTCGTGTCCTGGAGGCGACTTGAAGTCGCCTCCAGTACAGGCTCCTTTGGCAGTACCTGCCCGAGAATGTTTCCAGCGCGATGCCATCGCACTGGTTCTCGGCGACAAGGTACTGCAAGCTTCGCGCTCGCTGTCCCCTGTGTTTGGTATGAATCATGAAGGGGAACTCCACACCAAATTTTAAATAAAAAACCGGCATGGGTTCCCCTCCAGGAGCATACCAGGCCCTTAGGTCTGGTATGGATTTTAAGGGAAACCCCCCTACGCCGAAAAAACAGCGTGGGGGTCCCCCCAAAATCCATACCAGACCCTTATCCGAGCACGCAGCCCGGCAGGTCAGGAAAGGGGGAATGATGGGACTGTGACGTCATACGGGGGCGGGGTCATCAGGTGGCATCACCTGTGACCACGCCCCATGCCAATATAAGTCATTGTGCTCCACGCACACAGCATTGTAGCGGCAGACAGCGACGAGGCAACATCCGGCAGAGAGAAGAGGGAAAAAGACGACGATGAAGACCGGGACACCGCTAGCAAAAGAGCTGGAAGAAGATAGCGGGGCGCCCAGCAGAAAGCAGAAAGAACCGGAGATCGTGGAGAAGACACCGGAGAGCGGGAGAAGATCCAGAGAGCGCGGAGACGACGCCGGAGAGCAGAAGAAGAGACCCCCGAAGTTGGAAGAAGACCCCCGGAGCTGCCTAATAAATTACTTTAAAAACCTGTGTTGTGTTTATCGACTTTTTTTTGCCACCATGTGAATGGGTAGGGGTACGAGCGGGAGAAGAACCAGAGAGCGCAGAGACGACACCGGAGAGCAGAAGAAGAGACCCCCGAAGTCGGAAGAAGACCCCAGAGCTGCCTAATTACTTTAAAAACCTGTGTTTTTTTATTGACATTTTTTTTGCCACCAGGTGAATGGGTAGGGGTACGATGTACCCCATACTCATTCACATAGGGTGGGGGGCCGGGATCTGGGAGCCCCCTTATTAAAGGGGGCTTCCTGGATTCCGATAAGCCCCCCGCCTGCAGACCCCGACAACCAACGGCCAGGGTTGTCGGGAAGAGGCCCTTGTCCCCATCAACATGGAGGCAGGGTGCTTTGGGGTGGGGGGATGCAGGGCGCCCCCTGCCCCAAAGCACCCAACCCCCCATGTTGAGGGCATGCGGCCTGGTACGGTTTAGGAGGGGGGGGGCGCTTGCTCGCCCCCCCTTTCCTGACCGGCCGGGCTGCGTGCTCAGATAAGGGTCTGGTATGGATTTTGGGGGGACCCCACGCCATTTTTTTTAATTTAACATGGGCAAAAGTTATACAACAAATACCATTGCAGTCTATGGGAACTGACTTGTTAATTTCGCTAGTCCCCACTTGTTTGGCTTGTCTTCTAGTTATTGGCCTTAAAATGGGGGCCCAGGTCCCACCCTAAGGGACATATAATCAATGTCACCTATTTGGACAACACCAAAAACAAAACAAGAAGTGCCTTTAACCACTTCCCACCCAGTCAATAGTGAATTGACGTCCGGGAAGTGGTTGCATTATCGATACTGGACGTCCTGCAGGATAATGCCTTGCGCACGCCCGCGGGGGCGCGCAGCGCGGTGATCGGGGACGGCATGTGTCCCTCGGACACAGCGCTTCCCCGATCACGGTAAACAGCCAATTTCATTGGCTGTTTACCATGTGATCGGCTGTTTCAAAGTCACAGCCGATCACCTGTCAAAACAAACTCGGCGGCGCGCTCCGTGCTCGCCGCCACAGGCTTGCAGCTATGAGTAAGCACTGATTTTGTGCGAAACGCGTCAGCTATCCTGTTCTAGCTGGTTTTTGTAGTGCCTGTTCATTAAACACACGTTGGATTGGAGTGCGGCTGTCCTCTTTTATTTTATTTTTTCCTCAATTGCTACGTGCATTGCCGGCACCCAAGGTCTCTGAGAGAAGTACCTCCCTTATCCTATCTGCCTGGAGCGGCAATTTTTGTTCTTGCAGAGCGGGGATCGGGGAAGGCGAGTGTCCCTTGGACACAGCGCGTCCCCGATCAGAGTAAACAGCCAATGAATTGGCTGTTTACCACGTGACCGGCTGTGTCCAATCACAGCCGGTCACAAATGTAAACAAACTCCACAGGAGTTACTACCTGATCCCTGCTCTCTCCTCACACACCGATCTGTGAGGAGAGAGAAGAGATCAGTAAGTTAGCTCAGTGTAGTTTGTCTACATAAGTTTACAGTGCACAACACGCCCCCCCCCCATAAAGAGGACCTGTCACACAGCCCAGCCAATCAGCCCATCTGTCAATCAGCCCATCTGTCAATCAATCAGCCCATCTGTCAATCAATCAGCCCATCTGTCAATCAATCAGCCCATCTGTCAATCAATCAGCCCATCTGTCAATCAATCAGCCCATCTGTCAATCAATCAGCCCACCTGTCAATCAATCAATCAGCCCATCTGTCAATCATCTGTCACAGGCCCACCTCCATCTGTACTGCCATTGGCACCGCCACACAGGCTACCAGTACCGCCATCGGTACCAGTACCACCACCAGTACCGCCACCAGGCCCAGCATCTATACTGCCACACAGGCCCGCTACCAGTATCACCACTAGTGCCGCCATCGGTACCACCACCAGTACCACCACCCGTACCACCGTCGGTTGTGCCACCACCACCTGTACCACCACCTGTACCGCCATCGGTACCATCACCACCCGTACCGCCATTGGTACCACCACCACCTGTACCACCATCGCTACCACCACCACCCGTACCGCCACCTGTACCGCCATCGGTACCGCCGCCACCACCACCACCCATACCGCCATCGGTACCACCACCACCTGTACCGCCATTGGTACCACTGCCACCCATACCGCCATCGGTACCACCACCACCCATACCGCCATCGGTACCACCACACAGGCCCACCACTAATACCTCCATCGGTACTACCACACAGACCGCCACCACTACCACCAGCAGTACCATTACACAGGCCCACCAATAAGCACTGCCATAATGTCCCAAAGGGTTTACACATCTGAGGAGGCATATGCCATTCTTGCCATGTCGGATGATGAGAGCAGCGGGGAGCTCCCATTATCCGATTCTGGTTCGGAATACGAGCCAGTGGAGGATAGTGGCTCAGAGTCCGAGTCCCCGGAGGAAACCGTCCCTCCCAAAAGAATGCGATCGGCACCAAGATCAGCACCAAGATCAGGAGAACTGCCCACCACCAGCAGCGCCATACCCCAGGAAGAGGAGCCCAGTACAAGCAATGGAAATGCACGCCCAACCCGAAGAATCCAGCCCCAATCCTACCTTCCCGATGCCCTGGCAAACCCCTTATGGTTGCCTGCCAACTCAGGATCCGCTATCATCCCCCCTTTCACCGCACAGCCAGGTGTGCAGCCCGACACTACAAATTTTTCTAAATTTGATTATTTTTGTTTATTTTTCCCACAAGATTTGCTGCAGAATATAGTGGATCAAACGAATCTGTATGCATCCCAATTTATTGCTGCCAACCCCGATTCTTCCTACGCCCGCATGTTCCAGTGGCGGCGTCTAACATTGGAGGAATTTAAATTATTTTTGGGCCTTATGTTCAATATGGGGCTTACAAAAAAGAACGAAGTCCATTCATATTGGTCCAAACGCCCCATCCAACACATGCCCATATATTCCGCTGTCATGTCCAGGAAAAGATACGACATGATTATGCGCTTTCTCCGCTTCAATGACAATTCACAGTGCCCTCCCCGAGATCATCCCAACTACGACAAATTGTACAAGATACGCCCCCTAATCAATGTCTTTTCCCAGCGATTTGAAGAAGTTTTCATCTCAGACCAAAAAATTTGTGTGGACGAGTCCCTCGTACATTTCACCGGCCGACTGCAGTTCAAGCAGTACATACCAAGCAAGAGAGCCAGGTATGGGTTAAAATTAAATAAATTATGTGATCGAGCCACTGGATACGTCTGCAAATTCAGGATCTACGAAGGCAAAGACTCCCAGCTCCAGCCCCGTGATTGCCCCACATATATTGGAACCAGTGGGAAAATTGTCTGGGAGTTGGCATACCCCCTGTTTGGAAAAGGTTACCATTTATATGTTGATAATTATTATACCAGCCTGCCCCTTTTTCGCCACCTTTACAGTAAACAAACCCCGGCCTGCTGTACCTTAAAAAAAAAACGGAAGGGATTCCCACAAAATTTATTGACAAAAAAATTGCGACCTGGAGAATCGGCATCCATGAGGAACGAGGAGGTGTTGGCCATGAAGTGGAGGGACAAGAAAGATGTCCACATCCTCTCTACGATCCACAATGACACCATGGTGGAGATCCCAAGAAGACGCGGCTCCATTGTAAAGCCCAAATGTGTCCACGACTACAATTTGTACATGGGGGGGGTGGATTTAAACGACCAGATGCTACAGCCCTACTTATCAACCAGAAAATCACGTTATTGGCACAAAAAAGTTGCGTTTCACCTGTTTCACATGACCCTTTTTAATTTGTTTGTCTGCTACCAAAAAGCAACTCAAAATCACCGACTCCACTACCTCCAATATATCGAAGATATCATCGATGCCCTCATTTACCAACAAGATCCCGCCCCAGGAAGCATTCGCTCTGATAGTGTGAGTCGGCTTCACGAGCGACACTATCCCTTTAGCATCCCCCCCACAGAATCTGGAAGAAGACGCCAAAAGAAATGCCGTGTATGCAGCAGAGGAGGAGTAAGAAGAGACACCAGCTATTGTCCCGATTGTCCCTCCCAACCTGGCCTGTGCATCAGAAATTGCTTCAAAAATTATCATACATCCATTAGTTCACCTTATTAACAGACTGCCATTTCCCTATTTGCCTGCTACCATGTTACTAACTACCTTCCATGTTAATTAACTGACCCTGGCCTGTTTACCGACGATGTCTTTGCTTGCCGATTTAAACCACGTTTCTGACCTCCACGTGCACCAACCTCAGCCTGTTTACCGACGATGCCTCTGCCTGCCGATTTAAACCACGTTTCTGACTTCCACGTGTACCGACCTTGGCCTGTTAATCGACCATGTTTTTGCCTGCCACTTGGACTGATCTTTTGGCCATATACTTTTAGTACACAGGGGTCTCACATATGTGAGGGGCTTCAGAATAGCGTTCTGAGTAGAGAAAAACAGTTTTTCGTTTTCTGTGCTCCAAGAACAGGGTCTGGTTGCCCGGAGGCTTCAAAGCGATTTGGGTGGGAGAAGCCTCTACCCCTGTCCCCCTGGCCCTAAGCTTGATGGTCCTTCCTGCTGCCTGGACCAATAATTTGGCTGTGCTGACCATATTACTGCCTGTAATGACCCATGACATTGTGGACCATGTTTCTTCCTGCTGCTTGGACCAATACTTTGGCTGTGTTGACCATATATCTGCCTGCTGCCTCTACTGACTTTGGACAGCATTTCTGCCGGGACACCTCTGCCTGCTACCTGGACCTGTGCTTTGGCTGTGCTCTGGCTGTGCTGACAGTATCTCTGCCTGTGCGAACTATGGACAGTATTCCTGCCTGCTGCCTGGATGATTGCTTTTGCTGTCGCTGACCTCATCCCTGCCTGCTGCCTGGACCGATGCTCTCCTCTGTGGACCACTGCACTTCTAAAACCACAGGTAATCTTTTGTTATTTGGTATGTAGCTATGTGTTAGATATATGAAGGGCCTTCAAAAATGTGATCGGTAGTCAGAAAATGATATGTGCAATTAATGCTGCTAGAATGCCTGGAGGTGCTACTTGGATAATGGGCCTCTGTATGTGGCCAGGCTGTGTAAAAGTCTCAAACATGTGGTATCGCCATACTTAGGAGGAGTAGCGGAATGCATTTTGGGGTGTAATTTTTGCTATGTACATATGTGTTAGAAATATCTTATAAATTGACAACTTTGTGTAAAAAAAATGCATTTTAATTTTTTCTCCACATTTTCCAAAACCTTCTGGAAAAAAATGAACCGTTCAAAAGACTCATAATGCCTCATAGATTATACGTTGGGGTGTGTGCTTTCCAAAATGGGGTCATTTTGTGGAAAATTCTATTGTCCTGGTGCTCCAGGGCCTTCAAAATTGTAATAGGTGGTTGAGAAAGGATATGTGCGATTTATGCTTGTAGAACGCCTGAAAGTGCTACTTCAATGTTGGGCCTCTGTATATGGCCAGGCTGTGTAAAAGTCTCACACATGTGGTATCGGCATACTCAGGAGTAGCAGAATGCATTTTGGGGTGTAATTTTTGCTATGTATATGCTATGCGTTAGAAATATCTTATAAATGGACAACTTTGTGTAAAAAAAAATGCATTTTCATTTTTTCTCCACATTTTCCAAAACCTTCTGGAAAAAAATGAACCGTTCAAAAGACTCATAATGCTTCATAGATTATACGTTGGGGTGTGTGCTTTCCAAAATGGGGTCATTTTGTGGAAAATTCCATTGTCCTGGTTCTCCAGGGCCTTCAAAAGTGTAATAGGTGGTTGAGAAAGGATATGTGCGATTTATGCTTGTAGAACGCCTGAAAGTGCTACTTCAATGTTGGGCCTCTGTATGTGGCCAGGCTGTGTAAAAGTCTCACACATGTGGTATCGCTACACTCAGGAGGAGCAGAATGTATTTTGGGGTGTAGTTGCAATTATGCATATGCTGTGTGAGAGAAAAAAACTGTTAATATGACCAGTTTGTGTAAAAAAAAAAAAAAAAAAAATTTACATTTTCCCAAGAATTGTGGGAAAAAAATACAACTTCAAAAAACTCACCACGCCTCTTAGTAAATACCTTGGACTGTCTACTTTCCAAAAAGGGGTAATTTTGGGGTATTTGTACTTTCCTCGCTTGTTAGTGTCTCAAGAAATGAGATATCCCTTCAGTACATCAGGCGTGATCAGATGTGATAAATTTTCAGTGATTGCCACCATAGTTTGTAGACTCTATAACTTTCACAAAGACCAAATAATATACACTAATTTGGGTTCATTTTACCAAAGATATGTAGCAGTATACATTTTGGCACAAATTTATGAAGAAAAATTACTTATTTGCAAAATTTTACAATAGAAACTAAAAAAAAAGTGTTTTTTTTAAAAAAAATTGCTGTTTTTTTGCTTATATCGCAAAAAATAAAAAACCCAGTGGCGATTAAATACCACCAAAAGAAAGCTCTATTTGTGAGAAGAAAATGATAAAAATTTTGTTTGGATACAGTGTAGCATGACTAAGTAATTGTCATTCAAAGTGTGAGAGTACTGAAAGCTGAAAATTGGTCTGGGCGGGAAGGTGCATAAGTGCATGGTATTGAAGTGGTTAAATATGCCAAATTGCTTAAGGGCCATTTCACACCACATGCAGTCCATTGCGTTTTTTATGCATCAAAAATGCATGTAAAGTTGGTTATATGGTTCTAAATGGCAGTGTTTGTTCCAGTGCCACAAAAAAAGTAGAACATGCTGCATTTAACCTGCACTGGAACGCTGCAAAACGCATCAAAGACGCACTGGAACGCACCAGAACACACCTAAATGCACCAAAAACGCACTGGAACACACTTGTCCTTATCTATGGTTAATAAAAAAGAGGGAAGGAGGATATACCGCGCTTAAATGGATAAAGAGTAATAAAAATGATTGAATGAATGGATTGATGAACCCTAAAAATGCAGCAAACTCACACGTGTAGACCAAACACCAATATGCGGAAAAAAAGGAAAAAAGAGCTGCGCAAACCTGTATACAGTGAATATACAATCTAACAATAATCTGGAAATATTGTGCAATAACTATAAAACTTAATATAGTGACAAAAAAAATGTACATAGTGGCAAAAAAAAAAATATATATTTTCTTTTTTTTTTCTTTTCCTTTTTTTTTTCTTTTTTTTTATATAATGTATGGTATGATATGATAAACCGACACATTAATCGAGTTTGACCCCAAAGGAATAACGGTTAATCATATAAATGTCCATATAAGAGTCCATATAAATTCTGAACATAAACGAATTGCAATGCAAATTGGAAGAAGGGTGAACTCCTAAATTGCACCAAAAAAAATGCACACGTTCACCACCACCAAAATAATGTGCTTACCAGAGGCAAGCTATTGGAATGCCAAACTATGAATCACTCGCTTCCTTGCAGTAGATGGATATCCAAGGATGGAGAAGAACTCTTGCGATATTGGAACTCAGTATTCACCAGTCGTAAATATGAGAAGGGGAAACCACATAGTGTATATCGTCCAAACAGCATTTATTCAAATAAAAAGGTGTTAACTTACATCAAGTAGGTAAAATTCAGGCATAAAAACATAGGAAGAGCCGGCCGGCATGCAGTCTCCCGTTCAGTGATGACATCAGTGCGTCAAACTCCCAACGTACGTTTCGCTATAGGTAGCGTTGTCTGGGGAACGGGCGACGCACTGACCCATCGCAAATTTATACACTTGGAACCACGCCTCTGTCTGAGTCACGGGCAGCCCCACGACCCGGAACAGGAACTTGTGAAGGTCACGAAGTGGAACCATAATAAATACAATACAAAGCACATAAAATACGAATTTAAATGCTGGTTGTTATTTACAAAAATGTTCATTTATATAATTAAAAAAGAATTGAACATGAATTAAAATATCTAAAAGACACTGCTGGGAGGAAGTGTCACGGGGACAGAGAACTAAATAGTCCCAGATCATCAGGAAATCCCAAATAATCAGGACGAAAAACAGCACCATCTTGTGGCCAAAAAGCAGAACAGCCACATATTAAATTAATTAGTCACCAACAACATCTCACTCCTAAATAAAAACAAGGAGATGTGTATAAACTCAATAAATAATCATAGGGCTCAATCAAAAGACCCAAAACAGATGGCAAAAACTTTATATGCTGCCCGGGACTCAGACCGGATGTCAAAATCTAAAAAAGACAATACTAACATTACTCATTTAAATGTAAATGTGAATTGAACTAGATTCCCGGATCAACCGAGAAACAAAAATAAAAATAAGAAAAAAAGAAAAAGCTCAAAAGGAATAAAAAAATTCCACAATGCAAAATAGATAATAAAAGATATCAATCAGGAATTATCTATAAAAGCATTTAAATCTGTATCCACATTTAACCCGAAAGGGGCATAGCATTTTATTCTATGTATCCAAGACATCTCTAACCTAGAGATACTCCGCACTAGGGAATCCCCCCTCCACTGAGGGGTGTATCTATCAAATTTTAAAGACTAGGGGTTGTAAATAAAAGTCAATATACCTACCCACCCGGGACGTGACAGAATCTATGCCACTAATGATAGGACATCCCGGGGGGCAGGTAGGGTGTTTATGGATCTTGGGAAGGAAATAAATAATAGGGGTGCGGGGTGCTAAGGGTACTAAGTAGTCCCTCTCTTTTTTATTTAAGATCCCCTGTTCCAATCCCCTTTGAACAATACCATCCAGGATCTCACGATATCTGAATTTGGGGTCAGATGGTAGTGGTGTATAGGTATCTCGGTCATCCAAGATCCGATACATTTCGGCTAGATAATCCTTTTTATCCAATATAATGATTCCCCCACCCTTATCTGCCGGCCTTATTATGATCTCTTTGTTTTCACAAAGAGAATTAAGGCCAAGTATCATATCGTGATCCGATCTGGTCCTTTTATTGGGCATCAGATCTAGATCACGTAAGACCACATCTTTAAAGGTCTTAATAGCTGTGGCTAACGCCCCCGGAGGATTAAATAAAGAAGCATTATGTAGTCCAGAATGTGTGAATCCCTGAGGAATACCGGAATCTGTTTGTATAGGGTTTAATAACATATGACGTTTAATACTCAACCTCCGAACAAATTTATGGACATCAATATATGTCTGAAACCTATTGAGTCCACGTGGAGGTGTGTATTTAAGACCTTTTCTATCCAGCACCAGGACGTTAAGAACCTTATAGCCAAGCATTGGCATATTCTTACTAACGACTTGGTCTTGGGTTCCATCATTCCAGAAAGACCTTGGGTCATTTATAAGGGGGCTCCATCGCTTAGAGGGAGAGTGGCTCCTAATATTCTGGATCCTCCCCCTATTAGGAGAGGTTTCTTTGAATATCTGCTAGGTTTTTATCAGTGCAGGAAATGTAGGGTGTGCTCTTTGAGTGGCTGTTTACATAGACGCACCCACACATTTATATCCACCAGCACTAGGTCTGAATTTACTATTAAGTCCTTTATAACGTGTTCCACTGAGGGGGTCGTTTATCTCCTGCAGTGCCCATGTGGGCTCCAATATGTGGGCAGGACTAAGCGACCCCTAAAAGTGAGACTCAATGAACACGTTACGAAAATTTTGACAGGGTTCCCCAAGCACCCTGTGTCTCGCCACTACCTAGAGGTACATAACAAAAACCCTGCCAAGACCTTGTTTCTTGGCATTGATAGATACACCCCTCAGTGGAGGGGGGATTCCCTAGTGCGGAGTATCTCTAGGTTAGAGATGTCTTGGATACATAGAATAAAATGCTATGCCCCTTTCGGGTTAAATGTGGATACAGATTTAAATGCTTTTATAGATAATTCCTGATTGATATCTTTTATTATCTATTTTGCATTGTGGAATTTTTTATTCCTTTTGTGTTTTTTCTTTATTTCTTATTTTTATTTTTGTTTCTCGGTTGATCCGGGAATCTAGTTCAATTCACATTTACATTTATATGAGTAATGTTAGTATTGTCTTTTTTAGATTTTGACATCCGGTCTGAGTCCCGGGCAGCATATAAAGTTTTTCCCATCTGTTTTGGGTCTTTAGATTGAGCCCTATGATTATTTATTGAGTTTATACACATCTCCTTGTTTTTATTTAGGAGTGAGATGTTGTTGGTGACTAATTATTTTAATCTGTGGCTGTTCTGCTTTTTGGCCACAAGATGGTGCTGTTTTTCGTCCTGATTATTTGGGATTTCCTGATGATCTGGGACTATTTAGTTCTCTGTCCCCGTGACACTTCCTCCCAGCAGTGTCTTTTAGATATTTTAATTCATGTTCAATTCTTTTTTAATTATATAAATGAACATTTTTGTAAATAACAACCAGCATTTAAATTAGTATTTTATGTGCTTTGTATTGTATTTATTATGGTTCCACTTCGTGACCTTCACAAGTTCCTGTTTCGGGTCGTGGGGCTGCCCGTGACTCAGACAGAGGCGTGGTTCCAAGTGTATAAATTTGCGATGAGTCAGTGCGTTGCCCATTCCCCAGACAACGCTACCTATAGCGAAACGTACGTTGGGAGGTTGACGCACTGATGTCATCGCTGAACGGGAGACTGCATGCCGGCCGGCTCTTCCTATGTTTTTATGCCTGAATTTTACCTACTTGATGTAAGTTAACACCTTTTTATTTGAATAAATGCTGTTTGAACGATATACACTATGTGGTTTCCCCTTCTCATTTTTATGACTGGTGAATACTGAGTTCCAATATCGCAAGAGTTCTTCTCCATCCTTGGATATCCATCTACTGCAAGGAAGCGAGTGATTCATAGTTTGGCATTCCAATAGCTTGCCTCTGGTAAGCACATTATTTTGGTGGTGGTGCACGTGTGCATTTTTTTTGGTGCAATTTAGGAGTTCACCCTTCTTCCAATTTGCATTGCAATTCGTTTATGTTCAGAATTTATATGGACTCTTTTATGGACATTTATATGATTAACCGTTATTCCTTTGGGGTCAAACTCGATTAATGTGTCGGTTTATCATATCATACCATACATTATATAAAAAAGAAAAAAATAATAATTTTTTGGCACTATGTACATTTTTTTTTTTGTCACTATATTAAGTTATAGTTATTGCACAATATTTCCAGATTATTGTTAGATTGTATATTCACTGTATACAGGTTTGCGCAGCTCTTTTTTCCTTTTTTTCTAATATAAAAGAGGGGTGAAAAAAAAGCACTGGACTGCATCAAAAACGTACCAAAAATACGCTGGAAGGCATCAAAAACGCGCATGCAAAAAAACACCTGGAACGCATCCGGATTGCGTTTCTATGGTGTGAACTGACCTGGTCCAGTTCGCACCATAGAAACACAGTCTGGATGTGTTCAAGGTGCTTTTCTGCATGCGCGTTTTTGATGCGTTGCAGTGCATTTTTGATGCGTTTTTGATGCAGTCCAAACGTGTTGCAGTGCATCTTTGGTGCATTTAGGTGCGTTTAGGTGCATTCCAGCTACGTTCCGGTGCGTTTTTGATGTGTTTTACTGCGGTCCAGTACAGTTCTGTACATAAAAAATGCAGCATGACCAATTTTTTTTTCCCTTTCTGAAACGCACTGGAACTGACTGCAGTGGTGTGAACTATGCCATTGGCATTAATGTGATCAACTTTCATTGCGTTTTTCATGCATCAAAAAAACGCACTGCACTGCATCCGGTGTGAACTGGCACGAAATATCATACCTAGGGGGTGTCTATAGTATGCCTGTAAAGTAGCACATGTTTTCCATGTTTATAACAGTCCGAGAGCAAAATTAAATTTCTAAAGTAAAATAAGTAATTTAAAAGTACTCGCGGCTGTAATGAATTGCTGGTTCCCGTCAATACAGATAAAAGTCATTGAAAGTCTTTGAAAAAAAAAATGCGTGGGGTCCCCCCAAAATCCGTACCAGGCCCTTCAGGTCTGGTATGGATTTTAAGGGGACCCCCGCGCCAAACTTGAAAAGAAAATGGCGTGGGGGTCCCCCTAAAAATCCACACCAGACCCTTATCCGAGCACGCAACCTGGCAGGCCGCAGGAAAAGAGGGGGGGACGAAAGAGCGCCCCCCCTCCTGAACCGTACCAGGCCATTTCACAAAAAAGGTGAAAGTAGGAAGAAGATGGAAGAAAGGAGAAGATATTAATAAACAAATTGTCAAAAAACAGCTATTGTCATTTTTTTTATTTTTGACACTTTTTTTGTGAAATGGTAGGGGTACATTTGTACCCCATTACCATTTCATACAGGGGGGTAGCCGGGATCTGGGGGTACCCTTTGTTAAAGGGGACTTCCAGATTCCGATAAGCCCCCTGCCCGCAGACCCCCACAACCACCGGCAAGGGTTGTGGGGATGAGGCCCTTGTCCCCATCAACATGGGGACATGGTGCTTTGGGGTCACAGACACCCAAAGCATCCTCCCCCATGTTGAGGGCATGTGGCCTGGTACGGTTCAGGAGGGGGGGCGCTCTCTCGTCTCCCCTCTTTTCCTGCGGCCTGCCAGGTTGCGTGCTCGGATAAGGGTCTGGTGTGGATTTTTAGGGGGACTCCATGCCATTTTGTTAAGTTTGGCGCGGGGGTCCCCTTAAAATCCATACCAGACCTGAAGGGCCTGGTAATGGAATTTGGGGGAACCCCACACATTTTTATTTTTCAAAGACTTTCAATGACTTTTCTCTGTATTGCCGGGAGCCGACAATTCATTACAGCCGGGAGTGCTTTTAAATGCTTTTTACTCTTTCGTCCATGGACCGACACAGCTTCTCTATTGACAAGTGGGTATTATCCGTTAATTAGGAGTGACTAGGCAGAAAAACTTTTAAAAAGTGTTGCATCACACCTTCTACAGTACCGCCCAGGGGGCGGACCCTCTGGGTATAACCTCTGTCTGCCTCTCGCAGATCAGTTTTTTTCTGTCTAGCAAGGAGTAGGACATGGCTCCCTTCGGGCCCATTGGTCCGGGGGAAAAATATATATATTTTTTTGCTACATTTGTTGTTTCCTGCGATCTTCGATCAACTGCCGACTGGGTGACAGGCTGGATCCTCGATCCTTGTAGTCTCCCCAGTTGCGGCCATCGAGCGTGTGCCGACCCTAGCTATGCGCTGGGTTTTCCACGACATGCCCGTTGCTCCCCGGGTGGCCGGTGAGCCTACGCTCCAGGGCCTGCATCGGACCGCTCAGCTTCGGCTGACCTTACGGCCGAATCGCAGCAGCCTGGCCGGTGAGCTCACGCTCCAAGGCTTGCATCGGACCGCTCAGCATCGGCTGAGTCGCAGCAGCCTGTCCGGTGAGCGTCACGCTCCAGGGCATACATATGATCATCCCTTTTGGGTCCAATCACAGCATGCCTGGCCAACAGTCACCTTCCGTGGGCAGACGATGATCTGTTTGGAATGTCTTCCAGCTTAATACATGCAGGATAGGTAAGTAAACTCCCCTGCCTCGGCTGGGTGATTTAGCTGGACATTCCCGGAGAGATCAAGTAAGTGGTTGTGGCCCCTTTCTTCCCTCTCTCCCTGGGCTTCTAGCTAAAGGTTGCTGGGTGCTGGTGGTCACCTAAGGGGTTCCACTGGAGCGGGGCTAGCTGTAACTAGCATTTTAAAGAAATGTCATTTCTGCTTACCTGTGTGTGCTTCCTCCTCCATGCTGTCGGCGGCCATTTTGGGGTGGTCCATGCCGAGTTCGGCCTCTTGTGACTGCCCAGCGGCCATCTTCCTGTGGTTCGGTGCCATTTGCTTGTAGTCCACACCCACTGGCCCCTATCAGCTGATCGGCAGCCATGTTTGTCCACCCTGTATGTATATATTGCCGTTCGGCGGCCATCTTTTTGTGGGCTACGGCTGCTTGACCTCTATCTTTGGCTCGGCGGCCATTTTCTTAGAGCCCACATTATCTTCCATACAGACGTTTTTGGCAACCATTTTGCGAGAGCCTCCGGCCTCTAGGGTGCATTACACTGGCGCGAAAATTCACACAGGAAGTGCTGATAAAAGAAGCAGACTGACACAGCAGCAGTGGGACAGCATCACAGGCGCAGCATAGCAGTACCGGTCCAGGGTGGTGAGTCCTCTGGGTAACCCAGCATCTCTGCAGCGCAGGAGCGTGGCCTATTGATATCTTGCCTGGAGCCCTGTGGGTGTCGGCGTGTGGTCAGCATGGCATCTGAGCCAGATGTCTTCTCCCCTGAAACACCAGATTTAGCAGCTGGTGCCCCTGAGGTGTCTATGAACGCTATGACGGCAATCCTAGAGGCGTTTGCTGCCAGGGTGGAAGCAGCACATGGGAATACAGGGGGTAGTAAACGCCCCGTCCCCTGCAAGCTTCTGGGGATAATTCTAATGCAGAACCAGGTCCAGCTACGGCTCAGGGCCCAGATTCTGACGCATCAGAGACTGCAGACCGTGACCGGACAGTGAGGATGTCTCCAAGTCTAGGTCAGTACGCAAGACGGCTTTAGTATCTGACCTTATTACTGCAGTGCGGGATACGCTAAAGTTGGAAAATACTGCAGAAGCAGCAGAGACTCCGGTCCACTTGGGTTTCATAGACCTGCCCGCACTGCTAAGGTGTTCCCTTGTGTGTCTTTTGATAAACTCTTATACAAGGAATGGGAGAACCCACTGAGGGTCTTTACAGCCCCAAAGAGGTTTGCGGTACGGTACCCCTTTGAGGAGAGTTTTCTGAAGAAATGGACTTCTCCCCCTATAGTGGACCCTCCGGTGTCCAGACTTAATAGAGCCACCACAATTCCTGTAGAAGGGGCTCCTGTTTTCAAGGACCCGGTGGATAAGAAGGCTGAAGCACTCACTCGCTACCTATACTCAGTGGTAGGCTCAGCAGTACGCCCGGCATTGGCGGGGGCCCTAGTGTCTCAGGCACTTACTGAATGGGCAAGATTGCTACTCCAGGGGTTAAGGAGCGAGATGCTCCTCCTGATGCGATAACATTGACCGACCAGTTGGTCCAGGGCCTTAGGTTTGTCTGCGAGTCAGATATGGATACTATTCCCCTGCTGTCTAAAGCTTCGGTTTATGCAGTAGCAATACGCCGCCTGATCTGGCTAAAAGGCTGGTCTGCGGACCAGACTTCCAAGAAAGCCCTGTTGGATCTGCCTTTTAAGGGCGACAGACTTTTTGGGGCTTCTCTGGATGACATCATCAAGGATGCCACAGGAGGTAAAAGCACTTTGCTTCCCCAAATTAGCAAGGGTAAGGGGCCACGCCAAGGGCAAGGGCCCTCCTTTACTGCACGCAAGCGTTTTTTTTCGTCCCCCCTAGGGCGACAGGGAAAAGACCCCAGGCTGATAAAGCGCCTGCCCAAGGACAGAAGCGTCCTTGGTCCCGCATACCCAACAAGCCTGCGGACAAATCTGCATCCGCATGAAGGTCCGCCCCCACCCAGCTCTCGGGTGGGGGGACGTCTTCGCAAATTCGTGACTCAGTGGACAGCTCTAGTCTCCGACAGGTGGGTTTGCGAAGTAATCTCCTCAGGCTACAAGATAGTTTCTCTCTTGTCCACCGGACAGATTCATCACCTCCAATCTCCAGCTACTACCAACCCATCGGGAGGCCCTGTATGGGGCGGTCCAGGGTCTACTGGAACGCGGGGTAGTTATTCCAGTTCCAGAACAGGAACGGGGTTTTTACTCAAATCTGTTCATTGTGCCGAAGAAGGAGGGGGTTCGCCAAGCTTGGATCTCAGAGCCCTCAATTGCTTTGTGAAGGTACAAAGATTTCGGATGGAGTCGGTTCGATCTGTAGTCACGGCTCTCCATCCGGGGGACTTCTGGCCTCCTTGGACATCAAGGACGCATACCTGCATGTCCCCATATACTCCAGACACCAGAGGTTTCTGCGATTTGCTATCGGGAAGGACCACTACCAGTTTGTGGCCCTCCCGTTCGGCCTTGCCTCAGCACCCAGGACGTTCACCAAGGTGCTCGCTCCGATTTTGGCACTTCTAAGACAGCGGGATATCGCTATCATGGGCTACTTGGACGACCTTCTACTGAAGGCCCCTTCAAGCTCAGAATTAGAGGTAAGCGTGTCTATTACCTGTCAGACTCTTCGAGACTGTGGTTGGATACTAAACATGCAAAAGTCAGTATTGGTGCCCACTCAACGCCTAGTGTACCTGGGGTTGATTCTGGATTCCTCATAGGCAAAGGTATTCCTCCCTGTGGAGAAGTTGCAGACCCTCCGGGCTGCAGTACGGCAGCTGACTTCCAGGAATTGGTCGTCACTCCGTTTTTGCATGCGAGTGTTAGGCCTCATGGTAGCCTCCTTCGAGGCGGTCCCATATGCTCAATACCACACTCGAGTGTTACAGAAGGAAGTTCTGTCCAGATGGAACAGATGCCCTTCATCTCTGGATTATCAAATCTGAGTGAGCCACCTAGTCAGGAGACCCCTGGTATGGTGGCTGACGGCACCGGCTCTAGTGGCCGGGAAGTCATTTCTTCCGGTTTACTGGATAGTGATCACGACGGACGCCAGCCTTACAGGTTGGGGGGGAGTCTGGGGTGTTCAGTCGGCGCAAGGTCGCTGGACCCCAGAGGAAGCCCTCCTACCGATCAATGTCCTGGAAATCCGGGCGATCAGGCTGTGCCTCTTCAAATGGTCTCAGAGGCTGCAAGGGCGTCCAGTCAGGATCCAGTCAGAAAACGCTACAGCAGTAGCATATGTCAATCATCAAGGAGGAACAAGAAGCTCAGCTGCAGCATCGGAGGTTGCTCGCATCCTGAAGTGGGCAGAGAAGAGCGTACCGGCACTGTCGGCCGTGTACATTCCGGGTGTGGAAGACTGGCAGGCGGACTACCTGAGCCGCCAGATGCTGGACCAGGGAGAATGGTCCTTACACCAGGAGGTGTTCCAACTCCTCTGCCAAAGATGGGGCACACCAGACGTAGATCTTCTGGCTTCCCGACTCAATCGGAAGGTATTGAGGTTTTTGGCCCGGTCAAGAGACCCATGGGCAGACGCAACGGACGCATTGGTGGCATCGTGGGGTCGGTATCGGCTAATCTATGCCTTCCCTCCCTTAAGGCTTCTTCCTCTTCTGCTCCGCAGAGTGGAGGCAGAGGGAATTCCAATGATCCTAATCGCTCCAGATTGGCCTCAGCGTCCTTGGTATGCCGATCTAGTACGCTGGCGCCTACCACTGCAGAAGGACTTGCTATCGCAAGGTCCCATACTCCATCCTGCTTTACAGTCATTGGCTTTAACGGCATGGCTGTTGAGAACCAGGTACTGAGAGACCGGGGCCTGTCAGATTCAGTAATCTCTACGATGAAGTGCTCAAAAACCGTCCTCTAGGAAGGTTTATCACCGCACTTGAAAGGCCTACATCTCCAGGTGTGAGGAAATGAAATGGCATCCGCGTACCTATTTGGGTTCCAGAATCCTGCTGTTTTTACAGCATGGGGTGGACCAAAGGCTTGCCCTAAGTACGATTAAGGGACAGATATCTGCCCTGGCTGTCTTTTTTCAGCGACCCCTGGCGACTCACTCTCTCGTGAGTACATTTGTGCAGGGGGTTCGACATGTGGCCCCTCCGGTCCCACCGCTACCTCCGTGGGACTTGAACCTGGTCCTCTCGGTGCTTCAGAAGGCACCGTTTGAGAATTTTAGGATTTATTCCCCTGTTGACACTTTCTCAGAAAGTGGTCTTTTTGGTGGCTGTTACGTCAGACGAGTCTCTGAGCTGGCAGCCTTGTCCTGTAAGGCTCCCTATTTGGTTTTCCACAAGGATAAGGTGGTGCTGCGGCCGCAGCCTTCCTTTCTTTCAAAAGTCGTTTCGGCTTTTCATCTCAATGAAGACATTGTACTTCCATCCTTGTGTCCTCAGCCGTCGAATCCTAAGGAGTCGGCGTTGCATTCCTTGGACGTTGTCCAAGCTTTGAGAGATACCTATCTGCTACTTCCCTGTTCCAGAAGTCAGACTCACTGTTTGTTTCGGTGGCTGGTCCCAAGAAGGGCCAAGCAGTCTCGTCGGCCACCATCTCTAGGTGGATCCGACAGAGTAATCCAGGCTTACGCCTTAAAGGGTCAAGCGCCCCCCTTTCCGGTCACGGCGCATTCGACCAGGGCAAGAGGTGCCTCTTGGGCTTTCCGACATCAAGCGTCTGTTTCCCAATTATGTAAAGCAGCGACTTGGTCGTCCGCTCACACTTTCACAAAACTCTACAAAGTTGATGTAGGTGCATCTTCGGATGCCTCTTTCGGCCGCAAGGTTTTACAAGCGGCTGTTTAGAGTTGCAGCTCCTCCGTTGGAGTGCTGTTTTGTGTTTGGAGTGAGGTTTATTTTATGCTGTTGCCACCCCTCGTTTTTTCTCTGACACTGCTTTGGGACGTCCCACTTGTCAATAGAGAAGCTGTGTCGGTCCATGGACGAAAGAGTAAATAGGATTTTCTACTCACCGTAAAATCCTTTTCTCTGAGTCCATGGACCGACACAGCACCCACCCCTCCTTTTAAGTTTGTACTGCTTTTTGACAAACTGATCTGCGAGAGGCAGACTGAGAGGTTATACCCAGAGGGTCCGCCCCCTGGGCGGTACTGTAGAAGGTGTGATGCAACACTTTTTACAAGTTTTTCTGCCTAGTCACTCCTAATTAACGGATAATACCCACTTGTCAATAGAGAAGCTGTGTCGGTCCATGGACTCAGAGAAAAGGATTTTACGGTGAGTAAAAAATCCTATTTTTTTTTCCTTTTAGAAATGTCATTTTGTGCAGGGACAGTTATATAACGGCAAGTTTAGGAGGAGCGCCTGTTCAACTTATGCCAATCCATTTACGTGACTTGAGATTTACTAAGATTTTGCCGGCGCAGTGAACCGGCGCATTTGAACGAGTGAAATTGCCGCGCAGAGCATAAAAAACCCCTCACAGTTCTAAACGTAATTGCCGGCGCAGCAGGCTGGTTCAGAAAAAGTTACTTTCTCATTCTATTTTGGGCATATTTTTTACTTGGGCAGTTGTCACAAAATTTTCTCACATCACCCCATTATATTGGCACTTCCAGCTTCTTTATATTTTAATTTGCGAGCGCCTCCTCCCGTGCGCCGAGAACACTATAGTAAATAGGGAATAGCGCTGCGTTACCGGCGCAAATGTTTCGTAAATACCAAAACTGCCATTGCGCACGCAGATGCGCCGATACTCATGGCGCAAACGTTTCGTAAATCAGCCCCAGTGTGTCAACGGTGGATACTTACAAGATATACCCAGCTGTGGTGTATGTGGGAACTGGGCCGTGGGGGCTGTCCGTCCCGGGAGCTGAGGTGGCAATTGTTCCAGCAAACGACAGGACGCAAGGCATCACCACCAGAGAGCAAGTCGCCATTGCAGTCATGGGGAGCGGGTATCAGGTCTTGGTTATGTATAAGTGTCTGTAATGGATGGGTAGGTCCATCAGAGATTGCCCATGGTAATGGGAATGCACATAATATAATAAAGACTAAGTGCTGGGGTTACAGGATGTTTACTTTGTGTTGTGCTTAAAAGCAAGGTCTCTCAGGGTTGTAGTGTTTTCACGTGTATAGCATCGAGCTAAGTGTCTGGGGAGACGCCTTATATGCGTCCCATACGTGAGGGAAATTGCCACCAGCGCCACGCGGGTCCGACGAGGCGTGGGGCGGGGCCTCTGCCAGGGCGGATTGGAAACCTGTGCCAACACTGACGCCACGTGACCCGCCACCTTGGTCCGGATCAAATGGCACGCCCACAGTGACATCACACGGTAGAGCGGTGCGTGGCGCCGATGCCCTGTGAGTATCCGCCCAGCCCCCCGATGCACACCTCCACACTGACTGGGCGGAAGCGGGGAAGGGAGGGGCGGGCACGCAGAGCGCATCGCAGTCCCGGGTCTCGGACATGGAAACGGCCCAGAATGAGCCACAATAGTTCACCAGTGCTCAGGGTATGCTGTGCCGCCCTAAATGGAACAGTGGTATGTTTTGATGGCCTGTGTGTGTACACACACTGCCAGGACAAACCCCTATAAAGCTGGCAGGGGAACACTGCAGCCTACAGTCAACTGCTTCCATCCCTGTTACATATACAGTCGCAATAAAAAGTATGTGAACCCTTTGGAATGATATGGATTTCTGCACAAATTGGTCATAAAATGTGATCTGATCTTCATCTAAGTCACAACAATAGACAATCAGTCTGCTTAAACTAATAAAACACAAGGAATCGTTATCAACATGTTATGTTTTTATTGAACACACCATGTAAACATTCACAGTGCAGGTGGAAAAAGTATGTGAACCCCTAGACTAATGAGATCTCCAAGAGCTAATTGGAGTGAGGTGTCAGCCAACTGGAGTCCAATCAATGAGATGAGATTGGAGGTGTTGGTTACAGCTGCCCTGCCCTCTAAAAAACACACACCAGTTCAGGGTTTGCTTTTCACAAGAACCATTGCCTTATGTGAATGATGCCTCACACAAAAGAGCTCTCAGAAGACCTACGATTATGAATTGCTGACTTGCATGAAGCCGGAAAGGGTTATAAAAATATCTCCAAAAGCCTTGCTGTTCATCAGTCCACGGTAAGACAAATTGTCTATAAATGGAGAAAGTTCAGCACTGCTGCTACTCTCCCTAGGAGTGGGCGTCCTGTAAAGATGACTGCAAGAGCACAGCGCAGACTAATCAATGAGGTGAATAAGAATCCTAGAGTGTCAGCTAAAGACTTAGCATATGCCAGAGACTTTTGTAACATCCCTGTTAGCGAATCTACAATACGTAAAACTCTAAAGAAGAATGGATTTTATGGGAGGATACCCCAGAGGAAGCCACTGCTGTCCAAAAAAAATCATTGCTGCACGTTTACAGTTTGCACAAGAGCACCTGGATGTTCCACAGCAGTACTGGCAAAATATTCTGTGGACAGATGAAACCAAAGTTGAGTTGTTTGAAGAAACACACAACACTATGTGTGGAGAAAGAGGCACAGCACACCAACATCAAAACCTCATCCCAACTGTGAAGTATGGTGGTGGGGGCATCATGGTTTGGGGCTGCTTTGCTGCGTCAGGGCCTGGACGGATTGCTATCATCGAAAGAAAAATGAATTCCAAAGTTTATCAAGACATTTGCAGGAGAACTTAAGGCCATCTGTCCACCAGCTGAAGCTCAACAGAAGATGGGTGTTGCAACAGGACAACGACCAAAAGCATAAAGGTAAATCAACAGAATGGCTTAAACAGAAGAAAATACGCCACCTGGAGTGGCCCAGTCAGAGTCCTGACCTCAACCCGATTGAGATGCTGTGGCATGACCTCAAGAAAGCGATTCACACCAGACATCCCAAGAATATTGCTGAACTGAAACAGTTCTGTAAAGAGGAATGGTCAATAATTACTCCTGACCTTGTTCACGTCTGATCTGCAACTACAGGAAACATTTGGTTGAAGTTATTGCTGCCAAAGGAGGTTCAACCAGTTATTAAATCCAAGGGTTCACATACTTTTTCAACCTGCACTGTGAATGTTTACATGGTGTGTTCAATAAAAACATGGTAACATTTAATTCTTTGCGTGTTATTAGTTTAAGCAGACTGTGGTTGTCTATTGTGACTTAGATGAAGATCAGATCACATTTTATGACCAATTTGTGCAGAAATCCATATCATTCCAAAAGGGTTCACATATTTTTTATGCAATTGTAGAAGGGGGGGAGTTTGGGACTTTGAATGAGGCTCATCATAAAGATGTGCCTCCATCCCGTGTTCAAGTAATGAAGCAAAGGGGAATTGGGACTTTAGATGAAGCGGTGGACTGGTGGGGGTAGAGGAAAAAAATAATTGACACATTTGTATAGTATACGTGTATTGTGATATTAATCCACATATATACAGGTAGTGTGTGCATAGGCACATAACATATTCCATGTACATAATGTTTACATAGTAACAAGTGACAATGGGTAGTTATAATCAAAGACAGCATACAGTATATATGACCACATATGAACCAAGCAGCACAAAACATGATGTAACGCAAATCTAAAATTGAAAGTCCTAAAAAATGGCATATCTGAGTCACGTCACTATGGACTATTATTATTTATTATTATTATTTAGGTACTTATATAGCGCTGTCAATTTACGCAGCACTTTACATATACATTGTACATTCACATTGGTCCCTACCCTCAAGGAGCTTACAATCTAAGGGCATATAGCTACATCCTTTATTGTCCAACGCGTTTCGTGTGAATGCACACTTCCTCAGGGGCGGATGCTGTATGGTATCTGAAAAGACAGGGTATAGTCAAGTCAGATAATTGACTGTGTCATCAAGAGACAGTGCGCTGTGCCGGTTCATACCTTAATTGGTGCGCCGGATAAACCCTTAATTGAGCGCAGGAACCGGCGGCGCACTGCTATAGTAAATAAAAATTTGAGCGACGCTCTATTCAAAATGAATGGTTCCCTATGGGAGCCCATTGATTTGAATAGAGGTCGCCCGGGAAGTCGGATGAAGACGTTCCGACTCGCGGGGCGACTCGTGTGCCGGTTGACAGCGCGAGGGACAGCTCGACTTTGCGAGGCAACTTGGACACGACTTGAGCGTGAAGCAGCCGCTCAAGTCGTGTCCTAGAGGCGACTACCTGGCCAAGAATGTCTCCAGCGCGATGCCATCGCGTTGGTTCTCGGCACAGGGTACTGCAAGCCTCTCGCTCGCTGCCCCGTGTTTGGTATGAATCATGAAGGGGAGCTCCAGGCCAAATTTTAATTAAAAAACCGGCATGGGTTCCCCTCCAGGAGCATACCAGGCCCTTAGGTCTGGTATGGCTTATAGGGAAACCCCCCTACGCCAAAAAACGGCATGGGGATCCCTCCAGAATCCAAACCAGAACCTTATCCGAGCACGCAGCCCGGCAGGTCAGGAAAGGGGGGGCGAGCGAGCGCACCCCCCCTCCTGAACCGTACCTGGCCGCATGCCCTCAAAGCACCTGCCCCCATGTGGATGGGGACAAGGGCCTCTTCCCGACAACCCTGGCCGTTGGTTGTCGGGGTCTGCGGGCGGGGGGAAATTTTTGGAATCCGGGAGCCCCTTTAATAAGGGGGCCCCCAGATCCCAGCCCCCCACCCTATGTGAATGAGTATGGGGTACATCGTACCCCTATCCATTCACCTGGTGGAAAAAAAGTCAATAAAAATCACAACACAGGTTTTTAAAGTCATTTATTAGGCAGCTCCGGGGGTCTTCTTCCGACTTCGGGGGTCTTTCTGCCGGGCGCCCCGCTATCTTCTTCCAGCTCTTTTGCTAGCGGGGTCCCGGTCTTCATCGTCTTCTTCCCTCTTCTCTCCTGGAGATGTTGCCTCGTCGCTGTCTGCCGCTACAATGCTCTGTCCGCGGAACGCACCCACTTATATTGGCATGGGGCGTGGTCACTGGGTGATGCCACCCGCTGACCCCGCCCCCGTATGACGTCAGTCCCGGGGAATGATGGTACTGTGACACGATCGGTTTTACCGATAAACAGTCCGATGGACTTTTCTCATCGGACAAATCGATCGTGTATGGGCCCCATCGGTCTTTTTCCCATCGGTGAGAAAAAATAGAACATGTTTTAAATTTATCCGATGGGGGGAAAAAAAACGATAGCAAATTCCGATCGTCTGTGTGGAACTCCATCGGACAAAAAACCCACGCATGCTCAGAATTAAGCCGACGCATGCTCAAAAGCATTGAACGTAATTTTTCTCAGCTTGTTGGAGTGTTTTACGTCACAGTGTTTGGGACGGTCGGATTTTAGACTGATGGTGTGTAGGCAAGACTGATGGAAGTCAGCTTCATCGGATTTCTGATGGAAAAATCCATCGGATTAGAATCCATAGGAAATCCGATCGTGTGTACAGGGCTTTATTTATTTTTTACTAGTAATGGCGGCGATCTGCGATTTTTATCTGGACTGCGACATTATGGCGGCCAGATCGGAACACTTTTGACACATTTTTGGGACCATTGACAATTTTACAACCATCAGTGCTATAAAAATGCACTGCTTACTGTAAAAATGTCGCTGGCTGTGACGGGGTTAACACTAGGGGGCGATCAAGGGGTTAATTGTGTTCTCTGTGTTTTAACTGTAGGGGGGGATGGGACTGACTAGGGGGAAATGACAGATGGCTGTTCAACTTCATACATTGTATGAACATACGATCAGTAATTTCGTCCCTGAAAGAAACGGGATCTGTGTGTTTACACACACAGCTCTGTCACGAGTGATCGCGGGTGCCTGTCATCGTGCATCGGCTCTGCAGTCGAGCAGCGGGCTCGTGCCTCCGGCGGCGAGCACGCGCCCCTAGTGGCCACAGGGCAAAGCGACCTAACATAACGTCCTTTCGCCCAGCCGAGCCATGTTGCCGCAGTAAAACTGCGACGGCTGTTCGGCAAGTGGTTAATGTCATGTAGCAATGACCATATGAAACAAGAAAAGCTGCTCCAGGTGAGTGAGTCTCTGGTCAATCCCCACACACACTAGTCAGGTGCCAGCCCAGCTCGCATGCTGTGTGACGTGAAGAAATAATTCCGGACAGCTGCACTTCCAAAAATCCTTTTATTGAAGCTTCATATGACAAGTGGTTGACAGATGGAGCAGGGGACAAAGAGGTAGACGCGCTTAGCGCAAATGTTAGCGCTTAGTCATTACCAGATAATAATGGTAATGACTAAGCGCTGACTATTGCGCGAAACGCGTCTACCTCTTTGTCCCCTGCTCCATCTGTCAACTACTTGTCATATGAAGCTTCAATAAAAGGATTTTTGGAAGTGCAGCCGTCCGGAATTATTTCTTCACATAGCAATAACCATAGTTCTGGAAAATGGAAAAAGGAGAGGGGCGCCTCTGAGAAAGTATCAATAAAACATTTAATAAACCGCAATAATCACTCACATGAGGGAATGAAGAGTTGTATTCACGATTCACAGCTGGGTAGAAGAGTGGGGGTGGGACTGCAGGTCACAGCAAGTCAATCTGAGCTGGCACCACAATTGATCCTGGGCAGGAAAGCGTGGGATGGCAGAGCACAGCAAAGTATACTTCTAGGACCCAGTTCATTCATACCAAAAACAGGAGAAAACAGTCCATCTAGCGTTGGTATGGGTTCCGATGGGTAGATGAGAGGGGTGAGATGTCAGGCCTGGATGGCTGGCTGCGCTGTGGCTGATGGCATTCGTCTGGCTTCCGGGATGTAATGGGGAGACATGGCTGTGTGATCCGCAGCCAGAACGAGGCTTGGTCAGCACAACAAAGCGCGGTGCCGGGCTATGACGTCATCAACATGCAACGCGTTTCAGAGCAGGCTCGCTATTGGTGGGGGAACAGCGGCACTTATTTCTCAAGCATAAGGTGTGTGGAGATTGGGATAAAGTTTTTATAGACTGACGGGGGGCAGGGCCAGCGCATAACTGGGAAGAATGTCAGCATTTAACATGGGAGCAAAGAACATTAGAGAACATATAAAATGCAAAGAGAATATCTGCCATGAATGCATTATACGAAATAGCTGCCATAGAAGAATGCATTATACAAAAAACATAAGCATTTAAAAAAATTCATATATAATTGATCAAAGGATAAACATATATCCATAATAGATAAAAAATATAGTATTTCCAATCATTTGGGACGGAATGGATAGGGGCTAGTAATTAGGAAGGGGAGGGGAGGAGGAGAAGGGAAGAAGGGGCGGGGAACATAGTTAGCTCTGTATCTAAACTCTGTAGAAGAATCTTGGATTGGGCTCAGCTATGCATGAGAGGGGGGGGGGGGGGGAGGATAGCCTGCTCTGTATCTAAATTCTGAAGAAAATCTTAGATCGGGCCGACTATACTTATGTAAGATTATATAAATAAAAATTATAATGGAATTTTAATAGAATATATACAGGTCCTTCTCAAAAAATTAGCATATTGTGATAAAGTTCATTATTTTCTGTAATGTACTGATAAACATTAGACTTTCATATATTTTAGATTCATTACACACAACTGAAGTAGTTCAAGCCTTTTCTTGTTTTAATATTGATGATTTTGGCATACAGCTCATGACAACCCAAAATTCCTATCTCAAAAAATTAGCATATCATGAAAAGGTTCTCTAAACGAGCTATTAACCTAATCATCTGAATCAACTAATTAACTCTAAACACCTGCAAAAGATTCCTGAGGCTTTTAAAAACTCCCAGCCTGGTTCATTACTCAAAACCGCAATCATGGGTAAGACTGCCGACCTGACTGCTGTCCAGAAGGCCATCATTGACACCCTCAAGCAAGAGGGTAAGACACAGAAAGAAATTTCTGAACGAATAGGCTGTTCCCACAGTGCTGTATCAAGGCACCTCAGTGGGAAGTCTGTGGGAAGGAAAAAGTGTGGCAGAAAACGCTGCACAACGAGAAGAGGTGACCGGACCCTGAAGAAGATTGTGGAGAAGGACCGATTCCAGACCTTGGAGGACCTGCGGAAGCAGTGGACTGAGTCTGGAGTAGAAACATCCAGAGCCACCGTGAACAGGCGTGTGCAGGAAATGGGATACAGGTGCCGCATTCCCCAGGTCAAGCCACTTTTGAACCAGAAACAGCGACAGAAGCGCCTGACCTGGGCTACAGAGAAGCAGCACTGGACTGTTGCTCAGTGGTCCAAAGTACTTTTTTCAGATGAAAGCAAATTTTGCATGTCATTCGGAAATCAAGGTGCCAGAGTCTGGAGGAAGACTGGGGAGAGGGAAATGCCAAAATGCCTGAAGTCCAGTGTCAAGTACCCACAGTCAGTGATGGTCTGGGGTGCCATGTCAGCTGCTGGTGTTGGTCCACTGTGTTTTATCGAGAGCAGGGTCAATGCAGCTAGCTATCAGGAGATTTTGGAGCACTTCAGGCTTCCATCTGCTGAAAAGCTTTATGGAGATGAAGATTTCATTTTTCAGCACGACCTGGCACCTGCTCACAGTGCCAAAACCACTGGTAAATGGTTTACTGACCATGGTATTACTGTGCTCAATTGGCCTGCCAACTCTCCTGACCTGAACACCATAGAGAATCTGTGGGATATTGGGAAGAGAAAGTTGAGAGACGCAAGACCCAACACTCTGGATGAGCTTAAGGCCGCTATCGAAGCATCCTGGGCCTCCATAACACCTCAGCAGTGCCACAGGCTGGTTGCCTCCATGCCACGCCGCATTGAAGCAGTCATTTCTGCAAAAGGATTCCCGACCAAGTATTGAGTGCATAACTGAACATAATTATTTCAAGGTTGACTTTTTTTGTATTAAAAACACTTTTCTTTTATTGGTCGGATGAAATATGCTAATTTTTTGAGATAGGAATTTTGGGTTGTCATGAGCTGTATGCCAAAATCATCAATATTAAAACAAGAAAAGGCTTGAACTACTTCAGTTGTGTGTAATGAATCTAAAATATATGAAAGTCTAATGTTTATCAGTACATTACAGAAAATAATGAACTTTATCACAATATGCTAATTTTTTGAGAAGGACCTGTATATTACACATCATTATTATATCTGGACAGTTCATCTCATGTAGATCTTGGTCACGTGTGTGTGTGTGTGTATGTGTATATACACACACATGTATGGGATAATTAATACGAAGTGATGTGTATGGGGGGGAAGTGTGCATTGCGCCTTTTCTACTTATGTTCTGGAAAATGGGCTCACTTGAAATTGTGTGTTTTTTGTACTACCCATATGCCTCCTTCCTGTGATTTATGCTAATGTCATGAAGATCCTGCCAGAAATAGGTGCCTCAGACTCTTCGGTTCCCAATCGCGGGTGCACGCGCACGCGCGTGCGTGCACCTCTGTTGGCACCAGGCGGGCTATTTAAGCCTGCCTGTCACATACAGTCCCCGCTGTCTGTTCTACAGCGTTGTGTGCCTTAAAACCTGATCTGAGACTGTTACCTGTATTAAGACTCGGCTTACCTTTGACCAACCAGTTATCTGCCTGCATCTGACCTCGGCCTGTTTGTGACTACTCTTTGCCTGAACCCCTGTACCTCTGCTGCCTGCCTGATATCTGACCTGGCCTGTCTGACTATCCCTGTATTGGTCCTATCTGTTCCTGGTTCAGATCCAGTCTGCTAAGCTGATCCAGTCTGCTAAGCTGATCCAGTCTGCTGAGCTGCTCCTGATCCAGCCTGCTAAGCTGATCCAGTCTGCTGAGCTGCTCCTGATCCAGCCTGCTAAGCTGATCCAGCCTGCTAAGCTGTTCCTGATCCAGTCTGCTAAGCTGATCCAGTTCCTGTATCCCAGTCCCTGCAAGGAAGTTTCCAGGTGTCTGATCCACTTCCTCACCTCTGATCCTGCCAGGCACCCGTGCCACTCCTTACTCCTGTGCCTACTGTTACCTTACCAGGGGGCCGCGAGTGGGAGCCATAAGGGAGGTCGTCCTCTGCAATTCAGGCTCACAACCATCAGGTACGTGACAACTAAACACGATCTATAAAAAAGGGGAACAATCAGCGCAAACAACCTCTAATATAACCTAAAAATGCCAGCTGAACACAAAAGGTAATCACAAGCCCAAAAGTAATATGTAAATGAATGGTATGTGCAGCGCAATAATAAAACAAAAATGACAGTCCAATCAATAAATGACAGGTAATCAAAAGTCCCAATGGGTATTGATAATCTCCTCATATGAAAGTTAACTCTGCCGACTGGGATGACAATACAATCCTCCCCCACACAAGCAATGTGCTTACCAGATTCAGTGGACCTCTCAATTAAGAGAAGGTCATGCGAGCGTGTATCCACCCTGGGATAATGGGATGTGGCTGCTGAAGCTGTTTCCTTCCAAGATGAAAAGTGAGGGAAATCCGGATAATGTCTCCAAATGAGCGATAAAACTTCCACTGTAGGATGCTAGATGGATCTCCGTAAAGTGCAGGTGCACAAAAAAAAAAAGGATAAGGGAGACAATCTAAGTGTACTCCGTTTGTACTTTATTAAAAAAAATTGTATAGTTCTCATATAAAATCAGCGCTGACGCGCAATGCATAAAAGGTGAAACAAGCTGGATCAGCTATCCAGCAGAGAGATGGCAGCGGGTGACGTCCGTGCATAAGCTCCTTCCCCCTGTACGCGGCGTTACGTTCAGAAGGACTTCATCAGCGAGGGTGGAGCTTCAGTGTCACCCAGCTAACTGATATACCCAGCTGGTAACCATGGGAACGGAAATGCTAAAGCCGGAAGTCAGAGAAAACAAACGGCAAATTTCTACCATAGTGTCACCAGCTAGAAAAAACATGTAAAAATGAACAGAGGGCATGAAGTATGTTACAATACCCTAAGTCCCTTTATGTGATGAAAAATTTATTAAAATTGGACCTAAAAATACCAGCTGCCATCTTTAACATTAACAAAAAAAGGGATACAAATAAAATATAAGACAACCTCACTATTTATCTGAAATAAAACAGTTGAGGTCAAACTCAACGTTTAAACCTCTAGGTACAGCAACCTTGGTCTCATGTATCCACAGGGACTCACGTTGACTCAATTGCCTAATAGTTACCCCCTCTCCAGTGACTGGTCACTTTTTCTAAACCCCAAAACTTGAGGCATCTTGGATTTCTGTCATGAAAAATCCTAAAATGCTTGGACACATTATGAAATTTCACACCTCTCCTGATGTTACCTACATGTTCTGCGATGCGGACTCCCATGGGTCTAGAAGTTCTCCCCACGTATTGGAGACCGCAGTTGCATTCCAACATGTATACCACCCCTACGGTGTCACATGTGGTGAGGTTCTTGATCTGATAGGATTTTATTGCTTTTGCCACAAAAGAAAAAAAAAAACTTTCTCTTCTTTAAATTGAATTTACATTGCCTGCATGCTGGACATTTTCCGCATGTGTAAAATCCTGACAAAAAGTTGAAACCGTTGGTGGCTACTACAACAGCGTATCTTAACCACTTAACGACCGCCCACTGTAAATATACGTCGGCAGAATGGCACCGACAGGCAGAATCACGTATATCTATGTGACTGCCTTTGTATAGTTGGGGGGGTCCGATCGGACCCCCCTTTACAGTGAGCGGTGGTTAACTGATCGGGAGCGATCAGGCATGAGGGGACGGCCGTTCGATTCCGGCCACCCCCTCTCGATCGCTCCCGGCGAATGAGAGAGCTTCCCCTGCCTGTGTAATGTTTACACAGGCAGAGGAAGTGATGTCATCTCTCCTGCGGCGCTCACATATACCGAGCGCCGTACAGGAGAAGATGCAGGTTAGTGCACAAAACACTACACTGACACCAGGACACACAGGTACATAAATCGCCCCCCCCCCAGACACCCCCAGATCACCCCCAGCCCCCAGCCACAGTGTCACTGATTGCAGTGACCATTTATTTACTGATCACTGCAATCAGTGACATTTGTGACTGTAAAAGTGTCACCAAAGTTTAGTTTTAGGTCCAGTGTAGCCCCCTAACCCCCTCTAATAAAGGTTTAACCCCCTGATCGCCCCCCAGATAACCCTTTCACCCCCTATCACCACTGTCGCTAAGCGATCATTTTTCTGATCGCCGTCTTAGCGTCGGTGATGCCGATCGGTAGCCAGTAATTTTTTTTTAGGTTCGCCGCAGGTTTTTATAGCGTCGAGTACCCCCATATATTACCTAATAAAGGTTTAACCCCCTTCATCGCCCCCCCAGGTAACCCTTTCACCCCCTAGCACCGCTGTCACTAAGCGATCGTTTTTCTGATCGCTGTTTTATTGTCGGTGATGCCGATCGGTAGCCAGTTTTTTTTAGGTTCGCCGCAGGTTTTTATAGCGTCAGGTACCCCCATATATTACCTAATAAAGGCTTAACCCCCTTGATCGCCCCCCAGGTAACCCTTTCACCCCCTATCACCACTGTCGCTAAGCAATCGTTTTTCTGATCGCTGTCTTAGCGTCGGTGATGCAGATCGGTAGCCAGTAATTTTTTTTAGGTTCGCTGCAGGTTTTTATAGCGTCAGGTACCCCCATATATTATCTAATAAAGGTTTTAACCAACCCTTTCACCAGTGATCACCATATAAGTGTTACGGGTGACGCTGGTTAGCTTTTTATAGTGTCAGGGCACCCGCCGTATATATAACCCAATAAAGGTTTAACCCCCTGATCGCCCGGCGGGTGATATCAATTAGGTTTTAGCGTCAGAGAGGGTCTGCGTCACACCCCAAGCAGCGTCAGGTTAGTGGCAGTAACGCTAACTACCACTAAGGGGGGTGTATGCTTCACGCGTGGGTTAGTATCTGATCAGATCAATATCTGATCTGATCAGATCTATACTAGCGTCCCCAGCAGTTTAGGGTTCCCAAAAATGCAGTGTTAGCGGGATCAGCCCAGATACCTGCTAGCACCTGCGTTTTGCCCCTTCGTCCAGCCCAGGCCACCCAAGTGCAGTATCGATCGATCACTGTCACTTACAAAACACAACACACAACTGCAGCGTTCGCAGAGACAGGCCTGATCCCTGCGACTCCAGTGCTGTAGGAGGTGATTTCACCACCACAGTTAAAAAAAAAAAAAAAAAGCATATATGCCGAAGCATTGGGGCAGCAGGGGCGGAGGAGCGGAGGAGCGATCTTGCTCCTAATGCCGCGTACATACGGTCGAAATTCCGACGGAGGCTTGCCCGTGGAAAAGTCCAACCATGTGTGTGCGGCATAACTTTTTTGCGGGAGGATGCCCCCATGCTTCGGCATATATAAATGGTGCATGTATGCCCATCATTAGAAGTGGGTGGATGAAGGGCGGTATTCTAATGGTGGGCATACCCACCGATCTCTTTTTTTCGTTCAGCCAACTGGCTGCATGAAAAAAAAAAAGATTACAATACATGTCCAACAAGGACCAGCAACGTACTGGTATGTTGCTGGACTTTGAATGTTTATACCAGAATGATGCCTGCGGGTTTAGGTATCATCTTGGTATCATTCTTTTCAGCCAGCGGCCGGCTTTCATGTAAAAGCAATCCTAGTGGCTAATTAGCCTCTGGACTGCTTTTACAAGCAGTGGGAGGGAATGCCCCCCCCCGGATATAAAAAGCGCCATTGGGAAATTGGGAAAGCATTTTATCACACCGATCTTGGTGTGGTCAGATGCTATTGAGGGCAGAGGAAAGATCTAGGGTCTAGAAGACCCCAGTTTTTTCAAAAAAGAGTACCTGTCACTACCTATTGCTATCATAGGGGATATTTACATTCCCTGAGATAACAGTAAAAATGATTAAAAAAAAAAAAAATATGGAAGGAACAATTGAAAAATAAAATAAAACAGCAAAATTAATAATAATAATAAAAAAAAAGCACCCCTGTCCTGCCCTGCTCTTTGCCAATGGCGAACGCAAGCGTCGGTCTGGCGTCATATGTAAACAGCAATTGCACCATGCATGTGAGGTATCACCGCGAAGGTCAGATTGAGGGCAGTAATTTTAGCAGTAGACCTCCTCTGTAAATCTAACGGGGTAACCTGTAAAGGCTTTTAAAAATGTATGTAGTTTGTCGCCAATGCGCGTTTGTGCGAAATTTTAAAGCATGTCGTGTTTGGTATCTATGTACTCGGCCTAAGATCATCTTTTTTATTTCATCAAACATTTGGGCAATATAGTGTGTTTTAGTGCATTAAAATTTAAAAAAGTGTATTTTTCCCCAAAAAATGCGTTTGAAAAATCGCTGCGCAAATACTGTGTAGAAAAAAAAATGCAACACCCACCATTTTAATCTGTAGGGCCTTTGCTTTAAAAATATATATAATGTTTGGGAGTTCAACATAATTTTCTTGCAAAAAAAAAATGTTTTCATGTAAACAGTGTCAAAAAGGGCTTTGTCTTCAAGTGGTTAGAAGAGTGGATGTAAGCTTCCTAATGTTGTGTATAAAATGCCAGAACAGTTCAAAACCCCCCCAAATGACCCCATTTTGGAAAGACACCCCAAGCTATATACTGAGAGGCATGTCGAGTCCATGGAATATTTTATATGTTGACACAAGTTGCGGAAAAAAGACAATTTTTATTTTATTTTTTTTGCACAAAGTTGTCACTAAATGATATATTGCTCAAACATGCCATGGGTATATGTGGAATTACACCCCAAAATACATTCTGCTGCTTCTCCTGAGTACGGGGATACCACATGTGAGACTTTTTGGGAGCCTAGCCGCGTACGGGACCCCAAAAACCAAGCACCGCCTTCAGGCTTTCTAGAGGTGTAAATTTTGGATTTCACTTCTCACTGCCTATCACAGTTTCGGAGGCCATGGAATGCCCAGATGGCACAAAACCCTCCAAATGACCCCATTTTGGAAAGTAGACACCCCAAGCTATTTGCTGAGAGGTATTGTGAGTATTTTGCAGATCTCGCTTTTTGTCACAAAGTTTTGAAAATTGAAAAAAATAAATAAATAATAATTTCTTTCTTTATTTTCAAAAACAAATGAGAGCTGTAAAATACTCACCATGCCTCTCAGCAAATAGCTTGGGTGTCTACTTTCCAAAATGGGGTCATTTGGGGGGGGGTTTTGTGCTATTTTGGCATTTTATGGCCTTCGAAACTGTGATAGGTAGTGAGGAGTGAAATCAAAAATTTGTGACTAGAAATCCTGAAGGCGGTGCTTGGTTTTCGGGGTCCCGTACGCGGCTAGGCTCCTAAAAAGTCCCACACATGTGGTATTCCCGTACTCAGGAGAAGCAGCAAAATGTATTTTGGGGTGTAATTCCACATATAACCATGGCATGTGTGATCAATATATCATTTAGTGACAACTTTTTGTAATTTTTTTTATTTTTTTGTCATTATTCAATCACTTGAGACAAAAAAAAAATTCAATGGGCTCAACAGGCCTCTCAGCAATTTCCTTGGGGTGTCTACTTTCTAAAATGGGGTAATTTGGGGGGGTTTTGTGCTATTTTGGCATTTTATGGCCTTCAAAACTGTGATAGGTAGTGAGGAGTGAAATCAAAAATTTGCGCCCTTAGAAATCCTGAAGGCGGTGCTTGGTTTCCAGGGGCCCGTACGCGGCTAGGCTCCCAAAAAGTCCCACACATGTGGTATCCCCATACTCAGGAGAAGCAGCAAAATGTATTTTGGGGTGCAATTCCACATATAACCATGGCATGTGTGAGCAATATATCACTTAGTGACAACTTTTTGTAATTTTTTTTTTTTTTTAGTCATTATTCAATCACTTGAGACAAAAAAAAAAATATTCAATGGGCTCAACATGCCTCTCAGCAATTTCCTTGGGATGTCTACTTTCCAAAATGGGGTCATTTGGGGGGGTTTGTACTGCCCTGCCATTTTAGCACCTCAAGAAATGAGATAGGCAGTCATAAACTAAAAGCTGTGTAAATTCCAGAAAATGTACCCTAGTTTGTAGACGCTATAACTTTTGCGCAAACCAATAAATATACACTTATTGACATTTTTTTTACTAAAGACATGTGGCTGAATACATTTTGGCCTAAATGTATGACTAAAAAAGGGATTTTTATAACAGCTTACCTGTAAAATCCTTTTCTTGGAGTACATCACGGGACACAGAGCGACTTAGTCATTACTAATGGGTTATATAGATTACCTTCAGGTGTTGGCACTGGCCAATTCCAAACCGGAAGTACCCTCCCCTATATAAGCCCCTCCCATCCGGGAGCACCTCAGTTTTGTAGCCAAGCAATAAGTGTCCCAAAAAGAGGGGTGGGAGCTCTGTGTCCCGTGATGTACTCCAAGAAAAGGATTTTACAGGTAAGCTGTTATAAAAATCCCTTTTTCTTTTTCGTACATCACGGGACACAGAGCGACTTAGTCATTACTAATGGGACGTCCCAAAGCAATGCCAAATGAGGGGAGGGATACATAAGCTGGGCGCCATCAGGCATGAGGATCTTTTGCGGCCTGCAACACACTGCGCCCAAAGGCGACATCCTCCTGACTTCTAACGTCTACCTGGTAGAATCTAGTAAACGTGTGTACCGAAGACCATGTTGCGGCCTTACATACTTGAGCCAGGGAGGCCTGGTGATGCACTGCCCATGAAGTTCCAACTGCTCTTGTGGAGTGCGCCCTAACTTTGAACGGAGGCGGTCTCTTTCTCAAGCCATAGGCTTGTATTATGACCTGTCGAATCCACTTGGCTAAAGTGGATTTTGATGCTGCCTGACCCTTTTTAGGGCCTTCCGGCAGAATAAACAAAGTATCCGTTCTGCGAATCTGAGCAGTGGCTTTTAGATAAGCTTTAACTGCTCTTACTACATCCAAAGAATGTAATAACTTTTCCTCTACCGAGCTAGGTTTGGGGAAAAAAGAAGGAAGAACCACATCTTGGTTCAAATGAAACCTCGATACCACCTTGGGAAGAAAGGCTGGATGAGGACGTAATACTACTCTGTCCTTATGGACAACCAGATATGGCTCCTTACAGGACAAGGCGGCTAATTCCGATACTCTTTTAGCCGAACAAACGGCTACTAAGAAAATCAATTTCCTGGTGAGAAGAACCAAGGAAATGTGTTGCAATGGTTCAAACGGTTGTTTCTGTAGAACTGACAGAACCAGGTTTAAGTCCCAAGGACATATGGGAATACTAACCGGAGGGCTAATACGCATCACTCCTTGTATGAAAGCTTTGACTAGTGAATGCGAAGCCAAGGGCCTTTGAAAAAATATTGACAAGGCCGAAATCTGACCCTTGATAGTACTCAAGGCCAGCTTCCTATCTACAGCCCACTGTAGGAAGTCCAAAATCCTCCCTATCACGTACTTACGTGGATGCCATTTCTTGGCCTCACACCACGTAATGTACGCTTTCCAGATCCTATAATAGATCTGCCTGGATACTGGCTTCCTGGCATTGATCATGGTAGATACTAGGGATGAGCTTCGTGTTCGAGTCGAACATACGTTCGACTCGAACATCGGCTGTTCGATCGTTCGACGAAGATCGAACGATTTGGGCCGTTCGCGCCAAATTCGAGTGACGCGAACGGCCCACAATGCACTACGCCATCGCAGTGTCATCCAGGCGCTGTGATTGGCCAAGCATGCACTGTGACCCCGCATGCTTGGCCAATCACAGCGCCGGCAGCGAGGAGAGCAATGATTGGCCACAGGCAGGATGCCTGTGGCCAATTATTGCTGAGGGTGTTTAGTACACGCCCCACACTATAAAAGGCCGCCAGCACGGCGGCCTAGTGTAGTGTGTTCCGGAGCAGGGATAGAGCAGCATAGGCAGGGACAGTGACTGTTATTTCTTTCTTGCTTAACCTGGATTCCTTTAGTTTAGGGAAAGAGAAGGATAGGTAGGGAGAGTGTCAGTGTGTTTTGTGCTTGTGCTATAGTGTGCTTAAAAAAAACATTTATTCTAGGGACAGAAAACTGTAGGTAGGGACAGTGTCAGTTTCTTTCACTCTGCAAGTCCTTGTTTCCAGGGACCTGGAAGGACAGTGAGTGAATTGTCCTTGTGCTATATTGTGATTAAAAAAAACATTTTTTCTAGGGACAGAAAACTGTAGGTAGGGAGAGTGTTTTTTTTCTTTCACTCTGCAAGTCCTTGTTTCCAGGGACCTGGAAGGACAGTGAGTGAATTGTCCTTGTGCTATATTGTGCTTAAAAAAAAAACATTTTTTCTAGGGACAGAAAACTGTAGGTAGGGAGAGTGTTTTTTTTCTTTCACTCTGCAAGTCCTTGTTTCCAGGGACCTGTAAGGACAGTGAGTGAATTGTCCTTGTGCTATATTGTGCTTAAAAAAAAACATTTTTTCTAGGGACAGAAAACTGTAGGTAGGGAGAGTGTTTTTTTTCTTTCACTCTGCAAGTCCTTGTTTCCAGGGACCTGTAAGGACAGTGAGTGAATTGTTCTTGTGCTATATTGTGATTAAAAAAAACATTTTTTCTAGGGACAGAAAACTGTAGGTAGGGAGAGTGTTTGTTTTTTTTTTTTCACTCTGCAAGTCCTTGTTTCCAGGGACCTGTAAGGACAGTGAGTGAATTGTCCTTGTGCTATATTGTGCTTAAAAAAAACATTTATTCTAGGGACAGAAAACTGTAGGTAGGGAGAGTGTCAGTTTATTTCACTCTGCAAGTCCTTGTTTCCAGGGACCTGTAAGGACAGTGAGTGAATTGTCCTTGTGCTATATTGTGATTAAAAAAAACATTTTTTCTAGGGACAGAAAACTGTAGGTAGGGAGAGTGTTTGTTTTTTTTCTTTCACTCTGCAAGTCCTTGTTTCCAGGGACCTGTAAGGACAGTGAGTGAATTGTCCTTGTGCTATATTGTGCTTAAAAAAAACATTTATTCTAGGGACAGAAAACTGTAGGTAGGGAGAGTGTCAGTTTATTTCACTCTGCAAGTCCTTGTTTCCAGGGACCTGTAAGGACAGTGAGTGAATTGTCCTTGTGCTATATTGTGATTAAAAAAAACATTTTTTCTAGGGACAGAAAACTGTAGGTAGGGAGAGTGTTTTTTTTCTTTCACTCTGCAAGTCCTTGTTTCCAGGGACCTGTAAGGACAGTGAGTGAATTGTCCTTGTGCTATATTGTGCTTAAAAAAAACATTTATTCTAGGGACAGAAAACTGTAGGTAGGGAGAGTGTCAGTTTATTTCACTCTGCAAGTCCTTGTTTCCAGGGACCTGTAAGGACAGTGAGTGAATTGTCCTTGTGCTATATTGTGATTAAAAAAAACATTTTTTCTAGGGACAGAAAACTGTAGGTAGGGAGAGTGTTTTTTTTCTTTCACTCTGCAAGTCCTTGTTTCCAGGGACCTGTAAGGACAGTGAGTGAATTGTCCTTGTGCTATATTGTGATTAAAAAAAACATTTTTTCTAGGGACAGAAAACTGTAGGTAGGGAGAGTGTTTTTTTTCTTTCACTCTGCAAGTCCTTGTTTCCAGGGACCTGTAAGGACAGTGAGTGAATTGTCCTTGTGCTATATTGTGCTTAAAAAAAACATTTATTCTAGGGACAGAAAACTGTAGGTAGGGAGAGTGTCAGTTTATTTCACTCTGCAAGTCCTTGTTTCCAGGGACCTGTAAGGACAGTGAGTGAATTGTCCTTGTGCTATATTGTGATTAAAAAAAACATTTTTTCTAGGGACAGAAAACTGTAGGTAGGGAGAGTGTTTTTTTTCTTTCACTCTGCAAGTCCTTGTTTCCAGGGACCTGTAAGGACAGTGAGTGAATTGTCCTTGTGCTATATTGTGCTTAAAAAAAACATTTATTCTAGGGACAGAAAACTGTAGGTAGGGAGAGTGTCAGTTTCTTTCACTGTGAAAGTCCTTGTTTCAAGGGACAGAGAAGGACACCTGAAGGTAGCCCTTATTGCTTTTTTCCCATCTCCCTGCAGGCCATCTATTAGAATGTCTGGAAGGCAAACAAGGAGAGGCAGACAGTCAGGAGGCAATAAAAGAGGGCAAGCAGGCTCTGTGTCTGGGGGCAACAGTGCTGGTCGTGGACGCGGTGCATTGTCATCAGCACATGGCCATGGGACACGCTTGTCCTTCTTTTCGGCAGCTGGACATGTTGAGCCACATCATGCCGAAGACTTGGTAGAGTGGATGACCAAGCCCTCCTCCTCCTCCTCATCCTCTCTCACCCAGGCTCAGGGTACTGGAAAAGCAGCTGCCAAAGCGTCGTCTTCCCTGGTATCAATGTCAGACAAATCATCAGTCGGAGTACTCCTTCCCTAGACCCACCATGTCCTCCTCCTGAGGAGTCCCCCGAACTGTTTCAGCACAGTGTTGGGTACATGCTCCAGGAGGATGCCCAGCGTTTCGAAGGGTCTGATGATGAAACCCAGCTAGAGGAAGGCAGTAGCGTGAGAGCAGACAGAGGGGATGCTCAAGAAGGACACCAATCTGGCAGTCATGTTCCAGCAGCTGCAGCATACTGCCAGATTGGCTCCAGTGATGAGGAGGGAGGGGATGATGAGGTCACTGACTCCACGTGGGTGCCTAATAGGAGAGAGGAGGAGGAGGAGGATGAGGAGGAGGCACATCTCCAACGAGGCAGGATGCCCTTTGGTGGCCAGCGTAAGGGCAGTACACCGACGGAATCACACCGCAGAGCTCCGCCTGTGCAGGGCGCTGCCTCTGCCCGTCATTCAAAAAGTTCTTTGGTGTGGGCCTTTTTTGAGGCTAGTGCATCAGATCGCACAGCTGCTGTTTGCAACATATGTCTCAAGCGTATATCGCGTGGCCAAAACATCAGCCGCTTGGGTACCACATGCCTGACCAGACATATGTTGACCTGCCATGCAGCTCGTTGGCAAGCCTACCTCAAAGACCCACACCAAAGAACAAAGCGGACCTCTCCTTGCACCGCATCAGCTGGGATCTCCAACCCCACTATAACTTCAGTCCTCTCTGAAACATGCACTGAGAGGAATGAAGGTGTAGAATTAGGTGTGTCACAGCCAAGTACTTGCGCCCACTCTGCTAGCAGTACACCGACGTCCGATTCTAGCAGGCAAATTTCCCTGCCCCAGCTGCTGGACCGTCGAAAGAAGTTCACTCCCAGCCATCCACATGCCCAGCGGTTGAATGCTAGCTTGGCTAAATTGCTAGCGCTTCAACTGCTGCCTTTTCAGTTGGTAGACTCGGCCCCCTTCCGTGAGTTTGTGCAATGTGCGGTTCCTCAGTGGCAGGTTCCCAAACGCCACTTTTTCTCACGGAAGGCTATTCCGGCTCTCTACCGGCATGTGGAAGGCAATGTCTTGGCCTCGCTGGACAGGGCGGTCAGCGGTAAGGTGCATATTACCGCTGACTCATGGTCCAGCAGGCATGGACAGGGACGTTACCTTTCTTTCACGGCCCATTGGGTCACTCTTTTGGCAGCTGGGAAGGATTCAGGACAAGGTGCAGTAGTGTTGGAGGTTGTCCCACCGCCACGCCTCCAAAATGCTACTACTGGTTGTGACACACCTCTCTCCTCCACCCCCTCCTCTTCTTCTTCCTCCATGGCCTCTTCCTGTGGTTTGTCCTATGAACCAGCGGTGCTCCGTAGCCGTTCACGGGGCTACGCAAGTACGCAGGCAAAAAGATGCCATGCCGTGCTTGCGCTGGTGTGTTTGGGGGACAGAAGCCACACTGGGGCAGAGGTCCTGTCTGCTCTGCAGGGCCAGGCCGAGAGGTGGTTGACGCCACGCCAGCTTAAGCCAGGAATGGTGGTTTGCGACAATGGCACCAACCTCCTCTCCGCCCTCCGACAGGGACAACTGACCCATGTGCCCTGTGTGGCTCACGTCCTTAACCTGGTGGTGCAGCGGTTCTTGGGCAGGTACCCGGGCTTACAGGATGTCCTGAGGCAGGCCAGGAAAGTCTGTGTGCATTTCCGCAGATCTTATAATGCCAGTGCTCGCCTGGCTGAGCTGCAAAAGGAGTTGAACCTGCCCAAGAACCGCCTTATATGTGACATGCCCACCAGGTGGAACTCAACGTTGGCCATGCTGCAGCGGCTGCACACGCAGCAGAGGGCCATCAATGAGTACCTGTGCGACTACGGCACCAGGACAGGGTCAGGGGAGCTTGGTTTTTTTTCTCCACGCCAGTGGGGCATGATCAGGGATGCATGCACTGTCCTGGCACCATTTGAGGAGGCCACGAGGATGGTGAGCAGTGACAGTGAATGCATCAGTGACACTGTACCTCTTGTCCACCTGTTGGAGCACACGCTGCGTGGAATAATGGACAGGGCACTTGAGGCAGAACAGAGGCAGGAAGAGGAGGACTTCCTTGCCTCTCAAGGCCCCCTTTACCCAGACAGTGTTCCTTCTGTCCCACCCATCGCACAGGAAGAGGAGGAGGAGGAGGAGGAGGAGGATTGTGTCAGCATGGAGGTGGAGGCTGGCACTCAGCATCATCAGCAGCAGTCTTTTAGGGATGATTTACAGTCCCAAGAAACCAGTGGACTTGTACGTGGCTGGGAGGAGGTGGCTGCGGATCATGTCGTCCTTAGTGACCCAGAGGACTCCGGAGCGAATGCCTCAGCAAACCTACGCTGCATGGCCTCCCTGATCCTGCAAAGTCTGCAGAAGGATCCTCGTATTCTTCGGATCAAGGAGAGGGACCATTACTGGCTGGCCACTCTCCTTGATCCACGGTACAAGGGTAAGGTTGCGGACCTTATGTTACCGTCGCAGAGGGAGCAGAGGATGAGACAACTCCGGGAGGCCTTGCAGAAAGGTCTGTGCAACGCGTTCCCAGAGACTGGGAGGTTGCAAACTCCTGGTCCTGGACAACGAGTTGCTGAGGCTTCGGCCAGTCAAAGAAGGAGCGGTGGGGAAGGTGGCCGTCTGACCGATGCGTTCAGACAATTCTTTAGTCCGCAGCCCCAAAGTATGATCGGTTCCAGCAACCATCGCCAGCGTCTGATAAACATGGTGCAGGAATATCTAGGGGCAAGGTCAGACTTGGACACCTTCCCCACCGAAAATCCTCTGGCTTACTGGGTCTTGAGGATGGATCACTGGCCAGAGCTTGCACAGTATGCAATTGAGCTACTGGCCTGTCCTGCATCCAGCGTTCTTTCGGAACGCACATTCAGTGCTGCTGGAGGATTTGTCACGGATCACAGGGTGCGCCTGTCCACCGACTCGGTTGATCGACTGACTTTCATCAAGATGAACCAGTCTTGGATCACCACCAGCTACCACACACCTGATGCTGATATAACAGACTAATTGATTTTAACATGTCACATCCCTTCAAGACTGATGCTGATGCTGAGTGCCTGTGCTGTTATGTTGACTGGCTATCCTCCTCCTCCGAGTCCTCAATGATACGATTGATGATGATAGCTTGGAAGATCATTTTTGTTTATGGGTGCCGCCACCAGTGCCTAACGCCCAATTTTTCAGCCCCTGTTTAACAGGGGCGTGTAATTACAATTTTTGAAGCAATACTTTGCAACAGGGCTCATTGCTGTGCTCCAAGTACAGTATCTGTGAGGGGTTGCAGTGTTGTGCCACCAGTGCCTAAGGCCCAATTTTTCAGCCCCTGTTCAACAGGGGCATGTAATTACAATTCTTGATCTAATAATTCACAGCAGGGCCCATTGCTGCACCCACCAAGAGTAACTGTCAGGGCTTACAGTGTTGTGGCACCAGCACCACCATCAAAGGCCCAATTTTTACTACCACTGTTCAACAATTATATGTAATTAAAATTCCTGATATAATAGTTGACAGCAGGGCGTTCCAGCACCAACCAAGAGTAACTGTGAGTGCTTACAGTGTTGTGCCAACACCAACAACTAAGGGGCCTATTTCTGCAGAGTATATACGGCAGGTCCCTACTTTCAAACATCCAACTTACAAACGACTCCTACTTGCAAACGCAAGAAGACAACAGGAAGTGAGAGGAAATCTACCACTAGGAAGGAAAATTCTCTCCTGTAAGAATAAATATGGGAGAAAGGTGTCTCCTCTGTACTGATGCTTTATCAGCAATCCTTGTTTCAAGAAAAACACCACATTTCAAAAACAGTTGTCATTGGGACGGAAAGTGAGGTGAAATGTTCTGAACAGGGGCACAGACAGCAAAACAAATGTTACAGGGGTGATAACCCTTACCTATGTTTTCCAAAAAGTTTAAAAATAGATTTTTGGTCTGGAGCTACACTTCAACAATGTACCTGTTCAAAATTACAAACAGATTCTACATAAGAACAAACCTACAGTCCCTGTCTTGTATGCACCGCCTGTATAGGGCTGTTCAGAGTATATAGGGCCTTTTTTATTTTATGTGCGGGGTTCCCCTTAATATCCATACAAGACCCAAAGGGGCTGGTAATGGGCTGGGGTAGGGGGGGGGGGGTCATGGGGTAGCTATGCCATTTTTCTTAAAGAATTTCATCCATATTACCGGGACCAGACATTACATTAAAGCCGCAAGCAGTTTTAAATGGCTTTTTTTTCCTTTAGAAGTGTCATTTTGTGCAGGGACAGTTCTAAACACGGGAAACACGTGGCACTTCACAGGCATACTTTAGACACCCCCCAGGTACGATATTTAAAGGAATATTTGACTTTTTTTTTTCACTTTATGCATCATTAAAATGACTGCTCCCGAAAAACGACCGTTTTTAAAACTTCTTTTTGCATTGATACATGTCCCCTGGTGCAGAACCCGGGTTCCCAAACCCTTTTTAGGACAATAACATGCATAATAGTTGTTATAATTAGCACTTTAGAATTCGAACGTTCGCATCCATTGTATTTAATAGGGTTCTAATGTTCGTTCGAACTTTCGGTCCGTTCGCGGGTTCTGGTGCGAACCGAACCCGGGGGTGTTCGGCTCATCACTAGTAGATACCACAGAATTAGAGAGCCCTCTCTTTTTCAGAATGTGGGCTTCAATAGCCAGGCCGTCAAACCTAGGGCTGGTAAGGAAGGGTGGTATATCGGTCCCTGCGACAGCAGGTCCGGACGATGTGGGAGGGTCCAAGGACTCCTCACTGACATTTTTACAATCTCCGCGTACCATGCCCTTCGGGGCCACGCTGGAGCCACCAGAATCACTGGTTTCTTTTCTACCCTGATTCTGCGGAGTAATCGCGGTAACAATTGTGGCGGTGGGAATGCATATTTCAGCTTGAACTGATCCCAAGGGAACACTAGGGCATCCCAGCCGCAAGCTAGAGGATCCCTTGTGCGAGACACAAATCTGTCCACCTTTGCGTTGAATCTGGATGCTAGCAGATCTACATCCGGTGTTCCCCACCGCTGGCATATTGCCTGGAAAACCTCGGGGTGAAGAGACCATTCCCCCGGGCATAATTGTTGGCGACTTAAAAAGTCCGCTCTCCAATTTTCCACTCCTGGGATGAAAACCGCGGATATGGCTGGGACATATTTTTCTGCCCACTCCAGGATGCAATTTGCTTCCCTCTGGGCTGCACGACTCCTGGTGCCACCCTGGTGATTGATATATGCCACTGCTGTGGCCATTGTCTGATTGAATTCTGACAGGGGACCCTTGGAGTTTGGATGTCCATGCTACTAGGGCATACCGGGCTGCTCGTATCTCTAAGAGATTGATGGGCAGGGCCTTTTCTGCTTCTGACCACTTGCCCTGGAGAGACCATTGCTCCAGTACTGCCCCCCAGCCTATGAGGCTGGCATCTGTAGTGACTACCTTCCAAGAAACCGGACTGAAGGGTTTCCCTTTTTCCAGATTCTGGGGCACCAACCACCAATGGAGGCTCTTGCGAACGGAAGGGGACAGGGACATTGGTAAGTCTAAAGCCTGAACTTTTTTGTTCCAGGCTGACAGTATGGCCCTTTGCAAATTCCTTGAATGGAATTGACCGTAGGGTACCGCTTCGAATGAAGCCACCATTTTTCCCAGCAGCCTCATGCAGAGGCGTATGGATGGTTTTCTTTTTGTACCCACTAAGTGGGTCAAATCTTTTAAAGACGACACCTTCTCTGGAGGTAAGAAAATCTTTCTCTGATTTGAATCCAGCCTTAGCCCTAAGTATTCCAGACTTTTGACTGGTCTTAGAGCTGACTTGTCCCGGTTGATAATCCAACCGTGATATTCCAGATACTTGATTGTCTTGTGAATAGCTACTTCCAGCTTTTCCACTGAGTGGTCTATTAGTAGCAGGTCGTCTAGATATGCCATTATCGTTACACCCTGTGTTCTTAGATTGGCCAATAATGGGGCCAGAATTTTTGTGAACACTCGTGGTGCTGTGGCCAGACCGAAAGGTAAGGCTCTGAACTGAAAATGGCGCCCTTCTACTGCAAAGCGTAGAAATTTCTGGTGGGCCGGAAAGATGGGAATATGCAGATAAGCATCCTTTATGTAGATCGAGGCTAACCATTCCTGCCCTTGTAGGGCGGTGGCCACCGATCGGATCGACTCCATCCGAAAAGTCCTGATATTTAGGAACTTGTTTAGCCCTTTTAGATTTAATATGGGCCTCACGTCCCCATTTGGTTTGGGGACTGTGAAAAGGTTCGAGTAAAACCCGAATCCGCTTTCTTCCAGGGGAACCTTCATGATTACACCTTGGAGCAATAGTTGTTCTAGTGCCAGAAGGAGGGATCCTCTCTTTTGGGGATCTCTTGGCACGTTTGACCTCATAAATTGGGCAGGAGGAGTGCCTTTTAACTCCAGCTTGTATCCCAGACTTACTGCGGAGAGCACCCATCTGTCTCTGATGGTGTCCCGCCAGGTCTCTGTGAACAACTGAAGTCTTCCCCCCACCCGATTGAGTGGGGGCAACGCTTCATGCCTTGGGGGGAGGTTTTGTACCTCTCTTGATCCAGGGCCTCTTGTTACCCTGTGATTGTCCCTGATTTCTGCCCCCTGAATTTGACCGCGGAGGCCGTCGGAACTGCTTCACAGCCGATGTGCCCGGGACTGGAGAAGTAGGCCTCTTAAAAGAAGGACTTCTACCCTTGTTCTTAACCGGTAAGAGTGAACTTTTACCGGCAGAAATTTTCTGGATATATTTGTCCAGATCTTCTCCAAATAAGCGTTCTCCATGAAATGGGAAGCTAACCAGCAGTTTTTTACAGGGAGCTTCAGCAGACCAGTTTTTGAGCCACAGAAGCCTACGCATATGTACTATAGACAGCGTAAAGCGGGAGGCCTGTTGGATTGTATCCTTTATGGCGTCCACCGCAAAACACAAGGCTCTAGGCAGGTCAGCTAGGGCAAGAGCCTGCTGATCTGGTAAGTCCCTTAAGACTTGTTTCAACTGATCTTTCACTGCTTGGCAGACTCCAATCGCTGCTACCGCAGGTTGTGTCACCATGCTTGCTGTAGAGAAAGCAGATTTTAGTAAAGACTCCAATTTTTTTTTCTATTGGGTCTTTGAACATTGGAACATTATCTACTGGACATGTCAGTGATTTGTTAACAGAAGAGATGGCTGCGTCCACTGTAGGGACCCTCCATTTTTTTATGAACTTATCCTCCATGGGATAGATCACCGGAAATCTCTTGGGGGGAGCAAATATTTTATCAGGATGCTCCCAATCCTGGTAAATAAGCCCTTCTAATAAAGGGTGGATTGGGAAGGAACAGACAGCCTGGGGAGCTTTTAGCGACCCCAGCGAGGAAACCGTAGTGGATGGTGGTTCCGCCAGAGGCATTTTAAATGCTGATCGGACCATATTAGTCAGAGACTGAACCCATAATCTTTCAGCCTGAGATGCTGAGAAAGGTTCTTCCACTGTTGATTCCTCCATAACTGAATCAACCTCATCCTGATCCCCTTCAGGTAGGTCGATCTCTGTGTGGGGCTGTTCCTCCACTAACAGGCACTCTGAAGGAGGAGACGGAGATCGGACGTGCTTTTCCTGTGACAGGGAAGCAGCGATCAATGCTGTTAATCTCTCTTCCAATCCTCCCAGAGTTGAGGATAAAACCTCCTCTGTTATATATACAGGAGCAGGTGGACTGGGGACAGCCGCAGCACCAGGCATTCCTGCGGGGTTTCTACGGCTACTGACCTCTGAATTCTCAGGGGAGATTGGTGCAGTACAAGCATGCCCAATATCCTCAGAGCCCGATGGAGACCCCTTTGGCTTCCTGGAAGATCTATTTCCGGAGCGTCTGGACGACATATCCTTTAAGCACAAAGCTGAGGTATTCCCGTCGTCACACACCAATTTTGCTGGTAATAGTCTAACAAAGTTGCTGCTATATACCAGCTGGTGTCCACTAAAGTGCCTTTCTATGGGGATGCCTGCATCAACCGCCTCTGTGTGCCACTGTTTGTTGCTAGCTCTGTTTGCATCCAGCTGACACTTGTACTGTGTCTTTTAACCATGCTGGGACGCCCGCACATGCGCAGAAGCGCCGCGGCGCGCATCGAGCGTCATCCACCCGCCCCGCCCCTTTTTTTCATAGGAGGCGCGTGCACGCGCCCGCGCCCGTGCGCCATTGGCGCCCTTTTCGAAATCAAACAGGGGACTAGGAGCCAGGGCCCTTTTTGCCGGAGGGCCTGTGCGGTGGATGAGCGCAGCAACAGGGCAGAGGAAGTGGATTCCCACAGAGAAACTTACCAGCTGCCTGGATCTTTTGACTTGAGAAAACCAAAGATCCACATGACAAGAAAAATGGACTACAGCGGCCTCTAGTGGTTTAACACAGGTACCGCGGTCCTTTTTTTTTTTTTTTTCTTGACTACTATTAAAATTTTACATTTTCAGTAGTTACAGGCAAACACAGATATTTAGCGGGAATACCGTTAGGTAACAGACAGAAAGACAAATTAGGCTTGGGGGTCCCCCAATAGAACCAAGTTCCTGGGGGCCCCCACTTACCTGATCCCCGCCGCAGGACTTTGTTTGGTCCACAGAAGTCCAAACTTCACCTATCACGGCAGGCATTGTAATTAAACCTTCAGGGACCGGGTTCCCAAGGATTCCACTCCCCTGGACCTGTATAGCACCCTGCACAGACAACATCTTGGTCGTGGGTATGACCAGAGCTCTGGATCCCAGGGTCCAGCCCTCCTAAGAGAAGCATTACAGGCAAAACCTTGCTCTTCTGCTGCAAGGCCCGGGTACCGACCGTTTAGCTATGAAGCTTTTTTGGTGGGATCCGGAACAGCTTACTAAGGCCCAAAAGAACCTGTACGCAAGCCCAGTGAAAACACATGTTACTCTTTGGCCAACACCTTAGACACTGGCAAAAAACTGAGGTGCTCCCGGATGGGAGGGGCTTATATAGGGGAGGGTACTTCCGGTTTGGAATTGGCCAGTGCCAACACCTGAAGGTAATCTATATAACCCATTAGTAATGACTAAGTCGCTCTGTGTCCCGTGATGTACGAAAAAGAAATTGAGTTTATTCGATTTTTCTTATAACAAAAAGTAGAAAATATAATTTTTTTTCAAAATTTTCGGTCTATTTCCGTTTATATCGCAAAAAATTAAAATCGCAGAGGCAATCAAATACCATTAAAAGAAAGCTCTATTTGTGGGAAGAAAAGGACGCAAATTTCGTTTGGGTACAACATTGCATGTCCGCACAATTTACAGTTAAAGCAGCGCAGTGCAAAATTCTGAAATCATCTCTGGTCCTCTAGCTACCAAATGGTCCGGGGCTTAAGTGGTTAAAGATACGAAACACATCATTTAAATTTTGGAGAATACACCTTGTAAAGCCAACAGTCTATTAGTCACAGCTGATGTCAGCTCTTTGTATACCATCATTGTCCACGGATGCTCTGACATCGGCCCAGTGGGCTTTAGATAAGTCTGGTTTACCACCTCCCTTAAAGAATTTCCTAATGAGATCATTCGATTTCTGTCTTTCCAGGAATTACTTCTGGCATGACGGGAACTTATATTTGCAGACACTCGGTGTGGCTATGGGAGCCCGTTTTGCGCCGAGTGTCACAAATTTATTTATGGCCCTATGGGAGGAGGATTTCGTTTTTGGTGACAGACCTGTACACCTTGTATGTTATCAACGCTACATTGATGACCTAATCATGATCTGGGAAGGAGACCTCATTGGCCTGTAGATGTTCATGTCGAGGCTTAATGGTAACACCAAGAATATACGTTTAACTTGGAATGCTGACCCCTCTAACATGGTCTTTTTAGATTTGGAAATTTTCAGAGAAGGTGATTCATTTAAAACAAAAACATTTTTAAACCTACAGATGGCAATGGATTTATTCCATTAGATAGTTGCCACCACCAATCGTGGCTTTGTAACATTCCCAAAGGGCAATTTATTCGCCTATGGCGTAATTGCACCCTTGAGTCAGCCTACCATACACAAGCCAATATATTGGCCGATCGATTTCTCCAGAAAGGATATAAAAGGGAACACATTTTGGGTGACATCCAGGTAGTTGGGAACATGGATCGAACCACCCTCATTACAGATTCTAATAAACATGATATAAAAGCAGGAGGTACAAATAAATTTGAGTATAAGATCATTCTCGACTACAATATACAGCACAAAAAATTTGAAAAAATCATCCTGCGACACTGGGACATTCTAAGAAAAGATAGTGTTCTGGGCGCAGTGCTTCCCTTGCGCCCAAAATTTATCTATAAAAAAACACCTGCTCTTAGGGATATTCTTGCTCCCAGTGTTGTAGACCCCCCTGTTATTAGAGAAAATAGGATTTTCAACTTTTTGTCAGGATTTTACGCATGCGGAAAATGTCCAGCATGCAGGCAATGTAAATTCAATTTAAAGAGGATTTTATTGCTTTTGCCACAAAAAAAAACTATCAGATCAAGAACCTCATCACATGTGACACCGTAGGGGTGGTATACATGTTGGAATGCAAATGCGGTCTCCAATACATGGGGAGAACTTATAGACCCATGGGAGTCCGCATCGCAGAACATGTAGGTAACATCAGGAGAGGTGTGAAATCTCATAATGTGTCCAAGCATTTTAGGATTTTTCATGACAGAAATCCAAAATGCCTCAAGTTTTGGGGTTTAGAAAAAGTGACCAGACACTGGAGAGGGGGTAACTTTATTAGGCAATTGAGTCAACGTGAGTCCCTGTGGATACATGAGACCAAGGTTGCTGTACCTAGAGGTTTAAACGTTGAGTTTGACCTCAACTGTTTTATTTCAGATAAATAGTGAGGTTGTCTTGTATATTATTTGTATCCCTTTTTTTGTTAATGTTAAAGATGGCCGCGGGTATTTTTACATCCAATTTTAATTAATTTTTCATCACATAAAGGGACTTAGGGTATTGTAACATACTTCATGCCCTCTGTTCATTTTTACATGTTTTTTCTAGCTGGTGACACTATGGTAGAAATCAGCCGTTTGTTTTCTCTGACTTCCGGCTTTAGCATTTCCGTTCCCATGGTTACCAGCTGGGCATATCAGTTAGCTGGGTGACACTGAAGCTCCACCCTCGCTGACAAAGTACTTCTGGACGTAACGCCGCATACGGAGGGAGGAGCTTATGCACGGACGTCACCCACTGCCATCTCTCTGCTGGATAGCTGATCCAGCTTGTTTCACCTTATATGCATTGCGCGTCAGCGCTGATTTTATATGAGAACTATATTAAAAAAATTAGTAAAGTACAAACGGAGTAAACTTAGATTGTCTCCCTTATCCTTCTTTTTTTTTTTTGGCACCTGCACTTTACGGAGATCCATCTAGCATCCTACAGTGGAAGTTTTATTGCTCATTTGGAGACATTATCCGGATTTCCCTCACTTTTCATCTTGGAAGGAAACAGCTGCAGCAGCCACATCCCATTATCCCAGGGTGGATACACGCTCGCATGACCTTCTCTTAATTGAGAGGTCCACCGAATCTGGTAAGCACGTTGCTTGTGTGGGGGAGGATTGTATTGTCGTCCCAGTCGGCAGAGTTACCTTTCATATGAGGAGATTATCAATACCCATTGGGACTTTTGATTACCTGTCATTTATTGATTGGACTGTCATTTTTGTTTTATTATTGCGCTGCACATACCATTCATTTACAACTAAACACGATCATCATGTGATCGCTAGATCCCAAGTTGTCATGTATCTCCACATCTGAGATCAGACTTGGATCGTTCGTAATTAATAGATCTAGTAGTGCATTCTTTCTAGTTGGGGAATCCACCAATTGGGACATGAAGTTGTCTTTTAAAACATTCATGAAATGACGGGCCTTTAATGAGTGAGCCGTTTTCTCTGCCCAGTCAATATCGGGGTGACTGAAGTCCCCCATTATGATTACATTTCCCTGTTTCCCTGTCATTTCTAACTCAGATAGTAATTCCAGCTCCCCCTCCTCCTTCATGTTGGGTGGCCTATAACATACCCCCATTTTTAATTTCCCACTTACTGCCTCTCTTTGAAGTTCTACCCACACCGATTCCACTTCCCCCCCCCCACCCCTAATTCCATACATAATGTCGCTCCTCTCTACCATCCTTGTATAATTTTTGACATATAGACACCCCCCCCCCTCCTTCTACCTTCCCTGTCCTTTCAATACAAGGCATACCCCTGTATATTGACCAGCCAATTGTTTGAGCTGTCAAACCATGTTTTAATTATTCCCACAAAGTCTAATGCCTAGTACACATGATCGGGATTCCCGGCGGGAAAAGGTCCGTCGGAAATCCCGAGGGGAAAACCGAGAACCTGCTCTCTACTCTTCCCCCATACAGACGATCGGTTTTCCAGTTGGGAAAACTCAGATGAGAGCTTTTCCTCGGGACTCCTGACCGTGTGTATGCTCCATCTGACTTTTTCCCCACAGGTAAACTGCCAAAAACGTCAGTTTTCCACCTGGAAAAAGTCAGCCGGGAATCTTGGCGGGAAAAAAAGAGAGCTGGTTCTCTTTTTTTTGTCTGGCGTTTTTTTGGCAGTTTTCCCGTCTGAAAAACTGCGAGGAAGCAAACACACAGCTGGGATTCCCAGCCAAAAGCTCTCCTCACAGTTTTCCTGTCGGAAAACCCGTTTGTGTGTACGGGGCATTAGTCCTCCTCTTGTAATAGCAGCCCCATATCCACTATTTTGTTAGCTAGGCTCCTAGCATTTTTGTAAATGCCTGTTAGTTTTGTATGAGTGCATATTTTTCCCTTTTGTTTCTCCTGGCTTTGTTTATGATTTGCCGACTCCCTTACCCCGAGATTGGTTGTTATGGGTGTATTTTCACTGCTATTACCACTACCGACTCTTCTATCACCCTCTGTCACCTGCTCCCTGTTGGCTATCGCTTTCTCTGATCCCTTCCCCCCAGCACCTAGTTTAAAAGCCCCTCCAACTTTGTGGCCATCTTACTTCCCAATAGAGCTGTAGCATCTCCATTAAAAATGGCCGTTTTTCGGGAGCAGTCATTTTAATGATGCATAAAGTGAAAAAAAAGTGAAATATTCCTTTAAATATCGTACCTGGGGGGTGTCTAAAGTATGCCTGTGAAGTGGCATGTTTCCCGTGTTTAGAACTGCACAAAATGACATTTCTAAAGGAAAAAAAGCCATTTAAAACTGTTTCCGGCTTTAATGTCATGTCTTCTCCTGGCAATATGGATGAAAATCTTTGAGAAAAATGGCATGGCTACCCCATCACCCACCCCTACCCCAGCCCATTACCAGCCCCTTTGGGTCTTGTATGGATATTAACGGGAACCCCGCACCCAAAATAAAAAAAAGGCCCTATATACTCTGAACAGCAGTATACAGGCGGTGCAAAAAAAGACACGGACTGTAAGTTTGTTCTTTAGTACAATCTGTTTGTAATTTGGAACAGGTACATTTTTTAAGTGTAGCTCCAGCCAAAAAAATCTATTTTTAAGCTTTTTGGAGAACATAGGGAAGGGTTATCACCCCTGTAACATTTGTTTTGCTGTCTGTGCACCTGTCACTTTCCATCCCAATGACAAATGTTTTTGGAAAATTTGTTTTTTTTATTGAAACAAGGATTGGTGATAAAACATCAGTGGAGATGAGACACCTTTTTTACATATTAACTCTTACAGGAGAGAATTTGCCTTCCTAGGGGTAGATTTCCTCTCACTACCTGTTGTCTCCTTCCGTTTGCAAGTAGGAGTCGTTTGTAAGTTGGATGTTTGAAAGTAGGGGCCTGCCATATATAGTCTGCAGAAATTTGGCCCTTAGGTGTTGGTATTGCCACAACACTGTAAGCCCTCACAGTTACTCTTGGTGGGCGCTGGAACGCCCTGCTGTCAACTATTATATCGGGAATTGTATTTACATGCCACTGTTGAACAGTGGTAGGAAAAATTGGGCCTTTGGTGGTGGTGCTGGTGCCACAACACTGTAAGCCCTCAGTTACTCTTGGTGTGTGCAGGAATGGGCCCTGCTGTGAAATATTAGATCAAGAATTGTAATTGCATGCCCCTGTTGAACAGGGGCTGAAAAATTGGGCCTTAGGCACTGGTGCTGGTGCCACAACACTGCATCCCCTCACAGATAGTGTACTTGGAGCGCAGCAATGAGCCCTGTTGCAAAGTATTGCATCAAAAATTTAGGCTTTAGGTGAATGCTATGCAAAGCACACAGTAGTACACTAAGTGAAACACTGTCTGCAGCTAGCACAATCACCGGCCTGCCTGTCACAGTATAGAGAATAACTGTATCCAGGTGAGCTTTAGGTGATCACTATGCGAAGGACACAGTAGTACACTAAGGCCCCTTTCACACTGGGGCGGTTTGCAGGCTCTATTGTGCTAAAAATAGCGCCTGCAAACCGAGCCTAAACAGCGGCTGCTGTCTCTCCAATGTGAAAGCCCGAGGGCTTTCACACTGGAGCGGTGCGCTAACAGGACCTGAAAAAAAGTCCTGCTAGCCGCATCTTTGGAGTGGTGAGAGGAGCGGTGTGTTTACCGCTCCTACACCGCTCCTTCCCATTGAAAGCAATGGAAAACCGCGGTAATACCGCCGGCAATGCGCCTCCTACAGAGGCGCATTGCCGGCGGTATTAACCCTTTTTGGCCGCTAGCGGGGGTTAAAACCGCACCGCTAGCGGCCGAATACCTCCGCAATTTCGACGGTATAGCGCCGCTAAAAATAGCAGCGCTATACCGCCACCGCACCCAGTGTGAAACCAGCCTCAGTGAAACATTGCAATATTTTTTACTTTTTGCTATAACAAATGTAGCGGGTGTTTGCTTTAAGGTCCAGAGACTACCATACCCAGGATGCATTTCCCCGCGCAAGGACTGCTGGGGCGGGGTATTTAACCAGGGGGCGGGGGCTGAGAACTTTCTCTTTGGACACCGCCCGCCCAGCAAGGGGAACTCCGTGCTGAGTCTGCTGATAATACAGGGCCTGAAGCTTAGGCCTGTAATATTCCAAAGAGCCTTCCGTACCCACCGAGGAGCCTGAGGGACGTCGCATCCTGCTGCTGTTCTGTCACTACCAGAAGGACCGAAGACCCGGGTGTCGTGGAATCTGTGTACCAAGACACAGCAATGGAAGCTACGGACATGGACTGTTCCAGTTGAGAGAGAGCACTTGCTCATGAGGATAATACAGGATCTCTAGACCCAGTAACAGTTGTTCGGAACTAACATTATAGTTTGCAGTTGCACACTGGAGGGACAGTGCATTGAATAACACTAGTAGATTTTGTTTTGGGTCACCAAGTTATCACATTCCTTTATTCTTGTGGATTACAAATCGTTCCAGAAGTGCACCACCGTTTGCTAGCGAAGATCTTTCTCTGCAGAACTTTCACCTAGTATAGTCAGGCCTGACTTAGTAGTAGTAGTGACATTGCTGGGCGCCATCTTGCCCACGAGGGAGAAGAGCTGCAGCAGGATCCGTTAGATTCTTGTTATAGAATTGTATATCTGTTTTTGTGCTAAAATACTTTTTCATTGCAGGGCTCTGCACATGTCTATGTATACTGTTTGCTTGCTTAACCATTATTTACAGTAAAGTACCAGGGTTAAGTATATCAGTTGTTGGTGTCATTTACTGTGCAGGAGAAACGGTTAGTGATAGCTACACCATACTGTTGTGTGCCTTTATTGTGGGATTGTGCTGCCAAGAATCACAGGTTACACAATCCCATCATCCCCTACTGATTGTGCCAGGGGAGGGTAGAGCCAATTTCCGGGGGATGACAGTGACAGTGAGTGTTACAGGGCCCGAAACAAATCAAACCAGCGGCCCTCTTAGCTGGGGGTATCGCTACACATGGGGGCTCAGAGTCCGGGATACCTGTACACCACAATCAAGCCTGCCAGAAGTACCGGCATGGATTGTTTAGCAGTGACCTGGTGGTGCGCATCAACCTGCGCCTTTCCAGAAAAGGCTGTAGTTATTGAACTTCCCAGGGAGGACTGGTCCGGAAGCGATGTAGAGGGGCTCATGGAGTTGTTGTCCTTAAGCCAGAAGGCATGGTTAGTTGATCTCAAACCAGATGGACAGACCTCTTTTACCTATGCACTGGTAGAATAGAGAGAAGAGATACCTGAGAGTTTCAGAGGGCAGAGTGTGCAAGCCATAGATGGGAAGATATACCACTTGGCGCACGCGAAGGCTATAAAGAAGGAACCTCCGCAGTCACCCACAATTCCCAGAAGTTCTAAAGACATGACAGCTTCAGGGACACCTCTAACCACTATAGGTCCTGAACTTCTACATGCATTAGGAGACTTAGTCACAAAGTGTCAGAAGAGTAATACGGTACATGTAGAAGCTTGATACCGGAAACTCAAGATTTTTTTCAGGGAAACAACCGGTACCACTCGGAGAAGAGGATTTCGACACTTGGATGGAGCAGGCGATGCAAGCTGTGGAAGGAAGGGAAATACCGGAGGCCCAAAAGAAGCAGCGCATAAGAGAAAGTTTAAAGGGGGCTGCTGCTGAAGTCGTGAAGAACCTCAGGTTCAGTAATGCTGCTTGTACTTCCTTTGACTATTTAACTGTTGCAGGAAGAGTTCGGGAAATTGGAGAAAGTGAAAGGAGAGGGGGAACAATGGATACACTGGGTACCCAGGGACTTTAAACTACGGTGCTTGATAGAGAAAGACACTAAGATAAAATCGTAAAAAGCTTTATTTAATACAATACAAATACAAATAAGCATAAAATAACCATCCTTGCAGATGTATGGCTAGATGGCCATGTGTGCGAATCACTGCTATTTTGTCACTCGACTAGTTTTGCTACACAGAGCTTCCTCAGGAGTGATTGAAACTAAAGCAGGTTACACTGAAAGCACATAATGCATAAAATTAGCATAAGGATTGGTTAAGTGATAAATGCATTGCAATTGATTTGTTAGAAAATATATAAAGGATGCAATTCAAGCAGAGCCTGGTTGTAATGACAAAATTTTACTGAAGGAAAGTATTGACATACAGAGTATATCATGACCCAAACTGGACAAAAAGTACACTCACCAATTTGCTAGGCTATTATGTCATCACAGGAACAAAGACTGCGAAGTTATTCCAAATCCCACAGGTTAAAAAAGATGACATTCCACACCGATCAGACAACCACCTATCCACAACCAGTGACCCCCCAAAATGATGATAACCATAAGGGTTAAGAGCATAATGAAGCTCAACCTATAAATTAATACAGAGAAGAGGGCTATAGATTAATGAATCAACTGGATCAAGTTGTAAATCAAATGGATAACTGAAATGGCTCTACAAAATCATACCTGAATGCTGGGTTGCAAAAATCACAGCCAATATGCCAATGCAATAGTAGTCTTCTGAATACTGGTATATGTATATAATATATAAAGAAATCGCACTGCTGTTAAAGAGACTTGGTGCAGGTGGTAGGGACAGGTAGACTAGGTAGGGGTGGTTAAGCCACCACTTGATAAGGATGAAATACTGCCAAATCACTGTTAAAAAAGAAAGAAAGGGAACAAGGTAAGCACCATATCCGCTATGGAAACAAATAAGTCACAGCGGACATGGGCTATCTATGAACGCTTACCTCGGTGCAGCAGTCTGACGGATATCGCAGCTGGGGAGAGTGCATCCAGCTCCCCAAGTATGGGGAGGAATCCTGGCAGATTGTCGGCGGCACACGCCGCACTTCTTAAACCCCTGCTGCGGCGACGTCTGACGTCATCGCCGCGACATGGACGCTATCACGGCCTGTCATGTACACATGCGTGGCCCAGTGATTGGGCTTAAGCGTGTGTTGCCTGGGCAACAGACGGCGCAGTGCGTCACCAGTCCTGAGACGTGTGCGTCACCGCCCCCTATGCTGCAGAGGTCCGCAGCGCCATTTTGAAAAAGGGAAAGGCCAAGTGTGGGAAAAAATGACAGAGCGAAGATTGCGCTGAAAAAAGAGTTGGAAAAAATTAAATGGGACTGCAGACTAATTAGCAAAGGCAGGCTGACTTTGGGGAACCCAAGTGGACAGTCGATTGGCATAACGACTGTATCACACGAGGGACCCCGGGCGTCCGTATGGTTGCACCTTGGTGGGTCAGATTCTGGACCTTGGACAGGGAAATGCCTGGTAGAACAAATTAATGATGAATAAATAAAATTATAATCAGATAAATGACAGAGGGAATGTTTTCAATAAATATACTTCAAGTTAAATTTTCCGTCAAGGATTCCCGTTTGTGAAAGGGGTAAAAAAACACAAATGCCGTGTACACACGATCGTTTTTCTTGTCATTTTTTATCTTGCCGTTTTTCACGTCGTTTTTTTTCATGCTTCCTCTCAAGCCTGTCTTGCGTACACACGATCATTTTAAAAAACGATCAAGCAAAGCGCAGTGACGTATACCACGTACGACGGCACTATAAAGGGGAAGTTCCGTTCTAATGACGCCACCCTTTGGGCCGCTTTTGCTAATTCTGTGTTACCGCGTGTTAGTAAAAGTTTGGTGAGAGACGATTCGCGCTTTTCAGTCTTCGTGCTTCGAAGATCGTTTTGTGGAGTTCAGTTTGTGCTTGTGGGTTCGTATCTGTTTGGCAGGGCTTGTAGTCAGTTCGTATCTGTTTATTCAGTGCGTTCTCGTCTGCTCGGTCCTGTTTTTCAGCTTGTTCTTCATAGGCCTTGCTGTTCTTCCGTGCGTTCTTCTAGTTCGTTCTGAGCTTGCGACCGTTATCTAGCCATGTTGCGGCTACGTACTCGTCAGAGTTCGTGCTGTAGTTGGTGCAGGGGTTCATGCTGTATCCCGACTCCATGCCATGAGCAGGGTCAGGAGGAGTTCATGGACCAAGAATTGGTTGCTCCAGCGGCACCAGTTCTGTCATATGCCTTTGTTGTGGGAGATCAGGGAGAATAATCCTGATGACTATAGGAATTTTCTCCGGATGTCTGACCCCGTATTTCAGCATCTGTTGGCTTTGGTGTCCCCCTACATTACCAGGCAGGACACCGTTATGCGTGAAGCCATCAGTGCTGAGCAGAGGCTCATTGCCACGTTGCGATACCTGGTGACTGGGAGAAGCCTGCAGGACTTAAAGTTCTCCACAGGCATATCCCCCCAGGCTCTGGGTATCATTATACCAGAGACGTGTTCTGCCATCCTCCAAGTTTTGCAGGAGGACTATATTAAGGTAAGTGTTCTTATTTCAAATATCACATTGTATGTATTTTTTAGAATTGATTTTTTTTGGGGGGGTTTATTAGCAGTCCCTAATTCCCATGATTCTTAGCTGCAGGGAATTTCCCCTTTCTCCACATGCTAATTTTTTATTTATTTTTTTCATTAGGCCTACATTAACATTTGCCTTACCTAACCTCTCCAGCATGCTATCCTGGGGCCATACCCACCTTGCCTAGTCCTTTCCATGTTTTTTAATCTATGCTCCATCGTAGTGCTTTACCCTAAACGCCCCCTAAAGATTGTCTAGGAATGTAACATTTGTCCTAAATTCTGACAGAGTGCTCCAGCCTGCATTTGTGATCTCCCCAACTCATCTTCAACCCCCCCCCCCCCCCCCCAATTTTTTTATTTTTTTGCTGCTTACTACTAGACTTGTGCACAACGGAAAAATTTGTTCCGTTTCGGTTCGTTTCTTTCCGGTCCTGTTGATTCGTAATCATTCGTAATTTTGCTAGACGGGATTTTTCGTGTTCGGACTCATTCGTATTTTTGCAAGCGACATTTTTCGTTGAATTTTTTGTTGCTTTATAATTCGTACTTTCGGTAGAGTACGTTGTTTTTCGTTGATTCTGGACACAACTCCTACTTTCGTAACTTTTTTTGGGTTCGTACTTTCGGTAGAGTACGTTGTTTTTCGTTGATTCTGGACACAACTCCTACTTTCGTAACTTTTTTTGGGTTCGTTGATTCGTAATTTTCCGTGTCTCTCTCACAACGACGCTGCCTATTATGCCTAATGTGCTTCGAATGGATTTGTACTTTTCTAAATACATTGCGGTTATTTGTAACGATTCGAAATCTCGTATTTTACTTTCGTTTTTAACATGCGGCTATAGGCTCCGCCCCTGTACACCATTTTGAGAGGGTTCAGCACGGTGAGGGAGAAGCAGAGAGCAGAGCAGAGTGTTATTGTGCTTCGAATGGATTCGAAATCTCGTATTTTACTTTCGTTTTTTACATGCGGCTATAACCTCCGCCCCATTACACCATTTTGAGAGGGAGTTCAGCACGGTGTGGGAGAAGCAGAGAGCAGAGCAGAGTGAGTGTTATTGTGCTTCGTATGGATTCGTACATTCGTAACTTTTTCATAACGAATTATGCCGAAGACATTCGGGCATTCGCTATTTGCGGTATAATTTATTTCGGATTCGGTCTTATTCGTAATTGCTTTGTTCGGAAATTCGAATGCTTCTGAATGTCCGAAAGTTGCTAAATTCGGACGAATTTCAATTCGTTACGAAACGAATTGCACAAGCCTACTTACTACTAATGTTGTAATTTTTCTGTTTCCCCCAATGTTGGCCATGAATGATTGTCTTTAATCTGCTTTCAATGTTTCAGTCTCAAAGTATTAATTTATTTTGGATTTCATTCCAGTTCCCTTCTACGCCACATGAATGGCAGAATGTGGCATCAGACCTTGCCCAACGATGGAACTTTCCAAACTGTGGAGGGGCCATCGACGGCAAACATGTTCAGGTCGTCCCACCACCCCATTCGGGATCCTTTTATTATAACTATAAGGGGTTCCACAGCATCGTCCATGATGGCAGTGGTGTCCGCCACCTACGAATTCCTCTATGTGGACGTTGGCAAGAATGGCAGGATGTCTGATGGAGGAGTTTTTGCACAGACGGAGTTTGGGGAACGGCTCCTTTTGGATCAGCTGGCCTTGCCACCAGCGGAGCAGAATGTGGAGGGACTCCCATTTGTTTGTGGCAGATGAGGCGTTTGGCCTGGGTCCCCATTTGATGAGGCCATTCCCGCAGCGCACCCTCACCCCTGAGAGGAGGGTGTACAACTATCGGCTGGCCAGAACAAGAAGGGTGGTTGAAAATGCCTTTGGCATCATGGCCAGCCACTTCCGCCTGTTCCTCACCTCCATCCACCTTGCCCCTTACAAATGGAACCATGTTGTAATGGCGTGTTGTGTCCTACATAATTATCTCCGGGTGCATTCCACAAATTATCTGACTTTGACTGGGCCAGAGGCCACCTTAATGGAAGCAGAACATCTTGTGGCCCTGGAAGCTGCCCGTCCAGGCATGGCCCCCCAAACCGGACGAGAGGTCCGTGACAAATATGTGGATTATTTTGTGGGTAGGGGGCCATTGAAATGCCTGATGACTTTTAACCTTTTAATTTTGAAAAATAAAACATTATTTTTCTCAAAGATTGGTTTTGTGTATAATTTTAATAATGGTTAATGTTTTTCGGAGGTTTACCTAGTGGACTTGTATTGCCATGTGTATTGTGCATTCTTAATTAGCCCTCATTGTCAGTGTAAACACAAAACATTGCTTAGTTCACTTAGCACAACATTTACATAATGAAGCCACAACTTCTTGATACCAAAATACCATTTTTTATTTTAGTATTGGACAAATCCTTTTTAAATGTAGATGTCCTAAACATTTTTTGCTTGTTAAAACGCCTGAACAGCCATGCATACAAAAAAAATATTAAAAAATATATCGGAAAAATTTACATTTACTAGTCCTAAAAGGTTCAATGAAAAACATACCTGCCAAAACACAGCAAGTTCAACGTTAATTTTAAAAAAAACATTGGACACGCCCAAGCACAGCCATGATCTTTTGTAGCCTTTCCTCCACCGCTTGGTATTTTCCCTGATCTCTATCAAGTCTCGCTTTAATTTTTGAAGGTCACAACAGCAGACCATCAGGTATTGGAGCAGGATCTGGGCACTGATGTGTCAAATTTTTGGGGTCTTCGGCCAGAACTGCACCTACATAAAAAAAAAAATATGTAGTATAGAATATGTAGGCCTGCATCTGTCTGGTTTGACACTGACCTGTTGAGGTGCCACTTTCCACTTCCACAACCTCGCGTTCCTCTCCATCATGTGGGTCTGGGGCTATTGTTGAAGGTGTTGGATTTCGAGGCTCATTTGACGTAGCTTTTTGAAGCCCTATGGAGATTGCAAGAAAAGGTATATTTTCATTATTAATGTTGATTTTAGGGAGAAAAATAAACCCTGAGAAAATATATTGCAAACATTGTTTTGAAGTGTGGTCCATTTTTCAATGGACCCCCCAGTGACAACAGGAACACATGATTGGATACATAGCCAAATACATAGCATCTATTTTTTTTTAACCAAGTTTGACACATTGTAACACCCCAAAGTATATACACAGGATCACCTGTGTGTGACACCCTCAAACTTTGGGGCTTTTGGCCCACACTTGTACTACTGCGTTCAGATGTTTCATCAGCTGCTGAGCATTCTCTCCCTTAACATTACCATGCATATCCTTTTTTTTGTTCAAAAATGTCCTTTGGATTTGATCCCTAAAAATATTTGGTGACCAAATTCGCTACCCCCAAAAAATAAAAGAAAATGATCCACTGGATGATCCAAAAACATCGTTTGATGAACTGTACGGAGAATGAGGTTTAATACGTCCGTTTACTTTGCGGACGAATCTGAAAGATGGTATCTTTCACTGTACGATATCAAAGACAAACATACACGACATAATACAAGTAATAATCTTTAGCAGGGAAAATTGCATTAAAAAAACTTACTTTTTCATATAACTTTCTTGATTCGTTTGTATTGGTCGGGCTCCCGCAACTTCAGATCAGACCATCGTTTTCTGAGCTGTTCCTTCGTTCTGCACATCCCGAATTTTTGGTGAAGAATTTTGACCACTTTGCCCATAATTTTTGACTTGACCAGATTCGGCCTTTTATACGGCCCATGCTTGGCATCATAATCCTCCCTCTTTAAAATGGCGACCATCTCCACCATTTCCTCGAATGACATGTTGGATGCCTTATATCTCCTGGATCGGGATTTGGCCTCCTCAGGAATTTCATCCTCTGTCGAGGTAATCTCAGCCACCTGTGTCTCCGCCATGTTGCGAAGCACTACGACGAGCGAGAAGGGGCGGGGAAAGTACAATATCAAATGTCAGGGGCGGGGAAAGCGTGCAGAGTTCCAAGCATGCGCAGTGTATATCAAGTGCCGATCCATGTGTCGAAAATACGTTCATTTGGCGGGAGAGGGAGTTCGCAACGAACGTGTTGACCAAGGTACATAACATTATAAGGATTTTGGGTGCCGCAGAGGAGGAGATTTGGGGCTTTTATATCTGTCCAAAATGCTGATTTGAAGATTGTTGCCTGAAACATGTCTTTTCTTGGTTTTTTATTTTACAGAGAGAATGAATACATTCAAAAACCCGGAGTTCATGGGGGAGTTCATTGACAAATGGAAAGAACTTCCTATCCTGTGGCAGACCAAAAGTGGGTCCAATAAAAACAAAACGGCCAGGACAGCAGCACCGGAGAGCCTGCTTGCATTTGTCCAAACCCAGATACCCACAACAACTCTCCAAGATGTGAAAACCAAAATTGCTACCATCAGGGGGACATACAGGACCCAGAGAAATATGGTCCTGAAGTCCCAGAGGTCAGGTGCTGCAGCAGATAAGGTTTATAAACCCAGTCTGTGGTACTACAGCAAGCTCTCTTTTCTGGATGACCAGCTGGAAGTGCGGGAATCTCTTTCCACCCTTCTCCCCAGAGGTCAATCCAGCCTTCCTTGTAGCCAGCCCTCCAGCCTTCCTTGCAGCCAGCCCTCCAGCCTTCCTGGCAACCCTGCTCTGGCTTCCTCTGAGGATCAAGATCAGGCCCTTGAGGAGGCAGATTTGGATATATGGAGCCAGGTAAAGTATTGATATCTCCATTTAGATGTTACAAAAGTGATGCATTTAAAATGAGGTTAGTATTGTTAGGTATTTTATGTAAAAAAAAATAAGGATTTAAAGACCAAGATACAGTAGTGGTCAATTTTGATGTGGACAAGGCAACAATATCAGGAGGCGGAATCTGTGAGACTTTTCTAAATTTGCACATTCATGTCAAAAACGTCTGGAGGTGAACAATGTGTGTGATTGATCGTGGCAAAAAAATAAAGTCCCTTTCTTTTTTTACAGCCAGAGCAGAGCCAGGAAGAGGGTGATGGTGGGGACCAGGAGGAGGCTGGGCCAAGTGGCACCCAGGAGGAGGCTGAGCCAAGTGGCAAACAGGAGGAGGCTGGGCCCAGCACAAGAGCCCAGATGCCTCCCCTGGTAATGAAACCACGAGGGCCAAGGAGAGGTAGGCAGGTGGAGGAGGAAACAAGAGCCTTTATCAAAGAGGCTACTGTGGCCCTGAGAGAGGCACCCTCTGCTGAGGAGGGCTTTGCCGCAGTCCTGGCCAATAAGCTAGCCCAAATGGACCTGCGGCAAAAGCTGTATAGTGAGACCCTCCTGTTGAAGGTGATCAACAAGGGATTGCTCGGTGAACTCACCAAGTTCACCGACATCACAGAGGTTGTCCCTACTCCTCCACCTCCTCCTCCTACTCCTCCTGCCACAACCTCTCCTCCTGATCCCCAGCCTCCGAGGAAGAAACCAACCAAGGCTGCAGGGAAGGCTGCAGAGAAGGCTACAAGGAAGAGAAAAAAATAATGCCTGCTGTAGTACCACAGACTGGGGACATATATGACTTAGCTGCTGTGGTTCTTGACCTCTGGGAGTTCAAGCCAAGATTGGCCTCCTTTTTGGTTTTCACGTCTTGGATGGTTGTTGTGGGGTCCAAGGGATGAACAAATGCAAGCAGGCTCTCCAGTGCTGCCATCCCCTTTAATTTGTTATGTTCCGAAATAAAGGATACTTTATTTTGGCTTTAAATACTTGACTATGTGATTTGTATTTCAAAAGAGAGTTTGCTAGGGAGCAGGCAGGGACATTTCAAATAATATTATTGTTATTAACAAGGGACACAAACCTCCTTGAGGCAAAATGAGACAAATTTTGAAGGTTGGTGTGGCACATTTACCCAAACATAATTTAAGGAAAAAAATAAAAAAAGGCCCTGAAAAATGAAGAGGCTAACTTAATTAATAAAAAAAAATGCAAAAAGAACCAAAATAAAAAAAATGATCTTTACATTTCTCCATGCATTTATGAGGGAGATGTGGCTTGAAAAGAATATTTTTCTATCATTAAAAAAATTTGGAATTACTTTAGAAACAAGTTTGGCATAACTCTCAATGTCATTATCAAAAGAGGGTAATTGTTCAAGCATTCTCTAAAGAAGAACGGAATGCGCAGCATTAAAACAATGCTATTAATTCAACCGTGACAAATGTGCCATATCAATTTCCAACGCTAGCTTTACCAAAACGAGCGCTCCCGTCTCATACTTGATTCTGAGCATGCGCGTTTTTTTTCACGTCGTTAAAGCATACACACCATCGTTTTTTCACGCCGTTAAAAAAACGACATGAAAAACAACGTGAAAAAAGAGCATGTTCGAAATTTTTAATGCCCGTTTTTTCACGTCGTTAAAAATGCTCTGGAGCATACACACGATCATTTTTAATGGCCATTTTTTTTAATGGCATTTTTAACGGCATGAAAAACGATCGTGTATGGGGCATAAAGGGCAGTCTTTGGACATATCAAAAAAGCCCATTGTCATAACTATGAAAATAGGCATAAATTGGTGAATTTGAAAGCTGTCCTGAATGGGTCATGAAAAAATAACAATCATTTATATGAGAACTTGATCAGCCTGGATATATTAACCTAGCCGATTCCACTTGATATTCTTTGCAAAAAATTCAATTATATAATAGTATCCATAATGCAAGACGAAAGCAGAAAGGAAAACAAAGAAAAAGAACAAGGAAAACACAATTGGTTATGGTTGAGTATTAGGACGAGTTCTATAAGAAAGGCTTAAAGCTGAAAGCGTCATTCAAGCCAGGATGTTTGAGGGCTGACAATTTGTAAATCCATCTAGCCTCTTTTTGGAGTAGGACGTATCGTAATTACCTCTGTCTCCCGGGGGGACATGTTCAAGTGCCACAAAGTGCATGACTGTACTATCAAACTGATGGAAAAGGCCCACATGGCGGCTAATAGGTGTTTCCATTCTCTTCTTTTTGATTAAGGAGACATGGGGGCTGATTTACCAAACGTTTGCGCCATGAGTATTGGCGCATCTGCGTGCGCAATGGCTGTTTTTGTATTTACAAAACATTAGCGCCGGTAGCGCAGCCCTATTTCCCATTTACTATAGTGCTCTCTGCGCCCGGGAGGAGGCGCTCAGTGCGCCACTATGGACCTGGCGCAGGGCACGTTAAAATCTAAATATAAAGAAGCTGGAAGTGAGAAAATATTGTGATGTGGGGTGATGTGAGGAAGTGTAGTGACACCTGCCCAAATAACAAACATGGGCAAAATAGAGTGGGAAAGTAACTTTTTCAGAACCAGCCCGCTGCGCCGGCAATTCCGATTCGAGCTGTGGGAGTTTTTTTTAGCTCAGCGCGGGAATTTCAATGGTTTAAATGCGCCAAGACACTGCGCCGGCAAAATCTTAGTAAATGTCAAGTCACCTAAGTTAATTTGCATAAGTTGAACAGGCGCAGCTCTGAACTTGCCACTGCGCCTGCAAAATGACATTTCTAAAGGGAAAAAAAACCCATTTAAAAGCAGCCGCGGCTATAATGAATTGTCGGCTCCCAGCAATATAGAGAAAAGTCTTTGAAAGTCTTTGCTAACCAAAAAAAAAAAGCGTGGGGATCCCCCCAAATTCCATAACAGGCCCTTCAGGTCTGGAATGGATATTAAGGGGAACCCCGCTGCAAATTAAAAAAAAAAATGACGTGCGGGTTCCCCCCAAATATCCAAACCAGGCCCTTCAGATCTGGCATGGATTTTAAGGGGAACTCCACCCCAAATTTTATAAAAAAAATGGTGTGGAGTTCCCCCAAAAATCCACACCAGACCCTTATCCGAGCACATAACCTGGCCGGCCGCAGGGGAAAAGGGGGGGACGAGAGCGGCCCCCCCTCCCTCCTGAACCATACCAGGCCACATGCCCTCAACATGGGGAGAATGTCCCCATGTTGATGGGGACAAGGGCCTCATCCCCACAACCCTTGCCCGGTGGTTGTGGGGGTCTGCGGGCGGGGGGCTTATCGGAATATGGAAGACCCCTTTAACAAAGGGGACCCCCAGATCCCGGCCCCCCCCTATATGAAATGGTAAGGGGTACATTATACCCCTACCATTTCACGAAGAAAGTGTAAAAAAAAATTTAAAAAATGACAAGAGCCGGTTTTAGACAATTCCTTTATTAATGTCTTTTTCTTTTCTTCCATCTTCTTCTTTTCTCCATTCGGGTTTCTTCCTTCATCTTCCTCTTCTCCTTCTTCCTTCTTCCTTCGGTCTTCTCGTCCGCATCTTGCTCCGGTGTCTTCCCTTCTTCTTTCTTCTATGGCCGCTCCGTTTGAATTGGAGGTTCCCGCTGTGCGACGCTTCAGTTCTCCACTTGGTCCGCTTACACCCGGTGGCTCCGCCCCCCTCTGTCACCACGGGGAAAGTCCCCGTGAAATCCATGTGCGTCAGAGGGGGGCGGGGTCACCGGGTGTAAGCGGACCCAGAGGCGAACTGAAGCGTCGCACAGCGGGAACCTCCAATTCAAACGGAGCGGCCGGAGAAGAAAGAAGGGAAGACGCCGGAGCAAGATGCGGAGGAAGGAGGAACCCGATTGGAGAAAAGAAGAAGATGGAAGATGGAAGAAGGAAGGAGAAACCCGAATGGAGAAAAGAAGATGGAAGATGGAAGGAGGAAGAAGAAACCCGAATGGAGAAAAGAAGAAGATGGAAGATGGAAGATGGAAGGAGGAAGAAGAAACCCGAATGGAGAAAAGAAAAAGATGGAAGATGGAAGGAGGAAGAAGAAACCCGAATGGAGAAAAGAAGAAGATGGAAGGAGGAAGAAGAAACCCGAATGGAGAAAAGAAGAAGATGGAAGATGGAAGAAGAAACCCGAATGGAGAAAAGAAGAAGATGGAAGATGGAAGGAGGAAGAAGAAACCCGAATGGAGAAAAGAAGATGGAAGGAGGAAGAAGAAACCCGAATGGAGAAAAGAAGATGGAAGATGGAAGGAGGAAGAAGAAACCCGAATGGAGAAAAGAAGAAGATGGAAGATGGAAGATGGAAGGAGGAAGAAGAAACCCGAATGGAGAAAAGAAAAAGATGGAAGATGGAAGGAGGAAGAAGAAACCCGAATGGAGAAAAGAAGAAGATGGAAGGAGGAAGAAGAAACCCGAATGGAGAAAAGAAGAAGATGGAAGATGGAAGAAGAAACCCGAATGGAGAAAAGAAGAAGATGGAAGATGGAAGGAGGAAGAAGAAACCCGAATGGAGAAAAGAAGATGGAAGGAGGAAGAAGAAACCCGAATGGAGAAAAGAAGTAGATGGAAGATGGAAGGAGGAAGAAGAAACCCGAATGGAGAAAAGAAGATGGAAGGAGGAAGAAGAAACCCGAATGGAGAAAAGAAGAAGATGGAAGATGGAAGGAGGAAGAAGAAACCCGAATGGAGAAAAGAAGATGGAAGGAGGAAGAAGAAACCCGAATGGAGAAAAGAAGAAGATGGAAGATGGAAGGAGGAGGAAGAAACCCGAATGGAGAAAAGAAGAAGATGGAAGATGGAAGGAGGAAGAAGAAACCCGAATGGAGAAAAGAAGATGGAAGATGGAAGGAGGAAGAAGAAACCCGAATGGAGAAAAGAAGAAGATGGAAGATGGAAGATGGAAGGAGGAAGAAGAAACCCGAATGGAGAAAAGAAAAAGATGGAAGATGGAAGGAGGAAGAAGAAACCCGAATGGAGAAAAGAAGAAGATGGAAGGAGGAAGAAGAAACCCGAATGGAGAAAAGAAGAAGATGGAAGATGGAAGAAGAAACCCGAATGGAGAAAAGAAGAAGATGGAAGATGGAAGGAGGAAGAAGAAACCCGAATGGAGAAAAGAAGATGGAAGATGGAAGAAGAAACCCGAATGGAGAAAAGAAGAAGATGGAAGATGGAAGGAGGAAGAAGAAACCCGAATGGAGAAAAGAAGATGGAAGGAGGAAGAAGAAACCCGAATGGAGAAAAGAAGAAGATGGAAGATGGAAGGAGGAAGAAGAAACCCGAATGGAGAAAAGAAGATGGAAGATGGAAGGAGGAAGAAGAAACCCGAATGGAGAAAAGAAGAAGATGGAAGATGGAAGGAGGAGGAAGAAACCCGAATGGAGAAAAGAAGATGGAAGGAGGAGGAAGAAACCCGAATGGAGAAAAGAAGAAGATGGAAGATGGAAGGAGGAGGAAGAAACCCGAATGAAGAAAAGAAGATGGAAGGAGGAAGAAACCCGAATGGAGAAAAGAAGATGGAAGATGGAAGAAGGAGGAAGAAACCCGAATGGAGAAAAGAAGATGGAAGAAGGAAGAAGGAGAAAGAAACCCGAATGGAGAAAAGAAGAAGATGGAAGAAGAAGGAAGAAAAGAAAAGACATTAATAAAGGAATTGTCAAAAACCGGCTCTTGTCAATTTTTACATTTTTGACACTTTCCTTGTGAAATGGTAGGGGTACATTTGTACCCCATTACCATTTCACACAGGGGGGGCTGGGATCTGGGGGTCCCCTTTGTTAAAGGGGTCTTCCAGATTCCGATAAGCCCCCCGCCCGCAGACCCCCACAACCACCGGGCAAGGGTTGTGGGGATGAGGCCCTTGTCCCCATCAACATGGGGACATCCTCCCCATGTTGAGGGCATGTGGCCTGGTACGGTTCAGGAGGGAGGGGGGGCCGCTCTCTCGTCCCCCCCTCTTCCCCTGCGGCCGGCCAGGTTATGTGCTCGGATAAGGGTCTGGTGTGTATTTTTAGGGGGACTCCACGCCATTTTTTTTCTACATTTGGGGTGGAGTTCCCCTTAAAATCCATGCCAGATCTGAAGGGCCTGGTTTGGAGATTTGGGGGGAACCCCACGTCATTTTTTTTTTAAATTTGCAGCGGGGTTCCCCTTAATATCCATGCCAGACCTGAAGGGCCTGGTTATGGAATTTGGGGGGACCCCCACGCTTTTTTTTTTTTGGTTAGCAAAGACTTTCAATTACTTTTATCTGTATTGACAGGGACCAGCAATTCATTACAGCCGCAAGGACTTTTAAATGACTATTATTTTACTTTAGAAATGTCATTTTGCTCTCCAACTGTTATAAACATGGAAAACATGTGCTACTTTACAGGCATACTATAGACACCCCCCCGGGGATGATATTTAGGGGCAGTTCACACCGGATGCAGTGCGTTTTTTTGATGCCTGAAAAACGCAAAGAAAGTTGATCACATTAATGCCAATGGCATAGTTCACACCACTGCAGTCCGTTCCAGTGCATTTCAGAAAGCCAAAAAATAATTGGTCATGCTGCATTTTTTAGGTACAAAACTGTACTGGACCCCAGTAAAACACATCAAAAACGCAACGGAACGTACCAAAAATGCACTGGAATGCACCGCAACGCACCTAAATGCACCAAAGACGCACTGCAACACACTTGTCCTAAGTGAAAAGAGGGGGGAAAAAACACTGGACTGCATCAAAAACGCCTCAAAAATGCACTGGAATGTGTCAAACGCGCATGCAGAAAAGCACCTGGAACGCACCCAGACTGCATTTCTATAGTGTGAACTAGGGCCAGTTCACACTACCTGGGCCCCCATTTTAAGGCCAATAACTAGAAGATAAGCCAGCCAAGTGGGGACTAGAAAAATTAACAAGTCAGTTCCCATAGACTGCAATGGTATTTGTTGGTGGGGGGAGGGGTGATTGTCCCATCTCTAATTTTGTATCATGCTGGATGATGTGCTTAATTTTGGACGGGGGGAGGGGGGGGGGTATTTTTTGCTAGCTGCATTGGTGTTGTTCTGCACATGCCCAGCCTGTTATTTTTTTTTGGCGTGCTTTTTGTGTGTGAACAGCGCCTGGATATTTTTGGGCATGCTCACTCAGTGTTTTTATGGGTTAGAAATTGAAGGACACCTTAACAGGTGTGCCCACTTTGAATTTCAGTCTCTACATTGGAAGAACTTGCATTTTGGGTGTTTCATGGACTGTGCATGTGTTTTCAATTGCCTCATTAGCACACAAACATATGTTATATAAAGCTCACAGAGCATTCGGTCGATTGCCTTAAGAAGAGGCAAGTGTGTGTGGGGGGCAAAATGTACATGTTGGTGTCCTTATTGAGTTTGTAACACATGTATTTTATTATGTCTTTGCAAAACAAGTGATTGGTTAACTTATGTGGATTGTATATTTTTGGTGTGGGGGAGATATGTTCCCCTGAAATAATTCTGATGTTGTTAATGTGTGTTGTTTGTTCACTTTGATTTAATTGTCTGCTGCATTTTTTTGGCCAAAAATTGCTCAAGATGTTGAGTCTAACTGTTTCAAATTGACCATGTTTTTTATTTTGCCTTCCCTTTTGTTTTGTTGAACAATAAAATTAGATGGAAAGTTTTGATGTTTGTTTTGTGTTTTCGTTGCAACAAATGTGACAGCTGATTGGCATGACAAAACAGGTGTGATTTGTCTAATCTGGTGCCTTCATGGTAGCATATGCATGGATTGTATTGTGTGTTGCCATGGAGCATCACCAGGAAATGAAAAATACAGAGCGGTAAGTATTCAATTTTTTTTTTTTTTACTGCAGTGGTTCTCAGCCTCAGTCCTCAAGTACCCCCAACAGGACATGTTTTGTGAATTTATGTTATCGAGAATTGCTGTCCAAAAATCAAAACCATTGACTGTGATTTAAAGCACATGTGCAAGATGAAGGAAAACCTGCAAACATGGCCTGTTGGGGGTACTTGAGAAGCACTGATTTAGAGCACTGCACTTAAAAATAGCTCAAGGCCATACAATTCTAATTGTGGGCATTTTGAGGGAAACAAAGTAAGTGTTAGAACCCCTGCGTGTGTGGTTTTTTTTTTTTAGATATTTTTTTTTGTAGTTTGGCCTTTGTCTCCTTTTAACATTGGCTTTACTTCCTGTCACACAGCTAAACAGGAAGTGAAGGTAAAACCCTACCAATGGCTTTTCTTGGGGACACACAGATCAATCTAGTGTCCCCATTAAGCAAATTGCACTCTAGCACTTTGTTGTGTACACCCCAAATCATTGGGTAGTTTGGGGTTTAGTAAAGACAAATCCACTCTGCAGTAAAAGTGTAGCTGCTGAAAATCTGAGGGAAAGTACTGGTGATTGGATGTTACAATCATGTAAAAGCAAAGATGTTTTTTTTTTTGGCTTGCATGTCCCCCTCAGATATACAGCAAGTGCACTTGTAGTGCAAAGTAGATTTGCCTTTAGTAAATAAACCCCACAGTCCAAACTACCTAATAATAATTTGTGGTGTACCCCGCAATATGCTGGAGTGCAATGTGCATATTGGGGAAAGTATTTAGACTGACCTGTGTGTCCCCAAGGAAAGACATTGTTAGGGATTTTCCCTCACTTCCTGTGTGGCTATGTGAGAGGAAGTGAATTATTTGGAAGGATAAAGTGGCCAAATTATTTAGTTTAACTTTTCAAAGACACATTCCTAAGTTGAATTGTGATGCATGTCAATGGCCCATTTTGACCCTCTTTAATCACTTGAGATCAGCGCTATAACTGATCGACGGCCACAGCATGGTCCTCAATTGCCGGGAGTCCGTCAATAAACGTCCTCCCCTTTGCACGCGCTGTGGTCACTGAGACTCGGGTGATGACAGATCCGAGTAAGGGGCCGATCCCTGCCCTTTACCATGTGATCAGCTGTCAGCAAATGACAGCTGATCACGTGATGTAAACAAAAGCTGGGTAATGGTTTTTGTTTTCTCCTTGTGCTGACAGCGTGAGCATAAAAAAAAGGCAATCACCGGCTTATGTGCAAGGGACATGGGGCCCGAAGAGGAAGAGGCAATTCTGCATCATCTGTGACAATTAGTAGCCCCTGCCAGTGCCACCTATCAATGCCCACCACTGGTGCCAATCAGTGGCACCTAGCAGTGCTGCCAGTGCCTATCAGTGCCCATCACTGCCAACTATCATTGCCACCTAGCAGTGCCACTTCTCACTGCCCACCCTTGCCACCTTATCGGTGCCCATCAGTGCAGTCTCATCAGTGTACATCAATGAAGAAGAAAAATTACCTTTTTAAAAAATATTAACCAGTTTCCTACCGCCCACCGTCAAATGACATCCTTGGCTTTGGGCGGTGACATCAGTTGCAGGCATCATTCAGATATCATTCTTTTCAGCCGGCGATTCTGTGCACAATAAAAACGATCATAGTGGCAGTTCCGCCGCTTGATCGTTCTTATAGGCGGGGGGAGGGGACGTCCCCCCCCTCTCTCTTGCTGCCATCCGGTGCTTCTCCGGGCTCTCCCGTGCCATCTGGGGCTCGGAGAACGATTTGGAGATGACTGGTCATCAGTCATCTCTATGACCGTCGGAGGCGCGGGCACGACGTTATGACATCATGCCGTGTTCCCGTATGTTAACCAAGCCGTGATCTTGGCTGTCAGCATGAGATTGGTGATTTTTTTGGAACAATATCATGCTTTCCAGCCTGGAGGAGAGATGCGGGGTCTTATTGACCCTGCATCTCTCCATAAAGAGGACCTGTCACACACATTCCTATTACAAGGGATGTTTACATTCCTTGTAATAGGAATAAAAGAGATCCCAAAAATTTTTAAAAAATTAAAAAAGAGTAAAATACAAAAAAGTCAAAAAATAAATAAATAACAAAAATAAGAAAAAACGCCCATGTCCCCGGTAGCTCGCGCTCAGAAGCGAACACACACGCAAGTCCCGCCCACATATGTAAACGCCGTTCAAACCACACATGTGAGTTATTGCTGCGGGCGTTAGAACGAGTGCAGCAATTCTAGCACTAGACCTTCTCTGTAATGCCAAAATGGTAACCTGTAAAAAAATTTAAAGCATCGCCTAGGGAGATTTTTAATTACTGAAGTTTGGTGTCATGCCATGTGTATGCGCAATTTTAAAGCGTGACGTGTTAGGTATCCATTTACTCAGCATAACAACATCTTTCACATTATACCAAAAAATTGGCCGTAACTTTACTGTTTTGTAATATTTTTAGCAAACAAAAGGCGTTTGAAAATTTATTGCGCAAATACCGAGCGAGATAAAAATTTGCAATGACCGCCATCTTATTCCCTAGGGTGTCTGCTCCAAAAAAAATATATAATGTTTGGTGTTTTGAAGTAATTTTATAGTCATAAATTTATGATTTTTACATGGAGAGAAGTGCCAGAATAGGCCCAGTGCTGAAGTGGGTAAAATATCCATTTTTTTTTTTTTTTTTTTAAACTCTGTCTTTTGTATTTATAGAAAAAAAATAAAAATAAAACACAAAGGTGATCAAATAGCACCAACAGCAAGCTCTATTTGTGTGCCAACAAATAAAACATTTTCATTGGGTTACAGTGTTGTATGAGCGCGCAATTGTCATTAAAAGTGCATCAGCGCTGAAATGTGAAACTTGGTCTGGGCAGTGTGCAAGTGGTTAATATAAGGCTACATGCACACGGACGTTTTTCCAACCGCTTGTTTGAGCGTTTTTGCAGCTTAAAAACATCTCTCCATGTTAGCCTATGGCCTCATGGCCACCATGGCGTTTTGGAGCTGTAAATGGCATAGGCGGTTTTAGGCCCCATGTAGACGGGACGCTGGTGCAAAGTGTTCTGAACTAAGGTTGAAAGTGGCGTTTAGAAAGGCGCGCTTTGTGGCGTTTGTATGCCGTGTTTTACCACATTTGCATGTATATGATAAGGAGCCGCCCTAAGCTCCAAAAACAGTGTTATTTATGATTTTAGATATTTAGTGAGACCAGAGTGATATCAGCAGCTGAGAGCAGCAGTGTAGTTGTATTTAGGCTGGGTTCACACTAGTGCGACACAACATCTGTCCTACTTTGGATCCGACTTTGCCCTGCGACATGAAGCCGACATATGTCCGACTTTCAATGAACGGGGATCCGACTTGGATCCCCGCCAATAGCAGGCACTGTGTTTGGTATGAATCTTGAGGGGGAACTCCAGGCCAAATTTTAAATAAAAAACCGCATGGGTTCCCCCTCCAGGAGCATACCAGGCCCTTGGGTCTGGTCTGGATTTGAAGAGGAACCCCTACGCCGAAAAAACGGCGTGGGGGTCCCCCCCAAAATCCAAACCAGACCCTTATCCGAGCACACAACCTGGCGGGCCGCAGGGGAAGAGGGGGGGACGAGAGAGCGGCCCCCCTCCCTCCTGAACCGTACCAGGCCACATGCCCTCAACATGGGGGGGTTTGGTGCTCTGGGGCAGGGGGGCGACCTGCGGCCCCCCCACCCCAGAGCACCCTGCCCCCATGTTGATGAGGACAGGGTCTCTTCCCGACAACCCTGGCCGTTGGTTGTCGGGGTTTGCGGGCGGGGGGCTTATCGGAATCCGGGAGCCCCCTTTAATAAAGGGGCCCCCGGATCACGGCCCCCCCACCCTATGTGAATGAGTATGGGGTACATCGTACCCCTACCCATTCACCTGGTGGAAAAAAATTGCAATAAAAAAACCACACAGCTTTTTAAAGTATTTTATTGCACAGCTCCGGGGGTCTTCTTCCGACTTCGGGGGTCTCCGGTGTCGTCGCCGCGCTCTCCGGTTTTCTTCTGCCGGGCCACCGCTAACTTCTTTAGCTCTTTTGCTAGCGGAGGCCCGGTCTTCTCCGTCGCCTTCTCCCCTCTTCTCCTCTCCGGTTCTTCCTTTCTTCTGCCGGGCCTCCGCTAACTTCTTTTAGCTCTTTTGCTAGCGGAGGCCCGGTCTTCTCCGTCGCCTTCTTCTTCTCCCGCTTCTTTCTTCTGCCGGCCCCTCCACTAACTTCTTTAGCTCTTTTGCTAGTGGAGGGGCCGGTCTTCTCCGTCGTCGGCGTCTTCTCTCTTCTCCTTCTCGATGTTGACTCGTCGCTTCCTCTCGCAGTAATGCAAAATTTTCGGTCAGCAGAGATTAATATAGGCTTCTCATGACGTCAGTCACATGTTCCCATGACGTCACAGTCGCATGCTCCGGGGCCATGTGCCCCGGAACATGTGACTGTGACGTCATGAGAAGCCTATATTAATCTCTGCGGACCGAAAATTTAGCATTACTGCGAGAGGAAGCGACGAATCAACATCGAGGAGGAGAAGAGAGAAGACGCCGACGGTGACGACGGAGAAGACCGGCCCCTCCACTAGCAAAAGAGCTAAAGAAGTTAGTGGAGGGGCCGGCAGAAGAAAGAAGCGGGAGAAGAACCGGAGAGCCGGAGAAGAAGAAGGCGACGGAGAAGACCGGGCCTCCGCTAGCAAAAGAGCTAAAAGAAGTTAGCGGAGGCCCGGCAGAAGAAAGGAAGAACCGGAGAGGAGAAGAGGGGAGAAGGCGACGGAGAAGACCGGGCCTCCGCTAGCAAAAGAGCTAAAGAAGTTAGCGGTGGCCCGGCAGAAGAAAACCGGAGAGCGCGGCGACGACACCGGAGAACCCCGAAGTCGGAAGAAGACCCCCGGAGCTGTGCAATAAAATACTTTAAAAAGCTGTGTGGTTTTTTTATTGCAATTTTTTTCCACCAGGTGAATGGGTAGGGGTACGATGTACCCCATACTCATTCACATAGGGTGGGGGGCCGGGATCCGGGGGCCCCTTTATTAAAGGGGGCTCCCGGATTCCGATAAGCCCCCCGCCCGCAGACCCCGACAACCAACGGCCAGGGTTGTCGGGAAGAGGCCCTTGTCCCCATCAACATGGGGGCAGGGTGCTTTGGGGTGGGGGGGCCGCAGGTCGCCCCCCTGCCCCGAAGCACCAAACCCCCCATGTTGAGGGCATGCGGCCTGGTACGGTTCAGGAGGGAGGGGGGGCCGCTCTCGTCCCCCCCTTTTCCCCTGCGGCCTGCCAGGTTGCGTGCTCGGATAAGGGTCTGGTTTGGATTTTGGGGGGACCCCCACGCCGTTTTTCGGCTTAGGGGGTTCACCTTAGAATCCAGACCAGACCTAAGGGCCTGGTATGCTCCTGAAGGGGAACCCATGCCGGTTTTTTCATTAAAATTTGGCCTGGAGTTCCCCTTCAGGATTCATACCAAACATGGGGCAGCGAGGCTGCCGAGGACCAGCGCGATGACATTGCGCTGGACACATTCTCGGCCGGCTAGTCGCCTCTAAGACACGACTTGAGCGGCTGCTGCACGCTCAGGTCGTGTCCAGATCGCCTCGCAAAGTCGCGCTGTCCCTGTGTCAGCCGGCACACGAGTCGCCCGCAAGTCGGATCCGACTTCCCGGGCGACCTCTATTCAAATCAATGAGCTCCCATAGGGAACCATTCATTTTCAACAGAGCGCCGCTGACATTTCTATTTACTATAACAGTGCGCCGCTGCTTCCTGCGCCCAGTGAAGGAGTTATCCGGCGCACCAATTAAGGTTAGAACCAGCGCAGCGCACTGTTATTAGTAAATCAGCCCCAAGGTGTCACGTTCTAGGTAGGAGGCCGAGATGCTGGGAGGGCTCCCCTTGCGGCCAAGCGCAGCACAGCCCTGGAGATGATACAGGGGGTGTGGTGCCCACAGAAGCACGGGTTGCCTGGTAGGTAGTGCTGGTTGCCAGGAACTTGGTGGAACAGGCAGACTGCAGGGAAGCAGGCGTGCTTAAGAGGTCCAAAGGGTAAGGACCAGTGGAATGTCCAGATAGCAAGCGTCAGGAGCCAGGCCAGGGGGTCAAACACAGCAAAACAGTCCGTGATAACAGCAGAGCTGGGTCTTAGCACAGAAGACAAGGTAAGCGAAGTCCGTTGGCCGGGCCGGGGTCAGGTGCAGGGAGCAACAGCAGAAAGCCAGGTATACGCCAGGAAGTCAGCAGGAACAGGTCAGGCAAGCCGGTTTTGGTACACAGGAGATCAGACAGGCAGGAGTTACAGGGCACAGGAACACGGTAGGAGCTGAAGATAATCCAGCAACTTGTATGTGCCAGTGACAGGCTTAAATAGGCCGGGGAGTGCGCCCACACCGTCTGTTTGCGTCTGTACGCGCCGTCCGTGCGGCGCATCTGCGTGCGCGCATGCGCATGGCACATCTGCATGCGCGCATGGCGCATCTACGTGCGCATATGCGTGAGTCTGGTGCGGCCATGATGGACACTGGCAGGAATGCCAATAACTCTGCTATTTCCCTGACAGTGCCCCCCCCAAGGGGCAGCCTCTGGATGCCCAACCGGGCCCATCTTTCGGGGTAACGGGCTCGGAACCTCTGCAGAAGTCTAGGAGCGTGCACATGGTTTGCAGGCTCCCAAGAATTTTCTTCAGGAGAATACCCCTTCCACTTAATTAAGAACTGAATTGTCCTACCTCTCCGACGACAGTCAAGAATGGACTCCACTTCAAATTCAGTTCCATCACCAACCTGGACCGGAGGCGGGGGCACTTCTTCTCTCCCTGGAAAAGGACTAGAAATCACAGGTTTAAGAAGAGAAACATGAAATACCGGGTGGATCTTAAAAGACTCTGGCAAGGCAAGTTCAAATGCTACAGGATTGATTACACGTTTGATTTCAAAAGGACCCAGGAACTTGGGTCCCAATTTCCGGGATGGACATGATAATTTGAGATTTACAGATGACAGCCATACTTTGTCCCCTAACTTAAAGGTAGGGTTTCCTCTTTATCATATTGTTCCTTGTATACTTCCTGAGCTTTCTTCATTGTGTCCTGGAGCATTTGGTAGTTTGTCTGAATGAAATTCACTCTGTCCTGAACTGCCGGTACCGATGATTCTGGAATAGTGTTAGGTAAGAATGAAGGATGAAAGCCGTAATTTGCCCAGAAGGGTGATTGGTTGGTAGTAGCATAGCATGCACAGAGTTGTTATATGCAAATTCTGCACAAGGTAATAATGGAATCCAATCATCTTGAGAGAACGAACAGAAGCATCGCAGATATTAGGGTTGTCCCGATACCACTTTTTTGAGACCGAGTACAAGTACCGATACTTTTTTCCAAGTACTCGCCGATACCGATTACCGATACTTTTTTTTCAATGTCATGTGACAGTTTGAAAGATGGGGACTGATAGGTGGCACTGACAGGTGGCACTTATGGGCACTGACTGGTGACTGGCGCTGATGGGCACTAATAGGTGGCTGGCAATCATAGATGGCACTGATTGCACTGATAGGTGGCACTTGTGGGCAGTGATAGGTGGCACTGATAGGTGGCACTTGTGGGCACTGATAGATGGCACTGAAAGGTGGCACTTATGGGCACTGATAGATGGCTCTTATGGGCACTGACAGGTGGCACTTGTGGGCACTTATGGGCACTGATGGCACTTATGGGCACTGATAGGTGGCACTTGTGGGCAGTGATAGGTGGCACTGATAGGTGGCACTTGTGGGCACTGATGGCACTTGTGGGCACTGATTGCACTGATAGATGGCACTGATTGCACTGAAAGGTGGCACTTGTGGGCACTTATGGGCACTGATAGATGGCACTTATGGGCACTGATAGGTGCCACTTGTGGGCAGTGATAGGTGGCACTTGTGGGCACTGATTGCACTGATAGGTGGCACTTGTGGGCACTGATAGCATTGATAGATGGCACTGATTGCACTATCTGTGCAATCAGTGCCATCTATCAGTGCCCACAAGTGTCACCAATCAGTGCCCATAAGTGACACCTATCAGTGCAGTCATTGCCATCTACCAGTGCCACCTAATAGGTGGCACTGGTAGATGGCACTGATGGCACTGATAGGTAGCACTTGTGGGTACTGATAGGTGGCTGGCACTGAAATGCTGTGGGGAAAAAAAATGACACAGGATTTAAAAAAAAAAAAACTGCTGCAACGCCCATCTTGGTACACCCTGCACTCGGCTGAAGTAAGCAGCAGCAGACATCTTGTTACACCCAGCCCATATAGCTCGGGCTGGGTGTAACAAGATGTCTGCTGCTGCTTACTGCAGCCAAGTGCAGGGTGTACCAAGATGGGCGTGGGGACGTTCAGCCGCTGACGGCGACCGAATGTGACAGCACCGGTCACCGATCCTGATGCGGCTGCGCCCTGCACCCCTGCCAGCTTACCAAGTTCAACTGCAGGTGAGGGACTCGCTCTCCGCCCGCGGACTCCGTCCATCGACTGTGCCCGCCCTCTCCAGCCAGACTCCGCCCACACTTTCCTTCAGAGACTCAGCCCGCCCCCTCTCCAGCCAAACTCCGCCTGCACTAGCTCTGTCGACACTCTGTCCGCCCTCTCCAGCCAGACTCCGCCCGCACTCCCCCGCCCTCCCCAGCCACTGACTCCTCCCGCCCTCCCCAGCCACTGACTCCTCCCGCCCTCTCCGGCCACAAAAAAAAAGTATCGGGTGAAGCATCGGGAGCATTTGCGCGAGTACAAGTACTCGTGCAAATGCTTGGTATCGGTCCCGATACCGATACTAGTATCGGTATCGGGACAACCCTAGCAGATATTGTTCTAAAGTCTGATTGGTCCTTTCAGTTTGACCGTTACTCTGAGGATGGTAGGCTGAGGATAAACATACCTTGATTGAAAGTAATTTGCAGAGATCTCTCCAGAACCTGGAGGTGAATTGTACACCTCTATCAGATACGATGTTGTCTGGTATGCCATGTAATCTGACGGTTTCCTTTATAAAGGTCTTTGCTGTGTCCATGGCGGAAGGTGTGCCCATCATTGGTAGAAAATGTGCCATCTTGGACAATCGGTCCACAACGACTAGGATGGTTGTAAATTCCTCTGAGGGGGGCAAATCCACTATAAAGTCCATGGAAATTTCTTTCCAAGGTTGTTCCGGGACTGGCAGTGGTCTTAGCAGGCCCCACGATCTGGTGTTGGACCCCTTGCTCCTCTGGCAGGTTATACAGGAGTTGACGTATTCTTTACAGTCAGACCTCAAAGTAGGCCACCATAAGGACCGTTGAACAAGTTCGGTCGTCTTACGGACCCCAAAGTGGCCAGCCAGCTGATGGTCATGGAATGTCTTTAACACTTGTAGCCTGGCTTGCAGTGGGACAAAAATTTTGTTCTGATGCCATAGAAGGCCCTCCTGACTCCTTAGGGAAGAGACTTCTGCTTCAGTGCATTGGGAGGAAGCCTGCTCAATTGAAGTCCTTAAATCAGGCTGAATCAAGAGAAAGTTCTGTGAGGACAGAATTGTACTGGGAGTTATCTCTTCAGGGGTGTCTGGGAACATTCGGGACAGGGCATCGGCTTTTCCGTTTTTAGAGCCTAGGCGGTAGGTAATATGAAAATTGAACCTTGAAAAGAACAGAGCCCACCGAGGGTCTTAATCGCTTGGCTGTGCGAAGGTACTCCAGGTTCTTGTGGTCCGTAAAAATTAAGATGGGATGTGTGGCACCTTCCAGGAGATATCTCCATTCCTCTAGAGCAGTTTTAATGGCCAAGAGTTCTCGATCCCCCACATCGTAATTTTTCTCTGGAGGACTCATCTTCCGTGAAGAGAAAGCCACGGGGTGCAATAATGCTTTGGGGCCCTGACGTTGGGATAATACCGCCCCTGTGGCTACTTCCAAAGCATCAACCTCCAAGACGTAGGGCATGGCGGGATCAGGATGCAGTAGGATTGGTGCCGAGGTAAAGAAGGCCTTAAGTTGGTCAAAGGCGGTTTGTGCTGCTGCGGACCACTGGAATTTGGTATGTTGGCGGGTTATCTGGGTAATTGGTGCTACAATGGTGGGAGAAATGTTTTATGAATCTTCTGTAGAAATTCGCAAAGCCGATGAATCTTTGTACGCCCTTCTTGTCAGACGGAACCAGCCATTCAAGAATAGCCTTCACTTTTTGTGGATCCATAGCTATCCCGCCTGTGGTGATGAGCCCCAGGAATTGGATTGACACTTTTTCGAAATCGCATTTCTCTGCCTTGACATATAACCCGTGTGTTCTGAGGATGCACAGCACTTTCTTGACATGCGTTCTATGGAGTTCCAGGGTGGCAGAAAATATAAGAATGTCGTCGAGATAGACGACAACAAAGTGATCCAAATGTTCTCTGAAAATATAATTTATAAAATGCTGGAATGTCCGAATGGCATTACTAAATATTCGAAATGTCCGAATCTTGTTCTAAAGGCTGTCTTCCACTCGTCCCCCTCCCGGATGCGGACGAGGTTGTAGGCTCCACGTAGGTCTAGCTTGGTAAAGACATGAGCTGTACGGAACCTCTGGAAGAGTTCGGGAATGAGGGGAAGCGGATAGCGATTCTTAAGGGTAATTTTGTTTAATTCCCTGTAATCTACACATGGTCTCAAAGTCTTATCCTTCTTCTCAGCAAAGAAAATGCCAGCACCGGCAGGAGAGGGATTTCAGCCCCTGGCAGCAACTCGATGGGGCAGTCGTATGGACGATGTGGAGGTAGCGTATCTGCTTTCTTCTTGTCGAAGACGTCCAGGAATTCCTGGTAGGCTGCCGGTATGTTCGGGTCCACTTGGGACATGGGTAATACAGTCAGGCAACTGGAGGAGTCCTTGGGTACAGGAGCAAGACAATGTTGCCGGCAGTAGGAGGATGTGAAGAGTACTTCTTTTTCGAGGTTCTCATCGACCTATTCCCTTAACGTCTCAAGCTCAGTCTCAGAAAGAGGGAATATACGACCGAAAGAGTACTTCTTTCCTGGGCCAATCAATCTGGGGATTGTGCGCCTGTAGCCATGGAAGTCCCAAGATGACCGGGAAGATGGGGGAGCTCAAGACGTCAAATCGAAGGAATTCCTGATGACCTGAGTTGGTAGAGGTAAGAATAGGCACTGTTTCTTGGGTGACATGCCCAGAACTCAGCATTGAGCTGTCAGCCAGATGGACGGTCAGTCTCTGCTTCTTGGGATGAAGAGGAATAGCGAGTCTTTTTGCTAAAGCCAGATCCAAGAAGCAACTACAGGCCCCAGAATCCAGTATCGCCTGGAGGTGAATTTCTCCTCCTGCCAACCGTAATGTGACAGGAAGGGCAATATGAGCCGAGGAAGACTTGGCTACCTGGAAGTTAACTGGAGTGCGGGGGGTTGGCTTCCTAGGTTTTATGGGGCAATTGTTTATGAAATGTCCTGTACCCCCACAATAGAAGCAGAGATTCGCCTGTCGGCGGTGAAGTCTTTCCTCAGTAGTCAGTGCTGGGCGGACCATGCTAAGCTGTACGGGAACTGATGAACACAGGGCTTCAGGTAGTGTCTGGGTAGGTATGAAGGTTCGGGCCCGTTCAGACTGACGTTCCCGCAAGCGTCTGTTAAGCTGAATAGTCAGCTGGATGAGACCCTCCAATGTAGGGGGGTCTCTACCCTGGCCAGTTCATCTTTAAGTGATTCAGACAACCCCATCCGATACGGATATCTCAAGGCTGCTTCATTCCATCCAGAGTCTGTGGACCATGTACGGAATTCTACCGTATAATCCTCTGCAGGGCGCTGACCCTGCCGGAGAGCATGCAGAGTAGCTTCAGCCGTGGTAGTTCATAGGGGGTCATCATACAAGCAGGCCATGGCTTCAAAGAACTGATCCACGGAGTTAAGGGTAGGGCTCTCTTGCTCCAATAGGCCATGGGCCCAGGTCTGAGGTTCGTTACTTAACAGAGAAATTATGAATCCCACTTTCACCACTTCAAAGTAAAATGTCCGTGGCTGCAAGGAAAAGTACAAGTTGCAGGCGTTCCTAAAGGACCGGAACTTCTCTCGATCTCCACGGAAACGTTCTGGTACTGGGACTCGTGGTTCTGGAGGGGATGTAACCACAGTAGGGGAAACTTTAGGAGGACTGGCTGAAGGCGGACCTTGACCTGTGGAGGTGGATAATTGTGGCAGGTGCTGCAAGCGATCCTCTAGTTGAAGGTATCCCTCCTGGAGCTTTTGAATGACCTGAGTCAGGGCTGTGACGTGTTGCATTATGGTTTCCATTGGGGAGACACCTCCGTCGGCCTCTGTCAGTGGCTGGATTATACTGTCACGTTCTAGGTAGGAGGCCGAGATGCTGGGAGGGCTCCCCTTGCGGCCAAGTGCAGCACAGCCCTGGAGATGATACAGAGGGTGTGGTGCCCACAGAAGCACGGGTTGCCTGGTAGGTAGTGCTGGTTGCCAGGAACTTGATGGAACAGGCAGACTGCAGGGAAGCAGGCGTGCTTAAGAGGTCCAAAGGGTAAGGACCAGTGGAATGTCCAGATAGCAGCGTCAGGAGCCAGGCCAGGGGGTCAAACACAGCAAGACAGTCCAAGATAACAGCAGAGCTGGGTCTTAGCACAGAAGGCATGGCGCATCTGCGTGCGCATAGGGGTGAGTCTGGTGCGGCCATGATGGACACTGGCAGGAATGCCAATAACTCTGCTATTTCCCTGACACATGGTCTCGAATGCAATGGTAAAATGGCCTTTTCGTCTTACCAACGTAAAAAGCATTACATTGGCACTGCATAAGATACACAATGCCAATGGACTGGCAGGTCACAGAAAAAACTGGTCTGTGAATGCGTCCATTGGGAAGGGTGACAGTGGGCGAGGAGTGAATATACCTACAAAAATTGCATTTGTGGCATGGTCTCGTGCCCCTGAGAGTGGAAACAGAAGATGATTGCAAAGAAAAATGGCTATGTACCAAAGTGTCCCGTAGAGAGCGAGCTCTCCTATAGGTGATCTCCGGGTATGATTTAATATGTTTAGAAACTTGATCATCACTGCTTAACAGGTACCAATATTTTTGTAGAATTAGACGCACTTGTTGATGCTGGTTTGAAAATTTGGTAATTAGGCGTATCCCTGGGTTTGATTTTGTTTTTTGGGACCATGCAAAAGAGCTCCTGTCTTGCTTTTTGGCTCTGGCATATGCCCTTTTGAGATATCTGTTGCTGTACCCTCGTTCAAGAAAACGAGTCCTAAGCAATCTAGCCTCAGATTCAAAATCCTGTTGACTACTTGTCACGTACCTGGTAGGTGAGCCCAACGTGCAGGGAGTGGCCTCTCGTAAACCTCTGGCTCGAGAACCCCTGATAGAGCAGACAGGGGCTCAAGAGGGCAAAGGGACACCAGTGCCTGGCAGGAACTGAAGCAGATGGAGGTAGAAGCGGCAGTCTGCAGCTGAAGGTAATAGATGGGAGGCGTGCAGTGGTCCGCAGCAGACACTCGAGGATCAGGAGACAGACTTGGAGAAGACAGGCCGGGTCAAACACAAGCGGGCAGATGGGTACAAAGCAGGATCCAGGAGTAGTTAAAGTCCAGGCCGGGTCAGTATATCAGGCGGGCAGCAAACTGGTTGAAAGAAGCAGGCAGGAGCGAAGTCGGGACGAGCCGGGATCAAGGCAGGCAGCAAACAGGAGAAGTCAAGGGAAGCCGGATCAGGTATCAGAGTAACACAATCAGAGGTTCAGGTAGTAAGGGTCTCAGGAGAACGCTGTAGACCGGACAGCAAGGATGCAAGGTGACAGCTCTCTTTAAATAGGCAGTCTTGGCGCCAAGTACCGTCATAGTTGCGCGCGCCGCTATCGCGCATCTGCGTGCGCCCGTATCGCGCACTGCTATCGCGCATGCGCCGAACAGGTCTCCTATGCACAGGTATTCTGAAACCCAGATTGCTGGGATGATTGTGAGAACGTCTTTCCTGACACTACTACAGTTGCGACGTAGTCTCAGGTATTGCCCATAGGGCACACTTGAGATTAGGGATTTGGGATGTGAGCTCCCTGTATGTAGCAGAGTTCCCAGCCGAGGCTTTACGAAATAGAGAGGTACTAACTGTGCCATCTTTCTGTACACTAATTTTGAGATCCAAAAAGGTTAGATCAGTTTGGTTCATTTTAAAGATAAATTTTAAATTATAGTTGTTAATCCTCAAACAATCGAGAAAGGGGATCAAGGCATCTCTGGGACCAGTCCAGATGAAAAAGATATCATCGATGAACCTTCTCCAAACTGGAATGTGTTCCAGATACATTTGTAGATCCTCTCTAAAGAAAAGGTCACGCTCCCACCCCCCCAGATACAAGTTGGCATAAGAGGGAGCACATTTGGTTCCCATTGCCACCCCTTGTATCTGGAGGTAGTGGGAGTCTCCAAACAGAAATATGTTACACAAAATGAATTCCAAAAGATTGAGAATGAATTTGAATTTGATTATAGGCCCGAGAGATGCCCTGATCCTCAGTGATGAAGCCCTCCACAACTCGCACCCCAAGATGGTGGGGTATGGAGTTGTAGAGGGCCTCAACATCGAGCGCCACCAACCAGGATCCCATGGGTAGAGAAATGCCATCAAGAGTCCTCAAGAGGTCAGTCGTATCCTGTAAATAGGACACTAGCCCCCTCCACATGTGGCCTGAGGAAGTCGTCAACGAGTTGACTGGCAGTTTCCGTCAGGGAGCCATTGCCCGAAACAATAGGGCATCCAGGGGGAGAGGACAGATTTTTATGAACCTTGGGTAGTGCATATAGGGTTGGGGTCCGTGGGCTGGTGACATTGAGAAACTCCCATGTTTTTTTGTAATCAATCCCTCATGATAGGCACTGCCAATCAAATGTTTGTAGCGACTAGTAGTCAAATTGAGGTGAGTATTTGATACTTTTCGGTACCAATCTTTGTCAACAAATTCATGACCATCTGTTCATATTCATGAATGTTCATGACTACCAAGTTGCCCCCCTTATCGGAGGGCTTGATAATCATGTCTTTGTTGAGCTGTAGAGATCGCAATGCCTCAAGTTGACTGTCGCTAAGATTGGATTCCGCACATGATTTCCATTTGACCTGATTGATTTCCTGGGTAACCTGTTTGGTAAAGACCCAAATATTTGGGTTCCCCTGCAATACTGGCAACACATTGGACTTGGGTTTATATTCTCTCTGGGTGGATATGGTGGACAAGGGGGTGGTGGAGGATGGAGCCAAAGGAAGCGGAGAAGCCGCACACTCCCCCTCTAAGGCAGATGCCTCATCAAGGTCCGTGAGGTCGATGTTACCCTCCTCCCAGAGCTCCATCAGTTCCTCAAGGGCTTTAATATCCTCCAAACTCATCTCCTGCCAAAGGGGATTGGCTAGGGTGGTAGTTTATGAGGGGTTTTTTGGTTTGTCATATAGAACTCGAAAAAGTAGCTTCCTAGAGAAAAGATTCAAATCTTTGATAAATTCAAACTTGTCAATTTGTTCAGTGGGACAAAGAGACCCAGTTTCAAAATAGAAATTTGATCTGGGGTCAAAACAAACGATGATAGATTTATCACCTCGAGCTCTGTTTGGGGGGTTTTTGACTTAGTGGGTCTGTAACTTGTCTGCTTCCTTGGGTCTGGTGCCGGTGACGTGAATATCTGGGCTGGCTGAAAATCCGCCTGGGAAGAAAGAGAAGGCAAGTTGCTTACCTGTGCAATTGGGTGAAGGACATGAAAGGAGTGAGGGTGCTGGGTGGGTTATCTTGGTGAACCGGTGCACTAATCGGAACATTTTTGGCTGTGGTTGCTCTGGTGTTGATGGGTGCCCGAGAGGAGGTGGTGCGTTGGGAAGTGATGGGTTTGGTGGTCGCCTTACCATTACGCGACTTGTAAAAGCCATGGGTTTTGGGCACGGAGGATCTTTTGGAATTCATTTTGTGTAACAATATCTTTCTGTTTGGAGACTCCCACTACCTTCAGATACAAGGCGTGGCAATGGGAACCAAATGTGCTCCCTCTTATGCCAACTTGTATCTGGGGGGGTGGGTGCGTGACCTTTTCTTTAGAGAGGATCTACAAATGTATCTGGAACACATTCCAGTTTGGAGAAGGTTCATTGATGATATATTTTTCATCTGGACTGGCCCCAGAGATGCCTTGATCACCTTTCTCGATTGTTTGAGGTGTGACAGCAGGAAGGTAAAGTCACCTGGTTGCATCCAGGGGGGTAGATATATTTCGCCCAGATTCAGGCTTTACGCCGACTTATACAGCTAGGTGGAGAGTTGTATAAGCCCAGCTGAGACTAGTGGGCTCATTGATGACTCATACCTCTAGGGAGAGGGCTGGGCGTCGTGCAGACAGGGAGTTGATGAGGCCAGCTGAAGCTTGTCAGCTCATTTAGGCCTCTATAAAAAAACTCCCAGATTCATTAGGTGTTAGCTCATGCCTGGAACCAGACCTGTGTGGACTGTCTAGGGAGAGTGAACCCCTGTGCGGTGAGAGAAAGCCTGTGTGGCTATATATTTGCTTGGACATTTAAAACCAGGGACTTAGGGACTAGGACAGCACTAGGCTGATCCCAGTTGTTAGTTAGGAAACCTGTATGTTTAGTCAGAGGTCAAGCTGACCAGGATTTATTTTGTTTATGTTTTTTTTTGCCTTGCTGTGTTTTTGTCACTGTAAATAGAAAATAAACCGCACCTTTTTGATTTTGAAAACCACAACCTCCGTCTGCTGGGCCTGTTTTTGGGTGGGGAGCCCATCCCGGGGGTCACACACACCCGCTGCCGAGCTAACCCCCTCACAGAGGATTGACAACTATAATTTAAAATTTACCTTTGAAATGAACCAAACTGATCTAACCTTTTTGGATCTCAAAATTAGTGTACAGAAAGATGACAGTTAGTACCTCTCTATTTCGTAAAGCCTCGGCTGGGAACTCTCTGCTACATGCAGGGAGCTCACATCCCAAATCCCTAATCTCAAGTGTGCCCTATGGGCAATACCTGAGGCTACATCACAACTGTAGTAGTCAACAGGATTTTGAATCTGAGGCTAGATTGCTTAGGACTCGTTTTCTTGAACGAGGTTACAGTAACAGATGTCTCAAAAGGGCATATGCCAGAGCCAAAAAGCAAGACAGGAGCTCTCTTTTGCATGGTCTCAAAAAAACTAAATCAAACCCGGAGATACGCCTAATTACTAAATTTTCAAACCAGCATCAACAAGTGCGTCTAATTCTACAAAAATATTGGTACCTGCTAACCAGTGATGATCAAGTTTCTAAACATATTAAATCCTACCCGGAGATCACCTATAGGAGAGCTTGCTCTCTACGGGACACTTTGGTACATAGCCATTTTTCTTTGCAATCATCTTCTGTTTCCACTCTCAGGGGCACGAGACCGTGCCACAAATGCAATTTTTGTAGGTATATTCACTCCTCGCCCACTGTCACCCTTCCCAATGGACGCATTCACAGACCAGTTTTTTCTGTGACCTGCCAGTCCATTGGCATTGTGTATCTTATGCAGTGCCAATGTAATCCTTTTTACGTAGGTAAGACAAAAAGGCCATTTTACCATCGCATTCGAGATCATGTCTCCTTAATCAAAAAGAAGAGAATGGAAACACCTATTAGCCGCCATGTGGGCCTTTTCCATCAGTTTGATAGTACAGTCATGCACTTTGTGCCACTTGAACATGTCCCCCCGGGAGACAGATTACGATAAGGTCCTACTCCAAAAAGAGAATAGATGGATTTACAAATTGTCAGCCCTCAAACATCCTGGCTTGAATGACGCTTTCAGCTTTAAGCCTTTCTTATAGAACTCGTCCTAATACTCAACCATAACCAATTGTGTTTTTCCTTTTTTCTTTTGTTCTTTTTTTTTTTTTTTCCTTTCTGCTTTCGTCTTGCATTATGGATACTATTATATAATTAAATTTTTTGCAAAGAATATCAAGTGGAATCGGCTATGTTAATATATCCAGGCTGATCAAGTTCTCATATAAATGATTGTTATTTTTTCATGACCCATTCAGGACGACTTTCAAATTCACCAATTTATGCTTATTTTCATAGTTATGACAATGGGCTTTTTTGATATGTCCAAAGACTGCCCTTTATTTGTGTTTTTTACCCCTTTCACAAACGGGAATCCTTGACGGAAAATTTTACTTGAAGTATATTTATTGAAAACATTCCCTCTTTGTCATTTATCTGATTATAATTTTATTTATTCATCATTAATTTGTTCTACCAGGCATTTCCCTGTCCAAGGTCCAGAATCTGACCCACCAAGGTGCAACCATACGGACGCCCGGGGTCCCTCGTGTGATACAGTCGTTATGCCAATCGACTGTCCACTTGGGTTCCCCAAAGTCAGCATGCCTTTGCCAATTAGTCTGCAGTCCCAATTAATTTTTCCAACTCTTTTTTTCAGCGCAACCTTCGCTCTGTCATTTTTTCCACACTTGGCCTTTCCCTTTTTCAAAATGGCGCTGCGGACCTCTGCAGCATAGGGGGCGGTGACGCACACGTCTCAGGACTGGTGACGCACTGCGCCGTCTGTTGCCCAGGCAACGCACGCTTAAGCCCAATCACTGGGCCATGCATGCGTACATGACAGGCCGTGATAGCGTCCACGTCGCGGCGATGACGTCAGACGTCGCCACGGCGGGGGTTTAAGAAGCGCGGCGTGTGCCGCCGACAATCTGCCAGGATTCCTCCCCATACTTGGGGAGCTGGATGCACTCTCCCCAGCTGCGATATCCATCAGACTGCTGCACCGAGGTAAGCGTTCATAGATAGCCCATGTCCGCTGCTACCTATTTGCTTCCATAGCGGATATGGTGCTTACCTTGTTCCCTTTCTTTCTTTTTTAACAGTGATTTGGTAGTATTTCATCCTTATCAAGTGGTGGATTTACCACCCCTACCTAGTCTACCTGTCCCTACCACCTGCACCAAGTCTCTTTAACAGCAGTGCGATTTCTTTATTATATACATATACCAGTATTCAGAAGACTACTATTGCATTGGCATATTGGCTGTGATTTTTGCAACCCAGCATTCAGGTATGATTTTGTAGAGCCATTTCAGTTATCCATTTGATTTACAACTTGATCCAGTTGATTCATTTATCTATAGCCCTCTTCTCTGTATTAATTTATAGGTTGAGCTTCATTATGCTCTTAACCCTTATGGTTGTCATCATTTTGGTGGGTCACTGGTTGTGGATAGGTGGTTGTCTGATCAGTGTGGAATGTCGTCTTTTTTAACCTGTGGGATTTGGAATAACTTCCCAGTCTTTGTTCCTGTGATGACATAATAGCCTAGCAAATTGGTGAGTGTACTTTTTGTCCAGTTTGGGTCATGATATACTCTGTATGTCAATACTTTCCTTCAGTAAAATTTTGTCATTACAACCAGGCTCTGCTTGAATTGCATCCTTTATATATTTTTTAACAAATCAATTGCAATGCATTTATCACTTAATGCATACAATTAGCATAAGGATTGGTTATGTGCTTTCAGTGTAACCTGCTTTAGTTTCAATCACTCCTGAGGAAGCTCTGTGTAGCAAAACTAGTCGAGTGACAACATAGTGATCCGCACACATGGCCATCTAGCCAATACATCTGCAAGGATGGTTATTTTATGCTTATTTGTATTAAAGTTTTTTACGATTTTATCTTGGTGTCTTTCTCTATCGAGCACCGTAGTTTAAAGTTCCTGGGTACCCAGTGTATCCATTGTTCCCCCTCTCCTTTCATATCCAATAACCGGGATGTGGTGCTTTCAAATTTGACCGAGCATGCCCAATCTGCTAATTGGAGAAAGTGGTCGATTTTATTCTACCAGTTTGAGCCCACCCTTCAACTTCCAGGAGAAAGACTGTCTGAATATGTGCGCAGACTAAATAAGATGCTGTGTCAAATTGTCCTAAAGAAGGGGATGCTGCCACAAGCCATAGATGCGGCCAGGATGAAGCAGATTTTAAGGGGAGCATTGCGTTCTGATCCAGTCTGGCTCCATCTGAAAACCACTAGTGGAGTCATGTTCTTGAATTACCCGGACCTTGTGCGAATAATAAGGGAGAAGCCCAATACTCCCCCCTCAGTTGGGGTCAGATCTGCAATGGCCACTGACCGGGACTCGGAAGTGGAGGTCTTAAAATCACAGATGACCCAAGTACTGGAGATGCTAGCCTCTTTGATGGGCAAAAACTCAGGAGTTGGAGAAAAAGAAGTCAGGAAAGAGCAGTACCAGAGTGTTTCAACACCAGTTTCCCCGCGGGATAGAGGGGAAGCTGTTTGCTTCAACTGTGGAGGAATTGGCCATTTTGGGGCGAGTGTGCCCCAGTCCAAGGAAGACCCGAGGCAACTACCGCCAGCCGGCGGAAAACTCCAGAGGACCCCGGTGAAGGTGTCAACCGGGTGCCCACCATCTCCAGCAAGCTCCATTAGAATGAGAAAGCAAGAGAAACCAAGAGGTGAGGGGAACAACTCCCCATCAAAAGCACATAATACCCCTCCTTTGGTGGAGAAACCTCAAAAGTCACAAGAAATCAAATGCATACCAGGCCCAACAGGGGAAAAGATCCAGGAAACGGTGGAAAAATAAAAAAACACAAAAGGCCAAACCCATGAGTCCGAGGAAAGAGGCCTCTCCAGGGAAATTTCCAGCCAAGCTAGTGGGGCCCTCCCCAGTAGTCCCCATTCAAGTGGAGGGAGTCTACACGAAAGCCATTCTGGACACAGGGGCTCAAGTAACTCTCCTGTATAGGGACTTTTATCAAAAACACCTGAGACATTTGCCCTTGCAAAAGTTGGAAGACTTGGAAATATGGGGAATTGGCACCCAGAGCTTTCCTTATGACGGTTACCTTCCGATCAGATTGGCTTTCGACCCCTCGGTGGAATGCCTAAGTTCCGCAACAGCACCCGGTCTCCTGGCTGTAAGTCGTGAATTCGGACCTGGAGGTCATACCTCCGCTTATTCCTGGCTCCTCTTTGATTGGAAGTCATCTGGGCCTTCTCATACGCCAGTCTTAAGCTCTGTCGCAACCGGTCCACATACCCTTTGTGGGAAGCTGCTGAGGTATGATCTATGGAAGTGGCAAAAGCTAAATCTACCGGTAGTCTTGCCTCCCTGCCAAACATCAGTTTGTACGGAGAATATCCAGTAGCATCACTAGCCGTACTATTGTATGTATGCACAATGGCGGCTACATGCTTGCCCCAGTGCTGCTTCTTCTCACTACTCAAAGTCCCCAGCATATTCAATAATGTCCAATTGAACCGTTCAGGTTGGGCATCCCCTTGTGGGTGGTATGGGGTGGTTCGGGTCTTCTTTATACCCAGTGAATCTAGCAGTTTCCGAATCAGTCTGCTTTCAAAATCCCTTCCCTGGTCTGAGTGGAGGCGTTGAGGTAGTCCGTAGTGTACAAATAACTTTTCCACAAGAACCTTAGCCACTGTGGAGGCCTTCTGGTCTTTGGTTGGGAATGCCTGAGCGTATCTAGTGAAATGATCAGTTATCACCAGAACATTCCCATGTCCACTCAAATCAGGTTCCAGACAAAATCAATGCATACCAGATCCAAGGGCCCTTGACTTTGTAGGTGGCCCATTGGGGCAGCTTGATGAGGCAGAGTCTTTCTTTGTATGCATCTTGCACATGAGTGACAATATTCCCCCACTTCAACTCGCATGCAGGGCCAGTAGAATCTGTTCCTTACGAGTTGAAAGGTTCTTTCTGACCCCAGGTGGCCATGATCGTCATGCAAAGCAGTCAGAACAGTCTTCCAGTGTTTCTCTGGCAGAAACAGTTGCCACTTATCCTCCAAATCATCAGAGGGGCCCCTTCGGTAGACCACCCCTTGATGCATTTGCAGCCGGTCCCATTCTCTTAACAGACGAGCCTCCTTTTGAGGGGTCCTTCAGAAGCAAGTCGGGGTTCTGGCTTTCCAATGCTTCCAGAGCCAATCTCCCCAGTGGGTCTTCCATTTGATCTTTTCTCAAATTTTTCTTTGAAAGTTTGGGTAGATTCTCTTCTTCAATCTGGGTCACATTGCAGTAGAACTTGGGTACTCCAACAGCTGAGACTCCTATTTCTTCGGCTCTGGGCCCTCCACTTGTCTGGAACTCTGCTCCCTGACACAAGGCTCGCACTCCCTCTGGGGCCAGTCTAGTCCAGTCTTCCGTCAGATTAGGGGGAGCATGGGACCTTCTGGATAAGGCATCAGCATCTGTTTCCAGGCCCAGGCCTGTACTTTAGACTGAAAGTGAATCCTGAGAGAGCTGCTAGCCAACGGTGGCCGGTGGCATCCAGTTTGGCCGTAGTTAGGAGGTAGGTGAGTGGGTTATTGTCTGTCTTTACCACAAACTCAGCTCCGTACAGGTAGTCCTTCAACTTATCCACCACAGCCCACTTCAGGGCCAAGAATTCCAGCTTGTGGGTGGGGTAATTCTTTTCGGCTGGGATCAAACTTCTGTTCACATAAGCAACAGGCCTCAGTTGGTCGTCATGCTCTTGATACAGCACTTCTCCCAGACCATCATGACTGGCATTCACATGCAGTTCATACGGCTTTCTGGTGTCCGCATAAGCCAAGACGGGGGTAGTGGTCAGGCTCTCCTTCAATCTGGTGAAAGCCTCCTCACAGCTCACAGTCCACTGATCTTCTATGGACTCCCCTGGCTTCCTGGGCCCTGACTCATCTTCTTCTCCCTCAGTCTTCAGGAGTTCATTCAATGGCTTGGCGATTTTTGCGAATCCCTCTACAAACCTTCGGTAGTAGGAGCAAAATCCCAGAAACGACTGTCACTGTGGTGGGCCGTGGCCAGGAGGTAACTGCCTCCAACTTCCCAGGATCTGTGCACACTCCTTTGGCAGACACAATGTGCCCCAGGTAGTGGACTGAAGATTGGTAAAACTGGCACTTCTCCAAGGAAAGCTTGAGTCCCTCATCACTGAGTCTTTTCAAGACCTTTTCTAGCCTTGCCTCATGCTCTTCCCGAACACAATGTCATCCAGGTAAACCATCACTTCAATAAGGTTCATATCTCCCACCGTCTTTTCCATTAATCGCTGGAAAGTGGCTGGAGCTCCTGAGAGGCCTTGAGGCATGCGATCGAACTCATAGAACCCCACAGGGGTGATGAAGGCTGTCTTTTCTCGATCTTCAGGGTGCATTGGAATCTAGTAATACCTGCTCTTCAGATCCATCACACTGAACCACTTTGCTCCAGACAAACTCTGTAAGGCATCTTCTATTCGTGGAGTGGTGTATTGGTCGGGTATCGTTCTCCTATTGAGGGTCCGATAGTCAATACATAGCCTCAATGACCCATTTTTTTTTCTGACCACCACTATTGGAGAGGCGTATGGGCTCCTAGACTCTCGGATAACTCCGGTTCTCTTGAGCTCTGATAGTTGCTCTCGTAGATCTTCCAAATCAGCCAAGGGGACCCGCAAACTCTTTCCCTGAACGGTCTGTCCTCCTGCAGGCGGATGCTGTGGGTAGCTCTTTTTGCACACCCCACATCGAACTCATCCTCCTTCCGCCACCTAGTCAACTGGGCTTTGGCCCTCTCCTTCCAATCTGGTGGTAAAGCCGTATCTTCCAAACAGAGTCTCTCCACAATAGCTCTCTCCCTGGTCCTCCTTTAAGTCTGACAAAGCAACCGGGGTGGCAGGGTTCACTTGGCCCAACAGCATCCGGGCTGGGATCTTAACAGGTGTCAGTGGTGTTCCTGATGCTCACCGACACCCTGCCATTTGCTTTCTTCAGAGCTCTCAATGGGATCACCTCAGGAATCACTTCCACCCCCTGATGGGTATCCAAAGGATCTGGTTCCAGGACTACGAAGGGACCAGGTTGTTCCCAGGTGAGTTTTACGGTGGCCTTCAGACAAGTTACCTCCCCGGGCTGTAAGACCCTTTCCTTCTTGTCTAACTTCCAGACTTTCCCCACTCCTTCTTCTGGAGCTTTCTGTTCCAACACTAGCCGTTGATAGGCCCGTCGCAACATAGGGTGAATTCTGGCTGTTGAGGCATCTTGGTCCTGGGCTATAGGGGCCAGTAATCTCCTGATCAGGTCAGTATTGGTCCCTATTATAAGGGAACTTTTGTTGGCTCCTGGCGGGCGAGGACAGACTACCGCCAGTGTGTCGAAGATCTCTGCGTCTCCAGCTACTGAGGGGTCAAAGGCCAGTCTAATTGGGAGGTATCCATCATACGGGAAGTTTTGGGTTCCAAGTCCCCATATTTCCAAGTCTTCTAGCTTCTGCAATGCACTGTGGGTGCCCCGCTGCACACTGGGTATGGTAGTCTTTGTGCTTATTTAAAGCGATACCCCGCTACATAACATTTCTTGAATGTGCTTTTTAGTTGGCCAAAGGGTCTGAGTTGAAGTAGCCTAAAGTGTGTGAAGATTGTTCTTAAAATGTTTGTAAGTGGTCATGTGATGTCTCAGGTGTATGGTTTTGTGGAGATTGCATGAGCCTTGTAGATTGTGTAGCCGACTCAAGACACAAATTTTTCAGTGGATTTTGATGGTCATTTAGAAAAGTTTTAATGTTTGTAAGTGCTCATGTGATGTCTCAGGTGTGTGGCTTCGTAGAGAAAGATTCTAGGGAAGAGATCCTGGTTTTGGCTGGAAAAACTGCATTTGGTGGCCATGTTGTCCATGCGGCTTGAGAGACGCAGTTTCTCTTTAGCCTGTGGGTCATCCTATAAGGGAAGGTGCAGCCACCTTTCCTTTGGGTGTGATACCATGTTAATCGTGCTGTGGCATTAGTCGGCTATCTTGCTGGTGGAATTTCTCAGCCTTTGGGGCAGATTTCGATGTTTGGTGCGAATTTAGTAGTGCATTCTTTTCTGTGTTGGAATCTGGTGGACACCATTTTTGTTTTCCTTTGTGTGTGGGAACCCATGTGGTCTTGTGTTTTTTTGTATTTAAGTGTTCATTTGATGTCCCATGTTTGTCAGTTTTTGGCTAGTAGGGAAGTTTGTGCGGTTTTTGGCAAAATCAAAAACTGCATTGCATGCGTTAATGGCGCAATTTTGTTGTGGCCTGGGTTTTTTTGTCGGCCATCTTGAGAGGCTGTTTTGTTGTTAAATTCGCTGGTTTAAATTTGTTTTTCTAAGCATCGCCTCTTGAGTTGAGAAGAGTGGTATCTTGATATAGCGTGGTCTTGCCCTGAGGGGTCCCGACGCGCTTGCGGACACATGCACATGCTGGGGCCCATTTTATGGACGGGATCTGGTTGACCTACCAGCATGTCTTTGGAGTGTGGGAGGAAACCGGAGTGCCCGGGGGAAACCGACGCAGGCACAGGGAGAACATGCAAACTCCAGGCAGATGGTTTTGGGATGGGGATTTCTCTGTTTTCATTAAAGTGAATGTAAGCTATTGCAGGTTTAGCTGACTTTGTAGTATATGAGCGGCGGTTTTTGTATTGGATTTTGGTTTTAAGTGAAATCCCTACCTTACACTGAATTTTGATAGGTTGTAAGACTAACTTTAACTGAGTTTTTGTACAGTGGTGTGTGTTGTTTTTATGTTTAAATATTTGGGAGTTTCCCAGAAGTCAATTCATTGTTTTTGAAGCTTGTACTGTATAGCCTGCAAAGGAGAAAGGGGGGTTTGGTTGAACTCCTTGAGCCATCTTTTGGCAGGAGTTTGTATTTGAGTCTCGAAACTTGTGGTTTGACTTCCAGGGGATGTTTGGGTCAGGGGGGATTCCCTCCCATTTGCAAAAGGGGGGTTTGTTCCATCATTTCCTTGACAAAGGTTTTTTTAAATTGTTGAAATATATATGATGTTTAGCCATGGATTTTTTTGGTGTCTTAATAGACAATGTGATGGGGCTAGGCTCCCCCCTCCCCCTCCCTCTTCCTGTACGTTGATATGTAAATAAACCAGTTTTTTTTTTTTTTTTAGAGCTGAGCATGCCACAGGAAGTTCTTTTCAGCATTTATGTATCAGCAGGAAGTTGGTGGGAGGAGCTTGGGGTCTTCTGAAAGGTGAGCAATGAGATATGTGCTTGGAAGGAAAATGGAAAACATTTTGGCGTTTAAAAGTGTTTTATATTTTGTTCCAGTTTTGTGAAGTTGTATTCTGAAATGCAGTTTTGGGTAGAGTAGTACGGGGGCATCACCATTATTGTTGTAACTGTCATGGATATGCAGTAATGTTTGTCTGTCAGCTTACCTTGCTCCCCATGTGTTCATCTTAGAGGCCAGACTCTCTCTCACCTGGCTTCCTTTATAATCTCCTCCCAGCCTGACTCCACCCCAGGCCCTATCACAGAACACTATATTAACCTGTGCACTGCAAGCCTGCTTTGCTGATCAACGTGTTTGTTTAAGCATTGTGTGTTTGGGTTCCTGCCTGCCGTGTGCCACGTCTGTCTCTGTTACTGATATTGGCTTGTTCCCGACTATCCTTGTCTGCTTGTGACCTTGACCTTCGGCTTGTCCTTCGTTTATACTTGTCTGCTTGTTGCCCTGACCTTGGCCTTTCCCCTCACTATTCTTGTATCCTGTGCTGCTGCTTCCCCTCTATCCTCCTTACCCTACGGAGCTAGGGGACTCTAGGGGTCGGGACCTGGACCTAGCTGCAGCGTAACATCCTCACCACTAGAGGCTCTGGTGAAAACCTGCTGGGTCTTAGACTCCGCGCCCTGGGGAACCTTGGCTCTAGCTTACTGTGGATCCCTGTTGTGCTCCACTGGTCCCGCTTTCCACAACCACCCAGTATTCCATCCGCAGCAGTCAGCCATAGGGTTCACTACCTTGTGGTGCACTCCTGACCCCCAACGGTGTGCATCTGTCATCTGGCCACAGGTGACCTGACAGTAACATCTAGATACAGAGAGAAGCCACATTGTTCTGCAGGTGGTAAGCGGGCGTAAGTGTTCTGTGTGGTTTAGTCTGGTGACGCAGTGTATGGGTGTATAGTGGATAACGCTTGTGTATGCATACACTGTCTGGGGTAGAGGCCTAATTCGGGGGGGGGGTGAAAACGCCTCGGTTAGGGTTTCTAGTTGGGGGACTTGACCAGATAGTGGTTGTAGTCCGTCAATCCACCGTAGAAGACACCGGGCAGTGCTCCCCGAAATGGGTGCAATGGTTTTCCTGGACGCAGGTTTTAAGACGATAAGCCGATTCGAATTGCCATGGACACAAGGAGGTCTGTGCAAAGGGAAGGAATGGAGGTTTCCCACAGTCAGACGGTTACACAGTGCACAAAGCCTAGTTTTGGGGCAAAGGTCTTTGAACCCCAAAAAGATTAACATTAGGTGGTCCAAGGATACTATTTTGGGTATCCCTCTGGAGTGGATCTAGTTCAGCTGCGGCTTCAGAAATCTGTGATGAGTGTTGATGGAGGTGTAGTATACGTTTTTGTGATTCTCAGAGGAGGAACTATGGTTTAAAATTCTCATGCCCGTTTGTTTGAACTTTGTATGGCTGGTCCATGCAAAGTTTTCGAACTGCTCATGTTTTTCCCATTGTATTTTTTTCTATTTCTGAAAGAGTGAAGGTAGAATTCTGGCTGTTTTTTGTTTTTTCATTTTTGGTTTTGGAAACTGAAGTATCTCCCCCACATTTGTATCGGAATGTTTCTACGTAGTAACGTGAATATGTTTGAACTTACCGCGGCGATCCTCCGATGCGTCGCGGCTGTTGTATTTTTGTAGGAACGGGAAAAGTAAAGGTTACAGAGGGTTTTCGTTGAATCGATTTTGAAAGAATGTCATTGACAATTTACCAATGTACAGGAATGTCATTTTTGTTTTGCCATTCTTTGCAGGTTAAATATGAAGGATAGAGTAATGATTTTGCTTTTAAGTATTTTTCAGGTCCAAGGAGCTTCTGAAAGTGTATGTACATAGAGAGCAGGTGTATGTAGACAGCTGTACATATGGATAAATACAAGAGTCTAAGGAGGTAAAAGTATCATGGGCTATTTCATTGTTTCTTGTTTCCTGCACCACGCATTTCTTCCTTCAGTCTGTAATGAGGAAGAAAAGGGGGGGGAATGATAAACGTAAGAATGACAGTTTTTTTTCAAACAAATAACGTTAACCTCTGTAATTCTAACCAAGTTTGTGCCAAGACTGTCTTTCTTTGATAGAATTTGAATCGGCAAGCAGAAGTCTGGTGAAGTAGGTTCCCATCCCAGATGCTAAGAACCTTTTTGTCAATGGTTCCAGGTATTGTACGCCACGCACAGGTTATGCAGTGACCACAGTCCCGATGTCTGAGTTATTGTCATATGAGGGTTGTTTGGAGGTCAATCAAAACAAGAGTCGTACTTTCCTCATTAGCTGTCACTTACATTCTCAGCTGATGGGGTGGGTTCGATCGCTGTGACATGAACTTTAAAATGTCTACCACAGGGTTCACGAGTCCCTCCTGGACCCTGACACAATAACTGGTTTACATTCTTTCCAACCAGGTGACTGGGTCATTGTAAAGAAGCTTGAGGGATGAGACCATGCCAGCCACTGCAAGGCTCAACCACACCAAAGAATTGAGTAGTATCTTTGTTTATTTATATTTTTTTGATTAGTAAATTTTAGCAAGGGTAACGATGAAAAGCATCCCAAGTTATTATTTAAAGTGTATTTCCTGACTAGCTCAGAAAGCGAACAGGACCGATTGCTAGGTCTGTTCTGAGTCTCCACCGAGTTTTAGTACCCCAGCGATGACAGCGGTACATGCCATTTATGATGTTATTATGGGTATGAGGAGTTTTGACAAACTAGTGAATACTCCAAACAGACGCTTGTCAATGGAGTTTAACAAAACATTTTTAGAGGGTAAAATTGGTTATAGTTTTAATAGCTCTGCCTCTTGTCGGTTTGGGTATCTAGGCAGCCCACACATGTGTTTGAACTTTAGTTTGGTGTTTATACGGCTCTGCAGCTTATAAGGTAATTCCCCCAATGCAAGAGGTTCATGCATGATGGTGAAGCTGTCTCAGCATCTTATGTCACGGCCGATCGCGAGGATCTGATGGCGCGAGAAGGTAAGAATGGCAGGGACAGCTGGAAGGGAATTGTTCACCAATCCCGATCAGGTCTGGGCATGGTGTCCTGCAGGTACAAGGTGGGGGGGCTTGAGCTTATGATACGATTGAACAATTCTCCTCCATTGAGGATGGAATGTTCATGTAACTGTTGAAGCCAGAGCTATAGCTAGTGAAGGTTGGGAGTCCTTTTAAGGGTCTGGGAATCTTTGGGGATGTAATTTTTATTTTACAGCGGATCGTGGTTAAAGGAAGTGGGAATATATATACTCATGTCGTTTTTATTTCTATCCTTTCTATGTCGTGAAGAGGCGCTCCTGTTGCCTGATTGGACGCGTGACCAGAGCTCGAGCAGATGACCACATCTTCCTTGATGAGACGCCCCCAAGCCAGACCCACGTACAAGACACAGAGATCACAGACCGATCGGCGATTACTACAGCTCACCATGTCGTGTCCGTCTTATAAGTCATGCTCCTGAAGAACAGAGTCTACATGTCAAGCCGTGTTTTCGTTTTTATGGACTGTAAGGACTGATTCATTTCCAGGTGTAAGAAGGAGATCAAGTTTCATCTAAGGACACGTGGGAGCATATGACAAAAAAGGGAGGACTGTTGTGGAAAATGTTATTAATGTACAGGTATGTTGTCACATATCCCCCAGTGTCGGTTTTGCTGTAATGCGCTCATGTGAGCATATTCGTACATACAGACGTTGGTGGAAGACCAGTGGCGTGAAAATCTTCCTGTGGACACAGCGAAGTTTGCTCTTTTAGGTACGTTTGTTTTATGCCTCACCAAGGGACTGGCCACTTCTTGGCGTTGGCATTAAATGACTGAGCGGACAGATTTGCGTCCACGAGAACTATAGCATAACTATACGACAATTGTGGCCCATTGAGCCATAGTTTTCGTATGGTTCCCGTCATTGGAAGCAGTGCACGTCACTGCTAGTCTATTTGAATGTATACATGTCTGTGATTGGTTCTTTTGTTGTATTCATGTATTGTATTGTATTAGCTGTATTTAACATATCTTTATATGGTCATCTGCTGAGTGGAGCTCACAACCTGTGAGCTCACTTCCTATGGAGGAGGTCACATGTTCTGACATCACTTCCGGCTGGGAGTTTAATAAAAGATCGAGAGAGGCGTCGGTCAGTTGATGCTGTGATGCCGAGATGAACCTAACAGTCTGGTGATGATGTCCCTTGATTTGAATAAATGGGAATCAAATGAATGGTGAGTGAATTTTAGCTTAAGATGCATTATATCATTGAGACGAAATGTGTTACTATTAGAGACAAGATATCTGGCTGTGTGCTCTGTGTACAGCCAAATTTCTATGACAATAGGCAACAGCTACATCAACCTCCTCCCCCTCGAGAAGAGTCCCATCCTTCACCTCCTTCTTACCATGACCTTTATGTTTTATATTGGTTCTGAAAACTAAACTAATCTATGCACATTCTTAGTGCTAGTTATATGTTATGTGTTTTGTTTCTTCGTGCTATTTGGCACTTTAATAAAATAAAGTTTACTTGAAATGTTTATTTTGCAAAGAATATATCAGTGTTAATTTTGTCAACGAAAACCTTTTCGTCAACGATTTCGTCAGCAGCAATTTTAAAGTGACGACGAAAACGCAACAAAAAGTACAGCACGTTTTCGTCCTCTGACGAAAACTATGCCGAAAATTTGATCCGTTTTCATTATCGGACGACAACGAGACGAAAATAGTAAGGAGGGACGTTTAACAACTTACGGAGCTCCGCCTACTTATGCAATCTGCACGCCCAGCGACACGTAAGAAGAGTCCGACGCCAGTGGTGAGGCGAGGCCGCCCGCGTGAGGACACAGACAGGACACAGAGAAAGCACTCAAGTCTCCAGACAGAGTCCTGCTCCCGACTACTCCGACGCCGCACCCGCCACTCTTCTCCCGCCCAGAGAGGCAGAGAAAACTGAGTACAGACATCACTCAGCACTGCAGCTGCAGCAGTCAGAGCTACACAAATTGTGGTGGTACGTACAACAGGCCTGAGGGCTCCCCCTCCCCTGACCACACTACAAGTTAGTAGTACTACTGCCCTTAGCCGTAACTTCTCTGTAATCTGTATTAACTCTATAACCGTTTTTTTTTTTAAGATGTAGATGTTTAGGTACAGTAGTGTAGTTTGTCGCCAATTCGCCATTATTACACGAGTCATGTTGGGTATCTATTTACTCCGCGTAACATCATCTGATCTTTCACATTATACTAAACAATTGGGCTAACTTTACTGTTTATTTTATTTATGAAAGTGCCTTTTTTCCTAAAAAAAAAAAAAAAAAAAAAAGCGTTTGAAATACCGCTGCGCAAATACAGTGTGACATAAAATATCAACGACCACCATGTGTTTCTCTGCTATACATATAGTATATTATAGAGAGGCAACTTAGTTGGAGCTGACTGACTGTGTGGGCCCAGGGAGGGTCACTGGGGTGAGAGAGCACGTAAAATCAGAATAACTTTAATTTTCCCCCCTAATTCAACCGCACAGATACTGAAAACATCAAATGATGGACCAAGTCAAGCCAGTGGCAGTGCGAAACCACAGCAAACTATTTGCACTGCTCTTTTAGGTGCTTCAAAATATAAAATTGACTCTAAGGAACAACATGCCAGGGAGGAGGCCATAGCAAGATGGCTTGGGCGCACCGGATTACCAGTCAGAACGATTGAAGATGAGGACTTTGTTAGCATGATGGAGACACTAGATAGGAAGCTGACTGTTCCAAAGAAAACTAAAATAAGCAATCTTATTGACAAACAGTATGAAGATGATAAACAAAAATTCAAAAAGAGAGTGGCTGCTGCTCGGAGAGTATCTATTTGCACTGATTTGTGGACCAAAAAAGGACTCTCAGGCCTCGTACACACGACCGAGTTTCTTGGCAAGAACCAGCAAGAAACTTGCTGGCAGAGATGTCTTGCCGAGTAAATCGGTCGTGTGTACGTGGCTATCGGGTTTCTCGTCGAGAAAACCGACAAGTAACCTCGACGAGAAAATAGAGAACCTGCTCTCTATTTTCTCGTCGAGATTCTCGTCAGCCTGTTTCTCGACGAGAAAAGTGAGTGTGTGTACACTTACCTGTCCGCCGGGAAGCCCGCGCATGTTCGAAATGAATTAGACGCATGCGCGGTAGCTTCCTAGGCATAGATAGGGTATACCAAGATGGCGGCGACGGCATCGAATGTGACGAACGCATGCTCGTCGTAGTCGATGACGTCACCGCGTACGCTCCATTCAAAGAACCGCGGGTTCTTTGAATCGAGCGTGTGTACACTCGGCCGGGACAATTTTCTTGTCCAAGAATCTCGTCGAAAAAAACGACATGTTTTTTTCGACGAGAATCTCGGCCGTGTGTACGAGGCCTCAGCTTCATTCCTTGCAATAAGTGCATGCTACTTTTGTGTTGAACAACATAAACCTGAACACATATTGTTGGCCCATGAACAAGTAGCCCACCCACACACTGCACAGTCAATCAAATCCTGTGTGGACAAATGCTTGCAAGACTGGGACATACCCAAGAGGAAGATCCTTACAGTGATAACAGACAACGGGAGCAATATGGTGGCGGCATTTAAACAGACCACAGCAGCAGCAGAAGAACCACCCAGCTCTAGTGAGAGACTCCCTCCCCCATGACGGAAAGTGACTCTGAGGCTGAGACGGAAATTGATGATCTGCGGTGAGTGAGTGAGACATTTTTATTCTTTTACATGATGACATGGTTGACACGGTGACACCAGTCAATAATCTAATGGCTATGAGATGAATGATATGGGGGCACGGCGCTATCTGCTCTAGTCTACGGGGTGCAGTCAGTCAGTGCACCTTTTTTATTTTTCCACTATAATTTGTCTTGTGCACTGTAAAAGCATTCCCATAAGACAGTGATGGCGAACATTTTTGAGCCCGAGTGCCCAAACCGCGACGCAAAACCAACTTATTTCTTTCAAAGTGCCAACACAGAATTATACCTGCCTGCAGCTCTGTACAGCGGATGGGACTGATCATCCCTCTGAATGAGCCCTAAAGGACCAAAAACGTACTATTCTACCAGATTCGCTCAGAATGCAGGGATCAGGAATGCGTTGTGCTTAGAATGCACTGACCTACCTGACCATTACACTCACCTACCTGACCATTGCACTCACCTACCTGACCAATGTACTCACTTACCTGACCATTGCACTCGCCTACCTGCCACATGCACTCGCCTACCTGCCACATGCACTCGCCTACCTGCCACATGCACTCGCCTACCTGCCACATGCACTCGCCTACCTGCCACATGCACTCGCCTACCTGACCATTGCACTCGCCTACCTGACCATTGCACTCGCCTACCTGACCATTGCACTCACCTACCTGACCATTGCACTCACCTACCTGACCATTGCACTCACCTACCTGACACATGCACTCACCTACCTGACACATGCACTCACCGAATTAACACCTTTATTTTGCAAAATTTAGTAAAACGTAGTAACTGTCTCCATTCTATCCGGCAGCTCATTCCCGCCCGCAAGTCTCCTCTGATCCCATCCGCATGTTCTTCCAGTCACGCCCAGCACGTCACCGCTGATTTGTTTGATGGTCAGTGCGGTGTGGATGAGACAGCCTTTATGATTGGATCAGCGCGTGCACGTCACCCCCCTCGCTTATCCATTGTCACGCCCACTCGCCTACAGAACTGTGGGGGATGTAGTTCGCGGTGCGGACGATTAGACTTTCACTGTGTGCTTTTCTCATTTAATGGCTCTCCCTTCATGGTGTGCCCACAGAGAGGGCTCGGCGTGCTGGCAGCGGCACGAGTGCCACGGGTTCGCCATCACTGCCATAAGATGTTAAGTGTTAAAATAATAGAATGGAACAAACATTTTCTATAGTATACTTTATGCTTATTGGGCTGTGTGTGTGTGTTCCACTTGATAGGTACCAACAGATCGACATGGACCGGACACCATGTGTGGTGCATACGTTGCAACTTGTGGTCCACATGGTGCATAAGGAGGCAAGTGTGAAGAGAATACTGGATAAAGCAAGATCAATAGTGCACCTCTTCCGCAAGTCTTCAGTTGCAACACAGAAGCTATTGGAGCATTGTGGCCTTATTTTTTTAAATGACTGCCTCACACGCTGGTCAAGTACATTCAACATGATCGCAAGACTCCTCAAACTGAAAGAGTCAGTCTGCCAAATTGCAAACAGCATGGGATGGGACAGCTTGCTCCCTAGTGAATGGCAAAAGCTCACATCATTGCATGACCTACTGCTGCCTTTTGCAGAACATACCAAAACCCTCCAGAGTGACACCATGTCCATGTCCCTGGCTGTTCCTGCCCTCTTTGATCTGCTCAGCCATCTTTAGGACTTTTTTTTTTTAAAGGGTAAATTTTATTGTACATATCCACAATAGCTTACAGTGACATAATACAGTACACATTTTCATACAGGATAAGTTGCATATATCTACAAACTCAACATCTTATATTTAGGATATGTTACTCTTTTTTTTTTTTTTTCTTTTCTCCCCCCCCCCCTTTCCTCCCCTTTTCCCCCCTCCTGTCAAAAGGAAAAGCTTACATATTACCACCATTATCAAAACATAACTGGGGTAGGTGTAGAACAAAATATGAACTCCAAAAGGAAAATAGAACACCAAAAATCCTTCCCTGTTCCTTAATATTCTACAGACCTACAGCCTTAAACACTGGAAGAATCGTGCTTCCCACTTCACAGCAGATTCTCCCCCATTTTCCATTTCCCCGCTTGTCCCCCTCCCAACCCTATTTTTGTTCAACTATTACACCTCCACTTCTCCTGAGACTTTATCCAACCATCCGGCCCACACTTTCTCAAATTTTTTGGGGCACCCTCTCGCCATATAGGTGAGTTTATACAGTGGTAGGGCCCTATTCACCAATATCATCCAACCCTGCAAAGATGGGGGTGACGAGCTCCGCCACTTGATAGCTATTGCCTTTTTAGCATAGCAAAATAGGATTCTAAGCAAAGTTTTTTGAGAGGTGGACATATCTTCCTCCTCCAGGTCACCCAGAAGACATCTGGCCGGGGAGTATATATTTGGCAGTTCCAGGGTACCCTCTAGAAATGTAAGTATCTCCTTCCAGAAGTTCTCTATCCGGGGGCACTGCCACACCATATGGAAGAAGTCTCCTTCCTCCGCATGGCATCGAGGACACTCAGCAGACTCCCTCCTGCCCATTTTATGAAGTCTTTTGGGCGTATAATATATCCTATGAAGGTAGTTAAATTGGGTCAATTTATCTCTAGCCGAGATCATCGATGGCACCAATGTGTCTAGAGCTTCTGACCAGGTCTCCTCCGTGAGGGACGGTATATCTGTCTGCCACTGAGTCAGCATCTTCCTCATTCTGGGAGAGTAGGATGTGAGGAGCCTGAAATAATATGCGGAAATCAGCTTCGAGTGTTCCCCCTCCGTCACCACTCTTTCCATACTGGAGGGGGACAGCGTTACCGTCCCCCCCCCCGTACTGAGCCGTCACTGCGTGGCGCAGCTGAAGGTATCGAAAAAAAAACACATTGGGAATCCCATATTCTGTCCTCAAATCCAGGAAGGTCCTAAACACCCCTTCCCTAAATAGTTGGTGGGCATATTTAATTCCATATGCCGCCCAGCATGATCCGTCCGGCACTTTGGCTATTTCACAGAGTTGGGGGTTATGCCATAGAGGAGCATTAGGGGATGCCGCCAACCTTGTTCCCCCCACCTTATCATTGCATATGTGGAATATTTTATATGACAGTTTCAATAGTTCCGCCCCCCTGTCTGGATAAGGTCCATTCCTATAAAGGACATTAAGCAGTCCTTCACACGAGTGGACCTGAGCCGCCTGGGTTGCCACTGATGCATTATTCAAATCTGGGAATCCCCACCAATGTACATGTGTCAGTTGGGCTGCTAGGTAGTAGCAGTGCAGATTTGGTAGGGCCAATCCCCCCTCCCTTATAGGTAAATAAAGTGTGTCCAAGGACACCCTAGCCGGCTTAGGGCCCCAGAGAAATGCAGAGAGCATTCTATTAATGCCTGCAAACCACTTCTTAGGGATATAAACCGGAGCGTGCCAGAACAGGTACAAAAACCTAGGTAGGTATACCATCTTAAATATGTTTATTCTACCCAGGAGACCAAGCGGCAGCTTAGCCCAGGTTTGGAGACTGTCCCTCAGCCGTGTTTTCATAGGCGCTAAGTTATTATCCATGTATACACTGAGCGGCAGCTGTAAATCCACCCCTAGGTATCGAAACTTGGAGACTATCTTTAGGGGGCCCCCGGAGGCAGACCCGGGATATAGTCAGGATCAAAGGGGAAAACAATGGACTTATTCCAATTCACCCTGAATCCTGAGAATTGTCCGAATTCCGAAATTTTGTCCAGGGCAGTGGTCAATGAGCCTTCTGCCTCAGCCAAATACAGTAGCATGTCATCAGCGTAAAGGGATGTTTTTTCCTCCAGCTCATTAACCGTGCATCCTTTTATTCCCGTCTCCGCTCTTAATAGGGCCGCCAGCGGTTCAATAGCTAGGGCAAACAACAGGGGCGACAATGGGCAGCCCTGCCGAGTGCCTCTCGCTATATTGAACGAATCCGTGATGGTGTTATTGACCCTAATCCTTGCTTTTGGTTCCGCATATAATACCTGAACCCATCTTATAAATCTAGGACCAAACCCCAGCCGCCCAAGTACCGCCAGCAAGTATGGCCATTCGATGGAATCAAACGCTTTGTGCGTATCTAGGGAGAGTACCACCCGAGTATCCGGCGTGGGTCCCTCAGATTGTAGGACCGCGAACAGACGGCGCAAGTTGATAGCCGTCGACCTCTCGGGTATAAATCCCGTCTGATCCCGATGAATCACTGAAGCAATAACCTTGTTCAAGCGTCTGGCCAGTAGCTTAGCTAGGATCTTCGCATCCACATTAATCAAGGATATCGGTCTATATGATTCACAGAGATCATGATCCTTGTGCGGCTTAGGGATCAGCACTATAAGTGCCTCTCTCAGAGACCCAGGAAGCACCCCCTCCCGACCTGCATCCACATACATTTTGAGCAGCTGGGGGGCCAGATGTTCAGCATATGTGGCATACCATTCTGCTGGAAATCCATCCATACCTGGGGTCTTATTTGTATTTAGGGATCCGATTGCTGAGACCACTTCCTCCACTGTAAGGGGGAGATCCAGGTCCTCCGCCACCTCCCCTGAAAGTTCCAGGAGGGGTATTGGAGCTAGATATTCCTGCACCTCATCCCTACTATATGTAACTCTTGAGGCGTATAGCTCAGAGTAAAAATCCACGAAAGCCATAGCAATTTCTGTTTGTGATGTGCAGAGGCGCATCTGCGTGTCATATATACGTGGGATGGAGGTCGGTGCCTGATGTGAGTGGGCTAGGTAGGCTAACAGCCTACTATTTTTATCTCCGAATTCGAATACCCGTTGGGCCTGATAAAGCATTTTTTTTCGCGTTTTTTCTACCAGCACCAGATCTAATTGACGCATAGTTTCCCTCCACTTTTTATGGGTATCGCTGTTAGGGTCCTTTATATAGTCTATCTCAGCCTCAGTAGCCACCTGTTCCGCTTCCCTGAGCTTCCACTCTCTATCCGATTGAAGTCGCTTGATGTCCGTTTTAACTATTCCCCTAAGTGTGGCCTTAAATGCATCCCATGTAGTTCCTACTGGTACTTCCCTTCTATTCTCCAACCAGAAATTGTTAATAGACCTGGCAGTGGACCTCTCAAAACACTCTTCCTTAAGCCATAGGGGGCTCAACCTCCACAGAACATACCCTTGGGGCTTCTCCATATCAAAGGTAACAAGCAGGGGGGAGTGGTCTGATACAGCCCTTGGTAAATATTGGACTCCCACCACCCTGGGGAGGAGTGCTCTAGATACGAAGCACATATCCAACCTGGATAGGGTGTTAAATGTGGAGGAGAAGCATGAGTACTCTCTAGTATCTGGGTTCTTCCATCTCCACGCCTCCTCCAAATCATAGTGTGCCACACAGGCTCCCAACGGGGACCCTCCCACGGCCGCCATCCTAAACCTATCGTTTTCGGGGGACAACACTGCGTTCATGTCTCCAGCCAGGACAACAGGGCCCTCTGCCATTTTAATCACCTCCGCCATTATTTCATCCCACACCCCCACTGTAAAGGGGGGTGGTATATAGACTGCAACAAAGGTATATGGTTGGTTATTAATGATCAACACCAGGGCTACAAATCTACCCATTGGGTCTAGTTTCACTGATTTAACTGTGAACAATAAGGATTTGCAAACTAGGATCGAAACCCCCCTGGCGTAAGTAGAATATGCGGAATGAAAAGCCCTCCCCACAAAAGCTCTATGCAGTGCCATTGTTCTGGACCCCACCAAGTGCATCTCCTGAAGAAATATGACGTGTGGCTTGCGTTTCAGGATATATTTAAACACCAGAGCTCTTTTAATCTTGGAGTTAAGCCCCCTTACATTCCATGACAGTAAATTAAGGGTCTGCATCCCGGCATGTAGAGACATATCTACCCATATCAACCTGTGGCTTAAGAGGTGGCGATAGTCGTCGACCCTCCATGCCTGGACAAATCCCACCTATCATTAACAGTAGTCTTGTCGCATATATTTTAGCTTCAGGATTAGCACATGCACGGGTCATACAGTTATGCAGGTGGTTTAAATGCAGAGCAATCAAATACAGTTGAGGGCCCAAGCCTGTAGTTTTCAAAGGCATGTTCAAATATTGAGGGAGATCAAATTGCAAGCATAAAGGAGCAAAAAGGAAAAAGGGAAAAAACAAAAACAAAAACAACAAAAAAGCAGAACAAAAAAAATGCAAACCATGAACCATTCCGGATCCACAATGGCAGATCCTAACACCCGTTCCCCCCACCCTGCCTGCAGCCCCGAACCTCCTACAGGCTTCCTCCCCAAACTTCAACAACAAAAGTCTCCCTAAAGGGGGCATATTCCCTGCTCCAGCCGGGCAGGAAAATTTAGGGGGTAAGTACTTGAGTTCGCGTTGAGCTGAATCCAGTCCGCACTGAACATTGGACCCCCAACAGTGTTCCAACAGAATAAATGTCAGGTAGGATTTCTCAGACCGGGGAACTTTATATATGGTACATCAGGATAGGCCACAACATACGCAAAGTTATCGGAAAAGCACTATGTCAGCCCCCCCTGGGAGATCACTCCCAGGGACTTCATGGGGCGCGTCTTGTATCACATCAATAGGGAATCTCACCCGTGTCCCAGCGACTCCAGACAGCGATTAGCCTCTTTAGGTGACAGGAAGAACTGCGTTTTCCCCTCATGAACCACCCGGAGCTTAGCAGGGTAAAGCATGCTGTATGGCAGGCTGCGATCTCTCAGGCGTTGCTTCACACTCTGGAAGGCTGCTCTCTGTTTCTGTGTGGCTGCCGAGAAATCTGGGTAGATGGAAATTCTGTTGTTGTTATAGGGCAGTGCAGGCATAGTGCGGGCCTTGCGGAGTATAGTTTCCTTATCTTTGAAGTAGAGGAAGCGTGCTATCATTGGTCTAGGGAATCTGCCCGGAGGGGGTGCTTTCAGGGGGATCCTGTGTGCCCTCTCGATGGCAAATAAATGGGAAAAGCTGTCCTCTCCAAAAACTTGTTTGAGCCATGTCAGCAGGAACCCCTCCGGGTCTCTTCCCTCTGACCCCTCAGGAAATCCCAGGAACCGCAAGTTGTTCCTTCTGAGCCTGTCTTCAATATCTCCTAATTTGGCCTCCTGGGACTTGTGGTCCGCCGCCATATCTCTCACCTGTACCATTAGGGGGTTCAGATCATCCTCCATATCGCTAATGCGCTGCTCAGTCTGCGTCACCCTCTGCCTCACCTTTTGTACATCATCCTTGAGGATGGCAAAGTCCACTCTGATGGTGTCAATCTGTGTAGATAAGGCAGCGTGGCAGCTCTTGATGGTGTCCATAATCTGCAGCAGCGTTGGTTCACCCGCGCGTGTACCGGAGCCATCCTCCCCCTCTGCAGGCTGGGGAGAAGGCAGGGGAGACTCCAGTGGATCGGCCCGGTCCGGCCACTCATCATCCCCCTCGGCACCTTTACGATTCGGTGGGACAGATGAGGCCCTCCGCGCCGAGCGGGCGCCATTTTGGGAGGCCTCGTGAGCAAATTTGGCCAGCTTCTCTGCGGGCGTGGGCTCCACGCTGGGGCCGTATTTCACCATTATCTGGTGCTCGGTACTCTCCCCTCTCGGTTCCGGTACTTATCAAGTCTCTGGGACAAGTCAAGGGTCCGTCAGGATTATGCAGGATCTGAGTGCGGCCGGAGCTCTGTGAAAAAGCTTCCTCACATACCGGAAGTTGGACACGCCCCCACATACCGGAAGTTGGACACGCCCCCATCTTTAGGACTTTAAACAGAACACTAGCTACCAAGACCTTGCCACAATTGCACAGGAAATGAAAGGGAGTGTCAAACGTTTTACTTCCTTCTTAGATCCAACTGACGAATTGTTCTCTCCACTTGCAGCAGCTGCTTGTTTTGTCAACCCTATCGTCTGTGAAACCCTTGTTGATGTGGAGGATGAGAATATTCAAGAACTGCTTAAAAAGGCAGAGGAGTATGCCGCAAGAAAATCCACATTGCCACACACACCCCTTGAGGAATTGTCTGACGATGATGTAGTAGAAGAACTATCGCAGGAAGTCGAAGAAGCACCCCCACCGGCATCCACATCTAAGCAACCAGTCTTTCGGTTTCTTTCTAAAGGCCGCAGAAGACCCAAGCAAAGGATCTCCCCAAACAGCATAGAGCAGCAGTTCAGAAAATATAAGGAAGAGCTTTTGCACCAAGTTGCCATCAGTGAGGAGTACACCACCGCAACAGATTTTTGGCTGTCAAAGAGTGACACTTTGGGGCTGATTTACGAAACGTTTGCGCCATGAGTATCGGCGCATCTGCGCGCGCAATGGCTGTTTTGGTATTTACAAAACATTAGCGCCGGTATCGCAGCCCTATTTCCCATTTACTATAGTGTTCTCGGCGGACGGGAGGAGGCGCTCAGTGTGCCACTATGGACCTGGCTCACGGCATGTTAAAATCTAAATATAAAGAAGCTGGAAGTGGCAATATAATGGGGGTGATGTGAGGAAGTGTAGTGACACCTGCCCAAATAAACTTTTTCTGAACCAGCTGTGAGGGGGTTAGCTCGGCAGCGGGTGTGTGTGACCCCCGAGATGGGCTCCCCACACAAAAACAGGCCCAGCAAACGGAGGTTGTGGTTTTCAAAATCAGAAAGGTGCGGTTTATTTTCTATTTACAGTGACAAAACACAGCAAAGAAAAAAGAAACATAAACAAAATAAATCCTGGTCAACTTGACCTCTGACTAAACATACAGGTTTCCTAACTAACAACTGGGATCAGCCTAGTGCTGTCCTAGTCCCTAAGTCCCTGGTTTTAAATGTCCAAGCAAATAGCCACACAGGCTTTGTCTCACCGCACAGGGGTTCACTCTCCCTAGACAGTCCACACAGGTCTGGGTCCAGGCATGAGCTAACCCCTAATGAAGCTGGGAGTTCTTATAGAGGCCTAAATGAGCTGACAAGCTTCAGCTGGTCTCATCAACTCCCTGTCTGCACGACGCCCAGCACTCTCCCTAGAGGTATGAGTCATCCATGAGCCCACTAGCCTTAGCTGGGCTTATACAACTCTCCACCTAGTTGTATAAGTCGGCGTAAAGCCTGAATCTGGGCGAAATATATCTACCCCCCTGGATGCAACCAGGTGACTTTACCTTCCTGCTGTCACATACCCCCCCCCCTCTTGTTTTAACCTCGGGGTTGGAACACCAGCAATCAGGCATTCATGTACTCGAGACAAAGCATCCACATTCCCCATTTGAACGCCAGGGCGATGCTTTACTGTGAAGTTGAATTCCTGGAGGGCCAGGAACCACCTATTCACTCTTCTATTTGTTTCCTTGTTTTGAGCCATCCACTTTAACGGAGCGTGATCCGTAACCATGTCAAAGTGCCTACCTAGCAGGTAGTACCGAAGGGAATCTAGAGCCCACTTCACCGCTAAACACTCCTTTTCAACGGTGGCGTAATTTACCTCATGGGACTTCAACTTCCTGCTGAGGTAAATGACTGGGTGCTCTTCCCCGTTCCAGACCTGGGACAATACTGCTCCTAACCCCACATCTGACGCATCACTTTGTACGACAAAGTCTTTAGAGAAGTCGGGTGAGTACAACACTGGCTGGCTACATAAGGCTTGTTTCAAGAATTGGAATGCTGCCTCAGCCTCGGGGGTCCATTTAATCATGACCGACCCTTTCCCCTTCGTCAGGTTGGTTAGGGGCACAGCCTTAGAAGCAAAGTGGGGAATGAATCGCCGATAATACCCAGCGATTCCCAGAAAGGCTCGTACCTGCTTCTTGCTGTTGGGACGTGGCCAACTCTGGATGGCCTCGACTTTGTTGAGTTGGGGTTTTATTACTCCCCTCCCAATGGTGTACCCAAGATATTTGGCCTCCTCCTGCCCAATGGTACACTTCTTGGGGTTAGCCGTAAACCCCGCTTCCCGAACAGAGTCCAGGACTGCTTGCACTTTTGGCAGATGTGAGGCCCAATCTGTGCTATGGACAATTACGTCATCCAGGTAAGCCGCAGCATACTTCCGATGGGGCCTCAGCATCTGGTCCATTTTCCGCTGGAATGTGGCCGGCGCATTCTGTAACCCGAACGGCATTCTTTTATATTGGAACGCCCCGTCTGGGGTTACAAATGCGGTTTTCTCTTTGGCCGACTTGGCCAGGGGGATTTGCCAATACCCTTTTGTGAGGTCAAGAGTCGTCATGTATCGGGCTGTTCCCAGCCGGTCGATCAACTCATCTATACGTGGCATGGGGTAGGTGTCAAATTTTGTAACTTTGTTCAACTGACGAAAATCGTTACAAAATCGCCAGCTCCCATCCGGTTTAGGCACCAACACGATGGGACTAGACCAATCACTTTGGGACTCCTCTATCACCCCTAAGTTCAGCATTTTCTGTACTTCCTCCCGTATTGCCTCCCGTCGGGCCTCTGGGATCCGATAGGGTTTTAACTTCACCCTTTCACCGGGCGGGGTAATGATGTCATGCTCTACCCCAGATGTTTGTCCCGGCAGCTCAGAGAATACCTCCTTGTTGCAAAGCACAAACTCCTTAACCTCCTGTTGTTGGGGTTGTGACAAGGTGGCTGCTATTCCAACCTCAGGAATCACGCAACCAGTTTGAGCTGGTGACCAAGTGTCTGCGACTAGGGACTCTCTATCCCTCCAGGCTTTCAACAGATTAACGTGATAGATCTGTTCGGGCTTTCGCCTTCCTGGTTGTCTGACCTTGTAATTCACTTCGCTCACTTTTTCCATTATCTCGTAGGGGCCTTGCCATTTGGCAAGGAATTTACTTTCAACCGTAGGGACAAGTACCAGTATCCTATCCCCCGGGGAAAAGGTACGGGTCTTGGCTCCACGGTTGTACACTCTCTGCTGTGCTAACTGCGCTTGGGCCAAATGTTCCTTCACGATGGGCATTACCTGTGCAATTCGGTCTTGCATCAGGGCGACATGCTCAATCACACTCCTGTGGGGAGAACTCTCACTTTCCCAAGTTTCCTTGGCAATATCCAACAGCCCTCTTGGGTGTCTCCCATACAGTAACTCAAAGGGGGAGAATCCCGTAGAGGATTGGGGCACCTCCCTAATAGCAAACATCAGATAAGGAAGTAGACAGTCCCAATCCTTTCCATCTCTATCCACCACTTTCTTCAACATTTGTTTTAGGGTTTTGTTGAATCTTTCAACCAGCCCATCGGTTTGGGGGTGATACACAGATGTACGTAATTGCATCACTTTGAATAATTTACACAGCTCCTTCATAACCCGGGACATAAAGGGTGTACCTTGGTCCGTAAGCAGTTCTTTACAAATACCCACCCGGCTAAACACAAGAGATAGCTCTTTGGCTATGGTTTTGGCCGAGGTATTTCGGAGAGGGATCGCTTCTGGATAACGGGTGGCATAGTCCATTATAACTAATATGTACTGGTGCCCCCTAGCGGACTTGATTATAGGACCTACCAAATCCATGGCGATCCTCTCAAACGGGACCTCAATGATGGGTAGAGGGACCAGCGGGCTACGGAAATGTGGCATCGGGGCCGACCTCTGACACACAGGGCAGGAGGAACAATAATTTTCTACGTCCTTCATCACCCCCGGCCAATAGAATCTCTGTAATACCCTCTCTCGGGTTTTCTCTGTCCCCAGATGACCTCCAAGAATGTGCCCATGGGCCAACTCCAACACCAACTTCCTGTAAGGTTTGGGCACCACAAGCTGCTCAACGGTTTCTTCTGCCCTTTTTGCCACCCGATACAGTAGGTCCTTCTCTACGCTGAAGTATGGGTAAGTGCAGGTATTATCTGGGTTCACTAACTCGCCATCTATTTTCACTACGTTTTCCCGTGCCTTTATTAGGGCGGGGTCTTTCAACTGTTCTGTGGCAAAGTTTTCCCTGTGAACCTCAAGATCAGAAAACTCCACAGACGGTAGGTTTTCGTCTGAGGAGGTGGGCTCCTCTCCAGTTTCTTGAGTCTCCCCTGCCAATACTGATAAGGGAAATTCCGGAGAGTCCTCACCACTCTCAGGGGAGTTTTGGCTATCACATTCCTGGTACATAGGGGCACCAGTGAGGGGCTCAGGATCATCCCACAGTTCCCAGAACTTCGGAAAATCCCTTCCCACAATGGCGTCATGCGGTAACTGAGATACTAAGCCCACTGGATGAGAGAGGGTACCTTTGGGGGTCTCGAAACACACTGTAGTCACTGGATACTCTCGGGTGTCCCCATGCACACAAATAACAGCTACCTTGCTATTCCCAGAGACCTCTGTTTTAACTAACTCAGCCTTTATCAGGGTCACAAGGCTACCTGAATCCAGCAATACCACAACATTTCTACCATTAACACACATTTTGCATAAATGTTTCTCAGTTCCTCGAATGGCAGTGCATGCGACTGTCGCACACAGCGACTGACGTCTGCCCGTCAGAAAGTCACACTGCATGGGTTCCTCCACAACCGGGCAATTGGCTGCAATATGTCCCGCTTGCCGGCAGCGGTAGCAAACGATCCTTCTTGCCGCCTCTTGAGCCGCTGATTTCCCAGGCTGTTCTCGCCAAACTTGGGGTAGAGCTCCCACCCTCTCACTCTCTCCACCCTCACCCCTTGGAATCCTCTTATCCGCCCCTGGGGATGGTCTGGTCTTAGGGTGGAAAGTCCGAGTGTCTCTGGAAGAGGCCGTCAGGTTCTCTGTAGCCAAGTATTTCTCCACAAGATCCACAAGACCATCGGCCGTCTCTGGGTCTCCATGGCTTACCCACTTTTGGATGGCAGTAGGAAGAGCTCTCAAAAACCCATCCATTACGACACGTTCCACAATCTTTGGTGCAGACAAAGTCTCTGGCTGTAGCCACTTTCTGCTCAGGTGAATGAGATCATACATTTGAGACCTGGGGGGTTTTCCAAGCTGGAAAGTCCAGTTATGCACACGCTGAGCCCGGACAGCCTGGGTGACACCCAGCCTTGCCAATATTTCAGCTTTTAGCATCACATAGTCTTTTGCTTGGTTAGGCTCTAGGTCATAGTAAGCTTTCTGCGATTCACCAGTTAACAGAGGAGCCACCAGTCCAGCCCACTGCTCCTCAGGCCACTTTTCTCTTTCAGCGGTCCTTTCAAATGTGGTCAAAAATACCTCTGGATCATCCTCTCCAGTCATTTTTGTCAATAAACGACTCACCCCAAAGGACGCGGTATTAGTGGGACGGCTTTCCTCACTGGTCTGCGGACGTTGCTGCATTACTGCTTCCATCTATTGTTGTAGTCTCTGCTCTTGCTTCTGCAACAGGTCTATGAAGCGGGCCTCAGATTGCTGCTGGGCTTGTTGCTGAGCCTCCAGACTCTGTTGCAAAGTTGCGTTTGTCTGCTGCTGGGCTGCAAGGCTCTGTTGATGAGCTTGCTGCTGGGCTGCGAAGTTCTTTTGCAAACCTGCATTTGTCTGCTGTTGATTGGCATTTGCTAGAGCCAGCTGCTTCAGTATCTCCTCCATGCTGGCTTAAAAAAAAAAAACTGCCTGCATTCTCCACCAACTGTGAGGGGGTTAGCTCGGCAGCGGGTGTGTGTGACCCCCGAGATGGGCTCCCCACACAAAAACAGGCCCAGCAAACGGAGGTTGTGGTTTTCAAAATCAGAAAGGTGCGGTTTATTTTCTATTTACAGTGACAAAACACAGCAAAGAAAAAAGAAACATAAACAAAATAAATCCTGGTCAACTTGACCTCTGACTAAACATACAGGTTTCCTAACTAACAACTGGGATCAGCCTAGTGCTGTCCTAGTCCCTAAGTCCCTGGTTTTAAATGTCCAAGCAAATAGCCACACAGGCTTTGTCTCACCGCACAGGGGTTCACTCTCCCTAGACAGTCCACACAGGTCTGGGTCCAGGCATGAGCTAACCCCTAATGAAGCTGGGAGTTCTTATAGAGGCCTAAATGAGCTGACAAGCTTCAGCTGGTCTCATCAACTCCCTGTCTGCACGACGCCCAGCACTCTCCCTAGAGGTATGAGTCATCCATGAGCCCACTAGCCTTAGCTGGGCTTATACAACTCTCCACCTAGTTGTATAAGTCGGCGTAAAGCCTGAATCTGGGCGAAATATATCTACCCCCCTGGATGCAACCAGGTGACTTTACCTTCCTGCTGTCACACAGCCCGCTGCGCCGGCAAGTACGATTAGAGCTGCGGGAGGTTTTTTTGAGCTCAGCGCGGGAATTTTACTTGTTCAAACGCGCCAAGACACTGCGCCGGCAAAATCTTAGTAAATGTCAAGTCACGTAACTCAATTTGCATAAGTTGAAGAGGCGCAGCTCTGAACTTGCCAGTGTGCCAGAAAAATTAAATTTCTAAAGGGAAAAAAAAGGCATTTAAAAGCACCCGCGGCTGTGATGAATTGTCGGCTCCCGGCAATATAGAGAAAAGTAATTGAAAGTCATTGATAAAAACAAAAAAAAAAGCGTGGGGTCCCGCCAAATTCCATTACCAGGCCCTTCAGGTCTGGAATGGATATTAAGGGGAACCCCGCAGCAAATAAAAAAAAAATGCGTGCGGTTCCCCCAAATTCCATTACCAGGCCCTTCAGATCTGGAATGGATTTTAAGGGGAACTCCACCCCAAATTTAAAAAAAATGGTGTGGAGTCCCACCAAAAATCCACACCAAACCCTTATCCGAGCACGCAACCTGGCAGGTCGCAGGAAAAGAGGGGGGGCAAGAGAGCGGCCCCCGCTCCCTCCTGAACTGTACCAGGCCACATGCCCTCAACATGGGGAGGATGTCCCCATGTTGATAGGGACAAGGGCCTCATCCCCACAACCCTTGCCCGGTGGTTGTGGGGGTCTGCGGGCGGGGGACTTATCAGAATCTGGAAGACCCCTTTAACAAAGGGGACCCCCAGATCCCGGCCCCCCCCATGTGAAATGGTAATGGGGTACATTGTACCCCTACCATTTCACGAAGAAAGTGTAAAAAAATGTAAAAAATTACAAGAGCCGGTTTTTGACAATTCCTTTTATTAATGTCTTCTCCTTTCTTCCATCTTCTTCCTTCTTCTTCTTCCTTCTTTCTTCTTCTGTTCTCTATTCGGGTTTCTTCCTCCATCTTGTTCTTCCTCTTTAGCTTCATCTTCCTTCTTCTTTCGGTGTTCTCGTCCGCATCTTGCTCCGGCTTCTTCTTCCCCTTCTTTCTTCGGCCGCTCCGTTTGAATTGGAGGTTCCCGCTGTGTGAAGTTCTTCAGTTCTCCTCTTGGTCTGCTGCCACCCGGTGACCCCGCCCCCCTCTGACACCAAGGGGAAAGTCCCAGTGAAATCCATGTGCGTCAGAGGGGGGCGGGGACACCGGGTGGCAGCGGACCAAGAGGAGAACTGAAGCGTCACACAGCGGGAACCTCCAATTCAAACGGAGCGGCCGAAGAAAGAAGGGGAAGAAGAAGGCGGAGCAAGATGCGGACGAGAACACAGAAAGAAGAAGGAAGATGAAGATGAAGAACAAGATGGAGGAAGAAACCCGAATGGAGAACGGAAGAAGAAGATGGAAGAAGAAGATGGAAGAAGAAGATGGAAGAAGACATTAATAAAGGAATTGTCAAAAACCGGCTATTGTCATTTTTTAAAATTTTTTACACTTTCTTTGTGAAATGGTAGGGGTACAATGTAATAGTAAAACAGTGCAGCGCAGGTATAAAGTCCCCAAAAACGTCCAATCAATGGAAATAAAAACAACAATGAAATCAATGGAAGAGGTGAGTGAATAATCCAGTGCAGGTTCCACCAGTGCTCAAAAACACATTCAGTGACGATCCCTCCACCTTTGTAATTCTAATTACCTCACAGCATGGACCCCTGAATTAACAGGTGGTCATGCAAGCAGAAAGGGTACAGGCTGGTGTGTAATATGGATCATAGATTCCTCAATATATTTCTCCAGTCCTCCGCATGTATCCCCAGTATGAAAGATAAAGGAATAGATCTAAGTGCTCTCTGTTTTAAAAGGTATATTTATTGATATACAAACACAGGCTACTCACATATCCTCAGATTAAAATCGGCATGTAAAGACTACTGGTGCAGACACAACTGCGGGTGACGTGTGTACAGCTCCTTCCCCCGTACGCGTTACGTTCATTAACTTCCTCAGCGGGGCGGGGTTTTGGTTGGTATTAGGTTGTTGATAATGACCACCTCTGGAGCCAGACGGAAAGTTTGATTTTCCTCCTGAAATTCTGACTGTGTTGGTAATTTCCATTACCATACGATTGGGTGCCTGAGGAGGGGGGATAATGATAATTATTCCCCCTACCCCTCCCACCCCTAGCGTTACCACCCCGACCTCTTTTGAGGAAAAAAGGACGGGGTTTGATGTACCTCTTGATAGGGAGTGTGAGGTTTGGGATTAATGCCTGGAATATTGGATACATTGGAGGTGTTCACGGGAGGAGGGGGTTTCTGTATTTGGTCTGGAACGCTGAGGAAGTTAATGAACGTAACGCGTACGGGGGAAGGAGCTGTACACACGTCACCCGCAGTTGTGTCTGCACGAGTAGTCTTTACATGCCGATTTTAATCTGAGGATATGTGAGTAGCTTGTGTTTGTATATCAATAAATATACCTTTTAAAACAAAGAGCACTTAGATCTATTCCTTTTATCTTTCATACTGGGGATACATGCGGAGGACTGGAGAAATATATTGAGGAATCTATGATCCATATTACACATCAGCCTGTACCCTTTCTGCTTGCATGACCACCTGTTAATTCAGGGGTCCATGCTGTGAGGTAATTAGAATTACAAAGGTGGAGGGATCGTCACTGAATGTGTTTTTGAGCACTGGTGGAACCTGCACTGGATTATTCACTCACCTCTTCCATTGATTTCATTTTTATTTTTATTTCCATTGATTGGACGTTTTTGGGGACTTTATACCTGCGCTGCACTGTTTTACTATTACATACTATTTTGAATTAAATGGAAATTCTTTAGTGTTCAGCTTGCATACATAGGGGGATTGATTACAGGTCCTTCTCAAAAAATTAGCATATTGTGATAAAGTTCATTATTTTCTGTAATGTACTGATAAACATTAGACTTTCATATATTTTAGATTCATTACACACAACTGAAGTAGTTCAAGCCTTTTCTTGTTTTAATATTGATGATTTTGGCATACAGCTCATGAAAACCCAAAAATCCTATCTCAAAAAATTAGCATATCATGAAAAGGTTCTCTAAACGAGCTATTAACCTAATCATCTGAATCAACTAATTAACTCTAAACACCTGCAAAAGATTCCTGAGGCTTTTAAAAACTCCCAGCCTGGTTCATTACTCAAAACCGCAATCATGGGTAAGACTGCCGACCTGACTGCTGTCCAGAAGGCCATCATTGACACCCTCAAGCAAGAGGGTAAGACACAGAAAGAAATTTCTGAACGAATAGGCTGTTCCCAGAGTGCTGTATCAAGGCACCTCAGTGGGAAGTCTGTGGGAAGGAAAAAGTGTGGCAGAAAACGCTGCACAACGAGAAGAGGTGACCGGACCCTGAAGAAGATTGTGGAGAAGGACCCGATTCCAGACCTTGGAGGACCTGCGGAAGCAGTGGACTGAGTCTGGAGTAGAAACATCCAGAGCCACCGTGAACAGGCGTGTGCAGGAAATGGGCTACAGGTGCCGCATTCCCCAGGTCAAGCCACTTTTGAACCAGAAACAGCGGCAGAAGCGCCTGACCTGGGCTACAGAGAAGCAGCACTGGACTGTTGCTCAGTGGTCCAAAGTACTTTTTTCGGATGAAAGCAAATTTTGCATGTCATTCGGAAATCAAGGTGCCAGAGTCTGGAGGAAGACTGGGGAGAGGGAAATGCCTGAAGTCCAGTGTCAAGTACCCACAGTCAGTGATGGTCTGGGGTGCCATGTCAGCTGCTGGTGTTGGTCCACTGTGTTTTATCAAGGGCAGGGTCAATGCAGCTAGCTATCAGGAGATTTTGGAGCACTTCATGCTTCCATCTGCTGAAAAGCTTTATGGAGATGAAGATTTCATTTTTCAGCACGACCTGGCACCTGCTCACAGTGCCAAAACCACTGGTAAATGGTTTACTGACCATGGTATTACTGTGCTCAATTGGCCTGCCAACTCTCCTGAACTGAACCCCATAGAGAATCTGTGGGATATTGGGAAGAGAAAGTTGAGAGACGCATTGAAGCAGTCATTTCTGCAAAAGGATTCCCGACCAAGTATTGAGTGCATAACTGAACATAATTATTTGAAGGTTGACTTTTTTTGTATTAAAAACACTTTTCTTTTATTGGTCGGATGAAATATGCTAATTTTTTGAGATAGGATTTTTGGGTTTTCATGAGCTGTATGCCAAAATCATCAATATTAAAACAAGAAAAGGCTTGAACTACTTCAGTTGTGTGTAATGAATCTAAAATATATGAAAGTCTAATGTTTATCAGTACATTACAGAAAATAATGAACTTTATCACAATATGCTAATTTTTTGAGAAGGACCTGTATATATGTTTGCGCTGATTGCATTTATCTATTCTATACTTTAGGGGTACAATGTACCCCATTACCATTTCACACAGGGGGGGGAGCCGGGATCTGGGGGTCCCCTTTGTTAAAGGGGTCTTCCAGATTCCGATAAGCCCCCCCCGCCGGCAGACCCCCACAACCACCGGGCAAGGGTTGTGGGGATGAGGCCCTTGTCCCCATCAACATGGGGACATCCTCCCCATGTTGAGGGCATGTGGCCTGGTACGGTTCAGGAGGGGGGGGCGCTCTCTCTTGATCGGATAAGGGTCTGGTGTGGATTTTTGGCGGGCCTCCACGCCATTTTTAAAAAAAATTTGGGGTGGAGTTCCCCTTCAAATCCATACCAGATCTGAAGGGCCTGGTATGGATATTTGGGGGAACCGCACGCATTTTTTTAAAAAATTTGCGGCAGGGTTCCCCTTAATATCCATTCCAGACCTGAAGGGTCTGGTAATGGAATTTGGGGTACCCCCACGCATTTATTTTATTTTTTTCAAAGACTTTCAATGACTTATCTGTATTGACGGGAACCAGCAATTCATTACAGCCGCGAGTACTTTTTAATGACTATTATTTTACTTTAGAAATGTCATTTTGCTCTTGAACTGTTATAAACATGGAAAACATGCGCTACTTTACAGGCATACGATAGACACCCCCCAGGTATGATATTTAGGGCCAGTTCACACCGGATGCAGTGCAGTGCGTTTTTTTGATGCATGAAAAACGCAAAGAAAGTTGATCACATTAATGCCAATGGCATAGTTCACACCACTGCAGTCCGTTTCAGTGCGTTTCAGAAAGGGGGAAAAAAAAAATGGTCATGCTGCATTTTATAGGTACAGAACTGTACTGGACCGCAGTAAAACACATCAAAAAAGCAACGGAAGGTACCAAAAAACACACTGGAATGCACCGGAACGCACCTAAATGCACCAAAGACGCACTGCAACACACTTGTCCTAAGTGAAAAGAGGGGGAAAAAACACTGGACTGCATGAAAACGCATCAAAAATGCACTGGAACGTGTTAAAAACGCGCATGCAGAAAAGCACCTGGAACGCATCCAGACTGCGTTTCTATGGTGTGAACTAGGGCCAGTGCCACCTATCAATGCCCACCACTGGTGCCAATCAGTGCCCATCACTGCCAACTATCATTGCCACCTAGCAGTGCCACTTCTCAATGCCCACCAGTGTCAACTAGCAATGCCACCTCTCAGTGCCCACCCTTGTCACCTTATCGGTGCCCATCAGTGCAGCCCATCAGTGCAGTCTCATCAATGAAGGATAATAATTACCTTTTTTCTAAATTGTTGAAATATTAACCACTTTCCTACCGCCCACCGTCAAATGACGTACTTTGCTTTGTGCGGAGGCATCATTCAGATATCATTCTTTTCAGCCGTCGATTCTGTGCACGATAAAAACTATCATAGCGGCAGTTCCGCCGCTTGATCGTTCTTATAGGCGGCGGGAGGGGACGTCCCCCCCCTCTCTCTTGCTGCCATCCGGTGCTTCTCCGGGCTCTCCCGTGCCATCTGGGGCTCGGAGAACGATTTGGAGATGACTGGTCATCAGTCATCTCTATGACCGTCGGAGGCGCGGGCACGACGTTATGACATCATGCCGTGTTCCCGTATGTTAACCAAGCCGTGATCTTGGCTGTCAGCATGAGATTGGTGATTTTTTTGGAACAATATCATGCTTTCCAGCCTGGAGGAGAGATGCGGGGTCTTATTGACCCTGCATCTCTCCATAAAGAGGACCTGTCACACACATTCCTATTACAAGGGATGTTTACATTCCTTGTAATAGGAATAAAAGAGATCCCAAAAATTTTTAAAAAATTAAAAAAGAGTAAAATACAAAAAAGTCAAAAAATAAATAAATAACAAAAATAAGAAAAAACGCCCATGTCCCCGGTAGCTCGCGCTCAGAAGCGAACACACACGCAAGTCCCGCCCACATATGTAAACGCCGTTCAAACCACACATGTGAGTTATTGCTGCGGGCGTTAGAACGAGTGCAGCAATTCTAGCACTAGACCTTCTCTGTAATGCCAAAATGGTAACCTGTAAAAAAATTTAAAGCATCGCCTAGGGAGATTTTTAATTACTGAAGTTTGGTGTCATGCCATGTGTATGCGCAATTTTAAAGCGTGACGTGTTAGGTATCCATTTACTCAGCATAACAACATCTTTCACATTATACCAAAAAATTGGCCGTAACTTTACTGTTTTGTAATATTTTTAGCAAACAAAAGGCGTTTGAAAATTTATTGCGCAAATACCGAGCGAGATAAAAATTTGCAATGACCGCCATTTTATTCCCTAGGGTGTCTGCTAAAATAACATATATAATGTTTGGGGTTTTGAAGTAATTTTCTAGCCCTAAATGTATGATTTTTAAATGGAGAGAAGTGCCAGAATAGGCCCAGTGCTGAAGTGGTTAAAATATCCAATTTTTTTTTTTTAGTCGGTCTTTTGTATTTATAGAAAAAATAAATAAACGCAGAGGTGATCAAATAGCACCAAAAGAAAGCCATATTTGTGTGCCAAAAAATAATAAATTTTGATAGGGTTACAGTGTTGTATGAGCGCGCAATTGTCATTCAAAGTGCATCAGCGCTGAAATGTGAAAATTGGTCTGGGCAGGAAGGGGGTTTAAGTGGCCAGTGCGCAAATGGTTAATATAAGGCTACATGCACACGGACGTTCTTTCAGCCGCTTGTTTGAGCGTTTTTAGCAGCTTAAAAACGTCTCTCCATGTTAGCCTATGGCCTCATGGCCACCATGGCGTTTTTGAGCTGTAAATGGCATAGGCGTTTTTATGCCCCATGTACACGGGACGCTGGTTCAAAGTGTTCAGAACTAAGGTTGAAAGCGGCGTTTAGAAAGGCGCGCTTTGTGGCGTTTGCATGCCGCGTTTTACCACATTTGTGTCTATATGCGTTTAGTTAGGAAACATCATAAGGAGCCGCCCTAAGCTCCAAAAACAGTATTAACTATTGCAGCTATTTTGTGAGACCAGAGTGAGTATCAGCAGCTGAGAGAGCAGCAGTGTAGTTGTATTTAGCGTGTCACTTGCCACATCACTTGCCACACGTTGTGGATTGTCCACTTGCCCCAAGTTGTGGATTGTCCACTTGCCACGTCAGCTGCCCCAAGTTGTGGATTGTCCACTTGCCACGTCAGCTGCCCCAAGTTGTGGATTGTCCACTTGCCACGTCAGCTGCCCCAAGTTGTGGATTGTCCACAATGCAATGGAAGCAATTTCCTTATTTTTTTGATTATATATATATATATATATATATATATAATTATATAATTTTTTTTTTTATGGTTTTTCCTCATTTGCCATAATTTTTGAGTTTATCAATGTAAAAAAAAAGGTCACCTTTTAAAAACGCTTCTAAACTAAAATGTGGCTAAACGCCGGTACCGCGTCTGAAACGTGGAAATCTTTGGCGTCTGAAGGCATTTTTAGGCTTTGTGAAAAACAATGTTAAACACAACTGCAGATGTTTTTTTCCAGGCCAAAAACAGTGTTTTGGATGTAATAGAATTCAATGGACCCGGATCCAAAACGCAAGTACCGCAATTTTTTTTTCGTTCTTTAACCACTTAAGCCCCGGACCTATTTTGTAGCTAAAGGACCAGAGGTGTTTTCAGAATTTTGCACTGCGCTGCTTTAACTGTAAATTGTGCAGACATGCAATGTTGTACCCAAACAAAATTTGCGTCCTTTTCTTCCCACAAATAGAGCTTTATTTTAATGGTATTTGATTGCCTCTGCGATTTTTATTTTTTGCGATATAAACGGAAAAAGACCGAAAATTTTGAAAAAAAATGATATTTTCTACTTTTTGTTATAAGAAAAATAAAATAAACTCAATTTTAGTCATACATTTAGGCCAAAATGTATTCAGCCACATGTCTTTAGTAAAAAAAATGTGAATAAGCGTATATTTATTGGTTTGCGCAAAAGTTATAGCGTCTACAAACTAGGGTACATTTTCTGGAATTTACACAGCTTTTAATTTATGACTGCCTATCTCATTTCTTGAGGTGCTAAAATGGCAGGGCAGTACAAAACCCCCCCAAATTACCCAATTTTGGAAAGTAGACACCCCAAGGAAATTGCTGAGAGGCATGTTGAGCCCATTGAATATTTTATTTTTTTTGTCTCAAGTGATTGAATGATGACTAAAAAAAAAAAAAAAAAATTACAAAAAGTTGTCACTAAATGATATATTGCTCACACATGCCATGGTTATATGTGGAATTGCACCCCAAAATACATTTGGCTGCTTCTCCTGAGTTCGGGGATACCACAAGTGTGGGACTTTTTGAGAGCCTAGCCGCGTACGGGCCCCCGAAAACCAAGCACCGCCTTCAGGATTTCTAAGGGCGCAAATTTTTGATTTCACTCCTCACTACCTATCACAGTTTCGAAGGCCATAAAATGCCAAGATAGCACAAACCCCCCCCCCCCAAATGACCCCATTTTGGAAAGTAGACACCCCAAGCTATTTGCTGAGAGGCATGGTGAGTATTTTACAGCTCTCATTTGTTTTTGAAAATGAAGAAAGAAAAACTTTTTTTTTTTTCAATTTTCAAAACTTTGTGACAAAAAGCGAGATCTGCAAAATACTCACCATACCTCTCAGCAAATAGCTTGGGGTGTCTACTTTCCAAAATGGGGTCATTTGGGGGGGTTTTGTGCCATCTGGGCATTCCATGGCCTCCGAAACTGTGATAGGCAGTGAGAAGTGAAATCAAAAATTTACATCCTTAGAAAGCCTGTGTCAGGGTCACCTGTGGCCAGGTGACAGATGCACACCGTAGGGGGACAGGAGTGCACCGCGAGGTAGTGAACCCTATGGCTGGCTTCTGTGGATAGGAAACTGGGTGGTTGTGGAAAGCGGGACCAGAGGAGCACAACCGGGATCCCAACGGAAGCGAGAGCCAAGATTCCCCAGGGCGCGGAGTCTAAGACCCAGCTGGTCTTCTCCAGGGCCTCTAGTGGTGAGGATGTTACGCTGCAGGCTGGGACCAGGTCGCGGCCCCTGGAGTTTCCTAGCTCACGCCCCGTAGGATAAGGGGAAGCAGCAACACACGATAGAGAGAACCGAATAACAAGCCGAAGGTCAGGGGCCACAAGCAGACAAGGATAACGAAGAACGAGCCGAAGGTCAAGGGTCACGAGCAGACAGGGATGGTCGGGGACAAGCCAATAACGTAACAGAGAGACAGACGTAGCACACGGCAGGCAGGAACCCAAACACACAATGCCTAACAAACACGTTGATCAGCAAAGCAGGCTTGCAGTGCACAGGTTAATATAGTGTTCAGTGATAGGGCCTGGGGTGGAGTCAGGCTGGGAGGAGATTATAAAGGAAGCCAGGTGAAGGAGGTCTGGTCTCTAGATGAACACATGAGGAGGAAGGTAAGATGGCAGACAGACATTAATGCATATCCATGACAGTACCCTCCCTCTTACGAGGCCTCCCCCTTCCCCGCCTGGGCCCAGGTTTAGAGGGAAACTTCAGATGAAACTCCTTTAACAGACGAGGTGCAAAGACCTCAGATGCAGTGATCCAAGACCTCTCCTCAGGACCAAACCCTTTCCAATGAACGAGGTACTGAAGAACGCCTTTACAGAGTCGGGAGTCCAGAATTTGACTGATCTCGTACTCCTGATTATCCTCCGAGACAGGCGCCACGGTAGGAAGAGGACGAGAGAATTTATTGAGGACTAAAGGCTTTAGAAGAGCAACATGAAAGGAGTTAGTGATTTTAAGGCTCTTAGGAATCTGGAGTTTGAAACAAACCGGATTCAGTTTAGCAGTTACCGTGTATGGACCGATGAATCGTGGAGCAAACTTCAGAGAAGGAACTCGGAGCTTGATGTTCCTGGTAGAGAGCCAGACTTTGTCCCCTGGCTGAAGAGAAGGCGGTTTACGCCTGCGGCGGTCGGCAAAGCCTTTGAATTTTTCAGCAGCTGCCCGGAGGGAATCATGAACGTGACCCCAAACGGAATTGAGAGACTCCTGAACCGAAGCCAAAGCTGGAATGTCTGGAGAACAGATCATAGGAAGAGGAAGTTGAGGGTGTTTTCCATAAACTGTGAAAAAGGGTGTCTTCTGCGAACTGGTATTCACATGATTGTTATGGGAGAATTCTGCCCACGGGAGTAGAGAGGACCAATCGTCATGGTGAGAAGACACAAAGGTGCGAAGAAAGACCTCTAACTCCTGATTAACCCTCTCAGTCTGTCCATTGGATTGGGGATGGTAAGAAGAAGAAAAATCCAAGACAATATTGAGGGATTTGCAAAAGGCTCTCCAAAAACGAGACGTGAATTGGACTCCCCTGTCGGAAACAATATGAGAAGGGACCCCATGTAGGCGGAGAATTTCTCGAATGAAAATGGGAACCAAGGCAGGGGCAGAAGGAAGACCAGGAAGAGGAACAAAATGAGCCATCTTGGAGAATCGATCGATTACCACCCAAATGACTGTATTATTCTCAGACAGTGGGAGATCGGTGATAAAATCCATGGCAATATGGGCCCAGGGTTCCTTAGGAATAGGCAAGGGCATGAGGAGACCAGCAGGAGCTTGTGTGGAGGATTTGGACTGAGCACAGACATGACAAGCTTTAACGTAGTCTTTGACGTCTGAGCGGAGATTAGGCCACCAGTAGTGACGACTGATGAGTAGGAAGGATCGGAGGAATCCAGAATGCCCTGCCACCTTGGAATCATGTCCCCAACGAAGGATCTTAGCTCTTAGCTCAGTGGGGACAAAGGTCTTACCAGGCGGAATTTTAGACTTCAGGATGGTAGAGTGGGCAACAATGCATGAGGTGGGAATGATCGGCTCAGGTTCAGGGGCGGACTCCTCGTCCAAAGTGTCAAATGACCTAGAGAGCGCATCAGCCCGACCGTTGCAGGAACCAGGTTTGTAGGTAATCGTGAAATTAAAACGGGCAAAGAAGAGACTCCACCTGGCCTGTCTAGGATTCAGACGTTTAGCATTCTGTAGATACTGTAAATTCTTGTGATCGGTAAAGATCGTTATGGAGTGAGGGGAACCCTCCAAGAGATGACGCCACTCCTCTAACGCCAATTTAATTGCGAGAAGTTCCCGATCACCGATGGCATAATTCCTCTCTGCCTGAGAAAATTTTTTGGAGAAGAACGCACATGGTTGGCGTCTCTTCTCAAAGATTTGAAGAAGCACAGCTCCCACCCCCATTGAGGAAGCGTCCACTTCAATAAAAAATGCATTCCCAGGATTTGGTCTCCTCAAGAGGGGGCCAGAAACAAAGGCCTGTTTCAGGTTGTGAAATGCAGAGACAGCTTCGGGAGGCCAGTCTCTGGCATTCACACCCTTCTTGGTCAAAGCGATAATAGGCGCGGCAATGGAAGAGTAATTCCTTATGAACTGCCTATAATAATTAGTGAAGCCAAGAAAGCGCTGTGTGGCCTTGAGGCTAACAGGAAGAGGCCAGTTGGTGATAGCCAAGACCTTCCCAGGGTCCATACGAAGCCCCGAACATGAGACAAAGCACCCCAAAAACAGGACCTCAGAACATTCAAAGGAACATTTCTCCAGCTTGGCATAGAGATTGTTCTCTCTAAGACGTTGAAGTACAGTGCGGACATGGTTTCTGTGGACGAGCAGATTTTCAGAAAAGATCAGAATGTCATCCAGATAGATGACAACAAACTGGTACAGCAGATCTCTGAAGATTTCATTGACAAAGTTTTGAAACACGGCTGGAGCATTACACAGACCAAAAGGCATCACCAGATATTCGTAATGCCCGTCTCTAGTGTTAAATGCAGTCTTCCATTCGTCACCCTCCCGTATTCGAATGAGATTGTACGCGCCTCTGAGATCCAACTTGGTGAAAATGGAGGCACCCTTCAACCTATCGAATAGCTCAGATATTAAGGGTAAGGGGTATCGATTTTTAATAGTAACCGCATTTAAACCCCGATAATCGATGCAGGGTCTTAAGGTACCATCCTTTTTGGCAACAAAAAAGAACCCTGCCCCTGCAGGCGATGAGGATTTCCGGATGAACCCTCTCTCCAGATTCTCTGCTACATACTCCGACATGGCCTGGGTCTCTGGGATGGACAGAGGGTAGGTACGACCCCTGGGTAGAGTTGCTCCGGGGACAAGATCAATAGCACAGTCAAAAGACCTGTGGGGAGGAAGCACCTCAGCTGATTTTTTACAGAACACATCCCGGTAATCGCTGTATGCGGCGGGAAGATCAGAAGAAACAGAAGTGGCAGCAACCGGAAGACTCTCCTTGGGGGTCACCTTGAGAAGACACGACGAGAAACATGAGGAACCCCAGGCCAGGATCTGCCCAGAGACCCAGTCCACATGTGGAGAGTGGAGCTGTAGCCAAGGGAGGCCCAATACAACTGGGGTAGAGGCCTTGGGTAGAATAAGAAAGGATATCCACTCCTGGTGGAGAATCCCTACCGACATCCTAATGGGTAGCGTCTGGAAGCGAATAGGGCCCCCTGGGAGAACAGTGCCATCAATTGCCGAGACTACCAATGGGGTAGTGAGAGGTGAAAGGGTAAGCTTCATAGAAGAAGCAGTTCTCCAATCCATGAAATTGCCGGCAGCCCCGGAATCCAGGTATGCAAGGGTTGACTGAGGAGAAGTGCCTACATGAAGGGACACCGGCAAGAGCAGGCGAGAAGGTGATGTTTCTGGGTCCAATACTCCACCTTCCAAATGTATTAGACCCGAGCGTTTCCCGGACGAAGCGAGCAGGAGTCACGAAAATGACCCTTGCCCCCACAATAGAGGCACAAGCCCAGAGTTCTGCGCCTAGCACGTTCTTCGGGGGTTAGTCTGGTCCGGCCCAGCTGCATAGGTTCTTCAGCAGGTAGAGGATGCTCCACGGAATGAAGGGAGGGGAGCTCAGACTGGCTAGGACCCAGAGAGTGCTGGCGTCTTTTTTCTAAGGACCTCTCTTGAAAACGAATGTCGATCTGGTTGCATAATGAAATTACATCGTCCAGACCGACGGGAATGGCTCTTCCCGCTAATTCGTCTTTCACTCGGTCAGAGAGGCCATGTAAAAAGGTAGCGACCAGGGCCTCATTATTCCAGCTCAATTCAGCTGTGTGGATACGGAACTGAAGAGCATATTGCCCCACTGAACTAGATTCTTGGCGAAGACGTAAGACAGCACTAGCCGCTGAAGAAGCCCGAGCCGGCTCTTCGAAGATATTACGAAAGAGCTTCAAGAATTCGGACAGACTGGAAACCACCGGATCGTTCCTCTCCCACAGGGGGGCAGCCCAGGCCAAAGCTTCACCGGAGAGGAGGGAAATGATATAGGCTACCTTAGCCCGGTCAGATAGGAAGCTTTGAGGCTGAAGCTCAAAATGAATAGTGCATTGGCTGAGAAACCCCCTGCAGGCCTTGGAGTCCCCAGAGAAACGGAACGGAGCTGGCAATCTTAGTGAGTGTGAGGCTGCGTCTGGTGCGATAGGTACAGCCGCTGGTTGTACTTGGGGTTGCGGATTCGGGGTTCCCAAGGAGACCTGAAGCTGCTCGAATCGAGAAGCCAGATCCTGGAGGAATCGCATCACCTGGGTCTGATTTGATTCCTGGGTCTCAAGTCTGCGAACTATGCCCTGCAATGGATCATCCGCGGGAAGCGGGATGTCAGCCGGGTTCATGGCTGATCAAACTGTCAGGGTCACCTGTGGCCAGGTGACAGATGCACACCGTAGGGGGACAGGAGTGCACCGCGAGGTAGTGAACCCTATGGCTGGCTTCTGTGGATAGGAAACTGGGTGGTTGTGGAAAGCGGGACCAGAGGAGCACAACCGGGATCCCAACGGAAGCGAGAGCCAAGATTCCCCAGGGCGCGGAGTCTAAGACCCAGCTGGTCTTCTCCAGGGCCTCTAGTGGTGAGGATGTTACGCTGCAGGCTGGGACCAGGTCGCGGCCCCTGGAGTTTCCTAGCTCACGCCCCGTAGGATAAGGGGAAGCAGCAACACACGATAGAGAGAACCGAATAACAAGCCGAAGGTCAGGGGCCACAAGCAGACAAGGATAACGAAGAACGAGCCGAAGGTCAAGGGTCACGAGCAGACAGGGATGGTCGGGGACAAGCCAATAACGTAACAGAGAGACAGACGTAGCACACGGCAGGCAGGAACCCAAACACACAATGCCTAACAAACACGTTGATCAGCAAAGCAGGCTTGCAGTGCACAGGTTAATATAGTGTTCAGTGATAGGGCCTGGGGTGGAGTCAGGCTGGGAGGAGATTATAAAGGAAGCCAGGTGAAGGAGGTCTGGTCTCTAGATGAACACATGAGGAGGAAGGTAAGATGGCAGACAGACATTAATGCATATCCATGACAGCCTGAAGGCGGTGCTTGGTTTTGGGGTCCCGTACGCGGCTAGGCTCCCAAAAAGTCTCACACATGTGGTATCCCCATACTCAGGAGAAGCAACAGAATGTATTTTGGGGTGTAATTCCACATATGCCCATGGCATGTTTGAGCAATATATCATTTAGTGACAACTTTGTGCAAAAAATAAAAAATAAAATAATAAATTGTCTTTTTTCCGCAACTTGTGTCAACATATAAAATATTCCATGGACTCGACATGCCTCTCAGTATATAGCTTGGGGTGTCTACTTTCCAAAATGGGGTCATTTGGGGGGGTTTTGAACTGTTCTGGCATTTTATACACAACATTAGGAAGCTTACATCCACTCTTCTAACCACTTGAATACAAAGCCCTTTTTGACACTTTTTGTTTACATGGAAAAAAAAAATTTTTTTGCAAGAAAATTATGTTGAACCCCCAAACATTATATATATTTAAAGCAAAGGCCCTACAGATTAAAATGGTGGGTGTTGCATTTTTTTTTCTACACAGTATTTGCGCAGCGATTTTTCAAACGCATTTTTTGGGGAAAAAATACACTTTTTTTAATTTTAATGCACTAAAACACACTATATTGCCCAAATGTTTGATGAAATAAAAAAGATGATCTTAGGCCGAGTACATAGATACCAAACACGACAAGCTTTAAAATTTCGCAACAAACGCGCATTGGCAACAAACTACATACATAGTTTCGGCATATATGCTTCTTTTTTTTTCCAGAGGCTAATTATCCACTAGGATTGCTTTTACATGAAAGCCGGCCGCTGGCTGAAAAGAATGATACCAAGATGATACCTAAACCCACAGGCATCATTCTGGTATAAACATTCAAAGTCCAGCAACATACCAGTACGTTGCTGGTCCTTGTTGGACATGTATTGTAATCTTTTTTTTCATGCAGCCTGTTGGCTGAACGAAAAAAAAGATTGATCGGTGGGTATGCCCACCATTAGAATACCGCCCTTCATCCACCCACTTCTAATGATGGGCATACATGCACCATTTATATATGCCGAAGCATGGGGGCATCTTCCCGCAAAAGTTATGCCGCGTACACATGGTCAGACTTTTCCACGGGCAAGCCTCCGTCGGAATTTTGACTGTATGTACGCGGCATTAGGAGCAAAATCGCTCCTCCGGCCTCAATGCTTCGGCATATATGCTTCTTTTTTTTTTTTAACTGTGGTGGTGAAATCACCTCCTACAGCACTGGAGTCGCAGGGATCAGGCCTGTCTCTGCGAACGCTGCAGTTATGTGTGTTGTGTTTTGCAAGTGACAGTGATCGATCGATACTGCACTTGGGTGGCCTGGGCTGGGCGGAGGGGCAAAAAGCAGGTGCTAGCAGGTATCTGGGCTGATCCCGTTAACACTGCGTTTTTGGGAACCCTAAACTGCTGGGGACGGTAGTATAGATCTGATCAGATCAGATATTGATCTGTTCAGATACTATACCACTAAGGGGGGGTGTATGCTTAACGCGTGGGTGTTAGCGCTACTGGCACTAACCTGACGCTGCCTGGGGTGTGACGCAGACCCTCTCTGACGCTAAAACCTAATTGATATCACCCGCCGGGCGATCAGGGGGTTAAACCTTTATTGGGTTATATACGGCGGGTGCCCTGACACTATAAAAAGCAAACTAACCAGCGTCACCCGTAACACTTATATGGTGATTACTGGTGAAAGGGTTAACTAGGGGCAATTAGGGGGTTAAACCTTTATTAGGTAATATATGGGGGTACCTGACGCTATAAAAACCTGCGGCGAACCTAAAAAAATTACTGGCTACCGATCTGCATCACCGACGCTAAGACAGCGATCAGAAAAATGATCGCTTAGCGACGGCGGTGCTAGGGGGTGATCAAGGGGGTTAAACCTTTATTAGGGGGGGTTAGGGGGCTACACTGGACCTAAAACTAAATGTAGTGACACTTTTACAGTCACAAATGTCACTGATTGCAGTGACCATTTATTGATCACTGCAATCAGTGACACTGTGACGGGGGGGGGGCGATTTATGTGCCAGTGTTTTGTGCACTAACCTGCATCTTCTCTTGTGCGGCGTTTGGTATATGTGAGCGCCACAGGAGAGATGACATCACTTCCTCCTGCCTGTGTAAACATTACACAGGCAGGGGAAGGATTCGATTCGCTGGGAGCGATCAAGAGGGGGTGGCCGGAATCGAACGGCTGTCCCCTCATCCCTGATCGCTCCCAAACGAATAACGGGCGCTCACTGCAAAGAAGAGGGGTCCGATCGGACCCCACAACTATACAAAGGCAGTCACGTAGATATACGTGATTCTGCCGACGTATTTTTACAGTGGGCGGTCGTTAAGTGGTTAACCTGTTTATAGCTGGTTGTTAAAGGAAATGTAAAAAAAAAAAAACAATGCCGGCTCTTAAAAAAAAAAATAGAAATAAAACAGCGTGGGGTACCCCCCGAAGTCCATACCAGGCCCTTGGGTCTAGTATGGATTCAAAAGGGACCCCCCCAACAAAATGGAAAAAAAATATGGAGTGGGGGTCCCCTCAAAATCCATACCAGGCCCTTCAGGTCTGGTATGGATTTTAAGGGAACCCCGCGCCAAACATAAAAAAAATAGCGTGGGGGTCCCTCTAAAAATCCACACCAGACCCTTTATCCGAGCACGCAACCTGGCAGGCCGCAGGAAAAGAGGGGGGGGGGACGAGAGAGCGGCCCTCCCTCCTGAACCGTACCAGGCCACATGCCCTCAACATGGGGAGGATGTCCCCATGTTGATGGGGACAAGGGCCTCTTCCCGACAACCCTGGCCATTGGTTTTCGGGGTCTGCGGGCTTATCGGAATCCGGGAGCCCCCTTTCATAAGGGGGACTCTAGATACCGGCCCCCACCCTATGTGAATGATTATGGGGTACATCGTACCCCTACCCATTCACCTGGTGGCAAAAAAAAAAAGTCAATAACAAACACAACACAGGTTTTCAAAGTAATTTATTAGGCAGCTCCGGGGGTCTTTCTGCCGAGCGCCCCGCTATCTTCTTCCAGCTCTTTTGCTAGCGGAGTCCCGGGCTTCATCGTCTTCTCTCCGTCCGATGTTGCCTCGTCGCTGTCCGCCGCTACAATGCTATGCCCGCGGAGCGGCACCCACTTATATTGGCATGGGGCGTGGTCACCGGGTGATGCCACTCACTGACCCCGCATCACGTCACAGTCCCATCATTCCCCAGGACTGTGACGTGATACGGGGGTGGGGTCAGCGGGTGGTATCACCCGGTGACCACGCCCCATGCCAATATAAGTGGGTGCCGCTCCGCGGGCAGAGCATTGTAGCGGAGGACAGCGACGAGGCAACATCGCACGGAGAGAAGAGGGAAGACGACGACGATGACGATGAAGCCCGGGACCCCGCTAGCAAAAGAGCTGGAAGAAGATAGCTGGGCGCCCGGTAGAAGGCAGAAAGAACCGGAGATCGTGAAGAAGGCACCGGAGAGCGGGAGAAGAACCGGAGAACAGAACAGAAGACCCCCCCCCCCCCCCGAAGACGACGAGGAAGCCCGGGACCCCGCTAGCAAAAGAGTTGGAAGAAGATAGCGGGGCGCCCGGCCGAAAGACCCCCGGATCTGCCTAATAAATTACTTTGAAAACCTGTATTGTGTTTTTTATTGACTTTTTTGCCACCAGGTGAATGGGTAGGGGTACGATGTACCCCATACTCATTCACATAGGGTGGGGGTGCCGGCATCTTGGGGCCTCCTTATTAAAGGGGGCTCCCAGATTCCGATAAGCCCCCCACCCGCAGACCCCGACAACCAACGGCCAGGGTTGTCAGGAAGAGGCCCTTGTCCCCATCAACATGGGGGCAGGGTGCTTTGGGGTGGGGGGGCGCAGGTCGCCCCCCTGCCCCAAAGCACCAAACCCCCCCATGTTGAGGGCATGCGGCCTGGTACGGTTCAGGAGGGAGAGGGGGCCGCTCTCTCGTCCCCCATCTTCTCCTGCGGCCTGCCAGGTTGCGTGCTCGGATAAGGGTCTGGTTTGGATCTTGGGGGGACCCCCACGCCGTTTTTCGGCTTGGTGGGTTCCCCTTAAAATCCATACCAGACCTAAGGGCCTGGTATGCTCCTGAAGGGGAACCCATGCCGGTTTTTTCATTCAAATTTGGCGTGGAGTTCCCCTTCATGATTCATACCAAACACAGGACAGCGAGGCTGCCGAGAACCAGCGCGATGCCATCGCGCTGGAGACATTCTCGGCCAGCTAGTTGCCTCTAGGACACGACTTGAGCGGCTGCTTCACGCTCAGGTTGTGTCCAAGTTGCCTCGCAAAGTTGCGCTGTCCCTGTGTCAGCTGGCACACGAGTCGCCCCGCGAGTCGGATCGGCTTCATCCGACTTCCCGGGCGACCTCTATTCAAATCAATGGGCTCCCATAGGGAACCATTCATTTTCAATAGAGCGCCGCTGACATTTTTATTTACTATAACAGTGCGCCGCTGGTTCCTGCGCCCAGTGAAGAAGTTATCCGGCGCACCAATTAAGGTTTCAACCGGCGCAGCGCACTGTTATTAGTAAATCACCCCCTTCGTATCACCAGCTAAAACCTTTTGCATTAGACCTGCTGGCTATGCCAGCTTCTCAAGCCTTTGCAGAGAGGGTATTCAGTGTTACAGGTGACCTCTCTAGAGGTCAGCGGAATAGAGCAAGGGTCATGTTGGCGCGAAGTGCTTTCCTTAAAATGAATCGAAACAAATAGGAGTGTTTTATTATTCTCTTCAAGTATTTCTATTTACAGAAGCATACCTAATACTTGTGGGTTCTGCTTATTGCGATAGGATAGGAAGAATCAGTAGTTCAACAGTTTTAATTGTCAGTCAAATTCATAGGAAAAATGCTCAGGCTGAGGCTACAAATGCCATGCCATTAGTATGTGGATTCTGGAACAATAACAAGTCAACCACCACTTTTTATCAACCAACTTGTTGACTGACAATGTACTCTCTCTCTCTTAGCATTGACAAATTTGACAATATAGGTAAATATCACACTAATGAAAGAAAAATAGATCAGTAAGAGCCCATTCACACAGGGGCGGCACGACTTGTGCCGCGACTGTGCTGGGCGATCTGCAGACGACTTCAAAGGAGATTTCCAAAAATAGGATTTTTATAACAGCTTACCTGTAAAATCCTTTTCTTGGAGTACATCACGGGACACAGAGCGACATAGTCATTACTAATGGTTATATAGATACCGTCAGGTGCTGGCACTGGCAACTTCCAAAACCGGAAGTACCCTCCTCTATATAAGCCCCTCCCATCCGGGAGCACCTCAGTTTTGTAGCAAAGCAATAAGTGTCCCCAAAGAGGGGCGGGAGCTCTGTGTCCCGTGATGTACTCCAAGAAAAGGATTTTACAGGTAAGCTGTTATAAAAATCCTATTTTCTTTCTCGTACATCACGGGACACAGAGCGACATAGTCATTACTAATGGGATGTCCTAAAGCAATGCCAAATGAGGGGGGGGGATACACCATATATCAGCTGAGCGCTATCAGACATGAGGATCTTTTGCGGCCTGCAACACACTGCGCCCAAAGGCGACATCCTCCTGACTTCTAACGTCCACCTGGTAGAACCTAGTAAACGTGTGAACTGAAGACCATGTTGCGGCCTTACAGATTTGAGCCAGGGAGGCCTGGTGATGCACTGCCCATGAAGTTCCAACTGCTCTCGTGGAGTGCGCTCTAACTTTGAACGGAGGCGGTCTCCTTCTCAAGCCATAGGCTTGTATTATGACCTGTCGAATCCACTTGGCTAAAGTAGATTTTGACGCTGCCTGACCCTTTCTGGGGCCTTCCGGCAGAATAAACAAAGTATCCGTTCTGCGAATCTGAGCAGTGGCTTTTAGATAAGCTTTAACTGCTCTTACTACATCCAAAGAATGCAATAACTTTTCCTCTACCGAAGTAGGTTTGGGGAAAAAAGAAGGAAGAACCACATCTTGGTTCAAATGAAAACTCGATACCATCTTAGGAAGAAAGGCTGGATGAGGACGTAACACTACTCTGTCCTTATGGATAACCAGATATGGCTCCTTACAGGACATAGCTGCTAATTCCGATACTCTTTTAGCCGAACAAATGGCTACTAGAAAAATCAATTTCCTGGTGAGAAGCACCAAGGAAATATGCTGTAATGGTTCAAATGGTTGTTTCTGTAGAACCGACAGAACCAAGTTTAGATCCCATGGACATATGGGAATATTAACCGGAGGACTAATACGCATCACTCCTTGTATAAAGGCTTTGACTAGTGAATGCGAAGCCAAGGGCCTTTGAAAAAATATTGACAAGGCCGAAATCTGACCCTTGATAGTACTCAAGGCAAGCTTCCTATCTACAGCCCATTGTAGGAAGTCCAGAATCCTACCTATTACGTATTTACGTGGATGCCATTTCTTGGCCTCACACCAGGCGATGTACGCCTTCCAGATTCTATAGTAGATCTGCCTGGATACCGGCTTCCTGGCATTGATCATGGTAGATACCACAGAATTAGAGAGCCCTCTCTTTTTTAGAATGTGGGCTTCAATAGCCAGGCCGTCAAACCTAGGGCTGGTAAGGAAGGGTGGTATATCGGTCCTTGCGAAAGCAGGTCCGGACGATGTGGGAGGGTCCAAGAACTCCCCACAGACATTTTTACAATCTCCGCGTACCATGCTCTTCGGGGCCACGCTGGAGCCACCAGAATCACTGGTTTCTTTTCTACCCTGATTCTGCGGAGTAATCGAGGTAACAATTGTGGCGGTGGGAATGCATATATCAGCTTGAACTGATCCCAAGGGAACACTAGGGCATCCGAGCCGCACGCTAGGGGATCCCTTGTCCAAGAGACAAACCTGTCCACTTTTGTGTTGAATCTGGATGCTAGCAGATCTACATCCGGTGTTCCCCACCGCTGACATATTGTCCGGAAAACCTCGGGATGAAGGGACCATTCCCCTGGGCATAATTGTTGGCGACTTAGAAAGTCCGCCTTCCAATTCTCCACTCCTGGAATGAATACCGCAGATATGGCTGGGACATATCTTTCTGCCCATCTCAGGATGTAATTTACTTCCCTTTGGGCTGCACGACTCCTGGTGCCCCCCTGACGATTGATATATGCCACTGCTGTGGCATTGTCTGATTGAACTCTGACAGGGGACCCTTGGAGTTTGGATGTCCATGCTACTAGGGCATACCGGGCTGCTCGTATCTCTAAGAGATTGATGGGCAGGGCCTTTTCTGCTTCTGACCACTTGCCCTGGAGAGACCATTGCTCCAGTACTGCTCCCCAGCCTATAAGGCTGGCATCTGTAGTGACCACCTTCCAGGAAATCGGACTGAAGGATTTCCCTCTTTCCAGATTCTGGGGAACCAACCACCAGCGGAGGCTCTTGCGAACGGAAGGGGACAAGGACATTGGTAAGTCCAGAGCCTGAACTTTTTTGTTCCAGGCTGACAGTATGGCCCTTTGCAATTTCCTTGAATGGAATTGACCGTAGGGTACTGCTTCGAATGATGCCACCATTTTTCCCAGCAGCCTCATGCACAGGCGTATGGATGGCTGTCTTTTTGAACCCACTAAGTGGATCAAATCTCTCAAAGACGACCCCTTTTCTTGAGGCAAGAAAATTTTTCTCTGGTCTGAATCCAGCCTTAGCCCCAAGTATTCCAGACTTTTGACTGGTTTTAGGGCTGACTTGTCTCGGTTGATAATCCAACCGTGATATTCCAGAAACTTGATTGTCTCGTGAACAACCACTTCTAGTTTTTCCACTGAGTGGTCTATCAGCAACAAGTCGTCTAGATATGCCATTATCGTTACACCTCGTGTCCTTAGATTGGCCAATAATGGGGCCAGAATTTTTGTGAACACTCTTGGTGCTGTGGCCAGACCGAAGGGTAAAGCTCTGAACTGAAAATGGCGCCCTTCTACCGCAAAGCGTAGAAATTTTTGGTGGGCTGGAAAGATGGGAATGTGCAAATAAGCATCTTTGATGTCGATCGAGGCTAACCATTCCTCCCCTTGTAGGGCAGTGGCTACCGATCGGATCAACTCCATCCGGAAAGTCCTGATATGTAGGAATTTGTTTAGCCCTTTTAGATTTAATATGGGCCTCACGTCCCCGTTTGGCTTCGGAACTGTAAAGAGGTTTGAGTAAAACCCGAACCCCCATTCTTCCAGGGGAACCTCTATAATTACTGCTTGGAGCAATAATTGTTCCAGTGCCAACAGGAGGGATCCTCTCTTCTGGGGATCCCTTGGCACGTTTGACCTTATAAAGCGGGAAGGAGGGGAGTTTTTTAACTCCAATTTGTATCCCAGATTTACTGCGGAGAGCACCCATCTGTCTCGGATCGTGTCCCGCCAGGTCTCTGTGAACAACTGAAGTCTTCCCCCCACCCGATTGAGTGGGGGCAACCCTTCATGCATTTGACTTTGGGGGAGGTTTTGTACCTCTCCTGCTCCAGGGCTTCTTGTTACCCTGCAACTGTCCCTGATTTTTACCTCCGGGATTTGACCGAGGAGGCCGTCGGAACTGTTTCACAGCCGATGTCCTAGGGACTGGAGAAGCCGGCCTCTTAAAAGAGGGACCTCTAACTCTATTTTTAACCGGCAAAAGTGTACTTTTACCGCTGGAAATTCTCTGGATATACTTGTCCAGGTCTTCCCCGAATAAGCGCTCACCATGAAATGGGAAGCTGACCAGCAATTTTTTACAGGGAGCTTCAGCAGACCAGTTTTTGAGCCATAGAAGCCTGCGCATATGTACTACAGACAGCGTAAGGCGGGAGGCCTGATGGATTGAATCCTTTATGGCGTCCACCGCAAAGCATAAGGCTCTAGGTAGATCAGCTAGGGCAAGAGCCTGCTGATCTGGCAAGTCCCTTAAGACCTGTTTCAACTGATCCTTCACTGCTTGGCAGACCCCAATAGCTGCCACTGCTGGTTGTGTCACCAATCCTGCTGTAGAAAAAGCAGATTTTAATAAGGACTCCAATTTTTTATCTATTGGGTCCTTGAACATTTGGACATTATCCACCGGACATGTCAGTGATTTATTCACACAAGAGATGGCTGCGTCCACTGTAGGGACCTTCCATTTTCTGATGAACTTATCCTCCATGGGATAGACCACCGGAAATCTCTTAGGGGGAGTAAATATTTTGTCAGGATGCTCCCAATCCTGGTAAATGAGCCCTTCCAGTAAAGGATGGATCGGAAAGGAACAAACAGTCTGGGGAGCTTTTAGCGACCCCAACGAGGAGACAGAAGTGGATGATGGCTCCGCAAGTGGCATTTTAAATGCTGATCGGACCATATTAGTCAGGGACTGAACCCATAACCTTTCAGCATGTGATGCTGAGAATGGCTCTTCCACTGTTGATTCCTCTACAACCGAATCGACCTCATCCTGATCCCCTTCAGGTAGGTCGGTCCCTGTATGGGACTGTTGCTCTGTTAACAGGCACTCTGAGGGAGGAGACGGAGATCGGGCGCTTTTCTCCTGTGACAGGGAAGCCGCGATCAATGCTGACAATCTCTCTTCCAGCCCTCCCAGAGCTGAGGAAAAAACCTCCTCTGTTACATACACAGGAGCAGGTGAACTGAGGACAGCCACAGTACCAGGTACTCCTGAGGGTGCTCTACGGTCACTAACCTCTGATTCTTCAGGGGAGACTGGTGCAGCCAAAGCATGCCCAAGATCCTCAGAGCCCGATGGAGACCCCCTATTCCTCCTGGAATTTCTAGTCCCGGAGTTTTTAGACGGCATATTCCTAAGCCACAAAGCTGAGGTATTCCAGCCGAAATACACCAGTTACTGACAATAGTCTAGCATAAATGCTGCTATAAGAAACAGTTGGTGTCTACTAATGTGCCTTTCTAGGGGATGCCTGTATCAACCGCTTGCTGTATGCCCTTTTTTAAATGTTGCCAGCTCTGTCTCTGTACTTCATAGCCAGCTCACCACACAAAACTGTGATTTTTAACATGCTGGGACGCCCGCACATGCGCAGAAGCGCTGCGGCGCGCACAGAGCGTCATCCCCCAGGCTCCGCCCCCTTTTCCGGCTCACCTCTATATATAGAGGCGCGTGCACGCGCACGCGCGCGGCCACGTGCGCCTTTGGCGCTAATTTCAAAAAATGGAAACTAGGGACAAGAGCCAGGGCCCCTCTTTGCCGCAGGCCGGGGGATGGACGAGCATTGCAACATGGCAGAGGAAGCAGTTTCCCATAAGAGAACTCACCATCTGCCTGGACTTGCTCTGCTGAGAAGAAACTAGTCCACATGACAAGAAAACATTCCACAGCGGCCTCTAGTGGACAAACACAGGTACCGCAGTCTAATATATTAAATATATAAAAAAAAAATTTTTTTTTTTTTTTCTTGACCACCATTAAAAATTATTACATTTTTTTAGTAGTTACAGGCATGCACAGAATTTTGCGGGAATACCATTAGGTAACAGACAGAAAGACAAATTAGGCTTGGGGGTCCCCCAATAGAACCAAGTTCCTGGGGGCCCCCACTTACCTGTTCCCCGCCGCAGGACTTTGTTTGGTCCACAAAAGCCCAAACTTCACCTATCACGGCAGGCATTGTAATCAAACCTTCAGGGACCGGGTTCCCAAGGATTCCACTCCCCTGGACCTGTATAGCACCCTGCACAGAAAACATCTTGGTCGTGGGTATGACCAGAGCTCTGGATCCCAGGGTCCAGCTCTCCTAAGAGAAGCATTACAGGCAAAACCTTGCTCTTCTCTGCAAGGCCCGGGTACCGACCGTTTAGCTATGAAGCTTTTTTGGTCGGATCCGGAATAGCTTACTGAGGCCCAAAAGAACCTGTACGCAAGCTCAGTGAAAAACACATGTTTCTTCTTGGCCAACACCTTAGACACTGGCAAAAAACTGAGGTGCTCCCGGATGGGAGGGGCTTATATAGGGGAAGGTACTTCCGGTTTTGGAAGTTGCCAGTGCCAGCACCTGACGGTATCTATATAACCATTAGTAATGACTATGTCGCTCTGTGTCCCGTGATGTACGAGAAAGAAATGACTTCTGTATTGAAGTCGCTTTGAAGTCGTCTTGAAGTAGTACAGGAACCTTTTTCTAAGTCGGAGCGACTTCAGTCGCTCCGCTTAGAACGGTTCCATTGTACAGAATGGGACGCTACTCGTCAGGTGGCTGAGACGGCTGAGATTGTGCACTTTTTCTTTGAATGTATCTGAGAATTAGAACTGTTGAAATAATAAACTGACAGTAAACTTACTCTTATTGTAGAAATAAGCATGACCCTCAAGTAAGGGTTGTCCCGATACCGATACTAGTATCCGTATCAGTACCGATACCGAGCATTTGCCTGAGTACTTGGGCAAATGCTCCCGATGCTTTACCCGATACTTGTACAGTCAGCGGTGATCAGTGCAGTGGGGAAGTTACAAGCACTGATCACCGCTACATAGATTTAAAAGTTGTTTCTCCGCTTCTCCCACCCCTGCGCGGCTTTCAGCTGCTTTAAAATCAGCGGTGATCAGTGCTTGTAACTCCCCCACACACGATCACCGCTGATTGTCCCCGTATCCTCCTCCAGCCCCCTCCGTTTTGCTGCTGTTCCCCTCCTTCCGTGTCCCCCTCCATGCTGCGGTCTCCCTCCGTGTCCCCCTCCATGCTGCCGTTCCCCTCCGTGTCCCCCTCCATGCTGCCGTTCCCCTCCGTGCTGCCGTTCCCCTCCGTGTCCCCCTCCATGCTGCCGTCCCCCTCCATGCTGCCGTTCCCCTCTGTGTCCCCCTCCATGCTGCCACTCCCTTTCCGTGTCCCCCCCCTTGCTGCCGTCCCCCTCCGTGCTGCCGTCCCCCTCCATGCTGCCGTCCCCCTCCGTGCTCTTCCTCCACCCCCTCGATCTGTCAGGATGGAGAGCGGAGGTAGGAGCCGGTAAATCCGGCTCCTTACTGTTCGGAATGTACAGCGTCAGTGATCACTGACTCTGTACATTCACATAAATGAAACATTCAATTTAATAATAGAGAGAAGCCGCTGTCTTCTCTCCATTCATTTTCAGCGCAGCTGAGGCTGCTGAGAAAGGGCCTGGGGAATATGTGCCCTTAGTCCCTTTCCCTGTCTCAAAGGGGAGATGTCAGAGGTCTGTTAAGACCCCTGATATCTCACCAAAGCCCCCCCAACAGGGATGATAAAAAAGAATAAAATAAAAATTAATTGTAAAACATAATAAAAAAAGAAAAGAAAAAACACACTGACACTGTACTTAAAAAAAAAAAAGCATTGTAAAAAATAAAATAATTAAATAAAATTGAAAAAAATAAAATTGTAAAAAATAAAACTACTGACACATGTGCCACTGTAACATGAGATTAAAAAAAAGTAATCGGTATCGGCGAGTACTTGAAAAAAGTATCGGTACTTGTACTCGGTCTTACAAAGTGGTATCGGGACAACCCTACCCTCAAATATTGGTTTGTTTGTTATGCTGTCACAGCATAGTCGGGAGTAGGGAGCGCTCTCTCTGTGCCTGTGCCACTGCCAGACACTTACTGACTGGTGCCTAACAGTGCCTGTGCAGTGTGCTGCTGTCTGTGCTTGGTTGGCCATGTACATGTACAGCTATGGCCAAAATGACACCAAAATAATTTTGACAATGTCTGCTAGTGCTGCTTCAGTGTTTTAGATCTTTTTGTGTCAGTCTCAGATGTATCTGGGATACAATGATCTGACATTTGTGTCAGATCATTGTATCCGGTAAAAGCATTGCATAAGTGTCAAATGCTTTTATTGACATTAATTTTATGCATTGCAAATGCAAAGAGTCAATATTTGCCCTGCAGTCACGCAGTGTTGACTTGAGTTAGTTGACCCTTCTTTTTAAATACCTCTGCTCTGCTGCAATTTGCCCTGGGCCTAACAATCGTGGTGGCATGTTGTCATTGTCGATCAAGTTCAACTTGTCAGAATTTGTGTTTTTTTTTTTGGGTTCCCTTTCCCTCACCCTCATTACCAGCCTCTTGAGGTCGGATTGACCATGACCACCAGTCCACCACAAGTTCAACTTATTACGTCTCAAAGGGATTAAGGTCTAGTTTCCCTGGCCATGGACCCAAAATTTAATTTTTTTGTTCCCAGTCCACGTCCCAAAAGTACTGCTTACTTACTACTTATCACTTTGGCCTTATGGTAAGGAGCTCCATCGTGCTGGAAAAGACATGTTGTTCTGTTCATCACCAAACTGTTCTTAGATGGTTAGGAGTAGGACTTAGGAGAAGTTGTTCTCAGAGCCTGAGTATGTTTTTGTACCATTTATTCATGGCTGTGTTCTTCTTAGGCAAAATTGTGAGTGGGCCCACCACACCGCACACTCCCTTGGCTGAGAAGAAGCAGCAGAGCCAACCGCGCACACATGAATGTCACGCAAAGTGTTCCTATTTTTTTGGGGGGTATTTTATCCTTTTATGAAAACAGCAATATTCTTGACGAAAAGTTTTTACTTGAATAAAGACGTTATATAACGACTAAATCTGTGTCTCTGTAGTGCATGTTCAAACCTAACCATTAAAAACAACATATTTGATTTCTCACTCCAGCAGCAGTAACTATATAATGAGTTTGGAAATGGTTGAGAAATGCTTAAATGATGCATTACAATTACAATTTAACTACACCTATTAGATTTTCGACAACTAAAAGGAGTTTTAGTAGACTAAAACGAATTGGAGTTTTATTCAACTAAATACGACTAAAACTAAAACTATTGCAGAAGACTAAAATGGGACTAAAACTAAAATAGGATTTTTTACTCACCGTAAAATCTTTTTCTCTGAGTCCATGGACCGACACAGCCTCTCTATTGACAAAGTGGGTATTATCCGTTAATTAGGAGTGACTAGGCAGAAAACTTGTAAAAAGTGTTGCATCACACCTTCCAAAGTACCGCCCAGGGGGCGGACCCTCTGGGTATATCCCCTCAGTCTGCATCTCGCAGATCAGTTTGTCAAAAAGCAGTACAAACTTAAAAGGAGGGGTGGGTGCTGTGTCGGTCCATCGACCGTGTTTTACGGTGAGTAAAAAAAAATCCTATTTACTCTTTCGTCCATGGACCGACACAGCCTCTCTATTGACAAAGTGGGACCTCCCAAAGCAGTGTCAGAGAAAAAACGAGGGGGTGGTAACAGCATAAAAATAAACTTCACCCCAAACACAAAACAGCACTCCTCCAGCGGAGGAGTTGCAACTCTAAACAGCCGCCTGCAAAACTTTGCGGCCAAAAGAGGCATCCGAAGATGCACCTACATCAACTTTGTAGAATTTGGTGAAAGTGTGAGCGGATGACCAAGTCGCCGCTTTACATAATTGGGAAACAGACGCTTGATGTCGGAAAGCCCAAGAGGCACCTATTGCCCTGGTCGAATGCGCCATGACCGGAAAGGGGGGCGCTTGACCCCTTAAGGCGTAAGCCTGGATTACTATCTGTCGGATCCACCTAGTGATGGTGGCCGACGAGACTGCTTGGCCCTTCTTGGGACCAGCCACCGAAACAAACAGTGAGTCTGACTTCCGGAACAGGGAAGTAGCAGATAGGTATACTCTCAAAGCTCGGACAACGTCCAAGGAATGCAACGCCGACTCCTTAGGATTCGACGGATGAGGACACAAGGATGGAAGTACAATGTCTTCATTGAGATGAAAAGCCGAAACGACCTTCGGAAGAAAGAAAGGCTGCGGCCGCAGCACCACCTTATCCTTGTGGAAAATCAAATCGGGAGCCTTGCAGGACAAGGCTGCCAGCTCAGAGACTCGTCTAACTGACATAACAGCCACCAAAAAGACCACCTTCTGAGAAAGTGTCAACAGGGGAATATCTCTAATATTCTCAAACGGTGCCTTCTGAAGCACCGAGAGGACCAGGTTCAAGTCCCACGGAGGTAGCGGGGGACGGACCGGAGGGGCCACATGTCGAACCCCCCTGCACAAATGTGCTCATGAAAGAGTGAGCCGCCAGGGGTCGCTGAAAAAAGACAGCCAGGGCAGATATCTGTCCCTTAATCGTACTTAGGGCAAGCCTTTGGTCCACCCCACGCTGTAAAAACAGCAGGATTCTGGAAACCAAATAAGTACGCGCATGCCATTTCATTTCCTCACACATGGAGATGTAGGCCTTCCAAGTGCGGTGATAAACCTTCCTAGAGGACGGTTTCCGAGCACTTCTCATAGTAGAGATTACTGAATCTGATAGGCCCCGGTCTCTCAGTACCTGGCTCTCAATAGCCACGCCGTTAAAGCCAGTGACCGTAAAGCAGGATGGAGTATGGGACCTTGCGATAGCAGGTCCTTCCGTAGTGGTAGGCGCAAGGGGACGTCTGCTACCAGACGTACTAGATCGGCGTACCAAGGAGGCTGAGGCCAATCTGGAGCGATTAGGATCATTGGAATTCCCTCTGCCTCCACTCTGCGGAGCAGAAGAGGAAGAAGCCTTAAGGGAGGGAAGGCATAGATTAGCCGATACTGACCCCACGATGCCACCAACGCGTCCGTTGCGTCTGCCCATGGGACTCTTGACCGGGCCACAAACCTCAATACCTTCCGATTGAGTCGGGAAGCCAGATGATCTACGTCTGGTGTGCCCCATCTTTGGCAGAGGAGTTGGAACACCTCCGGGTGTAAGGACCATTCTCCCTGGTCCAGCATCTGGCGGCTCAGGTAGTCTGCCTGCCAGTTTTCCACACCCGGAATGTACACGGCCGACAGTGCCGGTACGCTCCTCTCTGCCCACTTCAGGATGCGAGCGACCTCCGATGCTGCAGCTGAGCTTCTTGTTCCTCCTTGATGATTGACATATGCCACTGCAGTGGCGTTGTCTGACTGGATTCCGACTGGACGCCCTTGCAGCCTCTGAGACCATTTGAAGAGGCACAGCCTGATCGCCCGGATTTCCAGGACATTGATCGGCAGGAGGGCTTCCTCTGGGGTCCAGTGACCTTGCGCCGACTGAACACCCCAGACTCCCCCCCAACCTGTAAGGCTGGCGTCCGTCGTGATCACTATCCAGTAAACCGGAAGAAATTACTTCCCAGCCATTAGAGCCGGTGCTGTCAGCCACCATACCAGGGATCTCCTGACTAGGTGGCTCACTCGGATCTGATAATCCAGAGATGATGGGCATCTGTTCCATCTGGACAGAACTTCCTTCTGTAACACTCGAGTGTGGTATTGAGCATATGGGACCGCCTCGAAGGAGGCTACCATGAGGCCTAACACTCGCATGCAAAAACAGAGTGACGACCACTTCCAGGAAGTCAGCTGCCTTACTGCAGCCCGGAGGGTCTGCAACTTCTCCACAGGGAGGAATACCTTTGCCTCTGAGGAATCCAGAATCAACCCCAGGTACACTAGGCATTGAGTGGGCACCAATACTGACTTTTGCGTGTTTGGTATCCAACCACAGTCTTGAAGAGTCTGTGTCAGGGAAATCTTCCGTCCAACAGCGCCAATCAGCGCCCAATGCGCACGCGCGGCGGAATGACGCTTCGGCGCGTGCGCTTCTACGTTCTCGGGTGCGCGCATGCACGGCGGCGCACCAATAGGAATCCAGGCGGGCCTATTTAAAGAAACTGTAATGTTCGGGGAACCAGCTAGATCGCAGGACACAGGCTTTTCAAACAAAAGGACGTTTATTTAAACTTAAATGGCTTCACAGCAGCAAAACAAAAGAAATGACAGTCTCACCGACTTGTAGAGTTTATAACTGCTGTCGCAGTTAAACAGTCCTTACTTGGTGTTGCAGGTAAGTTTCCCAGCTAGCAGACTTCAATGCAGGCCACTGCCATGTACATTCACAGCTTCCCAGAGCTTTTCACAGCCTGCACAGCTTTTGCAGTGTCCACCATTCACCATGCAGACTTCACTACACTCCTTCTCTCCCTCACCTACAACTTCCTGTCTCTCTTAAACCACTTCCTTGGACAGGTGTGTTAACCATTGCTGTTCCCTTAAAGGAATCACAGCCCAAACAGAGGGGAAATATAGCGTCCTTCCAGGACCCAGCCACGGCGTCCTGTACATATCCCCCCCCCCCTGTGCCCCTACGCCAAGGAGGTGGAGGCAACAGTGGAGCTAAAACAATGGACTCGGGAGAGGGCATCTGCATTTTGATGCAGTCTCCCGGGCCTATGCTCCACTACAAATTTAAATTCCTGGAGCGCCAGGAACCAACGTGTAATTCTGGCATTAGTCCCTTTACCTTGCCTCATCCATGTTAAAGGGGCATGGTCAGAAATTAACCTAAACTTCCTTCCCAAGAGGTAATATCTGAGGGATTCCAGAGCCCACTTAATGGCCAGACATTCTCGTTCAACTATAGCGTAGTTTTTCTCCGCTGGTGTCAACTTCCTACTGAGGAAGACTACTGGGTGCTCCTCACCATGAACAACCTGTGACAACACAGCTCCCAATCCTACATCGGAAGCATCAGTCTGGACAACAAACTCGTTTGAAAAATTGGGTGCTATCAGGACAGGGTGTTGGCACAGTGCTGACTTGAGCTCCAAAAAAGCCTTTTCAGCATCTGCATTCCATTCCACCATGACCGATTTCCGTCCCTTAGTCAGATCGGTCAATGGAGCCGCCAATGTGGCAAAGTTGGGTACGAATCTCCTGTAGTATCCCACCATGCCCAGGAATGCACGTACCTGCTTTTTTGTGAGGGGGCGGGGCCAATTCTGTATAGCCTCTACCTTGTTAACCTGAGGTTTCACCACCCCTCTACCTACAATATAGCCCAGGTATTTCACCTCCTCCATTCCCAAAGCACATTTTTCAGGGTTTATTGTAAACCCCTCCTTCCAAAGAGAGTCCAGTACTGCCTGGACTTTGGGCAAGTGTGATTCCCAGTCTCTGCTAAAAATGACTAGGTCGTCCAAGTACACTGAGGCATACTCCCGGTGAGGTTGTAAAATCCTATCCATTGCTCGCTGGAAAGTGGCTGGAGCAGTTTGTAGTCCAAAAGGCATTCTTTTGTACTGAAAACTCCCCTCTGGGGTAGAAAAAGCAGTTTTCTCTCTAGCAGCCTTAGTCAACGGGATTTGCCAATACCCCTTGGTAAGGTCTAATGTTGTAATATACCTGGCTGGACCTAGTCTCTCAATAAGCTCATCTACCCGGGGCATGGGGTAGGCATCAAACCGTGAAACCTCATTAACTTTCCGGAAATCATTGCAGAATCGCAGAGTCCCGTTGGGCTTTGGTACCAACACAATCGGGCTCGACCACTCACTCTGCGACTCTTCAATGATCTCCAGGTCCAGCATCTTCTTCACTTCCTCTGAAACGGCCTTCCTTTGAGCCTCTGGGATGCGGTAGGGCCGGACAAAAACTTTGACTCCAGGTTCCGTGATAATATCATGTTCTATGACACTAGTTAGCCCTGGCAAGTCTGAAAATTTTTCTTTATTTCTCTGCAAGTACTCCTTTGCCTGCTGACTTTGGATTTTAGACAGGGTACTTGCTACTTGGACACTCTCCACCCCAACCTGAGGCTCAAGTCTTGCACTAGCCAGGGAGGTCACCGGTTCCCTGTCTGTCCAGGGCTTTAACAAGTTGACATGATATATCTGATACGGTTTCCTCTTGCCTGGCTGGTGGACTCTATAATTTACCTCTCCCACTTTTTCCACAACTTCAAAGGGACCTTGCCATCTGGCCAAGAATTTACTTTCCACAGTGGGAATTAGCACCGCTACTCGATCCCCCACTTGGAAGTGCCTTATTTTAGCAGCCCTGTTATAGACCCGTCGTTGAGCCTCCTGGGCTTTTTGCAAATGCTCTTTGACTAGTGGCATCACAGTTTGGATCCTTTCCTGCATTTGGGAGACATATTCAAGAACACTCTTATGCTGAACAGGTTCACTTTCCCATTCCTCTTTAATAAAGTCAAGTAGTCCGCGAGGTCTCCGCCCATACACCAACTCAAAGGGCGAAAACCCAGTGGAGGCCTGGGGCACTTCCCTGATAGCAAACAGGAGAGCTGGTAACAGGCAGTCCCAGTCTTTCCCATCCCTTTGTACCACTCTCTTTAGCATAGACTTAAGGGTCTTGTTAAAGCGTTCCACTAACCCGTCCGTTTGGGGATGGTAGACCGATGTGCGCAGCTGTTTAATCCAGAACAGCTTGCACACATCGGCCATAACTCTCGACATAAATGGAGTGCCCTGGTCTGTGAGTATTTCCTTGGGAAAACCAGTCCATGTAAACAACTGGAATAATTCCCGGGCAATAGCCTTAGAGGAGGTATTCCGCAGTGGAAGCGCCTCAGGATATCGGGTGGCATAGTCAAGAATCACCAATATGTAGGAGTAACCTTGAGCCGACTTTACCAAGGGACCCACTATATCCATGGCTATCCTCTCGAATGGGACCTCAATTATGGGCAGAGGGACCAAAGGGCTCCGGAAGTGGGTCACCGGAGCGGTCAACTGACAGGTGGGACAAGAGGCACAGTATTTCTTTACCTCTGCTTTCAGTCCTGGCCAGTAAAACCGGTCGGTGATCCGTGCTTCCGTCTTCTCAACTCCCAGGTGTCCCCCTAACACATCATCATGGGCCAGGTCCAGAACCTTCCGTCTATATTGTTGGGGTACCAACAATTGTTCTACCACATTTTCCCTCACCTTGGTAACCCGATACAACAACTCATTATACATTGCGAAGTGTGGCCACCGCTCATTTGCACCTGGCTCTTGGGGAACCCCATTTACTACTACAACTTGTTCCCGTGCACGGGCCAAAGTGAGGTCCTGCATCTGAGCAGTACCAAACGCCCCCTGGGGAACACCCAAATCTGGCAGGGCAGGGGTAGAGGCCACTTCCTCGTCCTCTTCCCCCAGCATTACCTGAAGTGGGGAAGATCCTCCCCCCTCAGTGTTTTGGTAGGTCTGTGGACCACATGTCTTGACATTATCAACAGTATCAGCTCTACTTTCATCACCATTAACCCAACCATTAGCAATTTCATCATTTGGATCCACATTAAGAACATTTGGCAGTTCAGGGTTATTCCTCTCAGCAGCAGGAACAGGGAGGCTAGTTTCTCCCCAATCTCTGAACTGTTCTCCTTGTTCCCACAGTTTTGTAAACAACGGACAGTCTCGTCCTATTATAACATCATGTACCAAGTTCTTTACCACCCCCACCTCTTGAGTACCAGTGCCACATGCTGAGGAGATGGTCACCGAGATGAGAGGGTACTCTCTAGTGTCCCCGTGAATGCACACCACCCGTAAGGTTTTTCTTACCGGACCGATCTTCCCAATTACTCTAGGATGAACCAGGGTTACCATGCTTCCGGAGTCCAACAAAGCCCGGGCAGGGAGGTGGTTCACTTGGACTTCACACTCAAATTTTTCCTCACCCAGGTCGAGCTGTGTGGTGCATACTTTATGGGCATAAAAAGACCCCCTCCGAAGAACCCCGCATTCCATGGGCTCCTCTTGCAGTGGGCAGTGTGCCCGGGTATGACCCCAGGAATGACATCGCCAACATTGTACATCCCCTCCTCTCCAAACAGGAACAGAACGCTGAGGAGGTACCGGGAATGACTCTTGACCTTCCGGGGTGTTTGCTCCAGGACTCCTTGGAACATCCTTTCGAAGGGCAGCAGTTGGTCGAACAGGCCGTGGTAGACTAGGGCCTATGCGCTTGGCAGGTCTGAGCAGGTCCTCCACCACTGTATATCGTTCCACCATCTCGACAAGGAGGTTTGCTGTTTTGGGGTCTCCATGGCTGACCCACCGTTGAAGGTCGTCTGGCAGGGATCACAGGTATCGGTCCAGCACAACCCGTTCCACGATTTGGGGGCCCGACAACACCTCAGGCTGCAGCCATTTTTTTACCAGTTGCACCAGGTCATGCATTTGAGACCGAGGTGGCCGATCTGGACGATACTTCCATTGGTGCACTCGTTGGGCCCGAACGGCCGTAGTCACCCCCAGACGAGCCAGAATTTCTGCCTTTAACTTTTGATAGTCTTTAGCATTATCGGGTGGCAGGTCAAAGTAGGCTTTTTGAGGATCTCCGGTGAGAAAAGGGGCAATGAGGCTGGCCCACTGGTCCTGAGGCCACCCTTCTCTCTCTGCCGTCCTCTCAAATGTAGCAAGAAATGCCTCTACATCATCGCTCAGGGACAATTTCTGCAAAAAATGGCTTGCCCTCACAGTCACCTGGTTGCCAGGGGCAACAGCCACTTGCTCCCGAACCTGAGATAGCTGCTGCACTGCTTCCTTTAAGACAGCCACCTGAGCCTGCATAACCTCTTCTTGGTTGCTTGCTGGGCTGCCAACTGGGTCACCAACAGGCAGGTATTTTCTTGCTGCAGCTGATTTGCTTCCTCATGGCGAGTTTGCGCTTGCATATTAGCCAGGGACAGCTGTTTAATTAGCTCCTCCATTGCTTCAGCTTTCAACGTTTGTGCAGCTTTAACCCAGGACATAAATCCAATGTACTGTCCCTTTAATTGTCAGTTCAATGTCAAGTTCAATGCAAAAAAAAAAATGTTTTGTTTTTTTCTTCTTATGCCTGTTATTCTGTCCTGCCCGCATTCGAGCACCAGTGTAATGTTCGGGGAACCAGCTAGATCGCAGGACACAGGCTTTTCAAACAAAAGGACGTTTATTTAAACTTAAATGGCTTCACAGCAGCAAAACAAAAGAAATGACAGTCTCACCGACTTGTAGAGTTTATAACTGCTGTCGCAGTTAAACAGTCCTTACTTGGTGTTGCAGGTAAGTTTCCCAGCTAGCAGACTTCAATGCAGGCCACTGCCATGTACATTCACAGCTTCCCAGAGCTTTTCACAGCTTTTGCAGTGTCCACCATTCACCATGCAGACTTCACTACACTCCTTCTCTCCCTCACCTACAACTTCCTGTCTCTCTTAAACCACTTCCTTGGACAGGTGTGTTAACCATTGCTGTTCCCTTAAAGGAATCACAGCCCAAACAGAGGGGAAATATAGCGTCCTTCCAGGACCCAGCCACGGCGCCCTGTACAAAACCCAGTTGCACTGACAAGTTGCTGGTTTGTCAGCTTTCCTGTGTACCCAAGACTCTGGAAAACTACCTTGAAAATCTCCTTGTGACCCGGACTGGCTTGATTCTTCTGATCTCTCTCCTGGACCTGACCCTCGGCTTGTTATACGGACTTCTGCCTTCTCTTGTGTTTGACCCTCGGCCTGTGACTCGGATCTGCTGCCTGTCTACAATCCTTGACCTCTTGCTTGTACCTTTGGACTTCCACGTTTCCTTTGAACTCCTGCCTTGTTCCCGGTATTTTCTGGACTTGTTACCTTTTGCTGTGCTAGACCCCCAGCCGGGACTGTTACCTCTGCAATTGCAACCCCAGACTCAGCCTGCACCGGCTTCAATTGTCTCCTGCTGTTTGAACTTTACCAATCCAGCTAGTTCCTGCTTGAAGCCTGCTCTTCAGTCTACTCAGCACTACCGGACCGTCTACAAGTACCCACCACCTGCTGGTAGCCGGTGCCGCTTCTCGCCATCCACTCCCTGTCTCACCTCCAGGGGGGTGGAGTGCGTCAAGTCGCAAAGGTGAACCACTCTCAGCATCTCGGCCTCGGTAAGTACATACCTTAACAGTCTGACAGGTAATAGACACGCTTATCTCTAATTCTGAGCTTGAAGGGGCCTTCAATAGAAGGTCATCCAAGTAGCCCATGATAGCGATACCCCGCTGTCTTAGTGCCAGAATCGGAGTGAGCACCTTGGTGAATGTCCTGGGTGCTGAGGCAAGGCCAAACGGGAGGGCCACAAACTGGTAGTGGTTCTTTCCAATAGCAAATCGCAGAAACCTCTGGTGTCTGGAGTATATGGGGACATGCAGGTATGCGTCCTTGATGTCCAAGGAGGCCAGAAAGTCCCCCGGATGGAAAGCCGTGACTACAGATCGAACCGACTCCGTCTGAAATCTTTGTACCTTCACAAAGCAACTGAGGGCTCTGAGATCCAAGATTGGACGAACCCCCTTCTTCTTCGGCACAATGAACAGATTTGAGTAAAAACCCTGACCCCGTTCTGGAACTGGAATAACTACCCCGCGTTCCAGTAGACCCTGGACCGCCCCATACAGAGCCTCCCGACGGGTCGGTAGTAGCTGGAGATTGGAGGTGACGAATCTGTCCGGTGGACAAGATAGAAATTCTATCTTGTAGCCTGAGGAGATTACTTTGCAAACCCACCTGTCGGAGACTAGAGCTGTCCACTGAGTCGCGAATTTGCGAAGATGTCCCCCCACCCGAGAGCTGGGTGGGAGCGGACCTTCATGCAGACGCAGACTTGTCTGCAGGCTTTTTGGGTCTGCGGGACCAAGGACGCTTTTGTCCTTGGGCAGGCGTCTTGTCGGCCTGGGGTATTTTCCCTGTCGCCCTCAGGGGACGAAAAAAACGCTTGCGTGCAGTAAAGGAGGCCCCCTTGGCGTGGCCCCTTACCCTTGCTAGTTTGGGGAAGCAAAGTGCTTTTACCTCCTGTGGCATCCTTGATGATGTCATCCAGAGAAGCCCCAAAAAGTCTGTCGCCCTTAAAAGGCAGATCAGGCGGCGTATTGCTACTGCATAAACCGAAGCTTTTGACAGCAGGGGAATAGTATCCATGTCTGACTCGCAGACAAACTTAAGGCCCTGGACCAACTGGTCGGCCAAAGTTATCTCATTAGGAGGAGCATCTCGCTCCTTTAACCCCTGGAGTAGCAATTTTGCCCATTTAGTAAGTGTCTGAGACACTAGGGCCCCCGCCAATGCCGGGCGTACTGCCGAGCCTACCACTGAGTATAGATAGCGAGCGAGTGCTTCAGCCTTCTACTGGAATTGTGGTGGCTCTATTAAGTCTGGACACCGGAGGGTCCACTATAGGGGGAGAGGTCCATCTCTTCAGAAAACTCTCCTCAAAGGGGTACCGTACCGCAAACCTCTTTGGGGCTGTAAAGACCCTCAGTGGGTTCTCCCATTCCTTGTATAAGAGTTTATCAAAATAAGACACACAAGGGAACACCTTAGCAGTGCGGGCAGGTTTACGAAACCCAAAGGGGACCGGAGTCTCTGTTGCTTCTGCAGTATTTTCCAACTTTAGCGTATCCCGCACTGCAGTAATAAGGTCAGATACCAAAGCCGTCTCGCGTACTGACCTGGACTTGGAATCATCCTCACTGTCCGATCGGTCACGGTCTGCAGTCTCTGATGCGTCAGAATCTGGGCTATGAGCCGTAGCTGGACCTGGTTTTGTCTCAGAAATATCCCCCAGAAGATTGCAGGGGACAGGGGCATTTACTACCCCCTGTATTCCCGTGTGCTGCTTTCACCCTGGCAGCAAACGCCTCTAGGATTGCCGACATAGCGTCCATAAACACCTCAGGGGCGCCAGCTGCTAAATCTGGTGTTTCAGGGGAGTAGACATCTGGCTCAGATGCCATGCTGACCACACGCTGACACCCACAGGGCTCCAGGCAAGATATCAATAGGCCACCCTCCTGCGCTGCAGAGATGCTGGGTCACCCAGAGGACTCACCACCCTGGACTGGTACTGCTATGCTGCCGTGTGCTGCACCTGTGATGCTGTCCCACTGCTGCTGTGTCAGTCTGCTTCTTTTATCAGCGCTTCCTGTGTGAATTTTTCGCGCCAGTGTAATGCACCCTAGAGGCCGGAGACTCTCGCAAAATGGCCGCCAAAACGTCTGTATGGAAGATAATGTGGGCTCTAAGAAAATGGCCGCCGAGCCGACGATAGAGGCCAAAGCAGCTGTAGACCACAAAAAGATGGCCGCCGAACGGCAATATATACATACAGCATGGATCATAACAAACATGGCCACCGATCAGTCGATAGAGGCCAGTGGGTGTGGAACTACAAAAAAAGGGTGTCGAAACCACAAGAAGATGGCTGCCGGGCAGTCACTAGAGGCCAAACCCGACATGGACCACTGCAAAATGGCCGCCGACAGCATGGAGGAGGAAGCACACACAGGTAAGCAGAAATTACATTTCTTTTAAATGTTAGTTACAGCCAGCCCCTCTCCAGTGGAACCCTTTAGGTGACCCCCAGCACCCAGCAACCTTTAGCTAGAAGCCCAGGGAGGAGGGAAAGGCAGGGAGAGAGGGAAGAAAGGGGCCACAACCACTTACTTGATCTCTCCAGGAATGTCCAGCCAAATCACCCAGCCGAGGCAGGGGAGTTTACTTACCTATCCTGCATATATCATGCTGGAAGACATTCCAAACAGATCATCGTCTGCGCACGGAAGGTGACTGTTGGCCAGGCATGCTGTGATTGGACCCAAGGGGACGATCATATGTATGCCCTGAAGCGCGACGCTCACCGGACAGGCTGCTGCAACTCGGCCGTAAGGTCAGCCGAAGCTGAGCGGTCCGATGCAAGCCTTGGAGCGTAAGCTCACCCGCCAGGCTGCTGCGACTCGGCCGTAAGGTCAGCCGAAGCTGAGCGGTCCGATGCAGGCCCTGGAGCGTAGGCTCACCGGCCACCCGTGGAGCGACGGGCATGTTGTGGAAAACCCAGAGCGTAGCTAGGGTCGGCACACGCTCGATGGCCGAAACTGGGGAGACTACAAGGATCGAGGATCCAGCCTGTCACCCAGTCGGCAGTTGATCGAAGATCGCAGGAAACAAAAAAAATGTAGCAAAAAAAATAGGATTTTTGTACTCACCGTAAAATCCGTTTCTCTGGCATCCATGGACTGACACAGCGTGTCTTATACACCTTTACACGTGGGTTATGTCCCTGCTTGCAGGAGAAGACCTAGGCAGAATGTGAGATGTTATACATACATTCTAAACAGCCAGAGCTGAACAGCCCCGCCCAGGGGGGCGGTCCCTCCGGCATAACCCTCCCACTGCAGTCAGCAGACCTCAGTTCGTAACAAAGCAGTACAAACTCGAAAAGAAGGGTGGGTGCTGTGTCAGTCCATGGATGCCAGAGAAACGGATTTTACGGTGAGTACAAAAATCCTATTTTCTCTTGTCATCCATGGACTGACACAGCGTGTCTTATACACCTTTACACGTGGGATGTCCCAAAGCAGTGTCAAGAGGGATGGGAGCAGTATAAATGGAAAACCAAAAACTTCACTCCAAACAAGGCAGAGCTCCTCAACGGAGGAGTTGCAACATCAAACAGTGGCCTGCAACACCTTGCGGCCGAAGGAAGCATCCGAAGATGCAGCCACATCAACCTTATAAAACTTAGAAAAGGTATGAACAGACGACCAGGTCGCCGCCTTGCACGCTTGTGCAACCGACGCTTGATGTCGGAAAGCCCAGGAAGCACCAATTGCCCTGGTGGAACGTGCCGTAACCGGAAAGGGAGGCGCCCGCCCCTTGAGAGCATAAGCTTGAATGACGGTTTGTCTGATCCACCTAGAAATGGTGGCAGACGAAACCGCTTGGCCCTGTTTTGGACCAGAGACAGCCACAAATAGTGAGTCAGACTTCCGAATAGAAGCAGTAGCAGACAGGTACACCCGCAAGGCTCGTACCACATCCAAAGTGTGAAGCGCAAACTCTCTGGGATGCGATGGGTGAGGACACAAGGACGGGAGGACAATGTCCTCGTTTAAGTGGAAGGCCGAGACCACCTTTGGCAGAAAAGAAGGTCGCGGACGTAACACCGCCTTATCCTTATGGATGACCAAAAAGGGCGACTTGCAGGACAAGGCCGCCAATTCAGACACTCGTCTAATGGAAGTAATGGCCACCAAGAAGGCCACCTTCTGAGACAAAGTCAAGAGGGGAATATCTCTAATATTTTCAAAGGGAGGTTCCTGGAGGACCGAGAGCACCAAATTCAGATCCCACGGGGGGAGAGGAGGCTTGACAGGGGGGAGCACATGGCGAACCCCCTGCACAAAGGTGCTAACCAAGGGATGACCCGCCAGCGGCCGCTGAAAGAAGATGGCCAAGGCCGAAATCTGACCCTTAATGGTACTCAAAGCGAGCTTTTGGGTCACGCCACGCTGCAGAAAATGCAGGATTCTGGGAACGGAATACGTTCGTGGGCGCCAGTCCAGCTCTTCGCACATGGCGATGTAAGCTCTCCAAGTACGGTGATAGATCTTTCTGGAGGAAGACTTCCGTGCCCTTAACATGGTCGAAATGACCGAATCCGAGAGACCTCGGTCTCTCAGCACCTGGCTTTCAATAACCATGCCGTTAAAGCCAGAGACTGTAAAGCAGGATGAAATATAGGACCTTGAGACAGAAGGTCCCCCCGTATTGGTAACCGCCAGGGAACGTCTGCGACGAGACGTACCAGATCGGCGTACCAGTGACGCCGAGGCCAATCCGGAGCAATGAGGATCACCGGAATTCCCTCGGTCACTACCCTGCGGAGCAGGTGAGGGAGCAACTGCAGCGGAGGATAAACGTATATCAGGTGATACTGACCCCATGGGGCCACCAACGCATCCGAGGCATCCGCCCAGGGATCCCTGGATCTGGCCACAAACCTCGACACCTTGCGATTGAGTCGAGAGGCCATCAGGTCCACATCCGGCGTGCCCCACCGTCTGCAAAGGAGTTGAAAGACCTCCGGGTGCAAGGACCACTCTCCCTGGTCCAGCGTCTGGCGACTTAGATAGTCCGCCTGCCAATTGTCTACGCCCGGAATGTAGACGGCCGACAGAGCCGGCACGCTTCTTTCGGCCCACCTCAGGATGCGGGCGACCTCGGAAGCCGCAGCTGAGCTCCGAGTCCCCCCTTGATGATTGACATACGCCACTGCCGTGGCGTTGTCCGATTGGATCCTGATGGAGTGACCCTGTAGTTTCTCCGACCATGAGGAGAGGCACAGTCTGATTGCCCGTATCTCCAGCACATTGATCGGTAAGAGGGCTTCGTCCGGAGTCCAAAGCCCTTGGGCCGACAGGACTCCCCAGACTCCCACCCAGCCCGTCAGGCTGGCGTCCGTCGCGATCACCGTCCATTGGATGGGGAGGAACGACTTCCCGGACCGAAGAGCCGGGGACCTCAACCACCACGTCAGGGACGCCCTGACCAGGTGACTCACCTGGATCTAAAGATCCAAGGACAACGGGGATTTGTCCCAAGTGGACAAGATCTTTCTGTAAAGCCCTGGTGTGCGCTTGGGCATAAGGAACGGCCTCGAAGGAGGCCAGCATGAGTCCCAGGACTCTCATGCAAAAGCGGATTGACGACCATTTTCGGGACGTCAGCACCCGTACTGCAGACTGAAGTGTCAGTAGTTTGTCTGGAGGTAGGAAGACTCTTGCCTCCAAGGAGTCCAGAATCAGACCTAGATACTCCAGACGCTGAGTCGGGACTAGAACCGACTTCTGAACATTCAGGAGCCACCCAAACTCCCTGAGGGTCTGACTGACGATAGTCACACTTTCTTCCAATTCTGAGCCACTGTCTGCTCTTAGAAGAAAATCGTCCAGATAGCCCACGATAGCAATGCCTCGCTGACTCAGCAAAGCTAGGACCGGAGCAAGCACCTTGGTGAACACCCTCGGTGCCGAGGCTAGGCTGAAGGGAAGAGCCACAAATTGATAGTGGACTTCGCCGACCGCAAAGCGCAGAAACTTCTGGTGGCTTGCGCAGATCGGAACATGCAAGTAGGCGTCCTTGATGTCCAAGGATGCCAGAAAATCCCCTTGATGGAGTGTAGCGATCACCGTGCGAATGGATTCCATGCGGAATTTTTGCACCTTCACGAAGGCATTCAGGGCCTTGAGGTCCAGGATTGGCCGAACCCCGTCCTTTTTTGGAACAACAAACAGATTCGAGTAGAACCCCTGAAACCTCTCCTGGGACGGAACCGGCACAATTACTCCGGACCCGATCAAATCCTGTACAGCCCCCAAGAGGGCTGCCCGACGGGCAGGAAGGAGAGGGAGATTTGAGGGAAAGAATCTGTCTGGGGGCCAGGAGCGGAACTCTATTCTGTATCCTGAGGTGACCACCTCGCACACCCACCGGTCGGAGATCCGGGAGGTCCACCGATCCGTGAACCTGCGAAGTCGTCCCCCCACCCCAGAGACGGGCGGGGGCAAGACTTCACGCGGAGGCGGGCTTGGGAGCCGGCTTGTTCGGCTTACGCACCCAGGGGCGCTTGTGCCCGCCAGCCGCACTGTTGTCAGTCTGGGATGGCTTACCCGTGGACTCTGACGGACGAAAAAAACCCTTTTTTGCTGGAAAGGAAGGACCCGGTTTACGTCGGGCCTCCTTACCCTTGATAGTTTGAGGAAGGAGAGTGCTTTTACCTCCCGTGACATCCTTGATGATGTCATCCAGAGCAGCACCAAAAAGTCTACCACCCTTAAAAGGTAGATCCGTCAGGAGCTTCTTAGAGGCTAGGTCAGCAGACCAGCATTTCAACCAGATGAGACGACGCAATACCACCGCCGAGACAGAGGCCCTGGATATTAAAGGGGCCGCGTCCAACGTGGCGTCGCACACATATATCAGACCCTGCACCATCTGGTGGGCCAGAGCAATAGTGTCTGGAGGAAGGTTATACTCCTGCACAGTTTGGTGCAAAATTTTTGCCCATTCCGTGAGTGTCTGAGACACAAGGGTCGCCGCTACTACGGGCCGTAGGGCGGATCCCAACAAGGCGAACATGGCTCTACTCACCACTTCTGACCTCCTGTCAGTGAGGTCCTTAAACGCAGGAGTCCCCTCCATCGGGAGAGTGGTGGCCTTGTTTAAACGGGCGACTGGAGGGTCGACCACCGGGGGAGAAGCCCACTTTTTAAGCAGGGCGTCTTCAAAGGGGTATCTAATAGACAAACGCCGCGGGACCATGAAAGTCTTCTGCGGCTTTTCCCAGACCTGATCAATGAGCTGGTCAAAGAAAGATACATATGGAAAAACCTTTTTAGAAGGCTTGGTCTTAAAAGAACCAAAGGAGACTGTATCCGCCTGAGGTTCTGCGGTCGCAGCATTTAGCTTGAGAGTGTCCCTCACAGCATCAATGAGTTCACTAACAAGCGCCCTGTCATTTACTGACTCAGAACTGGAGTCTTCCTCACAAGGAATGTCCTGTTCAAAACCATCCAAATATTCAGAGCTAGGGTCCTGAGCAGCAATAGCTAGGCCCATATCTGAATCAGAGCACTCCCCTTGTGGAGATAAAGTGGGGAGAGGGCGCTTTTTTGCTCCCTTGTGCTCACACACAGCTTCCATCCTGGTCAGAAATGATTCCAGGACTGCCGACAACTGGTCCATAGGGACCGCAGGTGCTGGAGCACTGGCTGCTGCCTCTGGCATGTGAGGGGAAGCTGGTGACTCTGACTCCATAATGTCCCTCTCTGAGACCACCCACAGGCTGTGCTGACTGAAGTAGGGGAATGCCCAGGGAACCCACCAACCTGACCAGGACCGCTCGGTTCCGCTGCTCTGTCTCACTGCGCCACGCTGCTCAGCGTGAGTGAGCTGAGAGGAGAGAGTGTGAGGAGATTTGCACCCTTCCCAGCGGCGCTAGAGGCCAAACTAGTGCTAGAAAAACGTGCGGCTACAAGAAAATGGCCGCCACAATGTGCTCCGGCGGGCCACGGCAAGATGGCCGCCAATGTAAAATCAGCACACACACTAAACATGGCGCCGAACGGCGCCCAGGCCCCTCACACCCAAAAACAAAACAGCCCCAGCGAATGCAGAGCAGCATGAGCACCCCCCAGGACAGTATGGCCCCCAGGCACCCCACACAGTACAGCGCCAGCACTAGTGACCAGAGAGTGACATTAAAAAAACACAGGGGGAGACAGGGAAATCCCCCACACAAGAAACACACAGCATGTACTCACCTGCAGCCAGGAGAGACTACTTACCCGTCCCCTGAGGGACCCACTGGTGTGTTTCTGACAGAACTATCACAGTGCGGTACTGAGTAGCTGTCGGCCCGGTCCACCGCGAAAGATACAGCCGGACTGTTCTATCTTGAGAGGACCGCGGAGCTGGAAGCCCACCGGCCACCCCTGGAGTCGTGGGGCATGTCGTGAACTGAGTCTCACGCACACAAGGCGAGGATCAGCACGCTCGATGGTCAGACAGGGAAGACTACGAGGATATCTTGTACCCAACCTGTTGCCCAGCCGACAGTTGATAGAAGATCTCAAAAGAATAAAATAGGAAAAAAATTCCAAAAGGAATAAAAATAGGTCAGGAGACTGGCTCCTGAGAGAGCCACGTCTTCTCCTTCTGCTAGGCAGAAAAAAACTGAGGTCTGCTGACTGCAGTGGGAGGGTTATGCCGGAGGGACCGCCCCCCTGGGCGGGGCTGTTCAGCTCTGGCTGTTTAGAATGTATGTATAACATCTCACATTCTGCCTAGGTCTTCTCCTGCAAGCAGGGACATAACCCACGTGTAAAGGTGTATAAGACACGCTGTGTCAGTCCATGGATGACAAGAGAAATATATATTTTTCCCCTGGACGAATGGGCCCGAAGGGAGCCATGTCCTACTCCTTGCTAGACAGAAAAAAACTGATCTGCGAGATGCAGACTGAGGGGATATACCCAGAGGGTCCGCCCCCTGGGCGGTACTGTGGAAGGTGTGATGCAACACTTTTTACAAGTTTTCTGCCTAGTCACTCCTAATTAACGGATAATACCCACTTTGTCAATAGAGAGGCTGTGTCGGTCCATGGACGAAAGAGTAAATGCCATTTTAGTCCTGAGACTAAGACTAAAACTAAAACAAAATTTGCTGCCAAAATTAACACTGGAATATATGTTATGCAATAAAAATATAGTTTATTTCTAAGTACAGTATGTTGTGTTTTATTTTTATTACTTGTTTACTTGGGGACATATATATTCACCTGTTTGGTAAACTTACCTGAGTGTTATTGGTAAACATTCACGTGGAGGTATTGCATCCCTGCAATTGGCATCCTGTCGAAACAAGGCAGACGTTAACATATCAAGCAGGAAGCCAAATCTGGAAAAGGAAATACAGGTCCTTCTCAAAAAATTAGCATATTGTGATAAAGTTCATTATTTTCTGTAATGTACTGATAAACATTAGACTTTCATATATTTTAGATTCATTACACACAACTGAAGTAGTTCAAGCCTTTTCTTGTTTTAATATTGATGATTTTGGCATACAGCTCATGAAAACCCCAAAATCCTATCTCAAAAAATTAGCATATTTCATCCGACCAATAAAAGAAAAGTGTTTTTAATACAAAAAAAGTCAACCTTCAAATAATTATGTTCAGTTATGCACTCAATACTTGGTCGGGAATCCTTTTGCAGAAATGACTGCTTCAATGCGGCGTGGCATGGAGGCAACCAGCCTGTGGCACTGCTGAGGTGTTATGGAGGCCCAGGATGCTTCGATAGCGGCCTTAAGCTCATCCAGAGTGTTGGGTCTTGCGTCTCTCAACTTTCTCTTCCCAATATCCCACAGATTCTCTATGGGGTTCAGGTCAGGAGAGTTGGCAGGCCAATTGAGCACAGTAATACCATGGTCAGTAAACCATTTACCAATGGTTTTGGCACTGTGAGCAGGTGCCAGGTCGTGCTGAAAAATGAAATCTTCATCTCCATAAAGCTTTTCAGCAGATGGAAGCATGAAGTGCTCCAAAATCTCCTGATAGCTAGCTGCATTGACCCTGCCCTTGATAAAACACAGTGGACCAACACCAGCAGCTGACATGGCACCCCAGACCATCACTGACTGTGGGTACTTGACACTGGACTTCAGGCATTTTGGCATTTCCCTCTCCCCAGTCTTCCTCCAGACTCTGGCACCTTGATTTCCGAATGACATGCAAAATTTGCTTTCATCCGAAAAAAGTACTTTGGACCACTGAGCAACAGTCCAGTGCTGCTTCTCTGTAGCCCAGGTCAGGCGCTTCTGCCGCTGTTTCTGGTTCAAAAGTGGCTTGACCTGGGGAATGCGGCACCTGTAGCCCATTTCCTGCACACGCCTGTTCACGGTGGCTCTGGATGTTTCTACTCCAGACTCAGTCCACTGCTTCCGCAGGTCCTCCAAGGTCTGGAATCGGTCCTTCTCCACAATCTTCTTCAGGGTCCGGTCACCTCTTCTCGTTGTGCAGCGTTTTCTGCCACACTTTTTCCTTCCCACAGACTTCCCACTGAGGTGCCTTGATACAGCACTCTGGGAACAGCCTATTCGTTCAGAAATTTCTTTCTGTGTCTTACCCTCTTGCTTGAAGGTGTCAATGATGGCCTTCTGGACAGCAGTCAGGTCGGCAGTCTTACCCATGATTGCGGTTTTGAGTAATGAACCAGGCTGGGAGTTTTTAAAAGCCTCAGGAATCTTTTGCAGGTGTTTAGAGTTAATTAGTTGATTCAGATGATTAGGTTGATAGCTCGTTTAGAGAACCTTTTCATGATATGCTAATTTTTTGAGATAGGAATTTTGGTTTGTCATGAGCTGTATGCCAAAATCATCAATATTAAAACAAGAAAAGGCTTGAACTACTTCAGTTGTGTGTAATGAATCTAAAATATATGAAAGTCTAATGTTTATCAGTACATTACAGAAAATAATGAACTTTATCACAATATGCAAATTTTTTGAGAAGGACCTGTAGGTCAGTTGTTAACACTACATATTGCTATGGTATGGGGATTAGGGGATTGGGACAAGTGGGAGTGGGATTAGGGTTAGGGGATTGGGACTAGTGGGAGTGGGATTAGGGTTAGGAGATTGGGACTAGTGGGAGTGGGATTAGGGTTAGGGGATTGGGACTAGTGGGTGTGGGGTTAGGGGATTGGGACTAGTGGGAGTGGGATTAGGGGATTGGGACTAGTTTTAATGGGATTAGGGTTAGGGGATTGGGACAAGTGGGAGTGGAATTAGGGTTAGGGGATTGGGACAAGTGGGAGTGGGATTAAGGTTAGGGTTAGAGGATTGGGACTAGTTTTAGTGGGATTATGGTTAGGGGATTGGGACAAGTGGGAGTGGGATTAGGGGATTGGGACTAGTGGGAATGGGATTAGGGTTAGGGGATTGGGAAAAGTGGGAGTGGGGTTTGGGGATTTTGACAAGTGTGAGTGGGATTAAGGTTAGGGTTAGAGGATTGGGACAAGTTTTAGTGGGATTAGGGTTAGGGGATTGGGACTAGTGGGAGTGAGATTAGGGTTAGGGGATTGGGAGTAGTGGAACTGCAATTAGGGCCTGGGATATTGTCCCTTACATTGCAATGCTCATCCAAGTGTAATTTCTGAACTTGTCAAGGTGCACTCTTAAATCCTGATTTAGCACCGCAAATTGTCCTCTTGAGGTGTGTGCTTGGAGGATGGGATGAACCCAATAACGACGTTGCTTCCTCTATTGGTAGATATTCTCCCATAGAGTAGCACAAACAGCAACAACAGCTCAAGGAAGTCGACCTTCTCTTATTTCCCTCTCTCCCCTCCACAAGATACAAGGAAGTGCACAGGAAGTGATGTAAGGAGGTGGGGTTGTTAGCTAATGCCCATGCTTCATTAGCACTTGAAAAAATGCCTTTAAAACGCCAGCCCGGTGCACTAATTTTAGCGCTAACGTGGCAAAAACGAGCTAGCTGTTTTTAAGGAGTTTTTCAAGCGCCTCAGTATGGAAGAGCACTTACTGCTCACCCCCGCAATCTCTAATTCAAACCTCTCACATGCTATTTCTCTCCCCTGATACAGTAGCTCTGAGCTCTGCATCTGAGAGCTCACTCATGTGATGGTGGAGGTGAACATTAAGAGCTAGGAGTCTCTTAGTAACATCCTAACAACAAGGCAGAACAGGACAATGCAATCTCTGGGTGTTTTTCAGTCAGGCTTCATGAAGAACATAAATGGTCTACACTTTAAAAAAATGCATTATTCAACTTTGGAGTTCCCTTTTCTGCATAGGCAGTTTTTTTTGGTAAAGGTGAACTATGCCTTTAAAGTGTTACTAAACCCACAACAGTAAAATCAGTCTGTATATACAGTAAAGCATGCTTGTTATACTCACTGTGGAACCTAAGGGGTTAATCCTGAGCATTGTGTAAAAAGGCTGTTTGAGCCTGTTTTCTCTGATCCTCCCCTTCTTTTACTGTCCCCAATCCATCTGCTGATAGTACAGAGCCTTGGGGACACTCTGCACATGCTCAGTTTGGTGTGTATAGCCAGTTTTTTTTTTTTTTTTGGGAGGTAGTATGTGACCAGCACAGGGCCAATCAGTACTGTCCAGACAGAGGGTCAGGAGCAGGGGAGGGCTGGCAGCCTTAGGCCTGGGGGGCAAGTCAAGTGGCCCATTGAACTACCGAATCAGCTCACCATCACCAGTGCCCATCAATTTAGCCTCACCTATGCCCATCAATGCAGCCTCACCAGTGCCCATCAGCGCAGCCTCACCAGTGCCCATCAATGCAGCCTGATCATTTCTCATCAATGCAGTCTCACCAGTGCCCATCAGCTCAGCCTCATCAGTGCCCATTAATGCAGTCTGTTCAGTGCATGGGGAATAGAGAGCGGAGAGCCGCTGGATTATACAGAGCGGAGATCTTCAGCTTACCCAGCGTGGCCACTGTCATACGAAGTCCCGCCTCTTGGAATGGCTCGTATGATGATCTGTGTGCTGTGTATCATAAGAGCCAGACCAGGAGGCTCGCCCCCCTCCGCTCCGAGGCAGCCCAATAGGCCCAGCGGGAACCATAGTAGGCTCTGGGCGCCCTCTCACTGCCCCAGCTCGTGGTGCACCCACCCCAGATTGGCCCTGCAAAGCAGGGACAAAACTGAGGACATGCTTAATCCAGGGACAGTGTCCTTAGTCCGGGGATTGTCCCCAGAAACCAGGGACGTCTGGTCACTCTAGGCTAGTGGCCAGCAGACCCCACAGGCTATGCCCAGCAGGCCCAACAGGCCATGGTCAGCTCCCAGTAGGACCCACAGGCCAGCGGCCAGCAGAACCCACAGGCCAGCGGCCAGCAGAACCCACAGGCCAGCGGCCAGCAGAACCCACAGGCCAGCGGCCAGCAGAACCCACAGGCCAGGGGCCAGCAGAACCCACAGGCCAGGGGCCAGCAGAACCCACAGGCCAGCGGCCAGCAGAACCCACAGGCCAGCGGCCAGAAGGACCCCCTAATTAGTGGCCAGCAGGACCCGGAGGTCCTCGGCCAGCTCCCAGCAGGACCCACACGCTCTGGGTCCTGCTGGAAGCTGCCCACGGACCTGTGGGTCCTGCTGTGAGCTCCCCGCGGACCTGTGGGTCCTGCTGGCCACTGACCATGGCCTGTGGGTCCTGCTGGCCGCTGGCCTGTAGGTTCCACTGGCCACTGACCTGTGGGTTCTGCTGGCCTGTGGGTCCTGCTGGCCATGGCCAGCTTCCAGCAGGATCAATAGGCCATGGCCAGCTCCCAGCAGGACCCACAGTGTTGAGGGCTATTTTGAGGTTACTGGGTGGGCACTGGTCTGGGGCAGGGTATAAGGTGTGTTGCGCTGGTCTCAGTTCTCCATTCACTGGGAGCTTGAGCGTGTGTGTGGACTACAACCTGGGGCATATCATGAAATCAGTGGGCCCGTGTGCGAGATCCAAAATGGGTCCCCCTATGCAGTGTAAAAGGAGAAGCTGTGGGGTGGCAAAAAGTGGGCGTTGTTTAAGTTGCTCTAAATATTGGGCGTGGCTTAAAGGGGTGTGGGTAAATAGAGTCTGAGATTACTTACATAGTTTAGAATGTGGTAATGTTAAATAGGGAGTACCTGGGTCCTGGCCCTGCTGAGTGACTCCAATCATCAGGGCCAGGACCCAGGTACTCCCACTGCTATGCTGTACACCTGGGCTGGGGGGTCTCTCTTACCAAAGAAACATGTGCGCCACTCCACTCAGCAGGGCCAAGACCCAAGTACTCCCACTGCCACTCTATATACCTGAGCTAGCTGGGGGGGGCTCTCTTACCAAAGAAACACGTGTATTACCCGTTTATTATATTTGAGATTTAATATCTCTCAGATATGATTTGGGTTAAATGAGAGTTCTTTGAAAGATTTAACACAATAACCACAATTTATTGGCAAGTAGTAATCAGGTCTAAACTAATACATAGCAATCTATTTGTACCGGAAAAGGGTAAAAATCATGGATTAAATGAAGGAATACAGAGTATACAGTGGAACCTTGGATTACAAGCCTAATCCGTTAATCCGTTCCAGGAGAATGCTCGTAATCCAAAGTACTCGCATATCAAAGCGAGTTTCCCCATTGTAGTCAACGGAAACTAAAATAATTTGTTCTGCATTGACTTCAATGGCATGCAATACTGGGGCCAGAGGCGGGGGCCGCCGGAGAGCCTCAGAAACGTCCGAAAAGGCCCGAGGATACCTTGGCTGACTTTGTTCCCGAGATTTGCCGAGGTCAGCCGTGCTGTCCTCCGCCCTTTCCATGCATTTCCGAACGGCACCGATCGCTGTGATCGGCGCCGTTCAGCTCTGCTCGGCTCCGTCGCCCCCCCACTTCAGGCCAAACGCGGTACTGCACACCGCTTTGGCCTGAATCGTGCTCGTATTGCGAGACAACACTCGCAAACCGAGTTAAGATTTTTAAAAATACAGTGCTCGTATTGCGAAATGCTCGTTAACCGCGTTACTTGCAATCCGAGGTTCCACTGTATTCCTTTAAACAGGGGTCACCAACCCCCGGTCCGCGGCCCACTACCGGGCCTTAGTGCAGACTTTGCGGCCCGCCAGTAAACAGGCTATCTGAGGTGCGGCGGGCGAGCAGACAGATCGCCACCGTCGCCGCACTTCCGCCCACACAGCCCCGCCGTGCTTCCGCCCACACAGCCCTGCCGCACTTACGCCCACACAGCCCCGCCACACTTACGCCCACACAGCCCCGCCACACTTACGCCCACACAGCCCTGCCGCTACACTGTTAGGGGTGAAGCAGGCGAGCAGAGAGATGACATCATCTCCCACCGCCCGCCCGCGTCACCGCTGTCCTCTCTCACGCGGAACTCACTGTACAATTTGCATCTAGGAGGCAAAAGACAGTGGCATGTACAATCTGCATCTGGTGGCATGGGCAATCTGCATCTGGTGGCATGTGGCAATCTGCATCCGGTGGCATGTGGCAATCTGCATCCGGTGGCATGTGGCAATCTACATCTGGTGGCACTGGCATGTGGCAATTGACTGTGGCAATCTGCATCTGGTGGCATGGGGCAATCTGCATCTGGTGGCATGTGGAAAGTGACTGTGGCAATCTGCATCTGGTGGCAATCTGCATCTGGTGGCATGTGACTGTGGCATGTGGCAATCTACATCTGGTGACAGGCACCGTGGCAAGCTGCATCTGGTGGCAAGTGACAAGCTGCATCTGGTGGCAGATTCTGCATTATGGTGAGTTTGACTATTTAATTTCATATTACAATATAATAATAAAAATAATGCGCTTCAATCATCCCGACACCATATTAACCATGGTGTTGTGATGATTGAAGTGCTAACACCAGCCATTTCCTGACAAATTGGCCGCGAAAAAACGCATCGTCACTCACCCAGACTAATCTAAATGAAATATATTCATAATTATAATTATTTTACAGCTATTAATGGAGAGTTCACATAAACTCATAAGGCAACGTGTGTGTGTGCCACTCCACTCAGCAGGGCCACCAGGTACTCACGAGTCTGCCATTCCTGGCCGCCACAGTCGCTATGCGTCAGTACAGGCTGGAGCCGCTTCCAATCGAGTACTCTCGTCAGCACCCGACTCTCCCTCTTCACAGCTCCGCCCTTGCAATTTGTAGAGTGTGCCAATGCCGGGACAAGATCATCCAGTGCCCAGGGCAAACATGCCAAACTTACCACCCCCATATGCCCCCTTCTAGCGCAAATCCCCCCTCTCAGCACAAATCCTCACTCCTCATATCCCCCTTACAGCATAAATCCCTCTAAAACCCCTCCATTCATGCCTCCTCCATCTCCACCCTAGCAGCAAAAACCCCCCTTTCAGCACAAATCCTCACCCTCAAATTACCCCTTCCAGTACAAATCCCCCTTCTCAGCACAAACCCTTACTTCCGCCTCCCCTTTCCCAGCACAAATCCCCTCTTAGCACAAATCCTCCCCCATCTCTCCCTCACAGCATAAATTCCACTCTCAGCACAAATCTTCCCTCATCTCCCCCTCCCAGAATAAAGCCTCCACCATCTCCCCCTCCCAGCATAAATTCTTCCTCTTAGAAAAACTCCACCCTCATCTCTCTCTCCCAGCATAAATCCCCCTTTTAGCAAAAATCCTCCCCCATCACCCTCTCCCTGCTTAAACTTCCCCTCACAGCACAAATTCCCCCCATCTCCCCCTCCCAGCATAAATACCCCTTCCTCTCAGCACAAATCCTCTGCCATCTTCCCCTCCCAGCATAAATCCCCCCTCTTAGAAAAAAATCCTCCCCCATCACCCCCTTCCAGCATAAATTCCCCCTCTCAGCAAAAACCCTCCCCCATCTCAAACCTGTGCCTCCTTCTCTCCCCTCCCAGTACAACCCCCCCCAGCTCCTACTCCTGTTCTGTAAGAGCTGCCTGATATGCTGGGACTTGTAGTGCCCTAGACTACAGCGGACTGAAGTATGGCAGCCCACTCTGCTGGGACTTGTAGTGCCCTCTGTGGGGGATGGAGGATTCCTCTGTCCCCCAACAGTCTAAGGCACTACAAGTCCCAGCGTAGAAGACTGCCATATCTCAGCCCCCCACAGAGGGTACTACAAGTCCCAGCAGAGTGGGCTGCCACCAATCCTTTAACCTCCCTGGCGGTATGATTCTTTCTGGAATTATGTACCAAAAGCGGTACAATTATTTTGCATGAAAATTTGGTGTTATGTATTATAGGCCTGCGATTCTTAGTAATTACTTACTTAAACCTAAGCAAACCAGAGTCTAGTAGACATCCCGGGTATGATAAATATGAAACACAAAATTATAAATTATAATATAATAAATAACTATAAATAATTATAAAAAATAGTAATCTAATTATAATAAAAATTATTCAATAATGTAATCAAATCAAAAACACTGAAATTTGCTCAGTTGCAGAATTGTCGCTGTCATTAGATTTAGTGTTTGATGACGAATTTCCCCACAAATCGCTATCGCTCAATTCTGCGAGTGATTCTAATTTATTATCGCTGCTTTCTAGTTGGTCTAAAACCACTTTTGACATAAAGGGACACTTTTTGGTTGCTATGGACAATCTCCATTTTCCAGGCAGAAAGAACGATTTTTATTATATAAAAGTGCATGCAGGACACTGGGCAGACCACTAGGGACCAAGGGGGTGTGTAATTATTACATACAGTACTGTAATCAGTAAGATTACAGTATACTGTATGTATACTATGTGTTTCACTTTTTGAATTTGGCGCCCAGTTCCGCTCCCTTGCGACGCTGCGGCTCGCAGGGAACGGAACTAGGAAGTCAGATGGGGACGAAAGTGCCGACACTCGCCGGAGATCTCGCTGGCGATCACAGCAGAGGACATCATCGCTGGATCGCCAGGAGAAGGTAGGGAAACTCCGCTGCGAGCTCTGCAATGTCTACCCCGAGCGTGACTCGGGGTTACCGATCCTAGCATAAAAAAACAACCCCGAGTCACGCTCGGGATTACCGCTAGGGAGGTTAAACACAACATGAGGAGACTGCACAGCCTTCCACCCCCCGATATTCACTCCTTAGCTGCCATACACTCTTCCTAACTCTCCCCTTACAATGGTGTCCTCCTGGCCGCCCCTCTCCGGAGTCTGGGCAGCATGTCACGCTGCATGGTGGGGCAGTGGGCGGGATATTCCCTTGTCTGAAGACACGTTCTGGCCCCCAGACCCCGGCGCAGCACCCAAGGCTGCAGATCACTCCACCACTGGTCAGGCACCTCAGTGGCTGTGGGCAGCGGCGGTCGGATCTATAGATTGGGCGTCAGTGGATACGGCGGCCACCAGCCGCGTGTGTGCACATTGAATTTGTGTCACTCCAGGGGAGGGCTAGCAGCATTAGCGGGCAGCGGGCGGCCGCTGGCCATTTTGCATAGAAGTGGGAATGGCCTGGCGGGAAATTGCCACCCTGCCCCCCCCGGCCCAGCCCGCCCCTGGTCAGGAGTCATGTAGTCTCATAGGACAGTCAGAGGAGAATAAAAACTCCTCCTACGAGCTTTAACCAGTGCTCAGCCAGACACTGATAGAAGTCACAAGACTGCAATATACTGCTGATAAGAAAAGGTATGTAGCAGTTTATATTTACTAAATATATTGCAATTCCATGTTAACCACTTAAGCCCCGGACCATTTGGCTGGCCAAAGACCAGGCCACTTTTTGCGATTCGAAACTGCGTCGCTTTAACTGACAATTGCGTGGTCGTGTGACGTGGCTCCCAAACAAAATTGACGTCCTTTTTTTCCCACAAATAGAGCTTTCTTTTGGTGGTATTTGATCACCTCTGCGGTTTTTATTTTTTGCGCTATAAACAAAAATAGAGCGACAATTTTGAAAAAAAATGCAATATTTTTACTTTTTGCTATAATAAATATCCCCAAAAAATATATAAAAACATTTTTTTTCCCTCAGTTTAGGCCCGATACGTATTCTTCTACATATTTTTGGTAAATAAGCGTTTATTGATTGGTTTGCGCAAAAGTTATAGCATCTACAAAATAGGGGATAGTTTTATGGCATTTTTATTAATATTTTTTTTTTTCTACATCGAGTCCGCGGGTACGGTCACGGAGCTCGCGGCAGGGTCGAGAGTGCGGCGCCAGCTGCAATTTAAAGGGGACGTATATATACGCCCAATTGCCTGACCGTGCCATTCTGTCAACGTAAATGTTCGTGCGGCGGTCGGCAAGTGGTTAAAGTATGTAGCAGTTTATATTTACTAAATATATTGCATTTCCATGTTTTGTGTAATGTGGGAGACCAGATATAGTGAATGCAGGCTCCTGGGTTTAGTAACAATTTAATACAGAATCATAATCTTTCAAGTCTGAATTGAACAAACTATTGAGGAAAAAAAATAAAAAATTGAGGGGGCACCCGGATTTGAACCAGGGACCTCTCGATCTGCAGTCGAATGCTCTACCACTGAGCTATACCCCCAGCTGCTGCAAATCGTGGCAATGTCAACATAACTGACCTTCATTGACAGCACACTGTTCATATACTTAATCATTATACATACAAGGGTTACATTGTATGAGAAAATAAATGATTGATATGATAACATCAACTCTTTCGTGCCTTTTAGTCCAACAACACGCACACTCCCACACCACCAAGAAACGCCCTGAGCAGAGGCGCGCTCCCGCTCTCTGCACGTTCTCGCGCCCCCGCCCCTCCTATGTTTGTCACGGACAGCGCGGCAAAGAGACAGCCAGAGACCTCTAAGAAGAGACTGTTGGAGAGTTCTGAGGAGAGAAGGGAGCCGGACGGGGTGTAACAGACAGTCAGCACACTTCCACTAAGCAAAGTCTCCTTATCTGACATTATGAACCCGAGCTGTGCCCGCTGCGGCAAGATTGTCTATCCGACTGAGAAAGTCAACTGCCTGGACAAGGTAATGCCCAGTGTGTCTTGTAATACAGGTCTTCCCATTATATGGGCCCAGCAGATGTATCATGGGTCCAATTACACGTGTTGTGCACAGTCCAATCTCTGAGACACAATTCAGCGTGTGTCACTGTCTAGTTCTACACAATAAGCCGTGTATTTGTTACCTGCAGTATGACTGTTGTGTGTGTATTAGGTTGTACAGTATACAGTCATTGTAGGCCATGATGGCTGTGCATTGGTGTGCCATGACTGTTCCATTCTCAAATGATGTATATGGTATACTTACCTTTTCAGCTAAACCTCTCATGTGCTGCACCACATCTATTTTCATCATTCACAGCATTTCTAGGAATTCTCCACATATTAGTCATACACAATACATACCAAAAAAGTCAAGGGCATTGCTCCCAACCCACCCGCCTAACTCAGGAATGCCCATTTTGTAGATTAGCTCTTTGCAATAGACCCAGAATTGTATCTGGTCCTCCTCCTGCTGCTGGTATTTAGTTACCTGGAGGCCCTACATCATTTATGTTCACCATTCTATATCCTGACACCTTTACATGGACCTGGAAGGCTGTTGCTCCAGCACAACACAGCTGTCCTGTCTATTCCAATCCTTCCTTCATTTTATCAATATTTTCAGATCTTCCATTTATTTATAAGTAACAGTATCAATCCGCTCTTTATTTTAAAAAATATAGGTATTTTATACAACGCTGACAATTTTGCGTAGGAATTTTATTTACACACACACTGTACATTCACATCAGTATAAATATTTTCTAATCATATTTTCAAATATTCCTTTTTATTTAAGGGCCAGTTCACACCACATGCAGTCCAGTGCGTTTTATTTTCTGCATGGAAAATTGGTTATATGGTTTTCAATGGCATAGTTCACACCAGTGCTTCCAGTTCCAGAAAAATAAATAGAACATGCTGCATTTTACCTGCACTGGACTGTACTGGAACGCACCTAAATGCACCAAAAACGCACTGGAGCACACTTGTCCTTCTCTAAGGTTAATAAAAAAGAGGGGTGAAAAAAAAAAAAAAAAAGCACTGGACTGCATAAAAAACGCACTAGAACACATCAAAAACGCGCATGCAAAAAAGCACCTGGAATGCATCCGGATTGCGTTTCTATGGTGTGAACTGGCCCTTACAAAATTTTGTAAGCCGGTCATTTTTTTTTTTTTTTTTTTTAAAGCCTCCCATTTTATTTATAAAATTTTAAGATTCTCCATTTTTATTTTTAAATAGTGTGTGTGTGTGTGTGTGTGTCTGTGTGTCTCTAAATCTACCCTAGCATCAAAAGGAGTTTTAGTAGTATTTTTGATGCCCCATGAAAATTGTGTGCGTTTCAGCGGCCAGTGTTGTTCACACGGTTGCATCAAGCCAAATTGTTGTTCGGCTGGCTTTACCGCTTCCCCAAATCCCTCCATTCATCTCAATGTAAATGCACCACAAACACCCCTATGGTGTTTACAGTGACGTGTTTACAAAGTTCTACCAGCCCAACTGATAATACAAGACTTCATACAATAAAAAACCAACACAGAGGTTTTTTTTTGGTTTTTTTTTTTACGCGATGCAAACCGGTCAAAAAGCACAATAAACACGTCTTTGCACATTTTAAATGAACCCTAACTGAATGATCAACAGTATGTTGAGCCATGGATCTGGTAAAGATATAGCAGCTTTTTTTTTTTTTTTTATTTTTTTTTTATTTATTTTTTTAATTTAGTATTCAAGCTAAGTTTTCTACTTTGCAGGAATTAACATGGTTGTTTTAATTTTATTTGGCTTTGATAAATTGTCTAGAGCTGTTTACTGACTGTTCTCTTTTTATTTTTTTTTTATATGATGATTGTGTACAACGTGGTTCTTATGGGTAGTTCACATCCCGAGTGCCTTATTGCAGTTGATAGGACTGTACGTGATTGTTTTGCAACTGCAACGTCTCTATGCCTTGCTGCTTCATGAGTGTAGTGCCCCCAGCCTGTGTGAATGATGGTTTCCTCCCTCCCCCCTGCTAGCCGCCATGTATGCGGAAGTCCGTCCATCCTGGCATCATCTCCACAAATGCAAATTTTTCCATGTTAACACTTTAATTTCCTAAGCCACTGCCTCCATCCACGGTTCTCTTGAATTCTTTACTACCCCCAAAGTACATAGTGGTCAGGCTTTAGGCAGTGTAACTATACACAAGAAGGGTTTGTTACATTTTATTTGTCAGGCTATCAATCTAAAACAGTAATGTTGCTGTCGTGTTTATGACTTATGCATTTTACCATTACCAGGTGTTGGTGAGATATGATTTATGATGGTTTTTAATGGAAATTCGCAGGACAAGCTGTGCATGAATGGGTTAAAGCTGGCTGGCTTCATGTTTCACCTGAGAGCTGAAGAGTTGAAGCATGTATGTGTGGTTAGAGGGGTTAAGTAGACTCATAGACTAGCTTAGCTTGACCCTTAGAGTTCACTTTCCCAGGGCTACAAAATCTTCCAGTAACAACTCCAGCCTCCTCCCTCCACTAAACATCTTTTTATGACTAGCTTCCGTTCTGTTGAATAGTCTTGTGTGTTTCTCTGAATGCATGCATGTACTGTATGTCGGTAAGTTTTTACATATTTTAGTTTTGAGATCGTACATGTTGGAACATTAGACCTGTTGCACAAAAAGATTTCAGTGTTAATGTTGACTAAGCTTGGAGTTCTCTGGGAGTCTTTTTGAAGAAAGTAAGCAGATTTTAGGGGATATCTTGGAGTGTCATGGACACCCATTAGAATTCTGGTATGCCTCAGTGCGGGCGACAGATTCTTGTACCAGTTATAAACAGGTACATGAATCTTGTGCATGCACAGTATGTGAAGGTGCACAGAGAAATGAGTATCCTTACGATGAGCTTCCTCTTGCAGCTGACACACAGACAGTGCAGTGGTGGGGAGTTTGAAGCTGGGTGGCAAACATGAAGGGGAAGCTAAGGTACTAGTTACCCACCAGGTCCGCTCCTTCTCTGTCAGCAGGCAGCGTGCGGATCCTTAGCCAATAGACAACCTAGTATTGGCTAAAGAATCCATTCCCGTCTGCTGTCAATAACAAGGAGAAAATTGACCTGATAGGGTCACTAGTGTCTAGCTTCTCCAGCAATCTAACGTCACTGGTTGATACTAGGCTGTCGGCAGTGAAGTTGACAGCATCCTTAACCAGTGACAGTTGGGGAGTGGAGAGGGTAGCAGCAGCAAAAATGCTGCTCCGCTACACAGCGTGCAGAGACAAGTACTCTGCCTGTCTCAGTACACCAACTTAAAGTGCAAATTCGAATTAAAAAAAATAATAATTATATATATATATATATCCTCACCTGGTGCCCACTGTACTTTCCTCGGTGGGTGATGAGCTGTCATTGCCCACATAGCTGGTAAAGCGGTCCAGGGACATGAAATCCCCAGTTTTTCTCTCCTCTTCTCTCTGCGGCACTTCCAGGACAGATCAGAGCAATGCTGGCTCAGAACATCGCTATGATCTGTTGGGCTGTGCACTGAGTGTTCATCACCCATAGAAGTACAGTGGGGACGAGGGTGTAAAGTGTTCACCCTTTAATTTTTTCAAAAAAGCTGAATAAACCTTTTAAAAGTTGGTCTTAATTACCTCCAGTTCATAAGAAAATTGGAAGTATTTGTGAATTTGGCACATTAAAAGCCCAACTTTGTAAAAATGTTTCTATTAAGAACTTTCTGAATTTGCTGCACATTAAGAGAAGTAAAAGTGTGTGTGTGTGTGTGTGTGTGTGTGTGTGTGTGTGTGTGTGTGTGTGGTTTTTTTTTTTTTTTTTCCAAGATTCATACTTGCCTAGGTGGATGCAGCATCATTCCCCAGCGCCTCTGTACTGAGAACCGAGCAATCGAACGCCGCCGATCACTCCGTTTTCAGAGCTCTGTGAGCAAAGGGCTGCAGACTCAGTAACCGCTCTCTGGTCATTTCCCTCCTCGCTCATTGGAGCGCTGGACTTTGGAAGGGGCGGGGGCGGTCAGCTCAGGCTCTCAGCAGCTCACTGAGAGGCTGAGCCGGGTGTCAGTCCAGGCACCTGGCGGATCCAGACTTTGTCGCCTGGACTGACATCCGAGACGTCAGCAGAGAGCGGACTTCAACCCGCTCTCTGCTGAAAAGAGGTCATGGGAGTGCAAAACAAATTGCACTCCTGTGATCCACAGGAGAAGTACAACTAAACCAGCTTTGGTTGGTCTTCTCCTTTAAGCTACTAAAAGGGGAAGTTCTGCTTTATGCACCCACCCCCCCCTCCTATGTCACATATGGCATGTAATTTTTTTTTTTGGGGGGGGGGTACATAGTTGTGACAAGTACCCACTCCCACTTGGTTCGCTCAGGCAAAGTTCTCCTCTCCCCCCTCCCTCCGTGCAGTCTTTTGGGACATGTCACAGGGCCGACCATTCAGTAGGAGTAGCACGACTCGCGCATGGTGCAGTGCGCACCTGGCTGTGAAGCTGCAAGCTGTCACATTCGGGTGCCCACAGTTAAATTCCCAGAGCTGAGGAGAGGAAGAGAAGAGATTGTTCGGGTGACCCCATCGCTGGAGTGTGTGTGTGTGTGTGTGTGTGTGTGTGTGTGTGTGTGTGTGTGTGTGTTTTTATTAACTGCTTCAGCCCCGGAAGATTTTACCCCCTTCCTGACCAGAGCACTTTTTACAATTTGGCACTGCGTCCCTTTAACTGACAATTGCGCAGTCGTGCGATGCTGTATTCAAACAATTTGCGTCTTCCCCCCCCCCCCACAAATAGAGCTTTCTTTTGGTGGTATTTGTTCACCCCTGCGGTTTTTATTTTTTGCGCTATAAACTAAAGAACAGTGTCAATTTTGGGAAAAAATAATAACTTTTACTTTTTGCTATAATAAATATCCAAATTTTTTATCGCAATAGGTTCTACGTATTTTTGGTAAAAAAAATCGCAATAAGCGTATATTGATTGGTTTGCGCAAAAGTTATAGCGTCTACAAAATAGGGGATAGAATTATGGCATTTTTTTTTTTTATTTTTTTTTACTAGTAATGGCGGAGATCTGCAATTTTTTGTTTTTCTTTATATCGGGACTGCGATATTATGGCGGACAGATCGGACACATTTTTGGGACCATTGACAATTTTACAGCGATCAGTGCTATAAAAATACACTTTTTACTATAAAAATGTCACTGGCAGGGAAGGGGTTAACACTATGGGGTGATCAAGGGGTTTAAGTGTGTCCTAGGGAGTGATTCGAACTGTGGGGGGGGGGAGGGACTTACTAGGGGAAATGACAGATCGCTCTTCATACTTTTGTATGAACAGACGATCAGTCATTTCTCCCCTGAAAGAACCGGGAGCTGTGTGTTTTCACACACGGCTCCCGGTTCTCGCTCTGTCACAAGCGATCTCGCCCGCCGGGGACTCGCATCGGCTCCGGGGGCAAGCAGCGGACATGCGCCTCTGACGGCACGCGCCCCTTGTGGCCACAGGGCGAAGTGACGTAACATAGCGTCGTTTCGCCCAGCCGAGCCATGTTGCTGCAGTAAAACTGCCCTGGCTGGTCGGCAAGTGGTTAAGAGTCAACAGCTACACTTTTTTTTTTTTTTGTTTTGTTTTAGAGATGCACCGAATGGAAATTTTGATACCGAAAATGGAGGATGCACTTGGCCGAAAACTGAAAATTACAGTTTAAAAAAAAAACATACATTTTTAAATTGTATTCAACTTTTTTTTATTAATATCATGAATGTGGATTTGTCGGCCATTATTGGGACCTTTTTTAGCACAAAAAAAAAGTTCAAGAAAAATGTGTCAACGCACCCGTTTTACGTTTCTGATGTGGCTTTTGAGTCACATGACCTATGAAAACACCATAAACATAGTAAAATTGTGGCAATCGCTTGCGCTTTCTGTGCCATTATCGGCACCTTTTATTTTATTGGCAAAATGTTGACAACACCATTTGCAGACGATATGCTTCAGCTGGCAAAATTTTGGTGCATCCTTTTATTTTTTTTGTAGCTACTGACTTTTAATGCAAAAATGACTGGAGCTCCTCTTTGAATGTGGTACAAGCTATGCCCATAGCACCAGAAAAATGTCATTAGGGATTTATGGCATTCCCCTTTGTGTTTCAAGACAAGTAGCTACATGTGAGCTGAAAAAGATTAGCAGAAGTTTTAAAACTAAGGGCCAGTTTTCTGTTCATCGCACTGTGTGAGGGCTGTACTGTAGTCTGTAGGAGTAAAAAAAAAAAATGCCCCTATGTAAGTTGTCAGTGGGAGTATAAAATGTGCCATGTTTGTGGACCGTGGGAGTAAAAAAAATGTCCCCGCGTCTTTTGCAGATGAGGTTAAACATGCCCCTGCATCAGTAATTGGAGGTAAAAATAACTGTCAGAGTAATAAAAGACCCCAGAACTGCAAATCTGCACAGGTGGCTCATCTGGTTTTCAGTTGAAAAGACCTTCACTGGCCTTCTCGATGCAGAAGCTATTGCACGGCAACCAGTGGGGTAGGAACTGGCTCACAAGCACAGCTGATCTAGACCAGGGGTCCCTAACCCCCGGGATGCAAACTGATACCGATCCCTGGCCCATTTTGTATTTGAGCACAGGGTATATCTTATTTCTGTTAGGAACCGGGCCTCACACCATTCACATGGGAACGGCGATCTGCTGGAGCGCTTTACCGCTCTGGCAGCTGTCTGTTCCCGGCTGTGGCAGGGGGCAGTGTGGTGGGCGACTTAGTCATGAGATTTAGCATGGTGCACGGTGTTAAAATGCAGCACATCTGCATTTTAACGCAGCCATATGCAGCAGCGCAGTGTGAATGGCACACAAAGGAAATAATTGTGTCCTTGTGGTGACACGCGTTTTAAAATGCAGTAAAACGTCTGTCATCGCACACTGTGTGAATTGGCCCTACAGCAGCTTGCATTAGCATAAGATGCCAGTGTCAGCTGAGATGGTGGGTTTTTGGCGGGGGTTAGGTTCCAGGAGGATCAGTGACAGGCGGGCTCTGCAAGCGGGAAATCGACCTTTATTGCAACATTATAAAATACTAGGGCTGAAACAACAAATCGATTATGAAAATAGTAATCGCTTTATCGGCCAGTAACATAATGGGGTTAAAAAAAACTAGAATTGGCCCTTTATAGTACAAAAAGAGCAAATAATCGCTATGTAAATATTACTTTCACTGCTCCACAGTAAAAAAATTAACCCCTTACAGTAGCGATTATTTCCTTCTTTTTTTTTTTTTTTTAAAACCCCATTATGTTACGAAATGTCTTAGGCCTGGTTAACACTATGCGTTCTTTGCAGAAACACACTACAGTTCATTTACCATGGTTTCCTATGGGACACGTTCACATCTATGCTTTTTTCAGCTGCTGCGTTATTTAGAAAGGGTCAAGGACTTTTTTTGGTTCAATCTACTTCAATGGAGAAGGTGCAGTAAAGCATGTAATGCATTTTTGCAGCAATTTTGTGTTCTTTTTTAATCTGCCCAACAACAAATTGGCCACAAAAAAAAGCAAACGCGCAAATCGCAGCAAAATCATGTGCGCAAAACGCACAGCAAAACACACTACAGAAACAGATCAAAAGCAAACTGCATAGGTGTGTACTAAGCCTTATGTTGGCCACACGGAATAATTTTCAGACGAGAATATTCATATGAAAAATCTTTGTACATTCGCTGAATGAAAGAAAGTTTGAAATTTTCACTGGCTTTTAACATTCAGTTTTAAAATGAATGAAATCGACATACACTTTCAGAAAACTTCTTGGTCAAAGGAATTTTCAATTATTTCTAATAATGATATCTGGTATTTATCGGATTCACACTCTAATTGACAGATTAAATATACTGTATATACTATTATTCTCAGAGTGGATTAGAGATTTTATTCCCTAACCATAGAATTGGATATTTACCACTGCATAGATATTTAAGTTTAAATTGCCTTTTTTTTTAAACTACATATTAACTAAATTATACACCACACTTTTAAGGTAATTGTTTCGATTAAATCGGTTAATCGGCCAACTAATCGATTATGAAAATAATCGTTGGTTGCAGTCCTATAAAATACACATACAGTTGTGCTCAGAAGTTTTATATACCCTGGCAGAATTTTACGATTTCTTGGCCATTTTTCCTGAGACTATGAATAACGCAAAAACATTTCTTTCACTCGTGGTTAGTGTTTGGCTGAAGCCATTTATCAACTACGTTTACTCTTTTTAAATCATAATGGCAACAGAAACTACCTGAATGACCCTGGTCAAAAGTTTACATACCCCTGGTGATTTTTGCCTGATAACATGCACACAAGTTGACACAAAAAGGGTTTTTCTGGATTCTGAGTCATGGGGAAAGCAACAGAATGGTCAAAGGATCTGCGGGTAAAGGTAGTTGAGCTGTATGAAACGGAAAAGAGATATAAAAAGATATCCAAGGAATTGAGAATGCCAATCGGCAGTGTTCAAACTCCAAGAAGTGGAAAATGAGGGGTTCTGTTGAAACCAAACCACCACGGTCAGGTAGACCAACTAAAAATTTAATCCGCAATTGCCACAAAGTATCCCGCTTACAATACACCAAATCGCACAGAGACAAAGTCTCAAACCTTTTGGCACAAAGTCATTTGGAGTGATGAGACCAAAATTTAGCTTTTTGGCCACAACCATGAGTGCTACATTTGGAGAGCAGTCAACAAGGCCTATGATGAAAGGTACGGAGGTGGATCGCTGATGTTTTGGGGATGTGTGAGATACAAAGGCACAGGAAATTTGGTAAAAACTTTTGGCAAGATGAATGCAATATGTTATCAAAAAATACTAGAGGAACCTTTTGCATTCATCGGCCAGGAAGCTGTGCATGGGACGTACTTGGACATTCCAACATGACTGATCCAAAACGCAAGGCCAAGTCGACCTGTCATTGGCTACAGCAGAATAAAGTGAAGGTTCTGGAGCGGCCATCTCAGTCTCCTGACCTCAATATCTCATTGAGCCACTCTGGGGAGATCTCAAACGTGCCGTTCATGCAAGACAGCCCAAGAATTTACAGGAACTGGAGGCCTTTGCCAAGAGGAATGGGCAGCTTTACCATCTGAGAAGATAAAGAGCCTCATCCACAAATGCCACAAAAGACTTCAAGCTGTTATTGATGTTAAAGGGGGCACTACACGGTATTAAGAACTGGGGTATGTAAACTTTTTTGATCAGGGTCACTTTGGTAGTTTGTTTGTCATTATGATTTAAAGATTAAACACAGTTGATTGATAATAAATGGCTTCAGCCAAACACTAACCATGAGTGAAAAAAGTTTTCATCTTCTCTGAAAAATGGCCAAGAAATCATAAATTCTGTCGGGTATGTAAACTTATGAGCACAACTGTATATCACAAAACACATTAAAACTTGTGCCAGCTACCCTGATCCTATTCTTAGGCTCTTTGATGTCCTGTTGAACATTAATGTCATCACATTTAAATCATGGGTGCTCAACCTGTGGCCCTTCAGCTAATTAGGTAATTTTATTCATAAACGAGATATAGGATGGGATAAACAGCTCAATCTGTACTTGCGGATTATACAAAGATAAGCAGGGCAGTAACTTCTGCAGAGGATGTGGAAACCTTACAAAAAGATCCAAATAAAATATTGGGGTGGGCAACTACATGGCAAATCAGGTTTAGCCTAGGTTTACACTGACGGCGAGGATTGAAATCGTGCAAGTTCAGCTGAACTCGCACAATTCCGTACCCGCATGTCAGTCCGATTTCAAGAGCGATTTCAGAGACATCTGTGTGGGTTCCTGCAAAGATGTCTATACAAATCGCACCCTGAAGTTGCCAAAAGTTGTACAGGAACTACTTTCGGGAATCGGTGCGGCAGCACAGACACATTGTGATTCGCGGCGGGGGGGGGGGGGGGTGGGGTGGCATGCGCAGGCCCAGCTAGGTTTCAGACAACTACCACAAGAAAAAAAAGGTCTGTAGTTGACAGCTGTCACCTGGAAGGGCTGCTTGTTGCTTATGGATTATCCTGCAATGTTAAAAATAAATAAAAAAAATACCCTGCATGGTTTTTCTAGTGGCGGGAGCAGAGTATTAAGAGGGGGGCTGAATGTGGGGTGGGCGCTTCTGCGGTGGCCAATTTCGGTTTCTGATGACCTTATTTCTGTTGTATCATATTTGTCTGTCATGCTGGAGATTGTAATTCAATCTTGTTTTTATTTTATCAGTCCTGAGGGTTGTCAGGACCTCTGCTCAGGTCATAGGATGTGTGTGAGAGATCACTGGGGTTTGGGGAGGTGCAGGCCGCAGCTTCCTTCATTCAGGGTGTGATGGGCTTTGACTTGAAGTTCCTCAGTGCATGGCTGCCCACAGCTCCTCATCCATTTATTGTCGTCCATCCATGCATATTGAGGGTGGGGGCATGCACAGCTCAGTTCCCATTTTTTACCCCAAGCTCATCAAGAGGGAGGTTCTCTGCGTTTTTTTATAGTAATGTTAGGGTGTCAGTACAGGTAGGTCCATTACACTATGGGCGTACTTTCATTTGAGTCTCCATCACTGGTTATTACTGCACATGTAACAGTGTCCATTTTCCATGTTGGTATTCATTTCTAGTAGTGGTGCAATGGATCGGTGGTGATCCGAACGGGTCACCCTGTTCGGATCGGAACACCACGCGATCCGCGGAGCACTCCGGAGCCTCAGCCATAGGAAATGCCGCGGCTTCGGCCTAGCTCCGGAGCCGCGGCCTTCTTTGTACACCCGGCGGCAGCCGCTGTAGTGACGCGCCGCCGCCATCTTGCTCCACCCCACACTCCTCACTATCATTACTGTGCAGGGGCCAGGCAGACATCTTGTTACACCCAATGGAGTTTTAGATTTCAGTTATTTTTCACACAAAAAGGAGCTTATATGCTTAAACACATTATTTGGAAATCCAACGGACTGTTTACATGTTACATTTTAAAAGCAGCAGCAAACCTTGCATGCTTGCTAATATGACAGAACACCTCTCTGATTTTCACATTTAACTAAATGTGAAAATCAGGTGTTCTGTCACATTAGCAAGCATGTAAGGTCAGCAGGTTTGCTGCTGCTTTTAAAATTTAACATGTAAAGAGTCCGTTGGAATTCCAAATAATGTATCCGCTCCGTTTTGTGTTGAAAATAACTGTGAAATCAAACTCCGGTGGAGATTTTGTCTTTCTCACCTCGTCTTTCAGGACAGCACCTGGAGAGAGCGCAGCTCCACCCCTTTTCCCAGGAAACACTGCAGTCAGTTTTCTTTAAAGACCGGACACTTCCACCATGGCCTCAGTTGTAGTGTTTCCTCCGCCATGGTGGAAGCGCTGCAGGGAACCAGGGGTAATGCTGCGCTCTCTCCAGGTGGAGACAGTATGGGGCATACCTGTTAGTTTTTTTCTTTTGTTCCAGGCCAGCCCAGCACCCCCCCTTACGTGAGGTGGATGCTGCGGTACCTTCTCCCCTTCATACCCGGCGAGGGTTCAGGCTGCGGGAGGGCCCGCTCTCATCAGACCGGCACTGGGGCCTTGGAAGGAGGGATGGCGTGCTCCTCAGGAGACGAGCAGCGTCTCTTTCGTTTGTATCCCCATGTTTTCCGGGTCCCGGATGGCGAGCGCGTCATTCCGGCCGGGGGCGGGACTTCCCGTGGTGCGACGCGGCTTCCGGTTCCGGCCGCTGGAACGCAGGGGGAGGAGGCGGCCTTCGGCTGGTGTCATTTCCGGTCCTCACAGCGGTGAAAGGACCGGGAAAATCAAAAAAGGAGCTGTCGGACGCCACTTCAACCTCGCAATGGAAGAGGAACAAGCGGCAGTGGTGGGAACAGGAGCCACTCACACCAGCCAGACCCAGGTAAGCAGGGACAGAGGTCCCTGTATATATACTTTATGGGGTCTTGTATATTCTTTCCCTCCTTTTCTCCCCTGGGGGGAAAGCAAAGGAGCCTGTGCCACTCTCCCTAGAGATTGTTACTAGAGAGTTGGTTTTTTTGTTGTTATGGTGGCTCAGGGGGTGAGTCACTAGGTAAGCTGTGCTTATAAATGTAAGGGCTAAAGTGTTAGTTCCTTCCTCTTTTATTTTCCAGCTGATTTAGAAGGTTTTGGTTACTATTATGTTTTAAAAATGTTTTAAATATAGTATGGTGTTGGTGTATTTCAGCTTAAAGACAAAACCAAACACTCCTCTCCTCAAGAGGAGATGTCCGTCTTGCAAAGACATGCTTAGGGAAACATGGCCTAAAGCGCTATGCAAGACATGTATTGCAGAGCTGTTAAAAGAGGAAACTGCCTCAGCTGCAGCTGCTGCTCAACCAGGGGAGCTATTAAGCTCCTTCCGAAAGGAACTAGCGGACACTTTTCAGTCATTCCGCTCCTTTTTGGATAGACCTCCGGCGGCCCAGCCAAACAGGAAAGGCAGTTCACCATCCTGTTCTCATCCTAGTACTCCTGCACCCAGAGGGGTCAGCGACTCAGAGGATGAGGAGATAAATGTTGCCACAGGTTCGGATGAAGAAGAGGAAGAAGAAAGGGAAATTTCTTCTTCCCGCTATAGGTTATCCCTGGAGGAAGTGGACGATCTATTAAAAACAATACACACAACGCTTCTTATCGAAGAGGATAAGACGCAATTATCCTTACACGATAAGATGTTTCAAGGCATGGGAGAAGTAAAGCAACGGGTGTTCCCAGTGCACAAATACATCTCCGAGACAGTAAAGAGAGAATGGAAGGACCCAGAGAGGGCACCTTTCTTTTCCAGATCCCTCAAGAGAAGATTCCCCTTTTGAGGATGATAGTCAGCAGGTTTGGAATAAAAAAACCAAGACTTGACGCAGCCTTTTCGCAGGTTTCAAGGAATACAGACTTGGCCTTTGAGGACATGGGCACCCTAAAAGATGCCATGGACAAGAGGGCAGACTCCCTACTAAAAAAGGCATGGGATTCGACTCTAGCCAACTTTAAGCCAGCAATGGCATCAACCGTGGTAGCGAGAAACTTAGAACACTGGTTGGAGCAATTAAAAACTCACATTGAGGCGGGAACTTCTCGTAAGGATCTACTTGACACGCTGCCTATACTTCAGAAGGCAGTAGGGTACATGGCTGATGCCTCTGCTGAATCTATCAAAATGTCAGCTAGATCAGCAGCCTTGGTCAACTCAGCCCGCAGAGCCTTATGGGTTAAGACCTGGTCAGGGGATATAGCCTCAAAGGCTAAGTTATGTGGTTTGCCTTTTGACGGTGACTTAGTTTTTGGCCCTGATTTGGAAGCCGTACTTAATAGAACGGCTGATAAAAAGAAGGCCTTCCCAATAAAGAAGAAAGTGGTTCCTCATGGTAAAACTAATTTTCGTGCTTTTCGGCAAACCGAGGTTAAAAAAGACACGGGCTATAAAAGACCTTGGAGGTCCCAGAGAGGGAGAGGAAAGTCAGGGGTACTATTCCGCCCTCCTGGCCAAACCACAAACACCCAGTGACAGTCCGCCAACGGTGGGAGGAAGGTTACAGGCCTTTCTTCCACAATGGAAGACAGCGACGTCCAGTCCATTTGTCCTCAAAATAATATCAGAGGGCTACAGGCTGGAATTCTCGCAACCCCCTCCAAACCGTTTTTATGTAACCCGGACTCCTCGAGACCTGGAGAAGTCTATAGGGATGTCATCCTTACTGGAAGAACTCATCCAGCAAGAGGTAATTATAGCTGTTCCCCCCGAAGAGGAAGGGATAGGGTGCTATTCACACATCTTCCTAGTGAAGAAGACGTCAGGAAAATTCCGGTTGATCTTGAACCTGAAGATACTAAACAGGTCCATCAGATACAAAAGATTCAAGATGGACACAATTTTCTCAGTGAAACATCTCCTGACGCCAGGTTGTTTTATGGCATCCATAGACCTGAGGGATGCGTACCTACACGTTCCTATAGCGCCAATATCACAGAAGTATCTGCGATTAGCAGTAAAGACGGGAGACTCGATCTCACACCTGCAGTTCAGAGCCCTCCCTTTCGGACTGTCTTCCTCACCAAGGATATTTACAAAGGTCATAGCAGAGGCTCTAGCACCCCTCAGATTAAAGGGGATATCAATAGTGCCATATCTGGACGACCTCCTGATATTTGCCAAGACAAGGGAGTTATCGGCGAAAGATCTAAAAGAGACGAAAAGACATCTCGAGAGTCTCGGATCATAAACCAAGAAAAATCAAAAATGATCCCTTCCCAGACGATAACATTTCTTGGATATACAATAAATTCCATACAGGAAAGACTTTTTCTCCCAGAGGAAAAAATAGAGAAACTCCAGAGGGCAGTAAAGGGGACTCAAACAAATCTGCCGATGACAATCAGAGCAGCCATGTCAGTCCTAGGCCTACTCACCGCCTCAATACCAGCGGTACAATGGGCACGTCTGCATGCGAGAGACCTCCAGCAGACAATTCTCAGGAATTGGTCCTACGGAGAGTCGCTGGAAAAAGTGATAAAAATACCCCCTCAAGTTCAGAGAAAGCTGTGGTGGTGGAGGAAGCAAGCAAATTTAGACAAAGGCCTGCTTTGGACTTTCCCTGTAGAACACAGATTGACAACGGACGCAAGCTTCTGGGGGTGGGGTGCTCATCTGGATGGACAGATGGCCCAAGGAACATGGTCAAACAGAGAAGCCCGGAGATCCTCCAATTGGAGAGAATTGAGGGCCATTCTACTGGGACTATGGGCGTTCAAGAAACAAGTCCTGGGTCACCACATTCAGGTGTTATCAGACAATGCCACGGCAGTGGCTTATATAACAAGGCAGGGAGGCACGAGGAGCAGAGTGTTGCTATCCTCAGCCCTCCACATTTTGGCCTGGGCAGAATCCAATCTAGCCTCCTTGACGGCGGTACACCTAAAGGGAGATCTGAACCAAATAGCAGACTTCCTAAGCCGAGAGAGTACTGGAATCAGAATGGAGTCTGAATCCGGTAGTATTCCAGAAGATAACAGGAAGATGGGGAGTTCCCCAAATAGACCTGTTCGCATCCCACGCCAATGCGAAGGTGGAAACATTCTTCTCCCTAAACAGGCAAGATCAAGCGGAGGGTCTAGATGCACTGGCACAACCATGGACCTTCCACTTGTGCTACGCTTTTCCCCCCTTCCAAATGATCCCATTGGTCCTCAAAAAGCTACAGAAGGAGCCTACAACATTAATCCTAGTAGCCCCATTCTGGCCCAAAAGGACTTGGTTTTCAACCATCCAGAGGATGGCGGTGGAACCCCATTGGTTTCTTCCTTTACAGAAGGACCTTTTAACACAGGGGCCCCTACAACATCCCAATATCAAGCACCTCAGACTAGCTGCTTGGCTACTGAGGAGCAAATCCTAAAAAAGAGGGGCTTGTCCAATAAACTAATTTCAACATTATTGGACAGCCGAAAAAAGGTCACCAGAGCGATCTATTTCAAAGCTTGGAAATGTTTTAATTCCTGGTGCAGAGAAAAGATCCGTTCACCAAAGGAGACTATCTCTGTATTAGAATTTCTCCATGAGGGAATGGAGAAGGGGTTGGCGATTAGCACCCTAAAGGTGCAAGTAGCCGCCTTATCGGTGTTCCTGGAGAGACAACTATCTCAGGACCCCCTTATCGTTAGATTTTTTTAAGGCACTGACCAGAGTTAGGCCAGTACCCTTTAAGTTCTTCCCAAAATGGGACTTATCTCTGGTGCTACAGGGTCTGACAAAAAGACCCTTTGAACCTCCGGAGGAAGCAACGATTAAATTTTGGTCCCTGAAGGTAGCACTCTTAGTGGCAGTTACCTCAGCTAGGAGAGTGAGTGATCTACAGGCCCTGTCAATCATAGAACCTTTCCTTTCTATATTTCCAGACCGGGTAGTGCTGAGAACTGACCCGGGCTTCCTACCAAAAGTGGCAACGGTATTCCACAGGTCACAGGAAATAGTTCTCCCTTCCTTCTGTCCTACACCAGTGGGCACGAAAGAAGAAGCCTTTCACAGCTTGGATGTAAGGAGGTGCATACTGCACTATCTAAAGATAACAAGTGAATTCAGAAGATCGAATTCCCTGTTTATTTTGTTTTCTGGCCCACGTAAAGGTTATAGTGCGTCCAAAAATACCATAGGTAGGTGGCTACGAATGGCTATCGGCGAAGCCTACAGAGCTTCAGGGATAGAACCTCCCACAGGAGTAGGGGCTCATTCAACCCGGGCAGTAGCAACATCCTGGGCAGAACGAGCTGGAGCTTCGCCGGGAAGAATATGCAAGGCGGCTACGTGGACAAGCTTCTCCACTTTCACCCGCCATTACAGGTTGGATTTACTCTCTGCATCTGAGCAATCATTTGGCAGAAAGGTCCTACAGGCAGTGGTCCCACCCTAGAGTAAGTACTCTTTTATCATCTCCAGGTGCTGTCCTGAAAGACGAGGTGAGAAAACCTCAGTTAGACTTACCGGTAACGGTATTTCTACGAGTCTTTCAGGACAGCACCGATGACCCGCCCTAAAGTAATAAGATGTGGTGTTATTGCTATGTTCTGCTTATCTAATTTCAGCATGGCTGGAGGTACTCTTAAACAACTGAGGCCATGGTGGAAGTGTCCGGTCTTTAAAGAAAACTGACTGCAGTGTTTCCTGGGAAAAGGGGTGGAGCTGCGCTCTCTCCAGGTGCTGTCCTGAAAGACTCGTAGAAATACCGTTACCGGTAAGTCTAACTGAGGTTTTTTTTTTGCCGATCCGAAAAATGATCTGATCCGAGGATCGATCCGTGAGTTTTTTTTTTTTTTTTGGATCCGTTGCACCCCTAATTTCTAGGTCTTGTCATACCTTTTCCTTCGGTTATTTTTATCACATATACATGTGATATTATGTCAGGAGGATCCCAGCGTTTTGCACACCAGGGCCAGCAAGGTGCATTTGTGTGCTTCTTCGTCACGGATGAAGTTAGCCAGTTGTCACGTCAGGATCTGTCACATCTATGGATCCATACGGGCTGAGGTTTTGTTTTTAAGTGATTTTGTAGGGCTACAATCTTCTCACCCGTATACCATACGCTGCACATTCATCCCATTACACTCCTATTGCTACCCACCACGGTCTGTGGGTACATTGGCTCAGAGTGTTTGTTTCTAATTACCTGTCCTTGCGCTACAGGTAACTTGGGCTCACTTACAGATACAACCCCTGTGTGTATGCAGTCACTAGGTTCATATTCACGTGCTGTTTTTGTTTGTCATATTGCTGCACCCACATCAATATACATAGGCACAAAGGGGTGTTATTTTTCATCATGTACTGGTTAATTGTTGTTTTCTCTAGTCGTTTTTTTTTTTTCCCCTAGATCTTGACATGTCGCATGTATCGGAAAGCGCTAAATTTTGAGTTTCTTTCCAACTCCGCATAGGGGTTCAGAGCATGATGGCACCCCGTCCATTAAGGAATTAGACTATACCTAAGTTCACAGCAGAGCTTCGTCGCGGGCATTCCTTTCCCGGCCACAATCAGGAAAGCAGAACTGTTCAGATGATTATTCCAAAGTCCATCCCAACTACTTCCACCTGTTAGCACAGAACATGTTTCTGTGCATACTTCACTGATGCAGATACATGCTGTGCTAAACGCTTTCCACTAGAGGTCGACCGATATATCGGCCGATATTTGGCCATTTTCGATAGGCATCGGCCGATTATTATCAAAATTAGGCCGATATTTTATACTGACCGCCGTTCCTCCAGTCCTTCCTTCTCCACACTCGGCGGCTCTGGCAGCATCAAGCGCTGCGCTGAGTGTGTGAGGAGAGAGGAGCTGTCGGCTCGATGTTGGGTGGGCGGGACCCGGCCTGGGTGGGCGGGACCCAGCAGCTATATTACACCAGCCATTGGGATTGTATCTGGGCGGGCTGCTACGTGTATGTGGCCCCGCCCCCTTTCTAAATCAGCCCAATCATTGGCTGGGGTAATTTAGCTGCTGGGTCCTGCCCACCCCCACATCGAGTTCAATTCTGACAGCTCTCTCTTCTCTGTCAGTTTTTCACAGTTGGTTACACTCGGCTTACTGTGAAACCTGCCAGTGCCACCTGTCAGTTCCAAACCAGTGCCACCTGTACTGAGGACATCAAGTGTGTGCTAGAGTAAGCAGGAAGGAGTGGAGCGTGTGCGTGCGTGTGCGTGCGTGCGTGTGCGTGCGTGTGCGTGCGTGTGTGTGCGTGCGTGTGTGTGCGTGCGTGTGCGTGCGTGCGTGTGTGTGCGTGCGTGTGCGTGCGTGCGTGTGCGTGCGTGTGTGTGTGTGCGTGCGTGCGTGCGTGTGTGTGTGTGTGTGTTTTTTTTTTTTTTTTTTTGTATCGGCCACAAAAAATCGGCATCATATATCGGCCGCCCCAATTTCTAAATATCGGCATCGGCCAGAGAAAAACCCATATCGGTCGACCTCTACTCTCCACGTCCATGCTACAGTTGCAAGACAGGATGGAGGTGATCAAAGCCCACTCGGCTAGAGCTCAGGTGACAGCTGCTCCTGCAGGTAATGTCTGCATTTCTTTACCTGTGGCAGCTCCTTCTCCTTTAGCGGTTTTACCTTTTTTAGTGTCCCTGGACCATTTCATCCCTCCAACACGCGCAGAAAGCTGATGTGTCCTCTGTTAAGGATGCGGCAGCCGGCTTCCTGGCCCGCTCCTTGGCAACAAGCTTAATGTGATAAATTACTTAATTAAATACAGTAATTTCCACTAAATCGAACAAATACTGCACTCCGTGTATAATGCAAAATGCTTAGTAAATTGCACTTTTGAGACTGATTTACCCCATTTTATTGGCCGTTGTTTAACTCTTAGTGAATTGACCCTTAGTGCTCTTAATTGAGACAAGTACACACTATAGAAGGATTTGCTTTGTTCATATTTCTTGTATGAGGTTTACAACCACTTTTTGTTGAGACTCAGGAATAACTTCAATAAGAATTTTACTACTATTGGAGTCAGTAATATTCTTTTTGAAGAAATTATTCAAATAGGGATTTTAATGAGACTGGTACTGTAATTTGGGAAGTCTCCATGGAAGATGTTACCTTGATTAGATTTTTTTTTTTTCCAGAAGAAAGAGCGCCCTTTCTCCACTGTCGGACTTTTTGCCAACAAACTTCAAAATGAGCAAGTTTTCCAAAAAATCCGACCGTGTGTACGCTCCATCGGACAAACTTTCTTGGTTTTTATTGGACAAAAGTTCGCTCTGCAAACAGACAAACTTTTCGCCAACAAAAGTCCCATGGTGCAAAGTCCGACCGTTTGTACAGAAATCCATCAGACTTTTGTCTGAAGTACAAATACGCATGCCCAGAACCAATGTTAAAATCAACCAACAATAGCAGAAGTTGACCAAAGGGTGGTGATAAAGAGCAGAAAAAACACGTGATGTTGGGAAAGTTTGCAGAAAAGTCCTGCCGCGTGTATGCTACGGGTGTGCCCGGCCAACTCCCTTCGGACAAAAATCCACAGAAAAGTTTGTTTGAAGTCCGACCGTGTGTACGAGGCTTAAGAGATGCGTACGACTGTTAAAACTGCATCGTGGCAAATTGCAATAGGAAGATTAGAGTGCCAATTTCCCTCAGAAAGAAGTGTGTGACAGACAAACATTGCGACTCTGCTACTCGTGCTGCTGTTATGTGCAAGAAAGGCCATCATTTTTAGTTGGGGAAACAATGGATTCTCCATTACTGGACCTTGGAAAGGACTAATAAACTATATATGATGCACTTTTATGAAGCCACTTATGAGCATCAAGCTACCAGAATTCACTTAATAGCATCTGCAGCCACTGATCAACAAAAGTGTTCCAGCATGTCCTTTTGTCAGAAGTTGATCAAACGATCAACTTCTGTTTAGCGGGAATGGCAACACAACGATTGGAATTTCAATCAGTGTATGGCCAGTTTTTAGACTCAAAGCCAGCTGGTTTATCTTTTCCCTCTGAAGATCTGCCTTTAACTGCTGCTCAAAACCGAGGAGGAAAGAGTTCTGGTGGTTCGAAGTAGTGATGCACCGAATGGTTTTCGGTATCGGTACCAAAAAACACAATCTTGATTTGATCCCGAAAGCTGATAGCGAAACAGCACAGATACCGAATGTGATGGTTTTTAAATATTTTTATACAGGAGATGGCCAGAGACTGGGGCCCCCGGTACAGGAGATGGCCAGAGACTGGGGCCCCCGGTACAGGAGATGGCCAGAGACTGGGGCCCCCGGTACAGGAGATGGCCAGAGACTGGGGCCCCCGGTACAGGAGATGGCCAGAGACTGGGGCCCCCGGTACAGGAGATGGCCAGAGACTGGGGCCCCCGGTACAGGAGATGGCCAGAGACTGGGGCCCCCGGTACAGGAGATGGCCAGAGACTGGGGCCCCCGGTACAGGAGATGGCCAGAGACTGGGGCCCCCGGTACAGGAGATGGCCAGAGACTGGGGCCCCCGGTACAGGAGATGGCCAGAGACTGGGGCCCCCGGTACAGGAGATGGCCAGAGACTGGGGCCCCCGGTACAGGAGATGGCCAGAGACTGGGGCCCCCGGTACAGGAGATGGCCAGAGACTGGGGCCCCCGGTACAGGAGATGGCCAGAGACTGGGGCCCCCGGTACAGGAGATGGCCAGAGACTGGGGCCCCCGGTACAGGAGATGGCCAGAGACTGGGGCCCCCGGTACAGGAGATCAATGCAGCCTCACCTGTGGCCCCCGGTACAGGAGATCAATGCAGCCTCACCTGTGGCCCCGGTTCAGCCGCCTCACCTGTGGCCCCGGTTCAGCCGCCTCACCTGTGGCCCCGGTTCAGCCGCCTCACCTGTGGCCCCGGTTCAGCCGCCTCACCTGTGGCCCCGGTTCAGCCGCCTCACCTGTGGCCCCGGTTCAGCCGCCTCACCTGTGGCCCCGGTTCAGCCGCCTCACCTGTGGCCCCGGTTCAGCCGCCTCACCTGTGGCCCCGGTTCAGCCGCCTCACCTGTGGCCCCGGTTCAGCCGCCTCACCTGTGGCCCCGGTTCAGCCGCCTCACCTGTGGCCCCGGTTCAGCCGCCTCACCTGTGGCCCCGGTTCAGCCGCCTCACCTGTGGCCCCGGTTCAGCCTACCTGTGCAGGGGAAGAGGAGAGCCGCTGCCTCCTGGTGATTAGAGCGTCGGTAACCTAACAGCTTTCATTTCAATAGTTGTGTGTTCCCTGCGGCGCGCCATCACATACAGCCCCTCCCCTTTGTCCGGGGAACTTTGATAAACAGATCACCCGTCCCAGGATTGGACGAGTGATCTGTCAAAGTGCCCGGACAAAGAGGAGGGGCTGTATGTGATGGCGCGCCGCTGGGAACACACAGCTATTGAAATGAAAGCCGTTATCTTCCCGGCGCTCTAATCACCAGGAGGCAGCGGCTCTCCTCTCCCACATCGACACCCCCGTAATGGGCGGCGCCGGGGGCGGAGCCACCCAGGCCCCACTCCATTTTCGGCTCCAGTGTCGGCCTAATTTCTCTTTCGGCTTTTTGCCGAAAGAGCCATTATCAGCCGATGTGTTTCGGTGGCCGAAATTTCGGTGCATCCCTAGTTCGAAGTGTACCAAATTGGCCCAGAAGAATGTGGTACACAGATGTACTCCATGCTGCTGGTGCACAAGCTTTTAACCAGACCTTACCTTACTTAGGGGGATGAGGGGGCTCTGGTCTAGGGTGAATCATTTGACTTTGGTTAAGCTGGACATAGATGGTGTGATTTTTCTTTCCTGCAACCCTGTTGATGGGGAATTCCTCCCGTGAAGATTTTGTGTTCTCCTAGCGGTGGAGCGTGGTCATCTGAATATTGTTACTTTATGCAGATTAATATATGCATGTTGCTATGTGTTAGAAGCTGTAGATTTGCCTTGATACTCCATTTTTTGTTTTGCCCAATTCTGTACATTAACCACTTGACCACTGGGCACTTAAACCCCCTTCCTAACCAGACCAATTTTCAGCTTTCGGTGCTCTCACATTTTGAATGACAATTGCTCAGTCATACAATACTGTACCCATATAAAAAAAAATTATTATTTTTTTTTTTTTTTTTCGTACAAATAGAGATTTCTTTTGGTGGTTTTTAATCACTGTTGGGTTTTTTATTTTTTGCGCTATAAGGCCTCATGCCCACGGGCATTTTTTCAGCCGCGTTTTTGAGCGTTTTTTACAGCTTAAAAACGCCTGTCCATGTTAGTCTATAGCTTCATGCCCACCTAGGCGTTTTTGAGCTGTAAAGAGCATAGGCGTTTGTAAGCTGTAAAAAAAAACCAGGGCCAGTGCGTTCCTCAGCGTCAGAATTTGGCAGGAAAAAACGCGAGCGTAAAACGCGCACTAACGCGCAAAAAACGCGCACTAACGCGCGGTCGCGTTTTTAGCTCCGACGTTTTTTTTTTTTTTTTTTTTTTCAAAAAAAAAAATAAAAAATATATATTTACAATAACATGGACAGGCGTTTTTAAGCTGCAAAAAACGCAGCTGTAAAAACGCCAGTGGGCATGAGGCCTAAAAGAAAAAAGACTGAAAATTTTGTAAAAATAATAATTTTTCTTCGTTATAAAATTTAGCAAATTAGTAATGTTTCTTCATAAATTTTGGCCAAAATTTATACTGCTACATATCTTTGGTAAAAATAAGTACAAACTGGTGTATATTATTTGGTCTTTGTGAAAGTTATAGAGTCCACAAGCTATGGTGCCAATATCTGAAAATTGATCACACCTGAAGTACTGACGGCCTATCATTTCTTGAGACCCTAACATGCCAGAAAAGTACAAATATCCCCCAAATTACCCCTTTTTTGAAAGAAGACGCTCCAAGGTATTTAGAAAGAGGCATGGTGAGTTTTTTTTTTTTTTTTGAAGTTGTCATTTTTTTACCACAATTCTTTGCAAAATCGATTTTTTTTTTTTTTTTTTTTTTTTTTTTTTTTTTTTTTTTCCCCCACTAAATTGTCATATTAGCAGGTTATTTCTCACACAGCATATGCATACCACAAATTACACCCCAAAACACATTCTTCTATTCCTCCTGAGTATGGCGATACCACATGTGTGAGACTTTTACACAGCGTGGCCACATACAGAGGCCCAACATGCAGGGAGCATCTTCAGGCGTTCTGGAGCACCCAGGCCAATTCTGACATTTCTCTCCTGCATGTAAAAATCATCATTTGTTTGCTAGAAAATTACACCGAACCCCAAAACATTATGTGTTTTTTTTTTAGCAAAGACCCTAGAGAATACAATGGTGGTTGTTGCAACTTTTTTATCTCGCACGGTATTTGCGCAGCATTTTTTCGAATGCGTTTTTTTGGGGGGAAAAAACTTTTGTGCTTTTAAAAAAATAAATAAAAAAATGGTAAGGTTAGCCGAATGTTTTTGCATAATGTGAAAGATGAAGTTACGCCGAGTAAACACCCAACATGTCACCCTTCAAAATTGCTCGTGGAATGGTGCCAAACTTTGCTACTTAAAAATCCCCATAGGCGACACTTTAAATTATTATTTTTTTTTAACTGGTTACATGTTTTGAGTTAGAGGAGGTCTAGGGCCAAAATTATTGCTCTCCTCTAAGGTTCGCAGCGATACCTCACATGTGTGGTTTGAACACCGTTTTCATATGTGGGCGGGACTTGCGTATGCGTTAACTTCTGCATGCGAGCACACGGGGGCAGGGGGGCTTTAAAAAAAAAATTGTGTGTGTGTGTGTGTAAATTTTTTTTATTTTTCAAAAAAATACATTTTTTGATCGCTTTTATTCCTATTACAAGGGATGTAAAGATCCCTTGTAATAGGAATATGGCATGACAGGTCCTCTTTACAGTGAGATATGGGGTCAATAAGACCCCACATCTCACCTCCTAGGCTGGGAAGCCTGAAATAAAAAAATAAGTAAACGATCCTGGCTTCGATCATACCGGTAAGTCGGTAGAAGCACCGGAGGGGGGGGGACGTCCCCTTTCGCCTCCTGTAAGAACGATCAAGCGGCGGAACATCCAGCCCACAGTGCTGGTGCCATCTGCTCTCTCCCCTCTCCTCTCACACTGTACCGATCTGTACACAGAGGGGAGAGGGGAAACCCGAGTCATCACATGACGCTGGTTTGTTTACAAGTGATCGCTCCGTCATTTGACGGAGCGATCATGTGGTAAACGGCCGTGATTAGCGGCCATCTACCGTGATCCGCCGGGTCTTCAGGACCCGGCGGTCATGGATATTTCTGGGAGCGTGCCCCAGGGGGCGCGTGGGAGCAAGATTCTGGGACGTCGTCCCAGAATAACTCGACCACGCTGTAGCAGTCTTTCGGCTATGGCGCGGTCGGCAAGTGGTTAAACCAAATTTTTCAAGTAGCTGCAAAATCATCCATTGAATCAATGTCCTCTTCTAAATTGACAATGCTTTTATTTGTGTTTTCAAGAAAGGCACACCATCTTTGTTCAGACATTTTATCCTGTGTCAGCATGTTTTTACAGTATTAAAAGGCTAGCTCAGAGATGACGCAGTTTTTGGTTGTGTTCACCATTCCTGATACAGATTAGCACCCTACTGCAATCTTGTGACTAGTGGTGGCTGTAGGTGAATCGATTTTCATTCCGTTCAGTAGGGACTGACTGAATGTTGATCCATCTGTGGCCATTTCAGCTACAGAGAAGTTGATCTACAATCTAACAATTGACTTTTCTCGAACAGAAATGTTGGAAAATCTCCACTCGATCGACGCATGCAGCCAATTAGCCGCTGCGCTCATCAGTGTATTCGGACAATAGAAGAGTCCCCTATGTCAGAATACAATAGCATTGCAGAAAGGATTCCTTCATCCATCTCAATTGTGTGAATGGGAGAATCAGTTTGGCTCATCCAAAAAAAAAAAAAAAAAAAAATCTGTCTAGCTTTACAATGTTGCAATCACGTGGAGAGTGGGCAGGGGGGAGGAGACAATAGAAATGCTTCCTCCTTCCACAAGGTTGGAGCTGTAGGACTGCTTTTGATGATGAAAAGGTGCAGCTTTCTTTTGAAAATGTATACTTGATTGATATTCATTGTGATGTCAGGAATTTAAAGGAGGAGTAGGGCCAAAGCTTTTTAACACCTACTAATATGAATGAGCTGCACTCCTGTGACCCATTTTCAGCTGACAGTGGGCAAAGGCCTGCTGTTGGCTGACATCATGCAGCCAATCCACGCCAGGCTTTGCAATCGGTATCCACCCAGATGCCTGGACCAGCAGCTGGCTCAGCCTCTCAGCCTCTCATCTGCACCGTTGGGAGACTGAGCCAGCTGCTCACTAGCCCAGCATTCCAGTTGGCACTGGAGGAGCAAGGAGGAGCAGAGAGCCAGTGACTGACCATCACCACTCTCTGCTCGCCTAGGTGAATGACATGTATTGGAGGCGGGACCCAAACCCCTTTTTCTCATCGTCCATGGACTGAGGAAAGGAAAAATGTACCGCTCAAAAGCTTAAGAATTCACCAAATAGCTGCTTCCGCCCGGTCACTCACACAGGTGCTGGCTCTGCACTGATGCATGGGAGAAAAAGAAACCCTGGACTGCCGCACTCTGTATAGACAGTTATTTATTCCAAAATTTCAAGTAAAAAATCCAAATTCAAAATAAATCCATAAATCCAAAACAACAAATGCAGATAGTGTGCATGCAGGGAAGGGTGGCTAACGCGTTTCACGTCACGAATTGACGCTTACTCATAGCTAAGGTGTGTGGGAATCAGAGGTATAAATGAAAAATAAAGTAACTTTACACCAATCGGTACTGAAAGAACACAGCTGACTGGGATAACCTTATGTTTGATTCCGACACTCCCAAGAAAGGGTGAGGGGGGAAGGGAATAGCACTCTTTTGAAGACCATTCACAAAAATACAAAATTATAAAATGTGTATAAATTATAAACTAAACACTTAATACTTAAACATAGACACACCAAAGTGTGTCTATATATTATTTAAAGTGAATGAATATGACAGTGGTAAGTATGAATGTCAATTAATTAAGTTCAAAAAATGAACGAAAAAATCTTTTTAAATGAAAAGTGAAAATGTGAAAATGTTTTTTGGAGATGGTAAGCCATAGATGTAAATATATTCATGTATGTGAAATAATTATTATGTGATATTCGTGTGAATTGAAATAATAGTAATTTACAAATACTCCAAAAAACCATAATGGTGAATTAATTAATAAATACTAAATAATAAAATTTAAATGCACAAAATGTGCACAATGCGTGCTACTGCCAAACACACTGTGTGACAATTACATAGGAAATGTGAAGAATGATAAATATGAATAAATAAATAAGTGATCATAAAGGAGATATATGTGTGTGTATAAAGTGTGAAGAAATGTCCTTGTATGAATGTCTATAAATGTGCTATATAACATAATATAATCCACCTTGTAATGGGTCAATGGATATAATACAATATGCCATAGAACAAAATAAACATGGATAAATCAATAAAATTTAAATAAATATCATGTGTGAATATATGCATTTACCGGAGACACATGTCTCTCCTGTATGCACACATGAACCTTGGACTTTCAACTTTAAACATAAACAAGAAATGTGTAATAAATGAGTATAAGAATGTACAAAGATATGCACGATAATATACAATAAAATCATGCAAGGGGGTACATGAAAATGTGTGTAAGGAAATTCGGATGTTCAGATCCATATAGGAAAATGGTATTGAACCACACACAATACTATCTAGCAGGATGACCATGCATCTTTGCATAGATGTACCCTCATCTGTGGTTTAAGATGTAAACCCAATATTCAAATAATGATAAAATCATGATATTAACCCTAATTGTCAAGGGAATCTGTTAAAATAGTGTGTATGCACATGTCAATCACCGCACTTATCCAAAATTAAAAAATATATGAACATATAAAAGTGTGCATGGTGGCCGGGCATATGCATAGACACTATGGTACCTAAGTACTGGAAGCCGATGCTCATAATCACGGAATTTCAAATATGTATTAAGAACGGAATTACTATTAGTTCGAGGACTGGTAGTTGATAATAGCTCAAATTGTCGTCGTGGTGTATGGGCATTTATAAAGAAACAAAAATGTAAAAAAATATATCAAAATATAATATCAAAAATTGAAAAAAATCAAAAGGATATTTTTATCCTATATAGATATATTACATTAGAGTTATGTCCATACAAACACGGCGACAAATGATTGAAGTAATTGGCCATCATTGGTTTGAAAAAATGAACATAAAAAATGTTTACAAATATGTGTTTACAAATATGTGTACACAAAGAGAAGGTAGATGTAAACAGAGGTAGAACAGATACAATGATGCTTGGCCTCACAATGATTGATCTCCAAAAATCCTCTGGAGGACAAGAAACGCCAATGATACTCATTAAGAAAAAGGGACAGGACACTGTGCAGACAGGCTCATGTTTCAAGTCTAACGCACCAAAGGACAGGATATGTACTAAATTTGCAAAATTCCAATGCAATAAAGCACATCCTTGCAAATTATGCTATAAATCTCAAAAAAGGGGTCCTCTGTGCAAAAGTCTTGAAAACAAGTTATGGGGAAAAAAATAAAATAAAACACAACACTGGTACTCATTGCAAAAAAAGGGGACAGGACACTGTGCAGACAGGCTCATGTTTCGAGTTGGAGAAAAAAAAAAAAAAACTATATGCCCAAAGATGTGCATGTGTGGGCCATGAAAAGTGCGAAATATGAATGCAATGGTGCATAATTTCGCAACTGCAGTTGTAAATTATGGAAATACATGACAAAAAAAGTTTTTTGTTCAAATTGTGAAGACAAGCAGTATAAGGAAAAACCAACACTAAATGAGAGGATCATTGTAACAATGAAGCAAGTTATCATGATAACTTATATGCTATCCATATGGGATGCATCTTCACAGATAATTTAATAAAAATGTGATACATCCCATTCATAATTTAACCCTGTGGGGCGTCTAGTGTCTAGTAGGAAGATCCACCGAACTTCTTGTCTGCATAGTGTATTAAATTTGTCCCCACCCCTAACGGGTCTGGTGATCCTTTCCACTCCCTGTATAGTGAGGCTAGAGGTGTTTTTATGATGAACCTCGTTCCAATGTCGTGCTACGTTGGTCATGTGGTCCTTATCAATATCGTAAAGATGATCGTATAACCGATCTTTGAGGCGTCTGGTAGTTCTCCCAATGTATTGTATGGAACACTGTGTACATGTGATGGCATATATGATGTAGCTAGTGTTACAATTGATGAAAGAATCTATCTTATGTATTTTGCCAGTCGACATGGATGTAATAGTGTCACCTTTCTGTATGAATGGACAACAATAAACACAGTGTGTTCCCCCACATTTAAATGTCCCTTTAAATGATAACCAGTGTTTTGTGGTGTTCTTACTAGAAAAAAGGCTAGGAGATAGTAGGTTTCCAAGAGATGGTGCTCTTCTGGAAACCGTACGAATGCCCTTCTGTAATATTTTATCATATATAGGGTCATGTGTTAGTATAGGTAAATATTTCATGACTATGCGTTTGACATTCTGGAATTCAGCACTATATGGGGTGGAAAACGTGGGGATACCGTTGTCGATATTGTTTTTCTTTTTATTTCTAAATCTATGTTTGCTTTTCCTTTTTCTTTTTGTTGGTCTCTCTGATCCTATCTCTGTCTTTTATTTCTATCCTCTCCATGTGCGTTATCTGCTTTTTTAGACAACAAGGAATCACGAGATGTATTCCTGGCAATGGATAATTCCTTTTCTATAACAGGTGTGGGATATCCCCTTTCTTCAAATCTACTAGACATAGCTTTGGCTTCATTTTCAAAGTCAGTGTTTCTGCTGCACAATCTCCTTAGCCTCAGGAACTGTCCAATAGGGATGCTATTGATAGTATGTGTAGGATGACTAGAATCTGCTCTCAACAGCGTGTTCCCTGCATTGGGTTTTCTGTATAAACTGGAGAAAATAGCATTGTTTTCACCTGACAACTTAACATCTAGAACAGCCATTCTCAACCAGGGTTCCGTGGAACCCTAGGGTTCCTCCAGAGGTGGCTAGGTGTTCCTTGAGCTGTTCCTTGAGCCAGTGATATGACACCAATGATCTTTATAGCTCTCTGGTGGTCAGTGAGAAGAATGCCCCTTTTTACAGTGGTGGTAAAAATGGCCCCCTTTACAAAGTGAGGGGCATTGTTCCTTCCCACTGACCCCCAATAAATGAGTTTTATCAGGGGTTCCCCGAGATCTGAAAATGATTTTTAGGGTTCCCCTGGGGTAAAAAGGTTGAGAAAGGCTGATCTAGAAATTCAATAGTGTTTTTGTTGAGTGTACCAGTGAAGCGTAGATTGAGTGTATTATCGTTCATGTATGCTAGCCATCTTTCTAGGTCACATGATGGGTCATTCACTATAAACAAGAGATCGTCTATAAATCTGCAAAAAAATAATAAAGTATCTTTGCGACGGGGACTATGAGGCCCAAAAATGCGCAGTCTTTCCCACCATCCCATGTAGAGATTGGCCAGGGATGGAGAGAACTTGGCTCCCATCGAGGCTCCGCATTTTTGGAGGTAATAGTCCCCGTCAAACATAAAAAAAATTATGAGTAAGCAAATATTCCAAACATAAAATAATGAACTCCTGTAGAATAGGGGAAAATCGATCCGATCTCTGTAAAAAGTGAGAAACAGCCTGTAGACCCAAAGTATGGGGTATGGAGGAATAAAGACTTGTGACATCACAGGTGATCCACTGACAGTTTTCATTCCATGTGATGTCATTCAGTTTGGTCAAAAGGTCATTGGTGTCACTAATGTACCCTGGTAAGTCCATAACCAAAGGTTGGAGTTGTTCATCCACCCATTGCCCTAAACGTTCATTTAAGGAATTGATTCCTGCCCCAATCGGTCTGCCCGTAAGAGGTGTAAGGCCCTTATGCAGTTTTGGTAGGTGATGAAAGATGGGCATGACAGGGAAAGGTGGGATCAAAACTTATTTTTCTTTTTCTATGAAGACTCCTATTAGGACTGACCTATCCAATAACGCAGAGAGTTCTTTCTTGAAGGATTCTGTGGGGTCACCTCTAAGCTTATGATAAGTGGTAGTGTCCGACAATTGCCTTAAAGCCTCTTGTTTGTAGATAGTGGCATCTAGGACAACCACCACCACCACGCCTTTATCGGAGTTCTTTATAACTATAGAGGGATCCTTTTGTAGTTTATCTAGCGATATTTTTTCTTCAACAAATTATCAAAACCCTTTTTGCTGGATGTTTTAGATATATTTTTAGCCAAAAGGGATAAATCCCTTTCTACTAATTTTTGGTATAAATCATGTCCTTTCCTCTGGAATTTATCGGATAAAAGTCTGATTTAACCTTAAAATGAACTGGGTTATGACCTGGACCAAAAACATCCATATCTTCTCTGACTATATCTGATTCACCAGCAAGATCTGTCAAGTCCATCAAAGCACATACATCAATGAAATGATTAGAATAAGGTATACACTCACCCATGGTGGAGTCCTCTGTGGAAAAGCCTGGCGATGAAATATCTTGTTCAGAAAAGTAATGTTTTTGCAGTGTGAGAACTCTTGCTAATCTGTTGACATCTATGATGGTGTTGAAGAGGTTAAAGTGATTGGATGGACAAAAATTCAAGCCTTTTGACAATAATAGAATGTCTGTCTGATTCGGTTAAAGGACATCCCGACAGATTCATTACATTCGATATTTCAGCTACTTGCGATCCCGTAGAGGGTAGCGATTTCCTCTGTTGTCTTCTGTGTTTCTTTCCGCCTCTCCTGGTTTTCTTGTTTTTTTGTTGTTTTTCTTCTTGTTTTTCTTGCTGTGATTCTGACCGTAAGAGCCCATTCACACAGGGGCGTCTTTGGATCCGACTCCAAATCGCCCCAGGTCGCCCCTAGTCGCCTCAGGTCGCGCTGGCTGAAGAAATCAATGTAAGTTAATGGAGCCGTCCTTATGCACACTACTGCAGTCGCTCCGACTTCAAAAAAGGTCCCTGTACTACTTCAATCCGACTCCTAGGCGACCTGTAACCATTCATTTCAATGGGAGTCGCCTCTCCCTGTCTTAATAGGAGCAACTCTCCAGGAAGATAACATACATTTCTCCTGCAAAACTCTCTCTCCCCCCTCCCTCCCACAGAGCTGATTCTTGTTTGATTGGCCACTGGAATGTCTCTTGTCCTGCAGGCAACTTGGAGTTGCCTTGTAAGTAGCTCCAGGTCGGGCTGTGATTCATTCTCAGGTCGTGTCTGAGTTGCCTCATAAAATCGGCGCTGGAAGTCGTGTTGCCCCTGTGTGAATGGGCTCTTTTAAAGGAACCGGTTGATCTTTACATGTGTATTCGGGTTTGGAGCTGTCAGAGGAAGAGTCAGATCCAGTCGCTGCAAAAGTGTCATTTGGGGGTTCACCTTCCGTGTCTGAAAAACTGACCCACTTTTTGCTTGGAGTTTTTTGTGGGCGGTTCGCGTGAAATATTGGCTTCTTCCAAGTATAAACTTTATTTGCATCATAATCTAACTGATCTCTGGTCTTTTTCTCTTTTTTAGTAGCAATTACTCCTCTTTCTAGTTTATCCATTTTTTTATTCAGCTGCATGTCTAAATCTGAATATCCAGGTTGTCCCTGTTGATCCACTAGTTCCTTCTGTATCATGGACATTTCATCCTGTACCCTATTCAATTCTTTTTGTTTAAAGTTCACAATGATTTTCATCAGTTCAAACGAACAAGCAGAAAGGGTATTAGTCTATTTCATTTTTGTATCCTCGTCTGGAAAATCAAACGTGGGAAACTTCTTAATGCGTAGTCCTCGAGGTATTTGTTATAGTTTTTTTTTTTTTTCTCTCCAACTCGAAACATGAGCCTGTCTGCACAGTGTCCTGTCCCCTTTTTTTGCAATGAGTACCAGTGTTGTGTTTTTTTTTTTTTTTCCCATAACTTGTTTTCAAGACTTTTGCACAGAGGACCCCTTTTTTTGAGATTTATAGCATAATTTGCAAGGATGTGCTTTATTGCATTGGAATTTTGCAAATTTAGTACATATCCTGTCCTTTGGTGCGTTAGACTTGAAACATGAGCCTGTCTGCACAGTGTCCTGTCCCTTTTTCTTAATGAGTATCATTGGTGTTTCTTGTCCTCCAGAGGATTTTTGGAGATCAATCATTGTGAGGCCAAGCATCAGGCCTCATGCCCACGGGCGTTTTTTTCAGCCGCGTTTTTGAGCGTTTTTTACAGCTTAAAAACGCCTGTCCATGTTAGTCTATAGCTTCATGCCCACCTAGGCGTTTTTGAGCTGTAAAGAGCATAGGCGTTTGTAAGCTGTAAAAAAAACCCAGGGCCAGTGCGTTCCTCAGCGTCAGAATTAGGCAGAAAAAAACGCGAGCGTCAAAAAACGCTCAAACGCGCACTAACGCGCAAAAAACGCGCACTAACGCGCGGTCGCGTTTTTAGCTCCGACGGTTTTTTTTTTTTTTTCCAAAAAAATAAATAAATAAATAAATAAAAATATTTACAATAACATGGACAGGCGTTTTTAAGCTGCAAAAAACGCAGCTGTAAAAACGCCAGTGGGCATGAGGCCTCATTGTATCTGTTCTACCTCTGTTTAAATCTACTTTCTCTTTGTGTACACATATTTGTAAACACATATTTGTAAACATTTTTTATGTTCATTTTTTCAAACCAATGATGGCCAATTACTCCAATCATTTGTCGCCATGTTTGTATGGACATAACTCTAATGTAATATATCTATATAGGATAAAAATATCCTTTTGATTTTTTTCAATTTTTGATATTATATTTTGATATATTTTTTTTTACATTTTTGTTTCTTTATAAATGCCCATACACCACGACGACAATTTTCGAGCTATTATCAACTACCAGTCCTCGAACTAATAGTAATTCCGTTCTTAATACATATTTGAAATTCCGTGATTATGAGCATCGGCTTCCAGTACTTAGGTACCATAGTGTCTATGCATATGCCCGGCCACCATGCACACTTTTATATGTTCATATATTATTTAATTTTCAATTTTGGATAAGTGCGGTGATTGACATGTGCATACACACTATTTTAACAGATTCCCTTGACAATTAAGGTTAATATCATGATTTTATCATTATTTGAATATTGGGTTTACATCTTAAACCGCAGAGATGAGGGTACATCTATGCAAAGATGCATGGTCATCCTGCTAGATAGTATTGTGTGTGGTTCAATACCATTTTCCTATATGGATCTGAACATCCGAATTTCCTTACACACATTTTCATGTACCCCCTTGCATGATTTTATTGTATATTATCGTGCATATCTTTGTACATTCTTATACTCATTTATTACACATTTCTTGTTTATGTTTAAAGTTGAAAGTCCAAGGTTCATGTGTGCATACAGGAGAGACATGTGTCTCCGGTAAATGCATATATTCACACATGATATTTATTTAAATTTTATTGATTTATCCATGTTTATTTTGTTCTATGGCATATTGTATTATATCCATTGACCCATTACAAGGTGGATTTAGGGCTGCAACTAACGATTATTTTCATAATCGGTTAGTTGGGCGATTATTGCTTCGATTAATCGGTTAATAACCGTAAAAATAAAAAAAGGGGGAATTTTGCTGCGATTTGCATTTTTTCATAATCTTTTTTGGCCAATTTGTTGGGCAGACTAAAAAAACACAAATTGCTGCAAAAACACATTATTACATGCTTTTCTGCAGCTTCTCTATTGAAGTATATTGAACCAAAAAAACAAAATAGCACCGTTTTGCGTTAAAAAAAGTACTTGCCCTTTCCAAATACGCAGCAGCTGAACAAATCCTGGATGTGAACATGTCCTATAGGAAACCATGTAAATGACCTGTAGTGTGTTTCTGCAAAAAGCACCAAGAAAACACAGAGGTGTGACCCAGGCCTGAGATGTTTAGTAACATAATGGTGTTAAAAAAAAAATAAAAATTAGTACAAAAAGAGCAAATAATCGCTGTAAGGGGTTCATTTTTTTACTGTGGGACAGTGAAAGTAATATTTACAGTAGCGATTTGCTCTTTTTGTACTGTAAAGGGCTCATTTTAATTTTTTTTAACCCCATTATGTTACTGCCCGATTAATCGATTATGAAAATAGTAATCGATTAATTTCATAATCGATTAGTTGTCGATTAATCGATTAGTTGTTTCAGCCCTAGGTGGATTATATTATGTTATATAGCACATTTATAGACATTCATACAAGGACATTTCTTCACACTTTATACACACACACACATATATCTCCTTTATGATCACTTATTTATTTATTCATATTTATCATTCTTCACATTTCCTATGTAATTGTCACACAGTCTGTTTGGCAGTAGCACGCATTGTGCACATTTTGTGCATTTAAATTTTATTATTTAGTATTTATTAATTAATTCACCATTATGGTTTTTTGGAGTATTTGTAAATTACTATTATTATTATTTCAATTCACACGAATATCACATAATAATTATTTCACATACATGAATATATTTACATCTATGGCTTACCATCTCCAAAAAACATTTTCATTTCTCATTTATTTTTTCATTTAAAAAGATTTTTTCGTTCATTTTTTGAACTTAATTAATTGACATTCATACTTATCACTGTCATATTCATTCACTTTAAATAATATATAGACACACTTTGGTGTGTCTATGTTTAAGTATTAAGTGTTTAGTTTATAATTTATACACATTTTATAATTTTGTATTTTTGTGAATGGTCTTCAAAAGAGTGCTATTCCCTTCCCCCCTCACCCTTTCTTGGGAGTGTCGGAATCAAACATAAGGTTATCCCAGTCAGCTGTGTTCTTTCAGTACTGATTGGTGTAAAGTTACTTTATTTTTCATTTATACCTCTTGATTCCCACACACCTTAGCTATAAGTAAGCGTCAATTCGTGACGTGAAACGCGTTAGCCACCCTTCCCTGCATGCACACTATCTGCATTTGTTGTTTTGGATTTATTTTGAATTTGGATTTTTTACTTGAAATTTTGGAATAAATAACTGTCTATACAGAGTGCGGCAGTCCAGGGTTTCTTTTTCTCCCGTCCATGGACTGACACAGCTCTAATACTGAAACATGTGGGTATATGTCCCTGCTCGCAGGAGAAGATCTAGGCAGAATGTTAGAAACATACATTCTAGAAAAAGCCAGAGCTGAATAGCCCCGCCCGGGGGGGGCGGTCCCTCCAGACATAACCCTCCTACCTGCAGCTAGCAGCCTCAATTTTTTTTTCTGCCTAGCAGAAGACCTGGCTCTCCCAGGAGCCAGTCTCCTGGAAGAATTTTTTATTTTTATTCCTTTGGGAATTTTATTTTATTTTTGAGACCTTCAATCAACTGTCAGCTGGGTAACAGGTTGGGTACACTGGTGTATCCTCGTAGTCTTCCCTGTTCGACCATGGAGCGTGCTGATCCTCGCCTTGTGTGCGTGAGACTCAGTTCACGACATGCCCCATGACTCCAGGGGTGGCCGGGTGGCTTTTATGCTCCCGCGGTCCTCACAAGATTGAACAGTACCTGCTGTATCTTTCGCGGTGGACCGGGCCGACAGCTACTCAGTACTACTCTGTGATAGGTCTGTCTGAAACAAGCCAGTGGGTCCCTATGGGACGGTTAAGTAGTCTCTCCTGCTTCAGGTGAGTACATGCTGGCTATGTTTCTCTGTCTGGGGGGTTTCTCCCGGTCTCCCCCCGGTTATGCTGCTCTCTGCACCCTGTACTGGCGCTGTGCTGTGTGGGGGTACTTGGGGGTCACTCTGGCCTGGAGGGGGGCGCTCATGTCTGTGTGCTGGTGCTGTGAGGTGTGCGTGTTTGGAGAAGCCACTAGCTGGCATGGCTTTTACTGTTTAAGCTGCGCACGGCGGCCATCTTGCCGCGGATCAATAGCGCTGCTTACACACGGCCGGCGGCCATTTTCTTGAAGCTGCGGCGCTTTCACTTTTTGGTTTTGGCCTCTATCGCAGCTACTGCAGCGCAAATCTCCTCACACTCTCCTCACACTCTCCTCACACTCTCCTCACACTCTCCTCACACTCTCCTCACACTCTCCTCACACTCTCCTCACACTCTCCTCACACTCTCCTCACACTCTCCTCACACTCTCCTCACACTCTCCTCACACTCTCCTCACACTCTCCTCACACTCTCCTCACACTTCACTCGCGGTGACATACAGCAGAGCTGAGCGGTCCTTACAAGGGTTGGTGAGTCCTCTGGGTATCCCCTCCTTAGCCTCAGCACAGCCAGTGGGTGGACTGTATTATTCACTTTATAGTGTATAAGGTCTCAGAGGGTGACATAAAGGCTGTTTCACCTGCTTCCCCACTCTTGCCAGAGGCAACTGGCAGTGCTCCAGCACCTGCGGTCCCTATGGACCAGTTGTCGGCAGTCCTGGGAAAAAAATTCTTGTCTGGGTGGAAGCAGTGTGCGAGCAAGGGAGCTATAAAGAGCCCTCTCCCCACACAATCTCACACATGGGGAGTGCTCTGATTCAGATATGGGTCTAGCTGCTGCTGCTCAGGACCCTAGCTCTGAATATTTTAATGTTTTTGAACAGGACATTCCTTGTGAGGAAGACTCCAGTTCTGAGTCAGTAAATGACAGGGCGCTTGTAAGTGAACTCATTGATGCTGTGAGGGACACTCTCAAGCTGAATGCTGTGGTACCTCAGGCGGACACTTTCTCCTTTTTTGTTTCTTTTCAAGCTTTTCTATTACACCTCTTCCTCACTGTTTCCTCACGCTGCGTCGAGAGCAGCATGGATGATACAGTGGTACACAGTGCCTCCCCCCCCCCCCCCGGTTAGTGCAGCATGGTGGGGGGGGGGCACTTTATTCATTTATTTCTATAGTCCCTGTGAGCCTTCTGTGTGATGTCTGAGGCAACAACAGGGTCTCTGCACCTGTGGTTTCCCGCCATTTCCTGGGGAACGCTCTGAGCTCTGACAGGACCACGGTCTGCTGTGTTGGAGGTTATCTTTTTTACCTGCATGCTGCTTCGGCAGCACATTTAAGCAGGTTGGAATCATAACAGGGAAAATTATGCGCCTCGACGCCATAATTAAAACGTATCTTATAACTCTACACTGGATACATTCACAGTGTATGTATGTGTTATTAATCTCTGTGTCTGCGTGGGTTTCCTCCCACGTTCCAATGCTGTGTCTTCAGTGCCATACACAATATAAACATACACAATATGTTTATACACGACTCTAAATACATTCACAGTATATGTATGTATTATACTCTCTGGGTCAGCGTGGGTGTCCTCCGGGTGCTCCGGTGTCCTCTCACGGTATGTGCGCTTCGGCTCTCTGCACAGTATAAACATGTTCAATATGTTTATTGCACATGCTGTAAATACTTACAGTATGTGTATGCTGTCTGCGTGGGTTTCTTCCGGGTGTTCCGGTTTCCTCCCTCGCTCTGACGTTAAACTGTGCAGAGAGCCAAAGGCGCACATAAACATGTTCCATATGTTTATCACGCATACTATAATACCTACGCCGTATGGGTATGCATGCAGTCTGAAACTTGTGCGATTTTGATTATCCACATGCTAACATACCTACACGGTATGTGTGTGCAGTCTGCGTGGGTTTTCTTCGGGTCCTCCGGTTTCCAGCCACGCTACATGACATGCGCACCTTCGGTGCCATACACAGTATAAACATACACATTATGTTTATACACAACACTAAATACATTCACAGTAGATGTATGTAATGTATTGTATTCTCTGGGCCTGCGTGGGGTTCCTCCAGTTTCCTCCCACACGCCAACGGTGTGCGCGTCTTCGGCGCTATGCACACATAGACATGTTCAAAAATGTTTATCACACATACACGGTATGCGGTCTGCATGGGTTTCTTCCGGGTGCTCCGGTTTTTGCTCCAATGGTGTGCGCATTTTCAGCGCTATGCACAGCTTAAACATGTGCAATTTGTTTATTAGCATGCTAACATGCCTACACGGTTGTGTACGCAGTCTGCGTGGCTGGTTTCCGCCTACGCCCCAATGATGTGCGCGCCTTCGTCGCTGGCACAGTATAAACGTGTTTAATATGTTTATCCATACATACTAAACTACATACGCCGTGTGTGGTTGTACTATGCTCTTTGGGGCTGAGGGGGTTTCCTCCCACGCTCTAATTGCACGTTTTGACGCAATACACAGTATAAACTATGTGTTTGTACAATCAGCACTTATCAATGGAGCGGAAGCGATGGCTTGGACTGTGTTCGCCATGCTGAGGTTAGTGTTACGCCCAGTAGTGGCTGCGTCTCTGGCGTTCCTGAAGCTCAATGACTGGGCAAAAGCCTCTGCTTCATCTATCAGTCGACCAGCAGGTGCCCTGCAACTGCTTTAGCCTCTAGGGTCTCTGTGTCCGGGGTGGGTCTGCGCCACCTGTAGAGGCTGAGTTACTGGTCCTCTGACCGAGTTTCTAGGGAAGCTCTGTCAGGTTGCCTTTCTTGGCCAACAATTGAGGCACCCCGTAAGCCGGGGTCTCCTTAGGTTTATCATACCCATCCCGCTGCAGGACGGTCCTGTCGGCTGTGTGCATTCCAGGTTAAGGGTCCTTACGTCCGGAGGTGTTCTCACCTCCTTTACCGGAGGTGGGGCACCGGATGTGGACCTTTTGGCCTCTCGACTCACTCGCAAGATGTAGAGATTCGTGGCCAGGTCCAGGGATCCCTGGGCAGATGCGTCAGACGTGTTGGTGGCCCGTGGGGGCAGTATCGCCTGATGTATGCTTACCCTCCGCTACTGTTGCTACTTCGCAGAGTAGTGGTCAAGGCCATTCCAGTGATCCTCATTGCTCCGGGACGGCGACATTGGTACGCCGATCTAGTTCGGCTAGTCGCAGACGTTCCTTGGTGACTGCCTATTTGGGTGGACCTTCTGTCTCATGGTCCCATACTTCATCCTGCCTTACAGTCCTTGGCTTTGGCACGGCTGTTAAAGCCAGGTGCTGAGGGACCGAGGCCTCTCGGATTCGGTCATCTCATCTATGTTGTGGCACGGAAATCTTCCTCCAGAAAGATCTATCACTGTACCTGGAAGGCTTACATCGCTATGTGCGAGGAGCTTGATGGTGTCCACGGACGTATTCCGTTCCCAAGATTTTGCTGTTCTTACAGCCCGGGCTGTCTTTCAACGACTGCTAGCGGGCCATTCCTTGATTAACACCTTTTTGTGCAGGGGGGTTCGCCATGTGATTTCTCCCCCCCCCTGTCAAGCCTCCTCCCCTCCTTGGGATCTGAAATTGGTGCTCTTGGTTCTCCAAGAACATCCCTTTGAAAATATCAGGGAGATTCCTCTCGACGTTGTCCCAGAAGGTGGCTTTCTTAGTGGCCATTACTTCTGTTCGGGTGTCTGAGTTGGCGGCCTTGTCCCGCAAGTCGCCTTACTTGGTCCTTCATAAGGATAAGGCGGTGTTGTGCCCACGACCGTCTTTCCTTTCAAAGGTGGTCTCGGCCTTTCACCTTAATGATGACCTTGTTCTAACGTCCTTGTGTCCTCACCCATCGCATCTCAGAGTTTGCGCTTCATACATTGGATGTGGTACAAGCCTTACGGGTGTACCTGTCTGCTACTGTTTCCATTCGGAAGTCTGACTCGCTGTTTGTGTCTCTCTGGTCCAAAACAGGGCAAAGTGGTGTCGTCTGCCACCTTTTTCTAGGTGGATCAGACAGACAGTTATACAGGCCTATGCCTATGCCCTTTAAGGGGCGGGTGCCTCCCTTTTCCTGGTTACGGCGCATTCCACCAGGGCAATTGGTGCTTCCTGGGCTTTCCGACATCAAGCGTCGTTTGCACATATGTGCAAGGCGGCGACCTGGTCGTCCGTTCATACCTTTTCTAAGTTCTATAAGGTTGATGTGGCTGCATCTTCGGATGCTTCCTTCGGCTGCAAGGCTTGCAGGCCGCTGTTTAAAGTTGCAACTCCTCCGTTGAGGAGTTCTGCTGGTTTGGAGTGGAGTTTGGTTTTTCGTTTTACTACTGCTCCCACCCTTTTTTCTGATACTGAAATACGTGGGACGTCCCAAAGCAGTATTAGAGCTGTGTCAGTCCATGGACGATAAGAGAAAATGGGATTATTGTACTCACCGTAAAATCCTTTTCTCTGACGTCCATGGACTGACACAGCACCCACCCTTCTTTAAGGTTTGTACTGCTTTGTTACGAACTGAGGCTGCTAGCTGCAGGTAGGAGGGTTATGTCTGGAGGGACCGCCCCCCTGGGCGGCGCTGTTCAGCTCTTTTTTTTATTTTTTTCTAGAATGTATGTTTCTAACATTCTGCCTAGATCTTCTCCTGCGAGCAGGGACATATACCCACATGTTTCAGTATTAGAGCTGTGTCAGTCCATGGACGTCAGAGAAAATGATTTAACAGTGAGTACAAAAATCCCCTTTTTTCCTGGAAGTAAAAAAAATAAAATGTATAACTTAAAAAAAAAAAAAAAAAAAAGGCAATGTTTGGGAAGCGAAGCAGAGAAGGGGGGTACAAGGAGGGATACATGCTCAACCACCTGTAGTTGGCGGGTTGCAGTAAAAAACAAGTGTAAACAAGTCCTTATAGCTTAAAGTGGTTGTAAACCCTTAGGCCCGGTTCACATAGGGGCGACTCGCTCTGTGCTATGGAACCGTTCTAATAGGAGCGACCTTAGTCGCTCCGACTTAGAAAAAGGTTCCTGTACTACTTTGGGGGCGACTTGCATTGACTTCTATACAGAAGTAATTTTGCAAATCGCCTCTCAAGTCGTCTTGAGATCGCCTGCACGAGTCGCCCCCAAAGTCGTGTTGCCCCTGTGTGAACCGGCACTTAGGCTCGGTTCACACAGGGGCAACACGACTTCCAGCGCAACTTTGAGAGGCAACTCGGACACAACTTGAGCATGAATCACAGGGCGACCTCAGCGCGACTTGTGGTCATTTACAACACGACTTGAAGTCGCTTCCAGGACAGACATTCCAGTGGCCAATAAAACAAGAATCGGCTCTGTGGGAGGGAGGGGGGGAGGGAGGGGTTTGCCTGAAAAATGTGTTCTCTTCCTGGAGAGTTGCTCCTGTTAAGACAGGGAATACGACTTCTGAGCGACTTCCATTGAAATCAATGGGCACAGGTCGCCTAGCAGTCGCCTAGGAGTCGGATTGAAGTAGTACAGGGACCTTTTTTGAAGTCGGAGCGACCGCAGTCGTGTACATTAAAACATCTCCATTGACTTCAATTGGTTTTTGTGATGTTTGTGCTGGAACACTGTGTGACCCTTCACCTTTTTCTCCTGATGCATGCTGGGAAGGGGCTGTACCAGGAAGTAGTGAGAGTGGTGTGTGAGACTGGGAAGCAGCAGCAGCATGATATGCATAGATCTGGTAATGACAGAAACCTGTTGTATTAGGACTCCTCCATGTAACAAGTCATCATGTTCTGAGTGAGTAATAAACCCTTCCATGGTTAAGAAGTTCATCTGGCCTGTGTGTAACTTGCTGAGCAGATACCGGAGCATTGCTAGTAACACTCTGAGAGACCCCGTGTCTAAGGGACATAACAGTTTTAAAAATAGCGCAACTCGGGGCGACCTGAAGTCGCGTCCGGAGTTGCCCCTGTGTGAACCGAGCCTAACGGACCACTTTCACCTACAGGTAAGCCTAGATTAAGGCTTGCCTGTAGGTGCAACAAATATCTCGTAAACCTACACGGTTTAGGAAATATTTGTAAAAGAATGGCACCAATGTCTACTCGCTACTAGCAGGGAAATCGGGGACATTGTGGGCTTCTCCTGCAGGTAAGTGACACATAATGGGCTACTATGCGATGCATAGTAGCCCATTATGCTTTACCTTTGCAGGGAAACAAAAAGGAAGTAAACCCTTTTAGGGTTTACTTCCTCTTTAAATACCACAAAAAAGAATGTTCTATCTGTATCAAATTATATTAAAATTAATTTGGACACAGTGTTGCATGATGTAGTAATTGCCATTTAAACTATCATAGCATTGGAAACAGAAAAATAGCCTGGAAGTAGGGGGTATTACAGGCTGGTGATTAAACAAGATTGAGATAGTTTGGCACAGGCTGTGAAAGTAGGCCACTAACTTTTTTTTTTTTTTTTTTTTTTTCTTTCTTTCTTTCTTTCCCCTAGTTTTGGCATAAAGCATGCTTCCACTGCGAGACCTGCAAAATGACTCTGAACATGAAGAATTACAAGGGATATGACAAGAAGCCATACTGTAGCGCGTAAGTGGCAATCTGCTAATTGTGTGTGGTTTTTTTTCACAACTCACTGCTCGGTGCATGAAATATGGGTCTAGTGAACTGATGACCTGTTTTTATGATTGGTTTAGTCCACTAAAAAGCTGCCTCTACCTTCTATGGTCAGTGGATGCTTTTCGATGCAATGGTTGTTTATCTACTAGTCATGGCCCTAAAGTTAACCTGTTGATAGCTAAATATGGGCATCGTCATTGCTGAACTCATTCTGAAAATGCTAATTATCTGGCCTTTATGGTGACGCACTTACCATTACTTTGTGACATGGAAAATTACTGAGGAATCCATAGGGGCGCTATATATTTTATTTTGATACCTTAGGGCAGTGGTTCTCAACATCGGTCCTCAAGTACCCCCAACAGGCCATGCTTGCAGGTTTTCCTTTATCTTGCAGGGGCTTTAAATCAGTCAGTGGCTTGGTGTTTTGGACAGCTAAGAGAAATTCCCAAAACATGGCCTGTTGTGGGTTCTTAAGGTCTGAGGTTGGGATCCATTGCCTTTAGAGCCGGTTCACACAGGGGCATCCTGGGATCCGACTTCAAGTTGCCCCAAGTCGCGCGGTTTAGAAAAGTAATGGAAGTGAATGGAGTCGTCTTAATGTACACTACTGCAGTCGCTCCGACTTCAGAAAAGGTTCCTGTACGACTTCAATCCGACTTCTAGGCGACTTGTACCCATTAATTTCAATGGAAGTCGGATCCCCGTTCATAGTGAGGCAACTTTATAGGAAGTCGCCCCTGTATGAACCTGCTCTAAGGCAAACCCCTCCCTCCCACAGAGCTGGTATTTGGTATGAATCATGAGGGGGAACTCCACGCCATTTTTTAAATAAACGGCATGGGTTCCCCTCCAAGAGCATACCAGGTCCTTTGGTCTGGTATGGATTTCAAGGGGAACCCCCTACGCCAAAAAAATCGACATGGGGGTTGGGTGCTTTGGGGCAGGGGGGCGCCCTGCAGCCCCCCACCCCAAAGCACCTAGTCCCCATGTCGATGGGGACAAGGGCCTCTTCCCAACAACCCTGCCCGTTGGTTGTCGGGGTCTGCGGGCGGGGTGCTTATCGGAATCTGCGAGCCCCTTTTAATAAGGGGGCCCCCAGATCCCGGCCCCCCACCCTATGTGAATGAGTATGGGGTACATCGTACCCCCCTACCCATTCACCTGGGGGAAAAGTGTCAAACACACTAGACAGCTTTATAAAGTAATTTATTAGGCAGCTCCGGGGGTTTTCTACCGACTTCAGGGCTCTTCTGCCGGGCTCCTCCGCTGCTCTTCTGCCGGGCTCCTCCGCTGCTCTTCTGCCGGGCTCCTCCGCTGCTCTTCTGCCGGGCTCCTCCGCTGCTCTTCTGCCGGGCTCCTCCGCTGCTCTTCTGCCGGGCTCCTCCGCTGCTCTTCTGCCAGCTCTTTTGCTAGCGGGGGGGCCCGGTCTTCATAGTCTTCTTCCCTCTTGTCTCCGCCCGATGTTGACTCAACGCTGTGTGCACGGAGCGCAACGACTTATATAGGCATGGGGCGTGGTCACAGGTGATGTCACCATGTGACCCCACCCCTTATGTCGTCACCACCCGGAGCATGATGGGACTGTGACGTTATAAGAGGCGGGGTAACCCGGTGACCACGCCTATATAAGTAGTTGCGCTCCGCACACACGGCTTTATAGCAGCAGAGAGCGTCGAGTCAACATCGGGCGGAGAGAAAAGGGAAGAAGACGACGATGAAGACCAGGCCCCTGCTAGCAAAAGAGCCGGCAGAAGGCACCGGAGAGAGTGGAGAAGTCGGTAGAAGACCCCCGGAGCTGCCTAATAAATTACTTAAAAAATCTGTTTAGTGTGTTTGACACTTTTCCCCCAGGTGAATGGGTAGGGGTACGATGTACCCCATACTCATTCACATAGGGTTGGGGGCCCCCTTTATTAAAAGGGTCTCGCAGATTCCGATGAGGCCCTTGTGGACAAGGTGCTTTGGGTGTGGGGCCGCATGTTGAGGGCATGCGGCCTGGTACGGTTCAGGAGGGGGGGGGCGCTCGCTCGTCCTCACCCCCCTTCCTGACCGGCCGGGCTGCGTGCTCAGATAAGGGTCTGGTATAGATTTTGGCGGGACCTCCACGCTGTTTTTGCGGCGTAGGGGGTTCCCCTTGAAATCTATACCAGACCTAAAGGCCTGGTATGCTCTTGGAGGGAAACCCATGCCGGTTTTTTATTTAAAATTGGCGTGGAGTTCCTCCTCCATGATTCATACCAAACACAGGGCACAGCGAGCGCGAGTTGTACAGTACCCTGTCGCCGAGAACCAGCACAATGGGATCGCGCTGGAAACATTCTCGCAGGCAGGTACTGGCACAGAAGCCTGTCCTGGAGGCGACGCCAAGTCGGGCTGTGGTTCACGCTCAAGTTGTGTCCAAGTTGCCTCGCAAAGTCGTGTTACCCCTGTGTGAACCGGCTCTTAGGGTACACAAATGGTGTGTGTGCGTTTTCTATTCTAAATTATTCTTTTGATTTAGCTTTACAATTTTTTTTTTTTATTTTTTTTTCTATGTTTAGCAAAAGTGGGCACGTTGGAACTACTTTTTTAATTGTATAATTTTGTACTGCAGAATGATGTACATATCTTGAATCCATGCCTGGAAAGTCATAGTAAAGTCAGAAACCTTTAACCACTTCCATACCAGGCACTTGCACCCCCTTCCTGCCCAAGCCAATTTTCATTTTTCAGTGCTGTCGCTGTTTAAATGACAATTGTGCGGTCATGCTACACTGTACCCAGACAGAATTTTTATCATTTTGTTCCCATTTTGGTGGTATTTGATCACCTGTGTTTTCTTTTTAGCTAAACAAACTGAAATTTTTGTTTTCTCCTTCACGGATGGGCACTGATAGGCGGTGTCTCTTCACATATGGCTACCCATCACAGATTTCTACGGAAGTGGCAATCTGCTAAAAGAAAAAAAAAATGCACTGCTCATGCGCACCCCCCGAAGTTTTAAATTTTACACTTATCTATAACAGTAAACTGAGGTTATATAGTGAAATACAGTACTTGGAACTCCGTCTGACTGTTTAGATGTTGAATTTTAAAAGCAGCGGCAAGCTGCTGATCTCACAGGTTTTCTAATCTGACAGAAGTTCACTGCTTTTAAAATTCAACATCTAAACAGTCAGACGGAATTCTAAGTACTGTATTTCACTATATAACCTTAGTTTACTGTTATAAATAAATGTAAAACTCCGGGGGGTGTACAAAGATGTCCGCTTGTCCCCCTTCTCACTGTATCCTTAGTGTGGAGGAGTGCGGAGTGTAGCAAGATGGCGGTGTTTCGTCACATTCGGCTACCCGAACGCATATGGTGGTGTCGCGCATTCGCAGTGCGAAATTTTTCAGCGGAACGTCACTTCCGTAGCAAACTGTGATGGGTAGCTATATGTGACGAAATGGCGGCACTGCTGGGCGGCACTGATTGGCATTTCCCTTGCCACTTGAGTGTCCCTCACAGCATAGATAAATGCATCCAATTTGCATAGGTTTAATCCCAGCCTTAACACAATGCTATACCTTACAGATCTGTGGTAGATAATGATATCGGGTCCCCTCAGTAGCGGTCAATCCAGACTTCCAGTGGGCAATTTATTTTCCTTTTCAAAGTGTAATGGTCTGCAAGAGCCAAAAATGATCCACTCCCAACTCTCCTCCACAGGGTATGGTCACTCGCTCCAGAGGTATGATCGGAAAATAAAGAAAGCATAGCATAAAAATAGGATTTTTGTACTCTCCGTAAAATCCGTTTCTCTGACGTCCATGGACTGACACAGCTCTCATACTGATTACCTGTGGGTATAAGTCCCTGCTTGCAGGAGAAGACCTAGGCAGAATGTTAGATGTTAAAACATTCTAGAACAAACCAGAGCTGAACAGCTGAACGGCGGTCTCTCCGGACATTACCCTCCCACCTGCAGCTAGCAGACCTCAGTTTTTTTTCTGCCTAGCAGAAGATGTGGCTCTCTCAGGAGCCAGTCTCCTGGAAGATTTTACTTTTAAATTTTATTCCTTTGGGAATTTTATTTTTGAGACCTTCAATCAACTGTCGGCTGGGCAACAGGTTGGGTACACTGGTATCCTCGTAGTCTTCCCTGTCTGACCATCGAGCGTGCTGATCCTCGCCTTGTGTGCGTGAGACTCAATTCACAACATGCCCTATGACTCCAGGGGTGGCCGGGTTGCTTTTAGCTCCCGCGGTCCTCTCAAGATTGAACAGTACCTGACTGTATCTCTCGCGGCGGACCGGGCCGACAGCTACGCAGTACTACTCTGATAGGTCTGTCTGAAACAAGCCAGTGGGTCCCTGAAAGGAGACAGGTAAGTAGTCTCTCCTACTAAATGGGAGAGACAGGAGGAAGGGAGCCGCTCAGGTGTGGAAGTCCCTGGAATTACCTCCTCCCAGCAACCAAGGGTGCAGGCAAATGCAATTGAAGAAAGAAAGGAAGATCTTCTGGACGCAGCACTCCGGTTAAAAAGCCTTTATGCCAAAAAAGGTTCAGGAAACCAAAAACACTCTGCACAAAACAACAAACTGATCTAGTTTGGCTGACGCGTTTCACACTATTTAAAGTGCTTATTCATAGCTATGAATAAGCACTTTAAATAGTGTGAAACGCGTCAGCCAAACTAGATCTTTTGGTTTCCTGAACCTTTTTTTTGGAATAAAGGCTTTTTAACCGGAGTGCTGCGTCCAGAAGATCTTCCTTTCTTTCTTCAATAGTCTCTCCTACTGCAGGTGAGTACATGCTGTCTGTGTTTCTTTATATGGGGGGTTTCTCCCTGTCCCCCCCCCCCCCGGTTATGCTACTCTCTGCACCCTGTACTGGTGCTGTGCTGTGTGGGGGTGCTTGGGGGTCACTCTGGCCTGACTGGGGGCGCTCATGTCTGTTTTAATGGCCCTGGGAGAGGTGCAGTGTTCTGGTGTGAGTGTTGTACATACTGTTGTGGAGTAGTGGTTACATGCATGCTTAGCAAAGCTAAGCTTCACAGGTTCAGTTACTGAGGGGCTGTTTGTGTTCAAACTGCCGTGCCACTAAACATGTGTGCCATTAGCGCTGTGAGGTATTTAAAAAAAAAAAACCGCGCTTGGCGGCCATTTTGCTGCGGATCGATGGCGCAGTAATGTATGCGGCCGGCGCCCATTTTCTTGAAGCCGCAACGTTTTTGGTTTCGGCCTCTATCGGCTGCTGCGCGATTTTCACAATCTCCTCAGTCCAGTCTCCTCACACTCTCTTCACTCTCCCCAAGCTTCACCCGCGCGGCAGCGTGGTTTCATACAGCGGAATGAGAGCGGTCCTTACAGGGGTTGGTGATTACTCTGGGTATCCCCTCCTCAGCTTCAGCATAGCCAGTGAGTGGACTGTGTTACTCACTGTGAGTGTTTAAAAGTCTCAGAGGGTGGCAGTATGGAGTCTAGTTCACCTGCTTCTCCACACTTGTCTGAGGCAACTGGCAGTGCTCCTGCACCTGCGGTCCCTAGCGACTAGTTGTCGGCAGTCCTGGAATCATCCTGGTCAGGATGGAAGCGGTGTGCGAGCGCAAGGGAGCCGTAAAGCACCCCCTCCCCACACATCCTCCTGTAGGGGAGTGCTCTGTCTCAGATATGGGCCTAGCTATTGCTGCTCAGGACCCTAGCTCTGAAGATTTTCAGGTTTTTAAACAGGATATTCCCTGTGAGGAAGTCCCCAGGTCTGAAAAACTGACAGGGTGCTTGTAAGTGAACTCATTGATGCTGTGAGGAACACTCTCAAGCTGAATGTTGAGGCTGAGGAACCTCAGGTGGAAGCTGTCTCCTTTGGTTCCTTTAAAGCCGTTTATTCAAAGAGTTTTTTTCCAAAACGTCTTTCAGGACAGCACCCGAGAGATCATGGCTCCTCCTCCTACAGGAAACACCTCATCAATTAAGTCTTTAATGGGAGGCCTCCACGTTGCTTCCATCAGTTTTTTGTGTTTCCTCCAGCCGGAGGAACACCTCTGGTGGGAGCCACGATCTCTCAGGGCTTTCCTGGGAGACAAGGTTCTCAATCAGTCTTTTTTCTAGGAGAGTGATCCTCCCACTTACCTCCTAGCATGGACGGTCCCGTGGGCTCCCTCTCCCTCTTCCGTGCTCGGGGAGAGCCTGTACAGCCCGGGAGGGCTGCCTCCTTTTTCTTCAGAGCGGTGGTTGCTGTACTCTCACCGACCGCTGGCGAAAGCGGTGTGGAGCTTTGCGGCGGCCGCCATTGTTCTGGTGGCCGAGGAGAGCCTCGGCCACGTCATGTATGGGAAGAGGCAGCACTTCAGGGTCGGCGCGCGCGTCATTTCCAGCCGCAAAGCGCAGAGGGAGAGGGCAGGGTCACCTGGTGACTTAAAGTTCTGGTTTCGAATCTGGAACCGGCGTTTTTCTTCACCACGCATCCGCAGACAGCTATGGATAGCGATGCAGCGGATAAGGGGGCAAGCCAAGGCACCAGCAAGGCTAAGGTAAGGGACTGTGTCCTATTTTACACTGGGCCGTTTTCTCCCCCACCCCCCATCTCCCTGGTGGTGCAGTGGCTGGTGATTTAGCATGTCTGCATAATATCTAGGGGTCTTTTTGTAAAAGGTGGTGGTGGTGGTGCATGGCTTGCGGGGCACAAGGAAGTAAAAGTGTGTTTTCCTATGTGCACCTGGGTGTATTGATTTGCACTGTGTAACAGTTTTTTCTTAGCGTGGTCCCTGTTTTTTTTCTTTTCTGTTTGTGCAGGCCAAAAGTTCTGCTCAACCAGTGAAGAGAAGGTGCCCTGTCTGCAAGGAAAAGTTAAGCGAGGCTTGGACCAAGTCACTTTGTGCAGATTGCACTGCAAATGTAGTCAGGGAAGAGTCTCCATCCTTTTGTGGCGATCTAGTATCTACAATTAAGGATGAACTCCGTGCCACCTTTCAAGCTTTTAGGTCAAACCTAAGAGAAGAACCAGGCCCTTCAAGGGAACCTAGGGCTCCTCAGCCTTCTTCAGAACCCCAAGACGGCTCTCAAATATTATTGGGAGGTCCGATAGATGCTTCCCAAGAATCTGCTTCCCTTGCTCCGGATGGAACAGACTCTGAGGAGGAAGAAAATGAAGCAGAGAGCGCTTCTAAGTACAAGATGTCGCTTGAAGAAGTCGCAGGACTTTTAAAAGTAATCCATGCGACTTTGGGGATTGAAGAGGAAAAGAAGGAGCTCTCCCTACATGACCGCATGTATGCAGGTTTGGGTGATCCAAAAAGCCGTGATTTTCCAGTCCATTCAATAATCTCGGACATGATTAAAAAAGAGTGGTTGGAACCTGAGAGACATTTTTTTTTCCCTGTCTCATAAGAGAAGATTTCCATTTGAGGATAACCCGGATTCCATCTGGAACAAGGTTCCAAAACTGGACTCTGTTTTTTCACAGGTCTCAAAATCAACTGACCTTGCCTTTGAGGACATGGGCATGTTAAATGAGCCCATGGACAAAATAATGGATTTGCTTCTTAAAAGGGCTTGGCAGTCTGTGATGAACAATCTAAAACCAGCAATGGCAACAACCTGTGTCGCTAGGAATTTAGAACACTGGATTAACCAGATGAAGGCCCATGTTACGGCGGATTCTCAAACAGGAGATTCTGGACTCATTTACAACGCTTTCTGCAGCAGTATCATATATTGCGGATGCTTCAGCAGAATCCATTCGTATGTCAGCCAGGTCAGCGGCTTTGACCAATTCTGCTAGGAGAGCCTTGTGGCTTAAAACTTGGCCAGGAGATGCTGCATCTAAAAATAGACTGTGTAGCATTCCCTTTGCAGGGGATTTGCTATTTGGTTCAGAGCTGGAGTCCATTCTTGACTGTACAGCTGACAAAAAGAAGGCGTTTCCGGTCAAAAAACAACAGGTACAGACCCGTAAGCGTTTTTTTTCGTCCCCAAAAAGGACAACAGGAAGGAAAAACGCAAACCAAAAGGAAGCAGTGGTCTTCCCAGAAACCAAAAGGTAGGAGTGGAGTGCTCTTCCATCCTCCTGCGACCCCCGGAAAGCCGCAGTGACAATCCACCCCAAGTAGGGGGAAGACTCCAGGAGTTCATTCCCCAGTGGATAGACATCACTACAAATCAGTATATTGTAAACATGCTCTCCCAAGGATATGTGGTGGAATTCACGGAAGAACCCCCAAAGAGATTCCTAGTGACAAACGTCCCGAGGGATCCGGTCAAGGCACTCGCCATGAAATCCCTAATTCAGGAACTGATATCCCAGAGAGTCATTGTTCCGGTTCCAACAAAGGAGTTCTTCCAGGGGTTCTATTCTCACGTTTTTTCCTTGTACAGAAACCTTCAGGAAAGTACCGCCTCATCCTAAATCTAAAAATGCTGAATTTGTCAGTAGAATACAAAAGATTTCGGATGGATTCCATTTTCTCAGTAAGAAGCCTCCTGAGTCAAGGATGCTTCATGGTGTCAATAGATTTGCAGGACGCATACCTCCACATTCCTATTGCTGCCAGATCTCAGATATCTGAGGTTAGCACTGAGAGAAGGGAAGAAGGTGGTACACCTGCAATTCAGAGCTCTTCCATTCGGCCTGTCATCTTCTCCAAGGGTGTTCACGAAGGTAATGGCCGAAGCTCTAGCACCCTTGCGTCTAGAGGGAATTTCAGTGATTCCTTATCTAGACGACCTGCTACTGTTTGCCCAAACCAGAGATGGACTTCAGAGAAACTTGGACAGAGCACGTGCTCACCTAGAATCCATCGGATGGATACTAAACCTCCAAAAGTCCAATCTGATTCCCTCTCAGGAGGTGTTATTCCTGGGTTTCCGTATCAACTCTGTGGAGCAAAAGATTTTTCTCCCAGAAGAAAAACGGGAAAAGCTGTTAAAGGTTGTGTCACTCTTACAAACCAGTCGGCTTCTGTCCATCAGGAGGGTCATGTCAGCATTAGGAACCCTGACCTCTTCCATACCGGCAGTACAATGGGCAAAGCTCCATTTCAGGCCACTGCAAAAGTTTCTGTTAAAAATCTGGGATCGCCAGCAGAATTCACTAGATTCACTGGTGAAGATCCCCACCAAAGTAAAGAGGAGTCTCTGGTGGTGGAAGAACCAGGCAAGACTCTCAGCAGGCCTGTTATGGTCCTTTCCAACCCAGGTAAGGCTAACAACTGATGTCAGCTCCTGGGGTTGGGGGGCTCACATGAGCGGTCGTTGGGCTCAGGGATCTTGGCCCACAAGGGAAGCACTGAGATCTTCAAACTGGAGGGAACTAAAGGCGATAGAAATGGCCTTATTGTTCTTTGCAGAAGAAGTCCAAGGGCGACATACACAAATTCTGTCGGACAACGCCACGGCGGTGGCTTACATAAACCGACAAGGGGGCACCAGAAGCAGAATACTTCAAGGCCTAGCAGAGAGCATTCTAAATTGGGCAGAGCTCCATACTCAATCCTTGTCCATCTAAAAGGGACCCTAAACAGGATAGCGGATTTCCTCAGCAGGAACCAGGTGTACGAAGCGGAGTGGCAATTGAATCCAGATGTCTTCAATCTAATAGTGAAGAAATGGGGACAGCCAAGAATTGGATCTCTTTGCGACTCAGGAAAATACACAAATATCTCTTTTTTTTCCCTGAACAGGAACGAGTCATCTCTGGGGGTAGATGCTCTGGCGCACAGTTGGAATTTTCACCTCAGCTACGCCTTCCCTCCTTTTCAGCTGATTCCTCAGGTCATAACAAAAATCCGGAAGGAGGATACGACAGTAATCCTCATCACTCCCTTCTGGCCCAAGAGGCCTTGGTTTTCAGCTCTTCTACAGATGCAGATCAAACCATACTGGCATCTTCCCTTGAGATAAGACCTTCCGTTACAAGGTCCGCTGTTTCACCAAGAAGTAGAAAAGCTAAAACTCACAGCCTGGCTTCTGAGGAGCAGCTCTTAAGCAGAAAAGGATTCTCGGATAGGTTGGTGGCTACCCTCCTATCTAGCAGAAAGAATGTTACCAGAGCAATATATCACAAAGTCTGGAAAGTCTTTAACTCTTGGTGCACTGCATCCGGCAGACCATTAAAGCAGATTTCTTCTATCTTGGAATTTCTGCAAGAAGGAGCAGATAAGGGCCTAGCGATCAGTACCCTAAAAGTTCAGGTTGCCGCACTGGGGGTATATTTTGAGAAATCTATTTCATCAGAACCCCTAGTAAGCAAATTCTTTAAAGCCCTCACTCGGGCTAGACCGATGGTGATCAAAAACTGTCTGTCATGGGACTTATCAGTCGTTCTACAGGCCCTGACCAGGGAACCTTTCGAACCTCTCAATTTAACCTCCCTGAAGCTAATTACTTTAAAAACAATTTTTCTAGTAGCTATTACAACCGCTCGAAGGATCAGTGAGCTGCAAGCTTTATCTATCAGGGAGCCATTTTTTTTCTATTTTTTCAGACAGAATTGTGCTGAAGACGGATCCTAACTTTTTACCAAAGGTTGCCTCAGTTCAAAATAGAACCCAGGAGATAATACTTCCTACGTTTTGTTCTAATCCGTTGGGTAAGAAGGAAGAAGAATTCCATACCCTGGATGTTAAGAGCAGTCTTAAGTTACCTGGAAGCTACTAAAGACTTTAGGCGTTCAGACGCACTATTCATTTTATTTTCCGGAAATAAAAAAGGAAGACAAGCTTCTAGAGGAACCATTGCCAGATGGTTGAGAATGGCTATCTCAGACGCCTATTCCCTTACAGGCCAGGAGAGTCCAGTAAGTATCAGGGCTCATTCTACTAGAGCTTCGGTGGTGAGTTGGGCAGAAAAAGCTGGTGCCACCCCCAAACAAATCTGTAAGGCAGCTACATGGACAAGTCTGACGACCTTTGCCCGTCATTATAGCTTAGATCTCATGACGGCTGGGGACCAGGCTTTCGGAAGGAAAGTCTTACAGGCTGTTGTCCCACCCTAAATGGGGTAAGTCTCGATTATCCTCTCGGGTGCTGTCCTGAAAGACGTTTTGGAAAAATGCAAGTTAGACTTACCGGTAACTTGTTTTCCAATAGGCTTTCAGGACAGCAGGATCCCGCCCTTTTTTTATGCTGTTGCTGTAATACTATGTAATAACTGTCGCTTATGTGTTGCAGCTGGGGCTGGAGGTTCTCTACAAACAACTGATGGAAGCAACGTGGAGGCCTCCAATTAAAGACTTAATTGATGAGGTGTTTCCTGTAGCAGGAGGAGCCATGATCTCTCGGGTGCTGTCCTGAAAGCCTATTGGAAAACAAGTTACCGGTAAGTCCAACTTGCATTTTTCCATATGAGCCTTTTTTTTGATACATTCATTGACGAAGTCTGGGATAAGCCGCAGAAGACTTTGACGGTCCCGCGGCGACTAGCCATGAGGTACCCCTTTAAGGAGGACCTGGTTAAGAAGTGGGCTCTCCCCCCAGTGGTCGACCCCTCGGTCGCCCGTTTGAATAAGGCTACCACGCTCCCAATGGAAGGGACTCCTGCATTTAAGGATCCTGCTGACAGGAGGTCAGAGGTGGTGAGTAGAACTATGTTTACCTTATTGGGGTCTGCCTTACGCCCTATAGGGGCGGCGACACTTGTCTCAAGACACTCACAGGATGGGCAAAGATTTTGCACCAGACGGTTCAGGAGCATAATCTCCCTCCTGAGACCATTACCCTGGCTCACCAACTGGCGCAGGGTTTAGTCTCTGTGTGCGATGCCACTTTGGATACGGCCCCTTTAATTTCTGGGGCCTCTATCTGCTGTGGTGCTGCGTCGCCTTATCTGGCTGAAATGCTGGTCGGCCGACCTAGCTTCCAAATGGCTCCTCGCTGACTTGCCCTTTAAGGGCGGTAGACTGTTTGGGGCTGCCCTGGATGCCATTATTATGGATGTCACAGGGGGTAAGAGCACCTTCCTTCCTCAGTCTGGTACGGAAAAAGAAGCCCCACCGTAGGCCGGGCCCTTCCTTTCCGGCAAGAAGAATGAGTTTGTTCTCGTCAGTCAGAATCCACGGGTAAGCCCTCCCCAGACTGGAAAAAGTGCGGCTGGGGGACATGAGTGTCCCTGGGTGCGTAAGCCTACCAAGCAAGCTCCCAAGCCCACCGCTGCATGGAGTCTTGCCCCTGCCCGACTCTGGGGTGGTGGGACGTCCTTGCAGGTTCACGGTTCGGTGGACCTCCTGGATCTCCGACCGGTGGGTGTGCGAGGTGGTCACCTCAGGATACAGGATGGAATTCCGTTCCTGGCCCCCAGACAGATTCTTTCCCTCAATTCTCCCTCTCCTTCCTGCCCGTCGGGCGGGCCTCTTAAGGGCTGTACAGGATTCATCAGGTCCGGAGTGATTGTGCCGGTTCCGTCACAGGTGAGGTGGTTCAGGGTTTCTACTCTAATCTGTTTGTAGTCCCAAAAGGTGGACGGGGGTTCAGCCAATCCTGGGCCTGACTGCCTTTGATGGTGCAAAAGTTCCGCATGGAATCCATTCACGCGGTGTTCGCTACACTCCAAGGGGATTTTCTGGCATCCTTGGACATCAAGGCCGCCTACTTGCATGTTCCGATCTGCGCACGTCAACAGTAGTTTCTGCGCTTGCGATCGGCGAAGACCACTATCAATTGTGGCTCTCTTCCCTTCGGCCTAGCCTCGGCACCAAAGTTTTTTTTTACCAAGGTGCTTGCCCCGGTTCTAGCCTTGCTGAGACAGCGAGGCATTGCTATTATGGGCTATCTGAACTGGCAACAGTTGGGACTTGTAAAATATAACATAGTTGTTAACATCTTTAATAGAGACTGAGCCCTGTGTATAATATTTTTTCACCATTTAATGGTGGAATCTTTTCAAGTGTTGCGCAGCTTTTATTTCTTTCTGTACTATTTTATTGTGTGTCTCACATTCAAGTTGCAGCATCTTAGTTATTGGAGAAGTTAGTACACCTTCACAATTGGGAATTTTTTCTCTTTTCAGACAGTGCAGTATACCCCTCATTTTTTACATATATATATATATATATATATATATATATATATATATATAATATTAAAATTTATTATTTCTAATACCATAGAGAATAAAATGATGGTCGTTGCAGTACTTTTTGTCGCACAGTATTTGCGCAGCGGTCTTACAAGCACACTTTGGGAAAAAATAAAATTTCTCTTTTCGTCCATGGACGGACACAGCTCCTTAATTCTTGACAGTTGGGTTATGTTCCTGTTCTATAGGAGAGGACTAGGCAGAACATGTTAGATATTTAAATGCATGTTACTTTAAAAGAGTTGAACAGCCCTGCCCAGGGGGCGGTCCCTCCAAACATAACCCTCCGCCCTGCAGTCAGCAGCTCGTTTTTTTTCTACCTAGTAGAGAAGGACCTGGCTCCCGTTTGGGCCCAGGGTCCGGAAGAAATTTTAATTTTATTTTCAGATTTTATTTTAAGAAATCTTCTATCGACTGCCGGCTGGGTGACAGGCTGGATAATATTGATCCTTTGTAGTCTTCCCCCCCCCTCCCCCCCCAGTCCGGCCATCGAGTGTGAGCAGGCCATAGCTACGTGCTGGGTCGGCCACGACATACCCCATGGCTCCATGGGTGGCCGGTGAGCTATTGCTCCAGGGTTCACATATGACCAGGCTGCTTGCTGTTCTGGTCACAGTGGACCGGGCCGACAGCTACTCTGTACTGCTCGGTTGTAGGTCTGTCAGGAACGCACCAGCAGGTCCTCGCAAGGACGGGTAAGTACAGTTCCTCCTGACTCGGTGGGATGGAACAGCTGGGCATTCCTAAGGGGGTCATTAGGGGGTTCTCCTGCCCTCCCCTCTCTCCCTCTGTCACCCTTTTTTTCCCTCCTCCCCTTGCGGGCCTCGCTGCGACCGGGGAATACCTGTTTGGGGGGCTCCAGGTCCCGGCTGTGGGGGTGTCCTGGCCCGCTCTCTGTGGGGGGGGCAGTTATTTTCTTTGGAAGCCTCCGCTGCGGCCTTCTCGTCAACCTCGCTTGTTTGGGTGCCATTTGGAAGCGCCGGCACCATTTTTCTGTTGCCTGTGTATTGCATAGAAAGATCCCATTGGCGGCCATTTTGCCGCGGCCGCGCGGTCTGCATTGCGGGCCGCCATTTTTTTGTGTGGTCCGCACGCTTTTCTGAGGCACCCGGCGGCCATTTTGGAGTGGGTTTTGGCCTCTAGTGCTGGCTGGCTTCCTGAACAGCGCGAATGGCGCAATTAACCTCTCGTAGTTCCTCAGTCACACTCTGTGTGTGGATGGAGAGCGGGCAGCGGCACTGAACAGTCTCTTGCTGGGTGGTGAGTTCCCTGGGTAACCCTCCCCCTGTCAGTGCAGCAAGGAGGGTGGACAATTTTTGTGTCAGGTAGGGCTGCAACTAACTATTATTTTCATAATCGATTAGTTGGCCGATTATTGTTTCGATTAATCGACTAATCGGTTAAAGCGGTGGTGCAGGAAAAAAAAGTCAGCAGCTACTAACAGTGTAGCTGCTGACTTTTAATAAGGACACCTGTCCTACTCTCCCGCGATGTCGGTCCTGCCGCGGCGATCGATCGCTGCTGGCAGGCTCCCGACTCCTCCATTCTGAGTAGGGGAAACCGGCTGTGAAGCCGTAAGGCTTCACTGCCCGTTTCCTACTGCGCATGCGCCACTCGCGCGGCGCTTTGTGAATGGGCGGCTTGCCTCATGGGATACACACAGTTCCCAGAAGGCAGCGCGGCCCATTCACAAGAAGAGGAAGCGGAAGGAGAGCCCCTGCGGATGGAGAAGAGGAACATTAGCGGCAGATTAGGGGACTTCCGCATAGCAACAGGCATTTAGGGTGAGTATAAATATTTTTTATTTATTTTTTGTTATATTAATTTTTTCTTTTATTTTATTTTTGGCGTGAAGATTTTTTCAGGGTGGACCTCCACTTTAATAACCGTAAAAAAAAAAAAAAAAAGTGTTTTTTATTTATTTATTTTATTTATTTTTTTTAGGCCAATTTGTTGTTGGGCAGATTACAAAACACAAATTGCAGCAAAAGCACATTACATGCTTTTCTGCAGCTTCTCCATTGAAGTATATTAAACCAAAAAACTAAAATAGCACCGTTTTTGCCTTTAAAAAAAGTCCTTGCCCTTTCCAAATACGCAGCAGCTGAAAAAATAATGGATGTGAATGTGTCCCATAGAAACCATGTAAATGAACTGCAGTGTTTTTCAGCAAAAAGCACCAAAAAACAGAGGTGTGACCCAGGCCTGAGATGTTAAGTAACATAATGGGGTTAAAAAAACTAAAATTAGTACAAAAAAGAGCAAATAATCGCTACTGTAAGGGGTTCATTTTTTACTGTTGGACAGTGAAAGTAATATTTACAGTAGCGATTTGCTCTTTTTGTACTATAAAGGGTTAATTTTAGTTTATTTTTAACCTCATTATGTTACTGGCCGATTAATCGATTATGAAAATTGTAATCGATTAATTTCATAATCGATTAGTTGTCGATTAATCGATTAGTTGTTTTGGCCCTAGTGTCAGGTGTCTTGACTAAGTCCCTAAGGGCTGTCAGTGGGCAATATGGAGACAGAAGCTGGCGTTTTTCCCCAAACATTCCAGAGCCAGCAACCGGTGCCGCTGCACCTGCGGTTCCCATGGACGCTTTGTCGGCAGTCCTGGAGTCATTTGTTGCCAGGGTGGAAGCGGCGTGCGGGTGTAAGGGGGTACTAAGCGCTTCCTCCCACCGCCATCGCCTGGGGAATGTTCTGACTCGGGTCTGGCTACGGCTCAGGACCCCGGTTCTGGTGTCGGAGGCGGACCAGGACTTTCCCAGTGAGGAGGACCCCTCGTCTGGGTCAGCGCAAGACAGGGCACTTGTGAGGACTTATCTATGCTGTGAGGGACACTCTCTCAAGCTGGAAGATACAGCTAGGACTTCCACTGCAGGGTCTGTCCCTTTTGGGTGTCACAAACCGACCTGCTCTGTTTTTCCTTATGTTGAATTCTTTGACAAGCTCATAGATAAGGAATGGGAAGGGCCGCAGAGGTCCTTTTGCAGTCCCTCAGCGCATGGCGGTCCGTTACCCATTTAAAGAGCCTTTTGAAAAAATGGGCTTCTCCTCCAGTCGTTGACCCCCTCCGGTATCTCGGTTAAATAAAGTAACCACTATCCCGGTAGAGGGGACCCCTGCCTTTAAGGACCCTACTGATACGAGGTCCGAAGCGGTGACCCGCTTAATGTTCAGCATGCTGGGGTCAGCATTGCGGCCCATTTTGGCTGCAACCTTGTTGTCCCAGACACTCACTGAGTGGGCTAAAATATTGCACCAGACTGGAGGAGCATCGGTTCCCTCCAGAATGCGTGTCACTGGCCGAACAGTTGGTACAGGGACTTGTGTACATCTGTGATGCAACCCTGGATGCAGCCCCTTTTAATCTCCAGGGCTTCCGCATCTGCGGTGGTATTGCGCCGCCTGATATGGCTGAAATGCTGGTCCGCTGACCAAGCTTTTAAGAAAACTCTGGCAGATTTGCCTTTCAAGGGTGGGAGGCTTTTTGGTGCCTCACTGGATGACGACATTAAGGATGTCACTGGAGATAAGGGCACACGTCTCCCTCAGTCCACTAAAGGGAAGGAGCCGCGCCGTAAGCCGGGGCCCTCCTTTCCCACACAGAAGCAGTATTTTCGTCAGTCAGGACCTGCTGGCAGACCCTCCCAAGCGGACAAAGGTCCAGCTGGGGGACAGAAGCGTCCCTGGGTGCGCGAGCCCAACAAGCCAGCAAACAAGCCTGCTACCGCATGAAGTTTTGCCCCCGCCCGACTCCTGGGTGGGGGGACGGCTTCGCAGGTTTGCAGCTCGGTGGACCTCCCTGCTCTCCAACCATTGGGTCTGCGAGGTGGTCTCTTCGGGGTACAAGATGGAGTTTCTTTCTTTTTCCACCAAACTGATTCTTTCCCTCAAATCTGCCTCTCCTTCCGGCTCGTCGGACTGCCCTGCAGAGGGGCAGTGCAAGACTTGTTGAGGTGCGGGGGGGTAATCGTACCCGTACCACCGCAGGACAGGTTTCAGGGTTTCTACTCGAATCTGTTTGAAAGGACTCCGTCCTTCTTTGGGACCACAATTTTGGACCTCAAGGCCCTCAATGCCTTTATAAAGATTCAAAAGTTCTGGATGGAATCAATTTTCGTTCAGTGGTTGCTGCGCTCCATCCGGGGGACTTCCTGGCGTCCTTGGATATCAGGGACGCATACTTGCACAAGTTATATTGCACATATTTTTATATGGGCTTAGAAGATGTGTGTGGGGTGTACAGTATACGTGTTGGGGGGGGGGGCAGAGGGGATGTCTACAATAGATGGGGAAGGGGGTCTGTAAAGTATACATGGGGGGGGGGGTTTGCAATACACCCCTCTGGGCTTAGTTGGTATGCAGACAGCTGTTTAGGGAGGTTGGTGTCCTTCTGGCAACACACACACACACACACACACACACACACACACACACACACACACACACACACACACACACACACACACACACACCACCCCCGCAGTCAGGCTGTGTGGAGAAGTGGCTCACCATCAGGTAATCTGTGTGATGGGTACATGACTCTGCTCTCCTCCATTGGCAAACATACACTCCGTCCTCTTCCTGACCGCCCAACTCTTCCTCCCCTGTGACATCATACAACTCCGCCCTTTAGAGTTCCTAATAGGAATGGAACAGGACTCTAGCCCCAGCAGCTCGCCTTCTGAGGAGTGAGTAAGGGAACCACGAGAGAGGGGGGTTACTCTGACCGAAGGAGGGGGATGGGAGGATGTCAGAGGCAGGGCGCACCATCGCAATTCAGCTGGTCTCTGCATAGATGCAGAATCGTTCAAGGCTGAATCACGATGCATCGGTGCGCCAATTTATTTTCAACACCGCTAATAGCTTGGTGTCATCTGCAAAGACTAAACGTGTGTTTTTTTTTTTTTTTTTTTTTTTTTTTTTAATCCTAGACCAGCCCTCAAAATTTCCACTCGCCTGCTCGCATTTTGCGAGTGGATTTTGAGGGCTGGGCAAGTGTGGGCTGCCTGGGGGCGGTCGAGGGGCAAGGGAGAGAGGAGATGATGCCGCCGCCGCATTGATCAGCGAGCGTGGAACATAACGGCTTTCATTTCAATAGCTGTGTTCCCTGTCTTCATATATAACCCCTCCCGCTTGTCCGGGCACTTTGATAGACAGATCACCCGCCCCAGGATTGGGCAGGTGATATGTCTATCAAAGTTCCGGAAAAAGGGGGAGGGGCTGCGACGGCACGTGCAGCGTGGAACACACAGCTATTGAAATTAAACCTGTTACGTTACACATGGCTGCATTGGCGGACAGATGGCTGCATTGGCGGACACGGGCATGCTGCAGTTTTGGACAAAGTTGTTGTTAATATTTATTTTTATTACTTCTGCATAAAACATATTTATATGTCATTTCATGAGATAATTTGAGGGCGTGTTTAGGGGCGGGGCATGGTAGGGGTTGGGCCCGGCAACTGGTGGCGAGTAACCCTTGAGGTCTGTCTAGTAGCTCAGGATTTGAAATTTTGAGCCCTGTCCTAGACCCTATATCATTTTATAAATTAAAAAGTAAGGGTCCCGCCCTTCTCAAGCCCTTTGTGTGGGGAGCTAATAGACACAAATTGGCATGGCAAACGCTCAAGAACCCGACTGATCTTGGCGGCACGGCTCTCCCTTCAATCTATATTAAATTGCATCACAGTTGTCACAGCTATTTCACTTGGACAAGACGGACAGTGAGAGATTCCTCACTCTTATGCCCAAAGTGGGCACAGCACATCAAAAACTCGATATATGCAATAGCATCGGGCTCGGGAGGGGCGGAACCAGCAACCAATAGGCATACCATACTATATCACTACAGGAAAATATGGGACTTGGCCTCTTCCAAACTCGGTACTCCACAATATAACTACACGTTGCTATGGCATAATATGAATCTCCCCGAGTTCACCAAAATACATGATACAAGTACATGGTCCACACGGGGTATTTTATCTCCATCACCTCCTGGAAAATGAACATCTAAAAACCTTTGATTCACTCAGAGAAGAATTTACACTTCAAAACAGATTATTTTTTTTTTTTTTAGATTGTTACAAATCCGCCACGCGACACGATCGCAATTTCCTGACTCTGTCCCACACCCAATGTAATTATGACAGTAATTAAGAGCACGGACCCCCACAAGCTTATCTCAGCATTTTACAATATGCTTTCCACCCCCATTTCCACCAAACTAGCGTGCGATCTGAAACCCAGATGGGAGAGGGAGGTGGGACCAATAGAGGATGAGGAGTGGGGCGAGGCACTGGAGTCCTGTAAGGTAGTGTCTCCCAAGCTATCCGATCGACTTTCGCAAGTTTACATCCTACATAGGGCGTACCTCACACCCCTCAGAGTGGCAAGATATAAACGCACCCATTCTACAACATGTCTGATGTGTGGGCAAGAGACCGGCACATTTTTCCACCTGATCTGGGCATGCCCTAAGATACAAGGTTTGTGGAAACAAATCGTGACATTTCTACATGACAAAATGGTCTCACCCTTAGCATTAGACCCCAAACAATGCCTTCTTGGAATGTTACCAGACACAACAGATAAATATACAAAAATATTTTCTCTTTTCGTCCATGGACGGACACAGCTCCTTAATTCTTGACAGTTGGGTTATGTTGCTGTTCTATAGGAGAGGACTAGGCAGAACATGTTGGATATTAAATACATGTTACTATAACAGAGTTGAACAGCCCCGCCCAGGGGGCAGTCCCTCCAGGCATAACCCTATGCCCTGCAGTCAGCAGCTCAGTTTTTTCTGCCTAGTGGAGAAGGACCTGGCTCCCTTTTGGGCCCAGGGTCCGGAAGAAATTGTATTTTTTGACTTTCTTTTGAGAAATCTATCAACTGTCGGCTGGGTGACAGGCTGGATATTATAGATCTTTGTAGTCTCCTTGAGCAGGCCTTAGCTACGCGCGGGGTCGGCCACGACATGCTCCAGGGGTGGCCAGTGAGCTATATGACCAGGCTGCTTGCTGTCTCAGTCACAGTGGACCGGGCCGACAGCTACTCCGTACTGCTCGGTTGTAGGTCTGTCAGGAACGCACCAGCAAGGATGGGTAAGTACATTTCTTCCTGCCTCAGGATGGAACAGCTGGGCATTCCTAAGGGGGTCGTTTGGGGGTTCTATTGTCCTCTCTCTGTCACCCCTATTTTCCTCCAATTGCGGGGCTCGCTGCGACCAAGGGTATACCTGTAGGGGGGCTCCAGGTCCCGGCTAGGGGGTGTCCAGGCTCGCTCTCTGTGGGGGGATAGTTGTTTCTCAAAGAAGCCTCCGCTGCGGCCTTCTCGTCCACCTCGTTTTTGGCTGCCATTTTTGAAGCGCCGGAGCCATTTTTTAGGTGTCGATGCTTAGTATTGCAAAATCCCATTGGCGGCCATTTTGCCGTGGCCACGCAGTGACGCATGTCTTGTGGTCGGCGCTCTTTCTCTGAGGCGCTTGGGGGGCCATTTTGGAATGGGTTTTGGCCTCTGTTGCTGGATGGCTTCCTGAACGTCGCGAATAGCGCTATTCACCTCCAGAGTTCCTCAGACACACGCTGTGTGTGGCTGGAGAGCGGGCAGCGGCACTGAACAGTCTCTTGCTGGGCGGTGAGTTCCCTGGGTAACTCCCCCCCCCCCCCCGGTCAGTGCAGCAAGAAGGGTGGACATTTTTGTCAGGTCTTGACTAAGTCCCTAAGGGCTGTCAGTGGGCAATATGGAGCAAGAAGCTGGCGTTTTTTCCCCAAACATTCCAGAGGCAGCAACCGGTGCCCCTGCACCTGCGAACCATGGACGCTTTGTCGGCAGTCCTGGAGTCATTTGTTGCCAGGGTGGAAGCGGCGTGCGGGCACAAGTGGGGTACTAAGCGCACCCTTCCCCGCCATCTCCTGGGGAACGTTCTGACTCAGACTCGGGCCTGGCTGTGGCTCAGGACCCCAGTTTTGGTGTGTCAGAAGATGCGAACCAGGACCTTCCCTGTGAGGAGGACCTCTCGTCCGGGTCAGCTCAAGATAGGGCACTTGTAAGTGAAGCTTATCCATGCTGTGAGGGACACTCCTCAAGCTGGAAGATACAGCTGGGACTTCCACAGCAGGGTCTGTCCCTTTTTTGTGTCGCACAAACTGACCCGCTCTGTTAAAGTTTTTCCTTACGTTGAATTCTTTGATAAGTTCATAGATGAGGACTGGGAATGGCCACAGAGGTCCTTTGCGGTCCCTCAGCGCATTACCCATTTGAGGCAAGCCTTTTGAAAAAGTGGGCTTCTCCTCCGGTCGTTGACCCCCCTCCGGTATCTCGGTTAAATAAAGTAACTACTATCCCGGTAGAGGGGACCCCTGCCTTTAAGGACCCTACTGATACGAGGTCCGAAGCGGTGACCCGCTTAATGTTCAGCATGCTGGGGGTCAGCATTGCGGCTCATTTTGGCTGCAACCTTGGTGTCTCAGACACTCGCTGAATGGGCTAAAATATTGCACCAGAAAGAGGAGCATCAGCTCCCTCCTGAATGTGTGTCACTGGCTGAACAGTTGGTTCAGGGACTTGTGTACGTCTATGATGCAACCCTGGATGCGACCCCTTTATCTCCCGGACTTCCGCATCTGCGGTGGTATTGCGCCGCCTGATATGGCTAAAATGCTGGTCCACTGACCGAGCTTCCAAGAAAACTCTGGCTGATTTGCTTTTCAAAGGGGGAGGAGGCTTTTTGGTGCCTCACTGGACGACGACATTAAAGATGTCACTGGAGGTAAAAGCGCACTTCTCCCTCAGTCCACTAAAGGAAAAGAGCCGTGCCGTAAGCCGGGCCCTCCTTTCCCACACAGAAGCTGTATTTTCGTCAGTCAGGACCTGCTGGCAGACCCTCCCAAGCGGAAAAAGGTCCAGCTGGGGGACAGAAGCGTCTCTGGGTGCGCAAGCCCAACAAGCCAGCAAGCAAGCCTGCTTCCGCATGAAGTTTTGCCCCCACCTGACTCCTAGGTGGGGGACGGCTTTGCGGGTTTGCAGCTCGGTGGACCTCCCTGCTCTCCGACCAGCGGGTCTGCGAGGTGGTCACTTCAGGGTACAAGATGGAGTTTTTCTTTTCCACCAAACGCATTCTTTCCCTCAAATCTGCCTCTCCTTCCGGCTCGTCGGCCTGCCCTGCTGGTTGAGGTGTGGGGTAATCTTACCCGTACCACCGCAGGACAGGTTTTTAGGGTTTCTACTCAAATCTGTTTGAACTGACTCCGTCCTTCTTTGGGACCACAATCTTGGACCTCAATGCCTTTTTGTAAAGGTTCAAAAGTTCCGTATGGAATCGATTCGTTCGGTGGTTGCTGCGCTCCATCCGGGGGGCTTCCTGGCATCCTTGGATATCAGGGACGCATACTTGCATGTCCCCATCTGCGTCAGGCATCAGAGGTTCCTGCGCTTTGCGATCGGCGAAGACCACTATCAATTTGTGGCCCTTCCCTTTGGCTTAACGTCGGCACCAAGGTGCTCGCCCCGATTTTAGCTTTGCTGACACAGTGCGGCATTGCTATCGTGGGCTATTTGGACGATCTTCTGAGAGCTACTTCAAGCTCAGAATTAGAGGAGGGTGTGTCTATAGCCAGTCAGACCCTTCCGAGAGTTTGGTTGGGTACTGAACCTCCCAGAAGTCGGTGTTGGTACCGACCCAGCACCTACAGTACCTGGGGTTGATTCTGGACTCCTCGGAGGTCAGAGTCTTTCTTCCTTTGGAAAAGTTGCAGACCCCTCCAGACTGCGGTGAGGTTGTTGACATCCTGCAAATAGTCATCTCTCCGTTTTTTTGCATGCGAGTCCTGGGCCTCATGGTAGCCTCTTTCGAGGCAGTGCCGTTTGCCCAATTCCACACTCGGGTCTTGCAAAGGGAGATTCTCTCCAAATGGAACAAATCTCTGTTGTCTCTGGATCGTCTGATTCAGATAATTCATCTAGTCAGGGCCTCTCTGAGTTGGCTGAGATCCCCGGCTCTTCGGTTCGGGAAGTCGTTCCTCCCCCTTCATTGGACTGTGATCACGACGGACACCAGCCTGACCGGTTGGGGGGTTCAGGGGCCCCAGGGCCACTGGACTCCGGACGAATCCCAACTGCCCATCAACGTCCTGGAACTCCAGGTGATCAGGCTCTGCCTCTCCAAGTGTTCACAGAGGCTACAAGGGCGTCCAGTCAGACAATGCCACGGCAGTGGGATACGTCAACCATCATGGAGGAACAAGAAGCTCAAATGCAGCATTGGAGGTCGCGCCCATCCTGCGGTGGGCAGAAAGGAGCGTGCCGCCTCTATCGGCAGTTTACATTCCGGGCGTGGAGAACTGGCAGGTGGACTATCAGAGTCGCCAGATGCTGGACCAAGGGGAATGGTCGTTGCATCCGGATGTATTTCAACTCCTTTGTCGGACATGGGGCACGCCAGACGTGGATCTTCTGGCTTCTCGACTCAATAGCAAGGTGTCGAGGTTCGTGGCCAGGTCCAGAGATCCCTGGGCAGATGCGTTGGTGGCCCCGTGGGGTCAGTATCGGCTAATTTTATGCCTTTACCCCACTGAAGTTGCTTCCTAGTCTGCTCCGCAGAGTAGAGACCGAGGGGATTCCGGTGATTCTCATCATCCCGGATTGGCCCAGGCATCCCTGGTACGCCGACCTTGTGCGCCTGGTGGCGGATGCACCTTGGCGACTGCCAATGCGGGAGGACCTTCCCTCCCAAGGTCCCATTCTTCATCCTGCTTAACAGTCGCTGGCTTTAACGCCATGGCTATTGAAAGCCAGGTACTAAGGGACCGAGGCCTGTCGGATTCGGTCATTTCAACCATGTTGAGGGCACGGAAATCTTCTTCTAGGAAAATCTACCATTGCACGTGGAGAGCCTACATCTCTGTGTGAGGAGATGGAATGGTGTCCACGGGCATATTCGGTTTCCAGGATACTGCTGATTTTACAGCATGGAGTGGATCAGAAACTTGCCTTAAGCACCATTTAAGGGTCAGATTTCAGCCTTGGCTGTTTTCATTCATTGGTGAGTACGTTTGTGCAAGGGGTCCGACATGTGGCTTCTCTGGTTCGACCACCACTACTTCCGTGGGATTTGAATCTGGTGCGCTCGGTAATTCAGAAACCTCCCTTTTTGAGGACATCAGGGAAATTCCTCTTGACGCTCTCTGAGGGTTGCCTTCCTAGTAGCCATCACATCCGTCAGGAGGGTTTCTGAATTGGCGGCCTTCTCTTGCAAGTCCCCATATTTGGTCCTGCATAAGGACAAAGCAGCGCTACGCCCACAGCCTTCCTTTCTTCCCGAAGGTGGTTTCGCCCCTTTCACCTGAATGAGGACATTGTACTTCCAGCCTTTGTGTCCTCGGCCATCGCATTCCAAGGAGGTTGCGCTGTATTCTTTAGGCGTGGTACGTGCCTTGCGGGTGTACATGCCGGCTACGGCTCCGTTCCGGAGGTCTGACTCACTGTTTGTGTCGGTGTCTGGTCCGCAGAATGGCCTGGCGGTCTCGTCGGCCACCATTTTTCAGGCGATCAGGCAGACCGTCATCCAGGCCTATGAAAAAAAATTAAAAAAACCCTAAGACCCCTAATATTAGCGCTGTTATACCGCCTGAAAAAATTGTGCCCTGTATTCTTCAATGTGAAAGCCCGAAGGCTTTCACACTGAAGCGGTGCGCTAGCAGGACCGCTCCAAAAGTCCTGCTAGCCGCATCTTTACAGCGGTGAAGGAGCGGTGTGTTCACCGCTCCTTTACCGCGGCTGCCCATTGAAATCAATGGGACACCGCGGTAAATACCGCCTGCGGGCGGTATTAACCCTTTTTCGGCCGCTTGCGGGGGGTTAAATTCACCCCGCTAGCGGCCGCATACCGCGGTAACGACGGTATAACGGCGCTGAAAATCGCGCCGCTATACCGCACCTGCCCGCCCCAGTGTGAAAGGGGTCTAAGTGTGGGACTTTGGAAGTGTCTACCAGGCCTATGCCCTTAACGGGCGGGTGCCTCCTTTTCCTGATCACGGCACATTCGACCAGGGCTATTGGTGCCTCTTGGGCTTTCTGACATCAAGCGTCTTTCTCACAGGTGTGTAAGGAGGCGACCTGGTTGTCTGTTCACAATTTTTTCAAAGTTTTACAAGGTTGATGTGAGTGCATCTTCGGATGCTAGCTTCGGCCGCAAAGTTTTGCAGGCGGCTGTTTGAGGTTGCAAGTCCTCCGTTGAGGAGCTCTGCTTGTTTGGGGTGAAATTGTTTTTTTGATTGCTGTTCCCACCCCTCGTTTTTTGACACTGCTTTGGGATGTCCCAACTGTCAAGAATTAAGGAGCTGTGTCCGTCCATGGACGAAAAGAGAAAATAGGATTTTTTTTTTGTACTCACCGTAAAATCCTTTTCTCTGTCGTCCATGGACGGACACAGCACCCACCCCTCCTTTTTTGGTTTGTACTGCTTTTTTACGAACTGAGCTGCTGACTGCAGGGCGGAGGGTTATGTCTGTAGGGACCGCCCCCTGGGCGGGGCTGTTCAACTCTGTTAAAGTAACATGTATTTAAATATCTAATGTACTGCCTAGTCCTCTCCTATAGAACAGGAACATAACCCAACTGTCAAGAATTAAGGAGCTGTGTCCACCCATGGACGACAGAGAAGGATTTTACAGTGAGTACAAAAAATCCAATTTCCTTATGAGATACAGTTTTTTTCAGCCAGGAAAATCATTGCTAAAAAATGGATGAGACAAACGCCACCCAAAATAGTAGAATGGCAAATAGAAGTAAATAATACCTTGCCATACAAGAAATGTGTGTATATATGTATGTGTGTGTGTATATATGTATATGTCTCTCTCTCTCTCTCTCGCGCTCTCTCGCTGTGTGTGTGTGTGTGTGTGTGTCTCAACAGAGGTTGTCCTGACAAATATAATAAGATTTGGGACTGCTGGATTCAAGAGTCTGATACCTGTGCATAACAAAACCACATCAGTCAGAAATGAATACTCGGACACATGTTTTCCTGGGTAGTCTCTGGGTGTACAACGTGCTCACATGGCAACAACAATTTACCTGTTATCTTGCCTACCTAATGTATGACATTCAATGTACCGGTTACCAAGTTTATATGCAAAATATACTTGACATGTATGCACCTTTTTGATCAATAAAAACCTTTGTTCAACATAAAAAAATTATTTAAAAAAAGGGTCCCAACACTGAACCTTGGGGTGCACCACTAATGACCCTAGGCAACTCTCTGAATTCTGTCTTTTGGCCAGTTTTCTATCCATTTACAAACTGATTTTTTCCAAGCCTGTAGACTTTACCTTACACATGAGCCGTGTGTGGGGAACTGTGTCAAAACGCTTTTGAAAAATCCAAGTATACCACGTCCACTGCCACCCCTCTGTCCAAGGTTTTACTTGCCTCATAAAAGAAATCAGATTTGTCTGACAACTTCTGTCTTTCATTTAATCAATGCTATCTTTTGCTTAAAGTGTTATGTAACGACACCACAAATATACAAGGGGGTTAAACGCCGTTTACGATGTTCCCTCTCCTGGACACCCACTCGCTACCAATCTTCCACAGCCAGGCGACCCTTTCCCATAGGAATTAATCCTTCTGGAAGAACGAGACGCACGCTCTGTATCTTCCTAAATCGAATGCCTTTTATTGAGAAACATTGTAACTTTTATATACATCTAATACACAGTAGTTTAACATGAACAATGGCCCAGCTCCACCCACACATCACAAGACTCAACACATCATCCTGACGTCTGCTAGGCTTCACAAGATCCCACACAATAGAATATAACGATCCCCAATACACATCTTATCACAAAGTGTTGGCAGCCAGTCTGTCTGCCGGATACCATACACACAGGCATAGTGAACAATAGAATGCAAATCACCTTAATTCCTCCCAGCAATGATTACACAAAGGCAGGGGCTGGGGGTGATGACATTAGCATCTAACAGTATGTGTCCCAACATCATGAAGTCATCACTTTTCAATTACCCTGTTGAGGTCATAATCAAACAGTAAATAGTTCTTTGCAGTTATCCTGAGGAATATGGTGGATCAATATTACAGACCCAATCTAGATACAATGTATGTGCAGCATTGAATATGGCTATCACAGACCATATTGGGGTTTTCTTTCACCCTGTGCCCCTAATAGAGACACAGGGTGGTTGACACATAAGAGGCATTGGGGGAGCTGAAGCAAGGGTATCTCATACTTTCTAAGCGATTCTGAGTTCCCCGGGCCTTCCCGTTACATGTTACTAAACCCACAACAGTAAAATAAGGCCACAGGGTGGAGCAATGATTTGGGCCCTAGGTTTACTGTGGAACCTAAGGGGTAAATCCTCTGCATTGTATAAAAATAATTTTTGATCCTGTCTCCTGATCCTCCTTGCGTCAGTGCCTCCCGGCCCTTTCAGATGCAGGGAGGGGGACGGGGTTTATGATCATGTGATTGGCTGGCTGTCACGGCGATCACATGATCAGAAAGCTCCCGATTGCAAGAAGCGATCGGAAGCTTTCCGTTTTGTCACTAGTAACTGTGCCGGGAGTGCGCAGAGCGTGCTGTCTTGGCACAGCTGTGTTGGCTAATTGGTACGCAAATATGTGGCCACTCCGCAAAAACAATTCTCCTATGACCGACTAAAAAAATGGGAAGTGATGTAATGTGTTGTATTTTCGAACGGCAACTGTACTAATTAAAGAAAAATCATACGATCAGGTATTGTACGAGAGAGATTTACTCTTTCGTTCATGGACAGACACAACTTCTCTATTGACATAGTGGGTATTATCCGTTTTAATTAGGAGTGACTAGGCAGAAAACTTGTAAAAAGTGTTGCATCACACCACCTACAGTACCGCCCAGGGGGCGGACCCTCTGGGTATATCCCCTCAGTCTGCATATCGCAGATCAGTTTTTTTCTGTCTAGCAAGGAGTAGGATAGGTGCTAGATTAGGATTCTTTTTGTGAGTGTAGGTGAATTTAGGCAGGCCTGGCTGGCAGCTAGGCCTGTTTGTTTTGGTTTGTGTGGGCCAGGAGTGGCTCAGTTAGCAGCTGGTGACTCACAGGCAGCCTCACTGAGACCTCACTCTTTTTTTCTAGAGGATTCTAGGAGAGGCGAAGGGGAGCTGCCTGGGTTGTTCCAAGGAGCACTGACCAATCCCCAACCTGGATTGGCAGGGGGCAGGACACCTTAAACACCTAGAGTCCACCCAGCTGGGGAGGAGTTGTCGGGTGAAAGAACTGAGGATGGAGTACTAGGCTGTCGGGGGGGGGGGGGGCCTTTTGAGGGAGCTCCCCAGTCTGGGGGGGGTGACCTTGGGCTCGGGTGCAGGACAGAGCACTTTAAGAAATGTGAAGGTTCTGGACAAGAGGAGCAAGAGGACAGCAGAAGCTAGTACTGCCAGGCAGGTCTTCAGAAGGGAACCACCGGTTGCAGCAAAGGAGCCAGTAGTGAGGACTGCAATCTCATTGGTAGTGCAGTCGGGCAGGTGACCTCAAGAGGACTGACTGGGAGCAGTAGTCCACCAGTAGGACAGCTAGCACTAAAGACTTAATTTCTTGCTACACCATAGGGGCCTGCGGTCCCTGCCTGCAAAAGGAAAATGCTAAGGCCTGGCAGAGCCAGTGTCAGGCCAAACCTTACATGAGCTAGCTGCTCCTGGGAGTAAAGAATTGTGCAGGAGGAAGAAGAGGCATAGTCTGCAAGCAAGGAAAATGCTGGAGGAGACTGGAAGTGGTCACTTGTACAGAGAAGTGTATATAGTTGTCCTAATTGATATACAATCAGCCAATTGAATGATCTGAAATTCACTGGTCATCTCATATTTCCCTTACCCCATCCAAGTTAAATTCCCTAATAAAAAAACAAAAACAAGCACATGGACTGTTTTCTGCCTGTGAGCGACTGAGTGAACGCCGGGCTGGGCAGGGTGACAGGTGGGCCACGGGACTTTTAATAAAATGCACGAGTTGTGCTGCGCTTTCTGAATGATCCCGCAGCCTTGTGAGACCTATGACTTGTCCCAGAAGCCTAGGGCTGTGATGAAATGCAGACATGCTGCAATTTATTGCAACACCCAATAGCACAGAAATGTACAGCAATACAGCGCATCTGTAGAGATACCTTCAGCTAAGAAGGCCGCAAGTTTAGTTTGGGCCCTGAAAACAGCTCCGCCAACCCCCGGCAATGTACTCGACCCCCTACTGGCACAGTTAGTATTGGCAGCAATATATATTTTCTTATACTGTATGAGTAAACCTAGACACCAAGACAATAATGAAAAGGGGTATCAAATTAACTTTAAGCTTTTGGTAAGAAAAGTTAACAGTTCACAGGTGATAATTTACAGAGCCCTGCAGCAATAACACACTATGCATTTAAAATGAACAGTAAAGGTGCGCCGCGTGGGCGACCGTCAATTAGGCGTCCTGTGACGCAGTAACCAAATGAACTAACTAGCTGGCCAGGCCTGGCTCAGATATCTAAAACTCAGTCTATAGGGGATGATGGTTTCTTCACCGGCAAGTCTTTAAAGGTGGTGCACATTAACAGAATACCATTTGTAATCCAGTGGGAAGGTTGTGATGAAATAAACACTTTACTGTATGAACTCTGAGTTCAGCTCTGATAAGGTTCTCCAGTGAGAGTATCAGAAATAACTTGTGGGCCACGGCAGTCTATAAGCACATTAATAACAACAACAACAACAGTATATGGTCTGGGCATATGCCCTCACCCCTCCGGACGCGATCCCAGTCCGGGAACTTCCACCGACTGTCCTCACACACAGTGTCTCCAGCGATCGGGTCCCCGATCCAACCAAGGTTGTAGGCAAGCGAAGTCAGATGCCACCCAGGCTCGCAGTGGGGTGGAAGGCTCTTTGGTGCTGCGCAAGGCCTCAGGCTTCAGGCCTTGCACTCCGGCACATCCGCACAGGAGGATCAGTCACTGAAGTCTCTTGTCCCAAAGAGGCCGAGCCCAGCCTCTCCTCCTCCTTTTATAACCCCTCCCATGAGTCTCTGGGGTGGAAACATGCCGAAAGGGATTTTGGGCAAGGTAGTCCCGAGAGTCTTAAAGGGGACCCCGCTACACATCACACTGCTGTACATTGCCATAAATGAAGTGTATGTTTTGAACACTTCAAATAAAGTTTGTACAAAAAAAGGGAGCCGCATGATGCGTTGAATCTCCTACCACACTACCCCCCAAACGCAGCCAGCAACTGAGCACTGTTGCAGCGGTAAAGTGCTGCAGCAGCTCTCCGTTGTGTGTGAATTCACCCCAAGTCTGAGGTTGAGACCCACCTTTTTACCAAAGTGTTCTCAGATTTTCATTTGTTTATTAAATTAAGACTAGTAGCTGTGTCCCTATAGGCTTGCATGGGCTGTCTGTGCGCAGTAACATCTACATAAACAAACCACGAATACAGTGTACAGGCCTCAGGCCCCATTTACACAGGCACTATTGCTGATATTTGGGCTTCAGCTTACATTTTAACGAAGTTTTTTTTCAAGTTGGATTAAACCAACATTTTAAAATCTAATTTTCAAGGTGGGCGTATCCTGGCTCTCCTAGCAGTTCTAATAGCAGATTTTTCAAGCACAGAATGTGTTGCGTGAAGTTTTCAGACATTAAAGCAGAGTTCCAGGCTTTTTTAGTTTTATTAAGTCAGCAGACACTTACCCGCTCCATGGTCCAGCGATACGGCCACCCAGAGCGTCTCCCCCCCCCCCCCCTCCGCCGGCGCCTCCATTCACATAGTTGGCACCCGGCCGTGGCGGCTTTTGGCTTCATGGCCAGGCACCCGCTGCGCATACGCGAGTGGTGCTGCGCTCCCTGAGTGGACAGGCGATCTCCTGGGACCTGTCCCGTGTCCCAGGTGATCGCCTAGAGGGAGTGTCCGCCTAAGGCGAGAGGGGGAGTCGTCGAGGCGTTCCCTGGGCGGAAGGAGGAAGTGGGACTTCCCCCGAAGACGCCCCCCCCCCCCGAAAAAAAATAACCTGCAAAATGTGGCATGTAGGTGGGTGTGGAGCGCTTAAAGCGGAAGTTCCACTTTTGGGTGAAACTCCGCTTTAACGACCGCCCACTGTAAATATACGTCGGCAGAATGGCACCGACAGGCAGAATCACGTACTTATACGTGATTGCCTTTGTATAGTTGGGGGGTCCGATTGGAGGAAGTGATGTCATCTCTCCTGCGGCGCTCACATATACTGAGCGCCGTACAGGAGAAGATGCAGGTTAGTGCACACAACACTACACTGACACCAGGACACATAGGCACATAAATCGCCCCCCCAGACACCCCCAGATCACCCCCCAGCCCCCAGTCAGTGTCACTGATTGCAGTGACCATTTATTTAGTGATCACTGCAATCAGTGACATTTGTGACTGTAAAAGTGTCACTAAAGTTAGTTTTAGGTCCAGTGTAGCCCCCTAACCCCCCCTAATAAAGGTTTAACCCCCTGATCACCCCCCAGATAACCCTTTCACCCCCTAGCACCGCCGTCGCTAAGCAATCATTTTTCTGATCGATGTCTTAGCGTCGGTGATGCTGATCGGTAGCCAGTAATTTTTTTTAGGTTCGCCGCAGGTTTTTATAGCGTCGGGTACCCCCATATATTACCTAATAAAGGTTTTAACTCCCTAATTGCCCCTAGTTAACCCTTTCACCAGTGATCATCATATAAGTGTTACGGGTGACGCTGGTTAGTTAGTTTGCTATTTATAGTGTCAGGGCACCCGCCGTATATAACCCAGTAAAGGTTTAACCCCCTGATCGCCCGGCGGGTGATATCAATTAGGTTTTAGCGTCAGAGAGGGTCTGCGTCACACCCCAGGCAGCGTCAGGTTAGTGCCAGTAGCGCTAACACCCACGCGTGAAGCATACACCCCCCTTAGTGGTATAGTATCTGATCAGCTCAATATCTGATCTGATCAGATCTATACTAGCGTCCCCAGCAGTTTAGGGTTCCCAAAAACGCAGTGTTAGCGGGATCAGCCCAGATACCTGCTAGCACCTGCGTTTTGCCCCTCCGTCCAGCCCAGGCCACCCAAGTGCAGTATCGATCGATCACTGTCACTTGCAAAACACAACACACATAACTGCAGCGTTCGCAGAGACAGGCCTGATCCCTGCGACTCCAGTGCTGTAGGAGGTGATTTCACCACCACAGTTAAAAAAAAAAAAAAAAGCATATATGCCGAAGCATTGGGGCAGCAGGAGCGGAGGAGCGATTTTGCTCCTAATGCCGCGTACATACGGTCGAAATTCCGACGGAGGCTTGCCCGTGGAAAAGTCTGACCATGTGTACGCGGCATAACTTTTGCGAGAAGATGCCCCCATGCTTCGGCATATATAAATGGTGCATGTATGCCCATCATTAGAAGTGGGTGGATGAAGGGCGGTATTCTAATGGTGGGCATACCCACCGATCAATCTTCTTTTTTTTTTTCGTTCAGCCAACAGGCTGCATGAAAAAAAAGATTACAATACATGTCCAACAAGGACCAGCAACGTACTGGTATGTTGCTGGACTTTGAATGTTTATACCAGAATGATGCCTGTGGGTTTAGGTATCATCTTGGTATCATTCTTTTCAGCCAGCGGCCGGCTTTCATGTAAAAGCAATCCTAGTGGCTAATTAGCCTCTGGACTGCTTTTACAAGTAGTGGGAGGGAATGTCCCCCCCGGATATAAAAAGCGCCATTGAGAAATTGGGAAAGCATTTTATCACACCGATCTTGGTGTGGTCAGATGCTTTGAGGGCAGAGGAAAGATCTAGGGTCCAATAGACCCCAGTTTTTTCAAAAAGAGTACCTGTCATTACCTATTGCTATCATAGGGGATATTTACATTCCCTGAAATAACAATAAAAGTGATAAAAAAAAAAAAATATGGAAGCAACAGTTTAAAAATAAAATAAAAAAGCAAAATTAATAAAAAAAAAAAAATAAAAAAAAAAAAGCACCCTTGTCCTGCCCTGCTCTTGCCCAATGGCGAACGCAAGCGTCGGTCTGGCGTCATATGTAAACAGCAATTGCACCATGCATGTGAGGTATCACCGCAAAGGTCAGATCGAGGGCAGTAATTTTAGCAGTAGACCTCCTCTGTAAATCTAACGGGGTAACCTGTAAATGCTTTTAAAGGCTTTTAAAAATGTATGTAGTTTGTCGCCAATGCGCGTTTGTGCGAAATTTTAAAGCATGTCGTGTTTGGTATCTATGTACTCGGCCTAAGATCATCTTTTTTATTTCATCAAACATTTGGGCAATATAGTGTCTTTTAGTGCATTAAAATTAAAAAAGTGTATTTTTTCCCCAAAAAATGCGTTTGAAAAATCGCTGCGCAAATACTGTGTAGAAAAAAAAAATGCAACACCCACCATTTTATTCTGTAGGGCCTTTGCTTTAAAAATATAATGTTTGGGGGTTCAACATAATTTTCTTGCAAAAAAAAATATGTTTTCATGTAAACAAAAAGTGTCAAAAAGGCTTTGTCTTCAAGTGGTTAGAAGAGTGGATGTAAGCTTCCTAATGTTGTGTATAAAATGCCAGAACAGTTCAAAACCCCCCCAAATGACCCCATTTTGGAAAGTAGACACCCCAAGCTATATACGAGTCCATGGAATATTTTATATGTTGACACAAGTTGCGGAAAAAATACAATTTTTTTTCAAAATACATTCTGTTGCTTCTCCTGAGTACGGGGATACCACATGTGTGAGACTTTTTGGGAGCCTAGCTGCGTACGGGACCCCAAAAACCAATCACCGCCTTCAGGCTTTCTAAGGGTGTCAATTTTTGATTTCACTTCTCACTGCCTATCACAGTTTCGGAGGCCATGGAATGCCCAGATGGCACAAAACCCCCCCAAATGACCCCATTTTGGAAAGTAGACACCCCAAGCTATTTGCTGAGGGGTATTGTGAGTATTTTGCAGATCTCGCTTTTTGTCACAAAGTTTTGAAAATTGGAAAAAAAAATGTTCTTTCTTCATTTTCAAAAACAAATGAGAGCTGTAAAATACTCACCATGCCTCTCAGCAAACAGCTTGGGGTGTCTACCTTTCCAAAATAAGGTCATTTGGTGGGGTTTTGTGCTATTTTGGCATTTTATGGCCTTCAAAACTGTGATAGGTAGTGAGGAGTGAAATCAAAAATTTGCGCCCTTTAGAAATCCTGAAGGCGGTGCTTGGTTTCCGGGGTCCCGTACATGGCTAGGCTCCTAAAAAGTCCCACACATGTGGTATCCCCGTACTCAGGAGAAGCAGTAGAATGTATTTTGGGGTGCAATTCCACATATAACCATGGCATGTGTGAGCAATATATCATTTAGTGACAACTTTTTGTAATTTTTTTTTTTTTGTCATTATTCAATCACTTGGGACAAAAAAAAAAATATTCAATGGGCTCAACATGCCTCTCAGCAATTTCCTTGGGGTGTCTACTTTCTAAAATGGGGTCATTTGGGGGGGTTTTGTACTGCCCTGCCATTTTAGCACCTCAAGAAATGAGATAGGCAGTCATAAATTTAAAGCTGTGTAAATTCCAGAAAATGTACCCTAGTTTGTAAACGCTATAACTTTTGCGCAAACCAATAAATATACGCTTATTGACATTTTTTTTACTAAAGACATGTGGCTGAATACATTTTGGCCTAAATGTATGACTACAATTGAGTTTATTCGATTTTTCCTATAACAAAAAGTAGAAAATATCTTTTTTTTTTTCTAAATTTTCGGTCTTTTTCCGTTTATATCGCAAAAAATAAAAATCGCAGAGGCAATCAAATACCATTAAAAGAAAGCTCTATTTGTGGGAAGAAAAGGACGCAAATTTCGTTTGGGTACAACATTGCATGTCCGCACAATTTACAGTTAAAGCAGCGCAGTGCAAAATTCTGAATTCACCTCTGGTCCTTTAGCTACCAAATGGTCCGGGGCTTAAGTGGTTAAGGTGTTCCCTTTTAGTTGAACCTTATATTCTATTCTATGACACAATTGAAAGAGCACTTAAAAAAAACACGCCACAGTTCAATAAAAACTAAAGTTTCATGTGTCTTCTTGCTTGTCTTTCTACCGTTTTTTGTGTGCTTTTTTTTTTTTTTTTGCAGATTTCTGTCCAAGACTGAAACTACAAAATGTTATGATTACTATCTCCTTTTGCAGCATGGATTTTATATTTTTTGTGTCTGCATGAAAATATTTCCCCAACAGGGACGAGTATGTTTGTAATAACTTGCCTCCTTATTCCTTTGCAGCCTTTACCACATGTCCGCACTGTTGAAACACCTCTTCCTCTTACACAGACAGGAAAGGCGAGTCACTTGCATTCTTGTTTGTGGCCTAAATTCTACAAGCAATTGAAGCAATTGACCTTTTGTAGTGTAATCATGCAGCTGCCAAAGTCTTTTGTGCTGTTTTATTTATCATTTTTTAATTGTAATCTGTCATTGAGTAAACAGTCAATGTATATAAAAATAAAAACGGTGGCTTTTTTTTTTTTGCCACCTATGAAAGTGTAGCATATATCTTAAAGCTGAAGGTTAGTTATTTTTTTTTCTGTACTAGAAGTTCAGCAGCATTACTTGCCTCTAGTGAAGTGTATCCCACATCCTGCTGATTGCTCCATAGTGTCAAAATGTTCCTTGCAGTGCAGAGGGGTACCTTGCACACTACTGAACTTCCAGCATTGCGCTGGTTAACTTCCTTAGCTATAACATTGCAGTACATTAAGGCCATCCACCCCTTTCTCTTCTCCATTCACAAAAGTCATTCTATTGGTTTCATAGAATGCAGCACATTCTGTTCTGTCACTGCTATTGCCTAAGTTTCAGCACCAGAAGTTTTATGTTTCAATGATGTTTTATTAAATAAAAATTTCAGAACAAATACAAGAGTATCACAGTGCATTATCGTACAGTAATAGAAAACCTCTGGAGGGTAACTTGCTATTGCTCATTGTATAACACAGACCTTTCCCGTCCTATAAATATTAACTAATAACATCCCATTATGGGGATCAGTAGTCTAGACCAAAGTAACCAGTTTTGTACAAGCCACCTCTATCATGGGTTCACACGTTATAGCGTATAGTACTGGCCCGACAAGCGAACCCCCCCCCCCCCCAGGGAGAGCATATCCCCCACCCAACAAACGGGGGAGGCGGCCTCCCCCCCACGGGAGCGATCCCCCCAAGGGCCAGACCACTCACTGTTTAAACTTCTCGAACCCGTATGAGGATATACTGTAGCATTCTAATAAGTACTCTAATGTGAGAACGTAAGGGGAAAAGAAGACCTATTAGAGAAAAAGAAACACAGAACCAGAAGGAAGGGGAGAAAAAAAAAAAAAACGGGTAAAATAATATAGGGGGGCGGAGGGGGGGGGTTGGGATGTGAGAGTCAGAAGGGGATAAGGAGGAGCTGCGGTCCAGAGCCCAAGCACCCAGCACTAGTGAGGATAATTAAGTAGCCAGCGTCCTCGGGTCATTGGTAAGATAATCGAAAGCACCAGAAGTTTTAACGCTTACTCCACAGGAAGAGAAAAAGTATGCGTTTTTAGTTAAGCTAGTTAAGAGTTGAGCTTTTAAAGTAAATTAAAAAAATAAGCATTTTTTATACCTTGTGGGTTTAGTAACACTTTAATGCACCAACAGTAAAATCTATCTGTATATGCAGAATAGCATTCTTGTTATACTCACTGTGGATCTTAAGGGGTTAATCCTCTACATTGTGTAAAAAAGGCTCTTTGATCCTGTATGGACATGTCCTCCCCCCTCCTGCAGGGTCTCTTGGCAAGGCCAGATAAGTAAAATTGCACATGCTCAGTTTGGTCTCTATTGCTGGAGAGAACAGTTCCTTGTTGAGCTGAGCTTTTCAGGTCACATGGTATTGACATCACACATTTGGGTGTGTATACAGATCCTAAATGACAGCCCAGTTCCTCCCTCCTCCTCCATGCCCAGTAACTAAAAAAGAACACAGTGGGTGGGATGTCATATCTTGATTGGATGATTTGCCTCCCATAACAGCATGAGCACACAGGCTATGGTGGAAATCTCCTCCTACCTGAACACTGAGCTCTCAGGCAAACCCTGCAGTTTATCACGTGACCATGGTATACAGATCAGCCAAAAAGGTATACAGTAGCAGTATTATAAAGTAAAAACATGATTTATAAGCTGTGGGCACTGCATGGGGTAAATTAACTATTTTCATATTACTGGGTTTAGTAACACTTTAAGGCAAAAGAAACACTGCAGTATGTATGCTTACTTGCTGTCCTTGTCACTACTGCCATGTCCAGACACCTGGAAACCCAGAGGCACAAAAGGAGTCTTTCTAGGGAAATGCTATTTTGTGCAAGTCTTCATTTCCTTGGCTAAAATTAAAACAAAATATTGGGTTAATGGAATTTTATGACAATGCATAAGTCTTTAACCTATTTGATAATGGGGCACTGAAGTGATCCCATAGATTCTGTAGGGAGCATGTCTGCTCATTATAGTGACAATTATGTGCTGCCTCTTGGCAACGTTCACTGAACTGTAAGTCAACTTCCTATATCAATTTTTATTTAATTGTAGTCTTTTGGATCCTCATATGCATGCAAAGCTCTGCATTTCCCCAGTTAAAGGGTCCGTATACAGTCCCAAGAGGTTTGCATTTTTATACTTATCATAAATAAAACCTTCATAAATAAACTTTGAAGAAAAGACTGTGTGTGTGTGTGTGTGTTCTAGTCTCCTGCTTTCGTCCTATGTTGAAAGTTGGTTCATGGCTGTTCTGGCAGCCTCTTGCTCATGCTGTCTCCTACAGAATTTGTGCCAGCTGTCTGCTACTCTGCTTAGCCTCTCGGGCAATATCTACAAATACACTGAAATTATTCTATCACTTTTAGATTAGTTGGTAAATGCGTCTGTACAGCTGGTACCTTGATCGAATGCATCTTTAAAGTGGTTGTAAACCCTTTTACAACCACTTTAATCTACAGGTAAGCCTAGATTAAGGCTTACCTGTAGGTGCTTGAAATTTCTCCCAGACCTGTACGGTCTAGGAGAGATTTGAAAATCGCCGTTCAGCGATTTCTTCTGCGAAGCGCCGGAGTTGGAAAGGGCACGCTGCACCGTTTCTAACGTGGGTCATGCTGCGAGTGTCAGCTCCCGCCGGTCACTCAGAGCCGGAGTTCACGGCCACCGGAAGGAAGAGGGGTGAAGAATGGATGCTCGCTACTAGCGAGGAAGACTGGGACATCATGGGCTTCTCCTGCAGGTAAGTGTCACATAATGGGCTACTATGTGATGCATAGTAGCCCATTATGCTTTACCTTTGCAGGTAAACAAAGAGGAAGTAACACCCATCAGGGTTTACTTCCTCTTTAACCACTTAAGCCCTGGACCATTTTGGCTGGTTAAAGACCAGGCCACTTTTTTTGCGACTCGGCACTGCGTCGCTTTAACTGACAATTACGCGGTCGTGCAACGTGGCTCCCAAACAAAATTTGAAGTGTTTTCCCCCCCCCCCCACAAATATAGCTTTATTTTGGTGGTATTTGATCACCTCTGCAGTTTTTTATTTTTTGCGCTATAAACAAAAATAGAGCGACAATCTTGAGAAAAATTCAATATTTTTTAACTTTTTTTTGTTATAATAAATTTCCCCCAAAAATGTATAATTTTTTTTTATTTTTTTTCCTCAGTTTAGGCCGCTATGTATTCTTCTACATATTTTTGGTAAAAAAAAATCTCAATCAGCGCTTGGTTTGCGCAAAAGTTATAGCGTTTACAAAATAGGGGATAGTTTTATGGCATTTTTATTAGTTTTTTTATTTATTTTTTTACTGGTAATGGCGGCGATCAGTGATTATTTTTTTTTCGGGACTGCGACATTATGGCGGACACTTTTGACACCATTGTCATTTTCACAGCGATCAGCGCTATAAAAATGCACTGATTACTGTGAAAATGACACTTGCAGTGAAGGGGTTAACCCCTACAGCACCACCTAGTGGTTAAGTGTTCCCTGCATAGTGTTTCTAACTGTAGGGGGGATGGGCTGTGTCACATGATACTGATCTCCACTCCGAGTACACGGAGCCGGGATCCGTGTCATTGTCACTAGGCAGAGCCGGGAGATGCTTGTTTACACAAGCATCTCCCTGCTCTATACCTCCGTGAGACGATTGCGGGGATCCCCGCGGCGGTCGAGTCCGTAGGACCCTCGGGCCGACTCACGGGGATGGCGACCACATGGACAGGCACTTAAAGGGGGCACACGGGTATGTTGATGTGCCTGTCCATGCCATTCTGCCGACGTAAATGTACAGGAGGCAGTCGGCAAGTGGTTAAGGCCTTGTTCACATTGGCAGATCTCAACCCATGTGAGGGCTGATTTTTGTCCACATGGAATGCACATATGTTCAGTGCAGGCTGTCATATTTATATTAATTGGGACACAGCGACTGCATGAACAGAGCTGCTGCTCCCTTTTATCAGCCGGCAAGTATGTGTTTTATGAACGTAGACTGTGCATTCAAGGACACGCAGCCACATATATGTCAAATTGACAGCAGAAGCTGTGTCTGTGCAACTGTTGCATCCCAATTGACACAAATGGACTGCCTGAACATGAATGCATGGAACACCTGTGCATCCCATGCAGGCAAAACACAGCTTACACTTGTGTACACCCGTGAGAACAAGACCCAAGTTTCACTATGTTTGGCGGCATGTCTCACGGTATACAGTGTTTTTTTTTTTTTCTTAGGCATGCAGTATTGGTTATATGCAGTTGCCTTCAGGGGATTAGTCTTGTTGGTGGATCCGGTATATTCAAAGAGTGAGATCTTGCTTTTGCTCGACTAGTTTCGCATTCCTAGACTCTTCGTCGGGAGCATAATATTAGACACAAAAAAGACTATGGCCGGACAGGGAAAAACTGTCACAAAAGGCCACACACGGTAAAAGCCCAGCTTAGAGCTTCAGATAAGCCGTTTGGTGATGGACCTGGATGGAACCTCTCCTGTGAACCACATACCACTGGCTCTCTGTTACGCATGGACCGCCAGCTAAAAATACCCAGGCCTGATTCACTATTGAACACGGCCCTGTCTAATATTATGCTCCCGACGAAGCGTCTCGGAACCCGAAACTAGTCGAGCAAAAGCAAGATCTCACTCCTTGAATATACCGGATCCACCAACAAGACTAGTCACCCCCTGTGTACGCCGTCCAACCCGGCTCTGTGTTTGTTGGATATATGTTACTTCATTTGCACTTTACATGTTCATGTAACTTGTAGGAGGTGCTTCTAGTCTTGTATTTGGGATCCTATATTGATTATTGATAAGTATCATAAAATGTAATTTTTCTGAAATGTATCAATGTATTTTTTCTAAAACTCAAATATATTTTTCTACCAACAATAAAACCTTTAGAATTTTTATAAATATCTACCCATGTGCCGTTTAAAGTCCATCTTTAGTTAGACCTATATTTCTCTAGCAAGGGAGAAGGGCAACATACCCCATGGAAATGGCAGAGTGGCTATTTTCCCTGATTTTTTTTTTTTATTTTTTTTTATATATTTTTCTTAGACACTTTCACAAACATGAAAGAAAATACATTGCATTTTACCAAAAAGCTATACCATCTCATTGGCAATGAAACAAACAAAAAAATGCCTCTCTTTCCTTTCCCTCCCTCCCCCATCCCTCTGACTCTATACAACCACACCCATCCCCCTAACCCCTAACGGGGAAATAAATAAATAAAATTATTTATAAAAAAAGAGAAACTCCCCACCCACTGCCTGCAGGGCTCTATTGCTCTGGGCCATAGGTTTTCCATTATCCATATTCTTCTAATTTTACTCAGCCACATAGAAATAGGGTGTGTTCGTGTTTCTTTTCAGCACAGGGAAATGCAGCTTTTCGCAGCATTCACCACATGACTAATTATTGAGCTCTTATACCTTCTTTTTTTTTTTTTTTATCGTGATTTGGGAACTCTGCAGCAAGAAGGCAGGATCGTCAGGGACCTGATATACCGTAAAAATTTGAGTTATCCTCTGGACTTCCAGCCAGAACTGTCTAATCACTTGGCATAGCCAAAAGATATTCAGAATAGTTCCACACTCCCCACAATTTCTCCAACAACGATCTGTAACTTCCGGGGAAAATGTATTCAAAATTAATGGAGTATAATACCAACGTGTTAGCAATTTATAGTTGGACTCCTGTATCTTGGTACATCTGGAGGCACTCAGTGCCAACTGTACCAATTTCCTACTCTGGGTTGGGGAAAACCTTTGCTCCAGATCTCTCTCCCATTTACCTAAACTTCTCATTTTATAATCCTCTGGTGGTGTTACCAGAAGAGTATATATTTTTGGAGATGACGTGTGATGGGGGTTCCTCTTCACAATATGTCTCAAATTTTGTACGCGGTCTACAGTAATTCTCCATTGAACCCAAGGATATCAAAAAATGCCGTATTTGTCGTGCCTGCCACTCAGACATTTCAAACTGACCTCCTTGTTGGGTCATGGTGTCTATAGATGGCCAGTTGTCCGAGTTTGGAAAATGTGATACTTGGGAAAAGCCCCTCCTCTCTAAGTCCCTGAAACCCTCTTCCTTCTAACCCTGGAGGCAAAGCTTGATTTCCCATTATAGGCATCAACGGCGAATGTTCTGTAGATATTCTAGGATTCCGACTTGCCTTAGGCCCTACATTGCAAATAGGATATATCGTAGGGTGCTTTTTCAATAAGGAAGGTAGGGATGTATAGCACCACATAGCTCTGCTTAACGGAATGGGACTTATTTGTTGTTGTTCGATTTTGGTCCATAATTTATACTCTGTGTGCCTACACCAATCAATGATCCTACCTAACTGGGCTGCCTTGTCTGGGGCCGCAATTCCGCCACACTCCTTGGGTATTGTCCGCAAGCCTCTATTGATCCTAGGTAGTCTACTAGCCCAAATTTCATAAACTCTGTTCCTATTTGATTGAAGTAACTCCTAGGGATAGATATATATAATGCCTGAAAAAGGTACAGAAACTTGGGTACTATGTTCATTTTTAAGATATTGCATCTCCCAAACCAGGAGTGCATGCCCTTATTCCACTTTTTTAGGAGTGTTTTAACTGTCATGAGTAATGGTCGGAAATTCATGTCATAGGTCTTTGTTAAATTTGGGGGGATCTGTATCCCTAGGTAATTTAATGCCGTTGTCGTCCATCTAAATTTAAAATTATGTTGAAGGTTTCTACTTAAATGTTTCTGTATTGCCACGCCCATCGCCTCCGATTTTACTATATTTTATCCTAAAACCCGACAGAGCTCCATACTGTTCTATTTCCTTCAAAAGATTAGGTACTGGTATTTGTGGGGAGGCAAGAGAAAATAGGAGGTCATCCGCATAGGCTGACACCTTGTATACATCTCCTCCCACTCTTATACCCACAATATCCGGGTTCTGTCTGGTTCTATTCAGCAATAGCTCAAGCGTTAGAGAAAATAGGAGTGGCAAAAGGGGGCAACCCTGGCGGGTCCCATTTGAAATTGTGACTATTTTAGAGTATATTCCGTTTTGTTTTGACTGTAGCCTGTGGTTTTGAGTTTATCTCGGTTATCCATTGTAGCATTCGGTTTCCAAGGCCCATGTGTCTCGGTACTCCTAACATAAATGTCCAATTAACCCTATCAAAGGCTTTTTCAGCATCTTTGTTTATAAAGACACTACGATTTTTTGTTTTTGATTTGCTTTATGTACTAAATTAAGTACTTTAATGGTACTGTCTCTTGCTTCACGTTTAGGAATAAATCCCACTTGATCTAACTGGACCAACTGAGACACATGGGGTTGTAGCCGAACTGCTAAGGTCTTTGAAAAGATTTTTAGATCTGTATTCAGTAGGGATATCGGTCGGTAACTACTAAAACACGTCAAATCTTTTCCCTCCTTTGGCAGGATCGTAATATGTGCTCTTAATGTATCTGGTGTAAAAGTAGTTTTTTGTCCTATCGCATTAATTTTGGTCATGTATGGACCTAATAAAGGATAGAAGCTTTTAAAGTATTGTAAAGAGAAACCATCTGGTCCATGTGCTTTTCCATGTTTTATCGTTTGTATTGCTGTAAATATTTCCTCCGATGTAATAGGTTCTTCTAATTTTCTCTGGATCGGAGATGGTAATCGGGTTAGTTGTGAGGATGAAAGATATTCATCTAGAGACGAGTGAGGCAGGGAGGAGGATGGTAAATTATACAGTGAGGAGTAATACTCCCCAAATTCCTGTGCAATATCTTTTGGAGTCGAGAGTTTTTTTTGTCTCCTTTTCCCTTGATATAAGGTATATATGATCGTGTTTGTTGATCTTTCTTTCAATTTCTTTGGCAATAATTTGCCGCACTTGTCTCCAGATTCATGTGTCATCCGTCTCTCTCTTTGTAATACAGCTTTTGCTTTATCTTAACTTAAGATATCTGTCTTCTTAAATGTGCTAGCTCATTTCCTGTTCCCCTTTTCTGATGTCTCTTTATGTAATATCTCTAGTTCCTGAATCTTTCCCAATAATTCATTTATTTCCTTTTCTCGGGCCTTCTTCACTCGGGAACCATGTTTAATTAAGATTCCCCGTATGACTGTTTTATGTGCCTCCCATACTATTCCTAGATCGCTTTCTGCGCTGTTATTTATTTGGAAATGCCATGTAATTTCTGTACTCAATTCTGCTAGGATTTCTGGTGATTATAATAAACTTTCATTCAATCACCAGCTCCATTCCATAGGATGAACTGCTCTGGATAATGAAAGTTTTATTGTAACAGGAGCATGATCTGACCATGTTATGTTTCCTATTGAGATATCCTGCACACTAGAGAGTAATTGATGGGGTATCAAAAAGAGATCAATCCTTGAATATAGTTGATGTGAATTGGAGAAGAATGTATAATCTCTCTCCCCTGTGTGCAGGATGCGCCAAACATCTATCAGTTGGGTTTTGTGAAGTTTCCTGAGAATACGCTTCCTTTTCCTGATAGGGACTCAGGAGGTGCCAGTGGAGGTGTCTATTTTTGGGTCCAGGGGTATATTAAGATCCCCCCCCCCCGAGGAATTAATTTTCCTTTTTTAAATTTCATCAGTTTTGATAAAAAAATGTCAATGAAATTGTCTTGGTTAACATTTGGGCCATAAATAGTGGCTAGAGTCACTTTTATATTCCCTATAAATCCTTTCAAAAATAGATAGGTATCTTCCCCCTGAGTCTACATATTTAACAGGGTCCATGCTATTCTATTGGATAATAAAATGGCAACTCCTTTAGTTTTGGACTCTTTGTTAGACGCAAGATATACATTAGGGAAATATCTATTCTGGAGATATGGGAATATTCCTTCCTTTTTTTTAAATGGGTTTCCTGTACCATTCCTATATCTGTTTGTTTTTTAATCTGTCTCAGATCGTGGTGTAGCATCTTACGTTTTTCCGGAATATTGAGTCCCCTCGCATCTATAGAGGTCACCCTCAGCCCTCCCATCCTCCCCAGTCCCGCAAGCAGAGAGAGGGGAGGAAAAAAAAAAAAAAAAAAAAAGCAAGTAAAACAAAAACTCGTGGTTATAAAACCAGCACATACTTAGGGCTACCTGTTTGCCCTTAGGTACCAAATGTGGGAAAGCGTTAAGCGATGGCCGGGATAGCCGAGCAGTGGGCCATGTCCCTCCAGCTATCCTATTCCTTAAACCAAATTATTTGTTCCACCCTTCTCTCCCCCCTTTCCCTCCCCCCTTTCCTACAAATTCAAATCCTCATTTAGCCTAGACGGCATCTGATTATATAGATATATCCACTTGTATATGCTAGCGTCTTAAATAAGGGGTATCTAGTGGCACCCCCTTTCTTTCTTTTTATACCTCCTATTCCCATAATGGAGAGGCTCCCTAGGTCCAGCTTTGAGCTGTAAATTGAATTCTATTACAAACCAATCCTGTCGACACCGGGGTGTCCCCCTAATATATTACTTTTAATTTCATATCTTAATTCCTCCCCCACGTCGGTGTCGTCAGGAGTTGACCATATGCTTCTAAAGTTCCCTATAGCTTGCCCATCAGGCCCCCTCCAGTCCCTTTTATCTCCTTTTCCATATCTCACTATATGTTTGGGGAATTCTGTCTCTAGCCTTTGCTTCCCCTTTCCATCATAGAGGGGCTACTTGCTAGGATATATCATACCCCCTACTGAAAAGACCCAAAATTACCACATCTATATATCTGATTGTTCATGAATATATTACATTTTTCCAGCATATCCTTACTCCATATTAATAATATCATATTAGTTGCGATCTCTATCCATTTCACATCTGTCAATTAGTTACATTTACCTTTTTATGTATTCAGAGTCTATTTTATAAGCATATTTCCCCTCATACTTCACCCCCCCCTCCCACCTCATACATATACGGACCCCCGCTCTCTTCCCCCTGCCTCCTTCCCTTCCTCTCCCCCTCCCCACCCTCCAAGTCCACTCCCCCCTGCCCGCTCTGTCTTTTTCGCTTATTTATTTTATATTCTTCTTCCTTAAAATCTATACATCTCTTGCCACACTGATGAGCTGGTTTCCATATGTAGCCATACGAACGGCTTTCCCTCATTGGGAATTGAACTCATGTCCCCGCATACCAATCAGAGCTTTTAGCCTCTGAACTACCATCCCTGCTCTCTGTTTGCGCCGTATAGAGACTAACCAGCGTCTCCGGCGCTTGCTGATGATATCATATGCCCTGGAAGTGACCCCGCTGGATGCTTCCTGTGAGCCAGCTTGGAGCGCAATAGCTCCGCCCCCTCACGCGCTGCGGCTTCCTTCTTTCCCCTAAACATAACAGCCTTGCTGTCAGAAGGGGAAAAGGACGCCGCCATGTCGCCTATGCGATTGCGCTAAATGGGGTAACCACAAATGGAAACCTCCGGTCACCCTTTCCCCCCCCTGGAGGGGGTGACCGGAAGAAAGGGATACGGCACCCTACTACCGCTGGTGAAATACAGTATGGGGCTGTGGGACTTACCACCCGCCCCCTGTTTTCTATGAGGCAGTCCAAACCCTGGGACTTTCCCTTCTTCACCAGCCAGACCCGTAGGGACCCCCTTTAGGAGAGCACATAGAACCAGCAGTCCCTGGGTCCCAAGTATCTCCTCCCCTCCGACCACCAAGAGGGACCCCACCTGTGGAGCTACAGGTGACAGACAGGTAAGGGTTGCAACCCACTGGTCCTCCTTACCTTATGGTGGCTGATGTCGGCCACGCCAGGAGTCGTCAGGATGGCCCCTGCCTCTGACATGCTTCCGGCGAGAAACAAGGATGGTCTTGCCTCTGGAGCCTCCAGCCACCTGTGCGACTTTTCCCAGCTCCCCATCAGCCATAGCCCGGCCCGCTTTCAGCATCCGCGGCAGGAACCGAGAGCCGCGGATCAAGGAGAGGTGCACACCCCCCGCCGGAAGTGACGTCACCCGCCACACGGCTCCGCTGTAAGCTCCAATGCGACTCGCAAACAATAAAAATGTGAGGGGGGAAAAAGCGCCTCCTCCTGAGTCTCCACTGAGAACCTGAAAGCGGGCCCCCGAAGCATCCCATGACACACTAGCAGAGAGCTGGGGGGGCAACAAAAAATAATGTGGCTGCCAGATAACCTCTCTCCAAGGCATCATATCGCCACTAGTCCCCAGAGACCTCTGTCTCCTTCCTGGACATACAGGCTTCAGCCTCCCTGGCTGTCTTTAGCCTCGGCTCCTCGCAGTGTCTCCTTCCCGGAGGAAACACCGAAACTGAGGGCCCAGTGGGGCAGGAGGTCAAGGCGGTGTTTCCTGTGAAGGGAGGAGCCGAGGTCTCTCAGAGGTGGCTGTCCTGAAAGACGATTAGGGGAAGAAAAAAAAACACACCTTACCCACTCCATTCCTTCCTGCTTACTCCTGTCACTCTAGCACACACTTGATGTCTTCAGTACAGATGGCACTGGTTTGGAACTGACAGATGGCACTGGCAGGTGGCGCCGGTTGGCACTGGTGGGTGACGCCGGTTGGCACACTGACAGATGGCACCGATTGGCGGTGGCACTGATTTGCAGTAACACTGGCAGGTTTCACACTAAGCCGAGTGTAATGTGTGAAACTGACAGAGGGGGGGGGGGGGGAGAGGGAGAGATTAGAATTGAGCTTGATGTGGGCGGGACACGGCCGGGGTGGGCGGGACCCAGCAGCTAAATTACACCAGCCAATGATAGAGCTGCTTTAGAAAGGGGGCGGGGCCACATGCACGTAGCAGCCCGCCCAGATACCATCCCATTGGCTGGTGTAATAGATCTGCTGGGTCCCGCCCACCCCCCACATCAAGCTGACTGACACACACACACACACACACACACACACACACACACACACACACACACAGCTGAGTGTGGAGGAGGAAGGGCAGCCAGTGAAAAATATCGGCCCAGTTTTGATAATAATCGGCCGATGACGATTTATCAAAAATGCCCAAATATCGGCCGATATATCGGTCGACCTCTACTTTATAGTAGCCATGTTATGCACAGGAAGAATAAACATTGAGATCAAAGTAGGGGCAAAGCCCATAGAATCAAGAGAATACCGGCTTGCATGCAAATACATTGACTTATTGTCCCAGTAATCTAATTGCATTAGCCAAGTTATAAGCATCAAAATTAATCCATACCCATAGTACACAAGTATTTAAACTTGCATTGCCAAACCATAATGTACAAATTCCCTCCCCCCTCCCCGCCCTACACCCTTCCAAACTGGTGCGGGCATCATCCCAAAACTTTTTGTACCCATCCCTCAGGTAAAAGGGGCTAGAGTCAAACTCAAGTGGATGTCCAACAGAAACATGAGTCATTAGCTTTTGTAGGAGGAAAAAAATACAAAGCAAAAAAAAAACATGGCGTCAGTGACTCAGTCCTGCCAGACTCCAGGTAGATCCATGAACAGTGGAGCCTGCAAAAAACAACTGTCAGGACTCCATGGCTAGCCCCCCAGGTAAATACCTGTGTCCCCGAGGAGGGTCAGGCCAAATCACACTGCAGTGTGCACTTTCCGGGTAGGTCAACAACTCTTCTGGAGTCTGTGTCAATCAATAAACAAAGTGGTGAGCTAGGCCCTGTATGTCAGTATCCAGGTATTGAAGGGGTATAGCTGGCAGGACTCCCCAGTCAGCATAGGAGTGATCTATCAGTTTTTGTTAGCATTATGCATAAAGGTCTCTCAGCTCAGTCACAGCCATCAGAGAGAAGAGCAGGTAAATGGCAGGCAAAAGAACATGTCATAGAAAATAGTGAGGAGGCAAGAACTTACAGGATCACAGAAGTACGAAGTGCAGCGGTCTCCGATCTCAGCAATCAGCACATACAAAGTGCCTCCGACGATCAGCCATGGAATTAGTGTGCCGCGTCTCCGCGCCCCTGTCGCTGTTCCAGCCAGGTAATTGCCTCTTCAGGATTCTCAAAGAAGGCCCGGTTGTCCACCTCCACCCGCAGTCTGGCTGGGAATAACATTGAGTATTTCAGGTTTTTAAAGTTTTGGCGACGGCGTTGCACATCCGCAGAAAAATCAGGGAGGGGGCGTGGCTTGGTGATGGCGGAGTAAGGAGACACGCTCGCAGAGTGTGGAGCAGTCCCTCTGGCTAATTAAATGAATGTTAGCCCTAAATTAAATTGAACTATACCATAGAGGCACGGTGGATATGGCAGAGACACGATAGAGAGAGAAAGCTAAGCGCTCAACACTTATCGAGTAACGTGCAGGTCACAGACTCTGCAGATACGGCAGAGATACTGGAGGGCTTGGAGTGCTTGGACACTAAAGCTGGGATATTAATGCTTGGACACCAGACTACGAGCGGGTTACAAGCTACGTGCAGGTGATACGCTCCGTTGGTGAGCTAGCACGGGATGAGCAACAGAAGGAAGAGAGGCGGAGAAGGTAAAAACCCGCTACCAATAACGCAGATACAACCGGCTATTAAAAGACTATTTTACACAGACAAGGGCAGCAGTAGCTGCAGCATTAGCACGGGCATCGGTAGTAGAGACTCTGGGAAACCTGTGCCTTGAAATACCAAAAGCGGCACCCCATTTGAGCCTGCCTCTGATCTCGGACACAACATCAGTAAGATCCGGGGGTCAAGAAGAGGTAGAAGAGGGGAGACAGAAGCAGAGAGGGGCAATGTCGGAGCAAGGAGAGGCGATACCAACCGAGTCACTAGATCCGGAGCTAAAAAAAGGATCTTACAGGCATTGCCAACACGGAAAGAGATGGGAGACAATGATGTCCCACTTAGAAGATGGACATAGGCAGGAAATGCAGTTAATCCGGGCAGAAATACAAGCACTGAAAGAGAAAGTGACAGGAGAGGAGATAACGGTGGGAAAATTGGATGCACGGATCACCAAACTAGAAAAGGAACAGCTTTCCCAGGTAAAACAATCCTGTATGTTGCAGCTAAGACTGGAAGAAGCTGAAGACCGTAGCCGAAGGAACAATTTAAGGTTCAGAGGGATTTCTGAGGAAGTTGGGGAGGATAAGCTGCACATAGCAGTGATGTCTATATGTCAACAGCTGGGAGTAAATAGACAATGTTAAAGAAATTGAATTCAATAAGATTACACAGATCGTGGGGGCCCCACTCTTCAGATCCAACAAGACCAAGAGATGTGATCGGACGATTACATCGATACGCCCATAAGGAACTTATTGGCCGCAAAGCATGGGAAGTGGGGCCAGTAATCTATGAAGGATCCACGGTTAAAATACTCCCAGATCTTTCTAGGGCTACTCTCCAGCGGAGGGCCATATTACGACCACTGCTGAAGAAAATTAAATCGGCAGGAGCCTCTTATTGCTGAAGATACCCTATATATCTTTGATGATTAAAAAGGGAGCATCGTTTTTATCTGTGTATGAACCGGACCTACCAGACTTATTTGCATTTTTGGGGATAGAGCAATGCGATATACCGGACTGGCTACAACCACTCAGGAGACGACAACGAGGAGGGGGAACACGGACAACAAGAGAGGAACCCCCATAGAACGTGAACGAGGACGAGTACTAGAGATATAAAATGGTGAACGTGAGTTAATGGGTAAAATTTAATTTAAAATTAATATCCCATCACTGTATCTCGTTTTTGACTACGGATGAGTGACTTTATTTTTTCTCTCCGTTTTTTATAAAAGTTTTTCCTTTTTTTTGGCGACCCCTGGGGTTTTTTTTCCCCCGCTCCTCCTCCTTCGATAGGACTACCCCCCCCCCCTTTTTTTCTTTTATGATCTCCTGACTACTAATTCCCTACTAGTGGATAAAGACTTTTCTGCCCCCCTTCTCTTTTTTTTGGAGCCATGGGGGAAACAAAAATTAATACAATTAAGACATGTTATAGAGCTTAAGAATCAAAGGTTGATTTATGTGAAGGGGGTTGGGAACCCGATTTGATATGAATTCTTTTTTCCCCCTCTCGTCCCCTTCCTCATATTTTTTTTTACTTTTCTTTTTTTTTCTTCCACCCTCTGGCCCCCCCAGGTTCCATGTCCTAGCTCTGAAGGATGGGAAAGCTATTGGACAGAGGATGCGTAGGATGTGTCAAATGTATGATTATACTGGTGGGACGTTTGTCATATCCTAAAAGATTTGTTGGCATCGTAAGCCACACTGGACTTAGGGAAACTTAGGGGGAATTTGTAAGCACATAAGAGGATTAGGAAGCCAAGACCACTTGGTAGGTGGTCGAGTGGGTGGGGGGGGTGGCTATAACCACACACAGAATTTGCTCACAGTAGGTTAATAAAAGGTGCAAATATGGGCACCACGGAATCACATAAATAAGGGGATAAGGAGATAAAGTAGAAGAGATTGAAAATTAGAAGGAGGGGGGGGGGGTGAGGGAGGAGGGAGGGTCACGAGAAATAATGGAAGAATATAGAGAGAAATTTACACAGCACAAAATAAGGGGTTATAAAATTACATTACAATACACATCACACCATATTTGGTATATACACATACACTCAATAGAGAATACTAACACACACAGACACATGGCTATATGGCTACATATGGAAACCAGCTCATCAGTGTGGCAAGAGATGTATAGATTTTAAGGAAGAAGAATATAAAATAAGCGAAAAAGACAGAGCGGGCAGGGGGGAGTGGACTTGGTGGGGAGGGGGAGAGGAAGGGAAGGAGGCAGGGGGAAGAGAGCGGGGGTCCGTATATGTATGAGGTGGGAGGGGGGGAAGTATGAGGGGAAATATGCTTATAAAATAGACTCTGAATACATAAAAAGGTAAATGTAACTAATTGACAGATGTGAAATGGATAGAGATCGCAACTAATATGATATTATTAATATGGAGTAAGGATATGCTGGAAAAATGTAATATATTCATGAACAATCAGATATATAGATGTGGTAATTTTGGGTCTTTTCAGTAGGGGGTATGATATATCCTAGCAAGTAGCCCCTCTATGATGGAAAGGGGAAGCAAAGGCTAGAGACTGAGAATTCCCCAAACATATAGTGAGATATGGAAAAGGAGATAAAAGGGACTGGAGGGGGCCTGATGGGCAAGCTATAGGGAACTTTAGAAGCATATGGTCAACTCCTGACGACACCGACGTGGGGGAGGAATTAAGATATGAAATTAAAAGTAATATATAGGGGGACACCCCGGTGTCGACAGGATTGGTTTGTAATAGAATTCAATTTACAGCTCAAAGCTGGACCTAGGGAGCCTCTCCATTATGGGAATAGGAGGTATAAAAAGAAAGAAAGGGGGCGCCACTAGATACCCCCTTATTTAAGACGCTAGCATATACAAGTGGATATATCTATATAATCGGATGCCGTCTAGGCTAAATGAGGATTTGAATTTGTAGGAAAGGGGGGAGGGAAAGGGGGGAGAGAAGGGTGGAACAAATAATTTGGTTTAAGGAATAGGATAGCTGGAGGGACATGGCCCACTGCTCGGCTATCCCGGCCATCGCTTAACGCTTTCCCACATTTGGTACCTAAGGGCAAACGGGTAGCCCTAAGTATGTGCTGGTTTTATAACCCCGAGTTTTTGTTTTACTTTTTTTTTTTTTTTCCTCCCCTCTCTCTGCTTGCGGGACTGGGGAGGATGGGAGGGCTGAGGGTGACCTCTATAGATGCGAGGGGACTCAATATTCCGGAAAAACGTAAGATGCTACACCACGATCTGAGACAGATTAAAAAACAGATATAGGAATGGTACAGGAAACCCATTTAAAAAAAAGGAAGGCATATTCCCATATCTCCAGAATAGATATTTCCCTAATGTATATCTTGCGTCTAACAAAGAGTCCAAAACTAAAGGAGTTGCCATTTTATTATCCAATAGAATAGCATGGACCCTGTTAAATATGTAGACTCAGGGGGAAGATACCTATCTATTTTTGAAAGGATTTATAGGGAATATAAAAGTGACTCTAGCCACTATTTATGGCCCAAATGTTAACCAAGACAATTTCATTGACATTTTTTTATCAAAACTGATGAAATTTAAAAAAGGAAAATTAATTCCTCGGGGGGGGGGGGGGGGATCTTAATATACCCCTGGACCCAAAAATAGACACCTCCACTGGCACCTCCTGAGTCCCTATCAGGAAAAGGAAGCGTATTCTCAGGAAACTTCACAAAACCCAACTGATAGATGTTTGGCGCATCCTGCACACAGGGGAGAGAGATTATACATTCTTCTCCAATTCACATCAACTATATTCAAGGATTGATCTCTTTTTGATACCCCATCAATTACTCTCTAGTGTGCAGGATATCTCAATAGGAAACATAACATGGTCAGATCATGCTCCTGTTACAATAAAACTTTCATTATCCAGAGCAGTTCATCCTATGGAATGGAGCTGGTGATTGAATGAAAGTTTATTATAATCACCAGAAATCCTAGCAGAATTGAGTACAGAAATTACATGGCATTTCCAAATAAATAACAGCGCAGAAAGCGATCTAGGAATAGTATGGGAGGCACATTTGATCAAAAATTTGGCAAAATAATTGCTTGGCCTCTGAAATTTCGAGGCCACCCTCTTAAAAAAGGAAAACCACCTGGTACAGAAATATTTGTAGAAAAAAGGGCCCCCCCCCAATTGGATAGGCCCTCTGTGTACCAGCTGTTGAAAATGACTTTGGCAGATGGAGCGGATTTATCTTTTACTGCTACATAGCAGGGCCACCACTACATCCAAGAAGCTCTTGCCTTTAGCAATTCTTCTTCAGAAGCTATGCAGGGAGAAAACCACTACTCCACCTGGGGACAGCAGAATGAACCCTGAGGTGAAGGTCCCCCCAGGTTGGCAGTATCCAGGAAAGTTCCACGCCAAATCGTATCGGTTTGGGAACTACAGCCTCCTGGGCCAATGCGGCATGTCCATTATTTCTCGTGACCCTCCCTCACCCCCCCCCCCTCCTTCTAATTTTCAATCTCTTCTACTTTATCTCCTTATCCCCTTATTTATGTGATTCCGTGGTGCCCATATTTGCACCTTTTTATTAACCTACTGTGAGCAAATTCTGTGTGTGGTTATAGCCACCCCCCCCCCCACCCACTCGACCACCTACCAAGCGGTCTTGGCTTCCTAATCCTCTTATGTGCTTACAAATTCCCCCTAAGTTTCCCTAAGTCCAGTGTGGCTTACGATGCCAACAAATCTTTTAGGATATGACAAACGTCCCACCAGTATAATCATACATTTGACACATCCTACGCATCCTCTGTCCAATAGCTTTCCCATCCTTCAGAGCTAGGACATGGAACCTGGGGGGGCCAGAGGGTGGAAGAAAAAAAAAGAAAAGTAAAAAAAAATATGAGGAAGGGGACGAGAGGGGGAAAAAAGCATTCATATCAATCGGGTTCCCAACCCCCTTCACATAAATCAACCTTTGATTCTTAAGCTCTATAACATGTCTTAATTGTATTAATTTTTGTTTCCCCCATGGCTCCAAAAAAAAGAAGGGGGGCAGAAAAGTATTTATCCACTAGTAGGGAATTAGTAGTCAGGAGATCATAAAAGAAAAAAAGGGGGGGTAGTCCTATCGAAGGAGGAGGAGCGGGGGAAAAAAAACCCCAGGGGTCGCCAAAAAAAGGAAAAACTTTTATAAAAAACGGAGAGAAAAATAAAGTCACTCATCCGTAGTCAAAAACGAGATACAGTGATGGGATATTAATTTTAAATTAAATTTTACCCATTAACTCACGTTCACCATTCTATATCTCTAGTACTCGTTCACGTTCTATGGGGGTTCCTCTCTTGTTGTCCGTGTTCCCCCTCCTCGTTGTCGTCTCCTGAGTGGTTGTAGCCAGTCCGGTATATCGCATTGCTCTATCCCCAAAGATGCAAATAAGTCTGGTAGGTCCGGTTCATACACAGATAAAAACGATGCTCCCTTTTTAATCATCAAAGATATATAGGGTATCTTCAGCAATAAGAGGCTCCTGACGATTACATTTTCTTCAGCAGTGGTCGTAATATGGCCCTCCGCTGGAGAGTAGCCCTAGAAAGATCTGGGAGTATTTTAACCGTGGATCCTTCATAGGTTACTGGCCCCACTTCCCATGCTTTGCGGCCAATAAGTTCCTTATGGGCGTATCGATGTAATCGTCCGATCACATCTCTTGGTCTTGTTGGATCTGAAGAGTGGGGCCCCCACGATCTGTGTAATCTTATTGAATTCAATTTCTTTAACATTGTCTATTTACTCCCAGCTGTTGACATATAGACATCACTGCTATGTGCAGCTTATCCTCCCCAACTTCCTCAGAAATCCCTCTGAACCTTAAATTGTTCCTTCGGCTACGGTCTTCAGCTTCTTCCAGTCTTAGCTGCAACATACAGGATTGTTTTACCTGGGAAAGCTGTTCCTTTTCTAGTTTGGTGATCCGTGCATCCAATTTTCCCACCGTTATCTCCTCTCCTGTCACTTTATCTTTCAGTGCTTGTATTTCTGCCCGGATTAACTGCATTTCCTGCCTATGTCCATCTTCTAAGTGGGACATCATTGTCTCCCATCTCTTTCCGTGTTGGCAATGCCTGTAAGATCCTTTTTTAGCTCCGGATCTAGTGACTCGGTTGGTATCGCCTCTCCTTGCTCCGACATTGCCCCTCTCTGCTTCTGTCTCCCCTCTTCTACCTCTTCTTGACCCCCGGATCTTACTGATGTTGTGTCCGAGATCAGAGGCAGGCTCAAATGGGGTGCCGCTTTTGGTATTTCAAGGCACAGGTTTCCCAGAGTCTCTACTACCGATGCCCGTGCTAATGCTCCAGCTACTGCTGCCCTTGTCTGTGTAAAATAGTCTTTTAATAGCCGGTTGTATCTGCGTTATTGGTAGCGGGTTTTTACCTTCTCCGCCTCTCTTCCTTCTGTTGCGCATCCCGTGCTAGCTCACCAACGGAGCGTATCACCTGCACGTAGCTTGTAACCCGCTCGTAGTCTGGTGTCCAAGCATTAATATCCCAGCTTTAGTGTCCAAGCACTCCAAGCCCTCCAGTATCTCTGCCGTATCTGCAGAGTCTGTGACCTGCACGTTACTCGATAAGTGTTGAGCGCTTAGCTTTCTCTCTCTATCGTGTCTCTGCCATATCCACCGTGCCTCTATGGTATAGTTCAATTTAATTTAGGGCTAACATTCATTTAATTAGCCAGAGGGACTGCTCCACACTCTGCGAGCGTGTCTCCTTACTCCGCCATCACCAAGCCACGCCCCCTCCCTGATTTTTCTGCGGATGTGCAACGCCGTCGCCAAAACTTTAAAAACCTGAAATACTCAATGTTATTCCCGGCCAGACTGCGGGTGGAGGTGGACAACCGGGCCTTCTTTGAGAATCCTGAAGAGGCAATTACCTGGCTGGAACAGCGACAGGGGCGCGGAGACGCGGCACACTAATTCCATGGCTGATCGTCGGAGGCACTTTGTATGTGCTGATTGCTGAGATCGGAGACCGCTGCACTTCGTACTTCTGTGATCCTGTAAGTTCTTGCCTCCTCACTATTTTCTATGACATGTTCTTTTGCCTGCCGTTTACCTGCTCTTCTCTCTGATGGCTGTGACTGAGCTGAGAGACCTTTATGCATAATGCTAACAAAAACTGATAGATCACTCCTATGCTGACTGGGGAGTCCTGCCAGCTATACCCCTTCAATACCTGGATACTGACATACAGGGCCTAGCTCACCACTTTGTTTATTTTGTTTTGATGCAACAACCTCCTCATTGATTGACACTGAGACTCCAGAAGAGTTGTTGACCTACCCGGAAAGTGCACGCTGCAGTGTGATTTGGCCTGACCCTCCTCGGGGACACAGGTATTTACCTGGGGGGCTAGCCATGGAGTCCTGACAGTTGTTTTTTGCAGGCTCCACTGTTCATGGATCTAACTGGAGTTTGGCAGGACTGAGTCACTGACGCCATGTTTTTTTTTTGCTTTGTATTTTTTTCCTCCTACAAAAGCTAATGACTCATGTTTCTGTTGGACATCCACTTGAGTTTGACTCTAGCCCCTTTTACCTGAGGGATGGGTACAAAAAGTTTTGGGATGATGCCCGCACCAGTTTGGGAGGGTGTAGGGCGGGGAGGGGGGAGGGAATTTGTACATTATGGTTTGGCAATGCAAGTTTAAATACTCGTGTACTATGGGTATGGATTAATTTTGATGCTTATAACTTGGCTAATGCAATTAGATTACTGGGACAATAAGTCAATGTATTTGCATGCAAGCCGGTATTCTCTTGATTCTATGGGCTTTGCCCCTACTTTGATCTCAATGTTTATTCTTCCTGTGTATAACATGGCTACTATAAAGTAGAGGTCGACCGATATATCGGCCGATATTTGGGCATTTTTGATAAATCGTCATCGGCCGATTATTATCAAAACTGGGCCGATATTTTTCACTGGCTGCCCTTCCTCCTCCACACTCAGCTGTGTGTGTGTGTGTGTGTGTGTGTGTGTGTGTGTGTCAGTCAGCTTGATGTGGGGGGTGGGCGGGACCCAGCAGATCTATTACACCAGCCAATGGGATGGTATCTGGGCGGGCTGCTACGTGCATGTGGCCCCGCCCCCTTTCTAAAGCAGCTCTATCATTGGCTGGTGTAATTTAGCTGCTGGGTCCCGCCCACCCCGGCCGTGTCCCGCCCACATCAAGCTCAATTCTAATCTCTCTCCCTCCCTCTCCCCCCCCCCCCCCTCTGTCAGTTTCACACATTACACTCGGCTTAGTGTGAAACCTGCCAGTGTTACTGCAAATCAGTGCCACCGCCAATCGGTGCCATCTGTCAGTGTGCCAACCGGCGTCACCCACCAGTGCCATCTGTCAGTTCCAAACCAGTGCCATCTGTACTGAAGACATCAAGTGTGTGCTAGAGTGACAGGAGTAAGCAGGAAGGAATGGAGTGGGTAAGGTGTGGTTTTTTTTTTTTTTTTTTTTTCTTCCCCCTAATCGTCTTTCAGGACAGCCACCTCTGAGAGACCTTGGCTCCTCCCTTCACAGGAAACACCGCCTTGACTTCTAAGATTTAAGCCCCTCCTGCCCCACTGGGCCCTCAGTTTCGGTGTTTCCTCCGGGAAGGAGACACTGCGAGGAGCCGAGGCTAAAGACAGCCAGGGAGGCTGAAGCCTGTATGTCCAGGAAGGAGACAGAGGTCTCTGGGGACTAGTGGCGATATGATGCCTTGGAGAGAGGTTATCTGGCAGCCACATTATTTTTTGTTGCCCCCCCAGCTCTCTGCTAGTGTGTCATGGGATGCTTCGGGGGCCCGCTTTCAGGTTCTCAGTGGAGACTCAGGAGGAGGCGCTTTTTCCCCCCTCGCATTTTTATTGTTTGCGAGTCGCATTGGAGCTTACAGCGGAGCCGTGTGGCGGGTGACGTCACGTCCGGCGGGGGGTGTGCACCTCTCCTTGATCCGCGGCTCTCGGTTCCTGCCGCGGATGCTGAAAGCGGGCCGGGCTATGGCTGATGGGGAGCTGGGAAAAGTCGCACAGGTGGCTGGAGGCTCCAGAGGCAAGACCATCCTTGTTTCTCGCCGGAAGCATGTCAGAGGCAGGGGCCATCCTGACGACTCCTGGCGTGGCCGACATCAGCCACCATAAGGTAAGGAGGACCAGTGGGTTGCAACCCTTACCTGTCTGTCACCTGTAGCTCCACAGGTGGGGTCCCTCTTGGTGGTCGGAGGGGAGGAGATACTTGGGACCCAGGGACTGCTGGTTCTATGTGCTCTCCTAAAGGGGGTCCCTACGGGTCTGGCTGGTGAAGAAGGGAAAGTCCCAGGGTTTGGACTGCCTCATAGAAAACAGGGGGCGGGTGGTAAGTCCCACAGCCCCATACTGTATTTCACCAGCGGTAGTAGGGTGCCGTATCCCTTTCTTCCGGTCACCCCCTCCAGGGGGGGGGAAAGGGTGACCGGAGGTTTCCATTTGTGGTTACCCCATTTAGCGCAATCGCATAGGCGACATGGCGGCGTCCTTTTCCCCTTCTGACAGCAAGGCTGTTATGTTTAGGGGAAAGAAGGAAGCCGCAGCGCGTGAGGGGGCGGAGCTATTGCGCTCCAAGCTGGCTCACAGGAAGCATCCAGCGGGGTCACTTCCAGGGCATATGATATCATCAGCAAGCGCCGGAGACGCTGGTTAGTCTCTATACGGCGCAAACAGAGAGCAGGGATGGTAGTTCAGAGGCTAAAAGCTCTGATTGGTATGCGGGGACATGAGTTCAATTCCCAATGAGGGAAAGCCGTTCGTATCCTGGGTACTGCACAGCTCCTGCACCCTCTGATGGACAGGTGGCAGCTCTGTGGCCTAGAGGTGAGAACTTTGGCTTGGCATGCCTGCTGGTCTGGGTTTAAGGGGAAGACCCAGCAGTGACTGCGGACCACCAAAGTGGGTGGGATGAACTCTTCTGCGACACCTGCGCAGGCAGCGGAAGCAGACCCCAGCACCTTACAGGTAAGCCTGAAGTTTGTACTTTCCATGCACATCCTTTAAGTGTTCTTTTCCCCCTTGTAACCAGTAGGGACTGGGTGAAGGGGAATCTTTTCTTCTCCCTACTGCACAAGGTGTATGGAGTGGGTATGGCTGAAATCACACTGTGTGGCCGCTGAAAAGCAGGTCATGGCTCACAATCAGTGCAGCCAGGGGAGTCTGCCTGGAGACACAGGATCTTGTCTCCATGTCAGCTCATTCTGACCTTTACAGGTCACTTTATGAAGTGGTTCAGCGGTTAACACTTCAGCTCTGGGTCACTGATTTGACGAGGCTGAGAGTCAGTTCCCTGAACGGTCTCCTGGTGACTCGGGTATGTCGTGCCAGGAGCGAAGCCCTGGGTGGCTGACACTTCTACTTGGCAACACTGGGGTGGTTAGTTAAGATCCCCAACATTCTAGTAATTGCATTAGGTGTTGCACTTAAACTATGCCTTAAAATACTAAGGTCATCGGTTTAAATCCTAACCAAACTAGCACCCTGCATGTTTCTCTAGGGTATTGATGTTACAGGGTTGCCGGTTGGAGGGTGCCTGATGGCCACATCACCTGTAGGCACCTTTATATAGGAAACTATACAGGGGATTTCTGGTGACCAGGGCCCGATATCAGGGGGTGGCCCCCTGTATGGCATCACGGAGGTTAAGGTCTGTCAGGTAACCAGACCCTGGTAAGAGGCACAGATTTCTAGAACACTTGTTAAGAAGTGGGAGAATAGTGAATCTAGTAGACCTCCTCATTACAAAATTCTCTGAAGTAGGTGGTTGCAGCAGGACAAGGGAAGCCGGGGAAGTCTAGGGTCCAGCTTCTCAGAGGGCTTTGATCCAGTACCCTCTGCTCTCTCCAGTCACAGTTTTTTTCCACAGATCCAGACTTACCGGCCTAGTCTCGTGAGACAAAGGGGTATTGTTGGATTCCATGCTCAAGGGAATAGTCTCTCTTCTAAAAGTGTTTCGCATCTCAGAATATTGTCTGACGCATTTGCAGATACACATTGAGGTACGGGCAGCCCCCCAGGTGATGGGTGGCGAACAGCATATCCAAGACTGTGATATCTCTCCCACAGGGGGACCTGTTCTCTGTCCTGGGATGCTGGGCTTTGGCCACAGCACCTTAAATGCAAGGAGAGGGTGTAGCTTAGTGGTAGAGAGCCTGCCTTGCATGCATGTGACCCCGGGTTCATTCACCGGTAGATCCTTGTAACATGTGCATGTGATTCTAGGTGGCATCTCCACACTTGCAGACAGGTGACCCTGGGTTCAATCCTAAGTAGGTCTAAAGTGCATTGCAATTGGGCATGCATGTGACCCTGTGTTCAGTCCCCAGTTAGGTCTAGAGAGTGCATTGCCAAGGGCATGTATGTGACCCATGGCATCTCCGCAGTTTTCCTGATCCAATCTGGTGATGGAAGTTTTGACTAGACTCAGTGGAGTTCTCTTCTTGCAGATACAGGCACTTCAATAGAAACCATCTATAGGGTGGTTAACCCTGAAATCTCTAGTTTCCTCTGGGAACTCTGGTTTCCTCCCATAAAAACCATCTTTGGGCCTGAACCAGTAAAGTGTTAGCGCTCTTGGGTAGGTGCCGTCGCTCAGAGCGGGCATTTTCTCCATGTGCTATGCCATCTCGCCCACCCAGTCTTACTGGTGGGCATAGAACTCTTTGGTCTTTCTCATTGTATCACACTGGCCTAAAGGACCATGGTTCTCTGTCCTGCAGGTTCTGGGAACCAGGTGGTCTGGCTACTAAGAGAAATCCCTTAAGACCCTCCCTTAAAAATCCTAACATTGTATCGACAGTGGCTTAGGAGCTGGTACTTCGGACTAGCAGCACTCAGATAAGGAGGGCAGGACCCAGTGAGGAAATTCTTCTTTTCAAAGGGAGGTAGAGGAGTCAGTTAGTGCTTGTTCAGGCTCCCAGGTAGAACCAGAGCTAAAGTGGTTGGATGGCGAGTCCTTAAAAACCCCCTCGCTACGAGCCTTCACTGGTGGAGGATCTCTTGGGAGCCATCCGTGCCTCCCTGGGAATCCAGGAGTAGAAGCTGTTTTTACTCCATGACCAGAGTGATAAAGTGGCAGAACAGGGGCTAATGGGTTGGCATTTCTGCCTAACAGCGCTGAGTTTCTGGGTTTGCACCCCGAACATGCCGCATTGGCCCAGGAGGCTGTAGTTCCCAAGCCGGTACGATTTGGCGTGGAACTTTCCTGGATACTGCCAACCTGGGGGGACCTTCACCTCAGGGTTCATTCTGCTGTCCCCAGGTGGAGCAGTGGTTTTCTCCCTGCATAGCTTCTGAAGAAGAATTGCTAAAGGCAAGAGCTTCTTGGATGTAGTGGTGGCCCTGCTATGTAGCAGTAAAAGATAAATCCGCTCCATCTGCCAAAGTCATTTTCAACAGCTGGTACGCAGAGGGCCTATCCAATTGGGGGGGGGGCCCTTTTTTCTACAAATATTTCTGTACCAGGTGGTTTTCCTTTTTTAAGAGGGTGGCCTCGAAATTTCAGAGGCCAAGCAATTATTTTGCCAAATTTTTGATCAAATCCTGTGGGTGAACTGAAGTTCGATGTTAAAAGGGCGTAGCACCCTTTCCAAACTTGACAGGTTGGACCTGTAGATCGCTAAGGATAGAACCTTTAGGGAAAAAGGGGTCCTACAAGCGGTTGTCCCACCCTAAGATTAGGTGCTCGTTTATCCTCTCAGAGGTGGCTGTCCTGAAAGACGATTAGGGAAAATTAGAGTTACGTACCGGTAACATCTTTTTCCAGGAGCCTTTCAGGACAGCCCTGATACCCACCCGAAAAATGTGTTTGCAATAAGGTGGCTGCCCACTGGCTAAGTGGGTAGCAATTCCGTCTAGTGGTACTAGGGTTGTTGGTTCAATTCCACAACATGCCAATGGAGTCCCTGACAGGGGAACAGTCAGGAGGATTAAAATTTATGTGTACGACATGTTCTTGTGTCTCCCCAGCTGGCCGGAGGTTCTCTTAGAAGACTGAGGGCCCAGTGGGGCAGGAGGGGCTTAAATCTTGGAAGTCAAGGCGGTGTTTCCTGTGAAGGGAGGAGCCGAGGTCTCTCAGAGGTGGCTGTCCTGAAAGACTCCTGGAAAAAGATGTTACCGGTACGTAACTCTAATTTTTTTTTATTTTATATCGCCCACAAAAATCGGCATCATATATCGGCCGCCCTAATTTCTAAATATCGGCATCGGCCAGAGAAAAACCCATATCGGTCGACCTCTACTATAAAGTTCCTTACGTGGAATGTGCGGGGCCTTCGTGACAAGATTAAACGTTCGGCGGCCCTCACCATCCTTAAACGGCATGCAGATATTATTGTGATGGTAGAGACACATGTGGAGGGTCGTCTTTAGTTGGCACTTCGCCGACCGTGGATCGGGTGGGCGGTACACTCTACCCACACGTCTCATGCTCGTGGAGTCTCAATTTTGGTAGCCAAATCCTTACATTTTAAGCTCTGTGATATCTCCTCCGACCCACCGGGAAGTTATGTCTTCTCATATGTTAAAATTTATGGGGAACCTTTCCTGGTGATGGCTTTCTATGTACCCCCTCCCTTCAGTGCCACGATTGTTACAAAGGGATTCACGTACATGTCACGGTTTCCCGCGGTACAGTCCGTATGGCTTGGGGATTTTAATGAAACGCTCAACCCTGGGATGGATAGACTGAGGCCAACTGATATGCACGTAGCACCCACATGTGACACTAGATTCTCTAGGCTCCTCTCTAACGTTAATTTGGTGGATACCTGGAGACATCTAAATCCACATACCAACACGATGTCCCGCATTGACCTTATCCTACTTTCCAGACCTCCCTAGACTGAAAGAAGCGGCGTTTGGTCCTAAACTATTATCTGATCATTGCCCTTACTGGATCACTCTTAGTGTTCCTGTTACCAAGCCCCCCAGAGCATGGAGCCTTAACCCTTTCTGGCTCTCGCTGCTCCCAGAAGATGATAGTCTCCTTGATGAACTGAAACAATACTTTGCAGATAATGATCCCTCAGCATCACCGGCTGCGGTGTGGGACTCCTTTAAATTGCATGTTAGGTTCGTTCTGAGGACTGCCATTAATAAGATCAAAGGTTATTCTGCGGCTTCGCTCGTGAAGGCAGAAGTCGACTTTGCATCTATAGAACAACAATATACACTGGACCCCTTCATTGCCCAAGCGGATCTTCTCAAACTGCAAACTAGAGTAGTCAACCAGTTGCACTTTGAGAAAGCCAGACGCAAACTTTTCTTCTCTCGGAAAAAGTACTTTGAGCATGGAGATAAAGCTGGTAAACTCTTGCGTATATGGTCCACAGTGAGGATCGTTCACCAGTGATAATATCCCTGCACGGGCAGGGAGGTGAACGTATTGGCTCGCCCTGCGGTCACTTCTAAGTTCAGGGACTTTTTCTCAGAGCTCTGGACGAGGCGCCGATGCAGGACTTTTTGGAGGGCGTCTCGCTCCCTCAGCTGTCTGAAGAACAGGTGTCATTGCTTGAGGCGCCCCTCACCAGTGGTGAGATGGCACAGGCCATAGCCAGTTTTGCTAGATGCAAAGCCCCGGAGTCAGATTGTTTATCTATTGAATTCTATGCACAATACTGCAAACTGCTAACACCCAGACTACTGGCTTTGTATAATTTGACAATTTTGGCCTACCCCCACCATGAGAGAAGTGATTATTGTGCTCATCTCGAAGCCAGGTAAGGACCCGGGATACCCAGAATCATACAGACCCATATCTTTGCTTCAAGTAGACATTAAAATTCTAGCGAAGGTCCTGGCTAAACTAAGTAATTTTGTCCCTTTATACACAAAGATCAGGCGGGTTTCATGCCTGGTCGAAACGCGTTCTTTAACCTTAGGAAATTGTACATTAATATCCAGGCCACACATGATGTAGGTGAATGGGTGGTGGTAATCCTAGATACAGCCAAAGCGTTCGATTCTGTGGAGTGGGGGATACCTATGGAGGTGTTTGGAGGACTATGGCTTTGGAGCCAGGTTCATTAAATGGATTCAACTCCTTTACCAGAGTCCCTCGGCTAGGGTGGTGGCCAATGGATGGCCATCTGAGATGTTTAGCTTAACTAGAGGCACGCAGCAGGGTTTCTCACTATCCCCACTATTTTATGCCCTGGCAGCTGAGCCCCTGGCTATATCCATTCCAGGGAATTTGGGAATACAGGGCCTGACCAAGGGTAATTTAACGGAAAAAATCAGTATGTATGCTGATGACACACCCTTATACTTAGCTGACTCAGGCCCCTCTTTACAACTAGCCCTAGATACCATTGAACACTTTGGATCGTTCTCTGGTCTCAGGATCAACTGGGATAAATCCCAAATCCTTCCAATTGATAACTTTCCGCCATCAAGAATACAGGTTTAACTCCCCCTTATTAGAGCTAGCACTATCAAATATTTAAGGATTCTTATATCTAGATCCCCGGCAGACTACATTACCCTGAATATTGACCCCTTATACGATCTAATTAAATCTAAAATACAAATCTGGTCCCGACTACCGCTAGGGGTGTGGGGACTTATTAACTTAATAAAAATGATTCTCCTCCCTAAAATACTTTACGTCATCTGGCATTCCCCAGTGTACATCCCCCTTAAGCACTTTAAATGCTTTGAGGCTTTGCTTAAACCCTTTGTCTGGGGTAGTAACAGACACAAACTGACCTGGCGCTCCCTTAACCCCACTGATTTAGGAGGAACGGCATTACCAGACCTCAACCTATATTATGTGGCGTCTCAGCTATCCCAACTATTTCACATAGATAAAATGGACAAAGACAGGTTCGCCACTCTCAGCTGCCATACCCTGGCGCGACCCCCCTCAGACCCGATCAGTGAAATAGCAGTGGGCCTCCAGAGTACTGAACCAAATGGAAGGATCACCCTTCTGCATCACTACCGGCGCATTTGGGATGTTGCCATGGCTAAGTTACAGGTTACCCTGTTTAATGACTACACTCCACTGTGGCGCAATAAACGCCTCCCCGAACTATCCCAGATCTCTGATGCAGGGCTTTGGGACACACATGGGATCCACTACCTACATCTTCTCTCAAATGGAGAGATCAAGTCCTTTCATGCCCTACAGGAGGAATTTGCTCTTCCAGATTTTGTCCTATAGGCTCCTTCAGGTGCGACACGCCATGTTCACACAATTCTCGAATACACCCCCACAGTCTTCTCCCAATTCCATAATAGCTAAAGGTAAGAGTACTGATCCTCAGAAACTTATATCTTCATTCTACTCTATGCTACTTACCCCATCCTCAGCAAAACTGGCATATGACATTAAACTGCGATGGGAGAGGGAGGTGGGGAATGTGGATGATGAGTGGGGTGAGGCCCTAGACACCTGTAAGACTGTGTCTCCCAAACTGTATGATAGACTGAGGCAATTGTACATTATACACCGGTCTTACCTCACTCCTCTGAGTCTCCAAATTCAAGCGAGATCATCCCAAGACTTGCCCTATGTGCCTACGCGAAACAGACACGTTCTTTCATATGCTATGGGCCTGCACCAAAATTTAAAATTATTGGAAACAAATTGTAGCATTCATCCATGATACTATGGGCTCTCCTCTAACTCTGAACCCAAAGCCGTGTATTCTGGGGATATTCCCTGAACCAGATATAGACAAATTTACAATGACCTTCCTACATGAAACGTTGTTCTTGGCTAGGAGAGTTATTGCCAGAAAGTGGATGAGACAGACACCCCCTACTTTGGAGTGGAAATCCGAGGTCAATAGTAGCCTTCCTTTTAAGAAATTCCTGTATATAAGTGGAGGTGCCCCTCCAAATACAACAAGGTGTGGGACCGGTGGTTGAATAATACGGCAACTCTTACGTGAGAAAACTTGGAATACTTTGAGATGTACAGTGAGCTATGATTGCACTCATGGATGTTTACCCTGAAATATGTTTAGTACTGTTTTTATCACTTTTTATTAATGATGGATACTGTATTGCCCTTGTACCACGAGTAATTATTCTGTATGTATATACAGTTCAATAAAAAACGTTTAAACTACAAAAAAAAAGCGCCTGCAAAGAGCCGCTGCAGCGGCGCTTTGCCCGCGGTTCGGCAGCACTGACAGGGGCGCTTTAGGAGTGGTGAATTCACCGCTCCTAAAGCGCTGCAAAGAAGCTGCTTGCAGGACTTTTTTTTGATACCCTGCCAGTGCAGTGCCCCAGTGTGATAACACTCGGGCTTTCACACTGGGATTGCGGCTGAGGCTTTTTTTTAAAGGCGCTATTACTCTTTTGTTCATGGACGGACACAGCTTCAATCTTGACAAGTGGGTATTAGCCTTCATTTAGGAGTGACTTAGGCAGAAAAGTGTTAACTTCAGAGCTGAACAGCCCCGCCCAGGGGGCGGTCCTACTGGCTATATCCCCTCAGCCTGCACTAAGCAGATCAGTTTTTTTTTCTGCCTTGTATAAGAGGACATGGCTCCCTTCGGGCCCATTGGTCCGGGGGTTTGTTTTCTACGTTTCTAAAAAGTGTTTTTTTTTTTTTTTTTTGTTCCTGCGATCTTCGATCAACTGCTGACTGGGTGACAGGCTGCATCCCAGATCCTTGTAGTCTCCCCAGTTTTGGCCATCGAGCGTGTGCCGACCCTAGCTACGCGCTGGGTTTTCCACGACATGCCCGACGCTCCACAGGTGGCCGGTGAGCTTCTGCTCCAGGGCATGCATATGATAGGTCTCTATGGCACAATCACAGCATGCCGGGCCGACAGTCGCCTCCGTAACTGCGCGGTAGATGGTCTGTCCGGAATGTCTTCCAGCATAATCCACGCAGGAAGGGTAAGTAGCATCCCCTGCTTTGGCAGGAGGACTTGGCTGGACATTCCAGGAGAGATCAAGTAAGTGGTTTTTCCCTTTTCTTTCCTCTCTCCCTGCCTTCCCTCCTCCCTGGGCTCTGCAAGCTAAGGCTGGGGGTCGCCTGGGGGGCTCAATCTGAAGCGGGAACTGCCCTGTAGGCTATCATTGGAAATGTCAATTACTCTTTCGTTCATGGACCGACACAGCTTCTCTATTGACAAAGTGGGTATTATCCATTTTATTAGGAGTGACTAGGCAGAAAACTTGTAAAAAGTGTTGCATCACACCACCTACAGTACCGCCCAGGGGGCGGAACCTCTGGGTATATCCCCTCAGTCGGCATCTCGCAGATTAGTTTTTTCTGTCTAGCAAGGAGTAGGACATGGCTCCCTTCGGGCCCATGTTGGTCCAGGGGAAAAAAACGTTTTTCCTACATTTAGTTTTTTTGTTTGTTTCCTGCGATCTTCGATCAACTGCCGACTGGGTGACAGGCTGGATCCTCGATCATTGTAGTCCTCCCCCCAGTTTCGGCCATCGAGCGTGTGCCGACCCTAGCTACGCGCTGGGTTTTCCACGACATACCCGTCACCCTACGGGTGGCCGGTGAGCTTACACTCCAGGGCCTGCATCGGACCGCTCAGCTTCGGCTGACCTTACGGCCGAGTCGTAGTAGCCTGACCAATGAGTGTCGTGATCCAGGGCATGCATATGATCGCTCCTCAGGGTCCAATCACAGCATGCCTGGCCGACAGTCACTTTCCGTGCGCGGATGATCTGTTTTGGAATGTCTTCCAGCATGAGACATGCAGGATAGGTAAGTAGCTCCCCTGCTTGGGCAGGGTGACTTGGCTGGACATTCCTGGAGAGATCAAGTAAGTGGTTGTGGCCCCTTTCTGGCTTCTCTCCCTGCCTTCCCTCCTCCCTGGGCTCTGAGCTAAGGTTGCTGGGTGTCACCTAAGGGGTTCCATCTGGTGCGGGGCTGGCTGTAACTATGTATTTAAATACGTGTGTGTGCGCTTCTTCCCCCTCCATGCTGTCGGCGGCCATTTTGCCGTGGTCCATGCCTGTTTCGGCCTCTAGTGACTGCCCGGCGGCCATTTTCTTGTAGTTTTGCGCCTATATGTATATATTGCCGCTCGGTGGCCATTTTCTTGTGGTCCGCACCTGTATGGATCTACTGCCGCTCGGCTGCCATTTTCTTGTGTTCCGCGCCCGCTTTGGCCTCTTTCGACTGCTCGGTGGCCATTTTCTTGTGGTTCACGCCGTTCTTCAGTAAGGCCGCTCGGCGGCCATTTTGTGGAAGTCTTTGGCCTCTAGGGTGCATTCACAGGCGCGCGATAGACACGCTGACAAAGGGTCAGACTGACACAGGCAGCTATGGGAGACCATCACTGGTGGGAGCAGACGATCAGCAGTGACGGTTACCGTCCTAAGGGGGGGGGTGAGTCCTCTTGGAGACCCTGCATCTCTGTAGCAGCTAGGAGGGTGGGCTGTGATACCTTGCCTCGAGTCCCTATGGGTGTCAGGCGTGTGGGTCAGCAGACGTTTTTTTTTCCCCCTGAAACACCTGAGTTGGCAACTGGTGCCCCTGCTATATCAGTGGGCGCTATTTTGGCGATCCTGGAGACCTTTTGCCGCTAAGGTGGAAGCGGCGCGTTGGAACATGGGGGGGAGGGGGGTAGGAAGCGCCCCCCCCCTCCCCCCACCATCTTCTGGGGATAATTTTGATGCAGAGCCAGGCCCAGCTGTGGCTCATGGCCCTGATTCTGATGCATCAGCGGCTGCGGACCGTGACTGGTCGAATAGTGAGGATGACTCCAGGTCCGGGTCAGCACGCGAAAAGGCTTGGTATCTATCACCGCAGTGCAGGTTACACTGAAGTTAGGGAATTCTGCAACAGTGACGGCGGTTCCCTTTTGGGTTACGTAAGCCAGCCTGCACTGCCAAGGTGTTTCCTTGTATGTCTTATCTTGATGAACTTTTATACAAGGAGGGGGGAAAAAACACTGAAGGTTTTTTTTTTTTTGGCCCCAAAAAATTTGGCGGTCCGGTAACCCTTTTAGGAGTGTTTCCTGAAAAAATGACCCTCTCCCCCGATAGTGGACCCCCTGTGTCCAGATTTAACCAAGTAACCGAGTCCAGTGGAAGGGGCTCCTGTCTTCAAAGACCCTGCGGACAAGAAAGCTGAGGCAATTGCTCGCTACCTATAGTGGGCTGAGCGGTGGGTCCAGCAATAGCTGGGACTTTGGTGTCTCAGACACCTACTGAGAGGGCAAAGATGCTACTCCAGGGATTAAAGACAGGGGAAGCTCCTCCGGACGAGGTAGCTTTGGCCATTCAGTTGGTACAGGGCATTAAGTTTGTCTGCGAGTTGGACATGGATACTATCCCCTTGCTGTCCAGAGCCTCGGTTTATGCAGTGGTGTTACGCCACCTGGTTTGGCTAAGTGCTGGTCTACGGACCAAAAAACCTCCAAGAAGGCCTTCTTGGTTCTGCCCTTTAAGGGTGACAGTCTTTTTGGAGCCTCTCTGGATGACCTCATTAAGGATGCCACAGGAGGTAAGAGCTTGCTGCTCCCACAATCCAAAAAGGGGTAAGGAGCCACGCCATAGGCTAGGGCTCTCCTTCACCGCGCACAAGCAGTTCTTCCGTCCGCCTAGTGCGGCAAGTAAACGACCCCAGGCTGATTAAGCGCCTGTTGAGGGACAGAAGCGTCCCTGGTTTCGCAAGCCCAACCTTGCCTACCAAGCAGATTTTTTTTTTTTCCCCTCCTAAATCGCCAGCTTCAGCCGACTCGTTGGGAAGTCCTATATGGGGCGGTTCAAGACCTGCTGATACGCAGGGTGGTCCTTCCTGTCTCAGTACAGGAATGGGTTCAGGGGGTCTACTCTAATCTGTTCGTAGTGCTGAAGACGCTCTGTTGTCGCGGCCCTCCAATCCGGGGGATTTCTGGCATCCTTGGTCATCAAGGACGCATGCTTGCATGTCCCCATATGCACCAGGCATTAGATGTCTGCGTTTGGCGGCCGGGAAAGACCACTACCAATGGTGGCTCTCCACTTTGGCCTGGCATCGGCACCAAGGGTGTTCACCAAGGTGCTTGCCCCGCTTTCTGGCCCTACTAAGACAGCGTGGCATCGCTATCATGGGCAACTTGAACGATCTTCTGAGGGCTACTTCAAACTCAGAATTAGAGGTGAGCGTGTCTATAACCTGTCAGACCCTCTGATCCTTGGTTGGGTGCTGAACACTCAGCACTCCAGTATCGGTACCGTCTCAACTCCTAGTGTATCTAGGGGTGATTCTGGTAAGTTTTTTTTATTTTATTTTTTTCCTCCCTCTGGCAAAGTTGCAGACCCTTCGGGCTGCAGTGCGGCAGTTGACATCCCAAAGATGGTTATCGTGCCACTTTTTCAGGCAAATCCTGGGCCTCAAGGTCGTCTCCTTCGAGATGGTACCATATGCACCATTTCACACGCAAGTGTTACAGAAGGTAATTCTGTCCAGAGGGTTAAGTGCCCTTCATCCCTGGATTGTCAAAATCCGGGTGAGCCACCTAGTCAGGACCTCCTTAGTTGGTGGCCGTCATCACCGGCACTTCTGTCCGTGAAGTCGTTCCTTCCTTTTTACAGGATGGTGGTCACGGCGGACGCCTGTCTTCCCGGTTGGACAGGAGTCTGGGGAGCTCAGTCAACCTGGGTCGCTGGACTCCGGAAGAATCCCACTTGCCGATCTTTGTCCTGGAACTCCGGACGATCTGGCTTTGCCTCTCCACATGGTCTCAGAGGCATCCAGTTGGACAAACACCACAGTGTCAATCATCAAGGGGGAACAAGCAGCTCTGCTGCAGCATCATAGGTCGCTCACCTCCTAAGGGGGGCAGAAAAGAAGCGTACCAGGCCTGTCGGCCGTATACATTCCGGGTGTGGGCAACTGGCAGGCGGACTACCTGAGTTGCCAGATGCTGGACCAAGGAGAACGGTCTCTACACCCGGAGGCGTTTCAGCTCCTTTGCCAGAGGAGAGGCACGCCAGTCGTTTATCTCCTGGCTTCTCGACTCAATCGCAAGGTATTGAGGTTGTGGCCAGGTCAAGAGACCCATGGGCAAACACGACAGCTGCGTTGATGGCACCGTGGAGCCACTACCGGCTAATCTATGCATTTCCTCCTCTGAAGCTCCTTCCTCATCTGCTTCGCAGACTGGAGGCAGAGAGGATTCCAATGGTCACAATGGCTCTGGATTGGCCTCTGCGTCCTTGGTACGCCTATCTAGTGCGTCTGGTAGCAGACGCCTTTTGGCATCTACCGCTAAGGACCTGCTGTCCCAAGGTCCCATACGCCATCCTGTTTTTAGTCACTGGCTTAACGGCATGGCTTGCGAGCCAGGTGTTAAGAGACCGGGGCCTGTCAGACTCTGTGATCTCTACCATGAGGAGTGCTCGGAAATCATCCCCCTAGGAAGATTAACCATTGCACTTGGAAGACCTACATATCCTTTTTGTGAGAAATTAGGTGGCATCCGCGTACTTATTTGGTTCCAGACTCCTGCTGTTCTTTCAGCAGGGAACGGGCCAAAATTTTTGCTTTAAGTACAATTAGGGGGCAGGTATCTGCCCTGGTTGTCCTTTTTCCACGACCCCTGTTGACTCTCTCTCTTGTACAGTAGGTTCGGCCCAGTCCACCCTCCACTACCTCTGTGGGGCTTGTGTAGCAGACATCCTTTTGGCGTCTACCGCTACGAGAGGACCTGCTGTCGCAGGGTCCCATATGCCATCCTGCTTGGTCAATGGCTTTAACGGCATGGCCTCCGGTGCCTCAGAAACCACCATTTGAGAACATCAGGGAGTTTCCCTTGTTGACACTTTTTCGGAAAGTGATCCTTTTGGTGGCTGTTATGCCAGTTGAGACTGGTTTCTGAGCGGGCAGCCTTGTCATGCAAGCCTCCCTATCTGATCTTCCACAATGATAAGGTGGTGCTGCGTCCGCAGCTTTGTTTGTCTTCCTTGAGGTGGAAGGTCGAAACGACCTTAGGAAGAATTGTACTGCCATCTTTGTGTCCTCATCCGTCGACTCCTAAGGAGACGACGTGTTTCTTGGACGCTGTCCGAGCTCGGAGAGCATCCAGCGTCTGTTTCCCAGGTGAGTAAGGCGGCGACTTGGTCGTCCATTCATAATTTCACTAGACTTTACAAGTTGACGTGTGGTGTGCATCTTTGGATGCTTCTTTCGGCCGCAAGGTATTGCAGCCGGCTGTTTAGAGTTGCAACTCCTCCGTTGAGGCGCTCTGTTTTGCTTTGGGGTGAAATTGTTTTAATGCTGTTCCCACCCCTCGTTTTTGACACTGCTTTGGGACGTCCCACTTGTCAAGATTGAAGCTGTGTCTGTCCATGAACGAAAGAGTAAATAGGATTTTTGTACTCGCCGTAAAATCCTTTTCTCTGAGTTCATGGACAGACACAGCACCCACCCCTCGTTTTTAAGTTTTTGTAGTGCTTTTTGACGAACTGATCTGCTTAGTGCAGGCTGAGGGGATATAGCCAGTAGGACCGCCCCCTGGGTGGGGCTGTTCAGCTCTGAAGGTAACACTTTTCTGCCTAGTCACTCCTAAATGAAGGCTAATACCCACTTGTCAAGATTGAAGCGCCTGCAAAACGCCTTGGCAGCGGCACTTTGTGGGCGCTTTTAACCCTTTATTCGGCCACTAGCGGGGGTTAAGTGTCCCGCTAGCGCTCGAAAAACGCTTCTAGTTTTAACTGCGCTTTACCAGCGTTTTTGGGTGCTGGCAGTGTGAAAGGGCTCTTAAAGCACTCGGGCTTTCACTTTGGGATTGCAGATAAGGCTTATTTCAGGCGCTTTACAGGTGCTTTTTTTTTTTGGCGCTAAAGCGCCTGAAAAACGCCCCAGTGTGAAAAGGGGTCACGGCCAAGAATTGTTGGCCAACAAATACAAAACGATGTGGTTTTTCAGCTCTTTAGTGCCACGCTTTGGGCAACTTCTGCTAATGTTGTGTTTATGGTTGGCATTGCTTCTGAGCATGCGTGTTTTGTACTTTGTCTTTTTTTCCGACGGACTTCTGAACATACGATGAGAGCGAACAGACTATCACTGACATGTCACTAGGAAGAACAGGGAGATGTTGTGTTTAAACTGACATCTTCCCGTTCTTCAGCTCCGGGACACCGGCGGACATCGAGTCTGCGGTCCCACGGGCACAGTCACGGAGCTCGCGGCAGGCGCGGCGGCAAATTTTAAAGAGTCGTACCTGTACGCCCATTTGCCTGTCTGTGCCGTTCTGGCGACGTATGTGTGTGCGCTGGTCCTTAAGTGGTTAAGGAGGAACTCTAACTTTAAAACATAGTTGTTGCAGGTCATATTTAGGCGTTTTGGGTTGGTTAAAACTGTGCTCTAGATACTGATTGTGCTTTTGTTATACTGCATAATATCAGAGTTTGCCTTATTTAACTACCTAGGTAAAGTTATTACTGTTTGATGCAAAAGTCTTTTTCAGTAAAAATACTTTTGGTTCACTACAGTTTGGTGTCCTTTTGCCATTGTGTTTACAATAATATTTGATCACTGGGTGTGCTAGAGGGGCCGCGACTGTTCTTGGTATTGGGAGGCAGAATAATGAACCAAATCTACTCAAGCAGCTCCTTCAGGGGTGGCGCCACACATAGATGGGCTTTTTTTGTCTGATCTGACAAAGACTTATATTAGAACTATAGGCAAAACCTTTTTTCTCTTATCGTCCATGGACTGACACAGCTGGATTCTGTAAACGTGTGGGTATATGTCCCTGCTCGCAGGAGAAGATCTAGGCAGAATGTTAGATGTTAGAAACATACATTCTAAATTAGTAAAAATATGCTGGGTGTGACATGGATTTTCTTCTTATTTAACATGTATACATAGACTTTTCATGAAACATAAGGGCATGAATATTTACGTGAAGTCATGGAATAGTCATGGAATTTGATTGGTAAAAATATGTATGAACCCTGTAGAACAAACCAGAGCTGAACAGCCCCGCCCAGGGGGGCCGTCCCTCCAGACATTACCCTCCCACCTGCAGCTAGCAGCCTCAGTTAATTGAAGGTCTCAAAAATAAAATAAAATTCCCAAAGGAATAAAATTTAAAAGTAAAATCTTCCAGGAGACTGGCTCCTGAGAGAGCCACGTCTTCTAGGCAGAAAAATACTGTCGGCTGGGCAACAGGTTGGGTACCCTGGTATCCTCGTCTTCCCTGTCCGACCATCGAGCGTGCTGATCCTCGCCTTGTGTGCGTGAGACTCAGTTCATGACATGCCCCATGACTCCAGGGGTGGCCGGGTTGCTTTTAGCTCCCGCGGTCCTCTCAAGATTGAACAGTATCTGACTAACTGTATCTCTCGCGGTGGACCGAGCCGACAGCTACGCAGTACTAATCTGTGATAGGTCTGTCTGAAACAAGCCAGTGGGTCCCTGAAAGGGACGGGCAAGTAATCTCTCCTACTGCAGGTGAGTACATGCTGGCTGTGTTTCTTTATATGGGGGGTTTCTCCCTGTCTCCCCCCTGTTATGCTGCTCTCTGCACCCTGTACTGGTGCTGTGCTGTGGGGGTGCTTGGGGGTCACTCTGGCCTGGCTGGGCGCTCATGTCTGTAGTGGGCTCTGGGTTGAGGGGCAGTTTTCCTGGTGTGTGAGGTGGTTATTGCTTGCGCCATTAGCTCGCGCATTAGCGCTGTTTGCCTTTGAATTTCGCGCTCAGCGGCCATCTTGCCGTGGTTCAATGGCGCAGTCATAGCTGTGGCCGGCGGCCATTTTCTTGTAGCCGCCGCACATTTACTTTCGGTTTCGGCCTCTAGCGGCGGCGCGAATCTCCTCACAGATTCTTCACTCTCCTCAGGCTCACAGCGCGGCTTCTTCAGCAGAACTGAGCGGTTCTTAAGGGTTGGTGAGTCCTCCGGGTATCCCCTCAGCCTCGGCGTAGCCAGTGGGTGGACTGTATATTCACTGTTGTAGTGTATAAGGTCTCAGAGGGTGGCGATATGGAGTCTGATACATCTGCTTCTCCACACTTGCCTGAGGCAACTGGCAGTGCTCCTGCACCTGCGGTCCTTATGGACCAGTTGTCGGCAGTCCTGGAATCATTCCTTGTCAGAATGGAAGCGGTGTGCGAGCCAAGGGAGCTATAAGCCCCCTCTCCCCACAAAAATCTTTAGTGAAGGAGTGCTCTGATTCAGATATGGGCCTAGCTACTGTGCTCAGGACCCCACTTTATTCATTTATGTCTCTAGTCCCTGTGAGCCTTCTGTGTGATATCCTGAGGCAACAACAGGGTCTCTGCACCTGTGGCTTCCCACCATTTCCTGGGGAACGCTCTGAGCTCTGACAGACACACGGTCTGAGGATTAGAGGTTACCTGCATGCTGCTTTGGAAGCACAGTCAAGCAGGTTGGAATGATACAGAAGATTATGCGCCTCTGCGCCATAATTGAAACTCTTCCTGTACCTCTACACTGCATACATTCACAGTGTATGTATGTGTTATTTGTGTCTGCGTGGGTGTCCCCCCACACACGTTCCAATGCTGTGTTTCAGTGCCATACATGATATAAACGTACATAATATGTTTATGCACGACTCTAGATACATTCACAGTATATGTATGTATTATGCTCTCTGGGTCGGCGCGAGTTTCCGCCAGGGGCTCTGGTGTCCTCCCGCGCTCTCATGGTATGCACACTTCGGCTCTGCACAGTATAGACATGCTTAATATGTTTATTGCACATACTACTGTTTACAGTATGGGTATACTGTTTGCGTGGGGTTCCTTCGGGTACTCCGGTTTCCCCCCACGCTCCAATGGAAATGCACAGCATAAACATGTGCAATATGTTTATTCACATGCTATCATTCCTGCACGGTATCTGTGTGCTGGGTGTTCCGGTTTCCTCCCAAGCGCTGACGGTATATGCGCCTTTGGCCCATGCACAGTTAAACATTTTCAATGTCTATCACGCATGCTATAATACCTACACGGTATGTGTATGCAGTCTGTGTGTGTGGGTTTCCTCCGGGTACTCCGGTTCCCTCCCAAACTCCATTGGTATGGGCGCTTCGGTGCTATGCACAGCCTAAATTTGTGCGATTTGATATCCACATACTAACATACCTACCCGGTATGTCTGTGCAGTCTGCGTGAGTTTCCACCCACGCTACATGACATGCGTGCCTTTGGTGCAATACACGGTGTAAACATACACATTATGTTTATACACAACACTAAATACATTCACAGTAGTTGTAGGTATTGCATTCTCTGGGTATGCGTGGGGTACTTCGGTTTCTCCCACGCGCCAACGGTGTGCGCGCCTTCGGTGCTATGCACACATAGGCTTGTGCAAAAATGTTTAGCACACATACTATAATACCTACACGGTATGCATATGCAGTCTGCGTGGGTTCCATCCGGGTGCTCCGGTTTCTCCCCGGCGCTCCAATGGTGTGCGCATTCTCAGCGCTGTGCAAAGTATAAACATGTGCAATTTTGTTTATTTGCAAGCTAACATACCTACACGGTTGTGTACGCAATCTGCGTGGTTGGTTTACGTCCAAGCCCTGATGATGTGCGCGCCATCGTCGCTGGCACAGTATAAACGTGTTTAATAGGTTTATCCACACATACTAAACTGCATACACCGTATGTGGTTGTATTATGCTCTTTGTGGCTGGGTGGGTTTCCTCCCACACTCTATTTGCACGTTTGACGCAATACACAATACAAACTGTGTTTGTACAATCAGCACTTATCCATGGGTAGCTGCTGGATGGAGCATTGTCATAAGGATCCCTGGTTTCAGGGGTACCGCTTTCCACCTGCTTTCAGTGGTGATCAGAAGCGCTGGCTTGGACTGTGTGTTTGCCAGGCTGAGGTTAGCGTTGCGCCCATTAGTGGCTGCGTCTCTGGCGTTTCTGTAGCTCAATGACTGGGCGAAAGCCTCTGCTTCATCGATCAGTCAACTAGCAGGTGCACTGCAACTGCTTTAGCCTTTAGGGTCTCTGTGCCCGTGGTTGGTTTGCACCACCTGTGGAGGCTGAGGTACTGGTCCTCTGACCGAGTTTCTGGGGAAGCTCTGTGAAGTTGCCTTTATTGGCCAACAGTTGAGGCACCCTGTACACCGGGGCCTCTCTTCTCCGATACATTGCGGAGTCTCTTTGGGATTTTCATACATCTCGCTGCAAGACGGTCCTGTCGGCTGTGTGCATTGCAGGGGAAGGGTCCTTGCATCCGGAGGTGTTTCCACCTCCTTTACCGGAGGTGGGGCACCGGATGTGGACCTTATGGCCGCTCGACTCACTCGCAAGGTGTCAAGATCGTGGCCAGGTCCCGGGACCCCTGGGCAGGCGCGTTGGAAGCCCGTGGGGGCAGTATCGCCTGATATATGCTTACCCTCCGCTACTGTTGTTGCCTCACCTGCTTCGCAGAGTAGGGGCTGAGGCCATTCCGGTGATCCTCATTGCTCCGGAACGGTGACATTGGTACGCCGATCTACTTTGGCTAGTCGCAGACGTTCCTTAGCGACTGTCTATTGGGGTAGACCTTCTGTCTCATTATCCCATACTTCATTCTGCTTTACAGTCCTTGGCTTTAATAGCATGGCTGTTTAAAGCCAGGTGCTGATGGACCAAGTTCTCTCGTATTCGGTCATCTCTTTGATGTTGTTGACACTGGAATCTTCCTCCAGAAAGATATCTCACCGTACCTGGAAGGCTTGCATCGCTATGTGCGAGGAACTTGAATGGCGTCCTCGGATGTATTCCGTTCCCAGGATTTTGCTGTTCTTACAGCGTGGTGTGACCCAAAAGCTGGCCTTGCATACCTTTTTTGAGGGTCGGATTTCGGCCCGGGCTGTCTCTTTCAATGACCGGGCCATTCCTTGAGTAGTACCTTTTTGTGCAGGGGGTTCGCCATGTGATCACCCCCTGTCAAGCCTCCTCTCCCTACTTGGGATCTGAATTTGATGCATCTCGGTTCTCCAAGAACATCCCTTTGAGAATATCGGAGAGATTCCTCTCGACTTTGTCCCGGAAGGTGGCCTTCTTAGTGGCCATTGCTTCGGTTAGACGGGTGCCTGAGTTGGCGGCCTCGTCCTGCAGGTCGCCTTATTTGGTCCTCCATAAGGATATGTTGGTGTTGCGCCCATGACGTCCATCTTTTCAAAAGATGGTCTCGGCTTTTCAAAAGATGGTCTCGGCCTTTCACCTTAAGAAGGACATTGTTCTTCCGTCCTTGTGTCCTCACCCATCGCATCCCTGAGAGTTTGCACTTCATACATTAAGATGGGTACAAGCCTTACTGGTGTACCTGTCTGCTACCGTTTCCATTCGAAAGTCTGTGTCTGGTCCAAAACAGGGCCGAGCGGTGTCTGCCACAGTCTCTAGGTGGATCAGGCAGACCGTCATACAGGCCTATGCCCTTAAGGGGCGGGTGCCTCCCTTTCCGGTTGCGGAGCATTCCACCAAGGCAATTGGTGTTTCCTGGGCCTTCCGACATCAAGCGTCGGTTGCACAAGTGTGCAAGGCGGCGACCTGGTCGTCCGTTCATACCTTTTCAAAATTTTAGAAGATTGATAAGGCTGCATCTTCGGATGCTTCCTTCGGCCGCAAAGCATAGCAGGCCGCTGTTTAATGTTGCAACTCCTCCGTTGAGCTCTGCTTGTTTGGAGTGAAGTTTTGATTCTTCCTTTACTACTGCTCCCACCCTTCTGATACTGCTTTGGGACGTCGCACACGTTTACAGTATCCAGCTGTGTCAGTCCATGGACGATGAGAGAAAATAGGATTTTTGTACTCACCGTAAAATCCATTTCTCTGATGTCCATGGACTGACACATCACCCACCCTAACTTTTAAGGTTTGTACTGCTTTGTTACGAACTGAGGCTGCTAGCTGCAGGTGGGAGGCACCGCCCCCCTGGGCGGGGCTGTTCAGCTCTGGTTTGTTCTAGAATGTATGTTTCTAACATCCTGCCTAGATCTTCTCCTGCGAGCAGGGACATATACCCATACGTTTACAGTATTCAGCTGTGTCAGTCCATGGATGTCAGAGAAATGGATTTTACGGTGAGTACAAAAATCCTATTTCTCTTACCATCCATGGACTGACTCGGTGTCTCTTTACACTTTACACGTGGGTTATGTCCCTGCTTGCAGGAGAAGACCTAGGCAGAATGTGAAATGTTATACATACATTCTAAAAGCCAGAGCTGAACAGCCCCACCCAGGGGGTGGTCCCTCCGGACATAACCCTCCCACTACAGTCAGCAGACTTCAGTTTTTTTCTGCCTAGCAGAAGGAGAAGACGTGGCTCTCTCAGGAGCCAGTCTCCTGACCTATTTTTATTCCTTTTCTGGAATTCTTTATTTTATTTTTGAGAATTTTCTATGAACTGTCGGCTGGGCAACAGGTTGGGTACAAGATATCCTTGTAGTCTTCCCTGTCCGACCATCGAGCATGCTGATCCTCGCCTTGTGTGCGTGAGACTCAGTTCACGACAGGCCCCATGACTCCAGGGATGGCCGGGTTTGCTTTCATGCTCCCACGGTCCTCTCAAGACTGAACAGTTCCTGACTGACTGTATCTTTCGCGGTGGACCGGGCCGACAGCTACTCAGTACTGCACTGTGATAGTCCTGTCAGAAACACACCAGTGGGTCCCTCAGGGGACGGGTAAGTAGTCTCTCCTGCCTGCAGGCGAGTACAAAAGGCTGTGTTTCTCTGTGGGGGATTTTCCCTGTCTCCCCCTGTATTTCATTGTCACTCTCTGTCACCATTGCTGGCGCTGTGCTGTGTGGGGTGCCTGGGGGTCACACTGTTCTTGGAGGGGCTAATGCTGGTCTGCAGATATTCTTGGGGCCTTTTTTTGTGTGTTTTGGGGCCTGAGCGCCGAGTGGCGCTGTGTGTGTGCTGTTGTTGTTTTTTTTTTTTTCATTTTTGCTGAGTCATGGCGGCCATCTTGCCGCGGATCGCCTCAGTGAAGTGCGGCGGCCATTTTCTTGAAGCCCGCACGCTCTTCAGCACTAGTTTTGGCCTCTAGCGCTGCTGTAACAGCACAAATCTCCTCACAATCTCCTCCGCAGCTCACCAGCGCTGACACAGCGCGGTACAGACAGCGGAACTGAGCGGTCCCTGGTCCGGTTTGGTGAGTCCCCTGGGCGCCCCCTCCTCAGTCAGCACAGCCTGTGGGTGGACTTTTTATCTGAGGAGTCTCAGAGGGGGGCAATATGGAGTCTCTGTCACCAGCTTCCCCTAAATGTCAGTGGACAACAGGCAGTGCTTCAGCACCTGCGGTCCCTAGGGACCAGTTGTGGGCAGTCCTGGAATCATTTATGACCAGGATGGGAGCTGTGTGCAAAGGAGCAAAAAAGCGCCCTCTCCCCACTTTACTTCATGAGGGCAGTGCGCTGATTCAGATATGGGCCTAGCCACTACCGCTCAGGACCCTAGTTCTGAATGTATTGGATGGTTTTGAACAGGACATTCCTTATGAGGAAAACTCCAGTTCTGAGTCAGTAAATGACAGGGCGCTTGTTAGTGTACTCATGACTGCGGTGAGGGACACTCTCAAGCTAAAATGCTGCGGATGCAGAACCTCAGGCGGATACAGTCTCCTTTAGGTTCTTTTAAGGCCAGGCCTTCTAAAGAGGTTTTTCCATATGTACTTTCTTCAACCAGCTCATTGATAAGGTCTGGGAAAAGCCGCAGAATAATTTTTTAATGGTCCCGCGGCGTTTGTCTATCAGATACCCCTTGAAGATGCCCTACTTAAAAAGTGGGCTTCTACCCCAGGGTCGACCCTCCAGTCGCCCGGTTGAACAAGGCCATCACTCTCCCGATGGAGGGGACTCCTGCATTTGAGGACCCTACTGACAGGAGGTCAGAAGTGGTGAGCAGAGCCATGTTTGCCTTGTTGGGATCCGCCCTACGGCCTGTGGTAGCGGCGACCCTTGTGTCTTAAACGCTTACAGGTTGGGCAAAAAATGTTGCACCTAGCTGTACAGGAGCATAATCTTCCTCCAGACACAGTTGCTTTTGGCCCACCAACTGGTTCAGGGCCTGGTTTATGTGTGCGACGCCACGTTGGACGCGGCCCCTTTAATATCCAGGGCCTCTGTCTCGGCGGTGGTATTGCGTCGTCTTATCTGGTTGAAGTGCTGGTCTGCTGACCTAGCCTTAGGAAGCTCCTGACAGATCTACCATTTAAAGGTGGTAGACCTTTCGGTGCTGCTCTGGATGACATCGTCATGGATGTCATGGGAGGTAAAAGCACTCTTCTTCCTTAGACTAGCAAGGGTGAGGAGGCCCGCTGCAAACAGGGGCCTTCCTTTCCAGCAAAAGGTTTTTTTTTCGTCAGTCAGTCCACGGGTAGGCCCTCTCAGACTGACGGCAGTGCGGCTGGTGGGCACAAGTGCCCCTGGGTGCGTAAGCCGAACATGCGGCTCCCAAGCCCGCCTCCGCGTGAAGTCTTGCCTCCGCCCGACTCTGGGGTGGGGGGACGACTTCGCAGGTCACGAATCGGTGGTCCTCCCGAATCTCCGACTGGTGGGTGTGCGAGGAGGTCACCTCAGGATACAGGATAGTATTCCGATCCTGGCCCCCAGACAGATTCTTTCCCTCAAATCTTCCTCTCCTTCCTACCTGTCGGGCAGCCCTCTTGGGGGCTGTACAGGATTTGATCAGGTCTGGAGTGATTGTGCCGGTTCAGTCACAGGAGAGTTTTCAGGGATTCTACTCTAATCTGTTTGTCGTCCCAAAAATAGGACGTGGTTCGACCTATCCTGGACCTCAAGGCCCTGAATGCCTTCGAGAAGGTGCAGAAATTCCACATGGAATCCATTTGCACGGTGATCGCTACACTCCACCAAAGGGATTTTCTTCTGGCGTCCTTGGACTTCAAGGACGCCTACTGGCATGTTCCGATCTGCGCAAGTCACCAGAAGTTTCTGCGCTTTGCGATCAGCGAAGTCCACTATCGATTGTGGCTCTTCCTTTCGGCCTAGCCTCGACACCAAGGGTGTTCACCAAGGTGCTTGCTCCGGTTCTAGCCTTCTGCTACAGCAAGGTATTGCTGTCGTGGGCTATCTGGACGATCTTCTGCTAAGAGCAGAAAGTGGATCAGACTTAGAGGAAAGGTGACTATCGTCAATTAGACCCTCGGACTCGGGTGGTTCCTGAACATTCAGGAGTCAGTCCTGGTCCCGACTCAGTGTCTGGAGTATCTAGTTCTGATTCTGGACTCCTTGGAGGCAAAGGTATCCTACCTCTGGAGAAGTTGCTGACACTTCAGTCTGCGGTGCGGGTGCTGACATCCCAAAAATGGTTGTCAATCCGTTTTTTGCATGAGAGTCCCGAGACTCGTGGTGGCCTCCTTCGCGGCCGTTCCGTATGCCCAATCACACACCAGGGCATTGCAGAAGGAGATCTTGTCCACCTGGGACAAATCCCCGTTGTCCTTGGATCTTCAGATCCAGGTGATTCACCTGGTCAGGGCGCCCCTGACATGGTGGTTGAGATCCTCGGCTCTTCGGTCCGGAAAGTCGTTCCCCTCCCATCCAATGGACGGTACTCATGACGGACACCAGCCTGACGGGCTGGGGTGGAGTCTGGGGAGTCCTGTCGGCTCAGGCCTTGGACTCCGGACGAGCCCGTTTACCAATCACTGTTCTGGTAATACGGGCCATCGGACTGTGTCTCTCCTCAGGTCAGAGAGAGTACGGGGTCGCTCCATCAGGAGCCAGTCGGACACCGCCACGGCGGTGGCGTATGTAAACCATCAAGGGGGAACTCGGAGCTCAGCTGCGGCTTCCGAGGTAGTCCGTATCCTGAAGTGGACTGGAAGAAATGTGCTGGCTCTGTAGGCCATTTTACATTCTGGGCATAGACAATGGGCAGGTGGACTATCTGAGTCGCCAATCGCCAGACACCGGACCAAGAAGAGTGGTCCTTGCATATTTCAACTCCTTTACCGACGGTGGGGCACGCCGGATGTGGACCTGATGGCCTCTCGACTCAATCGCAAGGGTCGAGGTTGTGGCCAGATCCAGGGATCCTTGGGCGATGCCTCGGATGCGTTTGGTGGCCCCATAGGGTCCTTATCGCCTGATATAAACTCTGGCGATCCTAATTGTTCCGGATTGGCCTCGGCATCACTGGTACGCTGATCTGGTACGTCTCGTCGCGGACGTTCCCTGGTGGTTGCCGATGAGGGAGGACCTTCAGTCTCAAGGTCCTATGTTTCATCCGGCTTACAGTCTCTGGCTTTAACGGCAGGGCTGTTAAAAGCCAGGTGTTGAGGGACCGAGGTCTCTCGGACTCGGTCATTTTGACCATGTTAAGGACACGGAAGTCTTCCTCCAGGCAGATCTATCACCGTGCATGGAAAGCTTATATCGCCATGTGCGAAGCGCTGGACTGGCGTCCTCGGACGTATTCCGTCCCCAGAATCCTGCGTCCTCTGCAGTGTGGAGTGACCCAAAAGCTTGCTTTGAGTACCATCAAGGATCAGATTTCGGCCTTGGCCGTCTTCTTTCAGCGACCTCTAGTGGGGTCATTTTCTTGGTTAGCACCTTGTGTTGGGGGTTCGCCATGTGCTCCCTCCTGTCAAGCCTCCTCTCCCACCGTGGGATCTGAATTTAGTGCTCTCGGTCCTCCAGGAACCTCCTTTTGGGAATATCCGGGATATTCCCCTCTTGTCTTGTCTCAGAAGGTGGCCTTTTTAGTGGCAATCACTTCTGTTTGACGAGTGTCTGAGTTGGCGGCTTTGTCCTGCAAGTCGCCATATTTGGTCATCCATAAGGATAAGGCGGTGTTGTATCCGCGACCTTCCTTTTTTGCCAAAGGTGGTGTTGACCTTTCACCTACATGAGGACATTGCCCTCCCGTCCTTGTGTCCTCACACATCGCATCCCAGAGAGTTTGCGCTGCACATATTGGAGGTGGTACGAGCCTTACGGGTGTACCTGTCTGCTACTGCTTCTATTCGGAAGTCCGACTCACTATTTGTGACTGTCTCTGGTCCATAACAGGGCCAAGCGGTTTCGTCTGCCATCATTTTTAGGGGAATCAGACAAACCGTCATTCAAGCCTATGCTCTCATGGGGTGGGCGCCTCCCTTTCCGGTTACGGCGCATTCCACCAGGACAATTGGTGCTTCCTGGGTTTCCCGACATCAAGCGTCGGTTGCACAAGTGTGCAAGGCGGCGACCTGGTCGTCTGTTCATGCCTTTTTAAGTTTTATAAGGTTAATTTGGCTGCATCTTCGGATGCTTCCTTCGGCCGCAGGGTGCTGCAGGCCGCTGTTTAAAGTTGCGACTCCTCCGTTGAGGAGCTCTGCCTTATTGGAGTGAAGTTTTGGTTTTTCCATTTTTATACTGCTCCCATCCCTCTTGACACTGCTTTGGGACATCCCACGTGTAAAGTGTAAAGAGACACCGTGTCAGTCCATGGATGGTAAGAGAAAATAGGATTTTTTGTACTCACCGTAAAATCCTTTTCTCTGACAGCCATGGACTGACACGGCACCCACCCTTCCTTTTAAGTTTGTACTGCTTTGTTACGAACTGAAGTCTGCTGACTGTAGTGGGAGGGTTATGTCCGGAGGGACCGCCCCCTGGCTGGGGCTGTTCAGCTCTGGCTTTTAGAATGTATGTATAACATTTCACATTCTGCCTAGGTCTTCTCCTGCAAGCAGGGACATAACCCACGTGTAAAGTGTAAAGACACCGTGTCAGTCCATGGATGTCAGAGAAAAGGATTTTACGGTGAGTACAAAAAATCCTATTTTTTTTCATTTTGGATAGAGTAAGGGAAGCCATCTGTGTCGCATTGCGGAGATTTCCCTTCATTTCCTGTCCCATAGCCAAACACGAAGTGAGAGGAAATCCCTGCAAATTAAGGGAATTCCTTGGACAACCAGGCCACCAGAACAAGTCTTCTCATTAGAAGATTTCCCGCTTACTTTTCTGGGGACAACCCAAAATTTGGGATTTTCTTTTACTTTTCAGCAGCAATAAAAACGGTGTTCTGATCACTCTGCACTCTATCCAAAACGGGAAAAAGAAAAACGATTTGCCTTTTTCGTTTATACCCAAGCCAACATTTAGCTAAAATGATAAACCTTAAAAAAAAAAAAAAAAAAAAAAAACAATCTGCACAAGGGCAATAACTTAAGTTAGTATGATGTGTCCTTTGTGCCGATTCCTCTTCTTTCAGGAGAAATTCTCCTTGTTTTTTTGTCATTCCTTTGTAACCAGTCACCAATAAACTGTTATACGGACTAGAGTGTTGCTGGCTCAATCCATCCAGTTACAGTTGTGCTCAAAAGTTTGCATACCCTGGCAGAAATGGGGAAATTTTGGCATTAATGAAAATATGACTGATGCCAAAAAACTGTCATACTCTTTCGTCCATGGAGCCTCTCTATTGACAAAGTGGGTATTATCCGTTAATTAGGAGTGACTAGGCAGAAAAACTTGTAAAAAGTGTTGCATCACACCTTCTACAGTACCGCCCAGGGGGGGCGGACCCTCTGGGTATATCCCCTCAGTCTGTATCTTCGCAGATCAGTTTTTTTCTGTCTAGCAAGGAGTAGGACATGGCTCCCTTCGGGCCCATTGTTTCGGGGGAAAAATATATATTTTTCTGCTACATTTTTGTTTCCTGCGATCTTCGATCAACTGCCGACTGGGTGACAGGCTGGATCCTCGTTCCTTGTAGTCTCCCCAGTTTCGGCCATCGAGCGTGTGCTGACCCTAGCTACGCGCTGGGTTTTCCACGACATGCCCGTCACTCCGCGGGTGGCCGGTGAGCCTACGCTCCAGGGCCTGCATCGGACCGCTCAGCTTCGGCTGACCTTACGGCCGAGTCGCAGCAGCCTGTCCGGTGAGTGTCATGCACCAGGGCATACATATGATCGTCCCTTTTGGGTCCAATCACAGCATGCCTGGCCAACAGTCAGCTTCCGTGCGTGGACGATGATCTGTTTGGAATGTCTTCCAGCATAATACATGCAGGATAGGTAAGTAAAACTCCCCTGCCTCGGCTGGGTGATTTAACTGGACATTCCTAGAGAGACCAAGTAAGTGGTTGTGGCCCCTTTCTTCCCTCTCTCCCTGCCTTTCCCTCCTCCCTGGGCTTCTAGCTAAAGGTTGCTGGGTGCCACCTAAGGGGTTCCACTGGAGCAGGGCTGGCTGTAACTAACATTTAAAAGAAATGTAATTTCTGCTTACCTGTATGTGCTTCCTCCTCCATGCTGTCGGCGGCCATTTTGGGGTGGTCCATGCCGAGTTCGGCCTCTTGTGACTGCCCGGCGGCCATCTTCCTGTGGTTCGGTCACACCCACTGGCCCTTATCAGCTGATCGATGGCCATGTTTGTCCACCCTGTATGTATATATTGCCGTTCGGCGGCCATCTTTTTGTGGGCTACGGCTGCTTGACCTCTATCTTCGGCTCGGCGGCCATTTTCTTAGAGCCCACATCATCTTCCATACAGACGTTTTTGGCAACCATTTTGCGAGAGCCTCCGGCCTCTAGGGTGCATTACACTGGTGCAAAAAATAACACAGGAAGTGCTGGCTGACACAGCAGCAGTGGGACAGCATCACAGGCGCAGCACACGGCAGCATAGCAGTACCGGTCCAGGGTGGTGAGTCCTCTGGGTAACCCAGCATCTCTGCAGCGCAGGAGGGTGGCCTATTGATATCTTGCCTGGAGCCCTGTGGGGGTCAGCGTGTGGTCAGCATGGCATCCTAACCAGATGTCTTCTCCCCTGAAACACCAGATTTAGCAGCTGGTGCCCCTGAGATGTCTATGAACGCTATGACGGCAATTCTAGAGGCGTTTGCTGCCAGGGTGGAAGCAGCACACGGGAATACAGGGGGTAGTAAACGCCCCGTCCCCTGCAAGCTTCTGGGGATAATTCTGATGCAGAACCAGGTCCAGCTACGGCTCAGGGCCCAGATTTGACGCATCAGAGACTGCAGACCGTGACCGGACAGTGAGGATGACTCCAAGTCCAGGTCAGTACGCGAGACGGCTTTGGTATCTGACCTTATTACTGCAGTGCGGGATATGCTAAAGTTGGAAAATACTGCAGAAGCAGCAGGAACTCCAGTCCCCTTTTTGGGTTTCGTAAACCTGCCCGCACTGCTAAGGTGTTCCCTTGTGTGTCTTTTGATAAACTCTTATACAAGGAATGGGAGAACCCACTGAGGGTCTTTACAGCCCCAAAGAGGTTTGCGGTACGGTACCCCTTTTGAGGAGAGTTTTCTGAAGAAATGGACCTCTCCCCCTATAGTGGACCCTCCGGTGTCCAGACTTAATGGAGCCACCACAATTCCTGTAGAAGGGGCTCCTGTTTTCAAGGACCCTGTGGATAAGAAGGCTGAAGCACTCGCTTGCTACCTATACTCAGTGGTAGGCTCGGCAGTACGCCCGGCATTGGCGGGGGCCCTAGTGTCTCACACACTTACTGAATGGGCAAGATTGCTACTCCAGGGGTTAAGGAGCGAGATGCTCCTCCTGATGAGATAACATTGGCCGACCTGTTGGTCCAGGGCCTTAGGTTTGTCTGCGAGTCAGATATGGAGACTATTCCCCTGCTGTCTAAAGCTTCGGTTTATGCAGTAGCAATACGCTGCCTGATCTGGCTAGAAGGCTGGTCTGCGGACCAGACTTCCAAGAAAGCCCTGTTGGATCTGCCTTTTAAGGGCGACAGACTTTTTGGGGCTTCTCTGGATGACATCATCAAGGATGCCACAGGAGGTAAAAGCACTTTGCTTCCCCAAATTAGCAAGGGTAAGGGCCCTCCTTTACTGCACGCAAGCGTTTTTTTTCGTCCCCCTAGGGCGACAGGGAAAAGTCCCCAGGCCGATAAAGCGCCTGCCCAAGGACAAGCGTCCTTGGTCCCGCATACCCAATAAGCCTGCGGACAAATTTGCATCCGCATGAAGGTCCACCCCCACCCAGCTCTCGGGTGGGGGGACGTCTTCGCAAATTCGCGACTCGGTGGACAGCTCTAATCTCCGACAGGTGGGTTTGCAAAGTAATCTCCTCAGGCTACAAGATAGTTTCTCTCTTGTCCACCGGACAGATTCATCACCTCCAATCTCCAGCTACTACCAACCCGTCGAGAGGCCCTGTATGGGGCGGTCCAGGGTCTACTGGAACGCGGGGTAGTTATTCCAGTTCCAGAACAGGAACAGGGTCAGGGTTTTTACTCAAATCTGTTCATTGTGCCGAAGAAGGAGGGGGTTCGTCCAAGCTTGGATCTCAGAGCCCTCAATTGCTTTGTGAAAGTACAAAGATTTCGGATGGAGTCGGTTCGATCTGTAGTCACGGCTCTCCATCCAGGGGACTTTCTGGCCTCCTTGGACATCAAGGACGCATACCTGCATGTCCCCATATACTCCAGACACCAGAGGTTTCTGCGATTTGCTATCGGTAAGAACCACTACCAGTTTGTGGCCCTCCCGTTTGGCCTTGCCTCAGCACCCAGGACGTTCAAGGTGCTCGCTCCGATTTTGGCACTTCTAAGACAGCGGGGTATCGCTATCATGGGCTACTTGGACGACCTTCTACTGAAGGCCACTTCAAGCTCAGAATTAGAGGTAAGCGTGTCCATTACCTGTCAGACTCTTCGAGACTGTGGTTGGATACTAAACACGCAAAAGTCAGTATTGGTGCCCACTCAACGCCTAGTGTACCTGGGGTTGATTCTGGATTCCTCATAGGCAAAGGTATTCCTCCCTGTGGAGAAGTTGCAGACCCTCCGGGCTGCAGTACGACAGCTGACTTCCAGGAATTGGTCGTCACTCCGTTTTTGCATGCGAGTGTTAGGCCTCATGGTAGCCTCCTTCGAGGCGGTCCCATATGCTCAATACCACACGAGTGTTACAGAAGGAAGTTCTGTCCAGATGGAACAGATGCCCATCATCTCTGGATTATCAGGTCCGAGTGAGCCACCTAGTCAGGAGATCCCTGGTATGGTGGCTGATGGCACCGGCTCTAATGGCCGGGAAGTCATTTCTTCCGGTTTACTGGATAGTGATCACGACGGACGCCAGCCTTACAGGTTGGGGGGGGGGGGTCTGGGGTGTTAAGTTGGCGCAAGGTCGCTGGACCCCAGAGGAAGCCCTCCTGCCGATCAATGTCCTGGAAATCCGGGCGATCAGGCTGTGCCTCTTCAAATGGTCTCAGAGGCTGCAATGGTATCCAGTCAGACAACGCCACAGCAGTGGCATATGTCAATCATCAAGGAGGAACAAGAAGCTCAGCTGCAGCATCGGAGGTTGCTTGCATCCTGAAGTGGGCAGAGAGGAGCATACTGGCACTGTTGGCCGTGTACATTCCGGGTGTGGAAAACTGGCAGGCGGACTACCTGAGCTGCCAGATGCTGGACCAGGGAGAATGGTCCTTACACCCGGAGGTGTTCCAACTCCTCTGCCAAAGATGGAGCACACCAGACTCGGAAGGTATTGAGGTTTGTGGCCCGGTCAAGAGACCCATGGGCAGACGCAACGGACGCGTTGGTGGCATCGTGGGGTCAGTATCGGCTAATCTATGCCTTCCCTCCCTTAAGGCTTCTTGCTCTTCTGCTCTGCAGAGTGGAGGCAGAGGGAATTCCAATGATCCTAATCGCTCCAGATTGGCCTCAACATCCTTGGTACGCCGATCTAGTAAATCTGGTAGCAGACATCCCCTGGCCCCTACCACTACGGAAGGACCTGCTATCGCAAGGTCCCATACTCAATCCTACTTTGCAGTCATTGGCTTTAAGGGCATGGCTGTTGAGAACCAGGTACTGAGAGACCGGGGCCAGTCAGATTCAGTAATCTCTACGATGAGAAGTGCTCGAAACCGTCCTCCTAGGAAGGTTTATCAGCACTTGGAAGGCCTACATTTCCATGTGTGAGGAAATGAAATGGCATCCGCGTACCTATTTGGTTTCCAGAATCCTGCTGTTTTTACAGCATGGGGTGGACCAAAGGCTTGCCCTAAGTACGATTTAAGGGACAGATATCTGCCCTGGCTGTCTTTTTTCAGCGACCCCTGGCGACTCACTTTCTCGTGAGTACATTTGTGCAGGGGGTTCGACATGTGGCCCCTCCGGTCCGTCCCCCGTTACCTCCGTGGGACTTGAACCTGGTCCTCTCGGTGCTTCAGAAGTCACCGTTTGAGAATATTAGAGATATTCCCCTGTTGACACTTTCTCAGAAAGTGGTCTTTTTGGTGGCTGTTACGTCAGACGAGTTTCTGAGCTGGCAGCCTTGTCCTGCAAGGCTCCCTATTTGATTTTCCACAAGGATAAGGTGGTGCTGCGACCGCAGCCTTCCTTTCTTCCGAAGGTCGTTTCGGCTTTTCATCTCAACGAAGACATTGTACTTCCATCCTTGTGTCCTCATCTGTCGAATCCTAAGGAGTCGGCGTTGCATTCCTTGGACGTTGTCCGAGCTTTGAGAGTATACCTATCTGCTACTTCCCTGTTCCGGAAGTCAGACTCACTGTTTGTTTCGGTGGCTGGTCCCAAGAAGGGCCAAGCAGTCTCATCGGCCACCATCTCTAGGTGGATCCGACAGATAGTAATCCAGGCTTACGCCTTAAGGGGTCAAGCGCCCCCCTTCCCGGTCACTGCGCATTCGACCAGGGCAATGGGTGCCTCTTGGGCTTTCCGACATCAAGCGTCTGTTTCCCAATTATGTAAAGCGGCGACTTGGTCGTCTGCTTACACTTTCACAAAATTCTACAAAATTGATGTAGGTGTATCTTCGGATGCCTCTTTCGGCCGCAAGGTTTTACAAGCGGCTGTTTAGAGTTGTTTTGTGTTTGGGGTGAAGTTTATTTTTATGCTGTTACCACCCCTCGTTTTTTCTCTGACACTGCTTTGGGACGTCCCACTTTGTCAATAGAGAGGCTGTGTCGGTCCATGGACGAAAGAGTAAATAGGATTTTTTACTCACCGTAAAATCCTTTTCTCTGAGTCCATGGACCGACACAGCACCCACCCCTCCTTTTTAAGTTTGTACTGCTTTTTGACGAACTGATCTGCGAAGATGCAGACTGGGGGGACATACCCAGAGGGTCCGCCCCCTGGGCGGTACTGTAGAAGGTGTGATGCAACACTTTGTACAAGTTTTCTGCCTAGTCACTCCTAATTAAGAGATAATACCCACTTTGTCAATAGAGAGGCTGTGTCGGTCCATGGACTCGGAGAAAAGGATTTTACGGTGAGTAAAAAATCCTATTTTTTTTATTTAACCAGTTGTCAACCTGCCGCCGTCAATTGACGGTGGCAGGAACACGCTGTTATTCTAGGCGGACATCATATGACGTCGCGCCTTTAAAATCCACTAGGGGGCACGTTGCCGCGTCACTGGGCACCCGATGCACGTGCCCGGCGGCCGCGATTGCTCAGTAACCAAGCAGGACCGTGTGTGTGTGTGTGTGTACACGCGCAGATCCACGTCCTGTCAGGGAAAGGAGACCGATGGTGTGTCCCTTGTACATAGGGACACAGATCGGTCTCCTCCCCCAGTCAGTCACCTCCCCCCACAGTAAGAATCACTAATAGTTAACACATTTAACCCCTTCCTTGCCCCCTAGTGTTAACCCCTTCCCTGCCAGTCATGTTTGTACAGTAATCAGTGCATATTTATAGCACAGATCGCTGTATAAATGTGAATGGTGTCAAAAGTGTCCAATGTGTCCGCCGCAATATCGCAGTCACGATAAACGCTAATCGCCGCCATTACTAGTAAAAAAAAAAATATATATAATAAAAATGCTATAAATCTATCCCTTATTTTTGTAGACGCTATAACTTTTGCGCAAACAAACCAATATACGCTTATTGCGATATTTTTGGTAAAAAAAAAGTAGAATACGTATCGGCCTAAACTGAGTAAAAAAAATATATATATATTTATTTATAATAAAAAGTATTGTGTTTTTTTTTTTTGTTTTGTTTTTTTCAAACTTGTCGCTCTTTTGTTTTATAGAGAAAAAAATTTAAACCGCAGAGGTGATCAAGTACCACCAAAAGAAAGCTCTATTTGTGGGAAAAAAGGACGCACATTTAGTTTGGTTACAGCGTCGCACGACCGCGCAATTGTCATTCAAAATGTGACAGCGCTAAAAGCTGAAAATGGCTTGGGCAGGAAGGGGGTTTAAGTGCCCAGTAGAGAAGTGGTTAAGGATGGCAATCACATGAAGCCAAAAAACATGTGAATATTCAGTTTTTTTGGATCCTTTTTTAAATCATCATAACAAACCGTTGCGCTCGTGTCACCCGGACACGGCGCATCTCCGATCAGCAGGAGGGCTCTGTGGTTGGCCATCCTTATCGCATGACGGCTGTGTCCGTCCACATCCGTCATGTGATCTAAATAGCTGGTTGCTGGGCGATCCGCTCTCCTCTCCTCACGGAAGTTGTCTGAGGAGAGGAGAGCTGATCGCTGCAGCCTGCAAGTGATCAGTAAGTATGATCTTTTTTTTACAGCTTTTTACACCTTGATCACCGGCCCAGTGTCCCCACACAGTGTAAACACACACATCACCACCAACATATGTCCCAGTAAAATCATATGTCCCAATGATCATCTGCGTACATCTGTCCATGATCATCTGCGTACATCTGTCCATGATCATCTGCGTACATCTGTCCATGATCATCTGCGTACATCTGTCCATGATCATCTGCGTACATCTGTCCATGATCATCTGCGTACATCTGTCCATGATCATCTGCGTACATCTGTCCATGATCATCTGCGTACATCTGTCCATGATCATCTGCGTACATCTGTCCATGATCATCTGCGTACATCTGTCCATGATCATCTGCGTACATCTGTCCATGATCATCTGCGTACATCTGTCCATGATCATCTGCGTACATCTGTCCATGATCATCTGCGTACATCTGTCCATGATCACACAAACTAATTACTATACACTTAAAGCGGTTGTATACCCTATTTTTACACTTTGACCTACAGCTAAGCCTATAATAAGGCTTACCTGTAGGTATAAAGAACATCTCCTAAACCTGTACGGTTTAGGAAATATTCCCCTTGCAATGAGCCGCTGACTTCAGCGGTGCATGCACTCTTAAATTCGCTAGCTGAAAGGCCCATCAGATGACGGACTTTGCCGGAAAGAAGTCTCCCGTGCGTGGGAGTGACGACATCGCGGCTCCGGCCACTCTCAGCGCCTGAGCCGCGATACCCGGAAGACGCGCCGAGGGAAAATGTCTGCTCCCTCTGCGTGGACCGGGTGAGATGCCGACGCCTTGTTCTAAGGTAAGTATTTCAGAATGCATACTAGCTCAATATGCCTTTTTTGCCTTACAGGTTTAGAAAATAAAAAATAAATAAAAAAATCAGCGGGTTTACTACTGCTTTAACAGGATTTTTTTTTTTAACCAAAGACCTTTTTGGCTTAAATTTATGACGTTTGATTTTATTGGATTTCTTTTCAAATAGAAAATCTTGTTTCTCTTGTCATCCATGGACTGACACAGCGTGTCTTTTACACCTTTACACGTGGGTTATGTCCCTGCTTGCAGGAGAAGACCTAGGCAGAATGTGAGATGTTATACATACATTCTAAACAGCCAGAGCTGAACAGCCCCGCCCAGGGGGACGGTCCCTCCGGACATAACCCTCCCACTGCAGTCAGCAGACCTCAGTTTTTTTCTGCCTAGCAGAAGGAGAAGACGTGGCTCTCTCTCAGGAGCCAGTCTCCTGACCTATTTTTATTCCTTTTGGAATTTTTTCCTATTTTTATTCTTTTGAGATCTTCTATCAACTGTCGGCTGGGCAACAGGTTGGGTACAAGATATCCTCGTAGTCTTCCCTGTCCGACCATCGAGCGTGCTGATCCTCGCCTTGTGTGCGTGAGACTCAGTTCACGACATGCCCCACGACTCCAGGGGTGGCCGGTGGGCTTCCAGCTCCGCGGTCCTCTCAAGATAGAACAGTCCGGCTGTAGCTTTCGCGGTGGACCGGCCGACAGCTACTCAGTACCGCACTGTGATAGTTCTGTCAAACACACCAGTGGGTCCCTCAGGGGACGGGTAAGTAGTCTCTCCTGGCTGCAGGTGAGTACATGCTGTGTGTTTCTTGTGTGGGGGATTTCCCTGTCTCCCCCTGTGTTTTTTAATGTCACTCTCTGTTCACTAGTGCTGGCGCTGTACAGTGGGTGTTCTCAGAGAGGGACATTATGGAGTCAGAGTCACCAGCTTCCCCTCACATGCCAGAGGCAGCAGCCAGTGCTCCAGCACCTGCGGTCCCTATGGACCAGTTGTCGGCAGTCCTGGAATCATTTCTGACCAGGATGGAAGCTGTGTGTGAGCACAAGGGAGCAAAAAAGCGCCCTCTCCCCACTTCATCTCCACAAGGGGAGTGCTCTGATTCAGATATGGGCCTAGCTATTGCTGCTCAGGACCCTAGCTCTGAATATTTGGATGGTTTTGAACAGGACATTCCTTGTGAGGAAGACTCCAGTTCTGAGTCAGTAAATGACAGGGTGCTTGTTAGTGAACTCATTGATGCTGTGAGGGACACTCAAGCTAAATGCTGCGACCGCAGAACCTCAGGCGGATACAGTCTCCTTTGGTTCTTTTAAGACCAAGCCTTCTAAAAAGGTTTTTCCATATGTACCTTTCTTTGACCAGCTCATTGACCAGCTCATTGACCAGGTCTGGGAAAAGCCGCAGAAGACTTTCATGGTCCCGCGGCGTTTGTCTATTAGATACCCCTTTGAAGACGCCCTGCTTAAAAAGTGGGCTTCTCCCCCGGTGGTCGACCCTCCAGTCGCCCGTTTAAACAAGGCCACCACTCTCCCGATGGAGGGGACTCCTGCGTTTAAGGACCCCACTGACAGGAGGTCAGAAGTGGTGAGTAGAGCCATGTTCGCCTTGTTGGGATCCGCCCTACGGCCCGTAGTAGCTGCGACCCTTGTGTCTCAGACACTCACGGAATGGGCAAAAATTTTGCACCAAACTGTGCAGGAGTATAACCTTCCTCCAGACACTATTGCTCTGGCCCACCAGATAGTGCAGGGTCTGATATATGTGTGCGATGCCACGTTGGACGCGGCCCCTTTAATATCCAGGGCCTCTGTCTCGGCGGTGGTATTGCGTCGTCTCATCTGGTTGAAATGCTGGTCTGCTGACCTAGCCTCTAAGAAGCTCCTGACGGATCTACCTTTTAAGGGTGGTAGACTTTTTGGTGCTGCTCTGGATGACATCATCAAGGATGTCACGGGAGGTAAAAGCACTCTCCTTCCTCAAACTATCAAGGGTAAGGAAGCCCGACGTAAACCGGGTCCTTCCTTTCCAGCAAAAAAGGTTTTTTTTCGTCCACGGGTAAGCCATCCCAGACTGACAACAGTGCGGCTGGCGGGCACAAGCGCCCCTGGGTGCGTAAGCCGACTCCCAAGCCCGCCTCCGTGTGAAGTTTTGCCCCCGCCCGTCTCTGGGGTGGGGGGGACGACTTCGCAGGTTCACGGATCGGTGGACCTCCCGGATCTCCGACCGGTGGGTGTGCGAGGTGGTCACCTCAGGATACAGAATAGAGTTCCGCTCCTGGCCCCCAGACAGATTCTTTCCCTCAAATCTCCCTCTCCTTCCTGCCCGTCGGGCAGCCCTCTTGGGGGCTGTACAGGATTTGATCGGGTCCGGAGTAATTGTGCCGGTTCCGTCCCAGGAGAGGTTTCAGGGGTTCTACTCGAATCTGTTTGTTCCAAAAAAGGACGGGGTTCGGCCAATCCTGGACCTTAAGGCCCTGAATGCCTTCGTGAAGGTGCAAAAATTCTGCATGGAATCCATTCGCACGGTGATCGCTACACTCCATCGGGATTTTCTGGCATCCTTAGACATCAAGGACGCCTACTTGCATGTTCCGATCTGCGCAAGCCACCAGAAGTTTCTGCGCTTTGCGGTCGGCGAAGTCCACTATCAATTTGTGGCTCTTCCCTTCGGCCTAGCCTCGGCACCAAGGGTGTTCACCAAGGTGCTTGCTCCGGTCCTAGCTTTGCTGAGACAGCGAGGCATTGCTATCGTGGGCTATCTGGACGATTTTCTTCTAAGAGCAGACAGCGGCTCAGAATTGGAAGAAAGTGTGACTATCGTCAGTCAGACCCTCAGGGAGTTTGGGTGGCTCCTGAACGTTCAGAAGTCTGTTCTAGTCCCGACTCAGCGTCTGGAGTATCTAGGTCTGATTCTGGAGTCTTCCTACCTCCAGACAAACTACTGACACTTCAGTCTGCAGTACGGGTGCTGACGTCCCGAAAATGGTCGTCAATCCGCTTTTGCATGAGAGTCCTGGGACTCATGGTGGCCTCCTTCGAGGCCGTTCCTTATGCCCAAGCGCACACCAGGGCTTTACAGAAAGAGATCTTGTCCACTTGGGACAAATCCCCGTTGTCCTTGGATCTTCAGATCCAGGTGAGTCACCTGGTCAGGGCGTCCCTGACGTGGTGGTTGAGGTCCCCGGCTCTTCGGTCCGGGAAGTCGTTCCTCCCCATCCAATGGACGGTGATCACGACGGACGCCAGCCTGACGGGCTGGGGGGGTGTCTGGGGAGTCCTGTCGGCCCAAGGGCTTTGGACTCCGGACGAAGCCCTCTTACCGATCAATGTGCTGGAGATACGGGCAATCAGACTGTGCCTCTCCTCATGGTCGGAGAAACTACAGGGTCACTCCATCAGGATCCAATCGGACAACGCCACAGCAGTGGCGTATGTCAACCATCAAGGGGGGACTCGGAGCTCAGCTGCGGCTTCCGAGGTCGCCCGCATCCTGAGGTGGGCCGAAAGAAGCGTGCCGGCCGTCTACATTCCGGGCGTAGACAAGTGGCAGGCGGACTATCTAAGTCGCCAGACCAGGGAGAGTGGTCCTTGCACCCGGAGGTCTTTCAACTCCTTTGCAGACGGTGGGGCACGCCGGATGTGGACCTGATGGCCTCTCGACTCAATCGCAAGGTGTCGAGGTTTGTGGCCAGATCCAGGGATCCCTGGGCGGATGCCTCGGATGCGTTGGTGGCCCCATGGGGTCAGTATCACCTGATATACGTTTATCCTCCGCTGCAGTTGCTCCCTCGCCTGCTCCGCAGGGTAGCGACCGAGGGAATTCCGGTGATCCTCATTGCTCCGGATTGGCCTCGGCGTCACTGGTACGCCGATCTGGTACGTCTCGTCGCAGACGTTCCCTGGCGGTTACCAATACGGGGGGACCTTCTGTCTCAAGGTCCTATATTTCATCCTGCTTTACAGTCTCTGGCTTTAACGGCATGGTTATTGAAAGCCAGGTGCTGAGAGACCGAGGTCTCTCGGATTCGGTCATTTCGACCATGTTAAGGGCACGGAAGTCTTCCTCCAGAAAGATCTATCACCGTACTTGGAGAGCTTACATCGCCATGTGCGAAGAGCTGGACTGGCGCCCACGAACGTATTCCGTTCCCAGAATCATGCATTTTCTGCAGCATGGCGTGACCCAAAAGCTCGCTTTGAGTACCATTAAGGGTCAGATTTCGGCCTTGGCCATCTTCTTTCAGCGACCGCTGGCGGGTCATCCCTTGGTTAGCACCTTTGTGCAGGGGGTTCGCCATGTGCTCCCCCCTGTCAAGCCTCCTCTCCCCCCGTGGGATCTGAATTTTTGGTGCTCTCGGTTCTCCAGGAACCTCCCTTTGAAAATATTAGAGATATTCCCCTCTTGACTTTGTCTCAGAAGGTGGCCTTCTTGGTGGCCATTACTTCCATTTGACGAGTGTCTGAATTGGCGGCCTTGTCCTGCAAGTCGCCCTTTTTGGTCATCCATAAGGATAAGGCGGTGTTACGTCCGCGACCTTCTTTTCTGCCAAAGGTGGTCTCGGCCTTCCACTTAAATGAGGACATTGTCCTCCCGTCCTTGTGTCCTCACCCATCGCATCCCAGAGAGTTTGCGCTTCACACTTTGGATGTGGTACGAGCCTTGCGGGTGTACCGGTCTGCTACTGCTTCTATTCGGAAGTCTGTCTCTGGTCCAAAACAGGGCCAAGCGGTTTCGTCTGCCACCATTTCTAGGTGGATCAGACAAACCGTCATTCAAGCTTATGCTCTCAAGGGGCGGGCGCCTCCCTTTCCGGTTACGGCACATTCCACCAGGGCAATTGGTGCTTCCTGGGCTTTCCGACATCAAGCGTCGGTTGCACAAGCGTGCAAGGCGGCGACCTGGTCGTCTGTTCATACCTTTTCTAAGTTTTATAAGGTTGATGTGGCTGCATCTTCGGATGCTTCCTTCGGCCGCAAGGTGTTGCAGGCCACTGTTTGATGTTGCAACTCCTCCGTTGAGGAGCTCTGCCTTGTTTGGAGTGAAGTTTTTGGTTTTCCATTTATACTGCTCCCATCCCTCTTGACACTGCTTTGGGACATCCCACGTGTAAAGGTGTATAAGACACGCTGTGTCAGTCCATGGATGACAAGAGAAAATAGGATTTTTGTACTCACCGTAAAATCCGTTTCTCTGGCATCCATGGACTGACACAGCACCCACCCTTCTTTTCGAGTTTGTACTGCTTTGTTACGAACTGAGGTCTGCTGACTGCAGTGGGAGGGTTATGCCGGAGGGACCGCCCCCCTGGGCGGGGCTGTTCAGCTCTGGCTGTTTAGAATGTATGTATAACATCTCACATTCTGCCTAGGTCTTCTCCTGCAAGCAGGGACATAACCCACGTGTAAAGGTGTATAAGACACGCTGTGTCAGTCCATGGATGCCAGAGAAACGGATTTTACGGTGAGTACAAAAATCCTATTTTTTGGTTTTTTAAATTTCCAGTCTTTTTTTTTTTTCACTTAAATCGCAAAAAAAAAAAAGACGGAGTCATGAATAAATACTACCAAAAGAAAGCTCTATTTGTGTGACTAAAACAATTTCATTTGGGTACAGTGTAGCATGACCGCGCAATTGTCATTGAAAGTGCGAGAGCGCTGAAAATTGGCCTGGGATGGAAGGGGGTGAAAGTGCCCTGTATTGAAGTGGTTAAATAAAAGACAGTTTTTTTGGCATGATCAGTCATATTTTCAATGTTAATGCCAAATGTCACAATTTCTGCCAGGGTATTCAAACCTTTGAGCACGACTGTATGTTCTGGTGTGTACGGACGCTGAGCCAAGGCACCTGTGTGTGGATTTTGTAAGACTGAGTGTTCCCGTTTTATGTGCAATGCTCCTCGCAGACTTGATAAAAAACCTTCTGCCTTTACAATCACTAGAGAGATGAAGCAATACAGACATGTTTGAAGTCCATAGCAAGGGAGCAGCCTAGGGTTGACGATCATGGCTCCCCTCCAGGGGCATTGCTAGGTCTGCAAAAGATCTGGGGCTAGAGCCTATAGCAGCGGTCACCAACCTTTTTGCAGGCCCGGAGGTGGGGGGGAGCATGCCGGTGATCAATTTTTCACGGGCAATGGCTGGTGTTGGCGCTTCATCATGGCACCATAGTTGATATGGTGTCAGGGTGATTGAAGCGCATTGTTTTTATTGTTGCATTCTAATATATAATGAAGTGGTTCAACTTGCCATATTGCAGAATCACTGGGCGCGCCGCTTGCCACAACGCCTGTCGCCAGATGCTGCGCGCCGCTTGCCACAACGCCTGTCGCCAGATGCTGCGCGCCACTTGCCACTAGTGGTGCGACGGATCGTCATTGATCCGTACGGATCAACATATTCGGTTCGGCATACACGTGATCCGCAGATTGTGAGCTCTGCTGCCGTTAGTCCTTTTCCTACCATCCTGGTAGCAGACATCTCAAGTCTCCCACGCCGCCCCCTCCTCCCAGCCAGGGGGAGGCAGTGGTAAAAATCTCTATGGTGATCGGATGCAGCACGGGACTTCTTATGTGTCCCAGACTTTTACTCTGCGACCCCCTATGCCAATAGAATACTTTGGGTGAATGTGTCAGCTGCGTGGCTATGACATTCTCACAGAGCTCAGCCAGCCAGTGCAGTCCTGCCCCCAACTTCTCTGCACAAACAGGAGAGCAGAAAACCACGATCTACTCCTGCCCCTCCCCCCTCACTCCAATTCGTGTAGCTGTGCATTACCAGTGAAGAGGAAGTGTGGGCAGGAACTTTGAAACAGCAGCTATCTCCTCTTCTGTCAGCTTGAGCCTCCGGGGACAAGCCTGTGAGTAAACGCTGTGACCGAGCTCTCCCCCTCCTCAACCCTTACTTCTGTCTCCCAAATCTCTTACCCTCATTTGCTCCCTCCCCCCCACCTTTTTATTTTGTGCTTCAGAAGTAACTGATCAGAAACTGGTATAAATGTGAAAATTCCAAAAATAATCTGAAAATGTCCAATCGGTGCAACACATTTCAATGTACAATACTTCACGTGATTTTAAATGATCACACAGTTTTTCCGGTACTGTATGCGGCGGGCATCTTGCTCCACCCGGCGGCGGCCTAGGTGAGCTCCCCTGCCTTCCCTGACTGCCCAGTGTTCCGTCCTCCCCTGGAAATAATTTAAAAGTGTTCATAAACAAAAAGACAAAACTTATGTTTGTCTTGTTTTCTTTTTTTTTTTTTTTCTGATCCGAAAAATTATCCGATCCGTGACTCTGATCCGAGGAACGATCCGAATGGTGAGTTTTTTGATCAGTTGCACCCCTACTTGCCACTGTTGCCTGCCACGTCGCTTGCCACCATTTGCAGATTGTCGCCTGGTACCAGATGTGGATTGTTGATGCATTGATGGCATACTGGCAGCACTGGTCCATTTAGTAAGGGCAGGAGAGCGGTGATGCGGGGCGAGCAGTGATGGATGTCATCTCGCTGCTCCCCGCCGCACCTCTGACATTAAAGAGGCCCGCACTGTGAGGGCGGAAGACCGCTGATGTGTGGCAGGCAGTGAGAGATAATGTCATCTCCCTGCCGCACCTTACTCCCCACATTGAAGAGGCCCGGCTGTGAGGGCGGAAGAGCGATGTGAAGCTGGCGGAGAGAGATGATGTAATCTCTGCTCGTCCGACCCGCTTGCTTCTCTCATCTGCCTCACTCAGCCTGCCTGCTGGTTAGGCAAGGACCCTGCGGCAAAAAACTCGGGGCTACAGTCACATGTCTGTGGCCCATAGCCCCAATAGCCACCCCCTAGCGGCGCCACTGCTCTCCATGGATATGGTGGAGGCGTGACGTAGCTACCTAGGAAAAGGAAGTGTTGTTTGGAGGGTTACCAGGTGAAAATAAAGCAAAATAATCTTGAAAAGAGGAAACCAATATAGTTGCCACACTAAGCACTAGTGATCTGCAATATTATTACATTTTGGATTTAGATTCCCTTTTGGCATGATGAATGGTGGGCTGTGTAATTGCTTTGACATCTGTGGAATGAAGCAAATAAATAAATAACTGTTTGTCTTTTTGAACTTATTTAGTTTTGTAGGATTGTCTATATGTCTATTACGTTCAGTAGTATCTTTGTTAATGAAGGCAGCAGCGTGTTTGCTATGTGGCCAGCCTACCCTTAGTGTGAATTAACTTTTTATTTTGTGCCTGTGAAGTAAAGAAACCTTCCTCATACTTTTGTAACTTATCTCTCCTTCCCTCCTGTCCCTTCTGATTTAAGATCCTCTTTCAATCTCCTCTGAGTTATTTCTGTTTTTCACTTGCATCACCCTCACACAGGATGTGCATTTTTTTTTCCCTTCATTAAGCAAGCATTTACTGTTTTGTTTTTTCTATAAATAGTCATTAATTTGGAGAAGATGTGATTGTGGTCAGAGAAGGAACAACGCTTTTGATCTGAGTGGTCACCTGTGTGTCAGCCTAGCCATTTCCCGTCACACTGTGGACAGGATGCAAATTCACACTTTGCTTTGCCAATAGCCCACTCAGCTTGCTAAATGCAAACTTTGCACAGAAAACTTGTATACATCTGATATATATTTTTCAAGTTAAGTGAATGCATGCTAAGTAATGTGCAAGTCGAATTCTGTCAGGTATTTATAACTTCTCTCAGATTTGCAGGGCTTTTTTTTTTTTTTTTTTTGCTATAAGCTGAGTGGCAATTTCAGCATTAGTCTAAAAATTCTGAGGGCTTATTCACACCAGCAAGCCTTGTTAATCACACATCCGCTGGTGTGTGCTGGGAGGAAACTGCTGATGTGCAGTTCCCAGCGCATAGCACCATTTTTTTCTTTTTGTTAGAACTTTTTTTAAAAGTCTCAACCTCCTGTACTAATTTTTTTTTTATTTTTTAAGCACAGTGGTGTAAACTATCTTCGTAGCCTGTATTGCGCTGGGCAAGGCTGCTCACTTGCCGTGGTTCATGTGCATTGGGCGCATTTTCCCCCTGCAGTGTAAACACTGCATATTTTGGTACCTACTACTGCATACATACAGCCACCCATACATGTGAATGCTACTGTATGCAGTTATGCACAATTGCTTGCGTTAAGTGGTGCGTGCGCACTGACGTAATGTCCTGAATGCACACTTTCTGCGTTCGGGACATATGTCTGCACCACTTTATGCAAGTAGCGGCAAAAGCTGTTTTACACCTGCCTTCCCCATTCATGTCTCTGGCCAGCTGTATGCAGTGTCAGGGCATCAAAATACTCAAGTGGGTTTACACTGTATGAACAAATGTGCCAAATGCCAAAATTATTTTGAAAACGTCTTTTGAAGACAGAATTTTATGTAAAGCGACAAGTGTGTTCGCCTCATCAAGTAAAACAGTGCGTTAATAACCAGGGGCTTTTAGAAGCTGAAGCATAAACGTAAATGTGTCAGTAGCTGGACATTGGTATCTGATTATTGGTAAATCATTTGTAACCAAGTAGTCAGCCTTTCATCCTTAACCTGCTGCATAAACCAAGTCGAGAGAAAATGTTATATAAACTGCCAGTTTTCCCTGACTGTTTTTGTTCCCTGGCTGTTGTACTGATGCTTTAGCTTTTAATACTTTCTAAGTATGTTTTTTTTTTTTGTCCTATTTCAGGCATTATCCGAAACAGTCTTTCACCACAGTGGCTGACACTCCAGAAAACCTTCGCTTGAAGCAGCAAAGTGAGCTGCAAAGCCAGGTAACATGATCTGCGTTATATTGTGTATACAGTATTTAATATGGTTATGTTGCATGAAAGTAGTTTTCTCCTTTTAATAACTTGAGGGCCTGTTCACAATGGAATGTTTCTCGCACCGCATGCAAGTGCCTGCACTAATTTTTGCATGGTCCCGTGTGTTCGGCAGCCCATTTGCTATGAATAGGCTGTCAAAACCAGAACGTGCAAAAACAGGCATGTATTGGTGTGGACCGGCCCTGGAAGAGTGCTTGCATGCCGGCAGCCTGTGTTTAAAGGACAAGTTCACCTTTTGAGAGCATGTTACTCGTTACACCCATATTTAGGGTGTAACCTGCTCCAGCGGACCCCAACACCTCCTTCCGATGCTGCCCCGTTACTGCAGGAGGAGTACTCCCTGCAATTGCTATCACAATTTAAAAACTGCACTAGCACAGCCACTTCATTCAGAGTTATATGAATGAATGAGCTACAACTACTGTCTGCCATTGTGGCAAAAGGCTTTTAGTTTTCAATGAACTTTGAGGGCACCGGTGAGCGCTCTTGTAGTGATTTTCCTGCTCTTCAATAACTGCCCATATGGGAGGTACGGGCAGACGGCTATACTGAGAGTCTGCAGGAGCCTGGCATTGCACCTGTGATCTACTAATCACAGGTGCAATGCTTTCCAGGCTTCTGCGGGAAATGATGATAAATGCACTTTCTCTTTTCGTCCATGGACGGACACAGCCTTAAGTCTTGACAGTTGGGTTATGTTCCTGTCCATAGAGGACTAGGCAGACATGTTAGATATTTCAATACACGTTACTTTAACAGAGTTGAACAGCCCCGCCCAGGGGGCGGTCCCTCCAGACATAACCCTCCGCCTTGCAGCCTCAGTTTTGTTCTGCCTAGCAGAGGACATGGACGTGGCTCCCTTTGGGCCCAGAGTCCTGAGGAAATTTATTTTATTTAAATTTATTTTGTGAAAGTGGTCTCTTCATACAAGATCGATGTTTTCTTTCTTGTTCACTGAATGGTTTCTTTTGTCCTACCCTCTTGTCGGACTGCCCTGATGGGGCAGTTCAAGACTTGTTGGGGATTCGGAAATTCAGGATGGAGTCGGTTCGCTCCATCCAGGCGACCTTCTGACGTCCCTGGACTTCAGGGACGCATGCTGGGTCCCCATATGCAACAGGCACCAGAGGTTCCTGCATTTAGCGGTCAAGGGGAACCACTATTAATTTATGACTCTCCCTTTTTGACCTAGTGGTAGCACTAAGAGTTTCACCAGGGTGCTCGCCCCGATTTTAGCCTTGCTGAGTTAGCGCGGCATTGTCATCGTTGGTTCTTTTATAACCTGTTTCCAGGTTAGAATTAGAGGAAGACGTGTCTATAGTCAGTCGGACTCTCCAAGACTTCGGGTGGATGCTGTACCTCCAGTTGTCGGTACTAGTTCAGACTCGGCGCCTAGAATACCTGGGGCTGGCTCTGTGCTCATCAGAGGCAAGAGTTTTCTCCCTCCAGAGAGGTTGCGGATGCTCCAGGCTGCAGTGAGTTGGATCTCATGATGGCCTCCCTCGAGGCAGTACCGTTTGCCCAGGTCCACATTTGGAGGGGAGATTGTCATATTGGAACACATCCCCATTGTCTCTGGATCATCAGATTCAGGTGAATCGTCTAGTCGGGGCCTCTCTGACTTGTTGGCTGACATTCCCGGCATTTCTGTCCGGGAAGTTTTTTCCTTTTTCTATTGAACTGTAATTACGATCCAGCCTCACAGGCTGGTGTCCCATTCCCTGGTGGGTACCTTTTTTTTGCACAGGAGTCTGGGGGGTCCAGTCGGTCCAAAGTCGCTGGACTCTAAGCGAATCCCATCTGCCGGTCGATGTTCTGGAACTTCGGGCAATTAGGATAAGTCTCTTCGTATTCGTGGAGACTACAAGGGCGCCCGATCAGGATCCAGTCGGACAATGCCACGGCTGTGGCTTATGTCAACCATCTGGACATCCTGCGGTAGACGGGAAGAAGCGTGCCGGCTCTGTCGGCCATCTACATTCACCAGTTGCTGAACCACGGGGAATGCTCATTCCATTCGGAGGGGTGTCTACTCCTTTTGCCGGAGGTGGCCGTTGGTCGTGGACCTCCTGGCTTCTCGACTCAATCGCATGATGTCAAAATCCCTGGGCAGGTCCAGAGATCCCTGGGCAGACGCATTGGTGGGGTCAGTATCGGCTAATTTATGCCTATCCCCCACTGATGTTGCTTCCTCGTCTGCTCCTCAATGTGCAAATCGAGGGGATCCCGGTGATCCTAATAGTTCTAGATTGGCCCCCGGCGTCCTTGGTACGCTGACTTTGTACGCCTGGTGGCGAACACACTGGCGGGTGCCAATGTGGGAGGAACTTCTGTCTCAAGGTCCCATACTTCATCCTGCCTTACAGCTGCTGGCCTTATGGCATGGTTATTGACAGCCAGGTACAAAGGGACAGAGGTCTTTCGGATTCAGTCATCTCGACCAGGCTGAGGGCACAAATCTTCCTCCTGGAAGATCTACCATCGCACTTGGAAGGCCTACATCTCCTTGTGCGCAGAGATGGAGTGCCGTCCAAGGACGTTTTCGTTTTCCGGGGTCCTGCTGTTTTTTGCAGCATGGAGTTGATCAAAAGCTTGTTTTAAGCACCACCAAGGGTCTGTTTCAGCCTTGGCTGTTATCTTTCAATGGCCTTTGGTGTCCCATTCCCTGGTGGGTACCTTTTTTTTTGTACAGGAGGTTCGACTGGGGCTTTCCCCAATTGGACCACCTCTCCCTCCTTGGGATTTGAACCTGTTGCTCTCGGTTCTTCGGGAACCTCCCTTTGAGAGAACATCAGAGAGATTCTTCTCTTGACGTGATCTCAGAAGGTGACCTTTCTAGTGGCCATTACTTCTGTCAAAAGGGTTTCTGAATTGGCGGCATTGCCTTGCAAGTCCCCATATTTGATCCTCCATAAGGATAAAGCGGTACTATGCCCGCAACCTTAGTTTCTTCCGAAGGTGGTTTCGGCTTTCCACCTGAATGAGGACATTGTACGTCCATCCTTGTGTCCTCGGTCATCGCATCCCAGAGTCTGCACTTACCACTTTAGACGTGGTACGTGCCTTGCGGGTGTACCTGTCTGCCACGGCTTTGTTTCGGAAGTCTGGCTCGCTGTTTGTGTCGGTGTCTGGTCCACAAAAAGGCCTGGCGGTCTCGTTGGCCACCATTTTCTAGGTGGATCAGGAGGTAGACCGTTGTGCGGGCCCTCCTTTCCGGTCACGGCACTCCCAACCAGGGCAATTGGTGCTTCCTAGGCTTTCCGACATCAAGTGTCTCTCTCTCTCTCTCTCTCTCTCTCTCTCTCTCTCTCTCTCTTCTCCCCCCCCCCCCCCACACACACACAGCACCCACCCCTCCTTTTGAGGTTTGTACTGCTTGTTATGAACTGAGGCTGCAGGGCGGAGGGTCATGGCTGGAGGGACCGCCCCCTGAGCGGGGCTGTTCAACTCTGCTAAACATGTATTGAAATATCTAACATGTCTGCCTAGTCCTCTCCTATGAACAGGAACATAAACCAACTGTCAAGACTTAAGAAGGCTGTGTCCGTCCACGTCGACAGAGAAAATGATTTTACGGTGAGTACAAAAAAATCTTTTTTTTTTTTTTTTTTTTTTTTTTTTGTGCATGTATTCTTCTTTTTCGAAAAAGGTGAACATCCATACCTCCAAATTCCTAACCCCCCCCCCCCCCCCTCCCATTCTTCCCACCCAACTATAAAAATAATATAACAGAGCTTAAAGTGGAGTTCCACCCAGATTTTTTTTTTTACACGAAAAATCCCCCAAAAAATTACTTTCTTTTTTTTTATACTCACCCGAAATACCTGTTGCTATGCGGAAGTCCGTAATCTGCCTCTTCCGTAACCGCTGTCTGTTTTCTTCCCCATCCTCTTCTAGTGAATGGGGTGCGCTGCTTTCTGGGAACTGTGTGTAATCCTAGAGAGCAGCCGCCCATTCACAAGTCTGCACGAGACTCGCGCATGTGCAGTAGGAAACGGGCGGTGAAGCTTTTTACAAGCAGTGGGAGGGAATGTCCCCCCCCCCACAGATATAAAAAGCGCCATTGGGAAAGCATTTTATCACACCGATCTTGGTGTGGTCAGATGCTTTGAGGGCAGAGGAAAGATCTAGGGTCTAATACCCCAGTTTTTTCAAAAAAGAGTACCTGTCACTACCTATTGCTATCATAGGGGATATTTACATTCCCTGAGATAACAAAAATGATAAAGAAAAAAAAATATGGAAGGAACAGTTTAAAAATAAAATAAGGCAAAATTAAAAAAAAAAAAAAGCACCCCTGTCCCGCCCTGCTCTTGCGCAAAGGCGAACGCAAGCGTTGGTCTGGCGTCACATGTAAACAGCAATTACACCATGCATGTGAGGTATCACCGCGAAGGTCAGATCGAGGGCAATAATTTTAGCAGTAGACCTCCCCTGTAAATCTAATGTGGTAACCTGTAAAGGCTTTTAAAAATGTATGTAGTTTGTCGCCACTGCGCGTTTTTGTGCGAAATTTTAAAGCTTGTCGTGTTTGGTATCCGTGTACTCGGCCTAAGATCATCTTTTTTATTTCATCAAACATTTGGGCAATATAGTGTGTTTTAGTGCATTAAAATTAAAAAGTGTCTTTTTTTTCCCCGAAAAAAAAATGCAACACCCACAATATTAATCTGTAGGGCCTTTGCTTTAAAAAAATATATAATGTTTGGGGGTTCAACGTAATTTTCGTGCAAAAAAAATAAATAAATATTTTCATGTAAACAAAAAGTGTCAAATGGCTTTGTCAAGTGCTTAGAAGAGTGGATGATGTGTGACATAAGCTTCCTAATGTTGTGCATAAAATGCCAGGACAGTTCAAACCCCCCCCCCCCCCCCAAAATGACCCCTTTTTGGAAAGTAGACACCCCAAGCTATTTGCTGAGAGGCATGTCGAGTCCATGGAATATTTTATAATGACACAATTTGCGGGAAAAAATACAATTTTATTTTAAAAAAATTTGCACAAAGTTGTCACTAAATGATATATTGTGCAAACATGCTATGGGCATATGTGGAATTACACCCTAAAATGCATTCTGTTGCTTCTCCTGAGTATGGGGATACCACATGTGTGGGACTTTTTGGGAACCTAGCCGCGTACGGGACCCCAAAAACCAAGCACCGCCTTCAGGCTTTCTAAGGGTGTAAATTTTTGATTTCACTCCTCACTGCCTATCACAGTTTCGGAGGCCATTGAAATGCCCAGATGGCACAAACCACCCCAAATTACCCCATTTTGTAAAGTAGACACCCCAAGCTATTTGCTGAGAGGTATGGTGAGTATTTTGCAGGTCTTGCTTTTTGTCACAAAGTTTTGAAAAAAGAAAAAAAAATTTTTTTCTTTCTTCATTTTCAAAAACAAATGAGAGCTGTAAAATACTCACCATGCCTCTCAGCAAATAGCTTGGGGTGTCTACTTTCCAAAATGGGGTCATTTGGGGGGGTTTGTGCTATTTTGGCATTTTATGGCCTTCGAAACTGTGATGGGTAGTGAGGAGTGAAATCAAAAATTTGCGCCCTTAGAAATCCTGAAGGCGGTGCTTGGTTTTCGGGGTCCCGTACGTGGCTAGGCTCCTAAAAAGTCCCACACGTCATATCCTCGTACTCAGGAGGAGCAGAAAAATGTATTTTGGGGTGCAATTCCACATATAACGATGGCATGTGTGAGCAATATATCATTTAGTGTCAACTTTTTGTAATCTTTATATTTTTTTTGTCATTATTCAATCACTTGGGACAAAAAAAAAATATTCAATGGGCTCAATATGCCTCTCAGCAATTTCCTTGGGGTGTCTACTTTCCAAAATGGGGTAATTTGGGGGGGTTTTGTACTGCCCTGCTATTTTAGCACCTCAAAAAATGATAGGCAGTCATAAATTAAAAGCTGTGTAAATTCCAGAAAATGTACCCTAGTTTGTAGAAGCTATAACTTTTGCGCAAACAAATAAATATACGCTTATTGACATTTTTTTTTTACGAAAGACATATGGCTGAATACATTTTGGCCTAAATGTATGACTAAAATTGAGTTTATTCGATTTTTCTTATAACAAAAATGTTAAAATATCATTTTTTTTTCACAATTTTCCTGTCTTTTTCCGTTTATATCGCAAAAAAAAATAAAAAATCTCTAGAGGCAATCAAATACCATTAAAAGAAAGCTCTATTTGTGGGACGAAAAGGACGCAAATTTTGTTTGGGTACAACATTGCATGTCCGCACAATTTCCAGTTAAAGCAGCGCAGTGCCAAATTGTAAAATCATCTCTGGTCTTTATTCTGCATATTGGTCCGGGGCTTAAGTGGTTAATGAGGAAAAAAAAATTAACTTAAATGTTTTTACTCTTTCGTCCATGGACCGACACAGCTTCTCTATTGACAAAGTGGGTATTATCCGTTAATTAGGAGTGACTAGGCAGAAAAACTTGTAAAAAGTGTTGCATCACACCTTCTACAGTACCGCCCAGGGGGGGCGGACCCTCTGGGTATACCCTCTCAGTCTGCATCTTTGCAGATCAGTTTTTTTCTGTCTAGCAAGGAGGAGGACATGGCTCCCTTCGGGCCCATTGGTCCGGGGGAAAAAAGGAGATATATATATATATATATATATATATATATATATATATATATATATATATATATATATATATATATATATATATATATATATTATATATATATAATATATATATATATAATTTTTTTTGCTACATTTGTTGTTTCCTGCGATCTTCGATCAACTGCCGACTGGGTGACAGGCTGGATCCTCGATCCTTGTAGTCTCCCCAGTTTCGGCCATCGAGCGTGTGCCGACCCTAGCTACGCGCTGGGTTTTCCACGACATGCCCGTCGCTCCACGGGTGGCCGGTGAGCCTACGCTCCAGGGCCTGCATCGGACTGCTCAGCTTCGGCTGACCTTACGGCCGAGTCGCAGCAGCCTGTCCGGTGAGCGTCATGCTCCAGGGCATACATATGATCGTCCCTTCTGGGTCCAATCACAGCATGCCTGGCCAACAGTCACCTTCCGTGCGCGGATGATCTGTTTGGAATGTCTTCCAGCAGAATACATGCAGGATAGGTAAGTAAAACTCCCCTGCCTCGGCTGGGTGATTTAGCTGGACATTCCTGGAGAGATCAAGTAAGTGGTTGTGGCCCCTTTCTTCCCTCTCTCCCTGCCTTTCCCTCCTCCCTGGGCTTCTAGCTAAAGGTTGCTGGGTGCTGGGGGTCACCTAGGGGGTCCCACTGGAGCGGGGCTGGCTGTAACTAACATTTAAAAGAAATGTCATTTTTGCTTACCTGTGTTTGTGTCTCCATGCTGTCGGCGGCCATTTTGAGGTGGTCCATGCCAAGTTTGGCCTCTTGTAACTGCCTGGCGGCCATCTTCCTGTGGTTCGGCCACACCCACTGGCCCCTATCAGGTGATCGGCGGCCATGTTGGTCCACCCTGTATGCAGATATTGCCGTTCGGCGGCCATCTTTTTGTGGGCTATGGCTGCCAAACCTCTATCTTCTGTCGGCGGCCATTTTCTTAGAGCCCACATTATCTTCCATACAGACGTTTTTTGGCAACCATTTTGCGAGAGCCTCCGGCCTCTAGGGTGCATTACACTGGCGCGAAAATTCACACAGGAAGTGCTGATAAAAGAAGCAGACTGACACAGCAGCAAGGGGACAGCATCACAGGCGCAGCATGGCAGTACCTATCCAGGGTGGTGAGTCCTCTGGGTGACCCGGCATCTCTGCAGCGCAGGAGGGTGGCCTATTGATATCTTGCCTGGAGCCCTGTGAGTCTCAGCGTGTGGTCAGCATGGCATCTGAGCCAGATGTCTTCTCCCCTGAAACACCAGATTTAGCAGCTGGTGTCCCTGAGGTGTCTATGGACGCTATGTCGGCAATCCTAGAGGCGTTTGCTGCCAGGGTGGAAGCAGCACACGGGAATACAGGGGGTAATAAACGCCCCATCCCCTGCAAGCTTCTGGGGATATTTCTGATGCAGAACCAGGTCCAGCTACGGCTCATGGCCCAGATTCTGATGCATCAGAGACTGCAGACCGTGACCGATCGGACAGTGAGGAGGACTCCAAGTCCAGGTCAGTACGTGAGACGGCTTTGGTATCTGACCTTATTACTGCAGTGCGGGATACGCTAAGGTTGGAAAGGACTGAAGAAGTAGCAGATACTCCAGTCCCCTTTGGGTTTCGTAAACCTGCCCGCACTGCTAAGGTGTTCCCTTGTGTGTCTTATTTTGACAAACTCTTATACAAGGAATGGGAGAACCCACTGAGGGTCTTTACAGCCCCAAAGAGGTTTGCAGTACGGTACCCCTTTGAGGAGAGTTTTCTGAAGATATGGACCTCTCCCCCTATAGTGGACCCTTCGGTGTCGAGACTTAATAGAGCCACCACTATTCCAGTAGAAGGGGCTCCTGTTTTCAAGGACCCTGTGGATAAGAAGGCTGAAGCACTTGCTCGCTACCTATACTCAGTGGTAGGCTTGGCAGTACGCCCGGCATTGGCGGGGGCCCTAGTGTCTCAGACACTTACTGAATGGGCAAAATTGCTACTCCAGGGGTTAAAGGAGCGAGATGCTCCTCCTAATGAGATAACTTTGGCCGACCAGTTGGTCCAGGGCCTTAAGTTTGTCTGCGAGTCAGACATGGATACTATTCCCCTGCTGTCAAGAGCTTCGGTTTATGCAGTAGCAATACGCCGCCTGATCTGGCTAAAGGGCTGGTCTGCGGACCAGACTTCCAAGAAAGCCCTATTGGATCTGCCTTTTAAGGGCGACAGACTTTTTGGGGCTTCTCTGGATGACATCATCAAGGATGCCACAGGAGGTAAAAGCACTTTGCTTCCCCAAACTAGCAAGGGTAGGGGACCACGCCAAGGGCAAGGGCCCTCCTTTACTGCACGTATGCGGTTTTTTCGCCCCCTTAAGGCGACAGGGAAAAGACCCCAGGCCGATAAAGCGCCTGCCCAAGGACAAAAGCGTCCTTGGTCCCGCAGACCCAACAAGCCTGCGGACAAATCTGCGTCCACATGAAGGTCCGCCCCCACCCAGCTCTCGGGTGGGGGGACGTCTTCGCAAAATTCGCGACTCAGTGGACTGCTCTAGTCTCCGACAGGTGGGTTTGCGAACTAATCTCAGGCTACAAGATAGTTTCTCTCTTGTCCACCAGACAGATTCATCACCTCCAATCTCCAGCTACTACCGACCCGTCTGGAGGCCCTGTATGGGGCGGTCCAGGGTCTACTGGAACGCGGGGTAGTTATTCCAGTTCCAGAACAGGAACGGGGTCAGGGTTTTTACTCAAATCTGTTCATTGTGCCAAAGAAGGAGGGGGTTCATCCAATCTTGGATCTCAGAGCCCTCAATTGCTTTGTGAAGGTACAAAGATTTCGGATGGAGTCGGTTCGATCCGTAGTTACGGCTCTCCATCCGGGGGACTTTCTGGCCTCCTTGGACATCAAGGACGCATACCTGCATGTCCCCATATACTCCAGACACCAGAGGTTTCTGCGATTTGCTATCGGGAAGAACCACTACCAGTTTGTGGCCCTCCCGTTTGGCCTTGCCTCAGCACCCAGGACGTTCACCAAGGTGCTCGCTCCGATTCTGGCACTTCTAAGACAGCGGGGTATCGCTATCACAGGTTACTTGGACGACCTTCTGCTGAAGGCCCCTTCAAGCTCAGAATTAGAGGTAAGCGTGTCCATTACCTGTCCGACTCTTCGAGACTGTGGTTGGATACTAAACACGCAGAAGTCAGTATTGGTGCCCACTCAACGCCTAGTGTACCTGGGGTTGATTCTGGATTCCTCAGAGGCAAAGGTATTCCTCCCTGTGGAGAAGTTGCAGACCCTCCGGGCTGCAGTACGGCAGCTGACTTCCAGGAATTGGTCGTCACTCCGTTTTTGCATGCGAGTGTTGGGCCTCATGGTAGCCTCCTTCGAGGCGGTCCCATATGCTCAATACCACACTCGAGTGTTACAGAAGGAAGTTCTGTCCAGATGGAACAGATGCCCTTCATCTCTGGATTATCAAATCCGAGTGAGCCACCTAGTCAGGAGATCCCTGGTATGGTGGCTGACAGCACCGGCTCTAATGGCCGGGAAGTCATTTCTTCTGGTTTACTGGATAGTGATCACGACGGACGCCAGCCTTACAGGTTGGGGGGGAGTCTGGGGTGTCCAGTCGGCGCAAGGTCGCTGGACTCCAGAGGAAGCCCTCCTGCCGATCAATGTCCTGGAGATCCGGGCGATCAAGCTGTGCCTCTTCAAATGGTCTCAGAGACTGCAAGGGCGTTCAGTCAGGATCCAGTCAGACAACGCCACAGCAGTGGCATATGTCAATCATCAAGGAGGAACAAGAAGCTCAGCTGCAGCATCGGAGATCGCTCGCATCCTGAAGTGGGCAGAGAGGAGCATACCGGCACTGTCGGCCGTGTACATTCCGGGTGTGGAAAACTGGCAGGTGGACTACCTGAGCCGCCAGATGCTGGACCAGGGAGAATGGTCCTTACACCCGGAGGTGTTCCAACTCCTCTGCCAAAGATGGGGCACACCAGACATAGATCTTCTGGCTTCCCGACTCAATCGGAAGGTATTGAGGTTTGTGGCCCGGTCAAGAGACCCATGGGCAGACGCAACGGACGCGTTGGTAGCATCGTGGGGTCAGTATCGGCTAATCTATGCCTTCCCTTCCTTAAGGCTTCTTCCTCTTCTGCTCCGCAGAGTGGAGGCAGAGGGAATTCCAATGATCCTAATCGCTCCAGATTGGCCTCAGCGTCCTTGGTACGCCGATCTAGTACGTCTGGTTCAGACGTCCCCTGGCGCCTACCACTACGGAAGGACCTGCTATCGCAAGGTCCCATATTCCATCCTGCTTTACAGTCATTGGCTTTAACGGCATGGCTGTTGAGAACCAGGTACTGAGAGATCGGGGCCTGTCAGACTCAGTAATCTCTACTATGAGAAGTGCTCGGAAACCGTCCTCTAGGAAGGTCTATCACCGCACTTGGAGGGCCTACATCTCCATGTGTGAGGAAATGAAATGGCATCCGCGTACCTATTTGGTTTCCAGAATCCTGCTGTTTTTACAGCATGGGGTAGACCAAAGGCTTGCCCTAAGTACGATTAAGGGACAGATATCTGCCCTGGCTGTCTTTTTTCAGCGACCCCTGGCGACTCACTCTCTCGTGAGTACATTTGTGCAGGGGGTTCGACATGTGGCCCCTCCGGTCCGCCCCCCGTTACCTCCGTGGGACTTGAACCTGGTCCTCTCGGTGCTTCAGACGGCACCGTTTGAGAATATTAGAGATATTCCCCTGTTGACACTTTCTCAGAAGGTGGTCTTTTTGGTGGCTGTTACGTCACTTAGACGAGTCTCTGAGCTGGCAGCCCTGTCCTGCAAGGCTCCCTATTTGATTTTCCACAAGGATAAGGTGGTGCTGCGGCCGCAGCCTTCCTTTCTTCCGAAAGTCGTTTCGGCTTTTCATCTCAACGAAGACATTGTACTTCCATCCTTGTGTCCTCAGCCGTCGAATCCTAGGGAGTCGGCGTTGCATTCCTTGGACGTTGTCCGAGCTTTGAGAGTATACCTATCTGCTACTTCCCTGTTCCGGAAGTCAGACTCACTGTTTGTTTCGGTGGCTGGTCCCAAGAAGGGCCAAGCAGTCTCATCGGCCACCATCTCTAGGTGGATCCGACAGATAGTAATCCAGGCTTACGCCTTAAGGGGTCAGGCGCCCCCCTTTCCTGTCACGGCGCATTCGACCAGGGCAATAGGTGCCTCTTGGGCTTTCCGACATCAAGCGTCTGTTTCCCAATTATGTAAAGCGGCGACTTGGTCGTCCGCTCACACTTTCACAAAATTCTACAAAATTGATGTAGGTGCATCTTCGGATGCCTCTTTCGGCCGCAAGGCTTTGCAAGCGGCTGTTTAGAGTTGCAACTCCTCCGTTGGAGGAGTGCTGTTTTGTGTTTGGGGTGAAGTTTATTTTTATGCTGTTACCACCCCTCGTTTTTTCTCTGACACTGCTTTGGGATGTCCCACTTTGTCAATAGAGAAGCTGTGTCGGTCCATGGACGAAAGAGTAAATAGGATTTTTTACTCACCGTAAAATCCTTTTCTCTGAGTCCATGGACCGACACAGCACCCACCCCTCCTTTTAAGTTTGTACTGCTTTTTGACGAACTGATCTGCGAAGATGCAGACTGAGAGGGTATACCCAGAGGGTCCGCCCCCTGGGCGGTACTGTAGAAGGTGTGATGCAACACTTTTTACAAGTTTTTCTGCCTAGTCACTCCTAATTAACGGATAATACCCACTTTGTCAATAGAGAAGCTGTGTCGGTCCATGGACTCAGAGAAAAGGATTTTACGGTGAGTAAAAAATCCTATTTTTAGCAAATGGCCGCAATATAACCGAGTGAAAAATTTAAGGGGGTCTGAATACTTTCCGTACCCACTGTGTATGTATGTGTATAGATAGATATCTATCTCTATATGTACACACACACACACACACACACACACACACACACACACACACGAAAACCGCCTCCGTCGTATTACAGTACATAGTAGAGGTAACAGAATCAAAAGTACGCAAAGTTGAACATTAGAAATGCCTTAGAGAAATAAGAGGCGACGTGCATTGTCTTTCCCCCCCAGACATCCCAACTGGGAACATACTGTGGGAAAGACAACACAGCCAACCTCCATGTTACAACAATTTGTGATACAGAAACTCCCCTCTGAGCTGTGTGGGAGGAGCTATAATTCCCCTCAGTGTTGCCAGGAAACCAATGTTTGTTTATGCAGGCTCTAACAGGTCAGAGTATTTTTCAGCCTCTCCTGAATACTTTAAATTCTTCAAACGGTCATATTTTAAAAACTATAAATTCTACAGCGAAGAATTAAAGGCACAGTCGCAGTTTAGAAATTGCCCTTCAAATTTGAAGTGGCTAGAGGGGAGTTTCAATGAATGGCGTGAGTTGCAAACAAATCGTCATATTGTGAAAACTATAAGGACTATGGCTTAGCCGTGGACATGTGTAGTGGCAGCAGGGATAGCTGAACGTTTTGATATAAAATTTGTGTATGAATTGCTAAACTAGGAACTAGTAATTGGACTTTAAAGGCATACAAAGTAGATAAAAGTAAAAAACTAAAGGTTTATTAACCACCTTGCGCCCGCCATACGACTCTATACGGCCGCAAGGTGGTTCTTAAATGCCAGGAGGCCGTCTTTTTACGGCCTCCGCTCCTCCGGCCACTGGGGGCGCGCACGTGCCTGGCGCGTCACTGTAATGCCGATGCGCGTGCCTAGCGGCCACGATGTCCGCCAGGTACCCGCGATCGGCCGGTACAGAGACAGGGCATACATTTAACCCCTTCCTCGCCGCCTAGTGTTAACTCCTTCCCTGCCAGTCACATTTATACAGTAATCCGTGCATATTTATAGCACTGTTCGCTGTATAAATGTGAATGGTCCCAAAATAGTGTCAAAAGTGTCCAATGTGTGCGCCATAATGTCAGTCGCGAAAAAAATCGCTGATCGCCGCCATTACTAGTAAAAAAAAAAAAATATAAAAATGCCATAAAACTACCCCCTATTTTGTAAACGCTATAACTTTTGCGCAAACCAATCAAACGCCGGTTGCCTTTTTTATTTTTTATTTTTTTTTTACCAAAAATATGTAGAAGAATACGTATCGGCCTAAACTGAGGGAATTTATTTATTTTTATTTTTTAATTGGGATATTTATTATAGCAAAAATCAAAAAATAGTTTTTTTGAAAATTGACGCTCTTTTTTTGTTTATAGCGCAAAAAATAAAAACCGCAGAGATGATCAAATACCACCAAAAGAAAGCTCTATTTGTGGGGGGGAAAAAAAGGACGTCAATTTTGTTTGGGAGCAACGTCGCACGACCGCGCATTTGTCATTCAAAGCGTGACCGTGCCGAAAGCTGAAATTTTGCCTGGGCAGGAAGGGGGTATATGTGCCCAGTAAGGAAGTAGTTAATATACAAGAGATATGATATATACAACAATCATAAAATATCAACTTAATTGATCAGTTTTTATGACTGGTCCAGGTGGGTTATCAATGTGTTATCATACAGTACAATGGTTTCTCCTTATAACGACTCAACTGAGTACAAAAAACAAAGCGAAACTGTAGTAGTGTAATTATAAAATGGATAACCAGCAGATGGATCCAGAGGAGATGGAGAACTTGCTCGACATGTTGCGCGTTATTGTAAACGCTTCCTCAGGAATATATATATATATATATATATATATATATATATATATATATATATATATATATATATATATATATATATATTCTATAAAACATATGTAGCGCTACCCCCAGTTAAGAGAGCTGCTGGTTTGTTTTCAGGCCCTGTGTGCAGTACCGGCAATCTTACTTGACCCCCACTGGCACAGTTAGTCTAGGGCTATACTTATACCACATTCAATTGTATTGCATGAATTAATCTCTAAGCAGTAAGACAACACACTAAGGCGAGAGATTGATTATAACGGTTTTACTCTTATAGTAAATAGAATAGGTATAACATCACACATGCAACTGGCTTGCAGAGCCCTGCAGCCATCAATTCAGCACACTATAATGGCGCTGCGCGATACTACACCACGTGTAGCTATTATGGCAAATTATGACGTAAAAAAATAAATAAAACATGCATACTCTCCATGCTGCAGCTCTCTCCTGCCAGCTCTATGACTGAGAACTGAGCTATCACATGACCGTTGATCGTTTAGGTCTTGGTCCATTTGAGAGCGGTGACTGTCAGGGAGGTGGCGGGATTGGCTGGCTTAGACTCTGAGCAGCACGCTCTGAGGCTGAGCCAGCTGCCGATCAGGCATTGGTTGGATCCTGACATTCTTGGAATCTTTCCGGAGCCTGGAGCCGCTCTGTAACAAAACTGGCAGTGGACTTTCGTATGGCTAAAAAAAGATTTGGCAACACTTATTTTTTAATATAAAAAGGTTCTAGTACAATTGCACTTCTAGGCTTTATAGCAAGGGTGCATATAAAGCATAAATTTGCCTTTTTAGGCATTCTACACCATGGCATTCAAATCAAGCAGGCTCCATTTTTTATTTTTACAGTGGTACCTTGGATTACAAGCATAATTCATTCCAGAAGAACGCTTGTAATCCAAAACGCTTGTATATTAGTGGTGCAATAGATCGGCGGTGATCCATGATCCGAACGGGTCAACCTGATCGGATCACCACGCGCTCCGGAGCCTCGGCCGTAGGAAAGGCTGCGGCTTCGGCCTAGCTTCGGAGCAGCGGCCATCTTGTTACACCCGGTGGCGGCCGCTGTAGTGACGTTTCACCACCATCTTGCTCCACCCCACACTCCTGCACAGTAATGATAGAGAAGGGGCCAAGCGGACATCTTGTTACACCCAACGGAGTTTTAGATTTCAGTTCATTTCAACACAAAACGGAGCTCATCAGCTTAAATACATTATTTGGAAATCATCGGACTGTTTACATGTTACATTTAAAAGCAGCAGCAAACCTTACATGCTTGCTAATGTGACGGAACACCTCTGATTTTCACATTTAACATTTAGTTAAATGTGAAAATCAGAGATGTTCTGTCACATTAGCAACCATGTAAGGTCAGCAGGTTTGCTGCTGCTTTTAAAATTTAACATGTAAACAGTCCGTCCGGATTTACAAATACTGCATTTAAGCATACAAGCTCTGTTTTGTGTTGAAATGAACTGAAATCTAAAACTCCGGTGGGTGTAACAAGATTTTGTTTCGTTTCAGCAAAAAAAAAAATTATCCGATCCGTGACTTTGATCTGAGGATCGATAAGATCCGTGAGTTTTTTGATCCGTTGCACCCCTATTGTATATCAAAGCAAGTTTCCCCATAGGAGTCAATAGAAACTCAAATAATAAGTTCCACAGTGACTGCTATTGTATGCAGCACCGCATGTGGCCAGAGTTGGGGGGCGCCGGAGACACTCAAACACTCATAGACCGCTCGGAGCTGCTCAGATGCACTCGGAAACACTCAGACTCTAGGGAACCTAGTGTCTCCAAGTGGCTTCGAGGGTCACCGGCACCCCGCACCTCTGGCCAAATGCGGTACTGCACACCTCAGAGGCTTGAATCCTGCTAGTTTTGCAAGACAACGCTCGCAAACCGAGTCAGAATTTAAAAAAAATAGCTCGTATGCATGTTCCATTACCATTTGGATCCTTGTGGAAGCTGGAAATGGCTGTGGTATGGACCGCTACTATTGATTGCTAGCTTCCGGGTCTAGTTCCAAGGTCACCCACTCAGCGTGTGCGCCATTCAGAGAACACTTTGCATTTTCCCAATGAGGAGAACAGTACCATCCACGACCAATAAAAAAATGCAAAGTGTTTCCTAAATTGCACCAATGCCAAGTGAGCAACCTCCTGTGTTCACAATTCAGCCAAGAGGCCACTCTGTGTACAGGACCTGAAAACTAGTGGACATCACTGTAGTGCCTATTAGTGTTTCTCAGCTTCCACAGGGATCCCTTAGGCATGACATACACCGTATTTATCGGCGTATAACACGCACCTTTTTCCCCGGAAAATCGTGGGTGCGTGTTATACGCCGATACCCACATCCCCGGGCGGTCTCCGCTGACTGTGAGCGGAGCGAGATACACATAGCCGAGTGTACTCGGCTATACTTGGCTTTTCTCGGCTCCGCTCACAGTCACGCCCAGTCGGCGTGACTGTGAGCGGAGCCGAGTACACTCGGCTATGTGTATCTCAGCTCCGCCCAGTCCCTGCATTATCGGCGGCGTTCGCCCCGCTGCGCTCAGTCTCGGCGCCAACTTTAAAACCCAACAAGGAGACAAAGGCTGCACGGCTACACTGTGACAAGGCTGAAATGGACTCTGGGGCAAGGCTGCAATGGACACTGACAAGGCTGCACTGTGACAAGGCTGCAATGGACATTGGGGCATGGCTGCACTGTGACAAGGCTGCAATGGACACTGATAAGGCTGCATTTAAATGTAAGTTATTTTTCCTTAAACTTCCCTCCTAAAAGTTTTTTTTTTCTCTGATCGTCCATGGACCGACGCAGCTCTCATACTGATTACATGTGGGTATATGTCCCTGCTCGCAGGAGAAGACCTAGGCAGAATGTTAGAGGTTAAAACATTCTAGAACAAGCCAGAGCTGAACAGCCCCGCCCAGGGGGGCGGTCCCTCCGGACATTACCCTCCCACCTGCAGCTAGCAGCCTCAGTTTTTTTCTGCCTAGCAGAAGGAGAAGACGTGGCTCTCAGGAGCCAGTCTCCTGGAAGATTTTACTTTTGATTTTTATTCCTTTGGGAAATTTATTTTTTTATTTTTGAGTCCTTCAATCAACTGTCGGCTGGGCAACAGGTTGGGTACACTAGTATCCTCGTAGTCTTCCCTGTCCGACCATCGAGCGTGCTGATCCACGCCTTGCGTGCGTTAGACTCAGTTCACGACATACCCCATGGCTCCAGGGGTGGCCGGGTTGCTTTCATGCTCCTGCGGTCCTCTCAAGATTGAACAGTACTTGACTGACTGTATCTCTCGCGGTGGACCGGGCCGAGAGCTACGCAGTACGACTCTGTGATAGGTCTGTCTGAAACAAGCTAGTGGGTCCCTGAAAGGGACGGGTAAGTAGTCTCTCCTACTGCAGGTGAGTACATGCTGGCTGTGTTTCTGTGTGTGGGGGTTTCTCCCTGTCCCCCCCCCCTGTTATGCTGCTCTCTGCACCCTGTACTGGTGCTGTGCTGTGGGGTGCTTGTGGGTCACTCTGGCCTGGCTGGGCGCTCATGTCTGCAGTTTTTTCTTGCGTGCGCCATTGGAGCGCATTAGAGCTTTGAATTTTGCGCTCGGCGGCCATCTTGGCGTTCAGTGGCGCAGATATAGCTGCGGCCATTTTCTTGTGGCCGCCGCGCATTTATTTCTGGCGGCGGCGGTGCGAATCCCCTCACAATCTCCTCAGACTGAGCTGTCCTTAAGGGTTGGTGGGTCCTCCCGGGTATCCCCTCCTCAGCCTCAGCGTAGCCAGTGGGTGGACTGTATATTCACTGTATAGTGTATAAGGTCTCAGAGGGTGGCGTTTATGGAGTTTGATACACCTGCTCTCCACATTGCCTGGGGCAACTGGCAGTGCTGCACAGTTAAACATGTTCATATGTTTCCTGCACCTGCGGTCCTTACGGACCAGTTGTCAGCAGTCCTGGAATCATTCCTGTCAGAATGGAAGCAGTGTGCGAGCAAAAGGAGCTATAAGCCCCCTCCACAAAAATCTTTACTGAAGGGGTGCTCTGAGTCAGATATGGGCCTAGCTACTATGCTCAGGACCCTACCTCTGAATATTTAATGTTTATGAACAGGACATTCCCTTGTGAGGAAGACTCCAGTTCTGTGTCAGTGAATGACAGGGCGCTTGTAAGTGATCTCATTGATGATGTGAGAAACACACTCAGGCTGAAATTGCTGTGACAAGCTTTTCTTTTACACAGTTTCCTCACTGTTTTCCTCACGCTGCCTCAAGAGCAGCATGGATGAGGGAGGACTTTATTCATTTATGTCTCTAATCCCTGTGAGCCTTCTGTGTGATACCTGAGGTAACATTTCCCGCCATTTCCTGGGGAATGATTTGAGCTCTGACACACACACGGTCTGAGGATCAGAGGTTACCTGCATGCTGCTTCAGCAGCACAGTCAAGCAGGTTGGAATGATAGAGAAGATTATGCGCCTCTGCGCCATAATTTAAACTCATCCTATACCTCTACACTGCATACATTCACAGTGTATGTATGTGTTATTGGTCTCTGTCCCCACGTTCCAATGCTGTGTTTCAGTGCCATACATGATATAAACGTACAAAATATGTTTATGCACAACTCCAGATACATTCACAGTATATGTATGTATTATACTCTCTGGGTTGGCGGGGGCTCCGGTGTCCTCCCGCACTCTCATGGTATGTGCGCTTCGGCTCTCTGCACAGTATAGACATGTTCAATATGTTTATTGCACATATTATACATGTTTACTGTTTGCGTGGGGTTCCTCCGGGTACTCCGGTTTCCCCCCACGCTCCAATGGAAATGCACAGCATAAACATGTGCAATATGTTGATTCACATGCTATCATTCCTACACGGTATCTGTGTTCTGTCTGCGTGGAGTTCTTCCGAGTGTTCCGGTTTCCTCCCACGCGCTGACGGTATGTGCGCCTTTGGCCTTCTGCACAGTTAAACATGTTCAATGTTATCACACACGCTATAATACCTACACGGTATGTGTAGGCAGTCTGTGTGGTTTTCCTCCGGGTACTCCGGTTCCCTCCCACACTCCATTGTTATGGGCGCTTCGGCGCTATGCACAGTCTAAATTTGTGCGATTGGATATCCACATACTAACATACCTACCCGGTATGTCTTTGCAGTCTGCGTGGGTTTCCGCCCACGCTACATGACATGCATGCCTTTGGTGCAATACACGATGTAAACATACACATTATGTTTATACACTACACTAAATACATTCACAGTAGTTGTAGGTATTGCATTCTCTGAGTATGCGTGGGGTACTTCGGTTCCTCCCACGCGCCAACGGTGTGCGCGCCTTCGGTGCTATGCACACATGAGCTTGTGCAAAAGGTTTAGCACACACACTATAATACCTACACGGTATGCGTATGCAGTCTGCGTGGGTATCTGCCCATGCTACATGACATGCATGCCTTTGGTGCAATACACGGTGTAAACATACACATTATGTCTATACACTACACTAAATACATTTACAGTAGCTGTAGGTATTGCATTCTCTGAGTATGCGTGAGGTACTTCGGTTCCTCCCACGCGCCAACAGTGTGCGCGCCTTCGGTGCTATGCACACATGGGCTTGTGCAAAATGTTTAGCACACTTACTATAATACCATACACGGTATGCGTATGCAGTCTGCATGGCTTTCATCCGGGTGCTCAGGTTTCTCCCCTGCGTTCCAATGGTGTGCGCATTCTCAGCGCTATGCACAGTATAAACATGTGCAATTTGTTTATTCGCAAGCTAACATACCTACACGGTTGTGTACGCAATCTGCGTGGCTGGTTTACGTCCAGGCCCCGATGATGTGCGCGCCTTCGTCGCTGGCACAGTATATACCGGTTTAATAGGTTTATCCACAAATACTAAACTACATACGCCGTATGTGGTGGTATTATGCTCTTTGTGGCTGGGTGGGTTTCCTCCCACACTCTCCATTTGTGCGCTTGACGCAATACATAGTATAAACTATGTGTTTGCACAATCAGCACCTATCCATGGGTAGCTGCTGGATGGAGCATTGTCACAAGGATCCCTGGTTTCAGGGGTATCACTTTCCACCTGCTTTCAGTGGTGATCAGAAGCGCTGGCTTGGACTGTGTTCGCCAGGCTGGGGTTGGCGTTGCGCCCGTTAGTGGCTGCGTCTCTAGCATTTTTTGTAGCTCAATGACTGGGCAAAAGCCTCTGCTTCATCCATCAGTCGTCTAGCAGGTGCACTACAACTGCTTTAGCCTTTAGGGTCTCTGTGCCCGGGGTGGGTTTGCGCCACCTGTGGAGGCTGAGGTACTAGTCCTCTGACCGAGTTTCTAGGGAAGTTCCGCCAAGTTGCCTTTATTGGCCAACATTTGAGGCACCCTGTACACTGGGACCTCCCTTCTCCGATACATTGCGGAGTCTCTTTGGGATTTTCATACGTCTCGCTGCAAGAGGGTCCTGTCGGCCGTGTGCATTGCAGGCAAAGGGTCCTTGCATCCGGAGGTGTTTCCACCTTCTTTACCAGAGGTGGGGCACCGGAAGTGGACCCTTGTGGCCTCTCGACTCACTCGCAAGGTGGCAAGATCGTGGTCAGGTCCAGGGACCCCTGGGCGGATGCGTTGGACACGTTGGAAGACCGTGGGGGCAGTATCGCCTGATATATGCTTACCCTCTGCTACTGTTGTTGCCTCGCCTGCTTCGCAGAGCACACTTCATCCTGCTTTACAGTCCTTGGCTTATTGGCATGGCTGTTTAAAGCCAGGTGCTAAAGAACAGAGTTCTCTCGTATTCGGTCATCTCTTCTATGTTGTTGACACGGGAATCTTCCTCCAGAAAGATATCTCACCGTACCTGGAAGGCTTACATCGCTATGTGCGAGGAACTTGAGTGGCATCCTCGGGATGTTTTCCGTTCCCAGGATTTTGCTGTTCTTACAGCATGGTGTGACCCAAAAGCTGGCCTTTCATACCTTTTTTTGAGGGTCGGATTTCGGCCCGGGCTGACTTTTTCAATGACCGCTACCGGGCCATTCCTTGATTAGCCCCTTTTGTGCAGGGGGTTCGCCATGTGATCCCCCCCTGTCAAGCCTCCTCTCCCTACTTGGGATCTGATTTTGATGCATCTCGGTTCTCCAAGAACATCCCTTTGAGAATATCAGAGAGATTCCTCTCTTGACCTTGTCCCGGAAGTTGGCCTTAGTGGCCATTGCTTCGGTTAGACGGGTGTCTGAGTTGGCGGCCTTGTCTGGCAAGTCGCCTTACTTGGTCCTCCATAAGGATATGTTGGTGTTGCGCCCACGACCATCCTTCTTCTTTTCTAAGGATGGTCTTGGCCTTTCACCTTAAGAAGGACATTGTTCTTCCGTCCTTGTGTCCTCACCCATCGCATCCCCTGAGAGCTTGTGCTTCATGCATTAAGATGGGTACAAGCCTTACGAGTGTACCTGTCTGCTACTGTTTCCATTCGGAAATCTGTGTCTGGTCCAAAACAGGGCCGAGCGGTGTCTGCCACCGTCTTTAGGTGGATCAGGCAGACCGTCATACAGGCCTATGCCCTTAAGGGGCGGACGCCTCCCTTTCCGGTTGCAGCGCATTCCACCAAGGCAATTGGTGCTTCCCGGGCCTTCCGACATCAAGCGTCGGTTGCACAAGTGTCGTCCGTTCATACCGTTTCAAAGTTCTACAAGGTTGATGTGGCTGCATCTTCGGATGCTTCCTTCGGCCGCAAAGTGTTGCAGGCCGCTGTCTAATGTTGCAACTCCTCCGTTGAGGGGCTCTGCTGGTTTGGAGTGAAGTTTTGGTTGTTCCTTACTTTTTTTTGCTCCCACCCTTTTCTTATACTGCTTTGGGACGTCCCACATGTAATCAGTATGAGAGCTGCGTCGGTCCATGGACGATAAGAGAAAATAGGATTTTTGTACTCACCGTAAAATCCGTTTCTCTGACGTCCATGGACCGACGCAGCACCCACCCTTCCTTTTAAGTTTGTACTGCTTTGTTACGAACTGAGGCTGCTAGCTGCAGGTGGGAGGGTAATGTCCGGAGGGACCGCCCCCTGGGCGGGGCTGTTCAGCTCTGGCTTGTTCTAGAATGTTTTAACCTCTAACATTCTGCCTAGGTCTTCTCCTGCGAGCAGGGACCTATACCCACATGTAATCAGTATGAGAGCTGCGTCGGTCCATGGACGTCAGAGAAACGGATTTTACGGTGAGTACAAAAATCCTATTTTCCCTAAAATTCCCTCCTAAACTTGGGGTGCGTGTTATACGCCGATAAATACGGTACATACTTACACTGGCCCAAGCTGGGCCAATGTAATTTATGTAAAAGTTGCCATACCCAAGCTTTGGTTCATGCATTAAATGCAGTCAAAATGGGTTTTTTTTTTTTTGTTTTTTACTTTTGCTTTATTTGACCATTTTATCTGGGGTGTGGAAATGTACTAGCTAGACCTCTGCCATACCAAAGTGTTTAAGCGGAGCTCAACCCAAAAGGGGAAGTTCGGCTTCAAGGACTCGTCTTCCCGCTACTCTTGAATTGGCAATTTTGAGAGGGGGGCGTACCCGATTTTGATAGGTATCTGCTCCCACTTCCGTTCTGACCGCCATGGCAGTCGGAAGTTCTCTCCCCCACGCCTCCCCCCCTTGCAGTCTTCTGGGACACTGACAGGTCCCAGAAGACTGCATCCACCATTCACTATGCTTTTTTTTGTTTTTGTAGCCGCTTACTTTTGTTTTTTCACAGGAGACTGGAACGCGTCCTTAACCATTCCCTCTTCAATTTACCAAAAAAATAAATAATTTGCAGACCTCCCCCTCCCCCCACCCTTCTTGACTAAATAGGGTGACTTTGCTTTCAGTTCCTTACACACTGAAAAAGGGAATCGTTTACCAGTTCTTTGTGCACCATTGCAAGATCTTTTAACCTCCACTTTAATGTCTAGGACCATTAAAAAATAGACCACACTCTTAAAACTAGATCTTAAAAGGCAACTCGTACTCCTGCTCTGATTGAGATAGTGATCAGATAATTTTGAGAGTTAAATAAGTTCACCTTTTGGGAAAAAAATATAATACATACATATTTTGTGCAGGTAAAAAAAGTGCCCTTTTTTTTTATTATTCTTCGGAGACTGCAGAGCATTGCACCCATAATCAGCAGATCACAGGTGCAAAGCCAAAATCCTGCGGATTCTCCGCGTCCGATATGGGCAGGTAGTTTTTTGAGAACAGGAAAGTCAATGAGCTAAGAGCACTCACCAGTGTCCTTGCAGTTCATTGAGAGCTACAACCACTAGCCAAAATGGCTGGATAGTACTTGTAGTCTATTTACAGAAAACTCTGAAGGAATGATGCGGCCATGAGGGCGTAATTCCGCATTGCCACGCTTTTTTCAAATTGTGGCTAGAAGTGGAAATGCATCATCTGGGGGCAGACTCGGCGACAATATAGAACAGGTCGCCGAGTCCCTCCGGGTACTTCGGTTTCCTCCCACACTCCAAATTGATACTTACTAGATCAGAGGGTGACCCAAAACGATTAGATTTATAGGTTTATAGATTTATGAACAACACCATCCCAGATGATGGGATGGTGGTGGTGATGTCCATTGTAACAACAATACATATGGGCTCTCCTTTACCCATGTATGGGATACAGAGAATCTCACCTTTCTCGACCTGGACCTTTACCATTCTGAAGGCATCATGCATGCCAAAAACCATTTCAAGCCCACGGCTGGCTATTCCCTGCTCCATTACAAAAGTTGTCATTATAAAAAATGGACCAATAACATACCCAAGGGCCAATTTTTGCAGACTGAGGCGCAACTGCACCAAAACAGCCGATTTATATTGAACAGGGTACCATTGTTAAAAATAAGCTGTATGATAAAGAATACCCTGATTCTTTGGTCAATCAGGCTTATCAGCATTATTTAGATCATTACACACTCCCTATTCCAAAAAAATACAATTTTGACCCATCCTCACGTTTCATCACAAAATTTCATCCAGATTCTAAAAAAATGCAATACATTTTTAGACAGCATTGGCCCTTACTACTTGAGGACCCCCACCTCAAACCCATCCTACCCAAGATCACCTATAGAAGAGCGGCAAACCTTAAAAACAAAGTAGCACCCAGCAAACTAAGAATACTACAAGCCACCCCTTCACCACATACCCAGATGATCCCTCTGAAAGGTATGTTTCAGTGTAAAAAACCCTGTTGCAAAACATGTGCTTTTGTGAGCCATGGTAGAAAACGTTTTACCACAAAGGTCAAAACGTACACTTTGGGAAATTTCTTCAACTGTGGTTCGGAATTTGTGGTTTATGGCCTAACTTGTCCTTGTCACCTCCTATATGTCGGACGCACCATCCGTCCCCTCCGGCAAAGATTTGGTGAACATAGGAGGAAAATAGAGGGAGGCAAGGACAAGCACAGTGTCCCCCGCCATTTTGCGGAGCACCATCAGAAGTCCAAGTCTAAGGCCTAAATGTTTGGGTAATCGAACAGATCCCGAATACATTGTCTGAAGCAGAGAGATTCCAAAAGCTATGTGAAAGAGAGACTTTCTGGATATACTCATTAGATACTCTCAATCCAGGAGGTATCAATGAGGAGCTAGAAATATCCACCATATTATAAATCCTTACTAATTATGTGTAAGTCACTCCTATCACATGACGTGTGCTTACATTTAGCTCCACTAGGTGGCACCCCCTTTTTTGCAAGGCAGCCTAGAAGTGCAAAAAGACTGTTACCTCGCCACAAAGCAAACTGCTTAAAGGACTTCTTTGAACTTAGTGTCCCATGCTATATTTCAGTGAGCGCCACTAACCATGAACCTTTTTTCTGCTATGGAACCGGTGGTGGCAACCATTGGCATTCTGCCAAAGCCTAAAGGATCGCCTTAAGCGGTTGGCGAGTAAGAACCTGTCGCTTGTAGAGGCAGACCAGTGGCGGCTGGTGGTCAGAATTTTAGGGGGGGCGCAAAACAGACCTGGCCCCCTCACTCGCACCCCCCCCCCTCCCAAGGCAGGCTCTTGCACAACATAGTAGTTGGCAGATCTATAGGAGATTGCACAGACTGTATTGTGTATGGTCTGATGAAAAAGGGGATTGGACAGAGTATGGTCAGCTTTAGGACAATACCAAGAAATAAACTGCTTTCATATATGAAACAGGAGGGATAGCCAGGATGTACACAACCAGCAGGAAGGGGTGTACATGGATAGATGGACAGGTAGGTGGATAGGTGGGTGGACACCTGGATAGGTGGGTGGATGGATTGGGTGGGTGGATGGATTTATGGATGGTTTGGATGGATAGGGGATGGATGGATGCAGCGAGGAAGATATTTAATGATCAGGAGATAGATCTGCCTGTCAGTGTTCTGATCCAGCACAGATCAGTGTACAGTGAAGGAAGCTTGTCTGGCTGGATGGATGGGATGGATAGATGGGTGAATGGAGAGATGGATGAGGTGGAATACGGTGGGTGGATGGATGTGGTGGTAGGATGGGTGGGTGAATGGAGGGATGGATGGGGGGGGTGGATGGGATGGATGAGGTGGAATACGGTGGGTGGATGGATGTGGTGGGTGGATGCATGGGATGGGTGGAATACGGTGGGTGGGTGGATGGGATGGATGCAGCCAAGGAAGGAGATATTTAATGATCAGGAGATGGTAGATCTGCCTTTCAGTGTTCTTATCCAGCACAGATCAGTGTACAGTGAAGGAAGCTTGTCTGGCTGGATGGATGGAGTGGAGGATGGATAGGTGGGTGAATGGAGGGATGGATGGATGGCTGGATGATGGGGTGGATGGGATGGATGAGGTGGAATACGGTGGATGGATGTGGTGGTAGGATGGGTGGGTGAATGGAGGGATGGATGGATGATGGGGGGGGGGGTGGATGGATGCGGTGGAAGGACGGGATGGGATGGATGAGGTGGAATACGGTGGGTGGATGGATGTGGTGGGTGGATGCATATGGGATGGGTGGAATACGGTGGGTGGGTGGATGGGATGGATGCAGCAAGGAAGGAGATATTTAATGATCAGGAGATGGTAGATCTGCCTTTCAGTGTTCTTATCCAGCACAGATCAGTGTACAGTGAAGGAAGCTTGTCTTCCCCCTCCTCCTAGCACAATGTCACCATGCCATCCAGTATGATCAGATCCCCCCTGCCAGGGAGTTCTGATCTTTGCTCTCAGACTGGGAGTAAATGCAGCTGGATAAGAGGAGAGGACAGCCTGAACAACTAGCATAACATTATCTTATCCACTGCGTGCCAGGCTGCCCCTACCTGCTCACACTGAACACTAGCAGCCCCATCCAGATGTGTACTGTCCCTGGAATGTGCTAAAAGCTTCTCCTTTCACTGCACTCCCTCCTCCTCCCGAGATCCACTACACAGGCAGCTGCTGCAGGTCTGACAGAGCACAACACACGTGTGCTCTGCTTAATCTTACCTGCTAGCAGCTTCAGTAAAGTGTCCCGATCACAAGCCGATTTCTCTGCTTGTGTTCAGACCAGCCACTCAATTAGGATGAGTCACTCAGAAAGCCGGTAGTGATTGGCTGGTCCGATAAAAGCACCATCCTATGGACCAGCCAATCACTAGCCACCTAGGGCGGTGAAACAAGTATATGCACCCGGCCATCCATCGCACCGGAAGCTGTGGCGCGATCGACAGCGCCGCAGAGCGAGTTTTTGGCTGCAAATGAAGCGCCTCGTCTGCAATCTCGTGATTGCATAGATGTGGCGCTTCCCATATAGCGCTGCGCCCGGCACCCGAACGCAGTGCACATAATGACCTTTTTTTTATCAATTTTTTTTTTCTTAAAGGGACATTTTATTTTATGACTCCCTGGTGGAAGGGGGGCGGCGCCCCCTATGGATGGGCCGCCACTGAGGCAGACACTTGTGAAGGCTTAACAAAGGTGCCCAGAGCCCTGTGTTTTGCTGTATATGCTTTTAAAGACACTAGCCAACAAATATCTTGTTTTGCTCTCATGTCTGTTCACATGCGTAGGGTTCTGTTGAAAAGATTTGTCTGCTGAACTGCCCTTCAGTTGCCAGCAGGCTTTCCCTTTCTGACAATAAAAGCTCCCTCTTGCTGTTAAATAAAAAGGGTCTGAGGTTCTGTTACTCCAGCTTCCAGCTCCTCTTCTTCTAAGTAGTCCTTTTGGTGCTGTCAGATGGCTGAATCCAAAGGAAGGGCATAGGCCTAAGGACAGACCAGGTCTTGGCCAGTCAGGTCAGCCAAATCAGAATCCAAGTCCTTTTCCCTGTGAAGGCGCATTCGTGTGGGTTTTTTCAGAAGACTGGCAAAAAAGTGATTTGGGACAATGGGCTCCTTTCCAGAGTCTCTCACGGGTACAGGTTGGAATTACGGACCATTCTTCCTCCACAGTTCATGAGGTTGAATGTACCTGTAGATCAGTGTTTCTCAACTCCAGTCCTCAAGGCGCCACAACAGGTCATGTTTTCAGGCTTTCCATTATTTTGCACAGGTGATTTGATCAGTTTCACTGCCTTAGTAAGTACCACAGCCGTTTCATCTGAGGGAAATCCTAAAAACATGACCTGTTGGGGGTGCTTTGAGGACTGGAGTTGAGAAATACTGCTATAGATCATCAGAAGAGGCCCTCCTTGTTTCAGACGCTCAATCGTCTTTTAGCACAAGAGGTAATATCTCTGTTCCAATGGCCAAAAGATTCTATGGATTTTATTCCAATCTCTTCACCGTTCCAAAACTTAATGGGAATGCACATCTGTTTTTGGACCAATGGTCTAAACCATTTTATCAGGATTCAGAGTTGGTTCCTTCAGTGGTGGCCTCTCTTTAGCAGGGAGACTTTCTTGAATCAGTTGCATCAGTGGACATAAGGGATGCTAAATAGATGTCCCAATTCTTTACGCACATCAAACATTCTTATGTTTTGCGGTAGAGGACTGGCACTTTCAGTTTGTGTCCTGAAGTCCTTGGGCCTAATCTGGGTGCTGTTCAGGCGAAGGTCTTTTTTCCCCTGGAAAGTGCCTGTCTCTTAGAAATCGGGTTTCAGTATTGAAAAGTCGCCTTCGATTTGACTTTTGTATAAGACTGCTGGGGAAGATGGTTTCCACATTTTGAGGCAGTTCTACATGCTCAATTTCATTCCAAGCTGCTGCAAAAGAATTATCCTGTCAGAGTGCAACAGGAGGGTTCAGTTGCTGGACATCCGAATGTCTTTAGGCCCCAGTATGCTTCGGACATTAAACTGGTGCATAAACCCTTGAAATGTGGAGGCAGGAAAGTAGTTTCTGCTAGTTGCCTGGAAGGTGGTAACTACAAACACCAGTGTGACAGGATAGGGAGCTATTCTACGGTCCCTTTTAGGTCAGGGGACATGGTCTCTTCAGGAAAGTGTTTTATCCCAAAATATGCTGGAGCTTCGGGTTTTTTCGTCTTGTGCTAGTATACTGTCGGACTATTCCATGGCAGTGGCATATATCATCAGGGTGACAGGTTATTTTTAACTATCAGGGCAGCAGAAGGCATCATCCTGGTAACCTGTGGAAACCTTGCAAGAAGATCTCAACAAGTTAATGGGGTGGGCAACTACATGGAAAGCGAGGTTTAACCACTTAACGACTGCCCACTGTAAATATACGTCGGCAGAATGGCACGGACAGGCACAATCACGTACCTGTACGTGCCTGCCTTCGTATGGGTGGGGGGTCCAATTGGACCCCCCTCCGGTACAGTGAGCGGCCGGGATTGCTTCGGGAGTGATCCGTGATGAGGGGGCCGCCATTCGATTCTGGCCACCCCCCTCGCGATCGCTCCCGGCGAATGAAAAGCTTCTTCTGCCTGTGTAGTGTTTACACAGGCAGGAGGAAGTGATGTCATACCTCATGCGGCGCTCACATATACCGAGCGCCGCATGAGAGAAGACACACAGGTTAGTGCACAAACACTACACTAACACCAGGACACATAGGCACATGATCGCCCCCCCAGATCACCCCCCAGCTCCCAGTCAGTGTCACTGATTGCAGTGACCATTTATTTACTGATCGCTGCAATCAGTGACATTTGTGACTGTAAAAGTGTCAGGGCAGTTAGTTTTAGGTCCAGTGTAGCCCCCTAACCCCCCCTAATAAAGGTTTAACCCCTTGATTGCCCTCCAGGTAACCCTTTCACCCCCTAGCACCGCCGTCACTAAGCGATCGTTTTTCTGATCGCTGTTTTAGTGTCGGTGATGCCAATAGGTAGCCAGTAATTTTTTTTAGGTTCGCCGCAGGTTTTTATAGCGTCGGGTACCCCCATATATTACCTAATAAAGGTTTAACCCCCTGATTGCCCCTAGTTTAACCCTTTCACCAGTGATCACCATATAAGTGTTACGGGTGACGCTGGTTAGTTTGCTTTTTATAGTGTCAGGGCACCCGCCGTATATAACCCAATAAAGGTTTAACCCCCTGATCGCCCGGCGGGTGATATCCATTAGGTTTTAGCGTCAGAGAGGGTCTGCGTCGCCCCAGGCAGCGTCAGGTTAGTGCCAGTAACGCTAACACCCACGCGTGAAGCATACACCTCCCTTAGTGGTCTAGTATCTGAACAGATCAATATCAGCGTCCCCAGCAATTTAGGGTTCCCAAAAATGCAGTGTTAGCAGGATCAGCCCAGATACCTGCTAGCACCTGCGTTTTGCCCCTCCGTCCAGCCCAGGCCCCCCCAAGTGCATTATCGATCGATCACTGTCACTTACAAAACACAACACACATAACTGCAGCGTTCGTAGAGACAGGCCTGATCCCTGTGACTCCAGTGCTGTAGGAGGTGATTTCACCACCACAGTTAAAAAAAAAAGCGCATATATGCCGAAGCATGGGGGCAGCAGGGGTGGAGGAGCGATTTTGCGCCTAATGCCGCGTACATACGGTCAAAATTCCGACTGAGGCATGCCCGTGGAAAAGTCCGACCATGTGTGTGCGGCATAACTTTTGCAGGAGGATGCCCCCATGCTTCGGCATATATAAATGGTGCATGTATGCCCATCATTAGAAGTGGGTGAATGAAGGGAGGTATTCTAATGGTGGGCATACCCACCGATCTCTTTTTTTTTTCGTTCAGCCAACAGGCTGCATGAAAAAGATTACAATACATGTCCAACAACGACCAGCAACGTACTGGTATGTTGCTGGACTTTGGTTATACCAGATTGATGCCTGTGGGTTTAGGTATCATCTTGGTATCATTCTTTTCAGCCAGCGGCCGGCTTTCATGTAAAAGCAATCCTAGTGGATAATTGGCCTCTGGACTGCTTTTACAAGCAGTGGGAGGGAATGTCCCCCCCCCCCCCGGATATAAAAAGCGCCATTGGGAAAGCATTTTATCACACCGATCTTGAGGGCAGAGGAAAGATCTAGGGTCCAATAGACCCCAGTTTTTTCAAAAAAAGTACCTGTCACTACCTATTGCTATCATAGGGGATATTTGCATTCCCTGAGATAACAATAAAAATGATTAAAAAAAAATATGGAAAGAACAGTTTAAAAATAAAATAAAAAAGCAAAATTAATAATAAAAAAAAAGCACCCCTGTCCCGCCCTGCTCTTGTGCAATGGCGAACGCAAGCATCGGTCTGGCGTCATATGTAAACAGCAATGCATGCATGTGAGGTATCACCGCGAAGGTCAGATCGAGGGCAGTCATTTTAGCAGTAGACCTCCTCTGTAAATCTAACGTGGTACCCTGTAAAGGCTTTTAAAAATGTATGTAGTTTGTCGCCACTGCGCGTTTGTGCGAAATTTTAAAGCATGTCGTGTTTGGTATCTATGTACTCGGCCTAAGATCATCTTTTTTATTTCATCAAACATTGGGCAATATAGTGTGTTTTAGTGCATTCAAATTAAAAAGTGTGTTTTTTTCCCCAAAAAATGAGTTTGAAAAATCGCTGCGCAAATACTGTGTGGGAAAAAAAAAATGCAACACCCACTATTTTAATCTGTAGGACCTTTGCTTTAAAAAAATATATAATGTTTGGGGGTTCAACATAATTTTCTTGCAAAAAAAAAAATGTTTTCATGTAAACAAAGTGTCAGGGCTTTGTCTTAAAGTGGTTAGAAGAGTGGATGTAAGCTTCCTAATGTGTATAAAATGCCAGGACAGTTCAAAACCCCCCCAAATGACCCAATTTTGGAAAGCAGACACCCCAAGCTATATACTGAGAGGCATGTCGAGGCCATGGAATATTTTATATGTTGACACAAGTTGCGGAAAAAAGACAATTTTTTTTTTATTAATTTTTTTTTTGCACAAAGTTGTCACTAAATGATATATTGCTCAAACATGTCATGGGCATATGTGGAATTACACCCCAAAATACATTCTGTTGCTTCTCCTGAGTACGGGGATCCCACATGTGAGACTTTTTGGGAGCCTAGCCGCGTACGGGACCCCAAAAACCAAGCACCGCCTTCAGGCTTTCTAAGGGTATAAATTTTTGATTTCACTCCTCACTGCCTATCACAGTTTCGGAGGCCATGGAATGCCCAGATGGCACAACCCCCCCCCCCCCCCCCCTATTTGCTGAGAGGTATGGTGAGTATTTTGCAGATCTCGCTTTTTGTCACAAAGTTTTGAAAATTGAAAACAAATTTAATTATTTCCTTTCTTCATTTTCAAAAACAAATGAGAGCTGTAAAATACTCACCATGCCTCTCAGCAAATAGCTTAGGGTGTCTACTTTCCAAAATGGGGTCATTTGGGGGGGTTTTGTGCTATTTTGTCATTTTATGGCCTTCGAAACTGTGATAGGTAGTGAGGAGTGAAATCAAAAATTTGCGCCCTTAGAAATCCTGAAGGCGGTGCTTGGTTTTCGAGGGGCCCGTACGCGGCTAGGCTCCCAAAAAGTCCCACACATGTGGCATCCCCATACTCAGGAGAAGCAGCAAAATGTATTTTGGGGTGCAATTCCACATATAACCATGGCATGTGTGAGCAATATATCATTTGGTGACAACTTTTTGTAATTTTTTATTTTTTTTTGTCATTATTCAATCACTTGGGACAAAAAAAAATATTCAATGGGCTCAACATGCCTCTCAGCAATTTCCTTGGGGTGTCTTCTTTCAAAAATGGGGTCATTTGGGGGGGGTTTGTACTGCCCTGCCATTTTAGCACTTCAAGAAATGAGATAGGCAGTCATAAATTAAAAGCTGTGTAAATTTCAGAAAATGTACCCTAGTTTGTAGACGCTATAACTTTTGCGCAAACCAATAAATATACGCTTATTGACATTTTTTTTACTAAAGACATGTGGCTGAATACATTTTGGCCTAAATGTATGACTAAAATTGAGTTTATTTGATTTTTCTTATAACAAAGTAAAAAATATCATTTTATTTCAAAATTTTCAGTCTTTTTCCGTTTATATCGGAAAAAAAAAAAATTTGCAGAGGCAATCAAATACCATTAAAAGAAAGCTCTATTTGTGGGAAGAAAAGGACGCAAATTTCGTTAAGGGTACAACATTGCATGTCCGCACAATTTCCAGTTAAAGCAGCGCAGTGCCAAATTCTGAAAACACCTCTGGTCCTTAACCTGCATAATGGTCCGGGGTTTAAGTGGTTAATGTGGAGAAATTTTAAATGATGCATTTGAGTGGCAAAAATATGAATGCAATCTACTTACTGGGGGGAATCAAGGATGGAAAAGGACCTAGGGGTACTAGTAGATGAGACTCAGCAATGGCATGCAATGCCAAGCTGCTGCTAACAAAGCAAACAGAACATTGGCATGCATTAAAAAGGGGATTAACTGAAGAGAAAAAGCGATCATTCTGCCGCTTTACAAGACTCTGGTCCGGCCTCACGTGGAGTATGCTGTCCAGTTCTGGGCACCAGTCCTCAGGAAGGATGTGCTGTAAATGGAGAGAGTACAGAGAAGGGCAACAAAACTAGTAAAGGGACTGGAGGATCTTAGTTGTGAGGAAAGGTTACGAACACTGAACTTATTCTCTCTGGAGAAGAGACGCTTGAGAAGATATATGATTTCAATTTACAAATGGCATACTAGTGACCCCACAATAGGGATAAAACTTTTTTGCGGAAGGGACTTTAATAAGACATGCGGCCACTCATTAAAATAAGAAGAAAAGAGGTTTAACCTTAAATTACGTAGAGCAGGGCTTGACAAATTTGCTTGGAATCTAGGAGCCAGCTAAAAAAGTTAGGAGCCAAATTTTATTTTTTTATTTTTTTTCTAAACGACCAATGCGTGCAGAAGTTAATGCATACGTGAGTAGCGCCCGCATATGAAAGCGGTTTTCAAACCACACATGTGAGGTATCCCTGCGATCGGTAGAGCGAGAGCAATAATTCTAGCCCTAGACATCCTCTGTAACTCAAAACATGCAACCTGTAGAATTTTTTTAAATATCGCCTATGGAGATTTTAAAGGGTAAAAGTTTGTCGCCATTCCACGAGCGGACGCAATTTTGAAGCGTGACATGTTGGGTTTCAAATTTACTCGGCGTAACATTATCTTTCACAATATAAAAAAAAATTCGGCTAACTTTACTGTTGTCTTATTTTTTTTATTAAAAAAGTGTATTTTTTTCCTCAAAGTGCGCTTGTAAGACCGCTGCGCAAATACGGTGTGACAAAGTATTGCAACGACCGCCATTTTATTCTCTAGGGTGTTAGAATAAAAAATATATATAATGTTTGGGGGTTAACTTCTAAGTAAAGGGAAGGAGATGGGCGGGCAGTGAAACAAGCAAGCATTGCTGGTTGTCTTATACCAACGGCCACCACAAGATGGCGCCAGATTACAGAATGAAGCATAGGCCTGCAGAAGGCCGCAAAGCCGCGGCCTCATTTACCGGCCGGCGCGACGAGATCGGGGAGTAGTCCAAGCTATTTAGAGGCATGGTGAGTTTTTGAAGTTTGTATATGTGTGTGTACCATAGGCGTGCGCAGAGTGTGTGCCGGTGGTGTCTGGGCACACCCTAATTACCCCGTGCGGTGCCAATTCCTCCTGCTTTCTGGTGCCCCTGTCTCCCCCTGCAGTGCTGCCTGCTTCCCTCTTCCAACGGCTGCTGCAGGGGATGTTTTAATGCAAAACCAAAAACCCTGGTGGAGATTACCTGGAAAGCATAGGGGATTACTCTGGCAACAAAAGGGTCATAACAGGGTTTTACTAGAAAAATAAAAAAATGTATTAATTTGAAACAGGTGGCAAAAATGCAATCAAAAGTAATTTACAGATGTATGTTTAAAGTTGGAGAGTGGGAGAAGAAACCTGTAAATATTTCATTTACTGACCCCTGCTTTTGCTGAATGTGAGTACCAATTGCTCCGGTTTTCATTAACTGAAACATAGTAAACTATGTTTACTATGCTTCAGTTTGTGAATGAACAGGAAGCCGCTCAGCACAGAGCACTTCCCATTTATTCACCATCAAGTGCAGCTGAGGCTGCAGAGAAAGGGGCTGGGGAATCTGTCCTCACTCAGTTTCTGTCTCAAAAGTGAGACATCAGAGGTCTGTTTAGACCCTTGATACTTCACCAAAGCCCCCCCAACGGAGCCCCTAATAACCTTATAAAAAAAAAATAGTAATTATTTTTTTACAAAAATTAAGAATAAAATAAACGAACACCATTCACTGCCCTATTGACACCAATCCCTGTCTGCTAAAGCAGTTCACTGCTCTGCTGATATACACGCATGTGTGTTTGTACTCCAGGGTGCACACCCTAATGCAATAGGCTGCGCACACCAATGGCGATACCACAAGTGTGAGCCTTTCACAACCTAACCACATGGAGATGCCCGACATCCAAGGAGCACCTTCAGGCTTTCTACGGGCATAAATTCCACATGTAATTTCTTGACTATTGGAGAGTTAACTCTAAAAATGTTAACACCCCAATGTGTTTGAGGCATGGTAGACTTTTTCTTTTGCCACAAGTTTTTTAAATTCGAAAATGAAAATTTATTTTTTACACAAAGCTGTCAATTAAGATTTTATTCGCACACCACATATGCATACCTAGCGTTACAATCCAAAATGTAATCTGGTACTCCTCCCAAGTATAGGGATACGGAACGTGAGACCTTTTCACTGTTTGGACTGATTATGTACCAGACATTGTATCTTGTGTATTACAGAAATCAACCTATTGTTTTAAAACCAAGGTACTGTAATGGTCACCTCCAGTCAGACGTGCGGATAGGTCCGTTTAGGCGGCAGGCAGACATATGGTCAGAAAAGAGGCAAAGGATCAGCCTAGGCAGCAGGCAGAAACTTGATCCTAAAAGAGGCCAGGGCCAGTGCAGGCAGAGGCAACACTGCACTGGTGTGGCGGCGATCAGGAACATTGTTTCTCACTGTATCAGTCTGATGTGAGTGGGACTTGTGCAGTGTTGATCAGTAACACTGTTGCTAGCTTACATTGGTCTGGCGACACTGATTTGGCAGCAGTCAGGACATTGGGACTGGTGTAGCAACAATCAGGGACACAAGGCCCGAAATGCATAGAGCTAATATCTACCGATAAGTGTATATACCCATCAACCTTTATGGACGTTCCTTCCAATATATACCAAATCCCCCCCTGCTTATGTCTCCTTTTTAAAAAAAAATGTTTTAGTGGATTACCAAGTTGCATAGGTAGCGACTGCAATGTCTGGAAGATATGTACTGTGTATCTGCAAATATATGAAATATCCTTGATGGAATATTTATTAACTATTTACTATTGTGCAATATTTGGTTCGGATGAAATATAAAAAAGTATTGATATATAGCAAAATGCATAAAATTTAAATATGAAATTGTATTGCGATTTGAACCAATTAAAAGCTATCCTCCATCAGTTATCTCTGTGTCCGTGTGCCTCATACAAAGTCCCGCCCTCTACTTTCCTTTTTGAATACTAAACCCGGGATGGAGGAGGGGATCTGAACGGCCCCTGAACCTCATTTAAAGTCCCAAAAAAACCTTTTTTCCCCCTTTTTTTATCAATCAGGGACACTGTTGCTGGCTTACACTGGTCTGATGACACTGCAACTAGTGTGGGGATGATGAGGAACACTTGCTGTATGATATCATTCTGGTGACACTGGGACTTGGTGTGGTGGTGATCAGGAAAACTGTTGCTGGCTGCACTGTTCTGATGTGGTGGCAATCGGGAACACTGATTCAATCTGCACTAGTTTGGCAACACTGGTGTGGTGGTGGTCAGAGAAATTGTGGCTGCTCCATTTAGGGTCCATTCACACATGAGGTTCGGGGGTTAGTAAAATCTTTCGGTTGAGCTGCGGTTCTACTGTCCCCTCAGCCACTACCTCCTTTAGCTTTAGAGATGGCGCCAAGGTTGTACACATAATGCTGTGGCAGGAATTTCCTATATAACCACCCCCCCCCCCCCCAACGCAATCCATTCAAGTGAATAGGGGTGCTTTTGTGGGGGCCAAAGCAGGTGGTTACCTACAGTACTAAATTTACTATAAATGCTCTCTGAAAAGCAATCCAAACACGGATCGCACTTCAGAGAGCATCAAACATGTGACTGTGACATTATGACTAGTGCGTCTGTGATCAGGGACACAGTGATGGGTGTGGTGGTGATTAAGGACACCGAGTGGTGTGGCGATTATAAGGGACACTGGGCTCCATTCACAGAACAAGATTGTAGGTGTCCGGACACATTATGCCTAACTATTGCATGTGATCTTGAAACTGTCAATTCACTATACTGTTGTGCGGTATTTACATAGTTAGTCAGGCTGAAAAAAGACACAAGTCCATCCAGTTCAACCATAAAAAAATATCATACAATCCCATATACCCAATTCTATACCCACAGTTGAACCAGAGGAAGGCTAAAAACCCCAGCAGAGCATGATCCAATTGACTACAGCAGGGGAAAAAATTCCTTCCTGATCCCCCGAGAGGCAATCGGATATTCCCCGGATCAACTTTACCTATAAATTTTAGTACCCAGTTATATTATGTACATTTAGGAAAGAATCCAGGCCTTTCTTGAAGCAATCTACTGAGCTGGCCAGAACCACCTCTGGAAGGAGTCTGTTCCACATTTTCACAGCTCTTACTGTGAAGAAACCTTTCCGTATTTGGAGATGAAATCGCTTTTCTTCTAGACGTAAAGAGTGCCCCTCAGTGTTGACTGTAAAGTGAATAACACCAAGATCACTATATGGACCTCTTATAAATTTGTACATGTTCATATCCCCCCCCTTAATCTCCTCCTCAAGAGTGAATAAATTCAGTTCCTCTAATCTTTCCTCATAGCTGAGCTCCTCCATGCCTCTTATCAGTTTGGTTTCCCTTCTCTGCACTTTCTCCAGTTCCCCAATATCCTTTTTGAGTACTGGTACCCAAAACTAAACTGCATATTCCAGATGAGGTCTTGCTAATGATTTTAACAGGGGCAAAATTATATCTCTCTCTGGAGTCCATACCTCTCAATACAAGAAAGGACTTTGCTCGCTTTGGAAACCGCAGCTTGGCATTGCATGCCATTATTGAGCTTATGATCTACCAAAACCCCCAGATCCTTCTCCACTATGGATCCCCCAGTTGTACTCCCCCTAGTATGTATGATGCATGCCTATTCTTAGCCCCTAAGTGCATAACTTTACATTTATCAACATTAAACCTCATCTGCCAAATAGTCGCCCAATTAGACAGTGCATTGAGGTTGGCTTGTAAATTGGAGACCTCCTGTAAGGACGTTATTCCACTGCATAGCTTGGTGTCTTTTGCAAAGACAGAAATGTTACTTTTGATCCCAGACCCAATATAATTTATAAAGATATTAAAAAGCAAGGGTCCCAGCACTGAACCTTGGGGTGCAACACTGTTAACCTTAGACCATTCAGAGTATGAATCATTAACCACTACTCTCTGAATTCTGTCTTTTTAGCCTGTTTTCTATCCATTTACAAACTGATATTTCCAAGCCTGTAGACTTTACCTTACAAATGAGCCGTGTGTGGGGAACTGAACTGTAACTGTATTGTGGGTACTGTATTTACCGCGAAACGCTAACAACGCTTGATAAATACTGCATGAAAAGGCGTTAAACTCAATTCACAAAAGGAAATAAGTAAATGCATGCTTTTGTTAAAGTAGTGATCCCGGCATGCTATTGTTACAGAATTGGCAGCCGCTGGCATTCTTAACCAGTAAGCAACATGGTTAAGGAGCTGGCGGCCACCACATCCTTAACATCCGGTGAGTCATCAGCTGTCAGCAGGGTTTCTCGCTGACGGCTGAATGTAAAAAGAATTGCCCCTGCACGCCCTTCGGGTCTGGTATGGATTTTGAGGGGAACACCCATGTCGGCGATGGACCCTGCGAAGTGGAATTCTGGACACCACAACACTAAGGCATTCCTGCATGGGGCTGTACAGGTCCAAGGGAGTGGACCCTAAACATGAAAAGGGTAACCAGTCCTTGAAGGTCCTCAAGTGACAGGAACCCGCCATGAAGGGTGAAGATTGGGCTCTTAGTTTCTAATCTGCCCTGCACCTGGAAACCCCTTTTTATTTACTGAATGTGAAGTGTCCCAGTGATTGTAACAATCAGTCAAGCTAGCTAGAGGCTGGACACCTGTGTGCGGTGACCATTCGGGAAGTTTTGGGCTAGCTGTGGGTGTTTGCAAAGTGTACCTGTTTTTGCTTGTGTCTGGCTGTTTTTTACCTGTATGATGGCGCAAGACGGTGTGCCATTTTGCCTTGGCTCGCCATGGTGCACGTGTGTTCACAAGAGTGCCGCTGTGCTCAGCAGTTTCTTTGTTGGTGGCCATGGCGCACGTGCATTCACAAGAACGCCACTGGACGTAGCAGTTTGTTTGACAGTTATGTCGCACACGGCTTTGCCGCACATGCGCAGGAGCCTTTATTTGGGCGTACGAATATTTGCGTCAGACGTGAATACAGCCACGCCCTTTCGTCGGGACCGCGTGCGCACGCACACAACGTTTCGGCGCACACCCAGCTTATTTAAGCTGTGTATACTAAAGCATGTGATGCTTCCAGAAGACAGCTGTGGGACACAGAGCAGGCTCTGAACAGGCACTTGCAGCAAGTAATTTCTCCTTACCCAAGTCACGTGAGTCATCAAGTGTTTCTTGTCAGGCTAAAGGTGCTTAACAGGATTGTTACATAGGGGCTTGGTGAGCCCTATTAAAGTGTCTCCCTTCTGAGGTGTGTTAAATCTACACCCATGTACTCCCTTTTTGTGGCTAGTAAATGTCTTCAAAAAAGAGGAATGGGACTAACACTACAGGGAAGGGCACGCCTATGTCGTCAGTTCCTGATATACCTAGCCGTATCCTTGGTGTTGTATCCCCTGAAAGACCAGAGGCTTTCGGGCAATCTGAGCCTCTGCGCCTATCTGGTACTTTGCCTACAGTCAACGCTGCTACTTCACCCTTTATTACCAAGATTGAAATATCCTCGGCACAGGATTGCTGGCATGATTGCCTCCATCCGGCAGGGTGGCAAGAAGCATGTCAGATTCCCCTCCCCGGAGCCTCCCAGTTTGGAGCAGGAATGGGCTGAGGATGGGGAAGAGCTAAAAGCTCAGCATTCTGTGTAGGGCCCGGCAGATAAGTCTGCTTCTGAGCAATCTGGACAAGAAGATATCCAGTTGATGTCTTCCTCTCAGTCGCAGAGGCTTTTGATCCTGACTCTGACCAAAATGGATTGTTCTGCTTTTAAGTTGCCTCTTGCAGAGGTAACTGAGCCCCCCTGGTCCTCTTTGGGATCCCTGAGGCTTCTTCAGACCACACAGGTCTTCCCCCTACACCCCCTGTTGGAACAGGCGGTGTATGATGATTGGGAACATCCTGACAGGATTTTTGTTCCTCCTAAGAGGATTTCCCTTTTTATATCCCATGGATCAAAAGTTTAAAAAAAAAAAATGGAGCATGCAGCAGTCTTTCCTAAACAAGAACTTAACTTGTCCCGTGGATAATGCACAGGGCTTGAAAGACCCTGTTACCAAGAAATTTGAGTCAACATTAAAGGCTTCCTTTTCTTTGGCCAGTTCAGCTATTCAGCCAGCTGTTGCAGCAATTGGTATCTGCCAATCCATAAAGGATCAGGTCAGACAGCCTGATGGGCCTAACCAGGAGGATGATCTGCCTGAAAGGAAGACAGATATTCCTCGAGCGCTGTGTTTTGCTGTTGACTCCTTTTTAAAGGATTCAATACAGCAGGTTTCTCGTTTTGGCTCTTGTCTGTACATATGCGCAGACTTTTGTGGCTTAAGAACTGGTCAGCCGAGCTTCCTTGTAAAAAGTTATTGGCAGGTTTTCCTTTTAATGGGTAATGTTTATTTGGTGATCATTTGGACAAATATATACAAAAGATTTCCGGAGGGAAGAGTTCTCTACTTCCTGTGAAGAAAAGCACCAGACGTCCCTCGTTTAAAACCTCAGGGACTGCTTCCTTAAATGTCTCAGCGTCAAGGCAATTCCGCCGCCAACAGGGCGCTAGGGGCAAGGCCAGGGCCAGAAAAATCCCTGGGTCCAAAATTCTAGGACCCAAAACATTAAGCCCTCCTTTTGAGGGGACGCCCCTACACCATTGAGTGCGGGGAAGGCTTCTGCACTTTGCGGACATTTGGAGAACAATAATTCGGGATGGGTGGGTCACCTCAATTGTATCCCGCGGTTACAAGCTGGAGTTGCGGGGGGGTTCCTCCTCAGAGGTTTTTAAGATCCAGCGTTCCCTCGGATCCTCAGTCTTATTGCTTCAGGCACTACATCATTTAGTGTATCAAGGAGTGATTGTACAGGTTCCTGTATCCGAAAGGGGCATAGGGTTTTACTCAAACATGTTTACGGTTCAAAAACCAAATCGGGACACAAGGCCCATTTTGGACCTAAGATCCCTGAACAAGTATCTACTGATACAGTCCTTTTTGGATGGAGTTTGTCCGCTCAGTAGTAGCCTCACTCCAGATGGTAGACTTTCTAGCCTCCATCGATATAAGACACGTATTTACAGGTACCTATCTTTCGGCCTCATCAGAGGTTCCTACGTTTTGCAGTAGAGGAACGTCATTTTCAGTTTGTGACTCTACCATTCGGGCTTGCTACAGCTCCCTGGGTGTTTACAAAAGTCCTAGCACCAGTACTGGGTCTTTTAAGGGCCCAGGGGGTCCTGGTGCTCGGGTATCTGGGCGACCTCCTGCTCAGAGATCACTCATTACAGGCTCTAACAAACAGCAAAACCCCCCTGGCGGATCTTTAAAAGGCAATAATGAAACCACAAATTTGTGTGTGTACAGTAATTCTTTAAAATAGACGTTTAATAATTCAAATTCTTAAAAGCATAAATACATACAAAAATATTGTATTACAAGTTCAGTGAAATGTATCCACATTGAATCATAACAAAACCACTTGTTTTATATCACTCTAATACAAATGTATAAAGTGAATACTCAACGCGTTTCAAAGATTGTACTTCATCAGGAGAAAGTGGTATAGGGATTTATAGTATCTATAATTCAAAAGATACATTAAGTACAGATATATACCTTTTCATAATACATAGAACATGCACTTAATAGATACACCATGAAAAAAGGGGGGTACTAGTGCGCCTACCACTTGGTATAAGTAAATAAAAGTACTAACGCCCTATATAAATGAATGCTAAAGTGAAAGCTAATGACAGGTAGCAGCTGAACTCCTATGGTGTAACCAACACAGATGAAAATCGTAAAAAGTATTGAAGCAGCGCTAGTAGTCAAAGTGCAATTTGATAAAACACAAACAAAGTGCAATGAGCTAATAAATGGTTCAATAAGACATAAAATAGTAATAACTAAAACACTTAAAATTCTTAAAGTGTCTGTAAATATTAATGAAGTATCATCCAATCTAAAGTGCATCAACAAAAATAAAATGTATATAAAATATACAATAATGTGAGTCCAAACGTGATATTTCCAAAAACGAAGGTGTATGGTCATATAGTTCATAAAAACCATAACAATCTCCCTGGAAAGATGAAATAATCCGGTAGACAAGAAGAGAGGAGAGGGAGAACAGGTGTGGGAGTCCCAGTGTTCACATCAAATGGAAAGCCAATAATGTAGGTATGATTCCACAATCCTCCCCCGGTAGTGCCAGCCCTCTCACCTTGTAGATGGACCCAAAAGGGTCAGACACAGATCTGATCACTCTCCAGCATATACTCCACAGCGGGTCACCGCAGCTTTTTCACCACTTCCGCAGATCTTGTTGATGGATCCAGAAGGGTCAGACAAAGCTCTCACCGATCTCCAGCACAAGCACCACAGAGGATATCTGCAGGTTCTTTCACCACTGCCACCAGTATGTACCTGGGGTCTAAAGTCCCTTTTGATCAACAGCTTTACTGCTGTAGGTCGGCTGGCACCTGTTCCACAACCTTGTGTTCAGCTCTGACTGCACTCGGCTATGGTGAGTGCAGTCAGAGCTGAACACAAGGTTGTGGAACAACAGGTGCCAGCCGACCTGGTGCCAAGCTGTTGATCAAAGGGACTTTAGACCCCAGGTACCTACTGGTGGCAGTGGTGAAAGAACCTACAGATATCCTCTGTGGTGCTTGTGCTGGAGATCGGTGAGAGCTTTGTCTGACCCTTCCGCAGATCTTGTTGATGGATCCAGAAGTCGTGAAAAAGCTGCAGTGACCCGCTGTGGAGTATATGCTTGGAGAGTGATCAGAGCTGTGTCTGACCCTTTTGGGTCCATCTACAAGGGGAGAGGCTGGCACTACCAGGGGAGGATTGTGGAATTATACCTACATTATTGGCTTTCCATTTGATGTGAACACTGGGACTCCCACACCTGTTCTCCCTCTCCTCTCTTCTTGTCTACCGGATTATTTCATCTTTCCAGGGAGATTGTTATGGTTTATATGAACTATATGACCAATACACCTTCGTTTTTGGAAATATCACAATTGGACTCACATTATTGTATATTTTAGATTTTGCATTTTATATACATTTTATTTTTGTTGATGCACTTTAGATTGGATGGTACTTCATTAATATTCACAGACACTTGAAGAATTTTAAGTGTTTTAGTGATTACTATTTTATGTCTTATTGAACCATTTATTAGCTCATTGCACTTTGTTTTTGTGTTTTATCAAATTGCACTTTGACTACTAGCGCTGCTTCAATACTTTTTACAATAGATTACACCATGTTTACTAACCAAATAAGATCGAAGCAGGTAACTTGGATGTATCCGATCGGGACAGAAAAAGGGGGGGGGGGGGCGAATAAACTGGGTTTCATTGTGTTGTATAAACATCAAGAAAAAAAGGGGGCAAAAGGAAGTTGGCTGTGTTGTCCCCAGGTAGCAACCCAAAAGGCGGGGGTCAAAGAACGACCAAAGGAGCAATGGAGATCAAGAGGGGGAACCAATTGAAGGAGAAAGAAGCCCGTTCCACGGCCGGGTTGTTCGTGGCAGCCTGTAGTCCAAATCTAAATAATCATAGAAAACGTAACCGAAAATAACACACTGCATTCAGTTCTTACAGATAAAGAACATGCATGGGGAGAGCGACACTAGACATGTGGATTTAATCCAAGAACATACACTGCTCAAAAAAATTTAAAGGAACACTTTTGAACTCCTGGCATATTGATCTGGTTAGTTAAGTAGCAGAGGGGGAGGGGTGTATACAGAGGGGGTTGTTAATCAGTTTCAGCTGCTTTGCTGTTAATTAAAATTAACAGGTGCACTAGATGGGCAACAATGAGATGACCTCCAAAACAGGAATGTTTTTTCAGGTGGAGGTGTCTGACATTTTTTTCCCTACTCATCTTTTCTGACTGTTTTTCACTAGTTTTGCATTTGGCTATGGTCAGTGTCACTACTGGTAGCACGAGGTGATACTTGGACCCTATAAAGGTTGCACAGGCAGTCAAACTCCTCCAGGATGGCACATCAATACGTGTCATTGCCAGAAGGTTTGCTGTGTCTCCCAGCACAGTCTCAAGAGCATGAAGGAGATTCCAGGAGACCAGATTCCAGGAGACAGCCAGGTTGCACCTCAGTCTGTTCAGGAGCTCAGTGATGCTCTAATCCAGATCTTGGAGGAAATACCTAAGGACACCATCCATCGTCTCATTAGGAGCATGCCCTGATGTTGTCAGGCATGCATACAAGCACTTGGGGGCCATACAAAAACTACTGAGGACCATTTTGAGTTGTTGCAATAAAATTTCAGCAAAATGGACTAGCTTGCTACATAATTTTTTCACTTTGATTTTCGGGGTGTCTTTGATAATTTCCATAAAATGATGTGCCATCCTTTCATTCCTAACACTTACCCAGTCCATATCAGCATGAGATTTTTGCCCGTTGAGATCTGATGTGTTTTCAAAGTGTTCCTTTAATTTTTTTGAGCAGTGTAATAAGAGCAGAGGAAAAGTTTACTGTATATACTCGAGTATAAGCCGACCCGAATATAAGCCGAGGCACCTAACTTTACCACAAAAAAACTGGGAAAACATATCGACTTGAGTATAAGCCTAGGGTGGGAAAATGCAGCAGCTACTGGGTAAACAATGTCCAGTTGCAGTGTCACTGTGCCCACCTATGCAGTGTCACTGTGCCCACCTATGCAGTCTCTCACAGTCATCAGTAAAACAGCGTGTCTGCCACTGTGTAATCCATATGCAGCCGTACCTTTTCATTGGTAAAACAGCGTGTGTCTGCCGCTGTGTAATCCATATGCAGCCGTACCTTTTCATTGGTAAAACAGCGTGTGTCTGCCGCTGTAAAATCCGGTCTATTCGGCCGTCCATTGTAAGAAAGCCCCGCCTCCTCATCCGTCTGTGATAGAGGAACACTGATACGATGCTGGTAAACTGTATCAGTGTTCCGCCTATCAGACGAGGATGAGCTGTCTTACAATGGACGGCCGAATAGACTGGATTATACAGCGGCAGGCACACGCTGTTTTACTAATGAAAAGGTATGGCTGCGTATGGATTACACAGCGGCAGACATGCTGTTTTACTAATGAAAAGGTACGGCTGCATATGGATTACACAGCAGCAGACACGCTGTTTTACTGCTGATGCGAGTATAAGCCGAGGGGGTAGTTTTTCAGCCTAAAAAATGGGCTGAAAAACTCGGCTTATACTCGAGTATATACGGTAAATAATCAAACCTACCTCACTAAGAGTTTTTTGGCTGCTAACCTGGGGTGTGTAAAATAGGAGAGGGGGTTCAGCAAAAAGAGCCCTCTAAATCGATTGATGAAGTGGCAACAGAATTTGATCTATAATATAAAGTTATATATCAAAATAGTATATGGAATGTATTTTCACCATTATTCATACATTTTAAATGTGTAAATAAGATAATTGGTCAAAAACTTACTGTCGCATAACAATTGCCTCTAATATGATGAATACTAATCGGGGAAATCTCCCAAAAGAGGAATCGGCAGATCAACTTTAGAGATGAAAGCACCTAAAGTCAAAAACATAAACAAGCATAAGAATGAAAATAATGAAAGTGATAGTAATATATGTCCAAAGTCGTTATCAAATGGCTAAAGGCAATGAAAAACATTGCCCAAGCCTCCACAGACATGTAAAGACACAGACTTACCAGGTTTAAAATGAGAATCTGGAACCAATATGCATCAGTTGGTATACCACAGCCTAAACAAACATCCCAGAGAATGATCTTATAAAGCCCTTAAGTAAGGGGAGGTGTCACAGGAATGCGAGGAGAGAGGTAGTTAAGGGTGGAGAGTAAATCTGCCCACATCAGTATGCCAGGCAGGGGCAGTAGCTGCCCCCTGGGCGGCGCGGGAAATTGCCGCATGATTGCAAGAGGCTGTGTGCCTGGTGTGAGACGCAAAAAGCACGAGGAGGTGAAGCCACTCCCACATGGGGCGTGGATGGCGCCGGGCGGGGCAATGGAGGCCCGCGCCATCCGCCCACCAGCGCACAGAGGTGCCGACGCAACGGGAAAAGACTCCCGCTGCCAAGCAACCAAACAAGTCCGGCTGTCATCTGACGCCCTTTGTGCGCTGGATGAAATCCATTGCATGACTGGCCGAATTGCCCCACCTAGTGGGAAAACGGAGTGCAGGAACAGCCAAAAAGTGTACAAAAGGAGAGAACAAAAGTGTATATTACAGGCTCTAGAACAGAGCATAACATGCACATTGCTGTATTTGAAAAGCTTAGGCTAGATCATAAATACCGACACCAGCTCAAAGTCTAAAGCATTTAGGTCTGATCCTAGATATGGTCCAAGCATTGGTAGTCTTGCCACCTGTAAGGATCTGTGCCCTGAAGGATCAGGTACTTCAGATAAGGGGCACCAGACAACCCTCCATTCAGCTCTGTATGAGTCTTCTAGGGAGGATGGTATCCTCCGAGGCAGCGCCCTATGCCCAGTTCCATTCTAGGCCTTTACAACAAGACATCTTGTTGGCTTGGAACAGAAGAGGATAAGCCCTGGATTATCCAATGTGCTCATCACCTCGGGCATGCTTAAGCCTAAACTGGTTGCAGGATCAGAACCTGCGAAAGAGAAAACCCTTCCTCCCGGTAACTTGGAGAGTACTGACTACAGATTAGAGGTCGACCGATATATCGGCCGATATTTGGCCATTTTGGAGAAATCAGACAATTCTTATCCAAATTAGGCCGATATTGTACAATGACGAACCGTGCCCACATTCTTCCTCCCTTCTCCACACACTTCTGGCAGCGCTGCGGTGTGTAAAACTGACAGGTAACTGAATAGAGAGAGAGAGAGAGAGAGAGGAGCTGTCAAATTCTTGTACAAAGGTTTTTATTAAAGATTCGCATCAATAAAAAGAATACAAAACAAAGATGGAACTGGACACAATGAAAATGTGCAATTTTTACAGCAGTATAATACATGGGGATGATCCCGGGTTCCGAGCTAAAAACTATAAGTCTTACTGAATTATACCAAGAGTATGGGTAGCAGGACATTCAGAAGAGACCAACGGGTCCTGAGTCTTGGCATAATAATGTTGCCTTGAAGCTAACTGAAATACATATTGTCGCTCTAGGTCGGTTTTGGAACTTGAGGCAAAATAACAATATGACAAACAATATCTTGTGAGCGCATTAAACTGGACAACCATCTAGGGGAATGGTGTTGTTCCCCGGTGAAAACAACAAAAGCAAATAAAAACAAAAATAAAATAAAATCTTAAGAAGGGGAATGTGTCCTGTCAGGTAACCAGTCCCAGCAGGGTCTGCCCCGTAGGCTGGGGAGACCAAAAGGTAGAATAAGAAGAAAGTTGGCAAAGAGCGCCAAGAGGGAAGAGTTCAGGAAGAATTCAAAAGATAAAGAAGGAGAAAGGGGTGATGTGAGCCTCTAGTGTAGAGGAGAAGAGGAGGTTGAAATATAGAGGGAAACCAAAGAAAGAAGGGAAATGAGAGGGGAAGGGAAAAGAGCGGGGGGTGGGGGGGAACAGAGGCTTGTCACAGGGAGAGGAGCGTTGGATCAAATCGCGAAGGGCGGATATGAGTCACCCAGGGTTGCCATATCCGGAGGAACTTAGCGTGGGTGTCTGTCAACACGGCAGTAAGTTTCTCATTTACCATAATGTCGTTCACGCTGTTTTTAACTGCTTCAAAGCTGAGGGCCGGGGTTTTCCAAGCCCGTGCTATGGTCAGTTTAGTTGCAGTAAAGGTGTGCGGCCAATAGACGTTCAGGACAAAGAAGTTCCACAATGGGTTTGCACAATAGGGCCTCAAAAGGGTCCCTCTTTATAGTGGTGTTGAAAAGGTTACGAAGTAACGCATATACTCTGATCCACAGTCTGCGTACCCTGGGGCAGGACCACCAGATGTGCGCCATTGTGCCCTCCTGAGAGCACCCTCGAAAGCATAAAGGGGAGTAAGACGGGATAAAGCTTGCTAATCTGGCCGGGGTGTAGTACCACCTATAAAAGACCTTGTAGGCATTTTCCAAGAAGAGGACATTCTTAGAGCATTTAGTTAGCGCCGTGGTCATTCTCCGCCAGTCATCCGGCTCTAGTTGTTTCCCAAGTTCAGCCTCCCATTGGCGATGATAAGGTCTCAGTGGTGGTTTCCTGGAGCTTATAATAGCCGTATATATGAGTGATATCATACCCGAGGATTGAGGACGTGATCTACATAAACTTTCAAAAGGGGTCATGGCATAGGGAGTAGGTTGGGATCTTATTAATTTTTGGAGAAAGTGTCGGAGTCGTGTATAGCTATAATGTTCCTTTAGGGGGATGTCGTGTGAAGGGCGTAGGGCTGCGAATGGGACAATTTTGGTCGGAGTGAGCAGAGACTGAACGTCCACAAAATCGTGGTCGGTCCACCATGCAAACTGCGAGGGGTTATCACATCCCGGCGGGAACAACGGGCAGTGAAGGAGACGGAGTAAGGGGAGATGGGGAGAGATCAGGCCTGCTGAGAACTTAACTGTGTCCCATAACCGTAGGGAATGAGTCAAGCATGGACCTATGGTAGATGGGCGGTGAGCCTTGGGGAGCCAAGGAAGGGAGGCCAGGGGAACCGGGTGGGAGTCCACCAGATCAATGATGGCCCACAGTGGCATTTGTTGCTTCTCGTGGAGAAGAGCGAGTGGGGCGATACCGGCCGCTGTATAGTAGGCTTGCAGGTTCGGGACCGAAAGGCCTCCATCTATTCTACGTGCGTAGAGCACCTGCCGTTTGATCCTGGGCTTCGTCTTGCCCCAGACAAACTGCATGATCTTGCGTTGGTGAATTCGGAGGATATGGGAGGGTATCTGGAACGGTAAAACCCGAAAATAATAAAGCAGTTTCGGGAGGTACGCCATGCGTACTGTCGCTATTCTGCCGAACCAGGATAATGGAAGAGTGGACCAAGATTTGAGCATGTTTGTCAATTTCCGTAATAGTGAGGGGTAGTTGGCTTGATATAGACCCAAGTAACTAGGGGTAAGTTTGACCCCCAGGTAGGGTAACGAGTTGGTCCATTGGAAGGAAAAAGCCGACTTCAATGATTCCATCTCTGAGGGCCGGAGATTGATTGACATGGCTTTGGAGTTAGCCGGGTTGACAGACCCGATAACGTGGCGAAGGTATCTAAAAGGGACATCAAATTGGGTAGGGAGATTCTGGGTTTACTGACTGACAATAAAATGTCGTCCGCAAATAGGGATAGTTTATGCGAGATCCCCGCCACTTCCACCCCAGTTATGTCGACATGCGATCGAATGGCCTCCGCCAAGGGTTCCAGTGCCAAGATAAATAGAAGGGGGGAGAGTGGACACCCTTGACGGGTTCCCCTTTTTATGGGGAAGGTGGGCGACTCATGACCGTAATATCGCACCTTAGCTTGGGGGGAATCATAAATGGCTGAGACCCAGCTCAAAAAGGAGGTACCGAAGCCGTAGTGGCCTAGAACCTGTCAAATAGGGCCAAGACAAGGTGTCAAAGGCCTTATTGACATCCAAGGACAGAAACATGGTTTCCAAAGACCTAACATGCGCTATTTGTTGGATTTGAAGGAGCCTCCTAATAGCATCCCCTGCCTGTCTACGGGGGACAAAACCCACCTGCTCATTTTTTATCAAACGCGGGAGAAATGAGTTTAGGCGGTTGGCCAGGATCTTCGTCAGGATTTTTATGTCAATATTAAGGAAATTGGGCGGAAATTGGCCCAAGAAGAGTGGTCCCTATCCGGCTTGGGAATCATTACAATATTGGCGGTCAGCAGATCTGGTGTAAATGAGTGGCCTTCTTTTACCGAATTATACATAGCCGCCAAATGTGGGGCAAGGACCTCTGCAAATTTCCGGTAGTACAGGGCTGTGAAGCCTTCAGGGCCCGGTCTCTTGCCTATCTTTAATTCTTTGGTGCAGTGGAGAACTTCTGATACCTGCATGTCTCTGTCCATAACAGATCTGTGGGTGGCAGATAGGGAAGGTAAGGGCAAATCCTTCAGGAAGTGAGTCAGGCCGTCGGTAGAAGCATGGGTGGGGGCAGAATAAAGTTTGGTGAGACGGTGGCGGAATTCGTCCAAGACCCGACGCGGGTTGCCCGTAAGGATATTATGGCGGGTGTGTAAGGCTATAGGGGCGAATTTCGGGGTGAAAGTGTGCAATCTATTGGCTAGCATCGCCGTGGGCTTATTTGCCTTAGCGTACCACTTCTGACGAGCCCAGCGTAAGGTGCGTTCTGCATCATCCGTAACACATAAATCCAGGTCCGATCGGGCTTTGTCTAAAAGTTTGCGATTGGTTGGGGTAGGATCTTGTTTAAAGGCCGTGGAGAGGGCCTCCAGGTTATGCTCAAGTCTACGCCGGGTTTGAGTACGCTCTTTTTTGCGCTTTGACGCTATACGAATAACGTGGCCCCGGAGGACCGCTTTATATGCTTCCCAAAGGGTCACCGGAGAGGAGACCGTCCCTGTATTAAGTTTAAAATAGTCTATCGATGCCTGGTGAATCTCAGTAAGGATCGGCTCAAATGACAAAAGGGAGTCATTCATGACCCAAGGAGCATGCTGTGGTTTGCTGAGCAGGGAGTAGCAAATAGTCAGAATTGGGTCATGGTCTGACCAGGGGGTTGCTAGAATAAAGACTGCGTCAATCAGGGTTAGAGGCTGCCGTAACACAAGCATGTGGTCAATCCTGGAGTGTGAGTGATGGGGATGGGAATAGTGGGTGTAATCCCTACCAAGGGGATGGAGCTCCCGCCAAATGTCGACTAGGTCATGGTTTTGTAGGGTTCGTAAAAAGGTTTTTGCGGCTGGGGAGGGGACTCTATGGTCCGATGGGTAATTATCCAGGGAGGGGTTTAGCGAGACAGTCACCCGCCAACAGGAGGATGCCCCTCTGGTGGTCTTTTAACAGGGCGCAGACATGCGTCAGAAAGGGGCCTGGGTTAACATTTGGGGCGTAATAGGTCATGATAGTTACCTCATTGTCCTGAACTGAACCTTGCAGGAGAAGGTATCTACCGTCAGGGTCAGCAATTTGTTTACTGCAAATAAACGGGACTGATTTTCTTATGGCTATGAGAACCCCTTTCTGTTTAGTAGGACCGCTTGCTAAGAAAACTTGGGGATAATTTGCATCGAAATATTTGGGGCAAGAGGAGGCGGAGAAATGGGTCTCCTGTAGGCATGCTATGTCAATATTGTGTTGCTTAAGGAATTTGAAAGCCTTGACCCGTTTTTGAGGCGAGTTCATGCCCTGAACATTCAGGGACAGCCAACGGAGGGTCATTGGATCAAACACATGAAGCAGTATAATACCCTGTTCCCGCACCCCGGGGTTATAGGAGAAGGGAAGGAAGGAAGGAAGGGAGGGGGGGAAAGACCGGGAGGAGAGAGGAAAACAGAGAGGAAAGAGGAGAGATAGAAAAGATGAGAGTACCGAGGAAGGCCATGCGCATAAATGTAGCGTAACGTGGGTTATAAAACCCACTATGGGTTGGGAGCCCGGCCAAGAAAAACTTCTTAGCCGGGTGCCAACACATGGGGGTAGCAGGGGTCCGTCGGAACCACCGGTCTATGGTGAAAACATTACAAACATTTTTGACATAGGATCTGGGTGATGGAACCTGAAACAAGTCATCAAAACGAGGAAGCTGCAGACAGTGATAACAAGGCAACCATTGTACATCATTAACAAATTGGAGTGTAGGAGGGAGATCCCCCGATCCCCCAGAGGGGACAGCCATCAGGCCATTCCCCCAAGGGGGTCGGGCAGGACCATGCGCACCAATCACCACCCCAGCCCCACCAATCCACAATTGAGGGCTGGAGAACCGCAACACAGCAATGTACCGAATGATCAATAAACATAAAGATAAGCGTGTGCCCCCACCCAACTTGACCCGAAACCCCCCCACCCCCCAGCAACCCGCGAGACCACTAAAGAAGACAAAAAAAAACAAAGGGCCACAGGTAGCAGCCCAAACCACTTGGGTACTCACGGACGCGGCAGGGTGGGGGGGGCAGATTGATGCCGAAGTTCTGCCTGGCCACCTAAGGGAGGTAGATTATGCCCCGGGCCGCCATCTCACGAGCGGGGCAGCCTATCCTGGGGCGACCCCCGGCGACCAGGTGTCAGAAACCAATGTTAAGAAAAATATGGTGAGGGAACTACTTCAAAAACATGTCACTCCGGTTCCCATATAAAAACAACCAGTAGTTCAAGGGGAACTGGGCAGCACGAGTTCCGATGACCAAGAAAAGCTGAAATGAACAAAAGATTGAACTTGGCTTCTTCATCCGTTGTTAGAAGGATGGAAACGTTGAGCTTGCAGGTCCCGCAGCGCCTGGGAACCAGATTGGGACTTTTGGGATGCTTGAGAGGATTGACGAGGAAGCCTGGGGGGGTTCCGGTCTGGACGGTGGAGCTGTCAAATTCAGCGGTGATGTCGGGGGTGGACGGGACCCAGCAGTTATCCAATACCAGCCAATAACATGGGATCTGGGCGGGCCGCTACGTGTATGTGGCCCAGCCCCTTTCTTAAACAGCCCAATCGTTGGCTGGTGTTTGGATAGCTGTTGGGTCCCGCCCACCCCGACATCACCACTGAATTTGACAGTTCCTCTTTCTCCTTTATTTCTTTCTTTCTTTCTTTCTCTTTCTTTCTTTTTCTTTCTTTTTCTTTCTTTTTCTTTCTTTTTCTTTCTTTTTCTTTCTTTTTCTTTCTTTTTCTTTCTTTTTCTTTTTCTTCCTTTCTCCTCTTCTTCCTTTCTCCTCTTTCTCTCTTTCTCTCTTTCTCTCTTTCTCTCTCTCTCTTTTTCTCTTTTTCTCTTTTTTTCTCTTTTTCTCTTTTTCTCTTTTTCTCTTTTTTTCTCTTTTTCTCTTTTTTTCTCTTTTTCTCTTTTTCTCTTTTTCTCTTTTTCTCTTTTTCTCTTTTTCTCTTTTTCTCTTTTTCTCTTTTTCTCTTTTTCTCTTTTTCTCTTTTTCTCTTTTTCTCTTTCTCTCTTTCTCTCCTTCCTTCTTTCTTTCCACGGCTCAGTGTGCCAGGTGTACACCGTATCGTGCCTCCACACCTGCCTGGCATCGTATCTATTAATTTAATGAGGATTGGGGATTATACCCTGTCCAAATTGCCTAACTAGCTTCCTGGCACTAATACTCAAGACAATACACAGGTACTCTACAAGACAATACACAGGCACTCGCAGACCAGCGGACCTACGTGCACTCCTCGCAGACCTACGTGCACCCACAATACAGAAGTACGAACGATCCACTCACACTACTCAGACAACACAGATACTATGATCCCTCCTGTTTTAAACTCTTGTTTTTTTTAACTCTCCACTTAGTCCAGTTCCACTTAGACAGAGTTCCAGCAGGCTCAAAATGAGTTCTACAGAAACTTTTATATAGACCTCAAGCACCTGGGACCAATTAACCACTCCCCTTAGTAGGCTGAAGGGGAAAAAAGACTGTTTAAAAAGTGGCAGAAAAAGGTGTTAAAAAGCTGCAAGGAAAAGCCCAAAAAGAACCTAAAATGGAACACTGCAGTCAAAAGAAACTTGTTCACACTCTCCACTCAAGTTCCCCACTGTCTAGCCTCCAACCAACAAGTCTCAATAAGCGTTATGGATTGGTTTGCGCAAAAGTTATAGCGTCTACAAAATAGGGGATAGTTTTATGGCATTTTTATTAAATTTTTTTCCCAAGGCGTCTTTCAGGACAGCACCTTTAAGATATAGTGACTCCTCCCACCAACCACAGGAAACGCCACCTTCCTCCAGATCTTTAAAGGGAGGTACCTCCCTACCATACCTCAGTTTTTGTGTTTTCCTCCGGCCCGGAGGGAACATCTTTGGTGAGGGGAGTCGATGTTTTTCAGATGCTCCTGGGAGACGGGGCTTCCCTCTTGTTCTTTCCTCCATAGGAGACCGCTGTCCTCCCGCTCTACCCAGGCCTGGCAAGCGGTAGTTTCGGGCTCCTCTTCCCCCTGAGTGCTCAGAGGAGCCGTGGACTAGGTGACCTGCCTGTCCTGGAGCAGCGGTCGCACCGATTCCATTTTGCCGTAGTCCAAGATGCCGGAAGTGACAGCGGGTCACCAGGTCAGCGCGAATGTCATTTCCAGCGTGAACGCAGGGGGGGGGGCAGGACAGAGGCTGGTGCCTATTTCTGTTTCTGGTCCGATGCAGAGGCACTATGGGAGTCCGGAAACGGCGTGTGAAGCCTCAAATTTGCTGTACACCTGCAATGGGAGACGCGGCTGCTACAGTGGTGGGGACAGGCACCAGCAAGGCTCAGGTAGGAGGCAGCAGTTAAAGTCTGCCTGTTCCTTTACCTGTATATTTCTGGTCTCCCCCTTTTTTTTTTTTTTTTCTTCTATCCCCCTAGTGGCAAGGGGCCTGTCTGGGCACTGGAGGTGTTAACGTTTCCTTCTTAGTGCACCTTTTGGGGTGGTCTACCGGCAGAGACAGGGTGTCACTAAGGATCCCCTGCTTTCTTCCCTTTTTTTGTTTCTCTCCAGGCCAAGAGCGCTGACCCAAAAAACAGATGTCCTTCATGCAGGACTGAATGGGAGAGAACTGGAAGAAAGCCCTATGCAGTCTTGCATTACTTCTTTAGTTAAAGAGGAATCCGCTTCAGTATGCAATGATTCGGTTGCCTCTGTAAAGAAGGAACTTTATGCCACGATTCAAACTTTTCGTGACTCATTAGTTAACCCGGCTGCTAGTCAGCCTTCCACTTCAGATTCTTCCCAGGGGTCTTTGGCTATACCAGTGTTAGAAACTCTGACTGAGGAGTCTACTACCAGGGAAGGACCGTCCCCTGCACCTTCTGATGAGGATTCGGAGGACTCAGTTGAAGAGACTGAAGTGGCCCCTTCCAAATTTAAATGATCCTTGAAAGAGGTTGATGGGCTACTTAGAGCCATTCATGTTACCCTTGGCCTAAGTGAGGAAAAAGAGATAAGTCTGCATGACCGCATGTATGCAGGTCTAAGTGAACCCAAGGGTCGGACATTCCCGGTCCATTCGGTCCTCTCTGACGCCATAAAGAAAGAATGGCAGGATCCGGAGAAAAAAACTTTCTTCTCAAAGGCCCACAAAAGGCGTTTTCCCTTTTGAGGAAGATCCCTCTGCAGTGTGGAACAAAGTCCTAAAACTGGATGCGGCCTTCTCTCAGGTCTCCAGGTCCATCGACCTGTCTTTTGAAGACATGGGGGTTCTCAGGGACCCTATGGACAAACGTATGGACCTCTTGCTCAAAGGATCATGGCAGTCGATAATGACCAATTTAAAGCCTGCCATGGCCACATGTGTAGCCAGAAATCTGGAATTTTGGGTTAACCAGTTGAAGTCCCATTATAATGGCGGATTCTCCCAAACAGGAAATCTTAGACTCTTTTTCCACTTTGCCGTCTGCAGTGGCTTATATAGCAGATGCTTCAACTGAAGCAATCAAAATATCGGCTAGGTCAGCAGCCTTGACTAATACTGCTAGAAGAGCATTATGGTTAAAGACCTGGCCAGGTGATGCAGCTTCTCAAAATAAGCTTTGTGGGATTCCTTTTTCGGGGGACCTCCTGTTTGGGCCTGATCTGGATAGCATTCTGGACAGAACGACTGACAGGAATTAGTCTCTCCCAGTTAAGAAGAAGCAACAGCCCCCGAAACTTTTTTTTTTCGACCTAAAAAGGCTCAAGAAAGACAAAAAAAACCAGGGGAGGAGGAATTGGGCCACACAAGGTAAAAGGTGGAATCCTTTTCCATCCTCCTACGCAAGTCGAGAAGTCCCAATGACTCAGCCCTGCGGGTAGGCGGAAGACTGGAAAAGTTTCTTCCGCAGTGGTCAGCCATAACACAATCAGTTTATTCTGACCACTCTAGCCCAGGGTTATGTGATAGAATTCTCCCCCCCCCCCAAAAAAAAAAGGTTTCTGGTGACTAATATCCCAAAAGACCCAGAAAAAGCGCTAGCTATGAAGTCCTCATTAAAGGAGCTGACACAGCAGCAGGGCGTGGTGGTACAAGTACCACCAGAGGAACAGGGGTTCTATTCACACATTTTCCTTGTCAGAAAACAAACAGGAAAATTCAGATTGATTCTAAACTTGAAGCCTCTGAACAAATCTGTCACATACAGAAGGTTCAAGATGGACTCAATATTTTCGGTCAAAAATCTACTGACGCCAAATTGTTTTATGGCATCAGTAGATTTAAGGGACGCATACCTGCACATCCTAATTTCCCCTCAGTCCCAGAGGTATCTCAGGTTGGCAGTGAAGATGAAGGGCGTAGTTCATCTACAGTTCAGGGCCCTACCTTTCGGGCTCTCATCCTCGCCTCGAATTTTAACCAAGGTGATGGCAGAAGCCTTAGCCCCGCTTCGTCTACAGGGAATTGCGGTAATTCCCTATTTAGACGACCTGTTATTCTTCGCCCCCTCAAGAGAAAGGTTACAAGACAACTTGACCAAGGCCCGAAGCCATCTGGAATCATTGGGTTGGATTTTAAACCTTCAAAAATTCTCCCTAAACCCATCTCAGGAGGTAAATTTTTTGGGTTACCAAATCAATTCGGTAAGTCAAGTTTCTCCCCCAGGAGAAAAAGGACAGGGTGCAGGACACTGTATCAAGCCTACAGTCCAACCAGACTATAACAATAAGGCAAATGTCGGCTTTAGGGGTACTGACCTCCTCAATGCCAGCCATTCAATGGGCAAGACTACATTTCAGATGCCTACAAGATTTTCTCCTGAGGTCCTGGGACCACAAGCTAGAATCCCTGGACACCCAAATAAAAATTCCATCCTGAGTGAAGAGGTCACTTTATTGGTGGAAAGATCAGGGGATCCTTTCAAAGGGTCTAGAGTGGTCTTTTCCAGTGGAAAAGAGACTGACCACGGACGCCAGTGCGTGGGGTTGGGGAGCCCACTTTGAAAGAAATTTCATCCAGGGGACTTGGCCCAAGAAAGAGGCAAAAAGATCCTTAAATTGGCGAGAGCTGAAGGCGATTGCCTTGGCTCTACTAAAGTTCCCTCCGGATCTCCAGAGTCACCATGTCAAGGTGTTGACGGATATTGATACAGGGTCCCATAAATCATCCAGACCTGTCCAAACTCTCCCTCGCAGCCTGGTATCTGGAAGGCAGCTCTTAAAGAGAAAAGGCGTTCCGGACCGTTTAGTTACAACACTGCTAGCAAGCAGGAAAAAGGTAACACGGACCATCTACACCAAGTTCTGGAAGGTTTATATCTTTTGGTGTGACTTATCTGCTCAAAACTTGGATAATCTTGGTTCCATCTTGGAATTCCTCCAAGATGGAGCAGATAAGGGGCTGGAAATTAGTACTTTGAAGGTGCAGGTGGCTGCACTAACAGTATTCCTAGAGAGATCTGTGGCCTCAGAACCACTAATAGTCAGGTTCTTCAAAGCCCTTACAAGGTCTAGACCGGCTCCGATTAGGGGTTTCCTGAAATGGAATATCTCTGTAGTTCTGCAATCCCTGGCAGGGAGTCCATTCGAACCTCTAGAAGATGCATCTCGGAGATCTCACTCTCAAAACGCTGTTTCTGATTGCGATCACTTCAGCACGCAGGATCAGTGAGCTACATACCCTGTCAATAAGGGAACCTTATTTATCAATATTTTCAGATAGAATTATACTGAGAACTGATCTCAAGTTCTTACCCAAGGTAGCCTCGTTTCTTAACCGTTCCCAAGACATCTTGCTCCTTACTTTCTGTGCAGACCCCTCTGGGGAAAAAAAACTTTTTTCATATGTTAGATGTAAAAGACTTTGTTATGCTACCTAAAAATAACAAAGAACTTTAGACGCACAGATTCTTTATTTGTTCTTTTTCCAGGCAACAAAAAAGGTTGCCAAGCTTCAAAAGTTACTTTGGCTAGATGGTTAAAGTTGGCCATTCTGGAAGCCTACTCTCATGCAGGTTTGGTTCCACCAGTGGGAATTTGTGCACACTCAACTAGAGCGCTTGCGGCCACATGGGCAGAAAAAGCTGGTGCCACTCCTGAACAAATTTGCAAGGCGGCAACGTGGTCAAGCTTTCGAACTTTTGTGCGCCATTACAGACTTGACCTCACATCTGCCAGTGACCAGGCATTTGGCAGGAAGGTCCTGCAGGCTGTTGTCCCACCCTAAGGGGGTAAGTCTCTGTTATCCTCTCAAAGTGCTGTCCTGAAAGACGCCTTGGGAAAATCCAAGTTAGACTTACCGGTAACTTGTTTTCCAGAAGTCTTTCAGTTCAGCAATGACCCGCCCTATTAGTTTGATGTACTATGCTGTGACTAACGTATGTATTTATGTGTTCCAGCCGGGCCAGGAGGTTCTCTGCTACAACTGAGGTATGGTAGGGAGGTACCTCCCTTTAAAGATCTGGAGGAAGAAGGTGTTTCCTGTGGTTGGTGGGAGGAGTCACAAGGTGCTGTCCTGAAAGACTTCTGGAAAACAAGTTACCGGTAAGTCTTGGATTTTTTTTTTTTACTAGTAATGGCGGCGATCAGCGATTTTTATGGCGGACACATCGGACACTTTTGACACTTTTTGGGACCATTGTCATTTTTAAAGCCATCAGTGCTATAAATATGCACTGATTACTGTAAAAATTACACTGGCAGTGAAGGGGTTAACCTGTAGAGGGCGCTGAAGGGGTTAAGTGTGTCCTAGGGAGTGCTTCTAACTGTAGGGGGGATGGGCTGTGTGTGACACGACACTGATTACTGCTCCCGATCACAGGGAGCTGTGATCAGTGTCATGTCACTAGGACGAGCGCCCCCCGAACCAGGTCAATCCCATTGTCCATACCAGGCCGCATGCCCTCAACATGGGGGGATGGGTGTTTGCAAAGTGTACCTTTTTTTTTTTTTTTTTTTTTTTTGCTTGTGTCTGGCTATTTTTTACCTGTATGATGGCGCATGACGGTATGCCATTTCGCCTTGATCACCATGGTGCACGTGCATTCGCAAGAGTGCCGCTGTGCTCAGCAGTTTGGTGCCCGTGACGCACGTGCATTTGCAAAAGCGCCGCTGGACTTGGCAGGTTTTTTGGCGCCCATGGTTCACGTGGCTTCGCCGCATATGCGCAGTAGCCTCTATTTGTGCGCTCGAAGATTCGCATCATATGCAAATACAGCCACGCCTGTTTGCCGGGACCACGCACATGCGTGCACGCACAGAATGTTCCAGCTTACGTGTGTTTGCAAGAGTGCCGCTGTGCACAGCAGTTTGTTGGCGGCCATGCACATGCACAGTAGCCTTTATTTGGGGCGTATGAAGATTTGCATCACAAATACAGCCACACCAAATACGCATGCACAGAACGTTCTGGCGCACAGCCAGCTTATTTAAGCTGTATATGACAAGCATGCGGTGCTTCCAGAAGGTCTCTGGACAGGCACTTGCAGCTGTTCATTTCTCCTTACCTGGGTCACGTGAGTCACCAAGTGTTGCTTGGCAGGCTAAAGGTGCTTAGCAGGATTGTTGCATAGGGGCTTGGTGAGCCCTATTAAAGGGACTCACCCTTCTGAGGTGTTTTAATACTACACCCAGGTACTCCTTTTTGTTGCCAGTAAATGTCTTTAAAAAAAAGAGGAGTCGGACTAACTACAGGGAAGGGCACACCTATGTCATCAGTAGTTCTTGATGAACCTAGTCGTATCCCTAGTGATGTATCCCCTGAAGGACCAGAGGCTTCCGGGCAATCTGAGCCGCTGCGCCTATCTGGTATTGTGCCTACAGTCAACGCTGCTGTTTCAGCCCTAGCCGGGTTAGAGCACAGGATTGCTGGCATGATTGCCTTCATCCCGCAGGGTAGCAGGAAGCGCGACAGAATCCCCTTCCTGGATCGTCATAGTTTGGAGCAGGAATGGGTTGAGAATGGAAAGGGCTAAAAGCTCAGGATTCAGTGGAGTGCCCGGCAGATGAGTCTGCTTCCGAGCAATCTGGACAAGGAGACCGAGGCTTTCATCCTGGCTCTGACTGAAATGGTTCGTTTTGCCTTTAAGTTGCCTCTTAAAAAAAAGAGGTGACTGAGCCCCCCGGTCCTCTTGGGATCCCTGAGGCCTCTTCAGGCCACACAGGCTTTCCCCCTACACCCCTGCTGGAACAGGCGGTGTATGCTGATTGGAAATATCCTGACAGAATTTTGTTCCTCCTAAGAAGAGGTTTTCCCTTTTATATCCCATGGATCAAATGTTCGTTAAGAATTGGAGCATGCCTGCTATAGATGCAGCAGTCTCTTCCTTAAACAAGAACTTAACTTGTCCGGTGGATAATGCACAGGGCTTGAGACCCCAATGACAAGAAATTAAAGTCATTTGTTAAAAGCTTCCCTTTCTTTGGCCAGTTCAGCTATTCAGCCAGCTGTTGCAGCGATTGGTATCTGCCAGTCCGTAAAGGACGGCCTGATGGGCCTAAACCAGGAGGATGATCTGTCTGAAAGCAAGACAGATATTCCTCGAGCGCTGTGTTTTGCTGTTGACGCCTTAAAAGGGGATTCAATACATCAGGTTGCTTGTTTTGGCTCTCTTGTCTGTACATATGCACAGACTTTTATGGCTTAAGAACTGGTCAGCCAAGCTTGCTTGTGAAAAGTTATTGGCAGGTTTTCCCTTTTCAGGGGGAATGTTTATTGGTGATCATTTGGACGAATATATCTAAAAGATCTCCGGAGGGAAGAGTTCTCTACTTCCTGTGAAGAAAAGCACCAGACGTCCCTCGTTTTAAAACCTCAGGGACTGCTTCCTCAAATGTCTCAGCGTCAATGCGGTTCTGCCGCCAACAGGGCGCTAGGGCCAGAAAAAGCCCTGGGTCCAAAATTCTAAATCCAGCACCAAGTCCTGCTTTTGAGGAGACTCCCCCACTCTATCGCGTGGGGGGAAGGCTGCTGCAATCTGCGGACATTTGGAAAACAATTCAGTGCGAGTGGGTCACCTCAATAATATCCCGCAGTTGCAAGCTGGAGTTGCGGGGGGTTCCCCCACAGGTTTTTAAGATCCAGCATTCCCCAGGATCCTCCAAAAATAGATTTTTTGCTTCTGGTACTACGTAATTTAGTGCATCAAGGAGTGATTGTACAGTTTCCTGTATCCGAAGGAGCGAACCTGTTTTACGGTTAAAAACAAAACTGGGTCACAGGACCCATTTTTGGACCCAAGATCCCTGAACCAGTATCTACTAATCCAGTCCTTTCGGATGGAGTTTGTCCGCTCAGTTGTAGCCTCGTTCCAGATGGAAGACTTTTTAGCCTCTATCGATATAAAGGATGCGTATTTACACATACTTCTCTTTCAACCTCATTAGAGGTTCCTTTTGATTTGCAGTAGAGAAACGTAATTTTCAGTTTGTGGCTCTACCCTTCGGGCTTGCTACGGCTCCCCAGGTGTTCACAAAGGTTCTAGCACCAGTACACTGGGTCTTTTTAAGGGCCCAAGGGATCCTGGTGCTCGGGTATCTGGACGACCTCCTGCTCAGAGATCTCTCACTACAGGCTCTAGAACAGAGCATAACAGGTACAATGTGGTATTTGGAAAGCTTGGGCTGGATCATAAATACCGAAAGGTCAACCTTGAGACCAGCTCAAAGTCTAAAATATTTAGGTCTGATCCTAGATACGATCCAAGCAAGAGTATTCTTGCCATCCGCAGGGATCTGTGCCCTGAAGAATCAGGTGCGTCAGATAAGGGGCACCAGACAACCCTCCATTCGGCACTGTATGAGTCTTCTAGGGAGGATGGTATCCTCCGAGGCAGTGCCCTATGCCCAATTCCATTCCAGGCCTCTACAACAAGACATCTTGTTAGCTTGGAACAGGAGAGGACAAGCCCTGGATTATCCAATGTGCTCATCTCCTCAGGCATGCTTAAGCCTAAACTGGTGGTTGCAGGATCAGAACCTGCAAAAGGGAAAACCCTTTCTCCCGGTAACTTTGGGAGCACTTACTACAGATGCCAGTCTCTCAGGCTGGGGAGCGACCCTAGAGGGGCTCAAAGCTCAAGGGAAATGGTCAGGGACAGAGCAGATCCTGCCCATCAACGTCCTGGCCCTACGGTCCTGGACGGTGGAGCTTCAGGACTGCCCTATCAGGGTTCAGTCCGACAATGCCACTGCAGTGACCTATATAAACCACCAAGGCAGTACCAGGAGTCATTCAGCTCTGAAGGAGGTGAACCACATACTAGCCTGGGCAGAGGGACAGGTGCTAATTCCATCGGCAGTCCATATCCCGGGAGTAGAGAACTGGAAGGCAGATTATCTCAGCCGCCAGCAAATCTGCCCGGGCGAATGGTCCCTCCACACGGGGATGTTCCAGGAAATTTGGCAAGTTGGGGATGGCCAGAGGTCGACCTACTGGCATTCAGGTTCAACAGCAAGCTACAGCAGTTTGTATCTCGGACAAGAGATCCTCTGGCAATCGGAGCAGATGCTCTGGTAGTTCCGTGGAGCCAATACTCCCTGGTTTATGCTTTCCCTCCGGTCCCTCTCCTTCCACATTGTTGTGCAGGGTTCGGAGAGAGGGAGTTCTAGTCATTCTGGTGGCACGAGCCTGGCCCAGAAGGCCCTGGTTTCCAGAGATGGTGAGACTAGCAATAGACGGGCCATGGACGCTTCCACGGTGCCCCGATCTACTGTGTCAAGGTCCTATATTTCACCCCAATTTACAGTCTCTAAATTTGACGGCATGGCTATTGAAGCCAGGGTGCTGAAGGACTGTGGCATTTCGGGACAAGTGATGTCTACCCTAGTGAATGCTAGAAAAGCTGTCACTAGGAAGATTTATCATAAGGACTGGAAGACTTGTATTGCTTGGTGTGAAGCCAAAAAAAGGGCATCCACGGAAATACGTGATTGGGAGAATTCTTTATTTTCTACAGTCGGCTGTAGAATTCAAATTTGGCTTTGAGTACAATCGGAGGTCAAGTTTTGACCCCATCAGTATTCTTCCAGAGGCCTCTAGCCTCCCATTCACTGATCTGAACCTTTATGCAGGGGGCAACTCATTTGCTTCCCCCCATTAGGTCACCTATGTGTCCTTGAGACTTGAATTTGGTGCTGTCTGTGTTTACAGAAACAACCATTTGAACCTATCAAGGAAATTTCATTAGACTTGCTGTCACGCAAGCTAGACTTCCTCACCTAGTCTAGAAGGGTGTCGGAGTTGATGGCCCTTTCATGCAGGGAACCATACTTGATCCTTCACCACGTCGCGTTAGGACCTGTTCCATCCTTTTTGACAAAAGTGCTGTCGGCCTTTCATTTAAATCGGGACATTATTTTGCCGCCTTTTTTCTCTCAGCCTCGTTTGGCGGACAAGAGACTGCATTCTTTGGACGTTGTCCGGGCAGTCGAGGTTTATTTGTCTAGATCTGCGGAGATCCAAAGGATCAGACTCTTTATTTATTTTTAACTAAAAGGACCCAAGAAGGGGCAGGCAGCTTCCATTGCCAATTGGGTCCGTCAATTGGTCATTCAGGCCTACGGTCTGAAACATAAAGCTCCTCCCTTTAGGGTGAGAGCTCATTCTACCAGGGGTGTAGGAACCTCCTGGGCTTTTTGCCATCAAGTATGTGTGGCTCAGGTTTGTAAGGCTGCTACCTGGTCTTCAGTGCATACGTTCACAAAATTTTACCAAGTGAATGTTCGAGCAGCTAAGGATTCGGCTTTGGGCCGCAGTGTACTGCGGGCTGCCGTATAAGGTCTGATGGCTACTGTTTGGCATGGTGTCTCCCTCCCCTCAAGGCTATTGCTCTGGGATGTCCCAGCAGGTAATGAATATTAGCCTGACTCTGTGTCCCATGATGTATGAAAAAGACAATAGGATGTATTTTTTTTTTCATCATACTTACCTGTAAAATCCTTTTCTTTGAGTACATCATGGGACACAGAGGCCCCTCCCCTCTTTTTGAGGATTCAGTGCTTGCTACAAAACTGAAGTAACTTTCTGTATGGGAGGGGCTATATAGGGGATCACTTCCTGTCTAAAGACCTTTTGATTTACCAGTGTCCATTCACGTGATGATGAAGTATAACCCAGCAGGTAATAAATATTAGCCTGACTCTGTGTCCCATGATGTACTCCAAAAGGATTTTACAGGCAAGTATGACGAAAAAAAAAAAAAATTCTGCCAGTAAATACCTTATACAGCCCACTTCCGGTTTCTTGTCTGGTAAAAAGCCTAGGCTTATGACCTCATGCACAGCTCACTAGTGAGCGTTTGCCAGGAAGGAAGGGGGGATGAGTAATAAGAGGGCCAATGAGAGCTACAGGGCTGGAGGTGTGCCTCCTGTGTGTTTGTGTAAATCCAGGAAGTGAACAGGCAGCAGGTACAGCTGCCTGCATTTAAAATGGCTGCAGCCAGACTTGGTGGAGGAAGATTTCTGCTGCATAGTTGGCAAGTACAGAATCGCAGTATATATAAAATAACCACTTAACGACCGCTCACTGTATATATACGTCGGCAGAATGGCACCGACAGGCACAATCACGTAGAGTGTACGTGATCGCCTTTGTACAGTTGGGGGGTCCGATCGGACCCCCCTCCTATACAGTGAGCGGCCGTTAATCGTTGGGGAGCGATCAGAGATGAGGGGGTGACCATTCGATTTCGGCCACCCCCTCGCGATCGCTCCCGGCGAATGAAAATGCTTCCTCCGCCATGTGATGTAAACACAGGCAGGAGGAAGTGATGTCATCTCCCTCGTGGCGGTCTTTTTGATTCCGGCGCCGAGGAGAGAAGAAGCAGGTTAGTGCACCAACAGTCCACTGACATATAGGTACACATAGGCACACATTTCACCCCCCAGTCACCCCCAGGTCACCCCCCAGCCCCCAATCACAGTGTCACTGATTGCAGTGATCATTTATTTTACTGATCACTGCATTTAGTGTCATCTGTGATAGTAAAAAGTTGCAGGGCAGTTAGGATTAGGCCCCTTTAGGTCCAGGGTAGCCCCCTAACCCCCCCTAATAAAGGTTTAACCCCTTGATCGCCCCCCAGGTAACCCTTTCACCCCCTAACGCCAGCGTCACTAAGCGATTGTATTTTCGATCGCTGTATTTAGTGCCGGTGGTGCCCTAGATAGACAGTTATTTTTAGTTTCGCCGCAGGTTTTTAGAGCGTCGGGTACCCCCATATATTATATTAACCCCCTGATTGCCCCTAGAGTTAACCCTTTCACCAGTGATCACCGTATAAGCGTCACTGGTGACACTGGTTACCCAGTTAGTTATTTGGGTAACCCGTCAGGTTTTTATATAGCGTCGGGTACCCCCATATTAAACCTAATAAAGGTTTTAACCCCCTGATTGCCCCTAGTTAACCCTTTCACCAGTGATCACCATATAAAGGTTACGGGTGACGCTGGTTGGTTAGTTTGCTTTTTATAGCATCATGGCACCCGCCGTATATAACCCAATAAAGGTTTAACCCCCTGATCGCCCGGCGGGTGAGATCAATTAGGTTTTAGCGCCAGAGAGGGTCTGCGTCGCCCCAGGCAGCGTTAGGTTAGTGCCAGTAACGCTAACACCCACGCGCAAAGCATACACCTCCCTTAGTGGCATAGTATCTGATCAGATCTATACTAGCGTCCCCAGCGGTTTAGGGTTCCCAAAAATGCAGTGTTAGCGGGATCAGCCCAGATACCTGCTAGCACCTGCGTTTAGCCCCTCCGCCCAGCCCAGCCCACCCAAGTGCAGTATCGATCGATCACTGTCACTTGCTAAACACAAACACATAATTGCAGCGTTCGCAGAGACAGTCTTGATCCCTGCGACCGCAAACATTTTTTTTTGTAGCGTTTGATATATTTGCTGACGACAGTCGGGTGCTTTTTTTTCCTGTGAATCTTACTAGTGTACCCCTAAATTTAGAGCCCAAAATGGCAAGTCGAAGGTACACTAGTAAAGAGGCCTACGAGATTCTGAGCATGACAGATAGTGAAGAGGAGGTCACGTATCTGTCAGATTCAGGCTCAGAATATCTTCCCGTAGAAGACAGTGACGTCAGCGGCCCCACGTCAGATAGCTCTGACGACGAAGTTGAGGTCCCTGCTAAGGTCAGGCGTACCCGATCTTCTGAGGTTGTTGAGGAGCAAGAACCACAGGGCTCTCGTATCATGGAGCAGAGGAGTACTAGCGCCGCTATTCCTTCTGGTGAATTGGCAAGCACCAGCGGCCTAGTACAGCCTGGGCATACATCCAGCACTGCAGTATCACGTGGTGACGTGGCGAGTCCCATAAGTGCAGTTCAAGCTGGCGAGGTGGCAAGCACAAGTAGTGTCCCGCTGCCACCAATAAGAAGACAAAGGCAGGCCCGTCGTACCCATAGTGCTCTAACTGCAGAATTCGCCTATCCTGATTGGGTCCCCACCACTTCTGCAGAACCCGTACTTCCCCCATTCACTGCCCAACCCGGTATTCAGGTGGAAACAGCTGATTTTATGCCAATCGATTATTATTCGCTGTTTTTCACGGAATATCTCTATAGATCTATTGTGGACCAGAGTAATTTATATGCTGGTCAATTCATCGCCGCTAATCCCCAGTTGCCTTCCATTGCCAAAGATTGGAAACCAATTACGGTTTCCGAATTTAAGACCTTTCTGGGCCTTTCCCTCAACATGGGCACACATAAATTCCCGTCATTGCGTGCTTATTGGTCCACGCACCAAATTGACCACATGCCCGTGTTCTCTGCCTCCATGCCCAGGAAACGATACGAGCAGATTTTGCGGTTCATGCACTTCAACGACAATGAACTTTGTCGTCCACGTGGGGACCCTGAATACGACCGGCTCTAAAAAATTCGGCCCCTCATAAACCACTTCAACGAACGTTTTGCAGCCTTGTTTATTCCCGATCAAGCTGTCTGCGTTGATGAGTCCCTGATTAAATTTTCTGGCCGCTTGGCTTTCAAGCAGTACCTTCCCAGCAAGCGTGCCAGATACAGGGTCAAGCTCTATAAGTTCTGTGACAGGGCAACAGGCTATGTATGGAGCTTTATGGTTTATGAGGGAAAAGATAGTCAGGTTGAGCCGGTCAACTGCCCGGATTACATAGGGAGCGCTGGCAAGATAGTGTGGAACTTGGTGTCACCCTTATTCGGAAAGGGGTACCACTTGTATGTGGACAATTATTACACGAGCGTGCCACTGTTTAGTCACTTGTTTGATCATCAGATTGGAGCATGTGGCACCGTGCAACCTAATCGCCGGGGCTTTCCCCAGCGGCTTGTAGATGCCCGTCTTAGGCTGGGGGAGAGAGCCTGCGTAAAGTGTAATAACTTGCTCGCTATGAAGTGGAGGGACAATAAGAATGTTTTCCTTCTTACCTCCCTTCATGCAGACACGACAGTCCAAATTCCTACGGCGACTGGTGTTGTGGAGAAACCCCTCTGTGTCCATGAATATAACAAAAATATGGGAGGGGTGGACCTCAGCGACCAGTTGATGGCGCCTTATCTAATTGACCGTAAGGCGAGACGCTGGTACAAAAAAGTGTCTCTATCCTTATTCCAATTGGCTTTGCTGAACGCTCATGTGCTATACAGAGCTTCAGGCGGGACTTTATCTCTTCTAAAATTCCAGAATGAGATAGTCACAGAACTCCTGTATCCAGGCGGTTCTGCACCTCACCATCCCCTACCAAATGCAGTAGGCCGGCTGCATGAGAGGCATTATACGCATCTCCTCCCGAGTACCCCTACCCAACGAGCCCCCCAAAAAAGATGTCGTATCTGTAGCAAGCACGGATTTAGGCGTGACACCCGTTATTGTCCACTCTGTCCTGACAAACCTGGTCTTTGCCTTGGTGAATGTTTTTTGAACGCTACCACTCAAAAGTGAAGTTTTAGCGTAGGGTACAGCATTTCACAGACTAGGACACACTTACACAGGGTCTCCCAAGATGCCATTACATTTTGAGAGACCCGAACCATTACAGTTGTTAAAGTTTAAAAAAAAAAGTGTAAAAAAGAAAAAAAACCCGTAAAAAACAAAAACACAAAAAAAAATATAAAATAAAAAAACCAAAAATAGTTGTCGTTTTATTGTTCTCTCTCGCTCTATTTTCTCTCTATTGTTCTGCTCTTTTTTACTGTATTCCATTCTGCAATGTTTTATCATGCTTGCTTTTCAGGTATGTAATTTTTTGTTTTCAGGTGCGCCATTCAACTGCAGCGCGGAATTATTTATCTTGACAGCAACAGCGTTTTGCTCCCACTATACATAAAGCCATGACTCCACTGCTGTAGGAGGTGATTTCACCACCACAGTTAAAAAAAAAGAGCATATATGCCGAAGCATGGGGGCAGCAGGGGCGGAGGAGCGATTTTGCTCCTAATGCCACGTATATACGGTCGAAATTCCGACGGAGGCTTGCCCGTGGAAAAGTTCGACCGTGTGTACGCGGCATAACCTTTTATGCCGCGTACATACGGTCGAAATTTCGACAAAGGCTTGCCCGTGGAAAAGTCCGACCGTGTGTACGCGGCATAACTTTTTTGCGGGAGGATGCCCCCATGCTTCGGCATATATGCCCATCATTAGAAGTGGGTGGATGAAGGGAGGTATTCTAATGGTGGGCATACCCACCGATCAATCTCTTTTTTTTCGTTCAGCCAACAGGCTGCATGAAAAAAAAAAGATTACAATACATGTCCAACAAGGACCAGCAACGTACTGGTATGTTGCTGGACTTTGAATGGTTATACCAGAATGATGCCTGCAGGTTTAGGTATCATCTTGGTATCATTCTTTTCAGCCAGTGGCCGGCTTTCATGTAAAAGCAATTCTAGCAGATAATTAGCCTCTAGACTGCTTTTACAAGCAGTGGGAGGGAATGCCCCCCCCCCCGGATATAAACAGCGCCATTGGGAAATTGGGAAAGCATTTTATCACACCGATCTTGGTGTGGTCAGATGCTTTGAGGGCAGAGGAAAGATCTAGGGTCTAACCCACCATTTTTTTTCAAAAAAAGAGTACCTGTCACTACTTATTGCTATCATAGGGGATATTTACATTCCCTGAGATAACAATAAAAATGATAAAAAAATAAAATATGGAAGGAACAGTTTAAAAATAAAATAAAAAAGCAAAATAAATAATAATAAAAAAAAAAACACCGCTGTCCCCCCCTGCTCTTGCGCAAAGGCGAACGCAAGCGTCGGTCTAGCGTCATATGTAAACAGCAATTGCATCATGCATGTGAGGTATCACCGCGAAGGTCAGATCGAGGGCAGTAATTTTAGCAGTAGACCTCCTCTGTAAATCTAACGTGGTAACCTGTAAAGGCTTTTAAATGCTTTTAAAAATGAATGTAGTTTCTCGCCGCTGCGCGTTTGTGCGCAATTTTAAAGCATGTCGTGTTTGGTATCCATGTACTCGGCCTAAGATCATCTTTTTTATTTCATCAAACATTTGGGCAATATACTGTTTTTTAGTGCATTATAAATAAAAAGTGTGTTTTTCCCCCAAAAAATGCGTTTGAAAAATCGCTGCGCAAATACTGTGTGGAAAAAAAAATGCAACACCCACTATTTTAATCTGTAGGGCCTTTGCTTTAAAAATATATATAATGTTTGGGGGTTCAACATAATTTTCTTGCAAAAAAAAAAATGTTTTCATGTAAACAAAAAGTGTCAGAAAGGGCTTTGTCTTCAAGTGGTTAGAAGAGTGGATGATGTGTGACATAAGCTTCCTAATGTTGTGCATAAAATGCCAGGACAGTTCAAAACCCCCCCAAATTACCCCATTTTGGAAAGTAGACACCTCAAGCTATTTGCTGAGAGGCATGTTGAGCCCATTGAATTTTTTTTTTTTTTTGTCCCAAGTGATTGAATAATGACAAAAAGAAAAAGAAAATGTACAAAAAGTTGTCACTAAATTATATATTGCTCAAACATGCCATGGTTATATGTGGAATTGCACCCCAAAATACATTCTGTTGCTTCTCCTGAGTACGGGGATACCACATGTGAGACATTTTGGGAGCCTAGCCTCGTACAGGACCCCGAAAACCAAGCGCCGCCTTCAGGATTTCTGTGGGTGTAAATTTTTGACTTCACTCCTCACTGCCTATCACAGTTTCGGAGGCCATGGAATGCCCAGGTGGCACAAAACCCCCCCAAATGACCCCATTTTGGAAAGTAGACACCCCAACCTATTTGCTGAGAGAGGTATGTTGAGTATTTTGCAGATCTCGCTTTTTGTCACAAAGTTTTAAAAATTGAAAAAAGATGTCTTTCTTCATTTTCAAAAACAAATGAGAGCTGTAAAATACTCACCATGCCTCTCGGCAAATAGCTTGGGGTGTCTACTTTCCAAAATGGGGTCATTTGTGGGGGTTTTGGGCTATCTTGGCATTTTATGGCCTTCAAAACTGTGATAGGTAGTGAGGAGTGAAATCAAAAATTTGTGCCCTTAGAAGTCCTGAAGGCGGTGCTTGGTTTTCGGGGACCCGTACGCGGCTAGGCTCCCAAAAAGTCCCACACATGTGGTATCCCCGTACTCAGGAGAAGAAGCCAAATGTATTTTGGGGTGCAATTCCACATATAACCATGGCATGTTTGAGCAATTTATCATTTAGTGACAACTTTTTGTACTTTTTTTTTTTTTTCTTTGTCATTATTCAATCACTTGGGACAAAAAAATAAAAAATTCAATGGGCTCAACATGCCTCTCAGCAATTTCCTTGGGGTGTCTACTTTCCAAAATGGGGTCATTTTGGGGGGTTTTGTGCTATCTTGGCATTTTATGGCCTTCAAAACTGTGATAGGTAGTGAGGAGTGAAATCAAAAATGTATGCCCTTAGAAACCTTGAAGGCGGTGCTTGGTTTTTGGGGTCCCGTACGCGGCTAGGCTCCCAAAAAGTCCCACACATGTGGTATCCCCGTACTCAGGAGAAGCAGCAGAATGTATTTTTGGGTGTAATTTCACATATGCCCATGGCATGTGTGAGCAATATATCATTTAGTGACAACTTTGTGCAAAAAAAACAGTTTGTCATATTCCCGCAACTTGTGGCAAAATATAAAATATTCCATGGACTGAACATGCCTCTCAGTAAATAGCTTGGGGTGTCTACTTTCCAAAATGGGGTCATTTGGGGGGGTTTTGTGCCATCTTGGCATTTTATGGCCTTCAAAACTGTGATAGGTAGTGAGGAGTGAAATCAAAAATTTATGCCCTTAGAAACCTTGAAGGCGGTGCTTGGTTTTTGGGGTCCCGTACGCGACTAGGCTCCCAAAAAGTCCCACACATGTGGTATCCCCGTACTCAGGAGAAGCAGCAGAATGTATTTTGGGGTGTAATTTCACATATGCCCATGGCATGTGTGAGCAATATATCATTTAGTGACAACTTTGTGCAAAAAAAACAGTTTGTCATATTCCCGCAACTTGTGGCAAAATATAAAATATTCCATGGACTGAACATGCCTCTCAGTAAATAGCTTGGGGTGTCTACTTTCCAAAATGGGGTCATTTGGGGGGGTTTTGTGCCATCTTGGCATTTTATGGCCTTCAAAACTGTGATAGGTAGTGAGGAGTGAAATCAAAAATTTATGCCCTTAGAAACCTTGAAGGCGGTGCTTGGTTTTTGGGGTCCCGTACGCGACTAGGCTCCCAAAAAGTCCCACACATGTGGTATCCCCGTACTCAGGAGAAGAAGCAGAATGTATTTTGGGGTGTAATTTCACATATGCCCATGGCATGTGTGAGCAATATATCATTTAGTGACAACTTTTTGTAATTTTTTTTTTTGTCATTATTCAATCACTTGGGACAAAAAAAAAATATTCAATGGGCTCAACATGCCTCTCAGCAATTTCCTTGGGGTGTCTACTTTCCAAAATGGGGTCATTTGGGGGGGGTTTTGTACTGCCCTGCCATTTTAGCACCTCAAGAAATGAGATAGGCAGTCATAAATTTAAAGCTGTGTAAATTCCAGAAAATGTACCCTAGTTTGTAGATGCTATAACTTTTGCGCAAACCAATAAATATACGCTTATTGACATTTTTTTTACTAAAGACATGTGGCTGAATACATTTTGGCCTAAATGTATGACTACAATTGAGTTTATTCGATTTTTCTTATAACAAAAAGTAGAAAATATCATTTTTCTCAAAATTTTCGGTCTTTTTCCGTTTATCGCAAAAAATAAAAATCGCAGAGGCAATCAAATACCATTAAAAGAAAGCTCTATTTGTGGGAAGAAAAGGACGCAAATTTCATTTGGGTACAACATTGCATGTCCGCACAATTACAGTTAAAGCAGCGCAGTGCAAAATTCTGAATTCACCTCTGGTCCTTTAGCTACCAAATGGTCCGGGGCTTAAGTGGATAATATGCAAAGTGGTTGGAGCTTCAGAATGTTTTTATTACAAATTATGTGAGCAGACTGCAGTTCATCTTTTAAGAGGAGAAGCCCAATGAAATTTTTATTTATTTTTTTTATATATTAAGCGTTGTTCTATTGAAGAGGCCAGAGGCTGGGGCAGGAACAACTGACATGGAAACATTAGCCATTTTGTTTGGCCCTATTTCTCCTATAATTTTTTTGGCCATATGACAAAGTTCTTACGGCCCTGCTTCTATTGTGGGTCACAGGTGTGCACTCAATTCTGCCCTGCTGTGACCCGTATTCCGCCAACAGCAGGCTAAAGTCCACTGTTGGCTGACGTCACTCAGCTGGTCCAGTCAGATCTGCTCCTTGCTCACTGAAGACCGAGGACTGCACTTTCACAGAGGTCTTTGATTGCTTTGTTCTCAGTCTTGGATTCATCCGACCACTGCTGGATCCACCTAGGTGAGTTTTTTTTTTGTTTTTTGTTTTTGAAAACCCACACTTCTCTTGGTGTACTTATAAATACTGATGTTATGATCTTTGGAGCACATGAATTTTCAGATGGAATAGGTGATTTTTACCAACCAAAATCTCCTCCCACTATACATAGATTTAAAAAGTGTCTTCAGAGTACTAGTCAAGAAGGGTTATTGGTGAGTTATGAAATAGACACAAAAGCCTTTATGGGGAATATTGAATATTTCCTTAAAGGAAATCTGATCACAGCATACACTTACACTTGATAAAATCAGCATGCAAGCAAGCAATAGTTGCATTTGACAAACCAATTTAAGCTCACTTGAAAAATCTCCTTTCATGGTACGAATGCTGCCTGTCAACTGGCCATATCTTCCTCCACTTTCTGGATTTTCTTCTTGCTTTGCAGCTTTTCTGCTGTTTACCTTTGGTTTCTATTAAAGTGGAAGTAAACTTCCATCTCTGACTTGTTCCTATAGGTAAGCCTATAATGAGGCTTACCTATAGGTGCTGTAAATATCTCTTAAACGTGCCCCCCAATGACATCATTGGCGCATGCGCTCTGAAAGAATGGCCACCCAGGTCGTTCAGAGTCCTGTGCTGTAAACGCCCCCCCCCCACGCATGAGCGGGAGTGACGTCATTACAGCTCCGACCAGTCACACAGCCAGAGTCTGTGAAGATGGAAGCGGCCTCCAGCAGTGACATCGCATCGCTTGAATGCTTTGTTTTCAGGTAAGTTTCACATAGTGTGCTAGTATGCAATGCATACCAGCACATTATGCCTTTGCAGGTAAGAAATTGGTTTACAACCGCTTTAACTACATATCCCATGGTACCATGCTGCCTGCAAGCAGATATTCCTGTACTAACGCCACCTCCTGAAATGCCTCTTGCCAGCACCTTTCAGAAGTTTGTAGTAAATGTGTGGATCTTCATAGAATTACTTTTAAAAAAACTTCACGATGGCACAGTTTAAAATGAACTGAAATGCAATGTGGAAATGAATAGGATTTAACATGTTAACCATTTATATACCCTTTTTTTTAATTTGAGCAATGTTTTTTTTAACAGAAGTATAAATCTGAAGTACTGGCAACCTGAGAGTTGCTGGAGTGACCAGACATGATTTTTTTATTTTTTTAATTCTGTGCTTTTTGTAAGAATTTTTCAATACTGTTGTGATGTCTTTTATTTAGATTCGCTACAAGGAAGACTTTGAAAAGAATAAGGGCAAGGGATTCAGTGTGGTAGCTGATACACCTGAACTTCAGAGAATTAAGAAGACTCAGGATCAAATCAGTAATGTAAGTGTTCTTCATTCCACTAAAAGGTGTAGCTGCTTTTAATAGTCAAAGTAAATAAAAAAGATCAGTTGATTTGAAAGCTGGATTGTCCTTTAGAGCTAGATTGCAACTCCCTGTTTTTGTCCCAGGGATTTTTGCAAACAGTAGTAACACATGCAACCATGCTATACATTTCAGTACACAGTTTGTTCACTTTTCAGTGTCCGCAGTGTGCTTGGGAGAGCAGGGCAGTGTCGATTGTGCAAGATTGTTTGTACATGTATATGATGCATACAAGAGGTTTCTTTGACTCTTGTAACAAGACAGCCTTGTTTTCCAGTGACACAAAATTGATTATAAATCTGGTAATTTGTCAATAATCCTGAATTTAGTATTATAAAATTGATCTCCAGGCAAATCACTATTGCGCATAGTGTGCATGACTTTAGGCTAGGAAAGTTTTGCATCTTCAAATACTTCTTGCATTATAGAATTCTTTAAATTGCCCTGCCATCCTCCCTTTGTGCTTTCTCTAAAACCAAGCTGCCAGATGAGAGGGCTGTTGGGGGAGCCTACATCACATAGTGCACTAAGGAAGCGCTCCCATACAGGCATCAAGCTGTAGTTCTCCCACTGGTCTTGGAACTTTGTCACCTCCTTCTTAGAAGGACAATTTGTGCTGTTTACTACCAAATATTCATCCACCTATGTTGTATCGGCTTCTTTACATTAATCCAATATTTGCTGTGCGCAAAGCTACGCTTTAAGACTGATTCTGGGTTATTTAGAAAATGTCATAGACAAATGATGCTCTGCTGACAATATGCTATTCTGGCACAGAGACCCCAGAGGAAACTATTGCCCTGGTCTCCATTTTTTCTAAAACCAGTCCTGACCAACTCTTGCTTCTGCACAGCTGGAAGAATCACCATTCTTCCAACGGTTGCATACTTTGCACACCTGTCTCTTCAGTTTCCCCCTACTGGAGTCACTAGGTTTGACGCTGCTCTGCTCTTATTGTCTGCATTTGTGGCAGCTGTTCTTACCAACCTGTCTCCACCATGTCTGCATTCTGTCCTATTTCACTGCCCTTGTTTTGGCATTTACTGAGCTTACTCAATTTTAGACGGAAGCATTTTGTTTTGTTTTTTTCTTTTAGGTCTCATGCACACTGGACATTTTTACAGCTGCTGTTTTTGGCTTCGGACGTTTTTTTTTTGAAACTCTACAAAAACCATTTACTCTTTCGTTCATGGACGGACACAGCTTCCTCTTGACAAGTGGTTATTAGCCTTCATTTAGGAGTGACTAGGCAGAAAAAGTGTTAACAACTTCAGAGCTGAACAGTCCCACCCAGGGGACGGTTCTACAGGCTATATCCCCTCGGCCTGCACTAAGCAGGTTTTTTTTCTGCCTTGCATAGGAGAAGGATATGGCTCACTTCGGGCCCATAGGTCCGGAGACTATTTCTATTTTTTCTACGTTGTTGATCCTGCGATCCTCGATCAACTGCCGACTGGGTGACAGGCTGGATCCCAAATCCTTGTAGTCTCCTCAGTTTCGGCCATCGAGCGTGTGCCGACCCTAGCTACGCACTGGGTTTTCCACGACATGCCCGTCGCTTCACGGGTGGCCGGTGAGCTTTTATGCTCCAGGGCATGCATATGATCGGGCTCAATCACAGCATGTAACTGCGCGTAAGATGATCTGTCCGGAATGTCTTCCAGCATAATGCACGCAGGAAGGGTAAGTAGCTCCCCTGCTTCGGCAGGAAGACTTGGCTGGTGGACATTCCTGGAGAGATCAAGTAAGTGGTTTTGCCCTTTCTTTCCTCTCTCCCTGCCTTCCCTCCTCCCTGGGCTCTGCAAGCTAAGGCTGGCTGTCACCTGGGGGGCTCCATCTGGAGTGGGAACTGCGCTGTAGGCTATCATTGAAAATGTCAATTTCTCGTACGTTCACTGACTGACACAGCTCCTTTTACTTTTTACTTTAGACCATCGGGTTTTTACGCCACCTTCAGGAGAGGACTAGGCAGAACATGTTAATATGTACAAAAAACAAAACTTTCTAGTTCTGCCCAAGGGGTGGTCCCTTTAGTAACAACCCTCCAGCCTGCACCTTGCAGCCTCAGTTTTTTCTGCCTAGTGAAGAAGGACCTTAGGATCTGCCATCAACAGCCGGCTGGGTGACAGGCTGGATAACCTTATCCTTGTAGTCTCCCCAGCCTGGCCAGCGAGCGTGTGCAGACCAGAGCCCCATGCTGGGTCGCCCACGACATGCCCCTCAGGCTCCAGGGGCGGCCGGTGAGCGTAATGCTCTGGGGCACACATATGACCGGGCTACTGATGTCTGCGTCAGTGTGCCGGGCCAGCAGCCACCCCGTACTGATCGGAGAGTGGGTCTGTGATGGAATGTCCCCAGCTCGTCTGGAATGGCAAGTACAGCTCTCCCTGTCTCGGTGGGGCTGAGCAGCTGGGCATTCCCTTGGAGGTCGATTCAGGAGTCCCTCTTTTCTCTCCCTGTCCCTATCCCCCCCCCCCCTTTGGGGATGCTGCATGGGCTGCTGAGCGGTGTGTGTGCGCCACATGGACAGGGGCCCCCCAGGGGGGGGCTCTCGCCTTACCTTGGGTGGGGGGTTGCGCTGGGTGGCTGTGCCCTGGGTGTCTGTTGTCTCTCCCTTGGGTGTCTGGAGGTCTGCTATGCTGATCGCTGTAGCACGGTCTGCTGCCTTTTTCGCTGCCTGTTTTCACTGTTTGTTTCTCTGCATACAGTTGTTTGGTGGCCATCTTTGGTGTGCTCAGGGAGAAGCATGGTCAGGAACCATGTTCTTGAAGTTCGGCGGCCATTTTCCCTGTGATTATGTCCTTTATACTGGATGCTCGGCGGGCATTTTGTTGTAGACTAGCACGTTTTTTATGCTCAACGCTGATCAGACACCTGGAAGCTGACACAGGACACAGGCACACCTAGCTGGACGGCGCAGAACTCAGTCAGGGTGGTGAGTCCTGCGGTGGGGGTCCCTCAACCGGTTTGCCAGCAGACAGTGCAGTGCCTCTGGACGCTTTGTCGGCGGTCCTTAACTCGTTCGTTGCCGAGATGGAGGTGGTGTATGGGCGCAAAGGTGGTAAAAAGCGGCCTCCGACCCCCCCCCCCCCCCCAGTCCTCTGGGGAGAGCTCTGACACAGACTCTGGCACCGCTGAGGCTGGTGACCCCTGCTCTGTTTCAGATAACGCTGACCAGGACCGATCGAACAGTGAGGATGAGTCCCCGTCTGGGTCCGCGCGCGACAAAGAGCTAGTTGGAGCACTTATCACAGCTGTGCGTGGTACCCTGAAGATTCAGGATAAAGAAGAAATATCCCACCAGTCACAGAAAGTTTGACAGTCACCACATCCCTGATTGGAAGAAAGAAAATAACCCCCTTGGGAAATTAGGGACTTTAAAAGTGACTGACAAATGATGTAAAGTACAAAAATATATTTTTATTAAATTAGACATATAGTAATAAAAATTATTTATAATTGATACATAAATTACAAGACCAGGTGGTGGTTTGGATAGATCTGAATGCCTGTAGGCGTAGCTCGTGGCACATGACCCGACGTTTCTGGCGAGAAGCCCTACTTCAGGGGTATATTTCAGGTGCGTAGAGCAATACCATCTGGTAAAACATACATGTCATATCCGTGCATACAATATATTGAAATGCGTTCCATATTTTGCAGTGGAGGACAGAACTCAAGATCATGAAGATAAACAGGGGGGAGATGTGGACAATAATACAAAAAATATATATATGCACGATGATAAAACATATCTTACATCAAGCATCCATCCACGAGATCAGAAAGTGGCCACCGTAATCTGACTAAAATCTGCGTATGATGAAATGCACATAATAAAAAATCGGTAGACGCGCATGCAGATGTTCCAACGAGGATCACACAGTCCACATCTGGAAACACCACTAAATATATGGAAATAGAGGTATTTTAGAATCAATTGAAAAATGAGGAAGGGAAAAGGTAGATGGAGGGGGGGGCGGGAGGAGTGGGCTGGGGTACGGAGTGGAAAGGGGGGAAGGAAAAAAGGGGGGGGGGAGGAAAAGGGGGAAGGAGAAAAGGGGCAGAAAAAATTGGAAAGGAAAGGAAAAGAAAACACAGGGAAAGGGGAAGAAATGTCATTTACGTAAAATGTATGGATGGATAACCTACCAAGAATGATGCGATTTGGTTATCCAGAACACATACCAAAGTGTCTAGGCTGAGATGTCAAAAGAGACATCTAGGGTGGAGCGATGGTCCACGTATGCATATGATGTATCTATATGAGTAGAGAAACCTACTATAATTACTTTTATATTTTGCTACAGAGGGCAGTCCAAAGAACATATGGATGTGATATTTGTGTAAAACTACTCCTATAGAGTCAAAATACCTGTAAAGTAAATGCCAGGCCCTCGTCTCTCTCTGCAAGCCGAAAAGAATCCTCATATACGGGACAACTAAGTGTAAAATGGAGAGAGGATATATGTATCTGTATGCAGGCAACATATAAGAATTATTGTCAAAATGTCTCATACATCTATATACAAATCTCACACCAATAGGAGAAATGTAACCCAAAAGTATGCATGTACATCCATATAAATAGTGTTTCACCTACCATTGATTAAAGAAGTAAACACCAAAGTGCCAGTAGTGTGAGAGGTCGAATATTGTGATCCACGTAAAACCAGAGGAGAGCATCAATAAGTCCTCTGAGGTATGAAATATGCCTGTGTGGATAACATTATATTCCAGTAAACACATACCACTGCCCACTGAATAGGTGTATAGATAATATAGTATAGGTAGAGTGAAGGCGGATGTTGATATAAATACCTGGAGTGTGATGTGTCAGGAGAACAAGCCTCAGACGGTAGCGCCGTTGCTGCTCAGAATGGCTGTGTTGACAGGGCTTATATAGAGCTCAGGAGTGCGTAATGCACGCTCGCGCCTGCGCAGTGGGTTTGCGTTCCTGACGTGGCTTTACATATTATGCAGGTGGAGCGCATCGCAATGTGGGTATACGTCATCGCCTGTGTGTCGTGATGGAGTGACGTATATGTGTGCTAGAGACCCGAGACCCAGCTTGGTTATGACATAGGACATTCTGGTCCCCTGCCTTAGAAGCGCGGAACCCAGACCCTAAGTAAAAAAACACCGGGGATGAGAACCGCACTGGAAAGGCACCAGTGCCGATCCATGAAAAAATTATTTCCCTTATCGTCTTTCAGGACAGCACATAAGAGTGGCTCCACCCACTAGGAAACAGGAAACACAATCTCCACCATAATTTAAAAGGAGGCGACTCCCCACATCTCGTCAGTTTTTGTTTCCTCCGGCAAGGGAACACCTAGTAGGAGTCAGGTCTCTTAACCACTTCCCTACTGTGCACGAAAACCCCCTTCCTGCCCAAGCCATTTTTCAGCTTTCAGCACTGTCACATTTTGAATAACAATTGCGCGGTCGTGCGACGTGGCTCCCAAACGAAATTTGCAGCCTTTTTTTCCCACAAATGGAGCTTTCTTTTGGTGATATTTGATCACCTCTGCGGTTTTTATTTTTTGCGCTATAAACAAAAGAAGAGCGTCCAGTTTGGAAAAAAATACTATTTTTTACTTTTTGCTATAATACCCATTTTTTTAAAATAACATTTTCCTCAGTTTAGGCCGCTACGTATTCTTCTACATATTTTTGGTAAAAAAAAAAAAAAATCGCAATAAGCGCATATTGATTGGTTTGCGCAAAAGTTATAGCGTCTACAAAATAGGGGATAGATTTATAGCATTTTTATTTTTTATTAGTAATGGTGGCGATCTGCGATATTGCGGCGGACACATCGGACACTTTTGACACATCTTTGGGACCATTCACATTTATACAGCGATCCCTGCTATAAAAATGCATTGATTACTGTATAAATGTGATTGGCAGGGAAGGGGTTAACCACTAGGGGGCGGGAAGGGGTTAAATATGTTCCCTCAATGTGTTCTTACTGTGGGGGGAGGGGACTGACTGGGGGAGGTGACCGATGGTTGTCCCTATGTACAAGGGACACACCATCAGTCCCCTCTCCCTCACAGGACGTGGATCTGTGTGTTTACACACACAGATCCACTTTCCTGCTCGGTTCCCGGCGGCAATCGCGGCCGCCGGGCACGCGCATCGGGGCCTTGTGAACGCGGCGGCGCGCGCGCGCCTCCTAGCTCGTTTTAAAGGGAGGACGTCATATGACGTCCTCCGCCCGCTGTCAATTGACAGAGGGCGGGGGACAAGTGGTTAAGGTGCTGTCCTGAGAGACTAAGGCTGCCTACCCCACCATACCTTTTGTCCCCCAGAGAGTCCGATCCTCCCACACCACGCTAGTGGGCAGTTGGTAAGTGGGCTCCTTCTCCCCTTTCAGCTCAGCGGAGCAAGGACTGGTCCTGGAGCCGCTCCTTAGGCGGCGGCAGCCGTTTGCGGGGTTTTTTTGAACCGTATTTCGGCGTTACAGGCCGCCGCCATCTTTTTGGAGGCTGAGTAGTGACTCAGCTAGCAGGAAGTGAGGTATCCTGCAAGGGGTGGCGCCGGGATCAGGCGCAAACGTCATTTCCGGCGGAACTCGCTCAGGGGGAGAGGGGAGGAGAGGTTCTGGTGCCTATAAATGCGGTTCCGGTCCGACGCAGCGGCGTCTATGGACTCCGGAACCGCCGCTTTTGATGCCACAGAACAAGCGCTGATCCACGATGGAGAACGTGACAGCAGCGAGTGGGGCAGGCACAGGCACCAGCAAGGCCCAGGTAAGAGGGTATGTGGGATCTACCCTGTTTACTGTAGGTGTCTCTCTATATGCATTTTTTTCCCCCTTTTTGTGGCTGGGGCCTGTCTGGGCACAGGGTGTTGGCTGTTAGACTAACTGTGCACCTGGGTGAGCTCGTTAGGAGGCAGGTTTGACTCACTAAAAAGGGATGCTGGTGTTTTTTTTTCTCTTTTTTTGTGTTTTTTATGTGGCAGGCTAAAAGCTCTGACCCTCCTATCAAAAAGAGATGTCCCTCATGTAAAGCAAAATTACCAGAGGGCTGTAAGAAAGCTTTATGCCAGATTTGTGTTGATTCCTTAGTGAAGGAAGAAGCTTCTTCTGCATGCAGCGATTTAATCGCATCAGTCAAGAAAGAGCTAGATGCTACCATAAAATCTTTTCGCTCTTCTCTTGCAACACCATCCCTGAGTCAGCCAACTACCTCAGGATCCTCTCAGGGCTCACAATCCCAGGGCTAGAGGCTGAAGCTGGCCCTCCTACCCAAAGGGAACATTCCCCCTCTCACTCCAGAGAAGAGGAAGAGGAAGAAGATGCGGGAGATGCACCTCCAAAATACAAACTGTCCTTAGAGCAAGTAGACGGTTGAAAGCAATATATGCAACATTGGGAATAGATGAAGAAAAAGAATTATCGCTGCATGACCGAATGTATGCAGGGCTTAGTGAAACAAAAACTCGCACTTTCCCTGTGCATTCAGTAATCTCGGAAGCCATTAAAAAGGAATGGGCTGATCCAGAGAAAAAAACATTTTTCCCAAGATCGCATAGACGCTTTCCGTTCAATGAAGACCCAGATGCGCTTTGGAATAACTCCAAAATTAGAAGCAGCGTTTTCACAAGTTTCATGGTCAACCGACTTGGCATTTGAAGACATGGGGTGTACTCAAAGATCCCATGGATAAAAGGATGGATCAGCAGCTTAAAAAAGCTTGGCAATCCATTATGGGTAACCTTAAACCAGCTATGGCTACTACCTGTGTTTCTAGAAACATGGAGTTCTGGCTTAATCAGCTTAAAGCTCATATTATAGCAGACTCACCTAAGCAGGAGATCCTTGATTCTTTTTCTACCCTAGCAGCAGCTGTGGCTTATATTTCTGATGCTTCTGCAGAATCAATTAGGATGTCAGCCAGATCTGGGGCCTTAACCAACTCAGCCAGGAGAGCTCTATGGCTTAAGACATGGCCAGGGGACGCAGCTTCCAAAAGTAGGTTATGTGGAATTCCTTTTTTTTGGAGATCTTTTGTTCGGTCCTGATCTGGATTCTATTTTAGATAGGACAGCGGACAAAAAGAAGTCCTTTCCTGTTAAAAAGAAAAAACAACCAGTTAAGCGGTTTTTTCGACCTCAAAAAAATCAGGATCAGGGAAGCAGGCCCCAAGAAAAAAAAGAATTGGTCGGCGCATAAAGGTAAAGGCAGAGGGAATGTCCTCTTTAATCCTCCTGCACCAACCAATAAAACGCAATGACTTGTCATTGCCTGTGGGGGGAAGGCTTCAAAAATTCCTTCCTCTTTGGGCAAGCGTGACGGAAAACATTTATTTTGGACACGCTGGCCTAGGGATACAAAATAGAACTTTCGGATCTTCCTCCAGAAAGATACTGTGTAACAAACCTGCCAAGGGACACAACAAAGGCCCTAGCCATGAAAAACCTCTTGGAGGATCTGATGAGACAGGGTGTTGTGGTTCAGGTATCTCCAGAGGAACGTTACCGGGGTTTCTATTCCCAAATCTTCCTGATAAGGAAACCATCAGGAAGCTTCCGTCTTATTCTCAATCTAAAACCGTTAAACAAGTCAGTCCAATACAGGCGGTTCCGCATGGACTCCATTTTTTCGGTGAGAAATCTTAGTCAAGGGATGCTTCATGGCATCAATCGACTTAAGAGACACATACCTGCATGTGCCCAAAGCCCCTCGGTCTCAAAAATACCTAAGGTTGGCTATAAATATGGGGAGGGAGGTGCTTCATTTACAATTCAAGGCCCTCCCGTTTGGTCTTTCATCCGCCCCGCGGATATTCACCAAGATAATGGCGGAAGCTCTAGCTCCTCTCCGTCTACAGGGAATCTCGGTCATCCCTTATCTGGATGACCTCCTAATTTTTGCCCCTTCCAGAGAGGTTGCAGGTAGATCTAACCAAGGCCCGCAGTCATCTGGAAGCCTTGGGCTGGATTGTAAACACTCAAAAATCAAATTTCAATCCTGCTCAAAGAGTTCGGTTTCTAGGTTATCTGATAGATTCTGTAGAGCAAAGGATTTTTCTCCCAGAAGAAAAGAAAGACGTCTTGAGTGTAGTGTAGTAGCCAGTCTTCAGACAAACCAGGAGGTGTCAATCAGGAGGATTATGTCAGTCCTGGGTACCTTAACCTCAACAATGCCGGCCATTCAATGGGCGAGGCTCCATTTCAGGCCCCTCCAGAGTTTTCTTCTACAGGTATGGGATCACAGCCCAGAAACCTTAGACACAAAAGTAAAACTTCCCACCAGGGTCAAGAGGACTCTTTGGTGGTGGAGGAATCGGGCAGTTCTGTCAATGGGCCTGCTTTGGTCCTTTCCGACAGAAGTAAGGGTCACGACAGACGGCAGCAGTTGGGGATGGGGAGCCCACTGGGATCAAAACATAGCACAGGGAGTTTGGTCCCAATCCGAAACAGGAAGGTCCTCAAACTGGAGGGAGTTAAAAGCAGTTGCTCTAGCCTTAGCTGCCTTCTCTCCAAACCTCCAAGGGTCCCATGTGCAGATTCTTTCAGACAATGTCACCACAGTGGCATACCTGAACAAACAAGGGGGCACAAGGAGCAAAGCTCTACTGTTGCTGTCATCAGAAATCCTAGAGTGGGCAGAGAAGCATTTACTCTCCCTGTCGGCAGTGCATCTCAGGGGCACGCTAAACGAAGTAGCAGACTTCTTGAGCAGACAGAGAATTCAAGAGGCAGAGTGGAGCCTGAATCCGGAGATATTCTCACTGATCACCAAGAAGTGGGGATGTCCTCAGGTGGATCTGTTTGCATCAAAAGAAAACACCCAGCTCCCTCAATTCTTCTCTCTGCACCGAGACAGCGGATCAATAGGGATAGATGCCTTGGCACATCCCTGGCGCTTCCATCTGGGTTATGCCTTCCCTCCTTTTCAGCTAATCCCTCTGGTATTGAGAAAAATACAGAAGGAAAAGGTATCGGTAATCCTGATCACTCCGTTCTGGCCGAAAAGAGCCTGGTTTTCCTCCATCCTACAAATGATGATCAAACCTTTCTGGCAGCTTCCTCTCAGGCAGGACTTGGTACTTCAGGGCCAAGTGTACCACCCGGACGTAGCCAGACTAAGCCTTACGGCTTGGTATCTGAGGAGCAGTTATTAAGGAACAAAGGACTGTCAGAGCCTCTAGTATCTACTTTACTCGCCAGTAGAAAGAGAGTAACTAGAGATATCTACGCAAAGGTTTGGAAAGTCTACAACAGTTGGTGTCATTCATCAAACCGAACCCTAGAAGACATTGTGTAGATTCTGGAGTTTCTACAAAATGGTGTGGACAAAGGTCTTGCAATTAGCACTCTCAAAGTGCAAGTGCCTGCCCTGGGAGTATACCTGGAAAAACCAATTTCCTCAGTTCCTTTGATCACAAGATTCTTTAGGTCACTTACTAGAGCCAGGCCAGTGCCTACTAAACATTTTCCTAAATGGAACCTGTCGGTAGTTTTGCAAGCCTTCACGAAAGAACCTTTCGAACCGTTACAGACAATCTCGCTGAAAGATTTGACTCTTAAAACTGTATTCTTAGTTGCAGTTACGACTGCGAGACGAATCAGTGAACTACACGCTCTTTCAATAAAAGAACCTTTTATGTTAATTTACCCAGACAGGATTGTGCTTAAAACAGATCCAGGGTTTTTGCCAAAGGTGGCATCAGTTCATAACAGATCGCAGGAAATTATCCTGCCGACTTTTTGTTCAAATCCTTCAGGAAGAAGGGAGACGTTATTCCATAACTTAGATGTAAGAAGAATTTTATTACACTACTTGGAAATAACAAAGGACTTTAGGTCTTCGGACTCTTTCTTTTTTCTGGTAACAGAAAGGGACGCCAAGCATCGAAGGGGTCAATTGCTAGATGGCTAAAACTGGCTATTTCTGAAGCTTATTCCCAGATGGGTTTGTCTCCTCCACAGGGAATACGTGCACACTCTACTCGAGCTCTAGCCACTACATGGGCAGAAAAAGCTGGTGCCACCCCACATCAGATCTGTAAGGCGGCTACGTGGTCAAGCTATTTGACATTTGTCCATCATTACAGACTGGACCTGCTGTCAGCCGATGATCAGGCATTTGGCAGAAAGCTCCTGCAGGCTGTTGTCCCTCCCTAGTTGGTAAGTCTCGATTATCCTCTCATGTGCTGTCCTGAAAGACGATAAGGGAAAATGCAAGTTAGACTTACCGGTAACTTGTTTTCCAAGAGTCTTTCAGGACAGCACATAAGAGAGTGGCTCCACCCACTAGGAAACACAATCTCCACCATAATTTAAAAGGAGGCGACTCCCCACATCTCGTCAGTTGTAGTAGAGTACCTCCTGCACAAGCTGGAACACATAATCAGAATATGGTTAATCACAGCATGTATGTGTATGTATGTGTATGTGTATGTGTGTGTGTGTGTATATATATATATATATATATATATATATATATATATATATATATATATATATATATATATATAAATGTACATACATGCTGTGATTAACCATATTCTGATTATGTGTTCCAGCTTGTGCAGGAGGTACTCTACTACAACTGACGAGATGTGGGGAGTCGCCTCCTTTTAAATTATGGTGGAGATTGTTTCCTAGTGGGTGGAGCCACTCTCATGTGCTGTCCTGAAAGACTCTTGGAAAGCAAGTTACCGGTAAGTCTAACTTGCATTTTCATAAGTTAAGGACACCCACGCCAAATGACGTCTGGTGCCCTCACCGGCGCTGTGTGGAACACTGCATAAGCACGTAAAAGATGGCAAACAAGGGGGCCAAGACGGATAGTGAATGACGGAGCCCATGGATGGAGGCCGATGCAGGATAAACAACAAATTGGACAAAAATAAAAAATATGAAAATAGAATAACAAAGAATATACAAATATATATAGCAAGGACAAAGAGTACCCTTATGTTTCAGAGCTTGATAAGGTTGTACTATACAAAAAGATGGAGAAGAATACTGAAGAAGCTCTGACACAGACTCTGGCCCCGCTGAGGCTGGTGACCCCTGCTCTGTTTCAGATAATGCTGACCAGGACCGATCGAACAGTGAGGATGAGTCCCCGTCTGGGTCCGCGCGCGACAAACTGCTAGTTGGAGCACTTATCACAGCTGTGTGTGGTACCCTGAAGATTCAGGATACAGCAGATTCCTCTGCTGAAGTAGTGGTCCATTTTGGGTCCTGTAAGCCAGCCCGTACACCTAAGGTGTTTCCGTATCTGACTTATTTCGATAAATTCATATACAAGGAATGGGGGTGACCGCAACTGACCTTTTCGGTCCCAAAATATATGGCGGTGCGTTACCATTTTGAGGAGAGCCTTCTTAAATGGTCAGCTCCTCCGGTCGTGGACCCCCCTGTATCCAGGTTAAATAAGGTAACCACGATCCCGGTAGAGGGGACTCCTGCCTTTTAAGGACCCCACGGACAGGAAGGCCGAGGCAGTGACCCGTTCCTTATTTGCGGTTGTGGGGTCAGCGATGCGACCAGGACTGGCCTCCGCGCTTGTGTCAGACACTGACCGAGTGGGCGAAACTTTTGCACCGCAAATTGGGGGGGAACAACAGGCTTCTCTCTGCGTGGAACTAGCAGACCAGTGACGTGGCCCTGCATACCCTCCCCTGTTATCCAGGGCTTCTGTGTCAGCAGTGGTGTTGAGGCGCCTGATTTGGCTAAAATGCTGGTCTGTGGAGCAGGCATCTAAAAAAGCCTTGACGGATCTACCCTTCCTTTTCGAACGGCTCTTTGGAGCCTCGTTTTATGACATCATTAAGGATGCCACCGGTGGGAAGAGTACCTTACTCCCGCAGACCAGGAAGGCTAAGGAGCCACGCTGTAGGCGAGGGCCCTCTTTTTCCGCTCACAAACTACTTTTTTGTCCGTCCGGGGCTTCGGCTAAACGTCCCCAGCCCGACAGGACGACCTGAGGGACAAAAGCGTCCCTGGAACTGCAAGCAAAAGCGCTACCGCATGAAGGTTTGCCCCCGCCCGCCACACAGGTGGGGGGGTCGCCTTCGGGAGTTTGCAGCCCGGTGGGCCTCTCGGCTGTCCGACCAATGGGTCTGCAATCTGATTTCCTCTGGCTACAAGATAGAGTTCCTCTCTTGGCCACCAAACCGATTCTTCCCCTCCAGCATATCCATGCTCCCGACTCGCCGGGAGGCCCTCATGGTGGCGGTAAGGGACTTGCTGAGTCACGGGGTAATAGTACCTGTTTCGGAGCCAGAAAAATTCCAGGGGTTCTACTCCAATCTGTTTGTAGTTCCCAAAAAGGAAGGGGTACGTCCAATCTTGGACCTAAAAGCCCTCAATTGCTTTGTGAAAGTACAGAGGTTCAGAATGGAATCAGTTCGCTCGGTAGACGCTGCACTTCATCAAGGGGACTTCCTGGCGTCCTTTGACATCCAGGATGCATACCCATATGCCCTTGGCATCAGAAGTTTCTGCGATTTGCAGTTGGGGACGCCCACTACCAGTTCGTGGCTCTCCCTTTTGGCTTGGCATCAGCCCCCCCAGTCTTTACCAAGGTATTGGCTCCAGTTCTGGCGATGCTGCGACAACGCGGGATCGCGATTGTAGGCTACCTAGACGATCTCCTCCTGAGAGCATCTTCCGCCTCAGAATTAAAGGAGGATGTGGCGATCACCATGCAGACCCTGCAGGATTTTGGCTGGCTGTTGAACCTAAAAAAGTCGGTGCTCTTACCGACTAAGCGTTTGCAGTACCTGGGCTTACTGCTGGACTCCGTGGACGCGAGAGTGTTTCTCCCTCCGGACAAGCTACAGACTCTGAGCCGCGGTAAACCTGTTGGTGAACCGCAGGTGGTCGTCGCTATGCTTCTGCATGTGAGTCCTGGGGCTCATGGTGGCCTCCTTGGAGGCAGTAGCTTATGCTCAGTTTCACAACAGTCTTGCAGAAGGAGATCTTAACAAATTGGGATCAAGCTCCGTTATCCCTGGATCGGCGGATTTAAGTGAGCCAGTCGGTCAGGGACTCCCTGCTCTGGTGGCTGAGATCCCCGGCACTTCGGTCCGGAAAGTCGTTCCTACCTCTACATTGGACAGTGATCACTACGGACGCCAGCCTGTCCGGCTGGGGTGGAGTACTTGGGAGTACAGTCGTCCCAGGGCCTCTGGCCGGAGGAGGAATCCAAGTTGCTGATCAATGTGCTCGAGCTACGTGCGATCAGGCTATGCCTCTCCACATGGTCAATGAGACTTCGAGGATGTCCGATCAGGATCCAGTCCGACAACGCCACAGCAGTGGCATATGTCAATCATCAAGGAGGCCATTTACATCCCGGGAGTGGAGAACTGGCAGGTGGACTACCTAAGTCGCCAGATGCTGGACCCAGGAGAATGGGCGCTGCATCCGGATGTGTTCAGGCTACTGTGCCTGCGATGGGGCACACCAGACGTGGATCTCCTGGCTTCCCGTCTCAATCGGAAGGTCCCAAGGTTCGTGTCCAGGACAAGAGATCCTTGGGCAGACACGCTGGTGGCTCCGTGGGGTCAGTACCAACTGATCTATGCTTTTTCCTCCGCTCAAGCTACTACCACGTCTGCTCCGCAGAGTGGAGGCCGAGGGGATTCCAGTAATTCTGATTGCCCCAGATTGGCCTCAGCGTCCCTGGTACACAGACCTAGTGCGCCTGGTGGCGGACGCCCCCTGGCGTCTGCCGTTACGAGAGGACCTTTTGTCTCAAGTTTCGATTCTCCATCCTGCTTTACCATCGCTGGGTTTAAAGGAGCACTATACCTTTTTTTTTTTTTTTGCTTAAAAATAACAAACATGTTATACTTACCTCCACTGTGCAGCTCGTTTTGCACACAGTGGCCCCGATCCTGGTCTTCTGGGGTCCCTCGGCGGCTGTCTTGGCTCCTCCCCGCAAGGACTCCACACCTTAATGCGAGTGAGCTCGCATGGTGTGGAGTGATTGCGGGCGCGCTCCCGTGATACAGCGGCGGCCATAGCCGCCGACTGTATCACTCGGCCCCGCCCCCCGGCGTGCCGCGTCATTGGATGTGATTGACAGCAGCGCCAGCCAATGGCTGCGCTGCTTTCAATCTATCCAGTGTAGCCAATCGGCGGCCAGGCAGAAAAACGAAGAGGATGACGGGGACGAGCATGGGACTTTCGAGGGGCCAGGTAAGAAAAACGGGGGCTCGGGGGGGGTGGGGCGGTATTGTCGAATGTTTTTTCACCTTAATGCATAGGATGCATTAAGGTGAAAAAACATGTAACTTTACTACTCCTTTAACGGCATGGCTGTTGAGAGCCAGGTGCTAAGGAACCAGGGCCTATCTGACTTGGTGATTTCAACTATGTTGAGAGCACGGAAATCTTCTTCGGAAGATATATCATCGTACCTGGAAGGCCTACATCGCTATGTGTGAGGAGAAAGGATGGCGTCCGCGCTCCTATTCCATATCTAGGGTCTTGCTGTTTCTGCAGTGAGGAGTTGACCAGAAATTGGCTTTAAGCACCATTAAAGGACAAATATCGGCCTTGGCTGTCTTTTTTTTTTTTTCAGCGACCCCTGGCGTCTCACTCTCTAGTGAGCACCTTTGTTCAGGGGGTTCGGCATGTAGTTCCTCTGTTGCGTCCATAGTTACCCCCGTGGGATCTGAACCTGGTGTCGGCGCTTCAGAAGCCGCTGTTTGAGAATATCAGAGAGATTCCCTTGTTGACTCTTTCCCAGAAAGTTGTCTGTCTTGTGGCCATTACATCAGCCAGGAGGGTTTTCGGAACTGGCGGCTTTGTCTTGCAAGTCACCTTATCTGGTTATCCATAAGGATAAGGTGGTGTTGCATCCGCAACCTTCTTTTCTGTGAAGGTGGTTTTGGCGTTCCACATCAATGAAGACATTGTATTACCGTCTGTGCCCTAGACCGACACATCATAAGGAGGTAGCTCTCCATTCCCTGGACGTGGTCCCCGAGCTTTAAGGTTATATTTGTCTGCCATGGCTCCCTTTCGGAAGTCAGACTCTGTTTCGGTAGCTGGAACGAAAAAAGGCATGGCGGTCTCGTCGGCCACCATTTCCAGGTGGGTCAGACAGATTGTGGTTCAGGCCTACGCCTTGAAGGGGCAGGTACCCCCCTTTCCGGTCACGGCCCATTCCACCAGGGCAATTGGAACCTCTTGGGCTTTCCAACATCAAGCATCTGTCGCTCAAGTGTGTAAAGCGGCGACTTGGTCGTCTGTTCATACTTTTACAAAATTCTACAAAGATGTCAGTGCATCGGCTGATGCCTGTTTTGGCCGCAAAGTTTTGCAGGCGGCCGTGTAATTTGCAATTGCACTTGTTTTTTGTCAAGAACCGGTTACTTTTCAATCACTGCACTGTTGCATTGTTACCGCAAGTTCTGAGGCGGTCAGATAAGGTGGTGTCTCCCCTGTTAGGGAGCACTTCTGTTTTTGTGGGTGAAGTTTTTTATGCTATTTCCCACCCCTTGTTTTGACACTGCTTGGGGACGTCCCGATGGTCTAAAGTAAAGGAGCTGTGTCAGTCAGTGAACTACAGAGAGAAGGATTTTACGGTGAGTACAAAAATCCTATTTTTTGCTGCTTACCTGTGTGTTTTCTCCCTCCATGCTGTCGGCGGCCATTTTCTTGTGGTCCACGCCTGTTTTGGCCTCTATCGCTCGGCGGCCATTTTCTTGTGGTTCACGCCTGTATGGATTTACTGCCGCTCACCTGCCATTTTCTTGTCGTCCGCGCCCGCTTTGGCCTCTGTCGACTGCTCGGCGGCCATTTTCTTATGGTCCACACCGTTCTTCAGCACAGCCGCTCGGCGGCCATTTTGTGGAAGTCTTTGGCCTCTAGGGTGCATTCACATGCTTGCGATAGACAGACAACGCTGACGGAGGATCAGACTGACACAGGCAGCTATGGGAGAACATCTTTGGCAGGAGCAGACGATCAGCAGTAAGAGTGACCGGAGTCCTCTGGGAGACCCTGCATCTCTGTAGCAGCTAGGAGGGTGGGCCATTGATACCTTGCCTGGAGTCCCTGTGGGTGTCAGGCACGTGGGTCGGCAGACGTTTTTTTTTCCCCCTGAAACACCTCCTGCCATATCGGTGGACGCTATGTCGGCGATCCTGAGGACCTTTTGTTGCCAAGGTGGAAGCGGCGCGTGAGAACACGGGGAGTAGGAAGCGCCATCGCCATCTTCTGGGGATAATTCTGATGCAGAGCCAGGCCCAGCTGTGGCTCATGGCCCTGATTCTGATGCCTCAGCGGCTGCGGACTGTGGCCGGTCGGACAGTGAGGATGACTCCAGGTCTGGGTCAGCATGCAAAAAGGCTTGGTATCTATCCCTGCAAAGCGGGTTATGCTGAAGTTGGGGAATTCTGCAGCAGGACGGCGTTTCCGTTTGGGTACCGTAAGCCGGCCCACACTGCCAAGGTGTTTCCTTGTATGTCTTATCTTGATAAACTTTTATACAAGGAGTGGGGGGAAAAACAACTGAAGGTTTTTTCGGCCCCAAAAAATTGGCGGTCCGGTACCCCTTTTTAGGAGAGTTTCCTGAAAAAATGGACCTCTACCTCGATAAGGACCCCCCTGTGTCCAGACTTAACCATGTAACCACGAGTCCAGTGGAAGGGCCTCCTGTCTTCAAGGACCCTGCGGACAAGAAGGCCGAGGCAATCACTCGCTACCTATACACAGTAGTGGGCTCAGCGGTGAGTCCAGCATTGGCTGGGGCTTTGGTGTCTGACACTGAGTGGGCAAAGATGCTTCTCCAGGGATTTAAGACACGGGAAGCTCCTCCGGACGAGGTAGCTTTGTACTACCAGTTGGTACAGGGCCTCACGTTTGTCTGGTACTATCCCCTTGCTGTCCAGAGCCTCAGTTTATGCGGTGGTGTTATGCCACCTGGTTTGGCTAAGTGCTGGTCTACGGACCAAAAAACTTCCAAGAAGACCTTATTGGACCTGCCCTTTTAAGGGTGACAGTCTTTTTGGAGCCTCTCTGGATGACACCATTAAGGATGCCACAGGAGGTAAGAGCTTGCTGCTCCCGCAATCCAAGAAGGAATAAAAGAGCTACGCCATAGGCAAGGGCTCTCCTTCACCGCGCACAAGCAGTTCTTTCGTCCGCCTAGTGCGGCAAGTAAGCGACCCAGGCCGATAAAGCGCCTGCTAAGGGACAGAAGCGTCCCTGGTTTTGCAAGCCCAACCTTGCTTGCCTACCGAACAGTTTTTTTCCCCCTCTAAACCGCCAGCTTCAGCCGTCTCATCGGCAAGTCCTATATGGGGCGGTTCAAGACTTGCTGATATGCAGGGTGGTCCTTCCTGTCTCAGAACAGGAAAGGTTTCAGGGGTTCTACTCTAATCTGTTCGTAGTGCTGAAGATGCTCTGTTGTCACTGCCCTCCATCTGGGGGATTTTCCGGCATCCTTGGTCATCAAGGACGCATGCTTGCATGTCCCCATATGCACCAGGCATCAGATGTCTGTGTATGGTGGCTCTCCCCTTTGGTGTGGCATCGGCACCAAGGGTGTTCACCAAGGTACTTGCCCCGATTCTGGCCCTACTACTAAGACAGCGTGGCATCGCTATCATGGGCAACTTGGACGATCTTCTGAGGACCACTTCAAACTCAAAATTAGAGGTGAGCGGGTCTTTAACCTGTCAGACCCTCCGTTCCTTGATTGGGTGCTGAACACTCAGAAGTCAGTATCAGTACCGTCTCAACTCCTAGTGTATCTAGGGTTGATTCTGGCGAGGGGGGAAAAAAAAAATTCTCCCTAGGGGAAAGTTGCAGACCCTTCGGGCTGCGGTGCGGCAGTTGACATCCCAAAGATGGTTGTCACGCCACTTTTTCTGGCAAGTCCTGGGCCTCATGGTAGTCTCCTTCGAGGCGGTACCATATGCACTATTTCACACGCGAGTGTTACAGAAGGTAATTCTGACGAGGGTCAAGTGCCCTTCATACCTGGATTGTCAAAATCCGGGTGAGCCACCTAGTCAGGACCTCCCTGACTAGGACATCACCTCCCTGACTAGGACATCACCGGCACTTCTGTCCGGGAAGTCGTTCCTTCCTTTTTACTGGATGGTGGTCACGGCAGACACCTGTCTTACCCATTGGACAGGAGTCTGGGGAGCTCAATCAACCTGGGTCGCTGGACTCTGGAGGAATCCCACTGGCCGATCATTGTCCTGGAACTTCGGGCGATCTGGCTTTGCCTCTCCACGTGGTCTCAGAGGCTACAGAGGCGTCCAGTCACAATCCAGTCAGACAAACACCACAGGGGTGGCGTATGTCAATCAAGGAGGAACAAGCAGCTCTGCTGCAGCATCGGAGGTCGCTCACCTCCTACGGTGGGCAGAAAGGAGCGTACCAGGCCTGTTGGCCGTATACATTCCGGGTGTGGGAAACTGGCAGGCGGACTACCTGAGTCACCAGATGTTGGACCAAGGAGAATGGTCTCTACACCCGGAGGCGTTTCAGCTCCTTTGCCAGAGGGAAGGCACGCTAGTCGTATATCTCCTGGCTTCTCGACTCAATCGGAAGGTATTGAGGTTTGTGGCCAGGTCAAGAGACCCATGGGCAAACACAACAGATGCGTTGATGGCACCGTGGAGTCAGACCGGCTAATCTATGCCTTTCCTCCTTTGAAGGTCCTTCCTCAGCTGCTTCACAGACTGGAGGCAGAGAGGATTCCAATGGTCCCAATTTCTCTGGATTGGCCTTGGCGTCCTTGGTACGCCGATCTAGTGCGTCCTGGTAGCAGAACACCTTTTTTTGGCATCTACCACTAAGAAGGACCTGCTGTCGCAAGGTCCCATACACCATCCAGTTTTTACAGTCACTGGCTTAACGGCATGGCTTGAGAGGTAGGTGCTAAGAGACCGGGGCCTGTCAGACTCGGTGATCTCTACCATGAGGAGTGCTCGGAAATCATCCCCCTAGGAAGATTTATCATCGCACTTCGAAGACTTGCATATCCATTTGAGGAAATGAGGTGGCATCCGTGTACTTCTTTGGTTCCAGAGTCCTGCTGTTCTCTCAGCAGGGAGCAGGCCAAAAATTTTACTTTTAAGTTTAATTAGGGGGCAGGTATATGCCCTGGCTGTCCTTTTTTTCAATAACCCCTGGTGGCTCACTCTCTAGTGAGAACGTTTGTACAGAGAGGGTTCGGCAGGCGGCCCCTCCGGTCCACCCTCCACTACCTCCGTGGGGCTTGTGTAGCAGACGTCCTTTTGGCGTCTACCGCTATGAGATGACCTGCTGTCGCAGGGTCCCATATGCCATCCTGCTTGGTCAATGGCTTTAACGGCATGGCCTCTAAGTGCCTCAGAAACCACTGTTTGAGAACATCAGGAAGATCCCTTGTTGACACTTTCTCAGAAAGTGGTCCTTTTGGTGGCTGTTATGCCAGTTAAGATGGGTTTCTGAGCGGGCAGCCTTGTCATGCAAGCCTCCCTATCTGATCTTCCACACGGATATGTGGTGCTGCCTCCGCAGCCTTCTTTTCTGCCTAAGGTCGTGTTTCGACCTTCCACCTCAAGGAAGACATTGTACTGCCATCCTTGTCCTCATCCATCGTATCCTAAGGAGATGACGTTGCATTCCTTGGACGTTGTTTGAACTCTGAGAGTAGGCTTGTCTGGTACTGCTCTGTTCCGGAGTCCAGACGCACTGTTTGTTTCGGTGGCTGGTCTCAAGTAGGGCCCATCGGTCTTGTCGGCCACCATCTCTAGGTGGATCCGACAGATAGTGATCAGGCTTACGCCATGAAGGGTCAGGCGCCTCCCTTTCCCGGCGCATTTGACCAGGGCAATAGGTGCCTCTTGGTTTACGTCAGTTAAGACGGGTTTTTGAGCTGGCAGCCTTGTCATGCAAGGCTCCCTATCTGATCTTCCACAGGGATAGGTGGTGCTGCGTCCACAGCCTTCTTTTCTTCCTAAGGTCATTTCGACCTTCCATCTCAAGGAAGACATTATACTGCCATCCGTCGCATCCTAAGGACCCGACGTATTTCTTGGACACTATCCGAGCTCAGAGCATCAAGCGTAAGCGTCTGTTTCCCAGGTGTATAAGGCGGCGACTTGGTCATCCGTTCACAATTTCTCAAACTTTACAAGTTGATGTGTGTGCATCTTCGGATACTTCTTTTGGCCGCAAGGTATTGCAGGCGGCTGTTTAGAGTTGCAACTCCTCCGTTGAGCTCTGTTTTGTTTTGGGGTGAAGTTGTTTTGATGCTGTTCCCACCCCTTGTTTTTTGACACTGCTTTGGGACGTCCCACTTGTCAAGAGGAAGCTGTGTCCGTCCATGAACGAAAGAGTAAATAGGATTTTTGTACTCGCCGTAAAAATCCTTTTCTCTGAGTTCATGGACGGACACAGCACCCACCCCTCGTTTTTAAGTTTGTGCTGTCTTTTGACGAACTGGTCTGCTTGGTGCAGGCTGAGGGGATATAGCCAGTAGGACCGCCCCCTGGGTGGGGCTGTTAAGCTCTGAAGTTAACACTTTTTCTGCCTAGTCACTCCTAAAAGAAGGCGAATGCCCACTTGTCAAGAGGAAGCTGTGTCCGTCCATGAACTCGGAGATAAGGATTTTATGGTGAGTACAAAATCCTATTTATTTATTTTCTGCTCGTACATGCTGAAGCTCGAAAAATGCTAATATCCTATGTGTCGACGCACACTATTTAAGGCTAACACTATTTAGCTTCTAGGAGCAGAAAAAAAATGCTAGTGTGCAAGTAAGCCTGTGCCTAGGTCATGCACATCAAAGTATTTACATTTTTGAACAAGGAGTAAACGCACTCTAAAATGCGCCGGCTTGTAGAGCCTAAAAAGTATCTATAATCCTTAATGAGAAATTACAATGCTAATAAACCAGCAAAATAAAAGTTGAATATGTTGCAGCTAATCAAATTATAGAGGTGGTGACTGCATCAGTTCCTTTTATTTATTTATTTATTTATTTTTAGGCTTACTTATTTGTACCTGTTGATATGACCAGTAAGTCTGTTATTTTTCAGCTTCCCTTATCCACTTCCCTACCCGCCCATAGTAATATGACGTCCACAGATGGGATCTCCCATCCTGGGTGGACGTCATATGACGTCCTGGGCTTTGTGGGGGGATATCTGAATGATGCCTGCAGCTAAGAGGCATCATTCGGATATCCTTCTATTCTGAGGGCGATTCTGCGCACCATAAGAACGATCATAGCGGCGGTTCCGCCGCTTGATTGTTCTTATAGGCGGCGTGAGGGGACGTCACCCCCCCTCCCGCCGCCATCCGGTGCATCTCCGGGCTCTCCCGTGCCATCGGGGGCCCGGAGAATGAATCGTCCGGTGCCGGAGGTGAATCGTAGAGATGACTGGTGACCAGATGGTCACCAGTCATCTCTGACCGTCGGAGGCCCCGGCGCGAAGTGATGACGTCACGCCCGGGTCCTCAGAAGTAAACAAAGCCGCCATTGCGGCTAGTCAGCATGAGATCGGTGAAATTTTTTTCACCGATCTCATGCTTTCCAGCCTGGAGGAGAGATGTGGGGTCTTATTGACCCCATCTCTCCATAAAGAGGACCTGTCACTAACAATTCCTATTACAAGGAATGTTTACATTCCTTGCAATAGGAATAAAAGTGCTAAAAAAATGTTTTTAAAAAGTGTAAAAATAAAAAAAATTAAGTAAAAATAAATAAATAATAAAAATTAAAACGCCCCTGTCCCCGGTAGCTAGCGATCAGAAGCGAACGCACACGTAAGACCCGCCCACATATGTAAACGCCGTTGAAACCACATATGTGAGGTATCGCCGCGTGCGTTAGAGCGCATGCAACAATTCTAGCACTAGACCTCCACTGTAACGCTAACCTGGTAACCTGTACAAATTTTCAAATCGTCGCCTATGGAGATTTTTAAGTACCGAAGTTTTGCGCCATTCCATGAGTGTGTGCAATTTTAAAGCGTGACATGTTGGGTATCTATTTACTCGGCGTAACATAAGCTTTCATATTTTACAAAAAAATTGGGCACACTTTACTGTTTTTTAATTCATGAAACCCTTTAAAAAAAAAAAAAGCTGTTTGAAAAATTATTGCGCAAATACTGTGCAACGACCGTCATTTTATTCCCTAGGGCAGTGTTTCTCAACTCCAGTCCTCAAGGCACCCCAACAGGTCATGTTTTCAGGATTTCCCTCAGATGAAACAGCTGTGGGAATTACTAAAGCAGTTAAACTGATCAAATAACCTGTGCAAAACAATGGAGGGCCTGAAAACATGACCTGTTGGGGCGCCTTGAGGACTGGTGTTGAGAAACACTGCCCTAGGGTGTCTGCTAAAAAAACATATATAATGTTTGGGGGTTCTGTGTAATTTTTTAGCAAAAGAATGATGATTTGTACATGTAGGAGAATAGGCCCAGTATTGAGGTGGTAAAAAAAAGCCCGGTGTTGAAGTGGTTAACTGACCAAGGCTGTCCAGAAAAAGTTGCAGTTTGATTGTGGAGACAGTTTATCACTGACTGGGGGTGCTTGCAATAGTTGGCTTTTATTCATGTACGTAAAACTTTTTCCCAAGAGAAACTGTTGCTGTAACAGCTTAAATAAAAATCATACATCTAGTGACTGCTCTAATTGGCAACCAACGTGAGACCTGCTGCGGTCCAGTCCACAGCTTCCTAATTAAATCCAGCCGCAAAAAAATAAATTCTATCAGAACTTTGGGGTAAATGCTGCTCTCTGAGTACCATCAGGAACCAGTCACTGTGAAAACAAAATCGACACGACAAAGAACGCACAGACTCAGTGCAGTTAACCCTTTCATTATAGAGCACAATTGAAAGCATAATCCAGTGCACTTAATAAAGGTATATCTTGTCTAGAGCCCCTCAATAGTCATGGATCTAAACAAGAGCCTCCATGCGTGTGCTGTGAGTGGTTTAGGGGTGGTCCGTCCATGCAGCTCTATCGCTGCCCAGGGAAGATATCAAATGCAGGCCGCAGCAGGAATGGATAGCCCGGGGGTAGGGGGTTGGAGAGGCCACTGTTCTGATGCTTGATAGACCGGCAAGGGCCACAGAACGCACACGAGGCTAAAGAGCCAGCGTTGCTCAATACAGCCACAGAGACCATTGGAGATGACGTGGAGCGGATGGCTTGTGCTTGATTGTCAGGAGAATCCGTTTTGGAGATGTCCTTTTATTAAATCTATATGGCAACTAGAAAAGCTACTTTATATATCCATACTAATTAGCGATACCATTAACCCTCTACTCTCCAGTGGTGCATACTTATCTAGGTCCACCCGCGGGATGGCTTTTCAGTAAACAATAATCAAGGCTCTTACAGTAAATTTATAGTAAAAAATACAGAAAATTATAACTAAATATACACTCACCGGCCACTTTATTTGGTACACCTTGCTTGCTAGTACAAGGTTCAATCCCCTTTTGCATTCAGAACTGCCTTAATTCTTCATGGCATAGATTAACCCCTTCCTACCGGGCCATAGTCATATGACGCCGGCAGGAACCCTCCCTCCCTCTGGGCGGGCGTCATGACGTCCTTTTTTCCCGGCCGTCTATGGGGCGCGCGCGATGTCCACCGGGCACCCGCGATTGCCCGCGATCACGGTAGGAGTGTGGATCTGTGTGTGTAAACACACAGATCCACCTCCTGTCAGAGGTGAGGAGACCGATGTGTGTTACCAGTACAGAGGAACACAGATCGGTCTCCTCACCTTGGGAGTCCCCTCCCCCTACAGTTAGAATCACTCAATAGGGAACATATTAACCCCTTGATCGCCCCCTAGTGTTAACCCCTTCCCTGACAGTCACATTTACACAGTAATCAGTGCAGTTTTATAGCACTAATCGCTGTATAAATGTGAATGGTCCCAAAAACGTGTCAAAAGTGTCCGATGTGTCCGCAATGTCACGGCCACAATAAAAATCGCAGATCGCCGCTATTACTAGTAAAAAAAATAAAATAAAAATGCCATAAATCTATCCCCTATTATGTATAACTTTTGCGCAAACCAATCAATATACGCTTATTGCAAAAAAAAAAATACCAAAAATATGTAGAAGAATACATATCGGTCTAAACTTAGGAAAAATTTAAAAAAAAAAAAAAAAAAATATTTATTCAAAAAGTAAACAATATTGCGTTTTTTTTTCAAATGTCGCTCTTCTTTTGTTTATAGCGCAAAAAATAAACGCAGAGGTGATCAAATACCACCAAAAGAAAGCTCTATTTGTGGGGAAAAAAGGTTAGGTTCAACATCGCACGACCGCACAATTGTCAGTTAAAGCGACGCAGTGCTGCATCGCAAAAAGTGCTCTGGTCAGGAAGGGGGTAAATTCTTCCGGGGCTGAAGCGGTTAAACAAGGTGTTGGAAAAATTCCTCAGATATTTTGGTCCATTTTGGCATGATGGCATCATGCAGTTACTGCAGATTTTTCGGCTGCACATCCATCATGCGAATCTCCCGTTCCACCACAAAAGGATGGACTTCCAGGGGTCATCCTTCCTTCCATAAAAGGATGGACATGGTCAGCAACAATACCCATGTACGCCGTGGCATTTAAACAATGCTCATTTGGCCCAAAGTTTGCCAAGAAAATATCCCCCACACCATTTACACCACCACCAGCCGGAACCATTGAAACAAGGCAAGATGGATCCATGCTTTCATGTTTATGCCAAATGCTGACCTTGGCATCTGAATGCCGTAGCTGAAATCGAGACTCGTCTAACCAGGCAACGTTTTTCCAATCTTCTATTGTCCAATTTTGGTGTGCGAATTTTAGCCTTGTGTAGCAAAATACTGAACACTGAGAATCTGGTGGGGATCACTTCAAATGTGACAGTAAATATTCCTTCCAGGAGTTGTAGAGACAGAATGTCTTCTGATGTCTGAATAAGTAAATTGGGTTAATTAAGGTCTGAGGTAGCTTTCCATTCATCTATTGTTCAGTGTGTTAATGACCCCACCTATTATCTGCTACGGGATGTAATTACACTCCTAGTAATGTGTCTGGCACGGTTTCATTGTTATGGGTAAATATGTGGAGCTCTGTCCATGGGGTGACAAACGTCTCACGCATACCAAGTTTGTTAGAAATAGTTCCAGGTAATTAAATCACTGTCATATGTTAGTTGCTGAAGGGAATGCCCCTGGAAAATGAGTTAAGAAACCCCTTGCATGGGGATTGATATAAAAAGCCAGCTGTGGCTAAATAAAGTGTTGATTTACTCCCAGAACTGTGTGTCGTCCAGTTACTGGGGGGGGGGGGGGGATTAACAGGTTGCCTTGGATAAGTTAGTACTTCCTCAGCTTCAAGGATTTCCCAGCGGACGTTGGAGATCCGCTACACCTTGGTTTTCTGTTCTTAGCTGACAGGAGTGGCACCCGGTGTGGTCGTCTGCTGCTGTGGCCCATCTGCTTCAATATTGAAAGCGTTGTGCATTCAGAGATGGCATTTTGCAAACCTTGGTTGTAACAAGTGGTTATTTGTGTTACTGCTGCCTTTCTGTCATCTTCAACTAGTCTGCTCATTCTCCTCTGACATCCAACAAGACTTTTGCCACTCACTGAATGTTTTCTCATTTTTGGACCTGTTCCACCTGGCAGACAAACAGCCACACCATTCCATCTTAGGTATACGATCAATAGGGCCTGTCTAGCCATCAGGTTGATCCATCTAAAAGCTCATAACCTGTGACGGTTGGATCCTAGACACAGATTCTACTCTACACCGACCTGATCCGGGTTTATGGGGAACAAGTACCATCTATCTCCTTTAGAGTCACTGTCAATATATACCAAACGTTATAGTGGGACTACTTCATCCTATGTGGATCATTGGCTGCCGCCATCTCTCTGGTCTAATGCCTGTGCGCTGCTCTGATGGCTCTCTTTTCACCATTGAGTCATGATCTCTCTCTGTATGGGTGGAGCATTAACACTTGGGATATAAGATACAGATTTGGAACTCGTAAGCCTTCTGTCCCTGAAGATCTGCATTTTGTTTTTTTGAAACGCGTTGAATGTTCTGTCTGACAGGTTTTGGGCTTTCTTTCCATTTCTGTTCCCAATATGTGTGTTTGTTGCTTTTATTTCCACTCCTATGTCATTGATTGGTATCAATGTTCAATAAATCTGTATATTTTTACTATATTACTGTTTGTGGTCCGTTTTTCAAGTCCCAATCTGAGGAACCTGCTTTTACTCTATGTATTAGGGATGTGGTCCACAAGCAGTATAGTCAGCTAGTTGCGCAAATGGCCTAGGTATCTTTTTCGGACCATTCTCTGTAAACCCTAGAGAAAATGTGAAAATCCCAGTAGATCAGCAGTTTTTTGAAATGCTCAGACCAGCCTGTCTGGCACAAACAGCAGTGCCATGTTCAAAGTCACTTAAATCCCCTTTCTTCCCACTTCTGATGCTCAGTTTAAACTTCAAGTATTTTTCACCACATCAAGATGCATTGAATTGCTGCCATGGGATTGGCTGATTATCAATTTGTGCTGCCAAGCACAGGTGTGTGTACCTAATAAAGTTGCTGGTGAGTGTATATTACAAAAAAAATCATGTATAAATATTTAACAATCAAATAAAAATATGGTATTGTAGCCTCTGTATGATCTGCAGTTGCCATGGTGCTGCACTCTCGAGTAGATCAGGATTTTTTGTTTTACACACAGTGATTGCTTATCACTGTGAATTACCGCCGCTTGGATCTTTGAAGCACGGGAGTGGAGGAAGTTACATCCGTACCCGCTTCCCCTTTGATATGAAAGAAACCGGAAGCAATGAGGATTTTGTCACTTCTGGTTTTGGTTGTGTGTTTACGAGCCATTACCGGGTTGTACAGCATCCGCTTCAATTGATCTCTGTTTGATCATATGCTTCGGAGGCCAGTGGAGAGATCCTGGGGTCTTATAGACCACAGAGCTCTCCATAAAGACGACCCATGCCATCACAATTTTGTTAATCCCTTGAGATGGCAATAAAGTTGATTTAAAAAATTAAAGCGGAGTTCCACCCAAAAGTGGAACTTCCGCTTTAAGCACTCCTCGCCCCCTGACATGCCACGTTTGGCGTGCCCTTTTTTTTGGGGGGGGGGTTGTTTTACCTTTTAGTGGGACTTCCTGCTTCCTTTTTTGGTACGCCTAGGCGACTCATCCTCTCGCCCTAGGCGGCCCCTCCCTGTCAGTGGTCTGGGACACAACTAAGGTCCCAGAACATCGGCTGGCCAATAGGAGAGCGCAGCGCTTCTCGCGCATGCGCAGTGCCTGCTCGGCCATTAAGCTGTCACGGCCGGGTGCTCACAGTTACGATGATGCAGAGGAGAGGAGCAAGCCTCTGGGCGGCCGCCTCGCTGGACTGTGGGGCAGGTAAGTCTCGGTTTAATAAAAGTCAGCAGCTATGCTTTTTGTAGCTGCTGACTTTTAATAAACTAAAACACGAGTAGAACTACGCTTAAAAGAGACCGCGTAAAAGTTTTAAATTATTAATATATAAATGAATTAAGAATGAATAAAATAAAGCACCCTCGTCCCTTGTGCCCATATGCAGACATGTAAGCGATAATCGTACCACACATGTAAGGTATGTAAGGCAAATGTCATGACATGTAAGGCGAATGTCAGAGCAAGAGCAATAATTCTACCACTAGACCTCTTGTGTATCTCTAAAACTGTTAACCTCTAAAGGCTTTTAAGGTGTCGCCTATGGAGAAAAACTTGGGTATTCTATGTGCGTGCACTAAAATTTATTAAAGTGTTTGTTTTTTTGTTTTGTTTTTTCCTGAAAATTTTGTGTTTTCAAAATGGCTACGCAAATATTGTGCAACATAAAAAATTGTAACAACCACCATTCTAATCTCCAGGGTCTCTGCTTTCGAAAATATATAATATTTTGGGGTTCAAGTAGTTTTCTCGCAAAAAAAACAGATTCTTACATGTATGTGAGTGTCAGAATTAGCCTAGTGGTAAGGTGGAGGTGGTTAATAAAATAAAACCCCAAACAAAATTTTGAAAGCCTTTTGCCCCCGTGTGCATACACATATGATTGCAGAGCAAGAGCAAATATCAGGCCATCACTCGTGATTAATGCTAAATTAATGAGCTGTAAAGGCTTTTTTCATTTATTTTTTATAAATTCCACAAGATGTAAATAGTTTTAAAAATGGCAGACAATTTTGGATATTGTCATTTTTTTGCCATTTCAAGGGTGCACACACACAACCACAGAAAAACTTGCAAGGATATGTTTACAAGCCAAAAGAGATGTTTATTAGCATTTATTTGGGTTTACATGAGTTTTAAGAGTGTGATTTTGTAGCCTCTAACAAAGTTCCAGAATACTATGTGGTTATATTCTGTACATTTGGCTGTGATTGTTTCCTTTTGTGAATGAGAGCTTTATTTTATTTTTATAACGCCTTTATTTCTAGATTAAATATCATGAAGAGTTTGAGAAGAGCCGGATGGGTAGTCTCTCCATTGATTCAGGAGATGAACGTAGAGGTTCTGAAGATGGTGGCAATTATCGCCCAACTCCCTCAGAGAGCATGCCCCCCCATCAACCCCCACCCAGTAGCTCAGGTAATGTAGCAAACAAAAACATTTGTGCTTTTGTAGAACATCCAGTCAAATTTAGACATTTTAAAGACTTGTATTATATATATATATATATATATATTTTTGTATATATTTTTTTCAAAGTGCATCTGTTCTCAGACCATGGACATTAAGTTATTTACATTTCTTTATTGTTAATTACCACTTGTCGACTGCGCTATAGCCGAATGACTGCTACATTGCGGTCGTCTAGTTCTGGGACACCTTCATAGGATGGAGTCCTGTGATTGCGCCTGCTGCTGGGCGCAGGCGGCATGCCCTGTGATCACAGTGTCCTCTAGACACTGCTGATCACAGACTGAAGTAAAGAGCCAATCAGCTGCCCTTTACCATGTGAGCAGCTGTGTTCAATCCACAGCTGAAAACAGAGGTAAACGGATGCCGGTTATCGCTCCTGTCGAGCTGTCAACATGAGGATGGGAGAAGAGAGCCGATAACCGGCATCTCCAAAAGGGACATGCACACTGATAATCAGGGCACTCATTAGTAGTGTCCTGATTATCAGTGCAGTCCCACCAGTGCCGCCAATCTGTGCATACCAGTGCCTCATCAGTGTCGCCCATCAGTGCCCCTATCAGTCCCCATCAGTGCAGCCTTATCAAAGCACATCGGTGAAAGAGGAAAAATTACCTCTTTGCAACATTTTATAACAAACTATGAAAAAATTTTGTTTTTCAAAATTTTTGGTCTTATTTTTTTATTTAGCAAAAAATAAAAAACCCAGTGGTGATTAACCACTTGACCACTGGGCACTTAAACCCCCTTAATAACCAGACCAATTTTCAGCTTTCGGTGCTCTCACATTTTGAATGACAATTACTCAGTCATACAACACTGTACCCATATGAATTTTTTGTCCTTTTTTTCACACAAATAGAGCTTTCTTTTGGTGGTATTTAATCACTGTTGGGTTTTTTATTTTTTGCGCTATAAGAGAAAAAAGACTGAAAATTTTGTAAAAAAATGATTTTTTTTTTTCGTTTGTTATAAAATTTTGCAAATTACTATTTTTTCTTCATAAATTTTGGCCAAAATTTATACTGCTACATATCTTTGGTAAAAATAAGTACAAATTGGTGTATATTATTTGGTCTTTGTGAAAGTTATAGAGTCCACAAGCTATGGTGCCAATATCTGAAAATTGATCACACCTGAAGTACTGACGGCCTATCTCAATTCTTGAGACCCTAACATGCCAGAAAAGTACAAATACCCCCCAAATGACCCCTTTTTGGAAAGAAGACATTCCAAGGTATTCAGAAAGAGGCATTGTGAGTTTTTTGAAGTAGTCATTTTTTCCCACAATTCTTTGCAAAATCAAGATTTTTTTTTTCTTTTTTTTTTTTCACAAAATTGTCATATTAGCAGGTTATTTCTCACACACAGCATATGCATTCCACAAATTACACCCCAAAACACATTCTGCTATTACTCCCGAGTATGGCGATACCACATGTGTGAGACTTTTACGCAGCGTGGCCACATACAGAGGCCCGACATGCAGGGAGCACCTTCAGGCGTTCTGGAGCACCCAGGCCAATTCTGACATTTCTCTCCTACATGTAAAAATCATCATTTGTTTGCTAGAAAATTACATAGAACCCCAAAACATTATATATGTTTTTTTTTAGCAAAGACCTTAGAGAATATAATGGTGGTTGTTGCAACTTTTTATCTCGCACGATATTTGCGCAGCAATTTTTTTAACGCGTTTTTTACGGGAAAAAAAATGTTTTGTGCTTAAAAAAAACCAGTAAAGTTAGCCCAATGTTTTTGCATAATGTTAAAGATGAAGTTACGCCGAGTAAATAGATACCTAACATGTCGCCCTTAAAAATTGCACACACTCGTGGAATGGCGCCAAACTTCGCTACTTAAAAAATCCCCATAGGCGACGCTTTAAATATTTTTACTGGTTACATGTTTTGAGTTAGAGGAGGTCTAGGGCCAAAATGATTGCTCTCGCTCTAACGTTCGCAGAGATACCTCACATGTGTGGTTTGAAAACCGTTTTCATATGTGGGCGGGACTTACGTATGCGTTCGCTTCTGTATGCGAGCTCACGGGGACAGGGGCGCTTTAAAAAAAAAAAAAATTTTATTCTTCATTTTACTTTATTTATTTTAGTTTGACATGTTTTTCCGCCCCAAACATTTTTTTGATCACTTTTATACCTATTACAAGGAACGTAAACATCCCTTGTAATAGGAATATGGCATGACAGGTCCTCTTTACAGTGAGATATGGGGGGGGGGGTGTCAATAAGACCCCACATCTCACCTCTAGGCTGGGAAGCCTGAAAAAAATACAAAAAAAAAACAACAATCCTGGCTTTGATCGTAGCGGTGAGTCGGTAGAAGCACCGGAGGGCGGCGGGGGGGGACATCCCCTCTCGCCTCCCGTAAGAATGATCAAGCGGCGGAACAGCCGCTATGATTGTTCTTATGGTGTAGGGAATCGCCGGCTGAAAAAGCTAATATCTGAATGATGCCTGTAGCTGCTCCCATCATTCAGATATCCCCGCACAAAGTCAAGGACGTCATATGACGGCCGGAGGGCGGGAAGTGGTTATTGCAGAGTATTGCCGGGCATTGCGGAGTATTGCCGGGCATTGCGGAGTATTGCCGGGCATTGCGGAGTGTATTGCCGGGCATTGCGGAGTGTATTGCCGGGCATTGCGGAGTGTATTGCCGGGCATTGCGGAGTGTATTGCCGGGCATTGCGGAGTGTATTGCCGGGCATTGCGGAGTGTATTGCCGGGCATTGCGGAGTGTATTGCCGGGCATTGCGGAGTGTATTGCCGGGCATTGCGGAGTGTATTGCCGGGCATTGCGGAGTGTATTGCCGGGCATTGCGGAGTGTATTGCCGGGCATTGCGGAGTGTATTGCCGGGCATTGCGGAGGGTATTGCCGGGCATTGCGGAGGGTATTGCCGGGGGTATTGCGGAGGGTATGGCGGCGGGGTATGGCGGCGGAGGGATGGATGGATCTGTGACTGCAATTGTCACAGATCCAGCCCACAGTGCTGCTGCTGCCATCCGCTCCCTCCCCCTCCCCTCTCACACTGTACCGATCGGTACAGAGAGGGGAGGGAGGAACCGGCGTCATCAAATGACGCCGGTCTGTTTACAAGTGATTGCTCCGTCATTTGACGGAGCGATCACGTGGTAAACGGCCGCTATCAGCGATTCGTGATCCGCCGGGTTCCCGTGTGCGCGCCCCAGAGTTAAGCAACCACCTTGTCGACGTTATTTGTCGGCAGGTGGTTAAGTGGTTAAATACCACCAAGAGAGCTCAATTTATGTGAAAAAAATTATACATTTTGTTTGGGTACAGTGTTGCATGACCGCGTAATTGTCATTCAAAGTGTGACAGCGCTGATAGCTGAAAATTGGCCTGGGCAGGAAGGGGGTGAAAGTGCCCAGTAGGCAAGTGGTTAAGGGACACAGGGTGGTATGTATTTTAAAATATATACTGAAGGATTTGTACACTGGCAAACAAAAAAGCTGTTGGCCAGCCAGGTGTAAGCCTTCCCACTCTCACAATGCCTCAATTTTTTGGCCTTGAGGTCCTAGGAGGATGGAGGTCTTATTTATATATTTCTCAAGATTTTTTTATTTTAATCAAGACTCTACTGAGCTGGGCTTTCTATGTTACTATCCAGGTCCGCTTCTCCTTGACAGCCCCTTGGAGTCTGTATCTGGCCTCTGCTGGACTGAACATTGCGGGGCCTGCCTGGAATGTGACCTTCTACATTAGCCTCTGCCAGTGGTACTTTACAGATTTCTCGTTTACTGCCACAGAGCGCTGTCCAAGACCTGCGCTCTCACTTGCTCTGTTACTGCCAATTTCTTTCCTTCAGCATGGGATACTGTCTTCCTGCTATTGCCCATATATGGAAGAGATGCTGTATATGGTTCATACATTGAATAGTCTTTGCTGCTGCTTACAATGACCTGGTTACCTTCAGCTAACTAACCTCTTCTGCGTAAGCAGTTGGTCGTGAGTAAACCAAAATTTTTACTTGGTGTGGTGTTTTTTTTATTTGTTGCCACATGGGGTTAATCCTGAGCATTGTGTAAAAAGGCTGTTTGATCCTGTCTTCTTTGATCTGATCCTCCCCTTTTTCCACAATCCCCAATCCATCTCCTGATGGAACACAGCCTTGGGGGCACATGCTCAATTTGGTGTGTATTGCTAGAGTTTTTTTTGGGGGGGGGGGGGCGGTGCATGTGATCGGCACAGGGCCAATCAGTACTGTCCAGACAGAGGGTCAGGAGTCATGCAGCCTCCTCAGTCAGAGGAGAATGAAAACTTCTACAAGCTTTAACCAGTGCTCGGCCGGACACTGATGGAAGTCACAAGACTGCCATAGACTGTTGATGAGAAAGTGTATTTAAATTGACTAAAATAATTGCATTTTCATGTTCTGTGTACTGTGGGAGACCAGTTATAATGAATGCAGGGTCCTGGATTAAGTAACACTTAAAGTCTAGGATGGTATCCCTCACCCTATAGTTTTCATTCTAAAAGCCCTGAAAAAGGGGGCGTGTTGAGCCCCTGGAATGCGCTGGCTGTGCTGGCAACTTAAAGCGGAGCTCCATCCGCAATTTATTTTAATTTTTTTTAAAGTCAGCAGCTACTAAGTGTAGCTGCTGACTTTTAATAAGGACACTTACCTGTCCTACTCTCCGGCGCTGGAGAGCCCCCCGATGCCGGTCCCTCGATCAGTTCAGGTCCCGCACCGCCATCCACACTAAGGGAAACAGGCAGTGAAGTCTAACGGCTTCACTGCCTGTTTCCTACTGCGCATGCGCGAGTCTCGCGCCGACTTGTGAATGGGCAGCTGCTCTCGTGTGTAATCCCAAGTTCCCAGAAAGCAGCGCGCCCCATTCACTAGAAGAGGCTGGGGAAAAAAACAGACCGCGGTTACCCAAGAGACAGATTACAGACTTGTGCATAGCAACAGGTATTTCGGGTGAGTATAAAAATATATATTTATTTTTTTAGGATTTTTTTGTGGGGAAAAAAAAATTCTGGGTGGAACTCCACTTTAAATCTTTTAATGGAATGTACAAACTAGTGTGGCACTTCCATCAATTCAATACTTTAATAATGGTTCTAGGACTGCCTGTCATGTCCCTCTTAAAAGACCTGACACAGACATCCTGGATTGTTGTCCCATGCTTGAGTCAATTCACTGAGTCAGATCATGGTTTAACACCCTCTCAAATGGCATATCTAGAGGCCAAAATTGCTCTGCCATCTCTGCTTGAAGGCTCTCTTGTTCTGCCGGGTTATGTATTGTCTTGTAGCTTTGCAGTTTATGATGCTTGGGATTTCCCTTGTATTTCCACTCCCCATGCAGTTTTAGATCAAGCATCTATATTTTGCTCACTTTATGGCATTTTTGCACACCATTGTGCATTTTTTCCTGAATTGAAAGCGTTCCATGAACTTAGGATCTTTTAATTCTTACCCTGGTAAAAATGTCTATCCCACTCACTCCCACACTCCATTCCTCAATGGATTTATTTTCCCTAAGTTGCAAAAGTACTCCTTTGTTGTTAATTCTCTTTACCCATTATTGCTTTCGCTGTGCCAACTGCTTTGGAATGGGAGAATGCTTTAAGGCTCGCTCAGACCATACGTGATGGGAAAATCACACAGATTTCACTTGCAGAGACATGAGTTTACGTCAGTTTTTATGCACATTTTAGTGAGTTTTTATGCACATTGACATCAGTTTTCATGCATGTCAGTTATGTGCCTTGTTCACACTACAGTGCTGATGTCACTTAGTTTTTTTTCCCATGCAGATAACTGCATACATGTATGCAGATAACTGCATACATGTTGCAAATTCCTGCGCAGAAAAAAATCTGCACACGATACCAGTGTCATGGTGTGAACAGGGCACATAGAGAACAATTTAGTTTTTTTGTGCACTTGCAGAACACATGCAGAAAAACTGACCTCTCTGCACATGGTGCGAACGAGGCCTTAAACTGACATGGGAAACAAGGTATTGAAAGCGCCATTGGCAAAGCCTAGTGCCTGAAGGTCACATTCCAGACAGGCTTCAAATTTTCTCTCCACTGGGGTCTGGGTACAGCCACTGATGCAGCACCAAGTATTAGCTGAACTGGATAGCTGCTGTGTAATGACCAGCTCAAGAAAAAACCTTGTAAAGATAAAAGTATCTGCGGAGAACTGAATATGTTGATATTTTTTTTAAATAAGAATAAAATCTATCAAATTAGATCCAGAATGTTCACATACTCAATGCCACAACATAACCCACATGACTCATTTACTGTGTCCCTCGATGGACAATAAAAAAAATTATATTTTTGGTTTTGGATTTAGATAAGTGATAACCAAAGACGGATGTTAACGAATACTGCTCCTATTTGTCTCTTTCGTATGTTTGTTTAGCATATCAACATCAGCGACAGCAGCAACAGCAGCCGCCTAAATATGGTTACCAGGAGCCAGTGACTCCTGTCACTACCCAGCACTCAGCCCCTGCAGGAGGAGTAAGTACCATTTCCTAAAGAGTGTTTGAAGTCTGCCAGCTGGCTATTTGAAATTGATAAATTTGCCATGTGAGTTTCCTTATTATTAATGTTAATGTCTTGGCACAGGTGTACTCAACCTGTGGCCCTCCAGCTGTTGCAAAACTTCAAGTCCCATGAGGCATTGCAAGGCTGACCGTTAAAAGTATGACTCCTGAAGACACAGGCATGGTAGTCTCGCAACCGCTGGAGGGCCACAGGTTGAGCACCCATGCCTTAGCACTTTATTTAATTCACTAGTGGGTTTATATCCACACCTTGCAGGAGTAGGATGCCAGATGCAAGATAAAGCAACCAATGGAGCTGGCAATACCTAGTGGCTAAACCACATCTCTGCTAGAGAGCTCCATTTTATCCTGATGGTCATAGAGCTAGAACAGAGTGTATTTCTCGGATTTGTGGAGGGGGTAGGTGTGACAGGAGGGCCCGTGGAACCCAGAATCCCTTGGAAAGTATGGGATACCATTGTTTCAGCTCCCCATGCACCTCTTATGTCTAAGTCACCCTGGATGGCACAGGGTGACTGAGAAAATATGTATTGGATTTCTTAAAATGGGACAGTTATGTTTATCCACAATATCTCCCAGGATATGTAAAGACTATTCTTGGTTTGTTTGATTCTAAACTCAACTTGTTAATTGAAAGAGCTGATCACATTGGCCTCTGTACACTGTAGAAGACGAACCGACTCCTACTGGAAGCTCCTGCTATTGTGTGAAGATGTCCTTTGTACTTATGATAATGTGTATTGTATATCCAGTGAACTAGGAGACGTGATGTCTACCCTAAAAGGTCATGCCTATGAGTCACCTATGCTGTCTAAAGGTTTGCTAATTGGCTCATGTTAATTAGGTTTCTGGTTCAGCTTTATTGTCACCCTTGTGTATATATTTGTGAGATCTCAAATAAAACGTTACTCCATGTTCAGCAGACAAACAAGTATCGTCTCGTGTGCTTGTGAGCAGTTGGAATATCTGATATCTATATCCAGACTGATAGGTAGCGGTATATGACGGAAGCACTCAAGCGGAGTGTGGGACGCTTCGTTACATTGGTGGCAAGCAGCGGGACGCTTCCTGCAGTCTGGGACGTCCAACCTCCACCTGGATCCAAGGTACGGATAGCAGGAGAGGTACAGATACCAGCCACCATGGAAGAGGAATTCGGAAGGAGGTTGCGAGAGATACAGCACAGAGGACCAGTGTCGGAGCAGGTTCTGCTGGGATTGTTTGATTCTATCCGCTGCGAACTCTGGAAGGAAGCGCTAGCCTGTGAGCAGCGACACCAGGGAAAAGTTCTCCCTCCATCCAGGAAAGGTACTGGTCGCAGTATGGATTGCGGGTGCTGTTGTTGGGAGAAAGACACACAAGGAACAGACGGCTGAATTAAGCAGGCTCGTCTGGGCAGAGATGCGACTGGATGAGAGCTACAGAGCCCCTCGGTGGTATGTATCCCAAGCATGTCCCTGGATAGCAGATGACTGCCTTAAGCTACGGCTGCCTGGGACTGTTCTATGTGAAGCTGACAGGGGACTCTAACTTTGGGAGTGATTTGGAGTAGCGGTTGAATGAAATCATGGATTTCAGAGAAGGGCTACTGAACGTCTCGGAAGTGCACTGGGCACTGGAAGATTTGGAGTTTCTGGCCGTTCAGAAATGGGAGCTGGAGATCGCCTACAGACGACTGCTAGACTCTGCTCAGTGCCAGGGCTGGGCTCCATTTGCCTGGGACTATAAGGAAATACCAGTTGACAACTCTGAAATCCTGGCTGAAGAGTCGGCAATGTGGCAGAGTAACAGTGTGCTTTGCCAACCTACCCCCGCAGCTATGGACACGGAGGTCTCATGGTAGATGCAGCAAGTGCTGACTGACCTTGATGATCCTGTTTCTGCATGGGATGATCTTCAATGGAGGAATGTGCCTGTCCAGCAGCATGCCAGAGAATTGGCAGTGGAAAATCTGGAGATTGCCATCCCCAAAGCTGAAGTGCGGACAGCAGGGAAGAGTTCTGCTAACCTCTTCCCAGCACCGATGGCATCTTCTGGGTTCCACGGACAGGAGATGGTGAACCTCTATCCCCAGACACCAGTTGCAGAGACAGGGGATTTGATAGACTTTTTTGCTGAGGAAGAACAACCTGATGAGCCTCCAGCAGAAGAGCTGGTATCAGGGCCGCCCTTCACTGTGCTCTGCCCAGCAGTATCTGTGGAGTTGCAAGGAACTTCCCCAGCTGAATCGCTGGTCACCTGACAGAGGGTTCAAGACCTCTGCCCCACACCTGTGGCAGTTCCGGAGGCTCAGGGTGAGAAGGTGGCGATCACTTCCCAGTAGCAGATACAGGGGGAGAAGGGAGAGGAGGTGCTTGCCGTCCCTCCCCAACAGTTGGCCAGGGTGGAGAACGCAGTCTTTCCTCCCCAGCAAAGATCCGTGCACCTGGGAGACAGTACCACAGACATGTTGTCCCAGCAGGCAGATGAGGGAACAGAAAAGGAAGCAGCCAGCTCACCTCCCTAATGGCAGCTACACAGTTTGGGAGTGGAGGAATCCAGCCTCCTTCCCCAACGGTTAGCCAGAGTGGATGATGTGGAGTCCCCAGCACAAGTGCTGGCAACAGGGCAGACTGCTACCAACCTCTGCCCAGCAATGGCAACAACTGTGGAGTTCCAGGGAGCCGGGGCAGTCGGCCTCCCTCCCCAACAGTTAGCCGGAGCAGATGGTGTGGGGTTTCCAGCAGAAGGGCTGGCAACAGTGCTGCTGGCCTCTACCCTCAACTTAGTTACATAGTTGGTCAGGTTGAAAAAAAGACAAGTCCATCCAGTTCAACCATAAAAAAATAAAATATACAATCACATATACCTAATTCTATTCCCACAGTTGATCCAGAGGAAGGCGAAAAACCCCAGCAGAGCACAATCCAATTTGCTACAGCAGGGGAAAAATTCCTTCCTGATCCCCCGAGAGCCAAACGGATATTCCCCATATCAACTTTACCTATAAATGTTAGTACCCAGTTATATTATGTACATTTAAGAAAGAATCCAGGCCTTTCTTAAAGCAATCTACTGAGCTGGCCAGAACACAGGACGAATTTCCTGTAAAGTTGGATGGGACTTCAGTCCCCACCTGTATACCCCAGGGATGCTGAGCAGTTGGCGGCCCAGATGCCCAACAGCATGACGGACTGAGCCCAGCCACCCTATCTTCTGTCCTGCGGCTAAAGGGACTCTAAGGGGGAAGGACCAGTCCACACTTCCACCCAGCAGCAAATATGTTCTATGAGAGAGGCAGAGGTTGGCTGGGTGAGTAATGCTCTGTTTGGGAAAATGTGTTTGGGGTACTGGGTGGGTACAGGCATTAGAGGACTGGAACTATGGACTAACTTCAGAGTCAACCCGTCTAGGGTCTCCTCCTGTGTTAGTCTTCTGCCGAAAGGGGACAGATGTGATGGGAGGGCCCGTGGAACCCAGAATCCCTTGGAAAGTATGGGATACCCTTGTTTCAGCTCCCAATTCACCTCTTATGTCACTTAAAATGGGACAGTTATATTTATCCACAATATCTCCCAGGATATGTAAAGACTATTCTTGGTTTGTTTGATTCTAAACTCAACATGTTAATTGAAAGAGCTGATCACATTGGCCTCTGTACAATGTAGGAGATGACCCGACTCCTACTGGAAGCTCCTGCTATTGTGTGAAGATGTCCTGTGTTTGTACATATGATAATGTGTATTGTATATCCGGTGAGCTAGGAGACGTGATGTCTACCCTAAAAGGTCATACCTATGAGTCGCCTATGCTGTCTAAACTAAAGGATTGCTAATTAGCTCGTGTAAATTAGGTTTCTGGTTCAGCTTTGTCACCCTTGTGTATATATTTGTGTGAGATCTCAAATAAAACGTTACTCCATGTTTAGCAGACAAACCAGTTGGAATATCTGATATCTACATCCAGACTGATGGGAAGCGGTATATGACGGAAGCACTCAAGCGGAGTGTGGGACGTTTCGTTACAGTAGGGATATTTTATCTTTTTGATTTTCAGTCAAAAGCTGACTGAAAGACAAGCTGGATATCCTAGATCCTTGTGGTCATTCAAGTTCAGACATTGAATGTAGATATTTGACGTAAATAGGGATCCAATATTATATCACTGCTTACAACTCAGCAGTGGCGACTACTGTGTTGTGTATGCACTATAGGATTACATTTGACTGATGTTCCTCAGTTGCTTGTGAGAGTATTTCTCCTAAGGTGAAGGGCCTTGGGGCTAATTTTCCTGAAGGTTGGCTGCATATACCCCAGGGAAATGACTACTCTGGGTCACTATGTTGACTGAGGGTGTAGAAATTAGCAAATCTGCCAGGGTTCAGTTCGTAGTGAGGTTGAGTGACTCTAGACTTCAATGGGGTTTGATGCAAAGTTCAGCTTTCACAAACTTTATATGCTGGTCTATGAGAATAATTTGTTACTAAATTTATGGCAAATAAGCGGTTGTCAAAAAAGGGCATTGGTTAGCTTGAGCTACTCCTACCCCTCCTTTTTATATTTGTTACATGTCCCTATTCACACAGCATAACAAAAAATATTAAATTGCAGCTTACTTTTTTTCAAGAATAGTGACAAAGGCGGTAATACTGTCATCCTTACACAAACAATGTATGAAGGGGAAATCGAACGATTATTGGGTTATAGGGAAACATATCTAAGATTAGAAAACAATCCGTTCCCCAATATAGTATATCAACTAAACTTCAAATTAAGCTTTGCTTATGAAGAAAAACTAATTTCCAAAAAAGAATTTAACTACCTTAGGGTAATTGAATATAATACTCCAACGTTTTACATCATCCCCAAGCTCCATAAATCTATTACCAACCCCCCAGGGAGACCCATAGTCTCTGCCATCAAGGGACCGCTGGAGCGGGTGGGCAAACTAGTGGATGCTCTAAACAAAGACCTGGTTGTGGAGCTTCCCTCTTTTGTACAGGACACACGAGATGTGCTTGAACATCTTGAGGGAATTAAATATCTCCCGGGGACCCTTTTGGTAGGGATCGACGTTGAATCATTATATACGTCGATTCCCCACACGTGGGGCCTCAAAGCCATTGATCATTTTCTACAACAAAAATTTCCACTTTTAGCAGCTCAAAATGAATTCCTGGTAGACACTCTAAACTTCATGTTGACAAATAACTGCTTCCAGTTTCTAAATAGAAACTACAAATAAGAGGAACATCGATGGGAGCACCCTGGGCACCTGCCTATGCTTTTCTCCACTTGGGGCTATGGGAGGAAGAACTGGTGTACACATCCACCCTCTATCGTGAGCATAGCCATCTATGGCTAAGATTCATTGACGATGTGATCATGCTGTGGGGTGGGTCCCCAGATGAACTTAAGTTATTCATGAGTGAACTCAATTTAAATGATAGGAACATTAAATTGACCTACACATGGGACCAGCAGAGCCTTTCCTTTTTGGATCTATCTATATCAGTCATTGATGACCAATTGTCTACCAGGACTTTTAGGAAAGACACAGCAGCCAATAACCTCCTCTTTGCTGGTAGCCATCACCCCAGGTCACTAATACAAGGAATTCCAGTGGGGCAATTCTTAAGAAGCAGAAGAAACTGCTCTAGGGATGATGATTTCCACACAGAGGCGAGCCAGTTATATAGCAGATTTAGAGATAGAGGATATTCACATGGCTGCTTAAGAAAAGCCAAGAGAAGAGCCTTCCAAACTGATAGAAAGGACCTGCTAATTAAAAAGAAAAAGAAAAAAGAGAAACTCATTTACAAGCTCCTATTCCCATCACTAAGTATGGTACCCAATGGGAACAGGTCAGGAGTATACTCAGCCAGCATTGGCATATCCTGTCAGAAGCCCCTATCCTTGGCGAGTTTGTGGGTGACCGTCCCCTGCTCACTGCAAGGAGATCCCGTAATTTAAAAGACAGTTGTTCAATCTGAATATGTCAGGTCAACCAAACCAAATTGGTTGACTGATTTACCCCCCCTTAAGGGCATGTATGCCTGTGGGAGGTGCTCCATATGTAAATATACAGACCGCACTGATGTGTTCACCAACTCAGATGGTACTAAAACCTTTAAAATTACTAACTTTATCAATTGTCTTACTACCCGAGTTATATACATGTTATCCTGCCCATGCGGGAAAATATATGTGGGAAAAACAAAACGACAATTAAGAATTAGAGTTGGTGAACACATCCAAACCATAATGAAAAAGATGACGAACTGCCACTTTCACTTCATTTTCTGAAATACCACGATGGTAAACCGGATGGATTAACTGTTAAGGGAATCTACCGCCTAAACCTTCCCCATCGACGCGGTGATTTTGATAAAATTTTATATAGAAAAGAAAAAATGTGGATATACAATTTGGACAGTATGCAGCCGGCTGGGTTAAACAATGAATGTAATCTATCCGTGTTCCTTGATACCTAACTGATCTATTGTGGTCTGGGTACTAGACAAAGTTTCAATTTCTCAGCCACTATTAGGGCTGTTAAATCTAGTGCTAATGACAGAAACATACCTAGGCAAAAATACCCTCAATCCACTATTGGTCTCAGTATATGAACCGAGACGAATCATTTGTAGAAATATTCAACTAACCTTCATAAACTAACAGCAGCATGTGCTTATTATGGAGATAATCTATCTTTGGTTAACAGTGAAATATACGATTTAACAGGGGTACATGAGAACGATGGCGTAATATGAACAGCTTGATCGTCCTGTCATATACACTTATCACCAAGGATAAATAGAACCGTGAGGAATAGTCTTGAGAATTAAGTAGTATAGTATTGATTGATTCAATCAGCAAATTCTGCCAACTAAGGACTTTTTGGCGATATGCCTACTTTTTTATTCTGTATGTTCTTTATATTACTGTGCCTCAGAAAACAACTGTAGAAAGTTTCTCACTATAGTGATGACCGATCTTGGCTTAATGGGGAAATATGCCTCTTAACATGGCTACACGAGAGTTACGGTGTGATCTGTACAGCACGATCAGCTAGTCATATATATATATTCACTGTATAGAATGAACTAACCTTGATGATTTTTGATGAGAACAGATTGGCTTAGTATTGACCGATTGAATCGGTAAGTTCTCCCAACTAAGTGATTTTGTCATAGGCCCACTAGTATATACTTTAGGCTATTCTATTATTGTGTTTCCATCGCTTTGTCCAATTTTTGATTTATCTATGTGATTTATTTGTTCTGAAACCGATGAGCTGAGTGCCTTGATAGTTTATAACTGCAGCAAAGATTTACCCTGGTAAGCGGCTATTGTTTCGAAATAATATTGATAATATGAACAATGCGCTTAACAGTTCCCTGTATGGTTACTCTTGGTACAATGAAAAGGCTGACTGATAGGTTGAGAAGATGGAATAATCTGTAATTAACGAAAGCATTTATTAATGTCCATTGGATGTTCTCTATATAAACTACTGCTACAAAATGTCCTGTTATTCGTATACAGACCATACCATTTTCTCACTACCAGATTCTGCCTATTATCTTGACAGATCTGATCGCTACGTGTATTGCAACCATTTTGGTGCAATTAGGATACGTTTTGACTGATCTCCAAACATTAGAGGTACTCTAAAGTTGTGAACTTTTAAACCCTGGGTAATCCACAATAATAAAGTTTGATGCACTAGTTTTCGTTTCACAGAAAAAAATCCCCCTCATTTTTTATTTATTTTTCCTATAGTCTTCAGTGACATAATTGTATGAATTAGCATGAATGGTGGTGTGATTGATCCACATAAGCAACAGGTGATTTATTATATTTGAAACGCCTGTTTAAATAATCTATATTAGGACAGACACCAGACCAATGTGCATGCTCCGATGAAGCTTGATGAAAGCGAAACATGTAAGCAGTTTAGCAGTTTGATGCTACATTTTATGTAGTTCCTGAACATGGATGTTCCACCCATATGACTAACTACCGAATCATCTGCCCCGATCATAATACCATTGCCTCTTGATGTGAAGATACTTCACCGGCACGTTAAATACCTAAGCTCTACAACTCCGGCAAGGTCTACAGCTACTCTATGGAGACATCTACGGATCCAAGTAAATGAATGGGTGTGAAGCAGCCCCACACAACAGAATTTAGATGTGAATCATTGAATCATCACCGGATTGACACGCAGTAAATTGGTGAGTGTTTGTTACATATGGGATCATATACAAACCAAAAGACTATTGATCTGGATGGCTGAGTGACCCAGTGAAGACATCTAAGGTGAGCTGTAGGATCGTGTTTTCAGCATCAGGCACTATTCTCATAGCATGCTCCTGTGTACACTATGTCCAGCCAAGCTATCCTTTTGTCACCCAGTAAATATGCGTGAACACTAACCGGTCCACCTTTTTGATTCACCGAATAGACCAATCCGGTAACCATACTCTTGGAGCCATTATTTGAATTATCTCCATTCACCAGGACTATTCAATTGATATTGATGAACATTTTTTTACATTTTCAATACCGGTATTACTATTAAAGATCACTAGCGGATGAATGAATGCGGTGTGTATGGTTGATCGGGTGGCCATCCTTGTTTAGTGTTTTTGTTGACTAGTCTCATTTTAATCAGGTGTTCTTGATGTTGTGTTTTGTTTAAAACTAATTGAATAAATTAATGAAATTTTCTACTTCACTAATTGCGGTTCACTCATTATAAGTCTGTATAACCAGTTGAGCCTAGTTGAAGAATTCTTTTGCTGAAGGACTTTTTGATCCTTCAACTTTCTCTCCCCCCTTTTTTCTATATGGTTTTGCAATTCAGAGGCCAACTTGATGGATAAACCCCTAAATTATTGGGTATTTAATAAATAGTGGTGTTTTTTTACTTGGCAAATAACTTATTACCTAGCATTATACATTGGATGAGCTTAATACATACCTACCCTTTTTGTTTTTTCTATAATTTTTTAGATGCTCTGTTCTGGACCTTCCAGCAAGGAAAAATCTTTTCTTAGTTTTGTAGTTTGTGATGGGGCTGGGCGGCGTTTGCCATAATGAATCCTGTTTCTATTGTGCAGGCAAATCTTCATTATTGATTCTACCTAGATTTCAACACTATCTGTCCTAACAAAGCATTAAAGGTGTACAGGCAGGGCTTTTTCCATTGTATGTTCATGAGGTCAGGTTTGAGATAGTGATTCTAACATTGGCCAAAGCAGAGCAAAGTTAGGCCTGAAAAAGAAAACTGGCAAGCTGTAATATGACACGTTTGCTTTTAGGTTTAACTCTGCTTTAAAACTGCATGTAGTCACATGGAACAATTGCGATTTTTATGGATCGTCTCAGCGACTGCATACATTGGCAGCACATATTTTGGCTGTGGAATGTTTTTTTTTTTCTTTTAAAATGAGCTTGCCTTGCAATACAACAACTGCACACCAATAAGATTGATTTTACTTTTAAAGGACTACATTTAAAAGTAAATTAACCTGGGGAAAAAAACAAGTGTGAAATTACTACCAGATCAATTTTCAAGCGTGCAGCATTGGTGTTTAGAAAAGGGAGGGAAGCAAGCGTATGCCCCCCCCCCCCCTCTCTGTTCCAAACCAGTCCTAATGCCTTTTAAAAGAGAAGTAAAAAATTTTTGTTCTCTTTTTGTCCATGGACGGACACGGCTCCTTATTCTTGACCATTGGGTTATGTTCCTGCTCTATAGGAGAGGACTAGGCAGAACATGTTAGATATTTAAACACAAGTTACTTTAACAGAGTTGAACAGCCCCGCCCAGGGGGGCGGTCCCTCCGGACATAACACTCTACCCTGCAGTCAGCAGCTCCAGTTTTTTTTCTGCCTAGTAAAGAAGGACCTGGCTCCCTTTTGGGCCCAGGGTCCGGAAGAAAATTTTTCTTTTATTTTTCTTTTATTTTTTTTTATTTTTATGATTTTCTTTTAAGAAATCTATCAACTGCCGGCTGGGTTACAGGCTGGATAATATAGATCCTTGTAGTCTCCCCAGTCCGGCCATCGAGCTTGAGCAGGCCTTAGCTACGTGCGGGGTCGCCCACGACATACCCCATGGCTCCAGGGGTGGCCGGTGAGCTTTGCTCCAGGGTCCACATATGACCGGGCTGCTTGCTGTCTGTCACAGTTGACCGGACCAAAAGCTACTCCGTACTGCTCGGTTGTAGGTCTGTCAGGAATGCACCAGCGGGTCCTCGCAAGGACGGGTAAGTACAGTTCCTCCTGCTTCGGTGGGATGGAACAGCTGGGCGTTCCTAAGGGGGTCATTAGGGGGTTCTCCTGCCCTCCCCTCTCTCCCTCTGTCACCCTTTTTTTTCTCCTCCCCTTGCGGGGCTCGCTGCGACCGGGGAATACCTTAGGGGTGCCCCAGGTACCGGCGGGGGGCTGTGGGGGTGTCCAGGCCCGCTCTCTGTGGGGGGTAGTTAAATTCTTGAAGCCTCCCTGCGGCCTTCTCGTCCACCTCGCTTGCTGGGCGCCATTTTTTGAAGCGCCAGCGCCATTTCTCTTGCCGTCCATGGACTGACGCAGCCTCTTCATTCTTGACAAAGTGGGTTATGTTCCTGCTCATAGGAGAAGATTAGGCAGAATGTTAGATGTTTTAACATACATTAATTTACCAGAGCTGTACAGCCCCGCCCAGGGGGCGGTCCCTCCGGACACGACCCTCCTGCCAGCAGCCTCAGTTTTTTTCTGCCTAGCAGAGGAGAGGACGTGGCTCTCTTCAGAGCCAGTCTCTTGAAGAAATATTTTATTCTTTTAAAATTTTTATTTTATTTTTGAGATCTTCTATCAACAGTCGGCTGGGCAACAGGTTGGGTAGTTCGCTATCCTCAGTCTTCCCAGTCCGACCATCGAGCGCGCTGATCCTCGCTCTGCATGAGATCAGTCCACGACATACCCCGCGACTCCTGGGGTGGCCGGTGAGCTTTTTGCTCCAGGGTCCACGTATGTCTGAACAGTTTTTTGCTGTATCTTTCACAGTGGAAAGGAAAAACGTACCGCTCAAAAGCTTAAGAATTCACCAAATAGCTGCTTCCGCCCGGTCACTCACACAGGTGCTGGCTCTGCACTGATGCATGGGAGAAAAAGAAACCCTGGACTGCCGCACTCTGTATAGACAGTTATTTATTCCAAAATTTCAAGTAAAAAATCCAAATTCAAAATCCATAAATCCAAAACAACAAATGCAGATAGTGTGCATGCAGGGAAGGGTGACTAACGCGTTTCACATCACGAATTGACGCTTACTCATAGCCTGAGTAAGCGTCAATTCGTGACGTGAAACGCGTTAGCCACCCTTCCCTGCATGCACACTATCTGCATTTGTTGTTTTGGATTTATAGATTTATTTTGAATTTGGATTTTTTTACTTGAAATTTTGGAATAAATAACTGTCTATACAGAGTGCGGCAGTCCAGGGTTTCTTTTTCTCCCATCTTTCACGGTGGACCGGGCCGACAGCTACTCAGTACTGCACTGTGATAGGTCTGTCAGGAACACACTAGTGGGTCCTCGCTGGACGGGTAAGTACTGTTCCCCCTGCTTCAGCAGGTGAGTACATGCTGCGTGTTCCTATGGTAGGGGGGTTTCCCTGTCCCCCCCCCCCCTTCTTTTTTTGCTTCTGTCACCTTCTCTGACTATGCGCTGTCTGGGGGGTCGCTCTGCCCCGGGTGGGGTCCGTGTGGGGTCTGCTTTGTGTGGGGATGCCTCTGGGTCAGCCTGGGCCTTGTGGGGGTTTTTTTCAGCGCCCATGGCACGCTTATAATAGCGGCGGCCATTTTGTTGTAGCCGCGCGCTTTTTTGCTGCTAGTTTGGCCTCTACTGCGGACTGGGATGGCGCGAATCTCCTCAGTCGCCTCGCAGTTCTCACTCTAGAAGCGGTGCACTGGCAGCAGAGCTGAGCGGTTCTCTCTGGGTTGGTGAGTCCCCTTGGTAACCCCCCATAGTCGGCGCTGCCAGAGGGTGGACTTTTCTCTTTCTTTGACAAAGTCTCAGAGGGTGCTGGTTATTATGGAGTCGGTTTCATCTGCTTCCCCCTTCATGTCAGAGGCAACAGGCAGTGCTCCTGCATCTGCGGTTCCTATGGACCAGTTGTTGGCAGTCCTGGAATTATTTGTGGCCAGGATGTTAAGCGTCATGCGAGCGCAAGGGGGCTAAAAAGCGCCCTCTCCCCACACCATCTCCAGGGGAGTGCTCTGATTCAGAGATGGGCCTTGCTGCAGCACAGGACCCTAGCTCTGAATTTTGGGATATCTTTGACCAGGACATTCCTTGTGAGGAAAGCTCCTTATCTGGGTCAGTGCATGACAGGGCGCTTGTTAGTGAACGCATTGATGCTGTGAGGGACACTCTCGCTGGATGCTGCGGCTGAGGGAACTCTGGTGGAGGCAGTCTCCTTTGGTTCATTTAAAGCACATCCTTCAAAGAAAGTTTTTCCCTATACACCCTTCTTTGACAAATTCATAGACCAGGTATGGGAAAAACCGCAGTAGAACTTTGCGGTCTTGCGGTGTTTGGCGGTTAGGTACCCCTTTAAGGAGAACCTGGTTAAAAAACGGGCCTCTCCTCCGGTTGTCGACCAACCCTCCCCGCCCCCCTCCCCCCCGGTCGCCCGGCTGAATAAAGCCACGACCCTCCCGGTTGAAGGGACTCCTGCCTTTTAAGGACCCTACCGATAGGTCAGAAGTGGTGATCAGGGCCATGTTCACCATGCTGCGTCCTATTGGAGCGGCGACCCTGGTCTTTGGACGCTGCACCCCTAATCTCTGGGGCCTCAGTGTCTGCCGTTGTTTTGCTTCGCCTGATCTGGTTAAAATGCTGGTCTGCTGACCTGGCCTCCTAAGAAGCTCCTGATGGATTTGCCTTTCAAGGGCGGAAGACTTTTTGGTGCTTCCCTGGATGACATTATTAAAAATGTCACGGGGGGTAAGAGCACCCTTCTTCCTCGGCCTACTAGGGCGAAGGAGCCGCGCTGTAAGCCAGGTCCTTCCTTTCCCACTCAGAAGAGGTTTTTTCGTCGGTCAGATCCCACGGGAAAATTCTCCCGGACTGACAAGGGTGCGGCTGGAGGACCTGGGTGCGTAAGCCGAACAAGCCGGCAAGTAAACCCGCCACCGCATGAAGTCTTGCCCCCGCCCAACTCTGGGTTTGGGGGGGGGACTTCGTAGGTTCACGGATCGGTGGACCTCCCCGGATCTCCGACCGGTGGGTATGCGAGGTGGTCACTTCGGAGTACAGGATAGAGTTCCTCTCCTGGCCACCAGACAGGTTCTGTCCCTCAAATCTCTCCTTCCGGCGCGCCGAGCTGCCCTATTGAGGGCAGTGCAAGACTTGCTGAGGTGCAGAGTGATTGTGCCGGTACCGTCAAGGGAGAGGGAGGTTTCAGGGATTTTATTTGAATCTGTGGTCCCAAAGAAGGACGGATTCTGGACCTCAAAGCCCTAAATGCCTTTGTGAAGGTTTGGAAATTCCGCATGGAATCCATTCGCTCGGTGATTGCTGCGCTTCACCCGGGGGATTTTCTGGCATCCTTGGGTATCAAGGACGCCTACTTGCGTGTCCCAATCATCTGCATGGGTCACCAGAAGTTTCTGCGCTTCGTGATAGGCGAAGACCACTATCAGTTTGTGGCTCTTCCCTTCGGTTTGGCGTCAGCACCACGGGTTTTGCTGAGACAGCGAGGCATTGCTATCGTGGGCTATCTAGACCATCTTCTTCAGAGAGCAGACTCTGGCTCAGAATTAGATGAAAATGTGGTGATAGCCAATCAGGCCCTCCGGGAATTCGGCTGGCTGCTGAATGTTCAGAAGTCGGTCCTGGTTCCGACTGAGCATCTGGAGTACCTAGCCTTGATCCTGGACTCGGAGGTGAGGGTCTTTCTACCCTTGGAAAAATTTGACTCTTCAATCTGCGGTATGGGTGTTGACGTCCTGCAAATGGTGGTCACTCCGTTTTTGCATGAGGGTCCTGGGACTCATGGTGGCTTCCTTCGAGGTGGTGCCGTATGCCCAATTCCACACTCGAATCTTACAAAGGGAGATCCTATCTTGCTGGAACAAGTCTCCATTATCACTGGATCGTCAGATCCAGGCGAGTCACCTGGTCAGGGCATCCCTGATGTGGCTGAGATCCCCGGGCCTTCGGTCGGGGAAGTCGTTCATGCCTGTTCAGTGGACTGTGATCAAAACTGACGCCAGTCTTTCAGGCTGGGGTGGAGTCTGGGGAGTTCTGTCAGCCCAAGGGCTCAGGACGAATCCCGTCTACCGATCAATGTCCTGGAACTCCGGGCAATCGGACTGTGCCTCTCCTCGTGGTCAATGAGACTGCAGGGACGCTCAGTCAGGATCCAGTCGGACAACGCCACGGCGGTGGCTTATGTCAACCATCAGGGGGGGACTCGGAGCTCAGCTGCAGCGTCCGTGGTCGCTCACATCCTAAGATGGGCGGAAAGAAGCGTGCCGGCTCTGTCGGCCGTTTACATTCCAGGCGTAGACAACAGGGCAGGCGGACTATCTGAACCGCCAGATGTTGGACCAGGGGTAATGGTCCTTGCATCTGGAGGTGTTTCACCTCCTTTGCCGGAGGTGGGGCATGCCGGATGTGGACCTATTGGCCTCTCGACTCAATCGCAAGGTGTCGAGAGTCGTGGCCAGGTCCAGGGATCCCTGGGCAGACGCGTTGATGGCTCAGTGGGGTCAGTATCGGCTGATTTATGCCTATCCTCCACTGAAGTTGCTTCCTCGCCTTCTTCGCAGGGTGGAGGCCAAGGGGATTCTGGTGATCCTCATCACGCCAGATTGGCCTCGGCATCCTTGGTACGTCGATCTTGTGCGCCTAGTGGCGGACGTTCCATGGCGACTACCTGTGCGGGAGGACCTTCTGTCTCGAGGTCCCATTCTTCATCCTGCTTTACAGTCGCTGGCTTTAACGGCATGGCTATTGAAAGCCAGGTGCTGAGAGACCGGGGTCTCTCAAATTCGGTCATTTCGATCATGTTGAGGGCACGGAAATCTTCCTCCAGGAAGATATACCACTGTACCTGGAGGGCCTACATCGCTATGTGCGAGGAGCTGGATTGGCGTCCACGGACGTATTCCGTTCCCAGGATCCTGCTGTTCTTACAGCGTGGTGTGACCCAAAAGCTTGCTTTAAGCACCATTTAAGGGTCAAATTTCGGCTTTGGCCGTTCTTTCAGCGGCCGCTAGCGGGCCATTCCTTGATTAGTACCTTCGTACAGGGGGTCTGCCATGTGCACCCACCTATTAAACCACCTCTTCCTCCTTGGGATTTGAATTTGGTGCTTTCGGTTCTTCAAGAACCTCCTTTTGAAAACGTCCGAGAGATTCCTCTCAACTTTATCTCAGAAGGTGGCTTTTCTAGTAGCCATTACTTCTGTCAGGAGGGTTTCTAAATTGGCGGCCTTGACTTGCAAGCCGCCATACTTGGTCCTCTATAAGGATAAGGCGGTGCTACGCCCGCAGCCTTCTTTTCTCCCGAAGGTGGTCTCGGCCTTCCACCTTAATGAGAACATTGTGCGTTTTTGTCTTTGTCCTCGTCCATCGCATCCCAGAGAGTTTGCGCTTCACACGTTAGACGTGGTATGTGCTTTACGGGTGTACCTGTCTGCTACGGCTTCATTTAAGAAGTCTGACTCGCTGTTTGTGTCTGTCTGGTCCAAAACCGTGCCAAGCGGTTTTGTCTGCCACTGTTTCTAGGTGGATCAGACACTGTCATACAGGCCTAAGCTCTTAAGGGGCGAGCGCCTCCCTTTCTGGTTACGGCGCATTCAACCAGGGCAATTGGTGCTTCCTGGGCTTTCCAACATCAAGCGTCTGTTGCGCAAGTGTGCAAGGCGGTGACCTGGTCGTCCGCACATACCTTGAGTAGGCCAGCAGTCTTTTTCCCTATTCTTACCTCGGTGGATGGAGCATCAGACTGATGCTGCAACTGTCCCCCGGCGTCTCTGCACTGAGAACCAAGCCACCGAATACCGCCGATGGCTCGGTTCTCACTCCTCCCCGAGCAGAGCGATGCTGACTGTCTGCTCTACTTCTCACCGCTCATTGGAGCGCTGAGCAGTGGAGGAGCGGGAGTGCCCGTCTCAGCATCTCGCTGAGACGGCCATCAATCAGGGCAGCTGGCGGATCCAGACTTGGAAGTCGGGATGTAGCGCTGCCCCGACTGATGGCAGTGACGTCAGCGGAGAGCAGACTTCAGACCACTTTCTGCTGAAAACGGGTCACAGGAGTGCAAAACGAATTGCACTTCTGTGACCCATTGGAGAAGCCCAGCCTCAAAAGCTCAGGCTGGGCATTTCCTTTAAGATTGGACGGGTACCTTACCACCTGGCTAAGCTTCCCTCCCTTGCAAATTAATATTGTTACAATGTTTAGGGACATGGGCCTTTTCCCCACCTCTGCTGCTCTGAGGAGGTGGGATTAATAGTGTAGGGACTAATAGTGAAATCTGGAAGCCACTTTTATAATAGGGGGGAACCCAGATATCCACTACCTTCCAGGGGAATGAGTACAGGAGTTCATTGGTACCCTTTACCTATACACATATAGTTAGAAGTAAATGAACACGCCAATTTAAAAATTAAATTAATAAAATAAAACCGAAACGCAAATACATTTTCTTTTTCGTACATCACGGGACACAGAGCGACTTAGTCATTACTAATGGGTTATATAGTTTACCTTCAGGTGCTGGCACTGGCAACTTCCAAACCGGAAGTACCCTCCCCTATATAAGCCCCGCCCATCCGGGAGCACCTCAGTTTTTTTGCCAGTGTCTAAGGTGTTGGCCAAAGAGTAACATGTGTTTTCCTGGGCTTGCGTACAGGTTCTTTTACGGGCCTTAGTAAGCTGTTCCGGATCCCACCAAAAAAGCTTCATAGCTAAACGGTCGGTACCCGGGCCTTGCAACAGAAGAGCAAGGTTTTGCCTGTAATGCCTCTCTTAGGAGGGCTGGACCCTGGGATCCAGAGCTCTGGTCATACCCACGACCAAGATGTTTTCTGTGCAGGGTGCTATACAGGTCCAGGGGAGTGGAATCCTTGGGAACCCGGTCCCTGAAGGTTTAATTACAATGCCTGCCGTGATGGGTGAAGTTTGGGCTTCTGTGGACCAAACAGAGTCCTGCGGCGGGGAACAGGTAAGTGGGGGCCCCCAGGAACTTGGTTCTATTGGGGGACCCCAAGCCTAATTTGTCTTTCTGTCTGTTACCTAACGGTATTCCCGCTAATATCTGTGTATGCCTGTAACTACTGAAAAATGTAAAATTTTAATAGTAGTCAAGAAAAAAAAAAAAAAAGAGGACCGCGGTACCTGTGTTAAACCACTAGAGGCCGCTGTGGTCCATTTTTTTCTTGTCATGTGGATCTTTGGTTTTCTCAAGTCAAAAGATCCAGGCAGTTGGTAAGTTCTCTGTGGGAATCCACTTCCTCTGCCCTGTTGCTGCGCTCATCCACCGCACAGGCCCTCCGGCAAAAAGGGCCCTGGCTCCTAGTCCCTGTTTGGTTTTCGAAAAGGGCGCCAATGGTGCACGGGCGCGTGTACGCGCCTCCTATGAAAAAAAAGGGGCGGGGCGGGTGGATGACGCTCGATGCGCGCCACGGCGCTTCTGCGCATGTGCAGGCGTCCCAGCTTGTATAAAAGACACAGTACAAGTGTCAGCTGGATGCAAACAGAGCTAGCAACAAACAGTGGCACACAGAGGCGGTTGATGCAGGCATCCCAATAGAAAGGCACTTTAGTGGACACCAGCTGGTATATAGCAGCAACTGTGTTAGACTATTACCAGCAAAATTGGTGTATGACGACGGGAATACCTCAGCTTTGTGCTTAAAGGATATGTCGTCCAGACGCTCCGGAAATAAGTCTTCCAGGAAGCCAAAGGGGTCTCCATCGGGCTCTGAGGATATTGGGCATGCTTGTACTGCACCAATCTCCCCTGAGAATTCAGAGGTCAGTAGCCGTAGGAACCCCGCAGGAGTGCCTGGTGCTGCGGCTGTCCCCAGTCCACCTGCTCCTGTATATATAACAGAGGAGGTTTTATCCTCAACTCTGGGAGGATTGGAAGAGAGATTAACAGCATTGATCGCTGCTTCCCTGTCACAGGGAAAGCGCGTCCGATCTCCGTCTCCTCCTTCAGAGTGCCTGTTAGTGGAGGAACAGCCCCACACAGAGATCGACCTACCTGAAGGGGATCAGGATGAGGTTGATTCAGTTATGGAGGAATCAACAGTGGAAGAACCTTTCTCAGCATCTCAGGCTGAAAGATTATGGGTTCAGTCTCTGACTAACATGGTCCGATCAGCATTTAAAATGCCTCTGGCGGAACCATCAACCACTACGGTTTCCTCGCTTGGGTCGCTAAAAGCTCCCCAGGCTGTCTGTTCCTTCCCAATCCACCCTTTATTAGAAGGGCTTATTTACCAGGATTGGGAGCATCCTGATAAAATATTTGCTCCCCCCAAGAGATTTCCGGTGATCTATCCCATGGAGGATAAGTTCATAAAAAAATGGAGGGTCCCTACAGTGGACGCAGCCATCTCTTCTGTTAACAAATCACTGACATGTCCAGTAGATAATGTTCCAATGTTCAAAGACCCAATAGATAAAAAATTGGAGTCTTTACTAAAATCTGCTTTCTCTACAGCAAGCATGGTGACACAACCTGCGGTAGCAGCGATTGGAGTCTGCCAAGCGGTGAAAGATCAGTTGAAACAAGTCTTAAGGGACTTACCAGATCAGCAGGCTCTTGCCCTAGCTGACCTGCCTAGAGCCTTGTGTTTTGCGGTGGACGCCATAAAGGATACAATCCAACAGGCCTCCCGCTTTACGCTGTCTGTAGTACATATGCGTAGGCTTCTATGGCTCAAAAACTGGTCTGCTGAAGCTCCCTGTAAGAAATTGCTGGTTAGCTTCCCATTTCATGGAGAACGCTTATTTGGAGAAGATCTGGACAAATATATCCAGAAAATTTCTGCCGGTAAAAGTTCACTCTTACCGGTTAAGAACAAAAGTAGAAGTCCTTTTAAGAGGCCTACTTCTCCAGTCCCTGGCACATCGGCTGTGAAACAGTTCTGACGGCCTCCGCGGTCAAATTCAGGGGGCAGAAATCAGGGACAATCACAGGGTAACAAGAAACCCTGGATCAAGAGAGGTACAAAACCTCCCCCCAAGTCATGAAGCGTTGCCCCCACTCAATCGGGTGGGGGGAAGACTTCAGTTGTTCACAGAGACCTGGCGGGACACCATCAGAGACAAATGGGTGATCTCCGCAGTAAGTCTGGGATACAAGCTGGAGTTAAAAGACACTCCTCCTGCCCATTTTATGAGGTCAAACGTGCCAAGAGATCCCCAGAAGAGAGGATCCCTCCTTCTGGCACTAGAACAACTATTGCTCCAAGGTGTAATCATGAAGGTTCCCCTGGAAGAAAGCGGATTCGGGTTTTACTCGAACCTTTTCACAGTCCCCAAACCAAATGGGGACGTGAGGCCCATATTAAATCTAAAAGGGCTAAACAAGTTCCTAAATATCAGGACTTTTCGGATGGAGTCGATCCGATCGGTGGCCACCGCCCTACAAGGGCAGGAATGGTTAGCCTCGATCGACATAAGGGATGCTTATTTGCATATTCCCATCTTTCCGGCCCACCAGAAATTTCTACGCTTTGCAGTAGAAGGGCGCCATTTTCAGTTCAGAGCCTTACCTTTCGGTCTGGCCACAGCACCACGAGTGTTCACAAAAATTCTGGCCCCACTATTGGCCAATCTAAGAACACAAGGTGTAATGATAATGGCATATCTAGACGACCTGCTACTAATAGACCACTCAGTGGAAAAGCTGGAAGTAGCTATTCACAAGACAATCAAGTATCTGGAATATCACGGTTGGATTATCAACCGGGACAAGTCAGCTCTAAGACCAGTCAAAAGTCTGGAATACTTAGGGCTAAGGCTGGATTCAAATCAGAGAAAGATTTTCTTACCTCCAGAGAAGGTGTCGTCTTTAAAAGATTTGACCCACTTAGTGGGTACAAAAAGAAAACCATCCATACGCCTGTGCATGAGGCTGCTGGGAAAAATGGTGGCTTCATTCGAAGCAGTACCCTACGGTCAATTCCATTCAAGGAATTTGCAAAGGGCCATACTGTCAGCCTGGAACAAAAAAGTTCAGGCTTTAGACTTACCAATGTCCCTGTCCCCTTCCGTTCGCAAGAGCCTCCATTGGTGGTTGGTGCCCCAGAATCTGGAAAAAGGGAAACCCTTCAGTCCGGTTTCTTGGAAGGTGGTCACTACAGATGCCAGCCTCATAGGCTGGGGGGCAGTACTGGAGCAATGGTCTCTCCAGGGCAAGTGGTCAGAAGCAGAGAAGGCCCTGCCCATCAATCTCTTAGAGATACGAGCAGCCCGGTATGCCCTAGTAGCATGGACATCCAAACTCCAAGGGTCCCCTGTCAGAATTCAATCAGACAATGCCACAGCAGTGGCATATATCAATCACCAGGGTGGCACCAGGAGTCGTGCAGCCCAGAGGGAAGCGAATTGCATCCTGGAATGGGCAGAAAGATATGTCCCAGCCATATCCGCGGTTTTCATCCCAGGAGTGGAAAATTGGAAAGCGGACTTTTTAAGTCGCCAGCAATTATGCCCGGGGGAATGGTCTCTTCACCCCGAGGTTTTCCAGGCAATATGCCAGCGGTGGGGAACACCGGATGTAGATCTGCTAGCATCCAGATTCAACGCAAAGGTGGACAGATTTGTGTCTCGCACAAGGGATCCCCTAGCTTGCGGCTCGGATGCCCTAGTGTTCCCTTGGGATCAGTTTAAGCTGATATATGCATTCCCACCGCCACAATTGTTACCGCGATTAATCCGCAGAATCAGGGTAGAAAAGAAATCAGTGATTCTGGTGGCTCCAGCGTGGCCCCGAAGGGCATGGTACGCGGAGATTGTAAAAATGTCAGTGAGGAGTCCTTGGACCCTCCAACATCGTCCGGACCTGCTGTCGCAAGGACCGATATACCACCCTTCCTTACCAGCCCTAGGTTTGACGGCCTGGCTATTGAAGCCCACATTCTGAAAAAGAGAGGGCTCTCTAATCCTGTGGTATCTACCATGATCAATGCCAGGAAGCCGGTATCCAGGCAGATCTATTATAGGATCTGGAAGGCGTACATTACATGGTGTGAGGCCAAGAAATGGCATCCACGTAAGTACGTAATAGGTAGGATTTTGGACTTCCTACAGTGGGCTGTAGATAGGAAGCTGGCCTTGAGTACTATCAAGGGTCAGATTTCGGCCTTGTCAATATTTTTTCAAAGGCCCTTGGCTTCGCATTCACTAGTCAAAGCTTTCATACAAGGAGTGATGCGTATTAGCCCTCCGGTTAGTATTCCCATATGTCCATGGGACTTAAACCTGGTTCTGTCGGTTCTACAGAAACAACCGTTTGAACCATTGCAACACATTTCCTTGGTTCTTCTCACCAGGAAATTGATTTTCTTAGTAGCCATTTGTTCGGCTAAAAGAGTATCGGAATTAGCCGCCTTGTCCTGTAAGGAGCCATATCTGGTTGTCCATAAGGACAGAGTAGTATTACGTCCTCATCCAGCCTTTCTTCCTAAGGTGGTATCGAGGTTTCATTTGAACCAAGATGTGGTTCTTCCTTCTTTTTTCCCCAAACCTAGGTCGGTAGAGGAAAAGTTATTGCATTCTTTGGATGTAGTAAGAGCAGTTAAGGCTTATCTAAAAGCCACTGCTCAGATTCGCAGAACGGATACTTTGTTTATTCTGCCGGAAGGCCCCAGAAAGGGTCAGGCAGTGTCAAAATCTACTTTAGCCAAGTGGATTCGACAGGTCATAATACAAGCCTATGGCTTGAGAAAGAGACCGCCTCCATTCAAAGTTAGGGCGCACTCCACAAGAGCAGTTGGAACTTCATGGGCAGTGCATCACCAGGCCTCCTTGGCTCAAGTCTGTAAGGCCGCAACATGGTCTTCAGTACACACGTTTACTAGATTCTACCAGGTAGACGTTAGAAGTCAGGAGGATGTCGCCTTTGGGCGCAGTGTGTTGCAGGCCGCAAAAGATCCTCCTGCCTGATGGCGCCCAGCTTATGTATCCCTCCCCTCATTTGGCATTGCTTTGGGACGTCCCATTAGTAATGACTAAGTCGCTCTGTGTCCCGTGATATACGAAAAAGAAAAAGGGATTTTTATAACCGCTTATCTGTAAAATCCTTTTCTTGGAGTACATCACGGGACACAGAGCTCCCACCCCTCTTTTTGGGACACTTATTGCTTTGCTACAAAACTGAGGTGCTCCCGGATGGGAGGGGCTTATATAGGGGAGGGTACTTCCGGTTTGGAAGTTGCCAGTGCCAGCACCTGAAGGTAAACTATATAACCCATTAGTAATGACTAAGTCGCTCTGTGTCCCGTGATGTACTCCAAGAAAAGGATTTTACAGGTAAGCTGTTATAAAAATCCCTTTTTTCCTTATTGTATAATAGAAGACATAGGATGGGAATCATCATGGATGGGTTATATATTGCATTCAGGTGATTGCACACTGACAAAGCCACTCAAAGCTTTGACACACCGCATATAATCCATCCCACCACACAATCATCAGTTTTTTGCTAGTGTCCTTGGGTGATTTGGGAGAGAAGATGGTTATTAGTAGGAACTGTGATTTCTTCTAGCAAGACAAATTGTAAACTGCACCAGGCCGCTGCGGCAGAGGGTGTCCGTTTTCCCGATCAGCGAGGACTGTTCTTGGATCTCACATGAAGACTGGAACAGGACCGACTTATGACATTGCGACTACATTGGACACTGCAAACAGGTGTTGCTCCTAGGTATCTGATACAGCCGCCGGATGTTCTACAGGTCCAAGACCGAGGCCCACCTGTGAAGGAAGGGGGATTGGGCTTGAGGATCCCTAGAATAGGCCTGACCGAAGTGTCAACAAAAAGACAATGGATAGGGGTATTACATGTCTATTTGACCATATATCAAATGCCTATTCACCAATTATGTGTTTGGCCACCAACCAAAGCACTGCATGTATAAAAAAAAAAAAAGCAGACACTTATGCTGTAGTGACCAAGCTGGTTAATAAGGCAAAACACTAGGCTTATTTGAGTAGGTTTAAAAGCATTCATTTAATATATCAAAAAGTATCAATTAAATGAGTAAAGAAACTCATGTAGACAACACAGTATAGCAAGACCTACGTCCTATCACCAAACCAATGTCACTATTAAACGTCGGGACAAAAAATTATCTGTGAAACACACAGATCGGTGCGGTGCCCCGCAATGCAACACAGTATTGCCGAAGTGTGTAGCTCAAATAGGCCCCAGGGCTCCCCTTATTTGCCTACTGCTTTACGTAGATCACATATGTGTGCAAGTAAACGGAGCTGATAGACCCTAGTTCATGCAGCAGCCTGGGCCGCAAAGTCCTGTATATGGTTAAGCGTTAAATCAGTTGACAGATGATGGTTAAAGCTCCGATTTATCTTTTCTGAAGAGCTTTTTTATTTTAAAGTGTAAGTTCACCTTCACAGAAAAATCAGGCAATCTCCTGTTCTGAGCCCTGCAATCGTCTCCTCACCAGACCGGGGCTTAGAAATCCCCTCGGCTTAATCTCCAAAACATCCCTCCTGATGGTGGACGTTTTGGAGCATTCCATTTGGTTGGTCACATGGGCGGCGCCGACTAGTCAAATCCTGCGTAGTCAGTGGAGAAGAAGTAGAGCGAATGCTGAGGTTTTCTAAGCCCCAGTCCGGTGAGGCAGTGATGGCAAGGCTCAGAACGGGACATCGCCGCGCTGCAGGTGAGCGGGATAGGAGGGGGTCCTGTGTAAGTTCACCTTACCGATTTTTTGCTTGATAACATTAGGTTATCAAAGAAGATGGCAATAAAATAAGATGCAATACTCTTTACTTTAATCAAATTTAACCACTTCAGCTCCAGAAGGTTCGCCCCCAATTCTGACCATGGACGGACACAGCAGCATCTTGACATATGGGTATTATCCTCCTGTTAGGAGATTGACTAGGCAGAAAAACAGCATGTTAACTGTTAAAACACATCACACAGTACAGTACTGCCCAGGGGGCGGTCCCCCCGGGTACATCCCCTCTCCCTGCATCATGCAGCTCAGTTTTTTTATGCCTAGCATAGGAGAATGACATGGCTCCCTGTGGGCCCATGTGGCCTGTGGATTTTTATCTATTTTTTTATTTTATTTTTGAACCTGAGATCTACTATCAAATGCCGACTGGGTGACAGCCTGGATCCTCGATCCTTGTAGTCTCCCCAGTTCGGCCATTGAGCGTGTGCCGGCCTTTTAGCTACGCGCTGGGCCGTTCACGACATGCTCCGTTGCTCCAGGGGTGGCCGGTGAGCTATATGCTCTGGGGGCACACATATGACCAGGCTATATGTCCGTGTCACAGTGTGCTGGGCCGACAGCCATGCCGTAACAGCGCGGATGTTGGGTCTGTCAGGAATGCCTTCAGCTACAGGATGGGTAAGTAGCAGTCCCTCTGCTCCGGCAGAGTGGTACGGCTGGGCATTCCCGGGGAGGTCGATATAGCGTCCTAACCTTCCTTTCCTCGCTCCCTTCCTCTCCTCCCTAGGCTCTGGGTGGCTAGGATGGCTGCCTAACGGGGGTCCACCTGGGGAGGCTCCATCTTATGGCTGGGGGCTGCACAGGGGGTCCGCTTTCCTGGGGGTGCTGTTCACTTATGTTAGGGGGGGCCTTCTTTAGGGGGCCCCGGGTGTTCGCTGCCTACTGTATGTGTGTGTGTGTGTGTCTTGTGCACTACATGCGGCCAGCGCCATTTTGGCGGCGTCCGGTGCTGTTTGTATCTGCGCTCGGCGGCCATTTTCTTGTAGTCCGCGCGCTCTGTTTGCGGGGCGGGGGCCATTTTTGAAGAGTTTTTTTACCTTTAATGGTCATTCTAACGGCACGAACAGCTCCAGCTCACTTCTCACAGACAGTGACACAGGGAGAGCGCCTTAGGGGGGATAGCGCGGACGGCAGCTGTGCGGTACCTGGTCCTGGTGGTGAGTCCTCTGGGGAGGGGGGGCCTTGTTTTCTCTCTGCTGCAGCTAGGAGGATGGTCCGTGTACTTTCTTGCATCCCCAGGGGTGTCGGGCGAGTGGGTCAGCATGGCGTCGGAAGCCTCTTTCCCAGACATACCCGAGTGTCGTAGGTCCTGGAGGCTTTTGTGGCCAGGGTGGAAGCGGCGTGTGGTAAGAACGGGGGTGAAAACCGTCCCCCTTCCCCCCATCATCTTGCGGGGACAACTCTGACACAGAACAGGGCCCAGCTAATGCTCCCGGCCCTGGTTCTGATGTGTTTGAGGTTGCGGACCTCGACCGTTCAGACAGTGAGGATGACTCTGGGTCAGGGTCAGCACATGATAGGGCGCTTGTAGGAGCACTTATCACCGCAGTGCGGGATACTTTACAAATGGAGGATACGGCGGAGACGACAGATGTCGGTCCCTTTTGGATTCTGTACGCCAACCCGCGCTGCTAAGGTGTTTCCTTGTGTACCTTACCTGGATAAGCTCTTATACAAGGAGTGGGATCGGCCGCAAAAGGTCTTTTCAGCCCCAAAATGTTTAGCGGTCCGTTGCCCCTTTTGAGGAGAATTTCCTGAAAAATTTACTTCTCCCCCGACAAAGGACCCCCCCCGTGTCCAGACTAAACAGAGTGACCACGATTCCGGTGGTAGGGGCTCCTTCCTTCAAGGTCCCCGCAGACGGGAGGGCTGAGGCCATAGCTCGCTCCCTGTTCAGTGGTGGGGTCAGCAATGCGTCCTGTCGTGGCCGGGGCCCTAGTGTCTGACGCTTACTGAATGGGCAAAATTGTTGCACTAGGGGTTGAAAGAACATCACGTTTCCCCGGAATGGGTGGAACTGGCCGACCAGTTGGTACAGGGCCTTAAAATTTGTCTGCGAGGCAGCCTTGGATACGATTCCCTTGCTCTCCAGAGCCTCGGTCTATGCGGTGGTGTTGGTCCACGGACCAATCTTCTAAGGAGGCCCTGGTGGATTTACCTTTTAAAGGTGAAAGGCTTTTCGGAGCCTCTCTGGATGACGTCATCAAAGATACCACGGGAGGTAAGACCACTCTGCTCCCGCAATCCAGTAAGGAGCCACTCCGTAGGCAGGGGCCTTCCTTCACCGCTCACAAGCGATTTTTTTCATCCGCCCGGTGCTGCAGGTAAACGCTCCCATGCCGTTAAGGCGCCTCCGAAGGACAATAGCGTCCCCGGTTTCGCAAGCCCAACATGCTCGGGTGGGGGGCCGTCCTCACGGCTTGGTGGACATCTCTACTGTCCGACCGGTGGGTTTGTGAAGTAGTTTCCCCGGGGTACAAGATAGTTTCTCTCTTGCCCACGAAAAGATTTTTTTACTCCAACCTCCAGCTTCCTCCGAATCGTCGGGAGGCCCTGTTTGGGGCAGTTCATGATCCGCTGGTGTGTGTGTGGCGATCGTACCTGTACCATTGCAGGAACGGTTTCAGGGGTTTTACTCAAATCTGTTTGTAGTCCCAAAGAAGGACGGGGTCTGTCCAATCCTGGATCTCAGGGCCTTCAATTGCTTTGTGAAGGTGCAAAGGTTCAGGATGGAATCAGTTCGCTCTGTTGTTGCTGCTCTCCATCCGGGGGACTTTTTGCCGTCCTTGGACATCAAGGACGCATACTTGCATGTCCCCATATGCTCCAGGCATCCGAGATTTCTGCGCTTGGCGGTTGGGGAAGACCACTATCAATTTGTGGCTCTCCCCTTTGGTCTGGCATTGGCACCGAGGGTGTTCACCAAGGTGCTCGCCCCGATTCTGGCCTTTCTGAGACAGCGTGTAATCACTATTGTTTGGGCTACCGGGACGATCTTCTTCTGAGAACCTCTTCGAGCTCAGAATTAGAGGAGGATGGGTCTATAACCTGTCAGACCCTCTGAGAATTTGGCTGGGTGCTGAACATTCAGAAGTCGGTGTTGGTGCCGTCCCAATGCCTAGAATACCTGGGGTTGGTTCTGGACTCCTCAGAGGCGAGAGTCTTCCTCCTTGTGGAGAAGCTGCAGACTCTTCATGCTGAATTCCACAATCCACGCCATGGCAGTGGCGTATGTCCACCAAGGAGGAACAAGAAGCGCGTCTGCGGAGGTCGCTCACATCCTGAGGTGGGCAGAACGGAGCGTGCCGGCTCTATCGGCAGTGTACATTCTGGGCGTAGAACACTGGCAAGCGAACTACCTACGTCGCCAGGCGCTGAACCAAGGAGAATGGTCTCTACACCCGGAGGTGTTTCAGCTCCCGTGTCTGAAATGGGGCACGCCAGACGTGGATCTCCTGGCGTCACGACTCGATCGAAAAGTATTGAAGTTCGTGGCCAGGTCAAAAGACCCATGGACGGACGCGTCAGACGCGTTGGTAGCACCGTGGGGTCAGTTTTGGCTACTTTATGCCTTCCCTCCTCTAAAGCTTCTTCCACATCTGCTTCGCAGAGTGGAGGCCGAAGGGATTCTAACGATCCTGATTGCTCCAGACTGGCCTTGGGGCTCCTGGTATGCCGACCTAGTGCGTCTGGTAGCAGATGTTCCTTGGCGTCTGCCGACACGAAAGGACCTTCTCTCGCAAGGTCCCATACTTCATCCTGTTTTACAGTCGCTGGCTTTAACGGCATGGCTATTGAAAGCCAGGTTCTAAGGGACCGAGGCCTGTCGGATTCAGTGATCTCTACCATGCTGAGGGCATGGAAGTCATCCTCTCGGATGATTTACCATTGTACGTGGAAGGCTTACATCTCTGTGTGAAGAGATGAAGTGGCATCCACGTGCATATGCGGTTTCCAGGGTCCTGCTGTTTCTACAGCGTGGGGTGGACCAGAAACTTGCCATTAGTAGATTAAGGGGCAGATTTCAGCCTTGGCTGTCTTCTTTCAACTGCCCTTGGCGGCTAACTCTCTGGTGAGTACGTTTTTGTGCCGGGTTCGACATGGGGCCCCTCCGGTACGTCCTCCACTGCCTCCGTGGGACTTGAATCTGGTCCTCTTAGTACTTCAACGACCGCCCTTTGAGAACATTAAGGAGATTCCCTTACTGACTCTCTCCCAGAAGGTGGCCTTTTTGGTGGCTATTACATCAGCCAGACGGGTTTCTGAACTGGCGGCCTTGTCTTGCAAGGCTCCCGATTTGATCTTTCACAAGGATAAGGTGGTGCTGCGTCTGCAGCCTTCATTTCTTCCTAAGGTCGTTTCGGCTTTTCTCCTCAATGAAGGACATTGTACTTCCGGCTTTGTGTCCTCGTCCGTCGCATCCCAAAGAGGATGCGTTGCATTCCTTGGACGTTGTCCGAGCTCTGCGGGTGTACCTGTCTGCTACTGCTCCGTTCCGGAGGTCGGACTCACGGTTTTTTGGTGGTTGGTCCTAAGAGGGTCTGGTGGTCTCCTCGGCCGCCATCTCTAGGTGGATCAGACAGATCGTGATCCAGGCCTATGCCCTAAAAGGGCGGGCGCCTCCCTTCCTGGTTACGGCGCATTCGACCAGGGCAGTAGGTGCCTCTTGGGCTTTCCGACATCAAGTGTCTGTCTCACAGGTGTGTAAGACAGACACTTGATTTCCTCAAAATTTTGCAAGGTTGATGTGAGTGCATCTTCGGATGCTTCTTTCCGCCGCAAGGTTTTACAGGCGGCTGTTTAAGGTTGCAACTCCTCCGTTGAGGATCTCTGGTTTGTTTGGGGTGAAGTTTGTTTGATGCTGTTTTCCCACCCCTCCTTTTTTTTTTTTTTTTTTTTTTTTTTTTTTTCTTTTTACACTGCTTGGACGTCCCATATGTCAAGATGCTGCTGTGTCCGTCCATGAACGGAAGAGAAAAAGGATTTTCCCCCAGTCGTCTTCCAAGTCAGCCCTTGAGAGATGGAGCTCCTCCTCACAATCAGGAAACCCATTGCCATTAATTTTTCCCTCCCTTTAAGAGGCGGTCCCTCAGGTCCCTGGTCAGTCTTAGTGTTTCCTCCGTCCGGAGGAGACATGTTGCCAAAAGGACCTGAAGGGGGGCTCCATCTCCCAGGGGCTGACCGGGACAGGTGTCTGCGGGTGCAGCAGTGGGTGTCAGCAGGGCTGACTGTGTGGAGTCTCTGCGGCAGGGGGTCAGTGGACCTTACCGGAGCCGCATTACTGGCGTGGAGGACGACGGTTCTTTGACCACGGGCAACCCTCCTTAGGCTGTGGGCAGGAGGTGTCCCGGGTTCGAATTTCCTCTGTGCCCAGGTGAGGAGAAAGGCGCCATTGCTGCGTTCCCTTGGCGGCGTCAGCGGGGGGCGTGTACCCACGTCTGAACGCCGCTTGACCCGGAAGACGCGGGCGTCACTTCCGGGTAGGAATGACTCAATCGGCGTGCGCCGGGGAAGCTGGTCCAATCCCCTTAAAGGCGCGGGAAATTCGAACGGTCGGCTGGTGCTAGTAGCGTGGACGCGGCTGCAGACGGCAGTATCGAACGCCACAGCAAGCCAGGATGCTGGAAGAGGATGAGATTCCATCGGCCCAGGCTCCAGAAGGCAAAAGCACCAGCAGGATGCAGGTAGGCACCAGTGGGTGACCTTTGTATCCTTTGTATTGGGACAGCAGCTAGGTGGTGATGGTGCACTAGCAAGCTGGGGCCAGGGGGTTACTAATGTCACTGGGTGTGCACTTTAGTATTGTTTGGTGCAGTGTGTATTTTTTTCTCACCGCCATGGGTCCCCCTGTGTTTATCTTTTGGCAGGTGAAACCACCTAAAGAGCCAAAGCCCACTCCCAAGAAGCGGTGTGCAAAGTGTAATACCAAGATGCTCTTGGAAAACACGGAACCGCTATGCATTGATAAACTGATTGAAAAACAGTCAGATGCAGTTTATGCGAAGATTTTTGGATCCGTAAGAGATGATATGGCTAACACCTTTAAGGATCTCAAAAAGTTTATCGCAGAAGTTAAACCTCCAGCAGTTCCTACTGGAGTTTCCTCTCCCATGGCCTCACCCAGATCAGAAGTCGCCTCAGGGTCGCACGAGTCGGTGAGAGAGCGAGCGGGCAGCAGCACAGCTAGTGTATGGCTACCGATAGCTCAGATCCAGAGCAGGAAGATGGGAGAGAAGAAAGGGACCCAAATACAAGTTATCTCTAGAAGACGTGGATGATTTGCTTGGGGCCATTTACGAAACTTTGGAAATTGAGCAGGAAAAAGAACTGCCTTCCAAACATGACCTAATGTACCAGGGTCTGAGGAAGAAAAAATCTAAAGTATTCCCAGTTCATCCGGTAATGTCCGATACCGTGAAAAACGAATGGGCAGACCCAGAAAGGAAACCTTTTTTTGCGGCCAGTCATAAAAAGCGATTTCCTTTTTAGTGAAGATCCAAAAGAAGTTTGGAATAAAAATCCCAAATTGGATGCGCCACTTTCTAAGGTCTCAAAAAATTCTTCATTGGCATTTGAAGACATGGGACACCTAAAAGATGGCATGGATAAAAAGGGCGACATTATCCTAAAAAGAGCTTGGGAGACAAGTGTCGCTAGTCTGAAGCCAGCCCTAGCCACCACTTGCATGGCAAGAAACTTAGAGTTTTGGCTCTCACAGCTGCAAGACCATATTAAAAATGGTAAGCCTAGGGAGGAGATTCTGAATACACTTCCAGTTCTCTCCAAAGCGGTTGGTTATATTGCGGATGCATCCGCAGAATCAGTCAAGCTAGCAGCAAGGTCAGGTGGACTAGCAGTTGCAGCAAGACGTGCGATTTGGATGAAGACCTGGACAGGCGATGCGGCATCCAAAACAAGGCTGTGCAATCTCCCATTTACTGGGGATTTGCTTTTTGGTTCCGGCCTGGACGAGGCCTTGGAAAGAACAGCGGACAGGAAGAAAGCCTTTCCGTCTGAAAAACTAAAACCTCCACAAAAGAGGTTTTTTCGTGGGCGAAGAGATCGTCCCCAAGAACAAAAGAAAGAGTACCCTAAGAAAAACTGGACAGGTCACAAGGGGAAACCAAAGAGTAATGTCCTCTTTGGCTCTTCTAACCAAACTGCCAAACAATGACAACCGAGTGCCAGTAGGGGGAAGACTGGCTACCTTCCTACCTCAATGGCAGAAGGCTACAGCCAATCAATTTATTTTGGACATTATCGCAAGGGGCTACTCTCTGAAATTCAATTGTCGTCCTCCAGAGAGATTTCTAGTAACGAGACTTCCCAGGGATCCAGAGAAAGCCAAGGCTCTTCCACTGTTGCTAGGGGAGATGGTGGACCAGAAGGTCCTTACTCCAGTCCCAGAGAAGGAAAAAAGAAGGGGTTTTTACTCTCACATTTTTGTGATCAAAAAACCTTCCGGGAAGTTTCGGTTAATACTAAACTTAAAACCGTTAAACCAAGCGATTCAATACAAAAAAATTCGCATGGAATCCATATTTTCGGTCAAAAACATTCTACAACCAGAAACCTTCATGGCGACCATGGATCTCCGAGATGCATATCTCCACATTCCCATCCGACAGGAGTCGCAGAAATATCTGAGGTTAGCAGTGGAGATAGAGGGAAAGGAATATCATTTCCAGAGCAGAGCTCTCCCTTTCGGGTTATCCTCATCCCCAAGGATATTCACCAAAGTGTTAGCAGAAGCTCTGGCCCCTCTAAGGTTAAAAAAGATGACCGTAATACCATACTTAGACGATCTATTTGCAGCGCCTTCGAAAGCACAGCTGACAAAAGACCTCACAGAAGCTCAACTGTGGTTAAAGTCACTAGGCTGGATTCTAAACGTAGAAAAGTCCAATCTGTGTCCCACTCAGAACATTCGGTTCCTGGGATATCTGCTCAACTCCATAGAACAGAAGACTTCCCTACCGGAGGAGAAAATCCAAAACCTCATCAAGAGGGTGAGTTTAATACAGAACAACCTCCCAATATCTATCAGGGAGCTGATGTCGGTTCTGGGTCTGATGACATCGATACCAGCAGTCCAGTGGGCAAAATACCATCTAAGGTCACTTCAAGTATTTCTCTTAAAAAACCAAAGAGAAGATCTGGACATGTCAGTTTTACTCCCGACATCCGTAAAAAGGTCGCTGTGGTGGTGGAGGATCCACACGAACCTAAATCAGGGTCTGGCTTGGTCATTTCCGACCTCACAGAAATTGACCACAGACGCAAGCAGTTGGGGTTGGGGAGCTCACCTAACAGGGCAACCCGCTCAGGGGAGATGGTCCCCAGAAGAAGCCAAGGCATCTTCGAACTGGAGAGAACTTATGGCGATAGCCAAGGCCATGGAGTTTTTCCAAAACCAGCTCAGAAGTCGTCACATTCTGATTCTTTCGGACAATGCCACAGCAGTGGCTTATGTGAACAAGCAAGGGGGCACAAGAAGCCCATCCCTAAGCCACATCTCCAACCAAATTTGCAGGTGGGCAGAAGGGAATCTGCTGTCACTAGGAGCAGTCCATCTAAAAGGGGAAGACAACCAAGTAGCGGACTTCCTCAGCCGCCAGGAGATCTCCCAAGAGGAATGGGTATTACACCCGGAGGTGTTCAGGGAAATTACAGCCCGCTGGGGAATGCCAAACATAGACCTGTTTGCCTCTCGGAAGAATGCTCAGGTGAAACATTTCTTCTCGCTAACCCAGCAAGATCAGCCTCTTGGGATAGACGCTCTACAAAACCCTTGGAACTTCAAGCTATGCTATGCCTTCCCTCCGGTTCATCTGATACCGCGGGTGGTAAAGAAGTTTCTACAGGAACAGACGAAACTGATACTGATCGCAGCATACTGGCCCAAGAGAACCTGGTTCTCTCAACTCCTCAGTCTCTCGGCAGCAGAGCCGTGGCTTCTACCTCACATGGAAGACCTGATGTGTCAGGGACCCCTGACAGGCCTAAAACAAGAGTTTCAAATGGGCGGCCTGGTTACTGAGGAGGACCTCTTGATCTAAAGGACTCTCAGATAAGGTGGTGACAACGCTTCTGAGCGTTAGGAAACCAAACACCAGAGCCATCTACAGAAAGACCTGGAGAAAATTTAACAGTTGGTGCACTGAAAATAAAAGACTAAAAATGGATACACCCACCATCCTTGAATTTTTACAACAGGGAGTTGATAAAGGGTTAAAGCTCAGTACTTTGAAAGTACAAATTGCAGCGCTATCGGTGTATCTAGAAAGGACACTACAAGAGGACCCTTTGGTCTCTCGTTTTTGCAGGGCATTGGCAAAATACAAAAAGCCCAAGATACAAAAATGTCCCACTTGGGATTTGTCAGTGGTCCTCAGGGGAATCATTAAACCTCCCTTCGAGCCACTACAAGATACATCTTTAAGATTATTGACTCTTAAAACAGTTTTCCTAGTAGCCATCACAACGGCACATAGGATAGGGGAAATACAGGCTCTATCCGTTAGAGAACCTTTTTTGAAGATTCACGACGATCGAATCGTCCTTCAAACAGATCCGGGATTTACTCCAAAAGTGACGTCAACTTTTCACAAATCCCAGGATATAGTCTTGCCTTCATTTTGCAGTTCACCCAATAACAGCAAAGAGCAGGAACTAAGTCTTCTTGATATCAGAAGGTGTCTACTTCAATATTTAGAAGTCACTAATGAATTTAGAACATCAGATGCCCTATTTGTCTTATACGCAGGCCAACTAAAGGGTAAGCAAGCGTCCAAAAAGACAATAGCTAGATGGATCAAGACAGCCATATTAGAGTGCTATAGTTTCATGGAAATTACACCACCTAAAGAACTTAAAGCTCATTCAACAAGGGCTTCAGCAGCCTCATGGGCAGAAAGGGCAGGAGCCACTCCAGAACAAATCTGCAGGGCTGCAACCTGGTCAAGATTCTCGACCTTTGTTCAGCATTACAGACTGGATCTGATTTCCAGCCAGGATCAGGCTTTTGGTAGGAAAGTCCTCCAAGCCGTTGTCCCACCCTAGATTTGGTGAGTTCTTGGTTATCCTCTCAAGGGCTGACTTGGAAGACGACTGGGGGAAAAGCAGAGTTAGTTTCTTACCGGTAACTCTGTTTCCAGTAGTCTTCCAAGGCAGCACGATCCCACCCTAAAATGTCTAACCTCGTGGGGTTGTGTTGTGTATTATATCATTTCAGATTCCGGCCTTCGGTTCTCGTGGATGGACTGACCAGGGACCTGAGGGACAGCCTCTTAAAGGGAGGGAAAAATTAATGGCAATGTGTTTCCTGATTGTGAGGAGGAGCTCCATCTCTCAAGGGCTGCCTTGGAAGACTACTGGAAACAGAGTTACCGGTAAGAAACTAACTCTGCTTTTTGTACTCACCGTAAAATCAATTTCGATGAGTAAATGGATGGACACAGCACCCACCCCTCCTTTTTTTTTTTTTTTTATGTTTGTATTGCTTTTTTACGAACTGAGCTGCATGATGCAGGGAGAGGGGATGTACCCGGGGGGACTGTACTGTGTACTGTATGATGTTTTTTAACACTTAACATGCTGTTTTTCTGCCTAGTCAATCTCCTAACAGGAGGATAATACCCATATGTCAAGATGCTGCTGTGTCCGTCCATGAACTCAGAGAAATGGTACAAAAATCCAAATTTTTTTTTTGCGATGCGGCACTGCGTTGCTTTAACTGATAATTGTGCGGTTGTGCGACACTGTACCCAAATAAAAAAAATTCCCACAAATATAGCCTTTTTTTTGGGGTGGGGGGGGGTTTCTTGTCCTATAAACAATAAAAAGACTGAAATTTTAGAAAATTTTTTTTACTTTCTGCTCTAAAACATATTTAATCAAATGTAAAAAAATTGAATTTCTTTTTCAGTTTAGGCCAATATGTTGTTCTGCTACATGGTTTTGGTAAAAAAAATCCCAATAGGTGTATATTGATTTTTGCGCAAAAGTTATAGCAGCTACAAACTATGGGATGTATATAATTTTTTTGCAGGACTCTGACATTGCAGCGCATAAATCGGACACCTAACTGACACCTTTGACATTTTTTGGGGACCAGTGACACCAATACAGTGATCAGTAGTGGTGCAACGGATCGGTGACGATCCGTGATCCGAACGGGTCACCCCGTTCGGATCGGCACGCGGAGCGATCCTCGGCCTTAGGAAAGGCCGCGGCTTCGGCCTAGCTCCGGAGCCGCGGCCATCTTGGTACACCCGGGGGCGGCGGCCGCCTTGTGACGTCATCACCCCTCGCTGCTCGTGGATTTGAACTGGCCGGCGGGAGAGACTGGTAAGTGGGGGAGATGCCCATTACTGGGGGAGATTGTGGATATTACAAACCGGGGGGAGATTGTGGATATTACTGGGGGAAGATTGTGGATATTACAGGGGGGGGGGGGTGACGTGGATATTAGTAATTTTTTTTTTTTTTGCCGATCCGAAAATGATCCGATCCGTGGCTCTGATCCGAGGATCGATCCGATCCGTGAGTTTTTTGATCCGTTGCACCCCTAGTGATCAGTGCTAAAAAAACATGCTTGGTCACTGTACTAATGACACTGGCAGGGAAGGGGTTAATATCAGGGGTGATCAAAGGGTTAAATGTGTTCCCTGGGAGTACTTTCTTACTGTGTGGGGGATGGCTTAACTGTAGGAAGACTGAGATCTATGTTTCTGCAGAAACGCAAGATCTTGGTCTTCCTTACTTGTTTACATAGGCAGACCGCCGTTCTGCCTCTCTCGGAACGATCGCCGGTCCCGCTGCTTGGCTCCCGCTGTGATTGGACACAGCGCGCGCCCCAGAGCCGAAGAAAAAAATCTCGTACAGGTACATGATTTTGTGCTTAAAAGCTGCCCTGCAGCAGTATATGTACGCAGGGCGATCGTTAAGCGGTTAAAGAAATGGAATGAAAAAATAATGTAATGTGTAAAGAAATAAAAAAAATGATCCAGTTATATTGGGGTCTTTTTTTTTTTTTTGTACACTACCAGTTACCTATCGCAGCTTTTTTGTTTACATTTCAGCTGTCGGCAATGGTACAAAGCATTAAAAGTTATTTTACAAATAACTGTATTCTTTTTAATTCAAAGAAAAGGGGGGATGAATGGCAAATGTATGCTTGTGCCACATCCAGTATATATGAGAAAAGAAAAAGGGGGTTCCCCTGGGTGGACTTTTAAGGCACTAAAAGTATTCATTTCAAATATACGGGATATTGAAGTAAAAAAATTTTATTCACAATTATACATATTTATCAAAAAATGAAATATTAAATTAAAATTTACAGTTCCAAAGATTGTCACCATATCGGTAAATGCATGAAAACCTTCTTTACACCCGATGCGTTTCGGGGTAACCTTCTTCAGGGGTGTGTAGAGGACAATTAGTTCATGTATTATAAATGAAGTAGAAGTATGATAAATATTTCATTGGATGCGATTTTTTTAAAAGCATCGAAAAAATAAACAGCACGCTGGGTTCTGTCAATGAGGTTGCCAGTCAAGCAAGAAGTGGGTATCAGAATATACAATTAATGCAGGTTTGAGAAGGACATTTATAAGGCGCAGGTGTTCATCCCGTTAGGTAGAAATTATTCCAAAGATTGAGAAGCCGGTGGATCAACCAGAAGAGATGTACTGGGACTGGGATAGAGGTCCCTGAGTATATGAGATCCGTAAAAGACCTGATAATGTCCGCTGTCAAACAGTACACTGTATTATTGACAGTCAACCCCACACCATGACAATCCAGCAAGGAATCCTTGCTGGATTGTCATGGTGTGAGGTTGACTTTTACGGATCTCATATACTCGGGGACCTCTATCCCAGTCCCAGTATATCTCTTCTGGTTGATCCACCGGCTTCTCAATCTTTGGAATAATTTCTCCCTAACGGGATGAACACCTGTTCCTTATAAATGTCCTTCTCAAACCTGCATTAATTGTATATTCTGATACCCACTTCTTGCTTGACTGGCAACCTCATTGACAGAACCCAGCGTGCTGTTTATATTTTCAATGCTTTTAAAAAATCGCAGGAGATTCCCCCGCAATCTGACAGATCTGAAGTGTTTTTGCAAAGAAGAGTGGGTAAATATTGCCAAGTCAAGATGTGCCATGCTAAGGCCCCTTTCACACGGGCAGATAGAATTCAGCTTTTAGCTGCGGATAGATGGAGTTATCTACTGCACCTAAACTCACACAATGCTTTCCCATGGCCCCATTCACACACTGCGTATAGCGACGGTTTTGTTACATGGGGTTTTGTGCCGTTAGAAAAAATGTATTTGACTGTGTCCAGGACTGATATGGTGCAGCTTATCTGCACATAACCGCAGGTAATCACAGTTTACTATCCGAAATGGCAATGTTCCACCGCAGCTAAATGCAGCAGCATGTAAACACTGATAATCGCAATGTACAACTGCAAGTGATCGCTTTTCCTGGAGTCTTGGAATTTCAAAATAACAAAACATGCTTTTAACAGCGGCAGAACACCCGCCGTGTGAAAGAGGCCTAATAGACCCATACCCAAAAAGACTCTACTGTAATAAAGTCAAAAGGTGCTTCAACAAAGTTTTCAAAAGTCAGACATAAAAATAATTTGTTCTGCGCTATGTACAACATAGGATGGTGGTGTTAAGCTGCTGCCCTCAATAAAACTACCAGTGGAGTCAGCAATGAATAGTGTGAAGAAAGTGGGTATGGCGCTGCTTAATTTATGGTTGTTTGTATTTCTTTAAACACACTTCAACCTATTGTGCTGAAGACAAACGTAATGTGTAAATTTGAGAAAAAAGAGGAAACACACACACCGATGAATCAAAGGCAAGTTCGACTCAAACATTGGGTTTTCGCAACCTAACCGAACATACGGGAGTGTTCGCGCCAAATTAAAAGAAAAAACCTCGTTAGACAGTTTTTGACAATTCCTTTATTAACCACTTACACCGGAAGAATTTCCCCCTTAACCACTTAACGACCGCTCACTGTATATATACGTCGGCACAATGGCACCGACAGGCACAATCACGTAGAGTGTATGTGATCGCCTTTGTACAGTTGGGGGGTCCAATCGGACCCCCCTTCTGTACAGTGAGTGGTCGGAATTCGTCTGGGAGCGATCCGAGATGGGGGGGCAACCTTTAGATTCCGGCCACCCCCCGCTATCGCTCCCGGCGAATGAGAATGCCCCCTCTGCCTGTGTAATGTAAACACAGGCAGAGGAAGCAGGAGGAAGTGATGTCATCTCTTGTGCGGCGCTCACATATACCGAGCGCCGTACAAGAGAAGACATCAAGGTTAGTGCACAAACACTACACTAACACCAGCACACATAGGCACATAAATCGGCCCCCCCAGATCACCCCCCAGCCCCCAGTCAGTGTCACTGATTGCAGTGACCATTTATTTACTGATCACTGCAATCAGTGACATTTGTGACTGTAAAAGTGTCACTACAGTTTAGTTTTAGGTCCAGTGTAGCCCCCTAACCCCCCCTAATAAAGGTTTAACCCCTTGATCACCCCCCAGATAACCCTTTCACCCCCTAGCACTGCCGTCGCTAAGCGATAATTTTTCTGATCGCTGTCTTGGTGTCGGTGATGCAGATCGGTAGCCAGTAATTTTTTTTAGGTTCGCCGCAGGTTTTTATAGCGTCGGGTACCCCCATAAATTATCTAATAAAGGTTTAACCCCCTTGATCGCCCCCCAGGTAACCCTTTCACCCCCTATCACCACTGTCGCTAAGCGATCATTTGTCTGATCGCTGTCTTAGCGTCGGTGATGCAGATCGGTAGCCAGTAATTTTTTTTAGGTTTGCTGCAGGTTTTTATAGTGTCAGGTACCCCCATATATTATCTAATAAAGGTTTTAACCCCCTAATTGCCCCTAGTTAACCCTTTCACCAGTGATCATCATATAAGTGTTACGGGTGACGCTGGTTAGTTAGTTTGCTTTTTATAGTGTCAGGGCACCCGCCGTATATAACCCAATAAAGGTTTAACCCCCTGATCGCCCGGCGGGTGATATCAATTAGGTTTTAGAGCCAGAGAGGGTCTGCGTCACACCCCAGGCAGCGTCAGGTTAGTGCCAGTAACGCTAACACCCATGCGTGAAGCATACACCCTCCTTAGTGGTATAGTATCTGAACAGATCAATATCTGATCAGATCTATACTAGCGTCCCCAGCAGTTTAGGGTTCCCAAAAACGCAGTGTTAGCGGGATCAGCCCAGATACCTGTTAGCACCTGCGTTTTGCCTCTCCGTCCAGCCCAGGCCACCCAAGTGCAGTATCGACCGATCACTGTCACTTACAAAACACAACACACATAACTGCAGCGTTCGCAGAGACAGGCCTGATCCCTGCGACTCCAGTCCTGTAGGAGGTGATTTCACCACCACAGTTAAAAAAAAAAAAAGCAAATATGCCGAAGCATTGGGGCAGCAGGGGCGGAGGAGTGATTTTGCTCCTAATGCCGCGTACATACGGTCGAAATTCCGACGGAGGCTTGCCCGTGGAAAAGTCTGACCGTGTGTGAGGATGCCCCCATGCCTCGGCATAAATAAATGGTGCATGTATGCCCATCATTAGAAGTGGGTGGATGAAGGGCGGTATTCTAATGGTGGGCATACCCACCCGATCAATCTTTTTTCATTCAGCCAACTGGCTGCATGAAAAAAAAAGATTACAATACATGTCCAACAAGGACCAGCAACGTATTGGTATGTTGCTGGACTTTGGTTATACCAGATTGATGCCTGCGGGTTTAGGTATCATCTTGGTATCATTCTTTTCAGCCAGCGGCCGGCTTTCATGTAAAAGCAATCCTAGTGGCTAATTAGCCTCTGGACTGCTTTTACAAGCAGTGGGAGGGAATGTGTCTCCCCCCCCCCCCCCCCCCCCGGATATAAAAAGCGCCATTGGGAAAGCATTTTATCACACCGATCTTGGTGTGGTCAGATGCTTTGAGGGGAGAGGAAAGATCTAGGGTCTAGACCCCAGTTTTTTCAAAAAGAGTACCTGTCACTACCTATTGCTATCATAGGGGATATTTACATTCCCTGAGATAGCAATAAAAATGATTAAAAAAATAAATAAATATGGCAGGAACAATTTAAAAATAAAATAAAAAAGCAAAATTAAAAATAAAAATAAAAAAAAGCACCCCTGTCCTGCCCTGCTCTTGCCCAATGGCGAACGCAAGCGTCGGTCTGGCGTCATATGTAAACAGCAATTGCACCATGCATGTAAGGTATCACTGCGAAGGTCAGATCGAGAGCAGTAATTTTAGCAGTAGACCTCCTCTGTAAATCTAACGGGGTAACCTGTAAAGGCTTTTAAAGGCTTTTAAAAATGTATGTAGTTTGCCGCCAATGCGCGTTTGTGCGAAATTTTAAAGCATGTCGTGTTTGGTATCTATGTACTCGGCCTAAGATCATCTTTTTTATTTCATCAAACATTTGGGCAATATAGTGTGTTTTAGTGCATTAAAAAAGCCCTTTCTGACACTTTTTGTTTACATGAAAACATTTTATTTTTTTCAAGAAAATTATGTTGAACCCTCAAACATTATATATATTTTCAAAGCAAAGGCCCTACAGTATAAAATGGTGGGTGTTGCATTTTTTTTTCTACACAGTATTTGCGCAGCGATTTTTCAAACGCATTTTTTGGGGAAAAAATACACTTTTGTCTTCAAGTGGTTAGAGTGGATGTAAGCTTCCTAATGTTGTGTATAAAATGCCAGAACAGTTCAAAACCCACCCAAATGACCCCATTTTGGAAAGTAGACACCCCAAGCTATATACTAAGAGGCATGTCGAGTCCATGGAATATTTTATATGTTGACACAAGTTGCGGAAAAAATAATTTTTTTTTTTTTTTTTGCACAAAGTTGTCACTAAATGATATATTGCTCAAACATGCCATGGGCATATGTGGAATTACACCCCAAAATACATTCTGTTGCTTCTCCTGAGTACGGGGATACCACATGTGTGAGACTTTTTGGGAGCCTAGCCGCGTACGGGACCCCAAAAACCAATCACCGCCTTCAGGCTTTCTAAGGGTGTAAATTTTTGCTTTCACTTCTCACTGCCTATCAGTTTTGGAGTCCATGGAATGCCCAGATGGCACAAACCCCCCCAAATGACCCCATTTTGGAAAGTAGACACCCCAAGCTATTTGCTGAGAGGTATTGAGTATTTTGCAGATCTCGCTTTTTGTCAGTTTTGAAAATTGAAAAAAAAAAAAAAAACATTTTCTTTCTTCATTTTCAAAAACAAATGAGCTGTAAAATACTCACCATGCCTTTCAGCAAACAGATTGGGGTGTCTACTTTCCAAAATGGGGTCATTTGGGGCGGTTTTGTGCTATTTTGGCATTTTATGGCCTTCGAAACTGTGATAGGTAGTGAGGAGTCAAATCAAAAATTTGTGCCTAGAAATCCTGAAGGCGGTGCTTGGTTTTCGGGGTCCCGTACGCGGCTAGGCTCCTTAAAAGTCCCACACGTGGTATCCCCGTACTCAGGAGAAGCAGCAGAATGTATTTTGGGGTGCAATTCCACATATAACCATGGCATGTGTGAGCAATATATCATTTAGTGACAACTTTTTGTATTTATTTTTTTTGTCATTCAATCACTTGGGACAAAAAAATAAAATATTCAATGGGCTCAACAGGCCTCTCAGCAATTTCCTTGGGGTGTCTACTTTCTAAAATGGGGTCATTTGGGGGGGTTTTGTACTGCCCTGCCATTTTAGCACCTCAAGAAATGAGATAGGCAGTCATAAATTTAAAGCTGTGTAAATTCCGGAAAATGTACCCTAGTTTGTAAACGCTATAACTTTTGCGCAAACAAATAAATATACGCTTATTGACATTTTTTTTACTAAAGACATGTGGCTGAATACATTTTGGCCTAAATGTATGACTAAAATTGAGTTTATTCGATTTTTCTTATAACAAAAAGTAGAAAATATCATTTTTATTCAAAATTTTCGGTCTTTTTCCGTTTATATCGCAAAAAATAAAAATCGCAGAGGCAATCAAATACCATTAAAAGAAAGCTCTATTTGTGGGAAGAAAAGGACGCAAATTTTGTTTGGGTACAACATTGCATGTCCGCACAATTTACAGTTAAAGCAGCGCAGTGCAAAATTCTGAAATCACCTCTGGTCCTCTAGCTACCAAATGGTCCGGGGCTTAAGTGGTTAATGACCAGGCCTTTTTTTTTCCCGATGCGGCACTGCGTCATTTTAACTGACAATTTTACCGTCGTGAGACGTTGTACCCAAACAAAATTGACATCCTTTTTTTCCCACAAATAGAGCTTTCTTTCGGTGGTATTTTATCACCCCTGCGGTTTTTATTTTTTGCATTTAAACAAAAAAAGCAACAATTTTGAGAACCATTTTTTTGTTTTTGCTATAATATCTCCCCAAATGTAAAAAAAATAAAATGTCATCAGTTTTAGACCGATATATATTCTTTTACATATTTTTGTTATCAAAAAATCGCAATAAGCGTTTATTGATTGGTTTTCACAAAAGTTCTAGCGTCTACAAAATTAGGGATCGATTTGACTTTTTTTTTTTTACTAGTAATGGCGATCTGCAATAATTAGCGGGACTGCGGCAGACATATCGGATACTTTTGGGACCATTGACATTTTATATAGTGATCCGTTACTGTATAAATGACACTGGTATTTAGGGAAGGGGTTAATACTAGGGGGTGATCGAGGGGTTAACTGTGTTCCCTCATGTGTGTGTTTCTAACTGGGGGAGATGGGACTGACTGGAGGAGGAGACATATCGCTGTTCCTAATCACTAGTAACAGAAGATCTGGCTCTCTTGCCCGCGATCGCAGGTGGCCGGTGGATGTCACGGCAGCCGGCCACGCGCATTGGGTCCTCCGCCGTGCAGTGGGTGTGCCTGCCTGCTATCGCTCTTGAAGGTGCTGACGTACGCCTACGGCGATCTGCGGTAGGTCGACTTGTTCCCACAATATGACAGCGGCTGGTCGACAAGTGGTTAAAGAGAGTGTCCCGCGATGTCCATCCATCTTAAATCACGCCTGACGGACCCGAAAAATATAAAAAAAAGCTCCACCTCGATAGGCCTCCCGCCGACTGCTGTCTCTTGGCTGTGACAGCTGTTATATAGGCAAGGGCGGAGCCACCCGGTGATGTAACAGTGACCCCGCCCCTTCTGACCTCATGTAAAGTCATAGGGGTGGGGTTGCCCTTGCCTCAAAGGGAAAAGACAGAGTTTTTGTTTTTTTCTTAAATTTTTCGGGTCCGTCGAGCGGCGTAATTGAAGGAGGATGGACATCGCATGACACTTTTTTTATTTACTTATTTTTTATCAGCGTTTTGCATTGCCGTCAATGCGCATTTAGCAGTGTTTCTCTGCCTCTATTCAAAACCAATGTTTCCCTATGGGAGCCCATTGATTTGAATAGAAGTCGCACCAGAAGTCGTATCATGATGACTTGACTTGCGGTGCGACTTGTGTGCTGAGGATGTTGAAGGGGAACCCCGCCAACCTGAAAAAAAATTGGTGTGGGGTTCCCCCCTCCGGACTATGGATTTTAAGGGCTACTCCCAGTCCAAACAAAATGGTGTGGGGTCCCCTCAAAATCCAGACCCTTATCCGAGCATGCAGGTCAGCATAGGTGGGGGAACGAGTGAACGCCCCCCTCCTGGACCATACCAGGCCACATGCCCTCAACTTGGGGGGTGCTTTGGGGCAGGGGGGCCCTGCGTCCCCACCCCAAAGCACCTTGTCCCCATGTTGATTAGACCAAGGGCCTCTTCCCGACAACCCTGGCTGGTGGTTGTCAGGGTCTTATCGGAATCTGAAAGCCCCCTTTAAAAAGGGGGCCCCCAGATCCCGGCCCCCCACCCTATGTGAATGAGTATGGAATACATTGTAACCCCCTACCCATTCACGTAAAAAAAAGTGTCAAAAACAAACGCTGTACACAGGTTCTTAAAGTTTTTTTTATTAAGGCGTCTCTTCCGATTTTTCTTCTCCCCTCTCCGGCTAGTCTCCCTCTGCCGGTCCTTTTCCTCTCTGCGCTGTCTTTTGCCGGGTCTTCTCTCTCCGCTGTCTTCTCGCTCTTTTCCCGGGTCTTCGCTGCTGTCTTTTCCCTCTGTTTTTCCGATGTTAACTCAACGCGATCTCCCGGTGTACTGCTGGTCCTCTGTGTGCAATGACTTATGTTGGCATGGGGCGGGGCCGACCGCCAACGTCATCCGGAGGCCCTGCCTCCTTATGACATCACCACCCGGGGCATGATGGGATGATGACGTTGCAAGGGGGGCGGGCCTCCATATGACAATGGCAGATGGCCCCGCCCCATGGCAATATAAGTCATTGCACACAGCGGACCCAGCATTACACCTGGAGATTGCGTGGATTTCAATATCGGGAGTAGTACAGAGGGAGAAGACAGCAGCTAAGACTCTGCAAAAGAGTGAGATGGCAACAGAGAGGCGATGACCCGGCAGAGAGAAGGACGGGCAGAGGAAGAAGACCTTGCCAGAGGAGTGAGAAGAGCCGGAGAGGAGAGAAGAAATCGGAAGAGACGCCGGAGCTGCCTTAATAAAATACTTTAAAAACCTGTGTATAGTGTTTGTTTTTGACACCACTTTTTTTTTTTAGGTAAATTTAGGTGAAATATACCCCATACTCATTCACATAGGATGAGGGGGGCGGGATCTGGGGGGTCACCTTCTTAAAGGGGGCTTCCAGATACCGATAAGCAAGTGTGAAAACCACCAACACATCACATTGGATTTGAGAATCCAATTACTGTTGAAATATGGACAAATTTCTTTATTTTTTAACACGTGTCACTTCATTGACATTTATATTGCATCATAGCACGTCGCTTGTTTTCACAGATGTTAAGGAAATATTGCAAGCACAGTCCCTAGATTGCACATTGGGTCTGCTATGGTGCTAGTTTAACCACGTCCATACAGGGCACTCCCCCCCCCCCCCCCCCTCCTGCCCAGGCCAATTTTCAGCTTTCAACGCTGTCACACTTTGACAATTGCGCGGTCATGCAACACTGTACCCAAACAAAATTTTTATAATTTTGTTCCCACAAATGGAGCTTTCTTTTGGTGGTGTTTGATCACCACTGGGTTTTTTATTTTTTTGCTAAACAAAGACCAAATTTTTTGAGGAAAACGTTTTTCTTTGTTATAAAATTTTGTAAATTTTTTTCTTATTCACTGATGGGTGGCTCTGATGGGCAGCACTGAAGAGGAGGCACTGGCAGGCATTACTGATTGGCAATCCGGGTGGGCATCCTTGGGTGGGGGGGGTCTGCGCTGACAATCAGGGCAGACCCCCACCCCTACTGGAGAGCAGCTGATCGGCTCTCTACTCGCACCTGTCAGTGCGAGTGGAGGAAAAGCCAATACACGGCTCTTCCTGTTTACGCTGTGATTGGGCACAGCTGATCACATGGTAAAGAGCCTACGTCAGGCTCTTTACCAAGATCGGTGATGCAGTGTGTCAGACTGACGCACCACACCACCGATCACCTCGCTACGCGTCCCCCGTGGCTTATCCTATGCCTTCCAGTCAGGATGACTTACCGTATATACTCGAGTATAAGCCGACTCGAGTATAAGCCGAGGTACCTAATGTTGCCTCAAAAAACTGGGAAAACTTACTGACTCGAGTATAAGCCGAGGGTCAACAATGCCTCACTGTTCCCATCCTTACTGTTCCTATCCTCACTGTTCCCTAGCTCGCTGTTCCCTAGCTCACTGTTTCCTATCCTATAATTTTACATTGTAAATAGTACCTGTAAAGAAGTTGCGGCTCAGTTTCCCAGCAGACACTGTTGGGTGTTCCGCCAATCACAGACGTCTGCTGGGAAACTGAGGATGAGAGAATGATCGTGATAGGCGGAGAGTGTCTGATGAGAATCGCCTATCACGGAAGGAACAGGAAGAGACCGCGGAATTCGAACGATGGACGCCGCAGCCGCAACGTCTTTACAGGTACTATTTACAATGTAAAAAATTTCGCTGACTCGAGTATAAGCCGAGGGGGGACTTTCAGCCCAAAAAAAGGGCTGAAAATCTCGGCTTATACTCGAGTATATACGGTAACCACTTTGCGCACGTCATTCTGTTATATGGCTGGCGGGAAGTAGTTAATGTTTACAGCGTTTTATTATTTATATTGAAGAATTCAATAGTACACATTCATCATAGGGTTGTTTACATACTATCAATATATTTTCTTTCTTTTTTTCTCCTTGCTAATTTGCACATCATTACCTTTTTGTCTTCAGCACAATAAGTTGAGGTGTATTTAAAGGAATATACATCTATAAATTAGGCAGCACCATACCCACTTCCTTCACATTATTCATTAGTTTAAGGGTGTTCACACTTGTGTAACCATAATATTTAAGTTTTTTTTATTTTTACTTCCCGCCATCTTAAAGATTTCAGTTTGTTGTTCAACTGAGTTATAGAGCGTTTATAGGTCACATTAAAGGTAGAAAAAGTTCTGAAATGGTTTATCTTTGTCTCATTTTTTTACATCACAGAAACCTGACATTTTAACAGGGGTGTGTCGACTTTTTATATCCACTGTATATGATTTAATGGTGGTAATGATGATGTAAGTAATAATGGTATGATGTTTATGAGCCATTATTGATTATCATTATTATACAGGATTTATATAGCGCCAACCGTTTTCGCAGCACCTTACAACATGAGGGCAGACAGTACAGTTACAATACAATTCAATACAGGAGGCATCAGAGGGCCCTGCTCATTAGAGCTTACAATCTAGAAGGGAGGGTCAAGTGAAACAAGGTAATGACTGTGGGGGATGAACTGATAGATAAAATGTTAAATGCAGTTGTTAGGTGTGGGTAGGATAGGCCTCTCTGAAGAGAAGGGTTTTCAGGGATCATATAAAAACCAATCGAGTAGGAGATAATCGGACAGGTTGGGGTAAGGCCTTCCATAGGATTGGAGAGGCTCTGGAAAAGTCCTGGAGGCAAGCAAAGAGGAGGTGATGAGGGAGCTAAAGAGCAGGAGGTCTTCAGAGGAGCGACGAGAACAATTAGATTGGTATTTTGAAACTAGGCTAGTGATGTAGCTGTGGGCTAAATTGTGGATGGCTTTGTAAGTTATTGTTGGTATTTTGAATTTGGAGGGATTGACAGGAGTAGCAGACACAGCAATTGGTAAGGTGGATGAGCCTGGCAGCAGCATTCATGATGGATTGAAGGGGGGATATAGCCTATGTGGCGGTAAGCCAATGAGTAGGGAGTTGCAGGAGTCGAGAAATGACCAGGGAGTGAATTAAGAGCTTTGTTGTGTCATTGGTTTGAAAGGAGCATATTTTGAAGATGTTATGGAGGTTGAGGCGACAAGATTTGGACAGTGATGGGACGTGGGGCTTAACGGAGAGTATAGTGTCCAGGACTACACCTAGGACCTTTTGGCATGTGGGAATGGGCTGATAGTTGTGCTGTCAATTTTGACAGAGAGATCAAGGGAAGGTGCACGTGGTGGAGGAAAAATAAGTTCGGTTTTGGATAGATTGAGTTTGAGGAAGTGGTGTGACATCCAGACTGAGTAGACTGCAGGAGTGAGTTGAGGGGTAGAGAAATAGATTTAGATGTCGTCTGCATAGAGATAGTAATTGAAGCAATGGGAGGCTATCTGCTGACCCAGGGAGGAGATGTAGATTGAAAATAGATGCCCAAGAACAGAATTTTGAGGAACCCCAACGGAGAAAGGAAGAGGAAGTCGAGTTGTAAGTAACACTGAAGGTGCTGTTGGATAAGTAGGAAGAGAACCAGCAAAGAGTACAGTCACGGAGACCAACAGCGTGGGGTTTTTGGAGGAGGAGGGGGTGGTCAACCATATCAAAGGCAGCAGAAAGGTCCAGTAGAGCAGTTTCTGTGGAGTGTTGAGGACGAAATCCAGACTGAAGGGGATTAGGAAGGCTATTCTCGGCAAGGTGGTTTCTCAGTCGGTTGTAGACCAGATGGTCAATGAGTTTGGATAAAAAGGGGAGCAAGGAGATGGGGAGTAGGTTGTTAAGGTTGTTAAGAGTGGTTAAGTCCAGTGAAGGCTTTTTAACCACTTCTCTACTGTGCACGAAAACCCCCTTCCTGCCCAAGCCATTTTTCAGCTTTCAGCGCTGTCACACTTTGAATGACAATTGCGTGGTCGTGCGACGTGGCTCCCAAACGAAATTTGTGTCCTTTTTTTCCCACAAATAGAGCTTTCTTTTGGTGGTATTTGATCACCTCTGCGGTTTTTATTTTTTGCGCTATAAACAAAAGAGCGTCCAGTTTGGAAAAAAAACACTATTTTTTACTTTTTGCTATAATAAATACCCATTTTTTTTTTTTATTAAATTTTCCTCAGTTTAGGCCGATACGTATTCTTCTACATATTTTTGGTAAAAAAAAAATCGCAATAAGCGCGTATTGATTGGTTTGCGCAAAAGTTATAGCGTGTACAAAATAGGGGATAGATTTATAGCATTTTTATTTTTTTATTAGTAATGGCGGCGATCTGCGATTTTTTTTATTGTGACTGCGATATTGCGGCGGACACATCGGACACTTTTGACACATTTTTGGGACCATTCACATTTATACAGCGATCCCTGCTATAAAAATGCATTGATTACTGTATAAATGTGATTGGCAGGGAAGGGGTTAACCACTAGGGGGCGGGAAGGGGTTAAATATGTTCCCTCAATGTGTTCTTACTGTGGGGGGAGGTGACTGACTGGGGGAGGTGACCGATGGTTGTCTCTATGTACAATGGACACACCATCGGTCCCCTCTCCCTCACAGGACGTGGATCTCTGTGTTTACACACAGAGATCCACTTTCCTGCTCATTTCCCGGGCAGTCGCGGCCGCCGGGCACGCGCACCGGGGCCTTGTGAACGCGGCGGGCGCGCCGCTGGCGGCGAGCGCGCGCCTCCTAGCTCGTTTTAAAGGGAGGACGTCATATGACGTCCTCCCAGAACGAGAGTATCCTCCGCCCGCCGTCAATTGACAGTGGGTGGGGGACAAGTGGTTAAGTATAGAACTGACTAGTGCGTGTTTTAGAGAGTTGGGGAAGATGCCAGAAGCAAGAGTGAAATTGGAGATATGGGTTGGAGAGTGTAGAATAAAGTCAGAGGGTGAACGTAGCCTTTGCGAGTGAACAGGATCCAGAGGGCAGGTGGCTAGTTGGACATTAGCAAGTAGTTTAGCAACCTCATCTATAGTGGTGGGGTTGAATGAGGGAAGTAATGGTTGTACCTGTGGGCTTGAAGTGTAAAGCCTGAAAGGTATCGGAACAGCAGGGATCTCCTCAAACACATTGTTTCAATCTTCTGTTTGAAGTGATTGGTGATCTCCTGGGCAGTGGGTGAAGGCAGCGGAGGACGAAGGCGAGATTAATTCCTAATTAAAATTGTACTTAGACACTGAAATAGAACAAACATAAGTGAATTCAGAACTCCTATTTTGCATACTTGTTCTGGGTCATTGACTCAGAGTACTAATCTCAGAGGGTTAGAGCGAAAGTGCAGAAAATAGCGTTTTCATCAGAGGGTAAGCTGTGGCAGTCTGTCAGTTTCTCTCTCTCTCATGAATGATCTTTTAAGCAGGATCACTTATCACATTCCCCCACATACATATAACCATTAGAAGTGGTAATCTCAAAACAAAGAATGTATACTTGCTAAAAAATAGGGTCATAGAAATGGGCTCCAACCAGAAATGTTGACTTTTGTAATACATGCATGTCTGGAAACAAAGTTTTTTTCATATATATTTCCCTTGTTTACAGAAGCGCTATCGAGCTGTCTATGATTATAATGCAGCAGATGAAGATGAGGTGTCTTTCCAAGATGGTGATACAATTATCAACGTGCAGCAGATCGATGAGGGGTGGATGTACGGAACTGTTGAGCGCACCGGGGACACAGGCATGCTTCCTGCCAATTATGTTGAAGCCATCTGAACAGAAGAACATGCTTCATCTCTTTCTCAAAGAAAATCATGAATCATTCCAGTGCATTCCTCTCCCAGCAATGGGAAGGATTGGCTCCAATTCTCTTTATAGCATTCTCTCTTGAAGGCCTCTCAGCTGTCCTTTGGTGGAAGAAGAGAAAATTACCTCTGGCTTGATCTTTGACACTGGAGGGACCACATTGGGCAGAGGTCTCCCTCTTCAACACCTCCCTTTGTTTTGTTTTCTTTTCTGTCTGACTGACTTGTTTATGCGCTTTGCACTATTATAAAAAATACTTTTACAGGTTATAAAGGAGCGGACCAGTCACTGGGACATATCCCCCTTTTTCTTTTTTTTTTTTTTTGCCTTCTCTATCATTTTACTTTGTGAATTTCTAAGCTGAAACTTAGAAAAAGGTCTGCCAATTTAAAATATGGCTTCCCAATTTAAAAAGGTTTTTCTTTTTGTTTTTAGATGAGAACAGTAAGCCCCAAGTAGCTTACGTATCTAACTTAAGAAGATCAGTATAGAAATAATACAAAGATGTATGATGCTTGTACACCTCACTAATTGCTTCAGATAGACCTTTGGCAGTGGCACGTCAACTTGCAGGACTTCCCATTATTTCTGCTTAGCTTACCCTGAATACTGTCACATTAGTTGTAAACCTGTTAACTCTGACTGGTTTAGGAATGGTTAAGGTGCGGTTGTGGTATCACTGATGTGGAAGGATGGCAAATTTTTCATACTGGTATTCATTATCTTACACACTTATGGACAACAGTCTTTTAAAGTAGACACCAGTAAGCACCCTCTGTTCTCTCTTAATTCCATCTCTGACAGTCCGCAACATCCACTGTTGTGATTAACCTTTCCTTTCTCATCAACATGCCATTAAGTTTTTTTTTGTTTTTTTTAAATTTCTGATATTTTAAATATATTTAGTATAGTGGAAAAATAAACGGCTTGGAAGATTTAATTATAATATTGTTAAAGTACTTAATTTACATTAATTTTTGTTTTCGCCCAGCTTGATATGTTTTATAAATTTGTGTATATAGCTTTTCTTTTCCATTTTGTTAGGCCACAGTTGAATTCAGGAGAAATAAGAAAAATTAAGACATTTTTCATTGTGAAATTGAACAAATGTGGAGGAGCTTCACAAAGCCCATTTTGACCCTTGCGTGTCTAACTTTTCCCTAGTGACACCATCCATTGCCTTTAAAGTTTTGTAGTGGATAAAGGACCTCTACTGTAGGTTGTCTGGTGATAGGTGCATTTTTGCCTTGTGGCACAAAGCCTAATGTGATTTGGTGCTGTGCTACATTTTGTTTCAGCAGTCTATGTGAAAGCCACAGAAAGCTGCTGAAATATTTCTGTTAGTGAGTTTCAAGGTGCAGCTGTTTCTATGATGCATTTACTTAGCAAAAAGAACATCAGTCTTCTGGTGCCAACTTACTACACGTGTTTATTTTACCTGATGCCCTTTGAGCCAAAAATCTGCTGCCTTTTGCTTTATCTGCCTTATATACTCTAATTTATTCCCCCTCAGGCTTGGATAGTTCATGGTCTGTCGTAGTGCATTTTGATGTAATGGTGCTCTCAGACAAAAGCTGAGCTTGAGAAAGGAGGCAGACTGCAGCATTGAGTATCAAGCACAAGTCATTCCAGTATTCCTAATATTACATTTAAAGCACAATTACAATTGTAGTAACTGGAACACAATGTGAATACCTGTGGGGGGACAGATAATTCCACAAAACACCTGAAAGAAATGCTATGTACATTCCTTTATATGCAGTGTAACATATTTTAGAATCAGAAGTGCTAGATGGTTTTATGCGTGTGGCAATAACAGAGCTGTATTTCTGAAAAGAAACTCTATACATAAAGCTTATTGGCAATGGTGGAATTGCAAGTATCTTTATGCCCACCGACTGATCATGAGCACATTCTCTTCTAATTGGACCAAACTCTTTTCTGTCATCCTCCCACATTCAATGCACTTTTACTCTTACTCTAGTGCAGGATTGTAGAAAGCAGACATCATGTCCCGACATGTCTTCATCCCCCTCCTCCCTCTGCAGCCTTAGTCTTGTGTATGTATCAATCATTCCTTAACCTACTTTTTACATTTTATTTTCTAATTAATATTATCCCTAGCTGGAAAAGCCTTTGTACCAAATTGCTTGGGCCTATAATCATTTAAAAAGAAACAATCATGCAGCTACCAAGAGAAGCTTTCTCAGTTTACTTAAATTTAAAATAAAAGTATCATTTTTAACTGTGATGTCATTTGTGTTTTCATTTGGTAGCAAGTCAAGGTTTTTTTTTATTTCGTGTAATTTTTGGCTAAAATTTTGAACAAATACTATACACTTTTTTGTTTTTTTATTATTGTACATTACAGTACAAATGGATGCTATGCAGGGATGTAGGGTTATTCTGCCCCCCCCCTCCCCCCTTTAGGAGACTGGACACTGGCACTGCATTCAGGGCAGTCCTAAATAACCCCTCCCAATACCAACACATTTTTTGCTAGTGTCCTTAGGAGACAAATATCATCTCTCTGCTCTGAGAAGCCAAATTATTTTTTTGCTTTACTCCATTTACTTCCAAACAAGCTTACTGTGACCATGTCGGTTAGCAACAAATTTAGTCGCAAAGTCTGGTGGTGATACTTGTGTTGTAAGCTGTGCAGGGGGTAAAGTCAACACCATTTTTAAAATTGGCACCCTATCTTGGTTCGTACTGCACATGCCGTTTTACTGAGCACAAGCTCAAAGCCTGCACCCACACTACCAAGATCAGTTGGAGGTCCTTGGGCTCCCTGCTGCCTCTGTAACAAGGGCACATCTACATTTCTTTCGTTCATGGACGGACACAGCTTCAATCTTGACAAAGTGGGTATTAGCCTTCATTCAGGAGTGACTAGGCAGAAAAGTAACTTCAAAGCTGAACAGCCCCACCCAGGGGGCGGTCCTACTGGCTATATCCCCTCAGCCTGTACTAAGCAGATCAGTTGTATTCTGCCTGGCATAGGAGAAGTACATGGCTCCCTTCGGGCCCATAGGTCCGAGGGTTTTTTCTAAGTTTTTTGATCAACTGCCGACTGAGTGACAGGCTGGATCCCAGATTCTTGTAGTCTCCCCAGTTTTCGGCCATCGAGCGTGTGCCGACCCTAGCTACATGCTGGGTTTTCCACGACATGCCCGTCGCTCCATAGGTGGCTGGTGAGCTTTGCGCTCCAGGGCATGCATATGACCGGTCTCTGTGGCTGAATCACAGCATGCCGTGCCGACAGTCACCTCCGTAACCGCGCGGAAGATGGTCTGTCCGGAATGTTTTCCAGCAGACTCCACGCAGGGAAGGGTAAGTGGCTTCCCCTGCTTCGGCAGGAGGACATGGCTGGACATTCCTGAAGAGATCACGTGGTTTTACCCTTTCTTTCCCCTCTCTGCCTTCCCTCCTCCCTGGGCTCTGCGAGCTAGGCTGGGTGCCGGGGGTTCACCTGGGGGGCTCCATCTGGACCGGGAACTGCGCCGTATGTCTGCTTCTGGGGTGTTAATGGGCTGTCATTGGAAATGTATGGATCTATTGCTGCTCGGCGGCCATTTTCTTGTGGTCCGCGCCGATCTTCAGCACGGCCGCTCGGCGGCCATTTCGTGGCAGTCTCTGGCCTCTAGGGTGCATTTTACAGGCGCGAAATATACAGACACGCTGAGGGAGGATCAGACTGACACAGGCAGCTGTGGGAGAGCATCTCAGGCGGGAGCAGACGGCAGCAGTAACAGTGACCGTTCTAAGGGTGGTGAGTCCTCTGGGAGACCCTGCATCTCTGTAGCAGCTAGGAGGGTGGGCTGTTGATACCTTGCCTGGAGTCTTTGTGGGAGTCGGGCGTGAGAGTCAGCATGACGTCAGAAGCAGACGTTTTTTCCCCTGAAACACCTGAGTTGGCAACTGGTGCCCCTGCTAAATCAGTGGACTCTATGTCGGCGATCCTGGAGGCTTTTGTTGCCAAGGTGGAAGCGGCGCGTGGGAACATGGGGGCAGGAAGCGCCCCTCCCCCGCCATCTTCTGGGAATAATTCTGATGCAGAGCCAGGCCTAGCTGTGGCTTATGGCCCTGATTCTGATGCGTCAGAGGCTGCGGACCGTGACCGGTTGGACAGTGAGGATGACTCCAGGTCCGGGTCAGCACGCGAAAAGGCTTGGTATCTATCACTGCAGTGTGGGTTACGCTGAAGTTGGAGAATTCTGCAGAAGCAGCAGAGACGGCGGTTCCCTTTTGGGTTCTGTAAGCTGGCCCGCACTGCCAAGTATTTTCCTTGTATGTTTTATCTTGATAAACTTTTATACAAGGAGTGTGAAAAACCACAGAAGGTTTTTTTTGGCCCCCAAAAATTTGGCTGTCCGGTACCCCTTTGAGGAGAGTTTTCTGAAAAAATGGACCTCTCCCCCCGATAGTGGACCCTCCTGTGTCCAGACTTGACAAAGTAACCACGAGTCCAGTGGAAGGGGCTCCTGTCTTCAGGGACCCTGCGGACAATCGCTCGCTACCTATACACAGTAGTGGGCTCAGCGCTGCGTCCAGCAATGGCTGGGGCTTTGGTGTCTCAGACACTTACTGAGTGGGCAAAGACGCTACTCCAGGGGTTAAGGACACGGGAGGCTCCTCCGGACGAGGTAGCTTGGCCGACCAGTTGGTACAGGGCCTTAAGTTTGTCTGCGAGTCAGACATGGATACTATCCCCTTGCTGTCCAGAGCCTCGGTTTATGCAGTGGTGTTACGACACCTGGTTTGGCTAAGGTGCTGATCTGCGGATCAAAAACGTCAAAGAAGGCCTTATTGGATCTGCCCTTTAAGGGCGACAGTCTTTTTGGAGCCTCTCTGGATGACATCATTAAGGATGCTACAGGAGGTAAGAGCATGCTGCTCCCGTAATCCAAAAAGGGGTAAGGAGCCACGCCATTGACAAAGGGCCCTCCTTCACCGTGCACATGCAGTTGTTTTGTCCGCCTAGTGCGGCAAGTAAACGATCCCAGGCCGATAAAGTGCCTGCTGAGGGACCGAAATGTCCCTGGTTTCGCAATCCCAACCTCGCTTGCCTACTGAACAGATTTTTTTCTCTCTAAACCGCCAGCTTCAGCCGACTCGTCGGGAAGCCCTATATGGGCCGATTCAAGGCCTGCTGATACGCAGGGTGGTCATTCCCGTTTCAGTACAGGAACGGGTTCAGGGGTTCTACTCAAATCTGTTTGTAGTGCTGAAGGAGGGGGTTTGTCCAATCTTCGATCTCAGGGCCCTCAATTGCTTTGTGAATGTACAAAGATTCCGGAAGGAGTTGGCGCGCTCTGTTGTCACTGCCCTTCATCCAGGGATTTTTCCGGCACCCTTGAACATCAAGGACGCATACTTGCATGCCCCCATAGGCATCAGATGTCTGGGCTTTGCGGCCGGGGAAGACCACTACCAATTGGTGGTGCTCCCCTTTGGCCTGGCATTGGCACCGAGGGTGTTGACCAAGGTGCTCGCCCCGACGCTTGGGCTTCTAAGACAGCGTGGCATCGATATCGTGGGCTACTTGGACGATCTTCTGAGGGAGACTTCAAACTCAAAATTAGAGGTGACCGTGTCTATAACCTGTCAGACCCTCCGATACTTTGGTTGATTGCTGAACACTCAGAAGTCAGTATTGGTACCGACTCAACTCCTAGTTTATTTAGGGTTGATTCTGGACTCCTCAGAGGCAAAAGTTTTTTTTCTCCCTATGGGAAAGTTGCAGACCCTTCGGGCTGCTTGTGCGGCAGTTGACATCCCAAAGATGGTCGTCACGCCACTTTTGAAGGTGAGTCCTGGGCCTCATGGTGGCCTCCTTCGAGGCGGTACCATATGCACTATTTCACACGAGTGTTACAGAAGGTAATTCTGTCCAGAAAGGTCAAGTGCCCTTCATCCCTGGATTGTCAATCCGGGTGAGCCACCTAGTCGGTGGCCGACATCACCTGCACTTCTGTCTGGGAAGTCGTTTGTTCCTTTTTACTGGATGGTGGTCATAATGGACGCCTGTCTTACCGGTTGGAGAGGAGTCTTGGGGGCTCAGTCAACCTGGAATGTATAAACAAGAGAACCCTCGCGCTAGCTGAATGGTGGGACTTGTGTGAGGTGGTAAAGAAGATGAAAAGGGATGGATACTGCAGCAGTCACCGAGAGGTCTGGTCCAGATCAACAGTGAAACAATAAAAATCGTGATGGTGGCTGCGCTGTAGTAAATTAATTAAGTAAAATAAGGGGGGGCGGGGGCGAGGGAATGGGGATGTGAGGGGAGGGAAGAGAAAAGGGGGGGATGGTAAATAATCACGGGCTGGAAACCGGATAGATAGTAATAATGTGCAATGTGCACAGTGACACAAATATGCGTAAAATGAAATAAATAAACCGCTACTGGTTACAAAATGGATCCTCCAGCAGTCATCAGGGTCTGGTCCAAGTCTACAGTAAAAAATACTGACATAGTGGTGGCTAGACTGTGATGAATCAAATATGATAGAGTGAAAGGCAAAGGGGGGGGAGAGGAGGGCGGGGGAAGTGGAAAGGGATGGGGGGGGTGGTGATTAATAATCACAAACTGGAGACCAACTAAGTGGTAATGGTGTACAATATGCCCAGTGTCACAAATGTGTATAAAATAATAATGTGCAAATGGCTACTAATTCCAAAGTCATAAAAGCTAATAGAAACAAGTGTCTGGGCAATCAAGTGATGCGCAAACGTGACCATTAGTATACAAACATGAAACAAACGTGAATCACTAAGATAAATGCAATAATCTGAAAACACAATGTCTATGAATAACATAAACGTGCTAGAAGCATCAGTGAGCAAAACAAGTAGAAAGGAGGATTCCTGATCCTGATGGAGGCTCCTAATTAAGCTTCCAAATGTTGCAGAGAAAGTTTGTATTAAAAATAAATCCTATATGTGAATACAGTCATGTGTACAGAGAGTCCCATCACCAAAAATGTGCTTGAAAGTCTTGATATGGCATCCACCCAGCGATCAAACACAACTTACCTACCTGCTGGGAGGGGGCAGTATGAAGCAGATCTCTGTGGTGGAGAATTATATATCGTCCTTATGATACAGTCTTTAGGACTCAATTTCCATATCGCTCATTGGGATGCATGTGAAAAAAACACAGAAGAAAGGGACATCAATAGCGCAACTCTGTGAATGCAGCTGGCTGAATCGCAAATAGGTGTATTCACACACTGACTTGATATATAGTGAGTGTGGGCCTCAATCCAAACGAGCACCGCGCTCGTACCAATAGGGAGATGGATTGCTATGTGTAATGCACTCGGTGCGATCCTCAGATGGCGGCAGTCAGTTTAAACAGGATAAAAGAGAAAATATATAGTGTAGATCGGTAACCACTGAGTGGCGTTTATTAAAAGCAGGTAAAACACTCACATTTGGGAAATGTAAAGTAGGGTACAATATCCTACGAGCGGCGAGCTCGTCTCCTCTCAATTCAGCTGGCGGCGTGTCTGTGACTTGAGAGGAGACGAGCTCGCCGCTCGTAGGAGCTCGTTTGGATTGAGGCCCACGCTCACTATATATCAAGTCAGTGTGTGAATACACCTATTTGCGATTCAGCCAGCTGCATTCACAGAGTTGCGCTATTGATGTCCCTTTCTTCTGTGTTTTTTTCACATGCATCCCAATGAGCGATATGGAAATTGAGTCCTAAAGACTGTATCATAAGGACGATATATAATTCTCCACCACAGAGATCTGCTTCATACTGCCCCCTCCCAGCAGGGAGGTAAGTTGTGTTTGATCGCTGGGTGGACACCATATCAAGACTTTCAAGCATATTTTTGGTGATGGGACTCTTTGTACACATGACTGTATTCACATATAGGATTTATTTTTAATACAAACTTTCTCTGCAACATTTGGAAGCTTAATTAGGAGCCTCCATCAGGATCAGGAATCCTCCTTTCTACTTGTTTTGCTCACTGATGCTTCTAGCATGTTTATGTTATTCATAGTCATTGTGTTTTCAGATTATTGCATTTATCTTAGTGATTCACGTTTGTTTCATGTTTGTATACTAATAGTCACGTTTGCGCATCACTTGATTGCCCAGACACTTGTTTCTATTAGCTTTTATGACTTTGGAATTAGTAGCCATTTGCACATTATTGTTTTATACACTATTATGTAGATAAATCAGAATGGTCACCGTGGTGTATCTGATCCTAGCGCTCAAGGATGGTCTAATGTTAATCTGCTCAATTAGCTGCCGTTATAAATAGAGTAGAAAGTACAATAGAAATATAAAATTATGTTAGCACAAGTGTAACATTAACAGTGCTTATGTGAAATATAAAATATTGCACCTTGGTTATAAAATGTATACCGCAGAATGTCAGCAACAAATAAGTATCAACATAACCATGTAAAAAATAACAGCACAATCCTACAGGTTTAAAGGATTCCTCACAAACTGCAAAGTCCACCCACTGTTGAATGCCACTAGTAATGAAGTGACAGAACTTCCCAAGTGAATGAGTTCAAACACCAATTACAACAGAGGGAACTGAAATGTAGATCCAATAGCCGTTAAGTCTTTCTTATGAGAGATACTCTCTGATAATTCAATCACTGTGGTTCTTTAATTAAACAGATCATGTTGCAATTTGTACTTCCATCATTGTCTAAGCAATTCCACTCCCCTAAGGTGATGTGCTTACCAGACTCCAGATGGTTAACTGCCTGTCAGCTCCTCTTTAAATCTCCAGTCAGCCTCCTTCAAGAGATCTCCCGGCTCTCAGGCAATAAGCATAAGTGCGTGCAGCAATGCGGGCATGTAAGACAAATTGGGCTTCACATAGCATAAAATCCTTTAATAAAAAATCCAAAATGCCCCCCCGTATAAAAACATGCTTACAAGAAAGTAAATAACATAAAACATATCACCGGGGATGATCCGTCTGCTCAGTGAGGTTAGTGAACGCTCACACAATTCAAAAGAACTCCTGAGTCCCGGGAAGACGGACGTTCCCCTGACGTGATTGGTCGCGTGGTCACGCCCTGACGCGTTTCGTGATTGGCTCACGTCTTCAGAGGGCGTGGCCACACATCGCGACTGCTCCTATTTATATTCGAGCCAGCCCTGACGTATCCACATACGTCAGATGGCTCAACATTGTCTGAAGGAGATCCGGCGTAGCTCTGAATACTCATACACTGGCCGGATATGTGTTGTGATCTCCATTCAGAAAAATTCCACCTGTCACTCACCAGCACATTCGGACCCTACCAGAGGGGTCCGAGTGTACCAGATCATTGGCAATAAGCAATAATAAAATATAATATAAAATATGCTTGACATCCTATGTAATTCTGTATAGGGATCTATTTTAAAGGCACAGTGACTCCTATTAATCAGAATCCATTAGGACTGGTATGTTATAATCCTCACCATTTAATTAGTGAAGACTCGCATTCAGGCCCGTACAACAAGCATGTCATCACTATCATAAGCATTCACAGCGACCACTGAGCATGTTTGCATCGAACCTAAGTGCCCTCAAGGCAGTAAGGGGATTCACTCTGAACCCGCTGACCACCAAGTTATGCATATACATGTAAATGAGTTCTCAAAAAACATGTCATTGCATATTATATCATGCGAGTGTCAGAAAGCAAACCATGATGTACATTAAAAAATAAAATAAAATTACAGAGGGACTGTCTACATTCTGGACTAATCTACTGTACCCGAATAAAATTTTCCTCACAATTAGCTATGTTTCACCACTTATTGTCCTAAAAACTACATTTCTTATACAGCCTCATACTAAACATTCAACATGTTCTCTCACTAACATGAGGCCATTCATCTACCCTAATTGGCCCTATAATAGTGGCCTAAAGTTAGTAGTTGCTAATGAAGCAATTAAGATCTAAGTCTATATTCAAGCCATTAGGACTGAGTGTATTGGTGAGAAATAACCATTGAGTTTCTAATTTGGAAATTTCTCGCACCATATTAGCCCCTCTCCATCTGGGATGGATCTTATCAATACCCCAGAACTTGAGTCCAATTGGGTTCCTATGATGTTTTTCCCTAAAATGGAGGGACACGCTGTGTTCTTTATAACCGATGGAAATATTATAGATGTGTTCCGACACCCTTTTAGAGAGAGTTCTTTTAGTGTGGCCTATATACATTAGACCGCACGGACATTCCAGGACGTATACTACATGTGTGGATGCACATGTTACACATTCCTTAATCTGGAATTCCTTCCCATTAGCCGTGGACACAAAACTTGTGAGTCCTCGTAAATGTGTCGATACTTGTTGGCACGCCTTACATCTTCTGCAAGCATAGAAACCCATTCTATCCCAGAACATTTTAATCTGCTTGGGAGGGTCAAGGACTTTAACTAACTGGTCACCAAAAGATGTCGTTTTTCTATATATGAAAGGTGGTACTGGTGGTAAAACCGTTCTCAAAGCTTTATCCATTGCTAGGATATTCCAGTGTTTTTTTAAAATACTTTCTATCTCCCGATATTGTTCATGGAATCCGGATATGAAACCCCATTCATGTTTACTATCCCTCACTCTAGTTTTAGGGAGTAACATGAGTTCTTGCGATTGGGTACCCACTTGTTCCATCAAGTTAGACAGATGTTGCTCATTATACCCTTTTTCCATGAAACGTTGCTTGATAATTGATGCTTGAGACAGATAGTCAGTATCTTGAGTACAGTTACGTCGTATACGAGTGAATTGGCCCTTGGGAATATTTCGGAGCCATTGTGGATGGTGTCCACTCTGTACTGGGATATAGCTGTTACGGTCTGTTTCTTTGAAATATGCTTTGGTATGAAACTGTATGTCCCCTTTCATAACCGTGACATCCAGGAAGTGTATTCGATGTCTGTCCCAATTAAACTCAAGCTTAATGTTATTACTATTACTATTAAGGTAATGGGCAAATTCCTGGAGTGACCTTTCACTACCCTGCCAGATCATGAACAGGTCATCTATATACCTCTGATAAAATAATACTTCTTGCTTCCTGTTATTAAAGACCCACTTGTCCTCCCACTCGCTCATGAACAGGTTAGCTAGACTGGGTGCAAACTTTGCACCCATCGCTACACCTGTCTTTTGGCTGTAAAACAAAATATAATTATGCGTTAGACAATACTCCAACGCCATTCTAATAAACTTTTTTTGGATATATGGGAGGTCATCCCTCTTGCTGAGTGCCCAATTTAGGGCCAGAAGGGCATCGTCGTGCTGTATATTGGTATACAACGATGCCACATCTGCTGTCACCAAGAATATTTCAGTGTCATCCAGAATAATAATGCTCCTGAGTTTCTGCAGGAAGCTAGTTGTGTCTTTTAGATAAGCTTTGGTGTTGAGGACACTAGTTTGCATAAAGTGGTCCAGATATTGTCCAATCCTGGAGGTGACCGAGTCTATGCCATTTACTATTGGCCTTCCAGGTGGTTTGACAGGGTCCTTATGAATTTTAGGTACTGTGTAAATAGTTGGAATTCTGCTGAAGCTTGGGCATAGGTATAACTTTTCTTTCTTTAGTAATGGCTCGCATATAATATCCAAAATCCACTCGATTGAATAAATCTTCCCTGTATCTTTTGGTGGGATCACCTTTAAGATGTTGATATGTCGCCTCATCTTGTAGCATATTCTGGAGTTGTGAGTGGTAGAAGGTTTTGTCCAAAACCACCACTCCCCCTCCTTTATCCGCTGGGCGGACAATGATATCCTTCCTATTTTCTAAAGCCTTGATCCCCTCCTTAATGTGTGTTGGGTTTAGACTTTTCTTTAGTGTGACTGTCTCAAGATCTTTCAAAACCAATTGCTTGAACACTTCAACTTGGTGGTTAGCTGGTTGAGGTGGATTGAAAAGTGATCTATTTTTAAGTCCACTGTCTATCCCTATCACATCATTAGTTCTATTACTCCTCAAATTGAAGTTGTTTGACAGGAAATATTTTTTAATATTGATTTTCCTAATATACTTGTGTATATCAATATACACATTAAATTTATTCAACAGCTTGGTTGTTGTGCATTTTAGGCCCGCATTGAGTATATTATTTTCCTTCTGTGTGAGAGTCACAGATGAAAGATTGTATATACCACTTAATCTGCCTGCCTTGGTCTTTTTTTTGCTGAACTCGTTGCCCTGCTCGGCATCCTCTGCGTGTAGTGGCCTGGCATTCCTGATTGGGCTGTATGGTCCTTCCCATCGTGGTGGGTTCCACCACTCCTGTGACCTGCTCTGATTGAGATCTTGCTGAGGTCGTCCTCTCCAAGGCCGATTCCCTCATCCACGTCCTCGTGGGTTCCCTCTCATGCCGTAACAGCTATATCCCAGTACAGAGTGGACACCATCCACAATGGCTCCGAAATATTCCCAAGGGCCAATTCACTCGTATACGACGTAACTGTACTCAAGATACTGACTATCTGTCGCAAGCATCAATTATTAAGCAACGTTTCATGGAAAAAGGGTATAATGAGCAACATCTGTCTAACTTGATGGAACAAGTGGGTACCCAATCGCAAGAACTCATGTTACTCCCTAAAACTAGAGTGAGGGATAGTAAACATGAATGGGGTTTCATATCCGGATTCCATGAACAATATCGGGAGATAGAAAGTATTTTTAAAAAACACTGGAATATCCTAGCAATGGATAAAGCTTTGAGAATGGTTTTACCACCAGTACCACCTTTCATATATAGAAAAACGACATCTTTTGGTGACCAGTTAGTTAAAAAAGTCCTTGACCCTCCCAAGCAGATTAAAATGTTCTGGGATAGAATGGGTTTCTATGCTTGCAGAAGATGTAAGGCGTGCCAACAAGTATCGACACATTTACGAGGACTCACAAGTTTTGTGTCCACGGCTAATGGGAAGGAATTCCAGATTAAGGAATGTATAACATGTGCATCCACACATGTAGTATACGCCCTGGAATGTCTGTGCGGTCTAATGTATATAGGCCGCACTAAAAGAACACTCTCTAAAAGGGTGTAGGAACACATCTATAATATTTCCATCGGTTATAAAGAACACAGCGTGTCCCTCCCATTTTAGGGAAAAACATCATAGGAACCCAATTGGACTCAAGTTCTGGGGTATTGATAAGATCCATCCCAGATGGAGAGGGGCTAATATGGTGCGAGAAATTTCCAAATTAGAAACTCAATGGTTATTTCTCACCAATACACTCAGTCCTAATGGCTTGAATATAGACTTGGATCTTAATTGCTTCATTAGCAACTACTAACTTTAGGCCACTATTATAGGGCCAATTAGGGTAGATGAATGGCCTCATGTTAGTGAGAGAACATGTTGAATGTTTAGTATGAGGCTGTATAAGAAACGTAGTTTTCAGGACAATAAGTGGTGAAACATAGCTAATTGTGAGGAAAATTTTATTCGGGTACAGTAGATTAGTCCAGAATGTAGACAGTCCCTCTGTAATTTTATTTTATTTTTTAATGTACATCATGGTTTGCTTTCTGACACTCACATGATATAATATGCAATGACATGTTTTTTGAGAACTCATTTACATGTATATGCATAACTTGGTGGTCAGCGGGTTCAGAGTGAATCCCCTTACTGCCTTGAGGGCACTTAGGTTCGATGCAAACATGCTCAGTGGTCGCTGTGAATGCTTATGATAGTGATGACATGCATGTTGTACGGGCCTGAATGCGAGTCTTCACTAATTAAATGGTGAGGATTATAACATACCAGTCCTAATGGATTCTGATTAATAGGAGTCACTGTGCCTTTAAAATAGATCCCTATACAGAATTACATAGGATGTCAAGCATATTTTATATTATATTTTATTATATTTTATTATTGCTTATTGCCAATGATCCGGTACACTCGGACCCCTCTGGTAGGGTCCGAATGTGCTGGTGAGTGACAGGTGGAATTTTTCTGAATGGAGATCACAACACATATCCGGCCAGTGTATGAGTATTCAGAGCTACGCCGGATCTCCTTCAGACAATGTTGGGCCGTCTGACGTATGTGGATACGTCAGGGCTGGCTCGAATATAAATAGGAGCAGTCGCGATGTGTGGCCACGCCTTCTGAAGACGTGAGCCAATCACGAAACGCGTCAGGGCGTGACCACGCGACCAATCACGTCAGGGGAACGTCCGTCTTCCCGGGACTCAGGAGTTCTTTTGAATTGTGTGAGCGTTCACTAACCTCACTGAGCAGACGGATCATCCCCGGTGATATGTTTTATGTTATTTACTTTCTTGTAAGCATGTTTTTATACGGGGGGCATTTTGGATTTTTTATTAAAGGATTTTATGCTATGTGAAGCCCAATTTGTCTTACATGCCCACATTGCTGCACGCACTTATGCTTATTGCCTGAGAGCCGGGAGATCTCTTGAAGGAGGCTGACTGGAGATTTAAAGAGGAGCTGACAGGCGGTTAACCATCTGGAGTCTGGTAAGCACATCACCTTAGGGGAGTGGAATTTCTTAGACAATGATGGAAGTACAAATTGCAACATGATCTGTTTAATTGAAGAACCACAGTGATTGAATTATCAGAGAGTATCTCTCATAAGAAAGACTTAACGGCCATTGGATCTACATTTCAGTTCCCTCTGTTGTAATTGGTGTTTGAACTCATTCACTTGGGAAGTTCTGTCACTTCATTACTAGTGGCATTCAACAGTGGGTGGACTTTGCAGTTTGTGAGGAATCCTTTAATCCTGTAGGATTGTGCTGTTGTTATTTTTTACATGGTTATGTTGATACTTATTTGTTGCTGACATTCTGCGGTATACATTTTATAACCAAGGTGCAATATTTTATATTTCACATAAGCGCTGTTAATGTTATACTTGTTGTAACATAATTTTATATTTCTATTGTACTTTCTACTCTATTTATAACGGCAGCTAATTGAGCAGATTAACATTAGACCATCCTTGAGCGCTAGGATCAGATACACCACGGTGACCATTCTGATTTATCTACATAATAGTGTATAAAATAATAATGTGCAAATGGCTACTAATTCCAAAGTCATAAAATTTAATAGAAACAAGTGTCTGGGCAATCAAGTGATGCGCAAACGTGACTATTAGTATACAAACATGAAACAAACGTGAATCACTAAGATAAATGCAATAATCTGAAAACACAATGACTATGAATAACATAAACATGCTAGAAGCATCAGTGAGCAAAACAAGTAGAAAGGAGGATTCCTGATCCTGATGGAGGCTCCTAATTAAGCTTCCAAATGTTGCAGAGAAAGTTTGTATTAAAAATAAATCCTATATGTGAATACAGTCATGTGTACAAAGAGTCCCATCACCAAAAATGTGCTTGAAAGTCTTGATATGGCGTCCACCCAGCGATCAAACACAACTTACCTCCCTGCTGGGAGGGGGCAGTATGAAGCAGATCTCTGTGGTGGAGAATTATATATCGTCCTTATGATACAGTCTTTAGGACTCAATTTCCATATCGCTCATTGGGATGCATGTGAAAAAAACACAGAAGAAAGGGACATCAATAGCGCAACTCTGTGAATGCAGCTGGCTGAATCGCAAATAGGTGTATTCACACACTGACTTGATATATAGTGAGCGTGGGCCTCAATCCAAACGAGCTCCTACGAGCGGCGAGCTCGTCTCCTCTCAAGTCACAGACACGCCGCCAGCTGAATTGAGAGGAGACGAGCTCGCCGCTCGTAGGATATTGTACCCTACTTTACATTTCCCAAATGTGAGTGTTTTACCTGCTTTTAATAAACGCCACTCAGTGGTTACCGATCTACGCTATATATTTTCTCTTTTATCCTGTTTAAACTCTGACTGCCGCCGCCGCCATCTGAGGATCGCACTGAGTGCATTACACATACCAATCCATCTCCCTATTGGTACGAGCGCGGTGCTCGTTTGGATTGAGGCCCACGCTCACTATATATCAAGTCAGTGTGTGAATACACCTATTTGCGATTCAGCCAGCTGCATTCACAGAGTTGCGCTATTGATGTCCCTTTCTTCTGTGTTTTTTTCACATGCATCCCAATGAGCGATATGGAAATTGAGTCCTAAAGACTGTATCATAAGGATGATATATAATTCTCCACCACAGAGATCTGCTTCATACTGCCCCCTCCCAGCAGGGAGGTAAGTTGTGTTTGATCGCTGGGTGGATGCCATATCAAGACTTTCAAGCACATTTTTGGTGATGGGACTCTTTGTACACATGACTGTATTCACATATAGGATTTATTTTTAATACAAACTTTCTCTGCAACATTTGGAAGCTTAATTAGGAGCCTCCATCAGGATCAGGAATCCTCCTTTCTACTTGTTTTGCTCACTGATGCTTCTAGCACGTTTATGTTATTCATAGACATTGTGTTTTCAGATTATTGCATTTATCTTAGTGATTCACGTTTGTTTCATGTTTGTATACTAATGGTCACGTTTGCGCATCACTTGATTGCCCAGACACTTGTTTCTATTAGCTTTTATGACTTTGGAATTAGTAGCCATTTGCACATTATTATTTTATACACATTTGTGACACTGGGCATATTGTACACCATTACCACTTAGTTGGTCTCCAGTTTGTGATTATTAATCACCACCACCCCCCCCCCATCCCTTTCCACTTCCCCTGCCCTCCTCTCCCCCCCCCCTTTGCCTTTCACTCTATCATATTTGATTCATCACAGTCTAGCCACCACTATGTCAGTATTTTTTACTGTAGACTTGGACCAGACCCTCTGATGACTGCTGGAGGATCCATTTTGTAACCAGTAGCTGTTTATTTATTTCATTTTACGCATATTTGTGTCACTGTGCACATTGCACATTATTATTATCTAGCCGGTTTCCAGCCCGTGATTATTTACCACCCCCCCTTTTCTCTTCCCTCCCCTCACATCCCCATTCCCTCGCCCCCGCCCCCCCCCCTTATTTTACTTAATTAATTTACTACAGCGCAGCCACCATCACGATTTTTATCAGTCAACCTGGGTTGCTGGTCTCTGGAGGAATCCTACTTGCCGATCATTGTCCTGGAACTCCGGGCGATATGGCTTTGCCTCTCCACGTGGTCTGAGGCTACAGGTGAGTCTAGTCAGAATCCAGTCGGACAAACACCACAGTGGTGGCGTATGTCAATCAAGGAGGAACAAGCAGCTCAGCTGCAGCATCGGAGGTCGCTCACCTCCTAAGGTGGGCAGAAAGGAGCGTACCGGCCTTGTCGGCCATATACATTCCGGGTGTAGGAAATTGGCAGGTGGACTACCTGAGTCGCCAGATGCTGGACCAAGGAGAATGGGCTCTACAATCGGAGGCGTTTCAGCTCCTTTGCCAGAGGGGAGGCACACCAGACGTAGATCTCCTGGCTTCTCGAGTCAATTGGAAGGTATTGAGGTTTGTGGCCAGGTCAAGAGACCCATGGGCAAACACGACAGATGCATTTGGTGGCAGCGTGGAGTCAGTACCGGCTAATCTATGCCTTACCTCCTCTGAAGCTCCTTCCTCATCTGCTTCGCAGACTGGAGGCAGAGAGGATTCCAATGGTCCCAATTGCTCTGGATTGGCCTCGGCGTCCTTGGTACGCCGATCTAGTGAGTCTGGTAGCAGACGCCTCTTGGCGTCTATCGTTAAGAAAGGACCTGCTGTCACAAGGTCCCATACGTCATCCGGTTTTTACAGTCACTGGCTTAACGGCATGGCTTGAGAGCCAGGTGCTAAGAGACCGGGGCCTGTCAGACTCGGTGATCTCTACCATGAGGAATGCTCGGAAATCATCACCTAGGAAGATTTACCATCTCACTTGGAAGACCTACATATCCATTTGTGAGGAAATGAGGTGGCATCCGCGTACTTATTTGGTTCCAGAATCCTGCTGTTCTTACAGCGTGGGGCAGACCAAAAATGTTGCTTTAAGTACAATTAAGTGGCAGGTATCTGCCCTGGCTGTCCTTTTTTCAACGTCCCCTGGTGGCTCACTCTCTAGTGAGAACGTTTGTACAGGGGGTTTGGCAGGCGGCCCCTCCGGTCCTCCTTCCACTACCTCTGTGGGGCTTGTGTAGCAGACGTCCTTTTGGCGTCTACCGATACGAGAGTACCTGCTGTCGCAGGGTCCCATATGCCAGCCTGCTTGCAGTCAATGGCTTTAACTGCATGGCCTCTAGGTGCCTCAGAAACCACCGTTCGAGAACATCAGGGAGATTCCCTTGTTGACACTTTCTCAGAAAGTGGTCCTTTTGGTGGCTGTTATGTCACTTAAGACGGGTTTCTGAGCAGGCAGCCTTGTCATGCAAGGCTCCCTATCTGATCCTCCACAAGGATAAGGTGGTGCTGCTGCGTCCGCAGCCTTCTCTTCTTCCTAAGGTCGTGTTTCAACCTTCCATCTCAAGAAAGACATTGTACTGCCATCCTTTGTGTTCTCATCCGTTGAATCCTAAGGAGACGACATTGCATTCCTTGGACGTTGTCCGAGCTCTGAGAGTATGTTTGTCTGGTACTGCTCCGTTCCGGAGTCCAGACTCACTGTTTGTTTCGGTGGCTGGTCCCAAGTAGGGCCCAGTGGTCTCGTCGTCCACCATCTCTAGGTGGATCTGACAGATCGTGATCATGCTCACGCTATGAAGGGTCAGGCGCCTCCCTTTCCCGGCGCTTTCGACCAGGGCAAGAGGTGCCTCTTGGGCTTTTCTGACGTCAAGCGTCTGTTTCCCAGGTGTGTAAGGCGGTGACTTGGTCAGCCGTTCACACTTTCCCTAAACTTTAAAAGTTGATGTGGGTGCATCTTCGGATGCTTCCTTCGGCCGCAAGGTATTGCAGGTGGCTGTTTAGAGTTGCAACTCCTCCGTTGAGGAGCTCTGTTTTGGGGTGAAGTTGTTTAAATGCTTTTCCCACCCCTCGTTTTTGACACAGTTTGGGAAGTACCACTTTGTCAAGATTGAAGCTGTGTCCGTCCATGAACGAAAGAGAAAATAGGATTTTTGTACTCACCGTAAAATCCTTTTCTCTGAGTTCATGGACGGACACAGCACCCACCCCTCCTTTTTTAAGTTTGTACTGCTTTTTGACAAACTGATCTGCTTAGTGCAGGCTGAGGGGATATAGCCAGTAGGACCGCCCCCTGGGTGGGGCTGTTCAGCTCTGAAGTTGTTAGCCTTCATTCAGGAGTGACTAGGCAGAAAAGTGTTAATACCCACTTTGTCAAGATTAAAGCTGTGTCCATCCATGAACTCGGAGAAAAGGATTTTACGGTGAGTACAAAAAATCCTATTTTACCTTTCCTGCTACCACAGGTGTTGAGAATCTTTTGTGGGATTCTTCTCGCATACACATAGGGGGAATTGAATAAAGCTGCTGTGCATTTTTTGGGCATTAATCCCTCTGGTTAATTGATTACACCAAATTCATGAAGCATCTTATGAAAGTGGAGCTAATTAAGACAAACTCTCTTGGCCTACAGAGAAAAACTGGCGCAGACACATTTTGCGAAAGTGTCCTGCATGCATTTTAAAAGGTTGCAGCATGTGCCAATTTCAAGTAAAAGTTCTATACTGGTACATGAATTTGGCGCATTCTGCACCACTTTTAGAATGCATGAAACTTTCACAATTTGTCCACGCCAGCCTTTATTAATTCTAGCGATAGTGTTGTAAATCATACGCACAAGGACAGTTGTGCTGTGGGCTGTACCAGCTTGCAATCCACCTTTACTAGTTTTATGTCTTTTTTTTTTTTTTTTTTTCCCCCCCCAGACTAACAATGTAACTATGAGAGCCCATTCACACTGGGGCAACACGACTTCCAGCGCGATTTTATGAGGCAACTCAGACACGATTTAATGAGGCAACTCAGCACGACCTGGAGCTATTTACAAGGCAACTCCAAGTTGCCTGCAGGACAGGAGACATTCCAGTGGCCAATCAAACAAGAATCAGCTCTGTGGGAGGGAGGGGGGAGGGAGAGCTTTGCCTGATAAATGTATTTTATCTTCCTGGAGAGTCGCTCCTATTAAGACAGTGAGAGGCGACTCCCATTGAAATGAATGGTTACAGGTCGCCTAGGAGTCGGATTGAAGTAGTACAGGGACCTTTTTTGAAGTCGGAGCGACTGCAGTAGTGTGCATAAGAACAGCTCCATTAACTTACATTGATTTCTTCAGCCAGCGCGACCTGAGGCGACTAGGGGCGACCTGGGGCGATTTGGAGTCGGATCCAAAGACGCCCCTGTGTGAATGGGCTCTGAGTCTATCCAGTTCAACCAACAGAGGAAAAAAACGAAAGATGTCTCTGGTGTGGGATGAAACTGAGTCAAGAAAACCTCCAAGTTGGTTATGTTATTGGAAAATATAAGGGTCTTCTAAACTTGGGCCATGGTGATACAGAGTGGCCTGCCTTCCAGCTTCTGACAAGTATCTGAAATGTCGCATTTTTTGGAGGCCCTATGTTTACTTTCTCATTTTTGTAATTAACTTGTTTTTTTATAGGACATTAAGAGGTATTTGCGCTTTTTTTTTTTTAATCATCTCCTTTTACAACTGTTAGAGGAAACTATGCAGTATCAACAAACAGTTTATAAAACAGCAACACTTAAGTAAATGTTTTAGCTATGTAATTGGTGCATCAGGATACTGACATTTTGTAATTCAATGTCCCCATCTGTCCAGCACATCAACTTTTCCTGTGTTATGGGGTGGGCACACAAATTTATTCGTTCATTACTCTGCCCTTTGGTCTGGCCATAGCACTGTGTTCTTCACCAAGGTGCTCACACCTGTACTTGCGTTGCTTCATGTACAGGGAAATCCTATAATGGATTACGTGGATGACCCGCAGAGATGCATTCTGCACAGACTTCAGTCAGTGTTCAACAGACTGTTCGAATACTGCAGAGGTTTGGATGGATCCTGAATTTCCAGCAGTCTGTGCTGGAACCAACACTTTGAGTATTTTGGGACTTCTCCTGGACACTTTGTACAAGGTCTTTCTTCCACTGGAAAAACTCACAACCCCCACTGCAATCATGTTCAAACGCTTGAGTTAAGGGACCAACCAAACCTCTATTTCTACATTGGGGTCCTGGGCTTAATGGTTGCCTCCTTCCAGATGGTACCATACACTCCAGATCATTGCAACTCAACATTCTGGCTGCATGGACAAGAGGATCCAGCTTTGGAGCCCGTGAAATTTTTCCTGTATCTCCGCTGAAAGGTCATAAGGATGGCTGCTAGACTATCGGTATGGGGGCGGTGTGTGCTCTTTCAGTCCAAGGATCTTGTATGCCAAAATAAGCCTTTCCTGAGCAACATTTTAAAGCTCAGAACCATTCCGTTATCTCCAAGTATTGTCAACTGTGGCATCATCTAATCAGGATTTAATCAGATGGTGTTTACATTATCTATGGGGGGGGAACCAGAAGTCGTTAACTCAGAGGTAGATTCGATTTTGGCTTTGTGGAACTTCACGTACCAGCCATATCTGCCATCAGTATTCCAGGAGTGGAAAATAGACTTCCTCGGTTAACGTCTGGACTCCAGGGTATGGTCACTTCACCCGAAAATGTTTCAAGACCCAGGTGACAGGTGTGGGACACTGTTGTTAAACCTGGAAGCGAGGAGGTTCATGTTCAAATTGCAAGGGTTCATGTCCTAACTCGGGGATCCCCTCTGAGGATGCCCTGGTGAATTATTTCAGCCTTTTTTACGCCTTCTTCCATTGCAACTCCTCCTTTGTAGGATAGGGACGAGAAGGCATTCTGATGATTCTCATCCCCCCAAACTGGTCCAGGCAGACATGGTACTCAAACATTGTCAGGCTTTTGGTGTACTCTGGGCCTGTTTGGATCTTCTGTCCCAGTGGCTATTTCGCCATCCTGCTAGGGGATAGGGGTCTCTCCACACAGTGATATCTACACTTTTAAGGGCTAGGAATGTGACCTCTGAAGGTCTACCAGTGCACTTGGAAGGTGTATTTCTTTGTTCCAGGTAAGGCATTTCCAGAAAATACACTGTGGGGGGGCAAAACCTGTTTTTTAATCAGGTCTGGGTTAACATTAAGGCTAGGTTCACACTAGTGTAGTGTGATTTTGATTTGATTTTTCTTTTGTTTACAAAATGTTTTATTTGGAAGACAATAAAATGACAAACTTCAGTACAAAGCAATATATAAAGTAAGGTAGTGCTAGGATATACAAGGTGTATACATGAATAGGGCAACAAAGGTTAGATCAGTAGGTAATCAGTACCAATAGTGAGGATAAGATAACAGTTGGGTATGAAGGATGAGTGGTGTGAATATGAATTTTACAGGGGAAAGCTCAGTAATAGGTTTAGACAGTAGGAATCTATGCGATAAGGGAAGGGTGGGTGGGTGTTGAACTTCGGCACAAGATGATATATACATATATATTCATTAAGTTGGAGACCAAAACATCCACTTTCCATTAAAGGTTTGCATACTGTCAAAGAGAGTGTGGTGGATCCTCTCAGTCTAAGAACCTCCATTCTAGATAAGACCTGAGACCAGGGTAGGTTGTGTGATTTCCAGTTTAGGGCAATCATCCATTTGACAGAGCTTATCAGTGAATGAAGTAGTCTATTACAAGGCAAGGGGATATCTGAAACTTCAGCATAAAGAATGCAGATTTGTGGGGAAAGGGAGATTTTTTTTTTGAGCGAGGGTTCTAATGTAGTGATTACTGCCTACCATATGGGTTCAAGAAGTTTGCAGCTCCAGAAGATGTGAAGATAGTTCCCCTCTTCGGGGCAACCTCTAAAGCAGGTAGGGGAGACTGAGGGATAAAAAGAATGGATCTTGGCAGGGGTCATATACCATCTAACAAAAAGTTTAAGAGGGGATTCTCTAAAGGCTGCTGCACGATTGCTCTTGTGGAGGTTGTCTATCATCTTTAACCAAGTTTCTATGGGGAGAGAGCAATTCAAGTCAGCTTCCCAGCGCATCATAGGGCCTGTCTTTTCGGGTTGGTGTAAATTATTTAAAAAATTGTATAGTTGTGAGATGATACCTTTATCTCTATAAGAGGATGAGCAGATTGCGCTCAAAAATAGTGTATGGTGTGTCAATGGAAAGGGAGAAGTGAGTGGCAAAAAAGTTTTGAATTTGAAGGTATTGGGGAAGTTCTGTGTCAGGGAGTTTGTATCGGGATTGTAGGGATGTGAAGGGTGGGAATTTTAGGTTAATCACTAGTGATTTAAGGGTGGTTAATTTGAGTTGAATCCAGTGATGGAAGAGATTGTAGTTTGGGAACGCGGGGATAAATCTGGGGTCACCAAGGAAGTTGGCCAAAGGAGGGGTGATTGAGGACAAGACGTAGTAGTCTTTGATTTTGTTCCATAGTTGTATAGAGTGGGCAACTATCATGTTCTTCTTAAGAGAGCGGTATGGTGTTATAGAGGACCATAAGATGCCTTTTAATGATAAAGGGAAGATGGAAGAAGATTCGAAGATCAGCCATGGAATGTGTGTAGTGGGGGAATGCCATTGGGCCATGTGTGAGAGTCTGGCTGCTAAATAATAGTGCCAGAGGTGTGGGAGGCCCATACCACCTTTGTTTTGTGGGTTATGCATAAGCGCATAACTACATCTGGGTTTTTTATTGTTCCAGATAAATGTATTAATTTCTCTTTGGAGGGCAGCTATTCTGGATTTGGGTACATTAACACTTAAGCCCCGGACCATTTCGGGCCATTAGGACCAGGCCTGTTTTTGGGATTCGGCACTGCACTGCTTTAACTGTAAATTGTGCGGACATGCAATGTTGTACCCAAATGAAATTTGCGTCCTTTTCTTCCCACAAATAGAGCTTTCTTTTAATGGTATTTGATTGCCTCTGCGATTTTTATTTTTTGCGATATAAACAGAAAAAGACCGAAAATTTTGAAAAAAAATGATATTTTCTACTTTTTGTTATAAGAAAAATCGAATAAACTCAATTTTAGTCATACATTAAGGCCCCTTTCACACGGGGCGGATCCGTGAAGATCTGCCCCGTGAAGCTCCGCTTGCTCAGCGGGGATCGCTCCGTTGATCCCCGCTGAGACGACGGATGACTGGGCGGTCCCCGCACACTGTGCAGGGACCGCCCTGTCAGAGCGCCGCTCTCCCCTATGGGGAATCGGATGACGACGGACCGTAGAGTCCGTTGTCATCCGTTCCGCCGACGGAAGGAAAAATAGGGTTTTCCTCCGTCACACTTTGGCGGAGCGGATGTCAGCGGACATGTCTCCGCTGACATCCGTGCTTCCATAGGGGTACATGGAGGATCCGTTTCAGGTCCGCCTAAAAAACTGACAGGCGGACCTGAACGGACCTCCGTGTGAAAGAGCCCTTAGGCCAAAATGTATTCAGCCACATGTCTTTAGTAAAAAAAATGTCAATAAGCGTATATTTATTGGTTTGCGCAAAAGTTATAGCGTTTACAAACTAGGGTACATTTTCTGAAATTTACACAGCTTTAAATGTATGACTGCCTATCTCATTTCTTGAGGTGCTAAAATGGCAGGGCAGTAAAAAACCCCCCCAAATGACCCCATTTTGGAAAGTAGACACCCCAAGGAAATTGCTGAGAGGCATGTTGAGCCCATTGAATATTTTTTTTTTTGTCCCAAGTGATTGAATAATGACAAAAAAAAATAAAAAAATTACAAAAAGTTGTCACTAAATGATATATTGCTCACACATGCCATGGTTATATGTGGAATTGCACCCCAAAATACATTCTGCTGCTTCTCCTGAGTACGGGGATACCACATGTGTGGGACTTTTTAGGAGCCTAGCCACGTACGGGACCCCGTAAACCAAGCACCGCCTTCAGGATTTCTAAGGGTGCAAATTTTTGATTTCACTCCTCACTACCTATCACAGTTTCGAAGGCCATAAAATGCCAAAATAGCACAAAACCCCCCCAAATTACCCCATTTTGGAAAGTAGACACCCCAAGCTATTTACTGAGAGGCATGTTCAGTCCATGGAATATTTTATATTTTGCCACAGGTTGCGGGAATATGACAAACTTTTTTTTTGTTGCACAAAGTTGTCACTAAATGATATATTGCTCACACATGCCATGGGCATATGTGAAATTACACCCCAAAATACATTCTGCTGCTTCTCCTGAGTACGGGGATACCACATGTGTGGGACTTTTTGGGAGCCTAGCCGCGTACGGGACCCCAAAAACCAAGCACCGCCTTCAAGGTTTCTAAGGGCATAAATTTTTGATTTCACTCCTCACTACCTATCACAGTTTTGAAGGCCATAAAATGCCAAGATGGCACAAAACCCCCCCAAATGACCCCATTTTGGAAAGTAGACACCCCAAGCTATTTGCTGAGAGGCATGTTGACCCCATTGAATATTTTTTTTTTTTGTCCCAAATGATTGAATAATGACAAAAAGAAAAAAAAATGTACAAAAAGTTGTCACTAAATGATATATTGCTCACACATGCCATGGTTATATGTGAAATTACACCCCAAAATACATTTTGCTGCTTCTCCTGAGTACGGGGATACCACATGTGTGGGACTTTTTGGGAGCCTAGCCGCGTACAGGGCCCCAAAAACCAAGCACCGCCTTCAGGATTTCTAAGGGCGTAAATTTTTGATTTCACTCCTCACTACCTATCACAGTTTTGAAGGCCATAAAATGTCAAAATAGCCCAAAACCCCCACAAATGACCCCATTTTGGAAAGTAGACACCCCAAGCTATTTGCTGAGAGGCATGGTGAGTATTTTACAGCTCTCATTTGTTTTTGAAAATTAAGAAAGACATTTTTTTTTCTTTTTTTTTTTCTTTTTTTACATTTTCAAAACTTTGTGACAAAAAGCGAGATCTGCAAAATACTCAACATACCTCTCAGCAAATAGCTTGGGGTGTCTACTTTCCAAAATGGGGTCATTTGGGGGGGTTTTGTGCCATCTGGGCATTCCATGGCCTCCGAAACTGTGATAGGCAGTGAGGAGTGAAATCAAAAATTTACACCCATAGAAATCCTGAAGGCGGTGCTTGGTTTTTGGGGTCCCGTACGCGACTAGGCTCCCAAAAAGTCCCACACATGTGGTATCCCCGTACTCAGGAGAAGCAACAGAATGTATTTTGGGGTGTAATTCCACATATGCCCATGGCATGTTTGAGCAATATATAATTTAGTGACAACTTTTTGTACATTTTTTTTTTTTTTTTTGGTCATTATTCAGTTCACTTGGGACAAAAAAAAAATATTCAATGGGCTCAACATGCCTCTCAGCAAATAGCTTGAGGTGTCTACTTTACAAAATGGGGTCATTTGGGGGGGTTTTGAACTGTCCTGGCATTTTATGCACAACATTAGGAAGCTTATGTCACACATCATCCACTCTTCTAACCACTTGAAGACAAAGCCCTTTCTGACTTTTTGTTTACATGAAAAAAAACATTTTTTTGCAAGAAAATTATGTTGAACCCCCAAACATTATATATTTTTTTAAAGCAAAGGCCCTACAGATTAAAATAGTGGGTGTTGCATTTTTTTTTCCACACAGTATTTGCGCAGCGATTTTTCAAACGCATTTTTTGGGGGAAAAACACACTTTTTTTATTTTTAATGCACTAAAAAACACTATATTGCCCAAATGTTTGATGAAATAAAAAAGATGATCATAGGCCGAGTACATGGATACCAAACACGACATGCTTTAAAATTGCGCACAAACGCGCAGCGGCGACAAACTACATTCATTTTTAAAAGCATTTAAAAGCCTTTACAGGTTACCACGTTAGATTTACAGAGGAGGTCTACTGCTAAAATGACTGCCCTCGATCTGACCTTCGCGGTAATACCTCACATGCATGATGCAATTGCTGTTTACATATGACGCTAGACCGACGCTTGCGTTCGCCTTTGCGCAAGAGCAGGGGGGACAGCGGTGCTTTTTTTTTTTTTTTTTTTTTTTTTTTTTATTTATTTGGCTTTTTTATTTTATTTTTAAACTGTGCCTTCCATATTTTATTTTTTTACCATTTTTATCGTTATCTCAGGGAATGTAAATATCCCCTATGATAGCAATAGGTAGTGACAGGTACTCTTTTTTTGAAAAAAATTGGGGGGTTAGACCCTAGATCTTTCCTCTGCCCTCAAAGCATCTGACCACACCAAGATCGGTGTGATAAAATGCTTTCCCAATTTCCCAATGGCGCTTTTTATATCCGGGGGGGACATTCCCTCCCACTGCTTGTAAAAGCAGTCTAGAGGCTAATTATCTGCTAGAATTGCTTTTACATGAAAGCCGGCCGCTGGCTGAAAAGAATGATACCAAGATGATACCTAAACCCGCAGGCATCATTCTGGTATAAACATTCAAAGTCCAGCAACATACCAGTACGTTGCTGGTCCTTGTTGGAGATGTATTGTAATCTTTTTTTTCATACAGCCTATTGGCTGAACGAAAAAAAGAGATTGATTGGTGGGTATGCCCACCATTAGAATACCTCCCTTCATCCACCCACTTCTAATGATGGGCATATATGCCGAAGCATGGGGGCATCCTCCCGCAAAAAAGTTATGCCGCGTACACACGGTCAAGCCTTCGTCGGAATTTCGACCGTATGTACGCGGCATAAAAGGTTATGCCGCGTACACACGGTCGGACTTTTCCACGGGCAAGCCTCCGTTGGAATTTCGACCGTATATACGCGGCATTAGGAGCAAAATCACTCCTCCGCCCCTGCTGCCCCCATGCTTCGGCATATATGCTCTTTTTTTTAACTGTGGTGGTGAAATCACCTCCTACAGCGTTGGAGTCACGGCTTTATGTATCGTGGGAGCAAACGCTGTTGCTGTCAAGATAAATAGATCCGTGCTGCAACTGAATGGCGTACCTGCTAAGCAAATGGTGGTTAACATTAAAACAAAGTAACATTACAGTACAACAGTAAGACCTTACCATGCCATACCTGCAAAGCAAATACCAAAACAAAACCTAGTAAAAAATAAAAAAATGTTTTAACGCAACCTGTGCCTAAAATATATATATATGCCGAAGCATGGGGGCATCCTCCCGCAAAAAAGTTATGCCGCGTACACACGGTCGGAATTTTCCACGGGCAGGCCTCCGTCGGAATTTCGACCGTATGTACGCGGCATTAGGAGCAAAATCGCTCCTCCGCCCCTGCTGCCCCCATGCTTCGGCATATATGCTCTTTTTTTTAACTGTGGTGGTGAAATCACCTCCTACAGCGTTGGAGTCACGGCTTTATGTATCGTGGGAGCAAACGCTGTTGCTGTCAAGATAAATAGATCCGCGCTGCAACTGAATGGCGTACCTGCTAAGCAAATGGTGGTTAACATTAAAACAAAGTAACATTACAGTACAACAGTAAGACCTTACCATGCCATACCTGCAAAGCAAATACCAAAACAAAACCTAGTAAAAAATAAAAAAATGTTTTAACGCAACCTGTGCCTAAAATATATATATGCCGAAGCATGGGGGCATCCTCCCGCAAAAAAGTTATGCCGCGTACACACGGTCGGAATTTTCCACGGGCAGGCCTCCGTCGGAATTTCGACCGTATGTACGCGGCATTAGGAGCAAAATCGCTCCTCCGCCCCTGCTGCCCCCATGCTTCGGCATATATGCTCTTTTTTTTAACTGTGGTGGTGAAATCACCTCCTACAGCACTGGAGTCACGGCTTTATGTATCGTGGGAGCAAACGCTGTTGCTGTCAAGATAAATAGATCCGCGCTGCAGTTGAATGGCGCACCTGAAAACAAAAAATTACATACCTGAAAAGCAAGCATGATAAAACATTGCAGAATAGAATACAGTAAAAAAGAGGAGAACAATAGAGAGAAAATAGAGAGAGAGAGAACAATAAAACGACAACTATTTTTGGTTTTTTTATTTTATTTTTTTTGTGTTTTGTTTTTTACGTTTTTTTTTTTTCTTTTTTACACTTTTTTTTGTAACTTTACAACTGTAATGGTTCGGGTCTCTCAAAATGTAATGGCATCTTGGGAGACCCTGTGTAAGTGTGTCCTTGTCTGTGAAATGCTGTACCCTACGCTAAAACTTCACTTTTGAGTGGTAGCGTTCAAAACATTCACCTTGGCAAAGACCAGGCTTGTCAGGACAGAGTGGACAAAAACTACGGGTGTCACGCCTAAATCCGCGCTTGCTACAGACACGACATCTTTTTTGGGGGTGGCTTTGGGTAGGGGTACTCGGGAGGACATACGAATAATGCCTCTCATGCAGCCGGCTTACTGCATTTGGTTGGGGATGGTGAGGTGCAGAACCGCCTGGATACAGGAGTTCTGTGACTATCTCATTCTGGAATTTTAGAAGAGATAACGTCCCGCCTGAAGCTCTGTATAGCACATGAGCGTTCAGCAAAGCCAATTGGAATAATGATAGAGACACTTTTTTGTACCAGCGTCTCGCCTTACGGTCAATTAGATACGGCGCCATCAACTGGTCGTTGAGGTCCACCCCTCCCATATTTTGGTTATATTCGTGGACACAGAGGGGTTTCTCCACAACACCAGTCGCCGTACGAATTTGGACTGTCGTGTCTGCATGAAGGGAGGTAAGAAGGAAAACATTCTTATTGTCCCTCCACTTCATAGCGAGCAAGTTATTACACTTCAAGCAGGCTCTCTCCCCCAGCCTAAGACGGGCATCTACAAGCCGCTGGGGAAAGCCCCGGCGATTAGGTCGCACGGTGCCACATGCTCCAATCTGATGATCAAACAAGTGACTAAACAGTGGCACGCTCGTGTAATAATTGTCCACATACAAGTGGTACCCCTTTCCGAATAAGGGTGACACCAAGTTCCACACTATCTTGCCAGCGCTCCCTATGTAATCCGGGCAGTTGACCGGCTCAACCTGACTATCTTTTCCCTCATAAAGCTCCATACATAGCCTGTTGCCCTGTCACAGCACTTATAGAGCTTGACCCCGTATCTGGCACGCTTGCTGGGAAGGTACTGCTTGAAAGCCAAGCGGCCAGAAAATTTAATCAGGGACTCATCAACGCAGACAGCTTGATCGGGAATAAACAAGGCTGCAAAACGTTCGTTGAAGTGGTTTATGAGGGGCCGAATTTTATAGAGCCGGTCGTATTCAGGGTCCCCACGTGGACGACAAAGTTCATTGTCGTTGAAGTGCATGAACCGCAAAATCTGCTCGTATCGTTTCCTGGGCATGGAGGCAGAGAACACGGGCATGTGGTCAATTGGGTGCGTGGACCAATAAGCACGCAATGACGGAAATTTATGTGTGCCCATGTTGAGGGAAAGGCCCAGAAAGGTCTTAAATTCGGAAACTGTAATTGGTTTCCAATTTCTGGCAATTTTAGGCAACTGGGGGTTAGCGGCGATAAATTGACCAGCATATAAATTACTCTGGTCCACAATAGATCTATAGAGATCTTCCGTGAAAAACAGCGAATAAAAATCAATTGGAATAAAATCAGCTGTTTCCACCTGAATACCGGGTTGGGCAGTGAATGGGGGAAGTACGGGTTCTGCAGAAGTGGTGGGGACCCAATCAGGATAGGCGAATTCTGCAGGAAGGGCAGTATGGGCACGACGGGCCTGCCTTTGTCTTCTTGGTGGCAGCGGGACACTACTTGTGCTTGCCACCTCGCCAGCTTGAACTGCACTTATGGGACTCGCCACGTCACCAAGTGTTACTGCAGTGCTGGATGTACGTCCAGGCTGTACTAGGCCGCTGGTGCTTGCCAGTTCACCAGAAGGAATGGCGGCGCTAGTACTACTCTGCTCCATGATACGAGAGACCTGCGGTTCTTGCTCCTCAACAACCTCAGAAGATCGGGTACACCTGACCTTAGCAGGGACCTCAACTTCGTCGTCAGAGCTATCTGACGTGGGGCCGCTGACGTCACTGTCTTCTACGGGAAGATATTCTGAATCTGACAGATACGTGACCTCCTCTTCACTATCTGTCATGCTCAGAATCTCGTAGGCCTCTTTACTAGTGTACCTTCGTCTTGCCATTTTGGGCTCTAAATTTAGGGGTACACTAGTAAGATTCACAGGAAAAAAAGCACCTGACTGTCGTCAGCAAATATATCAAACGCTACAAAAAAACTGTTAGCGATCGCAGGGATCAGGCCTGTCTCTGCGAACGCTGCAGTTATGTGTGTTGTGTTTGGTAAGTGACAGTGATCGATCGATACTGCTCTTGGGTGGGCTGGGCGGAGGGGCTAAACGCAGGCGCTAGCAGGTATCTGGGCTGATCCCGCTAACACTGCGTTTTTGGGAACCCTAAACCGCTGGGGATGCTAGTATAGATCTGATCAGATACTATACCACTAAGGGGGGTGTATGCTTTGCGCGTGGGTGTTAGCGTTACTGGCACTAACCTAACACTGCCTGGGGCGACGCAGACCCTCTCTGGCGCTAAAACCTAATTGATCTCACCCGCCGGGCGATCAGGGGGGTTAAACCTTTATTGGGTTATATACGGCGGGTGCCCTGATGCTATAAAAAGCAAACTAATCAACCAGCGTCACCTGTAACCTTTATATGGTGATCACTGGTGAAAGGGTTAACTAGGGGCAATCAGGGGGTTAAAACCTTTATTAGGTTAAATATGGGGGTACCCGACGCTATATAAAAACCTGACGGGTTACCTAAATAACTAGATAACTTACTGGCTAACCAGTGACACCAGTGACGCTTATACGGCGATCACTGGTGAAAGGGTTAACTCTAGGGGCAATCAGGGGGTTAAAATAATATATGGGGGTACCTGACACTAATAAAAACCTGCGGCGAACCTAAAAAAAAATAACTGCCTATCTAAAACACCAGCGACACGAATACAGCGATCGGAAAAACAATTGCTTAGTGACGCTGAAGTTAGGGGGTGAAAGGGTTACCTGGGGGGTGATCAAGGGGTTAAACCTTTATTGGGGGGGGGGTTAGGGGGCTACCCTGGACCTAAAGGGGCCTAATCCTAACTGCCCTGCAACTTTTTACAATCACAGATGACACTAAATGCAGTGATCAGTAAAATAAATGATCACTGCAATCAGTGACACTGTGATTGGGGGCTTTGGGGTGATCTGGGGGTGACTGGGGGGTGATTTGTGTGCCTATGTGTACCTACGTGTCAGTGGACTGTTGGAGCACTAACCTCTGTCTTCTCTCCTCGGCGCCGGGAACGAAAAGACCGCGGCGAGGGAGATGACATCACTTCCTCCAGCCTGTGTTTACATCACATGGCGGAGGAAGCATTTTCATTGGCCGGGAGCGATCGCGAGGGGGGGGGCGGAATCGAGCGGCCGCCCCCTCATGCCTGATCGCTCCCGAACACTTAACGGCCGCTCACTGCAGTGAAGGGGGTCCGGATGGACCCCCCAACTGCACAAAGGCGATCACGTAGATCTACGTGATTCTGCCTGTCCGTGCCATTCTGCTGACGTAAATCGGCGGTGGGCGGTCGTTAAGTGGTTAATGGGGAGCGCTCTGAAGGTAATAGTGGAGCTTGGGAAGGATAGACATCTTGAAAGCACAAATTCTGCCTAGAAAGGAGATGTGATGGTTGGACCATGATTTGAGTAGTGAGCTTATGTGGGAGAAAAGGGGAATATAATTGGCTTTATAAAGAGATATGTGAGTGGGGGTAATATAGACTCCCAATTATTTGATTGAACTGGAAGGCCAGATGAAGTTAAAATTGTTTTGCAGGGTGATTTGCGTGTTTGGGGGATAATTTATAGGTAGAGCAGAGCTTTTGTTGGTATTTATGAATAGGCCTGAAAGTGCATGGAAGGAGTTGAGTTCAGATAAAAGGTTGGGAATGGAGGTAATTGGGTCCGTCAAAAATAACAGAGCGTCATCAGCGTATAGGCTAATTTTAAATTGAGTGGCGTTTTTCTGGTATCCTTTAATGTTGGTATTTTGCCTAATAGCAATGGCAAGGGGCTCTATTGCAAGGGCAAACAGGAGAGGGGATAGTGGACAGCCCTGTCTAGTACCTCTACTTAGGGGGAAAATTTCGGAGTTGTTACCTGGAATTTTGATTCTAGTCTGTGGAGAGTGGTAGAGGGCATTAAAACCATGAATACATTTTTCTGAGATGCCAAATTTGGGAAGGAGATGATTAAGGTATGACCAGCTGACACTGTCGAAGGCCTTGTGTAGATCAAGGCTTAACAGACAGATTGGGCTGGAGTGAAGATTAGCATCTTGAATAACGTTGGTCACAAGTCTAATATTGTCTGTAATTTGACGTCCTGGGATAAAGCCAGACTGGTCAGTGTGTACTAAGGAGGTGACCACAGAGGCAAGTCTGTTGGCTAGTAATTTACCAAAAAGCTTAATGTCATTATTGAGAACAGATATGGGACGAAAGTTTTGTGGAAGGGGAGTGATCTTTATGGGGCTTTGGGATTAAGGAGAGGTTAGCCATCAACATCTCGTCGGGGAATTGACCTCCATTTAGAATGTGGTTAAATAATCTAGTAAGATTAGGTACTAGTAGAGGGGCAAATTTTTTAGAGTATGAAGACGAAAAACCGTCCGGACCTGGGGGCTGTGGATGTTTTAAGGGATTTGATTATGCTCAAAATTTCTTCATCTGTGCAGGGTACATTAAGGGAAGAGGTCTGTTGATTGCTGAGTTTGGGAAGTGAGAGGTTGTTTAGCCACAATAAAGAGGAGGGATTAGGAATTGTTTGAGGGCCTGAGAGTAAGTCTTTATAAAAGTTTTTGTGAAGATTTGGAGCACATCTTGGGGGTGAGTCACGAAATTACCATTTTGGTTTCGTAATTTGTAGACATGTGTAGGATTAGATTCTTGTTTGAGTTTCTTAGCAAACATTGCTGAGGCAGAATTGCTGAAAAGTAAGAATCTGGCTTTTGAAAATCGTAGAGATTTTTCAGTGTCACCGGATAAAAGTGTATTCAGTGTTTGACGTTTGGTCTGGATTAGGTTAGTTAATTCTGGGGAAACCGAGTGACTCCACTTATTGTATAAATCGTTCAATTCTTTAGTAAGACATTTGATGTCTGCAATTTTAGCTTTATTCTTAGTCACAGCAATGTTGATGAGATAACCCCTCAGAACAGCTTTGGGGGCGGCCCATATGGATGTGGGAGGTGTCCCATTTGTCATGTTTTCCTTGAAGAAATTTTCAATGTGAGAATTTATTTGGAAAGTGGCGGGGTCTGTAAGTAGTGAATCGTTATGGCGCCAGTTAAAGGTGGTTGGGGCCATTCCTATGTGCGAGGTCTCAAAGGCGACCATGTTATGGTCTGACCAAGGGCAAGGGTGGATCTGAGCTGAAGAGGAGTTTGCTAAGAGTATTGGGGTACTAAAAATATAGTCAAGGCGGGCATAACAATCGTGTGGATGAGAGTAGTGTGTGAATGCTTTAACACCTATATTGTGTGATCTCCATGTGTCAATCAATTGGAGATTGTTTAGAGATCGATTAATGGTTTTGGAAAAGGCTTTAGAGGAGGGGGTTGTGTTACTCCTGTCTAATGAGGGGTGGGCGGCTAGATTGAAATTACCTCCCACAATCATGTGGGGCGAACTGTATTGATCTAAAATAGAAAATAAATTATTAAAAAAGGTTGAGTGTGAATCGTTAGGGGCGGCGTATACTGATGCTATTGTGATGGAACGTCTGTTCATAGTGCCTTTTAGTATAATAAAGCGGCTATCCTTATCTTTGTAAATATTTTGGAGTTCGAAGATAATTGAGTTTTTAATAAAGATGGCGACCCCCCTGGTTTTATTAGCAAAGGTAGTATAATGAAATTGATTGTTTTGTTGAAATATTGTGGGTGGTTGGCTTGGGCAAAGTGTGTTTCTTGTAATAAAATAATGTCGGCTCCCAGTCTTTTATAGTGTTTAAATGCTTTCTTGCGTTCAATGGGAGAGTTAAAACCCTGACCATTGTGAGAAATTATTCTAATACCCATTGTTGTAACAAAAAGGGGGGAAGTCCCGTTAGGTGAGATATACCTGAAACAATAAGACATCTCGAGCCCTGTCAACCAATAAGGGCTCCTGAGATGTCTAAACACAATAATGAAGGGTACATTATGTGAAAAAATAGGATTTTTTACTCACCGTAAAATCCTTTTCTCTGAGTCCATGGACCGACACAGCTTCTCAATTGACAAAGTGGGTATTATCCTTTAATTAGGAGTGACTAGGCAGAAAAACTTGTGAAAAGTGTTGCATCACACCTTCTACAGTACTGCCCAGGGGGCGGATCCTCTGGGTATAACCTCTCAGTCTGCATCTCGCAGATCAGTTCGTCAAAAAGCAGTACAAACTTAAAAGGAGGGGTGGGTGCTGTGTCGGTCCATATACTCAGAGAAAAGGATTTTACGGTGAGTAAAAAATCCTATTTACTCTTTCGTCCATGGACCGACACAGCTTCTCGATTGACAAAGTGGGACGTCCCAAAGCAGTGTCAGAGAAAAAACGAGGGGTGGTAACAGCATAAAAATAAACTTCACCCCAAAACACAAAACAGCACTCTAAACAGCCGCTTGCAAAACCTTGCGGCCGAAAGAGGCATCCGAAGATGCACCTACATCAACTTTGTAGAATTTTGTGAAAGTGTGAGCGGACGACCAAGTCGCCGCTTTACATAATTGGGAAACAGACGCTTGATGTCGGAAAGCCCAAGAGGCACCTATTGCCCTGGTCGAATGCGCCGTGACAGGAAAGGGGGGCGCTTGACCCTTTAAGGCGTAAGCCTGGATTACTATCTGTCGGATCCACCTAGAGATGGTGGCCGATGAGACTGCTTGGCCCTTCTTGGGACCAGCCACCGAAACAAACAGTGAGTCTGACTTCCGGAACAGGGAAGTAGCAGATAGGTATACTCTCAAAGCTCGGACAACGTCCAAGGAATGCAACGCCGACTCCTTAGGATTTGACGGCTGAGGACACAAGGATGGAAGTACAATGTCTTCATTGAGATGAAAAGCCGAAATGACTTTCGGAAGAAAGGAAGGCTGCGGCCGCAGCACCACCTTTATCCTTGTGGAAAATCAAGTAGGGAGCCTTGCAGGACAAGGCTGCCAGCTCAGAGACTCGTCTAACCGACGTAACAGCCACCAAAAAGACCACTTTTTGAGAAAGTGTCAACAGGGGAATATCTTTAATCTTCTCAAACGGTGCCTTCTGAAGCACCGAGAGGACCAGGTTCAACTCCCACGGAGGTAGCGGGGGGCGGACCGGAGGGGCCACATGTCGAACCCCCTGCACAAAAGTACTCACGAGAGAGTGGGCTGCCAGGGGTCGCTGAAAAAAGACAGCCAGGGCAGATATCTGTCCCTTAATTGTACTTAGGGCAAGCCTTTGGTCCACCCCATGCTGTAAAAACAGCAGGATTCTGGAAACCAAATAGGTACGCGGATGCCATTTCATTTCCTCACACATGGAGATGTAGGCCTTCCAAGTGCGGTGATAAACCTTCCTAGAGGACGGTTTCCGAGCACTTCTCATAGTAGAGATTACTGAGTCTGACAGGCCCCGGTCTCTCAGTACCTGGTTCTCAACAGCCATGCCGTTAAAACCAGTGACCGTAAAGCAGGATGGAGTATGGGACCTTGCGATAGCAGGTCCTTCCGTAGTGGTAGGCGCCAGGGGACGTCTGCTACCAGACGTACTAGATCGGCGTACCAAGGACGCTGAGGCCAATCTGGAGCGATTAGGATCATTGGAATTCCCTCTGCCTCCACTCTGCAGAGCAGAAGAGGAAGAAGCCTTAAGGGAGGGAAGGCATAGATTAGCCGATACTGGCCCCACAATGCTACCAACGCGTCCGTTGCGTCTGCCCATGGGTCTCTTGACCGGGCCACAAACCTCAATACCTTCCGATTGAGTCGGGAAGCCAGAAGATCTACGTCTGGTGTGCCCCATCTTTGGCAGAGGAGTTGGAACACCTCCGGGTGTAAGGACCATTCTCCCTGGTCCAGCATCTGGCGACTCTGAACACCCCCGACTGAACACCCCAGACTCCCCCCCCCCCCCCCCCAACCTGTAAGGCTGGCGTCCGTCGTGATCACTATCCAGTAAACCGGAAGAAATGACTTCCCGGCCATTAGAGCCGGTGCTGTCAGCCACCATACCAGGGATCTCCTGACTAGGTGGCTCACTCAGATTTGATAATCCAGAGATGAAGGGCATCTGTTCCATCTGGACAGAACTTCCTTCTGTAACACTCGAGTGTGGTATTGAGCATATGGGACCGCCTCGAAGGAGGCTACCATGAGGCCCAACACTCGCATGCAAAAACGGAGTGACGACCAATTCCTGGAAGTCAGCTGCCGTACTGCAGCCTGGAGGGACTGCAACTTCTCCACTGGGAGGAATACCTTTGCCTCTGAGGAATCCAGAATCAACCCCAGGTACACTAGGCGTTGAGTAGGCACCAATACTGACTTTTGCGTGTTTAGTATCCAACCACAGTCTCGAAGGGTCTGACAGGTAATGGACACGCTTACCTCTAATTCTGAGCTTGAAGGGGCCTTCAGCAGAAGGTCGTCCAAGTAGCCTGTGATAGCGATACCCCGCTGTCTTAGAAGTGCCAGAATCGGAGCAAACACCTTGGGAGGGCCACAAACTGGTAGTGGTTCTTCCCGATAGCAAATCGCAGAAACCTCTGTTGTCTGGAGTATATGGGGACATGCAGGTATGCGTCCTTGATGTCCAAGGAGGCCAGAAAGTCCCCCGGATGGAGAGCCGTGACTACAGATCGAGCCAACTCCATCCGAAATCTTTGTACTTTCACAAAGCAATTGAGGGCTCTGAGATCCAAGATTGGCCGAACCCCCTCCTTCTTCGGCACAATGAACAGATTTGAGTAAAAACCCTGACCCCGTTCCTGTTCTGGAACTGGAATAACTACCCCGCGTTCCAGTAGACCCTGGACCGCCCCATACAGGGCCTCCCGACGGTCAGTAGTAGCTGGAGATTGGAGGTGATGAATCTGTCCGGCGCACAAGAGAGAAATTCTATCTTGTAGCCTGAGGAGATTACTTCGCAAACCCACCTGTCGGAGACTAGAGCAGTCCACTGAGTCGCGAATTTGCGAAGACGTCCCCCCACCCGAGAGCTGGGTGGGGGCGGACCTTCATGTGGACGCAGATTTTTCTGCAGGCTTGTTGGGTCTGCGGGACCAAGGACGCTTTTGTCCTTGGGCAGGCGCTTTATCGGCCTGGGGTCTTTTCCCTGTCGCCCTAAGGGGGCGAAAAAAACGCTTGCGTGCAGTAAAGGAGGGCCCTTGGCGTGGCCCCTTACCCTTGCTAGTTTGGGGAAGCAAAGTGCTTTTACCTCCTGTGGCATCCTTGATGATGTCATCCAGAGAAGCCCCAAAAAGTCTGTCGCCCTTAAAAGGCAGATCCAACAGGGCTTTCTTGGAAGTCTGGTCCGCAGACCAGCCCTTTAGCCAGATCAGGCGGCGTATTGCTACTGCATAAACCGAAGCTTTTGACAGCAGGGGAATAGTATCCATGTCTGACTCGCAGACAAACCTAAGGCCCTGGACCAACTGGTTGGCCAAAGTTATCTCATTAGGAGGAGCATCTCGCTCCTTTAACCCCTGGAGTAGCAATTTTGCCCATTCAGTAAGTGTCTGAGACACTAGGGCCCCCGCCAATGCCAGGCGTACTGCCGAGCCTACCACTGAGTATAGGTAGCGAGCGAGTGCTTCAGCCTTCTTATCCACAGGGTCCTTGAAAACAGGAGCCCCTTCTACTGGAATAGTGGTGGCTCTATTAAGTCTGGACACCGAAGGGTCCACTATAGGGGGAGAGGTCCATATCTTCAGAAAACTCTCCTCAAAGGGGTACCGTACCGCAAACCTCTTTGGGGTAAAGACCCTCAGCGGGTTCTCCCATTCCTTGTATAAGAGTTTGTCAAAATAAGACCCACAAGGGAACACCTTAGCAGTGCGGGCAGGTTTATGAAAACTAAAGGGGACTGGAGTATCTGCTACTTCTGCAGTATTTTCCAACTTTAGCGTATCCCGCACTGCAGTAATAAGGTCAGATACCAAAGCCGTCTCGCGTACTGACCTGGACTTGGAGTCCTCCTCACAGTCCGATCGGTCACGGTCTGCAGTCTCTGATGCATCAGAATCTGGGCCATGAGCCGTAGCTGGACCTGGTTCTGCATCAGAAATATCCCTAGAAGATTGCAGGGGACGGGGGCATTTACTACCCCCTGTATTTCCGTGTGCTGCTTCTACCCTGGCAGCAAACGCCTCTAGGATTGCCGACATAGCGTCCATAGACACCTCAGGGGCACCAGTTGTTAAATCTGGTGTTTCAGGGGAGAAGACATCTGGCTCAGATGCCATGCTGACCACACGCTGACACCCACAGGGCTCCAGGCAAGATATCAATAGGCCACCCTCCTGCGCTGCCGAGATGCTGGGTTACCCAGAGGACTCACCACCCTGGACCGGTACTGCTATGCTGCCGTGTGCTGCGCCTGTGATGCTGTCCCGCTGCTGCTGTGTCAGTCTGCTTCTTTTATCAGCACTTCCTGTGTGAATTTTCACGCCAGTGTAATGCACCCTAGAGGCCCTCGCAAAATGGCTGCCAAAAACATCTGTATGGAAGATAATGTGGGTTCTAAGAAAATGGCCGCAGAGCCGAAGATAGAGGTCAAGCAGCCGTAGCCCACAAAAAGATGGCCGCCGAATGGCAATCTATACATACAGGCATGGAGGAGGAAGCACACACACAGGTAAGCAGAAATTACTTTTCTTTTAAATGTTAGTTACAGCCAGCCCCGCTCCAGTGGAACCCCTTAGGTGACCCCCAGCACCCAGCAACCTTTAGCTAGAAGCCCAGGGAGGAGGGAAAGGCAGGGAGAGAGGGAAGAAAGGGGCCACAACCACTTACTTGATCTCTCCAGGAATGTCCAGCTAAATCACCCAGCCGAGGCAGGGGAGTTTTACTTGCCTATCCTGCTTGTATTATGCTGGAAGACATTTCAAACAGATCATCGTCCGCGCACGGAAGGTGACTGTTGGCCAGGCATGCTGTGATTGGACCCAAAAGGGACGATCATATGTATGCCCTGGAGCGTGACGCTCACCGGACAGGCTGCTGCGACTCGGCCGTAAGGTCAGCCGAAGCTGCGCGGTCCGATGCAAGCCTTGGAGCGTAAGCTCACCCGCCAGGCTGCTGCGACTCGGCCGTAAGGTCAGCCGAAGCTGAGCGGTCCGATGCAGGCCCTGGAGCGTAGGCTCACCGGCCACCCGTGGAGCGACGGGCATGTCGTGGAAAACCCAGCGCGTAGCTAGGGTCGGCACACGCTCGATGGCCGAAACTGGGGAGACTACAAGGATCGAGGATCCAGCCTGTCACCCAGTCGGCAGTTGATCGAAGATCGCAGGAAACAACAAATGTAGCAAAAAAAATATATTTATCTTTTTTCCCCCGGACCAATGGGCCCGAAGGGAGCCATGTCCTACTCCTTGCTAGACAGAAAAAAACTGGTCTGCGAGATGCAGACTGAGAGGTTATACCCAGAGGGTCCGCCCCCTGGGCGCTACTGTAGAAGGTGTGATGCAACACTTTTTTTACAAGTTTTTCTGCCTAGTCACTCCTAATTAACAGATAATACCCACTTTGTCAATAGGGAAGCTGTGTCGGTCCATGGACGAAAGAGTAAGTTGTATAGTGCCAAACATGTATTTTGATGAAGTGTAAAAACAAAGGTGTCATTATAGAGCTTATGGCGACTAATAATGTAGTCGTCCTAGTGGAACTGTAGAAAAAGATTATTTGTGGTCTTCCATTAACATTTTTAAACATTTTTGAGGCCAAAAGTAACTAAAAAGTAAAGGAGAAAAAACTGGGGGTCAGGAAACAGAGTCACCTGGCCCAGTAACAATATGTTGAGGACAAATCAGTCCTAGATCTACCAACGAGGTCAGCCACATCACCTCAGTGAGACGAGGGGGCAAACCACGGGGGCAGAGTGGGGAACAATCCAGCGACGGCGGACACACCAGGCAATTGAAAACATTGAAGTGTAACAAGTAGAAGGTACGTGGTAATAAATGATAACTACAATATAAGGTACAAGACATAAAAAATTGAGGGGTAATGGAAACATATGAAGGAACGATATAAAAAGAAGGAGGGGGAGAAAAGTCTCACCTATATCCTGAGAGTCTGTTTTCCGGTAGAGTCCATCTAGAAGACGAGGCTGTTATGAGGTCAGGTTCATCTGGGACCATTCGCCCTGCAAGGGGTTCAAACCTATCAAGAAAATAATCAATGAAAGGGCCCAGGAAGTCTTTGGTTTTATATGAGTGACCTCTAGAAGGGGCAAGTGGTATCAAGGGGAAGGATAGATGCAATGCAAACATCAAAAAACCAACAAGTAGCACAAATGAAGTTGTGAGAGACTAGTGTGGTCAGTTTATAGGTTATAGTCTTGCAGAGTAGTCAGGGGAGGGTTGGATCCTACTCCTCAAACTTCCGATCCAATTGTGAATTCCCCGGAGTGGATCAGATGAGTGATGATACAGTTGTGGGAAGGGATTTATGCTGAGGGGCCTAAAAAAGGGGGCCTTACTCAATAAGTAGTTTTCCCCTTCAATAACGTTTTGTTTGGTAAGAGGAGTGCCATTATCTAGGAACAACTTGACAGGAAACCTAGTGGATTTTGGGTGACCACTTGATCTTAATGAAGGGGTCATATAGAACCATATAAAAATAGTGCTCCTTAACGTGGATCAAAAAGGAGATGTTTAAAGATGAAGCTTGAGGAAAACAGCGTAAGACAGACGCGTGCGTTCCCCTTTGTGCATGGGGACGGGGACACTTATTTTTTTTACACTGTCACGTAAATATTTTTTCGATTACTTTTATTATCATAATAAATATTACCTGTGATAGCAATAGACAGTGACGGGTACTCTTAATATAGAAATCTGGGGTCTAATAGATCCCAGATCTCACCTCTGTCCTGATCAAAGGCTTTTCATTTTTAAAAATGGCACCCTTTACATCCAGGGGAAATCAGAAGTAGAGATGAATAGAGCCGATCCAGTCTGTTTGCCTCTGATCAGCTAGCAGAAGTGCTGTCTGGGTACTGGGCTCAACTGGGTACTTGCCCTACGCTCATTGCCCAGGGACCATCAAAACCTTTGTCAACTCCCACCACTCCCTCACCCATCTGCGTAGAGAGACCTCAACTCACTCTCCCGTTTCTATGCTTTGCTGACAAACCATGGGGATATGGTCAACTTGCCTTTTTTTTTTTTTACAAAAGTGGGAGGAGGACCTTCGAGCTACCTGCTTTCAACCTCAGACGAAATGATATATTTTTTTGCACATAAAGCTTCCCTAGCAAGCAGATATCAGGAGGGAGGTTATAAACTCCTCACCCGGTGGTACAAAACCCCTGCCAAGCTGCATAGTATATGCCCTCAGGTTTCAGATATATTTTAGCGCTGTTGAAAATCTGTGGGAACCACTTTGCATATCTTTTTTGGGCATGCCCAAAATTAAACAACTCTGGACTGATGTGGAGTCCACGATTAAGACACTGATAGGGGTCTCACTTGATAAAAATCCAGCAGCATTTCTGTTGATCGACACCCCCTTGTCTAATAATTTTAATAACGCCCTACTCGGACATTTACTTACTGCAGCGAAAGCCTGTATACCAGCCTTATGGAAGAGTACCTGTCCTCCTACTATTGCCCATTGGTGTACCAGAATTACAGATATTCAGATTATGGAAAACCTCACCTTGACTTTGAAAGAAGACAAGTATTGGAAGATCTGGATTCCCTATTTTTATTAGGGATCAAACACCATTGGCCTTTCAGCCGAATTGCACATCAGAAGTGGTCTAGGATCCGTGGGGTGGTTTCCCCTCCCCTTCTTTTATTTTTATTTTTTATTTTTTTTTCTTCTCTCCTCCTCCTCCTCATACTGTTCTTTTCTCTTTGTATACTTGGGTTCGGTCCTTTTAACCGTCATTTTCTTTTTTCCCTATTTTTCTATAGGGGAAATAATAAAACAATTTGGGAAATGTACAGGTTGATACTGAGTACCATCCCACAACGTGTAATGGGGTAAACAATTGCTGGTGGTTCATTTGATAGCTGACCTAGCAGCCGTTTGTGTACCAGCTTAGATTAAATGAGCTATGGAATGTGCATTTGTATTCAGCCCCCTTTTACTCTGATACCCCTAACTAAAATCTAGTGGAACCAATTGCCTTCAGAAATCGCCTATATAGTAAATAGAGTCCACCTGTGTGTAATTTCATCTCATATTAAATACAGCTGTTTTGTGAAGCCCTCAGAGGTTTGTTAGATAACCTTAGTGAACAAACCGCATCATGAAGACTAAGGAACACACCAGAGATAAAGTTGTGGAGAAGTTTAAAGCTGGGTTAGGTTATAAAAAAAAAAGATATATCTGAAGCTTTGAACATCTCACGGAGCACTGTTCCACCCATCATCTGAAAATGGAAAGAGTATGGCACAACTGCAAACCTACGAAGACACGGCCGTCTATCTAAACTGACAGGCTGGACAAAGAGAGCATTAATCAGAGAAGCAGCCAAGAGGCCCATGGTAACTCTGGAGGAGCTGCAGAGATCCACAGCTCAGGTGGGAGAACTTGTCCACAGTACAGCTATTAGTCGTGAACTCCACAAATCTGGCCTTTATGGAAAGGGGCAAGAAGAAAGCCATTATTGAAAGAAAGCCATAAGTCCTGTTTGCGAGAAGCCATGCGATCTAAAAGCAACACTGCACAACACCCTGAACACACCATCCCCACTGTGAAACATGGTGGTGGCAGCATCATGTTGTGGTGATTGTATATCTTCAGCAGGGACAGGGAAGCTGGTCAGAGTTGATGGCAAGATGGATAGAGCCAAATACAGGGCAATCTTAGAAGAAAACCTGTTAGTCTGCGAAAGACTTGAGACTGGGGTGGAGGTTCACCTTCCAGCAGAACAATGACCCTAAACATACAGCCAGAGCTACAATGGAATGGTTTATATCAAAGCATATTCATGTGTTAGAATGGCCCAGTCAAAGTCTAGACCTAAATCCAATTGAGAATCTGTGGCAAGAGTTGAAAATCTCTTTTCACAGACACTCTCCATCCAATCTGACACAGCTTGAGCTATTTTGCAAAGAATAATGGGCAAATATGTCAATGTAGATGTGCAAAGCTGGTAGAGACATGCCCAAAAAGACTTGCAGCTGTAATTGCAGTGAAAGGTGGTTCTACAAAGTATTGACTCAGAGGGGCTTAATACAAATGCACACTACTTTTTTCACATTTTATTTGTAAAAAAAAATTAAACGATTTATCATTTATTTTTCGTACATCACGGGACACAGAGCCTTAGTAATAACTAGATGGGTATCTAGGCCACCTTCAGGTGATGGACACTGGCACACCCTAAGACCCCTATATAACCCCTCCCATACCGGGAGTACCTCAGTTTTTTCACCAGTGTCTAAGGTGTTGGTCACGGTTAAAGAAGTGCTTTGAAAAGCTCCGCTGAAGGATCCTTTAGGATCAAGCATGTTAATACTGGATCCATCCAAGGTGCTATTGAGGCCAAAGTGGATGGTACCCGAGCCTCGGACAAGAAGAGCGAGGTTTTGCCTGTAATGCTTCTCTTAGGAGAGCTGGACCCAGGAAACCAGTACTTTGGTTATGTCAGATACCAATGTTTTTCTGGCTGGGTGCAGTACAGGTCCAGGGGAGTGGAAACCTTTTTATAGGAACCTGGTCCCTGAAGGTTTTGACATGGCCTGCCGTGATGGGTTGAAGGCTGGGTCTGACTGTATATTTCCAGCAGATTCCTGCGGCGGGAATAAGGTAAGTGAAGGCTCCAAGGAAAACTTTTTTAAGTTTGCTTATAGGAGTTCTTCTTTATTAAGTGTGTCATGTATGGGTCTCACCACTAGAGGGCTGTAGCAACATACAGTACCTGTGCTCTAATGTGTCGCTTATACTGCTGGCTGGCTGGTTTGTTTGATTTACTCTTTTGTCAGCTGTTTGATAGTGTGAAGGGGAGTTTTCTTTGCGGTTGTCAAAGCTCCTCAGGATGCTGTTTGTCGTCTGGTCCCCCCTCCCATCCTGTGAGTGGTGCGGCGCTTGTTCCTCCGGGATCCTGCTTGTCTCCCTTCCTCCTTGTCTGACTCCCATGACGGCGTTCGCGTGTGTGGAAAGTAGTGACCTTTGAATACCGGTGGGCGTTCCGGCGAGGAGAGGAGGGGCGTGGCTTAAGCACAGGCGCTGCATACGTGACCCGGCGTTCTGTCCTCGCATGCGCAGGGCGGTGTATTCCACATAAACAGAGCCTCGTGGAAGCAGAAGCTGACGGAGGGACACAGCAGCAGTAAAGGGCACGTGAGTGATTGGCACAGGCTCTCCCTAGTGACACACTTATTGGGTATCAGGCTGAACGGTAGATAGCAGCTTGCTTGCTGGACTATAGATTCAGCAGTTGATAGAATTGTTTTCAGTGCCTCAGCTTTGTGCTTAAGGACTATGTCTTCCAGGAGTTCAGGGCCTAAAACTCCTAAATCAGGATCAAATTCCTCAAAGAAGGCTTCAAAGGTGTCACCCTCTGCCTCTGAGGGTCCCAGTCATGCCTCTACTATGCCAGCTTCTCTCGAGGGGCTAGGTTCGGCTGATCAGGGTGACTCATTAGGGCAGTCAGGTGTTGCAGCCCTCCCCAGCCTCCAGACCCCTGCCTATGTTACTGAGGATGTACTCTCTTCAGCTCTTGTAGGTCTGGAAGAGCGTTTAGCGTCTCTAATCGCTTTTTCTTCCCAGGGTGGGATAAAACGGGCTAGGTCTCCCTCCCCCACCCCGGGCCCTCTGCCTACAGACCAGCAATGGCTTGTTAGGGGATGAATCTCCCTCAGGGGTTAAGGAGGAAGGTCAGTTTGACCTGCTTCTCAGTTAGAAAAGCTACTGGTGCAATCCCTTACAGTGATGGTAAGGTTTTCATTTAAGTTGCCTTTATCAGAACCAACTGGAAAACCTGTGTCTTCCTTGGGTTCCTTTAAAGGCTCCGCAGGCCCTGCATGCGTTCCCTGTTCATCCCTTGCTAGAGCAACTCATTTATGAGGATTGGGGTCATCCAGATAAACACTTTCTTCCTCCCAAAAAGTTTGCTGTACTTTACATTATGGAGGAAAAAATCACCAAGAAATGGAGTGTGCCAGCAGTTGATGCTGCTATCTCTTGTGTGAATAAGAGTTTAACTTGCCCAGTGGACAATGTTCAGGTGTTTAGGGATCCATCAGATAAGAGGTTAGAATCTTTATTAAAAACCTCTTTTTCTATGGCAGGTGCTTTAGCTCAGCCTGCAGTGGCAACAATTGGCATTTGTCAATCCTTGAAAGACCAGGTGAAACAGCTCCTCAGGGTAGTTCCTGCTCAGCAAGCTCGAGACTTGGTTGACTTGCCAAAAGCTCTTTGCTTTGCGGTAGATGTTATTAAGGATTCTATTCACCAGACCTCTCGTCTAGCGCTCCTATTAGTACATATGCATAAAATCCTGTGGCTAAAGAATTGGTCAGCTGAGGCACCATGCAACAAACTTTTAGCCGGTTTTCCTTTTCACGGAGAACGTTTGTTCTGGGATGATTTGGACAAATACATTCAAAGAATCTCTAGTGCAAAGAGTACTATTTTACCTGTTTAAAGGAAGGATGCCTACTTCTTCTTTTATCAGGCTTCCTCAAGTGTCGGGGGAATCAGCCTCTAGGCATTTACGAAGGCCTCCGCCATCAGGATCAATGGGGAAAGACTCAAGGTCAGACCCAGGGACATAAAGAGGCTCTGGGGACGCAAAAAGGTTAAGCAAAGTCCTAAGGCTTCCTTATGAAGGGATGCCCCCGCTCGATCGGGTGGGGGGAAGGCTTCTGCAGTTTTCAGGAATATGGCAAAAGGAGATCCAAGAAAAATGGGTCACCTCGGCTGTATCCCTAGGTTACAAGCTAGAATTCCGAGAGTTTCCTCCGCCGCGTTTTCTGAGATCAAGCGTTCCCAAAGATCCGCAAAAGAGAAGATCCCTGTTTTTGACGCTAAACCGTTTGCTAGCTCGGGGTGATCGTAATGATTCCCACACAAGACCACGGTTTGGGGTTTTATTCAAATCTTTTCACGGTGCCAAAACCAAATGGGGATTTCACACCCATCTTAGATCTATCTCAAGGGTCTGAACCGCTTCCTAAGGATTCGCTCTTTTCGCATGGAATCAATTCGGTCAGAAGTCTCCACCCTTCATGGAGGGGAACTGCTTGCATCAATTGACATCAAGGACGCTTATCTGCATGTACCGATTTTTCCCACTCACCAAAAATTTCTAAATATTCGAAGTAGAACAGCATCATTATCAGTTCGTAGCCTTACCCTTCGGTCTGACAACTGCACCCCGAGTCTGCACAAACATTTTAGCCCCACTCCTGGCCAGGGCCGGACTGGGAGTAAATACCAGCCCCATAGCATTATTATACCGGCCCAACAGCAAAACGTCATTATTTTCTTGTTCATAAAAGGGAAAACAATGCATTTGAAAGCACATTTGAAGAGTGTGTTATATTTAGAGAAGACAGATATGAAAGCACATATGGCTATAAAATATATATATATATATATATATATATATATATATATATATATAATATAAATAAAAGAAAATTCCAGTTAAAGTGGTCAATCATCAAGGGGGACCCCAGGAACTCTGAGAACGTGGGGGGAGGGGGACTCTGTTGACTAGAGAACACCTTCCACAGAAAGAATACTCTAAGGTAAGGGGGGTTAATATAGGGGGAAACCTTTATATCAGAACCCCCCCTTACATTGTTGTATTCACTCCCCCCCTTACATCAGTGACCCCCCCCCCCCGGACTGGCCTTGTGGCGCTGTCACTGACCTCCTCTCAGGTGCACCGTGGATCAGTCAGTCAGCTCCAGCTCTGGTTTTATTCTATAGTCTCCTCTCCACAGTCCACACATGTCTGACTTCTCCCATGACCCCCATCCCAGCAGCACTCCCTCTCTTGACTCACTCAGAGACTGCAGACATGATATAAGACAAGAGATGGTTAGAGGTTTCGGACATGATACAATAGATGGTCAGAGACTGCAGACATGATACAAGAGATGGCCAGAGACTGCAGACATGGTACAAGAGATGGTCAGAGAATGCAGACATGGTACAAGAGATGGTCAGAGATTGGAGATATGGTACAGGAGATGGTCAGAGACTGGGGACTGGGGACATGGTACAAGAGATGGTCAGAGACTGGGGATATGGTACAAGAGATGGTCAGAGACTGGGGACATGGTACAAGAGATGATCAGAGACTGGAGACATGGTACAATAGATGGTCAGAGAATGCAGACATGGTACAGGAGATCAATGCAGCCTCATCAGTACCCATCATTGCAGCCTCACTGTGCCCATCATTGCAGTCTTACTGTGCCCATCAAATGCAGCTTTACGGTGCCCATGAATGTAGCCTCACTGTGCCCACCAATGCAGCCTCACTGTGCCCATGTATGCCGCCTTACTGTGCATATGAATGCAACCTTACTGCCTATAAATGCAGCCTTAATGAGCATATGAATGCAGTCATACTGTGCATGAATGCAGTCTTACTGTGCATGAATGCAGCCTTACTGTCCATGAATGCAGCCCGTGAATGCAGCCTTACTGTCCATGAATGCAGCCCATGAACGCAGCCTTACTGTGCATGAATGCAGCCCATGAATGCAGCCTTACTGTGCATGAATGCAGCCCATGGATGCAGCCTTACTGTGCATGAATGCAGCCTATGGATGCAGCCTTACTGTGCATGAATGCAGCCTTACTGTCCATGAATGCAGCCTTACTGTGCATGAATTCAGCCTTACTGTGCATGAATGCAGCCCGTGGAAGCAGCCTTACTGTGCATGGATGCAGCCCTACTGTGCATGGATGCAGCCCATGAATGCAGCCTTACTGTGCATGGATGCAGCCCATGAATGCAGCCTTACTGTGAATGGATGCAGCCTTACTGTGCATGAATGCAGCCTTACTGTAATCAAATGCAGCCCATGAATCCAGCCTTACTGTGATCAAATGCATCCCATGAATGCAGCCTTACTGTAATCAAATTCAGCCTTACTGAGCCCATCAATACATGAGACTTGCCTGGATTACATACACCAGGCATCTCCAGCGCTGTGTGTGAGATCTGGCTGGGTCTGTCTTCGGCTGTGCTGCCTGTAGACCTGCTTGTGTGATAGTAGATGGGAACACTGAATGAATCAGTGTTTCGCCTATCACATGAGACGGTCTAGGGGGGGCGGGACCTTCCTACAGGCAGGCAGCACAGCCGAACACAGACCCAGTCAGCTCTCACACACAGCGTGGAGATGCCTGTTGTGTGTGATACATAGGAGAGAGGGAGGGGGAGCGCTGCAGTCAGCCGCAGCTCAAAGCAGCCCCAGGACAGGCAGCCTACCGGTATTTTTCCCGCTATCCCGGTGGGCCAGTCCAGCCCTGCTCCTGGCCAGGCTAAGAGCTCAGGGCATAACGGTCGTAGATTACCTGAACGATCTGCTGTTGGTGGATCAGTCAGTCGACTGAACCAGTCTGTGGACAGCGCGGTCAGGTTTCTGAGATACTTAGGTTGGATTCTCAATATGAAGAAATCATCCCTGCGTCTAATGAAGAGGCTGGAGTATCTAGGTCTGGTCATAGACACAGACCAAAAGAGAATTGTTTTTCCCCAGGCAAAAGTCACCTCTATAAGAAGACTGGTCCAGTTAATCTTGTCAAAGAGAGGTCCATCCGTTCGTCTTTGCATGAGGGTACTAGGGAAAATGGTGGCTTCATTCGAAGCCGTTCCATATGCCCAATTTCATTCAAGGCTGTTTCAAAACAGTATCCTGTCCGCATGGGACAAGAGTACCCAAGCTCCGGACCTGCCAATGTGCCTCACCTCAAGAGTGCATCAAAGCCTCAGTTGGTGGTTGGTGGCCAGAAATCTGCAGAAGGGAAAATCGTTTGGTCCTGTGGCCTGGAAGGTGGTAACAGATGCCAGCCTTTCAGGTTGGGGAGCAGTCTTGGGACAGATGTCTGTCCAGGGCAGGTGGTCCGAAGCTGAAAGGTCTTTTCCGATCAACATTCTGGAAATTCAGGCAGCACACCTGGCTCTGAAGGCTTGGTCTCTTAGGTTACAGGATTGTCCTGTCAGGATTCAGTCCGACAATGCCACTGTAGTGACCTATATCAACCACCAAGGGGGCACCAGGAGTCACGCAGCTAAGAGGGAGGTAAACCGTATCCTAGTTTGGGCAGAGAAACATGTTCCTTGCATAGCTGCAGTTTTTATTCCGGCAATAGAAAATTGTCAGGCAGATTTCCTGAGTCGCCAGCAGTTGTCTCCAGGAGAGTGGTCTCTTCATCCCGACATCTTTTTGATTTTATGTCAGAAGTGGGGAACCCCGGATGTAGATCTGTTGGCATCCAGGTTCAACAAGAAGGTGGACAATTTTGTGTCAAGGACAAGGGATCCTCTCGCTTGTGGGATGGACGCTTTGGTAACTCCTTGGAATCATTTCTCTCTTCAGCTGCTGCCGCGACTTCTCCGCAGGATCAAAGGAGAAGGAAAGCTGGTGGTTCTTGTGGCACCGGCATGGCCCAGAAGGTCCTGGTACGCAGAGATTGCAAGTATGGCAGTGATGGACACTTCCATTACGTCCAGACCTGCTATCGCAGGGCCCAATATTCCACCCTTCCTTACGAATGCGAAATTTAATGGTTTGGCTGTTGAATCCCACATTTTAAAAGATAGAGGGCTTTCTGGTTCTGTGCTATCTACTTTGATTAATGCTAGAAAGCCGGCCTCCAGAGTCATATACTATAGAGTCTGGAAGACGTATGTAGCTTGGTGCGAGTCTAAAGGTTGGCATTCTCGGGAAGTATGTCATAAGTAGGATTCTCGCCTTTCTTCAGTTAGGTGTAGAAATTAAGCTGGCTCTAAGCACTATCAAGGGTCAGATCTCGGCCTTGTCAGTGTTTTTTCAGAGGCCGCTGGCTGCGCATTCTCTGGTTTGTGCTTTCATACAAGGAGTAATGTGGATCAACAAACCGATTAGGACGCCTTTGTGTCCATGGGATTTGAATTTAGTTCTAGCAGCCTTGCAGAAGCAGCCCTTTGAGCTTTTAGGCCACATTCCCTTAGTCCTTTTGATGAGGAAATTGTTTTTTCTAGTAGCCATATCATCTGCTAGAAGTGTGTCAGAATTGGCTGCTTTTTCTTGTAAGGAGCCATATTTGATTGTTCATAAGGATAAGGTAGTATTATGTCCCCATCCAACCTTTCTCCCTAAGGTGGTGTCAGGTTTTCATTTGAACCAAGATGTGGTTCTCCCCCTTTTTTTTTTTTTCCCAGAACCTAGTTCTACAGAAGAAAAGTCACTTTATTCTTTGGATGTAGTGAGAGCAGTTAAGGTCTATCTGAGGGCTACTGCTCAGATTCGGAAAACAGATGTTTTCTTTGTTCTGCCAGAAGGCCCCAGGAGGGGTCAGGCAGCATCGAAATCTACTAATCCCTGGTTTCAAGGGGGTATGAATACCTTCTCAATACACTATAGAGGGGAGATTAGGGCAGTTAAACTCACATTTTTGTTTGGCCGTTTTTTTAACAGCAGCAGTATGCATGAAGCCTAATACCCAAATTTAACAAAAAACATTAAAATATGTAACACTTTTCAAGTGAGTCCATCAAAGTGAAATATTTACACATGATCCAAGAAATGACAGTATGTTTAGATGACAGGTATCCCAGTGATTAAATGTGCAAAACAAAAAGTGGTAGGGTGTGCCAGCAAGACCGTCCCCACATCAACACAGACCTCTTACCAGAGACTTTGGATTTTAAGTTATGGAGATCACTTTTGGTTTCCACATATCCCTGTTTCTATCAGGAGGGATAAGATATCCGTAGAGGGTTCAGCCTTGTTGTCATCCAAAAATATATCTGATGCTGTACTCAGCCCAGCATATGGAAAAAGATCCTCAATATTTCTTGATTATCACCAAAAATGTCTGAATCCAGGGTGTCTGAGGACTTGCAGGGTTGGGGCCACCAGTGGGATACAGATTCAGTAAGTGGCCCTAATGAGGGTAGCACTACATTACCCAGAATCTATGGACACTATTACGGAGTCAAACTGGCCTACAAACATTATTCCAATGTTCGAAGCAGAGCCAGGTGTTTACATCAGATCCTCACAATATCTCCAATGGTATGTTGGATATAAATGGCAACAATGCTATTGCAGGAGTCCTGATTTGAGCTGCAGGGCCCACTGGTGGCCCCGACCCTGCAAGTCCTCTGACACCCTGGGTTCAGACATTTTTGGTGGTGATCAAGAAATATTGAGGATCTTTTTCTATATGCTGGGCTGAGTTTCGGATATACTTTTGGATGATAAGGCTGAACCCTCTATGGATATCTTATCCGTCCTGATAGACAAAGGGATGTGTAGAAGCCATAAGTGATTTGGATCTCTATAACTTGAAATCCAAAATCTCTGGTAAGAGGTGTGAGTTGATGTGGGGATGGTCTTGCACGAGCACCGTGCCACTTTTTGTTTTGCACATTTATTAACTGGGATACCTACAGTGCGTCACTTTTTCCACATTTTGTTATGTTACAGCCTTATTCCAAAATGGATTAAATTCATTATTTTCCTCAAAATTCTACAAACAATACCTCCTGCGGGAAAATTATATTAAAGGATGAGGCGTTGGGATGTTCAATGAATCAAAAATGCAAATACAAATAAATGGCAAGCTAAAAGTCCATATATTATAAATCCCAACACCAAATTGTGATGCTCAAAATCAGATTCCTAGTTCTTCACCACAAGTTCTCAAGAGATGGGTGGCCACTCACCAGAGAATTATGACCCCTTTTTACAGGAAGGTCAAACAGCGCTTCTGGAATACCAATTGATTCCACTGACAGCACAGTTCCACTCCACTGGCCCCTTGAGATGAAACTAGGATGGGAAAATTGACTCCACAAGAGACATAGAGGGAGGTCTCATAGTGTAGCATTTTTAATAGATAAAAGCAAATGACAACAAATGGCGATTACACTCACATGTTACAGTGCCGATCCGGGCACCAGGTGTAATTAGCATGTGCAAGCCGGCTACTCCTAAAGGGATAGTGTGAAGCCGCGTCTCTCCTAAGGCCAAGCCTAAATAGGATGTGGGATCAGAACCTGGAATGGCGGCTCCTCTGCTCCGATATATGTTTTGCCGTATTATCGTCTTCGGGGAGTGATGTCACACCACTACTAGCTTGCTTAAAAGTGAAGGGGGAGGGGAGGTTAGTTTTTACTTGACGGAATGCAATACAACTAAGTGCATGTTAACATTGATACTGCATAGATGGCGAACCTTGTCTCCATGTAATGCTACTGTTCCACGATATGTTTTAATGTTTGAATTATGGCATCGATAAAACTGCTCACTTGGAATGTGTGTGGGCTTGGGAACAAGGTAAAGAGATCTGCAGTTTTCTCATTTCTCCAAAAACAATGTGCTGACATTGTGGTGTTGGTGGAGACACACGTTGAGGGTCGGCTCCAGATGGCACTCCGCCGGCCATGGACCGGGTGGGCCTATCATTCATCCCACTCCTCCCATGCTCGCGGAGTCTCAGTCTTGATTGCCAAGACGGTACATTTTGAGCTATGTGATGTCCAGTCTGACCCACAGGGGCCATATGTCTTTCTTTCGGTTAAATTGTATGGTGAACCTTTCCTACTGATGGCATTTTATGTACCTCCACCATTTAGTTCTACTATAGTTACATAGGGCTTGCTATATATGACTCATCATCCTTCGATTCAGGCGGTGTGGCTCGGGGATTTTAACGCTACGCTGAACCCTACATTAGACAAACTGTCGCCCTCACCATTACCTACTAAAGCTCCAACCCACACTAGATTCTCCTGACTTATCTCTTCCTTTTAATCTCACTGACACCTGGCGTTTTAAATTTCCGCTCACCCGAGCTTACTCCTGTTTCTCAGCTACCCATAACACCATGTCCCGTATAGACTTTATATTTATTTCTAATACCCTTGCCCCAAGATTACTGGGAGCTGAATTTTCCCCCGGAATAATTTCAGACCATAGCCCATATTGGATTAGCCTCTCCGTCCCATTAGATAAACCGCCCCGTACGTGGCGCCTGAATCCTTTTTGGCTCACCCTTCTGTCAGAGAATGACGAGCTTGGTAACAGTTTGAGAACCTACTTTTTAGAGAATGACGGATCTGCACCCCCCCAGATATAGTATGGGAAGCCTTTAAATTACACGCACACCTGACCTTCTGTATCAACAGACTGAAGACTAATTTATCAGCCGCGGGACAATGCGGGATCTGTCCTCCTCTGAACAGGGATACAGGTCGAACCCCTCTCGTGCTGGAGCTGCCCAACTCAGGTTACAAACCAGGGTGGTCAATCAGCTACAGCACGAGATGGCCAGGAAAAAACTTTTCTTTGCCAGACAAAAATTGTATGAACATGGGGAGAATTTTACGCCCAATACAGCGAGATACATGCCCCCAAGTTATTGTCCCTCTTCAATCATTTATTTGACAAATTCACCTTACCCCCATCGATGGGCGAGGCGGTCATTATCTTCATACCTAAACCGGGCAAGGACCCAGGCCTCCCGGAATCTTATAGACCCATATCGCTCCTCCAGGTAGACATAAAGATTCTGGCTAAAGTACTTGCCCTCTGCCTTAACCAAGTGATTCTAACTCTGATCCATGCTGACCAAGCTGGGTTTATGCCGGGGCGTAACACCTCCTTTAACCTCAGAAAATTGTATATTAACTTGCAAGCGACACATACTAATGTTGGGTCCCAGGTGGTGGTGGCTTTGGACACCGCCAAGGCCTTTGACTCGGTAGAGTGGCGGTACCTTTGGGGATGCCTCCGTAGCTTTGGTTTTGGACCTAACTTTTTCAAGTGGGTTCAATTATTATATCTGTCACCCAGGGGTAAAGTAGTGGCCAACGGGAGGGCCTCCCAGACATTTGACTTATCCAGGGGCACTAGGCAGGGCTGTCCACTGTCTCTGCTCCTCTACGCCCTGGCGACGGAGCCCCTTGCAATCTCCATTAGGCCCCTTTCACACGGTCGGACCATTCAGGTCCACCTGTCAGTTTTGTCGGTGGACCTGAACAGCCGCACAATGCAATCCTATGGAGCGTCGGATGTCAGCGGAGACATGTTCGCTGACATCCGTCCCGATCGGATCTGCCAAAATCAGACGTATGGCGATACATCCCCATCCGTCCATATCGGATCGGGTGAGATCTGATGAAAATGGACATGCTGTCCGTTTTCATCAGATCTCTCCATAGGAGACAGCGGCGCTGCACAAGCCCCTCCTCGCTCAGTGAGCAGAGAGAGGGACCTGTAATCCGCCAGCTCAGTGGAGCGATCTCCCGCTGAGCTGGCAGACTCCGTAGCGACGGAGTCCGCCTCGTGTGGAAGAGGCCTTAGAGAGGACCCCTAGATCCAGGGTTCTCTGGCCTTAAAATTCATTGGGAGAAATCCCAAAGATTGCCTATGGTTAATTTCCCCTCTCCCGCGCTACAGGCGCAGTTACCACTCCAGCGAGTGAACACTATTAAATACCTTGGAGTATTGGTGAATAGAACACCGGCTGACTATATATCCCTGAATATAGAACCCCTTTTCAATCTCAAGTCTAAAACCCAGGTATGGGCGAGACTGCCGCTCGGTGTGTGGGGCCGCATTAATATCGTTAAAATTATATTACTTCCTAAAATATTGTATATACTCTAACACACACCCTTATACTTACCCTTGAAATTTTTCCAGTTAATGGAGGCCATACTCAAGACATTTATTTGGGGTACCAACAGACACAAGCTGGCCTGGAGAGTCCTTAAGAACTCTACTGACCTAGGTGGAACAGCCCTCCCTGACTTAAATCTTTATTACCTCGCATCCCAACTGTCTCAACTATACCACATAGATAAAACCGACAGACTCAGATTCCTCACGCTTCTCTGTCCACGGTGGGCGCAACTAACCACTGATCCTCTTACTGCAATCATAGTGAGAATAACTCCAATAGAGACCGTGGGTCCCTATTCTACCAATATAGGTGCGTATGGGACATTACAGCTAAAACATTAACGACTCCCTAAACACAACGATTATACCCCTTTATGGCACAATAGACTACTCAGAGTTTCTCTTGAGATATGGTGCGAACATGGAATATATTATTTGCACCACATAATTTCCGATGGCACACTTAAAAACTTTGAGGACCTCCAAAATGAGTTCCTGTTGCCCAATTCTATGCTTTTTAGATTCTTCCAAGTGCGTCACGCAGCCCAAGCTCAGTTTCCCCAGCCTTTTCCACAATCTACACCCAATGTTATCATGGCAGTGGTTAAGGGTATGGACCCACGAAAGCTGATCTCTGATTTTTATGTCATGCTCCTCACCCCATCGTCTACCACGCTAGCTTACAGCCTTAAACCAAGATGGGAAAGAGAGGTGGGCCCGATGGAGGATGAGGAGTGGAGTGAAGCACTTGACTCATGCAAGACTGTATCCCCCAAGCTCTCCGACAGGCTGACCCAGTTATACGTGGTGCACCGAGCATATCTCACCCCCCTAAGAATCTCCCGCTTTAGACAACAGTCTTCTACCTCGTGCACAATGTGTAACCAAGTGACGGGCACATTCTTCCATCTACTTTGGGCATGCCCGGTCCTTTAGGGTCTGTGGAAGCAGATTGTGGACTTTCTCCATGATGACATGGGATCCCCATTGACCCTGGACCCCAAACAATGCTTACTGGGGATATTCCCAGATTCTGAGATAGACAAATTCACCAAAACATTCTTGCATGTAACATTGTTTTCTGCTAGAAAAATTATAGCCAGACAGTGGATGAGACCCACTCCCCCCAGCTTCAACGACTGGAAACTAGATATAAATAACACACTTCCCTACAAAAGGTTCATATACATTAACAGAGGTTGTCCAGATAAGTACAACAAAATCTGGGATAGATGGCTTGAGTCCGCAGACACATGCACTGATGGTCTGTAAACCTATAAATCCTTCTAGCGTGCAATCCCATGAGTAGCGTAGACAGGGCTGGACTGGGAATAAAAACCAGCCCTGGAAAAAATGTCATACCAGCCCCATAGCATTATTATACCAGCCCAACAGCATAAAGTCATTATTTTCTTGTTCATAAAAGGGAAAACCATGCATTTTAGAACTCATTTGAAGAGCGTATTATATATAGATAAGACAGATATAAAAGCACATAGGGATAGATATATATATATATATATATATATATATATATATATATATATATATATATATATATATATATATATATATATATATAGCCCTAACAGCAAATTCCAGTTAAAAGTGGTAAAAGTGGAGCAATTATCAAGGGGGACACCTGGGACTCTGGGAATGTGGGGGGACTCTGATGACCAGAGATGACCTTCCGTAGAAAGAATAAGTGCCCCCTTACATCATTGTATTCACTCCCCCCTTACATCAGTGACCCCCCCCCCCCTCAGACTGGCCTGGCAGTGCTGTCACTGACCTCCTCTCAGGTGCACCTTGCAGGGCTCCAGCTTGGTGGCTCTGGTTTTCCTATAGTCTCCTCTCCACAGTTCACACAAGTCTGACTTCTCCCATGACCCCCATCCCTGCGGCGCTCCCATTCTTGACTTCTCTCCAGACTCCCTCAGAGACTGCAGACATGATATAAGACAAGATGGTCAGAGGTTGCGGACATGATACAAGAGATGGTTAGAGGCTGCGGGCATAGTACAGGAGATGGTCAGAGGTTGCAGACATGATACAGGAGATGTCAGAGGCTGTGGGCATGGTACAGATGTCAAGATGTCAGAGGCTGCGGGCATGATACAGGAGATGGTCAGAGGTTGCAGACATGATACAGGAGATGTCAGAGGCTGCGGGCATGGTACAGGAGATGTCAAGATGTCAGAGGCTGCGGGCATGATACAGGAGATGTCAGAGGCTGTGGGCATAGTACAGGAGATGTTGGAGGTTGCGGGCATGGTACAGGAGATGTCAAGATGTCAGAGGCTGTGGGCATGGTACAGGAGATGTCAGAGGCTGCCGGCATGGTACAGGAGATGTTGGAGGCTGCCGGTATGGTACAGGAGATCAATGCAGCCTCACCAGTGCCCATCAACTGCAGCCTCACTGTGCCCATCAATGCAGCCTCTCTGCCAGTCCATGCAGCCTCACTGTGCCCATCCATGCAGCCTCGCTGTGCCCATCATTGCAACTTCACTGTACCCATTAATGCAGCCTCACTGTGCCCATCAATGCAGCCTCACTGCCCATCAATGCAGCCTCACTGTGCCCATCATTGCAGCCTCACTGTGCCCATCATTGCAGCCTCACTGTGCCCATCAATGCAGCCTCTCTGCCAGTCCATGCAGTCTCACTGTGCCCATCCGTGCAGCCTCGCTGTGCCCATCAATGCAGCCTCACTGTACCCATCAATGCAGCCTCACTGTACCCATCAATGCAGCCTCATTGTGCCCATCTTTGCAGCCTCACGGTGCCTATCATGGCAGCCTCACTGTGCCCATCATTGCAGCCTCACTGTACTCATCAATGTAGCCTCACTGTACCCATCATTGCAGCCTCACTGTACCCATCATTGCAGCCTCACTGCCCACCATTGCAGCCTTACTGTGCCCATCATTGCAGCCTCACTGTACCCATCAATGCAGTTTCACAGTGCCCATCATTGCAGCTTTACCATGCCCATCATTGCAGCCTGACCATGCATCATCATTGCAGCCCCACCATGCCCATAATTGCAGCCTTATTGTGCCCATCATTGCAGCCTTACCCTGACCACAATTGCAGCCTTACCGTGCTCATCATTGCAGCCTTACCGTGCCATAATTGCAGCCTCACTGTGCCCATAATTGCAGCCTTACCGTGCCCATTGCAGCCTTACTGTGCCCACAATTGCAGCCTTACCATGCCCACAATTGCAGCCTTACCGTGCCCATAATTGCAGCCTTACCATGCCCATTGCAGCCTTACCGTGCCCACAATTGCAGCAAAAAAATTTGGCTAAAAATATCCCATAGTTTGTAGACACTATAACTTATGCGCAAACCAATCAATTTATGCTTTTTGTAATTTTGTTTTCCAAAAATATGTAGCAGAATACATATTAGCCTAAATTGATGAAGACATTTTTTGATTGGTATATTTTATAGCAGAAAGTAAAAAATTATGTTTCTCTTATCATCCATGGACCGACACGGCGTCTCTTACACATGGGTATATGTCCCTGCTTGCAGGAGAAGACCTAGGCAGAATGTTAAATGTTAAAACATTCCAGAACAAACCAGAGCTGAACAGCCCCGCCCAGGGGGGTGGTCCCTCCGGACATTACCCTCACACCTGCAGCTAGCAGGCCTCAGTTTTTTTCTGCCTAGCAGAAGGAGAAGACGTGGCTCTCTCAGGAGCCAGTCTCCTGGAAGATTTTACTTTTAATTTTTATTCCTTTGGGAATTTTATTATTTTATTTTTGAGACCTTCAATCAACTGTCGGTTGGGTACACTAGTATCCTCGTAGTCTTCCCTGTCCGACCATCGAGCGTGCTGATCCTCGCCTTGTGTGCGTGAGACTCAGTTCACGACATACCCCATGGCTCCAGGGGTGGCCGGGTTGCTTTCATGCTCCCGCGGTCCTCTCAAGATCGAACAGTACCTACTGTATCTTTCGCGGTGGACCGGGCCGACAGCTACGCAGTATGACTCTGTGATAGGCCTGTCTGAAACAAGCCAGTGAGTCCCTCTATTGGCACCGGGGGTGTTCTCCAAGGTGCTTGCGGGACGGGTAAGTAGTCTCTCCTGCTGCAAGGTGAGTACATGCTGGCTGTGTTTCTGTGTGTGGGGGGTTCTCCCTGTCTCCCCCCTGTTATGCTGCTCTCTGCACCCTGTTGTGCTGTTGTGCTGTGTGGGGATGCTTAGGGGGTCACTCTGCCCTGGGGGGGCCGCTCCATGACTGTTATTTTTCTTGGGAAGTGTTCTGGGGGACTGGCTGTGTTGTTTTCTGTGCGCCATTGGCGCGGTGTTTTATTTTTAAAAAGTGCGCCATTGGCGGCCATTTTGGCTGGGGCTTAATGCAGTTATACTGGTGCCCGGCGGCCATTTTCTTGTAGCCGCGGCACTTTCACTTTCATTTTCGGCCTCTAGCAGCGCTGCTGTACGGCGCGAAATACACACATCCTCACAGATTCTTCACCTCAGGCTGCACCAGCGCTACAGCGCGACTCATACAGCGCTACAGCACAACTCATACAGCGCTACAGCGCGGCTCATACAGCGGTACCGAGCGGTCCCTAGGGGTGGTGAGTATTCCAGGTATCCCCTCCTCAGCCCCAGCACGGCCTGTGGGTGGGCTGTATTATTCACTGTAATGGTGACTAAGGTCTCAGAGTGTGGCAATATTGGAGTCTGGTTCACCTGTTTCTTCACATTGTTAGAGACAACTGGCAGTGCTCCTGCACCTACGGTCCTTAGGGACCAGTTGTCGGCAGTCCTGGTATCATTAACTGACCAGGAGGAAGCAGTGTGTGAGCGCAAGGGAGCAAAAAAGCCCCTATCCCCACTTTTTTTCCACAAAAAAAAAAAAAAAAAAGGGGGGGTGTGCGCTGATTCAGATATGGGCCTAGCCATTACCGCTCAGGACCCTAGCTCTGAATATTTATTTGATGGTTTTGAACAGGACATTCCTTGCAAGGAAAACTCCAGTTCTGTGTCAGTAAATGACAGGGTGCTTGTTTTGTGAACTCATTACTGCAGTGAGGAACACTCGCAAGCTAAATGCTGCGGATGCAGAACCTCAGGCGGATGGTCTCCTCTGGTTCCTTAGGGCCGGGCCTTCTAAAAAGTGTTTTTTTCAATATGTACCTTTCTTTGACCAGCTCACTGACAAGGTCTGGGGAAAAAGCCGCAGAAGTCTTTTATGGTCCCGCGGCGTTTGTCTATCAGATACCCCTTTTGAGGATGCCCTACTTAAAACGTGGGCTTCTCCCCCAGTGGTCGACCCTCCAGTCGCCCGGTTGAACAAGGCCACCATTCTCCCGGTGGAGGGGACTCCTGCATTAAGGACCCCACTCACAGGAGGTCAGAAGTGGTGAGTAGAGCCATGTTTGCCTTGTTGGGGTCCGCCCTACGGCTTGTGGTAGCGGCGACCCTTGTGTCTCCAACATTTGCGGGATGGGCAACTGTACAGGAGCATGATCTTCCTCCAGACACTATTGCTCTGGCCCACAAATGGTGCAGGGCCTGGTTTATGTGGCGACGCCACGTTTGACGCGGCCCCTTATAACTCAGGGTATTGCGTGGTCTGATCTGGTTGAAATGCTGGTCTACTGACCTAGCTTCTAAAAAGCCTCGGAAGGGTTTACCATTAAAAGGTGGTAGGCTTTTCGGTGCTGCGAATGGTGACATCATCAAGGATGTCACGGGAGGTAAAAGCACTGTTCTTCCTCAGGCTGGCAAGGAGGCCGCTATAAGCAGGGTCCTTCCTTTCCAGAAAAAAAGGGTGTTTTTTCGTCAGTCAATGGGGAGGCCCCCCAGACTGACAGCGGTACGGCTGGTGGACACGTGCGCCCCTGGGTGCGTATGCCGAACAAGCCGGCTCCCTAGCCCGCCTCCGCGTGAAGTCTTGCCCCCTCCTGACTCTGGGGTAGGGGGGGCGACTTTGCAGGTCCACGGATCAATGGACCTCCCGGATCTCCTACTGGTGGGTGTGCGAGGTGATCACCTCAGGTTACAGGATAGGTTCCGTTCCTAATACCAGACAGATTCTTCCCTCGAATCTTCCTCTCCTTCCTGCCCGTTGGGTGGCCCTATGGGGCCTATCCAGGTTTGAGGTCCGGAGTGATTGTGCCGGTTCCGTCACAGGAGAGGTTTCAGGGATTCTACTCGAATTGTTTGTCGTTCCAAAAAAGGGACGGGTTCGGCCTATCATGGACCTCCAGGTCCTGAATGCCTTCGTGAAGGTGCAAAAGTTCCGCATGGAATCCATTCGCACGGTGGTCAGTACACTCCATCAAGGGGATTTTCTGGCGACCTTGGAAATCAAGGACGCCTACTTGTATGTTCCGATCTGCGCTTGCGATCGACGAGGTCCACTATCAATTTGTGGCTCTTCCTTTCGGCCTAGCCCCGGCACCGAGGGTGTTCACTAAGGTGCTTGTGCCGGTTCTAGCTTGCTGAGACAGCAAGGCATTGTTGTCGTGGGCTATCTGGACGATCTTCTTCTCAGAGCAGGAAATGGCTCAGTATTAGAAGACAGTGTGACTATCGTCAGTCAGACCCTCAGGGACTTCGGGTGGCTCCTAAACATTCAGGAGTCAGTCCGGGTCCCGACTCGAGATTTGGAGTATCTCGGTCTGATTCTGGACTCCTTGGAGGCAAAAGGTATTCCTACCTCCGGGGAAGCTACTGACACTTCAGTCTGCAGTACGGATGCTGACATCCCAAAAAATGGTCGTCAATCCGTTTTTGCATGGGAGTCCTGGGACTCATGGTGACCTCTTTCGAGGCCATTTCGTATGCCCAATCACACACCAGGGCATTGCAGAAGGAGATCTTGTTCCCTTGGGACAAATCCCCGTTGTCTTTGGATTTTCCGATCCAGGTGAGCCACCTGGTCAGGGCGTCCCTGACATGGAGTTTGGGTCCCCGGCTCTTCGGTCCGGGAAGTCGTTCCTCCCCGTCCAATGGACGGTGTTCACTACGGACGCCAGCCTGAAGGGCTGGGGTGTAATCTGGGGAGTCCTGTTGGCCCAAGGGCTTGGACTCTGGACGAAGCCCGTTTGCCGATCAATGTTCTGGAAATACGGGCCATCAGACTGTGCCTCTCCTCGTGGTCTGAGAGATTGCAGGATCATTCCATTAGGATCCTGTCGTACAAGTCACGGTGGTGGCGTATGTCGATCATCAAGGGGGGACTCGGAGCTCAGCTGAGGCTTCCGAGGTCCCCCGTACCTTGAAGTGGGCTAAAAGAAGCGTGCCGGCTCTGTCAGCCGTTTACATTCCGGGCATAGAACTGGCGGACTATTGAGTCGCCAGACGCTGGACCGGGGAGAGTGGTCCTTGCACCCGGAGGTGTTTCAACTCCTTTGCCACACAAACGGTGGGGCACGCCGGAGGTGGACCCGATGGCCTCTCGACTCAATCATAAGTTGTCGAGATTTGTGGCCAGATCCAGGGATCCTTGGGCGGATGCCTCAGAGGCGTCAGTGGCCCATGGGGTCATGATCACCTGATACACGTTTATCCTCCACTGCAGTTGCTTCCTCGCCTGCTGCGCAGGGTGGCGACCGAGGGAATTCAGGTGATCCTCATTGCTCCGGATTGACCTCGGCTTCACTGGTACGCCGATCTGGTACGTCTCGTGGCGGCCGTTCCCTGATGGTTGCCAATAAGGGAGGACTTTCTGTCTCAAAGTCATATATTTCATCCTGCCTTTACAGTCTCTGGCCTTAACGGCATGACTGTTATAAGCCGGGTGTTGAGGGACCGAGGCTCTCGGACTCGGTCATTTCGTCCATATCAAGGACACGGAAGTCTTCCTCCAGAACTATCTCTGTACCTGGAAAAGCTTACATCGCCATGTGCGAAGAGCTGGACTGACATCCTCGGACGTATTCCGTCCTTAGAATCCTGCGTTTCCTACAGCATGGCGTGGCCCAAAGGCTCGCTTTGAGTATCATTTAAGGGTCAGTTTCGGCCTTGGCCATCTTCTTTCGGTGACCACTAGCGGGTCATTCCTTGGTTGGCACCCTTGTGCAGGGGGTTCGCCATGGGCTCCCTCCTGTCATGTCTCCTCTCCCCCTGTGGGATCGGGATTGGTACTCTCGGTTCTCCAGGAACCTCCTTTTGAGAATATCAGGAATATTCCCCTCTTCAGTATAAAATAGATAAAAGCAATCAGCGCAAAAATATATTCAGTCCCCCTATATTTGCAAGCTGAACACTAAAGAATATTCATTTAATTCAAAAATAATAAGTATAATAAAAACAGTGCAGCGCAGGTATAAAACGTCCACTCAATGGAGATAAGTGACAATGTATTCAAATGAAAGAGGTGAGTGAATAATCCAGTGCAGGTTCCACCAGTGCTCAAACACAGATTCTGTGACGATCCCTCCACCTTTATAATTCTAATTACCTCACAGCATGGACCCCTGAATTAACAGGTGGTCATGCAAGCAGAAAGGGTACAGGCTGGTGTATAACATGGATCCTAGATTCCTCAATATATTTCTCCAGTCCTCCGCATATATCCCCAGTATAAAAGATAAAAGGAATAGATCTAAGTGCTCTCTGTTTAAAACGGTATATTTAATAAATATACAAACACAGGCTACTCACATATCCTCAGATTAAATCAGCATGTAAAAAACTCCTCGTGCAGACACAACTGTGGGTGACGTGTGTACAACTCCTTCCCCCGTACGCGTTACGTTCAATAACTTCCTCAGCGGGGCTTTTTTAATTCAGGGGTCCATGCTGTGAGGTAATTAGAATTATAAAGGTGGAGGGATCGTCACAGAATCTGTGTTTGAGCACTGGTGGAACCTGCACTGGATTATTCACTCACCTCTTTCATTTGAATACATTGTCACTTATCTCCATTGAGTGGACGTTATATTCCCCTCTTCACTTGTCTCAGAGGGTGGCCCTTTTTAGTGGCAATCACTTCTGTTAGACGAGTATCTGAATTGGCGACCTTGTACTGCAAGTCGCCATATTTAGTCATCCATAAGGATAAGGCGGTGTTGCATCCGCGACTTTCTCTTTTGTCAAGGGTGATCTCGACCTTTCACCTAAAATCAGGACATTGTCCTCCCGTCCTAGTGTCCTCGCCCATCGCATCCCAGAGAGTGCGCGCGGCACACTTTGAATGTGGTACGAGCCTTGCGGGTGTGCCTGTCTGCTGCTTCTATTCGGAAGTCTACTCTCTGTTGACTGTCTCTGGTCAGATACAGGGTCAAGCGGCTTCGTCTGCCACCTTTTTCTAGGTGGATCGGACAAACCGGCTTTCAAGCCTATGCTCTCATGGGGCGGGCGCCTCCCTTCCCGGTTACGGCGCATTCCACCAGGGCAATTGGTGCTTCCTGGGTTTTCCGACATCAAGCGTCAGTTGCACAAGTGTGCAAGGCGGCGACCTGGTCGTCTGTTCATACCTTTTCTATGTTTTATAGGGTTGATGTGGCTGCATCTCCGGATGCTTCCTTCGGCCGCAAGGTGTTGCAGGCCGCTGTTTAAAGTGGCAACTCCTCCGTTGAGGAGCTCTGCCTTGTTTGGAGTGAAGTTTTTTGTTTTTTCCATTAATACTGCTCCCATCCCTCTTGACACTGCTTTGGGACATCCCACGTGTAAAGTGTAAGAGACGCCGTGTCGGTCCATGGATGATAAGAGAAAATAGGATTTTTGTACTCACCGTAAAATCCATTTCTCTGACATCCATGGACCAACACAGCACCCACCCTTCCTTTAAGTTTGTGCTGCTTTGTTACGAACTGAGGCCTGCTAGCTGCAGGTGTGAGGGTAATGTCCGGAGGGACCGCCCCTCTGGGCGGGGCTGTTCAGCTCTGGTTTGTTCTGGAATGTTTTAACATTTAACATTCTGCCTAGGTCTTCTCCTGCAAGCAGGGACATATACCCACGTGTAAAGTGTAAGAGACGCCGTGTCGGTCCATGGATGTCAGAGAAATGGATTTTACGGTGAGTACAAAAATCCTATTTTTTTTTCAAAATTGTTGGTCTTTTTTTGCCTATAGCGCAAAAAATAAAAATCGTACTGGTGATCAAATACCACCAAAAGAAAGCTCTATTTGTGCGAAAAAAGGGGCATACATTTTGTTTGGGAACAGAGTCGCACGATCGCTCAATTCTATTTTCTCCATCAGTTCATTCCCCAGTTATTACCTTTTGTATCACCTGACCCTCCATTTTAGATTGTAAGCTCTATAACAAGCAGGGCCCTCTGATTCCTCCTATATTGAATTGTATAATAATTGTCCTGTCTGCCCTCATTGGTGTAAAGTGGTGCGCAAACTGTTGATGAAATTATAAATCCTGTACAGTAAATAAATTGATTGTTTAATATCCACTTCAATACCGGGCATTTTCACCCCCTTCCTGCCCAGGCCAATTTTTCAGCTTTCATCACTGTCACGATTTGAATGACAATTGCGCGATCGTGCGACGTGGCTGCCAAACAAAATTGACATCCTTTTTTTCCCACAAATAGAGCTTTCTTTTGGTGGTATTTGATCACCTCTGTGGTTTTTCATTTTTTGCACTATAAACAAAAATAGAGCAACAATTTTGAAAAAAATTCAACATTTTTTACTTTTTGCTATAATAAATTTCCCAATTTTTTTTAAAAAAATACTTTTTTTTTCTCAGTTTAGGCCGATACGTATTCTTTTACATATTTTTGGTAAAAAAAAAAAATCGCAATAAGCGTTTATTGATTTGCACAAAAGTTATAGCACCTACAAAATAGGGGATATATTTATGACTTTTTTTTTTTTTTTACTAGTAGTGGCGGTTATCTGCGATTTTTGTCAGGACCGATCGGACACTTTTGACACTATTTTGGGACCATTCACATTTATACAGCGAATAGTGCTATAAATATGCACTGATTACTGTATAAATGTCACTGGCAGGGAAGGGGTTAACACTAGGGGGCGATCAAGGGGTTAAATGTGTTCCCTGGGAGTGATTCTTACTGTGGGGGGAGGGGACTGACTGGGGGAGGTGACCGATCGGTGTCCCTATGTACAAGGGACAAACCATCGGTCTCCTCTCCCTGACAGGAAGTGGATGTGTGTGTTTACACACACATCCACGTCCCTGGCTCTGTGACGAGCAATCGCGGGTGCCCGGCGGACATCGCGGCCGCCGGGCACGCGCATCGGGTCCCCAGTGATGCGGCGAGCGCGCGCGCGCGCGCGCTCCACACTGCGGGAATCCCAGGACATCATATGATGGCTGCCCTGAGGGACGAAAGGTTCCTGCAGCCATCAATTGACTATGGGCTGGGCGGGAAGCGGTTAAAGTGTGTATGCGGACACCCCAAGTTCCTTTCATCGGTGTACTACACAGACAGTTGCGTTTGTCCTTGGCAAAATAAATACATAAATAAATAAAAATAAATACACACATAAATAAATACAAATAAATACATACAAAAATAAATAAATACACACATAAATAAAAATAAAAGTCACATATAAATAAATACATACAAAAATAAATACACACATAAATATATAATAATAATAAAAAATCCAAATATCTCATGTAACAACTAACAAGCCACTCTCTGAACGACTTGCTGTCACAACAGATCTTCCACCTTTGGCAAGTAAATATTGCCCCCGCCCCTTTTCTCCATGCGCAGCACCGCCAATGCCTATGTGGGCGCTCCAGTGATGGGAAGCAGGTGAAGGTGGCTGTGCAGACACATAGGTGGGCAAGTCTGTGTGCAGGTAAAGAGGGAGGGGGCGGGGCTTTGCTGGTGCTCTGACCTGCGGACGCCTCTTTCTCGGTTTAAAGTTGCTGCCGCCGCTCAGGGAAGTGGCCTGTCTGCAACAGGCAAGGGATCGGGACCTTCCTCCGTCTCCCGGGGACTATGCTGCAATGCCGACCTGTCCTCTGCAGTCCGCCCTGCCTGTGACAAAAGTCCCGCCCTCCTCCTAGACCAGCTCTTGTGATAGACGCAGTGTTCTGTCTATCACATGAGCTGGTCTAGAAGGAGGGCGGGACTTTTCAGACAGAACTCCGACCACTGTGTGTGACAGGAGGAGGGAGGGGAGCGCTGCAGCCACCCACAGCCACAGCTTACCTCAAAGAGGCCCCAGGGCAGGCAGGTAAGGCAGCCTACCGGGAAATCTCCTGGTATCCTGGTAGGCCAGTCTGGCCCTGAGCGTAGACATAAGGTTTTCCACTCATTGATAGTTACTGAGTCCATTGTTCAATCTGAACAAGTTTTTTGATCTACTGTGCCTATATTTGTATAAGCCATATTTATTTGTTTTATGCATTTCTCCAGTATTGCCTTGTAACTTGCAGAACTATGTTCCTTAAAAAAAAAAAAAAGTGAATGGGAAGGGTGCTATTGGTGGGACTCCTCTAAAATGGAGAAGACAAAAATGTAATGCAAAATCTCCCTCTAGGGGATGCCCACTTACACACACTGTTCCCACCATACAGCATAAACCAACCTTATATTAACATGTAAAAACTCGAAAGACACATTAAAAACATAGCATATTGATAAAATATCATAGCTAAATCAAATAAAGAAAATAGTGACATGATAAAAAAAATATAATAAACAGGAACCATGTAAACTGGCACCATCTAGCGGCCAGGCATAATAAATGTGGAACCTATGCAGACTATAATGAAAAAACACCACAGAGCAGCGCCATCTAGTGGCCAATGTGTAAAAAGGCCTGAAACAAAATGTACACTGGTATAAATTGGAAAAATAAAATTATATATGAAAAATATTCTATAAAAAATATATATTTTATAAAATAATATACATTTATGTGTACAAGCTAGATGAACTAGCGAAAAGAAAAAGGAGAAGAAAACCCATAAAGAGTCACCCCATATAAATAGATTTTAAAAGAAAATGCTACACTCCAGGGCGCCATTCATTGTTTTTAATTTTTTTTTTAACAATACCCCCCTAATGACAACGTGAAAGAAGTTTGTTTGAAATCTTTGCAAATTTCTTAAAAAGAAAAAACAAAAATATCACATGTACATAAGTATTCACAGCCTTTGCCATGACACTCAAAATTGAGCTCAGGTGCATCCTGTTTCCACTGAACATCTTTGAGATGTTTCTACAACTTGATTAGAGTCCACATGTGGTAAATTCAGTTGATTGGACATGATTTGGAAAGACACACACCTGTCTAAATAAGGTTCCACAGTTAACAGTGCATGTCAGAGCACAAACCAAGCCATGAAGTCCAAGGAATTGTCTGTAGACCTCTGAGAAGTGGCGGCTCCCCTAATCCATGCGCCCGGCCCCTAATCTGCATGCAGGGTGCCGGATGCATGGATTTCAATGGGGGTTCCTTTTTTGAAGCGCATGTTTAGAGCCTGAGGCTCTAATTGGCTTCAAAAAAGGGTGGCCTTGGGGCCCCTGAGCCCTCCCAGTTGTGTGACGATAGCGAATTAATATTCGCTATTGTAGAGCGGGAAAATAGAAATATATAGTCAAGGCCCATAGCTAAAACAGCTTGACAACCATAAGAGAATACCAGCCCTTAATACTAAATAGTACATAAGGATAAGTGAAAGAGCTGGGCGTTAAGTGATAGTTCCCTGGTTGATTGAATATATCAATTAAAAAGGCATTTTTTCAAGTATAAATGACATGCATACATAGAGAAATAGGGCAAACAGAAGCACCTAAGTACATAAAATCACATGTGCAAAAATAAGTGGTCAGACATAACATCAAATTTATTATATTCCTCTATGTAAGACTGTGAATGGATGTTATGACAAGGCTACATGACTGATGGATGTTTACTTTTTATTGCATACAAGGAGCCCTTACCTGTGGAACCATCTTGTGTCAATTAAAACTTCGGTGTGACCCAACGGCCAAACTAAAAGCGCTCCTATCCAAGCTGCTAGATAAAGGGTCTTCTAAAAGCATACTAAATAAAAAAAGAAGCAAAATATCTAGTACCAAAGGTCCCAAAAATCCCGGTTATCTATCAAATTCCCAAAATGCATAAGAAAAGGTCTAGTCCCCTAGGCAGACCCATAGTGAGCGGGATAGACTCCCTTTACTCTCGGTTAGGAGAATATATTGATATCTTTTTGCAGCCTATAGCCACTAGGGGCAAAGCATATCTAAAAGATAGCAAGGACCTTATTAATAGGATTAGGGAAATGGTGATAGGAGAACGTATGTTGTTGCTCACAGTAGATGTTGAATACCTTTATACTAACATCATACAGCAGGATGCCATTATTGCTGCCTCATGGGCGTTGAAGAAGTATTCTGACCTCAAAACCCCCCAAAGAAAATTCCTTGTGGAAGCCTTAGAAAGGGTAATGACTAACAATTTCTTCTGACATGTAGGGGATTTTTTCAACCAAATAAAAGGGGTAGCTATGGGGGCTAAGTATGCACCCAGTATTGCTAATATTTTCTTAAACAAGTGGGAGGAGGAATGTATTTTTTTTGACCAGTGGCCCCATATTCAAATGCACCAAATGTACATAGATGATATTTTCATTGTTTGGGAGGGTCCAAAAGAAGAGTTGGAGGCCGGCCTTTCTAGTGTATATGAATAATAACAAATATCAAATAAGGTTCACCAGTACCTGGCATCAATCGTGCATCCAGTTTTTGGATCTTGAGATCTTTAAGATGGGTTCTGGTTTGGGGACCCAGACCCATTTTAACCACTTAAGGACCGCCGCCTGTACATATATGTCAGCAGAATGGCACGGCTGGGCACAAGCACGTACAGGTACGTCCCCTTTAGATGCCCAGCCATGGGTCACGCGCACGTCGCCAGCGGCGCGCTCGCGACCCGGTCCTGAGCTGCGGGACCCGCGGACGCGATCGCCGCCGGTGTCCCGCAATTGGGTCACAGAGCTGAAGAACGGGGAAAGGTAAATGTAAACAAACCTCTCCCCATGCTTCCTAGTGGGACTGTCACTGATCGTCTGTCCCCTGTCATAGGGAATGACGATCAGTGACATCACACGCCAAGCCACGCCCCCACACAGTAAGAATCACACATTAGGTCACACTTAACCACTTCAGCGCCCCCTACAGGTTAACCCCTTCACTGCCAGTGTCATTTTCACAGTAATCACTGCATTTTTATAGCACTGATCGCTGTAAAAATGACAATGGTCCCAAAATAGTGTCAAAAGTGTCCGATGTGTACGCCATAATATCGCAGTCACAATAAAAATCGCTGATCCCCGCCATTACTAGTAAAAAAAAAATATTAATAAAAATGCCATAAAACTATCCCCTATTTTGTAGACGCTATAATTTTTGCGAAAACCAATCAATAAACGCTTATTGCGATTTTTTTTACCAAAAATATGTAGAAGAATACGTATCGGCCTAAACTGAGGAAAAAAGAAAATTTTTATATATTTTTTGGGGATATTTATTATAGCAAAAAGTAAAAAATATTGCATTTTTATCAAAATTGTCGCTCTATTTTTGTTTATAGCGCAAAAAATTAAAAACCGCAGAGGTGATCAAATACCACCAAAAGAAAGCTCTATTTGTGGGAAAAAAGGACGCCAATTTTGTTTGGGAGCTACGTCGCAAGACCGCGCAATTGTCAGTTAAAGCGACGCAGTGCCGAATCGCAAAAAGTGGCCTGGTCCTTTAGCTACAAAAGTGTCTGGGGCTTAAGTGGTTAAAGAAACTGATCGGAATGTTCATATTTCCACCTGTAGTTGCCATCATCCCAACTGGGGGAGGGCAATCCCAAAGGGTAAATTCCTTAGAATCAGAAGGAATTGTGCGGGTGAGGAAGATTTCATCGCCCAAACCAATATGCCCATTGATAGATTCATAGAGAAAGGGTACAACAAAAGGAAATTGGAGATTGCGAGAGAACAAGTTAGGCAAATTGATTGCCTTACCCTTTTATTTTTTTATTTTTTTATTCTTTATTTTGTTTTATCAAGATTTCAATTATGTTACATCAATACATTTCCATTGATCCAGCCAAGATAATAAACATACAAAAATAATACTGAGTACTAAGAGGTTCCTGGCTCTTCTCCTTATACTCACATTTCTAAAATCTCGATTTCATCCCCCCCCCTTTCCCCTTTATATCCCCCTCCCCGCCTTCTACCTCTTATTTTCTACCATTTCTCTACTACTTTCTCAGATTTTCTACATAGCTCCATGTTTTCTTAAAATCTTTCCAACATTCCCACTTGTTTTTAAATCCTTTTTTTTCCTCCTCTACGTCGTACTTCAGTCCCTCCATACTGTATGTTTCTTCCACGGAATCTACCCACTCCCATTATAGATGGACTTTCCACTTTTCGCCATTTTTTTGGGATCAACCTTTTGGCCGCGTTTAATAAATGTGGGATCAGTGACTCAGTCTTTATACTGTTTCATTCCTCCATCCCCTCCATGGAATAAAACTATCCAAGGATCTTTTTTAATCTCCTTCTCTGTAATTATTTTTATTATTTCCAGTATCTTTTCCCAGTAAGTTTGAATTTTAGGGCATTGCCACCATATGTGGGCCATTGTTCCCCTCCCCCCACATTCTCTCCAGCATTCTGCCTTCTGTTCTACTTGAAATTTACTCAATTTATCTGGTGTGGCATACCAGCCTGTAATACATTTATAGTTCATCTCTGCGGTCCTGCTGTCCATGGCAGACGAGTGGGCCAATTTTATTATTTTCTCTATAGTCCTTTTATCCCTACATGTTCCCAATTCTCTTTCCCATTTCTTTATAAATGGTGGCATCGCCAGTTCATCCACTGTCATCAGTAATTTGTAGAGTTTTGATATAGTTCCTGTTAAGTTATCGGCCATACAAAGCCGTTCCAACATCGTAAGTTCCTCCCCAGACCTAATTGGCTGGGGAAGGCTTTGTACAAAGTGGGTCAACTGGTGGTACCTCCATTCATCTACTATCATTAATTCCCTATTGTGTCTCAATTCTTGAAGTGGTATAATTTTCCCTTTTTTTTATTATATCTCTTAACTGTGCTCTCTCTTTTTTAATCCAATTTCCTCCCACTATTTTTTTTCCCGGTGCAAAATATTCGTTTTCTTTTAATTCTATAAGGGGAGAGTTATATTCCCTATCTATTTGTTTATGTAATCTATCCCAAATTTTCAGTGCTATTCGTGTCATGACGTGAGTATTTTCTCCTAGTGCTCTAAACTGGGGGGGGGGGGGTTCCATATTACACCTCCTAATTGTGTTTTTGCCATTGCCTTTTCAATTTTTACCCACCTTTTTTCGTGCCTATCTTTGGCCCACTCCACTACCCGGGACAACACCACCGCATCATAATATTTTTTAATGTCTGGCACTGCCAGCCCTCCATGCTTTTTTTCCTGTTTTAATACAGAGAAGGAGATTCTATGTTTTTTATTATTCCATACAAAGTTCATTAGCATCTTTTTTAACACTCTGAAGTACGGTTGAGGTATTGCAACTGGTAACATCTGGAAATTATACAAGATTTTCGGCAACAGAACCATCTTTAAGATGTTAATTCTTCCTATCCATGATATCGGGCGGTTTATCATTTTTCTAATTTCGCTTTTTATTTCATTTAACAGAGGGATATAATTTATCTTGTATATTTTTTTTATTGAGTTGACCAGTTTTACCCCTAAGTACTTAAGTTCCTTCTGCCAAGGGAAGTTGTACTCTTTTCTTAAGCTCTGTTCTTCTGCCTTTCCAATATTGACATTTAGAATCTCAGTTTTAGCTATATTGATTTTAAAATTTGATATTTCTCCATATTGTTTAAGTGTTTTGAGTAAGTTCGGTAATGTGGTCCTGGGATTGTTAATAAAGAACAAGACATCGTCCGCAAAAGCTGCGAGTTTGTGTTCATCTTCCTCCAATCTAATCCCTTTAATGTCTGGATTATTCCGTACCGTCGCAAGTAAGGGTTCTAGGGACAGGACAAATAAGAGGGGGGACAGGGGGCATCCCTGCCTTGTCCCATTTTTCATCTCAAAAGCTTGAGACAGCGTGCCATTTATTTTAACCCTACCCATAGGATGTTGGTACAATGTTTTAATCCACTGTATCATCCTGGCTCCTAGGCCCATAGTTTCCAGGGTTTGTATCATGAGTCCCCAGTCTACCCTGTCGAATGCCTTCTTTGCATCTACCGACAGGAGTAGACTTGGGGACTCATTCTCTTTTATTTTCTGGAGAAGGAACAATGCTCTCACACCATTGTCCCTCCCCTCCCTACCTGGGATGAATCCCACCTGATCCGGATGTACCAGTGATGGCATCCATCCCTTCATTCTTTCTGCCAGGACTTTCGCATATAATTTTACATCCGCATTTAATAGCGAGATTGGTCTATATCCGGAACATAAGCTTTCATCTTTCCCCTCTTTTGGTATGACCGTTATTATGGCCACTAAGGCTTCCCTTCCCATTTCATAGTCCGTCCCTAATCCATTCATGTAGATGCATATCCTGGGTACCAGTATCTCCTTACATTTTCTGAAGTATAGAGCTGTAAACCCATCAGGGCTGGGACTTTTCCCTAGCGCTGAGTCTTTTAGTGCCTTACTTATTTCTTCTTCCGTTATGGGTTTGTCTAATGCTGTTCTTTCCTCTTCATTAATCCTATGCAATCCTGCCTTGTTTAAAAGCCAGGGACTCAGCAGGGGACCAATTAACCACTTAAGCCCCGGACCATTTGGTAGCTAAAGGACCAGAGGTGAATTCAGAATTTTGCACTGCGCTGCTTTAACTGTAAATTGTGCGGACATGCAATGTTGTACCCAAACGAAATTTGCGTCCTTTTCTTCCCACAAATAGAGCTTTCTTTTAATGGTATTTGATTGCCTCTGCGATTTTTATTTTTTTGCGATATAAACGGAAAAAGACCGAAAAATTTGAAAAAAAATGATATTTTCTACTTTTTGTTATAAGAAAAATCGAATAAACTCAATTTTAGTCATACATTTAGGCCAAAATGTATTCAGCCACATGTCTTTAGTAAAAAAAATGTCAATAAGCGTATATTTATTGGTTTGCGCAAAAGTTATAGCGTTTACAAACTAGGGTACATTTTCTGGAATTTACACAGCTTTAAATTTATGACTGCCTATCTCATTTCTTGAGGTGCTAAAATGGCAGGGCAGTACAAAACCCCCCCCAAATGACCCCATTTTGGAAAGTAGACACCCCAAGGAAATTGCTGAGAGGCATGTTGAGCCCATTGAATATTTTTTTTTTGTCCCAAGTGATTGAATAATGACAAAAAAAAAGAAAAAAATTACAAAAAGTTGTCACTAAATGATATATTGCTCACACATGCCATGGTTATATGTGATATTGCACCCCAAAATACATTTTGCTGCTTCTCCTGAGTACGGGGATACCACATGTGTGGGACTTTTTAGGAGCCTAGCCGCATACGGGACCCCGAAAACCAAGCACCGCCTTCAGGATTTCTAGGCACAAATTTTTGATTTGACTCCTCACTACCTATCACAGTTTCGAAGGCCATAAAATGCCAAAATATCACAAAACCCCCCCCAAATGACCCCATTTTGGAAAGTAGACACCCCAAGCTGTTTGCTGAGAGGCATGGTGAGTATTTTACAGCTCTCATTTGTTTTTGAAAATGAAGAAAGAAAAAAAAATGTTTTCTTTTTTTTTTTCAATTTTCAAAACTTTGTGACAAAAAGCGAGATCTGCAAAATACTCACAATACCTCTCAGCAAATAGCTTGGGGTGTCTACTTTCCAAAATGGGGTCATTTGGGGGGGTTTTGTGCCATCTAGGCATTCCATGGCCTCCGAAACTGTGATAGGCAGTGAGAAGTGAAATCAAAAATTTACACCCTTAGAAAGCCTGAAGGCGGTGCTTGGTTTTTGGGGTCCCGTACGCGGCTAGGCTCCCAAAAAGTCTCACACATGTGGTATCCCCGTACTCAGGAGAAGCAACAGAATGTATTTTGGGGTGTAATTCCACATATGCCCATGGCATGTTTGAGCAATATATCATTTAGTGACAACTTTGTGCAAAAAAATAAAAAATAAATAAAAAATTGTCTTTTTTCCGCAACTTGTGTCAACATATAAAATATTCCATGGACTCGACATGCCTCTCAGTATATAGCTTGGGGTGTCTACTTTCCAAAATGGGGTCATTTGGGGGGGTTTTGAACTGTTCTGGCATTTTATACACAACATTAGGAAGCTTACATCCACTCTTCTAACCACTTGAAGACAAAGCCCTTTTTGACACTTTTTGTTTACATGAAAACATATTTTTTTTGCAAGAAAATTATGTTGAACCCCCAAACATTATATATATTTTTAAAGCAAAGGCCCTACAGAATAAAATGGTGGGTGTTGCATTTTTTTTTCTACACAGTATTTGCGCAGCGATTTTTCAAACGCATTTTTTGGGGAAAAAATACACTTTTTTTTATTTTAATGCACTAAAACACACTATATTGCCCAAATGTTTGATGAAATAAAAAAGATGATCTTAGGCCGAGTACATAGATACCAAACACGACATGCTTTAAAATTTCGCACAAACGCGCATTGGCGACAAACTACATACATTTTAAAAAGCCTTTAAAAGCCTTTACAGGTTACCCCGTTAGATTTACAGAGGAGGTCTACTGCTAAAATTACTGCCCTCGATCTGACCTTCGCGGTGATACCTCACATGCATGGTGCAATTGCTGTTTACATATGACGCCAGACCGACGCTTGCGTTCGCCATTGGGCAAGAGCAGGGCAGGACAGGAGTGCTTTTTTTTTTTTTATTATTAATTTTGCTTTTTTATTTTATTTTTAAATTGTTCCTTCCATATTTTTTTTTTTTATCATTTTTATTGTTATCTCAGGGAATGTAAATATCCCCTATGATAGCAATAGGTAGTGACAGGTACTCTTTTTTTGAAAAAACTGGGGTCTATTGGACCCTAGATCTTTCCTCTGCCCTCAAAGCATCTGACCACACCAAGATCGGTGTGATAAAATGCTTTCCCAATTTCCCAATGGCGCTTTTTATATCCGTGGGGGGACATTCCCTCCCACTGCTTGTAAAAGCAGTCCAGAGGCTAATTAGCCACTAGGATTGCTTTTACATGAAAGCCGGCCGCTGGCTGAAAAGAATACCAAGATGATACCTAAACCCACAGGCATCAATCTGGTATAACCATTCAAAGTCCAGCAACATACCAGTACGTTGCTGGTCCTTGTTGGACATGTATTGTAATCTTTTTTTTTCATGCAGCCAGGTGGCTGAACGAAAAAAGAGATTGATCGGTGGGTATGCCCACCATTAGAATACCGCCCTTCATCCACCCACTTCTAATGATGGGCATACATGCACCATTTATATATGCCGAAGCATGCGGGCATCCTCCCGCAAAAAAGTTATGCCGCACACACATGGTCGGACTTTTCCACGGGCAAGCCTCCGTCGGAATTTCGACCGTATGTACGCGGCATTAGGAGCAAAATCACTCCTCCGCCCCTGCTGCCCCAATGCTTCGGCATATATGCTTCTTTTTTTTTTTAACTGTGGTGGTGAAATCACCTCCTACAGCACTGGAGTCGCAGGGATCAGGCCTGTCTCTGCGAACGCTGCAGTTATGTGTGTTTTTGTTTTGTAAGTGACAGTGATCGATCGATACTGCACTTGGGTGGCCTGGGCTGGACGGAGGGGCAAAACGCAGATGCTAGCAGGTATCTGGGCTGATCCCGCTAACACTGCGTTTTTGGGAACCCTAAATTGCTGGGGACGCTAGTATAGATCTGATCAGATCAGATATTGATCTGTTCAGATACTATACCACTAAGGGAGGTGTATGCTTCACGCGTGGGTGTTAGCGTTACTGGCACTAACCTGACCCTGCCTGGGGTGTGACGCAGACCCTCTCTGACGCTAAAATCTAATTGATATCACCCGCCGGGCGATCAGGGGGTTAAACCTTTATTGGGTTATATACGGCGGGTGCCCTGACACTATAAAAAGAAAACTAACTAACCAGCGTCACCCGTAACACTTATATGATGATCACTGGTGAAAGGGTTAACTAGGGGCAATTAGGGGGTTAAAACCTTTATTAGATAATATATGGGGGTACCTGACGCTATAAAAACCTGCGGCGAACCTAAAAAAAATTACTGGCTACCGATCTGCATCACCGACGCTAAGACAGCGATCAGAAAAATGATCGCTTAGCGACAGTGGTGATAGGGGGTGAAAGGGTTACCTGGGGGGTGATCAAGGGGGTTAAACCTTTATTAGATAATTTATGGGGGTACCTGACGCTATAAAAACCTGCGGCGAACCTAAAAAAAAAATACTGGCTACTGATCTGCATCACCGACGCTAAGACAGCGATCAGAAAAATGATCGCTTAGCGACAGTCGTGATAGGGGGTGAAAGGGTTACCTGGGGGGCGATCAAGGGGGTTAAACCTTTATTAGATAATTTATGGGGGTACCTGACGCTATAAAAACCTGCGGCGAACCTAAAAAAAAAAATACTGGCTACCGATCTGCATCACCGACGCTAAGACAGCGATCATAAAAATGATCGCTTAGCGACGGCGGTGCTAGGGGGTGAAAGAGTTATCTGGGGGGTGATCAAGGGGTTAAACCTTTATTAGGGGGGGTTAGGGGGCTACACTGGACCTAAAACTAAACTGTAGTGACACTTTTACAGTCACAAATGTCACTGATTGCAGTGATCAGTAAATAAATGGTCACTGCAATCAGTGACACTGTGACTGGGGGCTGGGGGGTGATCTGGGGGGGCGATTTATGTTCCTATGTGTGCTTGTGTTAGTGTAGTGTTTGTGCACTAACCTTGATGTCTTCTCTTGTACAGCGCTCGGTATATGTGAGCGCCGCACAAGAGATGACATCACTTCCTCCTGCTTCCTCTGCCTGTGTGTACATTACACAGACAGAGGGGGCATTTCCATTCGCCGGGAGCGATCGCGGGGGGTGGCCTGAATCGAACGGCCGTCCCCTCATGTCGGATCGCTCCCCAACGAATACCGACCGCTCACTGTACAGAAGGGGGGTCCGATTGGACCCCCCAACTGTACAAAGGCAATCACGTACATTCTACGTGATTGTGCCTGTCGGTGCCATTGTGCCGACGTATATATACAGTGAGCGGTCGTTAAGTGGTTAAACTTGGCATTTGTTTTCAGGTTTAATCTCCAATATAAAGAGGTGGAAAGGATAATTAAAACCTACTAGCCCATATTACAAAAAGATTAAACCCTTAAAGAGATCCTTCCCAACAAACCCAACTTAATTTATTGAAGAGCCCCAGGGTTACGCAATATGTTGGCCAAAAATGTCATCCAGACCCCCAAGAAACCCCCCACTTTTTTGGACCGTACTGGGTTCTATAAATGTAAGAGATGCAAAGCATGCAGTACTATTAGGGATACATTTAGGAAAGCCACCAGTTTCCCATCAGTGGTTACAGGTGGTCAATATGACATTAGGCAGTTCATCACCTGTGACACTAGATATGTTACTTACCTGCTCATGTGTCCATGCAATTTGCAATATGTGGGCAGAACCACTAGAATCATTGCCAAAAGAGTGGGAGAACATATAGATAACATAAAAAATGGGTTCAAACACCACAGTGTATCTGACCACTTCAGGTTGATGCACAATAAGCACCCCTTCTAACTCTGGGGCTGTCAGGTCATCTGAAGCCAGGTGACAAACGCACACCGTTGGGGTCAGGAGTGCACCGCTAAGGTAGTGAACCCTATGGCTGACTGCTGCGGATGGAACTCTGGGTGGTTAAGGAAGGCAGGACCACTGGAGCACTAACAGGGATCCCACAGGGAGCTAGAGCCTAAGATTCCCCAGGGCGCGGAGTCTAAGATCCAGCAGGTGTTCACCAGAGCCTCTAGTGGTGAGGATGGACTGGGCTGCAACTGGATCCAGGTCGAGGCCCCCAGAGTCCCCCCGCTCACGCTCACAGTAGGCTATAGAGGATAGAGGGGAAGCAGCAGCTCAGGATACAAGAGATAGTGAGGGGATAAGCCAAAGGTCGGGGCGACTAGCAGACAAGGATAAACAAAAGACACGCCAAAGGTCAAGGTCACAAGCAGACAAGGCTAGTCGAGAACAAGCCAAGATCGGTAAAACAGACTGACGTAGCACACGGCAAGCAGGAACCCAAACACACAATAGCTTAACAAACAACGTTGATCAGCACGGCTGGCTTGCAGTGCACAGGTTAATATAGTAGGAAGTAGGATCAAAGTCGGACCAAAGTAGTACAGGGAGCATTTTCAAAGTCGGACCAGTGGTGTATTTTGGTTTTGTGCTGCCCTAGGCCTGACTAAATTCGTGCACCCCCTAATTTAAATATGATCCACCCCTTCCTGTCAAGGTCACACCCCTTCCTGTTTGAGACCTGCCCTGAGATTTTCCAGTAGGGACACTAGTTCTGAGGGCCTGGGGGGGGCAAACACTTCCTGTTTGGCTATGGAAGGGCAGGAAATAAAGAGAAATGAACGGATGGCAAAAAAATAAATTAACAGGGGCTTTAACCATCCCTTACTCTATCCAAAATGGAAAAAAAAAAGTGTTGCCTATAGTTCTACTTTAAGCACAAATTTCTGCTAAATTTATTGAGGACTAAGAGGATATAACCATGCCAGTGGTGCAGCAGAAAATATGTAGCACAGTCATGAAGGTATGTGGTCCATGCAGTGAGCAAAGGAAGGATTGGGGGAAGGAACAAATAAATCCATCTGTTTATTTTTCTCATCAGCAATAAAATTAAGATTCCCTACTATGTACAACTGACACAAGCAAAGGATTGCAGGAGAGCCCTACTACCTACCTGCCAGGTATAAGTGACCATGTCAGTGTCCCTTGTGCCTGCGTCATCCCTATTATACCAGCAGCAGTGTGGCCGCTTTATGGGGGCACCAGACCGATTTGTCTTTGCGGCCCAGGCCACCTCATAAGACTGGCACTGCAATAAAAGTGTAGCGCAAGCCGGCGGGGACTCTTTTCATGCTGCCCCCCTGCAAAGTGCTGCCCTAGGCCTGGGCCTTGTTGGGCCTGAGCCTAAGGCCGGGTTCACACTGGTACAACAAACGCTCCGACATTGGGAGCTCTTGTCGCATGACGTGTGAAAATCAATGTTTCCCAATGGGAGCCGTCTTAACTGGTTCGACACAAGTCGGTCCGACTTTGAAAATGCTCCCTGTACTACTTTGGTCCTACTTCAGCGCATTGAAAATCACTGAAGTCGGATTAAAGTCGGATCGCCGTCTTGACTGATCCGACTTTGGCATGCGACTTGTGCTCTGATGATCTTGAGGGGGAACTCCACGCCAAATTTTAAAACATAACGGCATTGGTTCCCCCTCTAAGAGCATACCAGACCCTTCGGTTTGGTATGGATTTTAAGGGAAACCCCCTACGCTGAAAAAACGGCATGGGTGTCCCCCTAAAGTCCATACCAGACCCTTATCCGAGCACGGGGGTGGGGATCAGGAAAGGGGGTGGGGATGAGCGAGCGCCCCCCCTCTTGAACCGTACCAGGCCGCATGCCCTCAACATGGGGGGCCCTGCTCCCCCCCACCCCAAAGCACCTTGTACCCATGTTGATGAGGACAAGGGCCTCTTCCCGACAACCCTGGCCATTGGTTGTCGGGGTCTGCCGGCAGGGGCTTATTGGAATCTGGGAGCCCCCTTTAATAAGGGGGACCCCAGATCCTGGCCCCCCACCCTATGTGAATGAGTATGGGGTACATTGTACCCCTACCCATTCACCTGAAAAAAAAGTGTCAAAAATAAAACACACTACACAGGCTTTTAAAGTAATTTATTAGGCAGCTCCAGGGGTCTCTTCCGATTTCTTCTCCCCTCTCCGGCTCTTCTCCGCTCTCTCTCTGGTTCTTCTCCCTCTGTCTTCTGATAGGTCTCCTCCGCTATCTTCTGCTTTTTTGCCCACTCTTTTGCTCGCTCTTGCCCAATCTTCTCCGTTGTCTTCTTCCCTCTGCTCTTCTTCCGATGTTGACGTGACGCTCTCTCCTGCTCTAATGCGCGGTGTGCCACTAATTATATTGGCATGGGTCACCGGAGGCCCGCCCTTATGACGTCACCACCCACCATGCCCCAGGCGGTGATGTCATAAGAGTGGGGCCTCTGGATGACGTCACAAGGTGACCCCGCCCCATGCCCATATAAGTAGTGGCACACTTTTTTTTTCTCGCAGATCAATTGTCAAATGATCTGCGAGAAAAGGTAGTTAAACTGTATAAAACAAGGTCCTATACTTGTTTCGTACAATACCTGTGTCATTAGTTAGAGCTGACCTCCGATTATTTCAAAATAAAATTCTCCAGTTTATTTGGGGCTATAAGAGGACTAGGGTGAACAAGGGGACTTGGCCTTTCCGATCTACAGAAATACTTTTATGCGGGCCAGATGGGTCACCTCACGACGGTCCACTCCCAGCAACCCCGAGCAATATGGATGACTATGGAATCTTATTCCTGTCGCCCTGAACCAATTTCTCATATTATGTGGCTTATAAGGCGACCGGGCGTATAAGACGACCCTCTAATCTTACAAAATACAGATAAGAAATAAGTGGGACTTTAAAGATGCATTCAAACACATGATTGATAAAAAATATAATTTTATTTAATAGAAAAATTCCATTCACATTTAATATAAAAAATATGATTTCAGTTACAGTAGGAAACAATGAAGTATTATACAGACAAATAATCTCGACGTTTCGCCAATAAACTGGCTTCTTCAGGAGTATTAGTTATTGTCATGTATTACTAGAATGAAAAATACATACAGTAAATATACAAAAAATGGATAAACAGGAAAACACTAATATATTGCTCTACAAAATAATATTTAAATATTCCACAAGAAGCGATATAGAGACATTTTCTAAACCACCACATGAGCCTTCATTACCTGTGCATTGTTGAAGAAATCAAAAATCTAGCTGGTATTGAATCAGAGGAGTGTTCTCATAATGGAGTCTTGTAGTGAACCTTAGAGAAGGTGATAGCTCATAGAGAGCACATAAATGAATAATGTGCTGCTGAAAGCAATGGAAGGTGAATAGTCACCTGAAGGAAGGAAAAGGAATGATTAAATTGAGTTAGACCCATACTAGGATGGAGCTTAATATATGGAAATCCAATTTGATATAACAATACCTTAATCTAAAGATCATTTTAGGATTCCAAAAAGGAACAAAAGATCATTATATCATGGTGGAGATGTCTGTAGGAAGATACAATTATATTAGAGGAATTAGTCATATATATAAAAAAATTATGTTATTCAAGGGATAAAAGAAGACAAATACCTGAATCATCCACTTTAAAGCCTACTTGCAAAAAAGAGGATGAAAATTCAGAGCTAGGAGGGTGCCGGTCAGTGTCTATAAGACCAACAATCCATCTATCAAAAATAAATAAAATATATATATAAATCAAAAAATGCTATTAACTACTTCCCACCCGGCCACTGTACATATACGGCCGGATGGGTGCTCTCTCCTTCTGAGTGGACGTTCCTGAACGTCCTTCAGAAGGAGGGGGATTGCGCGCGCGTGCGCGCCGCCGGCGCCGCGTGCGCGCACCCGCCGCGTTACCAAGGACCCGGTGCGCGTGCCCGGCGGCCACGATTGCCGCCGGGCACCCGCGATTCCCCGGGAACCAAGCAGGAAAGTGGATCTGTGTGTGTAAACACACAGATCCACGTCCTGTGAGGGAGAGGAGGCTGATGGTGTGTCCCTTGTACATAGGGACAACCATCGGTCACCTCCCCCAGTCAGTCCCCTCCCCCCACAGTAAGAACACATTGAGGGAACATATTTAACCCCTTCCCGCCCCCTAGTGGTTAACCCCTTCCCTGCCAATCACATTTATACAGTAATCAATGCATTTTTATAGCAGGGATCGCTGTATAAATGTAAATGGTACCAAAAATGTGTCAAAAGTATCCGATGTGTCCGCCACAATATCGCAGTCACAATAAAAATCGCAGATCGCCGCCATTACTAATAAAAAAATAAAAATAAATTAAAAATGCTATAAAACTATCCCCTATTTTGTAGACGCTATAACTTTTGCGCAAACCAATCAATACGCGCTTATTGCGATTTTTTTTATACCAAAAATATGTAGAAGAATACGTATCGGCCTAAACTGAGGAAAATTTTAATTGAAAAAAAAATGGGTATTTATTATAGCAAAAAGTAAAAAATATTGTGTTTTTTTCCAAACTGGACGCTCTTCTTTTGTTTATAGCGCAAAAAATAAAAACCGCAGAGGTGATCAAATACCACCAAAAGAAAGCTCTATTTGTGGGAAAAAAAGGACGCAAATTTTGTTTGGGAGCCACGTCGCACGACCGCGCAATTGTCATTCAAAGTGTGACTGCGCTGAAAGCTGAAAAATGGCTTGGGCAGGAAGGGGGTTTTAGTGCCCAGTAGGGAGGTGGTTAAGGCATTTCATAATTAGGATGAGTAGTAAAAAAAGGACATAATTCCTCTATAAATACCTGAGACATATGATCTTTGGACATATAACCTTCCTCGGATAGCGGCAGCTATACCACCTAAGCAAACCACCAAAGCTTATATAATCACCATCTCCCTCACCTATAGGACACCAGTTTGGCGCCAAAATTATAGGTGGGGCGGGCATATCAGTTCCACCTGGCAGGGAACCAATCCATGGTATTACTAAAGGATATGGTGGAAGTAGAGGGCGGCCAGATATGACACGTTGCCGTGCACAGGAAATGACACTTAGACATCTGAGTGATGAAAGAAATTCATCACATATTTGATGCAATCTACAAAACGGCCACAAGATGGCCACAGTGAGACCGAAATCAAATAAGGATAGAAAAGTCGATTTAAACTGATAGGAAAAACAGAAAATATGTCAGAAAATAAAAAATGGGGATGGAAACCTTTTGGTGGAAAGGTGGCACCAACTTAAGTGCTAAAAAGCAAAAAGTCGGAAGCCCCGGGCGCCCGTAAAGTCACCTTAACTCAAAGAGAACACTTCCCCTGAAGGATTATATGATTAAATAACAAATTATGTGTAATATTTGATGTGCTGCAAAATTGCAGTAAACGCGTAATGATAGCATACAATGCAGTAGAAAAGAATTGTCAGATCACCTCTCAGGAAAAATAGCCAAACAAACAAAAAAACACAAATAATAATAAATAAACAGGCTAGCTGTTTGGGCCTGAGGTCATTCAGAAAATTTTAAACCGAGTCAATTTCAGAGAAAGGGCTTATAGCTGTAGACTCATTGAGTCCTGGATAAGAGGTGGCATTAAGTGAAAAAATCCACTTTGCCTCTCTTTGCAAAAGACCTTTATCGCAGTCCCCACCTCTTTCATTGGTTGGAAGATGCTCTAAAGCAAAACATTTCATTTTGGATAAATCAAAGGCATGATATAGACCACTATGTCGACTGACCGGCGTTTCCATTTTTTTCTTTCGGATAAGGGAAACATGGTCCCTTACTCTGTGAAAAAAAGGTCTCTTGGTTTTGCCAATATAAAAGGCACTGCACTCACACTTCATGAGATATACAATGCCTATAGATTGGCAATTGGCAAAGAATTTCGGTTTATAGGTAATACCATTGGGAAGGATAAATTCCTCAGAACTACCTAGAAACTGGCAGAAATCGCAATGGCCACATGGAGCTGTGCCCCTGCGAGAAGATCTGCCAATCGGTTTCTGTAGATGGCTGTGGACCAACTGATCTTTTATTGACCTGGACTTCCTATATGTAATTTGGGGATATGGTTGAATGTATTTAGAGATTATTTCATCAGCTGATAATAGGGGCCAAAATTTTGTAATAATATTTCTCACCTTTTGGTGGTCACCAGAATATCTGGTGATCAACCGTACCTTCTCATTTGAAGGTTTGATCCTGCCACTATCTGAGGAAGGTTATATGTCCAAAGATCATATGTCTGAAGCCTCGTACACACGACCGAGTTTCTCGTCGTAAAAAACACGTCGTTTTTTTCGACGAGATTCTTGTTAAGCTTGTCGATTTTCTCGTCAAGCTTTCCATGCGTACACACTGACATTTCCCAATTTCCTCGTTGTTCTCCGCGGTCACGTCCAGCACGTACGACGGCACTATAAAGGGGAAGATCTTTTTTCTTGGCGCCACCCCTTGGGCTGCTTTTGCTGATCTCGTGTTACCGCGTGTGAAGTAAAAGTTTGGGAAGAGACGATTCGCGCTTTTCAGTCTTCGTACTTTTCAGATCGTTTTCTGCGGTTCAGTTTGTGCTTGTGGGTTTGTATCTTGACTTTCAGGGTGTCTAGGCAGGTCGTATCTGTTTTACAGTGCGTTCTTGCCTGTTCGTTTCTGTTTTTCAGTTCGTTATTCATAGGCCTTGCTGTTCTAAAGTGCCTTCTGTTCTGTACGTTCTGCTAAGACGACCGTTTCCTAGCCATGTCGCCTGGACGTTCTCGTCGTCGAGTTCGTGCTGTGCGTGCGCTTGGTGTTGGTCTGCTTGTTTTGGACCAAGACCAGTCCATGAATGGTGTGAGGAGGAGTTCATGGACCAAGAATTGGTTGCTCCAGCGGGACCAATTCTGCCACATGCCTCTGCTGCGGGAGATCGTCGAGAATAATCCTGAGGAATACAGGAATTTTCTGCGGATGTCTGACCCCGTTTTTCAGGAACTGTTGGCTTTGGTGTCCCCCTATATTACCAGGAAGGACACCGTTATGCGGGAAGCCATCAGTGCTGAGCAGAGGCTCATCGCCACCTTACGGTACCTGGCGACAGGGAGAAGTCTTCAGGACTTGAAGTTCACGACAGGCATCTCCCCCCAGGCTCTGGGCCTCATAATCCCAGACACCTGTTCTGCCATTATACAAGTCCTGCAGGAGGACTATATTAGGGTAAGTTTTCTTCTTTAACATCACATTTTATGTATTTCATGTATGCTAATGTATTGTATTTCTTTCATCCTTCCCTAATTACCATGATTGTAATATGCTGAGAATGTCCCCTTTGTCCTCATGCATGCCTGAAGCTTTAGATTGCCCCTTTTTTCTCCTCCATGCATATTTCCCTTCACTAACCTTTCCAGCAGGGGCGCCTGTTGCTCCAAATGTTTGGGGGTTCAAACCCCAATTTAGGAAATAAACTTCCTCCTTTTTTGCTCTGGTGCCTATTAAACGCCCCCATTTGTTCCCTCCAATGCAGCCATTTTGTTCCCTCTAATGCAGCCATTTTGTCCCCTCCAATGCAGCCAGTTCCCCCCCAGCCCTGCACTTACCTTCTTGTGGTCAGCGCCATCCTTCTTCTGTCCTTGATGTCTTCTCCTTCCCTTGATGTTGCATCAGCCAATCATGTTACCATTAAACAGACTTGGTGAACATGATTGGCAGAGCAGCCTGTCAGTGTTTACCCAAGGAATGCCCCCCCCCCCTGCGTCCCCTATTTAACTTTTCTGCAGCCAATTACATCCCTCAGGCTGTAATGTGCAAGACAATTTTCCTTACTGTTTCTGCTATGCAATTTTAAGCCCATAAATGCCGCAGTTCTTCATATGTCGGTCGCTTAACAGGGGGCCATCCACCTGAATAGTGGGCGGCATAGACAATACATAGGTTAATGCAAGGCATAAACCTATGTATTGTTCTGAGTGACGGGCACAGGAGTAAGGGGGCAGTGCTCCAGCGCCCACTCTGGACGCACCGCCACTGCAATGCTATCCTGTGGCCAAACACATCTCCCCCCCCCTCCCCATTATAATTTATTAATGGACCATCATAGGGGGTGATGAATATGATACATGAGCCTTCCATTATACTTATTTAAAACACCTTAATAAACGTAGACTTTGCTTGATGTTGGCCTCTAATGTATTTTCTTAGAATATACTTGTAATGTTTGATTTGTGTATTCTAATATTTTTTCATCTTGTTTGACTCCACAGCTTCCTTCCATGCCACAGGAATGGCAGACTGTGGCATCGGAGTTTGCCACGCGGTGGGACTTCCCCAACTGCGGTGGTGCCATAGACGGGAAGCACGTCCGCATCGTGCCGCCACCCCGTTCTGGGTCCTACTACTACAATTACAAGGGGTTTCATAGCATTGTGCTGATGGCGGTGGTGTCAGCACGGTATGAATTCCTCTATGTTGATGTAGGGAAGAATGGCCGGATGTCCGATGGGGGATCCTTCATCCAGACGGAGTTTGCCCTCCGTCTCCAGAGTGACGACCTTGCATTGCCACCGGATGCAGGGAATATTGAAGGACTCCCCTTTGTTTTTTTGGCTGATGAAGCCTTCGGGCTCGGACCACATCTTATGAGGCCATTTCCTCAGAGGACCCTGACCCCAGAGAAGAGGGTGTTCAATTACCGGCTGGCCAGGGGCCGAAGAGTCGTTGAAAATGCCTTTGGCATAATGGCCAGCCGGTTCCGCCTTTTTAGGACTCCCATCCACTTGGCGGACTACAAAATAAACTATGTAGTGTTATGCTGCTGTGCGCTACACAATTTTCTTTGCCGCAAATCGAATTCATATATGGCCTCAGTTTTGCCTGAGGCTGGACTTTCCCCTGATAATCCCCTGCCGGGCCTGGAATCTGCCCGTGCTGGCTTGCCCCCCCAAAATGCCCGTGATGTTCGGGACAAATACATGGACTATTTCATGGGTAGTGGGGCAATTCCTATGCCAGGCTATGTCTAAAGATTGCTGTCTAACGATACAAATAAAAATCTTGTTTAAACTTCTAACTTTTCTTGGTTTCCTGTCTCCTAGTTTGTCTTAGTGCATTTGTAGTGCCAAGTGTATTTTCCTTTAGTAAATACCAACCATTTCACTATGTAACCTTAAAAAATGTACCAAATAAGGTTAGAGCATATTAGAAAAATAAGCTACACGTTGTTTGTGTTCAAATCTTTTACTATGTGCAAATTCACACACTTTTTATTTTTATTTTTACATTTTTTGTTTGCCTGGCCACAAACCGGCAATTGTGTTCTAAGGAAAATACAAAAACAACCGTTGCATTCTGTGAGGGGGTTAGCTCGGCAGCGGGTGTGTGTGACCCCCGAGATGGGCTCCCCACACAAAAACAGGCCCAGCAAACGGAGGTTGTGGTTTTCAAAATCAAAAAGGTGCGGTTTATTTTCTATTTACAGTGACAAAACACAGCAAAGCAAAAGAAACATAAACAAAATAAATCCTGGTCAACTTGACCTCTGACTAAACATACAGGTTTCCTAACTAACAACTGGGATCAGCCTAGTGCTGTCCTAGTCCCTAAGTCCCTGGTTTTAAATGTCCAAGCAAATAGCCACACAGGCTTTGTCTCACCGCACAGGGGTTCACTCTCCCTAGACAGTCCACACAGGTCTGGTTCCAGGCATGAGCTAACATCTAATGAAGCTGGGAGTTCTTATAGAGGCCTAAATGAGCTGACAAGCTTCAGCTGGTCTCATCAACTCCCTGTCTGCACGACGCCCCACACTCTCCCTAGAGGTATGAGTCATCCATGAGCCCACTAGCCTCAGCTGGGCTTATACAACTCTCCACCTAGTTGTATAAGTCGGCGTAAAGCCTGAATCTGGGCGAAATATATCTACCCCCCTGGATGCAACCAGGTGACTTTACCTTCCTGCTGTCACAATTCCAAAAATTACAAAATTGGATACCTCGGAGCAATCTGAGACATTCACTTACACAAACTATATGTCTCTATGTGCCCGTCCTAATATGGGGTCCTGCCACCCCTTGCCCAGCCAAAAATTGAATATGCACACAATTGGGATTATTTTCCTATAGGGATTTTAGACTCCTGATCCCTATTGTCAACATGTGCTATCTGCCATCAGGGGTGATCAATGGACGTGTTTTGGGGGTGCAACCCCTTCCTTAGTTCACCTACTTTAGATACGAGGAAGGGGTTGCACCCCCAAAAGACGTACATGGATATCCCCTGATGGCAGATAGCACATGTTGACACACTGTGTGCAGATTCAATTTTTGGCTGGTTTGATTGTCAAAAAGTTTTTTAAAAGTTGAAGAACAAACATGAGAAAAAAGGGGGTTGGGATGCCTTATTGAATTCTCCCCAAAACATCGAGAATGTCTTTAAATGTTTGATCCATCACATGTATTCTTTCTTTAATTTTGTCCAGTTCCGTGCTACATTCCATCACTTGCTGGATGAGGCGGAGGGCACTGTCAGCAGAGAAACCTGTACTATCCTTCACCCCAACATTCACATCCCCTAAAAACAAAATAAAAAGGTATTATAACTCTGCAGGCCTACCTCTCTTACCTGAAGCTGTGGTGACAGATACTGACCTGTTGTGGTGACCAGTTCCACAACGTCATCCACCTCTCCTTCCTGCACTTCTCCTTCCTCCACCTCAACTTCCTCTACATCCTTCGTTTGTGGGTCTTTGGGAGTTTGGGGTTGTTGTGAAGCTGTGGGGTTCTTGTGCTCCCTGGAGTGTCCTCCTACCAGTCTTCTCTCCCCTATGAGAATCAAACAAAAGGTAGAGTTATCACACAGAAATTCTCTATGTTAAACAAAAAAACAGGCTAAATTGCTTGGAAGTGGGGTACAAGTGTGTGTTTGGGCGGAAGCTAAAGATGAATGCATTATTTCTGACCAAGAATATGCTTAGTATTCACCTTTGTCTGTCATTTTTTAGACATGTAGGCAACACAAAAATTCTCTGAAGCACCTGTGTGGGACACCCAAAAAAGGCGGTTCTGATGGGCCACACTATAGTGCTCAAAAGTACAGATGTGGAAGCAGCTGCTGAGTGTCCTCTCCTTTACACTGACAAAAGTTTGCATTTCATTCTCTTTACAAACACATCATCTAGCCTAAAACTTTGTGCCCCAAATTTGCGAAAAAATGGCAGATGTCTAATTACTTTTGTGGCTGTAAAATAATCCAAAACAGCGGATAGTGGCCGAACGAAGTGTCTGTAACGTAACGAACGATTACTGTGCCCAACCAAGTTCAAAATATAACATTTTGGAAGGGAGTCCAATAAGAAAAACAAAAAAAAACCAGCAACATGTCAGTTTAGAAAAGGATTAATAGCATAAAAGTGTACATTTTACTTACTTTTAGCGAGCATTCTCTTAATGCTCCTTAACTGCTCTGGCTCCCTCAGTTTGAGGTCTGACCACCTCTTTCTGAGCTGCTCATTTGAGCGTTTCACCCCGAAATTCATCTTCAGACTCTTCACGACTTTAGTGAGGATTTTGGCCTTCCTTCTATTTGGTTTGCTATACGGCCCATGCTTTGCGTCATAATCAGACTTGAGCAAGATGTCCACCATCTCCGCCATCTCCGCAAAAGACATATTCGATGCCTTGAATCTCCTCCTTGATCGTGACGTTTCCTCGGTCTCCGGGCTTGTCTCCTCCTCGTTAGTTGCGGAATTATCAGACACCTGCTGTAACTCTGCCATATCTGTCTGCGCGCCGAAAGAGAAGGGGCGGGGAAAAGATGTTAGTTAGAACGTCATGGGCGGGCGACGTGTGTGGAGCGACGTGTTCGAATTTTGACGCATGCGTGGTGTGTATATAGCAAACACACATGTGACTATAGTACGTTCGGTGTGCGGAGAGAGGAGTTCAAGTGACGGACGTGCGAACGAAGGTATGTGATTTTGTGACTTGTACAAATTGTTGGCCTATACTGTTTTGAGAATGTTGTAGGATATATATGGTGACTACGATGTTAAGGAGGTTAGACTGTTTGCCTCACATTAGTTATATATTATTTCTTAAACTTACAGATACAATATGAATGTCTTTATTAGCGACAAAGAGTTCCTGGCGGAATTTATTGACCGGGTAAGGGAGCTGCCCGCTCTGTGGGAGACGAAAAACCCCATCCATAAAAAAAGAGGGGTGAGAAAAGCAGCGCTGGAGAAGCTGCTCCCATTTGTGCAGACCAAGGTGCCCACAGCCACAGCAAAACAAGTGGACACTAAAATTGGGAGCTTGAGAGGCACATACAGGAATGAACGCTCTAAGGTCCTGGCTTCTCAGAGGTCAGGAGCAGCAGCAGATGATGTGTATGTCCCGAATTTGTGGTACTACAGCAGGATGTCCTTCCTGGATGACCACATTGAGGCAAGGCCATCACTCTCCACTCTAACCCCCAGACTTCCCTGCAGCCAACCTGAGCCTTCTCTGGAGCAAGAGGAGGCAGCCATCCTGGATGATCCTGATTTGGCCATCTGGAGCCAGGAATAGTATTAAATGAAAATGTATTGGGATAAAATTAATGTTTGACAAATATGTCAAGATAAGAAACATACAATATTTTGGGTTCCACAAGTGAAATCAAGATCTCGAGACATTAGTCTGCACTTAATTGGGTGCTAAATAGTCAATCTGATGTAGGTGTAAATTATAAAAAAAAAATTCTGGATTTACATTCTAATTGCTTCAATCATGTTTATAAAGTTTGATGCAAAGATTAAAACAACATATTAAACTATGTCCCTTTTTCATACACAGGATGAAATCAGCCAGGAGGAGGGTCTGGAAACTGTCAGGCAGGAGGAGGAAGGGCCCAGTGGCAGCCAGGAGGTGGCAGGGCCCAGTGGCAGCCAGGAGGTGGCAGGGCCCAGTGGCAGCCAGGAGGTGGCAGGGCAAAGGAGAAGCACCAGATCCCAGGTGCCTCCCATCCGGCTTCCCAAAAGAGGCAGGAGGGACAGGACCACCAGTGAGGCAGCAATGGCCCTTATTAAAGAGGCCCATGCCACCCTCAAAGAGCCCACATCCCCTGAAGAGGCCATTGCCGGCCTAGTGGAGGCAAAGTTCAAGGTGATGAGCATGGAGCAACGCCTCCTATGCGAGCCCCTGCTCATCACCTTGCTCAACAAGGGGGTGATGGAAAAAATTACCCCCAATACCGCCATTTGTGAGGTGGCACAACTGTCCCAACCTCAACCTCCTCCTCCACATTCTTCTTCCGCCCCACCCCCTTCTCCTCCACCTCCACCTTGTTCTTCCACCCCACCCCCTTCTCCTCCACCTCCACCTTGTTCTTCCGCCCCACCCCCTTCTCCTCCACCTTCTTCTTCTGCGCCACCCCCTTCTCCTCCACCTCCTCCTCCTCCTGACAGGAGTACCCCTCCAGTGGCCCAGCCTCCAGCCAAACGAAGAAGGAAGGTTGCCAGGAAGACGAGGAAGTGATGGCCTTGCTTCATTGTGGTCGGACAGAAGGCAGCCTGTTGTAGTACCACACACTTGGGACATATATATCACCTGCTGCTGTTCCTGACCTCTGGGAGGCCAGCATCAGATTGTGTTCAGAAATGTTGGCCTTCTCAAGCTCCCAATTTTAGTGTCCACACAGGGTTGCTGTGTGGTCTGGGGTCCGTGGGATGCACAAATGGCAGCAGCTTCTCCAGCGCTGCCTTCTCTTTATTTTAGTTCAAACATGAATAAATGTTATTTTTCTTTAAGTTCATACTTGACTATGTGTATTTGTAAAAATGTAAAATCTAGCTTTGGAGTAAGCAGATACATTTGACTGACAAAAAAAGGGACAGATAACAACCCCCCAAAAAAATAACTAAATCGTGTTTCCCAAAAAAGTGTGTAAAATTTAAATCATATATATTAAAAGATTCAATGGGAGATCACTACCAAAACATTGCGAAATTACAATTAACATCAGTTAGAAAAATAACAAATTTTTAAATATTCCTAAAAACTTGCACGATATAATACACATAAATCTTCTTAAGAGCAGCATGAAAAAGGTTAAAAAAAAGATAGTCATAACTCTGTGTGAATATCAGCAGCAAAAGAAGTTCATTCGTTTGGATTAATGTCACATTCTAACGAAGATTTCAATGCACAACATTTAAACGATGCAAAAATTTTGAGCGTGACGAATGTGCTATCTCCATTACGAAGGCTTGTTTTACCAGAAGATGCGCTCCCGTCTCATAGTTGCTTGTGAGCATGCGCGCTTTTGGAAGAGTCGTAAAAGCATACACACGAACCATTTTCTCGTCACAAAACAGGCCGACGAGAAACACGACGAGGAAATCTGGAATCCTGACGAGAAAATAGAGAGCAGGTTCTCTATTTTCTCGTCGAGATTCACGGCAATTTTCTCGTCGTAAAACCATACACACGAACGGTTTTCTCGACAAAAAAGCTCACGCGGCACTTTTCTTGCCGGTTTTGGACGAGAAACTCGGTCGTGTGTACGAGGCATCAGATGGATTGTTGGTCTTATAGACACTGACCGGCACCCTCCTAGCTCTGAATTTTCATCCTCTTTTTTGCAAGTAGGCTTTAAAGTGGATGATTCAGACATCTCCACCATGATATAATGATCTTTTGTTCCTTTTTGGAATCCTAAAATGATCTTTAGATTAAGGTGACTATTCACCTTCCATTGCTTTCAGCAGCAAATTATTCATTTATGTGCTCTCTATGAGCTATCACCTTCTCTAAGATTCACTACAAGACTCCATTATGAGAACACTCCTCTGATTCAATACCAGCTAGATTTTTGATTTCTTCAACAATGCACAGTAATACATGACAATAACTAATACTCCTGAAGAAGCCAGTTTATTGGCGAAACGTCGAGATTATTTGCCTGTATAATACTTCATTGTTTCCTACTGTAACTGAAATCATATTTTTTATATTATATGTGAATGGAATTTTTCTATTAAATAAAATTATATTTTTTTATCAATCATGTGTTTGAATGCACCTTTAAAGTCCAACTTCTTTCTTATCTGTATTTTCTAAATATCAGGGACGTGGTGCCTATTGACCTATAGATGTCAGATGATTTTTCTATTTCTCCTTGGGATTTAACCGGGCCGCAAACACCCATTTTTCAATCATCTGACACCTCTAACTCAATTGTATATATATTTTTTATTATATTTTGTGTTATACATTAATATATATTGGAAAATTAATTTAAATAATTTTTTCCTGAAGCATTTGTTTGCGTTGGTCTGGGTTCATTCAGTAAGACATGGCCACATATAGGGGGGAGGCTTTCGATGGCCTCATGAGCAAAATCCATCAAGCTCAAGGGTCCTCCTTTGGGGGTATCACTCTAGAACGTTTTTTTAATAGTTTAACTAGACTTTTGGAAAAGAAGGCTCGTTTATTCTGGAATCATAAATACTTTGAAAAATATATTGAAGATCGCATAGTCCCTTGGGGGCTACGCATCCAAATTTTTCCAAATCTTTTTAAGATTGAAACTGAATTTAGGACTGACTGGGAATTCAACCTACAGTCATGTTCTCTTAAAATGATGGAGGCTTTGTGCCGCAATTATTTAAAAGATTTGGAAATAATTAATAATGAAATTGAAAAACTTTATACTGATAATTCAAGCCTCATTTCAGAGGATACATTTTCCGATCGTGAAACCCTTGTGGAAAAACATCTGGAAAATTTTGTATCCAATATTTTGAAAACCAAAGATAAAAAGTATTATCGTGATCGTTTAGCCTATGAGACCAACACTGCGTATAGATGGTCTCCTGATAACCAATGGAGAAAGAAAAAATCTTTCCCACGTAAACAAACCAATTCCAATCAGGATCCCACCGATTCTGATGAATCTTCTTTATCTTCCTCCTCCCAAATAGGCATGGCCTCAAATTCATCCACAACTTCTTCTAAAAGAAAAACGGATAGACCTCTGTCATCCGCGTCCTCTTCCAAACGCATACCACAGGACACCACACGTCCCGGACTTCGTTCTCAAACGAAACCTGCACTTACTCCAGTTAATTCTGTGGGTAATATTTCCACTAATTCCTCTACTATCACTCATGCACCAATTATTCCTAAGACTATTTTTCCCCACCAATACCCCTTTGGGGGACTTACCAACCCCCATATCGGGGGATCTTCGCACAGCTCCCATTTTCTCACCTCCTCACAACCTAGACACGAAGAAAGCAGCCAATCCTTTGGTTCCCCAGAAAGGAACCAAGCTGGTTTCCAAGTAATTAATTTGTCTTCACAGTCACTTACAAAAGATCAGACCGAAGTTTTGAGTCTCGGCCTGACCTTTTGTCCTGAACAGAGTGCGGATGCATTCGAGATCATCAAAGACGTTAATTTGTTTGCCAGAAAACTCATGTTTAAAGTCATATATGACAAGGATCGCCAACATTTCTCCCCAAATTCAACTTCTGAGGAAATCTGGCAACATAAAACGATCAATGAGATCAAGGCCCTAAATGATCTAATGGATCTATGGGAAGAGGGAAATCCTTTTGATGACCCCCTAGAGGAGGCCACCAGATGTCCGGAAATTGACATTCCACCTCAAAGACTTTTTCCGCCACCCCACCCCTATAAACCTAAATCTAGAACATTTCCTACTTTCAAGGCAATCTGTCAGGAAGGGCATGCCAGCACTCAAGATGGTGGCCGTGGAAGACGGCCAGGAACCTCAGCTATTGCTAGAACGCCAATGGCGCGCGTGCACACGCTGATGCGCGTACGTGCGCACGCACATGCGCGAATGCGCGCAGTGCGCGCGCGCATTCAGTGACAGGCCTTGGCGCCAAGCAGGCTATTTAAACTGGGTCAGTACCCAAACTCAGTGCTGTCTGCTCTACAGCGTTCTGTGTACCCTACGTTCCAGTATCTGATACCTGTTCCTGATATCCGACCCGGCTTGTCCTTGACGTTCCTGTTTTCTGCCCGCGCCTGACCAGGCTTGTTGACTTTGCATCTGCCTGCTCCTTCTGCTACCTTGCTGCCAGCCTGATAGTAACCGGCCTGTATCCTGACTTCCCTCCAGCCTATGCTCCTGTCCCGGACTTGTCCGCCAGTGTGTGACCCGGCCAGCCTGCACCTGCCATCCTTGCAGCCCTTCGGAGCCCTGCTGAGCTCCCATCCCACCTGCTGTCGCATCTGCTCCTCTGCCTGTGGAGTTCCTGTACCAAGCCAGTACCTGCCTTCCACTGACCGCGGCTGCTGGTCTTCTCCGCACCGGTGTTCCTCTGCAGTCTCTTCTGGGATCCCAGTCCGGCTCCATCACCAGCGATCCTGCCAGGCACCCGTGCGACTCTGCACTCCCGCGCCTCCTGTTTACTCTATCAGGGGCCTCGAGTCAGAGGTGTAAGGGAGGCCGTCCTCTGCATAATCAGGCTCTACCGCCAGGTACGTGACACAATCCCAATATTTGGGCTTTCACTCAACAGGTTACTAAAGAGATAAAAAATACTAGCTGGAATAAGTTTAATAGAGGGTCCAACCTTAAGTATTCCCATCGTGAGGCCTTAATATCCCTACAACTAAATAATCAAATTATTATCAAGCCTTCTGATAAGGGAGGCAACATTGTTGTAATGGATTTAGAACAATACAAAAAAATGGTAATGGACCTCCTCTTAAACCGTAGCTGGTATCGTCCCATTCCCTATGCTCAAGTTAAATATGCAGAGACCAAATTTCATCTGCTAATTAACCGTGCCTTTCAAGCCAACTTATTGGATAAAAAAACTTGCGAATTTTTATTGGTAGAAAAACCTAAAATACCTACCTTATATGCCTTACCTAAGGTACACAAAAATTTGGAATGCCCTCCTGGGCGTCCAATTGTTTCGGGCAACGGATGTTTAACTGAGCATGCAAGTAAATTAGTGGATGATTATCTCAGACCACATGTCGGCTCTCTCAGTTCTTATATACAGGATACGTCGGACCTCATTAGGTCCATTGATGCCCTGTATATACCACCGGGATCCTGGCTGGTGGCCATTGATGTAGAGGCTCTTTACAACTCTATCCCCCACGAGTGGGGGGTGAGAGTTGTTCAGGGCTTCTTTTCAGAGAGAGGACCTGGAGCTGACAAGTATAATCAATTTATCTTGGAACTCCTAATGTTCATTTTAATGAACAATATTTTTGTTTTTGACCAGTCCCACTACCTCCAGGTACGGGGCGTGGCGATGGGGACTAAGTGTGCCCCATCGTACGCCAACCTGTACCTGGGGGGGTGGGAACGAGAGATATTTTCTTCCAATGAATTTGGGGACTACTTCTCCCATGTCCTCATTTGGCGCCGTTTTATCGATGACATCTTCGTCGTTTGGACGGGGTCCAATCATGAGTTGCAGGCCTTTATGTCCAAATTAACTACAAATCGTTATAATCTCAAATTTACAATGACGTGTGATCAACAGATCATTAACTTTTTGGACATTTCCATCTATGTAAATCCAGATGGTACTTTGGGCTCCTCATTATACAGGAAACCATCTGCTGGTAACACTATCCTGCACGCTGCAAGTTCCCACCCTAAGCCATTGGTACATAGCATACCATATAGCCAATATTTAAGAATCAAGCGGAACTGCAGCCAGGAACAGGACTTTGAAACTGAAGCTAAAGCCCTACAGTCCCGATTGTCAAACAGAGGATATAGTCGTACAGTACTTAACCACTTCCCTACCCAGCCATAGACAAATGACGTCCACAGATGGGATCTCCCATCCTGGGTGGACGTCATATGATGTCCTCGGCTTTGTAGGGGGATATCTGAATGATGCAGCTAGAGGCATCATTCAGATATCCTTTTGAAGTGCCAGCGATTCTGTGCACCATAAGAACGATCATAGCGGCGGTTCCGCCGCTTGATCGTTCTTATAGGTGGCGAGAGGGGACACCCCCCCCTCCCGGTGCTTCTCCGGGCTCTCCCGTGCGATCGGGGACCCGGAGCGAATCTTCCGGCATCGTTGGTGGAGTCACGTGATGAGCATAGAGATGACTGGTGACCAGATGGTCACCAGTCATCTCTATGATCGTCGGAGGCCCGGGCGCGATGTGATGACGTCACGCCCGGGTCTCAAAAATGTAAACAAAGCCGCCGTTGCGGCTGTAAGTATGAAATCAGTGAAAAAAAAATCACTGATCTCATGCTTTCCAGCCTGGAGGAGAGATGTGGAGTCTTATTGACCCCGCATCTCTCAATAAAGAGAACCTGTTACACACATTCCTATTACAAGGGATGTTTACATTCCTTGTAATAGGAATAAAAGTGATAAAAAAAAAAAAAAAGTAAAATCATTGTAAAAAAATAAATAAATAAGTAAAATAAATAAATAAATAAATAATAAAAAAAAAATTTTAAAACGCCCCTGTCCCCGGTAGCTCGCGATCAGAAGCGAATGCACACGTAAGTCGCCCACATATGTAAACGCCGTTCAAACCACGCATGTGAGGTATCGCCGCGTGCGTTAGAGCGCATGCAACAATTCTAGCACTAGACCTCCTCTGTAATTCTAACCTGGTAACCTGTAAAAAAAAATAAAGCGTCGCCTATGGAGATTTTTAAGTACCGAAGTTTGGCGCCATTCCATGAGTGTGCGCAATTTTAAAGCGTGACATGTTAGGTATCTATTTACTCGGCGTAACATTATCTTTCATATGTTCCCAAAAAATTGGGCTAACTTTACTGTTTTGTTATTTTTTAATTCATGAAACCATTTTTTTTTTTTAAAAAGGCGTTTGAAAAATTATTGCGCAAATATTGTGCAAGAAAAAATGTTGCAATGACCGTCATTTTATTCCCTAGGGTGTCTGCTAAAAAAACATATATAATGTTTGGGGGTTCTGAGTAATTTTCTAGCAAAAGAATGATGATTTGTACATGTAGGAGAGAAGTGCCAAAATAGGCCCGGTATTGAATAGGTACAAAAAGCCCTGTATTGAAGTGGTTAAGAGGGCATACCAGAGAGCCAAAAAACAAAAAAGAACTGATTTGATTCACTCTTTGAGGATCAAACCTTCAAATGAGAAGGTACGGTTGATCACCAGGTATTCTGGTGACCACCAAAAGGTGAGAATTATTATTACAAAATTTTGGCCCCTATTATCAGCTGATGAAATAATCTCTAAATACATTCAACCATATCCCCAAATTACATATAGGAAGTCCAGGTCAATAAAAGATCAGTTGGTCCACAGCCATCTACAGAAACCGATTGGCAGATCTTCTCGCAGGGGCACAGCTCCATGTGGCCATTGCGATTTCTGCCAGTTTCTAGGTAGTTCTGAGGAATTTATCCTTCCCAATGGTATTACCTATAAACCGAAATTCTTTGCCAATTGCCAATCTATAGGCATTGTATATCTCATGAAGTGTGAGTGCAGTGCCTTTTATATTGGCAAAACCAAGAGACCTTTTTTCACAGAGTAAGGGACCATGTTTCCCTTATCCGAAAGAGAAAAAAATGGAAACGCCAATCAGTCGACATAGTGGTCTATATCATGCCTTTGATTTATCCAAAATGAAATGTTTTGCTTTAGAGCATCTTCCAACCAATGAAAGAGGTGGGGACTGCGATAAAGGTCTTTTGCAAAGAGAGGCAAAGTGGATTTTTTCATTTAATGCCACCTCTTATCCAGGACTCAATGAGTCTATCAGCTATAAGCCCTTTCTCTGAAATTGACTCTGTTTAAAATTTTCTGAATGACCTCAGGCCCAAACAGCTAGCCTGTTTATTTATTATTATTTGTGTTTTTTTGTTTGTTTGGCTATTTTTCCTGAGAGGTGATCTGATAATTCTTTCTACTGCATTGTATGCTATCATTACGCGTTTACTGCAATTTTGCAGCACATCAAATATTACACATAATTTGTTATTTAATCATATAATCCTTCAGGGGAAGTGTTCTCTTTGAGTTAAGGTGACCTTACGGGCGCCCGGGGCTTCCGACATTTTGCTTTTTAGCACTTAAGTTGGTGCCACCTTTCCACCAAAAGGTTTACATCCCCATTTTTTATTTTCTGACATATTTTCTGTTTTTCCTATCAGTTTAAATTGACTTTTCTATCCTTATTTGATTTCGGTCTCACTGTGGCCATCTTGTGGCCGTTTTGTAGATTGCATCAAATATGTGATGAATTTCTTTCATCACTCAGATGTCTAAGTGTCATTTCCTGTGCACGGCAACGTGTCATATCCGGCCGCCCTCTACTTCCACCATATCCTTTAGTAATACCATGGATTGGTTTCCTGCCAGGTGGAACTGATATGCCCGCCCCACCTATAATTTTGGCGCCAAACTGGCGTCCTATAGGTGAGGGAGATGGGGATTATATAAGCTTTGGTGGTTTGCTTAGGTGGTATAGCTGCCGCTATCCGAGGAAAGTTATATGTCCAAAGATCATATGTCTCAGGTATTTATAGAGGAATTATGTCCTTTTTTTACTAATCATCCTAATTATGAAATGCCTTAATAGCATTTTTTGATTTATATATATATATTTTATTTATTTTTGATAGATAGATTGTTGGTCTTATAGACACTGACCGGCACCCTCCTAGCTCTGAATTTTCATCCTCTTTTTTGCAAGTAGGCTTTAAAGTGGATGATTCAGGTATTTGTCTTCTTTTATCCCTTGAATAACATCATTTTTTTTATATATATGACTAATTCCTCTAATATAATTCCATCTTCCTACAGACATCTCCACCATGATATAATGATCTTTTGTTCCTTTTTGGAATCCTAAAATGATCTTTAGATTAAGGTATTGTTATATCAAATTGGATTTCCATATATTAAGCTCCATCCTAGTATGGGTCTAACTCAATTTAATCATTCCTTTTCCTTCCTTCAGGTGACTATTCACCTTCCATTGCTTTCAGCAGCACATTATTCATTTATGTGCTCTCTATGAGCTATCACCTTCTCTAAGGTTCACTACAAGACTCCATTATGAGAACACTCCTCTGATTCAATACCAGCTAGATTTTTGATTTCTTCAACAATGCACAGGTAATGAAGGCTCATGTGGTGGTTTAGAAAATGTCTCTATATCGCTTCTTGTGGAATATTTAAATATTATTTTGTAGAGCAATATATTAGTGTTTTCCTGTTTATCCATTTTTTGTATATTCACTGTATGTATTTTTCATTCTAGTAATACATGACAATAACTAATACTCCTGAAGAAGCCAGTTTATTGGCGAAACGTCGAGATTATTTGTCTGTATAATACTTCATTGTTTCCTACTGTAACTGAAATCATATTTTTTATATTATATGTGAATGGAATTTTTCTATTAAATAAAATTATATTTTTTATCAATCATGTGTTTGAATGCACCTTTAAAGTCCCACTTCTTTCTTATCTGTATTTTCTAAATATCAGGGACGTGGTGCCTATTGACCTATAGATGTCAGATGATTTTTCTATTTCCCCTAATCTTACAGTTTTTTTAAGATTTTTTGCATGTACTCACCGTATAAGACGACCCCCCTTCCGAGGTTTCCGACGCTTCATATTTCTTCCTTCATTCTTGCTGGAGCTGGGGCCATATTCTTCTTGCTGGAGCTGGAGCCAATCACGGCGAGCAATGTATTCTATTAATGAATACAAAGCCTTCTTGGATTGGCAGAGGCTGTAACATCATCAGCCTATGTCTCTCTGACTCTCAAAGCCAATCCGAGCAGGCTACTGTATGTAGCCTGCTCGGATTGGCAGAGGTTGTTACTCCAATCCGAGCAGGCTCTGTATTCATTTGAATACATCGCTCAACGGGATTGGCTAAGCGATATATACTGTATGTAGCCGAAGCTACATACAGTATTACCGCACATCCAGCAGGCATCCGAGTAGGTGACCTGGCGTATAAGACAACCCCTGCTTTTTGGCCAGTTTTTTTAAGTGTAAAAGGTAGTCTTACACGCCAGCAAATACAGTATGTCCTACTCTCTCCTTTTCGCTTGAAAATTGGGATAGAATCTCAAGGAAATTCAAGTCACCCCACAATCCACTAGCACCTCAATTGAGATATAGGGAATTCACCCCAGGACTCACTCCCCCCGCATTCGAATGGTGGACCAATAAGGGCTTAATACGGATAGCTGATCTTTGCGACCATAAGGGTATGTTATCTGAAAGAACTCTGGTAGAAAAATACCAAATGCCATCCACGGAACGCTATAGATTTACCCAAATACACCATTATGTTCAAACTGTATATCGTAAGGGCGAATTAGCGACAACGACTGCCATGGAACACTTGTGCAGACAATATGATAACATCAGGGGTCACATCTCTGCTATATATACCATCTTGATGTATGTCTCGACTAAATTGAACTATATGCTCCAATGGGAACAAGATTTTCAGGAATCTCTTGATCTTGAGGAATGGCATGCACTATCAGAGACAGCATCTCGTTCACTCACTAATACCTCTATTATAGAGGCTAACTACAAGGTCTTATTGAGGCGGTATATGGTACCGGCCAGATTGGCCACTATTTGTACCCAGTGCCACCTTGGGCTGCTTTAGGGGGTGCGGCCAGGTAGGATCCACCTATCATATAGGGTGGACATGCCCCAAGGTCAGGAGATTTTGGATCAGGGTCTACAATTTTATATATACCCTCACCCAGATTAACTTGACAAAATCCGCAAAACACGCACTCCTGGGTGGCAGGGTAGCTGAAGCATCCAGACTCCAAAGACGGCTTCTTACTTATATATTCATATCAGCTAAAATAACTATAGCTAGAAATTGGAGGTCGGCCGCCCTACCCTTCGACCAGCTTAAACACAAACTGTCATGGCTTATGTTGAACGAAAGGTTAACAGCACTGGTACAAGATAAGATGAAGTTGTTTCATAAAGTGTGGGACCCATGGATCAGATACCTGACAAATGACCCCAGAACGATTACAAATTAGATTCGTCCCTAGAAGATAAGTCCCTGAGCACGGAGCCATAATTCCCCCCTCCCTACTTTCTCTTCTTTTTTCTTCTCTGAGTATTTTTCTCTTCATTGTTCCAAATTTCACTTGTCTTGTTTTGATTTTTGTCCTTGTTTCACCCTCGGCAAGACATTATTCTCTTGAGGTACTTGGGGTACCCCCCGCAACCGGAAGAGCTAGGCTCCCCCAATAGACGGATGGGGAGCTGTTTTTTCCCAGCGGGTGGGACACACTCTATGGCGGATAATAGGGAGCACGCATCAGGTCATGAATAAAGTCGTACTGAGTACAGAGTAAGAACTTTGGCAGAACATGACTGGTGCATGATAAACATTTGAGCAATTACGGTACAGTCCGCATTAGGATATGATGAAGCGCTATGCAGGCTATAAGTAGAGGATTCCTCAATGTATTACATGACTCCCTAAAGATGTTATATGATACACAATGTAAGCTGAGATAATTGTTTTATTTTTCTGTTTATACTGTAAACTTTAATAAAAATTATTGAAACATAAACTGTATAAAACAGGAAACGGATATAAAAAGATATCCAAGCAATTAAGAATGCCAATCAGCAGTGTTCAAACGAATGAAAAAGTGGAAAATGAGGGGTTCTGTGAAAGGAAACCACGGTCAGGAAGACCAACTAACATTTCAGCCACAACTGCCAGGAAAATTGTTTGGGATACAAAGAAAAACCCACAAATAACTTCAGGTGAAATACAGGACTCTCTGAAAACATGTGGTGTGGCTGTTTCAAGATGCACAATAAGGAGGCATTTGAAGAAAGATGGGCTGCATGGTCGAGTCGCCAGAAGAAAGCCATTTGTCAGGAAGGGCATGCCAGCACTCAAGGTGGTGGCCGTGGAAGACGGCCAGGAACCTCAGCTATTGCTATTGCTATTGCTAGAACGCCAATGGCCAATGCACGCGCCGATGCGCGTACGTGCGCACGCTCAGGCGCGCATGCGCGCAGTGCGCACGCATTCAGTGACAGGCCTTGGCGCCAAGCAGGCTATTTAAACTGGGTCAGTACCCAGACTCAGTGCTGTCTGTTCTACAGCGTTCTGTGTACCCTACGTTCCAGTATCTGATACCTGTTCCTGATATCTGACCCGGCATGTCCTTGACGTTCCTGCTTTCTGCCCGCACCTGACCCGGCTTGTTGACTTGCATCTGCCGGCTCCTTCTCCTTTTCTGGACTTATATATGTAGTATACCATGACGATATACTAATCTTCTCTTCCTCTCTAGACAATCACCGCGGACATGTCAGGAGTGTTTTGAGCCGCCTTCGACAACATGGACTCTACGCCAAACCCGAGAAGTGCGAGTTTGAGCGCCAAAGCATCCAATTCCTGGGCCTGATCATATCCACAGAGGGCGTCAAGATGGATCCCCAAAAAGTTACAGCCATCTTGGACTGGCCAATCCCCAGCGATAAGAAAGGCATCCGACATTTTATAGGATTCGCAAACTTTTATCGAAAGTTTATCAGCAATCATCTCCCCCATCACCCAACTTACTAAACAGGGTGTCAGATTCCGTTGGTCCCCAGAGGCCCAGGCTGCCTTTGAGACGCTGAAAAAGCTGTTTACCTCCGCATCTGTCCTGAAGCATCCCGACTCGTCCCTGCCATACGTCTTAGAGGTGGATGCATCTGAAACAGCTGTTGGAGCTATTCTTTCTCAGAGGCAGGGATCCAAGGCTCTATTGCACCCAGTGGCCTTCTTTTCCTGCAAGCTATCTGATGCGGAAAATAATTATGACGTCGGGGATCGTGAACTCCTAGCAATCAAAGCTGCACTGGAAGAGTGGAGATACTTACTAGAAGGGGCTGCACACCCGATCCTGATCTATACAGACCACAAAAATCTAGAATATCTGAGAACAGCGAAAAGGTTGAAACCCCGGGAGGCCAGGTGGGCACTTTTCTTTTCTAGATTTACTTTCCATTTAACATACAGGCCGGGATCTAAAAATACAAAACCTGATGCTTTATCACGCATGTTCAGCAAATCACAGGAAACCTCCCCTCCAGATACCATTCTGTCTTCCGGGAACTTTCTCCTACTACAAGGGGACTTAATGGCCCAGATCAAACAAGCCTCTGTAGGAAGACCCTCGCCACCCGGAACCACCTTGCTGGCAAGAGATGGGCTACTTTGGTACGGAGACAAAGTCTTTGTACCGGAGGATCTGCGAGTCTCCACCTTGGGCCTGTGCCATGACCATATGCTTGCAGGGCATTTTGCCGTCTACAAGACTTTCGAATGAATGCAACGAACATTTTGGTGGCCTGGGATGGAGAAGGACTGCAGAAAGTATGTAGAATCCTGCACCACTTGTATCCGCAACAAGAACAGCAAATCCAGGGCTTGGGGTCTGTTAAAGCCGCTCCCGGTCCCAAATAGACCTTGGCAGATGATTTTGATAGACTTTATCGTGGAGATGCCCCCATCTGAGGGCTACAATACAATTTTCGTGATCGTCGACCGATTATCCAAGATGGCCCATTTCCTCCCCATGAAGGGCATTCCCTCTACACAAGAGACCGCACGAATCTTCATCAGAGAGGTTATTAGGCTTCATGGAACTCCGGCAAACATCGTTTTTGACAGAGGGGTCCAGTTCACCTCCAGGTTCTGGAGGTCTTTGTGTGAGTCTATGGGAATTGAACTTTAATTTTCATCAGCCTATCACCCGCAAACCAATGGACAAACAGAAAGGACCAATCAAACACTTGAACAATATCTCTGCTGTTTTTTTTCATTTTCTCAAGACGATTGGGTTCCCTTACTTCCTCTGGCCGAATTCTCTTACAATAATTCCATCCACTCAGCCACCAAACAATCTCCTTTCTTCGCCAATTACGTTTTTCACCCTTCATTTCTTTTCAACGCAATTCCAGAGTGCTCTGTACCTGCTGTGCTTGAAACAATGGACTTCTTTAATACCAACAATAAACTGTTGCAGGAAACAATGGCCAAGACCCAAGCCTACAACAAAGAAGTCTTTGACAAGAAGAAACAATCAGATGGGTGATATGGCGCACTCTGGTTATGGCTCATTATAATAGTAAAATTAAATGGAAGGAAGGAGGGGAACCGGGGTGGTAGTGGCAGTATATTTAGGAGGGTATAAGTCCATGTAAGGTAACAATAAATGGATACTGTTCAAAGAAGGCTGCCAGTTCAAAAAAAAAAAAGTTGAAGTTAAAAGAACTCTGCAATAGAAGAAAGGGAAAGAGAACAGCGCCCCCTAAGTGCAGTACTGACGTGTTTAATTTGCAACAAAGTAAATGATTACACTCACAGGATGGTAATGCAAGCAGGCAAAGTATGGATCATCCGCTCCTGACTTCCGGGTGGGAAGGGGTCCAGCGTCACTGTAGTGGACGGGTGTCCGCGGTGAAGTCTGTCCTCTGGGAACAAGACTGGAGACGATGCTTCCGGATGGAAGGAACTAGGATGGTAATGCAAGCAGGCAAAGTATGGATCATCCGCTCCTGACTTCCGGGTGGGATGGGGTCCAGCGTCACTGTAGTGGACGGGTGTCCGCGGTGAAGTCTGTCCTCCGGGAACAAGGCTGGAGACGATGCTTCCGGATGGAAGGAACTCTGTCAGCGGTGCACAATGGACTGTGTCACTTCCGGGTCAGGTCGGCGGGGCGGTGCTAGCGTTCGGAGTATTCTTATGCCTGATGAAGGAGTAAGAATACTCCGAACGCTAGCACCGCCCCGCCGACCTGACCCGGAAGTGACACAGTCCATTGTGCACCGCTGACAGAGTTCCTTCCATCCGGAAGCATCGTCTCCAGCCTTGTTCCCGGAGGACAGACTTCACCGCGGACACCCGTCCACTACAGTGACGCTGGACCCCATCCCACCCGGAAGTCAGGAGCGGATGATCCATACTTTGCCTGCTTGCATTACTGTTATGGATTGTTTAATACTTAAATGGCTATTTCTATTATGTGCCATCTACATGCTAAAAATCTCCTTACTCAAAATGCTGACTAGACACCCCCTCCCATCAAGGAAAACAAGGATTGCTGAGACGTCCAAAAGACTGGATAGATCTGACCAGAAGACCCCAGATAAGAGATGACCAATCCACGAATGACAACACAAGGCTACAACTATGTTACTGCATTGTAAACAATGACTCATGCTTTACTATAAGAAGGACTATATGTCCAGACCAATAAACGAGAAGATTCATTTAGCTGAACGAAGTGTCACTGTGTTTTCTTCTCCTATGTGCACATATATTCACCCTTCCAATTAGGCCAGGTGCAGATACTCAGCACAGACATTTGTCTGGATCCTTATCAACTGGCAGCCCAATCGTGGGACTTCAGGCTATGAACCAATGGAGAGCCGACCAAGAGGCCACTGAGAGAGACCCATCACGGGCAGGACAGAGACTGATCATCTCTGAAAATACGGTAAGATATCACTTTCATATCTTGCTTAGTATATCCTGTTCCCCGTGTTGGTTCCATCGTTTGTGTCCGTGTCGGCTGCCAAAGGTCACCAAAGCAGGTAATACTTGCCTGGAGTCAATTACATGAACCTGTATTCTGATTATCTGCAGCCTGTAAAAACCTTTGTGTTGTATTTGTGTTGTATGGGTCTGTGATATATGATGTGTAATATTCAAAGAGATTGACAGACAGGGACCCAGCTGACGTGGGCAAACTCCTTCGGAACGGTGATAGAGCGGTGTAGCACATCACCCAGAAGGGGGCGTCAGTGACGTGGATACACTCCTTCGGAACGGTGATAGAGCGGTGTAGCACATCACCCAGAAGGGGGCGTCAGGGACGTGGATAAACTCCTTCGGAACGGTGATAGAGCGGTGTAGCACATCACCCAGAAGGGGGCGTCAGGGTCGTGGATAAACTCCTTCGGAAAGGTGATAGAGCGGTGTAGCACATCACCCAGAAGGGGGCGTCAGGGACGTGGGCAAACTCCTTTGGAAAGGTGATAGTGTGGTGTAGCACATCACCCAGAAGGGGGCGTCAGGGACGCAGATAGCGGGGAAAGAAAATATTCTGTGTGGTCATTATAATTTAAACATACACATGTATTACAATTCGTGCAAATGTCATGTTATAATTGTGTTTATGGATTGATGTTCAGCATTTATTGAAGAGCATTGGGGATTGGTCAAAGTAGTTGAAGGAGGGTATAACAAGGTAAGTTGGGATTACAAAGATTGCTAGAGCAAGTGCTGGAAGGTGTCCTGAACAAGTGGGAGATTTAGAAGGAAACGTTATCTGTCTGTTAAATGTCTTGTTGAGGGAAGTGAGTGGTCACGCACTACCCGACCCGTATTCTGTGGCCGTCTCGGACGGGCAGACCCTGTGACCAAGTCTACGTTTTGGGAAGACGCACCCAGGGCAACCCAGGTGGCAGTCGAGCATTGTAGACTAATCCTCTCCTTATCTTACTATCTGTATTGTCCTCGTTAACTTGAGATTGGGATATAGTCTGAACCGGTACCAGGTGACGAATAGAGGAATTGCCAGACCCTTTCAGAATCCAAAAGGCAACCTCGTGACCCGTCTAAAATCCTGAGCAGACACATAAATATCCCAGTCATCAAGACAGAAAAAAAATGGGGCAGAAATTATGTCAAGAAAGAAAAAAGAAAAAAAATTTGCAAAGATCTGTAGCATCACCATGCCTCCAGGGGGTAGATTGCAGACGGAGGAATGGCAGAAAATACGGAACAGGAAACCCAGCAGGGGGGTAATGTTGTATATGTGTCCCTAATGCCCTACCGACCCACCCCCATACGAGGGGAAGAGGGCTGAGCCCAACACCCCTGTACCCTGTGTTGAATGCTAACGGTTTGTATTTTAGCCCAAACACCCCCATAACTTTAATGCCAAGTTTGAACGGGTCTGTGACAGGGGGATCTGCAGCTGGCAGCAACCAAGCCACTGTGCCGCCTCCCATTGCCCAGCTCCCAGACAGCGCAATTCGTGTCTTGCCCACAACACAGAACCCGTTCATTTGCACACCACCTGCTGCGAACATCCCCAACCAGCCAGGCCCCCTCCAGACACCTCCCCTGCCTGTCCTGATACCCCATTAGATATTCCCCTATGTGCCAGGGCCTGGGCTGCTTTAAAATTGTAAAATCATGTGCAATGTGTAGTCATTTTGCACTGTGGTAAATTTAATATGGAAAGAAAACATAAAATATTATATTTGCTTATTCTAAAAGAAAAGTTAATCTAAAAACTGTGAGCTGAAAATCGTTAATTTAAATACTTGCTGGGGTGGCTAATCATGTGGTCATTGGAGCCACACCCAATGCACTTAATAAAATAATTAAAGTAAAATGTTAAAAGATTAGTGACGTAAAAAAAAAAAGCCTTTTTCACTGATGGTTAAAGTTTAAAAATAAGGAATGGTGTTTTATAGTTCAAGGAGCATAGAAGGAGCAACGACCCCCCTCCTTCTTTGACACAGGTTAAAGTGCATTTGTGTGTGTGTGTGTGTGTGTGAACAGCTGTATTTTCATGCAAATTGAGTGAGTCAACTGAAAAAAAAAAAGTAAAACACCTTCTAATAATGTATATTTATATGTATGTGTGTGTATTAACGGTAATCTTTGTTTCCATAGAAGAAACAGTTTTTGAAGAGTTTTCCAATGTGCTTAGTATGGTGAAGTATAACTTTCTTGCAAGACAAAGGGGAACTTATAAAAAAATTGGTTTTTTTTCAGGGCTACTAATTTTTTACCATGGTGAATAATAGTTTTTTTTTTTTGTATATACAGTAATGGTATACCGTACATAAAATCACGTGGTAGTACCGGTAATGGTTTGACGTCAAACAATTTTTGGTATTAGAAAAAGTGCACTGTTAAAATATCTAAGTAAGAAAATTTTCAAAATGCTTACTGTATGCTAAATATCTCTAACCTTTGGTTTATTTTTAGGAGGAAAATATAATGTGTTTTGTTACTAAAAATTTGATGCTTATTCTTCAGATATGCCCTGGGTTGATTTATTTAAGGTCTGCAGAACAGAAGGAGACCGCAGCCTTCAAAGACAATTCCCCAATGGAAGTATTGTTCTAAGTGTTTCTATTTTCATATGTAAACATTTCTGGGTTTCACTCCCCCCACTAGCTAAATATTGGTGCAGCCATTTGAGTCTGTACTACCCTTATCAGTTTCTTGTTCCTATTTACAGCATGAGGTGCTAAAAGTTTTGTTGTATTACGATCTGACATGTATGAGCTTTGAAATTTAACGAGTTTGACGCCCCGGATAATAAGCGCCTACTGTCTAAGGCTAAGTTTCCACTATAGTGACCCCCAAAGTCACGTGATTCAGAGACTCTGGAGTATGACTTTGGTACAAACTTTACAGTCTCTAGGTCAGAGTTGCATCGATATGCAGTTTTTGTATATTATTTTATGATGAAAAGTTTTATTAAGATTAATTGAATAATTGTTGCTCTAGTGTTCACACCCAAAAAAAAAAAAAAGTAATGAATGTATTACTACATGTATGTCAGGGTCACTACATTGAGTGTTGAGATTACTTGGGTATTATTAAGAGTTTAAATTAGACTTTTGTCTCAGATCGTCAGCTTTTCTACAGATCTGTCTCCTCTATTCCCAAAGATCAGCAGGTGTGCTGGTATTGTACTTGTTTTGGCATTTAGTTCCATTGCTTTAACTTATAAGGTCTGCGGTTGTATCTTGTCCCACAAAACATATTTTTAAGACTAGTTAAACCTCCTGTTATTAATTGAATTAGCTAATGCCCAGCCAGTACTGACTTTTCGAGCTGAAGCACATTGCCTTAGGCTTTGCATAATCATGTCCCAAGCAAGTCTGCCTTTGTGTCTCCAAGTGTATTTTAATCCAGTTTCCTGTTCGGGGGTCACAATGCAACTTCTCTACTCATTTCTAGCTGTATTATATGTCTTTGTGTATCTGTCCCCAGTGTCTGTGTGTGTCCAGGCACACACCTGTTAGTTCGAATTTTACTCCCTACTGTTTAGTGATCCCAGCACCCCAGTGCTACAAGAGGTTCTTACTAGCATTTTGTTTCCTTCCTGAACCCCAGTGCTGCACCATACTCCTGTCATTCTTGTAAACCCTGTATTCTGTGCTCTCTTGTCTCTGTATTTACATGTTCCTGTAGGATCACTGATCCAAGCCATACGTGATAGCCCCATCTGCCTGGAGTTTACATGTTCTCCCTGTGTCTGCGTGGGTTTCCCCTAGGAACTCCGGTTTCCTCCCACACTTCAAAAGACATGCTGGTAGGGTTAGTTCCCTATCCAACTTCGCCCCAAAGAGCGGGGAGGAACACATAGCCCCCCCTCTGAGAAGCCTATTGTTCAGGATAAATGTTTCATTGAATTCAGGATAGTGTGGACAGTTTAGTTTGGATGACAGTTGAATAACATTTTATATTAAATGAGAATGGTTTCTCCTTGTATAAATACGTTTTTCTTTTCCTCTAGAACATAGATTCACTTCAGCAGAAAAAAACTCAAACAGCTTTATGGGCATTTTTGTTAATGATCGAATGTTGGACTAACAATCTGAGTGATGCCATCCTCACAAATACCCTCCCTCATTCCTTGGCTTTATGACATCAGCCACAAACACCATTGATGGAAAAGAGTGCTTTGAAAAGCTTTTTGGATGTCTGAAGAAGTTTGATACTCATCATGACAGCTGTCTGAAGAAGAAAAATAAATAAATCAAAGCTCAGTTTGCTATAACTGCAAAAAAGGTCTGCACACCTATCGGAAGTCTCTTGTCATGTGGACTGCGAAAGTCCTGAAGAAAAGAAGATTATGTATGAACATTGTATGCATTCTAAGGTGTTGCAGTGGAGTCTTATGGAGGACTAGCTGTCAAAGATACAGCGGAAGAATCAACTAAAAAGACTTGGCGTCCATACACTGTTAGACCAACGCATCATTTATTTAGACATTTTTTTTGTATTTTTGTATTTTTTTAGCCTTGACAAAGCAAAATGAGATTTTTCTGCAGAAGTAAATTGGGTACATAACTTAAGAGGAATATGAACTAGAAAAATAAATATTTAAAACTAAGATTAGGCAGTTAGAGGGACATGTCGGAATTTAGGAGGGATTGATAGGAATTGTAATTTTATCTGCCTTTCTTTAAAATGCTGTTTATGTTAGGTTGTGTATATGTTATGAGACTTAGTTTGTTCCATTTTCCCCAATATCACTGCCTGTAATATTTACATGTAGTTAGGCCCTACACAGCTTTGACTGTAACCAAAAGAATCTTTACACTGAATAGAACAGATAAGAATGGGAAATCCTTGTTAAAAAGGATGACCCTGTCAAAACCAGGTACATGCCTATCCACTGGGAGAACAGGCTACATTATGCAACTCCACATCCTCCCATATGACCCATGTTCCCCACACCCTGAACCGTTACCCCACCGTAGGAGAAAGAGGAGTGCTCCTGAAGGAAGTTTTGACCCACATGTGTATATAGATACCACAGGTGTCCCAAGGGGGGTCCCGGATGAGTTTAAAGCCCGAGACCAAGTAAAGACAGGTTTTGAGTCTCTGATTCCCATAATCACTGTCAATAAAAATGTAGACTGGATAAATTACATATATTACAACCAGCAGCGGTTTGTAAATTACACCAGAGATGCCCTACAGGGGATTGCTGACCAGTTAGCCTCCACATCTTACATGACATTTCAGAATAGGATGGCCTTGGACATGATTTTAGCGGAGAAGGGGGGTGTTTGTAAAATGATAGCAGGTACAGGAACATGCTGTACATACATCCCTGACAACACCGGTCCAAATGGTAAGGTCATCCTGGCCATAAAAAAATTGGAAAGCCTATCAGTAGAGCTGAAGAAGAATTCGGGTATAGATCAGCCATGGGACCAGTGGTTTGGATGGTTGAGTGGTTGGCAGAAAATCTTAGCTTGGATAGGTACTGTAGTACTAGTTATTTTGATCTTTCTAGCTATTATAGTATGTTGTATTATCCCGGGTGTAAAAGAAATTCCCAGGCAAAATAGTTGACCAAGCAGCCCCAGTGATGATACACCAGTACGCAGAAAATAAGGACTATGAGAAGCCCTATGCCCCATTACAGTCCCTGCCCATATCTACAACTTATAAAATAATTTAGCCATAGGGATAGCATCTGGAATGTGCACAGACCGTGTGCTCATTACTCTGTGTCCTACGTCTGTTTCATACCCCGACCTTTTAGCTAATCTCCTGACTATCCTTCCTTGTCTCAGTCTGCTGCTTCCACTCTACCTCCCTGTAGTCTACCGTAAGCGTGAGTTGGGAGACCCTGGGGGCCGCGACCTGGAGCCAGCTGCAGCGTAACATCCTCACCACTAGAGGCTCTGGTGAATACCTGCTGGCTCTTAGACTACGCGCCCTGGGGAATCTATGCTCTAGCTCCCAGTGGGATCCGTGCTGGTGCTCCAGTGGTCCTGCCTTCCTGATCCTCCCAAAGCAGTCAGTCCTAGGGTCCACTACCTTAGTGGTGCACTCCTGACTCCTATTGAGTGCATCTGTCACCTGGCCCCAGGTGACCTAAGACTGTGGCAAGAGGGGTGATGGACCAGCCATCACTCGTCTAACATACAGCAAGAAAAGGGTTCCTAGACACATGGGGACAGATGAGTTAGACTTCCTACTAGGGACAGAATAGGAAATAGACATTTCAAGGGGGGACTGTTATGGATTGTTTAATACTTAAATGGCTATTTCTATTATGTGCCATCTACATGCTAAAAATCTCCTTACTCAAAATGCTGACTAGACACCCCCTCCCATCAAGGAAAACAAGGATTGCTGAGACGTCCGAAAGACTGGATAGATCTGACCAGAAGACCCCAGATAAGAGATGACCAATCCACGAATGACAACACAAGGCTACAACTATGTTACTGCATTGTAAACAATGACTCATGCTTTACTATAAGAAGGACTATATGTCCAGACCAATAAACGAGAAGATTCATTTAGCTGAACGAAGTGTCACTGTGTTTTCTTCTCCTATGTGCACATATATTCACCCTTCCAATTAGGCCAGGTGCAGATACTCAGCACAGACATTTGTCTGGATCCTTATCATTACCATCCTAGTTCCTTCCATCCGGAAGCATCGTCTCCAGTCTTGTTCCCAGAGGACAGACTTCACCGCGGACACCCGTCCACTACAGTGACGCTGGACCCCTTCCCACCCGGAAGTCAGGAGCGGATGATCCATACTTTGCCTGCTTGCATTACCATCCTGTGAGTGTAATCATTTACTTTGTTGCAAATTAAACACGTCAGTACTGCACTTAGGGGGCGCTGTTCTCTTTCCCTTTCTTCTTTGACAAGAAGAGAAGGGGGGAATTGATCTTAAACCCAGGTGACCAAGTTTTGTTGGCTACAACAAATCTAAAACTTGCTTGCCCCTCGAAGAAACTTGGACCTAAGTTCGTAAGGCCATTTCCGGTGAAAAAACGTATTAACAATGTTGCATACGAGCTGGAACTACCTGACGCTTTTAGGATCCATCCCGTGTTCCATGTAACCCTGCTAAAACCCGCTATCCCTGATCCTTTTCCTGGTCGAGATGCCGGCCCACCTGAACCCGTGGTGGTAGACGGTGAAGAGGAGTTCGAGGTGGAGGCGGTGTTAGATTGCAGGAAGAGGAGGAATCAGGTTCAGTACCTAATTAAGTGGAGAGGGTACGGACTGGAGGACAACTCGTGGGAACCGGAAGGTAATATTCATGCCCAAGAGCTCATCCAAACCTTCAAAAACGCTCATCCTGATAAAGTGGCTAGATTGGGCATCCGGAGGCTGCCCATTAGGAGTGGGCAATGTCAGGAAGGGCATGCCAGCACTCAAGATGGTGGCCGTGGAAGATGGCCAGGAACCTCAGCTATTGCTAGAACGCCAATGGCGCGCGTGCGCACGCCAATGGCGCACGCCGATGCGCGTACGTGTGCACGCGCATGCGCGCATTCAGTGACAGGCCTTGGCACCAAGCAGGCTATTTAAACTGGGTCAGTACCCAAACTCAGTGCTGTCTGTTCTACAGCGTTCTGTGTACCCTACGTTCCAGTATCTGATACCTGTTCTTGATATCTGACCCGGCTTGTCCTTGACGTTCCTGCTTTCTGCCCGCACCTGACCCGGCTTGTTGACTTTGCATCTGCCTGCTCCTTCTGCTACCTTTCTGCCAGCCTGATATTAAACCGGCCTGTATCCTGACTTCCCTCCAGCCTATGCTCCTGTCCCGGACTTGTCCGCCAGTGTGTGACCCGGCCAGCCTGCACCTGCCATCCTTGCAGCCCTTCGGAGCCCTGCTGAGCTCCCATCCCACCTGCTGTCGCATCTGCTCCTCTGCCTGTGGAGTTCCTGTACCAAGCCAGTACCTGCCTTCCACTGACTGTGGCTCCTGGTCTTCTTCTGCACCGGTGTTCCTCTGCAGTCTCTTCTGGGATCCCAGTTCGGCTCCATCATCAGCGATCCTGCCAGGCACCCGTGCGACTCTGCACTCCTGCGCCTCCTGTTTACTCTATCAGGGGCCTCGAGTCAGACGTGTAAGGGAGGCCGTCCTCTGCATAATCAGGCTCTACCGCCAGGTACGTGACACCATTACTACGCAAATGCCACAATACGCCAAACAGCACAGAGGCAAGCCTCAAACCTTCTGGCACAAAGTCATTTGGAGTGATGAGACCAAAATTTATCTTTTTGGCCACAACCATAAACGCTTTATTTGGAGAGGCTTCAACAAGGCAGTTCATGCAAGACAGCCCAAGAATTTACAACAAATGGAAGCTTTTTTGCCAAGAGGAATGGAATGAGCAGCTTTACCATCTGAGAAGATAAAGAGCCTCATCCACAAATGCCACAAAAGACTTCAAGCTGTCATTGATGTTAAAGGGAGCAATACACGGTATTAAGAACTGGGGTATGTAAACTTTTGATTAGGGTCATTTGGATAGTTTCTGTTATGATTATGATTTAAAAAGAGTCAACACATTTGATTGATAATAAATGGCTTCAGCCAAACACTAACCATGAAAGAAAGAAAAGTTTTTGTGTTATCATTCATATTCTCTGAAAAATGGCCAAGAAATCATAAATTCTGCCAGGGTATGTCAACTTATGAGCACAACTGTATATGTATGTATATATATTTATATATACTCTGCATTTAGCATAGACTATATATTCAGTGTATACTCTATGTTCAGGAATTCAGGAGGTGTATTTATATATATGTTGTAGCCTGGGGGACAGGTAGTCGGTACAAAAGCTCCCTGGGATGAGCAGGCACAGATACCAAGTCCATTGGACCAGTGAAAACACAGTGTTATTTATTGGTGCTATATACAAAGTCAATGACAGGTGCTGTACAGTGCTGAAAACAAACAGAAGAAAAACTAACTAAACAAAAGCCTAGCCGTGTCTCGGCTCTAACTATACAGTATTTACAAGCCCTCACTACCAGGCTGGACAAGCCTAGCGCTTGTCAGCTTCCACATTCACAGAGTCACAAGTTTTACAAACCTTCTTGCTCTCACAGACCAATGCTGTCTGTGTTTCCCAGGCAGAGCAAAGGCTGCCTGCTCAGGTGAGCTTTTAATTAACCTGGGGGAGAGAACCAACACCTGAACTGGATCCTGGCTCAGAGATCCCTGAATGTATATGAGAGGAGCCTGGGAGATGTATAAACCCTGAATAGGACTTTCCCAGGCTCTCTCTGGGATGCTCTGTCACACATCCTCCCCCCTTGTTTCAACCCCAGGGTTGGAACACCTGTAGCCCAACAGGAGTGAACACGGGAGAGGGCATCTACATTCCCCATCTCAACACCTGGCCTGTGTTTTACTGTAAAGGCGTAATCTTGTAGGGCCAAAAACCACCGGTTCACCCGCCTATTAGTCTCCTTCTTTTGGGCCATCCATTTCAGGGGAGCATGGTCAGTTATCAACTCAAACTGGCGCCCCAACAAGTAGTACCTGAGCGCGTCCACGGCCCACTTTATGGCCAGACACTCCTTTTCAATGACTGCGTACTTCTTTTCATGGTCATTGAGCTTTCTGCTTAAGTACACCACAGGGTGTTCTTCCCCATTGTGTACCTGTGAAAGTACTGCCCCGATACCCACATCAGATGCATCCGTCTGGACCAAAAAGTTTTTGGAGAAATCGGGGGAGTATAGGATTGGCTGTGCACAAAGAGCCTTCTTCAGTACTTGAAAAGACTCTTCTGCTACTGGAGACCATTTCACCATTACGGAGGCTTTCCCTTTTGTAAGGTCTGTCAGTGGGGCAGCTATAGTTGCGAAATTTGGGATGAATCTTCTATAGTACCCCGCAATGCCAAGAAAGGCCCTGACCTGCTTCTTGTTTGCAGGACGTGGCCACTCCTGGATGGCTTCTATTTTATTCACCTGGGGCTTTATGACACCCCGGCCAATAGTGTAGCCCAAATACCTGGCTTCCTCTAGCCCAATGGCACATTTTTTGGGATTTGCCGTAAACCCTTCTTTGAAGAGGGAATCCAGGACAGCCTGGACACGGGGCAAGTGAGACTCCCAGTCAGTGCTATGCACCACTATGTCGTCCAGATAGGCTGCAGCATACTGTCGGTGAGGTCTTAGGGTCCTGTCCATAGCCCTCTGAAATGTTGCAGGGGCATTTTGCAACCCAAAAGGCATTTTCTTATACTGAAACGACCCCTCCGGGGTCACAAATGCAGTCTTTTCTTTGGCCCTACCAGTCAGGGGTATTTGCCAATATCCTTTGGTCAAGTCCAAAGTGGTCAGATAACGGGCCTTGCCAAGTCGGTCTATAAGCTCGTCTACCCTGGGCATTGGGTATGTGTCAAACTTTGTTACCGCATTAAGCTTCCTGAAGTTGTTACAAAACCTCCAAGTGCCATCCGGTTTTGGGACTAATACAATGGGGCTAGACCAGTCACTATTGGATTCCTCAATAACATCTAGCTCCAACATTCTTTTAACTTATTCACTGATGTCCTTTCTTCTAGCTTCGGGAATTCGGTATGGTTTGAGCTTGACACGGACCCCAGGTTCAGTAACAATATCATGCGGAACTGCTGAAGTCGTGCCCGGCAACTCTGAAAATTTCTCTTTATTCCTTATCAGGAACTCTCTAGCTTCCTGTTTCTGGGAACATGACAGGGTGTCTGGAATCGTGACCTCAGGGATCAGAGGGGATTCAGTACCCTTAAGGGTTACCGGGAGAGACCTGGCAGTTAATGCCAGTCTATCCTTCCAGGGCTTTAACAGGTTTATGTGGTAAATCTGTTCGGGCTTCCTTTTACCTGGTTGATACACCTTGTAATTGACCTCCCCAACTCTTTCAATTACTTCAAAGGGTCCCTGCCACTTAGCCAGGAATTTGCTCTCAACAGTGGGAACTAACACGAGGACCCGGTCACCAGGTGAGAAAACACGAAGTTGGGCCCCCCTGTTGTATATCCTCTGTTGGGCTGCTTGGGCCTGCAGTAAATGTTCTTTTACTACCGGCATGATTGCTGCAATCCTATCCTGCATTTGAGCGATATGCTCAATAACACTTTTGTGAGGTGTCTGCTCCCCCTCCCAAGTTTCCTTGGCTATGTCTAAGAGTCCCCGAGGGTGTCTCCCATAAAGCAGCACAAATGGAGAGTACCCCGTAGAGGACTGGGGAACTTCCCTGATGGCGAACATCAAGTAAGGTATCAGGAAGTCCCAGTTTTTCCCATCCTTATCAACAACCTTTTTTAACATACTCTTTAATGTCTTATTGAAGCGTTCCACCAAGCCATCCGTTTGAGGATGGTACACTGAGGTACGCAACTGCGTCACCTTAAATAACTTGCAGAGCTCCCTAGTTATTCGTGACATGAATGGGGTACCTTGGTCTGTAAGGACTTCTTTCGGGACGCCAACCCGACTGAACACCATAAACAGCTCTTTGGCAATGTTTTTAGCAGATGCAGTGCGTAAGGGAACGGCCTCGGGGGAAACGGGTAGCGTAATCCATGATCACGAGGATATGTTGATGACCGCGGGCAGATTTGGGGAGTGGACCCACCAGATCCATGGCAATCCTTTCAAAGGGCACTTCAATAATGGGCAAGGGCACTAACGGACTTCGAAAGTGGGGTTGGGGGGCTGACATCTGACATATAGGACAGGATTGACAATAATTCTCGATATTTTTCCATATCCCAGGCCAGTAAAACCTGCGCAACACCCTTTCAGTGGTTTTCTCAACCCCTAAATGGCCTCCTAGCAAGTGCCCATGGGCAAGTTCCAACACCACCCGTCTGTATAGCTTAGGGACTACCAACTGTTCAACCACTTCATCATTAGTTTTACATACACGATACAGTAAATCCTCATTGCTGCAGAAATATGGAAAACAGGGCCCGTCCCCCGGTTCGACAGGTACCCCATCAACCACCACCACATTTTCCCAGGCCCTGGCAAGGGTAGGGTCTTTTCTCTGTTCCGTACCAAAATTTTCCTTGTGCACATTTAGATCAGTAAACTCTAACGTAGGCTCAGATTCAGCAGACGGCTGTCCAGCTCTACTGGTTGTGGGGACTTCTTCCGGCTCCCCCAGCTCTCCTGCCATAACTGAGAAAGGATCACCCAGAGAGCCCTGAGAGGAGTCCTCTGAACTCACAAGGTCAGTAATGGCCACGAGTTCTGGCTCTGCGACTGAGTTAGGTACTGCGACTGGGTCGGGACAATCCCACAGTTCCCAAAACTTAGGGAAGTCCCTACCAATGATAGCCTCATGCACCAAGTGGGGCACCAGTCCAACCGAATGGGTCACCGTACCTAAGCCAGTTTTAAACTGAACAGTGGCTATTGGATACTCGCGGGTATCCCCATGTACACAGATCACAGCAACTTTTTTTGCATGAAAATTCACAGTTTCAACCATCTCAGCTGTAACCAAAGTAACTAGACTTCCTGAGTCCAGCAAGGCCGTAATAGGCTTATTATTAATAGTCACTTGACACATGTGTTTTCCCACATTTGGCACTGCAGCGCATGAAACGGCAGCAAACATAGACTGCCTTCTAAAAGATAGATCACACTGCATTGGTTCATCTGTTAATGGACAGTTTGCTGCAACATGTCCCAGTTCTTGGCAACGAAAACACCTGATGTTTCCCCAATCTGGTTTGCTGACAGGCAGTGGCTTCCCTTGCTTGGGCCGCCAAACTTCAGTCCTGGCACCAAAATTCCTCCCCCCTATTTCCTTGCCATGCTTACCACCCACTTCCCCTGGAACAGTCTTACCGGTTGCCTGGGGAGACCGTGGTTTTGGATGGAAAGTCCGTGCGGCTGTAGGGGTGGTGACCAGGTTCTCTGCAGCAAAGTACCTCTCAACGAGCTCCACCAGGTTGTCTGCTGACTTGGGGTCTCCTTGACTCACCCACTTCTGCAGGGGAATTGGCAGTGACCTCAAGAATTGGTCCATGACCACACGCTCCACTATTTGTGGCGCAGACAGGGACTCCGGCTGTAGCCATTTCCGCACCAGGTGGATCAGATCAAACATCTGCGATCTTGGGGGCCTCTTTTCTTGGAAGAACCAGCTGTGGACCCGCTGAGCTCGAACAGCCAAGGTAACGCCAAGTCGTGCCAGGATTTCCCGCTTGACCTTCTCATAATCTCCCGCTTCTGCTGACTCCAGATCATAGTAGGCCTTCTGCGCTTCTCCAGAAAGTAAGGGGGCGATCAGTCCTGCCCACTGGGTTGGGGCCAACCTTCCCTCTCAGCGGTCCGTTCAAATGTTAGTAGGAAGGCCTCTGGATCATCATCTGCCGTCATCTTTGAAAAAAAGCGACCCACATGGATGGCTGAGGGCTTGTCTCCAATATCCTTCATTATCGCAGGTGACCCCTGTGCTAGCGTCTCCATAACCTCAGTAAGGGTTTTCCTATCCGCTTTTGCAGCAGTGGCAAGCTGTTCAAACAGCCTCTGCGATTGCTCCTGTACAGCACCAATCTGTTGGAACAGCACCTTGGTTTGCTCCTGTGCGATAGCGTTGGCTTGCTGTTGTGCAGCGTTTGCTTGCCGCAATTCAGCGTTAGTTTGCTGTTGTGTAGCGTTTGCTTGCTGCCATGCAGCGTTAGTTTGCTGTTGTGCAGCATTTGCTTGCTGCAACGCGGCATTTGCCAACACCATTTGTTTGAGAAGGTCCTCCATGTTGTCACTTTAGGTACTGGCCTTTTAAGTAGTAACTTACTACAGCTGGTCGCAGCCTCCACCATATGTAGCCTGGGGGACAGGTAGTCGGTACAAAAGCTCCCTGGGATGAGCAGGCACAGATACCAAGTCCATTGGACCAGTGAAAACACAGTGTTATTTATTGGTGCTATATACAAAGTCAATGACAGGTGCTGTACAGTGCTGAAAACAAACAGAAGAAAAACTAACTAAACAAAAGCCTAGCCGTGTCTCGGCTCTAACTATACAGTATTTACAAGCCCTCACTACCAGGCTGGACAAGCCTAGCGCTTGTCAGCTTCCACATTCACAGAGTCACAAGTTTTACAAACCTTCTTGCTCTCACAGACCAATGCTGTCTGTGTTTCCCAGGCAGAGCAAAGGCTGCCTGCTCAGGTGAGCTTTTAATTAACCTGGGGGAGAGAACCAACACCTGAACTGGATCCTGGCTCAGAGATCCCTGAATGTATATGAGAGGAGCCTGGGAGATGTATAAACCCCGAATAGGACTTTCCCAGGCTCTCTCTGGGATGCTCTGTCACAATGTATATATACACAGTATATACACAGTGGGGAGAACAAGTGTTTGATACACTGCCGATTTTGGAGGTTTTCCTACTTACAAAGCATGTAGAGGTCTGTAATTTTTTTTTTTTAATCAAAACTTTTTATTTGTTGAGTAATCATACAGGTATATAACAAACATTGATGAGGCTGAATACAGTACCAATCTGTCAGAGATAAACACTGTACATCATCAAATACAGCCAAATATGTTGCACTGCATGCACCCTTACATAACTGTTAATGCAAACTTTTAGCACTTAGTCAAACCACTTGCAGATCAGAACACGTCGTTTTCTTTTTCTTTCTTTTTGCTAGCGGATTTTGCTATACCAAGTGTTTAACATACCAAACCCAAAACTGTTAACTGTATTCCTTTTCCCTCTCTTTTCAAGCCACCCTCCATTTGCTTCTCGCTGTTGTTTATTAAAGTCGTAGCAGTCTATCCATTACTAGTTGTGGGGGGGCAAGAGCCGAGTCAGACAGCCATGGCTGCCAGATAACTTCAATTTTTTGCACCGCATTCCTGTGCCTATAGGCCAGTTGTTCCCTGATCAGGAGTGAGTTCACATATACAATCTATTGTTTCCCCGTTGGTACAATAGGCGCCATCCAGTGTCTAGCTATACGTTTTCTAGCCAGGTATAGTAGTCTAGTAATCATAATGTACATTCCTCTCTGGTACATCTCATCAATCGCTCCCAATAGACACACCAGAGGGGCGGAGGGCACCGGTACCTACGCTAACCGGGAGACAGTCTGTGTGACCTCAGTCCAATACCTATTGAGCTTCAGACACCACTACAACATGTGAATGAGATCCCCCTGGTGTATTTTACACTTTGGGCATAGGGGTGGGTCCATCAGGCCCCATGCATACAGTCTTGTTGGCGTCCGGTTCTATGCAGAATGAACAGCTGCGAAATGGAGGCAATAGGGATTGATTCCAATGCCATGTCCCATTGATTGCCATCAATCTCTCCGATGTCTGTGAACCATTTAACTATACAGTACATTTCAGTGAAGCATGGTCTTGGGTAGAAGACAATAGTACTGAATAAATTGTGGAAATCAGTCCCTTTCTGACATTCGCTTGAAATAGCTCCATAAGGAGCGGGGAGGAGGTCACGGACAGGGAAGTCACCTGCCCCTGAGCCTGTAAGGCCTGTCGGAGCTGGAGGTATTGAAAGAAACATCTAGTGGGAATTGTAAATTCTGAGCAAAGTTGTGCAAAAGATTTCAATACATTCCCTGTATATACTTGTGAGGAAAACCATATCCCCTTACGTTTCTATAGGGTGAATCCCTCCAGTTTATTGAGTTATCCCACAGAGGGGTAAATCCTAAGGAGCCTTTAACCTTCAGTGCCACCTGGATTGCCTCCCACATTTTTCTAAGGAGACTCACAGTCGGCGAGTTTGGGGGCAAGCCGGGGAGATCCATTTCCAGATGGGAGCCAGCTTTCAAGTCCGGGTTGGTTCGGGTTACTAATCGTACAATAGGGTCATCTGAGACATCATCTCTCTCCCACCCTGTAAGCTGCTACATCTGGGAGGCTAGAAAGTATAGTTTGGGATGCGGTACCGCTAGACCCCCTCTATCTTTACTATATTACAGGGTAGTTAAACTGATTCTGGCTCCTTTCCGTTTCCAAATGAGATCTCGCATTTGTGTATCTACTCTCTTGCACCATTTATTGGAAATCCACATAGGGGAGTTTTGAGAGACATCTAACAATCGTGGGACCCTGATCATTTTTATTAAGTTTACTCTCCCCACGACCGACAGGGGGAGCTTGCACCAGCTAAGGGATTTGTCTCTTTGTTTATGGGGCTCAAGTTTAGTTCAAGGTATTTAGAGGTAGCCGGAGTCACCACAACCCCCAGATATCGAAAAGAATTGGCTATAGTAATTTGTCCTGCCTCCTGGGGAATGGGTTCTGTCATGGGATCTAGGGGCATCATGATGGATTTAGACCAATTTATTGAGAAGCCCGAGAATTTGCCAAACCTGGTTATAAGCGCCATCGACGCCCGCAGAGATGTATTCGTATCTCCCAAGTACAGCAGGGCATCGTCGGCATAAAGAGAAATCTTCTCCTCCGAGGGGCCTCTATGGAATCCCACTATCTCAGCGGATCCACGGATAAGTATAGCCAGTGGTTCCACCGCATGGGGCAAATAACAGGGGGGACAATGGCCACCCCTGTTGAGTGCCCCTATGCAGTGCGAATGACTGGGATAGAGTGTTGTTGATGCGAAGTCTCGCCCTGGGGGCTGAATAGAGAATCTTCACCCAGTTAACAAACCTATCACCCAGGCCAAAACGAGCTAGGTTCTCCCAGAGGTAGGGCCACTCCACACTATCAAAAGCCTTAGCAGCATCCATAGACAGAACGGCCCTCCCTCCAGTATTGTCCACTGGGGTATGTAGGTTTATGAAGAGGCGTCTAATAATGTTGGCTGTAGACCTAGTGGGTATAAACCCGGATTGGTCCCTTTGCACAAGCCCCCCAATCATTTTAGACAATCTATTCGCCAACACCCGCGCCAGGAGTTTGACATCTAAATTCAAAAGGGATATAGGTCTGTATGAATCCGGTAAAAGCTTGTCTTTCCCCAGCTTGGGTATCACCACTATGATGGCCTCTTGCATACTATCTGGTAGACACCCATCCTCCTCCGCCGCAGACAAAGCCTGTAGCAGCGGCGGAAGGAGGACACCACCATAGCGCGAGTAAACCTCAGCAGGGAGGCCATTCGAAACCGGAGATTTATGCTTCTTGGCCCCTTGTAGGGCTTCTGTCAAGTCCTCCATGGTAATCGGAGCACTCAGCATGGCCCTGTCAGCCTCCAAGACCTGAGGGAAGGTACAGTCCTGTAGGAATTCCCCCAGCTCAAAAGAACTGGCCGCAGTCCTAGAGGAGTAGAGTTCTGTGTATAATTAGTGAAATGTCTTCAGTATATCGGCCCCAAGAGTATGGATCTCTAACTTAATGGCCAGAATGGAAGCCGTGTCTCTTTGTTCCCTGGCCAGCAAGGCAAGAAGATGGCGTGTTCTCTCCCTCTTAATAATACTCTTGTTGTTAGAAAAATCTCCTCTTTTTGGCTGTAGACAGCACCACAGAATTGTATAATGATTGGGCCTCAATCCATGCCTCTCTATTCTTTTGGGAGGGGTCTGTACCCATTGTCTGCTCTCTGGTTTGTAATTCGTCCCTGATTCTGGTTTCCCATTCTCCCGACCTCCTCTTAACACCAGTGATCTCTCTAATCAGACAACCTCTCAGGAACGCCTTGAGAGAGTCTCAAACAACAGCCGCCCTCACGAAGCCTCTGTTGAAACTGAAGAACTCTTCCAAGGCACTAGAATCCTGTCCGGTGTCAGCAGCAGCAGCGTCAGCCAGAATGGGTTGATCCTCCAGAGGGGTGTCACATACCTACAGCGGAGCCGGGGTAGTGGGGGCAGCCTCTCGCACGATCCTGGTCCCCGTACCCCCTGGAGGTGGGAACAGGGAGTGCAGGGGCACGAGAAGGTGCGGGTGCCTCTTAGAACTGGTAGAGCCACTGGAAGGCACTGGAACCCTCTTCGGGCATAGGTGTGGTGGAAACCAGGCGTCAGATCCGTTCAGGGAAGATCCAGAGGGACAACAGGTGGAGGCAGAGGTTCAGCAGCGAGCTAGCAGAGAGGTACAGATCGTGAGGCAAGATCGTGGTCAAAGTCCAGGCCAAGGTCAGAGGAACAGGCAAGCAGGATAGCAGGCAAGGGGAATCCGAAAAGGGTAATCAAGAGTAAGCCAGGAGTCTTCAGGAGGAGATCAGTCAAACAAGCAGGTTTTCAGACAGGGATACAGGTACTAGCCAGAAAGACAATCCAGCACTGACACTCAGGTGAACCTGGTTTAAATAGGGCGCCGTGCGCCGGGATTGGAGGAGGCGTGCGTATTGCGCGCATGGGCGCGCGCATTGCGTGCGTGCGGTCTGAGTCCTATACGGCCCATTCTAAGTGTCCGCGCATGCGCACTAGCACCTGGAGAGTGGACATTCCTTGCTGACACCCAGGAGTGTGTGTCAGCAGCGCTGGGTCTCTGACAAGGGGTCTGACTTCCTGAGCCATTACATCTATCCTTACCCAAAAGGGAGAGTGGTCAGAAAGCAATCAGGGCTCATAAGCTGCATCTAGCACCTTCTGCATATGGTGCACATTTCCTAATCCCAGGTCTATGCGTGAAAGACCTCCATGTGAGGCCAAATGCCATGAATAACATTTGACCATTGGATGCCTCTCCCTCCATACATCTCTCAGACCCAGTTCACTAGTGGAGTGACCAACAGGTCTGGGATGTAAGGATAATCTATCCAGTTGTGTGTCTAGGACATTATTAAAGTCGCTCAGAGCGAGGACTGGTACATTGGAATATAGGGCCATGAACTGGGCAAGTTTCTTAAGGAGTTCGAGGAGTATGGGGGAGGGACATACATGGCAGCAATAATACACAGAAATTCGTTAACCTTACATAATAAGAACACAAATCTGCCTTCCCCGTAAATCCGCTGTTGCAAACACTCAAAAGAAATCCTCCCAGAAACCAGCACACTGACCCCCCTAGAGTAGGATGAGTGTACTGAATGGAATTGCGAGTGATATTTGCGCGATCGCAACAGGCGGATCGAACCAGGCCGTAAGTGTGTCTCCTGGAGACAGATCAAATGTTGTTTAGGGTGACCACATTTCCAAACTGCCATTCAGGGAAACACCCTCTCTCTCACCTTCCCCAAAAAAAGATGAGGGGGGGCGGGGGGGTAATGTAGTCTCGGGTTGATGGGGAATTTGGCGGCGGGTTATTTGTCAGGTGAATGTGCCACTTGCCACCAGATGCAGTGCCGCTTGCCACCCATAGCCTGAGCCACATGCGTAGAAGGAAAGGAGTGGCGTTGCTATCTGGAAAGTGAAGATCACACCAGTCCCTGCTGCTTGCCGCTGGGTGCCAGAGAAGGAGGAGGTGCCGAGGTGGGTGGGGACAGCAGTGCTGCACCAGGCGCAAGCCTCGCTCCCGGTCTCACTGTCTTAGAGTAAATTGTCACTGGTTGCAAGATGCCAGGCAGCGCTGGCCCTAGCAACCAGTTCTGGAAATGTAGTTATTAGTTAGTAGGGGGTGGCTGTGTCCTCTATTTAATTCCGGGACATTGTATTGTCCCAGAATGAAGGTGCCCGGGACCCAGGACAGACATGTCAATTGCGGGACAGTCCCGGGCAATTTGGGACACGTGGGCACCCTAATGTGGTTGCAACCTAGAAAAATATTTAAACATTGCACTCCGCTTGGTTTTGTCCCCTTATATTCCAGGTGAGGAACATTAGCCCTTTAGTACCGCCATTTGCCATTTCCAGTCTTTTTTAGATGTAGAGCCGAGTGTGGAGGGCCCCCCCAGCACATACGGCATCACCAGCATGTCATTTATGTTATACAATAGTAGCTTTTGTATATAGTATGGATCCCAGCCTGCCTGCTTTACCACAGAAACCAACTCCAGCGCTTTACGCCATCTCGTGGAAGGTATGGGCAATAGCATCAGGTATGGGCAATAGCGAACGGACCGAAAGTTTGCGCGAACTTTAGAACCCTATTAAATACAATGGATGCGAACGTTCGAAATCAAAAGTGCTAATTATCAAGGCTAATATGCAAGTTATTGTCCTAAAAAGTGTTTGGGGACCCGGGTCCTGCCCCAGGGGACATGTATCAATGCAAAAAGACGTTTTAAAAACGGACGTTTTTTCGGGAGCAGTGATTTTAATGATGCTTAAAGTGAAAAAAAAAAAAAAGTGAAATATCCCTTTAAATATCGTACCTGGGAGGTGTCTAAAGTATGCCTGTGAAGTGGCACGTGTTTCCCGTGTTTAGAACTATCCCTGCACAAAATGAAATTTCTAAAGGAAAAAAAGTAATTTAAAACTGCTTGCGGCTTTAATGTAATGTCTGGTCCTGGCAATATGGATGGAAATCATTGAGAAAAATGGCATGCGTACCCCCCCGCCCACTACCAGCCCCTTTGGGTGTTGTATGGATATTAAGGGGAACCCCGCACCCAAATTTAAAAAAGGCCCTATATACTCTGAACAGCAGTATACAGGCGGTGCAAACAAGTCAGGGACTGTAGGTTTGTTCTTAAGTAGAATCTGTTTGTAATTTGGAACAGGTACATTTTTTAAGTGTAGCTCCAGACCAAAAATCTATTTTTAGGCTTTTGAAAAACATAGGGAAGGCTTATCACCCCTGTAACATTTGTTTTGCTGCCTGTGCAGTGTGCACCTCACTTTCCGTCCGAATGACAAATGTTTTTTGAAATTTTGGGTTTTTTATTGAAACAAGGATTGGTGATAAAGGATCAGTGGAGAGGAGACACTTTTTTCCCATATTAACTCTTACAGGAGAGAATTTCCCTTCCTTGGGGTAGATTTCCTCTCACTTCCTGTTGTCTCCTTTCGTTTGCAAGTAGGAGTTGTTTGTAAGTTGGATGTTTGAAAGTAGGGGCCTGCCGTATATACTCTGCAGAAATTTGGCCCTTAGGTGTTGGTGTTGCCACAACACTGTAAGCCCTCACAGTTACTCTTGGTGGGCGCTGGAACGCCCTGCTGTGAACTATTATATCAAGAATTGTAATTACATGCCATTGTTGACCAGTGGTAGGAAAAATTAGGCCTTTGGTGTTGGTGCTGGTGCCACAACACTGTAAGTCCTCACAGTTACTCTTGGTGGGCGCAGGAATGGGCCCAGCTGTGAAATATTAGATCAAGAATTGTAATATACATGCCCCTGTTGAACAGGGGCAGAAAAATTGGGCCTTTGGTGGTGATGGTGGTGTTGCCACAACACTGTAAGCCCTTACAGTTACTCTTGGTGGGCGCAGGAATGGTCCCTGCTGTGAATTTTTAGATCAAGAATTGTAATTACATGCCCCTGTTAAACAGGGGCATAAAAATTGGGCCTTAGGCACTGGTGCCACAACACTGCAACCCCTCACAGATACTGTACTTGGAACGCAGCAATGAGCCCTGCTGCAAAATATTGCATCAAAAATTGTAATTACACGCCCCTGTTAAACAGGGGCTGAAAAATTGGGCCTTAGCCACTGGTGGCGGTGCCCAGAACCAAAAATGTTCTTACAAGCTATCAACATGATCATTGAGGAGGAAGAGGATAGTCACTCAGCATAACAGGATAGTCACTCAGCATCAGCATAGTGTCAGTACTAGGATCCTTTTAGGACCCAGCACAACTCACCTGAAACAGCCTTTGCCTGGGAAACAACAGTGATTTGCCAGCTCACCTTTAAATCGCCTGTATCATCATCCAATCAGTGCTCATGATAGAGTTACCTTTGTGTGCCATTGTTTGATACAGCTGATATCTGCTCTGTGTATTTCGTGTATGACCCGGCTCGTTTGACCCTGCTTGCTCACTTCTGATCCGGTACCGTTTGGACTCTGATCTACCTGTGTATGACCCAGCTTGCCTAGACTACGCTTTGCTGATTCCACTGTAGTACCTCCATCTGCAGCGGTGAACTACAAGCACCAGGCAACCTCCATCTGCAGCGGTGAACTACAAGCACCAGCCAACATCCATATGCAGCGGTGAACTACAAGCACCAGCCAACCTCCATCTTCAGCGGTGAACTACAAGCACCAGCTAACATCCACCTTCATCTGCAGCGGTGAACTACAAGTCCCAGCAGACCTGCTCATGGTATGTGCTCTTGTTCTTGAACTCTTTGCATAATCAGCACACCTGCACTGTTACCTGTTATCTGCTCCTAGATTGACATTATCACGAGCCATACATAAAAAGGGAAACCTATCATGGATCCTGAGCAGGCTCAGTTGTTTGCACAGGAACTTTGCAGTTTATCCCATCAAGTTCAGGAAATGGCCACAGAGCTCACCAAGGTGCAATCTCCTTCTACTACCACCACTACAAAAACTCTATCTGAACCAAAAATTCCTTTGCCTGACCGGTTTTCTGGTGACTGTCGAGGGTTTTGCAACTTTAAAAACAGCTGCAAATTATATTTCAAGTTAAGGCCATCCTCGTCTGGCTCTGAAACTCAGAGGGTTCAAATCATTATCTCTCTACTACAGGGTGACCCCCAGGCTTGGGCCTTTAACCTGGAACCAAACCATCCAGCCCTGCTAACAGTAGATGCCTTCTTTGAAGCCCTCGGTTTGCTGTATGATGATCCAGATCGTACTGCTACTGCAGAATCAACCCTGCGTAACTTAAAGCAAGGAACTACCACAGCTGAAATGTATTGCTCAGAGTTTCGCAGGTGGGCCCCGGAATCTGGCTGGAATGATGCAGCTCTCCGCAGCCAGTTTAGAATAGGCCTTTCAGATGCAATTAAGGATGCTCTGGTCAACTTCTCCTACCCAGCCTCACTGGAGGAGGCTATGTGTCTAGCCATTAGAATTGACCGCCGCCAGCGAGAGAGGAGGCGAGAACAAACGACGGCTGTGGCAAACTATATACCTCCCTTGCCACCTGACTATTCCACCTCCAGTGCCAGATCTGAGGAAGAACCTATGCAGTTAGGCTCCACCCGGTTATCTGCCCAGGAACACACACGCCGACATAACATGGGACACTGCTTATATTGTGGCCTCATGGGTCATAATCTCTGTTCGTGCCCTACACGTCCGGTAAACTCCAGGACCTAGGTGATTGTGGGGAGGTCACCTTAGGTCTGCTTTCATCTCCCCAGGGGGACAATCGTATACTTTTACCCGCTGTTATTCACTTTGGAACAGGGACTCATGAACTGCTGGCCTTGGTAGATTCTGGAGCCGCTGAGAATTTTATTGATAAGACTCTGATTACCTCTTTGTCCCTGGAAACTCATGCGCTAGATTGCCCAGTCCGCCTGATTTCTGTGGATAATCGGCCTCTCTCACAAAATCTAGTGCTCCAATCCACCAACCCTTTCCAGTTACAATTGGGGGCCTTGCATTGGGAGAAGATTTCATGTGTTGTCATTGACTCTCCATCCACTCCTTTGATCCTAGGCCTTCCTTGGCTTCAGAAGCACAATAATTGTCTGGCGAACAGGAAATATTCTGGCTTGGTCCAATCAGTGTAAAAAAAACTGCATCCAGCACCCTGTTCGACTTGCTATGTGTCAAGTGGGAATGGAACAGATTCCGCTTTGTTATAAGGACTTTCAGGATGTGTTTTCTAAAGGGATTGCTGACACTTTACCTCCTCATCGCAGTTATGATTGTCCCATTGACCTCTTGCCTGACACTACGCCTCCTCGAGGGAGAGTCTTCCCACTGTCTGAGCCAGAGAATCTTGCTTTGCAAGAATACATCCAGGAAAACCTAGCTAAGGGTTTCATCCGTCCCTCCACTTCTCCTGCAGGCGCAGGCTGCTTCTTTGTCCCAAAGAAGGATGGGGGACTAAGGCTTTGTGTTGACTACAGAGGTCTAAATAAAATAACTGTTCCCAATCGGTACCCTCTTCCTCTCATCACAGAGTTGTTCTCCCAAATCCAGGGAGCAAAAATCTTCTCCAAACTAGACTTAAGGAGAGCCATAATCTAGTGCGCATCTGTGCAGGAGATGAATGGAAGACAGCCTTTAACACCAAGGATGGCCATTACGAATGTCTTGTCATGCCTTTCGGTCTCAGGGATGCACCAGCTGTCTTTCAAAACTTTATGAATGACATTTTTCGTGACCTGTTGGGTCGCTTCATGCTTGTATACTTAGATGATATTTTGATATACTCTCCCAATCTTGAAACACATCAGAGGCACGTCTGCTCAGTATTGGCCCAATTAAAGGCTCATTCCCTTTTTGTTAAGCCCGAAAAATGTTTATTTCATGTCAAACATGTACCTTTCCTGGGCTACCTAATCTCTGATACAGGCCTAACCATGGATCCAGCCAAGATTCAAGCCATTTTAGACTGTGCACCACCTTCAGACCTGAAAGCAGTTCAGCGCTTCCTGGGCTTTGCAAATTTCTTTCGGAAATTCATTAAGAACTTTGCCACCATTGCACATCCCATCACCTCTCTCACCAGGAAGACTCAGACTAAATTTAAATGGACTACTGAAGCCCAGGCGGCCTTCCCTCAGTTAAAGAAAGCCTTTACCTCTGCACCAATTCTTCTCCATCCTGTTCCTGAGCTGCCTTTTATTGTGGAGGTAGATGCATCTGAAGTAGGGGTGGGGGCGCTTCTGTCACAAAAAGATCCTGTAAATGCTGCCATTCACCCCTGTGCCTTCCTGTCCCGTAAATATTCCCCAGCAGAGTGCAATTATGATATAGGCAACAGAGAACTGTTAGCCATAAAGCTAGCTTTGGAGGAATGGAGACATTGGCTGGAGGGAGCTCGCTATCTATTCATAGTTCTGACTGACCACAAAAACCTTGAATACATCCGTTCTGCTAAAAGACTAAACTCATGTCAAGCCAGGTGGTCATTGTTCTTCTCCAGATTTGAGTTTACAATTTCTTATTTACCAGGGCCAAAAAAACATTAAAGCTGACGCCTTGTCTCGCAGCTTTTTATCAGAGTCCCCACCTCCACTTCCTCCACAACCCATTATCTCTGAGGATAGGATTTTGGCTTTCACCCAGACTGACATCTCTGAGGCCTTGTTACCTGCACAGGCTGAAGCCCCTCCCTCCACTCCCTCTGGTATGCTTTTTGTGCCCCTGGCTCTTCGTTTGCAGGTATTACAGCAGGTACATGCATCAAAACCTGCAGCACATCTGGGGTTTAGACAAACTTTTGAGATTATCTCTCGCAATCTCTGGTGGCCATCGATTAGGCAGGATGTGTTAGCCTTTGTCCAGGCCTGTGAAGTTTGTGCCAGAAGCAAGGGCAGAACCTCTAACCCCCCCGGTCTCCTACGTCCTCTACCAATACCTACCTGTCCCTGTACCCATTTATCTATGGACTTTATCACTGACTTGCCTCCGTCCCAGGGATGTTCCACGATCTGGGTGGTGGTAGACAGGTTCAGTAAGATGGCCCACTTTGTTCCGCTTCCGAAACTGCCATCTGCTAAAGAACTGGCATCTTTATTCATTAAACATGTTTTCAGGCTCCATGGAGCACCAATTAACATTGTCTCAGACCATGGCTCTCAGTTTATAGCCCAGTTTTGGAAGGCCCTTTGCTCTCAGTTGGGGATTAAGTTATCGTATTCTTCAGCATATTATCCTGAGACAAATGGCCAAACAGAAAGGACTAATCAGACTCTACAGAAGATGGTACGTTGTCTGATGGCCAATGATGAGGTGGAGTGCGTCAACATTCTTCCATGGGCAGAGTTTGCCTTTAATAATTGTGCCAGCTCATCTACAGGGACCTCTCCTTTCTTCTGTGTTTACGGGTTGCATCCTCGTGTGAGCTCCTTTGATCTTCCACCCTCTGATGTTCCAGATGCCAACACCATGATTGAAAATTTATCCAAAATCTGGTCCGATGTTAATTGCGCTATTTCTCGCTCTGTGCAGGCTTTTAAGAAAATGGCTGACAAGAGGCGCTCAAAGGAACCAGGATATAAAGTTGGTGACAAAGTGTGGCTATCATCTAGGAATCTGTCCCTGCATGTTCCATCTAAAAAAACTTGGCCCAAAATTCATCGGGCCCTATGAAATATCAGAGATTGTTAATCCTGTGTCCTATAGATTAAAACTTCCCCCATCCATGCGCATTCCAAATGTCTTTCATGTTTCATTGTTGAAACCTGTTCAATCCAGCCTCCAAGTAAATGAACCAGAACCTGTGGATGTGTTGGATAGTCAGGAATATGAAGTGGCATTTTTCTTTTTCGTACATCACGGGACACAGAGCGACTTAGTCATTACTAATGGGTTATATAGATACCTTCAGGTGCTGGCACTGGCAACTTCCAAAACCGGAAGTACCCTCCCCTATATAAGCCCCTCCCATCCGGGAGCACCTCAGTTTTTTGCCAGTGTCTAAGGTGTTGGCCAAAGAGTAACATGTGTTTTCACTGGGCTTGCGTACAGGTTCTTTTGGGCCTTAGTAAGCTGTTCCGGATCCCACCAAAAAAGCTTCATAGCTAAACGGTCGGTACCCGGGCCTTGCAGCAGAAGAGCAAGGTTTTGCCTGTAATGCCTCTCTTAGGAGGGCTGGACCCTGGGATCCAGAGCTCTGGTCATACCCACGACCAAGATGTTGTCTGTGCAGGGTGCTATACAGGTCCAGGGGAGTGGAATCCTTGGGAACCCGGTCCCTGAAGGTTTAATTACAATGCCTGCCGTGATAGGTGAAGTTTGGGCTTCTGTGGGCCAAACAGAGTCCTGCGGCGGGGATCAGGTAAGTGGGGGCCCCCAGGAACTTGGTTCTATTGGGGGACCCCCAAGCCTAATTTGTCTTTCTGTCTGTTACCTAACGGTATTCCCGCTAATATCTGTGTATGCCTGTAACTACTGGAAAATGTAAAATTTTAATAGTAGTCAAGAAAAAAAAAAAAAAAAAAGGAGACCGCGGTACCTGTGTTAAACCACTAGAGGCCGCTGTGGTCCATTTTTCTTGTCATGTGGATCTTTGGCTTTTTCAAGTCAAAAGATCCAGGCAGTTGGTAAGTTTCTCTGTGGGAATCCACTTCCTCTGCCCTGTTGCTGCGCTCATCCACCGCACAGGCCCTCCGGCAAAAAGGGCCCTGGCTCCTAGTCCCTGCTTGTTTTCAAAAAAGAGCGCCGATGGCGCACGGGCGCGCGCGCGGGCGCGTGCACGCGCCTCCTATGAATAGAAAGGGGCGGGGCGGGTGGATGACGCTCGATGCACGCCGCGGCGCTTCTGCGCATGTGCAGGCGTCCCAGCATGGATAAAAGACACAGTACAAGTGTCAGCTGGATGCAAGCAGAGCTAGCAACAAAAACGGTGGCACACAGAGGCGGTTGATGCAGGCATCCCCATAGAAAGACACTTTAGTGGACACCAGCTGGTATATAGCAGCAACTGTGTTAGACTATTACCAGTAAAATTGGTGTATGACGACGGGAATACCTCAGCTTTGTGCTTAAAGGATATGTCGTCCAGACGCTCTGGAAAAAAGTCTTCCAAGAAGCCAAAGGGGTCTCCATCGGGCTCTGAGGATTTTGGGCATGCTTGTACTGCACCAATCTCCCCTGAAATTTCAGAGGTTAGTAGCCGTAGGAACCCCGCAGGAGTACCTGGTGCTGCGGCTGTCCCCAGTCCACCTGTTCCTGTATATATAACAGAGGAGGTTTTTTCCTCAACTCTGGGAGGATTGGAAGAGAGATTAACAGCATTGATCGCTGCTTCCCTGTCACAGGGAAAGCGCGTCCGATCTCCGTCTCCTCCTTCAGAGTGCCTGTTAGTGGAGGAACAGCCCCACACAGAGATCGACCTACCTGAAGGGGATCAGGATGAGGTTGATTCGGTTATAGAGGAATCAACAGTGGAAGAACCTTTCTCAGCATCTCAGGCTGAAAGATTATGGGTTCAGTCTCTGACTAACATGGTCCGATCAGCATTTAAAATGCCTCTTGCGGAGCCATCAACCACTACCGTCTCCTCGCTGGGGTCGCTGAAAGCTCCCCAGACTGTCTGTTCCTTCCCAATCCACCCTTTATTGGAAGGGCTTATTTACCAGGATTGGGAGCATCCTGATAAAATATTTACTCCCCCCAAGAGATTTCCGGTGATCTATCCCATGGAGGATAAGTTCATAAAAAAATGGAGAGTCCCTACAGTGGACGCAGCCATCTCTTGTGTGAATAAATCACTGACATGTCCAGTAGATAATGTTCCAATGTTCAAAGACCCAATAGATAAAAAATTGGAGTCTTTACTAAAATCTGCTTTCTCTACAGCAAGCATGGTGACACAACCTGCAGTAGCAGCGATTGGGGTCTGCCAAGCAGTGAAGGATCAGTTGAAACAAGTCTTAAGAGACTTACCAGATCAGCAGGCTCTTGCCCTAGCTGACCTACCTAGAGCCTTGTGTTTTGCGGTAGACGCCATAAAGGATACAATCCAACAGGCCTCCCGCTTTACGCTGTCTGTAGTACATATGCGTAGGCTTCTATGGCTCAAAAACTGGTCTGCTGAAGCTCCCTGTAAGAAATTGCTGATTAGCTTCCCATTTCATGGAGAACGCTTATTTGGAGAAGATCTGGACAAGTATATCCAGAAAATTTCTGCCGGTAAAAGTACACTCTTGCCGGTTAAGAACAAGGGTAGAAGTCCTTCTTTTAAGAGGCCTACTTCTCCAGTCCCTGGCACATCGGCTGTGAAACAGTTCCGACGGCCTCCGCGGTCAAATTCTGGGGGCAGAAATCAGGGACAATCACAGGGTAACAAGAAACCCTGGGTCAAGAGAGGTACAAAACCTCCCCCCAAGTCATGAAGGGTTGCCCCCACTCAATCGGGTGGGGGGAAGACTTCAGTTGTTCACAGAGACCTGGCGGGACACCATCAGAGACAAATGGGTGATCTCCGCAGTAAGTCTGGGATACAAGCTGGAGTTAAAAGACACTCCTCCTGCCCATTTTATGAGGTCAAACGTGCCAAGCGATCCCCAAAAGAGAGGATCCCTCCTTCTGGCACTAGAACAACTATTGCTGCAAGGTGTAATCATGAAGGTTCCCTTGGAAGAAAGCGGGTTCGGGTTTTACTCGAACCTTTTCACAGTCCCCAAACCAAATGGGGACGTGAGGCCCATATTAAATCTAAAAGGGCTAAACAAATTCCTACATATCAGGACTTTTCGGATGGAGTCGATCCGATCAGTGGCCACCGCCCTACAAGGGCAGGAATGGTTAGCCTCGATCGACATAAAGGATGCTTATCTGCATATTCCCATCTTTCCGGCCCACCAGAAATTTCTACGCTTTGTAGTAGAAGGGCGCCATTTTCAGTTCAGAGCCTTACCTTTCGGTCTGGCCACAGCACCACGAGTGTTCACAAAAATTCTGGCCCCACTATTGGCCAATCTAAGAACACGGGGTGTAACGATAATGGCATATTTAGACGACCTGCTACTAATAGACCACTCAGTGGAAAAACTGGAAGTAGCTATTCACGAGACAATCAAGTATCTGGAATATCACGGTTGGATTATCAACCGAGACAAGTCAGCTCTAAGACCAGTCAAAAGTCTGGAATACTTGGGGCTAAGGCTGGATTCAAATCAGAGAAAGATTTTCTTACCTCCAGAGAAGGTGTCATCTTTGAGAGATTTGACCCACTTAGTGGGTACAAAAAGAAAACCATCCATACGCCTGTGCATGAGGCTGCTGGGAAAAATGGTGGCTTCATTCGAAGCAGTACCCTACGGTCAATTCCATTCAAGGAACTTGCAGAGGGCCATACTGTCAGCCTGGAACAAAAAAGTTCAGGCTTTAGACTTACCAATGTCCCTGTCCCCTTCCGTTCGCAAGAGCCTCCATTGGTGGTTGGTGCCCCAGAATCTGGAAAAAGGGAAACCCTTCAGTCCAGTTTCTTGGAAGGTGGTCACTACAGATGCCAGCCTCATAGGCTGGGGGGCAGTACTGGAGCAATGGTCTCTCCAGGGCAAGTGGTCAGAAGCAGAGAAGGCCCTGCCCATCAATCTCTTAGAGATACGAGCAGCCCGGTATGCCCTAGTAGCATGGACATCCAAACTCCAAGGGTCCCCTGTCAGAATTCAATCAGACAATGCCACAGCAGTGGCATATATCAATCACCAGGGTGGCACCAGGAGTCGTGCAGCCCAGAGGGAAGCGAATTGCATCCTGGAATGGGCAGAAAGATATGTCCCAGCCATATCCGCGGTTTTCATCCCAGGAGTGGAAAATTGGAGAGCGGACTTTCTAAGTCGCCAGCAATTATGCCCGGGGGAATGGTCTCTTCACCCCGAGGTTTTCCAGGCAATATGCCAGCGGTGGGGAACACCGGATGTAGATCTGCTAGCATCCAGATTCAACGCAAAGGTGGACAGATTTGTGTCTCGCACAAGGGATCCCCTAGCTTGCGGCTCGGATGCCCTAGTGTTCCCTTGGGATCAGTTCAAACTGATATATGCATTCCCACCGCCACAATTGTTACCGCGATTAATCCGCAGAATCAGGGTAGAAAAGAAATCAGTGATTCTGGTGGCTCCAGCGTGGCCCCGAAGAGCATGGTACGCGGAGATCGTAAAAATGTCAGTGGGGAGTCCTTGGACCCTCCCACATCATCCGGACCTGCTTTCGCAGGGACCGATATACCACCCTTCCTTACCAGCCCTGGGTTTGACGGCCTGGCTATTGAAGCCCACATTCTAAAAAAGAGAGGGCTCTCTAATCCTGTGGTATCTACCATGATCAATGCCAGGAAGCCGGTATCCAGGCAGATCTATTATAGGATCTGGAAGGCGTACATCGCGTGGTGTGAGGCCAGGAAATGGCATCCGCGTAAGTACGTAATAGGTAGGATTCTGGACTTCCTACAGTGGGCTGTAGATAGGAAGCTTGCCTTGAGTACTATCAAGGGTCAGATTTCGGCCTTGTCATTATTTTTTCAAAGGCCCTTGGCTTTGCATTCATTAGTCAAAGCTTTCATACAAGGAGTGATGCGTATTAGCCCTCCGGTTAGTATTCCCATATGTCCATGGGACTTAAACCTGGTTCTGTCGGTTCTACAGAAACAACCGTTTGAACCATTGCAACATATTTCCTTGGTTCTTCTCACCAGGAAATTGATTTTCTTAGTAGCCATTTGTTCGGCTAAAAGAGCATCGGAATTAGCCGCCTTGTCCTGTAAGGAGCCATATCTGGTTGTCCATAAGGACAGAGTAGTATTACGTCCTCATCCAGCCTTTCTTCCTAAGGTGGTATTGAGGTTTCATTTGAACCAAGATGTGGTTCTTCCTTCTTTTTTTCCCAAACCTACCTCGGTAGAGGAAAAGTTATTGCATTCTTTGGATGTAGTAAGAGCAGTTAAAGCTTATCTAAAAGCCACTGCTCAGATTCGTAGAACGGATACTTTGTTTGTTCTGTCGGAAGGCCCCAGAAAGGGTCAGGCAGCATCAAAATCTACTTTAGCCAAGTGGATTCGACAGGTCATAATACAAGCCTATGGCTTGAGAAGGAGACCGCCTCCGTTCAAAGTTAGGGCGCACTCCACAAGAGCAGTTGGAACTTCATGGGCAGTGCATCACCAGGCCTCCCTGGCTCAAGTCTGTAAGGCCGCAACATGGTCTTCAGTACACACGTTTACTAGATTCTACCAGGTAGACGTTAGAAGTCAGGAGGATGTCGCCTTTGGGCGCAGTGTGTTGCAGGCCGCAAAAGATCCTCATGCCTGATGGCGCCCAGCTTATGTATAGTGTATCCCTCCCCTCATTTGGCATTGCTTTGGGACGTCCCATTAGTAATGACTAAGTCGCTCTGTGTCCCGTGATGTACGAAAAAGAAAAAGGGATTTTTATAACAGCTTACCTGTAAAATCCTTTTCTTGGAGTACATCACGGGACACAGAGCTCCCACCCCTCTTTTTGGGACACTTATTGCTTTGCTACAAAACAGAGGTGCTCCCGGATGGGAGGGGCTTATATAGGGGAGGGTACTTCCGGTTTTGGAAGTTGCCAGTGCCAGCACCTGAAGGTATCTATATAACCCATTAGTAATGACTAAGTCGCTCTGTGTCCCGTGATGTACTCCAAGAAAAGGATTTTGCAGGTAAGCTGTTATAAAAATCCCTTTATTCTTGATTCCAGACTAGTACGCAATTCCTTACAATATCTCGTTCATTGGAAAGGTTTCGGCCCAGAGGATTGTTCCTGGGTCCCTGCTTGTGATCTTCATGCTGACCGACTTAAAAAGAAGTTCCATCTTCATTATCCAAGTAAGCCTGGGGGTGCAGGAGCAACCCTTCGAGAAAGGGGGGGTACTGTTAGTACTAGGATACCTTTAGGACCCAGCACAACTCACCTGAAACAGCCTTTGCCTGGGAAACAACAGTGATTGGCCAGCTCACCTTTAAATCACCTGTATCATCTTCCAATCAGTGCTCGTGATAGAGTTACCTTTGTGTGCCACTGTTTGATACAGCTGATATCTGCTCTGTGTATTTCGTGTATGACCCGGCTCGTTTGACCCTGCTTGCTCGCTTCTGATTCGGTACCGTTTGGACTCTGATCTACCTGTGTATGACCCAGCTTGCCTAGACTACGCTTTGCTGATTCCACTGTAGTACCTCCATCTGCAGCGGTGAACTACAAGCACCAGCCAACCTCCATCTGCAGCGGTGAACTACAAGCACCAGCCAACATCCATCTGCAGCGGTGAACTACAAGTCCCAGCAGACATGCTCATGGTATGTGCACTTGTTCTTGAACTCTTTGCATAATCAGCACACCTGCACTGTTACCTGTTATCTGCTCCTGCTCCTGCTCCTGCGTCTTGAAGGGATCTGACATTTAAAAGAAAATTATTCGGTTACATCAGCATCAGGTGCTTGGTAGCTGGTGGTGATCCAAGACTGATTAATTTTTATGAAGGTCAGACGATCGACCGAGTCGGGGGACAGGCGCACCCTGTGATCGGTTACAAAGCCTCCAGCAGCACTGAATGTGCGTTCCGAAAGAACGCTGGATGCAGGACAGGCCAGTAGCTCAATTGCATACTGTGCAAGCTCTGGCCAGTGATCCATCCTCAAGACCCAGTAACCCAGAGGATTTTCGGTGGGAAAGGTGTCCACGTCTGATCTTGCCCCTAGGTATTTCTGCACCATGTAAACCAGACGCTGGCGATGGTTGCTGGAACCGATCATACCTTGGGGCTCCGTACAAAAAAATTGTCTGAACACATCGGTCAGACGGCCACCTTCTCCACCACTCCTTCTATGACTGACCGAAGCCTCAGCAACACGTTGTCCAGGACCAGGAATTTGTAACCTCCCAGTCTCTGGGAACGCATTGCACAGACCTTTCTGCAAGGCCTCCTGAAGATGCTTCATCCTCTGCTCCCTCTGCGAAGGCAAGATAAGGTCCGCAACCATACCCTTGTAACGTGGATCAAGGAGGGTTACCAGCCAGTAATGATCCCTCTCCTTGATGGCATGAATACGAGGATCCCTCCGCAGGCTTTGCAGGATCAGGGAGGCCATGCAGCATAGGTTTGCTGAGGCATTTGGTCCGGAGTCCTCTGGGTCACTCAGGACGACATGATCCGCAGCCACCTCCTCCCAGCCACGTACAAGTCCATGGGTGTCTTGGGACTGTAATTGATCCCTTGAAGATTGCTGCTGAGTGCTAGGCTCCACCTCCATGCTGACACAGTCCTCCTCTTCCTGTGTGATAACCAGGCCAGGAGGAACACTGTCTGGATAAAGGGGGCCTTGAGAGGTAAGGAAGTCCTCCTCTTCCTGCCTCTGTTCTGCCTCAAGTGCCCTGTCCATTATTCCATGCAGCGTGTGCTTCAACAGGTGGACAAGAGGGACAGTGTCACTGATGCATGCACTGTCACTGCTTACCATCCTCGTGGCCTCCTCAAATGGTGCCAGGACAGTGCATGCAATCATTTATCATGGCCCACTGGCGTGGGGAAAAAAATCCAAGCTCCCTTGACCCTGTCCTGGTGCCATATTGCAACAGATACTCATTGATGGCCCTCTGCTGCGTGTGCAGCCACTGCAGCATGGCCAACGTAGAGTTCCGCCTGGTGGGCATGTCACAGATTAGGCGGTTCTTGGGCAGGTTGGATTCCTTTTGCAGGTCAGCCAGCCGAGCACTGGCATTATATGACTGGCGGAAATGCCCACAGAGTTTCCTGGCCTGCTTCAGGACCTCCTGTAAGCCCGGGTACCTGCCCAAGAACCGCTGCACCACCAAGTTAAGGACGTGAGCCAAACAGGGCACATGGGTCAGTTGTCCCTGTTGGAGGGCGGAGAGGAGGTTGATGCCATTGTCACAAACTACCTTTCCTGGCTTAAGCTGGCACGGTGTCAACCACCTCCTGAGCCTGCCCCTGCAGAGCTGACAGAATCTCTGCCCCAGTGTGGCTCCTGTCCCCAAGCACACCATCTCAAATACCGCATGGCATCTTTTTGCCTGCGTACTTGCGTAGCCCATTGAACGCCTACGGAGCACCGCTGGTTCCGAGGACAAAGCACAGGTAGAGGCCATGGAGGAAGAAGAAAAGGAGGGGGTGGAGGAGAGAGGTGTGTCAGAATCACCAGTAGTAACATTTTGGAGGCGTGGTGGCGGAACAACCTCCAACACTACTGCACCTTGTCCTGCATCCTTCCCAGCTGCCAGCAGAGTCACCCAATGCGCAGTGTAAGATAGGTAACGTCCCTGTCCACGCCTGCTGGACCATGAGTCAGCGGTATTATGCACCTTACCACTGACCGCCCGGTCCAGCGAGGCCAAGACATTGCCTTCCACATGCCGGTAGAGAGCCGGAATCACCTTCCGTGAGAAAAAGTGGCATTTGGGAACCTGCCACTGAGGAACCGCACATTCCACAAACTCACGGAAGGGGGCAGAGTCTACCAACTGAAAAGGCAGCAGTTGAAGTGCTAGCAATTTAGCTAAAGCTAGCATTCAACCGCTGGGCATGTGGATGGCTGGGAGTGAACTTATTTTGGCGGTGCAGCAGCTGGGGCAGGGAAATTTGCCTGGTACAATCTGATGTCGGTGTACCAATAGCAGTTTGCCCGGGAGTACTTGGCTGTGACACACCTAATTCTACACCTTCATTGCTCTCAGTGCAGGTTTCAGAGAGGACTGAAGGTATAGTGGGGTTGGAGATCCCAGCTGATGAGGAGCAAGGAGAGGTCCGCTTTGTTCTTCGGTGTGGGTCTTTTAGGTAGGCTTGCAAATGAACTGCATGGCAGGTCGACATATGTCTGGTCAAGCACGTGGTGCCCGAGCGGCTGATGTTTTGGCCACGCGAAATACGCCTGAGACATATGTTGCAAATGGCAACGGTGCGATCTGCTGCACACGTCTGAAAAAAGGTCCACACCAAAGAACTTTTGGAATAACGTGCAGAGACAGCAGCGCCCTGCACATACGGAGCTCTGCGGTGTGATGCAGTCGGTGTGCTGCCCTTAAGCTGGCCCCTGGGGGGCATCTTGCCTCGTTGGAGATGTGCCTCCTCCTCCTCCTTCTCTCTCCTATCAGGCACCCACGTGGAGTCAGTGACCTCATCATCCCCTCCCTCCTCATCACTGGAGCAAATCTGGCAGTATGCTGCAACTGGGGGAACATGACTGCCACGAAAATGGCACCCGCGCCTTCCTCCCGACTCCCGCACGCAGGGCCACTATCAGGGGAGTACTGCTTAGCAGTGCAGTGGCTCGCGCCAGGTGCGGAGGGGGCCAGGAAGCAGTTTAGATAGGAGCCGTCAAGCCGCCCCCCCCTACAGCCGTGATTCTGTTGTGGCCAATCATGGGGAGGGAAACAGCGGGCAGGAAGCTGGGCGGCAGTGCGGCGAATCCAATTAGAGCCTCTCTCTCTCTCTTCTCCCTTCGGCTTACAGAAAGGGAAGGGGGGCGGCGGGGGAGATACAGACAGCCCGCAGCTCTCCTCTCCCTGTCACAGTGCTGCTGCCGAGTTCTCTGGCAAATAGAGCAGTGGCGCTGTGACAGGGAAAGGAGAGCTGCGGGCTGTCTGTATCTCCCCCGCCGCCCACCTTCCCTTTCTGTAAGCCGGAGAGAGAGAGAGCGGCTCTAATTGGATTCGCCGCGCCCTCCCCATGATTGGCCACAGCAGAGGGCCAATCAGAAGACTCTGGGGGCATCATGGGAAATGTAGTCAGCCCCAGTGTACATAGACACCAAGCTACAGCCCCCAGCATGCAATCACTCTGCTGGAGGGGAGGGAGGGGGTGTTAGAAGAGGAGCAAAAGAGAATACTGTGCTGGGGGAAACCAGAGAGGGAGCCACACTGTACCCCTGTACCCGCACCACCAGAGAGCCACGCTGTACCCGCACCACCAGAGAGCCACGCTGTACCCGCACCACCAGAGAGCCACGCTGTACCCGCACCATCAGAGAGCCACGCTGTACCCGCACCACCAAAGAGCCACGCTGTACCCGCACCACCAGAGAGCCACGTTGTACCCCGCACCACCAGAGAGCCACGCTGTACCCGCACCACCAGAGAGAGAGAAAGACCAAGACACTGCCAGGATACAGACATGCTACACTACTGACTAGAGTCACCCCGGGCAACCCAGAGTGAGCGAACGTCCAGCCAGAGGGATCACTGTTGCGATTTCGCTGGGTCTGGTAAGAGGGCCTGTTGGCCATTATCCATTATTATTCCCAGGGACTGAGCCATTAGGAAGTGCCTAGCCTGCTATTCTCTAGGCCTTGTTGACCGCCACAACATCCCTCTCTGTCCTCTTCCCACGGCGTCCTTCTGTCCTCTTCCCACGGCGTCCCTCTGTCCTCTTCCCATGGCGTCCCTCTGTCCTCTTCCCAAGACGTCCTCCCACGGCGTCCCTCTGTCCTCTTCCCATGGCGTCCCTCTGTCCTCTTCCCACGGCGTCCTTCTCCCACGGCATCCCTCTGACCTCTTCCCACGGCGTCCTTCTCCCACAGCGTCCCTCTGTCCTCTTCCCAAGGCGTACCTCTGTCCTCTTCCCATGGCGTCCCTCTGTCCTTCACCCATGGTGTCCCTCTGTCCTCTTCCCATGGCAACCCTCTGTCCTTCACCCACGGCAACCCTCTGTTCTCTTCCCAGGGCATTCCTCTGTCCTTCTCCTGCAGCGTTCCTCTGTCCTTCTCCCGCGGCGTCCCTCTGTCCTCTTCCCACGGCATCCCTCTGTCTTCCTCCCATGAAGATGACAGGGCGGGTCTTAAAAAGGAAGGGGTGTGGCTTTTACAGAAAGCGGTGGGTCATATTTAAATTAGGGGGTGCGCAAGTTTAGTCAGGCCTAGGGCAGCACAAAACCTAAATACACCACTGGCCACAGTACACTAACTGAAAATACAGCTCTCTGCCTGTGGTTTTTTATGAGAACACCACTATTAGTCACTAACTGTATTCAGGTAAGCTTTAGGTGAACGCTATGCAAAGCACACAGTACACTAAGTGAAACACTGACTGCAGCTAGCACAATCACCTGCCTGCCTGTCACAGTATAGAGAATAACAGGAACGGATCTAGCTAAACTGAATACAGTGTATAAATATATATACAACACCTAGGATGCATATACAGTATATCCTCTACACACTGTAACTTCAGCTAACTGACTCGCCTGCCTGCTCTGTCTAACTCAATATAAATGACACTGTCTCTCTCTCTCTCTCTGTAAGCTCTCTCTTTAACAAACACCGCAACACACTACACAAGGCCGCCACGGAGGCGGCCTTATATAGTGTGGGGCGTGTACTTAACCCCCTGAGCCATAATTGGCCAAAGCCACCCTGGCTTTGGCCAATTACGGCTCTCTGCTCAGACAGCGCTGTGATTGGCCAAGCATGCGGGTATGCCTGTAAAGTAGCGCATGTTTCCCGTGCTTAGAACTGTCCTTGCACAAAGTGTAATTTCTGAAGGAAAAAAAGTAATTTAAAAGCACTCGCGGCTATAATGAATTGTCGGCTCCCAGCAAATACAGAGAACAGTCATTGAAAGTCATTGATAAAAAAAAAAAATGCATGGGGGTCCCCCAAATTCAATTACCAGGCCCTCCAGGTCTGGTATGGATATTAAGGGTAACCCTGCGTAAAATAAAATAAAAAATGACGTGGAGTTCCCCCCAAATATCCATAACAGACCCCTCAGGTCTGGTATGGATTTTAAGGGGAACTCCACGCCAAATTTAAAAATAAAATGGCGTGGAGTTCCCCCCAAAAATCCATACCAGACCCTTTATCCGAGCATGCAACCTGGCAGGCCACAGGAAAAGAGGGGGGACGAGAGAGCGCCTCCCCCCTCCTGAACCATACCAGACCACATGCCCTCAACATGGGGAGGATGCTTTGGGGTCTGGACCCCAAAGCACCATGTCCCCATGTTGATGGGGACAAGGGCCTCATCCCCACAACCCTTGCCCTGTGGTTGTGGGGGTCTGCGGGCGGGGGGCTTATCGGAATCTGGAAGCCCTCTTTAACAAAGGGGACCCCCAGATTCCGCCCCCCCCCATGTGAATTGGTAACGGGGTACATTGTACCCCTACCATTTAACAAAAAAAGTGTAAAAATTTGTAAAAAAACACACAGACACAGTTGGGAAAGTCCTTTATTAAAAATAAAAAACCCATTCCAGTGATGTAATCCAGTCTGTCCAGCGTTGTTCTCTATGTCCCGCGGTGATCCGATGTCCAGCGCTGCAGTCTCCTCCAGTCTCCACACCACACGAAACCCCCATGACGTACGAGGGGGCGGAGTCACCCGTCACATCATAGGGTAAGCCCAGCTTTCCCCACTTGCCGAGGAATAGCCAATGACGTAGGCGGGATCCCGCCTACGTCATTGGCTGTTCCCCGCAAGCGGGGAAAGCCGGGACTTACCCCTATGATCTGACGGGTGACCCTGCCCCCTCGTACGTCAGACCCCGCCTACGTCATTGGCTGAGCGGACCTGATGGGGAACGTGATTTGATTCCTCTGCAGTGTAATAAATGAATAGACCCCGCCCCTTCTCACGTTCCCCATCAGGTCTGCTCAGCGTTACACTCAGTGAAGGTGACCCCCGCCCCCCTACGTCATTGGCTGAGCGGATCTGTTGGGGAACGTGAGAAGGGGCGGGGTCTATTCATTTATTACACTGCAGAGGAATAAAATCACGTTCCCCATCAGGTCCGCTCAGCCAATGACGTAGGCGGGGTCTGACGTACGAGGGGGCGGGGTCACCCGTAAGATCATAGGGGTAAGCCCCGGCTTTCCCCACTTGCGGGGAATAGCCAATGACGTAGGAAGTATCCCGCCTACATCATTGGCTATTCCCCGGCAAGCGGGGAAAGCTGGGGCCTACCCTATGATGTGACGGGTGACCCCGCCCCCTCGTACGTCGTGGAGACTGGAGGAGACTGCAGCGTTGGATATCGGATCACCGTGGGACATAGAGAACAACGATGGACAGACTGGATTACATCGCTGGAATGGGTTTTTTATTTTTTTATTTTTAATAAAGGACTTTCCCAACTGTGTCTGTTTTTTTTTTTTTTAAATGTTTACATTTTTCTTTGTGAAATGGTAGGGGTACAATGTACCCCTTACCAATTCACATGGGGGGGCGGGATCTGGGGGTCCCCTTTGTTAAAGGGGTCTTCCAGATTCCGATAAGCCCCCCCGCCCGCAGACCGCCACAACCACCAGGCAAGGGTTGTGGGGATGAGGCCCTTGTCCCCATCAACATGGGGACATGGTGCTTTGAGGGGTCTGTGACCCCCAAAGCATCCTCCCCATGTTTAGGGCATGTAGCCTGGTACGGTTCAGGAGGGGGGGCGCTCTCTCATCCCCCCCTCTTTTCCTGAGGCCTGCCAGGTTGCGTGCTCGGATAAAGGGTCTGGTATGGTTTTTTGGGGGGAACTCCATTCCATTTTATTTTTAAATTTGGCGTGGAGTTCCCTTAAAATCCATACCAGACCTGAAGGGGAACCCCGCGTCATTTTTTTTTATTTGACGCAGGGTTCCCCTTAATATCTCTGTATTGCCAGGAGCCGACAATTCATTATAGCCGCAAGTGCTTTTAAATGACTTTTTTTCCTTCAGAAGTGACACTTTGTGCAGGGACAGTTCTAAGCACGGGATACAAGCGCTGCTTTACAGGCATACTATACACACTCCCTAGGTACCAAATTTAAAGGAATATTTCACTTTTATTGTTTCACTTTAAGCATTATTAAAATCACTGCTCCCGAAAAAACTGCAGTTTTTAAAACTTTTTTTTGCATTGATACATGTCCCCTGGGGCAGGACCCGGGTCCCCAAACCCTTTTTAGGACAATAACTTGCTAGCCTCGATAATTAGCACTTTTGATTTTGAACGTTCGAGTCCATTGTATTTAATAGGGTTCTAAAGTTCGCGCAAACTTTAGGTTTGTTCGCAGGTTCTGGTGTGAACTGAACCGGGGGGAGTTTGGCTCATCCCTAGTTGCAATTAATAGCCTGCATTTCTGGAAGTATTTTGTAGCATAGTGTCCCATAGAAAATGTTGATTCTGAAAGGAAAGTGAAAGTTTTCTGACAAATCTGTTGGGGTGTATTCTTTTATGCCGAGCACTGTATATAAACAATGTTTGCACCACACGTGAGGTATCACTGTAAAGAGTGAGTAAAGTTGTAAGGACTTTTAAAGTGTCACCTATGGATAATTCTAGGTACCATAGTTGGTCGCTTTCACCCGTGTGTGCAATTTTAAATCTTGACATATTTGATATCTATTTATTTGATGCAACACCATCTTTTTATTTAAAAAATATATTATATTGTGTTTGTGAGCACTACATTTCACTTATGTGAATCTTTTACTGACAATTTAGTTTAATAAATGCATACTCAATTTTGTGTGCTCCATTAAAAAAATAAAAATAAAAAGCAACAGCCACCATTTTATTCTCAATGGCCTCTGCTTTCAGAAAAATGGAAAATTGTATACTTACCTTTCGGTAATTTTCCTTTCCTGACGCATCCAATGGCAGCACACACGCTGGGTTGTGACTCCGCCCCCACAACCTGATAGGACTGCTTAGCTATAAGTGTTTGAAGAGGAGCCCCCCGCCTCATTCTCGGTATATATTACCTCATACGGGTGGGTATTTGTGTGCTGCCATTGGATGCGTCAGGAAAGGAAAATTACCGAAAGGTAAGTATACAATTTTCCATTTTCCTGACGCATCATGGCAGCACACACGCTGGGAAATAACTCGCAACAAGGGTGGGTATTTTTTGAATGCATGTATATTTTTTATATTTTTTTTTTTTTTTTTTTTATTTACAAGATATGGAAGAGTTAGTTTGAATCACTGCTCTCCCAAATTCCGTCGTCGTTAAACATGCCGGGTCTATTCTGTAATGAGACATGAACGTGGTTCTGGACGACCAGGTAGCCGCCTTACATATCGTCTCTGGTGACACTCTGCAGTATGCTGCCCAGGATATTGCCACTGCCCTGGTCGAGTGAGCTTTCAGATCGTCGGTTATCGGAAGGTGTTGGATTGCGTATGCCTTCTTGATGATTCTAACTAGCCAACTTGCTATTGTTCTAGATGAAGCTGCTTGGCCTTTCTTAGGTCCGTTTGGTATTATAAGTAAGTTCTCCGACTTCCTGAATGGGTTAGTCGCTTCTAGGTATGATGATATATTGGACTTGATATCCAGTGGATGTGGAGTTCCTTGGTTAGTGAGAAGAACTGGTAGGCTGATTTCTGGATTGAAATGAAATGCTGATGCTACTTTTGGTATGAATTGTTCCAATGGTCTTAAGATGACCCTGTCGGGGTAGAAGGTCAGGTGAGACTCCTTCATGGATAGTGCTTGTAGTTCGGATACCCTTTTTGCTGAGGTCATCGCAATCAAGAATGTTACCTTTTGTGTTAAATCTCCCAAAGATATCTCCGTTAGAGGAAAGAAGGGGTTTTTTGACAAGGTGTCTAGAACTATAGACAGGTCCCAGGTTGGGAATGACGGTTTTCTTGGTGGTCTTATCTTGAGGCATGCTCTTTGGAACTGGACTACAAGAGGGTTAAATGCCCATTTGGTTCCCGTCATGGCCGATAAAGCGGATGTTTGGACTTTTAAGGTGCTTGAACTTAGGCCCCTGTCTAGGCCTAGTTGGAGGAATTCGAGAATTTGTGCTACCGTAGGAGACATCGGATCCCATGACTGCTGACGTGCTAGTGCAGTGAATTGTTCCCAAACCTTGCTATACACCCCGTTAGTTGATTTCTTCCTGGCCTGTTGTAATGTGGCCACTACTCTTAGGGAGCATCCCTGGTTTAATAGCCTCCCCCTCTCAACTTCCAGGCCGTCAGATGGAGTTTCTCTGGTGCTGGGTGAAGAAACTGGCCTTGTGAGAGTAGGTCCGGAGTTACTGGAAGTGTTAGCGGGTCTTCTATGCTCAGCTGTAGAATGGTCGTAAACCATGGCCTCCTCGGCCAGAAGGGGATTATCGCTATCACTGTAGACGTTGAGTTCCTCAGTCTGGCTAGGAATCTGGCTATTAGGGGAACAGGAGGGAATATATATCCCAGGTGGAATTTCCAGGGATGTAGGAGGCAGTCTACCCCCTCCGCTGTCGGATGGGGAGTCCGTGTTAAGAATTTTTGGCACTTGTTGTTCCATGGTGTTGCTGCCAGATCGATGTCGGGTATTCCCCATTTCTGTGCTATAAGGGAGAATACTTGATGGTTCAGTGACCACTCGTTGTTTGAAACATGGCGCCTGCTTAGGTCGTCTGCAAGTTGATTCTGCGTCGCTGGAACATATATTGCCTTTAGATCTTTCAAGTGAACTTGTGCCCATTCCATGATTGGTCGTACCTCCTGTATAAGGGAGTTGCTTCGTGTTCCGCCTTGTCTGCGAATGTAGCTCACTGCTACCGTGTTGTCCATCCGTATTGTGACGTTCTTCCCTATGATGAGCGGTCTGAACGCTAGAAGTGCCTGGAAGGCGGCTCTGAGTTCCAGGATATTCGACACTACTCCTTGAGGACGGAATGCCCAGTGACCTTGTGCTGCCAACTCTTGGTAATGTGCTCCCCAGCCTTGAAGGCTGGCGTCCGATGTGACCACTTCTACCGGAGGGTGAATAATGGGTCGGTGACGTTTCAGATTGTCGATCCGTGTCCACCACCACATTGATTGTTTTACCGATGTGCTGATGTGTATCCATTGTGTTAGCGATACTCCGTTCCATTGTTTCAGGAACGAGATTTGGAATGTTCTTGTATGCCACTGGGCCCACTGGATCATCAGAAATGTGGAAGACATGGTGCCTAGGATGCTCAGGCATGTTCTGGCTCGTAGATGTGATGCTCCCATTAGTGTCTTTATTCTGTGTATGAGTGGATCTATCTTCTCCTGTGGCAGCCCCACAGTGTTGGCATTGGTGTTGATTTCTGCGCCTAAAAAGATCATGTTCTGGGTTGGTTCTAGGCTGCTTTTTTTCCAATTTATTATCCAACCCAAGTGCTGTAGGGTGGAGGTTAGTATTTCTCGATGTTGTAGCAACAGTTGTCGATTGTCGGCTAGTAGGAGGATATCGTCGAGATAGTGATGGACTCTGAGTCCTTTTTCTCTTAAATGGGCTATTACTGGGAGTAGAACCTTTGTAAACGTCCTCGGGGCTGTTGATATCCCAAACGGCAGGCTTCGGAACTGGAAATGTTGTTGTCCTATTGCGAAACGCAGATATTTTTGAAAATCTTGGTGTATAGGTATATGAAGATAAGCGTCGGATAAATCTACCGATAACATCCAGTCTCTTATGTTGATCGCTAGCAGTATTGATTGGAGGCTCTCCATCTTGAAAGATTCTACTTTGATTGACCTGTTGAGGTTTTTTAGGTCTAGCACCGGTCTGAGGTCCCCTGTCTTTTTCTTCACGAGAAAGAGAGGGGAATAGAAACCCTGGGTTCTCTGGTGTAGGGGTACCTGGATTATTGCTTGTTTCTGCATCAGTTCCAAGACATATTGGATTAGGAATCTTCTTTTGGTTATGGATGCTGGGATCCTTGTGACTTGAAAGTGGTCTTTGGGGGTTCTGGTTTTGAAACCCCATCTGTGTCCTTCCTGGATTGTGGATATTGTCCATGGATCCTTTATATGGTCTTCCCACACCCGAGTAAATAGTTTGAGCCTTGCTCCCACTGTTACGGGTTGGGTGACCAATCCATCAAAAGGACTTTTGTTGTTCCCCTGTGATGGCCAGTTTGGGCTTTTGCGTCCTCAGATAGGACGATTGGGTATTTCTCCAATTGCGTCTGAAGTCCTTGCCTGGCTTGTACGATCTTGCTTCTCTATACCTTTCGGGTAAGTTCCTTCTAAAGGGAGGAAGTTTTTGTTGTTTTGGTCTTCTGTCTGATGGTATTAGACCGGACTTTCCTCCTGTGACCTTGGATATTGCTAGGTCCAATTTAGGCCCGAATAAATTGGTTCCATCATACGGTATTTTACACCAGTTTGACTTTGATGTTCCGTCTGCGACCCATGGTTTTAGCCATAGTGCTCTTCTGGACGTAACAGATGATAACATTGACCTAGCTGATGATCGAATGATGTCGACGGAAGCTTCGGCTACGAAGTCCCCTGCCAGACTAAGTTCCTGTAGTGCGGAGACTATTCTATCTTGATCTGTTGCTTCTAATAGTAGCTTTTCAATATTTGACGTCCAGCTTGTGATTGCTTTGCCGACCGCTGCTAGCGCGATGGCTGGTCTGCATGCGCCTCCGGCCGATGAGTAGGCCTTTTTCATTTCAAGGTCCATCTTCCTGTCCAAGACGTCCCTGAATGTTACTGCGTCTTCTATAGGAAGTGTTACGTGTCTTGCTAATCTCATTAAAGATGAGTCTACTATGGGGGCAGAAATGAGGGGATTTACTGCCGGTTCCCTTAATGGATATAGTTTTGCTATCCTATTATTGATGCTCGGTTTTTTGTCAGGTTTTTCCCACTCATCTCTTATTAGTTCTTCCAGTTCATCGATGAAGGGGAATGTTTCCGGATCATTCTTCAGGCTGGGGAAATATTTTCTGATTTTGCGAGGTGTCTCTTTTGATTCATCCCAGCCAATAGCTTCTTTGACTGATTTAGTGAAAGGATCTATCAGGGAGAAATCAAACCCACCTGAACAGGGTGTTTCTTCTTCCGTCACGGAATCATCTGACCCCTGCAGGATGTACGGGGTTGAGGGTGATATTGTCTGGTTAACCTTACTGGTTCCGAGACTGAAGCTTCTAATATTGATTCTTTTACTGAATCTCTGATGATATTTGACACTTCTACTGTGCCTGATTCTCTGTCTCTTGTGGCTTCGTCTGCACAAGATTGGCAGGCTAGTTTATTTGGGAGGGCCTGTGCTCCGCATACCCAGCAGGCATTAGCCGCAGGACGGGTTTGATGGTTATCCTTCCTATGGGAAGAGGATTTGTGATGGTGGGAGGATGTTCTTGACCTGCTTCTCCTAGAGTGTGAATGTCTTGAAGGAGAGCGTTCCCTACGTCTAGAATGGGATGACCTTGATGATCTGCCAGGGCTATCAGAAAGGTGATATTAAAAGCCATGCACTCTTTTACTCTCCTCTTCAATACTTACTTAACCTAGCTGCCTCTTACCTTACTGGCTGTGGATGGTCTACTTGGGCAGTGGCTTCCATGGGGATAGAAAGAGTGTACCTGAATGAAAGGTAGTTTTTTTCAGGCAACAGAAAACTTTCCAAAATGACAGAGTAAGGCAAGTAAAAGAAAAAGTTCCCCCTTTATTTTCTTTTTAATTTTTTTGCATAGGAAAACAATGGTCAGTGTATAAAAGATTGGGAGGTTCACTTACCAGTTTGTGGGTGCTGTTCCTAGCCTCTCTTGCTTGCAGCAGATGAATGTTGCAGAGTATAGGTGAGCGGACAGCAAAATTACATTTGTTTTTAAATATCCCGCCGTCGCCGCGGAAATGACGCGTCATCGCGCATGCGCACTAGCGGCTAGAGCGCGCCGCCGCCATTTTTAGTACTGGCAAACAGTAAAAAGGTCGTGAGGTCACTTCCGGTCGCGGCGGCGATCAGTGTGATGTGCAAATGGGAGCAGGGAGGAAGCGCTGCTATGAGACACAAAGAAAGGAAAGGAAGGTAAACTTTTTAAAATGAAAGGAATGGTAGCCATGCCCAGAAATGAAACCTATTTAAGGCTTGTACTTTGTCCATTTCCCCTGAGACCATCAGAGTGGGGTCCCTGTAATATGGCTCATTTAGAGACCGTACAAACAGGACTTCCAAACTAGGAGAGGCTGAACCTAGCTGGGGTGAGAGTGGTAGGAGGTCTTACGCTGCTGCTGTCAGTCCTGGTTCAATGAGGAAGAAAAAGAGAATGAGGCGGGGGGCTCCTCTTCAAACACTTATAGCTAAGCAGTCCTATCAGGTTGTGGGGGCGGAGTCACAACCCAGCGTGTGTGCTGCCATGATGCGTCAGGAAATATATGCTTGGGGGTTATAAGTAATTTTCTAGCAATAAATGCTGATTTTAACCACTTGCGGACCACCTGCAGTGTGCAAAGTGACATACTGGTACATCGCTGCCTGTTTCCAGGTTTAGGGCACATACATGTGTGCCTTTCTGCTGACACCCGCTGAGATTGTACACAGCGGGAGTCTGTCAGCATGTCCCAGCCAATGATTCATGGCTGAGACCTGCTGATCAGCTGTGTCCAAACACAGCCCAGATCCCTGTGTTGACAATCAACAAAGACATGTAGCAGAATACATTTTGGCCTAAGTTTTTAAAGACATTTTTTTTTTGGTATAGAAAAGCAAAAAATATTGTCTATTTTCAAATTTTTCGGTCTTTTTTTAGTTTATATAGTAAAAAAAAAAATAAGCCAGTGTAGCGGGAATCTCCTTTAAGGATCCAGGACTATGATACCCAGAACCCCGTTCATCACCCAAGGTGCATTGCCAACAGCAGAGACTCATGGGGTGGGCTATAAAGGTGAAGCGGAGGCAGAGCTCGCTCTCTTTGGGACGCCGCCCTTCTTGCAAGAGGATCCCCTGTGCGGACTTGCTGCTGGTGCCAGGCCTGAAGCCTGGGCCTTGCGCACTTCCAAAGAGCCTTCCACTCCACTGCAGAGCCTGTGTGGCACCTGATCTCCATTAGTTTCTCACTGACATCAGGAGGACCGAAGACCCGGCTATCGCAGACCCTGTGTGCGGTTACACAGCGGTGGAAGTTACGGACGGGGACTAAGTCCGGTGTGGTGAGAGAGCACTTGCTCAAAGTTATAGCCAAGTACTCTGTTTAGGCCTACTGACTGCCTTGGCCCTTAGTGTTATATCAACTATCCTAGCAGGAGACTATTTCCAGAACTGAGTTTAATAGTCTCCTGGGAGTTGTTACTTTGCTGAGACACTGTTCCGTTGGATTACAATTATTGTTCCTGATGTGCACCACCGTTTTCCTTGCATGCGAAGATTCTTCACCCTAAGACAATACTTTACTTTAAGTCAGGCCTGACTTATTGTGGGGCTGAGTCATAGGTGATCACAGAGACATTACCAGTCTATCATTCCCTAGACTAACTGTGCCAGGGGAGGGTCGAGTAGATTGCCGGGGGTTGGCAGTGCTGTGTACAGGGCCCAAAACAATATCAGCGGCTCTCTTAAGTTGGGGGTATCGCTAAACGTGGGGGCTCGTCCGGGATCCTGTACGCGGCAATCAAACACGCCAAAAGTATCAGCATGGACCCGCTAGAAGTGAAAGCGTGGTGCGAGGGAGTCAAGGCCAGCCCAGACATGTCAGTGGTCCTCAGTCTCCCGGGAGAAGAATGGCCGACGAATGCGGTGGAGCGACTCTTAGTGTCGTTATCCCCGAATCGAGAGTCATGGGTGATGGACCTGAGGTCGGATCCAGAAACCTTGTTCAAGTATGCACTGATAGAATGGAGGGATGGAATACCCGGGAATTTTAGAGGTTTAAGTGTGTAGACAGCAGATAACAAGACATATGGTTTGGCGCACGCAGTGACCGCGAAGAGGGAGTCACCCCCGCCATCCCCGCCGGGGTCACCGCCAGGGACATCCCATACATCAGAGAAGCGCAAGGGGACGACACCTCCAGTGACACCCCTGACTACTATAGGGCCGGAACTTTTAAATGCCCTAGGGGATCTGCTCACTAAGTGTCAGAAAACCAACACGGTGCACATAGAGGCTAGTTACCGAAAGCTAAGGATCTTTTCAGGGAAGCTACCTGTCCCTGCAGGGGAGGAAGACTTCGACACCTGGATCGAGCAGGCATTACTAGAGGTAGAGGCATGGGAGGTGCCTGAAGCGCAGAAGAAGCAGCGCGTGATTGAGAGTATGAAAGGCGCGGCTGCTGAAGCTGTAAAAAGTCTCCGGTTTAGCAATGCTGCTTGCATGGCCTACGACTACTTGGCCGTGCTGCAGGAAGAGTTTGGTCAGTTGAAGAAGGTGACAGAACTGGTGTCTCAGTTTGTGTTTCAATCTTTTTATTCAAGTTTTGTCATACAAAATGTATAAAAGTCGCCACATAACATTGTACAGTCACAATCAACATTTGGGGTAACACAATGAAGATCACCAAGTGTAGGGGTCCTTGGAGTAGTCCGAAGCTCCGTAGAGCCGTTAACCCCTATTAGCATCGCAGATCATATCTGAACCGTCCACCCAGATGAGCCGCCCCCCCATCCATCTATCGGGGGGGGCGCAACTCAGCCGGCCATGTGGGCAGCCCAGAGGTCTGATCAGACTGACAATGGTCCCGTAGGAGCTGAGAAAACAGGGAGCAGCACAAACCTCTAAGGTCTGGATCTGACTCCAAAAATAAACAATAAACAAATTTCAAAAGAGAGGAAAGAGGACAGTGACAAAGAATAGAAGGAAGGAGACAGAGTAAGGAAAGGACAGTTGAGGAGGGGGGAATGAGGGGGGGGAGGAGCCCCGATTCAGCATCCAGACATCTCATCCTAATCCCCTAGGCTATGCTGTAAACATCCCCGGGTCATTAGTTAGGTAACGAAGCCATGGGTCCCAAACTCCATGAAACAGTTTCATTTTATCTTGGGCCAGAGCGGTCAAGCGTTCGTTTAGCATCAACCAAGACAATTTGCCTTTAAGCTGATCGAATGGTAGAGCTGCCGATTTCCAGTTCCTAGCAATAGTGATTTTGGCTGAAATAAAAATAAATGTCAAGAGCCTCTTGCAGGACTTGGAGGCTTCCACATCTCCTCCCCCCAGTAGTGCTTGCTTAGCTGATTTAGTTAGGTTTAGTTGGGTAAGGGAGTAAACTAAATTATACACCCTGATCCAAAACCTCCGGACCTTTGGGCATGTCCACCAAATATGATAGGTGGTGCCCATCTGGCCACATCCTCTAAAGCACAACGGGGTAGCTCCTGAGACAAAAGTTGCCAGTCTGACCGGCACCATATACCACCTCAGTAGAACCTTATAATTGGCCTCAATTATTGAAGTATTGACGAGCGAACAAGATGCTGTCTCGGCTATCCTATGCCATTCGTCCAGATCCAGGGTTTCCTGCAAGTCGGTCTCCCATTGGACCATATAAGTCAGCTTTGTCGATACACTCAGCAATATCGAATATATAGCAGATAAATGTCCTTTAATTTTATCATAATTTTTGCATAGATGTTCCATGGGAGTTTGGGTTGCTAGGTTGCTCTTGCGAGCCAGGGTTTGTACATAATGTGAGATTTGGGCGAACCTATAACCCTCCGCTGGAGGCATTTGATGTCTGTCAGCCATAGTCCGTTCGGTCAGCATACCTCTATGATCGCACAAGTCAGCAATACACTTAAAACCCTTATTAGTCCACCATTCGAACGCTAGTGGAGTGAGACCCGGGGTGAATGCTTTATTTTGAAGCAGAGGTGTCAGTGGAGAATGAGGAGATTTGAATTTGTGAGATCTGGAGAGTCTGTCCCATAGTTCCAGTGACATGGATAAAGTAGGGCAAAGTATAGGAGGTCGCTCCTTGATAGGGAGCCATAAAATATAAGAAATAGGTTTGGGACGGCAGGAATAAGATTCCATAGCCATCCAAATGGCCTGTGCCTGTTGGGAGTGAAACCTTGTAAGTTGTGCTATCTGGGCAGCATAAAAATATTTTAATAAGTCTGGAAGACCAAGTCCTCCTCTCCGCTTCAACGTGTATAGAGTGCTCCTATTCACCCTGGGTCTCTTATCACCCCAAATAAACTGTAGTACTTTATTCTGGAATCGTTTAAGGTCATCACGGGCCAATGAAACTGGCAAGGTACGGAAGAAATACAATAATCGAGGTAGAACATTCATTTTAATTGAGTGAAGTCTGCCAAACCACGATGGCGGATGAACCTGCCACTTAGCCATGTCAGCTGTTAGCCGTTTGAAAAGGGCTGGATAATTCTCTTTGTACAACTCACCAATAGATGAGGTCAGCTGTATGCCTAAATAAGGGAGAGCTGTGGATTCCCATCGGAATTGAAATGATTTTTCAAGCGTAGCCTGAGTGGAGCTTAGCAAAGATAAGTTCAGTGCTCTTGACTTACTATGATTAATTGCCAATCCGGAAATGTTGGAGAAAGGCTGCAAAATAGCATACAAGTTAGGTAGGGATGTGATCGGTGAGGTCAAGGTCAGCAACAAGTCGTCCGCAAAGAGTAAACATTTGTGTTCATAGTCTCCGCAATAAATGCCCTGTATATCTCTGCAGGCGCGAATTTTGAGCGCTAGTGGTTCAATCGCCAGGGCGAATAATAGTGGCGACAACGGGCAGCCCTGTCTAGTTCCTCTCCTGATAGGAAATGTTTGGGATGTATATCCTCTGAGCATTAGCGAGGCACTGGGGGAATCATATAATATGTGAAGGAGATCCAGAAAGCGTCTCCCAAATCCAAAGCGTGTGAGAACATCAAAAAGATAGTCCCAGGAGATAGAATCGAACGCCTTCTGGATATCCAATGAAAGTAACATTCCCCTCCTAGTCCCCTTTCCATCCCAATCAGACCGAACTGCCGAGATAAGGTTAATTATCCGGCGGGTTTGGTCCGATGCCTGTCTTGTCGGGACAAAACCTGCTTGGTCAGGATGGATATAACACTGAAGAAAAGTATTAAGTCTCTGGGCCAGTATTTTGGTTAGAATCTTAAGATCCGTATTGATCAGAGAAATTGGGCGATAATTGGAACAGTCTGTATGGTCCTTTCCTGGTTTCGGGATAACACTTATATAGGCTACATTTTCATGGCTGGGGAGCTTGCTGCCGCTTCTCAGGTCATTAAAGTAAGTACAGAGATGTGGGGCCAGAAGATCGTGATATTTCCTATAGTAGTGACCCGGGAATCCATCTGGCCCAGGGGCCTTGGTAGGGTGTAGGGTTTTGATTGCAGCCCTGACTTCAGGCTCTGTAAGAGCACCGTCCATCAGTTCCGCATGGGCTTGTGTCAATTTAGGCAGCTGTATGTCGCGAAAGAATGTGCTCGCTTCAGATGAATCGAACTTGTCCTGCACTCCATACAGCTTAGCATAAAATTTGTGAAATTCTCCAATTATCCGTTCGGGGTTCTGGGAGGTTAGGCCCGTGGATAGTCGTAGTTTAGGCAAAGTCGGTGTGTACGGTCGAGGAACCAGTTTTCTAGCTAACATTGTGGTAGGTTTATCACCCATCGTATAGAACCTGTGCTTAGACCAACTAATATGTTTCTCCGCTTGAGTAGTCAAGCTAAGATTTAGTGCTAGTCGAGCCTCGTCAATTTTATGCCTTATATCTACCAGGGGATTTCTGTGCTGTTCACTAAGTAAGTTATCTAAGTTAGTTTCCAGAATCTTATTTGCCTGTTCCCTATTGCGTTTAATCCTGGCTGCCACTTGTAACAATATGCCCCTAATCGCTGCTTTATGAGCTACCCAGTTAATTGCGGGGGATGTGTCCGATGCCTTATTAAGTCTAAAGTATTCCTGTATTTCCTTTTGAATCTCTAAAAAGATTGTAGGGTCATTCAGCAAGCTCACATTAAGTCTCCACGGGGAGGGTCTAGATTTAGTCCATAGCCCTGAAGTAGAGAGTTTTATCGGGGAATGATCAGACCAAGGGGTAGATAAAATCTTAACCGACTTAATAAATGGTAGCAAAGGCGTACGTACTAGAACGTGGTCTATCCTCGAGTAAGTATGATGGGCTTGTGAAAAGTGTGTAAAGTCTCTGACCGTAGGGTTATTTTCTCGCCAGGCGTCGATGAGGTCATAGAAATGAAACAGACGTGCAACCTTGCTGCTTCCAGTCGGTGGGCGTTTCAATGTTGGTCTAGAGGAGTCCGATTTATCCATAATTCTGTCCAAGGGAATATTACTATCGCCTCCCATAATGACCTGACCCTGGACTTTGGGCATAAGAATCTTCAGCATTTTGCTAAAGAATTCCGGCTGTCCAGTATTCGGGGCATAGTATGATATAAAGGACACCTCCTGGTCATGGAGCCGCCCCACTGCCATAATATATCTACCCCTCTTGTCCTTAACGATAGCGATGGGGGTAAAGGGGGTCCGTTTCGAAAAGCAGATGGCTACACCGCCCTTCTTTTCCCGACCCCCTGCCAAGTAAAACTGTGGATACTTCCCATTGAGGTAACGGGGCGCTGAGACATTGGAGAAATGAGTTTCCTGCAATAGCAGGACTTCAGCCTTCTGTTTATGATAAAACTGGAAAGCCTTAGTTCTTTTAGTAGGGGAGTTAAATCCATGTACATTGTGGCTAACTATCGAATAGTCTGTGTTATATGTGGTGGCCATCGTGGTAGGGCAGAGCACTCTTACCTTGCATAATGAATGAAGCGAGAAGGGTCCCGATGATGATGACTGTTTGGCTATGTGACCTCTCAGACCATGACATAAGGGAAGGGCGCTGAACCGAGGCTCCGAAGAAAGAGGGGGAAGGGAGAGAAGGAAAAGGCATTAGAGAAGAAGAGAAACAAAAATAAAAGCAAAAAAACATATACATAGGCCTTAGGCCCAAACAACCAATATAACTCAATCCTAGCTGATGAATGAAGGAATGGGGAATAACCCCTGCCGGAGACAACATCCGGCAAATTAGGTGCAAGGGTACCATCCTTGTCGTAGGATAGGTAGTCTTGCAGTTGGGTGGCAAGCATGACCACCCCGACCCAAATATGATTACACTCTGTACGAGCAGGCTATTCGAGGTCATATCGGAAATGACAAAATCAATCAATACAGTTTTAACATAACAGGCTGTCTATAGGAACATGCATTCCCAAGGCCAGTGGCGCCGGGGCCGGAAGGGTCCCCATCGGTCGTTCCGGCCCCCGAGCCACAGCCCAACAGGGGAACACATTGCGGTCCGACTAAGGCCCCCAGACTGCTAAAAAGCAAAAAGCAAAATTTCTTCGACCAGGTTGGGCCCGTCGGGGTTGTAAAATATTCGGCTGGCAGCCAGTCCGAAGAACCAGGAACTCCAGTAACTTTGTAACCCGTGACTTTGTAACCTGTGAACTGTGAACGGTAACGATGGCCCCATCAGGCCCATAGTCCACCATGGGCCCAGGCCATATCCGTGCAATCAAGCACTAACAGTTCCCAAAAGGGGGCAAAAAAGCAAAAAGAGAGAAGAGCAATAATACTCAGGTATTCCGGCGAGCATTTCTGGCCTGTGAGCGTGTGCGATCCTGCCATATCGGGGAGAGGGGACGATGATCCAGACGAGGGGGAGATGAAATCGGAGTCGGAGAGTCCCGTGCAATGATGCCGAGACTAAGCAGTAGGTCTTCGCCTGCTTGGAACGTGGAAAAGGAGTGGGACTTTCCGTTGTAAGTGAATGATAACTTAAAAGGGAACGACCATCGATACTTAATCTGTTTGGCCATAAGTTTCTGGAGTAATGGCCGTAGGTTTCTGCGTTTCTGGACCGTTGATGGCGCCAAATCTGTAAAGAGCTGTATTGGTGTTCCAAATAGCGATAGGTCCGGCCTGTTGCGAGCCGCAAGCATCATCTTATCCTTAATGCGGTAGTGATGTGGCTTAACAATAATGTCTCGTGGTAGGCCGTCGGCCCTTGGGGCTGTCAGTGCTCGGTGAACGCGATCAACTTCCATGTGGTGGTTGGCTATATCAGGGATAAGGGTTTTCATCAGGTCTTTTACAGCCCCCTCTAGATCTGTGTGAGTTTCAGGGAGGCCACGCACGCGGACATTGTACCTACGAGAACGATTCTCCAAATCTTCAATTTTTGTGAATGCCTCTTCTAATCTATCCTGGAGGTCTGTCACCATGGCTGAGTTCTGGTTGACCCTTTTGATGGCTCCATCCACTTTGGTTTCAATTAGCTCAAAACGCTCTCCCAAGCTATGGATGTCTTTTTTCAGGTCAGTGGTGATTAATGTGCAGGCCTTAGAGAGCTCCTGCTGCAGCATGGTGGAGAATCTGCCCAACAGTACAGCATCAGGGGAATAGTGTGAGAGCTGGGGAATTGGCATATCCTGGCTGGATTGGCTGGATTGGCTAATGAGGACTTCTGCTAAGTCTGCCATGTTCCTATCCATGGAGGAGGCAGGGGAGGCAGGGGAGTTTGGAGAGTCATGTCTATCAGCGTATATGGCTGGGGATGGGGGATGTGATAGTGACTCACCCCGCTGTCCGGTCTCCACCTCTCCCGAGGATTGTGAGGAGAATGGATCCCTAGTTGGCTCCAGATTTAGCTGCCTGTCTCCTCTCTGTGTAGCGCCGTCGGATCTGGCTGCTGCCGTGCTGCCTCGTGTGTCTGGCTTACCCGGCGCCATCTTGGATCGCGGCTGTGCTGTAGGGGAAGGCCCTGCTCTCTTCTGGGCTGTAGTTTGCGTATCGTGTCCTTTCCGCGGCTGCCCCTGTGCCCTACGGTTCATCGCCACTTCGGGGCTGGTGTGGGATCGGTCCTGGCTCACGGACCTCAGTGCCTGCGCTATCGTTAGCTCTGGTGGGCCGGGGTGCCGGGAGCTCGGTCAGCACACGTCCTTCTCCGAGTCCCCGCGCATGCGCACTCCCCTGGTGTCTCAGTTTGAACACACTTTTCAGCAACCAGGAGAAAGGCTGTCGGAGTATGTGAGAAGATTGAATAGGATGCTTTGCCAAATCGTGCTGAAAAAGGGAATGGTGCCCCATGCCATAGATGCGGCAAGGATGAAGCAGATCCTAAAGGGAGCCCTACATTCAGATCCGGTCTGGCTCCACCTGAAAACCTCTGGATGAGGCATTGTCAGTGTACGTACCTTGCCGGGCGCGTCGGTGGTCGCTTCGGTGTGCGTTCGCGTGCGCCGATGCACGCTGTGGTTTGGCATGTTTCCGTCCGCGCTGGTACACTTCCTGGATCGCGGGCGCGCGCGCCGGTGCGTGCGGGTGCATGTGCGCGCATTGCGGGCGCGCGCACGCGTGCGCCGTGCGTGCGCCGGCGCACGCCGGTTTGCTTATTTAAACCCCTGGAACACTTCAGACCGGTGCTGTCTGATCTGCAGTCCCCTGTGTATCCTGCTCCTGTTGTTCGCCTGAAATCCGACCTTCTGACCACCCGGCTTGTTACTGGACTTTCCTTGCTATCCGCCTGCACCCGACCTCGGCCTGTCTTTGACCCTGAACCTGCCTACCCCGCTGTGCCTCATTGCCTGAACGTTGCCGAACCCTGCCTGTCTGACCGCCCCTTCTGCTTCTGCCCCGCTACGCTGCTCTATATACCTGCCTGCCTACCTACCTGCCTGCAGCCTGCCTGGCTAGCTACCCTCCTGAACCCAGGATCCGGAGCCGCTCTCTTGGAACCGATCTCAGGCCCTCTTGCCCTTCCGCACTCCCGTGCCTCCTGTCTGCACTACCAGGGGCCCGTGAGTCGGATCCGTACGGGTGACCTCTCTCTGCTCCAACGGACTCGCTGATCAGGTGCGTATCCCGCTGACAGTATCAGACAGCCATGTCCGAGTCCGAGCAGGGGAGGGATCCCATGGAGGAATTATGCCGACACCTGAACGGGCTGACGCAAGCCGTGAAAGACCTCCAAGCCGGCTATATCAGGTTGGAGGAAAGAGTTCAAGTCCTGTCCTCGCCTGCCAGCCCGCAAGGCACCACATCCACGGGATATCCGGCTACACCCTCCGTCGTCATGCTTCCTCCGGAACCCAGGGTCCCTACACCCGAGAAGTTTGCGGGCAATTGCAGCAAATACCGAGCGTTCCGCAACGCTTGCGAGCTTTTCTTCGCCCTACAACCCCGCACCTTTTCCCTGGAAGCAACCAAAGTGGGCTTCGTCATCTCCCTACTGACCGACGAGCCGCAGGCCTGGGCTCACCGCCTTCTAGAGCAGAAAGATGCCTCCTTGGAGACCCTTGCCACGTTCTTTGCTGCGATGTCTCAACTCTATGAGGATCCGCAACAAGCGGCTACTGCAGAATCTGTTCTTCACTCTCTCCTGCAAGGTCGCAGAGCGGCCGAGGACTATGCGGCAGAATTCAAACGTTGGAGCTCTGACACAGAGTGGAATGACGCTGCTTTGTGCTACCAATTCCGGATGGGCCTGTAGGATAAGCTCAAGGACGAGCTAGCACGTGTCGGAGTTCCTCAAACCCTGGACAAGTTAATAGATCTGGCAATTCAGATCGACCGGCGCCTGAGAGAGCGTCGCTCCGAGAGGACCTCCAGTCAGTTCCAACCCACCTGGTTGCTCCCCAAGGTCTCAAACCCGGCCCGTCTTGCACCTCCGGCGCCCCCGTCTCCGGCGTTAGATGACCCAGAACCCATGCAACTGGGCTTACTGCGCCCATCGCTCTCTCCCGAAGAACGCCAGCATAGGCGTAGTAACAATCTGTGCATGTACTGTGGCGAACCGGGACACTACGTGAGATCCTGTCCGGCTAAGATGCGTAATTCCTGCCTGTCTCTTCTACTTGTGCCTCTTTGTTGCCTAACCCAACTTCTCACTTGGCTCTCTCCATTTCTTTACAGCCCCCCGGAAGGACTTCCGCAATCCTAGTACCCGCCATAATTGATTCGGGGGCAAGCAGCTGCTTTATCGATTTGACATTTGCTGCCAGTCATCACATTCCCCTGCGGCCGAAATCCCGGGGACTTGCAGTACATCGCGCTGACGGCTCTATTATCAAATCCGGCCCCGTCACTCAGGAAACCGTCCCTTTGATGGCCTCGGTGGCAACCCACCATCAGGAGTTCCTAAGTCTGGATGCCATCTCCTCTCCGCTATTCCCCGTCATTCTGGGGATGCCCTGGCTGCAAGCCCATAACCCCAACATTGACTGGGCTACAGGGAGAGTTAAATTCCTCTCAGATTATTGCCTGCAACACTGCCTGCAACAAGCCTCTACCGACCACCCTCACCTGCTCTGTCTGGGCACAGACCCTGACCTTCAGAAAACCATCCCTGAGCCCTACCATGATTTTCTGGACGTGTTCAGTAAGAAGGGAGCAGAAACCCTTCCTCCTCACAGACCATATGATTGCCCTATAGAACTTTTGCCTGGGACCGAAGTACCTTTTGGGAGGATCTTCCCGTTGACTAAGCAGGAATTGGGCACCCTGAAAGTCTACATTGACGACAACCTAAAGAAAGGGTTCATCCGCCCGTCCACCTCACCTGCAGGTGCGGGCATCTTTTTTGTTGAAAAAAAGGACCATTCCCTACGCCCCTGTATTGATTATCGGCAGTTGAACAAGATCACCATTAAAAACCGTTATCCCTTACCTCTCGTGCCGGAACTGTTCCAGAGGCTGGGAACGGCGGTCATATTCACCAAGCTTGACCTCCGAGGAGCGTACAACCTGATCCGCATTCGAGAGGGGGATGAGTGGAAGACGGCCTTCCGCACACGGTTCGGGCACTACGAGTACCTAGTTATGCCGTTCGGACTGTGTAACGCGCCGGCTACCTTTCAACATTTTGTCAATGACATCTTCCGTGATTACCTGGACTTGTACGTCATAGTATACCTGGACGATATCTTAATATTCTCCTCCTCTGTAGACGACCATCGCAGGCATGTCCGGAATGTCCTTGTTCGGCTCAGACGACATGGGCTTTACGCCAAGCCAGAGAAATGTGAGTTCGAGCGGCAAAGCATCCAGTTTCTCGGTCTGATCATTTCAATTGAGGGCATTAAAATGGACCCTCAGAAGGTGTCGGCTATCCTGGACTGGCCTGCCCCCACAGATAAAAAAGGGGTCCAGCGCTTCATCGGATTCTCCAACTTCTACCGGAAGTTCATCAGAAGTTTCTCTGCAATTGTCGCCCCCCTTACCGAACTGACCAAACAAGGAAACCGCTTCTACTGGTCCCCTAGAGCCCAAGCTGCCTTTGACAAACTGAAGGAATTATTTGTCTCTGCCTCCATCTTGAAGCACCCTGACCCCGCATTACCTTTCGTCCTGGAAGTGGACGCGTCCGAAAATGCAGTGGGGGCTGTGCTATCCCAGCGTCAGGGGGCTAAAGCCTTACTTTTTCCAGTGGCCTTCTTCTCGCGCAAGCTTTCCACGGCGGAACGTAACTATGACGTGGGTGACCGGGAACTCCTGGCTATCAAGGCCGCATTAGAAGAATGGCGTTACCTGCTCGAGGGGGCGGCACACCCCATTTTGGTCTACACGGACTACAAGAACCTCGAGTACCTGAGAACAGCCAAGAGGTTGAAGCCAAGGCAGGCAAGGTGGGCACTTTTTTTCTCAAGGTTTTTGTTCCACATCACCTACAGGCCTGGCTCAAAAAACATTAAACCGGACGCACTGTCCCGAATGTTCAGCACTCCTGAAGAGAACTTACCTGTTGACACCATCCTCCCTGCCGGGAACTTCCTGCTGCTTCAAGAAGACCTCATGCCCCGTATTAAGCGGGCGTCTGCTGGCTTGACCTCTCTTCCGGAGGACTGTGTCAGGGCACAAGATGGTCTGATCAGGCACGAGGGCAAAATTCTGGTCCCTGAGGGTCTTCGGATAGCTGTTCTGGAGCTTTGCCATGACCACAAGTTGGCCGGACATTTCGGTACCTTGAAAACGGCCGAGCTCATCAAGCGCACGTTCTGTTGGCCGCAGCTGGGTAGTGACTGCAAGAGATACGTGGACTCATGCAACACCTGCTCCCGGAACAAGAATAGCCTGGGGTCTATTAAAACCTCTACCTGTCCCTGAAAGACCCTGGAAGATGGTGTCGATGGACTTCATAGTGGAGCTCCCTCTGTCCGAAGGGTTCTCCACGGTCTTTGTTGTCGTTGACAGGCTGTCCAAGATGGCTCATTTTTTGCCCATGAAAGGTACACCTTCCGCCATGGAAACGGCGAGGGTTTTTATCAGCGAAATAGTGAGGCTCCATGGAGTTCCGGCAAGTATTGTCTCAGACCCAGGCGCCCAGTTCACCTCCAGATTTTGGAAGGCTCTTTGTGATTCCCTGGAAATCAAGTTGGCATTCTCTTCGGCATACCACCCCCAGACGAATGGCCAAACTGAGAGGACCAACCAAACATTAGAGCAGTACCTCCGTTGTTTTTCCTCCTTTTCCCAGGATGATTGGGCCTCCCTACTCCCCATTGCTGAATTCGCTTACAACAACTCCCTGCACTCTGCCACTAAGCAAACCCCATTCTTTGCCAACTATGGATTCCATCCCTCCTTCTTGCCAAGTACCATACCCGAATGCACTGTCCCTGCGGTGTCCGAAACAATGGATTTCTTCTTCTCCAATAACAAACTTCTACAGGAGACCATGTCCAAGACCCAGGAGTACAACAAGAGGATGTTTGATAGGAAAAGGAGAGGGGAACTCATTCTGGAGCCCGGCAACCAGGTGTGGTTATCCACAATTAACCTAAAGATGGCCTGCCCGTCCAGGAAATTGGGCCCTAAGTTCATGGGACCTTTCTCGGTAAAAAGGAGGATCAACAATGTAGCATATGAGCTCGACCTACCTAATTCCCTGAAGGTCCATCCAGTCTTTCATGTGACCCTGTTAAAGCCGGTTGTCCCTAACCCCTTCGCTGGCCGTAACACTGGCCCACCGGAACCTGTTCTGATTGACGGCGAGGAGGAGTTTGAGGTAGAGGCAATCCTGGACTGTAGGAAGAGACACAACCAGGTACAATATCTGATTAAGTGGAGGGGTTACGGCCCAGAAGATAACTCTTGGGAACCCGAAAACGGCATACATGCGGGGGAACTCATGCAAGCTTTCAGGAGGTCTCACGCCACGAAGATCGCTCAATTGGGCATCCGGAGGCTGCCCTAAAGGGGGGGGCACTGTCCGTGTACGTACCTTGACGGGCGCGTCGGTGGTCGCTTCGGTGTGCGTTCGCGTGCGCCGATGCGCGCTGTGGTTTGGCATGTTTCCGTCCGCGCTGGTACACTTCCTGGATCGCGGGCGCGCGTGCCTGTGCGCGCCGGTGCGTGCGGGTGCATGTGCGCGCATTGCGGGCGCGCGCACGCGTGCGCCGTGCGCGCCGGTTTGCTTATTTAAACCCCTGGAACACTTCAGACCGGTGCTGTCTGATCTGCAGTCCCCTGTGTATCCTGCTCCTGTTGTTCGCCTGAAATCCGACCTTCTGACCACCCGGCTTGTTACTGGACTTTCCTTGCTATCCGCCTGCACCCGACCTCGGCCTGTCTTTGACCCTGAACCTGCCTACCCCGCTGTGCCTCATTGCCTGAACGTTGCCGAACCCTGCCTGTCTGACCGCCCCTTCTGCCCCGCTACGCTGCTCTATATACCTGCCTGCCTACCTACCTGCCTGCAGCCTGCCTGGCTAGCTACCCTCCTGAACCCAGGATCCGGAGCCGCTCTCTTGGAACCGATCTCAGGCCCTCTTACCCTTCCGCACTCCCGTGCCTCCTGTCTGCACTACCAGGGGCCCGTGAGTCGGATCCGTACGGGTGACCTCTCTCTGCTCCAACGGACTCGCTGATCAGGTGTGTATCCCACTGACAGGCATGTCATTGAATTACCCTGATCTAGTGAAGATCATCAGAGTTGAAGAGGCTGTACTAAAAGATCAGCAAGCCATTAAGACACACACCTCTTCTACACCTGTAATGGTCAGATCAGCCATGACTCCTGAAAGGGATTTAGAAGTCGATACCCTGAAGTTACAGATGTCCCAGGTACTGGAGATGCTGACCTCTTTGATGACAAAGAATCCAAGGGTCCCAGAGAAAGAGGGACCGAAGAAGGCGTTGTTCCCAGATACTTCAGCACCCGCTCCCTAACAGGATTGGGGGGATGCGATTTGCTACAACTGTGGAGGAGTTGGTCATATTGGAAAAGTATGTCCCAGTCCAAAGAAAAAGAAGGTTAATAATCGCAGGCCGGTGGAAAACTCCAGAGGGCCCCGGTGAAGGAGTCAACCGGGTGCCCACCATCTCCAGTAAGCTCCATTGGATCAAAGTTTAATGAGAAGTCCAGCAAGAAAGGGGGCAAACCCCCTCCAAAAAGGAATAATGTCCCTCAGCGGGAGTATACACCTAAAAAAAAGGGAGATATCAATGCATACCAAGCCCAAGAGGGATTGAAGTCAAGAGAAAAATGGAATAAGAAAGTCCTAAGGGAAAACGCAGGGATCAAAGGAAAAAGTCCCCTCAGAAACCATTCCCAGAAAAGCTGGTAGGACCCTCTCCTGTAGTACCCATTCAAGTGGAGGGAGTCTACACAAGAGCAATCCTAGATACTGGGTAGTGATGAGCCGAACACCCCCGGGTTCGGTTCGCACCAGAACCCGCGAACGGACCGAAAGTTCGAACGAACATTAGAACCCTATTAAATACAATGGATGCGAACGTTCGAATTCTAAAGTGCTAATTATAACAACTATTATGCATGTTATTGTCCTAAAAAGGGTTTGGGAACCCGGGTTCTGCACCAGGGGACATGTATCAATGCAAAAATAAGTTTTAAAAACGGTCGTTTTCCGGGAGCAGTCATTTTAATGATGCATAAAGTGAAAAAAAAAAAGTCAAATATTCCTTTAAATATCGTACCTGGGGGGTGTCTAAAGTATGCCTGTGAAGTGCCACGTGTTTCCCGTGTTTAGAACTGTCCCTGCACAAAATGACACTTCTAAAGGAAAAAAAAGCCATTTAAAACTGCTTGCGGCTTTAATGTAATGTCTGGTCCCGGTAATATGGATGAAAATCTTTAAGAAAAATGGCATAGCTACCCCATGACCCCCCCCCTACCCCAGCCCATTACCAGCCCCTTTGGGTCTTGTATGGATATTAAGGGGAACCCCGCACATAAAATAAAAAAGGCCCTATATACTCTGAACAGCCGTATACAGGCGGTGCATACAAGACAGGGACTGTAGGTTTGTTCTTATGTAGAATCTGTTTGTAATTTTGAACAGGTACATTGTTGAAGTGTAGCTCCAGACCAAAAATCTATTTTTATACTTTTTGGAAAACATAGGTAAGGGTTATCACCCCTGTAACATTTGTTTTGCTGTCTGTGCCCCTGTTCAGAACATTTCACCTCACTTTCCGTCCTAATGACAACTGTTTTTGAAATGTGGTGTTTTTCTTGAAACAAGGATTGCTGATAAAGCATCAGTACAGAGGAGACACCTTTCTCCCATATTTATTCTTACAGGAGAGAATTTTCCTTCCTAGTGGTAGATTTCCTCTCACTTCCTGTTGTCTTCTTGCGTTTGCAAGTAGGAGTCGTTTGTAAGTTGGATGTTTGAAAGTAGGGACCTGCCGTATATACTCTGCAGAAATAGGCCCCTTAGTTGTTGGTGTTGGCACAACACTGTAAGCACTCACAGTTACTCTTGGTTGGTGCTGGAACGCCCTGCTGTCAACTATTATATCAGGAATTTTAATTACATATAATTGTTGAACAGTGGTAGTAAAAATTGGGCCTTTGATGGTGGTGCTGGTGCCACAACACTGTAAGCCCTGACAGTTACTCTTGGTGGGTGCAGCAATGGGCCCTGCTGTGAATTATTAGATCAAGAATTGTAATTACATGCCCCTGTTGAACAGGGGCTGAAAAATTGGGCCTTAGGCACTGGTGGCACAACACTGCAACCCTTCACAGATACTGTACTTGGAGCACAGCAATGAGCCCTGTTGCAAAGTATTGCTTCAAAAATTGTAATGACACGCCCCTGTTAAACAGGGGCTGAAAAATTGGGCCTTAGGCACTGGTGGCACAACACTGCAACTCCTCACAGATACTGTACTTGGAGCACAGCAATGAGCCCTGTTGCAAAGTATTGCTTCAAAAATTGTAATTACACGCCCCTGTTAAACAGGGGCTGAAAAATTGGGCGTTAGGCACTGGTGGCGGCACCCATAAACAAAAATGATCTTCCAAGCTATCATCATCAATCGTATCATTGAGGACTCGGAGGAGGAGGATAGCCAGTCAACATAACAGCACAGGCACTCAGCATCAGCATCAGTCTTGAAGGGATGTGACATTTTAAAATCAATTAGTCTGTTATATCAGCATCAGGTGTGTGGTAGCTGGTGGTGATCCAAGACTGGTTCATCTTGATGAAAGTCAGTCGATCAACCGAGTCGGTGGACAGGCGCACCCTGTGATCCGTGACAAATCCTCCAGCAGCACTGAATGTGCGTTCCGAAAGAACGCTGGATGCAGGACAGGCCAGTAGCTCAATTGCATACTGTGCAAGCTCTGGCCAGTGATCCATCCTCAAGACCCAGTAAGCCAGAGGATTTTCGGTGGGGAAGGTGTCCAAGTCTGACCTTGCCCCTAGATATTCCTGCACCATGTTTATCAGACGCTGGCGATGGTTGCTGGAACCGATCATACTTTGGGGCTGCGGACTAAAGAATTGTCTGAACGCATCGGTCAGACGGCCACCTTCCCCACCGCTCCTTCTTTGACTGGCCGAAGCCTCAGCAACTCGTTGTCCAGGACCAGGAGTTTGCAACCTCCCAGTCTCTGGGAACGCGTTGCACAGACCTTTCTGCAAGGCCTCCCGGAGTTGTCTCATCCTCTGCTCCCTCTGCGACGGTAACATAAGGTCCGCAACCTTACCCTTGTACCGTGGATCAAGGAGAGTGGCCAGCCAGTAATGGTCCCTCTCCTTGATCCGAAGAATACGAGGATCCTTCCGCAGACTTTGCAGGATCAGGGAGGCCATGCAGCGTAGGTTTGCTGAGGCATTCGCTCCGGAGTCCTCTGGGTCACTAAGGACGACATGATCCGCAGCCACCTCCTCCCAGCCACGTACAAGTCCACTGGTTTCTTGGGACTGTAAATCATCCCTAAAAGACTGCTGCTGATGATGCTGAGTGCCAGCCTCCACCTCCATGCTGACACAATCCTCCTCCTCCTCCTCCTCCTCCTCCTCCTCTTCCTGTGCGATGGGTGGGACAGAAGGAACACTGTCTGGGTAAAGGGGGCCTTGAGAGGCAAGGAAGTCCTCCTCTTCCTGCCTCTGTTCTGCCTCAAGTGCCCTGTCCATTATTCCACGCAGCGTGTGCTCCAACAGGTGGACAAGAGGTACAGTGTCACTGATGCATGCACTGTCACTGCTCACCATCCTCGTGGCCTCCTCAAATGGTGCCAGGACAGTGCATGCATCCCTGATCATGCCCCACTGGCGTGGAGAAAAAAAACCAAGCTCCCCTGACCCTGTCCTGGTGCCGTAGTCGCACAGGTACTCATTGATGGCCCTCTGCTGCGTGTGCAGCCGCTGCAGCATGGCCAACGTTGAGTTCCACCTGGTGGGCATGTCACATATAAGGCGGTTCTTGGGCAGGTTCAACTCCTTTTGCAGCTCAGCCAGGCGAGCACTGGCATTATAAGATCTGCGGAAATGCACACAGACTTTCCTGGCCTGCCTCAGGACATCCTGTAAGCCCGGGTACCTGCCCAAGAAGCGCTGCACCACCAGGTTAAGGACGTGAGCCACACAGGGCACATGGGTCAGTTGTCCCTGTCGGAGGGCGGAGAGGAGGTTGGTGCCATTGTCGCAAACCACCATTCCTGGCTTAAGCTGGCGTGGCGTCAACCACCTCTCGGCCTGGCCCTGCAGAGCAGACAGGACCTCTGCCCCAGTGTGGCTTCTGTCCCCCAAACACACCAGCGCAAGCACGGCATGGCATCTTTTTGCCTGCGTACTTGCGTAGCCCCGTGAACGGCTACGGAGCACCGCTGGTTCATAGGACAAACCACAGGAAGAGGCCATGGAGGAAGAAGAAGAGGAGGGGGTGGAGGAGAGAGGTGTGTCACAACCAGTAGTAGCATTTTGGAGGCGTGGCGGTGGGACAACCTCCAACACTACTGCACCTTGTCCTGAATCCTTCCCAGCTGCCAAAAGAGTGACCCAATGGGCCGTGAAAGAAAGGTAACGTCCCTGTCCATGCCTGCTGGACCATGAGTCAGCGGTAATATGCACCTTACCGCTGACCGCCCTGTCCAGCGAGGCCAAGACATTGCCTTCCACATGCCGGTAGAGAGCCGGAATAGCCTTCCGTGAGAAAAAGTGGCGTTTGGGAACCTGCCACTGAGGAACCGCACATTGCACAAACTCACGGAAGGGGGCCGAGTCTACCAACTGAAAAGGCAGCAGTTGAAGCGCTAGCAATTTAGCCAAGCTAGCATTCAACCGCTGGGCATGTGGATGGCTGGGAGTGAACTTCTTTCGACGGTCCAGCAGCTGGGGCAGGGAAATTTGCCTGCTAGAATCGGACGTCGGTGTACTGCTAGCAGAGTGGGCGCAAGTACTTGGCTGTGACACACCTAATTCTACACCTTCATTCCTCTCAGTGCATGTTTCAGAGAGGACTGAAGTTATAGTGGGGTTGGAGATCCCAGCTGATGCGGTGCAAGGAGAGGTCCGCTTTGTTCTTTGGTGTGGGTCTTTGAGGTAGGCTTGCCAACGAGCTGCATGGCAGGTCAACATATGTCTGGTCAGGCATGTGGTACCCAAGCGGCTGATGTTTTGGCCACGCGATATACGCTTGAGACATATGTTGCAAACAGCAGCTGTGCGATCTGATGCACTAGCCTCAAAAAAGGCCCACACCAAAGAACTTTTTGAATGACGGGCAGAGGCAGCGCCCTGCACAGGCGGAGCTCTGCGGTGTGATTCCGTCGGTGTACTGCCCTTACGCTGGCCACCAAAGGGCATCCTGCCTCGTTGGAGATGTGCCTCCTCCTCATCCTCCTCCTCCTCCTCTCTCCTATTAGGCACCCACGTGGAGTCATTGACCTCATCATCCCCTCCCTCCTCATCACTGGAGCCAATCTGGCAGTATGCTGCAGCTGCTGGAACATGACTGCCAGATTGGTGTCCTTCTTGAGCATCCCCTCTGTCTGCTCTCACGCTACTGCCTTCCTCTAGCTGGGTTTCATCATCAGACCCTTCGAAACGCTGGGCATCCTCCTGGAGCATGTACCCAACACTGTGCTGAAACAGTTCGGGGGACTCCTCAGGAGGAGGACATGGTGGGTCTAGGGAAGGAGTGACTGATGATTTGTCTGACATTGATACCAGGGAAGACGACGCTTTGGCAGCTGCTTTTCCAGTACCCTGAGCCTGGGTGAGAGAGGATGAGGAGGAGGAGGAGGGCTTGGTCATCCACTCTACCAAGTCTTCGGCATGATGTGGCTCAACATGTCCAGCTGCCGAAAAGAAGGACAAGCGTGTCCCATGGCCATGTGCTGATGACAATGCACCGCGTCCACGACCAGCACTGTTGCCCCCAGACACAGAGCCTGCTTGCCCTCTTTTATTGCCTCCTGACTGTCTGCCTCTCCTTGTTTGCCTTCCAGACATTCTAATAGATGGCCTGCAGGGAGATGGGAAAAAAGCAATAAGGGCTACCTTCAGGTGTCCTTCTCTGTCCCTTGAAACAAGGACTTTCACAGTGAAAGAAACTGACACTGTCCCTACCTAGAGTTTTCTGTCCCTAGAATAAATGTTTTTTTTAATCACAATATAGCACAAGGACAATTCACTCAATGTCTCTCCAGGTCCCTGGAAACAAGGACTTGCAGAGTGAAAGAAACTGACACTGTCCCTACCTAGAGTTTTCTGTCCCTAGAATAAATGTTTTTTTTAAGCACAATATAGCACAAGGAAAATTAACTCACTGTCCTTACAGGTCCCTGGAAACAAGGACTTGCAGAGTGAAAAAAAAAAAACACTCTCCCTACCTACAGTTTTCTGTCCCTAGAAAAAATGTTTTTTTTAAGCACAATATAGCACAAGGACAATTAACTCACTGTCCTTACAGGTCCCTGGAAACAAGGACTTGCAGAGTGAAAGAAAAAAAACACTCTCCCTACCTACAGTTTTCTGTCCCTAGAAAAAATGTTTTTTTTAATCACAATATAGCACAAGGAAAATTAACTCACTGTCCTTACAGGTCCCTGGAAACAAGGACTTGCAGAGTGAAAGAAAAAAAACACTCTCCCTACCTACAGTTTTCTGTCCCTAGAAAAAATGTTTTTTTTAATCACAATATAGCACAAGGAAAATTAACTCACTGTCCTTACAGGTCCCTGGAAACAAGGACTTGCAGAGTGAAAGAAACTGACACTGTCCCTACCTAGAGTTTTCTGTCCCTAGAATAAATGTTTTTTTTAAGCACAATATAGCACAAGGACAATTAACTCACTGTCCTTACAGGTCCCTGGAAACAAGGACTTGCAGAGTGAAAGAAACTGACACTGTCCCTACCTAGAGTTTTCTGTCCCTAGAATAAATGTTTTTTTTAAGCACAATATAGCACAAGGAAAATTAACTCACTGTCCTTACAGGTCCCTGGAAACAAGGACTTGCAGAGTGAAAGAAACTGACACTGTCCCTACCTAGAGTTTTCTGTCCCTAGAATAAATGTTTTTTTTAAGCACAATATAGCACAAGGACAATTAACTCACTGTCCTTACAGGTCCCTGGAAACAAGGACTTGCAGAGTGAAAAAAAAAAAACACTCTCCCTACCTAGAGTTTTCTGTCCCTAGAAAAAATGTTTTTTTTAAGCACAATATAGCACAAGGACAATTAACTCACTGTCCTTACAGGTCCCTGGAAACAAGGACTTGCAGAGTGAAAGAAAAAAAACACTCTCCCTACCTACAGTTTTCTGTCCCTAGAAAAAATGTTTTTTTTAATCACAATATAGCACAAGGAAAATTAACTCACTGTCCTTACAGGTCCCTGGAAACAAGGACTTGCAGAGTGAAAGAAAAAAAACACTCTCCCTACCTACAGTTTTCTGTCCCTAGAAAAAATGTTTTTTTTAATCACAATATAGCACAAGGAAAATTAACTCACTGTCCTTACAGGTCCCTGGAAACAAGGACTTGCAGAGTGAAAGAAAAAAAACACTCTCCCTACCTACAGTTTTCTGTCCCTAGAAAAAATGTTTTTTTTAATCACAATATAGCACAAGGAAAATTAACTCACTGTCCTTACAGGTCCCTGGAAACAAGGACTTGCAGAGTGAAAGAAACTGACACTGTCCCTACCTAGAGTTTTCTGTCCCTAGAATAAATGTTTTTTTTAAGCACAATATAGCACAAGGACAATTAACTCACTGTCCTTACAGGTCCCTGGAAACAAGGACTTGCAGAGTGAAAGAAACTGACACTGTCCCTACCTAGAGTTTTCTGTCCCTAGAATAAATGTTTTTTTTAAGCACAATATAGCACAAGGAAAATTAACTCACTGTCCTTACAGGTCCCTGGAAACAAGGACTTGCAGAGTGAAAGAAACTGACACTGTCCCTACCTAGAGTTTTCTGTCCCTAGAATAAATGTTTTTTTTAAGCACAATATAGCACAAGGACAATTAACTCACTGTCCTTACAGGTCCCTGGAAACAAGGACTTGCAGAGTGAAAAAAAAAAAACACTCTCCCTACCTAGAGTTTTCTGTCCCTAGAAAAAATGTTTTTTTTAAGCACAATATAGCACAAGGACAATTAACTCACTGTCCTTACAGGTCCCTGGAAACAAGGACTTGCAGAGTGAAAGAAAAAAAAACACTCTCCCTACCTACAGTTTTCTGTCCCTAGAAAAAATGTTTTTTTTAATCACAATATAGCACAAGGAAAATTAACTCACTGTCCTTACAGGTCCCTGGAAACAAGGACTTGCAGAGTGAAAGAAACTGACACTGTCCCTACCTAGAGTTTTCTGTCCCTAGAATAAATGTTTTTTTTAATCACAATATAGCACAAGGACAATTAACTCACTGTCCTTACAGGTCCCTGGAAACAAGGACTTGCAGAGTGAAAGAAACTGACACTGTCCCTACCTAGAGTTTTCTGTCCCTAGAATAAATGTTTTTTTTAAGCACAATATAGCACAAGGACAATTAACTCACTGTCCTTACAGGTCCCTGGAAACAAGGACTTGCAGAGTGAAAGAAACTGACACTGTCCCTACCTAGAGTTTTCTGTCCCTAGAATAAATGTTTTTTTTAAGCACACTATAGCAGAAGCACAAAACACACTGACACTCTCCCTACCTATCCTTCTCTTTCCCTAAACTAAAGGAATCCAGGTTAAGCAAGAAAGAAATAACAGTCACTGTCCCTGCCTATGCTACTCTATCCCTGCTCCGGAACACACTACACTAGGCCGCCGTGCTGGCGGCCTTTTATAGTGTGGGGCGTGTACTAAACACCCTCAGCAATAATTGGCCACAGGCATCCTGCCTGTGGCCAATCATTGCTCTCCTCGCTGCCGGCGCTGTGATTGGCCAAGCATGCGGGGTCACAGTGCATGCTTGGCCAATCACAGCGCCTGGATGACACTGCGATGGCGTAGTGCATTGTGGGCCGTTCGCGTCACTCGAATTTGGCGCGAACGGCCCAAATCGTTCGATCTTCGTCGAACGATCGAACAGCCAATGTTCGAGTCGAACGTATGTTCGACTCGAACACGAAGCTCATCCCTAATACTGGGGCACAAGTGACCCTACTATATAGGGACTTTTATGATAAACATCTGAGCAATCTGCCCATCCATAAACTAGAAGACTTGGATATATGGGGGATCGGAACACAGAGTTTCCCTTACAATGGCTACTTACCAGTAAAGTTGACCTTCGACCCTTCAGTGGCGAAAAGGCTGAAGTAATTGATACTCTGGCAGTGGTCTGCCCTCGACCACTCGGAGCCAACAAAAGTTCCCTTATAATAGGGACCAATACTGACCTGGTCTGGAGGCTCCTCTCACCCTTAACACAAGGGAAGAACCCTACAGCCACCAGAATCCATCCGATGCTGAAGCTAGCCTACCAGCGACTAGTCTTGGAGCAGAAGGCCCCAGAAGAGGGGGTAGGGAAAGTCTGGAGGTTAGGGAAGAACGGGATAGTGCTACAGCCCGGTGAAGTAACCTGTCTCAGAGCCACTGTGAAGCTTACCTGGGAGCAACCTGGGCCCTTTGTCGTGTTGGAACCAGATCCTTGGGAGAAACATTCAGGTTTAGAAGTGATCCCTGAAGTGGTCCCACTAAGAGCTTTAAAGAAGGCACACTGTAAGGTGCCGGTGAGCATCAGAAACACCACTGATGCCCCCATGAAGATCCCAGCCAGGATGCTGCTGGGCCAGGTGAGCCAAGCTGCCCCAGTTGTCTTGTCAGATGTGGAGAAGACAGAGGGAGAAAACACAACATGGGAGAAGCTCTGCATGGAAAACCCGAACCTGCCAAGGCCCTGGAAGGAGAGGGCCAGGGCCCAGTTGATCAGATGGAGATGAGTTCGATGTGGGGTGTGCGAAGAGTACCACCCATCGAATCCGCCTCCAGGAAGACAAGCCTTTCAGAGAGAGGGTCAGGCGGGTTCCCCTAGCCGATCTAGAAGATTTGAGGGAACAGCTCGCCGAGCTCAAGCGAACCGGTGTTATCCGGGAGTCTAGAAGCCCCTATGCCTCTCCGATCGTGATGGTCAGGAAAAAGAATGGGTTGCTGAGGCTATGTATAGATTACAGGACCCTCAACAGGAGAACGATACCCGATCAGTATACCACCCCGAGGATAGAGGATGCCCTACAGAGTTTGTCTGGAGCTAGGTGGTTCAGCGTCATGGACCTTAAGAGTGGATACTACCAGATCCCAATGCATCCAGAAGATAAGGAGAAGACAGCCTTCATAACCCCTGTGGGGTTCTTTGAATTTGACCGGATGCCCCAAGGCCTGTCTGGAGCCCCTGCCACTTTTCAGTGCCTGATGGAGAAAACCGTGGGAGACATGAACCTCATCGAAGTCCTAGTGTACCTAGATGATATCATTGTCTTTGGGAAAACTCTAGAGGAGCATGAAGAGAGACTGGAAAAGGTCTTGAAAAGACTCAGTGACGAGGGACTCAAGCTTTCATCAGAGAAATGCCAGTTCTACCACTCGTCAGTCCATTACCTGGGACACATAGTGTCCGAAGAGGGGGTAGCCACAGACCCCGAGAAGCTGGGCCATGGCCCACCACTGTGACGGAACTCAGGTCCTTCTTGGGATTCTGCTCATACTACCGGAGGTTTGTGGAAGGGTTCGCACGAATTGACAGACCCCTAAACGAACTGTTGAAGACAGAGGGAGAAGAGGATAACTTGGGCCCGAGGAAGCCAGGGGAGTCGGTTGAAAATCAGTGGAATGGGAAGTGTGAAGAGGCCTTCCAAATGCTGAAGAAAAGCTTAACCACTGCCCCTGTCTTGGCCTATGCAGACACAAAAAAGCCATACGCATTCCATGTGGACACCAGTCACGATGGTCTGGGTGGGGTGCTTTACCAGGAGCATGAAGGGCAACTACACCCCGTTGCCTACGTGAGCAGGAGCTTAACCCCAGCTGAGAAGAACTATCCTACCCACAATTTGGAGTTCTTAGCCCTCAAGTGGGCTGTGGTAGATAAATTAAAAGACTACCTGTATGGAGCAGAATTTATTGTGAAAACTGATAACAACCCCCTCACTTATCTCTTCACCACGGCAAAGCTGGATGCCACTGGCCACCGATGGCTGGCTGCGCTCTCTGGATTCAATTTCAGCCTGAAATACAGACCTGGGGCTGGAAACCGAGATGCGGATGCCCTGTCCAGAAGGTCTCATACTCCCACCGGCAGTACAGAAGACTGGACTCAAGTGACGCCAGATGGGGTGCGGGCTCCTTGTCAAGGAGCTGAACTCCAAGCCAGTGGTGGATCCAGAGCAGAAGAGATAGGAGTCACAGTAGTAGGAGTACCCAAACAATACTGCGGTGTGACTCAAATAAAAGAAGATGACTTGCCAAAGCTGTCCAAGAAGGAACTGAGATGTGACCAACTGGAAGACCCCTGGGGAAATTGGTCCTGGAAGATCAAGATCCAGACAAACTTCTACATCACCTTCAAAGGAGGCCCGCCTGCTGCGGAAAGAGTGGGACAGGCTACAGGTGCATCAAGGGGTGGTCTACCGAAGGGGCCCCTCTGATGACCTGGAGGACAAATGGCAACTATTTCTGCCCGAGAAGCACAGAGAGACTGTCTTAGTGGCCCTACACGATAACCATGGTCACCTGGGAGCTGAAAGAACATTTCAACTTATCAGGAGTCGGTTCTACTGGCCTTGTATGAGGGCTGAAGTGGAGGCATACTCCCACTCCTGTGTACGCTGCATTCAACGAAAGACTCTACCCCATCAAGCTGCCCCAATGGGCCACCTACAAAGTCAAGGTCCATTGTATTTGGTATGCATTGATTTTCTCTGCCTGGAGTCCGACTTGAGTGGACTAGGAAATGTTCTGGTGGTAACCGATCATTTCACTCGGTATGCTCAGGCCTTCCCAACCAAAGACCAAAAGGCTTCCACTGTGGCCAAAGTACTCATGGAGAAATACTTTGTGCACTACGGGCTACAGCAACGCCTTCACTCGGATCAAGGGAGGGACTTCGAGAGTCGGCTGATCCGGAAACTCTTGGACTCCTTTAGGGATTGTGACAGCAGGAAGGTAAAGTCACCTGGTTGCATCCAGGGGGGTAGATATATTTCGCCCAGATTCAGGCTTTACGCCGACTTATACAACTAGGTGGAGAGTTGTATAAGCCCAGCTGAGGCTAATGGGCTCATGGATGACTCATACCTCTAGGGAGAGTGTGGGGCGTCGTGCAGACAGGGAGTTGATGAGACCAGCTGAAGCTTGTCAGCTCATTTAGGCCTCTATAAGAACTCCCAGCTTCATTAGATGTTAGCTCATGCCTGGACCCAGACCTGCGTGGACTGTCTAGGGAGAGTGAACCCCTGTGCGGTGAGACAAAGCCTGTGTGGCTATTTGCTTGGACATTTAAAACCAGGGACTTAGGGACTAGGACAGCACTAGGCTGATCCCAGTTGTTAGTTAGGAAACCTGTATGTTTAGTCAGAAGGTCAAGTTGACCAGGATTTATTTTGTTTATGTTTCTTTTGCTTTGCTGTGTTTTGTCACTGTAAATAGAAAATAAACCGCACCTTTTTGATTTTGAAAACCACAACCTCCGTTTGCTGGGCCTGTTTTTGTGTGGGGAGCCCATCTCGGGGGTCACACACACCCGCTGCCGAGCTAACCCCCTCACAGTTGGTGGAGAACCAGTGGCAGTTTTTTTTTAAGCCAGCATGGAGGAGATACTGAAGCAGCTGGCTCTAGCAAATGCCAATCAACAGCAGACAAATGCAGGTTTTCAAAAGAGCCTTGCAGCTCAACAACAGAACTTCGCAGCCCAGCAGCAAGCTCATCAACAGAGCCTTGCAGCCCAGCAGCAAGCTCATCAACAGAGCCTTGCAGCCCAGCAGCAGACAAACGTAACTTTGCAACAGAGTCTGGAGGCTCAGCAACAAGCCCAGCAGCAATCTGAGGCCCGCTTCATAGACCTGTTGCAGAAGCAAGAGCAGAGACTACAACAACAGATGGAAGCAGTAATGCAGCAACGTCCGCAGACCAGTGAGGAAAGCCGTCCCACTAATACCGCGTCCTTTGGGGTGAGTCGTTTATTGACAAAAATGACTGGAGAGGATGATCCAGAGGTATTTTTGACCACATTTGAAAGGACCGCTGAAAGAGAAAAGTGGCCTGAGGAGCAGTGGGCTGGACTGGTGGCTCCTCTGTTAACCGCAGAAAGCTTACTATGACCTAGAGCCTAACCAAGCAAAAGACTATGTGATGCTAAAAGCTGAAATATTGGCAAGGCTGGGTGTCACTCAGGCTGTCCGGGCTCAGCGTGTGCATAACTGGACTTTCCAGCTTGGAAAACCCCCCAGGTCTCAAATGTATGATCTCATTCACCTGAGCAGAAAGTGGCTACAGCCAGAGACTTTGTCCGCACCAAAGATTGTGGAACGTGTTGTAATGGATCGGTTTTTGAGAGCTCTTCCTACTGCCATCCAAAAGTGGGTAAGCCATGGAGACCCAGAGACGGCCGATGGTCTTGTGGATCGTGTGGAGAAATACTTGGCTACAGAGAACCTGACGGCCTCTTCCAGAGACACTCGGACTTTCCACCCTAAGACCAGACCATCCCCAGGGGCGGATAAGAGGATTCCAAGGGGTGAGGGTGGAGAGAGTGAGAGGGTGGGAGCTCTACCCCAAGTTTGGCGAGAACAGCCTGGGAAATCAGCGGCTCAAGAGGCCGCAAGAAGGATCGTTTGCTACCGCTGCCGGCAAGCGGGACATATTGCAGCCAATTGCCCGGTTGTGGAGGAACCCATGCAGTGTGACTTTCTGACGGGCAGACGTCAGTCGCTGTGTGCGACAGTCGCATGCACTGCCATTCGAGGAACTGAGAAACATTTATGCAAAATGTGTGTTAATGGTAGAAATGTTGTGGTATTGCTGGATTCAGGTAGCCTTGTGACCCTGATAAAGGCTGAGTTAGTTAAAACAGAGGTCTCTGGGAATAGCAAGGTAGCTGTTATTTGTGTGCATGGGGACACCCGAGAGTATCCAGTGACTACAGTGTGTTTCGAGACCCCCAAAGGTACCCTCTCTCATCCAGTGGGCTTAGTATCTCAGTTACCGCATGACGCCATTGTGGGAAGGGATTTTCCGAAGTTCTGGGAACTGTGGGATGATCCTGAGCCCCCCACTGGTGCCCCTATGTACCAGGAATGTGATAGCCAGAACTCCCCTGAGAGTGGTGAGGACTCTCCGGAATTTCCCTTATCAGTATTGGCAGGGGAGACTCAAGAAACTGGAGAGGAGCCCACCTCCTCAGACGAAAACCTACCGTCTGTGGAGTTTTCTGATCTTGAGGTTCACAGGGAAAACTTTGCCACAGAACAGTTGAAAGACCCCACCCTAATAAAGGCACGGGAAAACGTAGTGAAAATAGATGGCGAGTTAGTGAACCCAGATAATACCTGCACTTACCCATACTTCAGCGTAGAGAAGGACCTACTGTATCGGGTGGCAAAAAGGGCAGAAGAAACCGTTGAGCAGCTTGTGGTGCCCAAACCTTACAGGAAGTTGGTGTTGGAGTTGGCCCATGGGCACATTCTTGGAGGTCATCTGGGGACAGAGAAAACCCGAGAGAGGGTATTACAGAGATTCTATTGGCCGGGGGTGATGAAGGACATAGAAAATTATTGTTCCTCCTGCCCTGTGTGTCAGAGGTCGGCCCCGATGCCACATTTCCGTAGCCCGCTGGTCCCTCTACCCATCATTGAGGTCCCGTTTGAGAGGATCGCCATGGATTTGGTAGGTCCTATAATCAAGTCCGCTAGGGGGCACCAGTACATATTAGTTATAATGGACTATGCCACCCGTTATCCAGAAGCGATCCCTCTCCGAAATACCTCGGCCAAAACCATAGCCAAAGAGCTATCTCTTGTGTTTAGCCGGGTGGGTATTTGTAAAGAACTGCTTACGGACCAAGGTACACCCTTTATGTCCCGGGTTATGAAGGAGCTGTGTAAATTGTTCAAAGTGACGCAATTACGTACATCTGTGTATCACCCCCAAACCGATGGGCTGGTTGAAAGATTCAACAAAACCCTAAAACAAATGTTGAAGAAAGTGGTGGATAGAGATGGAAAGGATTGGGACTGTCTACTTCCTTATCTGATGTTTGCTATTAGGGAGGTGCCCCAATCCTCTACGGGATTCTCCCCCTTTGAGTTACTGTATGGGAGACACCCAAGAGGGCTGTTGGATATTGCCAAGGAAACTTGGGAAAGTGAGAGTTCTCCCCACAGGAGTGTGATTGAGCATGTCGCCCTGATGCAAGACCGAATTGCACAGGTAATGCCCATCGTGAAGGAACATTTGGCCCAAGCGCAGTTAGCACAGCAGAGAGTGTACAACCGTGGAGCCAAGACCCGTACCTTTTCCCCGGGGGATAGGATACTGGTACTTGTCCCTACGGTTGAAAGTAAATTCCTTGCCAAATGGCAAGGCCCCTACGAGATAATGGAAAAAGTGAGTGAAGTGAATTACAAGGTCAGACAACCAGGAAGGCGAAAGCCCGAACAGATCTATCACGTTAATCTGTTGAAAGCCTGGAGGGATAGAGAGTCCCTAGTCGCAGACACTTGGTCACCAGCTCAAACTGGTTGCGTGATTCCTGAGGTTGGAATAGCAGCCACCTTGTCACAACCCCAACAACAGGAGGTTAAGGAGTTTGTGCTTCGCAACAAGGAGGTATTCTCTGAGCTGCCGGGACAAACATCTGGGGTAGAGCATGACATCATTACCCCGCCCGGTGAAAGGGTGAAGTTAAAATCCTATCAGATCCCAGAGGCCCGACGGGAGGCAATACGGGAGGAAGTACAGAAAATGCTGAACTTAGGGGTGATAGAGGAGTCCCAAAGTGATTGGTCTAGTCCCATTGTGTTGGTGCCTAAACCGGATGGGAGCTGGCGATTTTGTAACGATTTTCGTCAGTTGAACAAAGTTACAAAATTTGACACCTACCCCATGCCACGTATAGATGAGTTGATCGACCGGCTGGGAACAGCCCGATACATGACGACTCTTGACCTCACAAAAGGGTATTGGCAAATCCCCCTGGCCAAGTCGGCCAAAGAGAAAACCGCATTTGTAACCCCAGACGGGGCGTTCCAATATAAAAGAATGCCGTTCGGGTTACAGAATGCGCCGGCCACATTCCAGCGGAAAATGGACCAGATGCTGAGGCCCCATCGGAAGTATGCTGCGGCTTACCTGGATGACGTAATTGTCCATAGCACAGATTGGGCCTCACATCTGCCAAAAGTGCAAGCAGTCCTGGACTCTGTTCGGGAAGCGGGGTTTACGGCTAACCCCAAGAAGTGTACCATTGGGCAGGAGGAGGCCAAATATCTTGGGTACACCATTGGGAGGGGAGTAATAAAACCCCAACTCAACAAAGTCGAGGCCATCCAGAGTTGGCCACGTCCCAACAGCAAGAAGCAGGTACGAGCCTTTCTGGGAATCGCTGGGTATTATCGGCGATTCATTCCCCACTTTGCTTCTAAGGCTGTGCCCCTAACCAACCTGACGAAGGGGAAAGGGTCGGGCATGATTAAATGGACCCCCGAGGCTGAGGCAGCATTCCAATTCTTGAAACAAGCCTTATGTAGCCAGCCAGTGTTGTACTCACCCGACTTCTCTAAAGACTTTGTCGTACAAAGTGATGCGTCAGATGTGGGGTTAGGAGCAGTATTGTCCCAGGTCTGGAACGGGGAAGAGCACCCAGTCATTTACCTCAGCAGGAAGTTGAAGTCCCATGAGGTAAATTACGCCACCGTTGAAAAGGAGTGTTTAGCGGTGAAGTGGGCTCTAGATTCCCTTCGGTACTACCTGCTAGGTAGGCACTTTGACATGGTTACGGATCACGCTCCGTTAAAGTGGATGGCTCAAAACAAGGAAACAAATAGAAGAGTGAATAGGTGGTTCCTGGCCCTCCAGGAATTCAACTTCACAGTAAAGCATCGCCCTGGCGTTCAAATGGGGAATGTGGATGCTTTGTCTCGAGTACATGAATGCCTGATTGCTGGTGTTCCAACCCCGAGGTTAAAACAAGAGGGGGGGGTATGTGACAGCAGGAAGGTAAAGTCACCTGGTTGCATCCAGGGGGGTAGATATATTTCGCCCAGATTCAGGCTTTACGCCGACTTATACAACTAGGTGGAGAGTTGTATAAGCCCAGCTGAGGCTAATGGGCTCATGGATGACTCATACCTCTAGGGAGAGTGTGGGGCGTCGTGCAGACAGGGAGTTGATGAGACCAGCTGAAGCTTGTCAGCTCATTTAGGCCTCTATAAGAACTCCCAGCTTCATTAGATGTTAGCTCATGCCTGGACCCAGACCTGTGTGGACTGTCTAGGGAGAGTGAACCCCTGTGCGGTGAGACAAAGCCTGTGTGGCTATTTGCTTGGACATTTAAAACCAGGGACTTAGGGACTAGGACAGCACTAGGCTGATCCCAGTTGTTAGTTAGGAAACCTGTATGTTTAGTCAGAAGGTCAAGTTGACCAGGATTTATTTTGTTTATGTTTCTTTTGCTTTGCTGTGTTTTGTCACTGTAAATAGAAAATAAACCGCACCTTTTTGATTTTGAAAACCACAACCTCCGTTTGCTGGGCCTGTTTTTGTGTGGGGAGCCCATCTCGGGGGTCACACACACCCGCTGCCGAGCTAACCCCCTCACAGGATCAAGAAGACCACTCCCTACCATCCACAAGGGGATGCGCAGCCGGAGAGGTTCAACAGAACCCTACTAAACATGCTAGGGACTCTAAGCAACGAAAAAAAACAGCACTGGAGTAAGCACATAGCAGCAATTGTGAATTCTTATAATAGTACAACAAGTGATGCCACAGGGTACTCTCCCTATAGACTTATGTTTGGTAGAGAGGCAAGACTACCTGTAGACCTGGCCTTCGGCACCTCCATAGATCACACCTCAGCCACATCCCACAAGGGATACGTGGATAGGCTGAGGCAAAGTTTGAAGTTGGCCTATGAACAGGCCCAAGCAGCCTCGGATCAAAGGGGAGCTCGTAACAAACGAAACTTTGATTTGAGAGTTCGGATTCAGGATTTGCAACCTGGAGATAGAGTGCTGCTGCGAAACTTGGGGGTCCTTGGGAAGCATAAGCTGGCAGACAGATGGAGACCCGAACCTTATGTCATCTGCAAGAAGATACCTGGTCTACCAGTTTACCAATTGAAGCCGGAGGGAAAAGTGGGGCCACTGAAGACCTGGCACAATAATCATCTACTTCCACTTTCTGAGGCAGTTTGGATACCTCCTGTAAAGGATTCCCCTGAGCCTACTTCCATCCTTGATACTTCTAGGCCAAATACCCGGTCTCAGACATCTCAATCTGGAGGAATGGATGTCTCTGAACCCAGCGAGGATGAGAGAGAGGAGCTTGAGTGGCTGTGGCCTTCCCAGGGCCCTGTACCTTCTTCCATAGATCTCCCACCTTCTGAAAGCACCATAGACAGTACACTGAATGCAGAAGCCACAGAGTTTATCCCGTCCAGCCCTCTGTCAGACACATGGGAAGATGCCGTTGACTCACTCCCTGCAGAGGATCCAAGAGAATCTATGTATCTTCCTGCATCTGAGCTGAATGTTCCAGAGACTATGGAGGCTTCTACGTCTGTTCCAGGAAAGGAACCTACAATGACTGAACCAGAGATTCCAAGGGAACAAAGAATGAAAAGAACCATACGTCCTCCCCGGAAGTTGACTTACACCCAAATGGGGGAGAGTTCAGAGGATGCTGTGATAACAGCCAGGAGGAGTGTAGAAAACCCTGACCCCTCCACTTTTCATTTGGTGGAGGGCAACCCCAACTCACCCTCTGGCACAGCTAGGCAGGTCACTTCTGACAATGTGACCTGTGGGCGGGGTAATTCCCCTACTCGTTTTTGTTGGGAACTTCCCCTGCCGACATCACTTACAGCTTTAACTGATGTTGTACGTACCTTTTGTTAGATTCTTTGGTCCTGTCACGTACCTGGCGGTAGAGCCTGATATGCAGAGGACGGCCTCTTTTACACCTCTGACTCAAGGCCCCTGATAGAGCAGACAGGAGGCGCGGGAGTGCAGAGTCGCACGAGTGCCTGGCAGGATCGCTGATGATGGAGCCGGACTGGGATCCGAGAAGAGACTGCAGAGGATACCGGTGCAGAAGAAGACCAGGAGCCGCGGTCAGCGGAAGGCAGGTACTGGCTGGTACAGGAACACCACAGGCAGAGGAGCAGGTGCGGCAGCAGATGGGATGGGAGCTCAGCAGGGCTCCGAAGGGCTGAAGGGATAGCAGGTGCTGGCTGGCTGGGTCACACACTGGCGGACAAGTCCTGAACAGGAACATAGGCTATAGCGGAGTCAGGATACAGGCCGGTTTAGTATCAGGCTGGCAGCAAGGTAGCAGAAGGAGCAGGCAGATGCGAAGTCAACAAGCCGGGTCAGGTGCAGGCAGAAAACAGGAGCGTCAAGGACAAGCCGGGTCAAATATCAGGAACAGGTATCAGATACTGGAACGTAGGGTACACGGAACGCTGTAGAACAGACAGCATTGAGTCTAGGTGCTGACCCAGTTTAAATAGCCTGCTTGGCGCCAAGGCCTGTCACTGAACGGGCGCGCACACGCATGCGCATTGGTGCACGCATATGCGCCATTGGTGCACGCATGCGCGCCATTGGCGCTCTAGCAATAGCTGAGGTTCCAGTCCGTCTTCCACGGCCACCATCTTGAGTGCTGGCATGCCCTTCCTGACAGGTCCCCAAAGACAGTACTAAGTGGGGGGAGTGTGTAGCGGGAATCTCCTTTAAGGATCCAGGACTACGATACCCAGAACCCCGTCAGCACCCAAGGTGCATTGCCAACCGCAGAGACTCATGGGGTGGGCTATAAAGGTGAAGCGGAGGGACGCCGCCCTTCTTGCAAGAGAATCCCCTGTGCGGACTTGCTGCTGGTGCGAGGCCTGAAGCCTGGGCCTTGCGCACTTCCAAAGAGCCTTCCACTCCCCTGCGGAGCCTGTGTGGCACCTAATCTCCATTCGTTTCTCACTGACATCAGGAGGACCGAAGACCCGGCTATCGCAGACCCTGTGTGCGGTTACACAGCGGTGGAATTTACGGACGGGGACTAAGTCCGGTGTGGTGAGAGAGCACTTGCTCAAAGTTATAGCCAAGTACTCTGTTTAGGCCTAATGACTGCCTTGGCCCTTAGTGTTATATCAACTATCCTAGCAGGAGACTATTTCCAGAACTAAGTTTGATAGTCTCCTGGGAGTTGTTACTTTGCTGAGACACTGTTCCGTTGGATTACAATTATTGTTCCTGATGTGCACCACCGTTTTCCTTGCATGCGAAGATTCTTCACCCTAAGACTATACCTTACTTTAAGTCAGGCCTGACTGGGTAGTGTAGAACATTATTGGGCGCCATATTTCTCAAGGGGAGGATAGCTGCAGCGTGGTGTGCTAGTATATTTTATACAGTATTGCTAAGTGTCACTAATATTGCAGGGCTCTGCATGTGTTATTATGTACTGTACTTCTACCTAACTTTTATACAAGCAGTAAAGTTGCTATAGTTAAGTACTCCGGTATCAGTGTCAATTACTATACTTTATTACTGTTTGCTTTATTGTGGGGCTGAGTCATAGATGATCACAGAGACATTACCAGTCTATCATTCCCTAGACTAACTGTGACAGGGGAGGGTCGAGTAGATTGCCGGGGGTTGGCAGTGCTGTGTAAAGGGCTCGAAACAATATCAGCGGCTCTCTTAAAGGAGTAGTAAAGTTACATGTTTTTTCACCTTAATGCATCCTATGCATTAAGGTGAAAAAACATTCGACAATACCGCCCCCCCCCGAGCCCCCATTTTTCTTACCTGGCCCCTCGAAAGTCCCATGCTCGTCCCCGTCATCCTCTTCGTTTTTCTGCCTGCCCGCCGATTGGCTACACTGGATAGATTGAAAGCAGCGCAGCCATTGGCTGGCGCTGCTGTCAATCACATCCAATGACGCGGCACGCCGGGGGGCGGGGCCGAGTGATACAGTCGGCGGCTATGGCCGCCGCTGTATCACGGGAGCGCGCCCGCAATCACTCCACACCATGCAAGCTCACTCGCATTAAGGTGTGGAGTCCTTGCGGGGAGGAGCCAAGACAGCCGCCGAGGGACCCCAGAAGACCAGGATCGGGGCCACTGTGTGCAAAACGAGCTGCACAGTGGAGGTAAGTATAACATGTTTGTTATTTTTAAGCAAAAAAAAAAAAAGGTATAGTGCTCCTTTAAGTTGGGGGTATCGCTACACCAGTGGTGATAAAATCAAATACAACCAAAAGAAGGATGTTTGTGTAAAAAAAAATTATATAAATTTAGTTTGAATACAGAGTTGCATAACCAGTTAACCACTTTAGATCCGTGCTATAGCCGAAAGATGTCCTCCTGTGCTTCCCCTGCAGGGCACGCGCGGCGCGCTCTGTGATCAGCGAGTCAATGAGATTCGGTGTCAGAGAAACAACCAGTTCAGCCGCGCCAGCCGCATCCCCGCACGCATGCGCGGCGGAACGGCGATTCGGCACATGCGTGTTCGCGGCCCGATGGAACGTCGCGCACGCATGCGTGCTAGTGCACGCCCAATCAGCATTCTGACTGGCCTATATAAGGCTGCCCAGGTACTCTGACAGATTGCTGGTTTGTCTTCAGCTTCCTGCTTCCTGTTTGAGCCTAGTTCCTGTTTCCTGTATCTGAACTCTCGTGACCCGGATCAATACTGACTACTCTGCTCTTCTCCTGGACCTGACCCTCGGCTTGCTTAACGGACCTTGCCCTGCTATCTGTGCTTGACCCCCGGCCTGCATCTCGGACCTGCTACTTGTCTCCAGCCCCTGACCTTCTGCTTGTGTTTTGGACTAGTTACTTGTCTCCTGTGCTAGACCCTCAGCCTGCACCCTGAACCAGACTTCTGCCTCCTTGTTCTGATCCCTGTTTGTGCTCTGGATTTGTATCTCCAGCTAAGGTCCTGCAAAGAGATGCACCCATCTGTGTTTGACTCTCAGCCTGCTCTTGTTGGATTACCTTCTTGTCTTCGCACAGCTCTACCAAGATCACCTTGCAAGACCTACCCATCCTGCTGGTAGCCAGTGCCTCTTTGTGCCATCCACCCCCTTTATCATCTCCAGGGGGCGGAGTGCGCCTAGTCGCAAGGGTGAACCGCTCTCGGCATCTCGGCCTCGGTAAGTACACACCTGACAGTACAAACCAGCCAGATGTCAGAGGCCGACAGAGCGTGTTCCCCTCCGGAGATCCTCTGCCAGCAGGTCCCTGCACTCAGAAACTGCAAGAGGGTTACACCCAAATGGATGGCCGCCTCCAGCGACTCTCCGGATCGCCCACGCCATGAGCCTAGGCTCCTGCGTCCACCAGTGGGGCCTCCACCTATCAAGCTTCATCGAATCAAACCGTGGTAATGGCCCTCTCTGAGTCTAGGGTCCCCACACCTGAGCGATTTTCAGGCGATCGCAAAAAACACAGAGCTTTCAAGAACACTTGCTCTCTTTACCTTGCTCTTCAGCCCAGGACTTTTTCCTCAGAAGTAGTAAAAGTGGGGTTCATCATATCCCTCCTAATGGATGAGCCACAAGCCTGGGCTCACGGCCTGATGGAACAGAGTAGCCCAGTGCTGAACTCTGTAGACACCTTTTTTGAAATAATGGCACAGTTGTACGATGACCCCCCAGGGCACGGCTATGGCTGAGGCCATTCTACACAACTTATCTCAGGGGAGAAGGCCAATTGAGGACTATACGGTAGAGGTCCGGAAGTGGTCAGCCAACACCGGCTGGAACGAGCTGGCCCTAAAATACCAATATCGCCAAGGATTGTCTGAAGCTCTCAAGGACGAGTTAGCTAGGGTGGAGACCCCTGCTACCCTGTAAAATTGTATCCAGTCTGCCACCAAGCTTGACAGGCGCATGCAGGAGCGGCGCTCAGAACGCTTCCAGGTTCCTCGTCCCAATTGGATGCTTCCCAAGTCGGGTCCAGTTCATCCGCCTTTCCCAGTTCCCGCAGCTACCTCCACTCCTAAAACCGAACCTATGCAACTCGGACTGGTCCGTGTCCCTCTCACTCCTGAGGAGAAACAGCGCAGGCGTCAAGCCAATCTATGCCTATACTGTGGGGGTGCAGGCCATTTCCTCCGTAACTGCCCAGTGAGACCAATAAGTCTGCCCCTCAAGTTGCTATGAACTATCAAGTTTCTGGTATTCCTCAGACTTACGTCACTCTCTTTGTCTCCCTACAGCTAGAGGAAAGGGAAACCCGCCTGCCAGCTATCATTGACTCTGGAGCTTGCAGCTGCTTCTTGGATTCCACGCTATCCCAAAGACTGCATGTTCCTATTCAGACCAAAAACCATAGTCTCCAGGTACATCTGGCTGACGGGTCTCTTCCTCGCTCTGGACTGATCACCCAAGAGACCAAACCTATCTTTGTTACCACAGACTCCGGCCATCAGGATTTCCTGCGATTTGACCTCATCCCCTCTCCTATGTTCTCCATCATTCTGGGACTTCCCTGGCTGCAGGCACATGAACCTCTCATAAATTGGACTAAGAAGGAGGTCACCTTCTCTTCTCAATATTGCTCCCAGCACTGTTTCACCTCAGCTCCAGCCACTTGTTTAGCCATAACACTTGTACCTGGAAACCTTCAGCATGTCCCCTCTGTATACCTTGAGTTCAAAGACGTCTTTGACAAACAGCAGGCTGACCGTCTACCACCTCACCGGTCTTATGACTGTCCCATCGATCTCCTGCCCGGCTCTGAAGTTCCTTTTGGCCGCATCTTCCCACTCTCCGAAACTGAGTTAAAGGCTCTCAAGTCTTACATCGATGAAAATCTGGAGAAGGGCTTCATCCTCCCTTCCTCCTCACCAGCTGGTGCAGGGATCTTTTTCGTGGGAAAAAAATATGGTTCCCTGAGGCCCTGCATCGACTTCAGGGAACGAAACAAAATCACTATTATGAACAGGTACCCATTGCCTCTTATTCCAGAGTTATTTCAGCGGTTCCGATTTGCACAAATCTTCTCCAAGCTGGATCTTCGAGGCGTATACAACCTCATTCGAATTAGGGCTGGGGATGAATGGAAGACTGCTTTTAGGTCCAGGTTTGGACATTATGAGTACCTGGTGATGCCGTTTGGGCTCTGCAATGCCCCGGCCACTTTTCAGCATTTAGTAAATGACATTTTCCGAGAGTATCTCGATGACTTCCTAGTTGTCTACTTGGACGATATCACCCAGCATCGCCGCATAGTGAAGGACTCGACTTGAGTGATCAGATTGCCAGTCTCTGCTGGAATAGTGCTGACTCATATGGCCTGGAGTGTCACTCACTGTGTGTGTGCGCCTATGCATAATGTGCTCAGTGTGCAAGCCCCGCGGTCCGGGCAGCGCTGTCTGTGTGCAGTGTGCACTTTCGGATTGGTGGTGAGTTGCCTCCGCCCGCCATTCACTGCGGCCTCGCTAGCATTGTGTACCCAGGACAGGTCTCGTGCCAGCCAATGAGTTGCTGAGCGCAGGCACGTCGCTCTGCCCACCTCAACATGACGTCAGCCCCTCCTCCAGGCTCCAGTCCCAGTGTCCCACCCACGACAGATCAGAGAGAAGCCCGCCTAGTCCCTCCCTGGCTGTCTGGCCTGTCCCACATGGTGTGTGGAATTGCTGAAGAGTCCAAAAAAGGCTGCAGCATTTAAAAAGGAGCGAAAGAAGAAAGCACAGGGCTCTGGAAAAGTAAGCACACAACCTTTACTTTTGATGGGAACTGTTCTGGCCCAATTATAGGGTGGGTGACTGACAACAGAGTTCCTAAAAGCAAGTGTAGCGGGTATGTACTTTCCCGGGTGTAATTTTGAATTTGGCAGAGACATCAGTGATGTGTAATTCCCTGCAGCCCAGTGGGTGGCGCTGTCGCCCTGGGCTGGGGTTGAATCATTGCTGTGTGCTGTGCCTCCTTTTTGTCCTCCCTGGGCAGCAGTATGGTGGGGCGGGGAACCCGCCGTGCTTGCTGGGAGAGGGTATAAAGGGGGCCGGCCATCTTTGTCACTGGGTTGACGTCCCAGGCACCTTCAGCTTGCGGACAGTGGGTCGTGTCGCTCCTCTGGGTGGCTTAGGCCTAGAGGACAGCGGAGGTCGAGTTCCATCCCAGGCACCTTTAGCCTGGGGTGAGGTACTTGGATGAAGGTCCGGAGCTCAGTGCCCAACACTGGGGTCCAGGGGGGAAAGAGATCCTAGAGTACCCAGGGATTGGGTACCCGAATCCGGTAGGCGCAATGGACCGGGGGGAGCTCCTCATTTGAAGACCCGGTGCAGCATATTGCCGGTGACAAGTGAGTCTCTCGTCGGAGACGGCCTGGAAGGAAATCTACCCTCGTTCGGAGACCAGGACACACTTCTAGGAAGGGAAGTGGCAGCTTACATTGTGTCTGGGCCTGTTCGCATCCACACCTCCTTTTCTGTTCTGTTCTATCAAGGGAGTTCAACTGTTTGTGTTCAGACAAGGAGAATAAAGGAGTGTTGAACTTTAATGGTGTGGAGCTCATTTTCTGAGACATGGTTCGCGGTGACTCTTGGAGGGAGGATCCAGGTGCACAGCACTGACCCGAAGGTAATACAGAACTGTTGCTTATACCGCACCTACATCTGTGGTGGAAGCTAGGCGTAGTGTCCCCGCTCCCTCCCCTCTAAGATACCCCTAGACAAGAGAAAGACGAGACAAAGAGGGGAGTGTGAGGAGCGGCCGTTACACATGGGGGCTCGGGTCCGTTAAGCGAACAGGCAGGCCTTCATTGGCCGAAGTGCATCCCTACTCGAAGTCGTGGACATGACCCAAAGAAGGGAAAGGCCCGCGCAGAAGAGTGGAAAGAGGGGGAAGTTCAGCCGTGTGAAGTACTACACGTGGGGGCTTCTATTGCACTGCGCCACCAGGCACACCCCCGCCGCTTAGTTCGTGGGTGTGACTCAGAAACAGAAAAGAAGAAAAGCCCGCGAACTGGAGCAAAGGGGAGGAGTCCAATACGTGTGAAGGACTACACGTGGGACGTTGGCGCAAAAACTCTGCAGTGTGCGATGGATCAGCAACAGGTCGCCATGTTCGGACACACCTCGTGGATTCCAGTTTATCCTTCCACCACGACTTTGACCGCTGCTGCTCCAGTAACGGATACGGGGATCCGACTAAAGTCAAGGGGTCGATTCGCCCTGTATTCGTGCATGGACGTTGAGGCCCTGGGTGTGATTTTTCCCGGGTGTTCGGGACTGGTGTGCCAGTTGAAGCCGTTCGGACGCTGTGAGGCCTGTGGGGAGTTCCTGTTCGAAGTGGATCTGGTGGTGGAGTGGCTGAGAACCATTTACCCTGGCCGGGCTTCAGGCAACACCACTCAAAGAGGAGGAATCACTGCTGTGAGAGTCACCCCTGCGCACACTGCAGCGACCGTGAAGGAGGTCGTAAAACCCCAACGGGAGAAATCCGAGGATGCTGACTCGGTCACCACTGTCTTGCAGTGTCCACCACCAAAGAGGAAGACCGGCATGGTAGCCCCGACCAGCGGTTGTGGTGGACCATCTCGCCCACTTACGCCCGGCCCGGATGAATCCGTCGACAAGAGTTCCGGATGTCCCGCTTCAAGTAAAGGCCGAGGTAAGCCAGATGGAGAGACTTGTTGTGTGGGCGGAGGTGTCGGGAAGTCATGGCCTAGCGAATCCGCGGGAGGTGGTGGCTCCATTTCTACAACCGGCTACATACCCACGGAGGAGTGTGACACCTCCGACCTGGAGTCGCTCTCGGACATGGGAGACGACGTGGCAATAGACGATTTGTTTGCCGAGAAGGGCTGGGACAAGGTACCGCTTGCTTCATCCCGCAGGATCAGAGATCCACCCATGTCAACAGGGGAAAGCACACCCCGGGTGGAGGCATCAGCGCCTGAAGAGAGGTCTCGTCCCCAGTCTGCTGCTACATCCCTGGTGCCATCTGTACCGAAGGGCGGGGAAAAGAGACTATTGCTGCGGGCCCCTATGCCCCGATCAGATGTGATCAAGGTCCCTCGCCACCCAGACTCGATAGTGTTGCCTGGCGAAGGGGACAAAGCTACCATGCCTCCTCTGGCAAGACTACAACGCCTATTTGGGCAGAAGGTTGCTGCGGAGTACAGATGGGAGTATCCATACTTATGGAAGGACTTACTCTATGAGGTGGAAGTGTGCCGGGAACGCTGGTACAATGACTTCGTGTGGACTCACATTCAGGTTCCTCACGCCCGCAGGTACTTGGCATGCTCTCCGAAGGCCTCACAGCGATTCAAAGACTGCAAGGCAGAATGGATGTTGGGACGACACATCCATGCGGATAAAGTTTTGATCCGAAGAAAGGAAGGAGAAGATGTGGAGTATCATCTGGAAACCATGGATCAGCACTTGAAGCCACTGGTTTTGCCGCATCCTCGTTTTTACTTGTAGGAGGGAGAAAGACTCCGGGGGTTTTTTCCCAAACTGTTGAACTTTCTGGAGCCCGTTGTTTGTGCCTTGAAGAAGGGCAGAACTGCTGCTGTTTGTTTTCCACTTCCCAGCAAGAGAGTACTGACTCTGGGGTAGATAGGGCCGAAAGAAAAGAAGAAAGTTCCACAGTTGCAGTTACGGCGATGCTGTCACCAGGTGGCAGTGTTGTGCAACGTTTAAACACTTATCATACACTCACTCTGGAGAAAAGGGATTTCTTCTTGGAGAAGTTTCTTTTCCACTACACGAATACAGGTGTCAGGGTTATAGGTGTTAACCCTCTTTTTCTTTTCCCTCTGCAGGAGAACATCCCGTCAAGCCCACTGAGATGGGGTGGGTCTTAGTCAGGATGGGTGGGAAAAGTTAAATGTGATTCTAAGTCATGTGTTAAAACAGTTATTTCTTGTTTGTCTTATTTCCCTTTCTTTAAAGGGCTCAGACACAATGTTTTAGTAGGATAGTTTTACAAAGTTTTATATTTTTGTATATCTAATTGTTAGTCTGTTTCTGGACCGAATCATGTCAGCTGTTTAGGGCATGGTTTACTCCAGACACTGGGGACCGAGGGGAGAGTGTAGCGGGTATTGGGGTCCGGAGCTCAGTGCCCAACACTGGGTTCCGCGAGGGAAGGAGATCCTAGAGTACCCAGGGATTGGGTACCCGAATCCGGTAGGCGCAATGGACCGGGGGGAGCTCCTCATTTGAAGACCCGGTGCAGCATATTGCCGGTGACAAGTGAGTCTCTCGTCGGAGACGGCCTGGAAGGAAATCTACCCTCGTGCGGAGACCAAGACACACTTCTAGGAAGGGAAGTGGCAGCTTACATTGTGTCTGGGCCTGTTCGCATCCACACCTCCTTTTGTGTTCTGTTCTATCAAGGGAGTTCAACTGTTTGTGTTCAGACAAGGAGAATAAAGGAGTGTTGAACTTTAATGGTGTGGAGCTCATTTTCTAACGGACATGGTTCGCGGTGACTCTTGGAGGGAGGATCCAGGTGCACAGCACTGACCCGAAGGTAATACAGAACTGTTGCTTATACCGCACTAACATCTGTGGTGGAAGCTAGGCGTAGTGTCCCCGCTCCCTCCCCTCTAAGATACCACTAGACAAGAGAAAGACGAGACAAAGAGGGGAGTGTGAGGAGCGGCCGCTACACAAGCCAGGGTGGTAAATCCCATATTTCAACCCCAACAGGCTACCTTTTAAAGATGTCCTAATAGGTATTCTCCACAGATTTTGTCTGTCGTCTTTATCCGCCCGGTCAGCTTTCTACCACCCCGTCATCTTCATCCCCTCCGTCAGCTTCCTACCACCCAGGGGCGGACTGGGCCAGGTGGCAGAGTGGAGATTTCCCCCCGGGCCGCTTTGATTCCCTGTAAAAGGGCCGCTGGGCGGCCAGCCAGCTCAGAACTGCGCATTTGCAGTTTCCGGACCCAGCCGAGTGCTACTGCAGGGGTTTACAGGGCTGGATTGTGAATTAGCGGCTGAATGGAAGTGAAAGAACACACTGATCCCTCCATCCCGTGCTGCAGCTGCGCTTTGTCCTGTGACAGGGATATTAGCTGCACCTGTCACAGGACTGTGTGAGTGTGTGTTCCGCTGCGTCTTGCAGAGTACAGCCCTCCCCCTCCTCTGAACTAATGGGAGAACAATCAGGTCTGCCTCCTCCCACCCCTCTCTCTTGTGCCCGCCCACACTCGATGGCAATGCAGACCGTGTCCTGTGAGTGTGAAGGAGATATGCGGGCGGGAAACTTTGAAGTCGGCAGCCATAATATCACATCCGTGACTGAGTCAGTGAACCTCCTGCTGGGACTGTGCAAGTGAGTGAGCTCAGCTGTGACCAGACTCTCCCCTCCTCCTCTCTTCCTCCCTACTCAGTCTCTCCCTCAGCCTTTATCATTTAACCTCTTGCCTGCCAGGCACTTTCACTCCCTTCCTGCCTAGGACAATTTCAGCTTTCAGTTCTCACACTGAGCCCAGGTTCACATTGGAGCGATTTGGCATGCAATTTGACATGTCAAATCGCATGCCAAAACGGTGGCAATTGCCGGCGATGGCACCATCCGAATCGGTGCAACGCCGCATCGATTCCATTTGTGGTGTCGCACCGATTCCCAAAAGTAGTTTCTGTACTACTTTTGGCAACTTCGGGGTGCGATTTCAATAGACATCTGTGCATGAACCCGCACAGATGTCTCTGAAATCGCACCCCAAAGTCAGGACTGACATTGGGGTGTGAAATAGTTCAGCTGAACTCGCTCGATTTCATTCCCAATGTCAGTGTGAACCCGGGCTCTGAATGACAATTGCGCGGTCAAGCAACACTGTACCCATATTACATTTTTCTTTTTTTTACACAAATTGAGTTTTCATTTTGGTGGTATTTAATAACTGGGGTTTTTGATTTTTTGCTAAAACATGAAAAAATACCCTTTTTTTTTAAAGGTTTTTTGTAAATACCTTGCCTTGAAAAAGTATTCATACCCCTTGAAATTTCCCACATTTTGTCATGTTACAACCAAAAATGTAAATGTATTTTATTGGGATTTTATGTGATGGACCAACACAAAGTGCCACATAATTGTGAAGGGGAAGGAAAATGATAAATGGTTTTCAACATTTTTTTTTCAAATATGTGAAAAGTGTGTGTGGGGGGGGGGGGGCATTTGTATTCAGCCCCCTTTTATTCTGATACCCCTAACTAAAATCTAATGGAACCAATTGCCTTTAGAAGTCACCTAATTAGTAAATAGAGTCACCTGTGTGTCATTTAATTTCGGTATAAATACAGCTGTTCTGTGAAGCCCTCAGAGGTTTGTTAGAGAACCTTAGTGAACAAACAGCATCATTAAGGCCAAGGAACACACCAGACAGGTCAGAGATAAAGTTGTGGAGAAGTTTAAAGCAGGGTTAGATTATAAAGAAAATATCCCAATCTTTGAACATCTCATGGAGCACTGTTCAATCCATCATCCGAAAATGGAAAGAGTATGGCACAACTGCAAACCTACCAAGACATGGCCGTCCACCTAAACTGACCGGGCCGGGCAAGGAGAGCATTCATCAGAGAAGCAGCCAAGAGGCTCATGGTAACTCTGGAGGAGCTGCAGAGATCCACAGCTCAGGTAGGAGAATCTGTCCACAGGATAACTATTTGTGCACTCCACAAATCTGACCTTTATGGAAGAGTGACAAGAAAAAAGACATTGGTGAAAGAAAGTCTTAAGAAGTCCCATTTTCAGTTTGTGAGAAGCCATGTGGGGGACACAGAAAACATGTGGAAGAAGGTGCTCTGATCAGATGAGACCAAAAGTGAACTTTTTGGCCTAAAAAGAAAAACGCTATGTGTGGGGGAAAACTAAAACTGCACATTACCCTGAACACACCATCCCCACCGTGAAACATGGTGGTGGCAGCATCATGGGGTGGGGATGCTTTTCTACAGCAGGGACAGGGAAGCTGGTCAGAGTTGATGGAAAGAAGGATGGAGCCAAATACAGGGCAATCTTAGAAGAAAAACAGTGTGCAGAGATGGGGCTGTCATCTGCCTTCTCAGCAGGGATCAACGGAGTGATCCCTGCTGAGCAAAGCGGAGCCCTACACGGACACGTCTGCGTGAAAGGGGCCTTAAGCCCTGTACACACGATCAAAGCTGACTTCCATCAGTCTTGCCTACACACCATCAGTCAAAAAAAGATCGTCCCAAATGCTGTGACGTAAAACACTCTGACGAGCCAAGAAAAATTAAGTTCTATGCTTCTGAGCATGCGTGGGTTTTTTATCCGATGGTGTTCCCCACAGACGATAGTAATTTGCTATCGTTTTTTTTTCCATCGGATAAATTTAAAACATGTTCTATTTTTTTAACACCGATGGAAAAAAGACCGATGGGGCCCATACACAATCGGTTTGTCCGATGAAAAAAGTCCATCGGACTGTTTTCATCAGTAAAACCGATCGTGTGTACAGGGCTTTAGAGTCTTCAAAAGACTTGGGACTGGGGCGGAGGTTCACCTTCCAGCAGGACAACGACCCTAATTATACAGCCAGAGCTACAATGGAATGGTTTAGATCAAAGCATATTCATGTGTTAGAATGGCCCAGTCAAAGTCCAGACCTAAATCCAATTGAGACTCTGTGGCAAGACTTGAAAATTGCTGTTCACAGACGCTCTCCATCCAATCTGACAGAGCTTGAGATATTTTGCAAAGAAGAATGGGCAAAAATGTCACTCTCTAGATGTGCAAAGCTGGTAGAGACATCCCCCAAAAGACTTGCAGCTGTGATTGCAGAGAAAGGGGGTTTTACAAAGTATTGACTCCGGGGGGCTGAATACAAATACACTCCCCACACTTTTCACATATTTATTTGTATCATTTATCATTTCTCTTCCACTTCACAATTATGTGCCACTTTGTGTTGGTCTATCACATGAAATCCCAATAAAATAAATTTATGTTTCTGGTTGCAACATGACAAAATGTGGGAAATTTCAAGGGGTATAAATACTTTTTCAAGGCACTGTAAGTAATTTTTCACTGATAGGGGGCCCGATAGGCGGTACTGTTGGGCACTGATGGGTAGCAACGATGGGCATTAATGGGTGGCACTGAAAGGCAGCACAGATTGGTGTCACTGATGGGCGCAGACTGGCGTCATTTGCTGAGCACTGTTGGGGCTGCACTGTAATCAGTGCCTTAACTAGTTGGAGCCCCGGCCATTGTCGAATGACGGCCTCAAGGTGGCTCTTAAAATCCGGGAGGACGTCAATAGACGTCCTCTGCTCCTCCGACCACTGGGGGGCGCGCGAGCATCGCCGGCGGCGCGCGCGCGCTCCCAGCGCGTCACTGACATGCCGATGCGCGTGCCTGGCGGCCGCGATGTCCGCCAGGCACCCGTGATCGGCCGGTACAGAGACAAGGACATGGATCTGTGTGTGTAAACACACAGATCCATGTCCTGTCAGGGAAAGAGGAGACCGATGTGTGTCCCTTGTACATAGGGACACAGATCGGTCTCCTCCCCCAGTCACTCCCCTCCCCCCACAGTAGTAATCACTCATAGGGCACACATTTAACCCCTTCCTCGCCCCCTAGTGTTAACCCCTTCCCTGCCAGTGTCATTTTTACAGTAACCAGTGCATTTTTTTAGCACTGATCGCTGTATCAATGACAATGGTCCCAAAATGGTGTCAAAAGTGTCCGATGTGTCCGCCATAGTGTCGCAGTCACAATAAAAATCGCTGATCGCTGCCATTACTAGTAAAAAAAAAATATTAATAAAAATGCTATAAAACTATCCCCTATTTTGTAGACGCTAAAACTTTTGCGCAAACCAATCAATAAACGCTTATATGTAGAAGAATACGTATCGGACTAAACTGAGAATTTTTTTTTTTTTTTTTTAATTGGGATATTTATTATAGCAAAAAGTAATAAATATTGTTTTTTTTCAAAATCGTCGCTCTTTTTTTGTTTATAGCGCAAAAAATAAAAACCGCAGAGGTGATCAAATACCACCAAAAGAAAGCTCTATTTGTGGGAAAAAAAGGACGTCAATTTTGTTTGGGAGCCACGTCGCACGACCACGCAATTGTCATTCAAAGCGACGCAGTGCCGAAAGCTGAAATTTCGCCTGGGTAGGAAGGGGGTTTATGTGCCCAGTAAGCAAGTGGTTAATTATCTGTACAGTGTCCCCTGTGAGGAGATGCCCTTGATCGGCTCTCCTCACAGGCTGTCATTTACATGTGATTGGCTGTTATTGGACACAGCCAATCACATGGGTAAAGAGCCGCGTTATCGGCTCTTTACCAAGATCGGGGTCATGCTGTCATTGCTGTGTCATATTTGTCTTGCTTCATAACATCAATATCCGTTATAAAACCCGGAGGGCATGGATGATGAGCTGATTCGGTGGTGCAATGGGCCACCCGACTGGACTTGCCCCCCAGGCTTAAGGCTGCCAGCCCTCCCCTGCTACCACCCCCTGTCATCTTCATCCCCCCATCAGCTTCCTCCCACCCCCTGTCATCTTCATCCCCTCCGTCAGCTTCCTACCACCCCCTGTCATCTTCATCCCCCATCAGCTTCCTCCCACCCCCTGTCATCTTCATCCCCCATCAGCTTCCTCCCACCCCCTGTCATCTTCATCCCCCGTCAGCTTCCTACCACCCCGTCATCTTCATCCCCCCTGTCGGCTTCCTCCCACCCCCTGTCATCTTCATCCCCTCCGTCATCTTCATCCCCTCTGTCAGCTTCCTCCCACCCCCTGTCATCTTCATCCCCCATCAGCTTCCTCCCACACCACCCCCGTCATCTTCATCCCCCGTCAGCTTCCTACCACCCCACCCCCTGTCATCTTCATCCCCCTGTCATCTTCATCCCCCTGTCATCTTCCTACCACCCCGCCCCCTGTCATCTTCATCCCCCTGTCAACTTCATCCCCCGTCAGCTTCCTACCACCCTACCCCCTGTCATCTTCATCCCCCTGCCAGCTTATTACCACCCCACCTCCTTATATTTACTGGTGCACGTCACATATGATGGATGCAGGGACAGTTTTTTTTCTTCCAGTGACATCACGGACAGAAGGACATTTGTGTGGATGAAGTCCAGGGCCAAATTTTTGTCCCAGTCCAGCCCTTCTCGAGTCACTGTCAGGGGCAGGCGAACTGAGCCGAGCAGACTCGGAGCTCCTCCTCCAGGCTCCGACCTTGCCTGCCACCTATCCTTCAGTACACGGCCGGTTGCATGTGACATCACGTGGAGGCGGAGTCACACAGCAACGCTAGGGTGAGCCCGAATCTCCTCTCCTCACACCGTCACATGCACTCTGCCCTGACACTGACACACTGACATTGTGTGTGCAGTGAGCTGTAAAAAAAGCCCTTTTTGTACCCTGAGCGTATCATATTTATTTTTTTGGTGGGGGTGGATCTTGGGTGGGAGTTCCCACACTTTTTTCTCCAGGACCTGACCCCTGTGTACAGCAATTCTTTGGTTTTGAAAATTTTTACAGGAGGTTCATTGTTGGGTTCTCATCTATTGTGGCACCTATCACCCAGTTGACACGCCAGAACAACCGTTTTCATTGGTCGCAGGAAGCTTTCATTAAACTAAAGGCCGTGTTTACTTCTGCACCAGTTCTGCAGCATCCAGACCCAGCACTACCATTCATATTGAAAGTAGACGCTTCCGAGACAGCCACTGGGGCCATCCTCTCTCAAAGATGGGGCCCCAAGTCCCTCCTACACCCTGTAGCTTTTGCATCCCGAAAGCTATGTCCGCCGGAAAGAAACTATGATGTTGGAGACAGAGAGTTGCTGGCCATTAAGTTTGCCCTGGAGGAGTGAAGGTACCTGCTGGAGGGTGCATCTCACCCTGTCATGATCTTCACCGATCACTAAAATCCGGAGTACCTCAGGACAGCGAAACGTTTAAAACCCAGACAAGCCCGTTGGGCAATCTTTTTCTCCAGATTTAATTTCCATATCTCCTATAGACCTGCCTCCAAAAATGGGAAGGCGGATGCACTCTCTAGGATGTTCCCCGAAACCTCTCAGGCAGTTGAACCTAGTACCATCTTGTCTTCACAAAATTTTCTTCTGATTACCCAAACTGATTTGTTGACCTCCATTAAAACAGCATCCAGGCACTGTACCGACCAGTGCATTTTATTCTGATACCCCTAACTAAAATCTAGTGGAACCAATTGCCTTTAGAAGTCACCTAATTAGTAAATAGAGTCACTTGTGTGTCATTTAATTTCGGTATCAATACAGCTGTTCTGTGAAGCCCTCAGAGGTTTGTTAGAGAACCTTAGTGAACAAACAGCATCATTAAGGCCAAGGAACACACCAGACAGGTCAGGGATAAAGTTGTGGAGAAGTTTAAAGCAGGGTTAGATTATAAAGAAAATATCCCAATCTTTGAACATCTCACGGAGCACTGTTCAATCCATCATCTGAAAATGGAAAGAGTATGGCACAACTGCAAACCTACCAAGACATGGCCGTCCACCTAAACTGACCGGGCTGGGCAAGGAGAGCATTCATCAGAGAAGCAGCCAAGAGGCTCATGGTAACTCTGGAGAAGCTGCAGAGATCCACAGCTCAGGTAGGAGAATCTGTCCACAGGATAACTATTTGTGCACTCCACAAATCTGACCTTTATGGAAGAGTGACAAGAAAAAAGACATTGGTGAAAGAAAGTTTTAAGAAGTCCCATTTTCAGTTTGTGAGAAGCCATGTGGGGGACACAGCAAACATGTGGAAGAAGGTGCTCTGATCAGATGAGACCAAAAGTGAACTTTTTGGCCTAAAAAGAAAAACGCTATGTGTGGGGGAAAACTAAAACTGCACATCACCCTGAACACACCATCCCCACTGTGAAACATGGTGGTGGCAGCATCATGGGGTGGCGATGCTTTTCTTCAGCAGGGACAGGGAAGCTGGTCAGAGTTGATGGAAAGATGGATGGAGCCAAATACAGGGCAATCTTAGAAGAAAAACAGTGTGCAGAGATGGAGCTGTCATCTGCCTTCTCAGCAGGGATCAACGGAGTGATCCCTGCTGAGCAAAGCAGAGCCCTACACGGACACGTCTGCGTGAAAGGGGCCTTAAGCCCTGTACACACGATCGAAGCTGACTTCCATCAGTCTTGCCTACACACCATCAGTCAAAAAAACGATCGTCCCAAACGCTGTGACGTAAAACACTCTGACGAGCCAAGAAAAATTAAGTTCTATGCTTCTGAGCATGCGTCCACTTGATTCTGAGCATGCGTGGGTTTTTTATCCGATGGTGTTCCCCACAGACGATAGTAATTTGCTATTGTTTTTTTTTCCATCGGATAAATTTAAAACATGTTCTATTTTTTAACACTGATGGAAAAAAGACCGATGGGGCCCATACACAATCGGTTTGTCCGATGAAAAAAGTCCATCGGACTGTTTTCATCGGTAAAACCGATCGTGTGTACAGGGCTTTAGAGTCTTCAAAAGACTTGGGACTGAGGCGGAGGTTCACCTTCCAGCAGGACAACGACCCTAAACATTTAGCCAGAGCTACAATGGAATAGTTTAGATCAAATCATATTCATGTGTTAGAATGGCCCAGTCAAAGTCCAGACCTAAATCCAATTGAGACTCTGTGGCAAGACTTGAAAATTGCTGTTCACAGATGCTCTCCATCCAATCTGACAGAGCTTGAGATAATTTGCAAAGAAGAATGGGCAAAAATGTCACTCTCTAGATGTGCAAAGCTGGTAGAGACATCCCCCAAAAGACTTGCAGCTGTGATTGCAGAGAAAGGGGGTTTTACAAAGTATTGACTCACGGAGGCTGAATACAATAACACCCCCCACACTTTTCACATATTTATTTGTATCATTTATCATTTCTCTTCCACTTCACAATTATGTGCCACTTTGTGTTGGTCTATCACATGAAATCCCAATAAAAGAAATTTATGTTTCTGGTTGCAACATGACAAAATGTGGGAAATTTCAAGGGGTATAAATACTTTTTCAAGGCACTGTAAGTAATTTTTCACTGATAGGGGGCCCGATAGGCGGTACTGTTGGGCACTGATGGGTAGCAATGATGGGCATTAATGGGTGGCACTGAAAGGCAGCACAGATTGGTGTCACTGATGGGCGCAGACTGGCATCATTTGCTGGGCACTGTTGGGGCTGCACTGTAATCAGTGCCTTAATTATCTGTACAGTGTCCCCTGCGAGGAGATGCCCTTGATCGGCTCTACTCACAGGCTGTCATTTACATGTGATTGGCTGTTATTGGACACAGCCAATCACATGGGTAAAGAGCCGCGTCATCGGCTCTTTACCAAGATCGGGGTCATGCTGTCATTGCTGTGTCATATTTGTCTTGCTTCATAACATCAATATCCGTTATAAAACCCGGAGGGCATGGATGATGAGCTGATTCGGTGGTACAATGGGCCACCCGACTGGACTTGCCCCCCAGGCTTAAGGCTGCCAGCCCTCCCCTGCTACCACCCCCTGTCATCTTCATCCCCCATCAGCTTCCTCCCACCCCCTGTCATCTTCATCCCCTCCGTCAGCTTCCTACCACCCCCTGTCATCTTCATCCCCCTGTCAGCTTCCTCCCACCCCCTGTCATCTTCATCCCCCATCAGCTTCCTCCCACCCCCTGTCATCTTCATCCCCCCTGTCAGCTTCCTCCCACCCCCTGTCATCTTCATCCCCTCCGTCAGCTTCCTCCCACACCCTGTCATCTTCATCCCCTCCGTCAGCTTCCTCCCACCCCCTGTCATCTTCATCTCCCATCAGCTTCCTCCCACCCCACCCCCGTCATCTCCCCCGTCATCTTCATCCCCCGTCAGCTTCCTACCACCCCACCCCCTGTCATCTTCATCCCCCTGTCATCTTCATCCCCCCGTCAGCTTCCTACCACCCTACCCCCTGTCATCTTCATCCCCCTGCCAGCTTCTTACCACCCCACCTCCTTATATTTACTGGTGCACGTCACATATGATGGATGCAGGGGCAGTTTTTTTTCTTCCAGTGACATCACGGACAGAAGGACATTTGTGTGGATGAAGTCCAGGGCCAAATTTTTGTCCCGGTCCAGCCCTGCTCGAGTCACTGTCAGGGGCAGGCGAACTGAGCCGAGCAGACTCGGAGCTCCTCCTCCAGGTTCCGACCTTGCCTGCCACCTATCCTTCAGTACACGGCCAGTTGCGTGTGACATCACGCGGAGGCGGAGTCACACAGCAACGCTAGGGCGAGCCCGCATCTCCTCTCCTCACACCGTCACATGCACTCTGCCCTGACACTGACACACTGACATTGTGTGTGCAGTGAGCTGTAAAAAAAGCCCTTTTTGTACCCTGAGCGTGTCATATTTTTTTTTTTTGGTGGGGGTGGATCTTGGGTGGGAGTTCCCACACTTTTTTCCCCAGGACTTGACCCCTGTGTACAGCGATTCTTTGGTTTTGAAATTTTTTACAGGAGGTTCATTGTTGGGTTCCCATCTATCGTGGCACCTATCACCCAGTTGACACGCCAGAACAACCGTTTTCATTGGTCGCAGGAAGCCCAGGAAGCTTTCATTAAACTAAAGGCCGTGTTTACTTCTGCACCAGTTCTGCAGCATCCAGACCCAGCACTACCATTCATATTGAAAGTAGACGCTTCCGAGACAGCCACTGGGGCCATCCTCTCTCAAAGACGGGGCCCCAAGTCCCTCCTACACCCTGTAGCTTTTGCATCCCGAAAGCTATGTCCGCCGGAAAGAAACTATGATGTTGGAGACAGAGAGTTGCTGGCCATTAAGTTTGCCCTGGAGGAGTGGAGGTTCCTGCTGGAGGGTGCATCTCACCCTGTCATGATCTTCACCGATCACTAAAATCTGGAGTACCTCAGGACAGCGAAACGTTTAAATCCCAGACAAGCCCGTTGGGCTCTCTTTTTCTCTAGATTTAATTTCCATATCTCCTATAGACCTGGCTCCAAAAATGGGAAGGTGGATGCACTCTCCAGGATGTCCCCCGAAACCTCTCAGGCAGTTGAACCTAGTACCATCTTGTCTTCACAAAATTTTCTTCTGATTACCCAAACTGATTTGTTGACCTCCATTAAAACAGCATCCAGGCACTGTACCGACCTTGAAGTCTCTTCTTTAGAGAAACACGACGACCTGCTCTGGTCTCAAGGAAAGATCTTTGTCCCACTGGAAACAAGACCTCTGGTTTTAAGAACTTTTCATGACCACAAGTTAGCAGGTCACTTTGGAACACAGAAAACTGCAGAACTAGTCTCTCGTTCCTTCTGGTGGCTGGGTTGGAGACAGGATTGTAAGGATTATGTTGCCTCTTGCACCCTATGCCAGCGCAGTAAAGGACCAAACATCAAATCCTGGGGCCTACTCAAACCCTTACCCATTCCTGAACGGCCATGGGCAGAGGTCTCCATGGATTTTATTGTCAACTTACCTCCCTCTGGGGGATTCACCACTATCCTGGTTGTTGTCGACCGCCTTTCTAAGATGGCACACTTCCTGCCCATGGTGGGTACCCCCTCTGCTTCAGATACGGCCAAAATCTTCTTTAGAGAAATAACAAGGCTCCATGGGGTACCTAAGAGCATCGTTTCGGATAGAGGTGTCCAATTTACGTCCAAATCTTTGAGGGAACTCTGTAAATCCCTGGAAATACAGATCTGTCTCTCATCCGCTTAACATCCTCAAAGCAACGGCCAGACGGAGAGAACAAACCAAACCTTGGAGCAATATCTCCGTTGTTTCTGCTCTGCATCCCAGGACGACTGGTCTTCTCTTCTACCTTATGCTGAATTCGCATACAACAACTCCATCCATACAGCTACCAAACAAACAACCTTCTGGTTCAACTTCGGGTTCCATCCTTCTTTTCTCCCTAACTCCATCCCTGAGATATCTGTCCCTGCTGTACAGGACCAGATAGCCTCCGTCCAGCGGAACTTTCAGAAACTTTCGGAAATGATGCAAAGTACCCAGGACAATTACAAGAAGTACTATGATAAGGGAAGGAAGGAGAACCCAGCCTTCAAAGTTGGAGAAGAAGTTTGGCTATCAGCCATCAATCTCAAATTGCCACTTCCCTCACGGAAGTTGGGACCAAGGTTCATTGGACCTTTTAAGATCAAGTGGATGATCAACCCTGTGGCCTTTGAGTTGGCCTTGCCTGACTCCTATAGAATACACCCAGTATTCCATACATCTTTATTAAAACCTGTTGTTTCCAGCTCCTTCCCTGGGAGAGAAGAACCGCCTCCTCCACCAGTTAAGGTAGACGGAGAAAATGAATTCGAAGTGGAGTCCATTTTGAGTTGCAGGAAAAGGGGTAGACAACTACAGTATCTGATTAAATGGAAGGGGTATCCCCCTGAGGACAATTCCTGGGAACCCTCGAAGAACTTGCATGCCCCACGCCTGATCCGAGCCTTCCACCAGGAACATCCGGAATTGATGTCCAGCTTGGGCGTCCGGAGTCTGCCCCTCAGGGGGGCACTGTCAGAGAAGAAACCAGTTTAGCCGCGCCAGCCACATTCCCGCACGCATGCGCGGCGGAACGGCGATTCGGCACATGCGCGTTCGTGGCCCGATGGAACGTCGCGCACGCATGCATGCTAGTGCACGCCCAATCAGCATTCTGGCTGGCCTACATAAGGCTGCCCAGGTACTCTGACAGATTGTTGGTTTGTCTTCAGCTTCCTGCTTGAGCCTAGTTCCTGTTTCCTGTAACTGAACTCTCGTTGTGACCCGGATTGATACTGACTACTCTGCTCTTCTCCTGGACCTGACCCTGCTATCTGTGCTTGACCCCCGGCCTGCATCTCGGACCTGCTACTTGTCTCCAGCCCTTGACCTTCTGCTTGTGTTTTGGACTAGTTACTTGTCTCCTGTGCTAGACTCTCAGCCTGCACCCTGAACCAGACTTCTGCCGCCTTGTTCTGATCCCTGTTTGTGCTCTGGACTTGTATCTCCAGCTAGGGTCCTTCAAAGAGCTGTACCCATCTGTGGTTGACCCTCAGCCTGCTCTTGTTGGATTACCTTCTTATCTTCGCACAGCTGTTCAGCTGTACCAAGATCACCTTGCAAGACCTACCCATCCTGCTGGTAGCCAGTGCCTCTTTGTGCCATCCACCCCCTGTATCATCTCCAGGGGGCGGAGTGCGCCTAGTCGCAAGAGTGAACTGCTCTCGGCATCATGGCCTCGGTAAGTACACACCTGACACTCGGCTGATCACAGATCAGGGTATGGGTCGATCCCGAACCCTTACCACGTGATCAGCTGTCAGCCAATGACAGCTGATCATGTGATGTAAACAGAGCTGGTAATCGGCTATTTTTTCTCCTCACGCTAATAGTATGAGGAGAAAAAAAAAAGCTGATCACCGGCGGCTGTTAACGGGACACAGGTGCCACCTTCTAGTGCAATACAGTGCCGCCTACCAGTGACCACCAGCGCCACCCATCGGTACCCACAGTGCCACCCATCAGAGCCCACAGTGCCACCCATCAGTGTCCACTACCAGCGCTCATCATTTGGGGGAGGAGCCTAATCACGCTACCAGCGGCACTCGGATGTGTTGTAAGCCGGAGTTGTGAAGGAGAAGCGCTCTACTGAGCTGAACTGTGGCTGTCTATGCGATACACTTATTTTGGTCACGTGAGTGAAAGCGCTGTGTGCTTAACATTACCCTTGTGTGTGAGAGCACTGCGCAATGAGGTTTGTTTTTTCCTTTTGTCTTCCATGATTCACCTCTGAGGTATAACCGAGACTGCTCAGGGTATCTAATCTGACAACCATGCTGATCTGTGATTAACTGGAAGAGTGGGATTTAGTGAAGGAGTGCTCTGATTGGTCTACATAAAAGGACTGAGAAAACTGTTTATGCATATAATCCACAGTGTTTGGTACGAATCAGCAAAATCAGGAGTCGCCTTCCAGGCTGTTTTTTGTTGTTTTTGTTTGTTGAACCAGATTGATCCCATCGGGGGTCTCCGTACACTATATGTTTCAGCACATATATTTTCAGGCACTATTTGCACATTTGTTTTTTTTGTTGCAGGTTGCATCTGGGTCACATATTATTATATATGTGTAGCGGCCCTCTCTCTCTCCTCTCAATTCTTCTGGCTCTTGCTCTTGTCTAGGGGTACCTCTGAGGAGAGAGTGCGGGGTCACCACGCCAAGTTCCCACTGCAGGTGTGTGTGTGTAGTGGGAGACAATTCTCTTTTACCTTCGGGTCGATGTTCTGTATCTGGAGCCTCCTCCTGGTTTCTCGAACAGTGTCTGCCAGTAAATAAGCCCCACACCACTAAAGTCCAACACTCCTTTATTCTTCTCATTGAAAAGTGAACACAATCAGTTGGACTCCCAACTGAACTCCCAGTTGAACAATCAGTTGGACTCCCAGTTGGACTTCTCTAACAGAACAGACAGGGGGTGAGGATGCGAGTAGGCCCAGGCACAATGAACTCTCCTACTTCCTTCCCAGAAGTAGGTTTCTGCTCCCAATCGAGGAAGACATCCCTCCCGGCGGTCTCCGGAGGCTCACCCGTCACTGCCAATTTGCTGCACCAGGTCTTCAGGTAAGTACCCCCTCCGGTCCCTTACGCCACTGGATTCAGGTACCCCCTCCCGGGGTCCCCTAGGAAGTTCCTCCCTCGCGGAGCCTTAATCCGGGACCCTCAGTCCCGGACCGCCATCCAAGTACCTCACCCCAGGCTAAAGGTGCCTGGGATGGAACACGACCTCCGAACGTCCTCCAGGCCTAGGCCGCCTAGAGGACCGACACGAACCACCGCCCTCAGGCTGAAGGCGCCCGGGACTCGACTCTCGCCACCAAAAATGCCCGCCCCCTTTATACCCTCTCCCAGCAAGCACGGCGGGTTCTCCGCCCCACCATACAACCGCTGAGAGAGGCCAAAAAGAGGTACGACACTGCAATGATGGCTCAACCCCGGGCCCAAAGTGACAGCGCCACCCGGTGGGCCCCAGGGAACCCTACATCACAGTTTCCCCACCAGATTCAAACAGAAAAGCACATACCCGCTACGGTTGATTTACTTAGGGTTGATTTATAGCGCATCAATACCACATTGGATATTCACTTATATGTTATCAGACACATTGATTGATTGCAGCTGAATCATTTAGGTATCCTGGGTTTATTTCACATATTTGTATTGCTTTGCACCATTTTAGTGCTTTAGTACTTCTATTTATACAGCGCTCATCAGTGCCGCCTTATCTGTGCCCATCAGTTCCACCTTATCTGTGCCGCCTTATCTGTCCCCATCAGTGCTGCCTTATCTGTGCCTATCAGTGCCCACCAGTGCCGCCTCATCAGCGCATATCAATGGAGGAGAAAAATTACATGTTTGCAAAATATTATAACAAACTATGAAACATGATTTTTTTTTTTTCAAAATTTTCCATGGTTTTTTGTTTGTTAAGCAAAAAATAAAAACCCCAGCGGTGATTAAATACCACCAAAGGAAAGCTCTATTTGTGTGAAAAAAATGTCATTTGGGTACAGCGTTGTATGACCGCACAATTGTCATTCAAAGTGCGTCAGCACTGAAAGCTGAAAATTGGTCTGGGCAGGAGGGGGGTTTAAGTGCCCAGTAAGGAAGTGGTTAAATTAGCGCAATGCTAAACAGAAAAAAAAATGGTCTGGTCAAGAAAGCGGTAAAACCCTTCTGGAGCTGAGGTGGTTAACATGTGAGAAAATGACAAAAGTGCAAGGACAGCCAGTGGTTAAATCACGCCCCATTAGTACTGCCTGTTTTTCACAATTACAAATACTGTCCCTCAATTGATATCTTCTCCATGAACCTATCGTGTGGGTAAAAGTACAAATGTAACTTCCCACAGGCTGCACTCTACTACCACGGATCAAGTCTCTTTGCAACCCGTACACCACACGTACGTCACAGAAACACTGGAAATGCGTCATACGCGCCGCCCGCTGATGTCACGTGACATGCCCGTACTTCTGCTCGCGCGGCGGATGCTATATTCCGGCATCCTTTGCGGCTGGCTTTCTCTTTCCGGTAACCAAGATGTCTAAGAGGGGTGAGTGTAGGTCTCGGCGCCGTGTAATCTGGTGCCATCCGCTATCTGCGATGGTTGTTCGTGCTTGTCTATAACCATGTTTTGTTCTCTGCATTCCTCTCTATGTTCTAGCGGGATTATGATAAGGGTTGTGCAGTAGAGAATAGTGTGGAATCGTCGAGGGGGAAAAAAAACCCACAGGCAGCCATGTTTATAGTCGGGGAGTGATCCTGTCAGGCAGGGTGTGTATTCTAGCTGTAGCGGTGTGCTTGGTGTGGACTCCGGTCACTGTTGCGCTGGTTTTGGTTAATTTGATATATTTTAGTATAAAGATGTACTTTTTGGTTGAAAATTATTAGAGCTGTTGGGTGGAATATCTCATGCTGTGTGGCGCTCCCAGGGTGGTGTGTGCCTTGCTTGTTATTCTGACCCATAAATACTATGTTTCTGAATAACCACCCGGATCACTGTCAGCTTATGAGACTTGTCATGGACTCGTGATCTAGTTGTGTGATGTTTAACAAGGGTTGCTTGTGATGCTGTATGTTTTATGTTGTGGGGCATGAAGGGTGGTGGCAGACATTAAAGCGATAATAAGTCTGCTTATTTATAGGCTTACCTGTAGGTACAGTACATATCTTCTAAAATATGCACTGTTTAGGAGATATTTAGTAGCAGCCGGTGATGACACCAGTGTATGTGGACAGCATGTTGTCCATTGACAGAGCTGTGCCCTGGGAGTAAACATCATTGGGAGTTTGGCCATTCAAACAGGTGAAGCCTGTGAAGATGGAAGCCCTGTCAGCGGTGACAGTGCCCCACTGGAGGACTTTGATTTAAGGTAAACTTTTCATAATGTGTTAGTATTTGTTGCATACTAGCACATTATGCTCTTAACTTGCAAGGGATTTTTTATTTTTTGCATTACTATTGCTTTAACCACTTGAGAGCCGGGCAATGTACAAATGACGGCCTCTAGGTAGCCCCCAGTGGCTATTCCGGCCACTGGGGGCGCATGCGTGCCCGGCGCATCACTGAGATGCCGATGCGCGTGCCTGACGGCCGCGTTGTCCGCCAGGTACCCGCGATCGGCCGTTACACAGACAAGGATGTGGATCTCTGTGTGTAAACACAGAGATCCATGTCCTGTCAGGGAGAGGAGACCAATGCTGTGTCCCTTGTACATAGGGACACAGATCGGTCACCTCCCCCACACAGTAGTAATCCCAGGTTACACATTTAACCCCTCCCCCCCCCCCCCAGTGTTAACCCCTTCCCTGCCAGTGTCATTTTTACAGTAACCAATGCATTTTTATAGCACTGGTCGCTGTAAAAATGACAATGGTCCCAAAAGTGTCCGATGTGTCCGCCATAATGTCGCAGTCACAATAAAAATTGCTGCCATTACTAGTAAAAAAATGCTCAAACTATCCCCTATTTTGTAGACACTAACTTTTGCGCAAACCAATCAACAAATGCTTATGGCAATTTTTTTTTTCTTACCAAAAATATATAGAAGAATACGTATCGGATTAAACTGAGGAAAAAAATATATTTTATTAAAAAATGGGATATTTATTATAGTAAAAAATATTGTTTGTTTTTTTTTCAAAATCGTTGCTCTTTTTTTGTTTATAGCGCAAAAAATAAAAACCGCAGAGATGATCAAATACCACCAAAAGAAAGCTCTATTTGTGGGAAAAAAAGGACGTCAATTTTGTTTGGGAGCCACATCGCACGACCGCGCAATTGTCATTCAAAGCTTGACAGCGCTGAAAATTGGCCTGGGCAGGAAGGGGGTTTAAGTGCCCAGTAAGCAAGTGGTTAAAGTAGAACTAAAGCAAAACCTTTTTTTTTTTTTTTTTTTTTTTTTTTTGAATAGCATAAAATCTGTGTCCCATAGGAGAGATTTCCCTTCACTACCTTTCCCTTGGCTACAACCAGAAGTGAGAGGATATGTCATCAGAACTAGTGTCTCCTTTGGAAGATATTCCGTTTCTGGTGACACCCCAAAATCTCCCCAACAGGGACATAGACAGCAATTAAAACCTCGTGTCCTATACGTAAACCCTCTCCACTCCCACTTTTTTTTTTTTAAATCACAGTAAAATGGTTGATTTGCGGTCAGCAGGTAGTAGAAATAGGCTTTTGAGCCACAGTTTTACCACCCATCTTAAAGGCAAAACTTTTTTCATTTTGAATGGCGTAAAGTTATATTTTCATTTCCTTTCCCGTTGCTGAAACAGGACATGAAAAGAAATACCTTCAAAATAAGGGAATCACTGGTTGTCACCATAACTAGTATCCCTTTTGGAAGATTTCCCCTTTATTGGTCTGGTGACCCCCAAAAAATTGAGATTTTTTCTCTCACTTACGGTAACGGTGAACAGGGCAAGTAGGGTGAATCCCCTTATGGAGGCACAGACATAAAAAATAAATAAAAAAAACTGACAGGTGTTCTAAATCCTTTCTACTCAAGACTGTGAGCCTAGGTTCACATTGGAGGGGAGTTAGAAATCGAGCGAGTTCAGCTGAACTCGCCCGATTTCAACCCGGTAGTGCAGATCGACTTCAGGGACGGTTTGACAGGCATCTGTGAGTTCCTGCACAGATGTCTATACAAATCGCCCCCCGAAGTCGCTAAAAGTAGTACAGGAACTACTTTTGGGATTTGGATGGTGCAAAAGCTGCCGATTTGGCATGCGATTAGACATGTCAAATTGTATGCCAAATTGCTTCATTGTGAACCTAGGCTCAGATGTACTCCAGGATATAACAGCAGACGGAAGGGGTTGTACACACGCTGGGCTGAGATCCTTAGCTTTGTTGCCACAAACATAACCTTTTCTTGTTCGGCTGCTAAACGCCCCCCAGTTGAGTGAATTTAGGCCAAACTGCAGCAGTGTGCGCCTGTGAAGGGGCCATGTTTACCCACACTGGGATGCACAGATGTTCTGTGCATCCCCCGTGTAGGCAGTCTCATTGATGACACACAGGACGCAGCAGCCAAACTACCACTGCTCACAATTTGTCATCTGTGCAGGTGCACGGTCCTGAATGCACACAGTTTGCCTTGGACACAGCAGTGACATACGGGTCAGTGGGAGGAACATAAGGACGTGGAAGATTAAGGCTTCCAGGATTCTTCGATTTATGGACTAGTGTTGGCAGACACAGACCGATTGGTGGCATTTTATTTCTTTACGGGGGTATCTTCTAACCTGTGATGGACTTTTGCAACAGTTGCTTTAAACTAAGTATACAGTTGACATCTTTATAAATTGGCATCCGTTTTTTGTTTTGTTTTTTAGGACGTGGAGGTTCTTCTGGTGCGAAGTTTCGCATCTCCCTCGGTCTCCCTGTGGGAGCGGTCATTAACTGTGCTGATAACACCGGTATGTTGAATACGAAGATATTTTTGCTAGTTTTTCAAAATCTCATGTTTACTCTTATCAAAGTGGAACTAAAATCAGCATTCTTCTGAGTGGGCTTTTGTCATAATGTTGAATATAACAAATCATCTACACAGAGGACTTCTACTGTATACTAGAATATACAGACTATTTAGCTCTTTAAAGTGGAGTTCTGCTGGGGGGGGAAAAAAAATAAAAAATTAAAGTCAGCTGCTGACTTTAATATATGGATACTTGCCTGTCCTGGGCGCCCGCGATGTCGGCACCCCAAGCTGATCTGTCCTTCGGTAAGGGAATCACTTCCTGGTTCCTTGCTGCGCATGCGCGAGTTGTGCTGCGTGATCCCACTGGTCCCTGCTGCCTTCTGGGACCTGTCTCCCAGAAAACAGCGGGGGGCGGAGGAGGCGCCGGACGGTGGCGTAGGTTACCTGGATTACACAGGTATCTGCCCCCCACTGAAAGGTGCCAAATGTGACACCGGAGGGGGGGGGATTCGAAAAGCGGAAGTTCAGTTTTTGGGTGGAACTCCACTTTAACCCCCTCACCCGCTGTGTCCATCAGACACAGCCAATGACAGACCACTGTACCGGCTTGCTGCCGGTACTAGGGGATCACCGTGGCCAATCGCAGCAGATCACATGACAATTGTGCACAATGGAAGGCTTTGATTCATGCCATTCATTGTGTAATATTGTGATGAGCTCTGTGATTGGTCAATCACAGCCCATCTGTACTATGTGATTGGCTGTTTACAATAGTAAACACTAGATGGATAGTTTTCATTCAGCAAAAAATGGTTGCTTGTAACTGTAAAATTTGCAGTTCTAAGCAATCCTAGTGTGTACTGTAAAAAAAAAAAAAAAAAAAATCCTGATCACCTCCCCAAAATATTAACGGTATATTAAAAAAAATGTAACTGTGAAAAAACATTTTATTTTCCGAAAAATTGTGATAAAGTACAACTTCAAAAAAACTTGTCATGCCTCCTTGGACTATCTACTTTCCAAAAAAGGGGTAATTTGGATGGTATTTGTACTGTTCTGGCATTTTGAGCCTCAAAAATAAGAAGCCACCAAGATTGCTCAATTTTCAGTAGAGGTGCACCAAATGGAGATTTTTGTGCCGAAACGAAAAATTCAGGATGCACTTGGCCGAAACTGAAGATTACTTGTTTTTTTTTTAATATATAACTATTGCATTCAACTTTTTAATTAATATGAATTTTGTTGGCCATTATCGGCACCTTTAGCGCAGAAAATCTCAAGAGAAATGCATCCCTTTAAATTCTATTTGTCTTCACACTGGTCTATTGCGCTTCCTTTGTGTTTAATCTTGCTTGCTGCATTTTTGGTCAGTTAAAAAAACACTAAAAACGCACCTCTCCATTGAAATGCATTAAAAATGCCACGAGAACGCATCATTAACTCCCTTATGTTTTTGATGCAGTTTTGAGTCGCATGACTATGACCCACCATAAATTCTGGTAAAATCGCATGTGTTATCGGCACCTTTTTTTGCCAATCACCATTTTCAGCCGATTAAAGTGTGTGTGTGTGTGTCCTAAACTTTTTTTTTTTTCTACAGACTAAGGCCCCTTTCACACTGGAGCTGGGAGGTGCGCTGGCGGTATAGTGGCGCTATTTCTTAGCGCCGTTATACCGTGTTTTTGCTGCGATATTTGCCCGCTAGCGGCCGAGAAGGGGTTATTAAAACCGCCTGCATGCGGGCGGTATAGCCGCGCTGTCCCATTGATTTCAATGGGCAGCAGTGGTAAACACACCGCTCCAAAGATGCGGCTAGCAGGACTTTTGGAGCGCTCCTGCTAGCGCACCGCTTCAGTGTGAAAGCCTTCGGGCTTTCACATTGAAGACTGCAGGGCAGGAGTTTTTCAGGCGCTATTTTTAGTGCCAAAACGCCCCAGTGTAAAAGGGCCTAAATGATATACCGTATATACCCGAGTATAAGCTGACCTGAATATAAGCCGAGGCACCTAGTTTTACCACAAAAACTGGGGAAACTTATTGACTCGAGTATAAGCCTAGGGTGTTCATCTGCATGCCTCACTGTGCCCATGCCTAGACTGATGTTTAATATGGGAGTCTATGGAAGGGGAGCCTGGCTTTGAAAAATCGGTGGTCCCCCGGACAACAAACTTTGCACACTTGTAGAGGAAGAGTGGGGCTACATGTGTGCCAAGTTTGGGGTCTAGGGGACCTATGGCCAGCAACCAGGTCCCCAAAGTCCGTGAGATCGGGCGCAAAAAGGTGACTTGAGTATAAGCCGAGGGGGGCATTTTCAGGCCAAAAAAATGTGCTGAAAAACTCGGCTTATACTCGAGTATATACGGTACACTGATTTGGGTTTTTTTCACCAAAGAAATATAGAAGTGTACGTTTTGGCCTCAATTTATGAAGAGATTATTTTCACAAGGTTATAACCGAAACAAAGTAAACTCCCCCCCCCCCCCTTTCATTTGGTGAGATATCAGAGGTCTGAACAGACCCCCCCCCCCATATCTTTTTCGGAGACCGAGAAAGGCACTGAAGATTGTCCTTTTCTCTGTAGCTCTTTACTTGAATGAATAAGGAATCTGTATAGTGATTCCTAATTCAGAAAATGACCGTCTGATACATAGTAACACTCACGTTTACTATGATCAGCTGTCAGTGGGCATATAGGAGCGATCGGTAGTGATCGCTGCATGCGCCCTCTACTACAGGGGGGAGCTTGGTTAACACATGTTTACTAAGCCCTGCTCCCCAGCCTGGCAGATTACGGTGATCAGTGCAGGGAGAAGAGATGCCGCTCGGAGTGGCCATTGATTGGGGGGCTGATCTGACCGGCGTGACACATCTGAATCCCCCCATGCAGCACCTGAACCAGTGGCAGAGGAGGGATGCCGGCTAATGGTGGCTGTGGGGATCTGGTTTGTGGAGGAGGGGGGGGTGAAGGGCAGAGGAGTGCATGGGGAGATGGAAGGTGGAGTGACAAGGAAGCTGTGGCATGGGGGGCTGGGTCACATTGAGGGTTAATAACTGATCAGCGGGTTGTAATCCACTGATCGGTTATAGAATTGTTCAGCAGTCTGCTGAACAATTCTGATATAAGCTTATGGTGGCTTGAAGGGACCATAAGCTTTATAGGTGATGGAGAAATGAGGTTCGTACAAACTTGGAAGGGAAAAGGGTTAAAGCTCAACTCTAGGTTTCTTGTGCCTTTTTTTTTTTTTTTCGCTGGTCTTGGTAAGCTATTCTCTTTACTCGATGTGCCTGCTGGGCACACTAAACTGAATGTACCCTCGGTTACATATAGTGTACAGTGATGTTCCAGCAGCGGGACAGTAACTTACCGCCTAGGCCTAAAACAAAATCTAGTTGGGCTAAGCACTTTCCTCTGGCTGAGGTGGAGATCACAGCTGCCTGCCTCAGAATCGGAGGAAGATTTGTGTTCATAAAATAGCTTTCTGTGAAGCTTCCATCTGCGAGTTAGACTTTTAAGGGATAAAATGGTTCTGAGAAGTGTAATTGCTTCACTAAAAATTTACCTGAATTACAATGGTAATGAAGTAAAAGGACTTGCTTTCTAATGCATTAAAATTTTGGGGGAACTATGATAGGCTGGTGTGTTTAGTACTCTGCTGAGTTGTAGAAGTAAAGCGTGCATTGCTGCTGTATGTGCTGTTACTTTGATTGGCCTTGGTACAATGCTGCTTGGTCCTCTTATGTGAACAGTGCTGGATCGGCAAAAAAATTACTTTTTGTGTGCTGTTAAATTTTATTTTATTTTTGCTTGAGGAACTGGTTATATACGGTGTGTGTGTATATATATATATATATATATATATATATATATATATATATATATATATATATAATTTTTTTTTTTTTTTTTCTTAGGTGCCAAGAATTTGTACATCATTTCTGTTAAAGGAATCAAAGGTCGCCTGAACAGATTGCCAGCTGCTGGTGTTGGTGACATGGTGATGGCCACAGTTAAAAAAGGAAAACCTGAACTTCGTAAAAAAGGTGGTGTTTTGGTATCCTCACATACAATGAAATGACATATGGGATATTGTAAATTGGTCCCCTTGTTTCAAGTTAACTTGTGCCGTTTGGCAGCATCTGCTTTATTACTTCATAAGATCTTAACTGTCAGTGCTTTTGGTCTTAGAACTTTAGACCTTAAATGTAAATGGGATTTATTTTTACCTCAACAGTGCATCCTGCAGTGGTAATAAGACAACGAAAATCATACCGGAGAAAAGATGGTGTGTTCTTGTATTTTGAAGACAATGCGGGGGTGATAGTGAATAATAAAGGAGAGATGAAAGGTATGTATTGCATAAAATTTCCTAAGGTGCACAGGTGGGAATTGTTTTTGTTTTTTGTGTACTGGCTCCAGGCAATCAGGAAGAATATAGTATTCTGCTGGAACCAAGATGGATCCCCCTCAAACAGGCTCAGGCTCTATGTAGGCTTTAAGGATTTGCATATGCTACTTTTAATTAGGATTGTTTCACACAAGTGTTTTCTGTGGGTTTTTTTTTTGTTTATCTGATTTTGGGTTTGGGGATGTAAGGCATCTGTTTTAAATCTGTGTCCCTTCAGATATATATATATATATATATATATATATATATATATATATATATATATATATATATATATATATATATATTCTCTCTCTCGATCTCTCTCTCTCTAAACAAGGCTACCTCCCTTTTTCTGTTCAGATGGTTCGGAACCAAAGTCGTCCATTCCGTTTGTTGCTTTTTATGCGGCGAGAGGTTTGCTGTAGCTGCACGGCGGCTTGTGCAGGCGCACACTCTGCGGGAGCTAGCTCGTGGGTCGGACCTGCGAGTGCCTAATACAGAGGCATAACAGGGATCTGACAGATCTTGTGTTTCCAGTGATTGGGAACAGTGATCTGTCATGTGTCCCTGGCAGCCCACCCCCCCTACAGTTAGAACACACTTAACCCCCTTGATTGCCCCCTAGTGTTAACCACTTACCTGCCAGTGTAATTTTTACATTGATCAGTGTTTTTTGTTTTTTATAGCACTGTTCAATGTAATGTCACTGGTCCCCAAATTGTCATTTGGGGTCAGATTGGTCTGCCGCAATGTTGCATTTCAGATAAAGGTGTGCTCACAATTTGGGCCTTATGTTGGGATCGCCTCCCTAAATCCCAGTGTGAATATACAGTTTTGGCCCTCTGTCCTGTTTGGCAGTAACCATTCTATCAAACTGTCAGAACGGATATCCCTTAAAGACAGGGGTGGACCCACCTTTTTTATAAAGAGGTCAGTCAGAGCTTTGTGCTTTCATTGTGATGGCTTGTTGCATGCCCCAACACCTTGTCACTTGTGTCTACTGCCTGTAAAGTGATGCCTGCATCTTCCTTCATGGGACATCTTTTGAGCTGTCAAGATCCCTAAAGTAAGCAAAAAGGATCCAGATGTTCTGGACACCATCATAGCAATGGCATGGGTAGCCAGTGTGCTCCTGCCTCGACTCAAGAGATCTGTGGAAGGTTCAGTGGAATTTTTTCATTTTCAGTTAGTACCTCCACTCGAGCCATAGTCTAAAATCGGAGGTTCTCTATGGACCTGGTTCACATATCTCCGCTTCGGCTCCTGCACAAATTTGCATTGGAGCACTGTGTCTTTTGGTCCATTTCAGGTCCGAATTCAGCCCAAAATCCGGGCTGAAATAGGACCTGAAACTGTGAACCAGGACGCACAGGACCCCTGCTGTGAGCCACATCGGCATTAAGTGTAAACTAAGACTTAGTGTGTGTGTGTGTGTGTGTGTGTGTGTGTGTGTGTGTGTGTGTATGTGTGTGTGTATATATATATATATATATATATATATATATATATATATATATATAAAAAATCTCATATGTCATGATAAAATGAGCCCTATATTAGTACAAAGTGCAGATAATCGCTACGATTAGGGGCTCATATTTATATTGTGAATTTTTTTTTTATATATATATAAATTAGAGGTCGACCGATATGGGTTTTTCTCTGGCCGATATTTCGAAATCGCTATGGCCGATATATGTTAGGCCGAATATATTTTTTTTTTTTTTTTTTTTTTTTTTAGATTTTATGAGATGGGGGGAAAAAAAACAAACAGTTGGACCCCTTTCACACTGGGGTGTTTTTCAGGCACTTTTGGGCTAAAAATAGCACCTGCAAAACAGCTCCCCTGCAGTCTCAGTGTGAAAGCCTGAGTGCTTTCACACTGAGGCGGTGCGCTGGCAGGACATAAAAAAAAAAAAAAAGTCCTGCAAGCAGCATCTTTGGAGCGGTGTATACCGCTCCTCCACCACTTCTGCCCATTGAAATGAATGGGCACTGCTGCCGAAGTGCCTGCAAAGCGCTTCTGCAGCGGTGCTACACGGGCGCATTTAACCTCTTCATCGACCGCTAGCTGGGTTATAAGCTCCCCGCTAGCAGCCGAATATCGCCACTAAAATGATGGTAAAGCGCAGCTAAAACTAGCTTTGTTTTACCGCCAACGCCTGCCCGCTCCAGTGTGAAAGCAGCGGAGTTCCGCCCCAAAAAAAAAATATTAAAAGTCAGCAGCTACAAATACTGCAGCTGCTGACTTAATATATGGACACTTGCTTGTCCTGGGCGCCCGCGATGTCGGCACCCGAAGCCGATCTCTCTCTCTCGGCTCTCGCGTGCTGCCGCCGCCGTGTTCGGTAAGGGAATCAGGAAGCAGGCACAAAAACAGGTAATCAAAACTGACGAAAAAATATTTTTTACGTTTTATTATTCATTAAAGTGTATTTTTTTCCAAAAAATTGCGTTTGCAAGACCGCTACGCAAATACCGTGTGACATAAAATATTGCAACAACCGTCATTTTATTCCCTAGGGTCTCTGCTAAAAAAAAATATAATGTTTGGGGGTTCCAAGTGATTTTCTAGCAGAAAATACAGGATTTTTACTTGTAAGCTACAAGTGTCAGAAAAGATTTAGCCTTTAAATGGTTAAACTGAGTTCAGTTCATTGATAAGAAGAAACAATGTTTCTTCTTTTCTCTCACTTGGCAGGCTGCCCAGAGATGAGTCACTCCACCTCCACAGGTAACTTCAGGCAACTTGCATTTTCTTCTATGAAAGATGTTATTTGCAAGCCGCGCTGAAGGTTTTTTTTTTATATCGGCTCGTTTTCAGAATAAATTGGCCGATGCCGATTAATTAAAGTGCGAAAAATCGGCGTGTGTGTGTGTGCGCGTGTGTGTGTGTGTGTGTTATTTTACAAACCAAAGTAGGATGTATGCCTTCAGAGTGCCCCAATAGCAAGCCTCAAAGTATAGTATAGGGTGCCCCTAAAGCAAGATAAAAAAAAATTCTGCCTTTTAGAAACTTCTTTACTTCTCCTCTCACAAGTTCTCAGTCTATATTGACATGTATAGGCCGTGTACTGCACTGTCTTCTGACATGTATGGACAGTGTACTGAGCTGTATGTGTGCTTCACTTTGTCTTATGACTAGGGTTGCCACATCATCCCTTTAATCCAGGACACATGCATTACACAGGTTCTGAAGCAAATTTCATGCAGATAAGGCACCAAGTGAGTTTAATTACCACCTTAATCAGTAACAGAACCTGTGTAATGTTTGTCCTTAATTAAAGGTATGATGTGGCAACCCTACTTCTGACATGTATGGACGGTGTACTGAGCTGTATGTGTGCTACACTGTATTTCCTTAAATGTAAACAATGCATTCTGTATGCAGGCCAACTAATCGGCTGGCCGATTAATCGATTGCAAAAAAAAATGGTTGACAACTATTTTCTTCTATTTAGTTTTGGCTCTAAAAGTATTTTTAAAAATTGGTCAGCGCTCAGTCACTAACCATCCCAGATTCAGAAGACTGCCAAGAACCTGTCCTACATGTCTTTGCAATCTGACTTTAACCACTTCAATAAAGGGCACTTCCACCCCCCCCACTTGTTGCATGCTGTTATTTGGTCACAGCTGATCACGTGGTAAAGGGCCTACATCATGTGCTTTTTACCACGATCGGAGATGCGATGTGTCTGAGTGACACCCAGCACCACCGATCGCTGCTCGCCCCTGCGGCTTATCCTGTTGGATGTCATATGACGCCCAGTCAGGATAACAGAGCCACGTTGTGGACATCATTCGGCAGGAAGGGGTTAAACAAGCTTTTGTCTGCAATATTTAGAAAAAATTACCTCAATGGCAACTTTTTAATTAAGTGGAAAGCGGACATCTTGAAACATTTTAAAACATTTGTGGTGTATCTGAGTGGGAGACCTGACTTCGCATCCTGTCCTACTAAAATCATATTTTTTTTTTTTTATTATATCCCAAGGTATTCTGATAGAATATGTATGTCTCTATATAAATGTCAACATGGTAATTGATTCCTCAAAAATTAGCAATTTTATTGGGGTTGCAATAGTGAATACATGGTTTCTGATTTCAGTGATCATTTAGAGAGAAATGCCTCTTCTTAAAGCACTTGTTATGTCTGTTTAGTGACACTTTGAGTTGTCGAGGAAGAGGAAATAAATGCACTGGTTTTGGGTGAGGAGGTGGCTACATGTGCCATACTGCTTCAATTGGTGGTGTGACATTCTTCAGGCCTTTTTAATCTGTAGGTGCCAGATGTGTCTATAGTGTTCTCTTAGAATTGGGCTTCTTAAAGCTCTAAGTAAGGCCTCTTGCACACAATACTCCTGTTTGAGCATCTACTTTTTTCAGCCTTTTTTTTTTCTTGTGCAAATTCTTGCGTTTTTTTTGTTTGCAATATGTACACTGGCATTTGCACACGTTTGTGCGCATGAGGCATAAATTGTTGACCGAAAATGCAGATTTTTGTTTTTATATTCTTCTGAAGAATGCCCCCCGGTGCCTGTGTGCATAGGCACATTGCAATTTATTGGGCTGTATTTTAGCCGAGTAAAAATAAACTGAACTTTTTCAAGCTGCAGTGTGCAAGAGGCCTAAATCTGTACATTTTACGTGGTCAGTAAAGTAACCGGTTCAGTCTGACAGGCTCTGTACACAAGATTTTACTTCTGAGGGTGCAGAATCTGTAGGTTGTGGGAAAATTTGGGGCATTTCCAGTGGTGGTAAAAACTCAACAGTACACCAATATTACATCATGAGCTTAACCAGTTCTGCTTTTCATGCATGCCAACGATGTAATATTGATGCGAGATGGGAGCGTCTTACCTGCCACCTTTGTTTGGTATAAGACGGCTCCCAGAGGTAAGAGTACAGAATATAAATATGCATACTTTGAATACAGGTGCCATTTTCCCAGGGTCCTTCTCCTAAATGGACATGGGACAAGGGTGCCCTTGGGGCATGTCTGAGAGGTCAAACTTGGGCTCCATAGTGTTGGGAGCGTTATGAACTTTTTACATATGACCCCTTCCTTTTGATTATCTCAGTTACTTAAATTTACTAATTACTCCACATTTTTGGGATTCACTACATTTGACTAGAGAATATTCTAAACTATTTGCGCTCTGTTTTTTGCTTTGTAGGTTCAGCTATAACGGGTCCGGTGGCAAAAGAATGTGCAGACCTGTGGCCCAGGATCGCCTCAAATGCCGGAAGCATTGCCTGAACATGCCATCTGTTTGTAAAATAAAATTCTTGTTACAAAGATGTTTTTGTGTTAATTTTAGTACTGAACTGCGCCAAGGTGTCGGCAAACAAACAGGGGAAGCTGCTGTCCTAAGCCGATGGGAAATACTACGTTCCTGAGACTTTCCGAGGTTTGCCAAGGTCAGCCGAGCTGTCCTCGGGCCTTTCCGGCTGTTTCCGAGGCTCTCCGGAACCCCCCGCCTCTGCGGTATTGCATGCCATTAAAGTCTATGCGGAACTAATTCTTTTAGTTTCCATTGACTTCAATGGGGAAACTCGCTTTCGTGTGTGTGTGTGTGTGTTACTATACTTCTTAAAAGACAACATTTTGTAGTAATGCAATGCTACTGTACAGTTGCGAGTACCATGCTCTTCATCACGCTTTGTGCAACAATCTACTAAAGGCATCATACCTATATACCAACACCACAGGGTTTAAACTCACAGGTGAATCCCATGATCCTGTTCTAAATTAACCCTCCACATGTAAAATCTACTACTACACACATGGATCTAATTTATTTCTATTAGTCATCTAATCCTTCCCCACCTAACACCAATAATCCAGATATTTGTTTAAATTCTAGAAAAATTTAATTACATTTCATAAACAGACATTTTAAAACAAAAAATACAGATCACAGTTGCTCTATAAACTGTATAATTTCCATGGCTCACTTCAAAATACTTAATTTCTCCTATTCTGTACGATTCAATCTGAAAGACCATGAAATTCAAATCTCATAATTTTTATACCGTATATACTCGAGTATAAGCCGAGTTTTTAAGCACAATTTTTTTGTGCTGTAAATGCCCCCCTCGGCTTATACTCGAGTCACCTTTTTTGCGCCTGATCTCCCGGACTTTGGGGAGCCGGTGCTGGCCTTAGGTCCCCTGGACCCCAAACTTGGCACACGTAGCCCCACTCTTCCTCTAAGTGTGCAAAGTTTCTTGTCCGGGGGACCTACGGTCGGGGAGCACCGATTTTTCAAAACCGGGCACCCCTTCCATAGACTTCCATGTTAAACTGTAATTTCTCTGGTGAATTTGGGGACCCGGTGCCGGCCGGTCGTAGGCTCTATGGACCCCAATCTTGGCACACATGTAGCCCCACCAGATGGTCACCAGTCATCTCTATGATCGTCGGAGGCCCGGGCGCGATGTGATGACGTCACGCCCGGGCCTCAAATGTAAACAAAGCCGCCATTGCGGCTGTAAGTATGAGATCAGTGAACAAAATTTTCACTGGTCTCATGCTTTCCAGCCTGGAGGAGAGATGTGGGGTCTTATTGACTCCGCATCTCTCAATAAAGAGAACCTGTCATACACATTCCTATTACAAGGGATGTTTACATTCCTTGTAATAGGAATAAAAGTGATCAAAAAATAAAGTAAAAAAAAAATTAAAACGCCCCTGTCCCCGGTAGCTCACGATCAGAAGCGAATGGACATGTAAGTCGCCCACGTATGTAAACGCCGTTCAAACCACGCATGTTAGGTATCGCCGCGTGCGAGAGTGCGTGCAACAATTCTAGCACTAGACCTCCCCTGTAATTCTAACCTGTAAAAAAAAAAAAAAAATTAAAGCGTCGCCTATGGAGATTTTTAAGTACCGAAGTTTGGCGCCATTCCATGAGTGTGCGCAATTTTAAAGCGTGACATGTTGGGTATCTATTTACTCGGCGTAACATCTTTCATATTTTCCCAAAAAATTGGGCTAACTTTACTGTTTTGATTTTTAATTCATGAAACTTTTTTTTTTTTTTTTTTTAAAAGGCGTTTGAAAAATTATTGCGCAAATATCGTGCAAGAAAAAATGTTGCAATGACCGTCCTTTTATTCCCTAGGGTGTCTGCTAAAAAAACATATATAATGTTTGTAGGTTCTGAGTAATTTTCTAGCAAAAGAATGATGATTTGTACATGTAGGAGAGAAGTGCTAGAATAGGCCCGGTATTGAAGTGGTACAAAAAGCCCTGTATTGAAGTGGTTAAGACACGGAAAGCATCCTTTCCTCTTTACCTAAATTTTATTTTTGCATCATGCTCCTTTTTTTTCCTGTACTCCAACCGCACTAATGAATCTCTAGTGTCTTATTTCATGGTTATCTGTAAGTCTTCTATTTGTGGATAGGCACGTTCAAAGAGGAAGTAAACCCTGATGGGTTTTACTTCCTCGTTTTCTACCTGAGAAGCCTGCAAATTAAAAGCATAATGGGCTAGTATGCGTTGCATATTAACCCATTGTGTGAGACTTACCTACAAAATAATCCAGCGATGTCCCCTGTGTAGGCTGCGTCCATATTCTGTCTCTAACTTCTGGGCTCCGGCTCTGATTCGCTGGAGCCACGTGATGTCACTCCCGCGCATGCACACGAGAGCCGCCATTCACGGCACAGGCTGGGGAAGAAACGGCACTTTGTTTTGTTTCTTCCCTGCGCTTGCGGACTAAAAGTGAAATATGTCCTAAACGTCACACGTTTAGGAGATATTTCCACTACCTATAGGTAAGCCTTATTCTAGGCTTACCTATAGGTAGTAGTAGTCAAACAGGGTTTACAACCACTTAAAGGGCCAGTGTTTTTTAAAAATTCTGAAGACTTCTTCACTGTAGCTATGGAAAAGGGCAATCTTCTCACCTCCTGTTCACGTTTCCCTATAGCTACCGGCACTTCCTCCTCCTGTAATTTCCTAAGTTCCTGTCTAATCATATTCTCTGGGTATCCCCTTTTCTCTGAATTTGTGACACATCTCTTCCATACTTGTTTTCTTTAACCACTTTAGCCCAGACCATTTGGCTGGCCAAAGACCAGGCATCTTTTTTTGCGATTCGGCACTGCGTCACTTTAACTGACAATTGTGCGACGTGGCGCCCAAACAAAATTGACGTCCTTGTTTTCCCACAAATAGCTTTCTTTTGGTGGTATTTGATCACCTCAATAGAGTGACAAGTTGGAAAAAATGCAGTATTTTTTGCTATATCCCCCAAAAAAATATATATACTTTTTTTTTTTTCCCCTCAGTTTAGGCCGATACATATTCTACATATTTTTGGTAAAAATCGCAATAAGCGTTTGGTTTGCGCAAAAGTTATAGTGTTTACAAAATAGCGGCTAGTTTTATGGCATTTTTATACATTTTCTTTTACTAGTAATGGCGGCGATCAGCTTTTTTTTTTTTTGTGACTGCAACGTTATGGTGGACACTTGACACCATTTTGGGACCATTGTCATTTTTACAGCGATCGGTGCTATAAAAATGCACTTTTTACTGTAAAAATGACACTGGCAGGGAAGTGGTTAACCTGTAGGGGGCGCTGAGGGAGTCATTCTAACCTGTCACTAGAAGAACGGGGAGATGTTGTGTTTACACTAACATCTCCCAGTTCTTCAGCTCTGTGACCCAATTGTGGGACACCGGCGGACATAGTCCAGAGCTCGTGACAGGGTCGCGAGCACGCAACCACACGGCCGGCAAATTAAAGGGACCGTATTATACGCCAATTTGCGCGGCCGTGCCATTCTGTTGACGTATAAGTTCGTGCGGCGGTCGGGAAGCGTTTAAAACCTTATCGCTAACTGCGTTTAACCCTGCACAATTGGCTCCTCACAATGGATCTGAATACATGGGGTGGGTGAAAGCTGTCAAAGCAATAATTGATTTTTATGTGTCGGTATATAAATCGGATTCTATCAAGTCCCGTTTTTTTTTATACAAATTCTTGTCTAAAAATGGAACTGACCTCCCAATAGTATAAAATTAATATCTCAGGACAGTAATCATTGAGCATTCCATCAAATATTTTCAATGACTACGTTGCTCCGCCATATAGCAAAATATCATCAATGAAGTGCCGCCAGGTGGCACAATGTGCTTTAAATCATTCAGAAAAACATTATTTTTGTTCAAATTCACTCATAAAAGCATATCTATATACCAACTCCACAGGGTGTAACCTCTCGGGTGAATCCCATGATCCAGTTATTCTAATAACCACTAGATGACTAGTAGAAATAACTTGGATCCATATGTTTGTAGTAGTAAAAATGTACCTGTTAGAGCCCATTGCAACTTCATTGAGCTGCATAAAGAACTGATCCTAAACAGAAATGATTGTTAGACAAAATAACCTGAAATAATCTCTCCAGCATAAGTATTTGTGCTTCAGAAGAGTTGTTACTATCCTTAAACTGGTATGATGCATGTTTACCAAATCTCATCTCCCTGGCATTGATGCATCCTTAACCACCTCAATACTGGGCACTTTCACCCCCTTCCTGCCCAAGCCATTTTTCAGCTCAGCGCTGTCACACTTTGACAATTGCACGGTCATGCAACACTACCCAAATTAATTTTTTATTTTAATTTTTTCCTCCACAAATAGAGCTATTTTTTTTTTGGTCATATTTGGACACCTCTGCGGTTTTTATTTCTTGTGCTATAAACGAGAGGGACAAGTTTGAAAAACACTTTTTGCTATAATATCAAATTTTTATTTTTTTTAAAACAAATTGTTTCCTCAGTTTAGGCCGATGCGTATTCTACATATTTTTGGTTAAAAAAATCGCAGTAAGCATGTATTGGTTTGCGCAAAAGTTAAAGCGTCTACAAAATAGGGGATAGATTTATAGCTTTTTTTTTTTTTTTTTTATTATTGTGACTGCGATATTGCGGCGGACATATTGGGCACTTGACACATTTTTGGGAACATTTACATTTATACAGCGATTGGTGCTATAAAAATGCATTAATTACTGTGTAAATGTGACTGGCAGGGAAGGGGTTAACACTAGGGGGTGATTAAGGGGTTAAATGTGTCCCCTAGGGAGTGATTCTTACTGTGGGGGGAGGGGACTGACTGGCAGAGGTGACCGAACGGTGTTTCTATGTACAAGGGACACACCATCGGTCTCCTCTCCCTGACAGGATGTGGATCTGTGTGTTTACACACAGATCCACGGCCCTGCTCAGTTACTGGGCAATCGCGGGTGCCCAGCGGGCATGCAAATCGGGTCCCCAATGATGCGGCTGGTGCGTGCGCCCCTAGCAGCTCTGGAAGGCGCAACATCATATGACGTCCGCCCAGAACGAGAGCCTCATCGTCCAGCCGTCATATGGCGGTGGGCGGTAGGCTAGTGGTTAAGTTTCAATAAAAAGTCATTGGTGTCCTTAATGTAAGATTTAGTATTTTTCACTAGGAGAAAAAAAATTTGTCCAAAAATTGAGCTGTAGGGACAAAAATCTAGTCTCTCTGAGACAATCGGTCATTCTGGTGGGGATTGACTGTCCTTGTGGATTTTGAGCAAAGTATACAGGACTGGAATTCGTGTGTGAGTGGGCAAAAGAAAAACAAGGAGATCACGAGTGATAGTCCCATCTCTTAATGCAGGTTTCAGAATACTTTCAAGTTGTTATTCTTATATGCCAGGTTGGATCGATCATTACTTTTTTTTTTTTTATATATATTGTTTTGATCATTCAGCAGGCGGGTAATCTCATCTTCATATAGCTGTGAGTCCATAAAAGCCACCAATCCCCCTTTTGTCAGCGGGTTTCAGTATGATGTCCTCCCGTTTACCAAGTTCCCCTCAGGGCTTTTTTCTCCTTGTGTGATAAATTGTTAGATATATGGTCCCGATAATCAATCGTAGAGACCAATTGTTTAACCTCTCGGGTTACTTCTTTAACAAATGTCTCAACCGGGGCATAGGTGGTACTGATTTGGATTTCACTTTTAAACTGAATCCCCATAGGCAAAAGGTTTATGAATAAAGTGTACTTTCCACCTGATATTGCGGAACAGTCTCTATATAAATCTTGGTGTAGTTGAAATGTGTCTAAATAAATGACTTTTAGGACAAAAGGAAAGACCACGGTTAATCAATGCTACCGCCTCCGATGACGGGACCTGTTTCGAGATGTTATGAATCGGGTTTCCCGTGATCGATCCCGATTGCCTCGTGTGTTGCGATAATGCTCCGAGCCTGCTGTCTCCTCTGTTTAGCCGTGATCTCGTTTGCATATGGGAGTGTCGTCCTCATTGGCCGCGCTGCAAAAAATAAAACAAGAAATCTGTATCAGCTGAGGAGTTATCGGACATCTCTCTCCTCATTCCTCCATACTCGGACAGACCTTGTTGGGGACCACCTGTAGACCTGATTTCTCTCAGTCCTCAATGTAACGATCATGTTCCTTTTTCTTATCAGATCAATGTTTATTAATGTTCTCATCCACTAGTTCTTTGAGTTTAGTAAATTCTTCAGAAGTTACCAAAGTTTTTAAATTCTGTTCCACTTTAATTAGTTGTTCAGATATAACAGCAAGTTCTTTATGTAAACAGTGGAACCTCGGATTGCAAGTAACGCAGTTAACGAGCGTTTCGCAATATGAGCACTGCAATACCGGTGCATGAGTGGTGTGCAATACCGTATTTGGCCTGAGGTGGGGGGCGCCAGAGCCGAATTCAGCCGAGGTGTCCTTGGGCCTTTCTGAGTGTCTCAGATACCCTCTGGCGCCCCCCACCTCTGGCCACATGTGGTATTGCATGCAATTGAAGTCAATACAGAACAAATTATTTTCTTTCTCGTACATCACGGGACACAGAGCGACATAGTCATTACTAATGGGTTATATAGTTACCGTCAGGTGCTGGCACTGGCAACTTCCAAAACCGGAAGTACCCTCCCCTATATAAGCCCCTCCCATCCGGGAGCACCTCAGTTTTTTGCCAGTGTCTAAGGTGTTGGCCAAGAAGAAACATGTGTTTTTCACTGAGCTTGCGTACAGGTTCTTTTGGGCCTCAGTAAGCTATTCCGGATCCGACCAAAAAAGCTTCATAGCTAAACGGTCGGTACCCGGGCCTTGCAGAGAAGAGCAAGGTTCTGCCTGTAATGCTTCTCTTAGGAGAGCTGGACCCTGGGATCCAGAGCTCTGGTCATACCCACGACCAAGATGTTTTCTGTGCAGGGTGCTATACAGGTCCAGGGGAGTGGAATCCTTGGGAACCCGGTCCCTGAAGGTTTGATTACAATGCCTGCCGTGATAGGTGAAGTTTGGGCTTTTGTGGACCAAACAAAGTCCTGCGGCGGGGAACAGGTAAGTGGGGGCCCCCAGGAACTTGGTTCTATTGGGGGACCCCCAAGCCTAATTTGTCTTTCTGTCTGTTACCTAACGGTATTCCCGCTAATATCTGTGCATGCCTGTAACTACTAAAAAAATGTAATAATTTTTAATGGTGGTCAAGAAAAAAAAAAAAAAAAAAGAATGTTTTTTATATATGTTTAGTATATTAAACTGCGGTACCTGTGTTTGTCCACTAGAGGCCGCTGTGGAATGTTTTTCTTGTCATATGGACTAGTTTCTTCTCAGAGAGCAAAGTCCAGGCAGCTGGTGAGTTCTCCTACAGGAAACTGTTTCCTCTGCCATGTTGCAGTGTTCGTCTATCCCTCGGCCTGCGGCAAAGGGGGCCCTGGCTCCTGTCCCTGGTTTCCATGTTTGAAAATTAGCGCCGAGGCGCACGTGCACGCGCGCGTGCACGCGCCTCTATATATAGAGGTGGCCGGAAAAAGGGGCGGGGCCTGGGGGATGACGCTCTGTGCGCGCCGCAGCGCTTCTGCGCATGTGCGGGCGTCCCAGCAGGTTTTTAAAAAGCCACATTATTGCAGATAAGCTGGTTATGAAGTACAGAGACAGAGCTGGCAACATTTAAAGGCATACAGCATAGCGGTTGATACAGGCATCCCCTAGAAAGGCACATTAGTAGACACCAACTGTGATATAGCAGCAATTGTGCTAGACTATTCTCAGTAAAAGTGGTGTATTACGGCTGGAATACCTCAGCTTTAGGCTTAGGAATATGCCGTCCAGTAGCTCCGGAACTGAATCTTCCAGGAAGCGAAGGGGGTCTCATCGGGCTCTGAGGATCTTGGGCATACTCCTGCTGCACCAGTCTCCCCTGAAGTTCAGAGGTAAGTGACCGTAGAGACCCCGCAGGGGTACTTGGTACTGTGGCTGTCCTCAGTCACCTGCTCCTGTGTATGTAACAGAGGAGGTTTTTTCCTCAGCTCTGGGAGGATTAGAGAGAGATTGTCAAAATTTATCGCTGCCTCCCTGTCAGGGAAAGCACGCCCGATCTCCGTCTCCTCCTTCAGAGTGCCTGTTAGCAGAGCAACGGTCCCATACAGGGATCGACCTGCCTGAAGGGGATCAGGATAAGGTTGATTCTGTTATAGAGGAATCAACAGTGGGGGAACCTTTTCTCAGCATCTCAAGCTGAAAGATTATGGGTTCAGTCTCTGACTAACATGGTCCGATCAGCATTTAAAAATGCACCTTGCGGAACCATCAACCACTACTGTATCCTCGTTGGGGTCGCTAGAAGCCCCCAGACTGTTTGTTCTTTTCCACTTCACCCTTTACTGAAAGGGCTCAGTTACCAGGATTGGGAACGTCCTGAGAAAATATTTATTCCCCCAAGAGATTTCCGGTGGTCTATCCCATGGAGGATAAGTTCATCAAAAAAAAAAAAAAAAAAATGGAAGGTCCCTACAGTGGACGCAGCCATCTCTTGTATGTATAAATCACTGACATGTCCAGTGGATAATGTCCAAATGTTCAAGAACCCAATAGATAAAAGATTGGAGTCCTTATGAAAATCTGCTTGGTGATACAACCAGCAGTAGCAGCTATTGGGGTCTGCTAAGCAGTGAAGGATCAGTTGAAACAGGTCTTGAGGGACTTGACAGATCAGCAGGCTTTGCCCTAGCTGATCTACCTAGAGCCTTAGGCTTTGCGGTTGATGCCATAGAGGATTCAGTCCATCAGGCCTCCCGCCTTACGCTGTCTATAGTACATATGCGTAGGCTCCTATGGCTCAGAAACTGGTCTGCTGAAGCTCCCTGTAAAGAATGGCTGGTTAGCGTCCCATTTCATGGTGAACGCTTATTCAGGGAAAACCTGGACAAATATATCCAGAAAATTTCCAGCGGTAAAAATACGCTCTTGCCGGTTAAAAGCAGAGTTAGAGGTCCCTCTTTAAGAGGCCTGCTTCTCCAGTCCCTGGGGCATCGGCTGTGTAACAGTTCCGACGGCCTCCTCGGTCAAATCCCGGGGGTAAAAAACAGGGACAGTAGCAGGGTAATAAGAAACCCTGGGTCAGGGGAGGTACAAAACCTCCCCCAAAGTGAAATTCATTGAAGCCCCCACTCAGTCGGGTGGGGGGAGGACTCCAGTTGTTCGCAAGAGACCTGGCGGGACACGATCAAGACAGATAGGTGCTCTCCGCAGTAGGTTTGGGATACAGTTTGGAGTTAAAAGACTCTCCTCCTTCCCATTTTTGAGGTCAAACGTGCCAAGGGATCCCCGGAAGAGAGAGTCCCTCCTGTTGGCACTAGAACAACTATTGCTCCAAGGAGTAATTATGGAGGTTCCCCTGGAAGAATGAGGGTTCGAGTTTTACTCAAACCTCTTTACAGTCCCGAAGCAAACGCGGTCGGGAGGCCCATATTAATTCTAAAAGGGCTATACAAATTCCTGTATATCAGGACTTTCCGATGGAGTCGATCCGATCGGTGGCCACTGCCCTACAAGGGGAGGATTGGTTAGCCACGATCGACATCAAAGATGCTTATTTGCACATTCCCATCTTTCCAGTCCACCAAAAATTTCTACGCTTTGCAGTAGAAGGGCGCCATTTTCAGTTCAGAGCCTTACCCTTCGGTTTGGCCACAGCACCACGAGTGTTTACAAAAATTCTGGCCCTTTATTGGCCAATCTAAGAACACAAGGTGTAATGATAATGGCATATCTGGATGACTTGTTGCTGATAGACCACTCAGTGAAAAAACTAGACGTGGTCGTTCACAAGACGATCAAGTATCTGGAATCTCACGGTTGGATTATCAACCGAGACAAGTCAGCCCTAAAAACCAGTCAAAAGTCTGGAATACTTGGGGCTAAGGTTGGATTCAGGCCAGAGAAAAATATTCTTGCCTCGAGGAAAGGTGTTGTCTTTGAAAGATTTGATCCACTTAGTGGGTACAAAAAAGACAGCCGTCCATACGCCTGTATATGAGGCTGCTGGGAAAAATGGTGGCATCATTCGAAGCAGTACCCTACGGTCAATTCCATTCAAGGAATTTGCAAGGGGCCATACTGTCAGCCTGGAACAAAAAAGTTCAGGCCCTAGACTTACAATGTCCTTGTCCCCTTCCGTTCGCAAGAGCCTCCGTTGGTGGTTGGTTCCCCAGAATCTGGAAAAAAGGAAATCCTTCAGTCCGATTTCTTGGAAGGTGGTCACTACAGATGCCAGCCTTATAGGCTGGGGAGCAGTATTGGAGCAATAGTCTCTCCAGGGCAGATGGTCGGATGCAGAAAAGGCCCTGCCCATCAATCTCTTAGAGATACGAGCAGCCCGGTATGCCCTAGTAGCATGGACATCCAAACTCCAAGGGTCCCCTGTCAGAATTCAATCAGACAATGCCACAGCAGTGGCATATATCAATCATCAGGGGGGCACCAGGAGTCGTGCAGCCCAGAGGGAAGTAAATTACATCCTGAAATGGGCAGAAAAATATGTCCCAGCCATATCTGCGGTATTCATTCCAGGAGTGGAGAATTGGAAGGCGGACTTTCTAAGTCGCCAGCAATTAGGCCCAGAGGAAGGGTCCCTTCACCCCGAGGTTTTCTGGACAATATGTCACCGGTGGGGAACATCGGATGTAGATCTTCTAGCATCCAGATTCAACGCAAAGGGGGACAGGTTTGTCTCTCGGACAAGGGATCCCCTAGCTTGCGGCTCGGATGCCCTAGTGTTCCCTTGGGATCAGTTCAAGCTGATATATGCATTCACACCGCCAATGGTTACCTCGATTACTCCGCAGAATCAGGGTAGAAAAGAAACCAGTGATTCCGGTGGCTCCAGCGTGGCCCCGAAGAGCGTGGTACGCGCAGATTGTAAAATTTCAGTGGGGAGTCCTTGGACTCTCCCACGTCGTCCGGCTTTCGCAAGGACCGATATACCACCCTTCCTTACCAGCCCTAGGTTTGACGGCCTGGCTATTGAAGCCCACATTCTAAAAAAGAGAGGGCTCTCTAATGCTGTGGTATCTACCATGATCAATGCCAGGAAGCCGGTATCCAGGCAGATCTACTATAGAATCTGGAAGGCGTACATCGCGTGGTGTGAGGCCAAGAAATGGCATCCACATAAGTACGTAATAGGTAGGATTCTGGACTTCTTACAATGGGCTGTAGATAGGAAGCTTGCCTTGAGTACTATCAAGGGTCAGATTTCGGCCTTGTCAATATTTTTTCAAAGGCCCTTGGCTTCGCATTCACTAGTCAAAGCCTTTATACAAGGAGTGATGCGTATTAGTCCTCCGGTTAATATTCCCATATGTCCATGGGATCTAAACTTGGTTCTGTCGGTTCTACAGAAACAACCATTTGAACCATTACAGCATATTTCCTTAGTGCTTCTCACCAGGAAATTGATTTTTCTAGTAGCCATTTGTTCGGCTAAAAGAGTATCGGAATTAGCAGCTATGTCCTGTAAGGAGCCATATCTGGTTATCCATAAGGACAGAGTAGTGTTACGTCCTCATCCAGCCTTTCTTCCTAAGGTGGTATCGAGGTTTCATTTGAACCAAGATGTGGTTCTTCCTTCTTTTTTCCCCAAGCCTACTTCGGTAGAGGAAAAGTTATTGCATTCTTTGGATGTAGTAAGAGCAGTTAAAGCTTATCTAAAAGCCACTGCTCAGATTCGCAGAACGGATACTTTGTTTATTCTGCCGGAAGGCCCCAGAAGGGGTCAGGCAGCGTCAAAATCTACTTTAGCCAAGTGGATTCGACAGGTCATAATACAAGCCTATAGCTTGAGAAGTAGACCGCCTCCGTTCAAAGTTAGGGCGCACTCCACGAGAGCAGTTGGAACTTCATGGGCAGTGCATCACCAGGCCTCCCTGGCTCAAGTCTGTAAGGCCGCAACATGGTCTTCAGTACACACGTTTACTAGGTTCTACCAGGTGGACGTTAGAAGTCAGGAGGATGTCGCCTTTGGGCGCAGTGTGTTGCAGGCCGCAAAAGATCCTCATGTCTGATAGCGCTCAGCTTATATATGGTGTATCCCCCCCCTCATTTGGCATTGCTTTAGGACATCCCATTAGTAATGACTATGTCGCTCTGTGTCCCGTGATGTACGAGAAAGAAAATAGGATTTTTATAACAGCTTACCTGTAAAATCCTTTTCTTGGAGTACATCACGGGACACAGAGCTCCCGCCCCTCTTTGGGGACACTTATTGCTTTGCTACAAAACTGAGGTGCTCCCGGATGGGAGGGGCTTATATAGGGGAGGGTACTTCCGGTTTTGGAAGTTGCCAGTGCCAGCACCTGACGGTAACTATATAACCCATTAGTAATGACTATGTCGCTCTGTGTCCCGTGATGTACTCCAAGAAAAGGATTTTACAGGTAAGCTGTTATAAAAATCCTATTTTCGTTTCCATTGACTTCAATGGGGAAACTCGCTTTGATATGCTAGTACTTTGGATTATGAGCATTCTCCTGGAACGGATTATGCTTGTAATCCAAGATTCCACTGTATACAGTGGAACAAGAGGAAGGGAAGGAGCTCCCATAGCGTAAAACAGTTTTAAAATGTTTATTTCTCTTTTCGTCCATGGACGGACACAGCGCCTTAAATCTTGACATGTGGGTTATGTTCCTGTTCATAGGAGAGGACTAGGCAGAACATGTTAATTATCTTAAAACATAACTATAACAGAGGAGAAGGATGTGGCTCCCTTTGGGCCCAGAGTCCTGAAGAAATGTTTATTTTTTGATTCTTCTATCAACTGCCGGCTGGGCGAAAGGCTGGATATTATAGATCCTTGTAGTCTTCCCAGTCCGGCCATCGAGCGTGCCAGTCCTTAGCTACGTGCTGGTTCTGCCACGACATACCGGCCACCCCTGGAGTCATGGGGTGAGCATATGCTCCGGGGTCCACATATGACTGGGCTGCTGTTGTCTCGCTCACAGTGCACCGGGCCGACAGCTACTCCGTACCTTCGGTTGTGGGTCTGTCAGGGACGTGCCAGCAAGTCCTCTCGGACTGGTAAATACGGTTCCTCCTGCCTCGGCAGGATTGAACAGCTGGGCATTCCCGGGATTAAGGGGTTCTCCTGTCCCCCCTTTCCCTGCTCTCTGTTACCTTTTCCCCTCATGCCCTAGGGCCCGCTGCAACCAGGGTGTACCTGTGTGGGGCGCCGGGGTCCGCTTTCTGTAAGGTGGGGTCTGTCTCCCTGCACGGCCTTCTCATCCACATCGCGGTGCTCAGCGCCATTTTTTAAAACGCAGATGCCATTTTTTTGTGTGCCTGCCTTTCTCCATCGAAAATTCCATTGGCAGCCATTTTGTCGTGGCCGCGCTGTGGCGCAGGTCGGTATTGTGGGCGACCATTTTCTTTTGGTCCGCGCCCCTTTTATGAGGCATCTGGTGGCCATTTTGGAGTGGGTTTGGCCTTTAGCACTGGCTTTCTAAACAGCGCACAGCTTATTCTCAGTTTCCTCACAAATACGCGGTGTGTACAAGGAAGGCGGGCAGCTGTGCTGAGCGGTCTCCCTCTGGGTGGTGAGTCCCCTGGGTCGGTTGCAGCAAGGAGGCTGGACTTAAGTGTTTTTTACTTAGTCCCTGAGAGCTGTCAGTGGGTGATAATGGAGTCAGTATCTGGCCTTTCTTCCCCTAAATGGCCAGAGGCAGCAAAGGTGCTCCTGCGGTTCCCATGGATACGCTGTCGGCGGTCATGGAATAATTTGTTGCCAGGGTAGAAGTAGTGTGCGGGCGTAAGGGGGGTAAAAAGGCGCCCCGACATTTTCTGGGGGATTGCTCTGACTCAGATTCGGGCCTGGCTGCGGCTCAGGACCCCGGTTCTGGTATGTCAGAGGATGCGGACCAGGTCCTCCCTGCTGGGGAGGACCCCTCGTCTGGGTCAGTACTAGACAGAGCACATTTGAGTGCACTTATTGATCACACTAATCTAACCGCTCTGTGAAAGTTTTTCCTTATGTTACTTTGCTAAGTCATAGATAAGGAATGGGCACGGCCGCAGAGGTCCTTTGTGGTCCCTCAGCGCATGGCGGTCCGTTATCCTTTTGAGGAGAGCCTTTAAAAAAAAAAAAAAAAAAGGGACTCTCCTTTGGTCGTGGACCCCCGGTCTCTCGACTACAGAAGATAAGCACTCTCCCGGTAGAGGGGACTCCTGCCTTTTTAAAGGCCCTAATGATAGGAGTCTGGAACAGTGACCCGCTTCATGTTTGCCATGCTGGGGTCTGAGTTGCTATATTGGCTGTGGCTTTGGTGTCTCAGACACTCACTGAATGGACAAAGAATTTGCAATAGACAGTTGAGGAGCATCAGCTTCCTCCAGAGTGCGTAAGGCTGGCTGACCAATGGTCCAGGGCCTTTTGTATGTCTGTGATGCCACTCTGGGTGCGGCCCCCTGAATTTCCAGAGCCTCTGTATCTGCGGTGGTACTGTGCCGCCTGTGAAATGCTGGTCCACTGACCAAGCATTCAAAAAAGCTCTGGCAGATATGCCTTTCAGAGGTGGGAGGCTTTTTGGTACCTCGCTGGACGACATTATTAAAGATGTCACTGGAGGTAAGAGCACACTTCTCCCACTGTCCTCTATGGGGAAGGAGCCACGCCGTAAGCAGGGCCCTCCTATTCCACGCAGAAGCGGTATTTTCATCAGATGCTCCCTGAGTGACAAAGCTCCAACTGGGGGACAGGAGTTTCCCTGGGGTGAGTAAGCCGAGTAAAACCGCTAACAAGCTTGATACCACATGAAGTTTTGCCCCCGCCCGACTCAGGGTGGGGGGACGGCTTCGTGAGTTTGCAGCTCGGCCCTGATCTCCGACCGGTGGGTCTGCGAGGTGGTCGCTTCGGGGTACAAGATGGAATCTGTATGGCGGACAAGAAAGAAACTTTCTCTCGAATCTTCCTCTCCTTCGGGCTCGTAGGTCTGCTTTGATAGGAGCAGTACGAGACCTACTCAGGTGCGGAGTAATTTACCTGTGCCCCTGGAGGAAGGGTTTCAGGGATTCTATTCAAATCCGTTCATAGTCTCTAAGAAGGAGGGTGTCCGTCCAATCTTGGACCTCATGGCACTCAATGCCTTTTGTGAGGGAGCGAAATCATCCGGGGGATTTTCTGGCATCCCTGGACATCAAGGACGCCTACTTGCATGTCCCCATATGCAACAGACATCAGAGGTTTTACTCTTTTGTCCATGGGCCGACACAGCTTCTCTATTGACAAAGTGGGTATTATCCGTTAATTAGGAGTGACTAGGTAGAAAACTTGTAAAAAGTGTTGCATCACACCTTCTACAGTCCTGCCCAGGGGGCGGACCCCCAGGTATATCCTCTCAGTCTGCATCTCGCAGATCAGTTTTTTTCTGTCTAGCAAGAAGTAGGACATGGCTCCCTTCAGGCCCATTGGTCCGGGGAAAAAAAAAATATATATATATATTTTTTTTTGCTACATTTGTTTCCTGCGATCTTCGATCAACTGCCGACTGGGTGACAGGCTGGATCCTCGATCCTTGTAGTCTCCCCAGTTTCGGCCATCGAGCGTGTGCCGACCCTAGCTACGCGCTGGGTTTTCCACGACATGCCCGTCGCTCCACGGGTGGCCGGTGAGCCTACGCTCCAGGGCCTGCATCGGACCGCTCAGCTTCGGCTGACCTTACGGCCGAGTCGCAGCAGCCTGGCCGGTGAGCTTACGCTCCAAGGCTTGCATCGGACCGCTCAGCTTCGGCTGACCTTACGGCCGAGTCGCAGCAGCCTGTCCGGTGAGCGTCATGCTCCAGGGCATACATATGATCGTCCCTTCTGGGTCCAATCACAGCATGCCTGGCCAACAGTCACATTCCGTGCGCGGACGATGATCTGTTTGGAATGTCTTCCAGCAGAATACATGCAGGATAGGTAAGTAAAACTCCCCTGCCTCGGCTGGGTGATTTAGCTGGACATTCCTGGAGAGATCAAGTAAGTGGTTGTGGCCCCTTTCTTCCCTCTCTCCCTGCCTTTCCCTCCTCCCTGGGCTTCTAGCTAAAGGTTGCTGGGTGCTGGGGGTCACCTAGGGGGTCCCACTGGAGCGGGGCTGGCTGTAACTAACATTTAAAAGAAATGTCATTTTTTCTTACCTGTGTTTGTGTCCTTCCTCCTCCATGCTGTCGGCGGCCATTTTGAGATGGTCCATGCCAAGTTTGGCCTCTTGTGACTGCCCGGCGGCCATCTTCCTGTGGTTCGGCCACACCCACTGGCCCCTATCAGCTGATCGGCGGCCATGTTTGTCCACCCTGTATGCAGATATTGCCGTTCGGCGGCCATCTTTTTGTGGGCTATGGCTGCTTGACCTCTATCTTCTGTCGGCGGCCATTTTCTTAGAGCCCACATTATCTTCCATACAGACGTTTTTGGCAACCATTTTTCGAGAGCCTCCGGCCTCTAGGGTGCATTACACTGGCGCGAAAATTCACACAGGAAGTGCTGATAAAAGAAGCAGACTGACACAGCAGCAGGGGGACAGCATCACAGGCGCAGCATAGCAGTACCTATCCAGGGTGGTGGGTCCTCTGGGTGACCCGGCCTCTCTGCAGCACAAGAGGGTGGCCTATTGATATCTTGCCTGGAGCCCTGTGAGTGTCAGCGTGTGGTCAGCATGGCATCTGAGCCAGATGTCTTCTCCCCTGAAACACCAGATTTAGCAGCTGGTGCCCCTGAGGTGTCTATGAACGCTATGACTGCAATCCTAGAGGCGTTTGCTGCCAGGGTGGAAGCAGCACACGGGAATACAGGGGGTAGTAAACGCCCCATCCCCTGCAAGCTTCTGGGGATAATTCTGGTGCAGAACCAGGTCCAGCTACGGCTCGGGGCCCAGATTCTGACGCATCAGAGACTGCAGACCGTGACCGGACAGTGAGGATGACTCCAAGTCCAGGTCAGTACGCGAGACGGCTTTGGTATCTGACCTTATTACTGCAGTGCGGGATATGCTAAAATTGGAAAATACTGCAGAAGCAGCAGAGACTCCGGTCCACTTGGGTTTCATAGACCTGCCCGCACTGCTAAGGTGTTCCCTTGTGTGTCTTTTGATAAACTCTTATACAAGGAATGGGAGAACCCACTGAGGGTCTTTACAGCCCCAAAGAGGTTTGCGGTACGGTACCCCTTTTGAGGAGAGTTTTCTGAAGAAATGGACCTCTCCCCCCTATAGTGGACCCTCCGGTGTCCAGACTTAATAGAGCCACCACAATTCCTGTAAAAGGGGCTCCTGTTTTCAAGGACCCTGTGGATAAGAAGGCTGAAGCACTCGCTTGCTACCTATACTCAGTGGTAGGCTCGGCAGTACGCCCGGCATTGGCGGGGGCCCTAGTGTCTCACACACTTACTGAATGGGCAAGATTGCTACTCCAGGGGTTAAGGAGCGAGATGCTCCTCCTGATGAGATAACATTGGCCGACCTGTTGGTCCAGGGCCTTAGGTTTGTCTGCGAGTCAGACATGAATACTATTCCCCTGCTGTCAAAAGCTTCGGTTTATGCAGTAGCAATACGCCGCCTGATCTGGCTAAAGGGCTGGTCTGCGGACCAGACTTCCAAGAAAGCCCTATTGGATCTGCCTTTTAAGGGCGACAGACTTTTTGGGGCTTCTCTGGATGACATCATCAAGGATGCCACAGGAGGTAAAAGCACTTTGCTTCCCCAAACTAGCAAGGGTAGGGGACCACGCCAAGGGCAAGGGCCCTCCTTTACTGCACGTAAGCGGTTTTTTCGCCCCCTTAAGGCGACAGGGAAAAGACCCCAGGCCGATAAAGCGCCTGCCCAAGGACAAAAGCGTCTTTGGTCCCGCAGACCCAACAAGCCTGCGGACAAATCTGCGTCCACATGAAGGTCCGCCCCCACCCAGCTCTCGGGTGGGGGGACGTCTTCGCAAAATTCGCGACTCAGTGGACTGCTCTAGTCTCCGACAGGTGGGTTTGCGAACTAATCTCCTCAGGCTACAAGATAGAATTTCTCTCTTGTCCACCAGACAGATTCATCACCTCCAATCTCCAGCTACTACCGACCCGTCTGGAGGCCCTGTATGGGGCGGTCCAGGGTCTACTGGAACGCGGGGTAGTTATTCCAGTTCCAGAACAGGAACGGGGTCAGGGTTTTTACTCAAATCTGTTCATTGTGCCAAAGAAGGAGGGGGTTCATCCAATCTTGGATCTCAGAGCCCTCAATTGCTTTGTGAAGGTACAAAGATTTCGGATGGAGTCGGTTCGATCCGTAGTCACGGCTCTCCATCCGGGGGACTTTCTGGCCTCCTTGGACATCAAGGACGCATACCTGCATGTCCCCATATACTCCAGACACCAGAGGTTTCTGCGATTTGCTATCGGGAAGAACCACTACCAGTTTGTGGCCCTCCCGTTTGGCCTTGCCTCAGCACCCAGGACGTTCACCAAGGTGCTCGCTCCGATTCTGGCACTTCTAAGACAGCGGGGTATCGCTATCACAGGTTACTTGGACGACCTTCTGCTGAAGGCCCCTTCAAGCTCAGAATTAGAGGTAAGCGTGTCCATTACCTGTCAGACTCTTCGAGACTGTGGTTGGATACTAAACACGCAGAAGTCAGTATTGGTGCCCACTCAACGCCTAGTGTACCTGGGGTTGATTCTGGATTCCTCAGAGGCAAAGGTATTCCTCCCTGTGGAGAAGTTGCAGACCCTCCGGGCTGCAGTACGGCAGCTGACTTCCAGGAATTGGTCGTCACTCCGTTTTTGCATGCGAGTGTTGGGCCTCATGGTAGCCTCCTTCGAGGCGGTCCCATATGCTCAATACCACACTCGAGTGTTACAGAAGGAAGTTCTGTCCAGATGGAACAGATGCCCTTCATCTCTGGATTATCAAATCCGAGTGAGCCACCTAGTCAGGAGATCCCTGGTATGGTGGCTGACAGCACCGGCTCTAATGGCCGGGAAGTAATTTCTTCTGGTTTACTGGATAGTGATCACGACGGACGCCAGCCTTACAGGTTGGGGGGGAGTCTGGGGTGTTCAGTCGGCGCAAGGTCGCTGGACCCCAGAGGAAGCCCTCCTGCCGATCAATGTCCTGGTAATCCGGGCGATCAGGCTGTGCCTCTTCAAATGGTCTCAGAGGCTGCAAGGGCGTCCAGTCTGGATCCAGTCAGACAACGCCACAGCAGTGGCATATGTCAATCATCAAGGAGGAACAAGAAGCTCAGCTGCAACATCAGAGATCGCTCGCATCCTGAAGTGGGCAGAGAGGAGCGTACCGGCACTGTCGGCCGTGTACATTCCGGGTGTGGAAAACTGGCAGGCGGACTACCTGAGCCGCCAGATGCTGGACCAGGGAGAAGGGTCCTTACACCCGGAGGTGTTCCAACTCCTCTGCCAAAGATGGGGCACACCAGACGTAGATCTTCTGGCTTCCCGACTCAATCGGAAGGTATTGAGATTTGTGGCCCGGTCAAGAGACCCATGGGCAGATGCAACGGACGCGTTGGTAGCATCGTGGGGTCAGTATCGGCTAATCTATGCCTTCCCTCCCTTAAGGCTTCTTCCTCTTCTGCTCTGCAGAGTGGAGGCAGAGGGAATTCCAATGATCCTAATCGCTCCAGATTGGCCTCAGCGTCCTTGGTACGCCGATCTAGTACGTCTGGTAGCAGACGTCCCCTGGCGCCTACCACTACGGAAGGACCTGCTATCGCAAGGTCCCATATTCCATCCTGCTTTACAGTCATTGGCTTTAACGGCATGGCTGTTGAGAACCAGGTACTGAGAGACCGGGGCCTGTCAGACTCAGTAATCTCTACTATGAGAAGTGCTCGAAAACCGTCCTCTAGGAAGGTCTATCACCGCACTTGGAGGGCCTACATCTCCATGTGTGAGGAAATGAAATGGCATCCGCGTACCTATTTGGTTTCCAGAATCCTGCTGTTTTTACAGCATGGGGTGGACCAACGGCTTGCCCTAAGTACGATTTAAGGGACAGATATCTGCCCTGGCTGTCTTTTTTCAGCGACCCCTGGCGACTCACTCTCTCGTGAGTACATTTGTGCAGGGGGTCCGACATGTGGCCCCTCCGGTCCGTCCCCCGTTACCTCCGTGGGACTTGAACCTGGTCCTCTCGGTGCTTCAGAAGGCACCGTTTGAGAATATTAGAGATATTCCCCTGTTGACACTTTCTCAGAAAGTGGTCCTTTTGGTGGCTGTTACGTCAGTTAGACGAGTCTCTGAGCTGGCAGCCTTGTCCTGCAAGGCTCCCTATTTGATTTTCCACAAGGATAAGGTGGTGCTGCGGCCGCAGCCTTCCTTTCTTCCGAAAGTCGTTTCGGCTTTTCATCTCAACGAAGACATTGTACTTCCATCCTTGTGTCCTCAGCCGTCGAATCCTAGGGAGTCGGCGTTGCATTCCTTGGACGTTGTCCGAGCTTTGAGAGTATACCTATCTGCTACTTCCCTGTTCCGGAAGTCAGACTCACTGTTTGTTTCGGTGGCTGGTCCCAAGAAGGGCCAAGCAGTCTCATCGGCCACCATCTCTAGGTGGATCCGACAGATAGTAATCCAGGCTTACGCCTTAAAGGGTCAGGCGCCCCCCTTTCCTATCACGGCGCATTCGACCAGGGCAATAGGTGCCTCCTTGGGCTTTCCCACATCAAGCGTCTGTTTCCCAATTATGTAAAGCGGCGACTTGGTCGTCCGCTCACACTTTCACAAAATTCTACAAAATTGATGTAGGTGCATCTTCGGATGCCTCTTTTGGCCGCAAGGTTTTGCAAGCGGCTGTTTAGAGTTGCAACTCCTCCGTTGGAGGAGTGCTGTTTTGTGTTTGGGGTGAAGTTTATTTTTATGCTGTTACCACCCCTCGTTTTTTCTCTGACACTGCTTTGGGACATCCCACTTTGTCAATAGAGAAGCTGTGTCGGTCCATGGACGAAAGAGTAAATAGGATTTTTTACTCACCGTAAAATCCTTTTCTCTGAGTCCATGGACCGACACAGCACCCACCCCTCCTTTTATGTTTGTACTGCTTTTTGATGAACTGATCTGCGAAGATGCAGACTGAGAGGGTATACCCAGAGGGTCCGCCCCCTGGGCGGTACTGTAGAAGGTGTGATGCAACACATTTTACAAGTTTTTCTGCCTAGTCACTCCTAATTAACGGATAATACCCACTTTGTCAATAGAGAAGCTGTGTCGGTCCATGGACTCGGAGAAAAGGATTTTACGGTGAGTAAAAAATCCTATTTTTTTTTGCTACATTTTTTGCTTCCTGCGATCTTCGATCAACTGCCGACTGGGTGACAGGCTGGATCCTCGATCCTTGTAGTCTCCCCAGTTTCGGCCATCGAGCGTGTGCCGACCCTAGCTATGCGCTGGGTTTTCCACGACATGCCCGTTGCTCCACGGGTGGCCAATGAGCCTACGCTCCAGGGCCTGCATCGGACCGCTCAGCTTCGGCTGACCTTACAGCTGAGTCGCAGCAGCCTGGCCGGTGAGCTTACGCTCCAAGGCTTGCATCGGACCGCTCAGCTTCGTCTGACCTTACGGCCGAGTCGCAGCAGCCTGTCCGGTGAGCGTCGCGCTTCAGGGCATACATATGATCGTCCCCTTGGGTCCAATCACAGCATGCCTGGCCAACAGTCACCTTCCGTGCGCGGACGATGATCTGTTTGGAATGTCTTCCAGCATAATACATGCAGGATAAGTAAGTAAAACTCCCCTGCCTCGGCTGGGTGATTTAGCTGGACATTCCTGGAGAGATCAAGTGAGTGGTTGTGGCCCCTTTCTTCCCTCTCCCCCTGCCTTTCCCTCCTCCCTGGGCTTCTAGCTAAAGGTTGCTGGGTGCTGGGGGTCACCTAAGGGGTTCCACTGGAGCGGGGCTGGCTGTAACTAACATTTAAAAGAAATGTCATTTCTGCTTACCTGTGTGTGTGCTTCCTCCTCCATGCTGTCGGCGGCCATTTTGGGGTGGTCCATGCCGGGTTCGGCCTCTAGTGACTGCCCAGCGGCCATCTTCCTGTGGTTTCGGCGCCATTTTCTTGTAGTCCACACCCACTGGCCCCTATCAACTGATCGGCGGCCATGTTTGTCCACCCTGTATGTATATATTGCCGTTCGGCGGCCATCTTTTTGTGGGCTACGGCTGCTTGACCTCTATCTTCGGCTCGGCGGCCATTTTCTTAGAGCCCACATTTTCTTCCATACAGACGTTTTTGGCGGCCATTTTGTGAGAGCTCCGGCCTCTAGGGTGCATTACACTGGCGCGAAAATTCACACGGGAAGCGCTGAGAAAATAAGCAGACTGACACAGCAGCAGTGGGACAGCATCACAGGTGCAGCACACGGCAGCATAGCAGTACCGGTCCAGGGTGGTGAGTCCTCTGGGTAACCCAGCATCTCTGCAGCGCAGGAGGGTGGCCTATTGATATCTTGCCTGGAGCCCTGTGGGTGTCAGCGTGTGGTCAGCATGGCATCTGAGCCAGATGTCTTCTCCCCTGAAACACCAGATTTAGCAGCTGGTGCCCCTGAGGTGTCTATGAACGCTATGATGGCAATCCTAGAGGCGTTTGCTGCCAGGGTGGAAGCAGCACACGGGAATACAGGGGGGTAGTAAACACCCCATCCCCTGCAAGCTTCTGGGGATAATTCTGATGCAGAACCTGGTCCAGCTAAGGCTCGGGGCCCAGATTCTGACACATCAGAGACTGCAGACCGTGACCAGACAGTGAGGATGACTCCAATTCCAGGTCAGTACGCGAGACGGTTTTGGTATCTGACCTTATTACTGCAGTGCGGGATACGCTAAAGTTGGAAAATACTGCAGAAGCAGCAGAGACTCTGGTCCACTTTGGGTTTCATAAACCTGCCCGCACTGCTAAGGTGTTCCCTTGTGTGTCTTATTTTGATAAACTCTTATACAAGGAATGGGAGAACCCACTGAGGGTCTTTACAGCCCCAAAGAGGTTTGTGGTACGGTACCCCTTTGAGGAGAGTTTTCTGAAGAAATGGACCTCTCCCCCTATAGTGGACCCTCCGGTGTCCAGACTTAATAGAGCCACCACAATTCCAGTAGAAGGGGCTCCTGTTTTCAAGGACCCTGTGGATAAGAAGGCTGAAACACTCGCTCGCTACCTATACTCAGTGGTAGGCTTGGCAGTACACCCGGCATTGGCGGGGGCCCTAGTGTCTCAGACACTTACTGAATGGGCAAGATTGCTACTCCAGGGGTTAAGGAGCGAGATGCTCCTCCTGATGAGATATACATTGGCCGACCAGTTGGTCCAGGGCCTTAGGTTGTCTGCGAGTCAGACATGGATACTATTCCCCTGCTGTCAAAAGTTTCGATTTATGCAGTAGCAATACGCCGCCTGATCTGGCTAAAGGGCTGGTCTGCGGACCAGACCTCCAAGAAAGCCCTTTTGGATCTGCCTTTTAAGGGCGACAGACTTTTTGGGGCCTCTATGGATGACATCATCAAGGATGCCACAGGAGGTAAAAGCACTTTGCTTCCTCAAATTGGCAAGTGTAGGGGCCACGCCAAGGGCAAGGTCCCTCCTTTACTGCACGCAAGCATTTTTTTCGTCCCCCTAGGGCGACAGGGAAAAGACCCCAGGCCGACAAGGCGCCTGCCCAAGGACAAAAGCGTCCTTGGTCCCGCAAACCCAACAAGCCTGCGGACAAAGCTGCGTCCGCATGAAAGTCCGATCCCACCCAGCTCTCGGGTGGGGGGACGTCTTCGCAAATTCGCGACTCAGTGGACAGCTCTATTCTCTGACAGGTGGGTTTGCGAAGTAATCTCCTCAGGCTACAAGATAGAATTTTTCTCTCTTGTCCACTGGACAGATTCATCACCTCCAAATCACCAGCTACTACCGACCCGTCGGAGGCCCTGTATGGGGCGGTCCAGGGTCTACTGAACGCGGGGTGGTTAGTTCAGTTCCAGAGGATGGGGTTCATCCAATCTTGGATCTCAGAGCCCTCAATTGCTTTGTGAAGGTACAAAGATTTCGGATGGAGTCGGTTCGATCTGTAGTCACGGCTCTCCATCCGGGGGACTTTCTGGCCTCCTTGGATATCAAGGACGCATACCTGCATGTCCCCATATACTCCAGACACCAGAGGTTTCTGCGATTTGCTATCGGGAAGAACCACTACCAGTTTGTGGCCCTCCCGTTTGGCCTTGCCTCAGCACCCAGGACGTTCACCAGGGTGCTCTTTCCGATTCTGGCACTTCTAAGACAGCGGGGTATCGCTATCATGGGCTACTTGGACGACCTTCTACTGAAGGCCCCTTCAAGCTCAGAATTAGAGGTAAGCGTGTCCATTACCTGTCAGACTCTTCGAGACTGTGGTTGGATACTAAACACTCAAAAGTCAGTATTGGTGCCCACTCAACACCTAGTGTACCTGGGGTTGATTCTGGATTCCTCAGAGGCAAGGTATTCCTCCCTGTGGAGAAGTTGCAGACCCTCCGGGCTGCAGTACGGCAGCTGACTTCCAGGAATTGGTCGTCACTCCGTTTTTTGCATGCGAGTGTTAGACCTCATGGTAGCCTCCTTTGAGGCGGTCCCAGATGCTCAATACCACACTCGAGTGTTACAGAAGGAAGTTCTGTCCAGATGGAACAGATGCCCTTCATCTCTGGATTATCAAATCCGAGTGAGCCACCTAGTCAGGAGATCCCTGGTATGGTGGCTGACAGCACCGGCTCTAATGGCCGGGAAGTCATTTCTTCCGGTTTACTGGATAGTGATCACGACGGACGCCAGCCTTACAGGTTGGGTTGGAGTCTGGGGTGTTCAGTCGGCGCAAGGTCGCTGGACCCCAGAGGGAGCCCTCCTGCCGATCAATGTCCTGGAAATCCGGGCGATCAGGCTGTGCCTCTTCAAATGGTCTCAGAGGCTGCAAGGGCGTCCAGTCAGACAACGCCACAGCAGTGGCATATGTCAATCATCAAGGAGGAACAAGAAGCTCAGCTGCAGCATCGGAGGTCGCTCGCATCCTGAAGTGGGCAGAGAGGAGCGTACCGGCACTGTCGGCCGTGTACATTCCGGGTGTGGAAAACTGGCAGGCGGACTATCTGAGCCGCCAGATGCTGGACCAGGGAGAATGGTCCTTACACCCGGAGGTGTTCCAACTCCTCTGCCAAAGATGGGGCACACCAGACGTAGATCTTCTGGCTTCCCGACTCAATCGGAAGGTATTGAGGTTTGTGGCCCGGTCAAGAGACCCATGGGCAGACGCAACGGACGCGTTAGTGGCATCGTGGGGTCAGTATCGGATAATTTATGCCTTCCCTCCCTTAAGGCTTCTTCCTCTTCTGCTCCGCAGAGTGGAGGCAGAGGGAGTTCCAATGATCCTAATCACTCCAGATTGGCCTCAGCGTCCTTGGTACGCAGATCTAGTACGTCTGGTAGCAGACGTCCCCTGGCGCCTACCACTACGGAAGGACCTGCTATCGCAAGGTCCCATACTCCATCCTGCTTTACAGTCACTGGCTTTAACGGCATGGCTGTTGAGAACCAGGTACTGAGAGACCGGGGCCTGTCAGATTCAGTAATCTCTACTATGAGAAGTGCTCGGAAACCGTCCTAGGAAGGTTCATCACCGCACTTGGAAGGCCTACATCTCCATGTGTGAGGAAATGAAATGGCAGCCGCGTACTTATTTGGTTTCCAGAATCCTGCTGTTTTTACAGCATGGGGTGGACAAGAGGCTTGCCTTAAGTACGATTTAAGGGACAGATATCTGCCCTGGCTGTCTTTTTTCAGCGACCCCTGGCGGCTCACTCTCTCGTGAGTACATTTGTGCAGGGGGTTCGACATGTGGCCCCTCTGGTCCGTCCCCCGCTACCTTAGTGGGACATGAACCTGGTCCTCTCGGTGCTTCAGAAGGCACCGTTTGAGAATATTAGAGATATTCCCCTGTTGACACTTTCTCAGAAAGTGGTCTTTTTGGTGGCTGTTACGTCAGTTAGACAAGTCTCTGAGCTGGCAGCCTTGTCCTGCAAGGCTCCCTATTTGGTTTTCCACAAGGATAAGGTGGTGCTGCGGCCGCAGCCTTCCTTTCTTCCGAAGGTCGTTTCGGCTTTTCATCTCAATGAAGACATTGTACTTCCATCCTTGTGTCCTCATCCGTCGAATCCTAAGGAGTTGGTGTTGCATTACTTGGATGTTGTCCGAGCTTTGAGAGTATACCTATCTGCTACTTCCCTGTTCCAGAAGTCAGACTCACTTTGTTTCGGTGGCTGGTCCCAAGAAGGGCCAAGAAGTCTTGTCGGCCACCATCTCTAGGTGGATCTGACAGATAGTAATCCAGGCTTACGCCATAAAGGGTCAAGCGCCCCCCCTTTCCGGTCACGGCGCATTCGACCAGGGCAATAGGTGCCTCTTGGGCTTTCCGACATCAAGCGTCTGTTTCCTAATTATGTAAAGCGGCGACTTGGTCGTCCGCTCACACTTTCACAAAATTCTACAAAGTTGATGTAGGTGCATCTTCGGATGCCTCTTTCGGCTGCAAAGTTTTGCAGCCGGCTGTTTAGAGTTGCAGCTCCTCCGTTGGAGTGCTGTTTTGTGTTTGGGGTGAAGTTTATTTTTATGCTGTTACCACCCCTCGTTTTTTCTCTGACACTGCTTTGGGACGTCCCACTTTGTCAATAGAGAAGCTGTGTCGGTCCATGGACGAAAGAGTAAATAGGATTTTTTTACTAACCGTAAAATCCTTTTCTCTGAGTCCATGGACCGACACAGCACCCACCCCTCCTTTTTAAGTTTGTACTGCTTTTTGACGAACTGATCTGCGAGATGCAGACTGAGAGGATATACCTGGGGGGTCCGCCCCCTGGGCGGGACTGTTGAAGGTGTGATGCAACACTTTTTTACAAGTTTTCTGCATAGTCACTCCTAATTAACGGATAATACCCACTTTGTCAATAGAGAAGCTGTGTCGGTCCATGGACTCAGAGAAAAGGATTTTACGGTGAGTAAAAAATACTATTTTTGCGATTGACGAGGACCACTATCAATTTGTGGCTCTTCCCTTTGGCCTAGCGTCAGCACCAAGAGTTTTCACCAGGTGCTCGCCCCGATTCTAGCTTTGCTAAGACAGCGAGGCATTGCTGTCGTAGGTTACTTAGACGATCGTCTTCTGAGAGCTGCTTCCAGCCCAGAATTAGAGGAAGACGTGTCTATAACCAGTCAGACTCTCCAAGAATTTGGATGGATACTGAACCTCCAGAAGTCGGTGTTAGTTCCGATTCAGCGCCTAGAATACCTGGGGCTGATTCTGGACTCTTCGGAGACAAGAGTCTTCTCCCTCCAGAGAAGTTAGACACTCCAGGCTGCAGTGAGGTTGTTATCCCGCAATTGATCATCTCTCCGTTTCTGCATGAGAGTCCTCGGCCTCATGGTAGCCTCCTTTCAAGGCAGTACCGTATGCCCTGTCCCATACTTGGGTGCTGCAGGGGGTGATTCTGTCCAAATGGGACAATTCCCCATTTGTCTCTGGATCATCAGATTCAGGTAAGATGCCTAGTCGGGGCCTCTCTGACTTGGTGGCTGACATCCCGACACTTCAGTCCGGGAAGTCTTTCCTTACTTTCCACTGGACTGTGGTCACGGCAGATGCCAGCCTGACCGGTTGGGGGGAAGTCTGGGGGGGTTTGGTCGGCCCAGGGCCGCTGGATTCCGGAAGATTCTCTCCTACCGATCAATGTCCTAGAACTTCGTGCGATTAGACTGTGCATCTCCAAGTGGTCGCAGAGGCTTCAAGGGCGTCTGGTCAGGATCCAGTTTGACAATACCACGGCGGTGGCTTATGTCAACCATCAGGTTGGAACAAGGAGCTCGGCCGCAGCGTCGGAGGTCGCTCACATTCTGAGATGGGCCAAAAGGAGCGTATCGGCTGCTTACATTCCGGGCCTAATAACTGAGAGACGGACTGAGTCGCCAGATGCTTGACCGAGGGGAATGGTCGTTACACCCGGAGGTGTTTCCACTCCTTATCAGAAGTGGGGCACACCAGATGTGGATCTCCTGGTCTCTCGACTCAATCGCAAGGTGTCGAGGTTTGTGGCCAGGTCCAGGGATCCCTGGGCAGACGCGTGAGACGCGTGTGTGGCTCCATGGGGTCAGTATCGGCAAATTTATGCCCCCCCCCCCCCCAATGAAAATGATTCCTCGTCTGCTCCGCGGAGTGGAGGCTGAGGGGATTCCGGTGATTCTAACTGGCTCTGGCGTCCCTGGTACGCTGACCTTGTGAGACTGGTAGCAGACGCTCCCTGGCATCTGCCAATGCGGGAGGGCCTTCTGTCTCAAGGTTCCATACTTCATCCTGCTTTACAGTCGCTGGCTTTAACGGTATGCTATTGAAAGCCAGGTACCGAGGGACCGTGGTCTGTCAGATTTGGTAATCTCTACCATGTTGAGGGCCCGGAAATCTTCTTCCCGGAAGATCTACTATCGCACTTGGAAGGCATACATCTCTGTGTGAAGAGATGTCTTGGCACCCACGGGCATATTCGGTTTCTCGGATCCTGCTGTTCTTGCAGCGCGGAGTAGATCAGAAACTTGCCTTAAGCACTATTAAGGGGCACATTTCAGCCTGGCTGTCTTCTTCCAATGACCCCTAGTGGCTCACTCACTAGTAAGTTCGTTTGTACAGGGGGTCCGATACGTGATTCCCCTGATTGGACCACCGCTTCTTCCGTGGGACTTGAATCCTGGTTCTCTCGGTACTTCTGGAACCTTCATTTGACACCAGGGAGTATTCCTCTCAATGCTTTCTCAGGAAATTGCTTTTCTAGTTGCCATTACATCGTCAGAAGGGTTTCTGAAGTGGCAGCTTTGTCTTGCAAGTCTCCTTACTTGGTCCTCCATAAGGATAAAGCGGTGCTGCGCCCGCAGCCCTCAATCCTTCCTAAGGTAGTTTTGGCTTTTCATCTAAACAATCCATCCTTGTGTCCTCGGCCTTCGCTTCCCATGGAGGTTGCGCTACATACTTTGGACGGGGTACGTGCCCTACGGGTGTACCTGTTTGCTATGGCTCCGTTCCGGAGATCTGACTCGCTGTTCGTGTCGGTGTCTGGTCCACAGTAGGGCCTGGCGGTTTTTGTCTGCCACCTTTCTAGGTGGATCAGGCAGACCGTCATCCAGGCCTGTGTCCTTAAGGGGCGGGCACCTCCCTTTCCTGTCACGGCGCATTCGACTAGGGCAATTGGTGTCTCCTGGGCTTTCCGACATCAAGTATCTGTCTCATGTGTGTAAGGCGGTGACCTGGTTGTCTGGTCACACTTTCTCAAAGTTTTTATAAAATTAATGTGAGTGCATCTTCGGATGCTTCCTTTGGCCGCAAGGTTTTGCAGGCGGCTGTTTGAGGTTGCAACTCCTCCGTTGAGGAGCTCTGTTTGTTTGGGGTGAAGTTAGGTCTTCTTTTGATAGCTGTTCCCACCCCTCGTTTTTTCTGACACTGCTTGGGGACGTCCCACGTATCAAGATTTTAAGGAGCTGTGTCCATCCATGGACGAAAAGAGAAAATAGGATTTTTTTTTGTACTCACCGTAAAATCCTTTTCTGTCATCCATGGACGGACACAGCATCCACCCCTCCTTTTTAAGTTTGTACTGCTTTTTGAAGAACTGAGCTGCATGCTGCAGGGTGAGAGGTTATGACCGGAGGGACCGCCCCCTGGGCGGGACTGTTGAACTCTGTTAAAGTTACTTGTTTTAAGATGACTAACATGTTCTGCCTAGTCCTCGCCTATGAACAGGAACATAACCCACATGTCAAGATTTAAGGAGCTGTGTCTGTCCATGGATGACAGAGAAAAGGATTTTACGGTGAGTACAAAAAAATCCTATTTACTCTTTCGTCCATGGACCGACACAGCTTCTCTATTGACATAGTGGGTATTATCCGTTAATTAGGAGTGACTAGGTAGAAAACTTGTAAAAAGTGTTGCATCACACCTTCTACAGCACCGCCCAGGGGGCGGACCCTCTGGGTATATCCCCTCACTCTGCATCTCGCAGATCAGTTTTTTTCTGTCTAGCAAGGAGTAGGACATGGCTCCCTTCGGGCCCATTGGTCCGGGGGAAAAAGATATTTTTTTGCTACATTTTTTTTGTTTTCTGCGATCTTCGATCAATTGCCGACTGGGTTACAGGCTGGATCCTCGATCCTTGTAGTCTCCCCTTTTCGGCCATCAAGCGTGTCCCGACCCTAGCTATGCGTTGGGTTTTCCACGACATGCCAGTCGCTCCACGGGTGGCCGGTGAGCCTACGCTCCAGGGCCTGCATCGGACCGCTCAGCTTCGGCTGACCTTACAGCCGAGTCGCAGCAGCCTGGCCGGTGAGCTTACGCTCCAAGGCATACATATGATCGTCCCCTTGGGTCCAATCACAGCATGTCTGGCCAACAGTCACCTTCCGTGCACGGACGATGATCTGTTTGGAATGTCTTCCAGCATGATACATGCAGGATAGGCAAGTAAACTCCCCTGCCTCGGCTGGGTGATTTGGATGGACATGCCTGGAGAGACCAAGTAAGTGGTTGTGGCCCCCTTTCTTCCCTCTCTCCTTGCCCTTCCCTCCTCCCTGGGCTTCTAGCTAAGGGTGCTGGGGGTCACCTAAGGGGTTCCACTGGAGCGGGGCTGGCTGTAACTAGCATTTAAAAAAATGTAGTGTGTGTGTGTGTGTGTGTGTGTGTGTGTGTGTGTGTGTACACGTGTACTTCTTCCCCCTCCATGCAGTCGGTGGCCATTTTGCGGTGGTCCATGCCGGTTTCGGCCTCTAGTGACTGCCTGGCGGCCATCTTCCTGTGGTTTCGGTGCCATTTTCTTGTAGTTCCACACCCACTGGCCTCTATCGACTGATCGGCGGCCATGTTTGTAATGGTCCATGCTGTATGTATATATTGCCGTTCGGCTGCCACCTTTTTGTGGTCTACGGCTGCTTTGGCCTCTATCTTTGGCTCGGCGGCCATTTTCTTAGAGCCCACATTATCTTCCATACAGACGTTTGACAGCCATTTTGCGAGAGTCTCCGGCCTCTAGGGTGCATTACACTGGCACGAGAAATTCACACAGGAAGCGCTGATAAAAGAAGCAGACTGACACAGCAGCGGTGGGACAGCATCCCAGGCGCAGCACACGGCAGCATAGCGGTCAAGGGTGGTGAGTCCTCTGGGTGACCCAGCATCTCTGCAGCACAGGAGGGTGGCCTATTGATATCTTGCCTGGAGCCCTGTGGGTATCAGCGTGTGGTCAGCATGGCATCTGAGCCAGATGTTTTCTCCCCTGAAACACCAGATTTAGCAGCTGGTGCACCTGAGGTGTCTTTGGATGCTATGTCGGCAATCCTAGAGGCATTTGCTGCCATGGTGGAAGCAGCACACTGGAATACAGGGTGTAGTAAACGCCCCCGTCTCCTGCAATCTTCTGGGGATATTTCTGAGGCAGAACCAGGTCCAGCTACGGCTCATGGCCCAGATTCTGACGCATCAGAGACTGCAGACCGTGACCGATCGGATAGTGAAGTGAGGATGACTCCAAGTCCAGGTCAGTACGCGAGACGGCTTTGGTATCTGACCTTATTACTGCAGTACGGGATACGCTAAAGTTGGAAAATACTGCAGAAGCAGCAGAGACTCCGGACCCCTTTGGGTTTCGTAAACCTGCCCGCACTGCTAAGGTGTTCCCTTGTGTGTCTTATTTTGATAAACTCTTACACAAGGAATGGGAGAACCCACTGAGGGTCTTTACAGCCCCAAAGAGGTTTGCACTACGGTACCCCTTTGAGGAGAGTTTTCTGAAGAAATGGACCTCTCCCCTATAGTGGACCCTCCGGTGTCCAGACTTAATAGAGCTACCACTATTCCAGTAGAAGGGGCTTCTGTTTTCAAGGACCCTGTGGATAAGAAGGCTGAAGCACTCGCTCGCTACCTATACTCAGTGGTAGGCTTGGCAGTACGCCCGGCATTGGCGGGGGCCCTAGTGTCTCAGACACTTACTGAATGGGCAGAATTGCTACTCCAGGGGTTAAAGGAGCGAGATGCTCCTCCTGATGAGATAACTTTGGCCGACCAGTTGGTCCAGGGCCTTAAGTTTGTCTGCGAGTCAGACATGGATACTATTCCCCTGCTGTCAGAAGCTTCGGTTTATGCAGTAGCAATACGCCGCCTGATCTGGCTAAAGGGCTGGTCTGCAGACCAGACTTCCAAGAAAGCCCTGTTGGATCTGCCTTTTACGGGCGACAGACTTTTTGGGGCTTCTCTGGATGACATCATCAAGGATGCCACAGGAGGTAAAAGCACTTTGCTTCCTCAAACTAGCAAGGGTAAGAGGCCACGGCAAGGGCCCTCCTTTACTGCACGCAAGCGTTTTTTTCGTCCCCCTAGGGCGACAGGGAAAAGACCCCTAGCCGACAAGGCGCCTGCCCAAGGACAAAAGCGTCCTTGGTCCCGCCGACCCAATAAGCCTGTGGACAAATCTGTGTCCGCATGAAGGTCCGCCCCCACCTAGCTCTTGGGTGGGGGGGGACGTCTTCGCAAATTCGCGACTCAGTGGACAGCTCTAGTCTCCGACAGGTGGGTTTACGAAGTAATCTCCTCAGGCTACAAGATAGAATTTCTCTCTTGCCCACCGGACAGATTCGTCACCTCCAATCTCCAGCTACTACCGACCCGTCGGGAGGCCCTGTATGGGCGGTCCAGGGTCTGCTGGAGCGCGGGGTAGTTATTCCAGTTCCAGAACATGAACGGGGTCAGGGTTTTTACTCAAATCTGTTCATTGTGCCGAAGAAGGATGGGGTTCGTCCAATCTTGGATCTCAGGGCCCTCAATTGCTTTGTGAAGGTACAAATACCTGCATGTCCCCATATACTCCAGACACCAGAGGTTTCTGCGATTTGCAATCAGGAAGAACAACTATCAGTTTGTGGCCCTCCTGTTTGGCCTTGCTTCAGCACCCAGGACATTCACCAAGGTGCTTGCTGCGATTCTGGCACTTCTAAGACAGCGGGGTATCGCTATCGTGGGCTACTTGGACGATGCTGGACCAGGGAGAATGGTCCTTACACCCGGAGGTGTTCCAACTCCTCTGCCAAAGATGGGGCACACCAGACTCCCTGGTCCAGCATCTGGCGGCTCAGGTGGTCCGCCTGGCAGTTTTCCACATCCGGAATGTACACGGCCGCCAGTGCCGGTACGCTCCTCTCTGCCCACTTCAGGATGCGAGCGACCTCCGATGCTGCAGCTGGGCTTCTTGTTCCTCCTTGATGATTGACATATGCTACTGCTGTAGCGTTTTCTGACTGGATCCTGACTGGATGCCCTTGCAGCCTCTGTGACCATCTGAAGAGGCACAGCCTGATCGCCCAGATCTCCAGGACATTAATCGGCAGGCGGGATTCCTCTGGGGTCCAGCGACCTTGTGCCGACTGAACACCCCAGACTCCCCCCCCCCCCCACCTGTAAGTCTGGCGTCCGTCGTGATCACCATCCAGTAAACCGGAAGAAATTACTTCCCGGCCAGAAGAGCCGGTGCTGTCAGCCACCATACCAGATCTTCTGACTTCCCGACTCAATCGGAAGGTATTGAGGTTTGTGGCCCGGTCAAGAGACCCATGGGCAGACGCAACGGACACGTTGGTGCCATTGTGGGGTCAGTATAGGCTAATCTATGCCTTCCCTCCCTTAAGGCTTCTTCCTCTTCTGCTCTGCAGAGTGGCGGCAGAGGGAATTCCAATGATCCTAATCGCTCCAGATTGGCCTCAGTGTCCTTGGTACGCCGATCTAGTACGTCTGGTAGCAGACTTCCCCTGGTGCCTACCACTACGGAAGGACCTGCTATCGCAAGGTCCCATACTCCATCCTGCTTTACGGTCACTGGTTTTAACGGCATGGCTGTTGAGAACCAGGTACTGAGAAACCAGGGCCTATCAGATTCAGTAATCTCTACTATGAGAAGTGCTCGGAAACCGTCCTCTAGGAAGGTTTATCACCGCAATTGGAAGGCCTACATGTGTGAGGAAATGAAATGGCATCCGCGTACTTATTTGGTTTCCTGAATCCTGATGTTTTTACAGCATGGGGTGGACCAAAGGCTTACCTTTAAGTACGATTAAGGGACAGGCATCTGCCCTGGCTGTCTTTTTTTAGCGACCCCTGGCGACTCACTCTCTCGTGAGTACATTTGTGCAGGGGGTTCGACATGTGGCTGCTCCGGTCCGTCCGCCGCTACCTCCATGGGACTTGAACCTGGTCCTCTCGGTGCTTCAGAAGGCACCGTTTGAGAATATTAGAGATATTCCCCTGTTGACACTTTCTCAGAAAGTGATCTTTTTGGTGGCTGTTACTTCAGTTAGACAAGTCTCTGAGCTGGCAGTCTTGTCCTGCAAGGCTCCCTATTTGATTTTCCACAAGGATAAGGTGGTGCTGCGGCCGCAGCCTTCCTTTCTTCCAAAAGTTGTTTCGGCTTTTCATCTCAACGAAGACATTGTACTTCCATCCTTGTGTCCTCTTCCTTCGAATCCTAAGGAGTCGGCGTTGCATTCCTTGGACGTTGTCCGAGCGTTGACAGGAAAACCTATCTGCTACTTCCCTGTTCCGGAAGTCAGACTCACTGTTTGTTTCGGTGGCTGGTCCCAAGAAGGGCCAAGCAGTCTCGTTGGCCACCATCTCTAGGTGGATCCGACAGAGTAATCCAGGCTTATGCCTTAAAGGGTCAAGCACCCTCCTTTCCGGTCACGGCGCATTCGACCAGGGCAATAGGTGCCTCTTGGGCTTTCCGACATCAAGCGTCTGTTTCCTAATTATGTAAAGCGGCGACTTGGTCGTCCGCTCACACTTTCACAAAATTCTACAAAGTTGATGTAGGTGCATCTTCGGATGCCTCTTTCGGCCGCAAAGTTTTGCAGCCGGCTGTTTAGAGTTGCAGCTCCTCCGTTGGAGTGCTGTTTTGTGTTTGGGGTGAAGTTTATTTTTATGCTGTTACCACCCCTCGTTTTTTCTCTGACACTGCTTTGGGACATCCCACTATGTCAATAGAGAAGCTGTCGGTCCATGGACGAAAGAGTAAATAGGATTTTTTACTCACCGTAAATTCCTTTTGTCTGAGTCCATGGACCAACACAGCACCCTCCCCTCCTTTTAAGTTTGTACTGCTTTTTGACGAACTGATCTGTAAGATGCAGAGTGAGGGGATATACCAAGAGGGTCCGCCCCTGGGCGGTGCTGTAGTAGGTGTGATGCAACACTTTTTACAAGTTTTCTGCCTAGTCACTCCTTATTAACGGATGATACCCACTATGTCAATAGAGAAGCTGTGTCGGTCCATGGACTCAGAGAAAAGGATTTTACGGTGAGTGAAAAATCCTATTTTTCTAAAAGCAATACATCCACGTGTGTCTCCACTGGCACAAGTTCACATCGCAATGGTATTAGCCATGTCGTCTCTGGCCAGCGTTTCTGAGCCGCAAGAACGCGGCCTGAGCTTGGCTTGTGTGGGGGGCGTGTAGTGTAGGATGGGGATGTGACAGGAATGAGATTCGTGTGTGTGTGTGTGTGTGTGTGTGTGTGTGTGTGTGTGTGTGTGTGTGTGTGTTTGATGAGTCTATAGAAGAAACAAGTATATGTCCTGTCCTCCATCCACAATGACACCTTGGGTGGAAATCCACAGAAGACAGTCCAACAACATGGAGGTGTGGATTACAATGATCAAATGTTACAGCCCTATTTAGTAACCAGATTGTCCTGCTAGGTGCCTGCTGTGGTCGGATTTGTTACAGGAGCGATCCGTCCCGAGGGCCAGGCCAACCAATGATTCATGGCCTGCCCCTCCAGATTGCTCCTGACTAATGAAATGCTTCCTCTGCCTGTGCAAGTGGCAGGCAGAGGAAGTGATGTCATCTCTCCTCGTGTTGTCTTTTCCTTCCAGTGAGAGGACATCTAAACGTGAGTTGCACAACATAACACAACACTACACTGACACTAGCACACATAGGTACACATTTCACCCCCCAGTTAACCCCTGCACTCCCAGTCAGTGTCACCAATTGCAGTTTTCATATTTTTCACTGTATTGGTGTCATTTGTGACTGTAATAAGTGTTAGGGCAGTTAGTGGTATGCCCCGTTAGGTCTAAGGTACCCCCCTAATAAAGGTTTAACCCCTTGATTGCCCCCCCAGTTAACCCTTTCACCCCCTGTTGCCAGTGCCGCTAATCAATCTTTTCTCTGATCGCCGTATTAGTGTCACGGGTGACGCTAGTTAGCCAATTAGTTGATTAGTTTCACCGTCAGGTTTTCATAGCGTCAGGTACCGCCATATAGCACCTAATAAAGGTTTTAACCCCCTGATTGCACCCTAGTTAACCCTTTCAACCCGTCACAAGTAATCACTGTATTAGTGTTACGGGTGACGCTGGTTGTTTTTTTTATAGCGTCAGGGCACCCGCCGTTTATTACCCAATAAAGGTTTAACCCCCTGATTTCCCGACGGGAGAGATCAGTTGGGTTTTAGTGTCGGCTAGGGTCTGCATCGCCCCAGGCAGCGTCAGATTAGTGCCAGTAGTGCTAACACCCACGCACGCACCATACACCTCCCTTAGTGGTATAGTGTCTGAACGGATCAATATCTGATCAGATCTATACTAGCATCCCCAGCAGTTTAGGGTTCCCAAAAACGCAGTGTTGGTGGGATCAGCCCAGATACCTGCTAGCACCTGCGTTTTGCCCCTCCGCCCAGCCTAGCCTACCCAAGTGCAGTATCGATTGATCACTGTCACTTACAAAACACTAAACACATAACTGCAGCGTTCGCAGAGTCAGGCCTGATCCCTGCGATCGCTAACATTTTTTTGGTAGCGTTTGAATCCGTCGGTGACAGTCTAGGGTTCCCCCCCCCCCTGTGAGTCTCACTAGTGTACAAGTAAATTTAGAGACCAAAATGGCAAATTGAATGTACACTAGTGAAAAGGCCTACACGTTTCTGAGCATGACAGATAGTGAAGAGTAGTTCATCCATCTGTCAGATTCAGCCTCATGATACGATCCTGTAGACAGCAGCGGTACCCTGACAGATAGCTCTGACGACAGGAGTAGTGGTCCCTGCCAAGGTCAGGCAGACCCGACCCTGTTGTTCTGCTGATGTTGAGGTGCAAGAACCGCAGGGCTCTCGTATGGAGCAGAGAGCCAGTACTAGTGCTGCTTATCCTTCTAGTGAACTGGCAAGCACCAGCGGCCTAGTACACCCTGGTCGTAGTCAAACCAGCACTGCAGTATCACGTGGTGAGTCCCATAAGTGCAGTTCAAGCTGGTGAGGTGGCTAGCACGAAGTAGAGTTCTGCAGCCACCAAGAAGACAAAGACAGGTCCATAGTGCCCTTCCTGCAGAATTTGCCAATCCTAACTGGGAGCCCACCACTTCTGCAGCACCCATAATTCCGCCATTCACTGGCCAACCCAGGATTTAGGTGGAAACACTTGATTTTACATCACTTGATTTTTATTCGCCGTTTATCACGGAAGATTTCTATAGCTCTATTGTGGACCAAAGCAATTTGTATGCTGGTCAATTCATCGGCGCTAATCCCCAGCTGACCCTTGCCAGAGATTGGAAACCAATTCTGTCATATTGGTCCACTGACCCAATTCACCATATGCCCCTGTTCTCTGCTTCCATGGCCAGGGCACGATACGAGCAGATCTTGCGGTTCATGCACTTCAATGATAATGAACTCTGTCGTCCTCGGGGTGACCCTGGATACGATTGGCTCTACAAAATTCGGCCCCTCATAAACCACTACAAACAAACGTTTTGTAGCCTTGTTTACTCCCGATCAAGTTGTCTGCATTGATGAGTCCCTGATTACATTTTCTGGCCGCTTTTCATTCAAACAGTATCTTCCCTGCAAGCGTGCTAGATATGGGGTCAAGATGTATAAGCTCTGTGACAGGGCAACAGGCTATACATATAGTTTAACGGGTTACGAGGGAAGAGATAGTTACGTAGAGCCGGAGAACTGCCCAGACTACATATGGAGCGCTGGTAAGATAGTGTGGGACTTGGTGTCACCCTTATTCGGAAAGGGGTACCGATTGTATGTGGATAATTATTACAGGAGCGTGCCACTTTTTAGTCACTTGTTTGATCATCGAATTGGCGCTTGTGGCAACGTGCGATCTAATCGCCGGGGCTTAACCCAGCGGCTTGTAGATTCCTGTCTTAGGCCTGCTTGAAGTGTAATAATTTGCTCGCTGTGAAGTGGAGGGATAATAAGAATGTTTTCGTTTTGTCCTCCCTTCACGCAGACACGACGGTCCAAATTCCTACAGCGACTGGTGTTGTGGAGAAACCCCTCTGTGTCCACGAATATAACCTTAATATGGGAGGGGTGGACCTCAACGACCAGCTGTTGGCGCTGTACCTAGTTGCCTGTAAAGCCAGACGCTGGTACAAATAAGTGTTTGTATACTTATTTCAATTGGCTTTGCTGAATGCTTATGTGTTATACAAAGCTTCAGGACGGACTGGATCCTTCCTTAAATTCCAGTAAGAGATCGTCACAGCCCTTCTATTTCCAGACGGTGCTGCACCCCACCTTCCCAATGCAAATGCAGTAAGCTGGCTGCATGAGAGGCATTTTCTGTATGTCCTCCCTGGTACCCCTACCCAACGAGCCCCCCCAAAGAAAATGTGTGTGTAGAAAGCGCGGATATAGGCGTGACACCCGCTGTTTTTGTCCCTCCTGTCCTGACCATCCTGGTCTTTTCTTTGGTGAATGTTTGGAACGCTACCATACACTAGTGGAGTTTTAGCGTAGGGTACAGCACTGCACAGACAAGGATATGCTTACACAGGGTCTCCAAAGATGCCATTGCATTTTTAGAGAACTAAACCTGGAACTGTTACAACCGTTATAACAGTCTCAACCATTACAACAGTTACAAATAAAAGTGTAAAAAAAGAAAATGTTGAAAAAAAAACAAACGCATTTGGACAAGCCAGGTTCATTTTGGAATAAGGTGCTGTGGACTGATGAAACAAAGATTGAGTTATTTGGTCATAACAAGGGGCGTTATGCATGGCGGCAAAAGAAAACAGCATTCCAAGAAACACTTGCTACCCACAGTAAAATTTGGTGGAGGTTCCATCATGCTGTGTGGCCAGTGCCGATACTGGGAATCTGGTTAAAGTTGAGGGTCGCATGGATTCCACTCAATAATCAGCAGATTCTTGAGAATAATTTTGAGGAATCGGTCACAAAGTTGAAGTTGGGGCTGGAGGAACAAGTACAATGTTCTGGAATGGCCATCCCAGTCCCCAGACCTGAATATCATTGAACATCTGTGGGGTGATTTGAAGCGGGCTGTCCATGCTCGGCAACCATCAAACCTAACTGAACTGGAGATGTTTTGTAAGGTAGAATGGTCCAAAATACATTCATCCAGAATCCCAGACACTCATTACAGGCTATAGGAAGCGTCTAGAGGCTGTTATTTCTGCTAAAGGAGGCTCTACTAAATATTGATGTGATTTTTCTGTTTGGGTGCACAAATTTACGCACCTGTCTAATTTCGTTTTGATGCATATTGCGCATTTTCTGTATATCCAATAAACCTCATTTCACTACTGAAATATTATTGTGTCCTTCAGTTATTTGATAGATCAAAATGAAATTGCTGATCCAAACACCCAAATATTTATAAATGACAATCATGGAAATTGTCAGGGGTTCCTAAAACTTTTGCATACAACTTTGAAAATTAGATAGGGAGAAATGGGACTTTTAAGGTGCATTCATAACACAATATTTTATAAAAAATATATTTTATTTAATAGAAAAGTTTGTTCATTAACATAATTAAAAAACAATAAATCAATTTCAGAATGAAATACAGACATACAATCTCGACGTTTCGCCAGAAATGGCTTCTTCAGGAGTGTTATTATTGTCATGTATTACTGAAACACAAAACATATACAATAAATATAAATATACATCAATTTTTACACCAAGAATTATTATGCAACATAACATATTAAATATTCAGCAGAAGAGCGACATAGAGACGGCTTCATGATGGTATAGCTGAAACTGAGTCCAAAGAATATTCTTGTAATGGAGTCATGCGGTAAACCTTAGAGAGGATGCTATCTCATAAACACGCACATATATACATAGTGTGCTGTGTGAAGCAGTGGAAGGTGAATAGTCACCTGGAGGAAAAACTGAAAATTTATATCAAATACTTACCGTAATTTTCCTTTCCTGATGGACTCCATGGCAGCCTACGTGTGGGTTAATCCCGCCCATCATACCTCATAGGACCCTTCTCCCATAAATCTTTGCTCTGGGCCAGAGGCCGTGTTCCATAATTTAGCCTACTCCAGCCACTGGGAGGGAACTCCTGCTGCCATGGAGTCCATCAGGAAAGGAAAATTACGGTAAGTATTTGATATAAATTTTCCGTTTTCCTGACAGACTCCATGGCAGCCTACGTGTGGGAAATAACTAGCCATACACACCCGGGTGGGCAGAGTGCTGGACAAAAGAAAAAAGGTTTAATTGGCCCCATCAACAGACAAGATACGTAAACCACTACGCAGTAGTGTGCCATGAACGTGTTAATTGAAGACCACAAGGCCACCTTGCAAATAACTTCTGGAGGCACGTGACGTGATGCCGCCCATGATGAAGACACTTCTAGTTGAGTGAGCAGTCACCGCTTCTGGAGGCGCCAAGCCCTTGGCTTTATAGGCCCACTGAATGGCCTGAACAATCCATGCTCCGATAGATCTGGAAGAGGCACACATTCCCTTATACTTCCTGTGAAAAGAACGAGCAGGTGGTCGGTCTGACGGAAAGAAGCTGTAGCTTCAAGATACTGACTCAGAACTTTTCCAACATCTAAGGGATAAACACTGGAATCCTCGGTAGATCTGAACGTTGGAAGAGCAATCTCCTGATTGTCATGAAACACAGATGCCACTTTGGGGTTTGAACCCAACATAGGAATTAAAAGGTTTAGAAATGGCTCCTTGCATCCCTGAGAGCTGATTTCAGAGACCCTCTTGGCCGATGTTATAGCCACCAAGAAGGCAACTATTAGAGAGAGTCATTTGACAGAAGATTGATCTTCATGTTCCAACTTTCTACCTAAGAAAAAATCCAGGACAAGGGGAAGATCCCAATTAGAAAAACTTGGCTCTGAGGTCTGAGCCTTATTGCTCCTCTGAAAAACTACTGAGTAAGAGGGTGTCTAGCCCAGGAAACACCCATAAAAGGCAGAGATTACAGCGATTTGGACTCGCAGCGAGCTGACTGACAATGAGAGATCCAATCCTGATTGTAAGAAGCCCAGGATATCATGTATCTTTGGGTTATTGCAAGAACCTGCAGTGGAAGAGGTGTAGTCTGAAAACTTTTTCCAAATCCTCTGGTAGACCCCGTTGGTGCCTGTTCTTCTGGCATTTAATATTGTGGAGATGGCCCTACTTGGACAGCCTAGGGCCTCCAACCTTCCCCTCTCAAGAACCAGATCATCAGATGTAGATGGGCCGGGCATCGATGTAGAAATGCCCCTTGTGATAGGAGATCTGGTCTGGAGGGTAGAGGAACTGGGTCCCGGAAGCTGAGTTGCATCAGCAGTAGAAACCATGGCTTGTTTGGCCAGTACGGGACTATTGCCACTATCTCTGCTTCTTCCATCCTGAGCCTCGACAAAAAACGGAGAATGACAGGAACCGGGGGAAAGGCATAGGCCCTGTGGAACCGCCAATGGTCTGTCAGAGCATCTACCCAAAAGCCTGGGGATACCAAGACCTCGTGTAGTATCTCTCTAGTCTGAAGTTGCATGGGGAGGCAAACAAGTCTACTTCCGGAATGACTCCCAGGGACAGGACCCACCTGAAGACTTTGGGGGGGGGAAGTCCACTCGTTGTCCAGAGAAACTCTCAACAGAAAATCTGCCTGAACGTTCGGGACTCCAGGGAGATAGACAGCTGTCAGGTTGGCCAGGTTTTTCTGGGCCCAGATCATGATGGGCTCTATTTCCCTTGACAGGGAGAGTCTGCGAGTACCCCCTGTTTCTTGATGCATGCGACTGCCGTTGTGTTGTCCAGTCTTAGGAGGACTGAGTCTCCTGCTGTTAAGTGGTGAAAGGCCTGCAGAGCGCAGAACGCTGCCCGGAGTTCCAGAACATTGGAGACTATCCTGTGAGAGGGAAAATTCCATATGCCTTGGGCTACTTCTGTCAGCCCCTGTTGCTGGCATCTGTAGTGATGGTGACCCAAGACACAGGTGCGATGGAGTGACAATTGAGGAGGTTCCTCTGTTGTAGCCACCAAGGAAAGCTCTCCCGCATGGATGAGGTTATTTGGATAAAGTGATCCCGAAGCCCTGGATTATACTGCTGGAGGAAACCCTTCTGGAAGGGCCGCATTTTTCCACTGAGCCCACTTTACCATGGGTGTTGTTGCCACCATGGTGCCAATGATCTTTAGGCATTGAGAGGCTTGGAGATGAGGACGACATTGCAAGCCAAACTCTGTCCCGGATCACTGGGATTTTTCCAGGGGTAACAAGATGGTGCTCTTGATAGCGTTGAAGTGTGCCCCGAGGAATACCAGGGACTGCGTAGGATCCAGATGGCTCTTTTCCAGATTCAGAAGACAACCAAACTCGAGTAGAGTGGAGATGACCTGGGATCTGTGGATTAGCAACTGCTCCTTGTCCCGAGACAACAGTAGGTCGTCTAGATAGTGATACAGACGGATACCTCTGGTCCTGATCAGAGCCACGACAGCCAACAAGTTTTGAAAACACACGAGGCGATGTTGTAAGCCCGAAGGGGAGACAGGTGAACTGCAGACGGATTTGATCGACAGCAAAGCGAAGGTATTTCTGGAATTCTGACGCTATCGGAACATGGAAGAAGGCGTCCTTCAGGTCTATAGAGACAAGCCAATCGCCTGGTTGGATTGCTTGACTGATCATGAGTAGTGTCTCCATCTTGAACTTCTCCTTCTAGATAAAATAATTCAAGTGGGTTAGGTCTATAACTGGCCTCCAGGAGACGTTTTTCTTCAACACCATGAAGAGGGGCGAGTAGACCCCTTAAAACCTTTTGTCATCTGGAACTGGAATTGCCACGCCCTGAGCCACAAGAGAGACAGGAGAATTCGCTTTTTCTCTTCCAAGAGAGGCAAGGATGCCGACTCGCTCTGTTTTAGGCAGGTGCAATATCATAAAGACTTAGGGGATTCTTGTCCACCGGAAGATGCCCCTTTTGAAAACTTCTGGCCTGAAGGCTGTTTTTTCTTCCAGGTCTTCTTGAACTCACGGCCAGGCCTATAGTAGGGAGCATTCCTTGCTCGATCTGAACTTTGCCTGGGCTGTGTTCTCTTCTGGTTTAGCAGACGGCGATCCTGGGGAAGGAACCCCGACTTGCCCCCTGTGGCACGGGTGATGGCACTGTCCGATATGTTCCCAAAGAGGGACGAACCCCCAAATAGAATCCTGCACCATGCCTGCTTGGAGGCAGGGTCAGCTACCCATGGGCGCAGCCACAAGGCACGCTTAGCCGTGACAGATGTCAGCATGATCCGAGCCACCAGGCGAATTATGTCTAGGGAAGCCCCACGAGAAAAGCCAACGTCAACCTTAGCCCATGAATAGGTGAGCTCCTGGCCAGTTCTTCCGAGATGCTCCTCAGAGAAGCATCTACGTCGTCTGCCCAGACTTCCATCGCTTTAGAAAGGGCTGCGAGAGCTAGAGCTGGTTTGCAGGTCATACCCGCTGTAATGTAGATCTGCTTGAGGTCGGTATAAATTTTCCACTCCAGGCAATCCCTAAAGGAAACAGTATCCTCCAATGGGAGTGTGACATGCCTCACCATCCTCATTAGGGCTGAGTCAATGAGAGGAGCCGACTCCAGGTGTTTTACATCCTTGCTTTTAAATGGGTACATTTTTGATACCTTCATTAACAGGCAATTCTTCCTTTCAACACCACCCCATTTGTCGGTAATTATTGCGCTGAGTTCACCCAAAAAGGAGAAATTAGGGTGTTCTTTTTTGAGGTGTTTAAAATATTTCCTCTGTTTGGAGGGTGCCTCCACTGGCTCTTCCATCTCAAAGCTTCTTTGACAGCTTTTGACCAGCTGTGGTACTAGGGCAAATTCAAAACCTGCACCAGGGTCATCTACCTCCACCTCACTGAGGCTTCAATTGAGGAATGGCTCGGCTGTGAAGGGCCTGGAGCCTTGAGATCATCCCTAATAGGGACTGACATAGTGTCGCCAGCAGGGTTGTGGGTATGACCAGAATCCCCTTTACTCAGGGACTTATGGACCACCTTTCTGACCAGTGCTTCCACTTGTTGGTCTCCACCCTCTCTTTCTTATGCGACTTTAGAAAAGCATCGCTTGCAGAGCGATTTGCCTTCAGGAACCTGGGCCCCGCATACCCAGCAGGCTTTCCTCACAGAGCGGCTGGAGTGGCGGTGAGAGTGACGCCCAGAGGTGGTTTTAGACTCCTATCTGTGGTACCTAGATCTAAAGGAAGATCTGACGCCTGGACCTTGAAGAGGAGTGACAACGTTGAGACCTAGGACGGTCTTTGCCGTGCTTTGGTGTTCAGACCTAGAAGAGCTGAGTGAAAAATAGGATAACTGTTTTACGCTATGGGAGCTCCTTCCCTTCCTCTTGTTCCACTGTATACAGTGGAATCTTGGATTACAAGCATAATCCGTTCCAGGAGAATGCTCATAATCCAAAGTACTAGCATATCAAAGCGAGTTTCCCCATTGAAGTCAATGGAAACGAAAATAGGATTTTTATAACAGCTTACCTGTAAAATCCTTTTCTTGGAGTACATCACGGGACACAGAGCGACATAGTCATTACTAATGGGTTATATAGTTACCGTCAGGTGCTGGCACTGGCAACTTCCAAAACCGGAAGTACCCTCCCCTATATAAGCCCCTCCCATCCGGGAGCACCTCAGTTTTGTAGCAAAGCAATAAGTGTCCCCAAAGAGGGGCGGGAGCTCTGTGTCCCGTGATGTACTCCAAGAAAAGGATTTTACAGGTAAGCTGTTATAAAAATCCTATTTTCTTTCTCGTACATCACGGGACACAGAGCGACATAGTCATTACTAATGGGATGTCCTAAAGCAATGCCAAATGAGGGGGGGGATACACCATATATAAGCTGAGCGCTATCAGACATGAGGATCTTTTGCGGCCTGCAACACACTGCGCCCAAAGGCGACATCCTCCTGACTTCTAACATCCACCTGGTAGAACCTAGTAAACGTGTGAACTGAAGACCACGTTGCGGCCTTACAGATTTGAGCCAGGGAGGCCTGGTGATGCACTGCCCATGAAGTTCCAACTGCTCTCGTGGAGTGCGCTCTAACTTTGAACGGAGGCGGTCTCCTTCTCAAGCCATAAGCTTGCATAATGACCTGTCGAATCCACTTGGCTAAAGTAGATTTTGACGCTGCCTGACCCTTTCTGGGGCCTTCCGGCAGAATAAACAAAGTATCCGTTCTGCGAATCTGAGCAGTGGCTTTTAGATAAGCTTTAACTGCTCTTACTACATCCAAAGAATGCAATAACTTTTCCTCTACCGAAGTAGGTTTGGGGAAAAAAAAAGAAGGAAGAACCACATCTTGGTTCAAATGAAACCTCGATACCACCTTAGGAAGAAAGGCTGGATGAGGACGTAACACTACTCTGTCCTTATGGATAACCAGATATGGCTCCTTACAGGACATAGCTGCTAATTCCGATACTCTTTTAGCCGAACAAATGGCTACTAGAAAAATCAATTTCCTGGTGAGAAGCACCAAGGAAATATGCTGTAATGGTTCAAATGGTTGTTTCTGTAGAACCGACAGAACCAAGTTTAGATCCCATGGACATATGGGAATATTAACCGGAGGACTAATACGCATCACTCCTTGTATAAAGGCTTTGACTAGTGAATGCGAAGCCAAGGGCCTTTGAAAAAATATTGACAAGGCCGAAATCTGACCCTTGATAGTACTCAAGGCAAGCTTCCTATCTACAGCCCACTGTAGGAAGTCCAGAATCCTACCTATTACGTACTTATGTGGATGCCATTTCTTGGCCTCACACCACGCGATGTACGCCTTCCAGATTCTATAGTAGATCTGCCTGGATACCGGCTTCCTGGCATTGATCATGGTAGATACCACAGCATTAGAGAGCCCTCTCTTTTTTAGAATGTGGGCTTCAATAGCCAGGCCGTCAAACCTAGGGCTGGTAAGGAAGGGTGGTATATCGGTCCTTGCGAAAGCCGGACGACGTGGGAGAGTCCAAGGACTCCCCACTGAAATTTTACAATCTCCGCGTACCACGCTCTTCGGGGCCACGCTGGAGCCACCGGAATCACCGGTTTCTTTTCTACCCTGATTCTGCGGAGTAATCGAGGTAACCATTGTGGCGGTGTGAATGCATATATCAGCTTGAACTGATCCCAAGGGAACACTAGGGCATCCGAGCCGCAAGCTAGGGGATCCCTTGTCCGAGAGACAAACCTGTCCCCCTTTGCGTTGAATCTGGATGCTAGAAGATCTACATCCGATGTTCCCCACCGCTGACATATTGTCCAGAAAACCTCGGGGTGAAGGGACCCTTCCTCTGGGCCTAATTGCTGGCGACTTAGAAAGTCCGCCTTCCAATTCTCCACTCCTGGAATGAATACCGCAGATATGGCTGGGACATATTTTTCTGCCCATTTCAGGATGTAATTTACTTCCCTCTGGGCTGCACGACTCCTGGTGCTCCCCTGATGATTGATATATGCCACTGCTGTGGCATTGTCTGATTGCATTCTGACAGGGGACCCTTGGAGTTTGGATGTCCATGCTACTAGGGCATACCGGGCTGCTCGTATCTCTAAGAGATTGATGGGCAGGGCCTTTTCTGCATCCGACCATCTGCCCTGGAGAGACTATTGCTCCAGTACTGCTCCCCAGCCTATAAGGCTGGCATCTGTAGTGACCACCTTCCAAGAAATCGGACTGAAGGATTTCCTTTTTTCCAGATTCTGGGGAACCAACCACCAACGGAGGCTCTTGCGAACGGAAGGGGACAAGGACATTGTAAGTCTAGGGCCTGAACTTTTTTGTTCCAGGCTGACAGTATGGCCCCTTGCAAATTCCTTGAATGGAATTGACCGTAGGGTACTGCTTCGAATGATGCCACCATTTTTCCCAGCAGCCTCATATACAGGCGTATGGACGGCTGTCTTTTTTGTACCCACTAAGTGGATCAAATCTTTCAAAGACAACACCTTTCCTCGAGGCAAGAATATTTTTCTCTGGCCTGAATCCAACCTTAGCCCCAAGTATTCCAGACTTTTGACTGGTTTTTAGGGCTGACTTGTCTCGGTTGATAATCCAACCGTGAGATTCCAGATACTTGATCGTCTTGTGAACGACCACGTCTAGTTTTTTCACTGAGTGGTCTATCAGCAACAAGTCATCCAGATATGCCATTATCATTACACCTTGTGTTCTTAGATTGGCCAATAAAGGGCCAGAATTTTTGTAAACACTCGTGGTGCTGTGGCCAAACCGAAGGGTAAGGCTCTGAACTGAAAATGGCGCCCTTCTACTGCAAAGCGTAGAAATTTTTGGTGGACTGGAAAGATGGGAATGTGCAAATAAGCATCTTTGATGTCGATCGTGGCTAACCAATCCTCCCCTTGTAGGGCAGTGGCCACCGATCGGATCGACTCCATCGGAAAGTCCTGATATACAGGAATTTGTATAGCCCTTTTAGAATTAATATGGGCCTCCCGTCCGCGTTTGCTTCGGGACTGTAAAGAGGTTTGAGTAAAACCCGAACCCTCATTCTTCCAGGGGAACCTCCATAATTACTCCTTGGAGCAATAGTTGTTCTAGTGCCAACAGGAGGGACTCTCTCTTCCGGGGATTCCTTGGCACGTTTGACCTCAAAAATGGGAAGGAGGAGAGTCTTTTAACTCCAAACTGTATCCCAAACCTACTGCGGAGAGCACCTATCTGTCTTGATCGTGTCCCGCCAGGTCTCTTGCGAACAACTGGAGTCCTCCCCCCACCCGACTGAGTGGGGGCTTCATGAATTTAACTTTGGGGGAGGTTTTGTACCTCCCCTGACCCAGGGTTTCTCATTACCCTGCTACTGTCCCTGTTTTTTACCCCCGGGATTTGACCGAGGAGGCCGTCGGAACTGTTACACAGCCGATGCCCCAGGGACTGGAGAAGCAGGCCTCTTAAAGAGGGACCTCTAACTCTGCTTTTAACCGGCAAGAGCGTATTTTTACCGCTGGAAATTTTCTGGATATATTTGTCCAGGTTTTCCCTGAATAAGCGTTCACCATGAAATGGGACGCTAACCAGCCATTCTTTACAGGGAGCTTCAGCAGACCAGTTTTTGAGCCATAGGAGCCTACGCATATGTACTATAGACAGCGTAAGGCGGGAGGCCTGATGGACTGAATCCTCTATGGCGTCAACCGCAAAGCCTAAGGCTCTAGGTAGATCAGCTAGGGCAAAGCCTGCTGATCTGTTAAGTCCCTCAAGACCTGTTTCAACTGATCCTTCACTGCTTAGCAGACCCCAATAGCTGCTACTGCTGGTTGTATCACCAAGCAGATTTTCATAAGGACTCCAATCTTTTATCTATTGGGTTCTTGAACATTTGGACATTATCCACTGGACATGTCAGTGATTTATACATACAAGAGATGGCTGCGTCCATTGTAGGGACCTTCCATTTTTTTTTTTGATGAACTTATCCTCCATGGGATAGACCACCGGAAATCTCTTGGGGGAATAAATATTTTCTCAGGACGTTCCCAATCCTGGTAAATGAGCCCTTTCAGTAAAGGGTGAAGTGGAAAAGAACAAACAGTCTGGGGGCTTCTAGCGACCCCAACGAGGATACAGTAGTGGTTGATGGTTCCGCAAGGTGCATTTTTAAATGCTGATCGGACCATGTTAGTCAGAGACTGAACCCATAATCTTTCAGCTTGAGATGCTGAGAAAAGGTTCCCCCACTGTTGATTCCTCTATAACAGAATCAACCTTATCCTGATCCCCTTCAGGCAGGTCGATCCCTGTATGGGACTGTTGCTCTGCTAACAGGCATTCTGAAGGAGGAGACGGAGATCGGGCGTGCTTTCCCTGACAGGGAGGCAGCGATAAATGTTGACAATCTCTCTCTAATCCTCCCAGAGCTGAGGAAAAAACCTCCTCTGTTACAGGAGCAGGTGACTGAGGACAGCCACAGTACCAAGTACCCCTACGGGGTCTCTACGGTCACTTACCTCTGAACTTCAGGGGAGACTGGTGCAGCAGGAGTATGCCCAAGATCCTCCGAGCCCGATGAGACCCCCTTCGCTTCCTGGAAGATTCAGTTCCGGAGCTTCTGGACGGCATATTCCTAAACCTAAAGCTGAGGTATTCCAGCCGTAATACACCACTTTTACTGAGAATAGTCTAGCACAATTGCTGCTATATCACAGTTGGTGTCTACTAATGTGCCTTTCTAGGGGATGCCTGTATCAACCGCTTGCTGTATGCCTTTAAATGTTGCCAGCTCTGTCTCTGTACTTCATAGCCAGCTCACTACAATATTGTGGTTTTTTTAAACTGCTGGGACGCCCGCACATGCGCAGAAGCGCTGCGGCGCGCACAGAGCGTCATCCCCCAGGCTCCGCCCCCTTTCCCGGCTCACCTCTATATATAGAGGCGCGTGCACGCGCACGCGCGCGGGCACGTGCGCCTTCGGCGCTAATTTCAAATATGGTAACAAGGGACAGGAGCCAGGGCCCCTCTTTGCCGCAGGCCGGGGGATGGACGAGCACTGCAACATGGCAGAGGAAGCAGTTTCCTATAAGAGAACTCACCATCTGCCTGGACTTTGCTCTGCTGAGAAGAAGCTAGTCCACATGACAAGAAAACATTCCACAGCGGCCTCTAGTGGACAAACACAGGTACCGCAGTCTAATATATTAAATATATATATATAAAAAATTTTTTTTTTTTTCTTGACCACCATTAAAAATTATTAAATTTTTTTAGTAGTTACAGGCATGCACAGAATTTTGCGGGAATACCATTAGGTAACAGACAGAAAGACAAATTAGGCTTGGGGGTCCCCCAATAGAACCAAGTTCCTGGGGGCCCCCACTTACCTGTTCCCCGCCGCAGGACTTTGTTTGGTCCACAAAAGCCCAAACTTCACCTATCACGGCAGGCATTGTAATCAAACCTTCAGGGACCGGGTTCCCAAGGATTCCACTCCCCTGGACCTGTATAGCACCCTGCACAGAAAACATCTTGGTCGTGGGTATGACCAGAGCTCTGGATCCCAGGGTCCAGCTCTCCTAAGAGAAGCATTACAGGCAAAACCTTGCTCTTCTCTGCAAGGCCCGGGTACCGACCGTTTAGCTATGAAGCTTTTTTGGTCGGATCCGGAATAGCTTACTGAGGCCCAAAAGAACCTGTACGCAAGCTCAGTGAAAAACACATGTTTCTTCTTGGCCAACACCTTAGACACTGGCAAAAAACTGAGGTGCTCCCGGATGGGAGGGGCTTATATAGGGGAGGGTACTTCCGGTTTTGGAAGTTGCCAGTGCCAGCACCTGACGGTATCTATATAACCCATTAGTAATGACTATGTCGCTCTGTGTCCCGTGATGTACGAGAAAGAAAAGAAAGGGTTAAGAGCTCCTGAATGAGTGAAGCCAAGCATCACAGGTAGAAAATAAATAAATCCTACCTGCAGCGCAAGGGTTGGCCACAAGAGTGTGGTGACAGATCCATGGCAAGGCAGTTTGAAAGTGAAATGAATCATTAAAGCCTTATGAGAAACAGGCATGAGACAGCACATAATAAAACATAGCCAGCACCCAGGGAGCCTGCAGCAAACAATTTACCTTGTAAACCAGAGCCCAGTGCCTGGGTAAATACCGCATAAGCCTGCAAGTCATCCCAAGTAATAGCTGCTTTGACAGCTATTTAAATCTGCCACCGTTAACAATGTCACCGCCCCATAGCGGTTGCCATCCGGTGGCAGCCAATCGCATTCGCGACCGCCGCCGCCATTTTGGCGAAACTGCGCCTGCACGAACCAAGCACAGAATCTTCGTTCGCGGCTTGCGGATGCGCAGCGACTTCCTGAAACGGCGAGCTGGAACGCAGCTGCGCTCCAGCCGCCGTGGCCACTCACTGGAGCTTGAAAGAAAATAAGGAGACACACAAAACACAGAGATACGGCTGCCATATAAAAGGAATATCTTTTTACATTACCACCACCACGGCACGATCCGGACCAGAACCTGGGACTGGGGAGCTGTTCGCTCGACCCACCGCACGATCGGGCGTTTACAAAGCCTCCCGCTAATAGCTGGGACGTTTGGCCATATTGCCGCTTGCCTGCCAATGGCCAGGTTAGTAAGCTCTTCATGGTATCACATCATATCGCCCATGTCCACCTGCTAATAGCTAGGATTGCTGGACTGCAGAGAGGATCACCGCTAACCACCAACGTATCGCCGTGCACACCGCCAGGCCTGGATTACAGGAAAACTTCATGAAAAGGTAAGACTATATCTTGGTCCTAGGAGGAGGACAAAAAAAGGAACACGGCCTCTGGCCCAGAGCAAAGATTTATGGGAGAAGGGTCCTATGAGGTATGAGGGGCGGGATTACCCACACGTAGGCTGCCATGGAGTCTGTCAGGAAAAAAGGATTTATGTTAATATCGTATCAAATAGATAGTTTGGAGACCAATTTAGGTATATATAAAAACAATAAATAAATATACCTGGTCTCAAGATTTTAGTGTTATTCCAAAAAGGAACATAAATTTGATGTGTCATTCAGATGAAAGGTATCTGTTAGAGACTGATTAGAATCAGAAACATATATGAATAAACTATTATAGAAAAATAGATAAGGTTTAAGAATTCCAACTAGTACCTATTTCTACCAATTCCGGATATAAATCCAAAAATGGGATGCCGTTTTAGGAAAAAATCCGTCTGTCAAATTGAAAGAAAAAAGGATAATATCAATGAAAGAATTTAAACGCAAGATTCTTTAACAAAGATTGGAAAGTTTTTATCTATTTTTCTATAATAGTTTATTCATATATGTTTCTGATTCTAATCTGTCTCTAACAGATACCTTTCATCTGAATGACACATCAAATTTATGTTCCTTTTTGGAATAACACTAAAATCTTGAGACCAGGTATATTTATTTATTGTTTTTATATATACCTAAATTGGTCTCCAAACTATCTATTTGATACGATATAAACATAAATCCCTTTTTTCCTCCAGGTGACTATTCACCTTCCAAATAATGTAAAGGAATATACTGCGCTGGACTACAATGGTGTAAGTAACAAAGGAAGCTGCCAACACTGCTGGTAGAAAAAAGCTGGTATGAAGTGAAAATAAAAGTGTAGCGCTACCTGAGCAAAATTATATATGTGGGCAAATGAATACACACCCCATATTGAAGCGTGAACCAAGCCTCTATTTGAATCCAAAAGAACTGCATCATTCCCACCGCGCTGGCTGTAGCGCATATACGCTGTCACGTACCTTTGGTGTGAGCCTGACGTGCAGAGGGAGACCTCCCGTACAACCCCGGCTCGGAGACCACTGGAGTGGGGACAGTGGTGGTAAGAGCGCGGTGAGGTAAGGGTGCCTGCTTGGTCCTCTTGGCTGGGTGTAGTAAAGCCAAGCGAAAGCTGGAACAGCTGGAACTGGGAGCAGCGGATGCAGGTCAGCAGGTGCAGGTATGCAGAGCAGCGGATGCAGGTCAGCAGAGCAGCGGATGCAGGTCAGCAGGTGCAGGTATGCAGAGCAGCGGATGCAGGTCAGCAGGTGCAGGTGTGCAGGACCGCAGATGCAGGTGTAGGTATGCAGAGCAGCGCAGTCAGACAAGCCAGGTCTTTCACATCAGGGTAAACAGCATAAACGGCAGGCAGAGAGTAGTCAGAGTCCAGGCTGGGTCTTGGCAACAGATGATCAGACAGGTAACTTAGCAGGGTCAAACAAGCCAGAGTCAGGACTGGAGATAGGAGGGAGGTCAGGAAGCCGGGTCATACACAGGAACACAATACAGGCACAGAGTCAGGAACAGAAGCAGATCAAACCGCAAGTGGCAACATCTCTGGAACGTCTTTTATAGGAAGTTCATGGGAGGAGCAAGGGGTTCAGGGTTCAACATCAATCAAGACACCAAGCAGAGTAGTCTAATCCATTAGATAGGTTATCCAGCAGATCAGGCAGGGAGCTGTCCAGCATCCCAGATAGCTCAGTGGGAAGAGTCAATGCCAGACACAGACGAGGTCCCAGGTTCAAGCCCAGTATGTCCCTGACAGTGCCCCCCCCTTAAGGGCAACCTCCGGGTGCCCAAGAGAGCTCTTTTCTGGGGGTGACTGCGAAAAAATGCCTGGATTAACTCTCGGGCATGAATGTTCCGTTGGGGTTCCCAGGAGTTCTCCTCCAGACCATACCCCTTCCACTTAATCAGGAATTGAAGTTGGTTCCCCCTTCTTCTACAGTCCAAGACGGCCTCCACCTCAAACTCCTCATCCCCGTCAACCATTACAGGTTCAGGCGGTCCTGATCCCCTGTTTGGGAAGGGATCCGGCACTGTAGGTTTCAGTAGTGACACGTGAAACACTGGGTGAACCTTCAATGAATCTGGTAAAGAAAGTTCATAGGAGACTTCATTTAATCTCCGTTTTACTGGGAAGGGGCCGATGAACTTGGGTGCCAGTTTCCTTGCGGGGCAGGTCATCCTAAGGTTGGCGGTAGACAGCCATACTTGATCGCCTTGTTGAAGGCATAATTCCCCTTTCCTCTTTCTGTCAAACATCCTTTTATTGGTTGCCTGCGCCTTGGTCAAGGCTTCCTGTAATATTTTGTTGTTACGGGTCAGGAAATCAACGGTACTCTGGACTGCTGGGACTGTTGAATCAGAAATGAGATCAGGTAGGAAGGTCGGGTGGAACCCATAGTTGGAGAAAAACGGAGACTGACCTGTAGCCGAGTGACTGGCATTATTAAAGGCAAACTTCGCCAGGGGTAGTAGTGTTACCCAGTCATCTTGAACAAAGGTGGTAAAGCATCGGAGATATTGCTCGAGCGTTTGGTTCGTCCTCTCGGTTTGCCCATTGGTCTGAGGGTGATAGGCAGAGGACATGGACAGCTCGATCTTCAGGACCTGGCACAAAGCCTTCCAGAATCGAGAGGTGAACTGCACCCCTCTGTCTGAAACAATGTCTGTTGGAACCCCATGTAACCTTACTATCTCTTTTATGAAGACCTGGGCAGTTTCCATGGCAGATGGCGTGCTCTTCAGTGGCACGAAGTGGGCCATTTTAGATAGACGGTCGACCACTACAAAAATGGCTGAGCAACCTTCTGACGGGGGAAGTTCCACTATGAAGTCCATAGCAATCCTTTGCCAGGGTCGATCAGGAACTGGTAAGGGTCTGAGCAGACCCCAGGCCTTGCTTCTAGCGGTCTTACTACGGGTACAGGTGGCACATGAATTGACATACTCCCTGTAGTTCCTTTCAAGATCCGGCCACCAAAATGTGCGTTGAATTAGTTCCTGGGTTTTATGCATTCCGAAGTGGCCGGCCAGGGGATGATCATGGCACAGATTTAATACTGTTACTCTGACATCTTCTGGTACAAAGATCTTGTTGTCTTTCCATAGTAACCCATCCTTGGGTAACAGGGTAATCCCAGGAGGCCCTGACATATTTGCTGAAGCTTGTTTCAAGCCGGACATTAGATTTGTTTGCAAGAGTAGAAAGTTACCTTCCGATAGGATGGTATCAGGAGCTGACACTTCTTTCGGATCATCGAACATGCGAGAAAGGGCGTCTGGTTTGGTGTTCTTTGAGGTAAGTTATGTGAAATTAAAACCTAGAGAAGAATAAGGCCCATCGTGCCTGGCGTGGTCTCAGACGCTTGGCAGCTCTCAAATACTCCAGGTTTTTGTGGTCTGTATAAATGAGTATGGGATGCGCCGCTCCTTCCAACAGATACCTCCATTCTTCAAGGGCGGACTTGATGGCCAGGAGCTCCCGGTCCCCCACGTCATAGTTCTTCTCGGCCGGAGTAAGCTTACGAGAGAAGAAGGCTATTGGGTGCATCAAGTCCTTGAGACCCTGGCGTTGAGAGATAACGGCTCCTAACGCTGTCTCTGAGGCATCTACCTCGAGTAGATAAGGTAGAGCAGGGTCAGGGTGACTCAGAATAGGAGCTGACGTGAACAGTCCTTTTAAATTTGTGAAGGCAGCCTGTGCCTCGGGATTCCAACAAAACCGGACATTCTGCTTGGTCAGCTGCGTAATTGGGGAAATAATAGCGGAGAATCCCTTGATGAACCTCCGGTAGAAGTTGGCGAAGCCAACGAAGCGCTGCACCCACTTCTTGTCTGAAGGTGCAGGCCAATCCAGAATAGCTGAAACTTTTTGCAGATCCATCTTGAATCCCTCTGTTGAAATTACCAAGCCAAGGAACTGAATACTCTGTCGCTCGAATTCGCATTTTTCTGGTTTTGCGTAGAGTCCATGTTGACGGAGTCGACAGAGTACGATCTTGACATGTTCCCGGTGCTGCTCAATTGAAGTGGAAAAAATCAAAATATCGTCTAGATAGACAATTACGTAAATGTCCAGGCAGTCCCTAAAAATGTCGTTGACTAGATGCTGAAAAGTAGCAAGGGCGTTACATAGGCCAAAGGGCATTACTAGGTATTCGTAATGGCCGAACCTGGTCCGAAAAGCAGTCTTCCATTCATCCCCTGCGCGGATGCGGACCAGGTTGTACGCCCCCCGCAGGTCTAGCTTGGTAAACACAGAAGAGGTCCTGAGCCTCTGAAAGAGTTCGGGTATCAGGGGCAGAGGGTACCGATTCTTGACCGTAATTTTATTTAATTCCCGGTAGTCCACACAGGGCCGGAGAGAATGGCCCTTTTTCTCCACAAAAAAGATTCCCGCCCCTGCTGGAGAAGTGGAAGGACGGATGAACCCCCTCTTTAGGTTTTCGTCAACATACTCTTTCAGAACCTCTACCTCCCGTTCAGATAAGGGGAAGATCCGTCCAAAGGGAATTTCAGCCCCAGGGAGAAGCTCGATTGGACAATTGTATGGACGATGAGGCGGAAGGGTCTCAGCTCCCCGTTTGCTGAAAACGTCCAGGAATCCATGGTATTGTTTGGGCACAGCTGCGCGTACCTCTGAATCCAGCTCCAGGCATAACAGAGGACCAGAAGTGCTGAGACATGGAGGCATGCAGTGGTGTTGGCAATAAGGCGACTGGAACCTAATACTCCCGGACCACCAATCGATCTGTGGGTTATGGGCCTGAAGCCAGGGTAGACCCAAGATGACTGGAAACAGAGGGGATGCAATGGCATTCAGGCTTAATAGTTCCTTATGATCTGTAGAGGTGGTTACAAGCAAAGGAGGGGTTTCTTGAGTCACTACTCCTGACTTAATACGGGACCCGTCTGCTAAAAAGATGGAAAGTCCCTGGGTCTTTGGCTGGAGTGGGATGTGCTGTTGTGCTGCAAAGTTAAGATCGATGAAACAATTACATGCTCCTGAGTCAATTATCGCAGTGACTGGTATTGTCCTTCCTGGCAATTGGAACGAGATAGGTAGGGCCAGGTGGGTGGTGTTGGCAGAGGGAGGTGGACCACTTGGAGAAGGGGTAGCTGGGACCTTGCGCAGCTTAGCAGGACATGAGGAAACGTAATGGCCGGCTCCTCCACAATATAAACAAAGATCATTCTGTCGCCGGCGAAGTCGTTCTTCGGCCGACAGGGATGGTCTCATCAGTCCAAGCTGTCTCGGCTTTATGGTAACAGAAGTCTGATTGGCAGGTAAGGAGTTAACTGGAACTGAACTGGCAACAGCAGGAGATACCCGGGGTAGCATCCAGGCTGGACGGAGCTGCTGGGTAGCCCTCTCTGTTCTGCGCTCCCGGAGTCGTCGGTCTATCTGAATAGACAGGGTGATTAAAGTCTCTAGGGCATCAGGAACACCGACCCGGGCTAACTCGTCTTTCAGTCCCTCAGAGAGACCGAGACGGAACTGGTGCCGTAGGGCTGCATCATTCCACTGGGCATCCGCGCTCCAGCGTCTGAAATCAGTCACATAGTCCTCGACCGCTCTGCGGCCTTGCTGGAGCGCGTGGAGGGCAGCCTCGGCGGTGGAAGTCCGTTGAGGGTCATCATAGAGTCGAGCCATGGCATCAAGAAAAGATGAGAGAGAGTCCAGAGCTTCATGGCGGACTTCCAGCAGATGGTGGGCCCAAGCCTGAGGTTCCCCCTGTAGTAGAGTGATAACAAACCCTACTTTGGTGACCTCTAATGAAAAAGTCAGAGGTAGTAAGGAAAAGTATAGTTCACATGCGTTGCAAAACGCCCGGAATTTGCTTCGATCCCCAGAAAACTTATCGGGAACGGGGACCCTAGGCTCAGGAGGTGGTGGCGTTCCAGAGGAGGAAGTTGGGACTGACGGTGCGTCTGCAGTGATGGTCTGGGTTTGCGTCTGCCTATCCACTTGAACGTAACTGCCTTGTAGAGACTTCACGACCCGGGTGAGGGCTGCGAGGTGCTGACTGACGTCATCCATAGGCGAGGTCCCTCTTGCAGGCTCAGACATGGCGGTTTGATACTGTCACGTACCTTTGGTGTGAGCCTGACGTGCAGAGGGAGACCTCCCGTACAACCCCGGCTCGGAGACCACTGGAGTGGGGACAGTGGTGGTAAGAGCGCGGTGAGGTAAGGGTGCCTGCTTGGTCCTCTTGGCTGGGTGTAGTAAAGCCAAGCGAAAGCTGGAACAGCTGGAACTGGGAGCAGCGGATGCAGGTCAGCAGGTGCAGGTATGCAGAGCAGCGGATGCAGGTCAGCAGGTGCAGGTATGCAGAGCAGCGGATGCAGGTCAGCAGGTGCAGGTGTGCGGGACCACGGATGCAGGTCAGCAGGTGTAGGTATGCAGAGCAGCGCAGTCAGACAAGCCAGGTCATTCACATCAGGGTAAACAGCATAAACGGCAGGCAGAGAGTAGTCAGAGTCCAGGCTGGGTCTTGGCAACAGATGATCAGACAGGTAACTTAGCAGGGTCAAACAAGCCAGAGTCAGGACTGGAGATAGGAGGGAGGTCAGGAAGCCGGGTCAAACACAGGAACACGATACAGGCACAGAGTCAGGAACAGAAGCAGATCAAACCACAAGGGGCAACATCTCTGGAACGTCTTTTATAGGAAGTTCATGGGAGGAGCAAGGGGTTCAGGGTTCAACATCAATCAAGACACCAAGCAGAGTAGTCTAATCCATTAGATAGGTTATCCAGCAGATCAGGCAGGGAACTGTCCAGCATCCCAGATAGCTCAGTGGGAAGAGTCAATGCCAGACACAGACGAGGTCCCAGGTTCAAGCCCAGTATGTCCCTGACATACGCAGTGGACCCAGCCCTCGTTTTGAAAACGAGGCTTAGATCCGGCGTCAACACATCACTCGCGCAGTGGAAAAAATCGGAAGTGGCAGCCAAGCCTCGTTCCTAGATGCGAGACATAGGCCTGCCCACATACCGCGGCCAATGGATGTAGCGAACTATTCATAGTGGATCCAACCCTCGCCATGAAAGCGAGGCGTGGATCCAAAATCTGTGCATCTCTTCCGCCCTAGAGCTAGGCTGGGAGAAAGCGGAAGTGGCAGCCAAGCCTCGTTCAAAGAAACGAGACATAGATCTGCCTACCACCGCAACCACGCTCCCCCAATAGATTCCACAAACGGCGTTCATAGAGGCCCTAATAGTAAGTCCGCCCATATAAAGGACGCAACCTACTTCTTCCCTGAACTAAAGGGAAGTATGTCGCGAGCTGGAGGGCTGATTAGATGCACAAGAAAAAGAGAAAGGAAAAGGAAAAAATATTAACATTAATAATGAATAAAAACTACAAAAAAAGTTAATTATTTATAGGTATATATGAAACACTATGGGGATGAATTGGTGCATTCTATGATATATGTGTAAAGACTCACATACTGCACCACACCTCACTAGTCTGTGTTAGATGCTTCATCACATAGAAGCTGTGTGTGGTCGGTGCTAACACGCACAAGAATGCATCCAAACATTAACAGAATGAATTAAAATGAATGAATTGGAATAAAATAAAATAAAATTGTATGTGAATGAACACACACATATATAATAATATATTGAGATAAAATGGGTTGGTGAATAAAGAGAAGTCGTATAATGTTCATGACGCATTAATGAAGGAGTTAATGTCCCACTCGACATTCATTCCCTGTGGCTGGTAAGTCTGGAGCTCATATATCCAGAATGTTTCCAGTCTGGATACACCTCTAGTGGTTGCTCCACCCCTCCATGGGGCAACAAAGTGATCTATAACTAGAAATTGAGTACCATCAGGGTTTCGGGCATGGTGTTGCCGATAATGTCTGGGGACAGTATGTTTAATACTCCCAAATTTTATTAAACTCACATGTTCAGACACCCTGGCAGTGAAAGATCTAATCGTTCTACCCACGTACTGTTTTCCACATGGGCAGGTCAACAAATATACCACATGGGTTGTGGCACACATACAAAAATGTTTTATGGGATAGACTTTGTTGGTTACTGAGGATCTAAGTTCCTTTGTGGGCCTTCTTCCACATGTATTGTGTTTGCAGACATTACATTTTTTGCAGGGATAATATCCCGTCCAATTATGAAAGAAGGAGGGTTTTATAGGTGGATTTATAATGTTGGGTGCAATTTTGCTTTGAAGGGAAGGTAATCCTTTATAGATAACCTTAGGCCTTTCTGGTATCAGTGCACCCAACACTCTATCGTTTCTCAATATCCCCCAATGTCTTTCAAAAATGGCCTTTATATGCTTATATTGGGTGGAAAAGGTAGTGAGGAAGGACCATCTGAAGGAATAATTTCCTTCTTTAGGTGGTCTATCCTCGAACAATGTGGGTCTTTCTATATCCAACACCCTCTTCAGGTCATTATCTATTTCCGCCTGATTGTATCCCTTTTCTAGAAATCTGTTTTTATACACGTTTGCTTGGGCCACAAACGTGTCTGTTTCTGTACAGTTCCGACGAAGACGTAGGAACTGACTCTTAGGGACCGACTTAAACCATGACTTGTGATGGCAACTGCCCATGGGTATATACCCATTTCTGTTGGTAGGCTTAAAATAGGTACTAAACCTGAATTGATGCTGAGATCTTTCTATCTGTAAATCCAGAAAGTGTATCATGCACTGACTGGATTCATGTGTGAGAGTGATGCCTCTATCGTTGTCATTTAAAGTGGAGTTCCACCCTCTTTTTCAACTTTGTTGCATCCTCTTTATTACTGTCCCCTTAAGAATAAATGGCATATTATTTTTTTTATTTTTTTTATACTCATTGTTTTATTGACCTTTATTTGTTTCTTCGGCCGCGGCGCTGAAGCCTGCTTGCGTCATTCAGTGACCGCTATGCCTCCTGGGAGATGTTTGTCATCATCCCAGGAGGCCCTGGACTTAGCATTGCGTTCCTATTGTCATCAAGGAACGCCCATCCTGCCCTCCCTCGGTCCGCCTGGTTTGTTTGTCCTTCTTCCTCCGCTCCTCCCTCCCTACCCAGCGAGCCAGCGTACAGGCTCTTGCAGGTACAAGCTCCCCTCATACACAGTGGAGTACTCAGGGGGTGCCACACACTGGGGGGTGTCAGGCCGGCGCCCCCCCCGCCCTCCGTGACTGAAAGGAGACAGCGCCGTGGGTTTAACAGCAGATCGCTCAGTGACAGGACATGTCTGTTCTGTCAGCGCGATGCTGCTGTTAAACCCGCGGCGCTGTCTCCTTTCAGTTACAGAGGGTGGGGGGGGGGACGAGCAGGTAGTGGCTTTGGGGGGGGGGGGGTGCGAGCACATCTGGGACCGGCGCAACGATCCCCTTCTCTCAAGGCTCTGATCAGTCTCGGGCAGCGGCTGTCAGCCGAGCACTATGAAGCCACCTCCCACTTACTGTGTGCTCTATTGGTCACGATGAGTGAGATCTGCAGGACTTCCACACACAGCAAACCCTATCCCATCCCCATCCCATCCCATCCCATCCCCATCTAAACCTACCCCTCCCCATCCCATCCTACACCTCCCCATCCCATCCTACCCCTCCCCATCCCATCCCATCCTACCCCTCCCCATCCCATCCTACCCCTCCCCATCCCATCCCATCCCATCCTACCCCTCCCCATCCCATCCCTCCCCATCCCATCCTACCCCTCCCCCTCCCCATCCCACCCTACACCTCCCCCTCCCCTTCCCATCCCATCCCACCCCTCCCCATCCCATCCTACCCCTCCCCATCCCATCCCATCCTACCCCTCCCCATCCCATCCTACACCTCCCCATCCCATCCCATCCTACCCCTCCCTATCCCATCCTACCCCTCCCAATCCCATCCCATCCCATCCTACCCCTCCCCTTCGATGTGCTGGGGGTGTTGCAATGTGCTGTGGGCCCATGCGATTCGATGTGCTGGGGGTGTTGAAATGTTCTGTGGGCCCATGCGATTCGATGTGCTGGGGGTGTTGCAATGTGCTGTGGGCCCATGCGATTCGATGTGCTGGGGGTTATGCAATGTTCTGTGGCCCATGCGATTCGATGTGCTGGGGGTGTTGCAATGTGCTGTGGGCCCATGCGATTCGATGTGCTTGGGGTTATGCATTGTTCTGTGGCCCATGCGATTCGATGTGCTGGGGGTGTTGCAATGTGCTGTGGGCCCATGCGATTCGATGTGCTGGGGTGATGCAATGTGCTGTGGGCCCATGCGATTCGATGTGCTGGGGTGATGCAATGTGCTGTGGGCCCATGCGATTCGATGTGCTGGGGGTGTTGCAATGTGCTGTGGGCCCATGCGATTCGATGTGCTTGGGGTTATGCAATGTTCTGTGGCCCATGCGATTCGATGTGCTGGGGGTGTTGCAATGTGCTGTGGGCCCATGCGATTCGATGTGCTGGGGTGATGCATTGTGCTGTGGGCCCATGCGATTCGATGTGCTGGGGGTGTTGCAATGTGCTGTGGGCCCATGCGATTCGATGTGCTGGGGGTGTTGCAATGTGCTGTGGGCCCATGCGATTCGATGTGCTGGGGGTGTTGCAATGTGCTGTGGGCCCATGCGATTCGATGTGCTGGGGGTGTTGCAATGTGCTGTGGGCCCATGCGATTCGATGTGCTTGGGGTTATGCAATGTTCTGTGGCCCATGCGATTCGATGTGCTGGGGGTGTTGCAATGTGCTGTGGGCCCATGCGATTCGATGTGCTGGGGTGATGCAATGTGCTGTGGGCCCATGCGATTCGATGTGCTGGGGTGATGCAATGTGCTGTGGGCCCATGCGATTCGATGTGCTGGGGGTGTTGCAATGTTCTGTGGGCCCATGCGATTCGATGTACTGGGGGTGTTGCAATGTGCTGTGGGCCCATGCGATTCGATGTGCTGGGGGTGTTGCAATGTGCTGTGGGCCCATGCGATTCGATGTGCTGGGGGTGTTGCAATGTGCTGTGAGCCCATGCGATTCGATGTGCTGGGGGTGTTGCAATGTGCTGTGGGCCCATGCGATTCGATGTGCTGGGGGTGTTGCAATGTGCTGTGGGCCCATGCGATTCGATGTGCTGGGGGTGTTGCAATGTGCTGTGGGCCCATGCGATTCGATGTGCTGGGGTGATACAATGTGCTGTGGGCCCATGCGATTCGATGTGCTGGGGGTGTTGCAATGTGCTGTGGGCCCATGCGATTCGATGTGCTGAGGGTGTTGCAATGTGCTGTGGGCCCATGCGATTCGATGTGCTGGGGGTGTTGCAATGTGCTGTGGGCCCATGCGATTCGATGTGCTGGGGTGATGCAATGTGCTGTGGGCCCATGCGATTCGATGTGCTGGGGGTGTTGCAATGTGCTGTGGGCCCATGCGATTCGATGTGCTGGGGGTGTTGCAATGTGCTGTGGGCCCATGCGATTCGATGTGCTGGGGGTGTTGCAATGTGCTGTGGGCCCATGCGATTCGATGTGCTGGAGGTGTTGCAATGTGCTGTGGGCCCATGCGATTCGATGTGCTGGGGGTGTTGCAATGTGCTGTGGGCCCATGCGATTCGATGTGCTGGGGGTGATGCAATGTGCTGTGATTGATACACACACATACCCCTCATCCCTCACCTTCGGCCTTCTCGTCCCTCATCCCTCATCTTCAAATACAGAAATCTGCTGCTAAGGGTAAGAGCTTTAAAAATGTCCTAATTGTAAACTAAATCATTTGTTTCTGTGCAGATATATCTACATATTAAGATTATATATATATATATATAATGTAGATATATCTGCACAGAAACAAATGATTTTGTTTACTTTTAGGAATTTTTTAAAGCTCTTACCCTTAGCAGCAGATTTCTGTATTTCTAGAATATTATTGCTTGTACATACTGGAGGGGAGGAGGGGAGGAGATGTTTACATAAATAGGGGACGGCAACTTGCTATGAAACTGGAGAGAAAGAGTAACATGAAACTGAAACCGATTACACTGCTTGTGATATCCAGGAAGACATATGCTGTCTGGCTTCAGATGCCCACACTTAAAATGGCCACGGCCTATTTCTAGTTTATACACTATCTAAATGCTGTAATAACCTAACAAAACAGACCTTAGTTTACAGACTAACTTTACTAGAATACATTGAAATTGTGTATTCTAGGGGTATTTTTATTTAAAAAGTGTAATTTCGGCCGGAACACCACTTTAACATGGAGAAAAATGTTTCCAACGTTTGTGAGGTACCAGCCCATAGGAGGAGGATGTCGTCTATATACCTGGCCCAAAACAGAAGCCGAGGCTCCTGCAGGGCATAGACGACATCCTCCTCCCACTTGGCCATGAATAGATTGGCCAGACTTGGTGTGAATTTCGCACCCATTGCCACACCTTTCTGTTGGAGGTAATAATGCCCATCAAACCAAAAGTAGTTGTGTTGCGTCGCGAACTCTAATAATTCTATAATGAAATTAACCTGTGGGGCGGCCAACGTAAGGTCCCTATTCAAAAATTATTGAGCAGCCTCCATACCCCTGTGGTGCGGGATGCAGGTGTATAGGGACGCCACGTCCGCCGTGGCCATAATGAAATCACCCTCAAGGGTCAATGACGTGAGACGTTGAATGACATCTTTCATTTCCTTCAAATAAGATGGTGTGGTCTTAACGGAGGGTTGTAAAAACAAATCTATATATCTACCTATCCTCGATGTAATGGAATCTATCCCACTAATGATAGGACATCCAGGAGGATGGAGGGGATTTTTGTGAATTTTAGGTAGATAATATATGATTGGAATCCTGGGGGCCAAAGGGACAAGAAACGACTTCTCTTTAAAATTTTACATTTTTGTATCAAAACCTCTAATGATGAGATTAGTCAGTTTTTTCTTATATTTAAGGGTGGGATTGGTGAGTATTTCCTTAGAGGTATCTTGATCGCTCAAGATGTTATACATTTCTTCCATATAACTTGCTTTATCTAGCAAAACAATGCCTCCGCCTTTGTCTGCAGGGCGTATAATAAGATCTTTATTGTCGCATAGGCTTTTGAGGCCCTGACTCGGCAAAGGATTATTAGAAATCTTCTTTATAGGTAATTTGGCCAAATCCTGAAGAACAAGATCTCTAAACATGTTAAGAGCGGGAGCAAGCTTGTTGGGGGGGGTTAAAAAGCGAAGGGTTAGCCAACCCTGAATGGACAGTACCTGACGTGGCTGCCCTTGCTATATTTCTAGTAGGGTTTGAGGTAATATAGCGTTGAATGTTGATTTTTCTAACATACTTTTGTATATCCACGAAAGTATTAAATTTATTAAGTTTACGTGGAGGGGCAAATTTAAGGCCCTTATCTAAAACCATCTTTTCTTCTTGAGACAATGTGACACTGCTTAAGTTGAACACACCTTGACAGGTCATGTTCGACTTTTCTTTCCTCCTTTGTGGCCTCCTCCCTCCTCTGATCCCTCTCTTGTTTCGGGACCCCTTTTTCTTCTTGGGGGGTCCTCCCGAAAACCCTGAGAGGGATGAAGATTGGGATATGGAGATCGGTCAAACTCAGCATTGGGATATGGATATACTCTGTCATCATATTGAAGAAAAGATGGTTTTAGATAAGGGCCTTAAATTTGCCCCTCCACGTAAACTTAATAAATTTAATACTTTCGTGGATATACAAAAGTATGTTAGAAAAATGAACATTCAACGCTATATTACCTCAAACCCTACTAGAAATATAGCAAGGGCAGCCACGTCAGGTACTGTCCATTCAGGGTTGGCTAACCCTTCGTTTTTTAACCCCCCCAACAAGCTTGCTCCCGCTCTTAACATGTTTAGAGATCTTGTTCTTCAGGATTTGGCCAAATTACCTATAAAGAAGATTTCTAATAATCCTTTGCCGAGTCAGGGCCTCAAAACCCTATGCGTCAATAAAGATCTTATTATAGGCCCTGCAGACAAAGGCGGAGGCATTGTTTTGTTAGATAAAGCAAGTTATATGGAATAAATGTATAACATCTTGAGCGATCAAGATACCTACCTATAAGGAAATACTCACCAATCCCACCCTTAAATATAAGAAAAAACTAACTAATCTCATCATTAGAGGTTTTGATTCAAAAATTTTAAATTTTAAAGAAAAGTCGTTTCTTGTCCCTTTGGCCCCCAGGATTCCAATCATATATTATCTACCTAAAATTCACAAAAATCCCCTCCATCCTCCTGGACGTCCTATCATTAGTGGGATAGATTCCATTACGTCGAGGATAGGTAGATATATAGATTTATTTTTACAACCCTCCGTTAAGACCACACCATCTTATTTGAAGGACACGAAAGATGTCATTCAACGTCTCATGTCATTGACCCTTGAGGGTGATTTCATTATGGCCACGGCGGACGTGGCGTCCCTATACACCTGCATCCCGCACCACAGGGGTATGGAGGCTGCTCAAGAATTTTTGAATAGGGACCTTACGTTGGCCGCCCCACAGGTTAATTTCATTATAGAATTATTAGAGTTCGCGACGCAACACAACTACTTTTGGTTTGATGGGCATTATTACCTCCAACAGAAAGGTGTGGCAATGGGTGCGAAATTCGCACCAAGTCTGGCCAATCTATTCATGGCCAGGGTGGGAGGAGGATGTCGTCTATGCCCTGCAGGAGCCTCGGCTTCTGTTTTGGGCCAGGTATATAGACGACATCCTCCTCCTATGGGCTGGTACCTCACAAACGTTGGAAACATTTTTCTCCATGTTAAATGACAACGATAGAGGCATCACTCTCACACATGAATCCAGTCAGTGCATGATACACTTTCTGGATTTACAGATAGAAAGATCTCAGCATCAATTCAGGTTTAGTACCTATTTTAAGCCTACCGACAGAAATGGGTATATACCCATGGGCAGTTGCCATCACAAGTCATGGTTGAAGTCGGTCCCTAAGAGTCAGTTCCTACGTCTTCGTCGGAACTGTACAAAAACAGACACGTTTGTAGCCCAAGCAAACGTGCTTAAAAACTGATTTCTAGAAAAGGGATACAATCAGGCGGAAATAGATAATGACCTGAAGAGGGTGTTGGATATAGAAAGACCCACATTGTTCGAGGATAGACCACCTAAAGAAGGTAATGATTCCTTCAGATGGTCCTTCCTCACTACCTTTTCCACCCAATATAAGCATATAAAGGCCATTTTTGAAAGACATTGGGGGATATTGAGAAACGATAGAGTGTTGGGTGCACTGATACCAGAAAGGCCTAAGGTTATCTATAAAGGATTACCTTCCCTTCAAAGCAAAATTGCACCCAACATTATAAATCCACCTATAAAACCCTCCTTCTTTCATAATTGGATGGGATATTATCCCTGCAAAAAAATTATTGTCTGCAAACACAATACATGTGGAAGAAGGCCCACAAAGGAATTTAGATCCTCAGTAACCAACAAAGTCTATCCCATAAAACATTTTTGTACGTGTGCCACAACCCATGTGGTATATTTGTTGACCTGCCCATGTGGCAAACAGTACATGGGTAGAACGATTAGATCTTTCACTGCCAGGGTGTCTGAACATGTGAGTTTAAAAAAATTTGGGAGTATTAAACATACTGTCCCCAGACATTATCGGCAACACCATGCCCGAAACCCTGATGGTACTCAATTTCTAGTTATAGATCACTTTGTTGCCCCATGGAGGGGTGGCGCAACCACTAGAGGTGTATCCAGACTGGAAACATTCTGGATATATGAGCTCCAGACTTACCAGCCACAGGGAATGAATGTCGAGTGGGACATTAACTCCTTCATTAATGCGTCATGAACATTATACAATATACGACTTCTCTTTATTCACCAACCCATTTTATCTCAATATATTATTATATATGTTTGTGTTCATTCACATACAATTTTATTTTATTTTATTCCAATTCATTCATTTTAATTCATTCTGTTAATGTTTGGATGCATTCTTGTGCGTGTTAGCACTGACCACGCACAGCTTCTATGTGATGAAGCATCTAACACAGACTAGTGAGGTGTGGTGCAGTATGTGAGTCTTTACACATATATCATAGAATGCACCAATTCATCCCCATAGTGTTTCATATATACCTATAAATAATTAACTTTTTTTGTAGTTTTTATTCATTATTAATGTTAATATTTTTTCCTTTTCCTTTCTCTTTTTCTTGTGCATCTAATCAGCCCTCCAGCTCGCGACATACTTCCCTTTAGTTCAGGGAAGAAGTAGGTTGCGTCCTTTATATGGGCGGACTTACTATTAGGGCCTCTATGAACGCCGTTTGTGGAATCTATTGGGGGAGCGTGGTTGCGGTGGTAGGCAGATCTATGTCTCGTTTCTTTGAACGAGGCTTGGCTGCCACTTCCGCTTTCTCCCAGCCTAGCTCTAGGGCGGAAGAGATGCACAGATTTTGGATCCACGCTTCGCTTTCATGGCGAGGGTTGGAACCACTATGAATAGTTCGCTACATCCATTGGCCGCGGTATGTGGGCAGGCCTATGTCTCGCTTCTAGGAACGAGGCTTGGCTGCCACTTCCGATTTTTTCCACTGCGCGGGTGATGTGTTGACGCCGGATCTAAGCCTCGTTTTCAAAACGAGGGCTGGGTCCACTGCGTATATGCGCTACAGCCAGTGCGGTGGGAATGATGCAGTTCTTTTGGATTCAAAATAGAGGCTTGCTTCACGCTTCAATATGGGGTGACCCACAGCCTCTTCAATTTTAATTAATAAACACAGTGCTTTTAAGTGTTCCTTTTAGGTATTATGTTCAGTCATACTACACTATAATTTTGTTATTTTGGCCATCCGTGATAAAAAATCAAAACCAGAAGTGATGTAATGGCGGTTCACTTCCGGGACCAGGGAGGTCAAGTTGTTCATTTAACTGCGATGTGTGTGGGATAAGGTCCTTACCCCAGATGATGACTATTTAGTCGAAACTAGTCGGGTGGACTTGTCCGTACACATCGCTCATGTACCTGAATCCATGCTTTCAATACCATCTTAAATGTGAGTGTTACATTGTTATGTTTTGCCATTAAACCCTTTCCAAACGGTATCATGCTATGTGAGTTTCTCTATCCTTACACGTATGCGTTTTGGATACCGAGCTCATATATGCATTGGTGATCTGCGTGTTGGAAGTCCTGTCTGATTGAAGTGGATCAACCTCTTTGACTCCAGACCATCCTCCAACTCAAGACCATCCATATTGGGTTCCAATAACCCTCAAACTTTCTCCGATTTGGGTGGCGTATGCCTCTCCAAGTCCGAGACTTCTGGTAAGCCTCCTTCAATTTATCCTTGGTGGCGGTCTTCACATCACTCTCACACACTGCAAAATTTGAATCGCAAGCTCACACCTTGATTGAACACGCCTTTTGGATTGAATTTTCACTATTGGACACTATAATGACTATTCACCTTCCACTGCTTCACACAGCACACTATGTATATATGTGCGTGTTTATGAGCTAGCATCCTCTCTAAGGTTTACCGCATGACTCCATTACAAGAATATTCTTTGGACTCAGTTTCAGCTATACCATCATGAAATTATCAACAATGTACAGGTAATGAAGGCTTTCTGTGGTAATGGTGAAGCCGTCTCTATGTCATCAAGCTCAGGGGTCCTCCTTTGGGGGTATCACTTTGGAACGATTTTTCAATAGTTTGACCAGACTTTTAGAAAAAAAGGCACGTATATTTTGGAACCATAAATATTTTGAAAAATATATTGAAGACCGCATAGTCCCATGGGGGCTACGCGTTCAAATTTTTCCAAATCTTTTCAAGATTGAGACTGAATTTAAAAATGGTTGGGAATCCAATCTACAATCATGCTCCTTCAAGATGATGGAAGCCTTATGTCGCAATTATTTAAAAGATTTGGAAACAATAAACAATGAGATTGAAAAACTATATACAGATAATTCAAATCTCATTTCAGAAGACACTTTTTCCGATCGTGAAATCCTTGTGGAAAAACATTTAGAAAATTTTGTATCAAACATTTTGAAAACTAAAGACAAAAAATATTATCGTGATCGTCTAGCTTATGAGACAAATACTGCCTACAAATGGTCATCTGAAACTCAATGGAAAAAGAAAAAATCTTTTGCACGCAATCAGACCAATCCCAATCAAGATCATTCAGATTCTGATGAATCTTCTTTGTCTTCCTCCTCCCAAGCAGGTGCGGCCTCAAATTCATCTATTACTTCCTTTAAAAATAAAATAGATCGACCCTCATCATCCGCGTCCTCTTCTAAACGTATGCCCCAAGACACCACACGTTCCGGACTTCGTTCTCAATTGAAATCTGCAGTCCTTCCAGTTCACTCTGTGGGTAATTCCTTCACTAGTTCTTCTACTATCACTCTTCAAGCACCTACCATTTCCAAAAACAATTCTTCCACTATTTCTCCTTCGGGGGACTCACTAACCACCAATTTGGGGGATGTTCGCACAGCCCCCATTTTTTCACCCCCCAACCATGACACCAAGAAAATAGCCAATTCTCTGGTTTCCCAGAAAGGAACCAGGGTGGCCTCCAAGTGATCAATTTATCTTCACAATCACTAACAATTAAGCAGACCGAGGTTTTAAGTCTCGGCCTGACCTTTTGTCCTGAACAGAACGCAGATGCATTTGAGATCATCAAGGATGTAAACTTGTGTGCTAGAAAACTCATGTTTAAAGTCATATATGACAAGGATTGCCAACTTTCCTCCCCTAATACAACTTCAGAGGAAATTTGGCAACATAAAATGATTAACGAGATTAAGGCCTTAAATGACTTAATAGACCTTTGGGAGGAGGGAAATCCCTTTGATGATCCCCTTGAGGAGGTCCCATTAAACCCTGGAATGGATATTCCAACAGAAAGACTTTTTCCGCCACCTCATCTTTATAAGCCTAAATCCAGAACATTTCCTACCTTTCAAGGTAATCCCAATATTTGGGCTTTTACCCAACAGGTCACTAAAGAGATAAAAAATACCAGCTGGAAAAGGTTCAACAGAGGGTCCAACCTTAAGCCATCCCATCGTGAGGCTTTAATATCCTTACAACTAAATAATTATTATCAAGCCTTCCGATAAGGGAGGCAACATTGTTGTGATGGATTTAGAAAATTACAAACAAATGGTAATGGACCTTCTGTCGATTCGCAGCTGGTATCGTCCCATCTCTCATGCCCAAGTCAAATATGCAGAGACCAAATTTCATCTGTTAATTAGCCGGGCCTATCAAGACAATCTATTGGATAAAAAAACGTGCACATTTTTAATGGTGGAAAAACCTAAAACACCCACCCTATATGCCTTACCAAAGGTACACAAAAACCTGGAATGCCCTCCTGGGCGCCCGATTGTCTCAGGCAACGGCTGCTTGACAGAACATGCAAGTAAACTTGTGGATGACTATCTTAGACCACGTGTTGGCTCTCTCAGTTCCTATATACGGGACACGGCGGATCTTATTAGATCCATCTATGCCCTGTATATACCACCAGGATCCTGGCTGGTGTTTATCGATGTGGAGGCTCTGTACAACTCAATACCCCACGAGTGGGGTGTTGAAGCTGTTTGGGGCTTCCTATCAGAAAGAGAAAAACATACAAAATGCCAGCGCTCAAGGTACAGCATGTGTACCGTCATTCACCATAAATTAAAGAACATATGTAAAGGATTGTCTATAAAAGGAGCAGATGTTTCAGTTATTCCCGACAATGAAAATCAAGATGACAAGTGGCAGATAAAGCATTAAAATATACGTTTTTCCAGGGCAACAGGTAATGATAAGGGAGTCTTTGATTTTACCACAGTAGCTCAGGGCAGCTCTTCTCCAGAGTGAAGCCGGCTCAAGGTAGTAACATGAAAAAGGAAAAATTAGAAAAGCGCCTCTGAGTAAAACGGGTTTATTCACAAATAAAATAATTAGTATCCAACACTTTCATAGGGGTAAGTTCAGGCATACTCCGGGGAAAGTGAGTGTTCATGTTTAATCCAGGGTCAATGGTGCTTCTCCACGGAAAGAGGACCTGGAGCAGACAAATACAATCACTTCATCTCTGAACTACTCATGTTCATTTTGATGAACAACATATTTATCTTTGACCATTCCCACTACCTCCAGGTACAGGGCGTGGCGATGGGGACCAAGTGTGCCCCATCGTACGCCAACCTGTACCTGGGGGGGTGGGAACGAGAGATTTTCTCTTCTGATGAATTTGGGGACTTCTTCTCTCATGTTCTTATCTGGCGTTGTTTCATCGATGACATCTTTGTTGTTTGGACAGGGTCCAATTTGGAATTGCAGGCCTTTATGTCCAAACTGACTATTGATCGGTATAATCTGAAATTCACCATGATGTGTGACCAACAGATTTTCAATTTTTTTGACATTTCCATCTACGTAAATTCAGATGGTACTTTGGGCTCCTTACTCTACAGGAAACCATCTGCAGGTAACACTATCCTGCATGCTACCAGTTCCCATCCCAAACCATTGGTGCAAAGCATACCATACAGTCAATACCTTAGGATAAAACAAAATTGTAGTCAGGAACAAGACTTTGAAACTGAAGCTAGTGCTTTACAGTCCAGACTATTAAAGAGAGGATATACTCGTACGATATTGAAAAAGGCCTACCATAGCGCCAAGGACAAAAAAAGGACTGACTTGATTCACTTTACGAAAACTAAACCTTCAAATCAGAAGGTTAGGTTAATCACCAGATATTCAGGTGACCACCAAAAGGTTAAAAATATCATTACCAAATTTTGGCCTCTACTATCAACAGATGAAGTTATTTCCAAATATGTCCAACCTTATCCCCAAATCACGTACAGAAAGTCCAAATCATTAAAAGATCATCTGGTCAATAGCCACTTGGGGAAACCGACCGGTAGATCTTCCCGTAGGGGCACAGCTCCATGTGGTCGGTGTGATTTCTGCCCATTTTTGGGGGACTCTGAGGATATAATTCTTCCTAGTGGAGCCACCCACAAACCAATTTTTTTGTAAACTGCCAGTCAGTGGGCATCGTATACATCATGAAGTGTGAATGCAGTGCCTTTTACATTGGGAAGACCAAAAGACACTTTTTTCACAGAGTCAGGGACCATGTTTACCTGATTCGAAAGAAAAAAATGGAAACGCCCATCAGCCGACACAGTGGTTTATATCATGCTTTTGACCTTTCCAAGATTAGGTTTTTTGCTTTAGAATATCTTCCAATTAGCGAAAGAGGTGGAGATTGCGACAAAAGTCTGTTGCAAAGAGAGGCTAAGTGGATTTTTTCACTCAATGCCACGATTTATCCAGGACTCAACGAGTCCATCAGCTACAAGCCCTTTCTCTAAAATTTACCTTATATATATTTCTCTGTATGTCCCTGGGTTTTAAACAGTTAAATCTGTTTATTTGTGTACTATGTGTCTATATGTAGGGTTGTTATTCGTCAGAGGAGCGACTTGATGGCTTTTCCGGGCCACATCTTCTTGCCGTCAGTATTTGCCTAGTATTAACATTTATTAATCAAATTCTCTATACAATGACTGAGCTGTCCAAAATTTAGAAGAATTTCATTTTGGAGTTATAGGTGACCTTATGGGCGCCCGGGGCTTCCAGTTTTATGCCTATTGGCATTTAAATTGGGGCCACTCTTCCACCATAGGGTTTCCTCCCTTGTCAACTACCCCAGACACCTCTTGCTGTTTTTTCCATCATTTTTTACCTTGGTTTTTTGTATCCTACTTGATTCGTTCTCACTGTGGCCATCTTGTGGCCGTTGTGTAGACTGCATCCAGTCTGTGATGTTTATCATCACTTTTTTACATCCAATCGTCATTCCAATGCGCGGCGATGTGTCACTTCCGGTCGCCCCACATTTACATCATGTCTTCCAAGAACAGTCGGGATTGGTCCCCGGTCAGGTGGAACTGATCTGCCCGCCCTGCCTACCTTTTTTGGCGCCAAACTGGTGTCATTTAGGCGAGGGAGAGGCTGTCTATAAAAGCTGTGGCATTTTACTTGTGTGACATAGCTGCCGCTTTTGGGGGAGCCTCATGTGCATTCGGATTGAATTCAGGTATCTGCAGAGAAACTCTTTATTTCTAAAAACTTTCCAATCTTTGTTAAAGAATCTTGCGTTTAAATTCTTTCATTGGTATTATCCTTTTTTCTTTCAATTTGACAGACGGATTGCCGATTTTAATTTTTTCCTAAAACGGCATCCCATTTTTGGATTTATATCCGGAATTGGTAGAAATAGGTACTAGTTGGAATTCTTAAACCTTATCTATTTTTCTATAATAGTTTATTCATATATGTTTCTGATTCTAATCTGTCTCTAACAGATACCTTTCATCTGAATGACACATCAAATTTATGTTCCTTTTTGGAATAACACTAAAATCTTGAGACCAGGTATATTTATTTATTGTTTTTATATATACCTAAATTGGTCTCCAAACTATCTATTTGATACGATATTAACATAAATCCCTTTTTTCCTCCAGGTGACTATTCACCTTCCACTGCTTCACACAGCACACTAAGTATATATGTGCGTGTTTATGAGTTAGCATCCTCTCTAAGGTTTACCGCATGACTCCTGTAACGGCACCCCAATCTCAAGGGGTATTAACGCCGTTTACGATGTTCCCTCTCCTAGACACACATCCACTCGCTACCGATATCCACAGCTAAACGACCCTTTCCTATAGGAGCCGACCCCTCTGGAAGAAGACGAGATGAACTCTGTCTCTTCTGTAGTAGGAATGCCTTTATTATTGACAAACATTGTAACTTTATACACAATTCAGGGCACATGATTTAACATGAACAAGGGCCCAGCTCCACCCACACATCCCAAAACTCAACACCTCATCCTGACGTCTGCTAGGCTTCAAAAGATCCCAACACAATAGAATATACGATCTCGAATACACATCTTCCCACAAAGGGTGGGCAGCCAGTCTGTCTGGCGACAACAGGTTCTAAACCCTTTACATCTTAAATCCCTTTGTATTGTAAATCCCAGTCTGCCTTTACAATACACACAAGTATAGGGTTAATTACTTCTATTCACACCAGACCTTCCCAAGTCATACTGAACAATAGAATGCAAATTACCTTAATTCCTCACAGCCATTACACAAAGTCAGGGCTGTCGGTGATGATATTAGCATCTAAGAGTATGTGTCTAAACATCATGAAGGCGTCACTTTCCAATTAACCTGTTGAGGTCATAATCAAACAGTAGAGAGTTCTTTGCAGGTATCCTGGGGAATATGGTGGATGAATATTACAGACCCAATCTAGATAAAATGTATGTACAGCATTGAATATGGCCATCATAGACCATATTGGGGTTTTCATTCACCCTGTGCCCCTAATAGAGACACAGGGTGATTGACACATAAGAGCCATTGGGGAAGCTGGCGCAAGGGTATTTCATACTTCCTAAGCGATTCTGAGTTCCCCGGGCCTTCCCGTTACAACTCCATTACAAGAATATTCTTTGGACTCAGTTTCAGCTATACCATCATGAAATTATCAACAATGTACAGGTAATGAAGGCTTTCTGTGGTAATGGTGAAGCCGTCTCTATGTCGCTCCTGAAGAAGCCATTTCTGGCGAAACGTCGAGATTGTATGTCTGTATTTCATTGTTTCATACTGTAATTGATTTATTGTTTTTTAATTATGTTAATGAACAAACTTTTCTATTAAATAAAATATATTTTTTATAAAATATTGTGTTATGAATGCAACTTAAAAGTCCCATTTCTCCCTATCCAATTTTCAAAATTTAAAGGGACGCGGTGCTTACGGATTTACAGATGTCAGACAGTTTTTTTATCTTCCTTTTGCATACAACTGTATATTTTAGGCACAGATTGCATTACATTTTTATTTATTTTTTGACAATTTTTTTTGTATTTGCTTTGCAGGTATTATGCCGCGTACACACGACCGTTTTTAATGTCATTGAAAAAAACGGCATTTTTCGCGACGTGATTCTTCTCAAGCCTGCCTTGCCTACTGTCAGACTTATACGTACCAGACTGGTGAGCCCAATGGAGCAGAGGAAGGTCTCCCTTACGTATCCGACTCACGGCCCCTGATAGTATGAACAGGAGGCACGGGAGTGAGGAGTGGTATGAGAGCCTGGCGGGTAGTTGCAGGGGATGCGGTTCTGGATCCAGGTGCAGAGGAGTAGGTGTCCGGCCGGACAGGCAACAGAAAACAGGAACACAGGCAGAGGATGCTGAGCAGGAGCAGAGCGGGATGGTCGGGTCACAAGCAGGATCGGCAACAGGCAGGCAGCGAAGTACAGAGGAACAGGCAGGTTCAAGGTCAAGACTAGCCGAGGTCAGGTGCAGGCAGGAGACAAGGGTAATCCAATGGGCAGGTCGGGTAATCAAGAGACAAGTGTTCAGACAGGTATCAGGAGCAAAAGGTCACAGGTAACTGCAGATCAGACAGCACCGGTCTGAAGTATTCCAGGGGTTTAAATGGACTGTTTGGCGCGCATCGGCGCACGCAATGGCGCGCATTGGCGCACGCAATGGCGCACGCGCGTGCGCACATGCACCAGCGCGCACAGGCGCGTGCACCCGCAGTCCAGGACGTGAACCAGCGTGCACAGGAGTATGCACAACACGTCCAGCAAGGTGAGTTCTCTGACAGTGCCCCCCCTTAAGGGCAGCCTCCGGATGCCCAATTGGGCAATTTTCGTGGCATGGGACCTTTTGAAGGCCTGCATAAGTTCTTCAGCATATATGCTGCTGCCGGGTTCCCAGGAATTATCCTCTGGTCCATAGCCCTTCCATTTTATCAAATATTGCATCTGATTGTATCTTCTCCTACAATCCAAGATAGCCTCCACCTCAAATTCTTCCTCATTGTTGACTATTATGGGTTCTGGTGGACCGGTACTTCGGCCAGAAAAGGGGTTAGGAACAACAGGCTTCAGCAGCGTCACATGGAAGACTGGGTGGACCTTCAGAGAGTCAGGTAAGTCAAGTTCATAGGTCACGTCATTAATCTTTCTCTTAACAGAAAAAGGCCCCATAAATCTGGGACCCAGTTTCCTGGAGGGGCAGGCCATCTTTAGGTTAACTGTAGACAACCATACTTGGTTGCCAGGTTCCAGAATAAGCTCTCCTCGCTTCTTCCTGTCGAACATCTTTTTATTATATTCCTGAGTCTTGGACATGGTTTCCTGTAAAAGTTTATTGTTAGTGAGGAAGAAGTCCATTGTTTCGGAATCTGCAGGAATAGCACATTCAGGTATAGTACTGGGCAGGAAGGATGGTTGGAAGCCGTAGTTAGCAAAAAATGGCGTCTGCTTGATAGCAGAATGCAGAGAATTATTATACGCAAACTCTGCAATAGGCAGTAAGGAGGCCCAGTCATCCTGTGAGAAAGAGGAGAAGCAACGGAGGTACTGCTCTAAAGTCTGGTTGGTCCTTTCCGTTTGCCCGTTTGACTGGGGGTGATAAGCAGATGAGAAAGCCAACTCGATCTCCAAAGAACCACAAAGAGCCTTCCAGAACCTGGAGGTGAACTGAACACCTAGATCGGACACAATGCTGGCTGGAACTCCGTGCAACCTCACTATCTCTTTGATAAAGATCTTTGCTGTTTCCATAGCCGAAGGTGTGCCTTTCATAGGCAGAAAGTGGGCCATTTTGGACAATCTGTCCACTACAACAAAAATAGTAGAAAACCCCTCAGCCAGGGGAAGTTCCATGATGAAATCCATCAAGATCATCTGCCAAGGTCTTTCTCGGACAGGTAGAGGCTTTAATAGACCCCAGGCTCTTACCCGGCTACTCTTGCTTCGGGAACAGGTATTACATGACTCCACATAGCTTTTACAGTCGCTCATAAGTTGAGACATAGCAGCAAAAAATGTGGTTAGATGATTCAGGAATTCTGCTTTTTGCTCCAAGAGACGGTGGGCCCAGGTTTGAGGTTCACCAGACAGGAGGGAGATTACGAAGCCTACTTTAGTTACTTCCAAAGAAAAGGTGCGAGGTTGTAGAGCGAAGTAGAGTTCGCAGGCATTGTGAAAAGTCCGAAATTGACTGCGTTCACCCGAAAACCTGTCGGGCGTGGGTACCCTGGGCTCGGGAGGTAGCATCACAACAGAGGGTGCTGCTGCGGTAGTGCCTTGTGGACTGGTGGGCGAAGACAGGACGTGAACCCGTTCCTCCAATCTTGTGTAGCCTTGTTGAAGATCCTTCACAGTTTGCATTAGACCCGCCAGGTGTCTACAAAGTCCCTCTATGGGAGTGGTTCCTTGCTCGGGCTCGGGCATGGCTGTCTGATACTGTCAGACTTATACGTACCAGACTGGTGAGCCCAATGGAGCAGAGGAAGGTCTCCCTTACGTATCCGTCTCACGGCCCCTGATAGTATGAACAGGAGGCACGGGAGTGAGGAGTGGTATAAGAGCCTGGCGGGTAGTTGCAGGGGATGCGGTTCTGGATCCAGGTGCAGAGGAGTAGGTGTCCGGCCGGACAGGCAACAGAAAACAGGAACACAGGCAGAGGATGCTGAGCAGGAGCAGAGCGGGATGGTCGGATAACAGGCAGGATCGGCAACAGGCAGGCAGCGAAGTACAGAGGAGCAGGCAGGTTCAAGGTCAAGACTAGCCGAGGTCAGGTGCAGGCAGGAGACAAGGGTAATCCGATGGGCAGGCCGGGTAATCAAGAGACAAGTGTTCAGACAGGTATCAGGAGCAAAAGGTCACAGGTAACTGCAGATCAGACAGCACCGGTCTGAAGTATTCCAGGGGTTTAAATGGACTGTTTGGCGTGCATCGGCGCACGCAATGGCGCGCATCGGCGCACGCAATGGTGCGCGCGCATCGGCGCACGCGCGTGCGCACATTCACCAGCGCGCACAGGCACACCATCGCGCACAGGCGCGCGCACCCGCAGTCCAGGACGTGAACCAGCGTGCACAGGAGTATGCACAACACGTCCAGCAAGGTGAGTTCTCTGACACCTACACACTATCGTGGAAAAAAATGCTTGAGTAAAGCGCAGTGACGTACAACACGTACGACGGCACTCTAAAGGGGAAGTTCTATTCGGATGGCGCCACCCTTCATGTTAGTAAAGTTTGTTGAGAGACGATTCGCGCTTTTCAGCCTCGTGCTTTTCAGTCCGTTACAGCGTGACGAATGTGCTATCTCCATTACGAACGCTAGTTTTACCAGAACGAGCGCTCTTGTCTCATACTTGATTCTGAGCATGCGCATTTTTTTTTCACGTCGTTAAAGCCTACACACGGCCGTTTTTTTTTTTTTTATGTTTTTATTAGTTTTTTCACAGTACAGAAAACAACACTCCACACAGCGTGGAGACAGCCAGCCACAAAATTTGCCGGCGTATACAGTCATAAAACAGAACACAAATTATCACATTAAACCTGTGACACTCCCACCCCCCCCCCCAAAACCAACAAATTATACCTCCCCCCCTTGCCTAGATAGGAACACAGATGTCACGGGCCAGCCACCAGATGCGGCCCGCCATGATTGAGAAGTACAGTCCAGTAGCTCCCTGCAAAAACAAGTTAGATAAAGCTTATGAAAACAGTTCTCCCCGCACCCCCAAACCCCCCCACCCCGACACAGGACCTCAGGAAAGGAGACACTACCCCATCCCTACAGTTTTACGGCCGTTTTTCATGACGAGAAAAACGACGATGTGAAAAACGACGAGAAAAATAAGAGCATGTTCCAATTTTTTCATGGCCATTTTTCACGTTGTGAAAAATGCTCTGAAGCCAACACACGATCATTTTTAATGACCATTTTAAAAAATTGCATTTTTCTCGTCATTAAAAACGGTCGTGTGTACGCAGCATTACTGTTATACTGTAATATTATTTTATTGCTAACCATCATTTGCTTAGCAGGTACACCATTCAGCTGCAGCACTGATTTATTTATCTTGACAGCAACAGCATTTGCTCCCACGATACGTAAATCAGCGACTCCAGCGCTGTAGGAGGTGATTTTACCACCACGGTTAAAAACAAAATGGTGCATGTATGCCCATCATTAGAAGTGGGTGGATGAAGGGCGGTATTCTAATGTTGGGCATACCCACCGATCAATCTCTTTTTTTTTCGTTCAGCCCACAGGCTGCATGAAAAAAAAGATTACAATATATGCCCAACAAGGACCAGCAACGTACTGGTATGTTGCTGGACTTTGAGTGGTTATACCAGAATGATGCCTGCGGGTTTAGGTATCATTCTTTTCCGCCAGCAGTCGGCTTTCATGTAAAAGCAATCCTTGCGGCTAATTAGCCTCTAGACTGCTTTTACAAGCAGTGGGCCGTAACGTTTCTCCCCCCCCCACTGTCTTCCATGGTTTTCTCTGGCTCTCCTGTCCCAACAGGGAACCTGAGAATGCAGCCGGTGGTTCCGCCAGCTTATCAGAGACCAGAACGGCTCCAATCATCTCTATGGCCTAAGAAACTGGAAGCTACAAGCATTTCATGACTTAGATTTCGCTTGATATAAACCGCGCCATTGTGAAATTGGGAAAGCATTTTATCACACCGATCTTGGTGTGGTCCAGATGCTTTGAGGGCAGAGGAAAGATCTAGGGCAAGGGTGTCGAACTCAATTTCGTTGTGGGCCGCATCAGCATTATGATTGACCTCAAAAGGGCCGGTTGTATCTGTAAGATTAGATGTCCAGCGCATCCCCTCCCCTTACATTAGATGTCAAGAGCCACCCCACTATCAGAAGTTGAGTCCCCCACTCTCCCTTACATCACAGTGCACCCCCTTTCCTTACGCTGCTGCTGGGAAGAAGCTGGATGCATTGCTTAAAAGCAGAAAGTAAGAGTCTGGAGGAGGACCAGAGGAGGGCTGAAGCTGCAGGAGAGGTGCGAGGGCCACATGAAATGGCCTGGGGGGCCGGATTCGGCCCGCGGGCCTTGTGTTTGACACCTATGATCTAGGGTCTAGGGTTTTCAAAAAAGAGTACCTGTCACTATTGCTATCATAGGGGATATTTACATTCCCTGAGATAACAATAAAATTTATAAAAAAAAAAAAAAAATGGAAGGAACAGTTTAACCACTTGCTTACTGGGCACTTAAACCCCCATCCTGCCCAGACCAAGTTTCAGCTTTCAGCGCTCTCACTCTTTGAATGACAATTGCGCGGTCATACAACACTGTACCTACCGTATATACTCGAGTATAAGCCGACCCAAGTATAAGCCGAGGTACCTAATGTTGCCACAAAAAACTGGGAAAACTTACTGACTCGAGTATAAGCTGAGGGTCAACAATGCCTCACTGTTCCCATCCTTACTGTTCCTATCCTCACTGTTCCCATCCTTACTGTTCCTATCCTCACTGTTCCCTATCCTCACTGTTCCCATCCTTACTGTTCCTATCCTCACTGTTCCTATCCTCACTGTTCCCTAGCTCACTGTTCCCTAGCTCACTGTTTCCTATCCTATAATTTTACATTGTAAATAGCACCTGTAAAGAAGTTGCGGCTGCGGCGTCCATCGTTCAAATTCCGCGGTCTCTTCCTGTTCCTTCCGTGATAGGCGATTCTCATCAGACACTCTCCGCCTATCACGAACATTCTCTCATCCTCAGTTTCCCAGCAGACACTGTGTTGGGTGTTCCGCCAATCACAGACGTCTGCTGGGAAACTGAGGATGAGAGAACGTTCGTGATAGGCGGAGAGTGTCTGATGAGAATCACCTATCACGGAAGGAACAGGAAGAGACCGTGGAATTTGAACGATGGACGCCGCAGCCGCAACTTCTTTACAGGTACTATTTCCAATGTAAAAATGTCGCTGACTCGAGTATAAGCCGAGGGGGGGGGGGGGGGGGGGGGGACTTTCAGCCCAAAAAAAGGGCTGAAAATCTTGGCTTATACTCGAGTATATACGGTAAATTACATTTTTGTAATTTTTTCCCACAAATAGAGATTTCTTTTGGTGCTATTTGATCACCTTTGCGGTTTTCATTTTTTGTTAAAAAAATAATAAAAAAGACCGAATTTAAAAAAACAAATACAAAACCGTTTAATATTTTGTTATAAAATTTTGCAAACGAGTAATTTTCCTCCTTCATTGATGTACGCTGATGAGGCTGCACTGATGGGCACCGATAGGCGGCACTGATGGGCACCGATAGGCGGCGCTGATGGGCACCGATAAGGCGGCACTGGTGGGCACCTATAAGGCGGCACTGATAGGCGGCATTGGTGGGCACTGATAGGCGGCACTGGTGGGCACTGAGAAGTGGCATTGGTGGGCACTGAGAGGTGACACTGATGGGTGGCACTGAATTGCATTGATAGGTGGCACTGGTGGGCACTGGGAATTGCCACTGATAGGTGGCAGTGATGGGCACTGATGGGTGGCAATGATGGGCACTGATCAGCACTGGTAGGTGGCACTGACTGGCACCACTGGTGGGCATTTCTTGGTGGCAGTGATGGGCATTGATAGGTGGTACTGATTGGCACTGGTGGGCACTGGCAGGTGGTACTTGTGTCTACTAATGAGGCAGATTGCCTCTTCCATTGGGGACCGATGTCCCTCACTCGGCAGCCGGTGATCGGCTTTTTTTTCCTCCTCAGGCTGTCAGTGCGAGGAGAAAAAAAAACGATTACCGAGCTTTGTTTTGATTACGTGATCAGCTGTCATTGGCTGACAGCTGATCACGTGGTAAGGGGCCGGCCCCCTTACTCAGATCCGTAATCACCCGAGTCTCAGTGACTCGGTGATCACAGCGTGCGCAAAGGGGAGGACATCTATTGACGTCCTCCCGGCAATTGGGGTCCGCGTTGTAGCCGTCATCCGACTATAGCGCAGGCCCTTAGTGGTTAAAAATTAAAATAAAAAAGCAAAATAAATAATTAAAGAAGAAAAAAAAGCACCCCTGCTCCCGCGCAAAGGCCAACGCAAGCGTCGGCCTGGCGTCATATGTAAACAGCAATTGCACCATGCATGTGAGGTATCACCGCGAAGGTCAGATCGAGGGCAGTCATTTTAGCAGTAGACCTCCTCTGTAAATCTAAAGTGGTAACCTGTAAAGGCTTTTAAAAATGTATGTAGTTTGTCGCCGCTGCACGTTTGTGCGCAATTTTAAAATATGTCGTGTTTGGTATCCATGTACTCGGCCTAAGATCATCTTTTTTATTTCATCAAATATTTGGGCAATATAGAGTGTTTTAATGCATTAAAATAAAAAAAAGTGTGTTTTTCCCCCAAAAAATGCGTTTGAAAAATCACTGCGCAAATACTGTGTGAAAACAAAAATGCAACACCCACTATTTTAATCTGTAGGGCCTTTGCTTTAAAAAAATATAGAATGTTTGGGGTTCAAAGTAATTTTCTTGCAAAAAAAAATATATTTTTTAATGTAAACAAAGTGTCAGAAAAGGCTTTGAAAAGTGGTTAGAAGAGTGGGTGATGTGTGACATAAGCTTCTAAATGTTGTGCATAAAATGCCAGGACAGTTCAAAACCCCCCAAATGACCCCATTTTGGAAAGTAGACACCCCAAGCTATTTGCTGAGAGGCATGTTGAGTCCATGGAATATTTTATATTTTGACACAAGTTGGGGGGAAAAAGACAATTTATTTTTTGCACAAAGTTTTCACAAAATTATATATTGCTCAAACATGCCCTGAGACTTTTTGGGAGCCTGGCTATGAGTGACACGTCACTGATCGCTGCTCCCGATGAGAGGGAGCAGGCGATCAGTGTCAGTGTCACTAGGCAGATTGGGGAGATGCTGTGTTTACACTGGCATTTCCCTGTTAGACATGTGCAAAAGGAAAAAATTTGTTTTGTTTCGTTTTAATTCGTTAATTAATTAATTTCGTTTAGTTGGATTCGTTAAATTCGTTTTCGGAATTTGTTTAGTTTTCGACCAAATTTGAAAAATCGGTCGCATTCGAAAATATTTCAACCAAATTCGAAAATATTTCTACCGGAATCAATAATATTTCATCCGCATTCGTTAATATTTCAACCAAATTCGAAAATATTTCTACCGGATTCGATAATATTTCATCCGCATTTGTTAATATTTCAACCAAATTCGATAATATTTCAACCGGATTCAAAATTATTTCAACCGATCAGAAAAGATTATAATTAAATAGAAAAACAGAGAATAGACTAGAAAAACAATAGAACAGAATAGAATATATTATATTTTATTCTATTCTGTTCTATTTTTTTTCTAGTCTATTCTTTTATATTCTATTCAAATTACTATTTGTTTCCATAAGCTCTCCTGCAGACTATTAGCATCTATTTCATTTTTTTGCAGATCTCCTGCAGACTATTAGTATCTATTTCGTTTTCTCACCAGATCTCCTGCAGACTATTAGCATCTATTTATTTGTTTAGCAGATCTTCTCCTGTAGACTATTAACAGCCATTTCACTTCTTTTTTTGCAGATCTTCTGCAGACTATTAGCATCTATTTCATTTTTTTTGTTGCAGATTACTATTAATTTCCATCCGATCTCCTGCAGACTATTAGCATTTATATAATTTTTTTGCAGATCTCCTGCAGTCTATTAGTATCTATTTAATTTTCTCATCAGATCTGCAGACTATAAGCATCCATTTCAGGTCTCCTTAAAACTATTTGCAGCCATTTCCCTGTGTATAGAGATATAAGCGGTGATGATGTCTCTCTTGTCTCTTCTTCAAACCGTTCCTCCATTCATAAATGAAATAGATGCTAATAGTCTGCAGGAGATCTGCTGGAAATAAAGGAAATGGATCATAATCTGCAAAAAAAAATTAAAATGAAATAGCTATTAATAGACTAAAAGAGATGTGCTAAAATAATGTGTGGGGTATTAGTGAGTGTGGGGGATGGATGGAGATGCTAAGCTCTGATTGGATGGTGTATGGAGGTGATTGTCTCTCTATAGATGGAGGAGGGGGGAGAGATGACATCACACGGTATTTATATATTTATAAAACCATCTTCCAAAATTCGAATTTTGTATAGAATGAATTCAAATTCAAATCGAAAAGATTAGAATAGAATCGAAAATATTGGAAAGAATCGAATAGAAAAACAATAGAACAGAATAGAATAAAATACAATATATATATATTATATTTTATTTTATTCTATTCTGTTCTATTTGTTTTTCTAGTCTATTTTCTATTTATATTCTAATCTTTTCTAATTGGAATTCAAATTCATTCTATATGAAATTCGAATGTTGGAACATGGTTATATATATATATGTATATGTGTGTGTGTGTGTGTCTGTATATATATGTATATATATATATATATATATAACGGAAAATTTATTACCAAATACTTACCGTAATTTTCCTTTCCTGATGGACTCCATGGCAGCCTACGTGTGGGCTAACCCCGCCTCCTCTCCAATGCTATAGGACCCCATACCCATAAAAGTAAGCTCACCTCTCAGCACTGTGTTCCGTAACTAGCCGACTCTTGGACACTTACTTTTTAATAATATTTTCTTTCAGGGTGGGAACTCCGTCTGCCATGGAGTCCATCAGGAAAGGAAAATTACGGTAAGTATTTGGTAATAAATTTTCAGTTTTCCTGACTGACTCCATGGCAGCCTACGTGTGGGAAATAACTAGCCAGACCACACGGGTGGGTATGCTGAACAAAAAAGCTTTAATTTGTCCTGTCAACCGACAGGATTCTTAACCCAAAATTAACAGACGACAATGATGCCGGTTCAATGCAGTAATGGGCCATAAATGTATTGATAGAGGCCCACGAGGCCGCTTTACAAATGACATCTGGAGCCACATGTTGGGCCGCTGCCCAGGAAGCTGCCATCCCTCTGGTGGAGTGTGCCGTCACCGCCTGTGGAGGAGCCAAGCCCTTAGCCCTGTTTGCTTGCTGGATTGTTTGAACGATCCATGATGCAATTGTTCTGGTTGATGCTTTCTTCCCTCTGTTGTTTCCAGAATGTAGAACAAACAGATGATCAGATCGTCTGAAGGAAGAAGTAATTTGTAGATACTCCTTTAGGATTTCACCCATATCCAGGGGATGAGTTTCACTGGAATCTGGAGTCTTAAATGTAGGTAGAACAATTTCTCGATTTTCGTGAAATACCGAAGACACGTTTGGATTTGAACCCAACATGGGTATAAGGACTACTCGATCCGGAAAAAATGTTAGAAAAGGTTCTTCATGACCTAGAGACCCGATCTCAGAGACCCTCTTAGCCGAGGTGATGGCTACTAAGAAGGCTACTTTTGCTGAAAAGTCTTTAATGGAGGACGGGGAGGGCCCCGACATACTGAGTCCAGTCAGAGAATCTAGAACGAGGGGAAGATCCCACTTGGCAAATCTTGGTTTTCTTTGGGGCTTAATTCTTGATGCCCCCCGAAAGAATTGTCTGACTAAGGGATGGACTGCCCATGAGACTCCGGAGAAAGCCGACAAGGCCGAAACTTGAACTCTTAGAGAGCTAACAGATAAGGTTAAATCTAGTCCTGTTTGCAGAAAACTAAGAACATCCTGAATTCCTGGATTTTTGAAGGACCTCCCAGAGGCAGAGGAGAATTCGACAAATTTGGCCCAAATTCTGCTATAAACCTTGTTGGTACTTGCTCTTTTTGAGCTCAACAGTGTAGACATCACTCTAGCGGCGTAACCAAGGGATTCCAGCCTCTCCCTCTCAAGAACCAGACCGTCAGTCTCATCAGCGCAGGACAAGGGTGTAGGAGTGACCCTTGAGAGAGAAGGTCCGGCCTGAGAGGAAGAGGTACCGGGTCCCGGTAGCTCAGTTGGATCAGGAGGGGAAACCAAGGCTTGTTTGGCCAGTAAGGAGCCACTACTGTTATTTCGGCTGATTCCGCTTGAAGTCTCCTCAGGAACTTGAGGATTATCGGGATCGGGGGAAAAGCGTATGCCCGCCTGAACCTCCATCTGTCCGTCAGGGCATCCGTTCCGACTGCCTGGCTGCAACGGCCCCGAGAATAGAACTTCACAGTTTTGTGATTGTAGGGGGAAGCAAATAGGTCCACTTCGGGATTGACTCCCAGAGACAAAATCCAGTTGAAGGACTGTACATGGAGGGACCACTCGTTGTTGTCTAGACGAGTTCGAGAGAGGAAGTCTGCCTGGGAGTTCTGGACTCCCGGAATGAAAACTGACGAAATATTGGCCTGGTTTTTCTGGGCCCATGTTATTATAGGCTCAACCTCTAGAAGGAGAGTAGAACTCCGAGTCCCCCTTGCCTCTTCACATACGACACTGCTGATGTGTTGTCCATCCTTAACAATACCGACTCTCCTTTCAGGAACTGGGAAAAAGATTGGAGGGCGCACCAGGCCGCCCTGAGCTCCAGGACGTTTGAGCCTGGGTTGTGAAGACGAGCATCCCATATGCCCTGAGCTAGGTTCTGACCACAAAGAGCCCCCCAGCCTGAGCCGCTGGCATCGGTCGTGACTGTAACCCAGGAGATGGGGGCAATGGAGTGACAATTTTGCAAATTCTTGAGTTGGAGCCACCAGAAGAGGCTGTTTCTCATTTTTGCGGATATGTGGATGAGTTGACTCTTGTCCCCTGACTTCCACTGCCGGAGGAACCCTGACTGAAAAGGGCGTAACCTCCATAGAGCTCATTTGACCATGGGGGACGTGGAGACCATTGTGCCGATAATTCTTAGGCATTGTGATGCTTTCAGATGAGGAGCATCCAGAGCACGAGAAATCCTCTTCCGAATCACCGGAATCTTCTCTGCCGGGAGGGAGATGGTGTTCTCCACTGTGTTGAACAGAGCCCCTAAGTAAATTAAGTTTTGGGCTGGATCCAGGTGTCTTTTTTCCAAGTTTAGAAGCCATCCAAAGCTGGAAAGGGTTGAGATCACTTGTTCTCTGTGCACCAGCAGCCGTTCTCTGTTTTGAGACAGAACTAGGAGATCGTCTAAATAATGGTAAAGACGCACACCTTTTAGCCTGATGAGGGCTACTACGGCTAAGAGGACCTTGGTGAAAACTCGAGGAGAAGTTGTCAAACCGAACGGTAGGCAGATGAATTGAAGATGTTCTTGCCCGATATGGAACCGGAGGTACTTTAAAAAGTCCTTTGCCACTGGTACATGGAAATAGGCATCTTTCAGGTCTATCGAAATCATCCAGTCGCCTGGTTGAATGGCTTGTTGGATTTTTGACAGAGTTTCCATTTTGAATTTTCCGTGCCTTATGAACCTGTTCAGGTACGTCAGATCTATTACCGGGCGCCAGGCACCGCTTTTCTTTTGGACTAGGAAAAGGGGGGAGTATACTCCTTGGAATTGTTCTTCCTCTGGGACACGTACTACTGCTCCCTGGGTTTTCAGCAGGTCTACGTAGGACAGTAAGGCCTGTTTTTGTTCTTCCATACTTGGAAGTAGGGTTGAGATAAATCTGGGGGGAGGAATGCTGGAGAAGGACCATGCGTGACCTGACGACACTGTCCTGACGACCCAGAAGTCTCAGATTGAGGCCACCCACACGTGCCGGAAGAGGAGCAGGCGTGCCCCTACCCGACCCGCCTGGGCAGGCAAAATCTCAAAAGGATTTAGCCTGATCGCGACCACTGGACGCTTGGTTGTTTGCTGGCTTGCGGAAGGACGCTTGGCCTCTGCTCCAGTTTCTTCTGAAGTCCCGGCCAGGTCTATAGGAGCGTGCTTCTCTTGAGCGTTCCAGACTGCGTCTTCTGAACTGGGGCCTTCTTCGATTCTGTGGACGCCTGTCCTGTGGAAGAAAGCCAGATTTTCCGCCTGTGGCCTTTGCTATGGCGTCATCTAGTTTGTTACCAAACAGGGATGATCCTTCGAAGGGAATCTTGCACCATGTTTGCTTAGAAGATGGGTCAGCCTGCCAAGGGCATAGCCATAAGGCATGTTTAGCTGTAACTGAGGATAGCATAATCCTGGACAGTAGACGGATCAGATCAACTGATGCTTCACCCAAGAAGGCTACTGCTAGTTTTAGCTCTGCTGCTGCTGAGTTATTTGCCAGATCTTCTGAAACACCTTTGAGAAATGAATCTACATTCTCAGTCCATGCCTCCATAGCCTTAGATACGGCTGCCAAGACTAGAGCGGGTTTACAAGCTGTCCCAGCAAGACTGTAAATTCTTTTAAGGTCCTGATCCATTCTTCTGTCAAGACTGTCCTTAAAGGAGACTGTGTCTTCAAGAGGGAGCGTGACATGTTTAGCCAGACGCATTACCGCTGCGTCCACAGGAGGAATATTCTCCATGTATTTCACCTCTTCTGCTTTGAATGGATACATTCTGGAGGCCTTATTTGTCATCGAGGACTTCCTGTCCACTTTGCTCCACTCTTCATCAAAGATGCCCTTTAGTTCGGCTAAAAGCGGAAAGCTAGGGCGCTCTTTCCCCAGGCGCTTGAAAACCTTTTTCTGTTTAGCTGGGGGAGTAGAAGGGTCTTCCCACATAAGGGCCTCTTTGACCGCTTTAATGAGCGGAGTAACTTGAGAGAAATCAAATTCCACACTCTCTTCTTCACTCTCTAATTCTCCTTCCGAAGGAAGAGGCGAGGATGCGTAGGGCTGGGAAGGACCTGGAACTTCACGGACCACATCAGCCGGGGAGCCAGATCGAATAGTGCTGGACTGGCTTTGTGCGTGGGAAGCATCCATCTCCTTAAGAGAACGTTGCACCACCTGTTTTACTAGAGACTCGATCCGTTGGTCTTCTGTCTCTTTTTCCCCAACCGCATGGGCATAGCAATGGCTGCATAATGATTTGCCCTCTGGGACTCGTGTGCCGCATCCCCAGCAATTTTGCAAACGAGTAATTTTCCTCCTTCATTGATGTACGCTGATGAGGCTGCACTGATGGGCACCGATAGGCGGCACTGATGGGCACCGATAGGCGGCGCTGATGGGCACCGATAAGGCGGCACTGGTGGGCACCTATAAGGTGGCACTGATAGGCGGCATTGGTGGGCACTGATAGGCGGCACTGGTGGGCACTGAGAAGTGGCATTGGTGGGCACTGAGAGGTGACACTGATGGGTGGCACTGAATTGCATTGATAGGTGGCACTGGTGGGCACTGGGAATTGCCACTGATAGGTGGCAGTGATGGGCACTGATGGGTGGCAATGATGGGCACTGATCAGCACTGGTAGGTGGCACTGACTGGCACCACTGGTGGGCATTTCTAGGTGGCAGTGATGGGCATTGATAGGTGGTACTGATTGGCACTGGTGGGCACTGGCAGGTGGTACTTGTGTCTACTAATGAGGCAGATTGCCTCTTCCATTGGGGACCGATGTCCCCCACTCGGCAGCCGGTGATCGGCTTTTTTTTCCTCCTCAGGCTGTCAGTGCGAGGAGAAAAAAAAACGATTACCGAGCTTTGTTTTGATTACGTGATCAGCTGTCATTGGCTGACAGCTGATCACGTGGTAAGGGGCCGGCCCCCTTACTCGGATCCGTAATCACCCGAGTCTCAGTGACTCGGTGATCACAGCGTGCGCAAAGGGGAGGACATCTATTGACGTCCTCCCGGCAATTGGGGTCCGCGCTGTAGCCGTCATCCGACTATAGCGCAGGCCCTTAGTGGTTAAAAATGTAAATAAAAAAGCAAAATAAATAATTAAAGAAGAAAAAAAAGCACCCCTGCTCCCGCGCAAAGGCCAACGCAAGCGTCGGTCTGGCGTCATATGTAAACAGCAATTGCACCATGCATGTGAGGTATCACCGCAAAGGTCAGATCGAGGGCAGTCATTTTAGCAGTAGACCTCCTCTGTAAATCTAAAGTGGTAACCTGTAAAGGCTTTTAAAAATGTATGTAGTTTGTCGCCGCTGCACGTTTGTGCGCAATTTTAAAATATGTCGTGTTTGGTATACATGTACTCGGCCTAAGATCATCTTTTTTATTTCATCAAATATTTGGGCAATATAGAGTGTTTTAATGCATTAAAATAAAAAAAAGTGTGTTTTTCCCCCAAAAAATGCGTTTGAAAAATCACTGCGCAAATACTGTGTGAAAACAAAAATGCAACACCCACTATTTTAATCTGTAGGGCCTTTGCTTTAAAAAAAAATATAATGTTTGGGGTTCAAAGTAATTTTCTTGCAAAAAAAAAAAATATTTTTTAATGTAAACAAAGTGTCAGAAAAGGCTTTGAAAAGTGGTTAGAAGAGTGGGTGATGTGTGACATAAGCTTCTAAATGTTGTGCATAAAATGCCAGGACAGTTCAAAACCCCCCAAATGACCCCATTTTGGAAAGTAGACACCCCAAGCTATTTGCTGAGAGGCATGTTGAGTCCATGGAATATTTTATATTTTGACACAAGTTGGGGGGAAAAAGACAATTTATTTTTTGCACAAAGTTTTCACAAAATTATATATTGCTCAAACATGCCCTGAGACTTTTTGGGAGCCTGGCTATGAGTGACACGTCACTGATCGCTGCTCCCGATGAGAGGGAGCAGGCGATCAGTGTCAGTGTCACTAGGCAGATTGGGGAGATGCTGTGTTTACACTGGCATTTCCCTGTTAGACATGTGCAAAAGGAAAAAATTTGTTTTGTTTCGTTTTAATTCGTTAATTAATTAATTTTGTTTAGTTGGATTCGTTAAATTCGTTTTCGGAATTCGTTTAGTTTTCGACCAAATTTGAAAAATCGGTCGCATTCGAAAATATTTCAACCAAATTCGAAAATATTTCTACCGGAATCAATAATATTTCATCCGCATTCGTTAATATTTCAACCAAATTCGAAAATATTTCTACCGGATTCGATAATATTTCATCCGCATTCGTTAATATTTCAACCAAATTCGATAATATTTCAACCGGATTCAAAATTATTTCAACCGATCAGAAAAGATTATAATTAAATAGAAAAACAGAGAATAGACTAGAAAAACAATAGAACAGAATAGAATATATTATATTTTATTCTATTCTGTTCTATTTTTTTTCTAGTCTATTCTTTTATATTCTATTCAAATCTTTTCTATTAAAATCGAAATCATTATATACTAAATTTGAATTTCGGAAGATGGTTTTATATATATATATATATATATATATATATATATATATATATATATATAATTTTTTTTTCTGACATTCGAATTTCGTATAGAATGAATTCGAATTTGAATAGAAAAGATTAGAATAGAAATAGAAAATGGACTAGAAAAACAATAGAACAGAATAGAATATAGATACTATCCATTTCATTTAAAAAAAAATGTGCAGATTACTATTTGTTTCCATAAGATCTCCTGCAGACTATTAGCATCTATTTCATTTTTTTTGCAGATCTCCTGCAGACTATTAGTATCTATTTCGTTTTCTCACCAGATCTCCTGCAGACTATTAGCATCTATTTATTTGTTTAGCAGATCTTCTCCTGTAGACTATTAACAGCCATTTCACTTCTTTTTTTTTCAGATCTTCTGCAGACTATTAGCATCTATTTATTTCCATCAGATCTCCTGCAGTAAATTAACATCTATTTCATTTTTTTGCAGATCTCCTGCAGACTATTAGCATCTATTTCATTTTTTTGTTGCAGATTACTATTAATTTCCATCCGATCTCCTGCAGACTATTAGCATTTATATAATTTTTTTGCAGATTTCCTGCAGTCTATTAGTATCTATTTAATTTTCTCATCAGATCTGCAGACTATAAGCATCCATTTCATTTTTTTTTTTTGCAGGTCTCCTTAAAACTATTTGCAGCCATTTCCCTGTGTATAGAGATATAAGCGGTGATGATGTCTCTCTTGTCTCTTCTTCAAACCGTTCCTCCATTCATAAATGAAATAGATGCTAATAGTCTGCAGGAGATCTGCTGGAAATAAAGGAAATGGATCATAATCTGCAAAAAAAAATTAAAATGAAATAGCTATTAATAGACTAAAAGAGATGTGCTAAAATAATGTGTGGGGTATTAGTGAGTGTGGGGGATGGATGGAGATGCTAAGCTCTGATTGGATGGTGTATGGAGGTGATTGTCTCTCTATAGATGGAGGAGGGGGGAGAGATGACATCACACGGTATTTATATATTTATAAAACCATCTTCCAAAATTCGAATTTTGTATAGAATGAATTCAAATTCAAATCGAAAAGATTAGAATAGAATCGAAAATATTGGAAAGAATCGAATAGAAAAACAATAGAACAGAATAGAATAAAATTGTCATGGATATGCAGTAGTGTTTGTCTGCCATCTTACCTTCCTCCTCATGTGTTCATCTAGAGACCAGACCTCCTTCACCTGGCTTCCTTTGTAATCTCCTCCCAGCCTGACTTCACCCCAGGCCCTATCACTGAACACTATATTAACCTGTGCACTGCAAGCCTGCTTTGCTGATCAACGTGTTTGTTAGGCATTGTGTGTTTGGGTTCCTGCGTGCCGTGTGCTACGTCTGTCTCTCTGTTACGTTATTGGCTTGTCCCCGACTATCCCTGTCTGCTCGTGACCCTTGACCTTCGGCTCGTTCTTCGTTATCCTTGTCTGCTTGTGGCCCCTGACCTTCAGCTTGTTATTCGGTTCTCTCTTATCGTGTGCTGCTGCTTCCCCTCTTTTCCCCTTATCCTACGGGGCGTGAGCTAGGAAACTCCAGGGGCCGCGACCTGGTCCCAGCCTGCAGCATAACATCCTCACCACTAGAGGCCCTGGAGAAGACCAGCTGGGTCTTAGACTCCGCACCCTGGGGAATCTTGGCTCTAGCTTCCGTTTGGATCCCGGTTGTGCTCCTCTGGTCCCGCTTTCCACAACCACCCAGTTTCCTATCCGCAGAAGCCAGCCATAGGGTTCACTACCTCGCGGTGCACTCCTGTCCCCCTACGGTGTGCATCTGTCACCTGGCCACAGGTGACCCTGACAGTTTGATCAGCCATGAACCCGGCTGACATCCCGCTACCCGCGGATGATCCATTGCAGGGCATAGTTTGCAGACTTGAAACCCAGGAATCGAATCAGACTCAGGTGATGCGATTCCTCCAGGATCTGGCTTCTCGCTTCGAGCACCTTCAGGCCTCCTTGGGAACCCTGAATCCGCAACCTCAAATACAACCAGCGGCTGCACCTATTGCACCAGTCGCAGCCACACACTCACTACAACTGCCAGCTCCGTCCCGTTTCTCTGGGGACTCCAAGGCTTGCAGGGGGTTCCTTAGCCAATGCACGATTCATTTTGAGCTCCAGCCCCAAAACTTCCTGTCTGATCGGGCTAAGGTAGCCTATATCATTTCCCTCCTCTCTGGTGAAGCTTTAGCCTGGGCAGCCCCTCTGTGGGAACTGAATGATCCAGTGGTTTCTAGCCTGTCTGGCTTCTTGAAACTTTTTCGGAATATCTTCGAAGAACCGGCTCGTGTCTCTTCAGCGGCCAGCGCCCTTTTACGTCTCAGCCAAGAGTCTGCTTCTGTGGGACAGTATGCCCTTCATTTCCGCATACTGTCGGCTGAGTTGAGCTGGAACAATGAGGCCTTAGTCGCAACCTTTTTGCATGGCCTGTCTGATAGAGTGAAGGATGAATTAGCAGGAAGAACCATCCCCACTGATCTGGCCGGCGTTATCTCCTTGTGTAACCAGATCGATATTCGCTTTCAGGAGAGGACCTTAGAAAAGCAACGCCAGCACTCCTTGGTTCTTAGTCAGCCTGAGCTCCCCTCTCTTCGACCCGTAGAGCATCTCCTACCAGCTGAGGAACCCATGCAGCTGGGTCGGACCAGGCTATCCCCCGAGGAACGTGCTAGGCGCAGAACTCTTGGTCTGTGTCTTTACGGTGGGGGCAAAGGTCATTTTCGTGACACTTGCTCTCTTTGTCCAGAAAAACGTTCGGGTCCACTTCATCTGGAAAGTGGAGTATTGGACCCAGAAATATCACCTTCCCCTTCTCGTCTTCTGCTTTCTGTGTTCCTTCATGTTGGTGCTTCTTCTCATTCGGTCTCAGCATATCTGGATTCCGGAGCCGCTGGTAATTTCATGGACTGGGAAATCGCATCGTCCATGAGACTTACTCTTTTGCCCCTCACCACGCCTTTGGTGGTCTTGGCGATTGATGGTACTGTTCTCCCAGGGGGACCTATCCGCTTCCAGACCCTCCCTGTTAAGATGTCGGTAGGGACACTCCACCAGGAGTGGATATCCTTCCTTATCTTACCCAAGGCCTCAACGCCTATAATTTTGGCTCTCCCATGGTTACAGCTCCATTCTCCTCATGTGGACTGGACTACTGGACAGATCCTGGCTTGGGGTCCCTCCTGTTCCTCGTCCTGCCTACCCAAGGTTGCCCCCTGTGAATCTGAGCCGGTCATTCATTCCAGGTTGCATAACCATTTACATTTCTCTGTCCCTAACCACCCTTGGACGCACAGCCAGGCTAGCTTGTCTACAAGTCCTGCAGTCGCTACGTCTTGCGATGCGATTCAGGTAGTCGCTACACCTGACTCAGCTATTCACTCTGCCTCTGTACTAGTTATGCCAGTCCAGCCCATGCCCAGTGAGCCTCTCACTTTTTCTTGTTCGGGACATTCTGCTTGTCCTTCAGCTATTCAGCTTGACTCCGGCGACATGTCACCTTCTAACCAACCTGACTTCAGGGTTCCACTGACATCTGCCCACTCTGATGGTCCTGTGCAAGATGACCAGTTCCCCTTTAAGGGTCTAGGGGACCCTCCTCAGATTCCTGTTGATCCTCTCATGCCCTTGCTTATTCCTAGAGAGCCTTTGGTCCTCAATAGATCTTCTTGTCATCTCCCTACCTCGTTTTCGGTCTCTGAGGATAATTTTAAGTACGAGGTTAGACAAGTTCTGGATTCTCGGCTCTGCAGAGGCATTCTTCAGTACCTTGTGCATTGGAGAGGTTTTGGTCCTGAGGAGGCGTCTTGGATCGCTGCATCTGATGTCGCTGCACCTCATCTGTTGAGAAGGTTTCATCAGAGATTTCCCTTTAAGCCTGGGTCCAGGCGGGGAGGGCCCATAAGAGGGAGGGTACTGTCATGGATATGCAGTAGTGTTTGTCTGCCATCTTACCTTCCTCCTCATGTGTTCATCTAGAGACCAGACCTCCTTCACCTGGCTTCCTTTATAATCTCCTCCCAGCCTGACTCCACCCCAGGCCCTATCACTGAACACTATATTAACCTGTGCACTGCAAGCCTGCTTTGCTGATCAACGTGTTTGTTAGGCATTGTGTGTTTGGGTTCCTGCGTGCCGTGTGCTACGTCTGTCTCTCTGTTACGTTATTGGCTTGTCCCCGACTATCCCTGTCTGCTCGTGACCCTTGACCTTCGGCTCGTTCTTCGTTATCCTTGTCTGCTTGTGGCCCCTGACCTTCAGCTTGTTATTCGGTTCTCTCTTATCGTGTGCTGCTGCTTCCCCTCTTTTCCCCTTATCCTACGGGGCGTGAGCTAGGAAACTCCAGGGGCCGCGACCTGGTCCCAGCCTGCAGCTAACATCCTCACCAATAGAGGCCCTGGAGAAGACCAGCTGGGTCTTAGACTCCGCGCCCTGGGGAATCTTGGCTCTAGCTTCCGTTTGGATCCCGGTTGTGCTCCTCTGGTCCCGCTTTCCACAACCACCCAGTTTCCTATCCGCAGAAGCCAGCCATAGGGTTCACTACCTCGCGGTGCACTCCTGTCCCCCAACGGTGTGCATCTGTCACCTGGCCACAGGTGACCCTGACAAAAATACAATATATATATTATATTTTATTTTATTCTATTCTGTTCTATTTGTTTTTCTAGTCTATTTTCTATTTATATTCTAATCTTTTCTAATTGGAATTCAAATTCATTCTATATGAAATTCGAATGTCGGAACATGGTTATATATATATGTATATGTGTGTGTGTGTGTCTGTATATATATGTGTATATATATATATATATATATAACGGAAAATTTATTACCAAATACTTACCGTAATTTTCCTTTCCTGATGGACTCCATGGCAGCCTACGTGTGGGCTAACCCTGCATCCTCTCCAATGCTATAGGACCCCATACCCATAAAAGTAAGCTCACCTCTCAGCACTGTGTTCCGTAACTAGCCGACTCTTGGACACTTACTTTTTAATAATATTTTCTTTCAGGGTGGGAACTCCGTCTGCCATGGAGTCCATCAGGAAAGGAAAATTACGGTAAGTATTTGGTAATAAATTTTCAGTTTTCCTGACTGACTCCATGGCAGCCTACGTGTGGGAAATAACTAGCCAGACCACACGGGTGGGTATGCTGAACAAAAAAGCTTTAATTTGTCCTGTCAACCGACAGGATTCTTAACCCAAAATTAACAGACGACAATGAAGCCGGTTCAATGCAGTAATGGGCCATAAATGTATTGATAGAGGCCCACGAGGCCGCTTTACAAATGACATCTGGAGCCACATGTTGGGCCGCTGCCCAGGAAGCTGCCATCCCTCTGGTGGAGTGTGCCGTCACCGCCTGTGGAGGAGCCAAGCCCTTAGCCCTGTTTGCTTGCTGGATTGTTTGAACGATCCATGATGCAATTGTTCTGGTTGATGCCTTCTTCCCTCTGTTGTTTCCAGAATGTAGAACAAACAGATGATCAGATCGTCTGAAGGAAGAAGTAATTTGTAGATACTCCTTTAGGATTTCACCCATATCCAGGGGATGAGTTTCACTGGAATCTGGAGTCTTAAATGTAGGTAGAACAATTTCTCGATTTTCGTGAAATACCGAAGACACGTTTGGATTTGAACCCAACATCGGTATAAGGACTACTCGATCCGGAAAAAATGTTAGAAAAGGTTCTTCATGACCTAGAGACCCGATCTCAGAGACCCTCTTAGCCGAGGTGATGGCTACTAAGAAGGCTACTTTTGCTGAAAAGTCTTTAATGGAGGACGGGGAGGGCCCCGACGTACTGAGTCCAGTCAGAGAATCTAGAACGAGTGGAAGATCCCACTTGGCAAATCTTGGTTTTCTTTGGGGCTTAATTCTTGATGCCCCCCGAAAGAATTGTCTGACTAAGGGATGGACTGCCCATGAGACTCCGGAGAAAGCCGACAAGGCCGAAACTTGAACTCTTAGAGAGCTAACAGATAAGGTTAAATCTAGTCCTGTTTGCAGAAAACTAAGAACATCCTGAATTCCTGGATTTTTGAAGGACCTCCCAGAGGCAGAGGAGAATTCGACAAATTTGGCCCAAATTCTGCTATAAACCTTGTTGGTACTTGCTCTTTTTGAGCTCAACAGTGTAGACATCACTCTAGCGGCGTAACCAAGGGATTCCAGCCTCTCCCTCTCAAGAACCAGACCGTCAGTCTCAGCGCAGGACAAGGGTGTAGGAGTGACCCTTGAGAGAGAAGGTCCGGCCTGAGAGGAAGAGGTACCGGGTCCCGGTAGCTCAGTTGGATCAGGAGGGGAAACCAAGGCTTGTTTGGCCAGTAAGGAGCCACTACTGTTATTTTGGCTGATTCCGCTTGAAGTCTCCTCAGGAACTTGAGGATTATCGGGATCGGGGGAAAAGCGTATGCCCGCCTGAACCTCCGTCTGTCCGTCAGGGCATCCGTTCCGACTGCCTGGCTGCAACGGCCCCGAGAATAGAACTTCACAGTTTTGTGATTGTAGGGGGAAGCAAATAGGTCCACTTTGGGATTGACTCCCAGAGACAAAATCCAGTTAAAGGACTGTACATGGAGGGACCACTCATTGTTGTCTAGACGAGTTCGAGAGAGGAAGTCTGCCTGGGAGTTCTGGACTCCCGGAATGAAAACTGACGAAATATTGGCCTGGTTTTTCTGGGCCCATGTTATTATAGGCTCAACCTCTAGAAGGAGAGTAGAACTCCGAGTCCCCCCTTGCCTCTTCACATACGACACTGCTGATGTGTTGTCCATCCTTAACAATACCGACTCTCCTTTCAGGAACTGGGAAAAAGATTGGAGGGCGCACCAGGCCGCCCTGAGCTCCAGGACGTTTGAGCCTGGGTTGTGAAGACGAGCATCCCATCTGCCCTGAGCTAGGTTCTGACCACAAAGAGCCCCCCAGCTTGAGCCGCTGGCGTCGGTCGTGACTGTAACCCAGGAGATGGGGGCAATGGAGTGACAATTTTGCAAATTCTTGAGTTGGAGCCACCAGAAGAGGCTGTTTCTCATTTTTGCGGATATGTGGATGAGTTGACTCTTGTCCCCTGACTTCCACTGCCGGAGGAACCCTGACTGAAAAGGGCGTAACCTCCATAGAGCCCATTTGACCATGGGGGACGTGGAGACCATTGTGCCGATAATTCTTAGGCATTGTGATGCTTTCAGATGAGGAGCATCCAGAGCACGAGAAATCCTCTTCCGAATCACCGGAATCTTCTCTGCCGGGAGGGAGATGGTGTTCTCCACTGTGTTGAACAGAGCCCCTAAGTAAATTAAGTTTTGGGCTGGATCCAGGTGTCTTTTTTCCAAGTTTAGAAGCCATCCAAAGCTGGAAAGGGTTGAGATCACTTGTTCTCTGTGCACCAGCAGCCGTTCTCTGTTTTGAGACAGAACTAGGAGATCGTCTAAATAATGGTAAAGACGCACACCTTTTAGCCTGATGAGGGCTACTACGGGTAAGAGGACCTTGGTGAAAACTCGAGGAGAAGTTGTCAAACCGAACGGTAGGCAGATGAATTGAAGATGTTCTTGCCCGATATGGAACCGGAGGTACTTTAAAAAGTCCTTTGCCACTGGTACATGGAAATAGGCATCTTTCAGGTCTATCAAAATCATCCAGTCGCCTGTTTGAATGGCTTGTTGGATTTTTGACAGAGTTTCCATTTTGAATTTTCCGTGCCTTATGAACCTGTTCAGGTACGTCAGATCTATTACCGGGCGCCAGGCACCGCTTTTCTTTTGGACTAGGAAAAGGGGGGAGTATACTCCTTGGAATTGTTCTTCCTCTGGGACACGTACTACTGCTCCCTGGGTTTTCAGCAGGTCTACGTAGGACAGTAAGGCCTGTTTTTGTTCTTCCATACTTGGAAGTAGGGTTGAGATAAATCTGGGGGGAGGAATGCTGGAGAAGGACCATGCGTGACCTGACGACACTGTCCTGACGACCCAGAAGTCTCAGATTGAGGCCACCCACACGTGCCGGAAGAGGAGCAGGCGTGCCCCTACCCGACCCACCTGGGCGGGCAAAATCTCAAAAGGATTTAGCCTGATCGCGACCACTGGACGCTTGGTTGTTTGCTGGCTTGCGGAAGGACGCTTGGCCTCTGCTCCAGTTTCTTCTGAAGTCCCGGCCAGGTCTATAGGAGCGTGCTTCTCTTGAGCGTTCCGGACTGTGTCTTCTGAACTGGGGCCTTCTTCGATTCTGTGGACGCCTGTCCTGTGGAAGAAAGCCAGATTTTCCGCCTGTGGCCTTTGCTATGGCGTCATCTAGTTTGTTACCAAACAGGGATGATCCTTCGAAGGGAATCTTGCACCATGTTTGCTTAGAAGATGGGTCAGCCTGCCAAGGGCATAGCCATAGGGCATGTTTAGCTGTAACTGAGGATAGCATAATCCTGGACAGTAGACGGATCAGATCAACTGATGCTTCACCCAAGAAGGCTACTGCTAGTTTTAGCTCTGCTGCTGCTGAGTTATTTGCCAGATCTTCTGAAACACCTTTGAGAAATGAATCTACATTCTCAGTCCATGCCTCCATAGCCTTAGATACGGCTGCCAAGGCTAGAGCGGGTTTACAAGCTGTCCCAGCAAGACTGTAAATTCTTTTAAGGTCCTGATCCATTCTTCTGTCAAGACTGTCCTTAAAGGAGACTGTGTCTTCAAGAGGGAGCGTGACATGTTTAGCCAGACACATTATCGCTGCGTCCACAGGAGGAATATTCTCCATGTATTTCACCTCTTCTGCTTTGAATGGATACATTCTGGAGGCCTTATTTGTCATCGAGGACTTCCTGTCCACTTTGCTCCACTCTTCATCAAAGATGCCCTTTAGTTCGGCTAAAAGCGGAAAGCTAGGGCGCTCTTTCCCCAGGCGCTTGAAAACCTTTTTCTGTTTAGCTGGGGGAGTAGAAGGGTCTTCCCACATAACGGCCTCTTTGACCGCTTTAATGAGCGGAGTAACTTGAGAGAAATCAAATTCCACACTCTCTTCTTCACTCTCTAATTCTCCTTCCGAAGGAAGAGGCGAGGATGCGTAGGGCTGGGAAGGACCTGGAACTTCACGGACCACATCAGCCGGGGAGCCAGATCGAATAGTGCTGGACTGGCTTTGTGCGTGGGAAGCATCCATCTCCTTAAGAGAACGTTGCACCACCTGTTTTACTAGAGACTCGATCCGTTGGTCTTCTGTCTCTTTTTCCCCAACCGCATGGGCATAGCAATGGCTGCATAATGATTTGCCCTCTGGGACTCGTGTGCCGCATCCCCAGCAGGCTCTCCGATCAGAATAACTGTCCTGGCGGTGGGAGCGGTGTCTGGAGGAGGAATGGGAACTTCTCCTCTGGTGGTGAGATGCAGACGGGGAATCACGTCTGTGTTTTGATTTTGATGAATGCTGCGGCATGGCAAGGTCTGAGTCAAGATGAAGATCTGCGGATGGGCTAAAAAAGGAAAAAAGGGGAATTGGGGAAAAGAGATAAGCCGTCAAGCAACAATACTTGCGACTGAACCCCGCGCCCTCCCCTCTCCTGCACATACCTTGTGCATGAGGGCTGGCCACATGTAAGCAGTGAATTGTCCTTAACTTCTGGACTAAGGAGTCACAATAGAGACAGGTCGACCTACAGTATTTATAAAAAATAAATTGGTAACTTGCCCTTTAAGGAAAGTGCACTATATAATGATAAGCGATATATGTTGAAAAGACACATTATGCACATGTACACCTATATGTATAACCAAAGACTATGATTGGAACAGACAAAAAACAAATTCACACTGCCTTTAAGTCTTTTAAATAGTGCACTGACCTGATTGAGAGACAAGAGCCTCAGCAGGGAGATCCAAGTAGCCTCTGCTCGCCTGTCAGGGGAGATCCCAAAATGACACAGGCGAGCCTAGCTTTTAAATTCCCCGCCCGTGACATCACCGCTGTTAATCCAGCTCACCTGCGTGTAGGAGGATCTCCCATCTGCGCCTGTGCGGCCGCCTAGCGACCCGCTGGACCGCGCAGAGCGTTCCAGCCGCCATTGGGGAGAGCAGGGGCATGTTTTAACAGACAAACAAACAAATATAACAAAGATGCGACTGCCATGGAGCATGGAAAAAATAAGTAGCAGACCTGCCAGCCGGGGGAATTCAGGGCACACCGCAGCAACTTCCATTCAATCCTTCATGGTTGCTGTAAGCTCTCCACCCGCCCATGGCTGGGTTCCAAGCTGCACCGCTAAAGGTGTGCCGACCATCCATCGATCCATCCATCCGGAAATCTGCACAGCCGTGCGTAATTCAGGTCCATTGGAGGAGGACAAAAAAGGAACACAGTGCTGAGAGGTGAGCTTACTTTTATGGGTATGGGGTCCTATAGCATTGGAGAGGAGGCGGGGTTAACCCACATGTAGGCTGCCATGGAGTCAGTCAGGAAACATATATTTATTTTTATTTTTATTTTTTTTCTGATTTGTTCTATTGTTTTTTTTTCTGATATTGTTTTCTATTATTTTTGAATATTTTCTATAAAAATTCGATTTAATTCTATATGAAATTCGAATTTTGGAAAATGGTTATATATATATATATATATATATATATATATATATATATATATATAACCATCTTCCAAAATATCGAATTTAGTATAGAATGAATTCAAATTTGAATAGAAAAGATTAGAATAGAAAAGAACAGAATAAAAAGATAAGAGAATACAATAGAACAGAATAGAAAAAAATTATATATATATATATATATATATATATATATATATATATATATATATATATATAACCGTCCATCTTCCGAAATTCGAATTTAGTATAGTACGATTTAGATTAGAATAGAAAAGATTCGAACAGAAAAAAATAGACTAGAAAAACAATATAAAATAATAAAATAAAATATAATATATTATATTTTATTCTATTCTGTTCTATTGTTTTTCTAGTCTATTCTTTTCTATTATTTTTTATTCTAATCTTTTCTATTCAAAATCATTCTATACGAAAATCGAATTTAAGAGGATGGTTATTTATATATATATATATATATATATATATATATATATATATATATATATATATAGATCTATATCTATAGATATATCTATATCTATAGATATACATATTGTGAGGGGGTTAGCTCGGCAGCGGGTGTGTGTGACCCCCGGGATGGGCTCCCCACACAAAAACAGGCCCAGCAAACGGAGGTTGTGGTTTTCAAAATCAAAAAGGTGCGGTTTATTTTCTATTTACAGTGACAAAACACAGCAAAGCAAAAGAAACATAAATAAAATAAATCCTGGTCAACTTGACCTCTGAGTAAACATACAGGTTTCCTAACTAACAACTGGGATCAGCCTAGTGCTGTCCTAGTCCCTAAGTCCCTGGTTTTAAATGTCCAAGCAAATAGCCACACAGGCTTTGTCTCACCGCACAGGGGTTCACTCTCCCTAGACAGTCCACACAGGTCTGGGTCCAGGCATGAGCTAACACCTAATGAATCTGGGAGTTCTTATAGAGGCCTAAATGAGCTGACAAGCTTCAGCTGGTCTCATCAACTCCCTGTCTGCACGACGCCCCACACTCTCCCTAGAGGTATGAGTCATCCATGAGCCCACTAGCCTCAGCTGGGCTTATACAACTCTCCACCTAGTTGTATAAGTCGGCGTAAAGCCTGAATCTGGGCGAAATATATCTACCCCCCTGGATGCAACCAGGTGACTTTACCTTCCTGCTGTCACATACCCCCCCCCTCTTGTTTTAACCTCGGGGTTGGAACACCAGCAATCAGGCATTCATGTACTCGAGACAAAGCATCCACATTCCCCATTTGAACGCCAGGGCGATGCTTTACTGTGAAGTTGAATTCCTGGAGGGCCAGGAACCACCTATTCACTCTTCTATTTGTTTCCTTGTTTTGAGCCATCCACTTTAACGGAGCGTGATCCGTAACCATGTCAAAGTGCCTACCTAGCAGGTAGTACCGAAGGGAATCTAGAGCCCACTTCACCGCTAAACACTCCTTTTCAACGGTGGCGTAATTTACCTCATGGGACTTCAACTTCCTGCTGAGGTAAATGACTGGGTGCTCTTCCCCGTTCCAGACCTGGGACAATACTACTCCTAACCCCACATCTGACGCATCACTTTGTACGACAAAGTCTTTAGAGAAGTCGGGTGAGTACAACACTGGCTGGCTACATAAGGCTTGTTTCAAGAATTGGAATGCTGCCTCAGCCTCGGGGGTCCATTTAATCATGACCGACCCTTTCCCCTTCGTCAGGTTGGTTAGGGGCACAGCCTTAGAAGCAAAGTGGGGAATGAATCGCCGATAATACCCAGCGATTCCCAGAAAGGCTCGTACCTGCTTCTTGCTGTTGGGACGTGGCCAACTCTGGATGGCCTCGACTTTGTTGAGTTGGGGTTTTATTACTCCCCTCCCAATGGTGTACCCAAGATATTTGGCCTCCTCCTGCCCAATGGTACACTTCTTGGGGTTAGCCGTAAACCCCGCTTCCCGAACAGAGTCCAGGACTGCTTGCACTTTTGGCAGATGTGAGGCCCAATCTGTGCTATGGACAATTACGTCATCCAGGTAAGCCACAGCATACTTCCGATGGGGCCTCAGCATCTGGTCCATTTTCCGCTGGAATGTGGCCGGCGCATTCTGTAACCCGAACGGCATTCTTTTATATTGGAACGCCCCGTCTGGGGTTACAAATGCGGTTTTCTCTTTGGCCGACTTGGCCAGGGGGATTTGCCAATACCCTTTTGTGAGGTCAAGAGTCGTCATGTATCGGGCTGTTCCCAGCCGGTCGATCAACTCATCTATACGTGGCATGGGGTAGGTGTCAAATTTTGTAACTTTGTTCAACTGACGAAAATCGTTACAAAATCGCCAGCTCCCATCCGGTTTAGGCACCAACACAATGGGACTAGACCAATCACTTTGGGACTCCTCTATCACCCCTAAGTTCAGCATTTTCTGTACTTCCTCCCGTATTGCCTCCCGTCGGGCCTCTGGGATCCGATAGGGTTTTAACTTCACCCTTTCACCGGGCGGGGTAATGATGTCATGCTCTACCCCAGATGTTTGTCCCGGCAGCTCAGAGAATACCTCCTTGTTGCGAAGCACAAACTCCTTAACCTCCTGTTGTTGGGGTTGTGACAAGGTGGCTGCTATTCCAACCTCAGGAATCACGCAACCAGTTTGAGCTGGTGACCAAGTGTCTGCGACTAGGGACTCTCTATCCCTCCAGGCTTTCAACAGATTAACGTGATAGATCTGTTCGGGCTTTCGCCTTCCTGGTTGTCTGACCTTGTAATTCACTTCGCTCACTTTTTCCATTATCTCATAGGGGCCTTGCCATTTGGCAAGGAATTTACTTTCAACCGTAGGGACAAGTACCAGTATCCTATCCCCCGGGGAAAAGGTACGGGTCTTGGCTCCACGGTTGTACACTCTCTGCTGTGCTAACTGCGCTTGGGCCAAATGTTCCTTCACGATGGGCATTACCTGTGCAATTCGGTCTTGCATCAGGGCGACATGCTCAATCACACTCCTGTGGGGAGAACTCTCACTTTCCCAAGTTTCCTTGGCAATATCCAACAGCCCTCTTGGGTGTCTCCCATACAGTAACTCAAAGGGGGAGAATCCCGTAGAGGATTGGGGCACCTCCCTAATAGCAAACATCAGATAAGGAAGTAGACAGTCCCAATCCTTTCCATCTCTATCCACCACTTTCTTCAACATTTGTTTTAGGGTTTTGTTGAATCTTTCAACCAGCCCATCGGTTTGGGGGTGATACACAGATGTACGTAATTGCGTCACTTTGAACAATTTACACAGCTCCTTCATAACCCGGGACATAAAGGGTGTACCTTGGTCCGTAAGCAGTTCTTTACAAATACCCACCCGGCTAAACACAAGAGATAGCTCTTTGGCTATGGTTTTGGCCGAGGTATTTCGGAGAGGGATCGCTTCTGGATAACGGGTGGCATAGTCCATTATAACTAATATGTACTGGTGCCCCCTAGCGGACTTGATTATAGGCCCTACCAAATCCATGGCGATCCTCTCAAACGGGACCTCAATGATGGGTAGAGGGACCAGCGGGCTACGGAAATGTGGCATCGGGGCCGACCTCTGACACACAGGGCAGGAGGAACAATAATTTTCTATGTCCTTCATCACCCCCGGCCAATAGAATCTCTGTAATACCCTCTCTCGGGTTTTCTCTGTCCCCAGATGACCTCCAAGAATGTGCCCATGGGCCAACTCCAACACCAACTTCCTGTAAGGTTTGGGCACCACAAGCTGCTCAACGGTTTCTTCTGCCCTTTTTGCCACCCGATACAGTAGGTCCTTCTCTACGCTGAAGTATGGGTAAGTGCAGGTATTATCTGGGTTTACTAACTCGCCATCTATTTTCACTACGTTTTCCCGTGCCTTTATTAGGGCGGGGTCTTTCAACTGTTCTGTGGCAAAGTTTTCCCTGTGAACCTCAAGATCAGAAAACTCCACAGACGGTAGGTTTTCGTCTGAGGAGGTGGGCTCCTCTCCAGTTTCTTGAGTCTCCCCTGCCAATACTGATAAGGGAAATTCCGGAGAGTCCTCACCACTCTCAGGGGAGTTCTGGCTATCACATTCCTGGTACATAGGGGCACCAGTGGGGGGCTCAGGATCATCCCACAGTTCCCAGAACTTCGGAAAATCCCTTCCCACAATGGCGTCATGCGGTAACTGAGATACTAAGCCCACTGGATGAGAGAGGGTACCTTTGGGGGTCTTGAAACACACTGTAGTCACTGGATACTCTCGGGTGTCCCCATGCACACAAATAACAGCTACCTTGCTATTCCCAAAGACCTCTGTTTTAACTAACTCAGCCTTTATCAGGGTCACAAGGCTACCTGAATCCAGCAATACCACAACATTTCTACCATTAACACACATTTTGCATAAATGTTTCTCAGTTCCTCGAATGGCAGTGCATGCGACTGTCGCACACAGCGACTGACGTCTGCCCGTCAGAAAGTCACACTGCATGGGTTCCTCCATAACCGGGCAATTGGCTGCAATATGTCCCGCTTGCCGGCAGCGGTAGCAAACGATCCTTCTTGCCGCCTCTTGAGCCGCTGATTTCCCAGGCTGTTCTCGCCAAACTTGGGGTAGAGCTCCCACCCTCTCACTCTCTCCACCCTCACCCCTTGGAATCCTCTTATCCGCCCCTGGGGATGGTCTGGTCTTAGGGTGGAAAGTCCGAGTGTCTCTGGAAGAGGCCGTCAGGTTCTCTGTAGCCAAGTATTTCTCCACACGATCCACAAGACCATCGGCCGTCTCTGGGTCTCCATGGCTTACCCACTTTTGGATGGCAGTAGGAAGAGCTCTCAAAAACCGATCCATTACAACACGTTCCACAATCTTTGGTGCGGACAAAGTCTCTGGCTGTAGCCACTTTCTGCTCAGGTGAATGAGATCATACATTTGAGACCTGGGGGGTTTTCCAAGCTGGAAAGTCCAGTTATGCACACGCTGAGCCCGGACAGCCTGGGTGACACCCAGCCTTGCCAAAATTTCAGCTTTTAGCATCACATAGTCTTTTGCTTGGTTAGGCTCTAGGTCATAGTAAGCTTTCTGCGATTCACCAGTTAACAGAGGAGCCACCAGTCCAGCCCACTGCTCCTCAGGCCACTTTTCTCTTTCAGCGGTCCTTTCAAATGTGGTCAAAAATACCTCTGGATCATCCTCTCCAGTCATTTTTGTCAATAAACGACTCACCCCAAAGGACGCGGTATTAGTGGGACGGCTTTCCTCACTGGTCTGCGGACGTTGCTGCATTACTGCTTCCATTTGTTGTAGTCTCTGCTCTTGCTTCTGTAACAGGTCTATGAAGCGGGCCTCAGATTGCTGCTGGGCTTGTTGCTGAGCTGCAAGGCTCTGTTGATGAGCTTGCTGCTGGGCTGCAAGGCTCCTTTGCAAACCTGCATTTGTCTGCTGTTGATTGGCATTTGCTAGAGCCAGCTGTTTCAGTATCTCCTCCATGCTGGCTTAAAAAAAAACTGCCACTGGTTCTCCACCAACTGTGAGGGGGTTAGCTCGGCAGCGGGTGTGTGTGACCCCCGGGATGGGCTCCCCACACAAAAACAGGCCCAGCAAACGGAGGTTGTGGTTTTCAAAATCAAAAAGGTGCGGTTTATTTTCTATTTACAGTGACAAAACACAGCAAAGCAAAAGAAACATAAATAAAATAAATCCTGGTCAACTTGACCTCTGAGTAAACATACAGGTTTCCTAACTAACAACTGGGATCAGCCTAGTGCTGTCCTAGTCCCTAAGTCCCTGGTTTTAAATGTCCAAGCAAATAGCCACACAGGCTTTGTCTCACCGCACAGGGGTTCACTCTCCCTAGACAGTCCACACAGGTCTGGGTCCAGGCATGAGCTAACACCTAATGAATCTGGGAGTTCTTATAGAGGCCTAAATGAGCTGACAAGCTTCAGCTGGTCTCATCAACTCCCTGTCTGCACGACGCCCCACACTCTCCCTAGAGGTATGAGTCATCCATGAGCCCACTAGCCTCAGCTGGGCTTATACAACTCTCCACCTAGTTGTATAAGTCGGCGTAAAGCCTGAATCTGGGCGAAATATATCTACCCCCCTGGATGCAACCAGGTGACTTTACCTTCCTGCTGTCACAATATATATTATATTTTTTATAGGGTGAGGGTTGGGGTTAGGGGTTAGGGGTTCGGGTTAGGGTTAGGGTTTCCCCTTGAAGAATAAGGCTTGGACTCATTGATTGGAATAGAATAAAATAATATTTTATACTATTCTGTTCAATTGTTTTTCTAGTCTATTATTTTCTATTCAAATCTTTTCTATTCTAATTCATTCTATAGGAAATTCGAATTTTGGAAGATGGCTATATATGTGTATATATATATATATATATATATATATATTTTTTTTTTTCAGATCTGTTCTATTGTTTTTCTATGCAATTCTTTTCTATTTTATTGTAATCTTTTCTATTCAAATTCTATTTCATTCTATGTGAAATTCGAATTTCGGAAAATTGTTTTATATATATATATATATATATATATATATATATATATATATATATATAAACATCTTCCGAAATTCGAATTTCGGATAGAATGAATTCGAATTTGAATAGAAAAGATTAGAATAGAAATAGAAAATAGACTAGAAAAACAATAGAACAGAATAGAATATAGATACTATGGGGGTAATTTACTATAGCGCCGCGGCGCTAATTAGCACTTTCACTATAGCGCTGGAGAGAAAATACTCCCAAAATCAAATTTACTATAGCTCCCAGAATCCAAATAGCGCCCAAATCCTTACTCTACTAAAAGCTGGAGAACTGCACATGGAAATAATGTTTGGAGCGTGATATAATTGCCTAAATGGTACTGAAATATGCAGTATATTATTTAAAGATAATCTGCTTTTAAACTGTGTGAAAAAGTGATTTCTACACTGAAATATCTTTAAAAGTCTGAGAAGCAAAAAATTCCTTGTTTTTTGGACAAATTTGGCAACACAACTGAGCATGCTCAGAAGTGAAATAACTCAAATTTTAACTCAAGTTTCTTTTTTCACAAGAGTTATAGTAAATACCGAAAAGAGAGCTAATTAAAGAGCATTGTTTGGAAGTGAAAATCTGCTCTATTTTAGTCCAATGCAAGTTTTAGCCATTGATTCTAATGATACAATTGTAACTTTCACAAATAAATTCTTTTAATGTTGAGATGAAATGTATCTTTTTCTGAAATAAATTTTCCTTTGCAACAATGTTGCTTCTAATTAAAATATTTTGTTTTTAAGAATGCTAGAATGTGGAATGTTTTGATGTTTTGGTAAAATATATTTTTCTTTGTCACTTTCACTTGTTACTCTCCATCTCACAACAATCTTTACCCAAACTCACACAGGTGTCTTTACAAACCACAAACAATACCATTGCTGATGCAAATTTAAAATGAGTCACATTTTTTTGTGCTTTTTATTATTTCTAAATAATCATAATTTGAGCCCCAAAAATTTGATATGTGTTCCAACATCAGAAATCAAAATGTAATTCCCCAAAATTTGAGGGTAATATCACTATTCTAAACTCACCCACAAAAAAACACAAAATTTCACAGAATAAATCAAGAAGAATAACTCTTGAGCAATGTAATTCCATCACCTGTATGCCCAAAGAAATGCAGTATTTATGTGTATTTATGTGCATGAGGATCTCACATGTGGCAGCTCTGTGGCTTAGAGGTTAGAACTTCTGCTTTGCTTCCCTGAATGTCTGGGTTAAAATCCCAAGCATGCTGCTTCATGTAGAGAAGTTGTCTCATCTCCCAGGTCTTAAAAATATGTCTAAATGTCGTATTTATGTGTAGGAGGGTTCCACCACCATTGTAAATCTTGCCCGATACAAAATTTAGCCAAAAGTATTGGGACGCCTGCCTTTACACACACATGAGTTGAGTTGAGTTGAGAGGTATCTTAATATAGCGCGGTCTTACCCCGAAGGGTCCCGACACGCATGAACTTTAATGGCAGCCCAGTCTTAGTCCGTAGGGTTAAAATTTGATTTGGCCCACCCTTTGCAGCCAGAACAGCTTCAGGGAAGGCTGGGAAGGCTGTCCACAAGGTTTAGTGTGTCTATGGAGATGTTTGATCATTCTTCCAGAAGTGCATTTGTGAGGCCAGGCACTGATGTTGGATGAGAAGGCCTGGCTCGCAGTCTCTGCTCTAATTCAGCCAAAGGGTGTTCTATCGGGTTCAGGTCAGGACTCTGTGCAGGCTAGTCAAGTTTCTCCACCCCAAACTCGCTCATCCATGTCTTTATGGACCTTGCTTTGTGCACTGGTGTGCAGTCATGTGGGAACAGGAAGGGGCCATCCCCAAACTGTTCTCACAAAGTTGGGAGCATGAAATTGTCCAAAATGTCTTGGTATGCTGATGCCTTAAGAGTTCCCTTCACTGGAACTAAGGGGCCAAGCCCAACCCCTGAAAAACAACCCCACACCATAATACCCCTCCACCAAATGATTTGGACCAGTACACAAAGCAAGGTCCATAAAGACATGGATGAGTGAGTTCGGGGTGGAGGAACTTGACTGGCCTGGACAGAGTCCTGACCTCAACACAACAGAACACCTTGGGGATGAATTAGAGTAGAGACTGTAGGCCAGGCCTTCTCGTCCAACATCAGTGCCTGACCTCACAAATGCACTTGGAAGAATGGTCAAACATTCCCATAGACACACTCCTAAACCTTGTGGACAGCCTTCTCAGAAGAGTTGAAGCTGTTATAGCTGTGTAGCGGGGTCTTTAAATTTAGTTGGGATGCACTGGGTACTAGTATGACCCAGGTGTGTAAATCATGAGAGGTTTTGGACCATTTTGTGTTCGTAGAGGATTGGGTGGTGTATTATTCTACTTGGCCTGAGGGTGGCGCTGTGCCCACAGGTCCAAGATAGAATTGCTGCCACAGTGCTGTCCTTTTTGTCCCTTTCCGGAGATGGTACGGCAAGGGCGGGGAACCTGCCGTGACGTCGAGGGAGGGGATAAAAGAGGGGGGGGACGCCCTAACCACGAGGTCTTCTGGAGCTTCTTCATCACGCACCCAGGCACCTTAGGCCTGGTTGCGGGCGGTTTGGAGTTCCGGCTCAGGCGCCCTAGGCCTGACCGGAATGGAGTTGGAGTCCATCCCAGGCACCTTCAGCCTGGGGTGAGGTACTAAACCGGAGGCCTGGGGCCCAGTGACTTCGACTGTGTCCCGCGAGGGTGGAGAAGTCCGAGGGTCCCTGAGGTGGATGGGGCCCATGTCTGAGGCGAGGAGGCTGGGGAGGTTACCCATTCGGAGAGTCCGGAGCAGCATCAACCCGGTGATGGATGGGCCTCTGGTAACTCCCTTGGAGGGACATCTTCCCCTGACAGGGGCCGCAACGCAGCGAAGGTACTCCTATCTATGTTCTCTTGAGTCACTGGAAGAGACTCTCAAATTCTAAGTTCTCTCTAGCAAAGGCTATAGTAACCACTGGTGAAATCACAGTGGTTTAGTGTACAATCAGGATAGTGCCTCGACCTGCTCATCCCACCGTATCAAACTGTTATTTGGTCTCAACCAGTTGGCTACTGAAGCACTGTTTATTGTGAGCTATGCAATAAAACAAGAGTTGGACTGTGATCGGTGTGTGGAACTCTGGTTAATGGGAGCAAAGGGAAGTGTTGGCACAACAGGACTTAACCCTTAACTAAAACACACAGGCCCGAGGAAAATAATTGGTACTGGCCTTCACCTCACCCACAGCTATGGGGAGGACATGGGCCGTAGCGCATCTCACCCTGTCGCACGTGATACCCCTAGACAAAAGAGATGGGGTGAGGCCGCTACAGCTGCAAAGGGTGGGCCAACTCAATATTGAACCCTCCGGACTAATACTGGGATGCCATTACAGTTCATGTGTGTTTAAAGGCAGGCGTCCCAATACTTAGGCCAATATATTGTATATTGCTTGGAGACACTGAACATGGCTATGGACTTAGGGCTGGTTCACACCACAGAGATACAGAGAACATGGGTGAGGCTGCCTGGTGGCTAAGTGGGTAGCAATTCCGTCTAGCAGCACTGGGGTTGCTGGTTCAATTCCCCAACATGCTAAACTTGTGTTGAAGTTTATATGTTCTCCCTGTGTGGGCTTCTCACCACAATCCAAAGACATGCTGGCATTTTATTTGTCTCCTGTCAAAATAGTCTCTAATGTAAAAAAGTTAGTTTTGGACTTTAGATTGGAAGCTCATTGGAGCCAGGGACTGATGTTAATGTTTGTTAGTACTAATCATGCCAAGGGACTTGGACATTTAAAATTGTAGGGTTTACACTGCACAGGTACATATGCTTAGAAAACTGTTGCTTTGTTTATGTGCATGCAAATGGACTTGGATCTTTGGCCTGTAGTTGGAGATTTGATGCACATAGCCAAGGGCTAACACAGTTGCAAATAGTATTATGTGTTCCTGCCCATCAGGTGAAATCATTTTAGACATACATGAAGAGACAGATTGAAAGATACTGGTGGACGTGTACTTCTACTGGGCGTGTACTTCTATTGGGCGTGTATCATTTTGCTAACAATACAACCTCTCTTATATAAAGGGCTGCAGTATTGGGGATCGTTTGGTCTGAGAAGGCCAGGTTTTTTTGCTGTGATTTGGGGGGGGGGGGGGGAAGGAATGATAGATATTGTGCAGATTGACAAATGCCCCAACTAGTGTTATTTGCTGAAGTTCTTGTGCATTTTTTCAATCCAAAATTGTGTGTGTATTGTTCCTGTCTGACCGTGCAAAATCGTTTGGAAGCATCTGCTGACCTTCTACTCTTGGATCTCATTGCTTAATCATGTACACAGAAATGCAGCTTCCAGCAGAACATGGTCACCAATGTATGTATATGTGGATTGTGGGGTGGGGGTGGGTGTTTTGAACATGTGTCTTTTTTAATATTATGTTGGAATGCTTTGTAAGAATAATGACTTAAGAATGTTTCTATAATCTTGCAGATAAAAATGTGATGTGTTGCCCGTTATACACTAAAAGTAAAGCTGTGTGCACTCTAAGGTTTTGACTAATTTTAGATTGTAAGCTCCTATGAGCAGGGCCCTTAAAATCCAATTGCTAAATGTAGTACCATGTATCCTGTCCAAATTTTTTTGAAGCTAGTAAATGAATGTACATAATTTTGTTTCTGCTGGCAAAATAAAAGTACATTATTGAGCTTTGGTGTGGGGTTTTTTTTTTTTTGTGGTGGTGGTGGTTTTGGCAAAGTGCAATATCCTTTATATTTTATTTCTATATGCATTTGTGCACCAAAAAACAAATCTCTTCACCCTGGTTCACATTGATGCTACTTTGAAATTGCGCTATTTCACTTGAGCGATTTTAGGTACTACATGATAGACATCTGTGTGGCTTCATACACAAATGTCTATTAAAGTCGCACCTGAAATCGGCAAAAGCAGTGAAGAAACTACTTTTGCAAATCGGGGCGGTGCCACAAAATTGGGGTTACATCGATTGGAACAGTGCCATTGCCACCAATAGTCATGCGATTTGATTTCTGAAATTGCATGACAAATCGCCCCAATGTAATACTAGGCTTCAGCACACCTGCAAGTAAATGATAAAGGTGGAATCTTTATATATAACAGCTGTGGAGAATTGCAGGTAATGAATTCAGCTGGAGGATAGGCAGTGTTGTGCGAGTCAGCTCTGGTTCACATTGGTGCGATTTGACATGTCAAATCGGTGGCAATTGCACTGTTTTAATTGGTGCGATTTGTATTGATATTAGTGCAGAAACCTGCACAGATTTTTCTGATGTCCCCCCCCCCCCCTGCAGTCGGGACTGACATGCGGGAATAAAATCGTATGAGTTCAGCTGAACGATTTCCTCCCGCTGTCAGTGTGAAGCAGGGCTCAAACTTGGCCTTTTGCCTTTGTAATTCACCTGCTGCTATGCCAGAGACACCATTTCTTATCAAACTCCCTTAAGTTTACCTTCAAATATCATATGTAAAAATACAGATTTGCATATCTGTAAATCAAAAATAATAGATTCTAATCATGATTGAGATCAAATATTCGCAGCTGCAATCAACAGAGCGTGGTTTCACCTCCTGACCCGGAAATGAGTCATTGTACTCACCCGGAAGTTCCTGCGCTGGTCAGGATCTCCATCTAGGTGGACATGGCGAGGTCCCTCTTTAGCAGTACTTACTCAAGGTGGGGGTGGATTTGGTGTGGGTGGGCTTCATTGATTTGTTTGGCATCACCACACGTTTGCTTCTGGCCCATGTGCACACATCACTACTTCCTGCATTTGTTCTGCTGATGTAAATCAGTAAGGACTATGCAATTATAAATGAGAGCTCCTTTCTATTAAAATATATATGACTTGATTCACAGTTGGGCGACTTTTCATGATTCTCAATGATAACCATTCATATCTGTGCTACTTTAAGTCACACCAACTTCAAAGTAGTCCCTGTACTACTTTGGTTTGACTTTCAGGCTCAGTTTCCACTAGTGCGACTTGTCATGCGACTTGGGACTGCAAAGTCGATTGACATGTCATACCCCATGATTTCCAATGAGTATGGTTCATATCTGTGCGACTTCAAAGTAGTCCCTGCACTACTTTGGTCCCACTTTGATACGACTTGAGGTCCATAGACCTCAAGAATATACAGGCATTGCTCCAAGTCGCATCATAATCGTGGCAAAAAAATCGCGGCAACATCATGCCAATTTAGGGTTGCAATAGTGGAAACAGAGCCTCATGTGACTTGAGGTACATAGGGCGCAATATTACACAGGCATTCCCAGAAGTTGGGGCCAAGTTGCAGCAGCAAAGTGGTAGCAAATTAGTGTGACTTTCAGGTCGCAGCAGAGATTCAAGGATATCTTTGAATTTGGCCCTATTGTCACTTGTGCATCCTGAAAGTGGGGCAAATTTGTCCCTGCACTACCTTGGTTTGACTTTGATGCGATTTGAGGTCACAGACATTGCTTCAAGTCATGGCAAAGCTGTGCAATTTTAAGGTTGCACAAGTGTAAATGGGGCTTTGTTCAAATGTGTTATAATTTAATCTCATTAGGTTACCTTCACACTTATGTGACTTTTCATGCAGCTTTGGACCTCAGAGTCACATTAAAAGTTACCCCCCATGAGTTCCATTCATATCTATGCAACTTCACCCATGTGCACATAGCTCTGAATTGACATGTCAAATTACAGGCCAAATCGGCGCCTATTGACGGCAATAGAACTGTCCGAATTGGTGCGACGCCACACAGATTCCCAAAAGTAGTTCCTACACTACTTTGGGCGACTTCAGGAGGCAATTTCTTACGACACAGCTCCTAAGACACCTTCTTAAAGGAGAATTATTCAAAAAAAAAAAAAAGGATTAGCTAAACCCCAAGTGCTTTTTTTTTAACAATAATATCCCTTTAGATTTGTTTGTAAATTCCCAAAGCCAAGCAATTTAGAAATTAGATGAAAGGTTTAGCGCTGGAAAACCCTTTTTGAAAGATAAAAATTGCATTTTATATAAAACTATACAGATCAGAACAAAATGAAGGACAAATGAGGAGGAAAGAGGGACAGAGGGACTTTGTTCCAAATCAGGGACAGTTGAGACCTATGTGATTTCACTAGACATCTGTGCAGGAAAGTGCACTGATGTCTCTGAAATTGCTCACAAAGTCGGGCTGAGGCCCCTTTCACACTTGAGCGACTTTTCCTGTGACTTTGGTCATCAGAGTTGCATGACAAGTCATACCCCATGATTTTCAATGTGTACCATTTATATCTGTGCAACTTCAAGTCACACCGACTTCAAAGTAGTCCCTGTACTACTTTGGTCCGACTTTGATACGAGTTGAGGTTCATAGACCTTAAGTTTACAGGCGTTCCCTGGAATCACAGAAAAATTGCAGACGGAAATTTGCGCGCCTTTCCCTGTGACACCTGCGTCCATAGACCTCAAGATTACACAGGCATTTCTTAAAGTCGCATCAAAATCACACAACTTTCAGGTCGCACAAGTGTGAAAGGGGCCTAAGTCACTGTGCTGAGTACTATTATACCTAGAATATAAAGTAGTCCCACCATCAAACACTCAGCAGCATATGCTGAAAAGAGGCGAATGCCTATTAGCCAATGCCACATCAGCATGAGCATGGTTGTTACTATAATATTAAAGTGGTTGTAAACCCACTTAGACAACTTGCACCTACAGGTAAGCCTAGATTAAGCCTACACGGTTAAGGAGATATTTGCTTTTAAAACAGCACCGATGACGTCACACGCATGCGCACTAGCGGGCCGGTATCATTGCTGGTTTTCTGAATGGGATCTTGCAGGCCCCAGCATGCATGCGTGTGATGTCATCGCCGCTCCGGCCAATCACAGCGCCGGAGCGGCGATACACTGACGGCAGTGAATGGACATCGAGGCAAGATGGCGGCGGAGGGGAACGACGAGCAGTTCGGGGGCTTCGATCTCAGGTAAGTCATTCATAATGAGCTAGTATGCTATGCATACTACCTCATTATGCCTTTCTTTTGCAGGGTTTTAAAAAAATAAAAAAATGGGTTTACTTCCTCCTTAAAGGAGTTGTAAAGGTACATTTTTTATTTTCTAAATAGGTTCCTTTAAGCTAGTGCATTGTTGCTTCACTTACCTTTTCCTTTGATTTCCCTTCTAAATATTTTTTTTCTTTGTTTTCTTTGTCTGAATTTCTCACTTCCTGTTTATCCTCAGTAAGCTGTTCAGTAAGCTGTTCTGGCTGACTCCACACCACTCGGATGATGGTGTGGAGTTCAGTGAGGAGAAACAGGAAGTGAGAAATTCTGACAAAGAAAACAAACCTTTAGAAGGTAAATCAAAGGAAAAGGTAAGTGAAGCAACAATGCACTAGCTTAAAGGAACCTATTTAGAAAATAAAAAATGTACCTTTACAACTCCTTTAATGCCTGAAATGCAAAACATTATTGTATAGAATTAAACATTAGTAAATGTATTTTCTCTGTAGGTATGTGCTCAGCTCTGTAGCATAGTGGTATTCCCTGCTGCCCTCAAAGGTTTAAGCCATGAATTCAAATCCTACTGACGGCAGCACCTCCTGAATGTGTGCATTTTACTCAGCAGCATATTTCTCGCGTTGCTGTGTTCTTCCGCGCAGTCGGTTACCTGCTAATAAAAAAAAGCCACTCTTCTTCTGTGGCAGTCTTCCTCCTCTGTGTTGTCACCCTCTGTGTGGCGTCTCTTACATAGCCATGGAGCGGGCTCTCCGGGTGACGTTATCGGATGGCCACAGAAGTCCGACGTAGAAGGAGAGCAGCTTTTTTTTTTATTAGCGGGTAACCGACTGTGCGGAAGAACACAGCAGCGGGAAAAGACGGCAGCGGCAGGAGAGACGGCTCGGGGAGAAGAAACATCATACACTAGTAGATGTTTGTGCTACGCTCAATAGGCTAGTGGTCAGCACTTCTACCTTGAAAAACTCAGGCTTTGAAGCACTCACGGGTTCAAATCCCACAGAGAGATACTAAAAGATTGACTTGGTGAAAAAAAGGCAAATGCCAATTAGCCAAAGCAGCATATGCTGAAAATAGGTGAATGCCAATTAGCCAATGCACTTTTATTCAATAATATTATGGTGTGGAATTCCAAACATCACACACACGGGCAGTTTACATTTCTTTGTTTGTTTATTTTAATTTGCTTGTGCAAATAATAAACATAGCTGTTGTATGGTAGGTTGGCTGGTATTTGAACTTGTACCATGAGAGCTGTGGTGGCATCTGAGCTGACCACTACGCCATTGTGCTAAGTACAAGACCTGCATAATAGTGTAGTATGATTAAAGAATGTACATAAATAATTACCGCTTTATAGCCACCTAAATGAAAAAAAAAAGAAAAAAACATGAAAAAAACAACATACAACAAATGGGTAACCTAAATGTTTAATACATGTAACTTTACAGAATAGCAGACATTACTGTGTAATAATCATTCATAACTGCATTCGTTAGCAAAAGAAGGAAAAAAACTAGGAATACTAATTGCAATATACAGCAATAGATGCACATGAGGTAGAGCACATCTCATATAAAAATGTTTCTTTCACATACATGGATCATGGTTACAGTACAGTGCTATATAAAAACGTAGTGGAAATTGGCATTTGCATGTATGCGGATGCGCTAATTAGCGCTGATTTCAGATTTACTAACACTTGTTTGCTGCTAATAGTGCTCTTTTTCATTCGCAAATTCGTGCATTGAATTTTTAATTGGCAAAAATCGGAGCTATTATTTGCTCAGTACTTCCTGGAGTTATAGTAAATCAGCCCCTTTCTATTTAATTTTTACATTTTTTTTGCAGATTACTATTTGTTTCCATAAGATCTCCTGCAGACTATTAGCATCTATTTCATTTTTTTGCAGATCTCCTGCAGACTATTAGTATCTATTTCATTTTCTCACCAGATCTCCTGCAGACTATTAGCATCTATTTCTTTTTTTTAACAGATCTCCTGTAGACTATTAACAGCCATTTCACATCTTTTTTTGCAGATCTCCTGTAGACTATTAGCATCTATTTCATATTTTTTTTGCAGATTACTATTTATTTCCATCAGATCTCCTGCAGTATATTAACATCTATTTCATTTTTTTGCAGATCTCCTGCAGACTATTAGCATCTATTTCATTTTTCTTTTTCTTTTTTTGCATTAGAGCAGCCATTTCTTTTATTTCAGCAGATCTCCTGCAGACTATTGGCATCTATTTCATATTTTTTTTTACAGATTGCTATTTATTTCCATCAGATCTCCTGCAGACTATTAGCATCTATTTCATATTTTTTTGCAGGTCTCCTGCAAACTATTAGCAGCCATTTCCCTGTGTATAGAGATATAAGCGGTGATGATGTCTCTTCCTCAAACCGTTCCTCCATTCATAAATTAAATAGATGCTAATAGTCTGCAGGAGATCTGCTGGAAATAAAGGAAATAGATCGTAATCTGCAAAAAAAAAAATATATATATATATTGTGAGGGGGTTAGCTCGGCAGCGGGTGTGTGTGACCCCCGAGATGGGCTCCCCACACAAAAACAGGCCCAGCAAACGGAGGTTGTGGTTTTCAAAATCAAAAAGGTGCGGTTTATTTTCTATTTACAGTGACAAAACACAGCAAAGCAAAAGAAACATAAACAAAATAAATCCTGGTCAACTTGACCTCTGACTAAACATACAGGTTTCCTAACTAACAACTGGGATCAGCCTAGTGCTGTCCTAGTCCCTAAGTCCCTGGTTTTGTAAATGTCCAAACAAATAGCCACACAGGCTTTGTCTCACCGCACAGGGGTTCACTCTCCCTAGACAGTCCACACAGGTCTGGTTCCAGGCATGAGCTAACATCTAATGAAGCTGGGAGTTCTTATAGAGGCCTAAATGAGCTGACAAGCTTCAGCTGGTCTCATCAACTCCCTGTCTGCACGACGCCCCACACTCTCCCTAGAGGTATGAGTCATCCATGAGCCCACTAGCCTTATACAACTCTCCACCTAGTTGTATAAGTCGGCGTAAAGCCTGAATCTGGGCGAAATATATCTACCCCCCTGGATGCAACCAGGTGACTTTACCTTCCTGCTGTCACATACCCCCCCCTCTTGTTTTAACCTCGGGGTTGGAACACCAGCAATCAGGCATTCATGTACTCGAGACAAAGCATCCACATTCCCCATTTGAACGCCAGGGCGATGCTTTACTGTAGAGTTGAATTCCTGGAGGGCCAGGAACCACCTATTCACTCTTCTATTTGTTTCCTTGTTTTGAGCCATCCACTTTAACGGAGCGTGATCCGTAACCATGTCAAAGTGCCTACCTAGCAGGTAGTACCGAAGGGAATCTAGAGCCCACTTCACCGCTAAACACTCCTTTTCAACGGTGGCGTAATTTACCTCATGGGACTTCAACTTCCTGCTGAGGTAAATGACTGGGTGCTCTTCCCCGTTCCAGACCTGGGACAATACTGCTCCTAACCCCACATCTGACGCATCACTTTGTACGACAAAGTCTTTAGAGAAGTCGGGTGAGTACAACACTGGCTGGCTACATAAGGCTTGTTTCAAGAATTGGAATGCTGCCTCAGCCTCGGGGGTCCATTTAATCATGACCGACCCTTTCCCCTTCGTTAGGTTGGTTAGGGGCACAGCCTTAGAAGCAAAGTGGGGAATGAATCGCCGATAATACCCAGCGATTCCCAGAAAGGCTCGTACCTGCTTCTTGCTGTTGGGACGTGGCCAACTCTGGATGGCCTCGACTTTGTTGAGTTGGGGTTTTATTACTCCCCTCCCAATGGTGTACCCAAGATATTTGGCCTCCTCCTGCCCAATGGTACACTTCTTGGGGTTAGCCGTAAACCCCGCTTCCCGAACAGAGTCCAGGACTGCTTGCACTTTTGGCAGATGTGAGGCCCAATCTGTGCTATGGACAATTACGTCATCCAGGTAAGCCGCAGCATACTTCCGATGGGGCCTCAGCATCTGGTCCATTTTCCGCTGGAATGTGGCCGGCGCATTCTGTAACCCGAACGGCATTCTTTTATATTGGAACGCCCCGTCTGGGGTTACAAATGCGGTTTTCTCTTTGGCCAATTTGGCCAGGGGGATTTGCCAATACCCTTTTGTGAGGTCAAGAGTCGTCATGTATCGGGCTGTTCCCAGCCGGTCGATCAACTCATCTATACGTGGCATGGGGTAGGTGTCAAATTTTGTAACTTTGTTCAACTGACGAAAATCGTTACAAAATCGCCAGCTCCCATCCGGTTTAGGCACCAACACAATGGGACTAGACCAATCACTTTGGGACTCCTCTATCACCCCTAAGTTCAGCATTTTCTGTACTTCCTCCCGTATTGCCTCCCGTCGGGCCTCTGGGATCCGATAGGGTTTTAACTTCACCCTTTCACCGGGCGGGGTAATGATGTCATGCTCTACCCCAGATGTTTGTCCCGGCAGCTCAGAGAATACCTCCTTGTTGCGAAGCACAAACTCCTTAACCTCCTGTTGTTGGGGTTGTGACAAGGTGGCTGCTATTCCAACCTCAGGAATCACGCAACCAGTTTGAGCTGGTGACCAAGTGTCTGCGACTAGGGACTCTCTATCCCTCCAGGCTTTCAACAGATTAACGTGATAGATCTGTTCGGGCTTTCGCCTTCCTGGTTGTCTGACCTTGTAATTCACTTCGCTCACTTTTTCTATTATCTCGTAGGGGCCTTGCCATTTGGCAAGGAATTTACTTTCAACCGTAGGGACAAGTACCAGTATCCTATCCCCCGGGGAAAAGGTACGGGTCTTGGCTCCACGGTTGTACACTCTCTGCTGTGCTAACTGCGCTTGGGCCAAATGTTCCTTCACGATGGGCATTACCTGTGCAATTCGGTCTTGCATCAGGGCGACATGCTCAATCACACTCCTGTGGGGAGAACTCTCACTTTCCCAAGTTTCCTTGGCAATATCCAACAGCCCTCTTGGGTGTCTCCCATACAGTAACTCAAAGGGGGAGAATCCCGTAGAGGATTGGGGCACCTCCCTAATAGCAAACATCAAATAAGGAAGTAGACAGTCCCAATCCTTTCCATCTCTATCCACCACTTTCTTCAACATTTGTTTTAGGGTTTTGTTGAATCTTTCAACCAGCCCATCGGTTTGGGGGTGATACACAGACGTACGCAATTGCGTCACTTTGAACAATTTACACAGCTCTTTCATAACCCGGGACATAAAGGGTGTACCTTGGTCCGTAAGCAGTTCTTTACAAATACCCACCCGGCTAAACACAAGAGATAGCTCTTTGGCTATGGTTTTGGCCGAGGTATTTCGGAGAGGGATCGCTTCTGGATAACGGGTGGCATAGTCCATTATAACTAATATGTACTGGTGCCCCCTAGCGGACTTGATTATAGGACCTACCAAATCCATGGCGATCCTCTCAAACGGGACCTCAATGATGGGTAGAGGGACCAGCGGGCTACGGAAATGTGGCATCGGGGCCGACCTCTGACACACAGGGCAGGAGGAACAATAATTTTCTATGTCCTTCATCACCCCCGGCCAATAGAATCTCTGTAATACCCTCTCTCGGGTTTTCTCTGTCCCCAGATGACCTCCAAGAATGTGCCCATGGGCCAACTCCAACACCAACTTCCTGTAAGGTTTGGGCACCACAAGCTGCTCAACGGTTTCTTCTGCCCTTTTTGCCACCCGATACAGTAGGTCCTTCTCTACGCTGAAGTATGGGTAAGTGCAGGTATTATCTGGGTTCACTAACTCGCCATCTATTTTCACTACGTTTTCCCGTGCCTTTATTAGGGCGGGGTCTTTCAACTGTTCTGTGGCAAAGTTTTCCCTGTGAACCTCAAGATCAGAAAACTCCACAGACGGTAGGTTTTCGTCTGAGGAGGTGGGCTCCTCTCCAGTTTCTTGAGTCTCCCCTGCCAATACTGATAAGGGAAATTCCGGAGAGTCCTCACCACTCTCAGGGGAGTTCTGGCTATCACATTCCTGGTACATAGGGGCACCAGTGGGGGGCTCAGGATCATCCCACAGTTCCCAGAACTTCGGAAAATCCCTTCCCACAATGGCGTCATGCGGTAACTGAGATACTAAGCCCACTGGATGAGAGAGGGTACCTTTGGGGGTCTCGAAACACACTGTAGTCACTGGATACTCTCGGGTGTCCCCATGCACACAAATAACAGCTACCTTGCTATTCCCAGAGACCTCTGTTTTAACTAACTCCGCCTTTATCAGGGTCACAAGGCTACCTGAATCCAGCAATACCACAACATTTCTACCATTAACACACATTTTGCATAAATGTTTCTCAGTTCCTCGAATGGCAGTGCATGCGACTGTCGCACACAGCGACTGACGTCTGCCCGTCAGAAAGTCACACTGCATGGGTTCCTCCACAACCGGGCAATTGGCTGCAATATGTCCCGCTTGCCGGCAGCGGTAGCAAACGATCCTTCTTGCCGCCTCTTGAGCCGCTGATTTCCCAGGCTGTTCTCGCCAAACTTAGGGTAGAGCTCCCACCCTCTTACTCTCTCCACCCTCACCCCTTGGAATCCTCTTATCCGCCCCTGGGGATGGTCTGGTCTTAGGGTGGAAATGCCGAGTGTCTCTGGAAGAGGCCGTCAGGTTCTCTGTAGCCAAGTATTTCTCCACACGATCCACAAGACCATCGGCCGTCTCTGGGTCTCCATGGCTTACCCACTTTTGGATGGCAGTAGGAAGAGCTCTCAAAAACCGATCCATTACAACACGTTCCACAATCTTTGGTGCGGACAAAGTCTCTGGCTGTAGCCACTTTCTGCTCAGGTGAATGAGATCATACATTTGAGACCTGGGGGGTTTTCCAAGCTGGAAAGTCCAGTTATGCACACGCTGAGCCCGGACAGCCTGGGTGACACCCAGCCTTGCCAATATTTCAGCTTTTAGCATCACATAGTCTTTTGCTTGGTCAGGCTCTAGGTCATAGTAAGCCTTCTGCGATTCACCAGTTAACAGAGGAGCCACCAGTCCAGCCCACTGCTCCTCAGGCCACTTTTCTCTTTCAGCAGTCCTTTCAAATGTGGTCAAAAATACCTCTGGATCATCCTCTCCAGTCATTTTTGTCAATAAACGACTCACCCCAAAGGACGCGGTATTAGTGGGACGGCTTTCCTCACTGGTCTGCGGACGTTGCTGCATTACTGCTTCCATTTGTTGTAGTCTCTGCTCTTGCTTCTGTAACAGGTCTATGAAGCGGGCCTCAGATTGCTGCTGGGCTTGTTGCTGAGCTTCCAGACTCTGTTGGTGAGCTTGCTGCTGGGCTGCAAGGCTCTTTTGCAAACCTGCATTTGTCTGCTGTTGATTGGCATTTGCTAGAGCCAGCTGCTTCAGTATCTCCTCCATGCTGGCTTAAAAAAAAACTGCCACTGGTTCTCCACCAACTGTGAGGGGGTTAGCTCGGCAGCGGGTGTGTGTGACCCCCGAGATGGGCTCCCCACACAAAAACAGGCCCAGCAAACGGAGGTTGTGGTTTTCAAAATCAAAAAGGTGCGGTTTATTTTCTATTTACAGTGACAAAACACAGCAAAGCAAAAGAAACATAAACAAAATAAATCCTGGTCAACTTGACCTCTGACTAAACATACAGGTTTCCTAACTAACAACTGGGATCAGCCTAGTGCTGTCCTAGTCCCTAAGTCCCTGGTTTTGTAAATGTCCAAACAAATAGCCACACAGGCTTTGTCTCACCGCACAGGGGTTCACTCTCCCTAGACAGTCCACACAGGTCTGGTTCCAGGCATGAGCTAACATCTAATGAAGCTGGGAGTTCTTATAGAGGCCTAAATGAGCTGACAAGCTTCAGCTGGTCTCATCAACTCCCTGTCTGCACAACGCCCCACACGCTCCCTAGAGGTATGAGTCATCCATGAGCCCACTAGCCTTATACAACTCTCCACCTAGTTGTATAAGTCGGCGTAAAGCCTGAATCTGGGCGAAATATATCTACCCCCCTGGATGCAACCAGGTGACTTTACCTTCCTGCTGTCACAATATATATATATATATATATATATATATATATATATATATATATATATAAAACCATCTTCTGAAATTCGAATTTCGTATAGAATGAATTCAAATTCGAATTGAAAAGATTAGAATAGAATAGAAAATATTGGAAAGAATCTAATAGAAAAACAATAGAACAGAATAGAATAAAATATAATATATATATTATATTTTATTCTATTGTGTTCTATTGTTTTTCTAGTCAATTTTCTATTTCTATTCTAATCTTTTCTAATTGAAATTCAAATTCATTCTATACGAAATTCGAATGTCGGAACATGGTTTGGATATATATATATATATATATATATATATATATATCTCTTCTGAAATTCGAAATTCATATAGAATGAACTCAAATTCGAATAGAAAAATCTTAGAATAATGGTAATATATAAAAAAATAAAATAATGTATATATATATATATATATATATATATAAAACCATCTTCTGAAATTCAAATTTAGTATCAAAATTTGGATCAAATTCGAATAGAAAATAGAATATAAAATAATAGACTATAATAAAATATAATATATATTATTTTAGTTTCAATTGTTTTGAGTTATTTTCCAATCTATTCTCGAATTCGAATTTATATTATTCGAAATTAGAATTTCAGAAGAAGGTCATATTCTTCTATTTTATTTTATTACATTCTATTCTGTTCTTTACTATTCTTTTATTTTCATTCTATTGTGTTATTATTATTATTCTTATTTTATATTCTATTTTATTGTATTATTTTTTAGAAATCGATTTAAATTTTTTCGTTTTTGAATTCAATTCAATTTTCGCCTGTGGTTTTTCAATTCGGATTCGGTTAAATTCGTTAGTATTGTAATTCGGATGCATCCGAACGTCCGAATAATGAAAAATTTGTCCGAATTTCGATTCGGAACGAAACGTAATGCACATGTCTACTCCCTGTTCTTCAGCTCTGTGACACGATCGTGGGCACCCGGCGGACATCTGGTCCCGCGGGCACGGTCATGGAGCTCAGGGCAGACGCACGGCGGCAAATTTAAAGTGACGTAAATATACGTTGATTTGCCTGTCTGTGCCATTCTGCCGACGTATATAGTCGTGAGTAGTGATGAGCCGAACACCCCCGGGTTCGGTTCGCACCAGAACCCGCGAACGGACCGAAAGTTCGCACGAACATTAGAACCCTATTCAATACAATGGATGCGAACGTTCGGATTCTAAAGTGCTAATTATAACGACTATTATCCATGTTATTGTCTGAAACAGAGTTTGGGAACCCGGGTTCTGCACCAGGGGACATGTATCAATGCAAAAAGAAGTTTTAAAAACGGACGTTTTCCGGGAGCAGTCATTTTAATGATGCATAAAGTGAAAAAAAAAAAGTCAGATATTCCTTTAAATATTGTACCTGGGGGGTGTCTAAAGTATGCCTGTGAAGTGCCACGTGTTTCCCGTGTTTAGAACTGTCCCTGCACAAAATAACATTTCTAAAGGAAAAAAAGCCATTTAAAACTGCTTGCGGCTTTAATGCAATGTCTGGTCCCGGTAATATGGATGAAAATCTTTAGGAAAAATGGCATAGCTACCCCATCAACCCCCCCCCCCCTACCCCAGCCCATTACCAGCCCCTTTAGGTCTTGTATGGATATTAAGGGGAACCCCGCACACAAAATAAAAAAGGACCTATATACTCTGAACAGCCGTATACAGGCGGTGCATACAAGACAGGGACTGTAGGTTTGTTCTTACGTAGAATCTGTTTGTAATTTTGAACAGCTGCATTGTTTAAGTGGAGCTCCATGCCAAATTCCTTTTTTTAGCTTTTTGTAAATCATAGGGAACGGTTATCACCCCTGTCACATTTTTTTTGCTGTCTGTGCCCCTGTTCAGAACATTTCACCTCACTTTGCGTCCCAATGACAACTGTTTTTGAAATGTGGTGTTTTTATTGAAACAAGGATTGGTGATAAAGCATCAGTAGAGAGGAGATACCTTTCTCCCATATTAATTCTTACAGGAGAGAATTTTCCTTCCAAGGGGTAGATTTCCTCTCACTTCCTGTTGTCTTCTTCCGTTTGCAAGTAGTAGTAGTTTGTAAGTTGGATGTTTGAAAGTAGGGACCTGCCGTATATACTCTGCAGAAATTGGCCCCTTAGGTGTTGGTGTTGGCACAACACTGAAAGCACTCACAGTTATTCTTGGTGGGTGCTGGAACGCCCTGCTGTCAACTATTATATCAGGAATTGTAATAACATATAATTGTTGATCAGTGGTAGTAAAAATTGGGCCTTTAATGGTGGTGCTGGTGCCACAACACTGTAAGGCCTGACAGTTACTCTTGGTGGGCGCAGCAATGGGCCCTGCTGTGAATTATTCGAACAATAATTATAATTGCATGCCCCTGTTGAACAGGGGCTGAAAAATTGGGCCTTTGGTGGTGGTGGTGGTGGGGATGGTGGTGCTGGTGCCACAACACTGTAAGGCCTGACAGTTACTCTTGGTGGGCGCAGCAATGGGCCCTGCTGTGAATTATTAGATCAATAATTATAATTGCATGGCCCTGTTGAACAGGGGCTGAAAAATTGGGCCTTTGGTGGTGGTGGTGGTGGTGATGGTGGTGCTGGTGCCCCAACACTGTAAGGCCTGACAGTTACTCTTGGTGGGCGCAGCAATGGGCCCTGCTGTGAATTATTAGATCAATAAATTATAATTGCATGCCCCTGTTGAACAGGGGCTGAAAAATTGGGCCTTAGGCACTGGTGGCACAACACTGCAACCCCTTACAGATACTGTGCTTGGAGCACAGCAATGAGGCCTGTTGCAAAGTATTGCATCAAAAATTTTAATTACACGCCCCTGCTAAACAGGGGCTGAAAAATTGGGCCTTAGCCACTGGTGGCGTCACCCATAAACCAAAATGATCTTCCAAGCTATCATCATTAATCGTATCATTGAGGAGGAGGAGGAGGATAGCCAGTCAACATAACAGCACAGGCACTCAGCATCAGCATCAGTCTTGAAGGGATGTGACATTTTAAAATCAATTAGTCTGTTATATCAGCATCTGGTGTGTGGTAGCTGGTGGTGATCCAAGACTGGTTCATCTTGATGAAAGTCAGTCGATCAACCGAGTCGGTGGACAGGCGCACCCTGTGATCCGTGACAAATCCTCCAGCAGCACTGAATGTGCGTTCTGAAAGAACGCTGGATGCAGGACAGGCCAGTAGCTCAATTGCATACTGTGCAAGCTCTGGCCAGTGATCCATCCTCAAGACCCAGTAAGCCAGAGGATTTTCGGTGGGGAAGGTGTCCAAGTCTGACCTTGCCCCTAGGTATTCCTGGACCATGTATATCAGACGCTGGCGATGGTTGCTGGAACCGATCATACTTTGGGGCTGCGGACTAAAGAATTGTCTGAACGCATCGATCAGACGGCCACCTTCCCCTCCGCTCCTTCTTTGACTGCCCGAAGCCTCAGCAACTCGTTGTCCAGGACCAGGAGTTTGTAACCTCCCAGTCTCTGGGAACGCGTTGCACAGACCTTTCTGCAAGGCCTCCCGGAGTTGTCTCATCCTCTGCTCCCTCTGCGACGGTACGATAAGGTCCGCAACCTTACCCTTGTACCGTGGATCAAGGAGAGTGGCCAGCCAGTAATGGTCCCTCTCCTTGATCCGAAGAATACGAGGATCCTTCCGCAGACTTTGCAGGATCAGGGAGGCCATGCAGCGTAGGTTAGCTGAGGCATTCAGTCCGGAGTCCTCTGGGTCACTAAGGACGACATGATCCGCAGCCACCTCCTCCCAGCCACGTACAAGTCCACTGGTTTCTTGGGACTGTAAATCATCCCTAAAAGACTGCTGCTGATGATGCTGAGTGCCAGCCTCCACCTCCATGCTGACACAATCCTCCTCCTCCTCCTCCTCTTCCTGTGCGATGGGTGGGACAGAAGGAACACTGTCTGGGTAAAGGGGGCCTTGAGAGGCAAGGAAGTCCTCCTCTTCCTGCCTCTGTTCTGCCTCAAGTGCCCTGTCCATTATTCCACGCAGCGTGTGCTCCAACAGGTGGACAAGAGGTACAGTGTCACTGATGCATGCACTGTCACTGCTCACCATCCTTGTGGCCTCCTCAAATGGTGCCAGGACAGTGCATGCATCCCTGATCATGCCCCACTGGCGTGGTGAAAAAAAACCGAGCTCCCCTGACCCTGTCCTGGTGCCGTAGTCGCACAGGTACTCATTGATGGCCCTCTGCTGCGTGTGCAGCCGCTGCAGCATGGCCAACGTTGAGTTCCACCTGGTGGGCATGTCACATATAAGGCGGTTCTTGGGCAGGTTCAACTCCTTTTGCAGCTCAGCCAGGCGAGCACTGGCATTATAAGATCTGCGGAAATGCACACAGACTTTCCTGGCCTGCCTCAGGACATCCTGTAAGCCCGGGTACCTGCCCAAGAACCGCTGCACTACCAGGTTAAGGACGTGAGCCATACAGGGCACATGGGTCAGTTGTCCCTGTCGGAGGGCGGAGAGGAGGTTGGTGCCATTGTCGCAAACCACCATTCCTGGCTTAAGCTGGCGTGGCGTCAACCACCTCTCGGCCTGCCCCTGCAGAGCAGACAGGACCTCTGCCCCAGTGTGGCTCCTGTCCCCCAAACAAAGCAGCGCAAGCACGGCATGGCATCTTTTTGCCTGCGTACTTGCGTAGCCCCTTGAACGCCTACGGAGCACCGCTGGTTCCGAGGACAAACCACAGGAAGAGGCCATGGAGGAAGAAGAAGAGGAGGGGGTGGAGGAGAGAGGTGTATCACAACCAGTAGTAGCATTTTGGAGGCGTGACGGTGGAACAACCTCCAACACTACTGCACCTTGTCCTGCATCCTTCCCAGCTGCCAAAAGAGTGACCCAATGGGCCGTGAAAGAAAGGTAACGTCCCTGTCCATGCCTGCTGGACCATGAGTCAGCGGTAATATGCACCTTACCGCTGACCGCCCTGTCCAGCGAGGCCAAGACATTGCCTTCCACATGCCTGTAGAGAGCCGGAATCGCCTTCCGTGCGAAAAAGTGGCGTTTGGGAACCTGCCACTGAGGAACCGCACATTGCACAAACTCACGGAAGGGGGCCGAGTCTACCAACTGAAAAGGCAGCAGTTGAAGCGCTAGCAATTTAGCCAAGCTAGCATTCAACCGCTGGGCATGTGGATGGCTGGGAGTGAACTTCTTTCGACGGTCCAGCAGCTGGGGCAGGGAAATTTGCCTGCTAGAATCGGACGGTTTCAGAGAGGAGTGAAGGTATAGTGGGGTTGGAGATCCCAGCTGATGCGGTGCAAGAAGAGGTCAGCTTTGTTCTTTGGTGTGGGTCTTTAAGGTAGGCTTGCCAACGAGCTGCATGGCAGGTCAACATATGTCTGATCAAGCATGTGGTGCCCAAGCGGCTGATGTTTTGGCCACGCGATATACGCTTGAGACATATGTTGCAAACAGCAGCTGTGCGATCTGATGCACTCGCCTCAAAAAAGGCCCACACCAAAGAACTTTTTGAATGATGGGCAGAGGCAGCGCCCTGCACAGGCGGAGCTCTGCGGTGTGATTCCGTCGGTGTGCTGCCCATACGCTGGCCACTCAAGGGCATCCTGCCTCGTTGGAGATGTGCCTCCTCCTCATCCTCCTCCTCCTCCTCCTCTCTCCTATTAGGCACCCACGTGGAGTCAGTGACCTCATCATCCCCTCCCTCCTCATCACTGGAGCCAATCTGGCAGTATGCTGCAGCTGCTGGAGCATGACTGCCAGATTGGTGTCCTTCTTGAGCATCCCCTCTCTCTGCTCTCACGCTGCTGCCTTCCTCTAGCTGGGTATCATCATCAGATCCTTCCAAACGCTGGGCATCCTCCTGGAGCATGTACCCAACACTGTGCTCAAACAGTTCGGGGGACTCCTCAGGAGGAGGACATGGTGGGTCTAGGGAAGGATTGACTAATGAAGATAATGATACCAGAGAAGAGGACGCTTTGGCAGCTGCTTTGCCAGTACCCTGAGCCTGGGTGAGAGAGGATGAGGAGGATGAGGTGGGCTTGGTCATCCACTCTACCAAGTCTTCAGCTTGATGTGGCTCAACATGTCCAGCTGCCGAAAAGAAGGACAAGCGTGTCCCATGGCCATGTGCTGATGACAATGCACCGCGTCCACGACCAGCACTGTTGCCCCCAGACACAGAGCCTGCTTGCCCTCTTTTTTTGCCTCCTGACTGTCTGCCTCTCCTTGTTTGCCTTCCAGACATTTTAATGGATGGCCTGCAGGGAGATGGGAAAAAGAGCAATAAGGGCTACCTTCAGGTGTATACTGTGCAGGAGGCTTAGCAACAATGACACTGACACTGTCCCCTGCCTATCTTTCTCTGTCCCTAAACACAAGGATTGAAAATATGGAACAGCAAAATTGGTTTAGAACAGAATAGCACACTGACACTTTCCCTCACTGTCCTACTCTGTCCCTCCCTACAAACAAGATTTAGCACAGAATAGCACACTGATAATTTCCACGAGTGTCCTTCTCTGTCCCTAAACTCAAGGATTGAAAATATGGAACAGCAAAATTGGTTTAGAACAGAATAGCACACTGTCAGTTTCACTCACTGTACCTCTCTGTCCCTAAACTCAAGGATTGAAAATATGGTTCAGCAAAATTGGTTTAGAACAGAATAGCACACTGAAACTTTCCCTCACTGTCCTACTCTGTCCCTCCCTACAAACAAGATTTAGCACAGAATAGCACACTGATAATTTCCACGAGTGTCCTTCTCTGTCCCTAAACTCAAGGATTTGAAATATGGAACAGAAAAATTGGTTTAGAACAGAATAGCACACTGACACTTTCCCTCACTGTACCTCTCTGTCCCTCCCTACAAACAAGATTTAGCACAGAATAGCACACTGATAATTTCCACGAGTGCCCTTCTCTGTCCCTAAACTCAAGGATTTGAAATATGGAACAGCAAAATTGGTTTAGAACAGAATAGCACACTGACACTTTCCCTCACTGTCCTACTCTGTCCCTCCCTACAAACAAGATTTAGCACAGAATAGCACACTGATAATTTCCACGAGTGTCCTTCTCTGTCCCTAAACTCAAGGATTTGAAATATGGAACAGCAAAATTGGTTTAGAACAGAATAGCACACTGACACTTTCCCTCACTGTCCTACTCTGTCCCTCCCTACAAACAAGATTTAGCACAGAATAGCACACTGATAATTTCCACGAGTGTCCTTCTCTGTCCCTAAACTCAAGGATTTGAAATATGGAACAGCAAAATTGGTTTAGAACAGAATAGCACACTGACACTTTCCCTCACTGTACCTCTCTGTCCCTCCCTACAAACAAGATTTAGCACAGAATAGCACACTGATAATTTCCACGAGTGTCCTTCTCTGTCCCTAAACTCAAGGATTGAAAATATGGAACAGCAAAATTGGTTTAGAACAGAATAGCACACTGAAACTTTCCCTCACTGTCCTACTCTGTCCCTCCCTACAAACAAGATTTAGCACAGAATAGCACACTGATAATTTCCACGAGTGTCCTTCTCTGTCCCTAAACTCAAGGATTGAAAATATGGAACAGCAAAATTGGTTTAGAACAGAATAGCACACTGAAACTTTCCCTCACTGTCCTACTCTGTCCCTCCCTACAAACAAGATTTAGCACAGAATAGCACACTGATAATTTCCACGAGTGTCCTTCTCTGTCCCTAAACTCAAGGATTTGAAATACGGAACAGCAAAATTGGTTTAGAACAGAATAGCACACTGACACTTTCCCTCACTGTCCTACTCTGTCCCTCTGTCAGGGACGTGCTGGGCTTGAACCTGGGACCTCTTCTGTGTCTGGCATTGACTCTTCCAGCGGAGCTATCTGAGATGCTGGACAGTTCCCTGCCTGATCTGCTGGATAACCTATCTGATCCATTAGACTACTCTGCTTGGTGTCTGATTACTGTTGAACTCTGAACCCCTTGCTCCTCCCATGTACTTCCTATAAAAGACATTCCAGAGATGTTGCCCCTTGCGGTTTGATCTGCTTCTGTTCCCTGAGTTCCTGATTCTGTGCTTGTATCCTGTTCCTGTGTTTGACCCGGCTTCCTGACCACGCTTCTGTCTCCAGTCCTGACCTCGGCTTGTTTGACCCTGCTCAGTTATCTGCCAGTCTGCCTGTTGCCAAGATTCGGCCTGGACTTTGACTACTCTCTGCCTGCCACTTGTGATGTTTACCTTGATGTGTATGACCCGGCTTATCTGACTCTGCAAACCTGCACCAGCTTACCTGCATCCTCTGCTCTGCAAGCTGCACACGCTGACCTGCATCCTTTGCAATGCAAACCTGCACCTGCTGACCTGCATCCCTGCTCTGCAAACCTGCACCTGCTGACCTGCATCCCTGCTCTGCTGACCTGCATCCCTGCTCTGCAAACCTGCACCTGCTGACCTGCATCCCTGCTCTGCAAATCTGCATCCCTGCTCTGCAAACCTGCACCTGCTGACCTGCATCCCTGCCCTGCAAACCAGCACCTGCTGACCTGCATCCTCTGCTCTGCAAGCTGCACCTGCTGACCTGCATCCGCTGCTTCCGGAACCAGCCGTTCCAGTCTCCACTCGGCTCCACCACTCCAAGCAGTGAGGATCAGACAGGCACCCTTACCTCACCGTGCTCTTACCACCACTGTCCCCACTCCAGTGGTCTCCGAGCCGGGGTTGTACGGGAGGTCCCTCTCCGCACGTCAGGCTCACACCCAAGGTACGTTACAGTATCAAACCGCCATGCCTGAGCCTGCAGGAGATACCTTGCCTATGGACAATGTCTATCGACACCTTACAGCTCTCACTCAGATCGTGAAGTCTCTGCAGGGCAGCCATGTCCGAATGGATAAGCAGACACAAACTCAAGCCACCTCTGCAGATTCACCTCCAACCCCAACTTCCTCTATTGGAATGTTACCATCTCCTGAGCCCAGGGTCCCTGTTCCTGAGAAGTTTTTCGGGGATCGGAGTAAATTCCGTGCGTTTCGCAACGCATGTGAACTTTACTTTTCGTTGCTACCTTTGAATTTTTCATCTGAAGCCACCAAGGTGGGCTTCGTTATCGCTTTGCTGCAGGGGGAACCTCAAGCTTGGGCCCATCACTTACTTGAAGTCCGCCATGTAGTTCTAGACTCTCTGCCCTCTTTTCTTGATGCCATGGCCCGACTTTATGACGATCCACAGCGGACTTCTACTGCCGAGGCTGCTCTCCATGCGCTCCAGCAAGGCCGCCGAGCGGTCGAGGACTATGTGACTGATTTCAGACGCTGGAGCGCGGATACGCAGTGGAATGAGGCGGCTCTGCGGCATCAGTTCCGTCTTGGTCTCTCTGAAAGCCTGAAGGATGAGTTAGCACGGGTCGGTGTTCCTGATGTTCTAGAGACTTTAATTAATTTGTCTATCCAGATAGACCGACGACTCCAGGAGCGCAGAGCAGAAAGGTCTACCCAACAGCTCCGCCCAGCTTGGATGCTACCCCGGATACGAGCCCCTGTGTACCCTGCCAGTGCCAGTACGGTTCCAACTGAACCCTCATCCCTCAACCAGACCATCAAGCCAGGGCAGCTTGGACTAATGAAACATTCCCTATCGGCCAAGGAACGACTTCGTCGGCTGCAGAATTATCTATGCCTGTATTGCGGTGAACCCGGTCATTATGTCTCTTCTTGTCCTGCTAAGCTGCGCAAGGTCCTGGCTACCTCTTCTCCCAACTACTCACCTCCATCTACCAATGCTACTCACCTGGCTCTTCCTATCTCTTTCCAACTACCAGGGAGGACAATACCAGTAACTGCAATAATCGACTCAGGGGCATGTAGTTGTTTTGTCGATCTAGACTTTGCAGCAAAACAACACATCCCACTCCAACCTAAGACTCAGGGACTTTCCATTTTCCTGGCAGATGGGTCTCGCATCAAGTCCGGAGTAGTGACCCAGGAGACCCCTCCTTTGCCTGTGATCACCTCCATGGACCATAAGGAACTATTGACTTCGGATGTTATTGCATCTCCCATGTTTCCAGTTATCCTGGGTCTACCCTGGCTTCAAGCACACAATCCACAGATTGATTGGGGAACCGGAAGTATTAAGTTCCAGTCACCATACTGTCAACGCCACTGCATGCTTCCACGTCCCAGCACCTTGGGGCCTCTGTTATGCCTGGATTCAGATCCAGAGATACGAGCTTCTGTACCCAAACAATATCATGAGTTCCTGGACGTCTTCAGCAAACGAGGGGCCGAAGTCCTCCCGCCTCATCGTCCTTACGATTGTCCAATCAAGCTTCTTCCCGGTGCTGAGATTCCTTTCGGACGGATCTTCCCCCTATCTGAACGGGAGCTTGAGGTACTGAAAGAATACGTTGATGAGAACCTTAAGAGGGGTTTCATCCGTCCTTCCACTTCTCCAGCAGGGGCAGGAATCTTCTTTGTGGAGAAAAAAGACCATTCTCTTCGGCCCTGTGTAGATTACCGGGAATTAAATAAAATCACGGTCAAGAACCGGTACCCTCTGCCTCTGGTACCTGAACTTTTTCAAAGACTCAGGACTTCCTCTGTGTTTACCAAACTAGACCTGCGGGGGGCGTACAACCTGGTACGCATCCGAGCAGGGGATGAATGGAAGACTGCCTTTCGTACCAGGTTCGGCCATTACGAATACCTAGTAATGCCCTTCGGCCTATGTAACGCCCCTGCCACCTTTCAGCATCTAGTCAATGATGTTTTCAGAGACTGTCTGGACATTTATGTAGTTGTCTATCTTGATGATATTTTGATTTTTTCCTCCTCTCTTGAGCAGCACCGGAAACACGTCAAGAGTGTACTCTGTCGTCTCCGCCAGCATGGACTGTACGCAAAACCAGAAAAGTGTGAATTCGAGCGACAGAGTATCCAGTTCCTTGGCCTAGTGATCTCTACAGAGGGATTCAAGATGGACCCACAGAAGGTTTCAGCCATTCTGGATTGGCCTGCACCTTCAGATAAAAAGGGGGTGCAGCGCTTCGTTGGCTTTGCCAATTTTTATCGGAGGTTTATCAAGGGATTCTCTGCTATTATTTCCCCGATTACGCAGCTAACGAAGCAAAATGCTCGATTCCAGTGGACATCTGAAGCACAGGCTGCTTTCACAAACCTAAAAATACTTTTTACGTCTGCTCCTATTCTAAGTCATCCCGATCCTGCCCTACCGTATCTACTTGAGGTAGATGCCTCAGAGACAGCGGTTGGAGCTGTTATCTCCCAGCGCCAAGGTCTCAAGGACTTGATACACCCGGTAGCCTTCTTCTCCCGTAAGCTTACCCCATCCGAGAGGAATTATGATGTTGGAGACCGGGAGCTCCTGGCCATTAAATCTGCCCTTGAGGAGTGGAGGTACTTGTTGGAGGGAGCAGCGCATCCTATACTCATTTACACAGACCACAAGAACCTAGAGTATCTGAGAGCTGCCAAACGTCTGAGACCACGCCAGGCACGTTGGGCACTATTTTTCTCTAGGTTCTCGTTCCACATAACTTACCGGCCAGGCTCCAAGAACACCAAACCAGACGCTCTTTCCCGCATGTTTGATGATCCAAAAGAGGTGTCAGCTCCAGATACCATTCTATCGGAAGGCAACTTCTTACTTTTACAAACTAGCCTGATGTCTGTCTTGAAGCAAGCTTCTACAGGTGTGTCTGGTCCCTCTGGAATCACTCTGGTACCCAAGGACGGGTTACTTTGGAAGAATGACAAAATCTTTGTGCCAGAAGAAGTTCGAGTCACAGTGTTAAACTTGTGTCATGATCATCCCCTGGCAGGCCATTTCGGAATGCATAAAACCCTTGAACTGATTCAACGCACGTTTTGGTGGCCGGATCTTGAAAAAGACTGCAGGGAATATGTAGGTTCATGTGCCACCTGTATCCGTAGCAAGACCACTAGAAGCAAGGCCTGGGGTCTGCTCAGACCCTTACCAGTCCCTGACCGTCCCTGGAAAATGATTGCCATGGACTTCATAGTGGAACTCCCCCCGTCTGAAGGTTGCACAGCCATCTTTGTAGTGGTTGACCGTCTATCCAAGATGGCCCACTTCGTGCCTCTCAAAGGCACGCCCTCTGCCATGGAAACTGCCCAGGTCTTCATTAGGGAAGTAGTAAGGCTACATGGGGTCCCTGCGGACATCGTTTCGGATAGAGGGGTGCAGTTCACCTCTCGCTTTTGGAAGGCTTTGTGCAAGGTCCTGAAGATTGAGTTGTCCATGTCCTCGGCCTATCACCCCCAAACTAACGGGCAAACCGAAAGAACGAATCAGACGCTCGAACAGTACCTCAGATGCTTCACCACCTTCGTTCAAGACGACTGGGTAGCTTTACTACCCTTGGCAGAGTTTGCCTTTAACAACGCCAGTCATTCGGCTACAGGTCAATCGCCATTTTTTGCCAACTACGGGTTTCACCCGACCTTCTTACCTGATCTCATCCCTGATTCAACAGTCCCAGCGGTCCAGAGTATTGTTGATTTCCTGACCCGTAACAGCAGGATATTGCAGGAAGCCATGACTAAGGCACAAGCAGCCAATAAAAAGATCTTTGACAGGAAAAGGAGAGGGGAATTATGCCTGCAACAGGGTGACCAAGTATGGTTATCGACCACCAACCTTAAGATGGCTTGCCCCGCAAGGAAACTGGCACCCAAGTTCATCGGTCCTTTCCCAGTAAAACGGAAATTAAACGAGGTCTCCTATGAACTTGCCTTACCGGAGTCGTTGAAGATTCACCCAGTCTTTCACGTTTCCTTGCTGAAACCCGCAGTGCCCGACCCGTTCCCAGACAGGGGATCGGGACCACCCAAGCCTGTAATCATTGACGGTGATGAGGAGTTCGAGGTGGAGGCTGTCTTGGACTGCCGAAGAAGAGGGAACCAGCTTCAATTCCTGATCAAGTGGAAGGGGTACGGTCTGGAGGAGAACTCCTGGGAACCCCAACAGAACATCCACGCCCGAGAGTTAATCCAGGCCTTTTTTCGCAGTCACCCCCAGAAAAGAGCTCTATTGGGCACCCGGAGGTTGCCCTTAAGGGGGGGGGGGCACTGTCAGGGACGTGCTGGGCTTGAACCTGGGACCTCTTCTGTGTCTGGCATTGACTCTTCCAGCGGAGCTATCTGAGATGCTGGACAGTTCCCTGCCTGATCTGCTGGATAACCTATCTGATCCATTAGACTACTCTGCTTGGTGTCTGATTATTGTTGAACTCTGAACCCCTTGCTCCTCCCATGTACTTCCTATAAAAGACATTCCAGAGATGTTGCCCCTTGCGGTTTGATCTGCTTCTGTTCCCTGAGTTCCTGATTCTGTGCTTGTATCCTGTTCCTGTGTTTGACCCGGCTTCCTGACCACGCTTCTGTCTCCAGTCCTGACCTCGGCTCGTTTGACCCTGCTCAGTTATCTGCCAGTCTGCCTGTTGCCAAGATTCGGCCTGGACTTTGACTACTCTCTGCCTGCCACTTGTGATGTTTACCTTGATGTGTATGACCCGGCTTGTCTGACTCTGCAAACCTGCACCAGCTTACCTGCATCCTCTGCTCTGCAAGCTGCACACGCTGACCTGCATCCTTTGCAATGCAAACCTGCACCTGCTGACCTGCATCCCTGCTCTGCAAACCTGCACCTGCTGACCTGCATCCCTGCTCTGCTGACCTGCATCCCTGCTCTGCAAACCTGCACCTGCTGACTTGCATCCCTGCTCTGCAAACCTGCATCCCTGCTCTGCAAACCTGCACCTACTGACCTGCATCCCTGCCCTGCAAACCGGCACCTGCTGACCTGCATCCTCTGCTCTGCAAGCTGCACCTGCTGACCTGCATCCGCTGCTTCCGGAACCAGCCGTTCCAGTCTCCACTCGGCTCCACCACTCCAAGCAGTGAGGATCAGACAGGCACCCTTACCTCACCGTGTTCTTACCACCACTGTCCCCACTCCAGTGGTCTCCGAGCCGGGGTTGTATGGGAGGTCCCTCTCCGCACGTCAGGCTCACACCCAAGGTACGTTACACTCTCCCTACAAACAAGATTTAGCACAGAATAGCACACTGATAATTTCCACGAGTGTCCTTCTCTGTCCCTAAACTCAAGGATTTGAAATATGGAACAGCAAAATTGGTTTAGAACAGAATAGCACACTGACACTTTCCCTCACTGTCCTACTCTGTCCCTACAAACAAGGATTAGCACAGAATAGCACACTGACACTTTCCCTCACTGTACCTCTCTGTCCCTACAAACAAGGTTTAGCACAGAATAACACACTGTCACTGACACTCTCCCTACCTATCCTTATTTGTCCCTAAACACAAGGAATCCAGGATTAGTAAAGGAAAAAAAATGACACTGTCCCTGCCTATGCTTCTCTTTCTTGTTCATACATCACGGGACACAGAGCGGCATAGTCATTACTATGTGGGTTATATAGAATTACCTTCAGGTGCTGGCACTGGCAACTTCCAAAACAGGAAGTACCCTCCCCTATATAAGCCCCTCCCATCCGGGAGCACCTCAGTTTTTTGCCAGTGTCTAAGGTGTTGGCCAAGGTTAACATGTATTCATCTGGGCTTGTGTACAGGTTCTCTGGGCCTTAGCAAGCTATTCCGGATCCGACCAAAAAAGCTTCATAGCTAAACGGTCGGTACCCGGGCCTTGCAGAGAAGAGCAGGGTTTTGCCTGTAATGCCTCTCTTAGGAGGGCTGGACCCTGGGATCCAGAGCTCTGGTCATACCCAAAACCAAGAGGCTATCTGTGCAGGGTGCTATACAGGTCCAGGGGAGTGGAATCCTTGGGAACCCGGTCCCTGAAGGTCTAGTACAATGCCTGCCGTGAGAGGTGAAGTTTGGGCTTCTGTGGACCAAACAAAGTCCTGCGGCGGGGAAAAGGTAAGTGGGGGCCCCTCAGGAACTTGGTTCTATTGAGGGGACCCCCAAGCCTAATATGTCTTTCTGCCTGTTACCTAAAGGTATTCCCGCTAATAGCTGTATATGCCTAAGAAATCCTAGAAATGTCTTTTCATAAAGGAAGTTTTAAAAACTGTAAACCTAGAAATGTTTTTCATAAAGGAGGTTTTAAAAAAAATAAAAAAAATAAAAAAGACAAAAGTGCGGTACCTGTGTTTGTCCACTAGAGGCCGCTGTGGAACGTCTTTTTTTCTTGGGACTATTCCTTCCATGGTGAAAGTCCAGGCAGATGAGTGAGCTCTCTATCAGGGAAGCTGCATTCCTCTGTCATGCTGCCAAGTAGTTTCCTTCCATCCCCGAGTCCTGGTGAAACAGGGACCCTGGCTCCTCTCCCTACATGGCGCCAAGAGCGCACACGTGCACGCGCGCGCGCGCACACACGCTTTCTTTTTATAAGATTTAGCTTCAAAAAAGGGGGCGGAGCCTGGCGGATGACGCGCTCTGTGCGCCCAGCGCTTCTGCGCATGTGCGGGCGTCCCAGCAAGATAAAAGGACTCTGTCCACGCTGCTTGCTATGGACACAGAGCATGAAAAGGAGCTGGTAGCATGGTATAGGGGCTTACAGCGGGCGGTTGATACAGGCATCCCCAGAAAGACGCATTAGTAGACACCCACTGATGTACATAGCAGCAAATTGCATTAGACTATTTCAGTAAAGGGGTGTATTGCGGCTGGAATACCTCAGCTTTGAACTAAGGAATATGCCGCCTAAAAAACTCTGAGATATACCTCTCAGGAAGTGTAGGGGGTCTCCATCGGGCTCTGAGGATCTGGAGCAGTCATCTGCACCTTCCTCCCCTGAGAAATCAGAGGTTAATACCCATAAGGAACCCCCGGGAGTGCCAGGTACTGCGGCTGTCCTCAGTCCACCTGCTCCTGCATATATAACAGAGGAGGTTTTTGCGTCAACTCTGGAGGGATTGGAGCAGAGATTGGCAGCATTGATCGCTTCTTCTCTACAGGAAAGAAAGCGCGCCAGATCTCCATCCCCTCCATTAGAGTGCCTGTTGGCAGAGCAACAGTCCCAGGAAGGGACTGACCTTCCTGAAGGGGATCAGGAGGAGGTTAACTCTGTTTTTGAGGAATCGACAGTAGATGAACCATTTTCAGCATCACAGACTGAAAGATTGTGGGTCCAGACCCTAACTGACATGGTTCGATCTGTATTTAAAATGCCTCTTGTTGAACCATCAACTACTGCTGTCTCCTCATTGGGGTCGCTAAAAGCTCCCCAGATTAATTGCTCCTTTCCAATTCATCCATTATTGGAAGGACTTATATACCAGGACTGGGAACATCCTGATAAACTATTTGTTCCACCTAAGAAATTTCAGGTGATCTATCCCATGGAGGAAAAATTCACCCAGAGATGGAATGTTCCTACGGTGGACACAGCCATTTCTTCTGTGAACAAATCACTGACATGTCCAGTAGATAATGTTCAAATGTTCAAAGATCCAATAGATAAAAAATTGGAATCTTTATTAAAATCTGCTTTTTCCACAGCAGGGGCTGTTACACAGCCAGCATTGGCAGCTATTGGGGTCTGCCAAGCTTTAAAGGATCAAATGAAAATGGTCCTGAGGGATTTGCCAGACCAGCAGGCCCAGGCTCTGGCTGATCTGCCTAGAGCATTATGCTTTGCGGTTGACGCCATCAAGGATTCTATCCATCAGGCCTCCCGCCTCACGCTGTCTTTGGTACATATGCGTAGGCTTCTGTGGCTCAAGAACTGGTCTGCTGAGGCTCCCTGTAAGAAGCTCTTAGTTAGCTTCCCATTTCATGGAGAACGCCTTTTTGGCGAAGACCTGGATAAATATATCCAGAAGATTTCCAGTGGTAAAAGTACTCTACCAATTAAAAAGAGGTCTAGGGGTCCGTCTTTTAAGAGGACTACCTCTCCTATCCCTGGGAAGTCTGCTACTAAGCAGTTCCGACGGCCTCCTCGGTCAAACTCAGGAGGTAAAAATCAGGGACAGTCACAGGGTAATAAAAAGCCCTGGATCCGAAGAGGTACTAAACCAGCCTCCAAGTCAAGCCTATGAAGGGCTGCCCCCATTCAAACGGGTGGGGGGAAGACTTCAGTTGTTCAGAGACCTGGCGGGAGACGATCAAAGACAGATGGGTGCTCTCCGCAGTAACTCGGGGATACAAGTTGGAGTTAAAAGAGTCTCCTCCTTCCCATTTTATGTGGTCAGGCATGCCAAAAGACCCTCTGAAAAGAAGGTGTCTCCTAGTGGCGTTAGAACAACTATTGCTCCAAGGAGTAATTATGGAGGTTCCTATGGAAGAGTGGGGGTTGAGTTTCTACTCAAACCTTTTCACAGTCCCGAAACCAAACGGGGACATAAGACCCATATTGGACCTAAAGAGTCTAAACAAATTTCTAAACGTCCGGTCCTTCCGGATGGAGTCGATCCGATCGGTCACCGCTGCCCTACAGGGGGAGGAATGGTTAGCCTCGATCGACATCAAAGATGCTTACTTGCATGTTCCCATCTTTCCAGGTCATCAAAAATGTCTACGCTTTGCAGTAGAAGGGCGCCATTTTCAGTTCAGAGCCTTACCATTCGGTCTGGCCACAGCACCACGAGTGTTCACAAAAATTCTGGCCCCACTGTTGGCCGATCTAAGAACACGAGGTGTAACGATAATGGCATACCTACACGACCTGTTGTTGATGGACCACTCAGTTGCCAAGCTAGAAGTGGTAATTGTCGATACAATCAAGTATCTAGAATCTCACGGTTGGGTCATCAACCTGGACAAGTCAGCCCTACAGCCAGTGAAAAACCTGGTATATCTAGGGCTACGGCTGGATTCAGACCAGAGGAAGATTTTCTTACCTCTAGACAAGGTATCCTCTTTGAGGGGCTTGGTCCGTCTGCTTTGTGCAAAAAGACAGCCGTCCATACGCCTGTGCATGAGGCTGCTAGGAAAGATGGTAGCATCATTCGAAGCTGTGCCATACGCCCAATTCCACTCAAGGAATTTACAGAGGGCCATATTGTCAGCCTGGAACGGAAAAATTCAGGCTCTAGACTTCCCGATGGCTTTGTCCCCTTCCGTTCGGAAGAGTCTCTGCTGGTGGTTGATCCCCCAGAATCTCCAGAAGGGAAAACCCTTCAGTCCGATATCCTGGAAGGTGGTCACTACAGATGCCAGCCTTATAGGCTGGGGGGCAGTACTGGAGCAATGGTCTCTCCAGGGCAGATGGTCAAATGTAGTAAAAACCCTGCCCATCAATCTCTTAGAGATACGAGCAGCCCGGTATGCCCTAGTAGCCTGGGCATCCAGACTCCAAGGGTCCCCTGTCAGAATTCAATCAGACAATGCCACAGCAGTGGCATATATCAATCATCAGGGAGGCACCAGGAGTCGTGCAGTCCAGAGGGAAGTAAGTCACATCCTGGAATGTGCAGAAAAGCATGTCCCATGTATGTCAGCTGTCTTCATTCCAGGGGTGGAGAATTGGAAGGCGGACTTTCTAAGTCGCCAACAGTTATGCCCAGGGGAATGGTCCCTTCATCCCGAGGTCTTCCGAGCAATATGTCAGCGGTGGGGAACACCGGATGTAGATCTGCTAGCATCCAGATTCAACGCAAAGGTGGACAGATTTGTCTCCCGGACAAGGGGTCCCCTCGCTTGCGGCTCGGATGCTCTGGTGTTCCCTTGGAATCAGTTCAGACTGATATATGCATTCCCTCCGCTACAATTGTTGCCTCGGCTCCTTCGCAGAGTCAGGTTGGAAAAGAAGTCGGTGATCTTGGTGGCTCCAGCGTGGCCCCGAAGGGCCTGGTACACGGAGATCATCAAAATGTCTGTGGGGAGTCCTTGGACCCTTCCACGTCGTCCGGACCTGCTTTCGCAAGAGCCGATATACCACCCTTCCTTACTAACTCTAAGTTTAACGGCCTGGCTATTGAATCCCACATCCTAAAGAAGAGAGGTCTCTCTAACTCTGTGGTATCAACTATAATCAATGCCAGGAAGCCTGTATCCAGGCAGATCTACTATAGAGTTTGGAAGGCGTACATCACTTGGTGCGAGGCCAGAAAGTGGCATCCACGTAAGTACGTTATAGGCAGAATTCTGGACTTCCTACAGTGGGCTGTAGACAGGAAGTTTGCCTTAAGTACTATCAGGGGTCAGGTTTCGGCCTTATCAATACTATTTCAAAGGCCCCTGGCTATGCATTCACTTGTCAAATCCTTTATGCAAGGGGTGACTCGTATTATTCCACCGATTAAAGCTCCCATATGTCCATGGGATCTAAATTTGGTTCTGTCGGTTCTGCAGAAGCAGCCATTTGAACCTTTGCGGCACATTTCCTTGGTTCTACTCACCAGAAAATTGATATTTTTAGTAGCCATATGCTCGGCTAGAAGAGTGTCGGAGGTAGCCGCCATGTCCTGTAAAGAGCCATATCTGGTTATTCATGAGGACAGAGTAGTATTACGTCCTCACCCAGCCTTTCTTCCTAAGGTGGTATCGAGGTTTCACTTGAACCAGGATGTGGTTCTTCCTTCTTTTCCCCAAACCGAGCTCGGTAGAGGAAAAGTTATTGCATTCTTTGAATGTAGTAAGAGCAGTTAAAGCTTATCTAAAAGCCACTGCTCAGATTCGTAGAACGGATTCTTTGTTTGTTCTGCCGGAAGGCCCCAGAAAGGGTCAGGCAGCATCAAAATCTACTTTAGCCAAGTGGATTCGACAGGTCATAATACAAGCCTATGGCTTGAGAAGTAGACCGCCTCCGTTCAAAGTTAGGGCGCACTCCACGAGAGCAGTGGGAACTTCATGGGCAGTGCATCACCAGGCCTCCCTGGCTCAAATTTGTAAGGCCGCAACATGGTCTTCAGTACACACGTTTACTAGGTTCTACCAGGTGGACGTTAGAAGTCAGGAGGATGTCGCCTTTGGGCGCAGTGTGTTGCAGGCCGCAAAAGATCCTCATGCCTGATGGCGCCCAGCTTATGTATGGTATTTCCCCCCCCCTCATTTGGCATTGCTTTGGGACGTCCCACATAGTAATGACTATGCCGCTCTGTGTCCCGTGATGTATGAACAAGAAAGTAGGATTTTTAAAACAGCTTACCTGTAAAATCCTTTTCTTGGAGTACATCACGGGACACAGAGCTCCCACCCCTCTTTTGGGGACACGTATTGCTTTGCTACAAAACTGAGGTGCTCCCGGATGGGAGGGGCTTATATAGGGGAGGGTACTTCCTGTTTTGGAAGTTGCCAGTGCCAGCACCTGAAGGTAATTCTATATAACCCACATAGTAATGACTATGCCGCTCTGTGTCCCGTGATGTACTCCAAGAAAAGGATTTTACAGGTAAGCTGTTTTAAAAATCCTACTTTCCCTGCTCCGGAACACACTACACAAGGCCGCCGCGCTGGCGGCCTTTTATAGTGTGGGGCGTGTACTAAACCCCCTCAGCAATAATTGGCCACAGGCATCCTGCCTGTGGCCAATCATTGCTCTCCTCGCTGCCGGCGCTGTGATTGGCCAAGCATGCGGGGTCACAGTGCATGCTTGGCCAATCACAGCGCCTGGATGACACTGCGATGGCGTAGTGCATTGTGGGCCGTTCGCGTCACTCGAATTTGGCGCGAACGGCCCAAATCGTTCGATCTTCGTCGAACGATCGAACAGCCGATGTTCGAGTCGAACGTATGTTCGACTCGAACACGAAGCTCATCCCTAGTCGTGAGCCGGTCCTTAAGTGGTTAAGGTTTTTTTATTTAAATAAACATGTTGATCTTTTTAAATCTAATCTGTACCAGATTCAACCTCTAATAGTATATACATCTCTTCTGTCTGCTATTCTCAGTGTGGATTAGATATTTTGTTTCCTAACAATTTACCACTACATATTGATATTCAAGAATAAATTGTGTTGTTTTTTTTAAACTTCACATAATGAAATTATACACCAACATTTTTTTGGAGGTTTTTAGCGGTAAGCCAATTTAATCAAAACTATAATCGGCCACCTAATCGATAATGAAAATAATCGTTGCAGCCCTAAATGCAATCATCTCCCAGCCCCCCTCCTTCTCATTTAACATAAAATAGTCACATATAAGACCTGTACATGACCGACCCAATGTAAGCTGGAATTATATAACCGCAAGAAAAGTAAATGTATCCAGAAATAGCCCAAGAGGGCCCCCTCACTAGAACTAATAACAAGAGTCGCAATACATAGTTAGGTGTTCAACCAAAAAAAAAAAATACTACAATCCCATATACACAATACTTCACCCACAGTTGATCCATAGGAAGGCGAAAAAACACAGCAAAGCATGATCCATCTTGCTACAGCAGGGGAAAAATATTCCTTCCTGATCCCCCGAGAGGCAATCAGATTTTCCCTGGATCAACTTAAAATAAAACACTAAAACCAAACATCACTGAATATTCCCATATACCAATAGTAAAGGTTTGCATTTCTGTCCATCATTGTGTAATGCTTGCTGGATACAATTTCTGATGGTAGCTCCTGGTGGTAGAAAGCACACATACAGTGCCTTGAAAAAGTATTCATACCCCTAAAAGTTTCCACATTTTGTCATGTTTCAACCAAAAACGGAAATGTATTTTATTGGGATTTCATGTGATAGACCAACACAAAGTGGCACATAATTGTGAAGTGGAAGATAAATGGTTTTCAATTATTTCTTTTTTTACAAATAAATATGTGAGTGTGGGGTGCATTTGTATTCAGCCCCCCGAGTCAATACTTTGTAGATCCCATTTTGCTGCAATTACAGCTGCAAGTCTTTTTGGGGATGTCTCTACCAGCTTTGCACATCTAAAGAGTGACATTTTTGCTCATTCTTCTTTGCAAAATAGCTCAAGTGCTGATTCGCCACATGCACTTTCCCAAGGGAAAAAAAAAAACTCTAGCAATACACACCAAACTGAGCATGTGCAGCTTGTCCCCTAGCTTCTGTTCTATCAGGAGATGGATTGGGGACAGTGAAAGAAGGGGGGTATCAGAGAAGACTGGATCAAACAGCCTTTTTACACAATGCAGAGGATTAACCCCTTAAGTTCCACACAGAATATAACCAGCATGCTTTACTGCATATACGGACTGATTTTACTGTTGTGGGTTTAGTAACACTTTAAATGGTGTAGGTGGGATAATTGTGATATTAAAATATGTAATCTATTGTTTTACAGCTCATAGTGTGGGGTGGGAGGTGGGAGACGGCTGGTATTCCTATGCATGTCCCTGTTTCTTGTGGGCTTTGAGGAAGGACTGACAATACATGGACCTTTTGTTTTTAATATATATGACACCTGTGTTCAGGTGATATTTGGTTTTATTGTTCTTGTTTATAGTTCTGGTGAGGGGATCTCACTGGGCTGATTCTAGATACATTTTCTTTTTGGGAAGGGGATTACATTCCTGTGCATGTCCCTATTTCCAGTGAGCTTGGGAGAAGATCAAGCTATTTAATTACAAGTACTTATATAGCGCCATCAATGTATGCAGTGACACACACCCACCAGTCCCTGCCCTCAAGGGTCTTACACTCAAGTCCCTTACTTGCATACATACACCAGTTTAGACAAGCCAATTAACCAACCAGCATGTCTTTGAAGTGTGGGAGGAAACTCACGCAGGCATAGGAAGAACTTGAAAACTCCATGCAGGTAGTGCCGTGGTTGGTATTCAAATTGATCACCCTAGTGCTGCTAGGCGGGTGTGCTAACCACCTAGCCACTGAGTTGGACCTTTGTGTCAGGAAATCCCTGTGAGATGTCTGGTACATAGATATGCGTATGGTATTTCTCGAAGAACGGTTAACAGGCACACGCATGCGCTCAGGAATTCGCAAACGCGCATGCGTACGCGTGCAGGCACAATCCCTGTTTGTGCCAGAAGAGCTATTTAAAGGGAGCTAATTACCATATCCTTTGATCTTCAGCTGTGCCTGTGTCCTGATTGATCCTGCATGTTCTCCCTGTTACTGACCTGGCGTGTTCTTGACCTGATCCTGGATCCTGCTTCTGCTTTGTTGTTTACCCTTGACCCTGCTCTGTTCCTGACTTTGGCTCTGCACATGACTTAGTACCTTGCTTCCTGCCTGTTGATGACCCCGGCTATTCCCGAGACTCTGCTTCTGCCTCTGATCGGTACTACTCGAGTGCTTGCCTGGCTGTCCGCTGCACCAGCTCTGTTCACCACTGTATGTTCAAGCCTCCAGAGTCCTGACAAGCTGTCTATCCAGAACCATCAGCGTAAGCAGAGTGCCCCTTTAGTCTGGAGCAGTCCTCCAAACATTACTGCTGTTCCTGCTCCTCTGGTTCCACAGCCTGATTGGAGTCGCATTATCTGCTGCTGGTTCTGAAATGAACACCCACAAGCACTCCTGTCCCTTGGCATCCTCTGTCTCATCCTCAGTGGGGCCAGGGCAGAAGATATAAGAGATATTGACCTGTCAATTTAGTCTCCTATCAGCTACGTGACACTTTGTTTTTAACCACTTCTCACCCGTACTATAGCCCAGGGCTCAAAATTTCAAGTCCTGAGCTACTAGCCAGGCCTTGAGTGTTACTCGCCACCAGTTCAAAAAAAGAGGGGGGGGGGTTTGCGCTAAAGAAATAATACAAAATCTACACAAATACACCAAAGATTAATGAGTAATGTATGTATAATGTGAATAATAAAAGTGACAGGATATTATAACTATCAGTCCAATAGTGCTAAGAAAAGTGCTAAAGTGCTAGCAAAATAAAGTGCTGACATGATAAAGTGCAAACAACAGCACTATTGTTTACACGTTATCCTGTCAGCACTTTATTTTGCTAGCACTATATTTTTGATAGCACTTTTCTTAGCACTATTGGACTGATAGTTATAATATCCTATCACTTTTATTATTCACATTATAGGATACTCATTAATCTTTGGTTTATTTGTGTAGATTTTGTATTATTTCTTTAGCGCAACCCCCCCCCCCCTCTTTTTTTTGTATTTTTGTTATGTGCAGAGTGAACACAGATAGGTTTTGCAGCTTTTGAACATAAACCCTAGATCCATTCCTTTTACTCTTGAGTAGCGCAAAAGACACTTTTTTCACATACTCGCCACCAGTTGCCCCACCCAACCCCTTCCATGCCCTGCCCCCTAATCCCACCCCTAAACACGCCCTCATAAATGATCTCATGAAATTACACTTAAATGTTTTATGCAGAATTAAGTTACAAAAATAAATATTAACAATAACTTTATCAGTGCAGCACCACCTGTGCCCAATACAGCGTGACCTGTGCCCAATACAGCGTGACCTGTGCCCAATGCAGAGTGACAATACAGCGTGACCTGTGCCCAATGCAGCCTCACCTGTGCCCAATGCAACGTGACCTGTGTCCAATGCAGCCTCACCTGTATCTAATACAGCCTGGCCTGCCTGTGCCCAATGCAGCCTCACCTTTGCCCAATGCAGCGTGGCCTGTGCCCAATGCAGAGTGACAATACAGCGTGACCTGTGCCCAATGCAGCCTCACCTGTGCCCAATGCAACGTGACCTGTGTCCAATGCAGCCTCACCTGTATCTAATACAGCCTGGCCTGCCTGTGCCCAATGCAGCCTCACCTTTGCCCAATGCAGCGTGGCCTGTGCCCAATGCAGCCTCACCTAGGTCCATCACAGCCTGGCCTGCCTGTGCCCAATGTAGCCTCACCTGTCTCCAATGCAGCGTGGCCTGCCAGTGCCCAATTCAGCCTCACCTGTGTTCAATGCAACTTTACCTGTGCCCAATGCAGCGTGGCCTGCCTGTGCACAATGCAGCCTCATCTGTGCAGAGGAAGAGGCAAGCCGCCCGGATCAGCAGAGAGCGGGATTGATCACTGCAATAGCTTTCATTTGAATTTCTCATCTTCCCGGGGCTCATCGTCACACCTCTTGGCCCCAGCTCTTGGCCTGACGCCTTTGATGACGTCACACGTCTCGCATTGGACCAGCGTTCTCTCTATCAAAGACGCCGGGCCAAGGAGGTGGAGCTATGTGACGGTAAACCCTGGGAACATGGGAAGTTCTACTGAAAGCTGTTACAATACTACAGGCAATTCCACTCTCTGCTGATCCGGACAGCTTGCCTCTTCTCTTCCTCTCTCTTCCCCTTGCTGGGAGATCGTGCCAGCGGTGCTCGCCGTCCCACTCTGAGGCAGCCCCACACTCGCCAATAGCAATTTTCCACTCGCAAAATGCGAGTGTGCGAGTGAAAAATTTGAGGGCTGCTATAGCCAACAGCAAAGAAATGTATTTGCCAGCAATTTAAACTGCCATTTTTTTCTTTGTAAATGGCACTTTTGCTATAGCAAATTTGAGAACTAAAATGAAAAAAATATATAATTTGCATATACATCTCCCACAATGCATACCAGACCTTCTGAGTCTGGTATGGATGTTAAGGGGGTATGTCATGCAAAAAAATAAAAGTGAGGTTACCTAGATGATCGTGTTGCCAACCCCCCCAAAGTGAAATTTATGGACAGGATGCCCAGAATTTACTGACAACACAAATTTTTCACTGATACTTCCAAAAAAGTACATAAAATTACAGTTTTCAGTGCAAAACAGTGCAAATGTCAATATTTAAGCTATAAACAAGTAGCTAGTGCTATTAGAAATATCTTTAAGGTTTAACCACTTGACCACTGGGCACTTAAACCCCCTTAATAACCAGACCAATTTTCAGCTTTCGGTGCTCTCACATTTTGAATGACAATTACTCAGTCATACAACACTGTACCCATATGAAATTTTTGTCCTTTTTTTCACACAAATAGAGCTTTCTTTTGGTGGTATTTAATCACTGTTGGGTTTTTTATTTTTTGCGCTATAAGAGAAAAAAGACTGAAAATTTTGTAAAAAAATGATTTTTTTTTCGTTTCTGTTATAAAATTTTGCAAATTACTATTTTTTCTTCATAAATTTTGGCCAAAATTTATACTGCTACATATCTTTGGTAAAAATAAGTACAAATTGGTGGATATTATTTGGTCTTTGTGAAAGTTATAGAGCCCACAAGCTATGGTGCCAATATCTGAAAATTGATCACACCTGAAGTACTGACGGCCTATCTCAATTCTTGAGACCCTAACATGCCAGAAAAGTACAAATACCCCCCAAATGACCCCTTTTTGGAAAGAAGACATTCCAAGGTATTCAGAAAGAGGCATTGTGAGTTTTTTGAAGTTGTCATTTTTTCCCACAATTCTTTGCAAAATCAAGATTTTTTTTTTCTCTTTTTTTTTTTTCACAAAATTGTCATATTAGCAGGTTATTTCTCACACACAGCATATGCATTCCACAAATTACACCCCAAAACACATTCTGCTATTACTCCCGAGTATGGCGATACCACATGTGTGAGACTTTTACACAGCGTGGCCACATAGAGAGGCCCAACATGCAGGGAGCACCTTCAGGCGTTCTGGAGCACCAAGGCCAATTCTGACATTTCTCTCCTACATGTAAAAATCATCATTTATTTGCTAGAAAATTACATAGAACCCCAAAACATTATATATGTTTTTTTAGCAAAGACCTTAGAGAATATAATGGTGGTTGTTGCAACTTTTTATCTCGCACGATATTTGCGCAGCAATTTTTTTAACGCGTTTTTTACGGAAAAAAAATGTTTTGTGCTTAAAAAAAAAAAAAAAAACAGTAAAGTTAGCCCAATGTTTTTGCATAATGTGAAAGATGAAGTTACGCCGAGTAAATAGATACCTAACATGTCGCCCTTAAAAATTGCACACTCGTGGAATGGCGCCAAACTTCGCTACTTAAAAAATCCCCATAGGCGACGCTTTAAATATTTTTACTGGTTACATGTTTTGAGTTACAGAGGAGGTCTAGGGCCAAAATGATTGCTCTCGCTCTAACGTTCGCAGAGATACCTCACATGTGTGGTTTGAAAACCGTTTTCATATGTGGGCGGGACTTACGTATGCGTTCGCTTCTGTATGCGAGCTCACGGGGACAGGGGCGCTTTAAAAAAAAAAAAAAAAAATGTATTCTTCATTTTACTTTATTTATTTTAGTTTGACATGTTTTTCCGCCCTAAACATTTTTTTGATCACTTTTATACCTATTACAAGGAACGTAAACATCCCTTGTAATAGGAATATGGCATGACAGGTCCTCTTTACAGTGAGATATGGGGGGGGGGGGGGGTGTCAATAAGACCCCACATCTCACCTCTAGGCTGGGAAGCCTGAAAAAAAGACAAAAAAAAAAACAACAATCCTGGCTTTGATCGTAGCGGTGAGTCGGTAGAAGCACCGGAGGGCGGCGGGGGGGGGGGACATCCCCTCTCGCCTCCCGTAAGAATGATCAAGCGGCGGAACAGCCGCTATGATTGTTCTTATGGTGTAGGGAATCGCCGGCTGAAAAAGCTAATATCTGAATGATGCCTGTAGCTGCTCCCATCATTCAGATATCCCCGCACAAAGTCAAGGACGTCATATGACGGCCGGAGGGCGGGAAGTGGTTATTGCAGAGTATTGCCGGGCATTGCGGAGTATTGCCGGGCATTGCGGAGTATTGCCGGGCATTGCGGAGTATTGCAGGGCATTGCGGAGTATTGCGGACTATGGCAGGGTATTGCGGTGTATGGCAGGGTATTGCGGTGTATGGCAGGGTATTGCACAGGGTATTGTGGAGGGTATTGCAGAGTATTGTGGAGGGTATTGCAGAGTATTGTGGAGGGTATTGCAGAGTATTGTGGCGGGTATTGCAGAGTATTGTGGCGGGTATTGCAGAGTATTGTGGCGGGTATTGCAGAGTATTGTGGCGGGTATTGCAGAGTATTGTGGCGGGTATTGCAGAGTATTGTGGCGGGTATTGCAGAGTATTGTGGCGGGTATTGCAGAGTATTGTGGCGGGTATTGCAGAGTATTGTGGCGGGTATTGCGCAGGGTATTGCAGAGTATTGCGCAGGGTATTGCAGAGTATTGCGCAGGGTATTGCAGAGTATTGCGCAGGGTATTGCAGAGTATTGCGCAGGGTATTGCAGAGTATTGTGCAGGGTATTGCAGAGTATTGCACCAGGGTATTGCACCAGGGTATTGCAGAGTATTGCACCAGGGTATTGCAGAGTATTTTGCAGGGTATTGCAGAGTATTTTGCAGGGTATTGCAGAGTATTTTGCAGGGTATTGCAGAGTATTTTGCAGGGTATTGCAGAGTATTTTGCAGGGTATTGCACCAGGGTATTTTGCAGAGTATTGCACCAGGGTATTTTGCAGAGTATTGCACCAGGGTATTTTGCAGAGTATTGGCAGGGTGTATTGCAGAGTATTGGCAGGGTATAGCACAGGGATGGCTGAGCAGGGATGGATGGATGGCTGGATCTGTGACTGCAATTGTCACAGATCCAGCCCACAGTGCTGCTGCTGCCATCCGCTCCCTCCCCCTCCCCTCTCACACTGTACCGATCGGTACAGAGAGGGGAGGGAGGAACCGGCGTCATCAAATGACGCCGGTCTGTTTACAAGTGATTGCTCCGTCATTTGACGGAGCGATCACGTGGTAAACGGCCGCTATCAGCGGCGATTTACCGCGATTCGTGATCCGCCGGGTCCTCTGGACCCGGCGGTCACGGAGTTTCCCGTGTGCGCGCCCCAGGGGGCGCGCGGGAGCGTGATTCTGGGAGGACGTTATATAACGTCCTCCCAGAGTTAAGCAACCACCTTGTCGACGTTATTTGTCGGCAGGTGGTTGTTAAGTGGTTAAGGTATTACAAAAGGAAAAAGAAAACATACAGTCAGGTCCATAAATATTGGGACATTGACACAATTCTAATCTTTTTGGCTCTATACACCACCACAATGGATTTAAAATGAAACAAACAAGACATGCTTTAACTGCAGACTTTCAGCTTTAATTTGAGGGTATTTACATCCAAATGAGATGAATGGTGTAGGAATTACAACAGTTTGTATATGTGCCTCCCACTTTTTAAAGGGACCAAAAGTAATGGGACAATTGGCTGCTCAGCTGTTCCATGGCCAGGTGTGTGTACTTCCCTCATTATTCAATTTACAAGGAGCAGACAAAAGGTCCAGAGTTCATTTCAAGTGGGCTATTTGCATTTGGAATCTCTTGCTGTCAACTCTCAATATGAGATCCAAAGAGCTGTCACTATCAGTGAAGCAAGCCATCATTAGGCTGAAAAACAAAACAAACCCATCAGAGAGATAGCAAAAACATTAGGTGTGGCCAAATCAACTGTTTGAAACATCCTTAAAAAGAAAGAACACTCCGGTGAGCTCAGCAACACCAAAAGACCTGGAAGACCACGGAAAACAACTGTGGTGGATGACCGAAGAATTATTTCCCTGGTGAAGAAAACGCCCTTCACAACAGTTGGCCAGATCAAGAACACTCTCCAGGAGGTAGGTGTATGTGTGTCAAAGTCAACAATCAAGAGAAAAGACTTCACCAGAGTGAATACAGAGGGTTCACCACAAGATGTAAACCATTGGTGAGCCTCAAAAACAGGAAGGCCAGATTAGAGTTTGCCAAACAACATCTAAAAAAGCCTTCACAGTTCTGGAACAACATCCTATGGATAGATGAGACCAAGATCAAATTGTACCAGAGTGATGGGAAGAGAAGAGTGTGGAGAAGGAAAGGAACTGCTCATGATCCAAAGCATACCACCTCATCAGTGAAGCATAGTGGTGGTAGTGTCATGGCGTGGGCATGTATGGCTGCCAATGGAACTGGTTCTCTTGTATTTATTGATGATGTGACTGCTGACAAAAGCAGCAGGATGAATTCTGAAGTGTTTCGGGCAATATTATTATCTGCTCATATTCAGCCAAATGCTTCAGAACTCATTGGAAGGTGCTTCACAGTGCAGATGGACAATGAGCCGAAGCATACTGCAAAAGCAACCAAAAAGTTTTTTAAGGGAAAGAAGTGGAATGTTATGCAATGGCCAAGTCAATCACCTGACCTGAATCCGATTGAGCATGCATTTCACTTGCTGAAGACAAAACTGAAAGGAAAATGCCCCAAGAACAAGCAGGAACTGAAGGCAGTTGCAGTAGAGTGCTGGCAGAGCATCACCAGGGATGAAATCCAGCGTCTGGTGATGTCTATGCATTCCAGACTTCAGGCTGTAATTGACTGCAAAGGATTTGCAACCAAGTATTAAGTGAAAGTTTGATTTATGATTGTTAACCTGTCCCATTACTTTTGGTCCCTTAAAAAGTGGGAGGCACATATACAAACTGTTGTAATTCCTACACCGTTCACCTGATTTGCATGTAAATACCCTCAAATTAAAGCTGAAAGTCTGCAGTTAAAGAACATCTTGTTCGTTTCATTTCAAATCCATTGTGGTGGTGTATAGAGCCAAAAAGATTAGAATTGTGTCGATGTCCCAATATTTATGGACCTGACTGTATTTCTCCATTTACATGGTTAATATCCCAGCACCGAGTCTGCAGGGTTCTCCTTTTACAGTACAAGGTGGAACTCTGATGTAAAGGATAACTCTGAGGACTCTGATGTAAAGGGGTATGCTGCAGGCTCTGGTGTAAAGGGAAACACTGATGTAAGGGGGTCTCTGGTCACCTGAGCTCACCTTTACATCACAGTCTCACATTTCCGGGATGGCATCCATGGACGTCCTCCCGTGAACGCACTTCACGCGCCCTCTGTGGTGTGCTTTGGCATGGATCTGTGATCGCTTTGTCCTTGGGACACAGCAGGTCACAGATTGGGGTAAACAGACAATCACAGCAGCTCTTTACCATGTTATCAGCTGTGGATTTGCTGGTTATTGGCAATCCTTTCCTCACGCTGACAGCGCTTGAGGAGAGCCAATAACTGGCTAATCCACAAAAGGGAACACCTACACTGATAATCAGGGCACTGATCATCAGTGCCTTGAACATTAGTGCAGCCCCAACAGTGCCCACAAGTGCTGCCAATCTGTACCCACCAGTGCTGTCTGTCAGTGGCCATCAGTGCAACCTCATCAGCACACATCAGTGAAGGAGAAAAATTACTTATTTATAAAATGTTATACCAGAAACTAATAAACTTTTCTTTTTTTTAAATTGTAGGTCTTTTGTTTAGCAAAACGTCTTTCCACTGTAGAGGCTCTTAAACTTTTGAGATAGGACTAGAGAATATATTGGGGTGCCTTGACGGGACGCTGTAGCTTACACATGTATTTGCAAATTTGTGCAAACTAAACCCCTGTTTTTAACGCATACTGTTAGACAGGATAATCTGGTTGTTTGCAGGCTGGTTGGTAAATTGAGCTGGGAATTTCCATGGTTGCCCTTTCATGTGCTCCTTGCTGCAAAGGCCAGTTAGAGGTGGGGGCAGTGGCCATTTGTTTTTACTAATGATATGTACAGGGGCAAAATTCTCTCTCTCCCTCTCCCTCTCCCCCCGCCCTCCCCACATAGGCCAATTGGCCAACATTCTACAATTAAAGTGATTGTAAAGCAGTGTTAATTTTGGCAGAAATTTTCGATTTAGTCTTAGGACTAAAATGGCATTTTAGTTTTAGTCCCATTTTAGTCTTCTGAAAGTGTTTTAGTTATAGTCTCTGACTAAAGTGCCATTTTAGTTTTAGTCCCATTTTAGTCATCGTATTTTAGTCGACTAAAATCTCCAGTACATTTTAGTATAATATAATCATTTTAGTCAACTAAAATTGAATGTGCACAGTACACAGCCCCCACCCTCTGCACAATACACATCCCCCCACCCTCTGCACAATACACAGACCCCCACAGTACACAGACCCCCACCCTATGCATAATACAAAGCCCTCCACAGTACACAGCACAGCCCCCCACCCTCTGCACAATACAAAGCCCCCCACAGTACACAGCAGAGCCCTCCACCCTCTGCACAATACAAAGCCCCCCACAGAACACAGCCCTCCACCCTCTGCACAATACAAAGCCCCCCACAATACACAGCCCCCCCCCTGCACTCCCAGGAGACCCCCAGTCTCCTGGGACAGCACTGCCAGCGTACTCTAAAGTTAAGAATAAATCACTGCCAGCCCTTTCTCATACACAGCTCCTCCTGTGTCACTCTCATTGTAAATCTCTAAATATACCTCAATAGCTTCTTTCTTGCATGGACCCAGTCACATGACTGCTCTTCTCTGATGATTTATGGATTGTCATGTGACCGCTCTCCTCCTCCAATCTAAAGCAACACTCGGAGGAGGAGGAGCAGGAGGAGAGCGGCCAGCAAGAACGAAGCTATTGAGGTTAGAAGCTTCAGCTTACAATGAGTGACACAGGAGGAGGAGCAGTATAGGAGAAGGGGCTGGCAATGATTTTTTTCCTAATGATAGACTTTGCTGGCAGTGATGGGCAAGGGTCAGGAGAGGCGGGCGGCTGGCTTGACCACCCCCCAATGTGTGGCACCCGGGGGCGGACCGCTCCGATCCCCGCCCCCTATTGGTAAAAAACAAATATTGGCGTATAACACGCATGCACTGTGTTATACGCCGAAAAATACAGTAAATTCATGAGGGTAAACGTCCCTCCTTGCCATTAACGTCCCGTTTTCATTCCTTAACGAAAACGGATTCTATTTTCGTCATAGTTTTCGTCAGTTAATGAAAATGTGCTGTACTTTTTGTTTCGTTTTTGTCACTGTAAAAAAAGCCACTGACGAAAATTATGACGGAAACTTTTTCGTTGACTAAATTAACACTGTAAAGCCAGAAGTTTTTTTTTTTTTATCCTATGCATTAAGATAAAAAGCCTTCTGTGTGCTTCAGCCACCCCAATACATACCTTAGCCCCCTCTAGTTCCAGCAAAGATTCACAAGACACTCAGCTGGCCGGGACTCCCCTCCTCATTGGCTGAGACAGCAGCATGGCACCATTGGCTCCCACTGCTGTCAATCAAAGTCAGTCAATAAGGAGGGAAAGGGGGCAGGGCCAGGTCACGGCTCTGTGCCTGAATAAACACATGGAGCTGTAACTCAGCTCAGGTACTCCCATAGCAAGGGAGGGTCCAGGAGCATCGAAGAGGGACACGACAAGAGGAGGATCTGGGCTGCTCTGTGTAAAACCAAGGCACAGGGCAGGTAAGTATACACATGTTTGTTATTTTTAAGGGGGAACAAACGACTTTTCAATCACTTTATACAGAGCATTGAGGTTGGCTTGTAAGTTGGAGACATCATGTAAGGATGTTATTCCACTGCATAGCTTGTTGTCATCTGCAAACACTGAAATGGTACTTTTAATCCCAGACCCAATATCATTTATAAATATATTAAAAAGTAAGGGTCCCAACACTGAACCTTGGGGTACACCACTGATAACCTTAGATCATTCAGAGTGTAAATCATTAACTACTACTCTCTGAAACCGGTCTTTTAGACAGTTTTCTATCCATTTACAAACTGATTTTTCCAAGCCTGAAGACTTTACCTTACACATTAGGCGTCTGTGTCAAACGCTTTTGCAAAATCCAAATATCCAAATCCAAGTTACTTAACACCTCATAAAAAGAAATCCAGTTTGACAACTTCTGTCTTCTATGAATTCATACTGTGTGTTGCTTAAATAATTTTTTTTCCAGCAAAAACTCATCTATGGTTTTTTATTAACCACTTCCCGACCGCCGCACGCCGATATACGTTGGCAGAATGGCATGGGCAGGCAAATGGGCATACCTGTACATCCCTTTGAATTTGCCGCCTTGGGAGTGTGCTCGCGGATCCCACGAACTCGATGTTAGCCGGCGACCCGCGATTGCGGTGAGGAGAAGTAGAACGGGGAGATGCCTATGTAAACAAGGCATTTCCCTGTTCTGCCTAGTAACATGATAGGGAGCTACTGCTCCCTGTCATCGGGAGCTGTAATCGCTGTCATGTCAGTGGTAGCCCACCCCCCCCCACAGTTAGAATCACTCCCTAGGACACACTTAACCCCTTGATCGCCCCCTAGTGTTTAACCCCTTCCCTGCCAGTGTAATTTACACAGTAATCAGTGGCTATTTATAGCACTGATCGCTGTATAAATGACAATGGTGTCAAAAGTGTCTGATGTGTCCACCATAATGTCGCAGTCCCAATAAAAATCGCAGATCGCCGCCATTACTAGTAAATAAAAAATTATTAATAAAAATGCCATAAATGTATCCCCTATTTTGTAGACGCTATAACTTTTGCACAAACCAATCAATATACGCTTATTGCAATTTTTTTTAACCAAAAATATGTAGAAGAATACGTATCAGCCTAAACTGAGGGAAAAAAAAATTTTTTATATATTTTTTGGGGATATTTATTATTGCAAAAAGTAAAAAATATAGCTCCTTTTTTGTTTATAGAGCAAAAAAAAAAAAACGCAGAGGTGATCAAATACCACCAAAAGAAAGCTCTATTTGTGGGTAAAAAAAGGATGTCAATTTTGTTTGGGTACACTGTCACATGACCGCCAGTGTTGCCAACCGTACGTTAATTTACGTACAGCAGGTAAATTTAACCCCCTTTTTTGGGGTGTACGTAAAGTCCGTTGTGGGCATCGGCTGCCCATAAAAACCATGGCCGCGAGCCGACCATGCAACTGCGCATGCGCCGTTCCGAAGCCGGCCGGGCTCGGGAAAGCTCGTATGCGTTCGGCCGAGCGGCGCATGCGCAGTAACGTAATGGCGCCGCCCGGCGCCATTTTTGAATAGACTTTCAGCCAGGACGGGACTCGGGAGTGCTCGCGGGGCGGGCTACAGTGCACTCGCAGTCGCCGTAGGAGGAGAGGACTCGGCCGAGCAGGGGTGAGGAGGAGGAGGGGGGGATATAAAGTAAGAGGAGGACTGCGCTGGGAGCGGGAGCCCGGAGGGTTAAGCGGCCATGGCATGCAGGGGAGGGACAGAGACTGATGTGCTCTCTCTGTCCACCATCATATAACTTCTCCTCCACATCATCAGTATGCTGTCCTTCTTCTGTGCCCTTTTCACCTCTCCACATGTCAGAGCTGCCCTGACCTGTGGAGAGGTGAAAGGGGCACAGAAGGAGGACAGCATACTGATGACGTGGAGGAGAAGTTATATGATGGTGGACAGAGGAGGAGGCCACTGAGGGGGTAAGGAGGACCCTATCATGTCCGCAGCCTCTGTCCCCCTCCTGTGTCATGTCCGCAGCCTCTGTCCCCCTCCTGTGTCATGTCCGCAGCCTCTGTCCCCCTCCTGTGTCATGTCCGCAGCCTCTGTCCCCCTCCTGTGTCATGTCCGCAGCCTCTGTCCCCCTCCTGTGTCATGTCCGCAGCCTCTGTCCCCCTCCTGTGTCATGTCCGCAGCCTCTGTCCCCCTCCTGTGTCATGTCCGCAGCCTCTGTCCCCCTCCTGTGTCATGTCCGCAGCCTCTGTCCCCCTCCTGTGTCATGACTCTGCAGCCTCTGTCCACCTCCTGTATCGTGTCCGCAGCCTCTGACCATCTCCTGTCTTTTATGTCTGCAGTCTCTGAGGGGATCCTAGAAAGATGTCAAGAGTGGGAGCGCCGTGATGGGGGTTACGGGAAGAAACGGACGTGTGGACTGTGGAGAGGAGGTCAGAGCCGCCAAGCTGGAGCCGTCTGACTGAGCCCCGCACTGTGCACCTGAGAGCAGGTCAGTGACAGCGCCGCCAGTCCAGTCTGAGGGGGGGGGGCACTGATCTAAGGAGGGGAGTAAATACAATAATGTAAGGGGGCACTGATATAAAAAGGTCCCCCCCTATATTAGTAACCCCCCCTTACCTTAGTGTATTCACTCTGTGGAAGGTGGTCTCTATTCACCAGAGCCCCCCTCCACATCAGAGTTCCCCCTTACATCATGATCTGCAGCGTTCCCCTTTACATAAGAGTTTCCTTGCACTGTAAGGGGGAATCCTGCAGACTCTGATGTAAGAGTGAACTCTCTGCTGGCTGGGTTATAGTAACCTGACCTTCATGTAAATTGAGAAAAATGTTTTTTTACTTTTGTTTAACTTAAACACATTGATAATAGCATTAGCTGTGTGTTTATAGTTCAAATATTGATATTTGCACTGTTTAGCAGTAAAAATAGTAATTTTAGATACTTTTTAGCAGCGCCAGTAAAAAATGCGGCCCTGCCAGTAATTGTCATGATTTTTGGCAGTAAAAAATTGGTGCCGTTCAGAAATTTTGGCATCCTTGCCAGTAAATTTCACTTCAGGGGGTTGGCCAAACTGATGACCGCGCAATTGTCAGCTAAAGCGACGCGTTGCCGAATCGCAAAAAATGCCCTGGTCTGGAAGGGGGTAAATTCTTCTGGGGGTGGAGGAGTTAAACTCTCCAGTATCTTTTTTTAACTATTTCTTTATTACGTTTTTCACAATTTACAAACAAATTATAAACAGTCTTCCCCTTCTGTCCCAGCTCTCCGACCCAGTTTCTCTCCCCAGGTTCATTGAACTTTACGTGTCTTTTATATCTCTGGAGAGGTACCTGGGGGGGATCCCATGGGGTTATCTATGAATTCTGCTATTCTAAGACTAAAATTCATACCCATTCACAACTTCATTCTTCCCACTCTTTTCCTCAACTTCCACTCCCTCATCCATTGGTTTCGCTTGGGTCGTTGCTCATCCTTTAGATGTTTTTTCCTGCATTTATTAAGAATTACATACTGATCCCTCTTGCTTCCCACCAGGGTTTCCAGATCATATCATATGTCGTTGGAGTGCCTTGCTTTATATATACCGATTTCTCTTTAAGGATTACCCCATTCATACTATTCAGCCATTCCTCACTGGACGGAGGCAGTGTTGTCTGCCATCTGCAGGCAATCAAAATCCCTTCTTGGAATAGGCATCTCATAGCTGCTATTTGGGGGTTCCCTGGTTTACCCACTTCCCCCACTAATCCCAGTAGGCATTGCTTCGGCAACAGCTCTATGGAAAATCCAAACACCCTGTCAATAGTTTTTACCACCTCCCTCCGGTACCGGAATAGCTTCGGGCACCTCCAGAACATGTGAAGCAAATCCCCTTCTGAGTCCCCACATCTGGGGCAACTAGGATCTGGGCGACGGCCAAACTGGAAAAGTCTATAAGGGGTATAATAAGTTCTATACAGTAAAAAAATATGTGACATCCTCTGTGAGGGAGACAACGAGACCAGTGGGGCCAGTTCAAGGATCCTATTCCACTGGGTATCAGAGATAACTCCTACATCTTTTTCCCATTTCAGTATCTTACTGACTATGGAAGTTAAACTAACAGGTCTGTAGTTACTTGATAATGACTTTGATCCCTTTTTTAAATATAGGCACCACATTGGCCTTACGCCAATCCAGTGGTACTATTCCAGTCATGAAAGAGTCCCTAAAATTAGAAACAATGGCTTTGAAATGAATGAGCTCAATTCTTTTAAGATCCTTGGGTGTATGCCATCTGGTCCAGGTGCTTTATTTACCCTTTATTCTGTCTAAATATTTCTGAACCATATCAAATTTAGGCCATTGTGGATCATTTGGGGCCGTGTTAATACCATCCCCATTATGTACATGAGCTCCCCTATGCTCCTTTGTATACATAGAGCTGGAGAAGGTATTTAATAAATTTGCCTTCTTTGTCTCCAGTCATCCACTCTAGATTATTTTATAAAGGGCCTACATGCTCAGACCTGATGTTTTTACTATTAACCACTTGACCTCCAGAAGATTTACCCCCCCCCCCTTCACGATCAGGCAATTTTTTGTGATATGGCACTGCGCTTTTGGTGATATTTGATCACCTCTAAGTTTTTTATTTTTTTGCGCTATAAACAAAAAAAAACGACAATTTTGAAAAAAATAAATACATTTTTACTTTCTGCTATAAAACCTATCCAATAAAAAAATTGAAAAACTCAAATTTCTTCATAAATTTAGGCCAATATGTATTCTGCTACATTTGTTAAAAACTCCCAATAAGCGTATATTGATTGGTATGGACAAGTTATAGCGTCTACAAACTATAAGACATTTCTACTTATTTATTTATTTATTTTTACTAGTAATGGTGCCGATCAGCAACCTATAGCGGGACTGCAGACATTCTGACACTATCTGACACTTTTTGGGGACCAGTGACACTAATACAGTTATTAGTTTCTAAAAAAAATCACTGTACTAATGACACTGGCTGGGAAGGGGTTAACATCAGGGGCGATTAAAGGGTCAATTGTGTGCCTAACCAGTGTTTAACTACATGGTGGGAGGTGCTTTTACTAGGGGAAGAGATTAAATGTATTCCCTGCTTTGCAGGGACACAAATGTAATCTCTTCCCTGCCGTCAGAACGATGATCTGCCTTATTTACATTGACAGACTGCCGTTCTGCCTCTCTGCTCGATGATCGGTGGGTGCCGACGGACATCAAGTCCACAGTACCCTCTGCTCGGCTCCCGTTGTGTGTGATCACAGCGGGAGCGAGCCGCTGGCAGCGTGCCCCCTACCCAGATGAGCCAGATCACGTATGAATACGTGATGCGGCACAGAGTTGACGCCCTGTAGCATAAAACTGCTATAGGGTGGACCTTAAGCAGTTAATATATTTAAAGAATCTTTGGGGGTTTGTCCTACTATCTTTTGCAATTTGTTGTTTGTTTTGAATTTTTACATATTCTATTATATTCTTTGTAACATTTAAACAATGATAGTGTTCCTTCATTTTTATATATTTTTTAAAAGCTCTTTTCTTATTTATAGCTTTTTTAACTTTTGACTGTGAGTCACATAGGTTTTATTTTTTAGCCTTTTAACCACTTGCCTACTGGGCACGTTTACCCACTTCCTGCTCAAGCCAATTTTCAGCTTTCATCACTGTCATACTTTGACAATTGCACAGTCATGCTACACTGTACCCATATAAAATTTATATAATTTTTTTCACACAAATATAGCTTTCTTATGGTAGTATTTAATCACCACTGGATTTTTTGCTAAACAAACGAAAAAATAAAGTTTGTTATAAAATTTTGCAAACAGGTAATTTTTCTCCATTGATGTGCTCTTAAGAGGCTGTACTGATGGGCAATGATGAGGAGGCACTCATGAGGCTGCATTGATAGGTAGCACTGATGGGGACTGGTAGGTGGCACCAATGGGTGGCACTGATGGGCACTGATTGGCAACACTGATTGGCAGCACCGGTGGGACTGCACTGATAATCAGTGCCAATGTGCTTTTAACATAAGCCTGTTATCGGCTATCGCAGCGCGATCACGGGAGGACATCCATGGACCCCCTCCTGGAAAACTAAGCCCACGCTGTAGCCATCTTTTGGCTATAGCGTAAGCAGGAAGTAGTTAAACTTATTGCCCATGGGAATATATTTTGCAGTGTTTTCATATAGTCTTTTTGAAGAATTACCATTTCTGTTCTGTGTTTGTCAATGTCAATATTCCCTCCATGTTTAAATCTTGGAGAGCAGCCCCCATCCTTGGAAAATTTGCTCTCTTAAAAGGTAAGTGTTTTTATATTTCCAGCATGTGCTTGTTGCTTACAGCTTACAATACTTGAAAGCATGTTATGGTCACTGCTACCCAGATGTTATTTTATATGAACATTAGTAATAAGCTCTGCATGGTTTGAGATTACCAGGTCTAGCAGAGCATCATTCCTTGTCGGGGTCTCTATAAACTGTACCATAAAATTGTCTTGTAATAGGTTTACATACTTTTGCCTTTGGTGCTGTTATCAGCCCAACTAGATTTTATCATGTTTTATGGAAGATTGTACTATAAACTTGGATGATTTTATATGCTATCAGTGGTCTTGGATACTAGTTTTGTATGTGCTTTGAAGGTCCCTCCACATCTGTGCTTTAGATATTTTCCATACTGTATTTTAAGTGGATGGTGGTGCATCGCAGCATTAAATGACCCCTCCTTACTACAGTATAGTTGTTAAAATCATAAAAAAAATTCTATATCCACTTTCAAATAAAATTACTACAGTATAGTTGTTAAAATCATTTACATTTTCCTATATCCACTTTCAAATAAAAATTGAATTCTTTTTTTCAAGATAGAATCTGCCTGCTTTCCACCCCAGCAATATCAGCCTGTCCAAAGTGTATAAACGTTGTGCTGCAATTCTTTATATTTTTTCTCTCTTCTGTCTGGAAAGAAATACATTTTTTTGGAAGATGCAATCTACTTGTATGGTCAGCATATAACATCCTGTCCAAAGAAGCTTAAAGTGATATTAAAGTCTTGTTTTTTTTTCTTAAGAATAACAAACATGTTACACTTACCTGCTCTGTGCAGTGATTTTGCACAGAGCAGCCCAGATCCTTCTCTTCTTGCATCCCCCACAGGAACTCCTGGCCCCTCCCTCCTGCCAAGTGCCCTCGAAGCAACCAGCTTGCTCTTGGGGCACCCAAGCAGGCTCACTCCCAAGCTGCAGCACTGCGTGTCCATTCATACACAGAGCCACGGCTCGGCCCTGTCCCCTCCCTCTCCTGCTTGGCTCAATGACTCCCTCTGCTGCTTCAACCAATAAGGAGTGAGAGTCCCTGGCGAGCCGAGGCTCTCGTGCACAGTTAGCTTATTGCTAACTGCAATCTACTCAATCTCTCAAATATTTCTTAATTCTGTTTGTGAGAAGGGATTTTTTTTTTGCTTGCATATGCAATATACTTACTCTCTCCCTCAGAAATTGAGCCCAATTTTTTGCTTGCAGATGCATTATATTTACTCTCACCCTCAGAAATTGAGCCTATTCCAATGAAAGCTTTAAAAGTGTGGTGCAATTCTGTTCAATGCTTATATTTTCTTATTTGTTTAATCAGGATGTGATCTGTGTGCTCCCACTGCGAAGCAGTCAAAACAGACCCAGACATGTCAGTGGTCATCAGTCTCCCAGAAGAAGAATGGTCGATAGATGCGGTGGAGCGACTCGTTGTGTCGTTATCCCCAAATCATACACCATGGGTGATGGACATGAGATCAGACCCAGACACCTCGTTTCAGTATGCACTGATAGAACGGTGGGATGGAGTACCGGGGAACTTTAAAGGCCGAAGTGTGCAAACGGCAGATAACAAGACTTGTGGTTTGGCGCACGCAATAACTGCAAAGACGGAGTCACCTCCGCCATCACCAACGGGATCACCGCCAGGGATACCCCATGCACCGGAAAAGCAGAAAGGGACGACACCTCCGGTGACATCTGTTACTGCCATAGGGCCAGAGATTTTAAATGCCTTGGGGGATGTGTCAGAAAACTAACACGGTACACATAGAAGCCAGCTACCGGAAGCTAAGAATATTTTCGGGGAGGCTGCCTGTCCCTGTGGGGGAGGAAGACTTCGATAACTGGATCGAGCAGGCCTTGTTAGCGGTAGAGGCATGGGAGGTGCCTGAAGTGCAGAAGAAGCAGCACGTGATGGAAAGTCTGAAAGGCGCGGCTGCGGAAGCTGTAAAAAGTCTCCATGCTGCAAGAAGAGTTCGGTCAGTTGGAGAAAGTAACGGAACTGGTGTATCAGTTTGAACACACTTTTCAGCAGCCGGGAGAAAAGCTGTCGGAGTATGTCAGAAGACTGAACAAGATGCTTTGCCAAATCGTGCTAAAAAAAGGGATGGTACCCCAAGCCATAGATGCGGCAAGAATGAAGCAGATCTTAAAGGGAGCGCTACGCTCGGATCCAGTCTGGCTTCACCTGAAAACCTCTGGAGGAGGTATGTCACTGAATTACCCTGATCTGGTAAAGATCATCAGGGATGATGAGGCCCTACAGAAACATCAGCAAGCGATCAAGGCGCATACCTCTTCCACGCCGGTAATGGTCAGATCAGCCATGACCCCTGAAAGAGACTCAGAAGTAGATACCCTGAAGTCGCAGATGTCTCAGGTGTTGGAGATGCTGACCTCTTTGATGGCAAAGGATCCAAGGGTTGTAGAGAAAGAGGGGCCGAAGAAGGAGTTGTTCCCGGATACCTCAGCGCCCACTCCCCTACAAGATTGGGGGGATGCGATTTTTTTTAACTGTGTAGGAATTGGCCATATTGCGAAAGTATGCTCCAGTCCCAAGAAAAAGAAGATAAATAATCGCAAGCCGACGGAAAACTCCAGAGGGCCCGGTGAAGGAGTCAACCGGGTGCCCATCATCTCCAATGAGCTCCATTGGACCCAAACTGAATGAGAAGCCCAGAAGGAAAGGGGACAAACCCCCTCAGAAGAAGAACAGTGTTCCTCAGCGGGAATATACACCTAGAAAGAGGAATAATGTCCCTCAGCGGGAACATACACCTAAAAAGAGGGGGGATATCAATGCATACCGACCCCAAGAGGGACTAAAGTCAACAGCCAAATACAAGAAGGAAAAGTCCAAGGGAAAGTGTAGGGATCAACGGAAAGAGACCCCTCTGAAGTCATATCCAGAAAAACTGGTAGGCCCCTCCCCCGTAGTACCTGTTCAGGTGGAGGGAGTCTACACAAGAGCCATCTTGGATACTGGGGCGCAAGCCACCTTATTATAGCGGGACTTCTATGATAAACATCTGAGTCATCTACCCATCCAGAGAATTGAAGATTTGGAGATATGGGGAATCGGAACACAGAGTTTCCCTTACGATAGTTACTTGCCCATAAAACTGACCTTTGACCCCTCGGTAGCCGGGAAGGCTGAAGTGTTCGATACCCTGGCAGTGGTGTGCCCCCAACTGCCTGGAGCCAACAAGAACTCCCTAATAATAGGGACCAACACGGACCTGGTCCGGAGGCTCTTGGCCCCTCTAGCACGAGGGAAGAATCCCGCAGTCACCAGAATCCACCCAATGTTGAAGACAGCCTACCAGCGACTAGTCTTAGAACAGAAGGCCCCAGAAGAGGGGGTGGGAAAAGTCTGGAGACTGGGGAAGAAAGGAATAGTATTGCAGCCTGGTGAGGTAACCTGTCTCAGAGCCACTGTGAAGCTTACTTGGGAACAACCTGGCCCCTTTGTCATGTTGGAACCAGACCCCCGGGAAGAATACTCAGGCTTAGAAGTGATCCCAGAAATGGTTCCGGTAAGAGCTTTGAAGAAGGCACACTGTAAGGTGCCGGTGAGCGTCAGGAATACCACGGGTGCCCCCATGGAGATCCCCGCCAGGATGTTGCTTGGCCAGGTGAGCCCTGCTGCCCCAATTGTCTTATCAGATGTGGAGAAGACAGAGGGAGAAAGGACTATCTGGGAGAAGCTCTGCATAGAGAACCCAAACCTGTCAAGGGCCTGGAAAGAGAGGGCAAAGGCCCAGTTGACCAGATGGAGGAAGATTTTCTCTAAAGATGAGTTCAATGTAGGGTGTGCGAAGAGTGCCACCCATCGAATCCGCCTCCAGGAAGACAAGCCTTTCAGGGAGAGAGTCAGGTGAGTTCCTCTAGCCGACCTTGAAGACCTGAGAGAACAGCTCGCCGAGCTCAAGCGAACCGGTGTTATCTGGGAATCTAGAAGCCCCTATGCCTCTCCGATAGTGGTGGTCAGGAAGAAGAATGGGTCGTTGAGGTTGTGTATAGACTACAGGACTCTCAACAGGAGAACGATACCCGACCAGTATACCACCCCGAGGATAGAGGATGCCCTACAGAGTTTGTCTGGAGCCAGGTGGTTCAGTGTCATGGACCTTAAGAGTGGATACTACCAGATCCCCATGCATCCGGAAGATAAGGAGAAGACAGCCTTCATAACCCCTGTGGGATTCTTTGAATTTGACTCGATGCCCCAAGGTCTGTCTGGAGCCCCTGCCACCTTTCAACGCCTCATGGAGAAAACCGTAGGAGACATGAACCTCATCGAAGTCCTAGTGTACCTAGATGACAACATTGTCTTTGGGAAGACTCTAGAGGAACATGACGAGAGACTGGAAAAAGTCTTGAGATGGCTCAGTGAAGAGGGGCTCAAGCTTTCACCAGAGAAATTCCAGTTCTACCAGTCATCAGTCAACTATCTGGGGCACATAGCGTCCGAAGAAGGGGTAGCCACAGACCCCGGGAAGCTGGAGGCAGTTACCTCCTGGCCATGACCCACCACTGTAACAGAACTAAGGTCCTTTTTAGGGTTCTGCTCCTACTATAGGAGGTTCGTAGAGGGGTTCGCACGGATTGCCAGACCCCTGAATGAACTGTTAAAGACAGAGGGAGAAGAGGATGACTCGGGCCCCAGGAAGCCGGGGGAGTCAGTCGAAGATCAGTGGAATGGGAAGTGTGAAGAGGCCTTCCAAATGCTGAAGAAGAGCTTAACCACTGCCCCTGTCTTGGCCTATGCAGACCTAAAGAAACCCTATGAACTCCATGTAGATGCCAGTCATGACGGTCTGGGAGGAGTGCTCTACCAGGAGCATGAAGGGCAACTGCGGCCCGTTGCATATGTGAGCAGGAGTTTGACCCCCTCTGAAAAGAACTACCCCACTCATAAGTTGGAGTTCCTGGCCCTCATGTGGGCTGTAGTTGATAAACTTAAAGACTATCTGTATGGGGCAGAATTCACTGTGAAAACTGACAACAACCCCCTTACTTATCTTTTCACCACAGCAAAGCTGGATGCCACAGGCCATCGATGGCTGGCTGCACTGTCTGGATTCAGTTTCAGCCTGAAATACAGACCTGGTGCTGGCAATCGAGATGCAGATGCCCTGTCTAGAAGGTCTTATGCAGCAGAGAAGATTGGACCCAAGTGGCACCGGACGGGGTGCGGGCCCTCTGTCAAGGGGCTGAACTCCAGGCCAGTAGTGGGTCCAGAGCGGAAGAGCTAGGGGTCACAGCGGTGGGGGTCCCCAAACAATACTGTGGAGTAGCTCAGATAATGGAAGATGACCTACCAAAGGTGTCCAAAAAGGAATTGAGATGTGACCAATTGGAAGACCCTTTAGGGAAATTGGTCCTGGAGGCCCTGGAAAGTCAGGATCCAGATAGACTCTTGCATCATTCTTCAAAGGAAGCTCGCCTGTTGCGGAAGGAGTGGGACAGGCTGCAGGTGCATAAAGGGGTGGTCTACCGAAGGGGCCCCTCTGATGACCTGGAAGACAAATGGCAACTGTTTCTACCCGAGAAACACAGAGAGACTGTCTTGGTCGCCTTACACAACAACCATGGTCATTTAGGAGCTGAAAGGACCTTTCAACTCGTCAGGAGTCGGTTCCATTGGCCCTGCATGAAGGCTGAAGTAGAGGAATACTGCCACTCATGCGCACGCTGCATTCAGCGAAAAACTTTACCCCATCAAGCTGCCCCAATGGGCCACCTGCAAAGTCTAGGCCCATTGGATTTGGTATGCATTGATTTTCTCTGCCTCAAACCCGACTTGAGTGGACTAGGAAATGTTCTGGTGATCACCGACCATTTCACCCGGTATGCCCAGGCCTTCCCAACCAAGGACCAGAAGGCTTCCACCGTGACAAAAGTACTTATGGAGAAATACTTCGTGCACTATGGGCTACCACAGCGTCTCCACTCGTATCAAGGGAGGGACTTTGAAAGTCGGCTGATCCAGAAACTCCTGGACTCCTTAGGGATCAAGAAGAACCGAACCACCCCCTACCACCCACAAGGGGACGCTCAGCCGGAGAGGTTCAACCGAACCCTACTCAACATGCTGGGGACTTTAAGTAGCGAAAAGAAGCAGCACTGGAGCAAGCACATAGCAGCAATTGTGCATGCTTACAACAGTACAACAAGTGACGCTACAGGGTACTCTCCCTATCGACTTATGTTTGGGAGAGAAGCAAGACTACTCGTAGACCTGGCCTTTGGCACCTCCATAGACCATTCCTCAGCCACCTCCCACAAAGGATATGTGGACAGGCTGAGGCACAGTTTAAAGTTGGCCTATGAGCAGGCCCAAGCAGCTTCAGATCAAAGGGGAGCCCGCAACAAGAGAAACTTTGACCTGAAGGTCCGTATTCAGGATCTGCAACCTGGGGACAGAGTGCTGCTACGGTACTTAGGAGTCCCTGGGAAGCACAAGCTTGCAGACAGATGGAGGCCTGAGCCATATGTTATTTGCAAGAAGCTGCCCGGCCTACCAGTCTACCAACTGAAGCCGGAGGGAAAGGTGGGGCCATTGAAGACTTGGCATCGGAACCACATACTCCCACTTGCCGAAGCAGTTCGGATACCCCCTGTAAAGGATTCCCCTGAGCCAACTTCCATCCTGGATACTCCTAGGCCAAAATACCCGGTCTCAGGCATCTCGGTCTGAAGAAACAGATGTCTCTGAACCTAGTGAGGATGAGAGGGAAGAGCTAGAATGGCTATGGCCTTCCCAGGCCCCAGTAACTTCTGCTATAGATCTTCCACCTTTGAAAGACACCATAGACAGTACACTGAATGCAGAAGCTACTGAGTTCATTCCGTCCAGTCCTCTATTAGACTCATGGGAAGATGCCTTTGACTCACTCCCAGAGGAGGATCCAAGAGATTCCATGTATCGTCCTGCTCCTGAGTTAAATGTTTCAGAAACAGTGGAAGCTGCCATGTCTGTTCCGGAAGAGGAACCTACAGTGTCCGAACCAGAAATCCCAAGAGAGCGGAGGGTGAAAAGGACCATGAGGCCTCCCCAAAAGTTGACTTACCCACAAATGGGGGAGAGCTCGGAGGACACTGTAGTTACCGCTAGGAGGAGTGCAGAAAACCCTGATCCCTCCACTGTTCATTTGGTGGAGGGCAACCCCAACTCACCCTCTGGCACAGTTAGACAGGCCACTCATGACGGTGTGACCTGTGGGCAAGGAAGTTCACCCCTCATTTTTGGTGGGAACTTCCTCTGCCGACATCATACGCAACTTTGTCTAATGTCGTGCGTAGTGTATGTTGACAATTATCTTTGGGGACCAAAGAGTTTAAGTGGGGGGAGTGTGTAGCGGGGTCTCCTTTAAGGCCCCAAGGACTACGTTACCCAGAACCCCGTTGGCACCCAAGGTGCATTTTGCCACAGCAGAGACTCATGGGTGGGGTATAAAAGGGAAGGGCGAGGCTAAGCCCGGCCTCTTTGGACACCGCGCTGCTAGCAAGAGGACTCCCTGTGTGGACCTGCTACGAGTGCAAGGCCAGAGGCCTTGGCCTTGCGCACTTCCAAAGAGCCTTTCACCCCACTGCGGAGCCTGTGTGGCACCTGATCTCTACTTGCCTCTCGGACATCAGTTGGACCAGAGACCCGGCTGTTGCAGACCCTGTGTGCGGAGACACAGCGGTGGGAGTTCCGGACTAGGATCGAGTCCGGAGGGGTGAGAGAGCACTTGCTCACCACTATAACTGAGTACTTTTGTTAGGCCTATTGACTGCCTTGGCCCATTGTGCTATACTTGCTGTCCTGACCGGAGACTAGTTGCAGAACTGAGTTATATAGTCTCCGAGGAGTTATTTCTATTACTATAAACCGTTATTGGATTACAAATTATTGTTCCTGTATGTGCACCACCGATCATCTTGCATGCGAAGATTCTTCACTTTAAAGCCTCGTACACACGGCCGAGAATCTCGTCGTTAAAAACATGTAGTTTTTTTTGACGAGATCCTTGGACAAGAAACTTGTCCCGGCCGAGTGTACACACGCTCATTTCAAAGAACCCGCGGTTCTTTGAATGGAGCGAAACGCGGTGACGTAATCGACTACGACGAGCATGCGCTCATCACATTCGATGCCGTCGCCGCCATCTTGGTACACCCTACCTATGCCTAGGAAGCTACCGAGCATGCGTCAAAGTCATTTCACGCATGCGCAGGCTTCCCGGAGGACAGGTAAGTGTACACACACACAATTTTCTCGTCGAGAAACAGGCCGACGAGAATCTCGACGAGAAAATAGAGAGCAGGTTCTCTATTTTCTCGTCGAGATTCTAGTCGGTTTTCTTGACGAGAAACCATACACACGAACGAATTTCTCGGCAAGAAATCTCTGCCAGCAAGTTTCTTGCTGGTTCTTGCCGAGAAACTCGGTCGTGTGTACGAGGCATCAGACTGAGTTTTAACTAAGTCAGTCCTGACTGGGAGTGTAGAACTTTATTGAGCGCCATATTGCTCACGGGGAGAATAGCTACACGTGGTGTGTGATCTCCATATATACTATAGTTGACTAGTGTTATTATTACTGCAGGGCTCTGCATGTATGTGTTATATTGTATTGATCTGTGAAAAGACAGTTAAATCAATCAATGGGAAGTCCAAAAATAAAATAAAACTGTAGCAGCGCTTGCAATCAAATATTCATAAGAAAGTCTTCTATCTGCATGTGTAGATAGGAAATACAGTTTGAAACTGATGTGGACAGTGACGATTGATCAGCTAATCTGTGGGGTAGTGCTCCTTTCACCATACAGTGCGTTCACCTCGTGGGGGGATCATGAACCCCAATAGGGGATGCACTCACCAGATAGTTGTTAATAATGGGCCTTAAATCAATCTCAATGGCCTTGTTCAGTTGTCATCCACCGGTACATCAGGTCTCCAATGACATGTTAAAGAAAGTAATGGCCACATAGAGTAGTACTGCTTCAAAAAAGTTTTATTAAAGAAACCCCCTTATAAAAGCATAGTACCCCTTATGATAATATGCGTACCAAATAAACAATCATAACAAGCATCGGATATTGTGCGCGTGCACTAGGGGTGTAGTACCGCGGTTTTACCAGTCTCCTGGTGGCTTCCTGGTGCAGCGTCCCGTGGAGCGCACGCGTCACTTCCGGTTGGTTGTTGAGGAGTCACGTCCTGACACGTTTCGTCACTTCCGGACTTCGTCTGAGGGTGTGACTCCTCATAACAACACCGGCCATAAATACCCGCTACTTCTGCCCCTTCCGTGACATCAGACGCAGCTGCGTGCGTGTCAGCGTCCGGCCAGGCGCTTCCCATTGGAGCTAGGTGGAGCGCAATGCGGAAGTAATGTGGGTGTAGTCACCACGCGAGTCACAGTACGTCCCTCCACTCCATTTGGGTGATGGGAGCGTAAATAGACATCAGCGCTGGGTATCTTGTTGAACATTAAATATGAAAAATAGATCACATAACCATATTCAAACTGTCAGTTAACATTGTAAAGAGTAATCAAAAAGAGAAAAGTGCATCGTAACTATGTAATAAAACATATAGCAAGATTGCATGTTATACCGTATCCGGTGTGCTGGAATATATTTAAAACTGCCAATGTATGTCCCTTAACAACTTTATTATCTGCCAAGGATGTAAGGGACATAATGCAAACGTATTACGGGATGTGTTTTAATACTTGTCTACTCCTAATGTTGGTGTAATTAATTCCTCTAAGTCAACTCATGAATCTCTCTGAGATGATAATAAAAGCCGCTCTTTTGTGTTATTTGTGTTTTTGAACTTACTATCCATCTTCATAATGAGATGAACACATAGGCAGGCTGGGAACTCAAACATGGGTAGGCTGGGTGAGAATAAGCACACCATAATATTGGATGATAGACCTAACTAAAATCCAATAAAAATATTAAAATATTAAATTATTAAAAAGCAGCATGGTAGACTTAAAAGGATATTAAAAATATAAAAATATCCTAGAAATGTGTATGATGTCCTAAAACCATAAAAATTAGATGTCCTAAAACCATAAAAATTAGATATAAATAAGAAGGATCTTGGAGCCACACCCCCAAGATCCCTATATAATACTCACAATATATAACATATATAAAACATATGTAAAACATATACACAGGAGAGAACCCCTACACTCTGTGATGACCGTATATGTGAATTTATGTCTAAATGTATATGTGGGTAGTTACTTTTTCTAAAAAAAGGAGGGGTCAGGTGTCACTTATGTAGCAATTGATATTCAGCTCCACATTCAAGCCTTTGGGGACCAGGACATCAGTCCAAAAAATCCAGCGAGTTTCTCTTTTGAACAGTTCTCTCACCCTATGAGATCCTCTCCAATGGGGTTCTAGGTGTTCAACACCCCAGAACTCCAATCCCGAAGCATCCTGGTTGTGTTTCAGTTTGAAGTGGAGGGACATATTGTGATCCTTAAACCCAATATTTATATTGTGAATATGTTCAGCAATCCTTATTCTCAATAGTCTTTTCGTGCGCCCCACATAAAGTAGGCCACAAGGACATTTTAAAACGTATACTACATGATCACTATTGCATGTAATAAATTGTTTGATGTCATGCGTCTGGTTGTTGGAGGGTGAAGTGAACGAGTCTAAGCCCCTTATATTGTTGGTCACTTCCCTACATGCCTTACACCTTCTACATGAGAAAAAGCCATTCCGATCCCAAAATGACTGTGGTTTGGCTGGTAGATCCAGTATCTTTTTGACCACCCTGTCTCCATGGTTGGGGGCCTTTCTGTAAATGAATTGGGGCTTTGGAGGCAACACAGTGCAAAGCTTTTTATCCATCAATAGGATGTGCCAATGTTCATTGAAGATGGCTTCCATCTCTTTATATTGGGTGTTGAATTGTGTGATGAATCCCCACTCTTTAGTGTTGCCAATGGTGGCTCTGGATCTCTCTTTTTCTTGTAAGCATGTTTCCCTGGGGATGGACCCTACATCTTCAACAATTTTTGTCAGTGTTGATGCTCTGTAGCCCTTTTCTTCAAACCTATTGGTCAGAATTTTTGCTTGTGTCAAAAAGTTATCAGCCTCAGAACAATTTCGTTTGACCCTCATAATCTGTCCTTTAGGAATATTTTTGAGCCATTGGGGATGGTGGCCACTGGTTACTGGTAAGTAGCTATTTCTGTCGGTAGGCTTAAAGAACACTTTGGTTTCCAATTTCTGATTTTTGCGGTAGACTGTTACATCCAGGAAATTGATTTGTTCATGGTGCCATTCTGAGGTTAGCTTAATATTGTTGGTGTTAGTATTTAAAATGTTTAAAAAGCTTTGTAGCGACTCCACCGATCCAAGCCAAATTAAAAACAAATCATCGATAAAACGTTTATAAAAGATTAGTTCAACTCTTCTGTCTTTAAAAATGACCTTGTCCTCCCACTCTGCCATAAAAAGGTTTGCGATGCTGGGAGCAAATTTGGCTCCCATCGCCACCCCTCTTTGTTGTGAATAAAATTTCTTAAGCCCTGTACACACGATCAGATATCCTATGGATTTTCGTCTGATGGATTTGTCCATCAGAAATCCGATGAAACTGTTTTCCATCAGTCTTGCCTACACACCATCAGTCAAAAAACCGACCGTTCCAAACGTGGTGACGTAAAACACTCCGATGAGCTGAGAAAAATGAAATTCAATGCTACTGAGCATGTGTCGACTTGATTCTGAGCATGCTTGGGTTTTTTATCTGATGGATTTCCCCACAGACGATCGGAAATTGCCATCGGTTTTTTATCCATCAGATAATTTTAAAACATGTTCTATTTTTTAAAACCGATGGAAAAAAGACTGATGGGTCCCATACACGATCGGTTTGTCTGATGAAAACAATCCATCGGACGGTTTTCATCAGTCAAACTGATCGTGTGTACAGGGCTTTACAATACCAAAAATAATTGTGGGATAAGCAAAAATTCATGGCGTATCCCAAGAAGACTTTCTGATTATGTGGTAAGTCATCTCTTTGGCTCAGGGCCCAATTCAAGGCCAGGAGGGCGTCATCATGCTGAATTATTGAGTACAGTGAAGATACATCTGCTGTGACCAAAAATACTTGTTGTCCCTCCTCAAAAGTCACACTTTGTAGATGATTTAAAAAGTCTTTGGTGTCCTTTAAATATGATTGGGTTCTCACCATGCTTTTTTGCAAAAATGTATCTAAGTACTGGCCCAATCTTGACGAAATGGAGTCAATGCTATTGACAATGGGCCTTGCAGGTGGATTGACAGGATCCTTATGGATTTTGGGTAACGTATAAATGGTAGGTATCTTACTACTGACAGGGACCAGGAAATTACTTTCCTTGGTCGTAAGAACCCCCAGTTTAGTGCCCAAATTAACCAATATTTCGAGTTGGTTTCTATATGGCTGTGTGGGGTCCTTATCCAATAATTTGTAGGTAGATTCATCTGAAAGAATCTGTACAACCTGTTCATGATAAGATTCCTTGGAGAGTATCACTACTCCTCCCCCCTTATCTGCTGGTCTTATTATGATATCTTTTTGTTTTTCCAATGATTCAATACCTTCTTGGATATGTCTGAGGTTGAAGTTCTTCTTTGGTTTGAGTTGGTGCATATCTCTCAGTACCAAACCCTTAAACACTTCTATCTGTTGATTTGGATTATTCAAGGGGTTGAATAAAGATTTATTCTTTAATCCACTATTGATCATACCCTGTGAGTTGGTGTGGACAATCCCATTAGATGTCTGTAGACCAACAAAGTACTTTTTAATATTCAGTTTCCTGATGTACTTGTGGATGTCTATAAAAACATCAAATTTGTTAATGGGTTTCTTAATGCCGCATTTCAGGCCCAGATTTAGGATGTTCAGTTCCTTATGTGTTAGTTCTGTTGTGGTCAAATTAAAAATGCCTCCTGTTAATGGTTTCTTCTTCTTTTCCTGGACCTTTCTTCCTGCCCTGCATCCTCGGGGTCCGTGTGTCTTGGATAATGGTTCTGGGGTTGTTCCTCCCCCCGCTGGGTGTAGGGCTGAGGGTCTCTCCATTCTTGATCTCTGTATTGGCCTGTGGGGTGTGGGGTTCTCCCCCTGTGTGGTGGGAATCCTCTCCCCCTTCTTTGTGTTCTCCCTCCTCTCCCTAAAAAAGGACGCGGAGTGGGGCCATTTTCATATTGTTCATACTCTGTCCACAGAGGTTAGAATCTATTGTGCGTGGGTATCGGATAAGGCTTATGTTGGTTATCATTTGTTTGTTGTTGGTTACTGGTGGGCTGTTGGTAATGTGTGTGGTTACCTCTTCCTCTTCTTCCTCTTGGTTTACCACGGCCCCTCTGTATGGGGGTAGAGAAATGTGCTGGAGAGTCTATTTCAATCTCTTCTTCGCTCTGTATTTCCCTTGCTCCTTCAGGAAGTGGTGTGGCCGTGGGAATGGGTAATGCTGCTGTGGGGCGCCAACATTAGGAGTAGACAAGTATTAAAACACATCCCGTAATACGTTTGCATTATGTCCCTTACATCCTTGGCAGATAATAAAGTTGTTAAGGGACATACATTGGCAGTTTTAAATATATTCCAGCACACGGGATACGGTATAACATGCAATCTTGCTATATGTTTTATTACATAGTTACGATGCACTTTTCTCTTTTTGATTACTCTTTACAATGTTAACTGACAGTTTGAATATGGTTATGTGATCTATTTTTCATATTTAATGTTCAACAAGATACCCAGCGCTGATGTCTATTTACTCTCCCATCACCCAAATGGAGTGGAGGGAAGTACTGTGACTCGTGTGGTGACTACACCCACATTACTTCCGCATTGCGCTCCACCTAGCTCCAATGGGAAGCGCCTGGCCGGACGCTGACACGCACGCAGCTGCGTCTGACGTCACGGAAGTTGCGGAAGTAGCGGGTATTAATGGCCGGTGTTGTTATGAGGAGTCACGCCCTCAGACGAAGTCCGGAAGTGACGAAACGCGTCAGGACGTGACTCCTCAACAACCAACCGGAAGTGACGCGTGCGCTCCACGGGACGCTGCACCAGGAAGCCACCAGGAGACTGGTAAAACCACGGTACTACACCCCTAGTGCACGCGCACAATATCCGATGCTTGTTATGATTGTTTATTTGGTACGCATATTCTCATAAGGGGTACTATGCTTTTATAAGGGGGTTTCTTTAATAAAACTTTTTTGAAGCAGTACTACTCTATGTGGCCATTACTTTCTTTAACATGTCATTGGAGACCTGATGTACCGGTGGATGACAACTGAACAAGGCCATTGAGATTGATTTAAGGACCAATATTAACAACTATCTGGTGAGTGCATCCCCTATTGGGGTTCATGATCCCCCCACGAGGTGAACGCACTGTATGGTGAAAGGAGCACTACCCCACAGATTGGCTGATCAATCGTCACTGTCCACATCAGTTTCAAACTGTATTTCCTATCTACACATGCAGATAGAAGACTTTCTTATGAATATTTGATTGCAAGCGCTGCTACAGTTTTATTTTATTTTTGGACTTCCCATTGATTGATTCAACTGTCTTTTCACATATCTATGTTATTTTAAGCAGCAGCTATTTCTTTCTCGTACATCACGGGACACAGAGCGACATAGTAATTACTAATGGGTTATATAGATACCGTCAGGTGCTGGCACTGGCAACTTCCAAAACCGGAAGTACCCTCCCCTATATAAGCCCCTCCCATCCGGGAGCACCTCAGTTTTTTGCCAGTGTCTAAGGTGTTGGCCAAGAAGAAACATGTGTTTTTCACTGAGCTTGCGTACAGGTTCTTTTGGGCCTCAGTAAGCTATTCCGGATCCGACCAAAAAAGCTTCATAGCTAAACGGTCGGTACCCGGGCCTTGCAGAGAAGAGCAAGGTTTTGCCTGTAATGCTTCTCTTAGGAGAGCTGGACCCTGGGATCCAGAGCTCTGGTCATACCCACGACCAAGATGTTTTCTGTGCAGGGTGCTATACAGGTCCAGGGGAGTGGAATCCTTGGGAACCCGGTCCCTGAAGGTTTGATTACAATGCCTGCCGTGATAGGTGAAGTTTGGGCTTTTGTGGACCAAACCAAGTCCTGCGGCGGGGAACAGGTAAGGGGGGGCCCCCAGGAACTTGGTTCTATTGGGGGACCCCCAAGCCTAATTTGTCTTTCTGTCTGTTACCTAATGGTATTCCCGCAAAATTCTGTGCATGCCTGTAACTACTAAAAAAATGTAATAATTTTTAATGGTGGTCAAGAAAAAAAAAAAAAATTTTTTATATATATTTAATATATTAGACTGCGGTACCTGTGTTTGTCCACTAGAGGCCGCTGTGGAACGTTTCTTGTCATGTGGACTAGTTTCTTTTCATCAGAGCGAGTCCAGGCAGATGGTGAGTTCTCTTATGGGAAACTGCTTCCTCTGCCATGTTGCAATGCTCGTCCATCCCCCGGCCTGCGGCAAAGGGGCCCTGGCTCTTGTCCCTGGTTTCCATTTTCGAAATTAGCGCCGAAGGCGCACGTGGCCGTGCGCGTGCACGCGCCTCTATATATAGAGGTGAGCCGGGAAAGGGGGCGGAGCCTGGGGGATGACGCTCTGTGCGCGCCGCAGCGCTTCTGCGCATGTGCGGGCGTCCCAGCATGTTAAAAACCACAATTTTGTGTGGTGAGCTGGCTATGAGGTACAGAGACAGAGCTGGCAACATTTAAAGAAGGCATACAGCAAGCGGTTGATACAGGCATCCCCTAGAAAGGCACATTAGTAGACACCAACTGTTTCTTATAGCAGCATTTATGCTAGACTATTGTCAGTAACTGGTGTATTTCGGCTGGAATACCTCAGCTATGTGGCTTAGGAATATGCCGTCTAAAAACTCCGGGACTAGAAATTCCAGGAGGAATAGGGGGTCTCCATCGGGCTCTGAGGATCTTGGGCATGCTTTGGCTGCACCAGTCTCCCCTGAAGAATCAGAGGTTAGTGACCGTAGAGCACCCTCAGGAGTACCTGGTACTGTGGCTGTCCTCAGTTCACCTGCTCCTGTGTATGTAACAGAGGAGGTTTTTTCCTCAGCTCTGGGAGGGCTGGAAGAGAGATTGTCAGCATTGATCGCGGCTTCCCTGTCACAGGAGAAAAGCGCCCGATCTCCGTCTCCTCCCTCAGAGTGCCTGTTAACAGAGCAACAGTCCCATACAGGGATCGACCTACCTGAAGGGGATCAGGATGAGGTCGATTCGGTTGTAGAGGAATCAACAGTGGAAGAGCCGTTCTCAGCATCACATGCTGAAAGGTTATGGGTTCAGTCCCTGGCTAATATGGTCCGATCAGCATTTAAAATGCCACTTGCGGAGCCATCATCCACGTCTGTCTCCTCGTTGGGGTTGCTAAAAGCTCCCCAGACTGTTTGTTCCTTTCCGATCCATCCTTTACTGGAAGGGCTCATTTACCAGGATTGGGAGCATCCTGACAAAATATTTACTCCCCCCAAGAGATTTCCGGTGGTCTATCCCATGGAGGATAAGTTCATCAGAAAATGGAGGGTCCCTACAGTGGACGCAGCCATCTCTTGTGTGAATAAATCACTGACATGTCCGGTGGATAATGTCCAAATGTTCAAGGACCCAATAGATAAAAAATTGGAGTCCTTATTAAAATCTGCTTTTTCTACAGCAGGATTGGTGACACAACCAGCAGTGGCAGCTATTGGGGTCTGCCAAGCAGTGAAGGATCAGTTGAAACAGGTCTTAAGAGACTTGCCAGATCAGCAGTCTCTTGCCCTAGCTGATCTACCTAGAGCCTTATGCTTTGCGGTGGACGCTATAAAGGATTCAATCCATCAGGCCTCCCGCCTTACGCTGTCTGTAGTACATATGCGCAGGCTTCTATGGCTCAAAAACTGGTCTGCTGAAGCTCCCTGTAAAAAATTGCTGGTCAGCTTCCCATTTCATGGTGAACGCTTATTCGGGGAAGACCTGGACAAATATATCCAGAGAATTTCCAGCGGTAAAAGTACACTTTTGCCGGTTAAAAATAGAGTTAGAGGTCCCTCTTTTAAGAGGCCTGCTTCTCCAGTCCCTAGGACATCGGCTGTGAAACAGTTCCGACGGCCTCCTCGGTCAAATCCCGGAGGTAAAAATCAGGGACAATTGCAGGGTAACAAGAAGCCCTGGAGCAGGAGAGGTACAAAACCTCCCCCAAAGTCAAATGCATGAAGGGTTGCCCCCACCCAATCGGGTGGGGGGAAGACTTCAGTTGTTCACAGAGACCTGGCGGGACACGATCCGAGACAGATGGGTGCTCTGCGCAGTAGATCTGGGATACAAATTGGAGTTAAAAAACTCCCCTCCTTCCCGCTTTATAAGGTCAAACGTGCCAAGGGATCCCCAGAAGAGAGGATCCCTCCTGTTGGCACTAGAACAATTATTGCTCCAAGCAGTAATTATAGAGGTTCCCCTGGAAGAATGGGGGTTCGGGTTTTACTCAAACCTCTTTACAGTCCCGAAGCCAAACGGGGACGTGAGGCCCATATTAAATCTAAAAGGGCTAAACAAATTCCTACATATCAGGACTTTCCGGATGGAGTCGATCCGGTCGGTAGCCACTGCCCTACAAGGGGAGGAATGGTTAGCCTCGATCGACATCAAAGATGCTTATTTGCACATTCCCATCTTTCCAGCCCACCAAACATTTCTACGCTTTGCGGTAGAAGGGCGCCATTTTCAGTTCAGAGCCTTACCCTTCGGTCTGGCCACAGCACCAAGAGTGTTCACAAAAATTCTGGCCCCATTATTGGCCAATCTAAGAACACGAGGTGTAACGATAATGGCATATCTAGACGACTTGTTGCTGATAGACCACTCAGTGGAAAAACTAGAAGTGGTTGTTCACGAGACAATCAAGTATCTGGAATATCACGGTTGGATTATCAACCGAGACAAGTCAGCCCTAAAACCAGTCAAAAGTCTGGAATACTTGGGGCTAAGGCTGGATTCAGACCAGAGAAAAATTTTCTTGCCTCAAGAAAAGGGGTCATCTTTGAGAGATTTGATCCACTTAGTGGGTTCAAAAAGACAGCCATCCATACGCCTGTGCATGAGGCTGCTGGGAAAAATGGTGGCATCATTCGAAGCAGTACCCTACGGTCAATTCCATTCAAGGAAGTTGCAAAGGGCCATACTGTCAGCCTGGAACAAAAAAGTTCAGGCTCTGGACTTACCAATGTCCTTGTCCCCTTCCGTTCGCAAGAGCCTCCGCTGGTGGTTGGTTCCCCAGAATCTGGAAAGAGGGAAATCCTTCAGTCCGATTTCCTGGAAGGTGGTCACTACAGATGCCAGCCTTATAGGCTGGGGAGCAGTGCTGGAGCAATGGTCTCTCCAGGGCAGATGGTCGGATGCGGAAAAGGCCCTGCCCATCAATCTCTTAGAGATACGAGCAGCCCGGTATGCCCTAGTAGCATGGACATCCAAACTCCAAGGGTCCCCTGTCAGAATTCAATCAGACAATGCCACAGCAGTGGCATATATCAATCGTCAGGGGGGCACCAGGAGTCGTGCAGCCCAAAGGGAAGTAAATTACATCCTGAGATGGGCAGAAAGATATGTCCCAGCCATATCTGCGGTATTCATTCCAGGAGTGGAGAATTGGAAGGCGGACTTTCTAAGTCGCCAACAATTATGCCCAGGGGAATGGTCCCTTCATCCCGAGGTTTTCCGGACAATATGTCAGCGGTGGGGAACACCGGATGTAGATCTGCTAGCATCCAGATTCAACACAAAAGTGGACAGGTTTGTCTCTTGGACAAGGGATCCCCTAGCTTGCGGCTCGGATGCCCTAGTGTTCCCTTGGGATCAGTTCAAGCTGATATATGCATTCCCACCGCCACAATTGTTACCTCGATTACTCCGCAGAATCCGGGTAGAAAAGAAACCAGTGATTCTGGTGGCTCCAGCGTGGCCCCGAAGAGCATGGTACGCGGAGATTGTAAAAATGTCTGTGGGGAGTCCTTGGACCCTCCCACATCGTCCGGACCTGCTTTCGCAAGGACCGATATACCACCCTTCCTTACCAGCCCTAGGTTTGACGGCCTGGCTATTGAAGCCCACATTCTAAAAAAGAGAGGGCTCTCTAATGCTGTGGTATCTACCATGATCAATGCCAGGAAGCCGGTATCCAGGCAGATCTACTATAGAATCTGGAAGGCGTACATCGCCTGGTGTGAGGCCAAGAAATGGCATCCACGTAAATACGTAATAGGTAGGATTCTGGACTTCCTACAATGGGCTGTAGATAGGAAGCTTGCCTTGAGTACTATCAAGGGTCAGATTTCGGCCTTGTCAATATTTTTTCAAAGGCCCTTGGCTTCGCATTCACTAGTCAAAGCCTTTATACAAGGAGTGATGCGTATTAGTCCTCCGGTTAATATTCCCATATGTCCATGGGATCTAAACTTGGTTCTGTCGGTTTTACAGAAACAACCATTTGAACCATTACAGCATAGTTCCTTGGTGCTTCTCACCAGGAAATTGATTTTTCTAGTAGCCATTTGTTTGGCTAAAAGAGTGTCGGAATTAGCAGCTATGTCCTGTAAAGAGCCATATCTGGTTATCCATAAGGACAGAGTAGTGTTACGTCCTCATCCAGCCTTTCTTCCTAAGGTGGTATCGAGGTTTCATTTGAACCAAGATGTGGTTCTTCCTTCTTTTTTCCCCAGACCTACTTCGGTAGAGGAAAAGTTATTGCATTCTTTGGATGTAGTAAGAGCAGTTAAAGCTTATCTAAAAGCCACTGCTCAGATTCGCAGAACGGATACTTTGTTTATTCTGCCGGAAGGCCCCAGAAAGGGTCAGGCAGCGTCAAAATCTACTTTAGCCAGGTGGATTCGACAGGTCATAATACAAGCCTATGGCTTGAGAAGGAGACCGCCTCCGTTCAAAGTTAGAGCGCACTCCACGAGAGCAGTTGGAACTTCATGGGCAGTGCATCACCAGGCCTCCCTGGCTCAAATCTGTAAGGCCGCAACATGGTCTTCAGTTCACACGTTTACTAGGTTCTACCAGGTGGACGTTAGAAGTCAGGAGGATGTCGCCTTTGGGCGCAGTGTGTTGCAGGCCGCAAAAGATCCTCATGTCTGATAGCGCTCAGCTTATATATGGTGTATCCCCCCCCTCATTTGGCATTGCTTTAGGACATCCCATTAGTAATGACTATGTCGCTCTGTGTCCCGTGATGTACGAGAAAGAAAATAGGATTTTTATAACAGCTTACCTGTAAAATCCTTTTCTTGGAGTACATCACGGGACACAGAGCTCCCGCCCCTCTTTGGGGACACTTATTGCTTTGCTACAAAACTGAGGTGCTCCCGGATGGGAGGGGCTTATATAGGGGAGGGTACTTCCGGTTTTGGAAGTTGCCAGTGCCAGCACCTGACGGTATCTATATAACCCATTAGTAATGACTATGTCGCTCTGTGTCCCGTGATGTACTCCAAGAAAAGGATTTTACAGGTAAGCTGTTATAAAAATCCTATTTTTATTGTGTCTCGTCATTTTATTTCTGGACTTTTTTATCTTGGTGGTTTATCCTAAGCGCAGAGTGGTGCTTTTAGTAGGGGCGGAGTTCTTTTAGTACCTTTTACATACATATTGTATTGATCGTTGACTTTTATGTCCGAGTAAATCTTCTATAGTTAATCATTCTGGTATTAGCGTCCATTACTATACTTTACAACTGTTTGGATTATTGTGGGATTGTTCATGGACAGGTATAGAGCTATACTAATCTACCACCCCTAGACTAGCTGTGCCAGAGGAGGGTCGAGTAGATTGCCGGGGGTTGGCTGTGCTGTGTACAGGGCCCGAAACAAAACCAGCGGCTCTCTTAGTTTGGGGGTATCGCTATATCCGTACAAGACCCAAAGGGGCTGGTAGTGGGCTGGGGGTGGGGGGGTACCCATGCCATTTTTCTCAATGATTTTCATCCATATTGCCGAGACCAGACATTACATTAAAGCCGCAAGCAGTTTTAAATTACTTTTTTTCCTTTAGAAATGTCATTTTGTGCAGGGACAGTTCTAAACACGGGAAACACGTTCCACTTCACAGGCATACTTTAGACACCCCCCAGGTACGATATTTAAAGGAATATTTCACTTTTTTTTTTCACTTTATGCATCATTAAAATCACTGCTCCCGAAAATTCTGCCTTTTTTAAAACCTCTTTTTGCATTGATACATGTCCCCTGGGGCAGGACCCGGGCCTCCAAACCCTTTTTAGGACAATAACATGCATATTAGCCGATATAATTAGCACTTTAGATTTCAAACGTTCGCGTCCATTGTATTAAATAGGGTTCTATAGTTTGCGCAAACTTTCGGTCCGTTCGCAGGTTCTGGTGCGAACTGAACCGGGGGGTGTTCGGCTCATCCCTAGTCCTAAGTGCCAGGGACTGGCTGTGCAACTACGGCCGTTCGGAAGGTGTGCATCCTGTGGAGAGTTTCTATTCGAAGTGGACCAGCCCCCCGAGAAACCCTGGGTATACCGGGTCAACTGCCTTACAGGTGCCATCACTCATGAGGAGGATGCCTACACCCCTACAGCCATCAGGCCCACACACACCGCATCGACTGCCACAGATGTGGTGAATGAGGATGTCTCGGTTGCTGCAGAGCCATTAGCGGACACCACAGCGGACGCTGCCGCTGCCACCTCCGAAGTACATGTCCCGCCTGCAAAACTGAAAGTGGAATATGTTAAGGCCTCCTGTGGCTGCAGTAGAAGCCTGCCCCAGCGCCTGCCAGAACCGGACCTCGAGAGAAGGAGGAAGCCCGAGGAGTCCACATCAGGCGACGGTAAGGAGGCTGGGGAAAATGTGTCCACAAGGAATTACTTGCCCGCTGACGAATGTGACACTTCGGACTTGGACTCGTCATCCGATGCGGGTGACAATGCTGAGATCGATGAGATCTTTCTTAGGAAGGGATGGGACAAGATAAAGACTGTTGTCCCGACCTGCAGGCCTGGGGGGGGTCGCCTATGAGTTCGGGGGACACTACACCCCGCGTGGTAGTCCCCACCATTACTGAGGGAATTGTACCAGGCCTAAGTGAGAGACCTTTGCCAGGGACTGATACGGTGTTGGTCCGAAGATCTCCGGATGCCATTGTCTTTCCAGGAGAGGAGAACCCTGCAACTGTTCCCAAATTGGCTCGTCTGCAGCGGATCCTCAATAAAAGGGTGGCGGAAGAGTATGGCTGGGAGTATCCCTATGTACCCAAGGAACTGTTGTACGAAATTGAGGCCTCCCATTAGCGATGGTATGCAGAGGCTATTTGGCACTACCTCGAGGTGCCCAAAGGCTATAGGTATTTTGCCCACTCGGCCGCTATTACTGAACGTTTTAAAAAGTGCCGCCGGGACTGGAGCTATGGCAGGCACATGTAGCGGCTGCTCCTCACACTCCCCTCTTGGTCTCGTCTTTCTCTTGTCTAGGGGTATCTTAGAGGGGAGGGAGCGGGGACACTACGCCTAGCTTCCACCACAGATGTTAGTGCGGTATAAGCAACAGTTCAGTATTACCTTCGGGTCAGTGTTGTGCACCTGGATCCTCCCTCCAAGAGTCACCGCGAACCATGTCTGTCAGAAAATGAGCTCCACACCATTAAAGTTCAACACTCCTTTATTCTTCTTGTCTGAACACAAACAGTTGAACTCCCTTGATAGAACAGAACAGAAAAGGAGGTGTGGATGCGAACAGGCCCAGACACAATGTAAGCTGCCACTTCCCTTCCTAGAAGTGTGTCCTGGTCTCCGCACGAGGGTAGATTTCCTTCCAGGCCGTCTCCGACGAGAGACTCACTTGTCACCGGCAATATGCTGCACCAGGTCTTCAAATGAAGAGCTCCCCCCGGTCCATTCCGGATTCGGGTACCCAATCCCTGGGCACCCTAGGATCTCCTTCCCTCGCGGAACTCAGTGTTGGGCACTGAGCTCCGGACCTCCATCCAAGTACCTCACCCCAGGCTAAAGGTGCCTGGGATGGAACTCGACCTCCGCTGTCCTCTAGGCCTAAGCCACCCAGAGGAGCGACACGACCCACCGTCCGCAAGCTGAAGGTGCCTGGGACGTCCACCCCGTGACAAAGATGGCCGACCCCCTTTATACCCTCTCCCAGCAAGCACGGCGGGTTCCCCGCCCCACCATACCGCTGCCGAGGGAGGACAAAAAGGAGGACGGCACACAGCAATGATTCAACCCCAGCCCAGGGCGACAGCGCCACCCACTGGGCTGCAGGGAATTACACATCACTGATGTCTCTGCCAAATTCAAAATTACACCCGGGAAAGTACATACCCGCTACACTCGCCCCTCGGTCCTTTGACACTGGTCCCCAGTGTCTGGAGTAAACCATGCCCTAAACAGCTGACATGATTCAGTCCAGAAACAGACTAACAATTGGATACACAAAAAAATATAAAAACTTTGTAAACTATCCTGTTAAAACATTGTGTCTGAGCCCTGTAAAGAAAGGGAATAAAGACAGAAGAGAAACAACAGTATTGATCCATTACTTTAAATCACATATTCACATTTGACTTTCCCACCCATCCTGACTAAGACCCACCCCATCCTCAGTAAACTTGATGGGATGTTCTCCTGCAGAGGGAAAAGAAAGGATTAACACACATAACCCTGACACTTGTATTCGTGTAATGGAAAAGAGACTTCTCCGAGAAGAAATCCCTTTTCTCCAAGTGAGTGTGTGATAAGTGTTTAAACGTTGCGCAACACTGCCACCTGGTGACAGCATCGCGGTAACTGCACCCGTGGAACTTTCCTCTTTTCTTTCGGCCCTATCTACCCCAGAGTCAGTATTCTCTTTGCTGGAAAAGTGAAGAACAACCAGGAACAGTTCTTCATTCCTCTGGGCACAAAAGCAACGGGCCCCAGAAAGTTCAGCAGCATGATAAGAACGGAGTCTCTTTTCTCCTACAGGTAAAAACGGGGATGCGGCAGAACAAGTGGTTTCAAGTGCTGATCCATGGTCTCCAGATGATACTCCACATCTTCTCCTTCCTTTCTTTGGACCAACACTTTATCTGCATGGATGTGCCGTCCTAACATCCATTCTGCCTTGCAGTCTTTGAATCGCTGGGAGGCCTTCGGAGAGCATGCCAGGTACCTGCGGGCGTGGGGAACCTGAATGTGGGTCCACACAAAGTCATTGTACCAGCGCTCCCGACACACTTCCACCTCATAGAGTAAGTCCTTCGATAAGTATGGATACTCCCATCCGTACTCCGCAGCAACCTTCTGCCCAAATAGGCGTTGTAATCTTGCCAGAGGAGGCATGGTAGCTTTTTACCCTTCGCCAGGCAACACTATCGAGTCCGGGTGGCGAGGGACCTTGATCACATCTGATTGGGGCATAGGGGCCCGCAGCAACAGTCTATTTTCCCCAGCCTTCGGTACAGATGGCACCAGGGATGTAGTAGCAGACTGGGGACGGGACCTCTCTAAAGGCGCTGATGCCTCCACACGGGGTGTGCTTTCCCCTGTAGACATGGGTGGCTCTCTGATCCTCCGAGATGAAGCAAGCGGTACTTTGTCCCAGCCCTTCTCAGCAAACAAATCGTCTATTGCCACGTCGTCTCCCATGTCCGAGAGCGACTCCAGGTCGGAGGTGTCACACTCCTCCGCGGGTATGTAGCCGGTTGTAGAAACGGAGCCACCACCTCCCGCGGATTCGCTAGGCCATGACTTCCCGACACCTCCGCCCACACACCAAGTCTCCCCGCCTGGCTTACCTCGGCCTTTCTTGAAGCGGGACGTCCGGAACTCAGTGTTGGGCACTGAGCTCCGGACCTCTATCCAAGTACCTCACCCCAGGCTAAAGGTGCCTGGGATGGAACTCGACCTCCACTGTCCTCTAGGCCTAAGCCACCCAGAGGAGCGACACGACCCACCGTCCGCAAGCTGAAGGTGCCTGGGACATCCACCCCGTGACAAAGATGGCCGGCCCCCTTTATACCCTCTCCCAGCAAGCACGGCGGGTTCCCCGCCCCACCATACCGCTGCCGAGGGAGGACAAAAAGGAGGACGGCACACAGCAATGATTCAACCCCAGCCCAGGGCGACAGCACCACCCACTGGGCTGCAGGGAATTACACATCACTGATGTCTCTGCCAAATTCAAAATTACACCCGGGAAAGTACATACCCGCTACACACATACATGCAGACAGGGCGGTGTTATGTTGTCCAGGACGGGAGGATGAGACTTATTCTGTAGAAACACTGGATAAACAATGGAAGTCGCTTACCCTCCCAGATTTGCTTTTTCTTTATCCTGTCTTTTCAGCGGTAAACCATGTCCTGGATCTAAATGACTCTGCCCCTGCTACGGAGGAAGTCTACTTCATGGAGGAAACTGGAGAGCTGTTTTTTTTTCCTCTCCGAAGGAAAGTGACTGTTTCCTCCTCCAAACTGAACTTTGGGGTAAGTAGATAGGAGTTCATGTGAAGGAAGGCGCCGTTTTAATATTAAAGTAATGGGATTGATGTGCCGTTTCATGCACAATGTGTGGAGAACTTTGAGGCCCCGCTGACGCTAGGTGGCGGTGGTCTGCCGGATAAGATATTACTAATGGACTTAGACATGTTTAGAGTGTTTTTTTTCCTCTGTCTCTTCCCTCACCTTGCTAGGCTTAGCACAGGGAAACTTATAGAAGGAAATTATCCCCTTTCGAGGGGGTGGTCTTGTTCTCTTGTAACATAGATTGTGAGTAGCTGATAGGATTTTTATTGTTTCTTGTGATTTTTTTTTTATTCTTCTCTTCTTTTCAGGTAAAGACCGGCTATCAACACCACTGGAAAATTGGGTGGGATAGGTAGTTAGTAGAGGGAGGGAATGTATAATTAAAAAATATATATATATATATATAGTATTTTATGACATTGAGAATGGGATGTCACTTATATGTTACTCTGTTTCTTTTTCTTTTCTTCTCTCCCTCCCCATTTCCCAAGTTTTTGGTTCAGGCACCATTTCAATTTTTTTTTTCTTGTGTGTATAGTTATTTGGATAGATCACTGCCCACTCAGGATTGAGGGGTTTTTGATTTATTTCAGCCACTGGGGACAGTGTCTTATTTAGGAGGGGGTGTGTGTAGCTCCCACCCCAATTCTGGGGCGCTATATACTTAAATTTAAGGGTGGTTTGAGCTAGTAGTTGAGCTCAGACCTATTGATTTTGTACAAATTTGCTACTGCCTGGGTGTGATGCTGCCTGGCAGTACAGTTCCCTGTGGCCTGTGGGTGCCACTGTCGCCTCAGGCCCAGGTTGAACCACGGGTGGCATTGCAACACCATTGGGTGTCCTCTCTCGGAAGTTGTGCGGTGGGCGTGGTCTACCTGTTGTGCATGCTGGGATAGGGTACTTAAGGGGCAGACGCCATTATTCGGGGAGCAGTTTGCGCCTCCCGGCCCTCCAGGCCAGGGGCGCGTGTGTGTGTACCAGCCCCAGGCACCTTTAGCCTGAGGCTGCATCGCTGCAGGTAGGCCCAGCACCTTTAGCTGAGGCCTACACCCGAACAGGAGTCCCAGAGTACCCAAGTGAGGGGTGACCCACTCTGAAGGAGAGGAAGCCAGGGGAGGATCGGTCCCAAGGGGATTAGTGAAGAAGTCACTGTCTCAGGAGAGGCCTGGTTACCTATCAGAGGGAAGGATTCCAATCAATTAAAAGCCTTGTAACGTGCCCCATTAAATCCTAAGTTCTAGTTGTTACTAGGCCGGGAAGTTCGGGACTTGAAGATTCTGTGGCAGAGGATCTCCTGATCGTATCCCAGGGAAATCACAAGTAGCTGTTTCGTGCTCTAAACCGGCTGCTAGCACCATTCCACTTCGGCAATGAGAGTGTTCTTCAGGGTGTTGCGTGCCTGAACCTTCCCCTACTCTATTCCTTCTACTCTCTCTTCTTCCAAGTTTCACCCCAAGCAAAGAATAAAACCTAACTGCTTAGGTTTTTACTCATGTGTGGACATTGGCTTTATTCAAGTGAAAGACTTACTATCTTAGAGAACGGAGGACGGGGATCCATTCGTGAGGGGTAACTCGCCGCAAGGCCCAAAAAAATCTAACACCGCTCGCCTCTCCATATCTGGAGTTGGACAACGGGCAAGTAGCAGGTGTGCCTGAAGCCTCGTACACACGACCGAGAATCTTGTTTTCCTCTACGAGATTCTTGTCAAGCTTTCCTTGCATACACACTGTCAATTCCAAATCTCGTCGTTGTAAAGCGCGGTCACGTACAACACATATGACAGCAGTATAAAGGGGAAGTTCGATTCTAATGGCGCCACCCCTTGGGCTGCTTTTGTTGTTCTCGTGTTACCGCGTGTTAGTAAAAATTTGGGGAGAGACGATTCGCGCTTTTCTGTCTTCGTGCTTTCAGTTCGTTTTAGCGTGACGAATGTGCTATCTCCATTAAGAACGCTAGTTTTACCAGAAGGAGCGCTCCCGTCTTATACTTGATTCTGAGCATGTGCAATTTTTTAAGACTCGGAAAAGCATACACACGACCGGATTTCTCGTCGGGAATCAGGCCGACGAGAATCCCGACGAGAAAAACGAGAATCCTGCCGAGAAAATAGAGAGCAGGTTCTCTATTTTTCTTGTCAAGATTCCCGGCAGTTTTCTCGACGAGAAACCATACACACGAACGGTTTTCTCGGCAAGAAAGCTCTCCCAACAGTTTTCTTGTCGTTTCTTGACGAGAAAACCGGTCATGTGTACGAGGCTTTACTGCTAAAAATGGATGTAGCGGAAGGGTCTGTGTGCTACATATATATATATATATATATATATATATATATATATATGTAGCGGGTACTTGAATTTAGGGGAAGCATCTGGGTGGTAGTGTAACCCAGATGCACTGATTGCTAGGGAATCTGAGACCCTTTTTATGGTTCTTGGAGGACTCTGGTGGTGTGAGGTTCCCTGCGGCCTACAGGTGGCAATGTTGCCCTGGGCCGGAGTTGAACCCACACTGAAAGACTGTGCCTTTTTGTCCTCCCCTGGAGCTGGTACAGCGGGGCGGCGAACCTGCTGTGACGCAGAGGGAGAGGGATAAAAGGGGTGGACGCCCTTACCACGGGGTTGGGTTCAGAGTTGGAGTCGGAGGACGCGGCCGCACCCAGGCACCTTCAGCTTGGGTGCTGGCATTACGGTGTTCCGGGCCCAGGTGCCCTTGACCTGGCCGGAGCGGGAGATGGAGTCCATCTCAGGCACCTTTAGCCTGGGGTGAGGTACTATGGCGGATGCCTGGGGCTTAGTACCTTCGACTGAGTTCTGCGAGGGTGGAGGAATCCGAGGGGGCCCTAACTCCTTGGGTGCCCGTGTCTGAGTTCGTGAGGACTGGTGAGCAGAACTTCTCTGGAGAGTCCGGCGCAGCATTGCTGGTGACAGAGAGGCCTCCGGTACCTCCCTTGGACGGATATCCTTCCCCTGACAGAGGCCGTGCTAGCGAAGGTAATTCATGTTCTATTTCACATAGTCAGTGGCAGTGACTATTCGCCACTGGTGACACCACAGTGGTTAGCTTTATCTGGAAGGATTGTGCCTCGACCTTCTCCCATTAATACTGAACTGTTGCAAAGGTCCCAACTTGACTGTGCTGTATGTTTATTCGCTAAAAGAATAAAACTGTGTTGGACCTGTTCAGTGTGTGGAACTCTGGTTACTAGGAGCAAAGGAGTCAAGGACGAAGGACAGGACTTGACTCTAGGACACCTACATAAAGCCCGATCTTTCTGGCCTTCACCTCGTCACTATGGAGGACATAGGCCGTGGTGTATCTCATCCCTCCCCCCGGTACTAACACCCCTAGACAAAGACAGACAAGCCGAGAATAAGAAGGGGTGAGAGGGGTGAGGTCGCTACACGTGGGGGCATCGTGTCCGGGATGTGTATGGTGTCTGAATTTGAACTTTGCTGCCTGGAGGAGTTCCGAGTAGGTCAGCCATATTGGCCAGCGTGCCACGAGGCAAACCATATCTGCGTAGTTCATGGGCGGGGAAAAGGAAAATCCCGCGAACAGGTGCAGAGTGTGTGAGGAGTCTGGCCATGTGGACGGACACACGTGGAGATTCCGGCGCGAGTGGGTCAGTGCGCATTGGAGCAGCGAACAGGAAAGATGACTTCAAACACTCCGTGGATTTCAGCTTCTTCTTTCATGGACATGACTTCCTTTGCTGCTCCCATTATGGACACAGGAATCAGACTAAGGCCCCGGGGGCGATTGGCTCTGTACACCTGCAGAGACATAGAGGCTCTCGGTGTGATCTGTCCCGGCTGTTCGGGACTGGTGGTTCAGTTGAAGCCATTCGGGCGATGTGAGGTCTGCAAGGAGTTTCTCTTCGAGGTAGAAGCATCCACAGAAAGGCCTCGCGCCTTCCACCTCAACTACCTCACAGGTACTGCCACTCCAGAGGGAGAGATCGATGCCATGGCGGGTATTCCTGTGCGCGCTGACCAGGGCGAAGTGACTGCCCAAGCGGAGATTAAAAGAGAAAAATCAGAGGATGCTGCCTCGGTCACCAGCAGCTCCCCGCTTCGACTGCCGAAGAGGAAAGTCGGCCTGGTGATGGCCTCCTGTGGTCGTGGAAGAGCTTCGCCCCGCCGCTTGCCTAGCCTGGATGGATCAGGAGGGAAGAGCCCTGGACATCCCTGTTCTTCTGAAGGCCCAGGTGAGCCAGGGGTTGGGACTGTCTGTGTGGTTGGAGGTGTCGGCAGCCCACTGTCGGTTGAGGCCGTTAAGGGGGATGATTCCGTGACTGGGAATTATCTGCCTGCTGAGTGTTATGACACCTCCGACCTGGATTCATTGTCTGACAATGGCGATGATGGAGAGATAGACGAAATCTTCCACCGGAAGGGATGGGACAAGATGAAGTTACCCTCGTCCCGTGTCACAAGGAACCCACCTATGTCCATTGGGGATAGTACACCCCGGGTGGAGGCCTCGGCACCGAGGGAAGAATCTGGTCCACTGTCTGAGATACCTCTTCTGGATTTATCTTCCATTTCACCTGCTCCTGTTGCGGGAGTGCAACGCCAGTCTTTGCGGGCCCCTACGCCCAGATCTACCGAGGTGGTGAACGCACCTCGCCATCCAGAAGCAATTGTGTTTCCTGGAGAAGGAGACCGTGTCACCATGCCACCTTTATCAAGGCTGCAGCGTCTCTTTGGCCAGAAGGTTGCCCAAGAGTATGGGTGGGAGTACCCATACCTGCCTCGAGAATTGCTCTACGAGGTGGAAGTTTTTCGCCAGAGGTGGTAAATCACCAGGGGGAGAGTGTAGCGGGCACTTGAATTTAGGGGAAGCGTCTGGGTGGTAGTGTAACCCAGATGCGCTGATTGCTAGGGAATCTGAGACCCTTTTTATGGTTCTTGGAGGACTCTGGTGGTGTGAGGTTCCCTGCGGCCTACAGGTGGCAATGTTGCCCTGGGCCGGAGTTGAACCCACACTGAAAGACTGTGCCTTTTTGTCCTCCCCTGGAGCTGGTACAGCGGGGCGGGGAACCTGCTGTGACGCAAAGGGAGAGGGAATAAAAGGGGCGGACGCCCTGACCACGGGGTTGGGTTCAGAGTTGGAGTCGGAGGACGCGGCCGCACCCAGGCACCTTCAGCTTGGGTGCTGGCGTTCCGGGCCCAGGTGCCCTTGACCTGGCCGGAGCGGGAGATGGAGTCCATCTCAGGCACCTTTAGCCTGGGGTTAGGTACTATGGCGGATGCCTGGGGCTCAGTACCTTCGACTGAGTTCCGCGAGGGTGGAGGAATCCGAGGGGGCCCTAACTCCTTGGGTGCCCGTGTCTGAGTTCGTGAGGACTGGTGAGCAGAACTTCTCTGGAGAGTCTGGCGCAGCATTGCTGGTGACAGGGAGGCCTCCGGTACCTCCCTTGGATGGATATCCTTCCCCTGACAGGGGCCGTGCTAGCGAAGGTAATTCATGTTCTATTTCACATAGTCAGTGGCAGTGACTATTCGCCACTGGTGACACCACAGTGGTTAGCTTTATCTGGAAGGATTGTGCCTCGACCTTCTCCCATTAATACTGAACTGTTGCAAAGGTCCCAACTTGACTGTGCTGTATGTTTATTCGCTAAAAGAATAAAACTGTGTTGGACCTATTCAGTGTGTGGAACTCTGGTTACTAGGAGCAAAGGGGTCAAGGACGAAGGACAGGACTTGACTCTAGGACACCTACATAAAGCCCGATCTTTCTGGCCTTCACCTCGTCACTACGGAGGACATGGGCCGTGGTGTATCTCATCCCTCCCCCCGGTACTAACACCCCTAGACAAAGACAGACAAGCCGAGAATAAGAAGGGGTGAGAGGGGTGAGGTCGCTACATATATATATATATATATATATATATATATATATATATATATGTAGCGCCCCTCAACCCCCTCTACCTGTCTTTGGCTCCTCGCAGGTAGAGAGGGCACACCACGCCACAAGCCCGTACCCTCCCGTTTGGGGAGGTTGAGCGGTGTTGTTGATGGGTCTCCACAGTCAGAAAGTCAGAGACTGTTTCTCACCTCTATGAATGACAGAGATAAGTCCTTGTTTCCCCAATAACTTGAATGTCCACACCAGCTGCAACTCCAACGCAGAGTTTATTTTCTCTTTTAGTAAAATAACAGTCTCTGATAGGAAAAAGGTTGGAGTAAAGACAGGACAGCATAAGATGTGGGAGAGGTCCAGGCACAAACACAATCACTTCACTGCTTGGCTTCTCAAGCAGACTCAGCCCAAATTGATAGTCTCCCTAGGAAGGGACTAGCAGCCAAATGGTACTCCAACTTAGACTCACAGTCTCTGCCACAGACTGGGTTGAAATTGGTCTCTGCCACAGACCTGGTGAATTTGGTCTCTGCCACAGACCTGGTGAACTTGGTGCTTCAAAACTTGGCCTCTATGTAAGGAGAAGACATCCCTCCAGAGAGTTACCGGGACCCTTCCTTCACCGTGACTTCTCACCGGTCCCTCGGAACAGTTCCTCCCCCGGCCTCCTCGTCTAAGATACGGGTCCCCTCGCAAGGCGGCACCCTGGGATTCCTCGATCCTTGATGGGCCCCAGCCAAAGGTGCTGGGTCCCAGGCCTTTGCTGCAGCCCCAGGACTAAAGGTGTCTGGGACCGATTCACCGATCTCCGCCCCTGGGCCAAAGGTGCCCAGGGTGGACAGGAACACACTCCTGGGGTAGGACCCCCGACCACGACAGAACGGACCGGCCTCGACCAGGCAGCGTCTGCCCCTTTTATATCCTCTCCCAGAATGCACAGGAGGCCTGCCACACCCACGGTACGGCTGCTGAGAGGGGACACACAAGGCACAGCTCTGTATCAGCGGTTCAACCCTGGCCTACTATGGCAGCGCCACCTGCAGGCCACAGGGAACTACAAACCAATACTCTCCCTGCGGATAAAAATGGTTGACAGAACCCTGACAATTGGGGTGTTTGAGCACAACTACCACTCAAACACTTCCCCTAAATTTAGGACCCCGCTACACATATATATATATATAGATATATATGTAGCGATACCCCCAGCTAAGAGGGCCGCTGGTATCGTTTTTGGGCCCTGTAGTGCACCGCTGTCAACCCCAGGCAATTTGCTCTAACCTCCCTTGGCACAGTTAGTAGGGGAGAGTAGGATTGCGTGGCCTGTAACTCCTTGGGACACAATCCTATAATAGCACACACACGCAGCAATAAAGCACAGCTATTCTTACCCGTCTCCTCTGAAAAGTAAATGACACAAACACCAATATACTAAACCTTGGCACTTTTACTTAGATAAGTGAGCAGGTAATCAACAGTGTACATATATGTGCAGAGCCCTGCAATAAAAGATTATCTCAACAAACAGATAGATATACAGTACTGTGCATAATACTAACGGTCCCCGCTACAGCTATTCTCCCTCGTGGGCAAAAATGGCGCCCAGCAATGTCTATGCTAAGTCAGGCCTGACTGTACTGTGTAGAAGTTCTGTAGGGGAAGATCTTCGCTAGCAAAACGGTGGTGCACTTTTGAAGAAAAGAACTGTAATCCACAGGGTAAAAGGGGTTTGAATAACTTGGTGAATTCAAGGCAATCTCTAAAGTTGCTCCGATGCGCTGTCTCTCCGGTGCGCAGCGCAACACTATTGATAACTCCGGATAACAGTTATTGGGCCTAGAGATCCTATATAGTTCTCTGAGCAGGTGTTCTCTCACCCAACCGGACCAGTCCGTGTCCGTATCTTCCGCTGCTGTGTCTCGGTACACAGGTCTCACGACATCCAAGTCTTCGGTCCTCCTGGCAACGATGCAGCAACAGTATGGAGAGACGTCCCTCAGGTTCCTCGGTGAGAGCGGAAGGCTCTTTGGAGAAAGGCCCAGGCTTCAGGCCTTGTATCTCAGCAGGCTCAGAAAAGAGTTCCACTTGCTGGGCGGGCGGTGTCCAAAGAGACCGAACTCAGCCCCGCCCTATGGTTAAATAACCTGCCCCAGTAGTCTCTGCGCGGGGCAATGCACCCTGGGTGTCCCGTTGCGCACTGGGTACTGTAGTCTCTGGGGGTTTAAAAGGCAATACCCCGCTACATATATATATATATATATATGTATGTATGTATGTATGTATGTGTGTGTGTGTGTGTGTGTGTGTGTGTGTGTGTGTATGTGTATGCGTGCGCACATTCTTACACACACGCTTTGACAATTCCTTTATTAAAAATAAATAACAAAAATACAGTGTCCCCGATGTAAATCCATCATCAATCACGCCGACCACCGCACCCAAAATAAGAAGAATAAAAACATTCCTGCTGACATGAAGGCTGGCTGCCTACTGCAGCCTCCACAGTTTGACAGCTCTTATATAGGTAAGGGGCAGGCCCCCTGGCTACATCACCTGGTGGCACCGCTCCCTTCTGATGTCACACCCCCCTCTCACCCACCCCCTCTCTCTATCTCTCCATCTCTCTCTTTCACCCACCCCCTCTCTCCCACCCACCCTCTCTCTCTCTCCCACCCTCCCCTCTCACCTTTACCTAACCCTCTCTCACCTATCCCTCCTCTCTCTCACCCACCCCCTCTATCTCACCTTCCCTCACCCCCCTCTCTCTCCCCCACCTCTCACCCTCCTCTCTCACCCACCCCTCCTTTCTCACCCACCCCCTCTTACTCCTACCGCCCCTCTCTCTCAACTTCCCTAACCCCCTCTCTCTCCTTGAAAAAGCGCTCAGGAGTGGAGACTCTGGGTTCTGAAAGAGGCAGTACTACAGCAGCTGAACTGGAAGGTGCTGTCGTAGGGGAAGAGCTTTTGGCTGGGTTTGGCTCAGCAGAAGTCATCGAAGCATTGAGGATATGGAAACGCCCCTCGATCTGGAAGTAGCCATCTTTCAGATTTGTGACTTTTTGTGTCAGGGCAGTCATCTGTTGACACAGAGCTTTCCTTGCGGTTAAGTTCCTGACTCCCCTGGAGGTGAGATAGGAGGAGTCAGGCACAAAGTAGCACAGGTCACCTGCAGAGTTGCTTTCAGAAGGACTCAGGGTCCGCAGGATACTGCTAATTAGGGATGAGCTTTATGTTCGGGTTGAACATCGGGTGTTCGCCCGTTCGTCGAAAAACAAACATTATGGGGCGTTTGTGGCAAATTTGAGCAAGATCGCAGTGCATTGCTGTATGATGATTGGCCAAAGCATGCATCATGACCTGCATGCTTTGGCCAATCCCAGCGCCCTCAGCTAAGAGAGCCATAATTGGGCAAAGGCAGGGTGCCTTTGGCCAATCATGGCTCAGGGGGACTAGGTCCATGCCCCACACTATATAAGGATGCCTGCACGTCGGCCCTGTGTAGTGTGTTGTTGGCGTGGACAGAGAGAGAGTGTGATTTAGATTGAGCAGGCAGGCAGGCAGTTATATATATATATATACAGTCAGTCTCGTGTATAATATATATATATATATATATATATACTCTGCAACCAGTGTAGGGAGGAGCTTTATGTTAGGGTCGAACATGAGTTCGACTCAAACATTGGCTGTTCGCCCGTTCGCCGAAATAGCGAACAATTTGGGGTGTTCGCGGCAAATTCGAAAGCCGCGGAACACCCTTTAAAAGTCTATGGGAGAAATCAAAAGTGCTAATTTTAAAGGTTAATATGCAAGTTATTGTCATAAAAAGTGTTTGGGGACCTGGGTCCTGCCCCAGGGGACATGTATCAATGCAAAAAAAGTTTTAAAAACGTCCGTTTTTTCGGGAGCAGTGATTTTAATAATGCTTAAAGTGAAACAATAAAAGTTAAATATTCCTTTAAATTTCGTACCTGGGGGGTGTCTATAGTATGCCTGTAAAGTGGCGCATGTTTACCGTGTTTAGAACAGTCCCTGCACAAAATGACATTTCTAAAGGAAAAAAAGTAATTTAAAACTACTCGCGGCTATAATGAATTGTCGGGTCCCGGCAATACAGATAAAAGTCATTGAAAAAAACAGCATGGGTCCCCCCCCCCCAGTCCTTTACCAGGCTCTTTGGGTCTGGTATGAATATTAGGGGAACCCCAAACCAAAATTCAGGTCTGGTATGGATATTAAGGGGAACCCTGCACCATTTTTTTTTAAATGACGTAGGAGCCCCCTCATAATCCATACCAGACCCTTCAGGTCTGGTATGGATTTTAAGGGAAACCCCGTGCCAAAATAAAAAAAAAATGGCGTGGGGTTCCCCCCAAAATACCATACCAGACCCTTATCCGAGCATGCAACCTGGCAGGCCGTAGGAAAAGAGGGGGGGACGAGAGAGCGCCCCCCCCTCCTGGACTGTACCAGGCCACATGCCCTCAACATGGGGAGGATTTCCCCATGTTGATGGGGACAAGGGCCTCATCCGCACAACCACAACCCTTGTCCCCATCAACATGGGGACATCCTCCGCATGTTGAGGGCATGTGGCCTGGTACGGTTCAGGAGGGGGGGCGCTCTCTCGTCCTCCCCTCTTTTCCTGCGGCCTGCCAGGTTGCGTGCTCGGATAAGGGTCTGGTATGGATTTTTGGGGGGAACCCCACGTCATTTTTTTTATTTTAGCGTGGGGTTCCCCTTAAAATTCATACCAGACCTGAAGGGTCTGGGTATTGATTTTGAGGGGGACCCCTATGCCATTTTTTTTTATTTGGCGCAGGGTTCCCCTTAATATCCATACCAGACCTGAAGGGCCTATTATGGAATTTTTGGGGGACCCCCGCGCAATTTTTTTTTTAAATTTTGGTTCGAGGTCTGGTAATGGACTGGGGGGGGGGAACCAATGCCGTTTTTTTCAATGACTTTTATCTGTATTGCCGGGACACGACAATTCATTATAGCCTTTAGAAATGTCATTTTCTGCAGGGACTGTCCTAAACATGGGAAAAATGCACTACTTTACAGGCATACTATAGACACCAGACATGGGAGTAAGTCACACATGTGCAAGTCACAAGCAAGTCTCAAGTCTTAACCTTCAAGTCTCAAGCAAGTCCCAAGTTACTGTGACGAAAAGCAAGCAAGTCAAGTCGAGTCCCTGCTAGAAGTCAAGCAAGTCAAGTCAAGTCATTTATTTTGGTCAAGTCACAAATCAAGTCAAAATACTGATCTACCCCATACTGTATAAAAATAATAGGAGGGATAACAATAAATAATATTGGTTATGTGCCCATGCCTCACTGTGCCTCACTGTGAACATGCCTCACTGTGCCCATGCCTCACTGTGCCCATGCCTCACTGTGCCCATGCTTCACTGTGCCCATGCTTCACTGTGCCCGTGTCTCACTGTGCCCGTGCCTCACTGTGCCCAATGTCTCATTGTGCCCGTGTCTCACTGTGCCCATGCTTCACTGTGCCCGTCAGCCGTGTACCTGATCGGCGGCATCCCGGCGGCCATTCCAGTATTCAAAAGCCGTGCCTCCTCCTCGTCTGTGAGAGGTGGAACACTCAATTTCCCAGCATTCAGTGTTCCACCTATCACGGACATCCGCTCATCCTCATAACACAGACGAGGATAAGAGGATTTCCGTGATAGGCTGAACACTGCCTGCTGTGAAATTGAGTGTTCCGCCTATCACAGACGAGGAGGCGCGGCTTTTGAACACTGCAATGGCCGCCGTCTGTCTGCACGACACGCTGATCAGGTAGGCAGACGGCGGCTTGCGGTTAGTGTTAGTGGTGCCAAGTCATTGCAAGTCATATAGCCCAAGTCAAAGTCAAGTCACAAGTCATTAGTGACAAGTCAAAGTCAATTCGAGTCATTTATTGAATTCTGTCAAGCAAGTCGCAAGTCCTCAAACAGGTGACTCAAGTCTGACTTAAGTCAAGTCATGTGACTCAAGTCCCCCACCTCTGATAGACACCCCCCAGGTACGAAATTTAAAGGAATATTTCACTTTTATTGTTTCACTTTAAGCATTAATAAAATCACTGCTCCCAAAAAAACTGCAGTTTTTAAAACTTTTTTTGCATTGATACATGTCCCCTGGGGCAGGACCCAGGTCCCCAAACAGTTTTTATGACAATAACTTGCAAATAAGCCTTAAAAATTAGCACTTTTGATTTTTTCACGTTCGTGTCCCATAGGCTTTAACGGTGTTCGCGTGTTTGAACAAATTTTTTGCCTGTTGGCATGTTCTGCTGCGAACCGAACCGGGGGGTGTTCGGCTCGTCCCTAATCCAGTGTAGCTATATCTGACTGCAGGCCATTCCTGGTGTACTTTTTCTAAAATACTTCAGGCAGGCAGGTTATTCAGTTAGCTGCAGTGTATTAAATAAATAAATATATATATATATATATATATATATATAAATAAATTCTAATATACTTCAGGCGGTGTACACAGTACACAATACAGTGCCCCCCTAGTGCTGTTGCTATTACTTTTCTGGTGGTGTACACAGTACACAATACAGTGCGCCCATAGTTGCTATTACACTTCTGGTGGTGTACACAATACTGTGCACCCATAGTGCAGTTGCTACTACTTTTCTGGTGGTGTACACAGTATACAATACAGTGCACCCATAGTTACTATAACACTTCTGGTGGTGTACACAATACCGTGCACCCATAGTGCAGTTGCTACTACTTTTCTGGTGGTGTACACAGTACACAATACAGTGCACCCATAGTTGCTATTACACTTCTGGTGGTGTACACAATACCATGCACCCATAGTCCAGTTGCTACTACTTTTCTGGTGGTGAACACAGTACACAATACAGTGCACCCATAGTTGCTATTACACATCTGGTGGTTTACTATCACGTACTTGGTACTGGAGGCCAATGGAGAGAGAGGGCTTCCCTTGCGGCTAAGTTACAGACCCCCCTGAGGGTGAAAACAGGAAAGGTCATAACCAAAGAAGCACGGGTCGCCTGCTGGACTGTAAGCAGGAGGTTCTAGAGTACAGCTGGTGCGCTGGCGTAAAATCAGCAGACAGGTGACACCTGTGAGGTGTTGCAGGATTCAGATAATGCTGCGACTGGAGCGTGGTCAGAAGGAAGCCTAGGTCGTGAGCCAGATTGGTATCAGAGCAGACGTGGTCAGGTGGATAGCTGGAGGCGAACACAGGAAGCAAACAGGAGACAGGTCAAGGACAAGCCGGATCGGTAACAGGAGGCACAGGAACAGGAATATCACAAAGATAACACACTGGAGTAGCCGAAGATCAACCAGCAAATGCAGACACTAGCAGACTTCCTTATATAGGCCCATGTGACCTGCTGGTAGAGGTACTGGGTCCTAAAGTCCTTCTACTGCCAGAGATGCTGGGTCCTAAAGTCCTTCTCCTGCCATAAGTGTTGGTAGAGATGCTGGGTCCCAAAGCCCTTCTCCTGCTGTTGGTTCCCTGACATTTACACAATACAGTGCACCCCTAGTGCAGTTGCTACTACTTTTCTGGTGGTTTACACAGTACAGTGTAGTGTGGTTTTGCAAAACAAAATTTACATCATGTCCGGAAGGCCACCAAGGAGAGGCAGATGCTCACAGGCCACTAAAAGAGGGCAAGCAGGCTCTGTGTCTACAGTCAACAGTGCTGGTCGTGGACATGGTGCATCCTCTGCACGTGGCCGTGGGGCACGCTTGTCCTTTTTTCCTGCAGCTGGCCGTGTTATTGAGTCACAACATGCAGAAGAGTTGGTGGAATGGATAACAAAGCCGTCCTCATCCTCTGTCACCCAGGCTCAGAGTAGTTTGCCTGCCAATGCAGCTGCCAAAGTGGCCTATTTGATCGGCTCCTTGTCAACAATCACTCCTTCCCTAGCCCCACCATCATGCATGGAGGAGTCCCCCGAACTATTCGACCACAGTGTCGGGTACATGCTGGATGCGCAGCGATTTGAAGGCTCCGATGATGGTACCCAGATTGAGGAAGGGAGTAACTAGAGCCTAGAGAGAGGGAGTGCCCAAGAAGGACAAGAAACTGTCAGTCATGTTCCCCCAGCTGCAGCATACTGCCAAGTTTGCTCTAGTGACGAGCAGGGAGGGGATGATGAGGTCACTGACTCTACTTGGGTCCCTGATAGAAGAGAGGAGGAGGAGGCACATCTCCAACGAGGCAGGATGCCCTCCAGTTTGCAACCTATGTCTGAAGCGGATCAAGCGTGGCCAAAACAGCAGCCGCTTGGGCACCACATGCTTGACCAGACATATGACGACCTCCCATGCAGTCCGTTGCCAAGAGCACTTAAAAGACCCACATCAAAGAACAAGACGGACCTCTCCTTGCTCCTCATCTGGGATCTCCAACCCCACTATACCTCCAGTCCTCTCAGAAACCTGCACTGAGAGGAATGTAGGTATAGCAATAGGTGTCCCAAGTACTTGCAGCCAATCTGCTAGCGGTACACCAACATCCGATTTTAGCAGGCAAATTTCCCTACCCCAGTAGGTCCCAGCCATCCACATGCTCAGCGTCTGAATGCTAGCTTGGCCAAATTGCTAGCACTGCAACTGCTGCCTTTTCAGCTGGTAGACTCTGCCCCCTTTCGTGAATTTGTGTGTAGCGGGGTATTGCCTTTTAAATCCCTCAGAGACTACATTACCCAGTACACTTTTAGGCACCCAGGGTGCCTTGCCCCGCGCAAGGACTGATGGGATGGACTTTATAAGGGAGAGGCGGGGCCCAGTTCTTTCTCTTTGGACACCGCCCGCCCAGCAAGCTGAACTGCTGTCTGAGCTCCTGTGACTTTAGGCCAGAAGCCTGGCCGTTTTCTCCAAAGAGCCTTCCGCATGCACCGAGGAACCTGAGGGACGTCTCTCCTTGATACTGCACCTTTGCCAGGAGGACCAAAGACCCGGATGTCGAGGGATCGGTGTGTTTAGGCACCACAGTGGAAAAACGGACGTGGACTGGTCCGGTTGGGTGAGAGAGCACCTGCTCATAAATAGACACAGTACCTTTGTTACCTTGGTGGATTACAATTCTGTTCTTCAAGTGCACCACTGTTGCTAGCGAAGATTTCCCTACAGGACTTCCACTTTAGTTCAGTCAGGCCTGACTGGGTAGCGTAGACATTCCTGGGCGCCATATTGCCCACGAGGGGAAGTAGCTGTAAAGGGGACTGTTAGAGTTGCATAACGTTAAATACTTGTTTTCTTGTTACCACTGTTTATTGCAGGGCTCTGCTTATGACATGTACTCACCTGTTTTACTGCTTACCCACTAATCTAAGTAAACATACCAGGGTTAAGCATATTGGTGTCTGTGTTCTTTACTTTACAGGAGAAATAGGTAAAGGAAGTTTTAAAACATTACTGTGTATTCTTGTCATAGGATTGTGCCGCTGTGAGTTACAGGCCTCACAATCCTATCATCCCCTACTAACTGTGCCAAGGGAGGTTAGAGCTGATTGCCAGGGGTTGACAGCGGTGCACTACAGGGCCCAAAAATCATACAGGCAGCCCTCTTAACTGGGGGTATCGCTCCACGTGGGTGCTCGGGTCTGGGATTCCTGTTACTGCACACTGCAATCAAGCCAGTCAGAAGTACCAGCATGGACCCGCCAGCAATGTCACAGTGGTGCGCAGCGGTTGGCACAGATTCAACCGAGGCAGTAGTTATTGAACTCCCGGGGGGGATCTGACAAGAGAATGAGATAAAGCAGCTCATAAAGTTGTTGTCCCTGAATCAAAAGGCATGGGTGATGGACATAAGGCCAGATATCTTGTGTACATATGCACTAGTGGAATGGAGAGGAGAAGTTCCGGAAGATTTTAGAGGTCAGAGTTTAAAAGCCACAGATGGCCAGATATACCGCTTAGTGCATACGAGGGCTATCAAGAAGGAATCTCAGAAAATCTCTCCGCCATCATCCCTGATATTCTTCCACAAAATGGAAAGCAGCAGGGATACGATAGCCCCAGGGACACCACTGGCAGCCATAGGGCCGGAACTATTGAATGCCCTGGGAGACTTTGTCACTAAGTGCCAGAAGAGCAACACAGTACATGTGGAAGCTGGGTGCCGGAAGCTCCGGATCTTTTCAGGAAAGCTACCTGTGCCTTTCGGGGAAGAAGACTTCGACACCTGGATTGAACAGGCGATGCAGGCAGTAGAAGGATGGGAAGTACCAGAAGCGCAGAAGAGGCAGCGCATTAGTGAAAGTTTGAAGAGCGCTGCTGCTGAGGCTGTGAAGAACCTTAGGTTCAGCAATGCTGCTTGTACTGCATATGACTATCTGGCTATGTTGCAGGAGGAATTTGACCAGCTGGAGAAGGTGACTGAATTAATGTACCAATTCGAGCATACCCTCCAACAGCCGGGAGAGAAATTATCTGAATATGTCCGGAGGTTAAACAGAATGCTGTGCCAAATTGTACTCAAAAAGGGAATGCTGCCCCAAGTCATAGATGCAACTAGGATGAAGCAGATCCTGAGGGGAGCTTTACGTTCGGATCCGGTTTGGCTTCACTTGAAGACCTCTGAAGGAGTCATGGATTTGAGTTACCCAGACCTGGTGCGGATCATAAGGGACGAAGAAGCCCTGTTGAAGGACCAACAGGCGGTTGAGAAGACCACTCCCCTCCCCTCAGTAGGAGTCAGAGCAGCACTGAACAGGACTTAGAAGTGGAGACCTTAAAGTCCCAGATGACTCAAGTACTGGACTTATTGACCTCTCTATTGGCCAAGAACTCTGGAGCCAAAGAGCAAGAAGAGATCAAGAAGGAACCATGCCAGAGTGTTTCCACTCTAACATCCCCACAGGGAAGAAGAGAAACTGTCTGTTTCAACTGTGGAGGAGTCGGACATTTTGGAAGAGTGTGCTCTAGTCCAAGGAAGAACTGGAGCACTTATCACCAGCCGGCGGAAAACTTCAGAGGGCCCCATTGAATGAGTCAGCCAGGCGCCCACTGTTTACAGAAAGCTTCAAAAAGATCCAAAAGCCAGAAGAGGGAAAGAGAAACAATGTCCCTCCTAAAATACTCGATGTCACTAGTCAGGAGTCAAAATTCAGCCACCTAAGGGAAATCAATGCATACCAGGCCCAACAAGGGTTGAGATCCAGAAAGAAATGGAAGAAAAAGAAAACATCAAAAGGAAAGTCCAAGAGTCCAAAGAAAGAGACCCCTCAGAAGAGTTTTCCAGCCAAGTTGATAGGGCCCTCCCCCCTAGTTCCCATTCAAGTGGAGGGAGTCTATACCAAAGCCATTCTGGACACAGGAGCCCAAGTGACCCTCTTGTATAAAGACTTTTACCAGAAACACCTGAGTCAAGTGCCCCTACAAAAGCTGGAAGACTTAGAGATATGGGGAATTGGTACTCACAAGTTTTCATACGACGGTTATGTTTCAATCAGGCTGGCCTTCGACCCCTCTGTGACAGGAAAGGCAGAAGTCTTTGACACCCTGGCAGTAGTTTGCCCTCGCCCACCAGGAGCCAACACGAGTTCTCTGATCATAGGGACCAACACTGATCTGGTCAGGAGACTGCTGACTCCTCTAGTACAGGAAAAGGGTGCTTCAGAAGACAGGATCCACCCCATGTTGCAGCAGGTCTACCGGAAGTTGGTACTGGAACAGAAAGCCCCGGAAGAGGGGGTGGGGAAAGTCTGGAGACTGTCAAGGAAGAAGAAGATGTTGCAGCCTGGTGAGATGACCTGCCTGCAGGCTACTGTGAAACTCTCATTGGAGCAGCCTTGCCCCTTTGTGGTCCTGGAACCAGAACCCCAAGACACCCACCCAGGGTTGGAAGTGATCCCCGAAGTGGTCCCATTGAGGGCATTGAAGAAGGCGAAGGGCCAAATCCCAGTGAGCATCAGGAATGTCACTAGTTCTCCCATGAAGATTCCGGCCCGGATGTTGCTGGGGAGAGTAAACCCTGCCACCCCAGTGGCCCTTTCCGACTTGGAGAAGGCTGAAGGAGGAGAACACACTCTAGAGAATCTCTGCCTAGAGACCGCCACCCTACCACCAGTGTGGAAGGAGAGAGCCAAGGCCCAGCTGACTAGATGGAGAAAAATATTCTCAAAGCACGAGTTCGACGTAGGGTGTGCGAGGAGTGGCACCCATAAGATCCGTCTGCAGGAAGACAAACCTTTCCGGGAGAGGGTCCGGCGAGTCCCCCTGGCTGACCTAGAAGATTTACGTGAACAGTTGACGGAGCTTAAGAGAACTGGGGTTATTCGGGAGTCCAGAAGCTCATATGCCTCTCCTATCGTGGTAGTCAGGAAGAAGAGTGGGTTGCTGAGACTTTGTATAGACTACAGGACTCTCAATAGAAGGACCATATCCGACCAGTATACCACCCCCAGGATAGAAGATGCCCTACAGAGTCTGTCTGGAGCCAAGTGGTTCAGCGTCATGGACCTGAAGAGTGGGTACTAACAAATCCCAATGCACCCTGATGACAGAGAGAAGACAGCATTCATCACCCCAGTGGGATTCTATGAGTTCAACAGGAGGCCTCAGGGCCTGTCAGGGGCCCCTGCCACTTTCCAGATGTTGATGGAGAAGACAGTGGGGGACATGAATCTTATTGAAGTCCTGGTGTACCTAGACAATATCATTGTCTTCGGGAAGACTCTGGAGGAGAACGAAGAAAGGCTGGAGAAAGTCCTGAAGAGACTCAGTGAAGAGGGACTTAAACTATCCAGGGAGAAGTGTCAGTTTTACCGGTCCTCAGTTCACTATCTGGGACACATAGTGTCTGAAGAAGGAGTGTCTACAGACCCTGACAAACTGGAAGCAGTTACCTCCTGGCCCGACCAACTACAGTGACTGAGCTCAGATCCTTCCTGGGGTTCTGCTCCTACTACCACAGATTTGTGGAAGGGTTTGCAAAAATTGCCAAACCTCTGAATTAGTTACTGAAGACAAAAGGAGAGGAGGATGATACTGGCCCCAGGAAGCCCAGGGAGTCCGTGGAAGACCAGTGGACAGGGAAGTGTGAAGAGGCCTTCAAAATGCTGAAGAAAAGTCTGACCACTGCCCCGGTCTTGGCCTATGCTGACACCAAGAGACCATATGAACTACATGTGGATGCCAGCCATGATGGTCTGGGAGGTGTGCTATACCAGGAGTATGAAGGACAGCTAAGGCCAGTCGCCTATGTCAGTAGGAGTCTAAAACCAGTGGAAAATAATTACCCCACCCACAAATTGGAGTTCCTGGCCCTAAAGTGGGCAGTTGTGGATAAACTCAGAGACTACCTGTATGGAGCGGACTTTACAGTAAAGACAGATAATAACCCACTCACCTACCTTTTCACCACAGCCAAGCTGGATGCCACTGGCCACTGTTGGTTGGCAGCCCTTTCTGGATTCAATTTTAGCCTCAAGTATTGGCCGGGAACTGGAAACAGGGATGTGGATGCATTGTCCAGAAGGTCTCATGCTCCCACTCGCCATACAGAAGACTGGACCCAGGTAACCCCAGATGGGGTGCAGGCTTTATGTCAAGGAGCCCAACTTCAAGCTAGTGGTGGATCCAGGGCAGAAGAGATTGGAGTTTCGGTAGTGGGGGTGCCCAAATGCTATTGTGATGTTACCCAGATTGGCGAAGACGATTTGCCAAAATTATCCAAGAAGGACATAAGAAGGGATCAGTAGGAAGACCCCTGGGGAAGATTGGCTTTGGAAACTCTAGAAGACCAGGATCCGGACAGGCTCTTGCAAAATCCCTCAAAGGAGGCTTGATTAATCCACAAAGAATGGGATAAGTTACAGGTACATCAAGGGGTGGTCTACCGAAGGGGCCCCTCTGATGACCTGGAAGAGAAGTGGCAGCTGTTTCTGCTGGAAAAACACAGAAGAACTGTCCTGGCTGCCCTACATGATAACCATGGCCACTTAGGGGCCAAACGAACCTTTCAGCTTGTAAGGAATAGATTCTATTGGCCTTGTATGCGAGCTGAAGTGGAGGAGTACTGTCACTCATGTGCCCGCTGCATACAGAGGAAGACATTGCCACGTCAAGCTGCCCCAATGGGCCATCTGCAGAGTCAAGGGCCCTTGGACTTGGTATGCATCGACTTTCTCTGTCTGGAACCTGACTTGAGTGGACATGGAAATGTTCTGGTGATAACCAACCATTTCACCCGTTATACCCAGGCCTTTCCAACTAAAGACCAGAAGGCCTCCACTGTAGCCAAAATCTTGGTGGAGAAATACTTTGTACACTACGGGTTACCTCAATGCCTTCACTCAGATCAAGGGAGAAACTTTGAGAGCTGACTGATTCGGAAGTTGCTGGACTCTTTAGGCATAAAAAAACCCCGTACTACCCCTTATCACCCTCAAGGTGATGCCCAACCTGAAAGATTCAACAGGACTCTATTAAATATGTTGGGGACTCTGAACAGTGAGAAGAAGCAACATTGGGGCAAGCACATAGCTGCCATAGTGCATGCCTATAACAGTACAGCCAGCGATGTCACAGGATATTCCCCTTACAGACTTATGTTTGATAGAGAGGCCAGACTACCAGTGGACTTGGCCTTTGGTACCTCCATGGACCATACATCTGTCACCTCACACAAAGGATACGTGGACAGATTGCGGAAGAGCTTGAAACTGGCCTATGAGAAGGCCCAATCAATTTCTGAGCAGAGAGGAGCCAGGAACAAACGGAACTCTGACCTTAGAGTCCGTATTCAAGATCTACAACCTGGAGACAGAGTGTTGCTGAGGAATTTAGGAGTCCCAGGGAAGCACAAGCTGGCAGACAGATGGAGATCAGAACCTTATGTGATTTGTAAGAAGCTGCCTGGTCAACCTGTGTACCAGCTGAAGCCTGAAGGAAGAGTGGGACCGCTGAAGATCTGGCACAGAAACCATCTGCTACCCCTTTCTGAAGTAGTCAGGATGCCTCCTACCTCGGATTACCCCGAGCTACCTTCAAGCTCAAATACTCCCAGACCAAACACTAGGTCTCAGACAACTCAGTCAGGAGAAACGGATATCGCCACTCAGAGTGAAGATGAGGAACTGGAAGTTGAATGGTTGTGGCCGTCCCAGGTACCTGAACCTCTGTCCATAGACCTTCCACCTCCTGAGGATGCCCCTGATGATACTTTAAATCCGGAAGCCACTGAGTTTATTCCATCCTATGCTCAGACGGAGGGGTTGGAAGATGCTATAGAATCCTTCCCTGTTGACGATCTAAGGGACTCCATGTATCTTTCTGCATCTGATTCAGGTGCCTCAGAAACAGAAAAAACTCCTACACCTATCCCAGTGGAAGAACCTGTGGTATCTGAGTCATTGACCCCCAGAGAACAAAGAGCTAAAAGAACCATACGTCCTCCCCGGAAGTTGACATATACACATGTAGCGGCCTCCACTCTCTCTTCCTGATATCACATCATCTGTCTCTGGCAATTGTCTAGGGGTACCTTGGTTGAGAGAGTGCGGGGTCACCATGCCAAGTTCCCACCACAGATGTGTGTGTGGTGTGAGAAGATCCTCTTTACCTTCGGGTCGGTGTTCTGCATCAGAGCCTCCTCCTCCTTTTGCACAGTGTCTGTCAGAAAATGAGCCCCACACCATTAAAGTCCAACACTCCTTTATTCTTCCAATATCAGAGTAAAACACGAGTAGGCCCAGACACAATGAACTCTTCTTCTGTCCTTCTCAAAGTGTATTGCGGTCCCTTGGCGAGGGAGATATCCCTCCGGGCAGTCTCCGGAGGCTCACCCGTCACTGGCAATATGCTGCACCAGGTCTTCAGGCGAGTACCCCCTCCGGTCCCTTACGCCACTGGATTCGGGGAGCCCACTCCCGGGGTCCCCCTAGGAAATCCATCCCCCGCGGAACCCAGTGAAGGACACTGGGCCCCAGACCTCCATCCGAGTACCTCACCCCAGGCTAAAGGTGCCTGGGATGGAACACGACCTCCGAACGTCCTCTAGGCCTAGGCCGCCTAGACTCCCAACACGAACCACCGCCCTCAGGCTGAAGGTGCTTGGGACTTAGACCCCGTGACAAAGATGGGCGGCCCTTTATACCCTCTCCCAGAAAGCACGGCGGGTTCCCCGCCCCACCATGCAACCGCTGAGAGAGGACAAAAAGGGGTACGGCACACAGCAATGGTTCAACCCCAGCCCAAGGCGACAGCGCCACCCACTGGGCTGCAGGGAACTGCACATTACTGGTGTCTCTGCCAGTTTTAAATACACTGGGAAAGTGCATGCCCGCTACACTCTCCCCCTGGTGGTTTGACACTGGTCCCCAGTGTCTGGAATAAACTATGTCCTCAATGGCTGACATAACCCAGTCCAGAAACCAACTATAAATTTTACAAAAATAAAACCTTTGGAACTAACTAACTGGAGCAGTTGTGTCTGAACCTCACATGAAAGGGGAGGGAAGGGAAACAACAACACTTAACCATAACACTGAAAATCACATTTTCACATAACACTTCTCCCCACCCATCCTGGCTAAGACCCACCCCATTCTCAGTGGTCTTGATGGGATGCTCTCCTGCAGAAGGGAAAAGAAAGGTTAAACACACAAATCCCTGACACATATGTTTGTGTGAGAACGAAAAAACTTCTCCGCAGAGAAATCCTTTCCTTCTAAAAGTGCATGTGTGAAAAGTGAATGTCGATGCACAACACTGCCACCTGGTGACAGCGTCGCGGTAACTGCACTTGTGGAACTTTCCTTCTTCTTTGGGCCCTATCTACCCCAGATTCCATGATTGCTTGCTGGAAAATTGAAGAACAAACAGGAACAGTCCTTCAACTCCTCTGGGTAACAAGAACAACAACCCCGGAAAGTTCAGCAGTGTAAAGACAACAAGAACGGAGTCTCTTTTCTCCTGCAGATAGAAACAAGGGTGCGGCAGAACAAGGGGTTTCAGATGCTGATCCAGAGTCTCTATTTGGTATTCGACATCTTCCCCTTCCTTGCGTCGAATCAGCACTTTGTCCGCGTGAATATGCCGCCCCAACATCCACTCTGCCTTGCAATCTTTGAAACGCTGAGATGCCTTGGGGAAGCACGCAAGGTACCTGCGGGCGTGTGGGACCTGAATGTGAGTCCACACAAAGTCATTGTACCAGCGCTCCCGGCAAACTTCCACTTTGTATAACAGTTCTTTGGACAAGTATGGGTATTGCCACCCATACTCAGCAGCAACCTTCTGGCAAAATAGGCGTTGTAGTCTCGCCAGCGGAGGCATAGTGGCTTTGTCCCCTTCGCCTGGCAAGACTATAGCATCTGGGTGACGAGGGACCTTGGCCACATCCAATCTGGGCATAGGTGCCCGCAACAACAGTCTCTTCTCCCCGGCACTGGCTGCAGGTGGCACCGGGGATGTGAGAGTAGGCTGGGGACGGGACCCCTCCTCAGGCGCTGGTGCCTCCACCCGGGGTGTACTGTCCCCTGTAGACATGGGTGGGTCTCTGGTTCTGCGGGACGAAGCAAGAGGTACTTTGTCCTAGCCCTTTTGAGTAAACAGCTCATCTATGGCCACATCGTCTCCCAGATCGGAGAGCGACTCCAGGTCGGAGGTGTCACACTCCTCCGTGGGCAGGTAGCCTGCAGTAGAGACTGAGCTGCCACCTCTGCCCACACACCAAGTCCCTCCACCCGGCTTACCTCGGCCTTTACTTGAGAAGGGATGTCCGGAACTTCTCTCAACGGATCCATCCGGGCCGGGCGTAGGCAGGCGGGATGGTCCACCGCAACCGCTGGACGGGGCTACCATGCCAGTCTTTCTCTTCGGCGGTGGACGCTGTGAGACCGTGGTGACCGAGTCAGCATCCTCGGATTTCTCCCGTATTTGAGTGATCGCGACCTCCCCCGCGGTCGCTGCAGTGCGCACAGGGATTGCTGTCAAAGCGGTGATTCCTCCAACTTGAGTGGTGTTGCCTGTTGTGCGGCCGAGGTAGATGGTTCTTGGCTTTTCGATGACCGAATCCACCTCGAATAAGAACTCCCTGCAGGCCATCGCAACGCCCGAACGGCTTTAGCTGACACACCAGTCCCGAGCAGCCGGGATAAATCACACCCAGGGCCTCAACGTCCATGCACGAATAAAAGGCGAATCGTCCCCGGGGCTTTAGCCGAATCCCCGTATCGGTCACCGGAGCAGCAGCAGTCAAAGTCGTGGTAGAAGGGTGAAGTGGAACCCACGATGTATGTCCGAACATGGTGACTTGCTGCTGATCCATTGCGCACTGCAAGTTTTGCGCCAAAGTCCCACGTGTAGTCCTTCACACGTATTGGACTCCTCCCCTCTTGCACTCTAGTTCGCGGGCTTTCTCCTTTCCTGAGTCACGCCCATGAACTGAGCAGGGAGGGTGTGCCTGATGGCGCAGTGCAAATAGAAGCCCCCACGTGTAGTCTCACACACGGCTGGGCTCCCCCCTCTTCTCGCTCTTCTGCGCGGGCCTTTCCCTTCACTGGGTCATGTCCACGACTTTGAGCAGGGATGCACTTTGGCCAATGATATGGCCGACCTACTCGGAACTCCTCCAGGCAGACACGTCCAAACTCCGTAATAGCACGAACACCATCCCGTACCCGAGGCCCCACGTGTAGCGGCCTCCACTCTCTCTCCCTGATATCACATCATCTGTCTCTGGCAATTGTCTAGAGGTACCTTGGTTGAGAGAGTGCGGGGTCACCACGCCAAGTTCCCACCACAGATGTGTGTGTGGTGTGAGAAGATCCTCTTTACCTTCGGGTCGGTGTTCTGCATCAGAGCCTCCTCCTCCTTTTGCACAGTGTCTGCCAGAAAAAAGGGATTTTTATAACAGCTTACCTGTAAAATCCTTTTCTTGGAGTACATCACGGGACACAGAGCGACTTAGTCATTACTAATGGGTTATATAGATTACCTTCAGGTGTTGGCACTGGCCAATTCCAAACCGGAAGTACCCTCCCCTATATAAGCCCCTCCCACCCATGAGCACCTCAGTTTTGTAGCCAAGCAATAAGTGTCCCAAAAAGAGGGGTGGGAGCTCTGTGTCCCGTGATGTACTCCAAGAAAAGGATTTTACAGGTAAGCTGTTATAAAAATCCCTTTTTCTTTTTCGTACATCACGGGACACAGAGCGACTTAGTCATTACTAATGGGACGTCCCAAAGCAATGCCAAATGAGGGGAGGGATACATAAGCTGGGCGCCATCAGGCATGAGGATCTTTTGCGGCCTGCAACACACTGCGCCCAAAGGCGACATCCTCCTGACTTCTAACGTCTACCTGGTAGAATCTAGTAAACGTGTGTACCGAAGACCATGTTGCGGCCTTACATACTTGAGCCAGGGAGGCCTGGTGATGCACTGCCCATGAAGTTCCAACTGCTCTTGTGGAGTGCGCCCTAACTTTGAACGGAGGCGGTCTCTTTCTCAAGCCATAGGCTTGTATTATGACCTGTCGAATCCACTTGGCTAAAGTGGATTTTGATGCTGCCTGACCCTTTTTAGGGCCTTCCGGCAGAATAAACAAAGTATCCGTTCTGCGAATCTGAGCAGTGGCTTTTAGATAAGCTTTAACTGCTCTTACTACATCCAAGGAATGTAATAACTTTTCCTCTACCGAGCTAGGTTTGGGGAAAAAAGAAGGAAGAACCACATCTTGGTTCAAATGAAACCTCGATACCACCTTAGGCAGAAAGGCTGGATGAGGACGTAATACTACTCTGTCCTTATGGACAACCAGATATGGCTCCTTACAGGACAAGGCGGCTAATTCCGATACTCTTTTAGCCGAACAAACGGCTACTAAGAAAATCAATTTCCTGGTGAGAAGAACCAAGGAAATGTGTTGCAATGGTTCAAACGGTTGTTTCTGTAGAACTGACAGAACCAGGTTTAAGTCCCAAGGACATATGGGAATACTAACCGGAGGGCTAATACGCATCACTCCTTGTATGAAAGCTTTGACTAGTGAATGCGAAGCCAAGGGCCTTTGAAAAAATATTGACAAGGCCGAAATCTGACCCTTGATAGTACTCAAGGCCAGCTTCCTATCTACAGCCCACTGTAGGAAGTCCAAAATCCTCCCTATCACGTACTTACGTGGATGCCATTTCTTGGCCTCACACCACTTAATGTACGCTTTCCAGATCCTATAATAGATCTGCCTGGATACCGGCTTCCTGGCATTGATCATGGTAGATACCACAGAATTAGAGAGCCCTCTCTTTTTCAGAATGTGGGCTTCAATAGCCAGGCCGTCAAACCTAGGACTGGTAAGGAAGGGTGGTATATCGGTCCCTGCGACAGCAGGTCCGGACGATGTGGGAGGGTCCAAGGACTCCTCACTGACATTTTTACAATCTCCGCGTACCATGCCCTTCGGGGCCACGCTGGAGCCACCAGAATCACTGGTTTCTTTTCTACCCTGATTCTGCGGAGTAATCGCGGTAACAATTGTGGCGGTGGGAATGCATATATCAGCTTGAACTGATCCCAAGGGAACACTAGGGCATCCGAGCCGCAAGCTAGGGGATCCCTTGTGCGAGACACAAATCTGTCCACCTTTGCGTTGAATCTGGATGCTAGCAGATCTACATCCGGTGTTCCCCACCGCTGGCATATTGCCTGGAAAACCTCGGGGTGAAGAGACCATTCCCCCGGGCATAATTGTTGGCGACTTAAAAAGTCCGCTCTCCAATTTTCCACTCCTGGGATAAAAACCGCGGATATGGCTGGGACATATTTTTCTGCCCACTCCAGGATGCAATTTGCTTCCCTCTGGGCTGCACGACTCCTGGTGCCACCCTGGTGATTTATATATGCCACTGCTGTGGCATTGTCTGATTGAATTCTGACAGGGGACCCTTGGAGTTTGGATGTCCATGCTACTAGGGCATACCGGGCTGCTCGTATCTCTAAGAGATTGATGGGCAGGGCCTTTTCTGCTTCTGACCACTTGCCCTGGAGAGACCATTGCTCCAGTACTGCCCCCCAGCCTATGAGGCTGGCATCTGTAGTGACTACCTTCCAAGAAACCGGACTGAAGGGTTTCCCTTTTTCCAGATTCTGGGGCACCAACCACCAATGGAGGCTCTTGCGAACGGAAGGGGACAGGGACATTGGTAAGTCTAAAGCCTGAACTTTTTTGTTCCAGGCTGACAGTATGGCCCTTTGCAAATTCCTTGAATGGAATTGACCGTAGGGTACCGCTTCGAATGAAGCCACCATTTTTCCCAGCAGCCTCATGCAGAGGCGTATGGATGGTTTTCTTTTTGTACCCACTAAGTGGGTCAAATCTTTTAAAGACGACACCTTCTCTGGAGGTAAGAAAATCTTTCTCTGATTTGAATCCAGCCTTAGCCCTAAGTATTCCAGACTTTTGACTGGTCTTAGAGCTGACTTGTCCCGGTTGATAATCCAACCGTGATATTCCAGATACTTGATTGTCTTGTGAATAGCTACTTCCAGCTTTTCCACTGAGTGGTCTATTAGTAGCAGGTCGTCTAGATATGCCATTATCGTTACACCCTGTGTTCTTAGATTGGCCAATAATGGGGCCAGAATTTTTGTGAACACTCGTGGTGCTGTGGCCAGACCGAAAGGTAAGGCTCTGAACTGAAAATGGCGCCCTTCTACTGCAAAGCGTAGAAATTTCTGGTGGGCCGGAAAGATGGGAATATGCAGATAAGCATCCTTTATGTCGATCGAGGCTAACCATTCCTGCCCTTGTAGGGCGGTGGCCACCGATCGGATCGACTCCATCCGAAAAGTCCTGATATTTAGGAACTTGTTTAGCCCTTTTAGATTTAATATGGGCCTCACGTCCCCATTTGGTTTGGGGACCGTGAAAAGGTTCGAGTAAAACCCGAATCCGCTTTCTTCCAGGGGAACCTTCATGATTACACCTTGGAGCAATAGTTGTTCCAGTGCCAGAAGGAGGGATCCTCTCTTTTGGGGATCTCTTGGCACGTTTGACCTCATAAATTGGGCAGGAGGAGTGCCTTTTAACTCCAGCTTGTATCCCAGACTTACTGTGGAGAGCACCCATCTGTCTCTGATGGTGTCCCGCCAGGTCTCTGTGAACAACTGAAGTCTTCCCCCCACCCGATTGAGTGGGGGCAACGCTTCATGCCTTGGGGGGAGGTTTGCCGGAGGGCCTGTGCGGTGGATGAGCGCAGCAACAGGGCAGAGGAAGTGGATTCCCACAGAGAAACTTACCAGCTGCCTGGATCTTTTGACTTGAGAAAACCAAAGATCCACATGACAAGAAAAATGGACTACAGCGGCCTCTAGTGGTTTAACACAGGTACCGCGGTCCCCTTTTTTTTTTTTTTTTCTTGACTACTATTAAAATTTTACATTTTCAGTAGTTACAGGCAAACACAGATATTTAGCGGGAATACCGTTAGGTAACAGACAGAAAGACAAATTAGGCTTGGGGGTCCCCCAATAGAACCAAGTTCCTGGGGGCCCCCACTTACCTGATCCCCGCCGCAGGACTTTGTTTGGTCCACAGAAGTCCAAACTTCACCTATCACGGCAGGCATTGTAATTAAACCTTCAGGGACCGGGTTCCCAAGGATTCCACTCCCCTGGACCTGTATAGCACCCTGCACAGACAACATCTTGGTCGTGGGTATGACCAGAGCTCTGGATCCCAGGGTCCAGCCCTCCTAAGAGAAGCATTACAGGCAAAACCTTGCTCTTCTGCTGCAAGGCCCGGGTACCGACCGTTTAGCTATGAAGCTTTTTTGGTGGGATCCGGAACAGCTTACTAAGGCCCAAAAGAACCTGTACGCAAGCCCAGTGAAAACACATGTTACTCTTTGGCCAACACCTTAGACACTGGCAAAAAACTGAGGTGCTCCCGGGTGGGAGGGGCTTATATAGGGGAGGGTACTTCCGGTTTGGAATTGGCCAGTGCCAACACCTGAAGGTAATCTATATAACCCATTAGTAATGACTAAGTCGCTCTGTGTCCCGTGATGTACGAAAAAGAAATGAGCCCCACACCATTAAAATCCAACACTCCTTTATTCTTCCAATATCAGAGTAAAACACAGTCAGTTGGACTCCCTCAACGAGTAGAACAGACAGGGGGGTGTGGGTACGAGTAGGCCCAGACACAATGAACACTCTTCTTCTCTCCTTCTCAAAGTGTATTGCGGTCCCTTGGCAAGGGAAATATCCCTCCGGGCGGTCTCCGGAGGCTCACCGGTCACTGGCAATATGCTGCACCAGGTCTTCAGGCGAGTACCCCCTCCGGTCCCTTACGCCACTGGATTCGGGGAGCCCACTCCCGGGGTCCCCCTAGGAAATCCATCCCTCGCGGAACCCAGTGAAGGACACTGGGCCCCAGACCTCCATCCGAGTACCTCACCCCAGGGTAAAGGTGCCTGGGATGGAACACGACCTCCGAACGTCCTCTAGGCCTAGGCCGCCTAGACTCCCAACACGAACCACCGCCCTCAGGCTGAAGGTGCCTGGGACTCGACCCCATGACAAAGATGGCCGGCCCCTTTATACCCTCTCCCAGCAAGCACGGCGGGTTCCCCGCCCCACCATACAACCGCTGAGAGAGGACAAAAAGGGGTACGGCACACAGCAATGGTTCAACCCCAGCCCAAGGCGACAGCGCCACCCGCTGGGCTGCAGGGAACTGCACATTACTGGTGTCCCTGCCAGTTTTAAATACACTGGGAAAGTGCATTCCCGCTACACACAGATGGGAGAAAGCTCTGAGGACACTGTAACTACCGCAAGAAGGACAATACAAAAGACTGATGCCTCCACTGTGCATTTGGTGGAGGGCAACCCCAGCTCGCTTTCTGGCACAGTGACCACGTGACCTGTGGGCAGGGCAATCCCCCTCCACGATTTTGGTGGGAGCTTCCCCTGCCGACCTCCCTTGCAGCCCTTAATGACTTTGTCTGTACACATTGTTAATCTTGTCTTTGGGGACCAAAGATTCTAAGTGGGGGGAGTGTGTAGCGGGGTATTGCCTTTTAAATCCCTCAGAGACTACATTACCCAGTACACTTTTAGGCACCCAGGGTGCCTTGCTCCATGCAAGGACTGCTGGGGTGGACTTTATAAGGGAGAGGGGGGGCCCAGTTCTTTCTCTTTGGACACCGCAAGCTGAACTGCTGTCTGAGCTCCTGTGACTTTAGGCCAGAAGCCTGGCCGTTTTCTCCAAAGAGCCTTCCGCGCGCACCGAGGAACCTGAGGGACGTCTCTCCTTGATACTGCACCTTTGCCAGGAGGACCAAAGACCCGGATGTCGAGGGATCGGTGTGTTTAGGCACCGCAGCAGAAGAAACGGACGCGGACTGGTCCGGTTGGGTGAGAGAGCACCTGCTCATAAATAGACACAGTACCTTTGTTACCTTGGTGGATTACAATTCTGTTCTTCAAGTGCACCACCGTTGCTAGCGAAGATTTCCCTACAGGACTTCCACTTTAGTTCAGTCAGGCCTGACTGGGTAGCGTAGACATTCCTGGGTGCCATATTGCCCACGAGGGGAAGTAGCTGCAAAGGGGACTGTTATGCCACGTACACACGATCATTATTCACGGCGGTGTCATTTAAAACGGGGGAACAGCTTGTTCCCCACACACGGTCGTTTTTCACGTCATTTTTTCTCTTGACGAGAAAAACGACCGTCTGTGGGCTCCGCGGCAGTGTTTCCCTATGGGAAACACTGCCGCGGAAAACATGTCGAAAAAAACAACGAGAAAAATTAGAACATGTTCTAATTTTTCTCGTCGTTTTTAATGCCGTTTTTTTCGTCGAAAAAAACGACAGAAAGCCCACAGACTACCGTTTTTCTCGTCGAATGGGAAAAATTTCGTTTTTTTCGACGAGAAAAACGGCCGTGTGTACGCGGCATTAGAGTTGCATAACGTTGAATACTTGTTTGCTTGTTACCACTGTTTATTGCAGGGCTCTGCTTATGACATGTACTCACCTGTTTTACTGCTTACCCACTAATCTAAGTAAACATACCAGGGTTAAGCATATTGGTGTCTGTGTTCTTTACTTTACAGGAGAAATAGGTAAAGGAAGTTTTAAAACATTACTGTGTATTCTTGTCATAGGATTGTGCCGCTGTGAGTTACAGGCCTCACAATCCTATCATCCCCTACTAACTGTGCCAAGGGAGGTTAGAGCCGATTGCCAGGGGTTGACAGCGGTGCACTACAGGGCCTAAAAATCATACAGGCAGCCCTCTTAACTGGGGGTATCGCTACATGTGGAATGTGCGGTACCTCAGTGGCAGGTTCCCAAAGGCTATTTCTTTTCACGGAAGGCCATTCCGGCTCTCTACCAGCATGTGGAAGGCAATGTCTTGGCCTCGCTGGACAGGGCAGTCAGCAGTCTGGTGCATATTACCGCTGACTCATGGTCCAGCAGGCATGGACAGGGACGTTGCCTTTCTTTCACAGCGCACTGGGTAACTCTGCTGGCAGCTGGGAAGGATGCAGGACAGGGTTCAGTATTGTTGGAGCTTGTTCCGCTACCACGCCTCCAAAATGCTAGTAGTGGTAATTCTGCCAAAACTCTCTCCTCCACCCCCTCCTCTTCTTCTTTCTCTTCCTCTATGGCCTCTTCCTCTGTAGATTTGTCCTCTGAACCAGCGGTGCTCTGTAGGCGTTCAAGGGGCTACGCAAGCACTCAGGCAAAAAGATGCCATGCGGTGCTTGAGTTGGTCTGCTTAGGGGACAGGAGCCACACTGGGGCAGAGATTCTGTCAGCTCTGCAGGGGCAGGCTCAGAGCCACAATCTTTACTCAAACTCACACAGGTGTCTTTACAAACCACAAACAATACCATTGCTGTGCAAATTTAAAATGAGTCACATTTTTTTTGTGCTTTTTATTATTTCTAAATAATCATAATTTGAGCCCCAAAAATTTGATATGTGTTCCAACGTCAGAAATGAAAAATGTAATTCCCCAAAATTTGAGGGTAATATCAGTATTCTAAACTCACCCACAAAAAAACACCAAATTTCACAGAATAAATCAAGAAGAATAACTCTTGAGTAATGTAATTCCATCACCTGTATGCCAAAAGAAATGCAGTATTTATGTGTATTTATGTGCATGAGGATCTCACATGTGGCAGCTCTGTGGCTTAGAGGTTAGAACTTCTGCTTAGCATCCATGAGTGTTTGGGTTCAAATCCCAAACATGCTGCTTCATATAGAGAAGTTGTCTCCTCTCCCAGGTCTTAAAACTATGTCTAAATGTCATATTTATGTGTAGGAGGGTTCCACCACCATTGTAAATCTTGCCAGATACACAATTTAGCCAAAAGTATTGGGGCACCTGCCTTTACACACACATGAACCTTAAAGGGGTTGTAAAGGTTAGTTTTTTATTTTCTAAATAGGTTCCTTTAAGCTAGTGCATTGTTAGTTCACTTACCTTTTCCTTCGATTTACCTTCTAAATGTTTTATTTGTTTGTCTGAATTTCTCACTTCCTGTTTCTCCTCACTAAACTTCACACCATCATCCGAGCGGTGTTGAGTCAGCCAGAACAGCTTACTGAACAGCTTACTGAGGAGTAACAGGAAGTGAGAAATTCAGACAAAGAAAACAAAGAAAAAAAACATTTAGAAGGGAAATCTAAGGAAAAAGGTTAGTGACCCAACAATGCACTAGCTTAAAGGAACCTATTTAGAAAATAAAAAACAAACCTTTACAAACCCTTTAATGGCAGCCCAGTCTTAGTCCGTAGGGTTAAAATTTGATTTAGCCTTCCCTTTGCAGCTAGAACAGCTTCTGGGAAGGCTGGGAAGGCTGTCCACAAGGTTTAGTGTGTCTATGGGAATGTTTGATCATTCTTCCAGAAGTGCATTTGTGAGGCCAGGCACTGATGTTGGATGAGAAGGCCCGACTCGCAGTCTCTGCTCTAATTCAGCCAAAGGGTGTTCTATCAGGTTGAGGTCAGGACTCTGTGCAGGCCAGTCAAGTTTCTCCACCCCAAACTCGCTCATCCATGTCTTTATGGACCTTGCTTTGTGCACTGGTGTGCAGTCATGTTGGAACAGGAAGGGGCCATCCCCAAACTGTTCTCACAAAGTTGGGAGCATGAAATTGTCCAAACTGTCTTGGTATGCTGATGCCTTAAGAGTTCCCTTCACTGGAACTAAGGGGCCAAGCCCAATACCTGAAGAACAGCCCCACGCCATAACACCCCTCCACCAAATGATTTGGACCAGTACACAAAGCAAGGTCCATAAAGACATGGATGAGTGAGTTTGGGGTGGAGGAACTTGACTGGCCTGGACAGAGTCCTGACCTCAACACAACAGAACACCTTGGGGATGAATTAGAGCAGAGACTGTAGGCCAGGCCTTCTCGTCCAACATCAGTGCCTGACCTCACAAATGCACTTGGAAGAATGGTCAAACATTCCCATAAACACACTCCTAAACCTTGTGGACAGCCTTCCCAGAAGAGTTGAAGCTGTTATAGCGGCAAAGGGTGGGCCAACCCAATATTGAACCCTACGGACTAAGACTGGGATGCCATTACAGTTCATGTGTGTTTAAAGGCAGGCGTCCCAATACTTAGGCCAATATATTGTATATTGCTTGGAGATACTGAACATGGCTATGGACTTAGGGCTGGTTCACACCACAGAGATGCAGAGAACATGTGTGAGGCTGCCTGGTGGCTAAGTGGGTAGCAATTCTGTCGACCAGCACTGGGGTTGCTTGTTCAATTGCTCAACATGCTAATGCTTGTGTTGAAGTTTATATGTTCTCCCTGTGTTGGTTTCTCACCACAATCCAAAGACATGCTGGTATTTTATTTGTCTCCTGTCAAAATAGTCTCTAATGTAAGAAAACTGAAAATTGTATCATACTTACCAGTAATTTTCCTTTCCTGGTGCCTATCCATGGCAGCATACCTGTGATAGAGCTCCGCCTCGACTCCTCCTTCAGGACTAGTGAATAGCATAAATTAAAGGCATAGTCCCTCCCCCAACATTCTCCGTTATATAGAATACAGAGGGTGGGAGCGTATGCTGCCATGGATAGGCACCAGGAAAGGAAAATTACTGGTAAGTATGATACAATTTTCCGTTTTCCTGGTGCCTCCATGGCAGCATACCTGTGATAAATAACTAGCTGACACTGGTGGGATAATGCTTAACAATAAATGTTTAATTAGAAGAGCACATAGCAGCCTGAACTGCCCTTCTTCCGAACTCAACAGTCGTGAGCGCTCCTGGATCAATATGGTAGTGTCTGAGGAACGTATGGTGAGAAGACCAGGTGGCGGCCCTGCACACCGTCTCCAACTAAACATTAGCCCTTGCTGCCCAGGAGGCTGAGACTGCCCTTGTAGAATGAGCATTCACTCAGGATGGAGGCTCCATATTCTTCACCCTGTAGGCCTTCTGGATTAGCTTTACAACCCAAGATGCCAGAGTTCTGATGGAAGCTTCTTTGCCCCTGTATCCACTGAACGGTACGATGAAAAGTCTCTCAGAATTTCTGAAGGGGCCCGTGGCTACTAGGTAGGCCCTGAGCACTCTGGATACGTCCAGCTCGTGATAAGACTCTGAATCCATGTCTTTAAACACTGGTAGCGCCCAGGGTTCCAACAGGTGGCTTGGAGTAGCGACCTTTGGTGTGAACCCCCGAAGGGGGCGAAGTTCCACTCTGTCGGGGAAGAAGGAGATGTGGTCGTCACCCATACCTATGAAGTTCCGAGATCCTTCTGCCAGATGTAATGGCTAGCAGAAACGCTGTCTTTAGTGTCAGGTTCCATATTGTCACTTGTTCCACTGGAGCAAAGGGATGGTCAGATAGAACTTCAAGGACCAGGGACAGATCCCACTTAGGAAATGATCGTCTGACAGGAGGGCGAATCTTCAATACACCTCTGAGGAAAGTGACTACTAAAGGATCCACCGCCCATCTCTTATTTGTTGCAGCAGAGATTGCTGCTACCTGCACTTTGAGGGAGCTCAGACCAAGTCCCAGATCAAGTCCTGTCTGAAGGAATCCTAGAACATGAGATGAAGAGGGAAAGATTGGATCAAATCCATTTCCGGAAGCAAATGACAAGAACTTGTCCCATATTCTTGAATATATGGCATTAGTTGCAGGTAGGGATGAGCTTCATGTTCGAGTCGAACATACGTTCGACTCGAACATCGGCTGTTCGATCGTTCGACGAAGATCGAACGATTTGGGCCGTTCGCGCCAAATTCGAGTGACGCGAACGGCCCACAATGCACTACGCCATCGCAGTGTCATCCAGGCGCTGTGATTGGCCAAGCATGCACTGTGACCCCGCATGCTTGGCCAATCACAGCGCCGGCAGCGAGGAGAGCAATGATTGGCCACAGGCAGGATGCCTGTGGCCAATTATTGCTGAGGGGGTTTAGTACACGCCCCACACTATAAAAGGCCGCCAGCGCGGCGGCCTTGTGTAGTGTGTTCCGGAGCAGGGAAAGAGAAGCATAGGCAGGGACAGTGTCATTATTTTTCCTTTACTAATCCTGGATTCCTTGTGTTTAGGGACAAATAAGGATAGGTAGGGAGAGTGTCAGTGACAGTGTGCTATTCTGTGCTAATCCTTGTTTGTAGGGACAGAGAGGTACAGTGAGGGAAAGTGTCAGTGTGCTATTCTGTTCTAAAACTATTTTGCTGAACCATATTTTCAATCCTTGAGTTGAGGGACAGAGTAGGACAGTGAGTGAAACTGACAGTGTGCTATTCTGTTCTAAACCAATTTTGCTGTTCCATATTTTCAATCCTTGAGTTGAGGGACAGAGAGGTACAGTGAGTGAAACTGACAGTGTGCTATTCTGTTCTAAACCAATTTTGCTGTTCCATATTTTCAATCCTTGAGTTGAGGGACAGAGAGGTACAGTGAGTGAAACTGACAGTGTGCTATTCTGTTCTAAACCAATTTTGCTGTTCCATATTTTCAATCCTTGAGTTGTGGGACAGAGAGGTACAGTGAGTGAAACTGACAGTGTGCTATTCTGTTCTAAACCAATTTTGCTGTTCCATATTTTCAATCCTTGAGTTGTGGGACAGAGAGGTACAGTGAGTGAAACTGACAGTGTGCTATTCTGTTCTAAACCAATTTTGCTGTTCCATATTTTCAATCCTTGAGTTGAGGGACAGAGAGGTACAGTGAGTGAAACTGACAGTGTGCTATTCTGTTCTAAACCAATTTTGCTGTTCCATATTTTCAATCCTTGAGTTGAGGGACAGAGAAGGACTGTCACGTACCTGACGGTGACGAGCCCGGTTAGCAGACAGGAACCAGCAGATGAGCAGACAGGAACCAGCAGATGAGCAGACAGGAACCAGGAACTCAGCAGATGACCCGGACCGGGAGGCACAGCAGGTAAACTGGAACCACTAGGCAGCAGCAGGTGAACAGGAACCAGCAGATGAGCAGACAGGAACCAGCAGATGAGCAGACAGGAACCAGGAACTCAGCAGATGACCCGGACCGGGAGGCACAGCAGGTAAACTGGAACCACTAGGCAGCAGCAGGTGAACAAGAGCCAAGGTCAGGCAGGATCGTCAGACAAGCCGGGGTCGGGTAAACTGGCAGGCAGCGAGGCACAAAAGGATCAGGCAATACCGAAGTCAGAAAACAGGCCGATGGTCAGGTACAGGCAGATAGCAGGAGGGTCACAGGAAGCCGGGTCAGATACAGGTAAACAAGGCAGATCAGGTCACTTGGGATAAACGCTGTAGAGCAGACAGCAGGGACTGTCTGCAAGTGAGGAGTTTAAATAGCCCTTCGGGCGTCACCTGCGGGGGCGGGAACCAGGAAGTCCAGGGCGTCTGTTCCTGACAGGGTTTCCATGACATTGCCCCCCCCCCCAAGGGGCAGCCTCCGGATGCCCCTAGGAGCAAACTTCTCGGGGTGAGACCTCCTGAAGGCTTGTATCAGGTCTTTGGAGTGAATGTTCTCTTCGGGTTCCCAGGAGTTCTCCTCTGGTCCGTAACCCTTCCATTTTATTAAAAATTGACTCTGGCTATTTCTTCTTCGTGCATCTAAAATAGCTTCTACCTCGAATTCCTGTTCCCCGTCTATGATGACGGGATCAGGGCGAGTCGGGGTCCGACCTGGGAATGGGTTGGAGACTGACGGTTTCAATAGAGAAACATGAAAAACAGGGTGGACCCTCAGGGAGTCGGGGAGCTCCAGCTCGTAGGCCACCTCGTTGATTTTCCTTTTGATAGGAAAAGGCCCTAGAAACTTGGGGCCCAATTTCTTGGACGGGCAAGCCAATCTTAGATTGATGGTGGAAAGCCATACTTGGTCGCCCGGTGCCAGCGCTAATTCATCCCATCTCCTCCTGTCGTAGACCGTCTTGTTATACTCCTGAGTTCTTGCCATGGCTTTGCGTAGAAGCTGGTTGTTAGAGGAGAAGAAATTCACTTTTTCCAGAACTGCGGGCACTGAGCACTCAGGGAGAGAGTTGGGCAGAAATGTGGGGTGAAACCCGAAGTTCGCAAAAAATGGGGTCTGGTTAGTTGCGGAGTGGATGGAGTTATTGTAGGAGAACTCCGCTAGTGGAAGCAGGGAGAGCCAGTCATTCTGAGCAAAGGAGGAGAAACAACGCAAATATTGCTCGAGGGTCTGATTTGTTCTCTCAGTCTGTCCGTTGGTTTGAGGGTGGTAAGCCGAAGAGAATGATAGCTCTATTCCCAGAGTCTTGCAGAGGGACCTCCAGAACCGGGAGGTAAATTGTACCCCCCGATCGGAGACTATATTAGCAGGTACCCCGTGGAGCCTGACGACTTCTTTAATGAACATTTGTGCAGTTTCCGGGGCCGAGGGGGTCCCTCTCATAGGAACAAAATGTGCCATCTTGGACAGACGGTCCACAATCACAAAGATGGTGGTGTGATTCTCAGCCGGGGGGAGTTCAACTATGAAGTCGATAGAAAGCATTTTCCACGGTCTCTCTGGAACGGGTAAGGGCTTCAGTAGTCCCCAGGCTTTGGATCTGGACCCTTTATTCCGGGTACATGTAGTACAGGACTCCACGAACCTCCTGCAATCCTCGCGTAGTCGAGGCCACCAGAAGGTACGTTGTACCAACTCAGTGGTCTTAGCCACGCCAAAATGCCCAGCAAGGGCATGATCGTGGCAGAGCTCTAGCACGGTTATCTTTAGTTCTTCTGGTATGAATATCCTGTCTTGGTGCCAGAGTAATCCATCCTTGGTTTGCAGATCCAGTTCAGGAGAGGGTTCCTGTCTAGTGGTGGCTTGTCTGATCCGGGAGAGTAGGTCCTCCTGAAGTAGGAGAAAATTCCCAGGAGCGAGGATTGTATCGGGTGAGGAGAGTTCTTTGGATCCATGAAACATTCGGGACAAGGCGTCAGGTTTAGTGTTCTTGGCACCGGGGCGGTATGTCACATGGAAGGAGAACCGGGAAAAAAACAGGGCCCATCTGGCTTGTCGTGGTTTTAGTCTTTTTGCAGTTTTCAGGTACTCTAAGTTCTTATGGTCGGTGAATACTAAGATCGGGTGAGCAGCACCTTCAAGTAAGTACCTCCATTCTTCCAGGGCGGACTTAATCGCCAAGAGTTCCCGGTCTCCCACGTCATAGTTCTTTTCTGCCGCAGATAATTTGCGAGAAAAGAAAGCCACCGGATGAAGCAAAGCCTTGGTTCCTTGCCTCTGTGACAATATTGCCCCTACTGCAACCTCAGAAGCATCTACCTCAAGTACAAATGGTAGGGAGGAATCTGGGTGTTTTAAGATGGATGCAGAGGTGAAGAGCCCTTTGAGATCCTCAAAGGCCTTTTGGGCCTCAGGGGACCAGTGGAAGCGGGTACCTTGCTTGGTTAGCTGAGTAATGGGTGCAATGATGGCGGAGAACCCCCGGATGAATTTACGATAAAAGTTGGCGAATCCAACGAACCGTTGGATTCCCTTCTTATCCACTGGCGCTGGCCAGTCCAAGATTGCGGTGATCTTCTGTGGGTCCATCCTGATGCCTTCGCCAGAGATGATTAATCCCAGAAATGCTATGCTCTCCCGCTCAAATTCGCATTTCTCAGCCTTCGCATATAGTTTATGCTGCCGAAGCCGGTCTAACATACTTCTGACATGCCTGCGATGAGAGTCAAGGGAGGAAGAGAAGATTAGTATGTCATCTAAATAAGCAATCACAAAGAGATCTAAAAAGTCCCGAAGAACATCATTAATTAAATACTGGAAGGTGGCAGGGGCATTGCACAGCCCGAAGGGCATCACTAAATATTCGAAATGTCCGAACCGGGAGCGGAAGGCGGTTTTCCACTCATCGCCCTCCTTGATTCGGACCAGGTTATAGGCTCCCCGGAGGTCAAGCTTAGTGAAAATAACGGCAGCTCCCAATCTTTGGAACAACTCTGGTACCAGAGGAAGAGGATAACGATTTTTAATGGTGACCTTATTTAGTTCACGGTAGTCCACACATGGCCTGAGGGTATGGTCCTTCTTTTCTACAAAGAAAATGCCTGCGCCTGCTGGCGACGTAGAGGGGCGAATGAACCCCTTTAAAAGGTTCTCATCAATGTAGTCCTTCAGGGCCCCCTGTTCCACCTCCGTTAAAGGGAAAATCCTACCGAAAGGAATAGCTGCTCCGGGAAGTAGATCAATGGGGCAGTCGTAGGCTCGGTGGGGTGGTAGTGTCTCTGCCCCCTGTTTACTAAACACATCGAGAAAGTCCAGGTAAGCGTCAGGGATGGCCTGACGTATTCCGGCCTCAGTGTCGGTACACATTAAGGTGGCAGGCCCAGGGGGTTTGTGTGAGCCACAGGACCGTTGGCAGTAGGAGGAAGGAAACGTGATCACCCCCGTGACCCAGTTAATGGTAGGATTATGGGCTTGTAGCCAGGGCATACCGAGAATTATGGGGAACAGTGGAGAAGAGATAATATCCAGCCGTAGATATTCTCGGTGCACCCCGGTAGAGGAGAAGACAGTGACAGGTAGGGGAGCCGTCTCTTCGACCACGGGCCCCGACTTGATAAGGGACCCATCAGCCAGGTGAACCCGTAGTCCATGGGTCTTGGGAAGTAGAGGAATAAGTTGAGTACGGGCAAAAGTTGAGTCCATGAAGCAACTACAAGCCCCAGAGTCAATAATTGCAACGACTTGCAGGGTCCTTCCTGGGAGCTGCAGGGAGATAGAAAGAGCGAAGTGAGAGGAGGATTTAGTCTGAGGGTTGATCACAGCAGGGAATACTGACAAGCCCTTACGGAACTTCAGGGGACAGTTCCTAACGAAGTGACCGGGCTCCCCGCAGTACAGGCACAGGTTGTGCGCGCGTCGGCGTTGGTGTTCCTCCGGAGTAAGGGAAGGGCGGAGGACCCCACGCTGCATGGGTTCAGCAGCATCGTACGAGGGGGTCAAGGGTGCTGCAGAAGCTGGGTGCGGATGACTGGGGACCCAGGGAAGCATCCAGGTCGGCCGGGTGAAGCCCGTGGCCCTCTCAACCCTCCGTTCCCTCAGGCGTCGGTCGATCTGAATTGTCAGATCGATCAGTAGGTTCAAATTTTCTGGTATTCCTACCCTAGCCAGTTCGTCCTTCAATGGGTCAGAAAGGCCTATGCGAAACTGGTGACGGAGGGCAGCGTCATTCCAGCTGGTGTCTGCGCTCCAGCGCCTGAATTCAGCTACATAATCTTCCGCTGCTCTGCGTCCCTGCTGAAGGGTCCGCAGGGCGTTCTCTGCAGTGACCGAGAGCTGAGGGTCCTCGTACAATTGGGCAATGGCGTCAAAAAAAAGTGTAAGGCTGTCCAAGGACACATCTTTGCGTTCTAGCAGGCGGTGGGCCCAGTTCTGTGGGTCTCCGGAAAGCAGCGAAATTACAAAGCCCACCTTGGTAGCTTCTAAGGAAAAGGTGCGGGGCTGTAAGGCAAAGTACAACTCACAAGAGTTCCGGAAAGCCCTGAACTTGCTCCGGTCCCCGGAGAATCTTTCGGGTGTAGGGACCCTGGGTTCAGGGGGAAGCATGACCACCGTGGGCGCAGCTCCTGCCCCGGCGGAAGAAGTGGAGGCACGTGGACCCCCTTGAGCTCCATCGGGGTTGGTGAGGGCCCGCACTTGTCCTTCCAGGTGAGTGTAGCCTTGCTGGAGGCTCTTAACGGCCTCGGTCAGTCCCGCCAGGTGTCGGCATAGTTCCTCCATAGGTGAGGCTCCCTGCTCGGGCTCAGACATGGCTGTCTGCTACTGTCACAAACCTGACGGTGACGAGCCCGGTTAGCAGACAGGAACCAGCAGATGAGCAGACAGGAACCAGCAGATGAGCAGACAGGAACCAGGAACTCAGCAGATGACCCGGACCGGGAGGCACAGCAGGTAAACTGGAACCACTAGGCAGCAGCAGGTGAACAGGAACCAGCAGATGAGCAGACAGGAACCAGCAGATGAGCAGACAGGAACCAGGAACTCAGCAGATGACCCGGACCGGGAGGCACAGCAGGTAAACTGGAACCACTAGGCAGCAGCAGGTGAACAAGAGCCAAGGTCAGGCAGGATCGTCAGACAAGCCGGGGTCGGGTAAACTGGCAGGCAGCGAGGCACAAAAGGATCAGGCAATACCGAAGTCAGAAAACAGGCCGATGGTCAGGTACAGGCAGATAGCAGGAGGGTCACAGGAAGCCGGGTCAGATACAGGTAAACAAGGCAGATCAGGTCACTTGGGATAAACCGCTGTAGAGCAGACAGCAGGGACTGTCTGCAAGTGAGGAGTTTAAATAGCCCTTCGGGCGTCACCTGCGGGGGCGGGAACCAGGAAGTCCAGGGCGTCTGTTCCTGACAGGGTTTCCATGACAAGGACACTCGTAGAAATTATCAGTGTGCTATTCTGTGCTAAATCTTGTTTGTAGGGAGGGACAGAGTAGGACAGTGAGGGAAAGTGTCAGTGTGCTATTCTGTTCTAAAACTATTTTGCTGTTCCATATTTTCAATCCTTGAGTTGAGGGACAGTGAGTGAAACTGACAGTGTGCTTATCTGTTCTAAACCAATTTTGCTGTTCCATATTTTCAATCCTTGAGTTGAGGGACAGAGAGGTACAGTGAGTGAAACTGACAGTGTGCTATTCTGTTCTAAACCAATTTTGCTGTTCCATATTTTCAATCCTTGAGTTGAGGGACAGTGAGTGAAACTGACAGTGTGCTTATCTGTTCTAAACCAATTTTGCTGTTCCATATTTTCAATCCTTGAGTTGAGGGACAGAGAGGTACAGTGAGTGAAACTGACAGTGTGCTATTCTGTTCTAAACCAATTTTGCTGTTCCATATTTTCAATCCTTGAGTTGAGGGACAGAGAGGTACAGTGAGTGAAACTGACAGTGTGCTATTCTGTTCTAAAACTATTTTGCTGTTCCATATTTTCAATCCTTGAGTTGAGGGACAGAGAGGTACAGTGAGTGAAACTGGCAGTGTGCTATTCTGTTCTAAACCAATTTTGCTGTTCCATATTTTCAATCCTTGAGTTGAGGGACAGAGAAGGACACTCGGAGAAATTATCAGTGTGCTATTCTGTGCTAAATCTTGTTTGTAGGGAGGGACAGAGTAGGACAGTGAGGGAAAGTGTCAGTGTGCTATTCTGTTCTAAACCAGTTTTGCTGTTCCATATTTTCAATCCTTGAGTTGAGGGACAGAGAGGTACAGTGAGTGAAACTGACAGTGTGCTATTCTGTTCTAAACCAATTTTGCTGTTCCATATTTTCAATCCTTGAGTTGAGGGACAGTGAGTGAAACTGACAGTGTGCTTATCTGTTCTAAACCAATTTTGCTGTTCCATATTTTCAATCCTTGAGTTGAGGGACAGAGAGGTACAGTGAGTGAAACTGACAGTGTGCTATTCTGTTCTAAACCAATTTTGCTGTTCCATATTTTCAATCCTTGAGTTGAGGGACAGAGAGGTACAGTGAGTGAAACTGACAGTGTGCTATTCTGTTCTAAAACTATTTTGCTGTTCCATATTTTCAATCCTTGAGTTGAGGGACAGAGAGGTACAGTGAGTGAAACTGGCAGTGTGCTATTCTGTTCTAAACCAATTTTGCTGTTCCATATTTTCAATCCTTGAGTTGAGGGACAGAGAAGGACACTCGGAGAAATTATCAGTGTGCTATTCTGTGCTAAATCTTGTTTGTAGGGAGGGACAGAGTAGGACAGTGAGGGAAAGTGTCAGTGTGCTATTCTGTTCTAAAACTATTTTGCTGTTCCATATTTTCAATCCTTGAGTTGAGGGACAGAGAGGTACAGTGAGTGAAACTGACAGTGTGCTATTCTGTTCTAAACCAATTTTGCTGTTCCATATTTTCAATCCTTGAGTTGAGGGACAGAGAGGTACAGTGAGTGAAACTGACAGTGTGCTATTCTGTTCTAAACCAATTTTGCTGTTCCATATTTTCAATCCTTGAGTTGAGGGACAGAGAGGTACAGTGAGTGAAACTGACAGTGTGCTATTCTGTTCTAAACCAATTTTGCTGTTCCATATTTTCAATCCTTGAGTTGAGGGACAGAGAGGTACAGTGAGTGAAACTGACAGTGTGCTATTCTGTTCTAAACCAATTTTTCTGTTCCATATTTTCAATCCTTGAGTTGAGGGACAGAGAGGTACAGTGAGTGAAACTGACAGTGTGCTATTCTGTTCTAAACCAATTTTGCTGTTCCATATTTTCAATCCTTGAGTTGAGGGACAGAGAGGTACAGTGAGTGAAACTGACAGTGTGCTATTCTGTTCTAAACCAATTTTGCTGTTCCATATTTTCAATCCTTGAGTTGAGGGACAGAGAGGTACAGTGAGGGAAAGTGTCAGTGTGCTATTCTGTTCTAAAACTATTTTGCTGAACCATATTTTCAATCCTTGAGTTGAGGGACAGAGAGGTACAGTGAGTGAAACTGACAGTGTGCTATTCTGTTCTAAACCAATTTTGCTGTTCCATATTTTCAATCCTTGAGTTGAGGGACAGAGAGGTACAGTGAGTGAAACTGACAGTGTGCTATTCTGTTCTAAACCAATTTTGCTGTTCCATATTTTCAATCCTTGAGTTGAGGGACAGAGAAGGACACTCGTAGAAATTATCAGTGTGCTATTCTGTGCTAAATCTTGTTTGTAGGGAGGGACAGAGTAGGACAGTGAGGGAAAGTGTCAGTGTGCTATTCTGTTCTAAAACTATTTTGCTGTTCCATATTTTCAATCCTTGAGTTGAGGGACAGAGAGGTACAGTGAGTGAAACTGACAGTGTGCTATTCTGTTCTAAACCAATTTTGCTGTTCCATATTTTCAATCCTTGAGTTGAGGGACAGAGAAGGACACTCGTAGAAATTATCAGTGTGCTATTCTGTGCTAAAACTTGTTTGTAGGGAGGGACAGAGTAGGACAGTGAGGGAAAGTGTCAGTGTGCTATTCTGTTCTAAAACTTTTTTGCTGAACCATATTTTCAATCCTTGAGTTGAGAGACAGAGAAGGATAGGCAGGGGACAGTGTCAGTGTCATTGTTGCTAAGCCTCCTGCACAATATACACCTGAAGGTAGCCCTTATTGCTGTTTTTCCCATCTCCCTGCAGGCCATCCATTAAAATGTCTGGAAGGCAACCAAGGAGAGGCAGACAGTCAGGAGGCAAAAAAAGAGGGCAAGCAGGCTCTGTGTCTGGGGGCAACAGTGCTGGTCGTGTACGCGGTGCATTGTCATCAGCACATGGCCATGGGACACACTTGTCCTTGTTTTCGGCAGCTGGACATGTTGAGCCACATCATGCCGAAGACTTGGTAGAGTGGATGACCAAGCCCACCTCATCCTCCTCATCCTCTCTCACCCAGGCTCAGGGTACTGGCAAAGCAGCTGCCAAAGCGTCCTCTTCTCTGGTATCATTATCTTCATTAGTCAATCCTTCCCTAGACCCACCATGCCCTCCTCCTGAGGAGTCCCCCGAACTGTTTGAGCACAGTGTTGGGTACATGCTCCAGGAGGATGCCCAGCGTTTGGAAGGATCTGATGATGATACCCAGCTAGAGGAAGGCAGCAGCGTGAGAGCAGAGAGAGGGGATGCTCAAGAAGGACACCAATCTGGCAGTCATGCTCCAGCAGCTGCAGCATACTGCCAGATTGGCTCCAGTGATGAGGAGGGAGGGGATGATGAGGTCACTGACTCCACGTGGGTGCCTAATAGGAGAGAGGAGGAGGAGGAGGAGGGGGAGGAGGATGAGGAGGAGGCACATCTCCAACGAGGCAGGATGCCCTTGAGTGGCCAGCGTATGGGCAGCACACCGACGGAATCACACCGCAGAGCTCCGCCTGTGCAGGGCGCTGCCTCTGCCCGTCATTCAAAAAGTTCTTTGGTGTGGGCCTTTTTTGAGGCGAGTGCATCAGATCGCACAGCTGCTGTTTGCAACATATGTCTCAAGCGTATATCGCGTGGCCAAAACATCAGCCGCTTGGGCACCACATGCTTGATCAGACATATGTTGACCTGCCATGCAGCTCGTTGGCAAGCCTACCTTAAAGACCCACACCAAAGAACAAAGCTGACCTCTTCTTGCACCGCATCAGCTGGGATCTCCAACCCCAGTATACCTTCAGTCCTCTCTGAAACCTGCTCTGAGAGGAATGAAGGTGTAGAATTAGGTGTGTCACAGCCAAGTACTTGCGGGCACTCTGCTAGCAGTACACCGACGTCCGATTCTAGCAGGCAAATTTCCCTGCCCCAGCTGCTGGACCGTCGAAAGAAGTTCACTCCCAGCCATCCACATGCCCAGCGGTTGAATGCTAGCTTGGCTAAATTGCTAGCGCTTCAACTGCTGCCTTTTCAGTTGGTAGACTCGGCCCCCTTCCGTGAGTTTGTGCAATGTGCGGTTCCTCAGTGGCAGGTTCCCAAACGCCACTTTTTCGCACGGAAGGCCATTCCGGCTCTCTACAGGCATGTGGAAGGCAATGTCTTGGCCTCGCTGGACAGGGCGGTCAGCGGTAAGGTGCATATTACCGCTGACTCATGGTCCAGCAGGCATGGACAGGGACGTTACCTTTCTTTCACGGCCCATTGGGTCACTCTTTTGGAAGCTGGAAAGGATGCAGGACAAGGTGCAGTAGTGTTGGAGGTTGTTCCACCGCCACGCCTCCAAAATGCTACTACTGGTTGTGACACACCTCTCTCCTCCACCCCCTCCTCTTCTTCTTCCTCCATGGCCTCTTCCTGTGGTTTGTCCTCGGAACCAGAGGTGCTCCGTAGGCGTTCAAGGGGCTACGCAAGTACGCAGGCAAAAAGATGCCATGCCGTGCTTGCGCTGGTGTGTTTGGGGGACAGGAGCCACACTGGGGCAGAGGTCCTGTCTGCTCTGCAGGGGCAGGCCGAGAGGTGGTTGACGCCACGCCAGCTTAAGCCAGGAATGGTGGTTTGCGACAATGGCACCAACCTCCTCTCCGCCCTCCGACAGGGACAACTGACCCATGTGCCCTGTATGGCTCACGTCCTTAACCTGGTGGTGCAGCGGTTCTTGGGCAGGTACCCGGGCTTACAGGATGTCCTGAGGCAGGCCAGGAAAGTCTGTGTGCATTTCCGCAGATCTTATAATGCCAGTGCTCGCCTGGCTGAGCTTCAAAAGGAGTTGAACCTGCCCAAGAACCGCCTTATATGTGACATGCCCACCAGGTGGAACTCAACGTTGGCCATGCTGCAGCGGCTGCACACGCAGCAGAGGGCCATCAATGAGTACCTGTGTGACTACGGCACCAGGACAGGGTCAGGGGAGCTCGGGTTTTTTCACCACGCCAGTGGGGCATGATCAGGGATGCATGCACTGTCCTGGCACCATTTGAGGAGGCCACAAGGATGGTGAGCAGTGACAGTGCATGCATCAGTGACACTGTACCTCTTGTCCACCTGTTGGAGCACACGCTGCGTGAAATAATGGACAGGGCACTTGAGGCAGAACAGAGGCAGGAAGAGGAGGACTTCCTTGCCTCTCAAGGCCCCTTTACCCAGACAGTGTTCCTTCTGTCCCACCCATCGCACAGGAAGAGGAGGAGGAGGATTGTGTCAGCATGGAGGTGGAGGCTGGCACTCAGCATCATCAGCAGCAGTGTTTTAGGGATGATTTACAGTCCCAAGAAACCAGTGGACTTGTACGTGGCTGGGAAGAGGTGGCTGCGGATCATGTCGTCCTTAGTGACCCAGAGGACTCCGGACTGAATGCCTCAGCTAACCTACGCTGCATGGCCTCCCTGATCCTGCAAAGTCTGCGGAAGGATCCTCGTATTCTTCGGATCAAGGAGAGGGACCATTACTGGCTGGCCACTCTCCTTGATCCACGGTACAAGGGTAAGGTTGCGGACCTTATCGTACCGTCGCAGAGGGAGCAGAGGATGAGACAACTCCGGGAGGCCTTGCAGAAAGGTCTGTGCAACGCGTTCCCAGAGACTGTGAGGTTACAAACTCCTGGTCCTGGACAACGAGTTGCTGAGGCTTCGGGCAGTCAAAGAAGGAGCGGTGGGGAAGGTGGCCGTCTGACCGATGCGTTCAGACAATTCTTTAGTCCGCAGCCCCAAAGTATGATCGGTTCCAGCAACCATCGCCAGCGTCTGATATACATGGTCCAGGAATACCTAGGGGCAAGGTCAGACTTGGACACCTTCCCCACCGAAAATCCTCTGGCTTACTGGGTCTTGAGGATGGATCACTGGCCAGAGCTTGCACAGTATGCAATTGAGCTACTGGCCTGTCCTGCATCCAGCGTTCTTTCAGAACGCACATTCAGTGCTGCTGGAGGATTTGTCACGGATCACAGGGTGCGCCTGTCCACCGACTCGGTTGATCGACTGACTTTCATCAAGATGAACCAGTCTTGGATCACCACCAGCTACCACACACCAGATGCTGATATAACAGACTAATTGATTTTAAAATGTCACATCCCTTCAAGACTGATGCTGATGCTGAGTGCCTGTGCTGTTATGTTGACTGGCTATCCTCCTCCTCCTCCTCAATGATACGATTAACGATGATAGCTTGGAAGATCATTTTGGTTTATGGGTGACGCCACCAGTGGCTAAGGCCCAATTTTTCAGCCCCTGTTTAACAGGGGTGTGTAATTAAAATTTTTGATGCAATACTTTGCAACAGGCCTCATTGCTGTGCTCCAAGTACAGTATCTGTGAGGGGTTGCAGTGTTGTGCCACCAGTGCCTAAGGCCCAATTTTTCAGCCCCTGTTCAACAGGGGCATGCAATTATAATTATTGATCTAATAATTCACAGCAGGGACCATTGCTGCGCCCACCAAGAGTAACTGTCAGGCCTTACAGTGTTGTGGCACCAGCACCACCATCACCACCACCACCACCACCAAAGGCCCAATTTTTCAGCCCCTGTTCAACAGGGGCATGCAATTATAATTATTGATCTAATAATTCACAGCAGGGACCATTGCTGCGCCCACCAAGAGTAACTGTCAGGCCTTACAGTGTTGTGGCACCAGCACCACCATCACCACCACCACCACCACCAAAGGCCCAATTTTTCAGCCCCTGTTCAACAGGGTCATGCAATTATAATTATTGGTCTAATAATTCACAGCAGGGACCATTGCTGCGCCCACCAAGAGTAACTGTCAGGCCTTACAGTGTTGTGGCACCAGCACCACCATCACCACCATCACCACCACCACCACCACCAAAGGCCCAATTTTTCAGCCCCTGTTCAACAGGGTCATGCAATTATAATTATTGATCTAATAATTCACAGCAGGGACCATTGCTGCGCCCACCAAGAGTAACTGTCAGGCCTTACAGTGTTGTGGCACCAGCACCACCATCAAAGGCCCAATTTTTACTACCACTGATCAACAATTATATGTTATTACAATTCCTGATATTATACTTGACAGCAGGGCGTTCCAGCACCCACCAAGAATAACTGTGAGTGCTTTCAGTGTTGTGCCAACACCAACACCTAAGGGGCCAATTTCTGCAGAGTATAAACGGAAGGTCCCTACTTTCAAACATCCAACTTACAAACTACTACTACTTGCAAACGGAAGAAGACAACAGGAAGTGAGAGGAAATCTACCCCTTGGAAGGAAAATTCTCTCCTTTAAGAATTAATATGGGAGAAAGGTGTCTCCTCTCTACTGATGCTTTATCACCAATCCTTGTTTCAATAAAAACACCACATTTCAAAAACAGTTGTCATTGGGACGCAAAGTGAGGTGAAATGTTCTGAACAGGGGCACAGACAGCAAAAAAAATGTGACAGGGGTGATAACCGTTCCCTATGTTTTACAAAAAGCTAAAAAAAAGGAATTTGCCATGGAGCTCCACTTAAACAATGCAGCTGTTCAAAATTATAAACAGATTCTACATAAGAACAAACCTACAGTCCCTGTCTTGTATGCACCGCCTGTATACGGCTGTTCAGAGTATATAGGTCCTTTTTTATTTTGTGTGCGGGGTTCCCCTTAATATCCATACAAGACCCAAAGGGGCTGGTAATGGGCTGGGGTAGGGGGGGGGGGGGGTTGATGGGGTAGCTATGCCATTTTTCCTAAAGATTTTCATCCATATTACCGGGACCAGACATTGCATTAAAGCCGCAAGCAGTTTTAAATGACTTTTTTCCCTTTAGAAATGTTATTTTGTGCAGGGACAGTTCTAAACACGGGAAACACGTGGCACTTCACAGGCATACTTTAGACACCCCCCAGGTACAATATTTAAAGGAATATTTGACTTTTTTTTTTTCACTTTATGCATCATTAAAATGACTGCTCCCGGAAAACGTCCATTTTTAAAACTTCTTTTTGCATTGATACATGTCCCCTGGTGCAGAAGCCGGGTTCCCAAACTCTGTTTCGGACAATAACATGGATAATAGTCGTTATAATTAGCACTTTAGAATCCGAACGTTCGCATCCATTGTATTTAATAGGGTTCTAATGTTCGTGCGAACTTTCGGTCCGTTCGCGGGTTCTGGTGCGAACCGAACCCGGGGGTGTTCGGCTCATCACTAGTTGCAGGCTTCCTAGCTTTTAGAAGGGTTGATATGACTCCTGGGGAACACCCTAGGGACTCGAACCTTCGCCTCTCAACCTCCAGATTCAAAGATTCAACTTCTGTGGGTTTGGATGAACTAGACTGCCCTGCGACAGAAGTTGAGGGAAAGGAGGGATCTTGATTGTAGAGCCCACACTGAGGCGCATGGCTAGAGGAAACCAGGGTCTCTTCAGCCAATACGGAAGTACTGCCACCACCTGGACTGTCTCCCTGAGGAGCCTCAGGAGGAATTTGAATATTAATGGCCTCAGAGGAAAGGCATATGCCGTGGTGAACCTCCAGGGGCATGACAGGGCATCCATTGCCTCGGCTTGTGGATGCGGCAGCCGAGAGAAGAATCTGTCCAGCTTGGCGTTCATCGGGGAGGCGAACAGGTCTACCTGAGGGGTATCCCATATGTTGGCAATCTGAAGGAAGATGTGGGGGTGGAGAGCCCACTCGTTGTTGTCCAGGAAGTTTCTGGATAACGTTTCTGCTTCCGTGTTCAACCTGCCCGGCAGATACATCGCTCTGAGGTCCAGGAGGTTCTTCTCTGCCCAGAGCATGATCGGCTCTACCTACTTGAGCAGTGACCTGCTGCCAGTGCCTCCCTGCCTCTGCAGATAAGCGACAGCTGCCCTGTTGTCTAGGCGTAGAAGTATTCTCTGGCCTCTGATTTGGGATGCCAAAGAGGTCAGTGCCAAAAAGGCTGCCCTCATCTCCAAGATGTTGGATACCACTCCCTGGGTGGAACATGACCATCTCCCCTGTATTATGGTTTCCCCACAATGGGCTCCCCAGCCCTGCCCGCTTGCATCGGACGCAATTGTGATCCATCTAGGTTGGTGTTGTCATATGTCCGGGATTCACCCGGACAGTCCGGGTTTTAAATCATGTGTCCGGGTTCCAGGCCGACTGAAACGCGGACACATTATTCAGACTGGGCTGTGGCTCCCCAAGTAACCAAGATAGTCGCACACAAATCTGTTGCCATCCTGGAGCTGTAGGTGGCTGTCTGGGGGCAGGTTCGGCATCACTGGGGGACAGGGCGATGATGTCAACAAGAGCAATTTGGCCACACCCACTGTTTGCTGCGGCACGCCATGCACACGACTCCCCTTGGGGGCACCCAAAGGTGTCCCAGGCCACTAAAGTGTTTGGGTTTGGCTTGAGGAAAAGGTGGCAACCCTAATCTAGGTGGACATGGCGAGGTCCCTCTTTAGCAAAGAGGAGGTGCTGCTGATTTGCCGGATAAGTGTAGGGTATGTACTTGTGCTTACTCAAGGTGGGGTGGATTTGGTGTGGGTGGGCTTCATTGATTTGTTTGGCATCATCACACATTTGCTTCTGGCCCATGTGCACACATCACTACTTCCTGCATTTGTTCTGCTGATGTAAATCAGTAAGGACTATGCAAGTATAAATGAGAGCTCCCTTCTATTAAAATATATATGACTTGATTCACAGTTGGACGACTTTTCATGATTCTCAATGATAACCATTCATATCTGTGCTACTTTAAATCACACCAACTTCAAAGTAATCCCTGTACTACTTTGGTGTGACTTTCAGGCTCGGTTCCCACTAGTGCGACTTGTCATGCGACTTGGGACTGCAAAGTTGCATGACATGTCATACCATATGATTTCCAATGAGTATGGTTCATATCTGTGTGACTTCAAAGTAGTCCCTCCACTACTTTGGTCCCACTTTGATACGACTTGAGGTCCATAGACCTCAAGAATATACAGGCATTGCTCCAAGTCGCATCAAAATCGCGGAAAAAAAATTGCAGCAAAATCATACCAATTTAGCGTTACAATAGTGGAAACAGAGCCTCATGTGACTTGAGGTACATAGGGCGCAATATTACAAAGGCATTCCCAGAAGTTGGGGCCAAGTTGCAGCGGCAAAGTGGCAGCAAATTAGTGTGACTTTCAGGTCGCAGCAGTGTGAAAGAGATTCAAGGATATCTTTGAATTTGGCCCTATTGTCACTTGTGCATCCTGAAAGTGGGGCAAATTCGTCCCTGCACTACCTTGGTTTGACTTTGATGCGATTTGAGGTCCATACACCACAAGATTACACAGACATTGCTTCAAGTCATGGCAAAGCTGTGCAATTTTAAGGTCGCACAAGTGCAAATGGGGCTTTATTCAAAGGTGTTATCATTTAATCTCATTAGGTTACTTTCACACTTATGTGACTTTTCATGCAGCTTTGGACCTCAGAGTCGCATTAAAAGTTACCCCCCATGAGTTTCATTCATATCTATGCAACTTCACCCATGTTCACATAGCTCTGAATTGACATGTCAAATTGCAGGCCAAATCGGCGCCTATTGACGGCAATAGAACTATCTGAATTGGTGCGACGCCACACAGATTCCCAAAAGTAGTTCCTACACTACTTTGGGCGACTTCAGGAGGCGATTTCTTACCTCCCATCTTTTTGAGATGGGTAAAAGGGACACCTATTAGCAAAAGTATGTAGGCATAGGCAGGGCCGGACTGGCCTACCGGGATCCCGGGAGATTTCCCGGTATGCCGCCTGCCCTGGGGCCGCTTCGGGCTAAGCTGTGGCTGCAGCGCAGCGCTCCGCTCACTCCTCCTCCTTCCCCTCCACTACATGATGTCACACACTACAATCAGTGGGCATCTCCCGCTGTGTGTCATGGCCTGGAGCGCAGTGTGAAAACTGCGCTGTGAGACCAGCTCGATTTATCCATCCAGGGCCGGCGCACCTGCAGGAGTGTGTACCGGAGGTGGAGAGGGAATGTCTGCTGCCGGGGATTGTGCGGAGGCGCGGGGAGGGAACTATTGCATGCAGTATACTGACAGATCCCTCCCCTGGCTCCCCCAGCTGCAGAGCTGTTAGGTGGCTCAGGGCTCTGATGCTGAGGAGCTGGCCCGCCTCCTTCATTGACATTGGTCGGGACTTGTGAGGGGGTGTGGCCAGGCAAGGGGTGACCCCGCCTGTCTCTGGGGGACGGAGCGGCCGGCCTCAGGGCAGAGCAACATGGAGGTACAAAAAAAAAGGCTCTAAAAATGCTGTTTTATTTTTTATGTAGCTACTGGACTGAGAGAAATTGGGTTGAAAACTGCTCTGCTCGATTTCTTACACTCAGGACAGTGCTACAGGAAAAAACAGATACCATCTTGAGCTTTGTCAACTTCATTAATTCTATCTTTAGGCTTTTACATAGAAGTAAAAAAGTTCTGTTAGCTGTCAAAGATCAAGATGGTATCTGTTTTTTCCTGTAGCACTGTCCTCTCTGTAAGTTTTCAACCCAATTTCTCCCAGTCCCCCTGCTGTCGCCAAGTCCTCTGTCGCCCAGTCCCCCTGCTGTTGCCCAGTCCTCTGTTGCCAAGTCCCCTGCTGTCGCCCAGTCCACCTGCTGTCGCCCAGTCCCCCTGCTGATGCCCAGTCCCCTGCTGTTGCCCAGTCCCCCTGCTATCGCCCAGTCCCCTGCTGTCACCCAGTCCTCTGCTTTCGCCAAGTCCAGAGGCGGCTCTCCAATTTGGCCAATTAGGCGATCACCTTAGGCCTCTCGATCACAGCAGGGCCCCGCGATCGCCGAATTTGCCTGATATGTGTAAGCGGGTGCTGCGCGGATAACCTTCCTGCTTGCTCTCCCCGCCGGCCGCCGCCGGCAAATGACAGGAGCGGTTCGAGAAGGAGACCTCCTTCATTCCCCCTGCTCGAGCCACCGCTAAAGAACTGGATGTCTCTCTCTCTCTGTGCTCCCTGCCCATTCCCCTCTTTCCTCCTATCAGAGGAGAGCAGAGCAGCAGAAGATTGGAGCGACAGTGTCTGTGTGGGGCTCTTCTTCCCCCCTCCTCTCCTCTCCTCCTCTCATCACTGTACTAGTTTTTTATTCCCCCTTCTTCTTATTGGGCAGGGGAAAAAAAAACACTAAAATGAAGCAGAGATGAGGATTTGGGGAAATGTAGGGCTGGACATGCAATACTAAGGGTGAAAACTGCAGCCCCCAGCATGCCTAGCTGAAAAGGAGGGAGAGAGAGCCAGGAGCCCAGGAGAGGTTTTGGGTAAGTGCACCCAGGACTCCATCAGAGAGAGATAATCCCACTGCACTGCACCACCAGAGGGAAATACACACAGCCTAGCACCATCCCTTCTGAAGAAAGCCATGAAGTTATTTCCAGAATACAGATCTGGGCACTATCCAGCAGAGTCGCCACAGGCAACCCAGAATGAGCTAATTCCTGATTGGAGGAACCATTGTTGGTCTGGTAAGAGGGCCGATCGGCCATTATTTACTGCCATCCATAGGAACTGCCCACCCTGTTATTCTTTGGCCCTAATACTGCCCGCAAGCCCTTTTCACAGCTGTAACTTGCACCAGCAAATAAAAAGATGAAGATTTAGGACTTAGTGCTGGTTCACACTGCAGCAATGTTTGACATCAGATGTGATTTGTACCACATTGCAGTGCAAATCACATGCGATCTCTGTGCGATGCGATTTCAGTCATACAGATAGCATGGCTGAATTCGCATTGCATTTGGACCAAACTTGTACAGGACCATTTTTTGGTCCGCACCAGAATAGGAACGCGTGGGTGTTCACACCAATGCGATCCGATTCCTGTCTGAATTTGCAGTTTGCACTGTGATATGCAAACTGATTTGGGGGTGTCATTAACTTTTAACTGACACTCCCAGCAGTTCGCATAAGGCAGTGTGAACTGCCACTGGGAGACATGCGATGCGGGAATCCACAGTGGTTTCGCAGGGTTTCCACATCGCTGCAGTGTGAACCGGCACTTAGCCTCGGCTCACACTGGTGCGATGCGAGAGCCCTGCGAATCCACTGTGGGTTCCTGCATTGCACCTGACTTGCAGGCGGTTCACACTGCGTTATGCAAACCGCTGGGAGTGTCAATACAAAGTTAATGACACCCCCAGATCGGTTCACATATTGCTGTGCAAACTGTCAATTCAGACATGAATCAGATCGCATGGGTGTGAACACCCATGCAATCTGATTCTGGTGCAGACCAAAAAAGGGTCCTGCATGACCTTGGTCCAAATGCGATGAAAATTCAGCCATACTATTTGTATGGCAGAAATCACATAGCACAGACTTCACATGTGATTTGCACTGCAGTGTGGTGCGAATCACATGTGAGGTTGCACAGCACACTTATGTGAACCGAGCCTAAAGACTGCCCTATAACTGTAGTCACAGGGCTATGGCCGGCACTACCATATGGCGGCTTTAGCAGCCACCTCAGGGCGCCAGGATAGGGGGGCAGTAAAATCCTAATCCCCAGCCACTTGCTGGGGATTCTGATTTTTATAGTGCTGAATGTGTGTTTTTTTTTTTACACCCTCCCAGCCCCTATAGCAGCTAGGAGTGTGTGTACTTTAGTAAAGGTGACTGTCGCCTTTCATGTGGAAGTGTTACAAGTGGCTGTGAAGCCGCCTATCACTTCCACCACTGCCACAATGTGTAACCCCCTTCACCATGTTTACCGGGCACCACTGTACCACCTGCGGGCCCGCTGCTGTCATGGTGGGTGGCACTGGGAAGGGCGGCGGTAGCTCAGCAGACCTTCGTCCACTCAGCCACCCTCCTGTACACAGACTGGGAAGGGTCATGTATGACGTCAGGGGCAGGCTGGGGCGGGGGCAGAGTTGCAATTGCCCCCTAGGCCACTCTAACCCATGTTAAAAACAGCCGGCAGCCGCTGCCCGCTGCCTTTTTTTTTAGTTTTTTTTTTAGGAAGTTGGGCCGGCGGCCCAGCCGGCCGCTGTTTTATTTTGGGAGTTGTAGTCCGCGCTCAAGCTCCTGAGCAGGGCAGAGGAAACTACAACTCTGGTGAGCCTACATTTATGGACACTGGTGAGGCTGAACTGATGGGCACTGATGAGGCGGCACTGGTGAGGCTGCATTGAAAAACCAGGTGGGCATGGATGAGCTGATTCTGTGGTTCAATGGGCCACTGGACAGGCTGCCAGCCCTCCCCTGTATGACGTCACTTCTTGGACCAGGGATAACTAAACAAAAATCCTTGCACCGGCCCTGCGCAGGTTGTTGTTGCCATTTAAAGGGAGACCCCACCTTCTCTTATTTTTTCGAGTGCACTCGAAAACCACTTTAAAGTTGTGTTGCTAAATATTGATTTACCTATTCTCGTATTTATTTTTCTGCTATTGATATAGAGCTTCTTTTATAGATATATTTGGTTACCTTTATTACCTGAGGGCAGTTCTACTCTGCTTTGTGAACTGCACTTTTAGTCATTTATGCAATTAATTTCATTTAGTGTCTACCACTAAGCACGTGTGTAATTGTTTATTGCCTATATCCTACAGGAAGGTGAAATGAACTATACGCTACGTGTGTCTGTAGTGATTCAATCAACCAGGTGTGTCAGAGGGGCTGAGGGTGTTCTTGGAGTTGAGGCGCAGAACAGAGAACCCAGATGTCGCCAGTCCTCTGCCCTGTTGTCACCCAGGCCTCTGCCAAAAGAGGGCTCTATTTCTTTCCTATCCCCCTCCTCCTGTCAGCAGTGGGGAGAGTGGCTGGGTCTCTGGAGAGGAACCGGTGGCAAGTGACACGCTGAATCTGGTGACAGGATGGGTGGCAAGTGACATGCTGAATCTGGTGACAAGGAACCGGTGGCAAGTGACATGCTGAATCTGGTGACAAGGAACCGGTGGCAAGTGACATGTTGAATCTGGTGACAAGGGACCGGGGGCAAGTGGCATGTTGAATCTGGTGACAAGGGACCGGTGGCAAGTGACATTCTGAATCTGGTGACAAGGAACCGGTGGCAAGTAACATGCTGAATCTGGTGACAAGGGACTGGTTGCAAGTGACATTCTGAATCTGGTGACAAGGGACCGGGGGCAAGTGGCATGCTGAATCTGGTGACAAGGGACCGGTAGCAAGAATTACGCTGAATCTGGCGACAAGGGACCGGTGGCATATGACACTCTGTAAAGTAGAAATATTGTACTTTCATTCTTGAGAGTAGGTGCGTAAATTGGGGCAAGCTTGTAGGGGCCCCATAGCATTACTTTGCCCAGGGGCCCATGATGGTCTTAAGATTTCTCTGGCGCTGCCAGGCCAATCTGGGGGGGGGGGTCATTGATGTAAGGGGGGAGTGAATACAATAACGTAAGAGGGCACAGGTATAAAGGTTTCCCCCTTATATCAGTACCCCACCCCCCTTACCTTAGTGTATTCTTTCTGCGGAAGGTCGTCTCTGGTCATCAGAGTCCCCCCACATTCCCAGAGTCCCAAGTGTGCCCCTTGATGATTGCTCCACTTTTACCACTTTTGACTGTAATTTGTTGATACAGTGAAACCTTGGATTGCGAGTAACGCAGTTAACGAGCGTTTCGCAATACGAGCACTGTATTTTTTAAAATCCTGATTCGGTTTGCGAGTGTTGCCTAGCAACACGAGCAGGATTCAAGCCAAAGCGGTGTGCAATACCGCGTTTGGCCTGAGGTGGGGGGGCGCCGGAGCCGAACGGCGCCGATCAGAGCTGTTCGGAAATGCTTGGAAAATCTCGGAAATACTCTGTTCCCGAGCCTTTCCGAGGTTTTCCGAGTTTAGCCGAGGTGTCCTTGGGCCTTTTCGAGTGTCTCCGAGGCTCTCCGGCGCCCCCCACCTTTGGCCACATGCGGTATTGCATGCCATTGAAGTCAATGCGGAACAAATTATTTTAGTTTCCATTGACTTCAATGGGGAAACTCGCTTTGATATGCGAGTACTTTGGATTACAAGCATTCTCCTGGAATGGATTATGCTCATAATCCAAGGTTCCACTGTATATATATATATATATATATATATATATATATATATATCTATATCCCTAGCCCTATGTGCTTTCATATCTGTCTTATCTTTATATAATATGCTCTTCAAATGTGCTTTAAAATGCATGGTTTTCCCTTTTATGAACAAGAAAATAATGACATTATGCTGTTGGGCTGGTATATTAATGCTATGGGGCTGGTATGAAATGTTTTCCAGGGCTGGTTTTTACTCCCAGTCCGGCCCTGTGCATAGGACACACCTCCTAAAACACCTTCTTAAAGGAGAATTATAAAAAAAAAAAGATTAGTTAAACCCCCAAGTGCTTTTTTTTTTTTTTTTTAACAATAATATCCCTTTAGATTGGCTTTGGGAATTTACAAACAAAGTAATTTAGAAATTAGATGAAAGGTTTAGCGCTGGAAAACCCTTTTTAAAAGATAAAAATTGCATTTTATATAAAACTATACAGATCAGAACAAAATGAGGGACAAATGAGGAGAAAAGAGGGACAGAGGGACTTTGTTCCAAAGCAGGGACAGTTGAGACCTATGTGATTTCACTAGACATCTGTGCAGGAAAGTGCACTGATGTCTCTGAAATGGCTCACAAAGTCGGGCTGAGGCCACTTTCACACTTTTCCTGCGACATTGGTCATCAGAGTCGCATGACAAGTCATACCCCATGATTTTCAATGTGTACTATTTATATCTGTGCAACTTCAAGTCACACCGACTTCAAAGTAGTCCCTGTACTTCTTTGGTCCGACTTTGATACGAGTTGAGGTTCATAGACCTTAAGTTTACACAGGCATTCCCTGGAATCGTGGAAAAATTGCAGACGGAAATTTGCGCGCCTTTCCCTGTGACTCCTGCGTCCATAGACTCACAGGCATTGCTTAAAGTTGCATCAAAATCGCACAACTTTCAGGTCACACAAGTGTGAAAGGGGCCTAAGTCACTGTGCTGAGTACTATTATACCTAGAATATAAAGTAGTCCCACCATCAAACACTAGTAAACGTATGTTCTCAATATAATTGTGCTCAAATGGCTGAAAATCACACAGATGGTATCACCTACTGAAAACTTACATTGTACTCAGCAGCATATGCTGAAAAGAGGCAAATGCCTATTAGCCAATGCCACATCAGCATGAGCATGGTTGTTACTATATTATTAATGCCTGAAATGCAAAACATTATTGTATAGAATTAAACATTAGTAAATGTATTTTCTCTGTTGGTATGTGCTCAGTTCTGTAGCATAGTGGTATTCCCTGCTGCCCTCAAAGGTTTCAGCCATGAGTTCAAATCCTACTGACGGCAGCACCTCGTGAAAGTGTGTATTTTCCTCAGCAGCATATTTCTCCCGTTGCTGTGTTCTTCCGCGCAGTCGGTTACCTGCTAATAAAAAAAAGCCGCTCTTCTTCTGTGGCGGTCTTCCTCCTCTGTGTTGTCACCCGCTGTGTGGCATCTCTTACATAGCCATGGAGCGGGCTCTCCGGGTGACGTTATCGGATGGCCACAGAAGTCCGACACAAGAAGAGCAGCTTTTTTTTTTTATTAGCGGATAACCGACTGCGCGGAAGAACACAGCAGCGGGAGAAGACAGCGGTGGCAGGAGAGACGGCTCGGGGAGAAGACAGCTCGGGGAGAAGAAATATCACACACTAGTAGATGTTTGTGCTACGCTCAATAGGCTAGTGGTCAGCACTTCTACCTTGCAAAACTCAGGCTTTGAAGCACTCATGGGTTCAAATCCCACAGAGAGATACTAAAAGATTGGTGAAAAAAAGGCAAATGACAATTAGCCAAAGCAGCATATGCTGAAAATAGGCAAATGCCAATTAGCCAATGCACTTTTATTCCATAATATTATGGTGTGGCATTCCAAACATCACACACTAGCTAACGGGCAGTTTACATTTCTTTGTTTGTTTATTTTAATTTGCTTGTGCAAAAAATGAACATATCTGTTGGATGGTAGGTTGGCTGGTATTTGAACTTGTACCATGAGAGCTGTGGAGACATCTGAGCAGACCACTAAGCCATTGTGCTAAGTAGGGATGAGCTTCGTGTTCGAGTCGAACATACGTTCGACTCGAACATTGGCTGTTCGATCGTTCGACGAAGATCGAACGATTTGGGCCGTTCGCGCCAAATTCGAGTGACGCGAACGGCCCACAATGCACTACGCCATCGCAGTGTCATCCAGGCGCTGTGATTGGCCAAGCATGCACTGTGACCCCGCATGCTTGGCCAATCACAGCGCCGGCAGCGAGGAGAGCAATGATTGGCCACAGGCAGGATGCCTGTGGCCAATTATTGCTGAGGGTGTTTAGTACACGCCCCACACTATAAAAGGCCGCCAGCACGGCGGCCTAGTGTAGTGTGTTCCGGAGCAGGGATAGAGTAGCATAGGCAGGGACAGTGACTGTTATTTCTTTCTTGCTTAACCTGGATTCCTTTAGTTTAGGGAAAGAGAAGGATAGGTAGGGAGAGTGTCAGTGTGTTTTGTGCTTCTGCTATAGTGTGCTTAAAAAAAACATTTATTCTAGGGACAGAAAACTCTAGGTAGGGACAGTGTCAGTTTCTTTCACTCTGCAAGTCCTTGTTTCCAGGGACCTGTAAGGACAGTGAGTTAATTGTCCTTGTGCTATATTGTGCTTAAAAAAAACATTTATTCTAGGGACAGAAAACTCTAGGTAGGGACAGTGTCAGTTTCTTTCACTCTGCAAGTCCTTGTTTCCAGGGACCTGTAAGGACAGTGAGTTAATTGTCCTTGTGCTATATTGTGATTAAAAAAAACATTTATTCTAGGGACAGAAAACTCTAGGTAGGGACAGTGTCAGTTTCTTTCACTCTGCAAGTCCTTGTTTCCAGGGACCTGTAAGGACAGTGAGTTAATTTTCCTTGTGCTATATTGTGATTAAAAAAAACATTTTTTCTAGGGACAGAAAACTGTAGGTAGGGAGAGTGTTTTTTTTCTTTCACTCTGCAAGTCCTTGTTTCCAGGGACCTGTAAGGACAGTGAGTTAATTGTCCTTGTGCTATATTGTGCTTAAAAAAAACATTTATTCTAGGGACAGAAAACTCTAGGTAGGGACAGTGTCAGTTTCTTTCACTCTGCAAGTCCTTGTTTCCAGGGACCTGTAAGGACAGTGAGTTAATTGTCCTTGTGCTATATTGTGCTTAAAAAAAACATTTATTCTAGGGACAGAAAACTCTAGGTAGGGACAGTGTCAGTTTCTTTCACTCTGCAAGTCCTTGTTTCCAGGGACCTGTAAGGACAGTGAGTTAATTTTCCTTGTGCTATATTGTGATTAAAAAAAACATTTTTTCTAGGGACAGAAAACTGTAGGTAGGGAGAGTGTTTTTTTTCTTTCACTCTGCAAGTCCTTGTTTCCAGGGACCTGTAAGGACAGTGAGTTAATTTTACTTGTGCTATATTGTGCTTAAAAAAAACATTTTTTCTAGGGACAGAAAACTGTAGGTAGGGAGAGTGTTTTTTTTCTTTCACTCTGCAAGTCCTTGTTTCCAGGGACCTGTAAGGACAGTGAGTTAATTGTCCTTGTGCTATATTGTGCTTAAAAAAAACATTTATTCTAGGGACAGAAAACTCTAGGTAGGGACAGTGTCAGTTTCTTTCACTCTGCAAGTCCTTGTTTCCAGGGACCTGTAAGGACAGTGAGTTAATTTTCCTTGTGCTATATTGTGATTAAAAAAAACATTTATTCTAGGGACAGAAAACTCTAGGTAGGGACAGTGTCAGTTTCTTTCACTCTGCAAGTCCTTGTTTCCAGGGACCTGTAAGGACAGTGAGTTAATTTTCCTTGTGCTATATTGTGATTAAAAAAAACATTTTTTCTAGGGACAGAAAACTGTAGGTAGGGAGAGTGTTTTTTTTCTTTCACTCTGCAAGTCCTTGTTTCCAGGGACCTGTAAGGACAGTGAGTTAATTTTACTTGTGCTATATTGTGCTTAAAAAAAACATTTTTTCTAGGGACAGAAAACTGTAGGTAGGGAGAGTGTTTTTTTTCTTTCACTCTGCAAGTCCTTGTTTCCAGGGACCTGTAAGGACAGTGAGTTAATTGTCCTTGTGCTATATTGTGCTTAAAAAAAACATTTATTCTAGGGACAGAAAACTCTAGGTAGGGACAGTGTCAGTTTCTTTCACTCTGCAAGTCCTTGTTTCCAGGGACCTGTAAGGACAGTGAGTTAATTTTCCTTGTGCTATATTGTGATTAAAAAAAACATTTATTCTAGGGACAGAAAACTCTAGGTAGGGACAGTGTCAGTTTCTTTCACTCTGCAAGTCCTTGTTTCCAGGGACCTGTAAGGACAGTGAGTTAATTTTCCTTGTGCTATATTGTGATTAAAAAAAACATTTTTTCTAGGGACAGAAAACTGTAGGTAGGGAGAGTGTTTTTTTTCTTTCACTCTGCAAGTCCTTGTTTCCAGGGACCTGTAAGGACAGTGAGTTAATTTTACTTGTGCTATATTGTGCTTAAAAAAAACATTTTTTCTAGGGACAGAAAACTGTAGGTAGGGAGAGTGTTTTTTTTCTTTCACTCTGCAAGTCCTTGTTTCCAGGGACCTGTAAGGACAGTGAGTTAATTGTCCTTGTGCTATATTGTGCTTAAAAAAAACATTTATTCTAGGGACAGAAAACTCTAGGTAGGGACAGTGTCAGTTTCTTTCACTCTGCAAGTCCTTGTTTCCAGGGACCTGTAAGGACAGTGAGTTAATTTTCCTTGTGCTATATTGTGATTAAAAAAAACATTTATTCTAGGGACAGAAAACTCTAGGTAGGGACAGTGTCAGTTTCTTTCACTCTGCAAGTCCTTGTTTCCAGGGACCTGTAAGGACAGTGAGTTAATTTTCCTTGTGCTATATTGTGATTAAAAAAAACATTTTTTCTAGGGACAGAAAACTGTAGGTAGGGAGAGTGTTTTTTTTCTTTCACTCTGCAAGTCCTTGTTTCCAGGGACCTGTAAGGACAGTGAGTTAATTTTACTTGTGCTATATTGTGCTTAAAAAAAACATTTTTTCTAGGGACAGAAAACTGTAGGTAGGGAGAGTGTTTTTTTTCTTTCACTCTGCAAGTCCTTGTTTCCAGGGACCTGTAAGGACAGTGAGTTAATTGTCCTTGTGCTATATTGTGCTTAAAAAAAACATTTATTCTAGGGACAGAAAACTCTAGGTAGGGACAGTGTCAGTTTCTTTCACTCTGCAAGTCCTTGTTTCCAGGGACCTGTAAGGACAGTGAGTTAATTTTCCTTGTGCTATATTGTGATTAAAAAAAACATTTTTTCTAGGGACAGAAAACTGTAGGTAGGGAGAGTGTTTTTTTTCTTTCACTCTGCAAGTCCTTGTTTCCAGGGACCTGTAAGGACAGTGAGTTAATTTTCCTTGTGCTATATTGTGATTAAAAAAAACATTTTTTCTAGGGACAGAAAACTGTAGGTAGGGAGAGTGTTTTTTTTTTTTCACTCTGCAAGTCCTTGTTTCCAGGGACCTGTAAGGACAGTGAGTTAATTGTCCTTGTGCTATATTGTGCTTAAAAAAAACATTTATTCTAGGGACAGAAAACTCTAGGTAGGGACAGTGTCAGTTTCTTTCACTCTGCAAGTCCTTGTTTCCAGGGACCTGGAGAGACATTGAGTGAATTGTCCTTGTGCTATATTGTGATTAAAAAAAACATTTATTCTAGGGACAGAAAACTCTAGGTAGGGACAGTGTCAGTTTCTTTCACTGTGAAAGTCCTTGTTTCAAGGGACAGAGAAGGACACCTGAAGGTAGCCCTTATTGCTTTTTTCCCATCTCCCTGCAGGCCATCTATTAGAATGTCTGGAAGGCAAACAAGGAGAGGCAGACAGTCAGGAGGCAATAAAAGAGGGCAAGCAGGCTCTGTGTCTGGGGGCAACAGTGCTGGTCGTGGACGCGGTGCATTGTCATCAGCACATGGCCATGGGACACGCTTGTCCTTCTTTTCGGCAGCTGGACATGTTGAGCCACATCATGCCGAAGACTTGGTAGAGTGGATGACCAAGCCCTCCTCCTCCTCCTCATCCTCTCTCACCCAGGCTCAGGGTACTGGAAAAGCAGCTGCCAAAGCGTCGTCTTCCCTGGTATCAATGTCAGACAAATCATCAGTCACTCCTTCCCTAGACCCACCATGTCCTCCTCCTGAGGAGTCCCCCGAACTGTTTCAGCACAGTGTTGGGTACATGCTCCAGGAGGATGCCCAGCGTTTCGAAGGGTCTGATGATGAAACCCAGCTAGAGGAAGGCAGTAGCGTGAGAGCAGACAGAGGGGATGCTCAAGAAGGACACCAATCTGGCAGTCATGTTCCAGCAGCTGCAGCATACTGCCAGATTGGCTCCAGTGATGAGGAGGGAGGGGATGATGAGGTCAATGACTCCACGTGGGTGCCTAATAGGAGAGAGGAGGAGGAGGAGGATGAGGAGGAGGCACATCTCCAACGAGGCAGGATGCCCTTTGGTGGCCAGCGTAAGGGCAGTACACCGACGGAATCACACCGCAGAGCTCCGCCTGTGCAGGGCGCTGCCTCTGCCCGTCATTCAAAAAGTTCTTTGGTGTGGGCCTTTTTTGAGGCTAGTGCATCAGATCGCACAGCTGCTGTTTGCAACATATGTCTCAAGCGTATATCGCGTGGCCAAAACATCAGCCGCTTGGGTACCACATGCCTGACCAGACATATGTTGACCTGCCATGCAGCTCGTTGGCAAGCCTACCTCAAAGACCCACACCAAAGAACAAAGCGGACCTCTCCTTGCACCGCATCAGCTGGGATCTCCAACCCCACTATAACTTCAGTCCTCTCTGAAACATGCACTGAGAGGAATGAAGGTGTAGAATTAGGTGTGTCACAGCCAAGTACTTGCGCCCACTCTGCTAGCAGTACACCGACGTCCGATTCTAGCAGGCAAATTTCCCTGCCCCAGCTGCTGGACCGTCGAAAGAAGTTCACTCCCAGCCATCCACATGCCCAGCGGTTGAATGCTAGCTTGGCTAAATTGCTAGCGCTTCAACTGCTGCCTTTTCAGTTGGTAGACTCGGCCCCCTTCCGTGAGTTTGTGCAATGTGCGGTTCCTCAGTGGCAGGTTCCCAAACGCCACTTTTTCTCACGGAAGGCTATTCCGGCTCTCTACCGGCATGTGGAAGGCAATGTCTTGGCCTCGCTGGACAGGGCGGTCAGCGGTAAGGTGCATATTACCGCTGACTCATGGTCCAGCAGGCATGGACAGGGACGTTACCTTTCTTTCACGGCCCATTGGGTCACTCTTTTGGCAGCTGGGAAGGATTCAGGACAAGGTGCAGTAGTGTTGGAGGTTGTCCCACCGCCACGCCTCCAAAATGCTACTACTGGTTGTGACACACCTCTCTCCTCCACCCCCTCCTCTTCTTCTTCCTCCATGGCCTCTTCCTGTGGTTTGTCCTATGAACCAGCGGTGCTCCGTAGCCGTTCACGGGGCTACGCAAGTACGCAGGCAAAAAGATGCCATGCCGTGCTTGCGCTGGTGTGTTTGGGGGACAGAAGCCACACTGGGGCAGAGGTCCTGTCTGCTCTGCAGGGCCAGGCCGAGAGGTGGTTGACGCCACGCCAGCTTAAGCCAGGAATGGTGGTTTGCGACAATGGCACCAACCTCCTCTCCGCCCTCCGACAGGGACAACTGACCCATGTGCCCTGTGTGGCTCACGTCCTTAACCTGGTGGTGCAGCGCTTCTTGGGCAGGTACCCGGGCTTACAGGATGTCCTGAGGCAGGCCAGGAAAGTCTGTGTGCATTTCCGCAGATCTTATAATGCCAGTGCTCGCCTGGCTGAGCTGCAAAAGGAGTTGAACCTGCCCAAGAACCGCCTTATATGTGACATGCCCACCAGGTGGAACTCAACGTTGGCCATGCTGCAGCGGCTGCACACGCAGCAGAGGGCCATCAATGAGTACCTGTGCGACTACGGCACCAGGACAGGGTCAGGGGAGCTTGGTTTTTTTTCTCCACGCCAGTGGGGCATGATCAGGGATGCATGCACTGTCCTGGCACCATTTGAGGAGGCCACGAGGATGGTGAGCAGTGACAGTGCATGCATCAGTGACACTGTACCTCTTGTCCACCTGTTGGAGCACACGCTGCGTGGAATAATGGACAGGGCACTTGAGGCAGAACAGAGGCAGGAAGAGGAGGACTTCCTTGCCTCTCAAGGCCCCCTTTACCCAGACAGTGTTCCTTCTGTCCCACCCATCGCACAGGAAGAGGAGGAGGAGGAGGAGGAGGAGGAGGAGGATTGTGTCAGCATGGAGGTGGAGGCTGGCACTCAGCATCATCAGCAGCAGTCTTTTAGGGATGATTTACAGTCCCAAGAAACCAGTGGACTTGTACGTGGCTGGGAGGAGGTGGCTGCGGATCATGTCGTCCTTAGTGACCCAGAGGACTCCGGAGCGAATGCCTCAGCAAACCTACACTGCATGGCCTCCCTGATCCTGCAAAGTCTGCGGAAGGATCCTCGTATTCTTCGGATCAAGGAGAGGGACCATTACTGGCTGGCCACTCTCCTTGATCCACGGTACAAGGGTAAGGTTGCGGACCTTATGTTACCGTCGCAGAGGGAGCAGAGGATGAGACAACTCCGGGAGGCCTTGCAGAAAGGTCTGTGCAACGCGTTCCCAGAGACTGGGAGGTTGCAAACTCCTGGTCCTGGACAACGAGTTGCTGAGGCTTCGGCCAGTCAAAGAAGGAGCGGTGGGGAAGGTGGCCGTCTGACCGATGCGTTCAGACAATTCTTTAGTCCGCAGCCCCAAAGTATGATCGGTTCCAGCAACCATCGCCAGCGTCTGATAAACATGGTGCAGGAATATCTAGGGGCAAGGTCAGACTTGGACACCTTCCCCACCGAAAATCCTCTGGCTTACTGGGTCTTGAGGATGGATCACTGGCCAGAGCTTGCACAGTATGCAATTGAGCTACTGGCCTGTCCTGCATCCAGCGTTCTTTCGGAACGCACATTCAGTGCTGCTGGAGGATTTGTCACGGATCACAGGGTGCGCCTGTCCACCGACTCGGTTGATCGACTGACTTTCATCAAGATGAACCAGTCTTGGATCACCACCAGCTACCACACACCTGATGCTGATATAACAGACTAATTGATTTTAAAATGTCACATCCCTTCAAGACTGATGCTGATGCTGAGTGCCTGTGCTGTTATGTTGACTGGCTATCCTCCTCCTCCGAGTCCTCAATGATACGATTGATGATGATAGCTTGGAAGATCATTTTTGTTTATGGGTGCCGCCACCAGTGCCTAACGCCCAATTTTTCAGCCCCTGTTTAACAGGGGCGTGTAATTACAATTTTTGAAGCAATACTTTGCAACAGGGCTCATTGCTGTGCTCCAAGTACAGTATCTGTGAGGAGTTGCAGTGTTGTGCCACCAGTGCCTAAGGCCCAATTTTTCAGCCCCTGTTTAACAGGGGCGTGTCATTACAATTTTTGAAGCAATACTTTGCAACAGGGCTCATTGCTGTGCTCCAAGTACAGTATCTGTGAAGGGTTGCAGTGTTGTGCCACCAGTGCCTAAGGCCCAATTTTTCAGCCCCTGTTCAACAGGGGCATGTAATTACAATTCTTGATCTAATAATTCACAGCAGGGCCCATTGCTGCACCCACCAAGAGTAACTGTCAGGGCTTACAGTGTTGTGGCACCAGCACCACCATCAAAGGCCCAATTTTTACTACCACTGTTCAACAATTATATGTAATTAAAATTCCTGATATAATAGTTGACAGCAGGGCGTTCCAGCACCAACCAAGAGTAACTGTGAGTGCTTACAGTGTTGTGCCAACACCAACAACTAAGGGGCCTATTTCTGCAGAGTATATACGGCAGGTCCCTACTTTCAAACATCCAACTTACAAACGACTCCTACTTGCAAACGCAAGAAGACAACAGGAAGTGAGAGGAAATCTACCACTAGGAAGGAAAATTCTCTCCTGTAAGAATAAATATGGGAGAAAGGTGTCTCCTCTGTACTGATGCTTTATCAGCAATCCTTGTTTCAAGAAAAACACCACATTTCAAAAACAGTTGTCATTAGGACGGAAAGTGAGGTGAAATGTTCTGAACAGGGGCACAGACAGCAAAACAAATGTTACAGGGGTGATAACCCTTACCTATGTTTTCCAAAAAGTTTAAAAATAGATTTTTGGTCTGGAGCTACACTTCAACAATGTACCTGTTCAAAATTACAAACAGATTCTACATAAGAACAAACCTACAGTCCCTGTCTTGTATGCACCGCCTGTATACGGCTGTTCAGAGTATATAGGGCCTTTTTTATTTTATGTGCGGGGTTCCCCTTAATATCCATACAAGACCCAAAGGGGCTGGTAATGGGCTGGGGTAGGGGGGGGGTCATGGGGTAGCTATGCCATTTTTCTTAAAGATTTTCATCCATATTACCGGGACCAGACATTACATTAAAGCCGCAAGCAGTTTTAAATGGCTTTTTTTTCCTTTAGAAGTGTCATTTTGTGCAGGGACAGTTCTAAACACGGGAAACACGTGGCACTTCACAGGTATACTTTAGACACCCCCCAGGTACGATATTTAAAGGAATATTTGACTTTTTTTTTTCACTTTATGCATCATTAAAATGACTGCTCCCGGAAAACGACCGTTTTTAAAACTTATTTTTGCATTGATACATGTCCCCTGGTGCAGAACCCGGGTTCCCAAACCCTTTTTAGGACAATAACATGCATAATAGTTTTTATAATTAGCACTTTAGAATTCGAACGTTCGCATCCATTGTATTTAATAGGGTTCTAATGTTCGTTCGAACTTTCGGTCCGTTCGCGGGTTCTGGTGCGAACCGAACCCGGGGGTGTTCGGCTCATCACTAGTGCTAAGTACAAGACCTGCATAATAGCGTAGTATGATTAAAGAATGAACATAAATAATTACCGCTTTATAGCCATCTAAATTTAAAAAAAAAAAAAAAAAAACATGAAAAAAACAACATACAACAAATAGGTAAGCCTAAATGTTTAATACATGTAACTTTACAGAATAGCAGACAATACTATGTAATAATCATTCATAACTGCATTCGTTAGCAAAAGAAGGAAAAAAAACTAGGAATACTAATTGCAATATACATCAATAGATGCACACGAGGTAGAGCACATCTCACATAAAAATGTTTCTTTCACATACATGGATCATGGTTACAGTGCAGTGCTATATAAAAACTTAGTGGAAATTGGCATTTGCATGTACGCGGGTTCGCTAATTAGCGCTGATTCCATAGTTACTAACACTTGTTTGCTGCTAATAGCGCTCTTTTTCATTCGTGAATTCGCGTGTTGAATTTTTAATTGGCTAAAATGAGAGCTATTATTTGCAATAGTGCTCAGTACTTCCTGGAGTTATAGTAAATTACCCCCTGTATTTTAATACAGCTTTAAATAAAGAGTTAAAAAAAGAATATATAAATACTTTCATGTACATTTTCTGGTTAAAGAGATCATGTCACCAACCTGAAATGCAAGAAGCAAAACCACAGAAAAATCTATTATTTAACCACTTAAGCCCCGGACCATTTTGGCTGGTTAAAGACCAGGCCCCCTTTTTGCAATTCGGCACTGCGTCGTTTTAACTGACAATTGCGCGGTCGTGCGACGTGGCTCCCAAACAAAATTGATGTCCTTTTTTCCCCACAAATAGAGCTTTCTTTTGGTGGTATTTGATCACCTCTGCGGTTTTTATTTTTTGCGCTATAAACAAAAATAGAGCGACAATCTTGAAAAAATGCAATATTTTTTACTTTTTGCTATAATAAATATCCCCAAAAAATATATAAATTTTCTTTTTTCCTCAGTTTAGGCAGATACATATTCTTCTACATATTATTGGTAAAAAAAATCGTAATCAGCGTTTATTGATTGGTTTGCGCAAAAGTTATAGCGTTTACAAAATAGGGGATAGTTTTATGGCATTTTTATACATTTTTTTTCTTTACTAGTAATGGCGGCGATCAGTGATTTTTTTCATGACTGCGACATTATGGCGGACACAGCGGACACTTTTGACACATTTTTGGGACCATTGTAATTTTCACAGCGATCAGTGCTATAAAAATGCACTGGTTGGGGGGTGCAAGGACTCGCCTGAGCTCAGCTCCGCCGGACCCGGTCCTTTCAGGCCTAATACCCAGGGCTATATAGCACAAATCACGGCGATTTTACCGAGCACCCCTGTGGGAAGACACAGTGCATGCCATCAGCCAAGAAAGCGTGGAATCGGCGCACACAACGTTGCTTAACCAACTATCTCCTGGAAGTGGAGCAGAGAGGCAGAGAGGCAGCAAGATGTCCCAAAATGGCGCCGGCGCGGCCCTCCATGCGGTGTCGGTGGATCCTCCACCCAATCCCCCTGCATCAGAAGGGAACAGTGAGTACAACCTGCCCCTCTCTAAGGCAGACCTAGATGTCAGCCTCACAGCTATATATGAGAAGCTGGATAAAATTGAGAGAGAAGTGCATAACTCCACCGCAGCCCTCTCACATGAGATTGCCAGCATAGGAAACCGCACAGACTTACTTGAGACTAAACATGATGAACTCTCTCTGGCACATAATGACCTTAGGAAGGACTATGAAAACCTAACTGACAATTTTGCCTTTATGCAGGCACAGGTTGAGGACCTGGACAACAGAAATCGCCGCCATAACATCAGACTGCGAGGCGTCCCTGAGTCAGTTACAGACCTAATGCCTGCTGTCTCAAAGGTCTTCCATAGCCTCCTGCCTGACAAACCTCTATCAGCGTTCACCTGTGACAGGATTCACAGAGCTCTCCGTCCTAAACCCACACCTGATAAACCCCCCAGGGATATAATTATGTGCATGAAGGACTTCCTTGTTAAGGAGGACATCATGTATGCATCCAGAAACACCCCTAATATCACTTTAGATGGGAAGAGACTGCAAATCTACCCGGATATCTCACCAGCCACTTTGGATAGGAGAAGAAGAATGAAGGAAGTCTAGACTACCTTTTTTGCATGCCTATCATACTGGCTAACTCCTCTCAAGCCCATATCCACCCATGCCCTTGGTCGGACCATAACATAACATCTCTAGAAACATCCTCCATAGGCCTTTCTCCTTCACCATTTAACTGGCGCCTTAATGATTCTCTCCTCATCAACAATTCCAACAATCACACAGTATCCACTCACATAGAAAATTACTTTATTGATAATTCTAATGAAGAGACCCTCCCCACCACCCTATGAGTCGCCCACAAGCCGGTCATCCGTGGTCACTTAATCAAATTAGCAGCTTCCAAACATAAGGAAAGACTAGCAGATATCAGTAGTCTAACAAAAGATTTGGACCACCTTTACAATAAACTACAACTTGGCCCTTCTCCTGCTGTCCACTGACGCCTTTGACCGCGTGGATTGGGCCTTTATACGGGCCACTTTAGAGCACATTGGCCTCCGGTCATCTATGCTGGGATGGATTTTATCTCTCTACTCTCACCCCACTGCAGCGGTCAAGGTGATTGAGACTAGGTCGGACTTCTTCAACATCAGCAATGGCACACGGCAGGGCTGCCCCCTCTCTCCTCTGATTTTCATACTTTTCTTGGAGCCTCTTCTGTGCAGAATAAGGGCGGACACAGGCATCATTGGTTACCAGAAATCCTCAGGGTCCCACAAGGTGGCGGCATTTGCGGACGACCTAATCTTCTTCCTAACGGAACCGCTTACTTCCCTCCCCAATCTCTTCAGGAATATGGCGCTCTCCCTCTTTCAAATCAATCTGTCCAAATCTTCCATTCTTAACATAACGGTGGGTAGGGACATTGTTCAGCGTCTGCGATCGGGCTTTCCTCCGAGATGGGCGACTAACCTTATCCGTTACCTGGGAGTCGACATCACCTCTGACCTCTGTACTCGGCGAATTTCGCCCCGCTACTTCCTCGCTTGAAGGCGGATCTTCTCCACTGGCACTCACTCACGCTGACGTGGTTTGGCCGTTGCAGTGCCCTCAAGATGACTATGTTGCCAAGGGTGTTGTACCTGCTGCAAGTGCTTGCGATCCGCCTACCCTCAGTATTTTTCAAGCGTATCGACTCTATGTTCCGCGACTTCGTGTGGTTCCATCGCAAACCACACATTAGACTTCGACTCCTCCACCTTCCGAAAAGTAGGGGCGGGGTTGGCCTTCCGGACATGAAAGCCTATTACAGGGCGGCTCACCTCACCAGGTTGGTGGACTGGCATTGCCACGCAGAGGCAAAGCACTGGGTGACCATGGAAATGGAGGATTCCAGAGACACGGCCAAGAGCTGGCCTTAGATCACCACACCCCTGCCGAGGGACCTCGCTGATCATCCTACACTAGGCAGCACACTGTTAGTGGCCAGAGATGCCTTTCGGCACTCCTCGGTGTCCCCACTACCCTCCCCTATGGTGCCGGTTTTGGGTAATCCAAAATTTACACCTGGCCTTCAGAGTCCTCATTTCAAGCGATTGGCAGCAGGCGGACAGCTCAGTTTGTGTGACTTTTTGGGGCCTAACGGCCAACTCTCCCCTGAAGCTGGGGTGTCTGTTACAGATCCCCCTTTGGACTTCTGGAGCGGTCTACAGCTGCGCAATTTTTTGCGCAGATGCCTGCGGATGCCGGGCATCTCCCATCAACTTACTGAATTTTAAAACTTCTGCCATCGCGGGGAGCCAGTGCGGCATAGTCTCTCGCTTATCTACTCCTCCTTGATTTGACCAGTGAAAGGGTTCGTTCCCCCGTTCCTCTCTAAGTGGGAAGTGGAACTCGGCATTCAATTCACTGACCTCCAGAGAGAGAAGATTCTCTACTTTGCTCAGAAATCCTCGATAGCCACCAGAGTCCAAGAGACCTGCTACAAAATTATGACCCGATGGTATAGGGTACCCACCACTCTGCACCACTTCTTTCCGCAGGTCTCCAACCTTTGTTGGCATTGTGGCACTGCAGAGGGAACGATGCTGCATGTTTTTTGGGCCTGTCCCACACTCTCTCCTTTTTGGCTCGAGGTGGCTTTGCACGATCAACCACCTGACTGGTGTCTCTCTGGAGGGGAACCCCGCGGCCTGCCTGCTCCACCTTACAGAACGACCCATCAAGAAATACAAGGCCTCTCTTACCATACAATAAACTACAACATTCCCCGTCCACAGAAATTACCCAACAGATACAAGCTAAGCATGGAGCCCTTGACCTTATTCTTTCAGCTAATACTGAAAGATCCCTTCGATTTTCAAAAGCAAAATTTTTGCTTCACAGTAACTCTTCCTCGGCTATGTTTGCCAGAAAACTCAATCAGGACAACAAACCCACACACATATATAAACTTAGAGACCACAATAGTAACCTAGTTACGCACCCTAAAGAAGTCCTGAAGATATTCACCTCCTTTTATAAGGAACTGATGTCCAGCCCTCAGGACCATCCAGTCCCATTCTCTAGGGCCTGGCTAGACGGTCTACAAATCCCCTCCCTAAATCAACAACAAATTTACTCCCCTAATGAACCCTGTACAGAAGCTGAAATTATCAAAATCATCAAGTCCCTTAAAAACTCCACAGCCCCTGGTCCAGATGGGTACACCTCCATGTACTACAAAAAATTTGCCTCCTTTTTAGCCCTCAGTCTTACCAAACTATTTAACCATACACTAGCAGGCAACTATTTTCCAGATGAAATGCTCCTTGCTAACCTTTCCCTCATCCCTAAACCTCATGAAGATCACTCCCTCCCCCAAAATTTCCACCCTATCTCGGTCCTAAACAATGACATAAAAATTTTCGGTAGAATCCTTGCTGACAGACTTGCAAAAGTCATCTCACCCCTGGTATACTCTGATCAAACAGGATTTATCCCCGGTCGACAGATTGTAGACAACATTAGGTTAGCCACCAATATTATTCAAGACGCCAACTTACACTCACGCCAGGCCTGCCTGCTCAGTCTGGATATTCATAAAGCATTCGACAGTGTAAACTGGTCATACTTAAACCATCTTCTCCCTAGATTCGGAATCCCAGATAATTTCCTACAAGGCTTTAATGCACTATATCACTCCCCTCAAACACGTATCAGAATCCCCGGAAATAACTCAGAATTCTTCCCTTTGGGCAGAGGAACAAGACAAGGTTGCCCACTTTCCCCACTCCTCTTCACATTAGCCATTGAACCCCTAGCCCATGCCATTAGAAACAACTTAGACATTAAGGGATACCCCTGTAACCAGAATGAATTCAAGATTAGTCTTTAGCAGACGATGCTCTCATATTCCTCACAGAAGCCCTCCCCATACACCTTCAAGAACTCAACACATTCCACGACATCTCTGGCCTTAAGATTAATGTAAACAAATGCTCGGCACTACCAATCAATCTCCCCCAAAACTTTCAGAACCTTTTACAAAATAATTTCCCATTCATATGGTGCCCCTCATCCTTCAAATACTTAGGTATACACATTACTTCCTCCCACAAATCCTTATATAAAACCAACTACCTCCCCCTCTTCACACATATCAGTTCCCTCCTCAAGACATGGTCCTCCTACCATATATCTTTTCTTGGCAGAATATGCGCTAAAAAGATGAACATTATCCCCAAACTCTAAAGCCCTGTACACACGATCGGATTTCCTATGATTTTTTAACCAATGGATTTTTCCATCGGAAAACCGATGAAGCTGACTTTCATCAGTCTTGCCTACACACCATCAGTCAAAAAACCGACCATTCCAAACGCCGTTACGTAAAACACTCCGATGAGCCGAGAAAAATGAAGTTCAATGCTTCTGAGCATGCGTCGGCTTGATTCTGAGCATGCGTGGGTCTTTTATCCGATGTTCCCCACAGACAATAGTAATTTGCTATCGGTTTTTTAACCATCGGATAAATTTAAAACATGTTCTATTTTTAAACACTGATGGAAAAAAGCCCATACACGATCGGTTTGTCCGATGAAAAAAGTCAATCGGACTGTTTTCATCGGTTAAACCTATCGTGTGTACAGGGCTTCATACTACTTTTGTGCCCTTCCCATAAACATCTCAAAATCTAAACTGGATTCCATTCAAAGGATAATCAATAAATGTATATGGGCTGATAAAAAAACAAGATATAGCTACGTGCTACTACATAGACCACAGTCCAAGGGTGGACTGGGTCTTCCGAACCTTTGGCACTATTTTGTAGCTGCTAGACTCAACCAATTATGCCAATGGTTCTCTCCTTGCCAGGACATACTCTGGAAAAGGTTTGAAACCAATTCTATCCTTCCATATCACCTTCAAGGTATACTATGGTCAAACACAGTCCTTTATCGTAATCTCCTTAAACTAAACACGATAGTGGCCCACTTCCTGCAACTCTGGCTTAAAATAAAGGTCACCTATGACCTTTCATCAGTTATCCCCCCATTGGCCTCCTTCCTGGGGGATATAAGGCTCAATCTGGCCTATAACGACAGTTCTTTATTTTCACCCTGGATAGAGAACAACCTAACCACCCTAAAATCTTGTCAAACAAAATGGGAATTCACACCATTCACTACACTTCAATTGAAGTACAATCTCCCAGCGATAGAATATGATCACTATCTTCTGATCAAATCATTCTATGCAAAGTACTACTCAGTATCTACCCATCCCTCTAACACTCTGTTTGAAAAAATATGCATATCCTCATCCAGAGACAGGGGTCTGATCTCTAGATTTTATCAATTTCTCAACAATCTAGCACTACAAGAAAAATCTGTACCTATGCTTCACTGGGAATCAGAGCTAAACTGTTCTTTCTCAGCTGAGACATGGCACTCTATGACTGATAACCTCTGCAAATGTAACAGAGCTATCTTCTTTAGAGAAACCCCGGTGAAGCTGTTCTCCAGATGGTATCTCTCTCCCTCTAGACTCCACTCATTCTATCCCTCAGTCTCTCCCAACTGCTTTAGAGGGTGTCTGGATCGGGGTACTATCCTCCACACTTTTTGGGACTGTCCACGTCTGGACCAAATATGGCTTGCCGCTGTGGACAGATTTGAACAGTCCTCAGGGCATAGGATCACTCTTTCCCCCCAAATATGTATTTTATATGCCAATATTCCTGATATACCCAAACCCTGCCTTAGACTGTTCCACTCATTGTGTAGCTCCATACAGTGGATGATTGCCCTCAATTGGAAATCCACCAACTTAATTTGGCCACAGGTACTTTCTAGAATGGAAATGCTCAAACTATCTGAAAAACTATATCACACTCTAAATGATAGTCTGCACATATATGAACTAAAATTGTCTTACTGGAAAATCCCTCAACCTTAAACCCTCGCCACCCTACCACATTTGATTCACCTTATCTACCTTGAATACAATTTATTATTCATGTCACTATATGTACTGCTATATGTTATTAGATGTCATTATCCATACCCACGCTTGAATTGTGATCTGATTCACTCTGTTGTACCCTCCCTATGCCAAGATGTGTTCTGTATTACTCCGCTGACCTACTGCTGATCACTTGTACCAAAGATATTTTGTAACTGCCTTACTTTTCTTCCAATAAACCTTTGTAAACAAAAAAAAAAATGCACTGGTTACTGTGAAAATGACACTGGCAGTGAAGGGGTTAACCACTAGGTGGCGCTGTAGGGGTTAAGTGTTCCCTGCATTGTGTTTCTAACTGAGGGGGTTGGGCTCTGTGTCACATGACACCGATCTCCGATCCGAGTACACGGAGCCGAGATCCGTGTCATTGTCACTAGGCAGAGCAGGGAGATGCTTGTTTACACAAGCATCTCCCTGCTCTATACGTTCGTCAGACGATCGCGGAGATTTAGGAACATATTACATCTGTATTTTGGGTGTAACATGTTCTTAAGCACTCACTTCCCACCCCAAGAGCCCCCTTCCTGTGACAGCATGCAGGGTTTTTCTCCCCCCACAACGGCTGTCACATGTAAAATCGGTACAACTTTGCTGGGCTCCACACAGTTATACCGACTATTTACATTTTAAATGTGACTGTGGTTGCAGGGTAGAGATCTGTGAATTTGTGAATGAATAAGCTGCAAGTCCTGTCTGTCACCACGGCAGATGGACTTGTAATTCTCAATGGACCACAAGTGCTGTACTCAGCACTCATGTCCTTTGACACTTCCTCAAGCTCAGTAACTGAAGGCCTGTACAGAAGTATGGCAGAGAGCTGGAAGAAGTGTCTGCAGGAGCCTGACATTGCACCCATGAACCACTGATTGCACCACTATGGGGGTGATTTACTATAGCACTGAAAAATTCTCCTGCAGTGCCAAAAAATAGCGCTCAAATAAGGCCAATTAAGACTTCAACTCTCAGAAACTCTGCGCTAATGCAAATGGAAAGCAGCGCTATTGCCGACAATAATGCCTGTCAGATCACATATGCGGGAATAGTGGAAGTCAATGGGGCTCGAACCTGCAAAATCCAAAGTTCTCACTGAAGCTTTATATGAAAGTTCTTTGCCATAAAATGTTTATGGGGACCCGGGTCCTGCCCCAGGGAACATGTATCAATGCAAAAAAAAAAGTTTTAAAAACTGACGTTTTTTCAGGAGCAGTGATTTAAATAATACTTAAAGTGAAACAATAAAATTTAAAAATTCCTTTGAATATCTTGCCTGGGGGTTGTCTATAGTATGCCTATAAAGCAGCGCACCTTTCCCGTGTTTTTTACTGTACTGCAGCAAAATGAAATTTCTAAAGGAAAAATTGTCATTTAAAATTGCTCGCGGCTGTAATGAATTGCCGGTTCCCGGCAATATAGAGTAAAAAACAAATAAAAAATGGCGTAAGTTCCCCCCACCAGTCCATACCAGGTCCTTCGAGTCTGGTATGGATATTAGGGGAACTCCACACCAAAATAAAAAAAAATGGCGTGGGGTCCCCCCCAAAATCCATACCAGACCCTTATCCGAGCATGCAACCTGGCAGGCCGCAGGAAAAGAGGGGGGGACGAGAGAGTGGCCCCCCTCCCTCCTGAACTGTACCGGGCCACATGCCCTCAACATGGGGAGGGTGCTTTGGGGTCTCCCCCAAAGCACCTTGTCCCCATGTTGATGGGGACAAGGGCCTCATCCCCACAACCCTTGCCCGGTGGTTGTGGGGGTCTGCGGGCGGGGGGCTTATCGGAATCTGGAAGCCCCCTTTAACAAAGGGGACTCCCAGATTCTAGCCCCCCCTATGTGAATTGGTAAGGGGTACATTGTACCTCTACCATTTCACCCAAAAAAGCAGTGAAATGTGACAAAAGACAATAGCCGATTTTTGACAATTCCTTTATTAAAAATGTTGTCTTCTTCTTTCCCTGGTTCTTCCTCCTTTTTCCCCCGACTTCTTCTTCTTGAGGGGGAACTCCACGACAAATTTTAAATAAAAAACAGGCATGGATTCCCCCTTCAGGAGCATACCAGGCCCTTCGGTCTGGTATGGATATAAAGGGGAACCCCCTACGCCAAAAAAACGGCGTGGGGGTTCCCCCCCAAAATCCATACCAGACCCTTATCTGAGCACGCAGCCCGGCCGGTCAGGAAAGGGGGTGGGGAAGAGCGAGCGCCCCCCTCCCCCTGAACTGTACTAGGCTGCATGCCCTCAACATGGGGGGGTGGGTGCTTTGGGGCAGGGGGGCGCCCTGCGGCCCCCCCACCCCAAAGCACCCTGTCCCCATGTTGATGAGGACAAGGGCCTCTTCCCGACAACCCTGGCCGTTGGTTGTCGGAGTCTGCGACGGGGGGCTTATCGGAATCCGGGAGCCCCCTTTAATAAGGGGGCCCCCAGATCCCGGCCCCCCACCCTATGTGAATGAGTATGGGGTACATTGTACCCCTACCCATTCACCTGGAGGAAAAGTGTAAAGAAAAAAAAACACACTATACAGGTTTTTAAAGTAATTTATTAGGCAGCTCCGGGGGTCTTCTTCCGACTTCGGGGGTCTCTTCCGACTCTCCGCGCTCTCCGGTTCTTCTCCCGCTCTCCGGTGCTTTCTGCCTTCTGCCGGGCACCTGCGCTATCTTCTGCCAGCTCTTTTGCTAGCGGGGGCCCGGTCTTCCCCGCCGTCTTCTTCCCTCTTCTCTTGACCCGATGTTGAAACGCCGGTGTGTCCCGCTGTAATGCCGTCGCAGGCCCCGGGGCAGACATCACCCGGTGACCACGCCCCATGCCTATATAAGTCGTTGCGCGCCGCGTACACGGCATTACAGCGGGAGACAGCGGCATGTCAACATCGGGTCAAGAGAGAAGGGAAGAAGACGACGGGGAAGACCGGGCCCCCGCTAGAAAAAGAGCTTAGAGAAGATAGCGGAGGTGCCCGGCAGAAGGCAGAAAGCACCGGAGAGCGGGAGAAGAGGCCGGAGAGTCGGAAGAGACCCCCGAAGTCGGAAGAAGACCCCCGGAGCTGCCTAATAAATGACTTTAAAAAACAGTCTAGTGTGGGTTTTTTTCTTGACACTTTTCCTCCAGGTGAATGGGTAGGGGTACGATGTACCCCATACTCATTCACATAGGGTGGGGGGCCGGGATCTGGGGGCCCCCTTATTAAAGGGGCTCCCGGATTCAGATAAGCCCCCCGACCGCAGAACCCGACAACCAACAACCAGGGTTGTCGGGAAGAGGCCCTTGTCCTCATCAACATGGGGACAGGGTGCTTTGGGGTGGGGGGCCGCACCCAGGGCATGCGGCCTGGTACGGTTCAGGAGGGAGGGTGCTCGCTTGTCCCCATCCCTTTCCTGACCGGCCGGGCTGCGTGCTCGGATAAGGGTCTGGTATGGATTTTGGGGGGACCCCACGCCGTTTTTTCGGCGTAGGGGTTCCCATTAAAATCCATACCAGACCTGAAGTGCCTGGTATGTACCCTGGGGGACCCCCACACAAATTTTTCATATTTTGATGCAGGGTTCCCCTAATATTTATACAGACCCAAAGGGTCTGGTATACACCAGGGGGAACCCCATTCAGTTGTTTGCGATGTTTTTGGATGGCATTTTTTTTTACTTTTAGTGGGGAAGCCGCTGATGACTCATTGGTTGTTAAGAACGCAGCAGCTGGCTTCCCGGCCCCCCGGTTAGCAACCAGTTATATACAGTGTTAAAATAACCGCAAAACACATCAAAAATCACATCACAAATGCAACAGTTGCATTTCTGGTGCGGTTCCATTGAAATATATTTTACCAGCAAATCGCGTGAAAAAAGTCCCCGACCATTACCAAGAACGCACTGCCCGCAAAACGCATAGATGTGAACTAGTACCATAGGAAACCATGTTAACCACTTCAGCCCCGGAGGATTTGGCTGCCCAATGACCGGGCCATTTTTTGCGATTCGGCACTGCGTCCATTTAACTGACAAGTGCGCAGTCGTGCAATGTGGCTCCCAAACAAAATTGACCTCCTTTTTGTCCCACAAAGAGATCTTTCTTTTGGTGTTAATTGATCACCTCTGCGGTTTTTATTTTTTGCGCTAGAAACCAAAAAAAACAGCGACGATTTTGTTAAAAAAAAACTTTTTTTTTTTACTTTTTGCTATAATAAATATCCCCAAAATATATATATATATATATATATATATATATAAAAAAAAATTTCCTCAGTTTAGCCCGATATGTATTCTTCTACAAATTTTTGGTCAAAAAAATCGCAATAAGCATATATCGATTGGTTTGCGCAAAAGTTAGAGCGGCTACAAAATAGGGGATAGATTTATGGCATTTTTATTAATATTTTTTTTTATTAGTAATGGCGGCGATCTGGGATTTTTATCGTGACTGCGACATTATGGTGGACACATCGGACACTTTTGACGCTATTTTGGGACCATTGTCATTTATACAGCGATCAGTGCTATAAAAATTTATTGATTACTGTGTAAATGACACTGGCAGGGAAGGGGTTAAACACTAGGGGGTGATCAAGGGGTTAAGTATTTCCTAGGGAGTGATTCTAACTGTGTGGGGGATGGGCTACCAGTGACACGATATTGATCACTGCTCCCGATGACAGGGAGCAGTAGATCAGTGTCCTGTCACAAGGCAGAACAGGGAAATGCCTTGTTTCCAAAGGCATCTCTCTGTTCTGCAGCTCCGTGACACAATCGCGGGACACCGGTGGACATTGAGTCCATGGGTCCCGCGGGCACGGTCATGGAGCTCGGGGCAGGGGATGTACAGGTACGTCCCTTTGCGCAGCCGTGCCATTCTGCTGACAGAAATGTTTGTGCGCCGGTCGGCAATCGGTTAAATGGACTGTAGAGTGTTTCTGCAAAACGCAATAAAAAATGCATAGGTGTGAACCTAGGGTCAGGGCCGGTTCACACTGGAGCGATGCGGGAACCCTGCAAATCCAGTGTGGGTTCCCGCATCGCATACAACTCGCAGGCAGTTCACACTGCCATATGCAAACTGCTGGGAGTGTCAGTAGAAAGCTAATGACACCCCAAAATCAGTTTGCATATCGCAGAGCGAACTGCAAATTCAGACAATACACATGCAATCCAATTCTGCTGTAGAACAAAAAAAGGGTCCTGTGCGAGCTTGGTCCAAAATGCAATGCAAAATCAACCATACAATCTGTATGGCTGAGTTTGCATCACACAGACATCGCATGTGATTTGCATTGCGGGGCAAATCACATCCGATGTCGGACAGCACAGCAGTCTGAACCGGCCCTAATGCCCCGTACACACGATCGTTTTTCATGCCGTTAAAAATGCCATTTTAAAAAATGGCCATTAAAAATGATCGTGTGTAGGCTCCAGAGCATTTTTAACGACGTGAAAAACGGCCATTAAAAATTCCGGACATGCTCTCTTTTTTCACGTAGTTTTTTTTAACGACGTGAAAAACGATAGTGTGTATGCTTTCACAACGTGAAAAAAATGCGCATGATCAGAATCAAGTATGAGACGGGAGCGCTCGTTCTGGTCAAACTAGCGTTCGTAATGGAGATAGCACATTCATTACACAGTAACGGACTGAAAAGCGCGAATCGTCGCTCAACAAACTTTACTAACATGAAGGGTGGCGTCATTCGAATGGAACTTCCCCTTTATAGTGCCGTCGTACGTGTTGAACGTCACTGAGCTTTGCTTGATCGTTTTTTTTAATGATGGTGTGTACGCAAGGCAGGCTTGAGAGGAAACATGAAAAAAAACGAGGAGAAAAACGTTGGTTTAAAAAATGACAGTAAAAACGATCGTGTGTACGGGGCATTAAGGCCCCTTTCACACTTGTGCGACTTTTCCTGTGACTCCTGCATCCATAGACCTCAAGATTACACTGGCATTGCTTCAAATCACATCAAATTTGCAGGAAAAAGCGCTGCCAAATCGCTGGTCTTTTAGCTCGCACAAGTGTGAAAGGGGCCTTATGGACCTCAAGTTGTATGAAAAGTCGGCCAAGTGTGAAAGGAACCTAATGAGATTCAATGATAACACCTTTGAATTAGGCCCCATTTCCACTTGTGCGACCAATGCCTGTGTAATCTTGCGGTATATGGACCTCAAGTCGCATCAAAGTCAAAACAAAGTAGTGCAGGGATGAATTTAACCCACTTGCAGGATGCACAAGTGACAATAGTGTCTAATTCAAAGGTATTATAAATGAATCTCATTCACACGGCTGCGACCTGAAAGTCACATTATTTTGCTACCACTTTGCTACTGCAACTTGGCCCCAAGTTCTGGGAATGCCTGTGTAATATTGCGCCCTATGTACCTCAAGTCACATGAAAGTCGCATAGATATGAATGGTTATCATTGAGAATCATGGGGTACAACTTGTCATGCAACTCGGAGGTCCACATTTGCTCAAAAAGTCACTCAACTGTGAAACAAGTCATATATATTTTAATAGAAAGGAGCTCTCATTTATACTTGCATAGTCCTTACTGATTTACATCAGCAGAACAAATGCAGGAAGTGATGTGTGCACATGGGCCAGAAGCAAATGTGTGCTGATGCCAAACAAATCCATGATTTATTCTGTGATATTTGGTGTTTTTTTTGTGGCGGAGTTTAGAATAGTGATATTACCCTCAAGTTTTTGGGAATTACATTTTGATTTCTGATGTTGGAACACATATCAAATTTTTGGGGCTCAAATTATGATTATTTAGAAATAATAAAAAGCACAAAAAAATGTGACTCATTTTAAATTTGCACAGCAATGGTATTGTTTGTGCTTTGTAAAGACACCTGTGTGAGTTTGGGTAAAGATTGGTGTGAGATGGAGAGTAAGGGCTCTTTCACACGGGGCGGATCCGTGCAGATCCGCCCCGTGAAGCTCCGCTTGCTCAGCGGGGATCGCTCCGTTGATCCCCGCTGAGCCGACGGATGACTGGGCGGTCCCCGCACACTGTGCAGGGACCGCCCTGTCAGAGCACCGCTCTCCCCTATGGGGAATCGGATGACGACGGACCGTAGAGTCCGTTGTCATCCGCTCCGCCGACGGAAGGAAAAATAGGGTTTTCCTCCGTCACACTTTGGCGGAGCGGAGCGGATGTCAGCGGACATGTCTCCGCTGACATCCGTGCCTCCATAGGGGTACATGGAGGATCCGTTTCAGGTCCGCCTAAAAAACTGACAGGCGGACCTGAACGGACCTCCGTGTGAAAGGGGCCTAACAAGTGAAAGTGACAGAGAAAAATATATTTTACCAAAACATCAAAACATTCCACATTCTTAAAACAAAATATTTTAATTAGAAGCAACAATGTTGCAGAGGAAAATTTATTTCAGAGAAAGATACATTTCATCTTAACATTAAAAGGATTTATTTGTGAAAGTTACAATTGTACCATTAGAATCAATGGCTAAAACTTGCATTGGACTATAATAGCTCAGATTTTCACTTCCAAAAAATGCTCTCTAATTAGCTCTCATTTCAGTATTTACTCTTGTGAAAATAGATATTTGAGTTAAAATTTGAGCTATTTACATGTCTGAGCATGCTCAGTTGTGTTTCACCTAGTTTTACAAAAACAGGAAATTTTTCACTTCTCATGCCGTGTACACACAACCGTTTTTAATGTCATTGAAAAAAAAATGCATTTTTCTCGACGTGATTCTTCTCAAGCCTGCCTTGCCTACACACTATCGTGGAAAAAAATGCTTGAGTAAAGCGTGGTGACGTACAACACGTACGACGGCACTATAAAGGGGAAGTTCTATTCGGATGGCGCCACCCTTCATGTTAGTAAAGTTTGTTGAGCGACGATTCGCGCTTTTCAGCCTCGTGCTTTTCAGTCCGTTACAGCGTGACGAATGTGCTATCTCCATTACGAACGCTAGTTTTACCAGAACAAGCTCTCCCGTCTCATACTTGATTCTGAGCATGCGCATTTTTTTTTCACGTCGTTAAAGCCCACACACGTCCATTTTTCATGACGAGAAAAACAACGATGTGAAAAATTAGAGCATGTTCCAATTTTTTCATGGCCGTTTTTCTCGTCATTAAAAACGGTCGTGTGTATACGGCATCAGACTTTTAAAGACATTTCAGTGTAGAAATCACTTTTTCACACAGTTTAAAAGCAGATTATCTTTAAATAATATACCGCATATTTCAGTACCATTTAGGCAATTATATCATGCTCTAAACATTATTTCCATGTGCAATTCTCCAGCTTTTAGTAGAGTAAGGATTTGGGCGCTATTTGGATTCTGGGAGCTCTAGTAAATTCGATTTTGGGAGTATTTTCTCTCCAGCGCTATAGTGAATACTGTTTTAGCGCTAATTAGCACAAATTGCCACAATTAGCGCTAATTAGCACAAATTTGTGGCAATTAGTGCTAATTAGCGCTGCGGTGCTATAGTAAATTACCCCCTATGTGTCCTAAATATGACAATGTTAGGAACCATTACTACAGTGTGAAGCTACTGGTTTCCATTGCAGCAGGAGTTGTGAAACTTCTGCTTGATCCACGGTGTCTAATGTTACTTGCTCTAGAGATGCATCTAAAATTCTTCAGCATGAGCAATATGTCCTTTCTGAATTTAACACCCACAAATGCATAGAGGATTGGATTGATGCAGCATCGAGTGAATGCCAAGTTGCTGGTGATGATGATGGCAATATCTTTATGCTTTCTTACTTCACAGCTCATCTGCTTGCTTCCTATGAAGTCAGTGGCCTCCATGAAAGTGACTAATGTGTAAGGGAGTTGGAAGACCACAAAGGCTAGCACAATGGAGATAATGACCTTCATGGCTTTGTGTTTCTCAAAACTTCTACAAGAAAATAGGGTCCTGATAATGGAAGAGTAGCATACAATCATCACACAGAAAGGAAAAATGAAGCCAAGGACAATTTGAAAGAAGTTACACATATTCTTCAGTGTAATGGTGATGTGTTCTGGAAAGATCATTTTGCAGATTTTGGAACCATCTAGATTTATTGACTCACTGAAGATGAATTCTGGAAGACTAAGAAGACTTGATGCTATCCAGACAAATACAGCAGTGAATTTGCTGCAAAAGAAAGATTTTTGGCGCTTTGTGTGAGCCTCAACAGCTCGGACAATTTCAAAATAACGGTCCAAACTGATGCAAGTTAGGAACAGGAATCCGCTAAAGAAGTTGATGGAGAACACACCTTGTGCAACCTTACACATCGTATTGTTAAGCTCCCAGCCATTAATAGCGCTGGTGGTCCAAAATGGAAGTGTCATGAGCTTAAGGAGGTCAGCTATCGCCAGGTTAATAAGATAGGTGTCAGTCTTAGATTTAATCTTGCGGGAACATCTATATGTAAGGAGGACCAAGGTATTGCCAGACATGCCAATCAAAAATACAAGCATTTGAATAAATGGTTGAAAGATTCTTCCAAAATCCATAATGCCACTGACTTCACAGATCTCTGGAATTTCATAGTCGGATGAAACATAGTAATCTGTTGTAAACTGGGGGCTGTCAGAAAACTGTAAGAGAAAAGAGAAATTATGCTTTTATACCATCACAGCCTGTTTTTTTCTTGTCAAAGTATTTTATTGAATGAATATGATAATCAAGTACAAATCTTGTGTTATGCAAGTTGTAATAAGTTATCCAACTACAACAGGTTTGAAAAAAAAAAAAAAAACTTCATGGTCCACTATATATGTACCGATAAGTAAATTATATAAACTCAACAGAAAGTAGAAAAGTAAATAAATTATTACATCAAGATATTCATGACTGTAGTTGGAAATACTATTTATCATATGAATTGTTTTACTTGGACCTGGAATATTGAAGTATTATGTAAAGCAATGCTTTATTACTGTTTAAATAAAATGAGTTATAAAATAAAAAATAAATAAAAAATAAAAATAAAAAAGATAGACAAAAAAACAAAAATAAAAATGGATAGGATAGGATAGTAGGAAAATAGAGAAGGAAGTGTAGAAGTCCACTGAGATGGTTCGAGTAAGTTGGCTTACAACCTGAGGGTTTGAACAGAACACTATAATGATCACGATAATGAGTAGGGTAACACCCAAGCTCTAGAAATTTGGTTTGGGCGTGACCGGATGAGAGGTGAGAGGCCGTAGCGGCTCGGCCCTCGCACCTCGTACCGCTCCCATGACGCACGCCGATTGGAGATACAGCATGGCTGGAATACGAGCGGGATGAGCGGGACAGATCAGCTGACTTACCCTGTGGTGGATCTGTGGAGGACTTGGATTGGTGTGCGGGCCCTGGCGTGTGTTCTGCTGGGCCTGGCTGACGGTTGCCCGGACGTGCCGCGTCACTCACCCAGCACTTCGGTGCGTGGGTGATTCCTGCTCTACTCTAGTGTGCGGCTACTGACCAGCTGACCGCCACAGTCACGTGACATCAATGCCAGTAAGCATTCCGGGCTGCATGTGGAGCCACTTGCAGAGACTGCACTACATCATCTGTATTATCCCCCTTATTGCGGCAGATCCAAGCTTGAAACAACTATCCCCTTTGTAACCTGCATGCTGTGGGAGGCTGGAGAAGTCGCCGCAAGGACAGGTTATTGGAGCCTGTGCTACAGGAGCTTGAGGTGAGCCGAGCTGAGCTGGGTAACTGTCTGATTTGTGTGCTGGGGAGAGCGCACATTGTTGTAACCCTAAAATGGGATTATTTGGCCGTCAGGGCCCGGGGTGGACCAGTCTGGGGTCCAGATTGGGCAGCAGCAGGAGTAGCTGAAGGGGGGGAAATTAATACCGAATCCCTATAAATTTTACACCTACTGGGAAGAATGCCGGGCACATTATCAGTGATGACCAGGAATACTTCTAAGGAGGAATCTAGCTCGGGAGCACAGCTACAGTCCCAGCCTCAGTTACAGACACAGTGAGCACGGGGGACTAAAGCAAGTCAGGCTGCGGCGGCCGCTAAATTGGAAAAGTACGCACATGCCCCGGCACATACAGCAGGCCTTACACCCATAAAAGGGCAAGGGCAAGGGACTCAACCAAGAAACCTGCAGCAGAAGAGTCAGGGCCAGACACCAACCACAGCAATATCGGGGAAGGTGGTAGGCGACCAGGGGCCTAAGGAAAAAGCACAGGAAAAACTGGCAGGGACAATGATAGGACCAACGTCATAGGGCGAGCCCTCTATGAGAGAGATTCTTGCTGCTATTAATAACTGCAAATCCTCATTGTCTGAAATTTTTGACCAGCTGAGGGGCATAAAATAGGACATGTCAGTGCTAAAACAGGATATTCAGGGGATTGGTGTGCATACCTCTGCTTTTGGAGGAGGTATTGAAGGTTGAAGATGATGTTAACCCTATGATAAATGAGATGAAAGTAATGAGAGGACAGTTGAATATGTGCATCAATAAAATCGATGATATGGAGAACAGATTACAAAGGAAAAATATAAGGGTACTAGGTCTCCCCGAGAAAAGTGAAGGTAGCCGCCCCACTGATTTTATGGAAGACTGGCTTACAGGAGTATTTGGCAGGGACTGTTTATCAAAACACTTTTCAATTGAGCGGGCCCACGGAGTCCCTTTCAGGGCTCCAGCCGCAGGAGGTCATCCGAGACCCATCCTTATCAAACTTTTACATTTCACGGATAAAACTACTATTCTTCAAAAGGCAAGAGAGATGAAGGAAATACAATTTAAGGGTGCAAGAATTTCAATCTATCCGGATTTTTCCCCCGAATTACAGAGGCAAAGGGCTAAATTTACTGAGTGCAAACATAGACTGCAACAAAAAGGAATTAAATATGCAATGTTTTATCTGGCACGGTTGCGGATAACTGTAAACGGGGAAAACATGTTCTTTAACCACTTAACGACCGCTCACTGTACATATACGTCGGCAAAATGGCACGGACAGGCACAATCATGTACCTGTACGTGACTGCCTTTGTATGGGTGGGGGGTCCGATTGGACCCCCCTCCGGTACAGTGAGTGGTCGGTATCGTTCCGGGAGCGATCGGTGACGAGGGGGCGGCCATTGGTTTCTGGCCACCCCCTCACGATCACTCCCGGCGAATGAAATGCTTCCTCTGCCTGTGTAATGTATACACAGGCAGGAGGAAGTGATGTCATCTCTCCTGTGGCGCTCACATATACCGAACGCCGTGGAGAGAAGACATCAAGTAAGTGCATTAACAGCCCACTGACACATAGGCACACATAGGCACACGATCGCCCCCCCCCCCCAGTCACCCCCAGATCACCCCCCAGTCACAGTGTCACTGATTGCAGTGATCATTTATTTACTGATCACTGCAAACAGTGACATTTGTAACTGTAAAAGTGTCAGGGCAGTTAGTTTTAGGCCAGTGTAGCCCCCTAACCCTCCCTAATAAAGGTTTAACCCCTTGATCGCCCCCCAGGTAACCCTTTCACCCCCTAGCACCACTGTGACTAAGCGATCGTTTTTCTGATCGCTGTTTTAGTGTCAGTGGTTCAGCTAGGTAGTCAGTTATTTTTAGGTTCGCCGCCAGGTTTTTATAGCGTCGGGTACCCCCATATATTACCTAAAAAGGTTTAACCCCTTGATCGCCCCCCCCAGGTAACCCTTTCACCCCCTAGCACCACTGTCACTAAGCGATCATTTTTCTGATCGCTGTTTTAGTGTCGGTGGTGCCGCTAGGTAGTCAGTTATTTTTAGGTTCGCCGCCAGGTTTTTATAGCATCAGGTACCCCCATATATTACCTAATAAAGGATTAACCCCTTGAACGCCCCACAGGTAACCCTTTCACCCCCTTTTGCCAGTGTCACTAAGTGATCGTTTTTCTGATCGCTGTATTAGTTATGCTGGTGCCGCTAGGTAGTCAGTTATTTTTTTAGGTTCGCCGCCAGGTGTTTATAGCGTCAGGTACCACCATATATTATCTAATAAAGGTTTTAACCCCCTGATTGCCCCTAGAGTTAACCCTTTCACCAGTGATCACCGTATAAGTGTCACTGGTGACGCTGGTTAGCCAGTTAGTTATTTTGTTATTTAGGTTACCCGTCAGGTTTTTATATAGCGTCAGGTACCCCCATATATTACCTAATAAAGGTTTTAACCCCCTGATTGCCCCTAGTTAACCCTTTCACCAGTGATCACCGTATAAGTGTTACGGGTGACACTGGTTAGTTAGCTTTTTATAGTGTCAGGGCACCCGCCGTATATAACCCAATAAAGGTTTAACCCCCTGATCGCCCGGTGGGTGATATCAATTAGGTTTTAGCATCAGAGAGGGTCTGCGTCACACCCCAGGCAGCGTCAGGTTAGTGCCAGTAGCGCTAACATCCACGCGTGAAGCATACACCTCCCTTAGGGGTATAGTATCTGAACAGATCAATATCTGATCTGATCAGATCTATACTAGCGTCCCCAGCAGTTTAGGGTTCCCAAAAATGCAGTGTTAGCGGGATCAGCCCAGATACCTGCTAGCACCTGCGTTTTGCCCCTCCGTCCAGCCCAGGCCACCCAAGTGCAGTATCGATCGATCACTGTCGCTTACAATACACAACACACATAACTGCAGCGTTCGCAGAGACAGGCCTGATCCCTGCGACTCCAGTGCTGTAGGAGGTGATTTCACCACCACAGTTAAAAAAAAAAAAAAAAAAAAAAAAGCATGTATGCCGAAGCATGGGGGCAGCAGGGGCGGAGGAGCGATTTTGCTCCTAATGCCGCGTACATGCGGTCGAAATTCCGACGGAGGCTTGCCCGTGAAAAAGTCCGACCGTGTGTACGCGGCATAACTTTTGCGGGAGGATGCCCCCATGCTTCGGCATATATAAATGGTGCATGTATGCCCATCATTAGAAGTGGGTAAATGAAGGGAGGTATTCTAATGGTGGGCATACCCACCGATCAATCTCTTTTTTTCGTTCAGCCAACAGGCTGCATGAAAAAAAAGATTACAATACATGTCCAACAAGGACCAGCAACGTACTGGTATGTTGCTGGACTTTGAATGGTTATACCAGAATGATGCCTGTGGGTTTAGGTATCATCCTTTTCAGCCAGCGGCCGGCTTTCATGTAAAAGTAATCCTAGTGGCTAATTAGCTTCTGGACTGCTTTTACAAGCAGTGGGAGGGAATGTCCACCCCCGGATATAAAAAGCGCCATTGGGAAATTGGGAAAACATTTTATCACACCGATCTTGGTGTGGTCAGATGCTTTGAGGGCAGAGGAAAGATCTAGGGTCTAATAGACCCCAGTTTTTTCAAAAAAATAGTACGTCACTACCTATTGCTATCATAGGGGATATTTACATTCCCTGAGATAACAATAAAAATTATTAAAAAAAAAAAAATATGGAAGGAACAGTTTAAAAATAAAATAGCCAAATGAATAATAAAAAAATAAAAAAAGCACCCCTCTCCCGCCCTGCTCTTGCGCAAAGGCGAACGCAAGCGTTGGTCTGGCGTCATATGTAAACAGCAATTGCATCATGCATGTGAGGTATCACCACGAAGGTCAGATCGAGGGCAGTAATTTTAGCAGTAGACATCCTCTGTAAATCTATGTGGTAACCTGTAAAGGCTTTTAAAGGCTTTTAAAAATGTATGTAGTTTGTCGCCACTGCGCGTTTGTGCGAAATTTTAAAGCATGTCGTGTTTGGTATCCATGACCTCGGCCTAAGATCATCTTTTTTATTTCATCAAACATTTGGGCAATATAGTGTGTTTTAGTGCATTAAAATTTAAAAAAGTGTATTTTTTCCCCAAAAAATGCGTTTGAAAAATGCCTGCGCAAATACTGTGTGGGAAAAAAATGCAACACCCACCATTTAAATCTGTAGGGTATTTGCTTTAAAAAAATATATAATGTTTGGGGTTCAACGTAATTTTCTTGCAAAAAAAATAAATGTTTTCATGTAAACAAAAAGTGTCAGAAAGGGCTTTGTCTTCAAGTGGTTAGAAGAGTGGATGATGTGTGACATAATGTTGTGTATAAAATGCCAGGACAGTTCAAAACCCCCCCAAATGACCCCATTTTGGAAAGTAGACACCCCAAGCTATTTGCTGAGAGGCATGTCGAGTCCATGGAATATTTTATATGTTGACACAAGTTGCGGAAAAAAAAAAAATATATATTTTTTTGCACAAAGTTGTCACTAAATTATATATTGCTCAAAAATGTGGAATTACACACCAAAATACATTCTGTTGCTTTTCCTGAGTACGGGGATACCACATGTGTGAGACTTTTTGGGAGCCTAGCCGCGTACAGGACCCCAAAAACCAAGCACCGTAAATTTTTGATTTCACTCCTCACTGCCTATCAAAGTTTCGGAGGCCATGGAATGCCCAGATGGCACAAAACCCCCCTAAATGACCCCATTTTGGAAAGTAGACACCCAAAGCTATTTGCTGAGTGGTATGGTGAGTATTTTGCAGATCTCGCTTTTTGTCACAAAGTTTTGAAAATTAGAATATATATATATATATATATTTTTTTTTTCTTCTTCATTTTCAAAAACAAATGAGACCTTTAAATAACTCACCATGCCTTTCAGCAAATAGCTTGGGGTGTCTACTTTCCAAAATGGGGTCATTTGGGGGGGGGGGGGGGTTGTGCTATTTTGGCATTTTATGGCCTTCGAAACTGTGATAGGTAGTGAGGAGTTAAATCAAAAATTTGCGCCCTTAGAAATCCTGAAGGCGGTGCTTGGTTTTCGGGGTCCCGTACGCGGCTAGGCTCCTAAAAAGTCCCACACATGTGGTATCCCTGTACTCAGGAGAAGCAGCAAAATGTATTTTGGGGTGCAATTCCACATATAACCATGGCATGTGTGAGCAATGTATCATTTAGTGACAACTTTTTGTAATTTTTTTTATTTATTTTTTGTCATTATTCAATCACTTGGGACAAAAAAATATTAAATGGGCTCAACATGCCTCTCAGCGGGGGCGTGGCCAAGAGCGGCATGTGAGCGGACGTGTCTCACAGAGCTCCCTGAGTGAATCCTCCAGTGATCCTTCTCCCGGCCGAACCAGTGACTGAAACCGGCATCGGAACCCACCAGCAGTACCCTGAAAGACCCAGGCACGTCCCGAACCCACCGCCAGCTTTTAAAACCGGCATGCTGACACGTAAGCAGCAGAAGGGGGACGAGATGCAGGACAGCCAAAATGGCGCCGTGGCGCTGCAGCGTCCACGAGGGGACAAGAAGGATTCGGGTAAGCAAGCACCCAAAACCCCCAAAGCACAGGGGAAAAACGGCCCTAAAGACATGGTGTATTACACACAAAAACTGAACAGTGTGGGGGGGGGGGGGCGTTCTGCTGAAGAGGACCTGGAAGCTACTCCAGCCATCCTCCGTACACAGCACACAGAGGAATCCTCCATGCAGTCACTGCAGCAGGCCTCAGACCAGCCCTCACCAGACATGGCAGAGGAGGAGGAGGATGAGGGGGACATTGAACAACCTACCCTGGCAGAAATCCTTAGAGCTGTAAATAAATGCACGGCCTCAGTGGAAACCCTGCAGGTGCACTTTGGAGGGCTGAAGGAGGAGGTGGGACTGATCCGCCATGCTATCCAGAAGATCAGGGAACGCACCACTGCGGTGGAGGGTCGGGTCAGTATAGTGGAAGACAGGATGGCCCCCCTAATCAGAGATATGCAGGTCACTGCCAGGATTGCTACTGCCAATGAACTTAGAAATGAGGACATTGAGAACCGTTTGAGAAGGAGCAATGTCCGCATAGTGGGTCTCCCGGAAAAAACGGAAGGCAGAGACCCCACTGCATTTGTGGAGATCTGGCTGCTAGAGATATTTGGCAAAGATGTCTTTACCCCCTTCTACTCTGTAGAACAAGCACACAGGGTGCCACCTAGACCATTGCCTCCAGGAAATTCGCCCCATACCATGCTTGCCAAACTCCTTAACTTTAAAGACAAGGAGGTTATCCTGCGACTGGCTAGAGAAAAACACAACATCCAGTTTAATGGAGTGAGAGTATCCTTCTACCCAGATTTCTCGGCGGAGGTGCAGAGACGCAGGGCTAAATTTGGGGAGGTGAAGAAGCGACTACAGCGCCTGAGGGCCAACTATGCCATGTTGTATCCTGCCAAACTCTGAATAGTAGCAGGGGACAGGGTACAGTTTTTTGATTCTGCAGCGGAAGCCTCGGCTTGGCTTGACACGAATGATCATCTCTTCCACCAGGCAGGTGGGCCTGCGGCGGATGCGGGCTGACCCCTGTGGTGGGGTACACCCTTGAAGTATCCTTAGTTTGAAGCCGGCTGCGTTGCAGCCTTAAGGTCACACGACCGGGAGACACATGCCTATGTTTTTGCCAGGAAATGAGCATTAGAAATCTACATGCAATTTGAACTATTGTTGGAAGACCCCGAGGGGTATCAGACTTGGGCCACTGTATGCCTGTTGCATTTGAGCCCGCACTGGGTTTCTGTTCACTCCCAGGACTTTCTATTACAGTTGATGGGTTGTTTTTTTATTTATTTTTCTCATTTTTTTTTTCTTCTCTCTCCCACTCTGGAGGCCCTGTTGTCACAGGCGGACAAAAGACTTTGTTGCACCCTTCCCCGCCCCCCTCCCCCTTGTTTTTTTACTCCGGTTCATTGCAGGAGCTACGCTGGCTGTGCAGGCCTTTCCTGGTTTGCGCTGGATGGTCCTTTCCCCCACCCGGAGTCCCTCTTTGCTTGACAGTCTTTTAACCCCAGTCGATCCCCCCCCCCCCTTCCCACTTTTTTTACCCAAGTACTGACACAGCACCTGTCGCACCTCGGTGGAGGGGGCAGGAGAAAGACACTGGTTGTTGGGTGGAGGGGGGGGTATAAAATTCTGTGATATCTGTTTGTTTTTGAGTGGCGGCTGCGGAGGTCCACTGTATGCCGAGTTCGGCTGGTGGACAACCCTATCCGCACAATTACACTGTTGCATTTACTATTATATGGTTACATGATGATTAGTGTACCTTTAGTGTCTTGGAACATTAGGGGCTTGAGTGATCCACTTAAGCACACCATGGTGTTCACTTTCATCAGAAAACATTTCCCGGCAGTGTGTGTTCTCCAGGAAACTCATTTGACTCCTGATACATTGCCGTGGGTGGGGTATGCTTGGGTGGGCTGGGCATATCACTCCACTCATACCTCGTACTCTCGGGGTGTGAGTGTCCTGATACGTAAGTCACTGGACTTCCAATTGCTTGATTCAAGGATTGACCAGGAGGGGAGATATGTGTTTTTGCATTGTAGACTTTACCAACTGACGTTTATTCTTGCCGCAGTGTATGTCCCACCACCATTTAACATGCTGATTTTGCGTGCCTTGCTGGCATTTCAGCTGTGTAATCCGGGGGTACCCCTGATTTTAACAGGGGACCTGAATGGCATTACAGACCTGAAATTGGATAGGCACCCTCCACCATCGGGTGGACCAGAGAGTAACAAGCCAGCCCTGGCTAGGTTTATGGAGGAGGTGGGGTGGATGGATCCCTGGAGAAATAGGAACCCCCTGGAGAGGCAGTTTTCCTGCTTTTCAAAGACGCATATGTCTTTATCCAGAATTGACCTGTGTCTGTGCTCAACAGAGGCGTCCCAGTATATTGATAAGGTGCAGTATCTCCCCAGGAGCATCTCAGATCACTCTCCCCTACTGGTTCACCTGAAGGTTAGGCCAGAATCTACCTTACAAAGAGCGCCATGGAAGCTGAACGCTTTCTGGCTGAATCTCTGGCTGAATCTCTTCCCTTCCCACACTAAAATAGAGGCTGATATTGCGCAATACTGGCAGAGACATGCCGGCCACCCTGATTTGAACGTCTCTTGGGATGCTTTTAAAGCTTTCCTGAGGGGGGTCTTTATATCTGAAGTCAATGTCATTAAGCGCAATACCTCGGAACAGAGAGAGCGGGCCGCTCGAATGGTTAGGCACATTGCCAACTCCGGGGAGGGCTCTCGTGAGGCTTGGATAGCAGCACAGGACACACTAAATAGAATGGATGCCTCTAAAGCTGATAAAAAAAGATTTTTTACTAAACTAGCTTTTTATGAGGAGGGGGAACAGACAGGAAAACTCCTGGCTAAATTGGTTAGATCGCAGCAGTCATCTCCATCCATCGGGGCATTACGCAATACATCGGGGAGGATGGTTAACACCCCAGATCTTGTCATGCGGGAATTGGGGGACTTCTACTCGGATCTATATAGATCTAAACAGACCCATACGATAGAGGAGGTTCGGGATTTTCTGCGGGGAATAGAACTACCGTGTTTGACGGAGTCCCAGGCGGAATCTCTGGAAGCTCCCATCACAGTGGAGGAAATGCTTACAGCCACCAACTCTTTTCCCAACTCCAAGGCGCCCGGAGATGATGGCATCCCGATAGAGGTATATAAACAGTATGGGGAGGAGATTTTACCACAACTGCTACGCACCCTAAATATGGCCAGGGAATCACAATGTTTACCCGAATCTATGAGACAAGCCAGCATAGTTCTCCTGCTCAAACCAGAGAAGGACTCATTAGACCCCGGGCTCGTATAGGCCGATATCGCTACTGCAGACTGATATTAAAATCCTTGCTAAGGTATTGGCCACAAGACTGAATAGGGTAATTGCATCCATAATACACCCGGACCAATCCAGCCTTATACCGGGATGATCCACAGCTATTAACCTTGGGAGACTGTTTCTTAACATGCAGTCTCCTGCGGATAATACTGGAGATAGGGCATTGCTGTCCCTTGATGCTCATAAAGCATTCAATAGCATCGAGTGGCAATATCTATGGGAAACGTTGAAAAAGTATGGTTTTGGACCAGTATACCTCTCTTGGGTGCAGCTTCTATATGACTCCCCCTCGGCGGTCATCAGGGAAGCGGGCAGGGTCTCTCCTCTGTTCCCTCTTCATAGGGGGACGCGGCAGGGGTGTCCCCTGTCCCCATTACTTTTTGCCCTTGACATAGAACCAATGGCTGCTCTTATACGTTCTAACCCCTTAATATCTGAGTTCAAGTATGGCCAGATGCATGAAAAAATCATGCTTTATGCGGACGATACTATGTTGCTACTGGGGGATACGAGGGGGTCCCTGAGAGAGGCTATGGCGGTGGTTCGGAACTTTGGTTTGTTTTCTGGCCTGGTAATTAACTGGACAAAATCCTCAGTGATGCTATTGGACTCCCCTGGGGATCAGGGACCCATGCTGCAAGATATTCCAGTCTCACAGCAATTTAAATATTTGGGTATATGGGTCACTCCACAACTTAGTGAGTACATTTCTCTTAATCTATCGCCCCTCTTAACTAGGATTAGGGATAAATCCAAAATATGGTCTAAAATGAAAATGTCCATGGCAGGCAGGGCCAACCTTATTAAAATGATTTTTATGCCACAACTTTTGTACATTCTACATAACACTCCCATTGTGGTCCAGTTTAAATTTTTTAGAATCATTAATTCATTATTTCGAGCTTTCCTCTGGCTTAACAAACCCCCTAGAATCAAATTGGAGCAGTTGCAGAGATCCAAGGAGGAGGGGGGCCTGGCCCTCCCAAATCCATGGTTATATTATTTGGCTGCGCAATTGCAGCACGTCGCTAGAGCCCTTGCGGAGAAGCCGGTCATGGAGGGGAGGGTGGGGGACCCGACAGTTGCTCTGTTGCTGCACACCACAGGAGCAGGAAGTGTAGTTACAGGCCTTAAAGCATTGCAATTTGCCAAGTCGAACAGGCTCTTCCCCACCTATGCCTTGATCCAAAAAATTTGGAATAAAACACGTCAATTACAAGAGGTTGAGGGTTTCACAGGTCATAGCCCGATCTGGAACAACCGGTATTATGGGGAACTGCTTCTTTTGACCTGTGCGGAGCGTTGGAGGAGGTGTGGAGTCACCCATTTGGTCCACATCTTTTCCAATGGCTGTTTGCTGCCCTTTGAGGAGTTGCAAGAGCAATTTGGGTTGCCTGGGTCTATGCACTTTTATTACATACAGTTGAGTCATGCTGTTAGGGCCCAGGCTGGAAACAACCCATGGATTCTGTCCCCAGCCCCGATCTTTCACTCTATGATGGGGGTGCCCAGTCTCAAGGGTTTCATCTCTAGAACATATGCCATGATACTATCTGTCAGGTCTGCCAGGAAACTACAACCGTCCCTCCGCTTTCCTGACCGGTAGTCTTGTTATCCCGGTGTCAGGTGGAGGGACGGCTGAGATCTCCCACAGACAGGAAATAAGGAACCACAAAGGAAGGTGCAGATAGCCTAACCACAACCCCCAGCAACAACTCACGGTTAGTAGGCAGAAGACAGGATCCCAGGAGGGAAAAGGACAATCCAGGTAACGTAGTCAGAACAAGCCAGGGAGGGTCGGCAGCAAGGTTAACCAGGTTCAAGGGATAATCCAGGAATCGTAGTCAAGACGAGCCAAGTAGATAACCAAAAAGCAAGCGCATCCATAAACAGGAACCTATCCTAAGGCACGGACAGGAAGGGGAAGTGGGAATATATAGGGACACTAATGAGAAGACTGCTGACAGCTGGTCCCAGGGTGGAGCAAACATCCCCACTAGTGAAAAAGAACATAACTACGATGCTAACATAAAACCAGTTCACTGGTGGCTCAGGACATAGGAAAACAGTCTATGAACACCAGGCCCTGGGATCAAATCCCAGACACGGCGTGACAGTACCCCCCACACAAAGATGCCCCCAAACCTATTTGGGTTTGGATGGGTGCCTGTCGTGGAAGGACTAGACCAGCCGTGGGGCATGAACATCACGAGCAGGCACCCAAGTCCTCTCTGCAATGGAGTAGCCCTTCCAGTCCACCAGATATTGTAATTGTCTACCCCTATGTCGGGAATCCAGAATTTTGCTAACTTCATACTCTTGATGGTCATCCACAGAGACTGGAGAGGGACGTCTAGAGGGGAGAGAGAATCTATTCTTGACAAAGGGCTTAAGCAAAGATACATGAAATGTATTGGGAATACGAAGATGAAGGGGCAAGCGTAGTTTATAAGCCACAGGGTTGACCTGACAGAGAATGCGAAAAGGTCCTATAAATCTAGGACCTAACTTGGAGGAAGGTTGTCGCAGTTTCATGTTCTTGGTGGACAACCAAACCAGCTGATTAAGACGATAGCGGGGTGCAGGTTTTCTGTGACGATCTGCATACCCCTTGTATCTATGTACAGACTGAAGCAGAACCTTTCTTATGTTTCTCCAGTGCGTAGTCAATCTTGATACCATGTTGGCTGCCGCAGGTACCTCCACCAAGGAAGACTGGAAGGGGAGAACCCTGGGTTGATACCCAAAGGCAGCTTGGAAAGGGGAACATCTAAGGGAAGAGTGCCACTGCGAATTGTGTGCTAGTTCTGCTAGAGGTAACATCTCGCTCCAGTTGTCATGTTCAGCATTGATATAAGCTCGTAGGTAGATCTCCAAATCTTGATTGACCCTCTCTGTCTGGCCATTAGATTGAGGATGGTATCCAGAGGACAGGGAATTCTTGATCCCCAGATGTTTGCAAATGGCCCTCCAGAACGAGGATATGAATTGAGGGCCTCTATCGCTAACAATATCAACAGGGATGCCGTGTAAGCGGATGACATTCTCAATAAAGGATAAAGCCAGGCTTGGGGCAGAAGGTAGTGCGGGCATGGGAATGAAGTGGGCCAACTTTGAAAATCGGTCCACTATCACCCAAATTACGGTATTTCCACTGGAGGTGGGCAAGTCCACGATAAAATCCATGCTGATATGAGTCCAGGGAGCACGAGGAACAGGTAACGGTTGAAGTAGACCTTGTGGAACAGAACGATGCATTTTGATGGCAGCACAAACCGAACAGGCTCTAACAAAGGCTATAACATCCTTTTTTAGAGTAGGCCACCAAACCAGGGACTTCAAACGTAGGAAGGTTTGGTTGATACCAGGGTGTCCGGATACCATCTGGCCATGGGCCCACTGTAACACTTCTTTTCGTAATTCTAGGGGAACAAACAAGGTATTGGGTGGAACTGAGAGATTAGAAGGTGCCCGAGACTGTGCGGCCAACAAGTTCCTTTGTAAAGCAGTATCCAGTTGTGCAATAATTCGTTCGAGGAACAATATGATCAGGAGGTATTTGCAGATTCTCACAAGGGAATTGCCGAGACAGGGCATCGGCCTTGGTGTTCTTGGTGCCAGGAATGTACGTCACTACAAAGTTGAATCGGGTGAAGAATAACACCCAGCGGGCTTGTCTGGGATTCAGTCTTTGGGCCTTCTCTAAGTAGATTACCGTATATACTCGAGTATAAGCCGACACGAGTATAAGCCGAGGTATCTAATGTTGCCAAAAAAACTGGGAAACCTTACTGACTCAAGTATAAGCCGATGCCTCACTGTCCACTGTTCCCTATTTTACATTGTAAATATTACCTGTAAAGAAGTTGCGGCTGCGGAGTCCATCGTTCAAATTCTGCGGCGTCCATCGTTCAAATTCCGCGGTCTCTTCCTGTTCCTTCCGTGATAGGCGATTCTCAGCAGACACTCTCCGTCTATCACGATCATTCTCTCATCCTCAGTTTTCCCAGCAGACACTGTGTTGGGTGTTCCGCCAATCACAGACGTCTGCTGGAAAACTGAGGATGAGAGAACTTTCGTGATAGGCGGAGAGTGTCTGATGAGATTCGCCTATCACGGAAGGAACAGGAAGAGACCACGGAATTTGAACGATGGACGCCGCAGCTTCTTTACAGGTAAAATTCACAATGTAAAAATTTTGATGACTCGAGTATAAGCCGAGGGGGGACTTTCAGCCCCAAAAAAAGGGCTGAAAATCTCGGCTTATACTCGAGTATATACGGTAGGTTCTTATGGTCAGTTTGAACCACAACAGGAAGTTCCGTACCTTCTAAAAGATGTCTCCATTCGGAAAATGCTAATTTTATAGCTAAAAGTTCTCTATTCCCTATGTCATATTTTTGTTCTGCAGCAGAGAACTTCTTGGAGAAAAAGGCAACCGGATGCAACTTGTTAGAAGTGGGTTCTCGTTGGGATAATACTGCTCCGGCCCCTACTTCGGAGGCATCAACTTCCAAGAAATATTGAGCCGAAGACTGAGGATGGCGAAGAACAGGAGCAGAGCAAAAAGCAGATTTTAGAAGGTCGAAAGCCTCCAGAGCTTCAGGAGGCCACTGAGAGCATTTGGTCCCTTTTTTTGTGAGGACGGTGATGGGAGCCAAAATTTTGGAGAAATTCTTGATGAATTTGCGGTAGTAGTTACAAAATCCAATAAAACGCTGTATATCCTTTAAGGCAGAAGGTCTAGGCCATTGTAAGATAGCATCGAGTTTCTTGGAGTCCATCTGGAATCCATTAGATGAAATTATATAACCTAAGAAAGGTATTTCCGATTGTTCAAAAGAGCACTTGGAAGGTTTGGCGTACAGCTTATGATCTCTTAAACGTTGGAGAACAGTGCAAACATGGCCACGGTGAAGCTTTAAGTCTTTAGAGTGAATGAGTTTATCATCTAAATAGACAACAACAAAAGAGTCAAGTAGATCCCTGAAAATGTCATTCACAAACTCTTGAAATACCGCGGGAGCATTGCAAAGCCCAAAAGGCATCACAAGACACTCATAATGCCCCCTTCTGGTATTAAAAGCTGTCTTCCATTCATCTCCTGCTTTAATTCTAATGAGGTTATATGCAGACCGAAGATCCAATTTGGTAAAGATCTTTGATCCCTGGACACGGTCAAACAGCTCAGTAATTAAGGGCAACGGATACCGATTTTTTACAGTAATACGGTTGAGAGATCTGTAGTCAACGCAGGGTCTAAGTCCTCCATCTTTTTTCTCCACGAAAAAGAAGCCTGCTCCCACAGGAGAGGAGGAAGGCCGGATGAAACCCTTTTTTAGACTGTCTTCAATGCATTCCTCCATAGCCTTGGTTTCCGCAAGGTTAAGAGGATAGGTTCTCCCCTTAGGAAGAGGAGAACCGGGAAGCAAGTCAATAGCACAGTCATACGGGCGGTGTGGAGGGAGGCCCTCTGCTTCTTTTTCAGAAAATACGTCAGCAAACCCGGCATAAGCCTCCGGTAGTTCAGGGACAGTAGAGACCCCAAGAATGGACACTTTATTACGTATAAACTTTTGGATACAGTGAACATGACAAAAGGTGCTCCAGGCAGAAATTTGACCAGAGGACCAGTCAATAGATGGGTTATGTTTACATAACCAAGGGAACCCAAGAATTACAGGATACTTAGGAGACGGAATGACATTAAATGATAGCTCTTCAGAATGCAGAGCCCCCACTAGAACGGAAAGGGGCTTGGTCTCTAGAGAGATAAGTCCATCACCAAGAGGTTCTCCGCCAAGAGTAGTTACACACAGAGGTGGATCTTTCGGAACCGTCGGAATCTGAAGACTCTTAACCAGCGTTGCATCGAGAAATACCCCACATGCACCGGAATCAACAAAGGCAACGGTGGAGCAGCTCTTATTGTTCCAAGATAATAATACGGGTACTACTAATCTCTCTAGAGGAGGTTTCAAAACAGTGTGGCCTAATGGGGCTCCTTGATCTCCCATTAAGCCCGGGAGTTTTTTCAGTCGCATCGGACAAGAATGCAGGAAGTGACCCGGCTTACCACAAAATAGACAGAGGCCTAGAGTTCTGCGTTTGGTACGTTCATCATCAGACAAACGCACAGCCCCTACATCCATGGGTTCTTCCTCAAACCCGGCGGTTGGAGGAAAAAATTGTCTGACGCTCCCTCTCAGACTGGCGTTCAGAGAAGCGAGTATCCATGAGGATACACAAATTGATGAAATCCTCCAATGCCACTGGGATCTCACGGTAAGTTAATTCGTCCTTAATGCGTTCCGCTAGACCTCTGCGGAAGGCGGCCTTAAGGGCGCAATTATCCCAGGAAGTATCTGCCGCAAGTGTGCGGAATTCTATTGCATAAGATGCTACTGTGCGTTTACCCTGGTGTAAGTCAAGAATACTGGCCTCAGCTGCCCTTACTCTGTCAGGAACGTCAAATATTCTCTCAACGGTTTGCATAAACGTGGGGTAATCAGTAAGTCCAGGAGAATCTTTCTCAAGAAGAGGCGACACCCAGGACAGAGCTCTACCCTTAAGCAAGGAAATAATAAATGTCACCTTGGCTTGGGTAGAGGTAAACACAGAAGGTTGATTTTTAAAATGCAACCGGCAATGGTTGAGAAATCCCCTGCAATCCAAGGGGTTCCCATCATACTTATCGGGGAGAGGTATCTTTGGAGCGGGAGAACCCACAGATTTAGACACAACTACAGGTTCCCCAACCCCAGACTCAAGATTTTTTGGTGTAGCAGGACTAGTACCATGTGCTGAGGCCAAAGTAGATAACAGAGTAGCGATGGCACCCAATTTCTCCTCCAATGACTGTACATGATTAGCCTGCTCACCCAACATCTGACCCTGTAGAGAGACTGCCTGCACCAGCTCGCTGAGGTCCATCTGGCCTTAGGATAATGTCAGGTCTGCCAGGAAACTACAACCGTCCCTCCGCTTTCCTGACCGGTAGTCTTGTTATCCCGGTGTCAGGTGGAGGGACGGCTGAGATCTCCCACAGACAGGAAATAAGGAACCACAAAGGAAGGTGCAGATAGCCTAACCACAACCCCCAGCAACAACTCACGGTTAGTAGGCAGAAGACAGGATCCTAGGAGGGAAAAGGACAATCCAGGTAACGTAGTCAGAACAAGCCAGGGAGGGTCGGCAGCAAGGTTAACCAGGTTCAAGGGATAATCCAGGAATCGTAGTCAAGACGAGCCAAGTAGATAACCAAAAAGCAAGAGCATCCATAAACAGGAACCTATCCTAAGGCACGGACAGGAAGGGGAAGTGGGAATATATAGGGACACTAATGAGAAGACTGCTGACAGCTGGTCCCAGGGTGGAGCAAACATCCCCACTAGTGAAAAAGAACATAACTACGATGCTAACATAAAACCAGTTCACTGGTGGCTCAGGACATAGGAAAACAGTCTATGAACACCAGGCCCTGGGATCAAATCCCAGACACGGCGTGACACTATCCTCTTTTTTGCCGGGCTTTCCTGCGGGGGTGATAGCCTCGTGGGAAAGGGATGTTGGTCTATTTGAGGAGGGTCAGTGGGAGGAGGCTTTGTTAGCAGTACAGGGAAGTTCGTTTAATGTTGCCCAACGCCTGTCACAATTGTACATATTACTGAGAGTACACTTTACACCTGCGAGATTACACAGGATGGGTCTGGGAGAGGAGGACAGCTGCCCGAGATGTGCTAGGGATCACGGGGACCTTATCCATTTGCTGTGGCGATGCCCCAAGTTGCACCTTTACTGGAGGGGGGTCCTTAAAACCATAGGGGAGGTGTTTTCGGTGGAGATTCCGCAGGAGCCTAGGGTCTGTATCTTGGGTGTTGTGGATGGTCTGCCTCTTGAAGACAACCCAAAAACAGCCATCGGTAGAGCCCTTTTTCAGGCCCGCAAAATCATTCTTCACCATTGGAAACCGGAAGAACCTCCTAGATTGAGTGAATGGATAACTCAGATGGGATATACCCTGTGTTTAGAAAAATACATCTATCAGCACAGAGGTCGCCAGGGGAAATTTGAAAAGTTATGGGCTCCTTGGTTGAATACCCCGGGGCTCTCCCCGCTCGAACTGGTACTGGACAGAATGCTTCTGTAGGCTGCTTGGTGGGGGGGTGGGGGTTTACGGGTCTCACACTTAGTGTCTGGTTGGGGTGACGGTGTCATGTTTTGTTTGATTATACACTGGGGATATGGGGGTCTGGGGAGTGCGGGAGAGAATTAAGGTATATTTACAGCTTTTTATTTGTGTTTTTGTTTATTATCTTAAAAGTTATCTAAATGTTCCAATGTTCTATGGAATTAATAATGCACATTGCGCAATTGTTTGTAAACTTTTGCTTACTATGTTTTTCAATAAACATCCTTTTGGAGAAAAAAAAAACATGCCTCTCAGCATTTTCCTTGGGGTGTCTACTTTCCAAAATGGGGTCATTTGGGGGGGGGGGGGGGGTTTGTACTGCCCTGCCATTTTAGCACCTCAAGAAATGAGATAGGCAGTCATAAATTAAAAGCTGTGTAAATTCCAGAAAATGTACCCTAGTTTGAACACGCAATAACTTTTGCACAAACCAATAAATATACGCTTATTGACATTTTTTTTACTAAAGACATGTGGCTGAATACATTTTGGCCTAAATGTATGACTAAAATTGAGTTTATTCGATTTTCATTATAATAAAAAGTAGAAAATATAATTTTTTTTAAAATTTTCGGTCTTTTTCCGTTTATATCGCGAAAAAAAAAAATTGCAGAGGCAATCAAATACCATTAAAAGAAAGCTCTATTTGTGGGAAGAAAAGGACGCAAATTTTGTTCGGGTACAACATTGCATGTCCGCACAATTTCCAGTTAAACAGCGCAGTGCCAAATTGTAAAATCAGCTCTGTTCTTTATGCTGCGTATTGGTCCGGGGCTTAAGTGGTTAATACACCCGCTGAACTGACATTATGGATGAACACAAAAGAAAGGGAGACCCAGCAGGGTGGAAATGAATAGTAAACACTAACATTAAAAAAAAAAAACAGAGGCACCTTTAATTCCCCCTTTCCCCCTTTTACTTTTTTTGGAAAAGGGGGGGGGGGGGTTTACAAAAGGAACATTTTTTTCTTCTCTTTCTGACATGGGAGAGGGGGGGGGGGGGGTGGGAGGGAAGGGTTGATAAAAGTGTATTTTTTTTGTGGAGAGTGGCAAAAGATGGAGAAATAAGCATACATACATATCAAAATGCATAGAAGAGATGGGTAAGAGGGAACGATACACTTAAAAAATTAAAACAGGAATCAACAGGGGTGAAGGGGGGGTGAAGGGGGGAGGTCTCACCTCAAAAGTAGGACATGGTCACTTTAGAAGCCCTCTATATGGGCCCCAAGGGGGGCAAGTGGGGGGGGTGGAGGTGGTGGGGGAGGAGTGGGAGGGAAGGTATGTTTGAGTGGGGCACTAGAAGGGGAAGATCCACTAAAAACAGGTTTGTTTGAACAGATATTATTAAGGTGCACATCGTTAAGGTGGGAGGTATATTGATAAGGGAGGAATTAAAAAGGGGGGTATATGATGGATAGTAGAGATGACAGAAAGAGAAACCCAAATCAATGTAAAGGTGTTCATGGAACGTCCGAGGGGTAAAAGATCCAATTAAAAGGCAAGCAATTTTTTCAACAGCTGAAACTAATAACATTAAAATGCTGTGTCTGCAGGAAATTTGGATAAGGAAACCATCAATACATTAAAGTAGGGCTGTGGAAATTAACTATTAATTCCTCGGTTAATAGATTAATTGTTTTGATCGATCAAAATTCTTTGGGCTTGCCGTGTCCATCTGAAGGGCTCCTTTGCTGTGCCTTCATATCTGCATGCCGGCGGGACCTTATTATCTGCCACACGCAAGGGCTGTTACACTTCCCTCTATCAACCTGGGATTCTACAGCCATCCACTGGGAGTTGTGATAGTTCCCTTCACAGGACATCTACATGCCGACGGACTAATGTTAGCCCCTTCTCATCTGGATTCAGCAGTGGTATCGTTGTACACATTTTTATACCAGTATCATACTTAGCTACATGTTTTTATGACTGCTTTTGCTACCGTTTGGTATTACTCGCACCATTTTTACAGTTTATGTAGCTACATCGATTTTATCTCCAGTGCAATATTTATTTTGTTACCTACTTGAAGACTATAAAAGTTTTAATACTATTGCCATCGAGCGCTGCCTTTGTGTGTTTTTTGTATCCTGCTATCGATTTTTCCAGTGGTTGGTAGCTGCACTGGGAATCGGCCTGCAAGGAGATCAGCTAAAAGTAGTTGGATCTGTATGTGCGTTATAATTAATCAAAATTAGTCGATTAATCGATTAAAAAAAAAATCGATTAATCGAACACGAAAATTTTAATCAGTAACAGCCCTACATTAAAGCACAGGAAATATCAAGTTCAATACCATTCCACTCACACCTCTTATTCAAGAGGGGTAAGTGTGTTGATAGACTCAGATATGGTGTTTTCCTGCAGACAGAGTAAGATAGATACCAAAGGACGATATGTGTTTCTTCATTGTTGGATAGAGACAAAGGAATATGTGGTGGCAAGTATATATATCCCCCCCCCCCCGTTTAGTACGGAAATTTTGTGGGATCTAATGGTGGCAGGAGATTTTAGAGTTGAATATATATTTATTAGCAAAATATACATATATATAAATTCAATACCTTCCTTTTGTATAACAAAGTTTACATCAAAGTTTATATAACATAAACAGTAAAGCATTAAATTGGGGGGTTGGGGGGGAAACATAGGGAAAGAAGGGAGGGTAAGGGGTAATAGGATCGTAGCTTAAAACAGGTTATTGGTCACTCTCGTGAGGGTGCGTATGTAGCATAGTGCCATGCTAATTCATCTGTTTAGTTAAGGGCTAGGTTTGTCGCTTGACTAGCTGGGGTGGCCCTGCGCAGTGTCATCTCTCTTCGGACACCGCCCAGGGCTTGTTTACTGTCATATTTCAAACCCTTCTGTAAGGTATTGACTATGTTGGTAAAGGGTATTATTCAAAAGCAAAAATGGTGATACGAGGGTATGAAAGGGAGGGGGGGGGGCAGCTCAGGTTATGGTCATTCTGATTTGGCAGGTATGGGGCAGGAGATTTTAATATGACTATGAATAAAAAACTGGACAGGTTTCCGGCAGGTGTGTCCACCGGGCAGATGATTGGCAGTCCTCTTCTCCAATTCTGTGGGGAGGTGGGACTGATGGACGTGTGGAGGAAGAGACACCCAGAGGAAAAACAGTTCTCCTGTCACTCGAGGGCACACTGGACCTTGTCCAGGATAGACCTTGTACTCTGTAATGAGGAGGCGTTGGGTGAGTTGGGGGAGGTGGTATATGAACCAAGAAGTATCTCAGACCATTCCTCAGTGATTTTTGAAATAAAAATGAATAGAGGGTATAATAAAGGGGATTGGAAGATAAACCCATTCTGGTTAGAAGTAATCAGAGACCCGGGGGGAATATGTGCTAGTTTAAAGGAATTTATAGCAGTTAACACTGGATCAGCCTCAATGGGAGTAATTTGGGACACCTTGAAGGTGTTTCTGAGGGGAATTTTAATTCAAAAAATATAATTTATTAAAAAACAAACGCGTGCCAAGGAAATTGTAGCGAGTGAAAAGGTGAAGAGGTCAGAGATTAAGTACATAGGAAATCCAACTATGGAGGAATATAAGGAATGGTTAGAGGCACAGGAAGAATATAGAAAAATAATAAGAAGAAAGTTGGAAAATAAAAAGTTATTTCAGAAACAGAATTTTTATGGAGAGGGTGAGAGAGTGGGGAGAATTCTGGCCTTAATTGCTAGGGCCGGTGATCCCCTATCTGTCATCCCAGCAGTTTGTGATGAGGAGGGGGAAATTAGGAGAGGTACACCAGAAATAACTGAAGTCTTTAAAAAATACTATCAGAATCTATATAGTAGCATTCCACATAGTAATATAGAGGGAGAGATGGAAGCCTTTTTTGTAGGCCTGCAGATCCCCCTGCTATCAGGGGAAGATAGAGAGGGGTTGGAGGCACTGCTCACATTGGAAGAGATACAATTAGCAACAACAGACATGGCAAACCAAAAGGCACCGGGGCCCGATGGCTTGCCGATAGAAATATATAAAACCTACGGTGATGTGTTGCTTCCAAAACTCCTGGAGGTATTTAACTGGGCAGCCGAGGAGGGGAAGTTACCCATGTCTATGACAGAAGCAACAATCATAGTATTATTGAAAGGAGGGAAAGATCAATTGGAGACAGCCTGATACAGACCGATATCTCTCCTGTGCGCAGATGTAAAAATTCTGGCCAAAATATTGGCATTGAGGTTAAATAAGATAGTTTCAAAACTGGTTTATCCGGACCAGACGGGATTTATCCCAGGTAGGTCTACCAGCTCTAACATAAGAAGAGCATTTCTAAATACTCAGTTGCCAATAGAAGAAGGGTCGAGAGCAATTTTATCCTTGGATGCGACAAAGGCGTTTGACAGCCTGGAGTGGCACTACCTTTGGAAAGTTTTGGTAGAGTTTCAGTTTGGCCCTAAATTTATTCAATGGATTAAGATATTGTATGAAAGTCCTAGGGCGAAGGTAAGGATAAATGGCGAGTGCTTAGACTGGTTCCAATTGGCGAGGGGGACAAGGCAGGGATGTCCGTTGTCGCCCCTGCTTTTCGCCCTTGCCATGGAGCCACTGGCTATTGCTATAAGGACATCTCCGGGTATAAAGGGTTTTAAAAGGAGTTTAAGGGAGGAGAAAGTTGCTATGTATGCGGATGATGTATTGCTCTTTTTGGGGGACACGCAAACCTCATTGGAGACAGCAATGGGTATAATAGGGGAATTTGGTAAATTCTCGGGGCTGATAAATAATTGGGATACATCTGCACTTTTGCCGATAGATCCACTAATAGGGCAGATAGATCGAGTGAAGGTGGTGACTCAAATGAGATATTTGGGAATAAATGTAACAAGGGACCCAGGGCAATACATAGCTGGAAATTTAGTGCCATTGTTGGCAAAGCTTAGACAAAAATGCCGGGTCTGGCACCGACTTCCCCTCTCAGTGGCTGGTAGGAGCAACCTGGTAAAAATGGTATGGATGCTGCAAATTTTATACATTCTTCATAACTCCCCAGTATGGATTTCAAAACAGTGGTTTAAGAAAATAGACAAGGTGTTTAGGGAGCTGATCTGGAGGAGTGGAACAGCAAGAATCTGTACAACGACCAAGGAAGAAGGGCGGACTGGCCCTCCCGAACCCTAGATATTATTTTCTAGCAGCTCAGTTTCAGCACATGAGGGGCAGTAACTGAACGGCAGGAAGAGCAGCGGTTAAAAGGATTAGTTTTGAATGATACAAGCCACGATACGGAAGTAGAGGCAGTAGAGGCGGACTCCTTTTGTTCCAAATGTTCTACAGTCCAATTAATGGTAAAATGCTGGAAAGAGGTCAAGAAGCTTTTGGGATTTAAGGGTTTTTCCGAATTCTCTCCCATATGGCACAACTTTTTACGGCAGGTAGAATAAAAACATTTCAAGAAATAAGGGATGACTATGCGGCCTCAAATAGATCTTTTTATAGATATATGCAAATTAGGAACGCGCTGAATGCACAGTTTGGACAGAGCCCGCCGGAGTGGAATGATATGCCCCTCCTCAGTAACCTAGTAAATACAGAGGCCTCTAGAGGGGTAATCTCAAATATGTATGATTCTTTAGAAAGGGCTGATCAGGGGGAGGCATTAGTTACTAAAAATAATGTGAAATGGGAGAGAGCTGTGGGCCCAGTCTCACAGGAACAATGGGAACGAATATTAGCAATAGGACCCAGAGTGTCAATGTAATCGTCCCAAATAATGTCCCATCTTTATTTGATACATAGGGCGTATTATATGCCTCAAAGGTTGTTTCAGTTCGGTAAGAGGTCGGACCCAAGCTGTCAGAGATGTGGGGATGACAGGGGAGACCTAGTACACATGGTTTGGAGGTGCCCCAAGTTATATCAATACTGGAAGCAAATAGTTGAAAAGATAAATACAGTATTTGTGACATCTTTGCAGCCAGAGGCCAGGTTATGTGTGCTGGGTCTCCTAGAAGAGAGGGGATTGTTAGGAGATGAGAGAACAGCAATAACGAGATGTTTGTTTCAAGGGAGGAAACTCATTGCACATAAGTGGCAAGTAGTAAATCCTCCTACAGCGACAGATTGGAAGAGGGTGGTAAATGATACCGTTGCAAAAGAAGAATTCATATACACAAAGAGAGAAAACAAAAATAAATGTAATAATATGTGGAAGAAATGGATAGAAGTGGAATCACGTTTAAGTATGGGGGATGGATAGATGGGGAAGGAGGGTGAGTAGCTGAATGGTTGTGAAGAAGGGATAAGGTGGGTTTTTTATATGTGATAAGTTTATATGTGTATTGTAATATACGGATGAAATGAATGTATGTATGTTTTAATTATGTGAAAAAATTAATAAAGAATATGTGATGAATCAGAGAAAAAAAAAGAAAAGAAATTTGGTTTTGTAAGTCATTTATTACCGAATGAATCTTTCAGCTACCATGGCATAAGAATTGAGTTGTGGCGGAATGAAAGGTCACAGCATTAAGCTGGACCACCATGGGTTAGCTCAAAGGGGAAAGGATTGCAGTTCTTCTGCTTTGTTTTATCCCCACAGGTCGTTTGAGCTTGCAACATAATCCCTGGGTAGCAACAGCCATGGGATTGGTGGACATGGGCAAGCAGCTGATTGGCCAGTCAGCGCTGACTAGCCCGCGCGGGTGAAGCTATCAGAAGAGCGGGAGCAGTTTACCTCAGACCGTTCCGGACCAGGCAGCGTTGCGGAGCTCCTGCACTATGAAGCGTCGTTCTCCCAGCAGCCGTGAGGCCCTCTTGTGTCAGCTGTTGGAGAGGGCGGAGAGCAGAGGCGGTGAGGAATGGCTAGTGCGGTGCCTGGAGGAGGAGAGCGGTTCAGCCCCACCTGACAGTATTCCCCCTGTAACAGAAGAAGGCTCGTCTGTGGGCGGGGGTGGAACAAGACAGCAGCCTGGGAGGAAGAAGAAGCGTCAGAGGACAGCGGGTTCTCCTCAGCTGACAGGTCAGGGGAGAGCAGTCAGTGTCCTGTCACAGAGTGCTTCTCGTCCGCGGGAGTGCAGCGCTACTCACCCTATACCTGAGGAGGCGAGTGAGCACAAAGAGGTGGTTCCTGATGGTGAGATGTCTGTCATTTCTCCCAATTCTAAATTTTCAGTGTTAATTGATTCTTTGTCTAATGTTTTACTACAGTTTAAAGGGGCACATGTTAATGGTGCTGATAATATGGCAAGTTTGCAAGGGGCACAGGTGGCTGGTGCAAAACACACTGTACAATCCAGTACAATTTTAGGGGCACAAGTTATTGGTGCGGAGCAAGGCATTCAGCTGCGGAGTAATGTATTGGGTGAATGTCAGAGGGCACAGAAGGCTGGTGCTGAAATTATGTGTCATAACACTTCTAATGAAGCTTATAAAAACATGGCTGTAGTAGATATTAAGCATTTTATGAATGATGTTGGTGCCGTTTGGCAGGATGCTAATGTTCCTATGTTACAGGACCAAGAACAAATGTTTACCCGCTCTAGGGTTGTTACCCCTCAATTATCTATTAACCCCTCACAGCTCTTTAGACCCTCGGCGGGCACGGTGAGTGAATCTTCTTTTAAAGAGCCTCTCCCATGTGAGATATCACCACTGGGTTTTCATTTACCCAAACCGGTTAAAGACAAGATTTGGAGGGGAGAATTCCTTGATATACTATCATTGTTACCGGCCTCCAAATAATTCTTATCTAAGTCTGATAGGCAGGCTGGTGATAAGGAGGAGGATAGGAGAAGGGCTATCCCTAGAACCTTCCAGAACTGGTTGCAAGCCTTTTGCATCTACGCAGTAGTTATGGGGGAACGCTTCCCTGGTAAATGCTCAGATTTGTTTCAACACTTGGACATAGTTTCTGAAGCGTTTCGCCACTTTGGAGGTTCTGCTTGGTTCACATACGACGAGAATATTCGGCAAAAATTGGCAGTCCATCCCTCATTACACTGGGGTTCTAAGGACGTGGGTTTGTGGTTGAATCTAATGTTACCAACTAAGCCGCAGTTCACTCCTAGACTGCAACCCAGCACTCAAAATGCATTTCGCAGAGGTTTTTCAATGAGGGTCAGTGCAAATTCCTGACGAATTGTAGGTATAAACATGAATGCTCCCACTGTAATGGGGCGCATGCGGCTAGTAGGTGTTTTCGCAAATCAAATGCAACCTCTTTCCAGTCACTGCCCAGGGACACTCCTGGGAAAAGCTCAGACTCCGGTGAAACTGTCAAAAATGCACCCATGGCTAGAGCGCTATCCAGATCGCAGGATGGCGGCTCTGTTAATTGATGGTTTCCAAGAAGGATTTTTGGTCCCTTCTTTTAAAGGTCCGGGTTGTACCCGGGTACAGAATTTGGTATCCGCTTATACACACGTGGAGGTGGTCCAAGAAAAAATATCTAAAGAACTATCATATGGTAGGATTGCTGGCCCCTTTTTGGTTCCGCCATTTCTGGACTTTCGCCTTTCACCATTGGGAATAGTTCCTAAAAAGGAGCCGGGCTGTTACAGAATGATACACCATCTTTCTTACCCCTCAAAATGTTCATTGAATGATGAGGTCTCTGATGTTTTAGCCCCGATGTGCTACTCATCTTTTGATGAGGCATTAGTCCGGCCAAGGTTCTTTGTTAGCTAAAGCTGACATTAAGTCAGCCTTTCGCTTACTCCCAGTCCACCCCCAAGGTTTCAACTCCTTGGGTTTTCAATTTATGGGTCAATTCTATTTTGACAAGTGTATGCCCATGGGGTTTTCATTATCTTGCTTTTATTTTGAAGCATTCTCCACTTTTTTACATTGGGTTTTGTCCGAATTATCACCTCATGGGGCAATTCTTCATTATTTGGATGATTTTGTGCCTCTGGCATCCCAGAAAATGTTTTTTCCCTCTACCTCCCTAGAATTTTTGGGAATTACGATTGATTCTGAACACATGGAATTCAGGTTGCCGGAGCAAAACTTCAAAGGATGAGATCTTTGATCTCAGTTTTCCTATCCAAGAAAAAGGTTCTGCTGAAAGAAGCTAAATCTCTTTTGGGACTTTTTGCATTTGCAGCTAGAATTATTCCTATGGCTAGGGTTTTTTCACGCAGATTTTCCCTTGCTATCGGGGGTAAAAAAAAACCAAATGCTCACATTCGTATCTCTAAGGGGATCAGGGAGGACCTAAAAATTTGGGATTCCTTTTTGGGTAATTTCAATGGTTCCACGGTTTGGCAACAAGATTTTGCTGACAGCACCCAGTTGGAATTCTTTACTGATGCGTCCGGGCCCGTAGGCTTCCGGGCCTTTTTGAGGGGCCACTGGTGTGTGGGTGAATGGCACAAGGAATGGCTTCAGAAGGACGTTCTGCAGAACTTGGTTCTTTTGGAGTTATTCCCGGTCCTAGTTTCAGTTGTAATTTGGAAGGAGGACTTCATGAATGGTAGGATCCTTCTTCACACTGACAACAAAGGTGTCCTTTTTGCTGTCAACACTTTATCTTCTAAGTCGGAACCTGTGATAAAATTATTGCGTTTTCTGGTTTTACACTGTATGCGTTTTAACATTTGGCTGAAAGCAGAGCACATACCGGGGATACATAATAACATTGCTGATGCTTTGTCTCGTTTACAGTTCAAGAAGTTTCGAGATTTGGCGCCAGCGGCGGATCAACTAGGAACCCCTTGCCCAGATTTCCTCTGGGGCTTAATCTGGGACTCATACTCTGTAACCTCAGGAATTCAGTGTCTAAAAAAGACGTGGTTGGATTATAAGCTTTCGTGGTCTAGATGGTGTTCTTTCTGCCAAGATTTGAGTTTGGATCCTTTGAACGTCACCTCTTATGTAGCTTTAGCGTTTTTATCTTTCCTTATCCAGTCAAATCTTAGCCCTGCTTCTGTTAGCAAAATTTTAGCCGGGGTCTCATTTTTTCAAAAATTTGCAGGTCTACCGGCTCTTACCTCTTTCTTTCAGGTTACTCAAGTCCTCCAAGGGATTTAGGAACTCTAGGCTTTCTCAGGACAATAGGCGTCCAATTTCAATTTCCTTATTGGCGGACCCCCTTAGAGTTCTTCAGGAGGTTTGTTCATCTGATTTTGAGTCCCTACTTTTTAGAGCGGCATTCTCAGTAGCTTTCTTTGGAGCCCTCAGGATTGGTGAATTTACAGCCGCAAATAAACGTTGTTTATCTTTTCTTAGGTTTTCTCATGTTGTAATTGAAGAAGGTTTCCTTCACTTTTTCATTTGTAGGTCCAAATCTTCCTCGGTTGGTAAAGGTCAATGGTTCTCTTTAGCCAGCTCATCGAATGTGGCGATATGTCCTGTCCGTCAAGTTTCTATGTATATGTCAGTTAGACCTGTTTCTTTTGATTCCTTTTTTGTTCACAAGGACTTATCGTCTTTGACTAGGTTCCAATTCTCAGCTGTTTTGGCTGCCTGTTTAAAACGCCTCAACCTCTCTGGTTTCCGCTTTTCTTCTCATTCATTTCGGATCGGGGCAGCCACCACAACTGATTCAGAAGAAAAATTAAAAAGTATAGGCCGTTGGGGTAGTAGCAGATACAACTTGTATGTTCGTCCTGAGCTTCTAATTGTGTAATTTTTCTTTTCAGATCACCTCAAGACAATTGTTTGGATAGTGGGCCATTCCTACGTGTTTTGGGCGGCCAAACATGCTGAATCCAGAACTTACTCCTCCAATTTAGGTCTGGACTCTAAGTCTTTTAAGGTTTTTTGGTCAGGTGTCAGGGGGTTGCGTTGGATGAATCTTAAGGAACAATTATCCTATTTGGCCAGCATTTGGCCTCCCCCCCAAGTTTTGGTCATTCATGCGGGAGGGAATGATATCGGTAAGATGGGTACGTGGGATTTATTATGCGAGATGAAGATGGATCTTCATTTCATAAAACTTATGTTCCCATCCACGATTTTGTCAATTTCGGAAATGATCCCTAGGCTTTTGTGGTCCCCTCATAGTGGCCTGTTTTATTTGGATAGGATACGGAGGAGGCTTAATAGAACAATTCATAGTTTTCTCATTTCTTCTGGCGGTCTTTCCTTTCGCCATTCGGAATTGGAAGGTTTTGTTCCAGGTTTGTTCAGGAAAGATATGGTCCATTTATCTCTTATAGGCCTGGACATTTTCAATATGGGTCTGCAAGATTTGATTGTATCAGACACGGTGGTGGGGGGGCCTCAGCCAGTACCTATGTTACTGGCTTTGGCCGGTGGGGAGTAGTTGTCCAGCTTGGACTGGATGGACACCAGTTTAATTTTTGATAATATAATTTGGCCATGATGGCTTATTTAATTTTTATTTAAAGGATTTATGTTAACCCCCTATGGATAATACCGTGGCCATATAAATATCCAAGTAAAATAAATATGTGTTGGATTATATTTTGTGTGGTCTCTTTTATTCAAAATACCTTTGTGCTAGCCCATGAAAGGTCACAGCATTAAGCTGGACCACCATGGATTAGCTCAAAGGGGAAAGGATTGCAGTTCTCCTGCTTTGTTTTATCCCCACAGGTCTTTTGAGCTTGCAACATAATCCCTGGGTAGCAACAGCCATGGGAATGGTGGACATGGGCAAGCAGCTGATTGGCCAGTCAGCGCTGACTAGCCCGCGTGGGTGAAGCTATCAGAAGAGCGGGAGCAGTTTACCTCAGACCGTTCTAGACCAGGCAGCGTCGCCCGCCCTCCCTCTCTAATTGTAGAGTCATGTTGTTGTCCAAACGGGGGAGTAGTCGTCCAGCTTGGACTGGATGGACACCAGTTTAATTTTTGATGATATAATTTGGCCATGATGGCTTATTTAATTTTTATTTAAAGGATTTATGTTAACCCCCTATGGATAACACCGTGGCCATATAAATATCCAAGTAAAATAAATATGTGTTGGATTATATTTTGTGTGGTCTCTTTTATTCAAAATACCTTTGTGCTAGCCCATGAAAGGTCACAGCATTAAGCTGGACCACCATGGATTAGCTCAAAGGGGAAAGGATTGCAGTTCTCCTGCTTTGTTTTATCCCCACAGGTCTTTTGAGCTTGCAACATAATCCCTGGGTAGCAACAGCCATGGGAATGGTGGACATGGGCAAGCAGCTGATTGGCCAGTCAGCGCTGACTAGCCCGCGTGGGTGAAGCTATCAGAAGAGCGGGAGCAGTTTACCTCAGACCGTTCTAGACCAGGCAGCGTCGCCCGCCCTCCCTCTCTAATTGTAGAGTCATGTTGTTGTCCAAACGGGGGAGTAGTCGTCCAGCTTGGACTGGATGGACACCAGTTTAATTTTTGATGATATAATTTGGCCATGATGGCTTATTTAATTTTTATTTAAAGGATTTATGTTAACCCCCTATGGATAACACCGTGGCCATATAAATATCCAAGTAAAATAAATATGTGTTGGATTATATTTTGTGTGGTCTCTTTTATTCAAAATACCTTTGTGCTAGCCCATGATGGTAGGTGATAATTAATCCAAGGGTTCCAGATTTTTTCAAAAACTGGAATTTGATCCCTTTCTATAGATAACATTTTGGCGTGAGACATGAAGTCATTTACTCTACGTATGGTCTCGGATATGTCCAGGTTAGAAGTCCTCCATGCCCTTGCTATTGTTTGCTTAGCTGCCGTAAGAAGTTGATTGAGGAGTTTGAATTGCTTATGTGTAATGATATCCGGTTTTAAATTGAGCAAGGCTGTGGCTGGGTCTGGTTGCACAGTGAGACCAAATATTCTGGAAGCAGTTTCAAATACCTTTTCTCAATATATTTGTACTAACGGGCAGGACCACCAAATATGTAAGTGGGTGCCTGGATCAGGACAGCCCCGGAAGCATTGGGCTGTTTGGTTTGGCGTAAATTTGGCCAACCTGGTGGGAACAAGGTACCAACGAGTTAAAACTTTGTAGTTGGTTTCTAACGCCAGGATATTTGGTGAAGAGGATTTTGTTGCAGACCAGATTTTGGACCAATCAGCCATATCAAATGTTCTTTCCAGGTCCTCCTCCCATTTGCATGCATAAGGTGGTTTATCTAAACCAGGGTAAATAGAAATGTGGGAATATATAGAAGATATTATACCTCTTAAATGAGGGTCTTTCAGGCATGCTGAAATCGTAATTTGGAATAGAGAGGTATCAGTGTTTAACAAAGGTGTGTAAAAAAAATTTACTTGGAGGTATCTAAAAAGTTCAGAATTTGGTAAGTTATAGGTGTCACAAAGGTTAGGAAATGTGTGAAAGGATGTTGAAGAACTTAGGTTACTAAGCCTCGTAATGTTCAATGAGTTCCAGACCTTAAATGATTTGGGTGAGACCCATGCTGGGTAGAAAGCAGGGTTTTTGAGAAATGACAAAAGAGGGTTGTGAGAAGATTGTAGCTGGTGCTTAAATCTAAGTTTGTCCCATAAAGATAAAAAATATTTAGTGATGGGGTTACATAGGGTTTAGCGTTCCTTGGGGAGGAGCCATAACAGATTGGAGATAGAAAGAGGGTCACATTCTGCCACTTCTATTATTACCCATAGGGGTATTTCATGTGTAGCGTGATATTTAGAGAGGCTGGCAATCCAAGACCTCCTTTGAGTTTTGGTAAATGCAGCGTATGTAATGATACACTGGGTTTAATGGAGCCCCAGACATATGTTAATGTTCTTCTATGGAGAAATCTAAGGTAGTAAGATGGGATAGGAATTGGCAAAAATCTAAATAAATAAAGTAGTTTTGGGAGAATTGTCATTCTGATTGCATTAATTTTACTTATCCATGAGATCGGGAGATGTGTCCATTGTTGTAAAAGTTTTGTAATTTGTTTGAGGAGTGGGGGATAGTTTGCTACAAAAAGATCTGAATATGAGGCTGTTAGGTGAATACCTAAATAGGGGATTGACCTCTCAGTCCATATAAAAGGGAGTGCATTTTTGGCCGAGTCTGATTCTACTTTGGAGAGGGATGTATCTAAGGCTCTGGATTTTTGGGGATTTATTGTAAGTCCTAGATCATCGCAAATTTGTCTAGAATGGGCAGGAGGTTAGGTCCGGAAACTTGTGGGGATGACAGAAATAGGAGTATGAGAAAGAAAAGGTCCTGGACTGCCGCACTCAGTAAAACGATTTATTGCAAAATGTTAAAAGGTCAAATCCAAAAAATTCATCCATAAGTGCCAAAAGCAAACCAAAACAGACAGTGGACATGCAGGGGCCAAAGGCTGACGCGTTTCACATCATAACTTGATGCTTACTCATAGCTTTTGGCACTTATGGATGAATTTTTTGGATTTGACCTTTTAACACTTTGTAATAAATCGTTTTACTGAGTGCGGCAGTCCAGGACCTTTTCTTTCTCCTATGGACCAGTGCATAGCCAGCACCTGTCAGTGTAACAGGGCGGAAGCAATCATCGGAGTCTAGTAGCTTGAAGCCGTACATTTTCTTTGATCGAGAAATAGAAGTATGTCATCCGCAAATAGAAATAATTTATGATGGTATCCAGCAGTTTCAATACCTGTGATTGTCGTGTCTGTGCGGATTCGTTGGGCTAAAGGTTCTATTAGGAGGGCGAATAGGAGGGGGGAGAGTGGGCATCCCTGGCGAGTTCCTCTTTCTATATTAAATGGATTAGATTTATAGCCTGCATATTTAATATATGCAATTGGTTTGTTATAAAGCGCTTCGATCCATGTTAAGAAGTGGGGGCCAAAACCCCATCTTTGCAATGTGTAGTGAAGGTAGGGCCATGATATGGAGTCGAAAGCCTTTTTTATATCAAGGGATAGGAAACAGGAGGGTATTCAACGGGTTTTAGCTATTTGAGCTAGCAATACTGCCCTACGGACATTGTCACCCGCCTGGCGCATTGGCATGAATCCCACCTGGTCTTTGTGGATAAGCTTACCTATTACATTATTTAGTCTTTTGGCTAATATTTTGGCTAAAATTTTGATATCTAAGTTCAGGAGTGAGATTGGGCGGAAATTCGTACATAAAGTATCGTCAGTGAGAGGTTTGGGGATCATGCAAACGATGGCCGTCAAAGTTTCTTGTCTAAAGGATTTTCCTTCTAATAATACATTAAAAGCTTCCGCTAAGATTGGTGATAACGTGTCTGGATAAGTTCTGTAATATAAGGCGGAGTAGCCATCTGGGCCTGGTCTCTTGTTTAATTTTAGGTCCTTGATAGCCTCGGAGACATCATCAATTGTAATGTTGCCTTCTAATAAATTATTTTGGTCAAGGGAAAGTTCTGGTAAGTTTATATCGGAGAAAAATGTATCTGCTGTTTTCGGGTTGAAATTATTAGATGATGTATATAATAAGGTCAGATGGGAATAACATTTCTGAACTATTTTAGTAGGTTTGCTTGTGTAAACATCTTTAGCCAGTTTTAAGCGGATTGGTTTAACCACTTGCCGACCGCTCACTGTATATATACGTCGGCATAATGGCTCGTACAGGCACAATCACGTACCTGTACGTCCCCTTTAACTGCCCGACGTCGGGGTCGCGCACACGCCGCCGGCGGTGCGCTCACGACCCCCCTGCCTTCCCCATGAGTTGGACCGCGGATCCCGCGGACTCGATCGCCGCGGGGATCCAGTCGGTCTGGTGCTGTGCCCTGTTGGCTCTAAGCCCTGGTTCACACTGATGTGATTTCTAATGCAAGTTGGAAAGCAGTGAATTGTATGACAAGTGAGATAACATCAATTTCTATGGAGCCTATTCAGATATATGCAATACGACTAAGATCTGACTTTGAAAGGGGTCCTGTGAGAGTTTGGTGCGATGCAGTGCGATTTTGTTGTCCATATACTTCAATGGATATGAATTAAAAGCACATCTGCATTCTTTTTTTATCCATTTTACAGTGCGATTTGCACTAGTTGTTAGGAGCCGGCACTGCTGACAGCAAAATTTAAACAAAAGAGCCTGCAGAAAGAAATATTATTTAAACCACGTGCTCACAATGACACCTGATGGTTTAAAAACCAACTTGTAGGAATCTATGAGTTAATGATTAAGAGGGGGAGGTTATATGGCTGTGCCATGTAGCCACCCCTATGGCGAAGTCACAAGATGCATCGTACGTGGCTACACAACAACCGGAAGTGCTGTCAGGGCCAGAACCGGAAGTGATGCAGTAATGCTACCCAAGTATTCCGGATGTGGTAAATCAGTTGAGAGATCGCTGCTTATGTTTGCCTAATGCCATTTTATAATCTTGATGAGCGTGATTTATATTTTATTTTGTGGGTGGCCTTTTCACTTTTTAATAAACGAAGGTTGATTGGTTACTGCACCATTGTCTCTTTCTCTTTAATATATTCATGATGTTTTATGAGCCGCATGGAGGAGTGATGTGGAGATCTAAAATTCGGGAGCTGTGGTGTAATTACAATAAAGTGAGCTATGCCAGCCACGTGAGTGGGCGGCATAGAGTTCCGGTGAGTGTCTGTCTTTTGGGAGAGGGACTGCACGAGCACAAGTGGTGTACGGTGGAGAATATTTGTGGGAAGGATTGAAGCACTTTTTTCATGCACAATTATGTGGGATTTTTTCTATGAGAACATTTTAATGTGATGATCATGCACTCTCTTATGAAGGCCTTTTTTTTATGTGATGAATAGGAATGAGCCAAACACCCCCCGGTTCGGTTTCGCACCAGAACCTGCGAACGGACCGAAAGTTTGCGCGAACTTTAGAACCCTATTAAATACAATGGACTCAAACTTTTGAAATCAAAAAGTGCTGATTATAAAGGCTAATATGCAAGTTATTGTCCTAAAAAGGGTTTGGGGACTGGGTCCTGCTCCAGGGGACATGTATCAATGCCAAAAAAAGTTTTAAAAACTACCGTTTTTTCGAGAGCAGTGATTTTAATGATGCTTAAAGTGAAAAAAAAAAGTGAAATATTCCTTTAAATATCATACCTGGGGGGGTGTCTAAAGTATGCCTGTGAAGTGGCACGTGTTTCCCGTGTTTAGAACTATCCCTGCACAAAATGACATTTCTAAAGGAAAAAAGGTCATTTAAAACTGCTTGCGGCTTTAATGTAATGTCTGGTCCCGGCAATATGGATGAGAATCATTGAGAAAAATGGAATGGGTACCCCCCCACCCCCCAGCCCACTACCAGCCCCTTTGGGTCTTGTATGGATATTAAGGGGAACCCCGCACCCAAATTAAAAAAAGGCCCTGTATACTCTGAACAGCAGTATACAGGCGGTGCAAACAAGACAGAGACTGTAGGTTTGTTCTTAAGTAGAATCTGTTTCTAATTTTGAACAGGTACATTTTTTAAGTGTAGCTCCAGCCAAAAAATCTATTTTTAAGCTTTTTGGAAAACATAGGGAAGGGTTATCACCCCTGTAACATTTGTTTTGCTGTCTGTGCACCTGTTCAGAACATTTCACCTCACTTTCCGTCCCAATGACAAATGTTTCTTGAAAATTTGTTTTTTTTATTGAAACAAGAATTGGCGATAAAGCATCAGTGGAGAGGAAACACCTTTTTCCCATATTAACGCTTACAGGAGAGAATTTCCCTTCCTAGGAGTAGATTTCCTCTCACTTCCTGTTGTCTCCTTCCGTTTGCAAGTAGGAGTCGTTTGTAAGTTGGATGTTTGAAAGTAGGGGCCTGCCGTATATACTCTGCAGAAATTTGGCCCTTAGGCGTTGGTGTTGCCACAACACTGTAAGCCCTCACAGTTACTCTTGGTGGGCGCCGGAACGCCCTGCTGTGAACTATTTAAAGAATTGTAATTACATGCCATTGTTGAACAGTGGTACAAAAAATTGGGCCTTTGGTGGTGGTGCTGGTGCCACAACACTGTAAGTCCTCACAGTTACTCTTGGTGGGCACAGGAATGGGCCCAGCTGTGAAATATTAGATCAAGAATAGTAATTACACGCCCCTGTTAAACAAGGGCATACAAATTGGGCCTTAGGCACTGGTGCTGGTGCTACAACATTGCAACCCCTCACAGATACTGTACTTGGAGCACAGCAATGAGCCCTGCTGCAAAGCATTGCATCAAAAATTGTAAATACACGCCCCTGTTAAACAGGGGCTGAAAAATTGGGCCTTAGCCACTGGTGGCAATGCCCAGAACCAAAAATGTTCTTACAAGCTATCAGCATGATCATTGAGGAGGAAGAGGATAGTCACTCAGCATAACAGGATTAGTCACTCAGCATCAGCATAGGCAGTCTTGAAGGGATCTGACATTTCAAAATAAATTATTCGGTTACATCAGCATCAGGTGCTAGGTAGCTGGTGGTGATCCAAGACTGATTCATTTTTATGAAGGTCAGTCGATCTACCGAGTCGGTGGACAGGAACACCCTGTGATCGGTTACAAAGCCTCCAGCAGCACTGAATGTGCGTTCCGAAAGAACGATGGATGCAGGACAGGCCAGTAGCTCAGTTGCATACTGTGCAAGCTCTGGCCAGTGATCCATCCTCAAGACCCAGTAACCCAGAGGATTTTCGGTGGGAAAGGTGTCCAAGTCTGATCTTGCCCCTAGGTATTCCTGCACCATGTAAACCAGACGCTGGCGAAGGTTGCTGGAACCGATCATACCTTGGGGCTGCGTACTAAAAAATTGTCTGAACGCATCGGTCAGACGGCCACCTTCTCCACCGCTCCTTCTTTGGCTGACCAAAGCCTCAGCAACACGTTGTCCAGGACCAGGTATTTGTAACCTCCCAGTCTCTGGGAATGCGTTGCATAGACCTTTCTGCAAGGCCTCCCGAAGATGCTTCATCCTCTGCTCCCTCTGCGACGGCAAGATAAGGTCCGCAACCTTACCCTTGTAACGTGGATCAAGGAGGGTTGCCAGCCAGTAATGATCCCTCTCCTTGATCGCACGAATACGAGGATCCTTCCACAGGCTTTGCAGGATCAGGGAGGCCATGCAGCGTAGGTTTGCTGAGGCATTCGATGCGGAGTCCTCTGGGTCACTGAGGACGACATGATCCGCAGCCACCTCCTCCCACCAACGTACAAGTCCACGGGTGTCTTGGGACTGTAATTGATCCCTTGAAGACTGCTGCTGATGCTGAGTGCTAGTCTCCACCTCCATGCTGACACAATCCTCCTCTTCCTCCTCCTCTTCCTGTGTGATAGCCGGGCCAGCAGGAACACTGTCTGGATAAAGGGGGCCTTGAGAGGTAAGGAAGTCCTCCTCTTACTGCCTCTGTTCTGCCTCAAGTGCCCTGTCCATTATTCCACGCAGCGTGTGCTCCAACAGGTGGACAAGAGGGACAGTGTCACTGATGCATGCACTGTCACTGCTCACCATCCTTGTGGCCTCCTCAAATGGTTCCAGGACAGTGCATGCATCCCTGATCATGGCCCACTGGCGTGGGGAAAAAAATCCAAGCTCCCCTGACTCTGTCCTGGTGCCATATTGCAAAGGATACGCATTGATGGCCCTCTGCTGCGTGTGCAGCCGCTGCAGCATGGCCACTGTAGCGTTCCACCTGGTGGGCATGTCACAGATTAGGCGGTTCTTGGGCAGGTTGTAATCCTTTTGCAGGTCAGCCAGCCGAGCACTGGCATTATATGACCGGCGGAAATGCCCACAGAGTTTCCTGGTCTGCTTCAGGACCTCCTGTAAGCCCGGGTACCTGCCCAAGAACCGCTGCACCACCAAGTTACTGACGTGAGCCAAACCCTGTGGGAGGGTGGAGAAGAGGTTGGTGCCATTGTCGCAAACCACCTTTCCTGGCTTAAGCTGGCATGGCGTCAACCACCTCTGAGCCTGCCCCTGCAGAGCTGACAGAATCTCTGCCCCAGTGTGGCTCCTGTCCCCCAAGCACCGCATGGCATCTTTTTGCCTGCGTACTTGCCTACAGAGCAACGCTGGTTCCAAGGACAAAGCACAGGTAGAGGTCATGGAGGAAGAAGAAGAGGGGGTGGAGGAGAGAGGTGTGTCAGAATCACCAGCAGTAACATTTTGGAGGCGTGGTGGCGGAACAACCTCCAACACTACTGCACCTTGTCCTGCATCCTTCCCAGCTGCCAGCAGAGTCACCCAATGCGCTGTGAAAGACAGGTAATGTCCCTGTCCATGCCTGCTGGACCATGAGTCAGCGGTAATATGCACCTTACCGCTGACCGCCCTGTCCAGCAAGGCCAAGACATTGCCTTCCACATGCCGGTAGAGAGCCAGAATCGCCTTAAGTGAGAAAAAGTGGCGTTTGGGAACCTGCCACTGAGGAACCGCACATTCCACAAACTCACGGAAGGGGGCAGAGTCTACCAACTGAAAAGGCAGCAGTTGAAGTTCTAGCAATTTAGCCAAGCTTGCATTCAACCGCTGGGCATGTGGATGGCTGAGAGTGAACTTCTTTCGGCGGTGCAGCAGCTGGGGCAGGGAAATTTGCCTGGTACAATCGGACGTCGGTGTACTGATAGCAGATTGCCCGCAAGTACTTGGCTGTGACACACCTAATTCTACACCTTCATTCCTCTCAGTGCAGGTTTCAGAGAGGACTGAAGGTATAGTGGGGTTGGAGATCCCAGCTGATGAGGAGCAAGGAGAGGTCCGCTTTGTTCTTTTGTGTGGGCATTTTAGGTAGGCTTGCCAAAGAACTGCATGGCAGGTCGACATATGTCTGGTCAAGCACATGGTGCCCAAGCGACTGATGTTTTAACCAAGCGAGATACGCTTTAGACATATGTTGCAAATGGCAACGGTGCGATCTGCTGCACACGTCTGAAAAAAGGCCCACACCAACAAACTTTTGGAATAACACACAGAGACAGCAGCGCCCTGCACATGCGGAGCTCTGCGGTGTGATGCAGTCGGTGTGCTGCCCTTAAGCTGGCCCCTGGAGGGCATCCTGCCTCATTGGAGATGTGCCCCCTTCTCCTCCTCCTCCTCTCTCCTATCAGGCACCCACGTGGAGTCCGTGACCTCATCATCCCCTCCCTCCTCATCACTTGAGCAAATCTGGCAGTATGCTGCAGCTGGGGGAACATTACTGCCAGATAGCTGTCCTTGTTGGGCACCCCCTCTCTCTAGGCTCACGTTACTACCCCCTCTCTCTGGGCTCACGTTACTGCCTTTCTCTAGCTGGGTTCCATAATCGGAGCCTTCAAAACGCTGGGCATCCTCCTGGAGCATGTACCCAACACTGTGGTCAAACAGTTCGGGGGACTCCTCAGGAGGACATGGTGGGGCTAGGAAAGGAGTGACTGATGCCATTGAGCCGAGGGAAGAGGCCGCTTTGGCAGCTGCTTTGCCAGACAAAGTACCCTGAGCCTGGGTGAGAGAGGATGAGGAGGAGGAGGATGAGGACGGCTTGGTCATCCATGGCCAGCTGCCGAAAAGAAGAACAAACATGTCCCAAGGCCACGTGCTTTATTGAGATTGCACCGTGTCCACGACCAGCACTGTTGCCTCTAGACACAGAGCCTGCTTGCCCTCTTTTATTGTCTCGTGACTCTCTGCCTCTCCTTGTTTGCCTTCCAGACATACAAATGGCCTGCAGTGAGATGTTGCTGCACAAAGGTGGGATGTATATATATATATATATATCTGTACTGATAATGCAGCTATCAGAATCAACTGCCTGCTCTGGAATTAGTATGACAAAAGCAGCAATTGTCTTCAGTTAGTTGTAGGTGAACACTGTGCAGAGGACACAGTACACTAACTGAAAATACTTGCAGCTCTCTGTCTGTGGTTTTATTATGAGAACACCACAAATTGTATTCAGGTTCCTTTAAGTGAACGCTGTGCAAAAGACAGAAGTACACTACATGAAATTAATGCAGCTCCCTGCCTGTGGTTTTATTATGAGAACACCACTAACTGTATTCAGGTAAGCTTTAGGTGAACGCTATGCAAAGCACACAGTACACTAAGTGAAACACTGACTGCAGCTAGCACAATCACCTGCCTGCCTGTCAAAGTATAGAGAATAACAGGATAGGATCTAGCTAAACTGAATACAGTGTATAAATACTGTATATATACACAACACCTAGGATGCATATATATCCTCTACACACTGTAACTGCAGCTAACTGACTCGCCTGCCTGCTCTATCTAACTCAATATAAATGACACTGTCTCTCTCTCTCTGTAAGCTCTCTCTTTTTTAAATCAAATAGACGTTTATTAAAAGAACAACAGCCATACAATAAACAATTTGCACAGTACAATACATACATTTGTTTGCACACAGTAAAAGTACACCTTCTAGGCGAATACACTTAACCACATACGTTTATCCCGGGAATGTAGTTCTGGCGATACATCAAGAAGGGTATCACACACACACTCGGAAGAATATAGGAATATACAGTGGTCATAACCAGCACAAAGTATAATATCCAATACTTTTAAAAACTTTTTTGAAAACAGGAGTTCCGCCACAGGACAAAAGATCACCATGGGGGGGGGATCATCCCGGGTGCCATATTCCCTCCCCTATCTATGACCTGGCCCTTACACCAGCAGACGATCCACAATCAGATCAACCGGGGCTAGACCCGGAACCTCCAACCATCTTGCCCAAATCTTTTCAAATTTTTTCACTCTCCCTCTGTTGATTTATGTATTTCTCCAATCTAATAGTGTCCCCCATGTGGTTCTGCCATTCCCTCACCGTGGGGGTTCCTCCGACTTCCAGTGCCGAAGAATACGTTTCCTTGCCTAGAAAAGAGCTCTTGCTATCCCCAACCTAATGGGATCCTCCTTTCGGCACATTGTCAATAATTTCCAGCAGGCACAGCTTAGGATGTGCAGCAAGCTGCACCTGAAATACACAGTTAATAGTATCCAAGACCTCTGTCCAGTAAAGATGCAATTTGGGGCACCGCCACAACATAAGGATCAGGTCACCATGGTCCCTCATGCATCTAGCACAGGAAGGGTCCTCTCTCACCCCCATTTTTACCCGTCTAGCTGGCGTGTAATGCACACGCAGCAATATGTATAGCTGAGACAGCCTTTGGACCACATTAAGAGAAGTCAGGGGAACTGCCAAAAGGGCCTCTTCCCATTGGTCCTCCTCAAATGCTCCGACGTCCCTCTCCCACTTTGATATAATGCCTGCCGTATTGCCAGGAAGGAATTTATTGAGGAGCATGGAGTAACTGCTGGAAATGAAACCTTTAAACGAGGTTACGCCTCTCATATAGTTAAAAATTGGCGTGGAACTCTGTACCCATTCGTCCCCATCTGCTTGTGCCCTGACAGCGTGTTGGAGTTGGAAATAATAAAACTGCATAGAGGCAGGGAGCTGAAAGTCCACCCGAAACTCCGAGAATGGACGCAGTTTACCATCTCTGAAAATTTGTGTCATATAAGAAATCCCGTATTGTTGCCATCTCCTACCGTATTGTAATCTTTCCAACTCCAAGTATTGTTTGTTCCCCCAGATGGGGCTATACCTAGTGAAACCTTCCACTTGTTGCAGTGTTCTAGTTTTGTTCCATATTTTCTGCATTAGATTATAAGTAGGGAATAACTTATTTGACTTGGCAAATCTCAACGCCTCCAGGCCCTCCTCTACCTCACCCCCAGTTGCAGAATGGAACAGGTGTGCCACAGGATCCACCAAGTTCAACACCGGGTTACCAGGGGGGCTCAGCACCCTAGCAATGTGTTGGAGTTGGGAAGCCAAATAATACAGCCACGGATTTGGGAGAGCAAGCCCTCCTGCCTCCTTCGGGCGTTGAAGCTGTTCTAGTTTTACCCTCGCTGTAGAATTTAACCATATAAGTGACCTGAAAATTGAGTTGATAACCCTGAACTGCTTAAGGGGGACAACCATGGGGGAGTCGTGTAGTATATATAGAAGCTGTGGCATTAGGATCATCTTTATTAAATTGATCCTACCCACAGGGGACATTTTCAGTTTGGACCACACCTTCACCCGGTCTCTGCACAGATTCAGCAGTGGGGACAGATTTAAAGTAAAATATTCCAGAGGGTTAGGTGTAACCTGGACACCCAAATATCTGAATTCCACAGACACCGGGATGTCCAGCAAGTGCGTCAGCTGTGGGCATGGGTTCCTGTCTAAGAGCATGGGAGAGGACTTGGTCCAGTTAATCACCAAACCGGAGAACCGGCCAAAAGTCAGAATAACCTCCATTGCCTCCCGCAGAGGTGATTTAGTGTCACCCAAAAGGAGCACGGTGTCATCGGCATATAGCATACATTTTTCTTGCTGTTCCCCGTATTGAAACCCCCTAATATTTGCATGGGCACGAACCCGGGCGGCCAATGGTTCTATGGCCAGCGCGAACAGTAACAGTAACAGACAGCAACCCTGTCTGGTGCCCCGAAAAAGATCAAAATATGGAGACACCCTACCGGACTCTCTAATAGCTGCTTTCGGGGAGCTATACAGTAACTGTACCCAGGCTGTAATTTTCCCCAAACCCAAATTTATGTAGAATGGCCCATAAGTAAGACCATTCAATGCTATCAAAGGCCTTATGTGCGTTCAGGGAGAGCAGAGCCCTGTCTCCCATGTTATTGGATATGGATTGCATATTGACAAACAATCTACACAAATTAATAGCCGTGGATTTCTGAGGCATGAACCCCGCCTGATCTGAGTGTATTATGGACGAGATAGCAGTGTTCAGCCGCAGGGCCAGAACCTTGGCTAATATTTTCACATCTGTCTGCAAGAGGGCTATTGGCCTATAAGAACCAGGGTCTAAGGCAGGGATATGCAATTAGCAGACCTCCAGCTGTTGCAAAACTACAAGTCCCATCATGCCTCTGCCTCTGGGTGTCATGCTTGTGGCTGTCAGAGTCTCGCTATGCCTCATGAGACTTGTAGTTCTGCAACAGCTGGAGGTCCGCTAATTGCATATCCCCGGTCTAAGGGATCCTTGCCAGGTTTCAGCAGTAAGACAATTATGGCTTTGGTCATAGAAAGAGGTAGGCACCAGGTTGACTTGGCTTCATTAAACACTCCCAGCAGTCTAGGCAGTAATTGTTCCCCATATTCCTTATACACCTCTATCAGGATTCCATCCTCCCCTGGTGCCCTGGAGTTGGGAAACATACCAGTCGCCACCTGAAGCTCCTCTAACATCAGGGGAGCATCCAGTTGTTGTCGGCAAGTGTCAGACAAAATAGGGAGCTCTACCCTGTCAATATAGTCCCAAAGAGAGTCGTCAGTGTAATCCTGGTGGGAGCAGTATAGGTCAGAGTAGTATGTGCGAAGAATCGTCATAGTGTCATCCGGCGAGTTAGTAAGTCTTCCATCAGGTGCTCGCAGGGCACCAATGGATGGGGACGTCTATTGAGCTTGGGAGAGTTTTGCTAATAGGTGACCAGTATGCTCACCCTCCTCATAGAAGGCAAGCTTACTGAAAAAACGTTTCCGCTCAGCTGCAGAAAAGGTAATTCGACTAAGGGCATCCTGAGCAGACACCCATGCATCTCTATGGTCTTCGGTGGGGTCAGCAACAAATTTGGCCTCCAGGTCAAGTACCAATTTCTCCACCCCCTCCCTATGTACACCCAACTGTCTTTTAAATGCATTGATTTCTGTAATGAACAGCCCCCTCAGGAAGGCCTTAAATGTCTCCCAAGCCATCCCAGCATTTGGGTAGTCCGCCTGGTCCCCCCAAAAGTCAGCAATTTTTTTGTTGGAACTGGGCAGAGGCCGGTAGAAGATTAAGCCAAAAGGCATTCAGCTTCCAGGGGGCTCTGAGCAGTGATGAAGGAGGGCAAACCTCCAGCCCCATAATCAGTGGGGCATGGTCCGAAATACCTCTAATTGCATAAGTTAGCTCCGTTACTGATCGCATTGCTGCTTCTGAGCACATGCACAGGTCAATACGTGATAAGGACATATGCGTTTTGGAGAAACATGAGAAGTGGCATTTCCCAGGGTTCCTACTCCTCCACAAATCCACCCAACCGTAAGCTCTCTCTTTAACCAACGCCAACACACTACACAAGGCCGCCAAGCCGGCGACCTTATATAGTGTGGGGCGTGTACCTACTCCTCTGAGCCATGATTGGCCAAAGCCACCCTGGCTTTGGCCAATTACGGCTCTCCGATCTTACCGCGCTTTGATTGGCAAAAGCATGCGGGTCATAGTGCATGCTTGGCCAATCATCAGCCAGCAATGCACTGCGATGCCGCAGTGAATTATAGGCCGTGACGCGCCACTCGAATTTGGCGCGAACGGCCCATAATGTTCGCAATTCGGCAAACAGCCGAACAGACGATGTTCGAGTTGAACATGGGTTCGACTCGAACACAAAGCTCATTCCTAGTGATGAATATGCACTCCATTATGAAGTTCCAATGTTTATAATCATGGCGCTACTATGAAGTGGAGATTTTGCACTTTTACACAAAAAAGCATAAAACAAGCCATTAGGGGTGCCTGGACCAGCGTTTGAGCAGCCATCCATGGCTTGGGAATGGACAATGCAGCAGAGAACAGCGGGGTCCACCAAAAAAGCCCCCCCCCAACCACCACAGCAGTCTCCTCAAGCTAAGATGGTGCCGGGCAGAGAGACATGGCACATGGCAGCCCTCAGTCCCAGAAGCCAGCCTCACCTCGTCTGGCTGTGGCTTCACAGAACAGCGCAGGGAGAGATCCCTGTTTCTCCCAAACCCAGAAGTAGCAGCCGACCACGCCACGAGGTGAGCATTCACAGCCCTCTTCCTCATCTATCTCCCCAGAAAGAGCATTAGAATATGCTGAATCTTCTGCCTTATCCACAGCCCGGCATATGGCCGAACTAGCTGAGCTGGCTCTGAGCCAAAACAGTACTATACAGTCTCAGCCACCTATTCAAACAACTACTTATTCTGGATTATATATATTGGAGAATGGCTGGACACCATTGGGTCAAAAGTGGACAGAATGGTGATGAGAGTAAACCATAATTCAAAAATGGTCTCATCCTTGCAAGAACAACTAGATCAGGCGAATGCAAAGATAAAAGACATGGAAAATAGATCTAAGAGGTATAACTTTCGTATCCGGGGGCCTCCCAGAATCGGTGATGGACTTAGATCCTTGGTGAAAAGTCTGCTACCAGATATCTCTTTAGCCCCTTAGCCAGATGGCTTACCGAGGGATGTGATAGTTAAACCTCATTACTACAAGATCAAGGAGATGACTATGATGGAGGCCAGAACCAAAGGCGACTTATCCCTCCTGGGACATACGGTCCAGATCTTTTCAAATATCTCCCAGGTGACGATCAAGAAGAGGAGATCGCTGAAACCCTTACTAACCCACCTGATCAACCGCCAAATTAAGTATCGTTGGTCATTTCCCTTCCATTTATCATTTTCATATAGGGGCAAATCCTATTCCTTTACCAACATTCAATCCGGCGAGGAAATGCTCCTGGACTTGGGACTTGTCTCCAGCGCTCACAATGTAGATGTTCGCCCTGTTTTCCTTTGTGGTCCAAGCCCAAGAGATCCAACTCCAGATAGTCCCCATCAGTTTAAAGGAAAACAAATACTCCTGCGTTTGAGAGGTTGCTGTGTGGCTGATTGAAAACGTGTGTCTCCACTGGTTCAGCCACCACATTGGCTGTGCTGCCACTCACAACAGGTCAGGGAAACCCAAATGGAACTCTAAAACCAAAAGGAACAGAGGGCGCTCCAGCGTAGCACATTACCTTTGCGACAATTTATTATTATAAAAAATGTATGCATTATACACACAAATGAAAAGAATGTGTCAAGCAAAATATAAAATCCACCAGATGCTCCACTCAGCATGATCCGCTGACCAGCATCAGTTGTGGAATGAAAAGCTGACGTGTTTTGGGGAGTGTCCCCTCTTCTTCAGAGCTGGGTTTGGAGTGCAAGTAGCTGAACTTTATATGAACTTTATACTTTAAATAAATAGTCCCAAAAACAGATTTGTATAAAGAATCATTTTTGGCTCCAAACCATCAAGTATTAATGCACTGTGTATCATGCTGTATGGAAGCAAGATGTATATATGAGAATGGGTACTCACCATCCCAAAGTGATCAACCTACTGGGGTACACAGAAGTCCAGAGCAACTGGCTAGTACAGGTGGGGCGTTGGTTGGACATCATGTCCACTTAGAGTTTGCATCGAAGAAACACAAATGTAGCATTCTTAATGAGAGGGACAAATACTCTGTCCCCCATCATTTTAAGGTAAAGCACAAATGGGATCCCATGGGCATGAGAATCTTTGGCATTGAAGCCATCTCTGAGGAACTAGACGGGGAGGAGATACCAAAAACTGTGTAAAAGTTTTTGGATCTTTACCCTTGGTAGCCTGATGCCCAAAAGACTAAACGAAGATCTGGAAGTCCAAAATTTTGTGTATTAACATCAGGTTTTTAGGTACTACAGTAATCCCAGGGCCAATATATAACACTAGCGACCAATAAGGGTTTGTGCCCTTCATGTATCCGGATATGCCTACAACACATTTCTATACACATATGCCGAACCTTAAGCTGGATACACACTATACAATTTTCTGTAGATTTTTTTCCTTCAGATTTGCCAAAACCATATAATATGAGGTCAAACCTAAGAGTTTCAATTTGTATGCAATCAGGCAGGCCATTGCTCTACATGGTTTTGGTAAATCTAAAGGAAATCAGACAAAAGTTGTATAGTGTGTATGGGGTCTTAGTGTTTCTGTGCTCGCAGATGTTTGTGCACTGTCATACCTTTTACATATGGGTAGTTGTCAGCATTATGATGTGTGTTGAAAAAAGTCCATTCATCCATACATACCTATGTTCTGGTCTATTACACTCAGGATTCTCTTAAATTATTCCCTATTGTTTTCCTTCAACTCCATCTCTTATTTCTCGCCATCATCATTATTCCATTGGTGCCATTGTTGTCATCAGGAATTGTTGTTTCTTTCTTTTTCTCCCTTTCCTTGTCTTTTTTTTATAGCCAGTCACTGTCCTTATTGGCAAACTGTCCTCATTGGTAGTAACAATATCCCTATGGGGTGATATTACATTGTATTTAGGACCCCTGTTATTCTAATTTATTTTATCTTACTTTTTACCAACAATGTCAATAGTAGTTTTATTAAGGTATGCATTTTTATGATGAGTTTTACTATTGTTTTAGGATCGTCTTATGGTTTGATACTGCATTCCACTGTGTACTAAAAACTAATTCTTTGACTTCTTTGATACCTCCAAATAGTTGGTGTTCTCCAGCAGGTATTAAGCACTGTTTGTGTATTCATTTTTTAATCAATTTTTCAATAAAAAACTTTTTTTTTTTATTATTTACAAATAGTAATCAAAAGTGCATGTGTAGTGGGGTCTCCTTTAAGGCCCCGGGACTACGTTACCCAGAACCCCGTTCAGCACCCAGAGTGCAGTTAGCCACCGCAGAGACTCATGGGAGGGGTTATTTAAGGAGCTCGGCCTCTTTGGACACCGCGCTGCAAGCAAGAGTTTCTTCCTGTGCGGATCTGCTGCAGTGCAAGGCCTGAAGCCTGGGCCTTGCGCAACTTCCAAAGAGCCTTCCACCCCACTGCGGAGCCTGGGTGGCATCTGACTTGTCGAGTGAGGACATCGGGTTGGATCGGGGACCCGATCGTTGCAGACGCTGTGTGCGGGGACACAGCAGGTGGAAGTCCCGGGCTGGGATCGCGCCCGGAGTGGTGAGCGAGCACTTGCTCAATCAAATAGACTTTACAGATTCTAGGCATATAGACTCCCGTGGCTCACCGACCGTTTGCTTGTTGTTCCACTGGGGGGACCGGTAGCAGGACAGAGTTGAAGTGTTCCCCCCCAGCATAGTGTTTTTAAAGATTGCTAGTTTGTGGATTACAAATACCTTTCATCAAGTGCACCACCGAAAGTTTGCATGCGAAGAAATCCCTATAGGAAGGACTGAGATTTATTCTGGGTCAGGCCTGGCCAGGGTGGGGATATAGGATATTGTTTAGTGCGCCACAGGGCGTGTATACCATAATAGCTACACGTGGTGGATTACCATGCAGTGCCATTATTGTGTGCTTTATTGATTGCTGCAGGGCTCTGCAAGTCAGTTGTGTGTATTATACCCTGTTTAACCCTTTTTTTTACAACCAAAGTAAACGGTTATACTTAATCTTTAACATTGGTGTGTTGTCTTACTGTAAGGAGGGTGCCTTTACCATACCCATTGATTATGATAAAAATATAACCCCTAGACTAGCTGTGCCAGAGTGGGTCAAGAAGATTGCCGGGGGTTGGTGGTGCTGTATACAGGGCCCGAAAACAAATCCAGCGGCTCTCTTAACTGGGGGTAGCGCTACACGTGGGGGCTCTCGAGTCCGGGATCCTGTTGCAGCAAGTAACGCGCCAAAAGTACCAGCCTGGACCCACTAGAAGTGGGACAGTGGTGTAAAGCGGTCGGCACAGATCCAGCCGGGGTAGTAGTCATAGAATTCCCAGGGATCTGGCAAGAAGAAGCGGTGAAGCAGCTGGTGACGTCACTGTCACCGTATCAGAAAGCATGGGTGGTGGATGTCAGGACGAATTCCTCACTGACCCACGAATTAATAGAGTGGAAGGACGGAGTCCCAGAACATTTCAAGAACCCAAGTGTAGAAGCAATAGATGATCAGACTTATAGCCTAATACACGCGCTGCCGCTCAAGTCAGGAGGACGGTTTCAGACACCGAAACTATCTCCATCACCCACCCCAAAAGCAGGAAAACAGAAAAAAGGGAAAGTCCCGGATCGCCACCTGCCACCCTCAGCGCAGAGTTGTGCGCGGTCCTAGGGGAACTTGTAGCCCAGTGTAAGAAAGATCCTAGAGGGGGCGTGGCTTGCCTGAGGAGAAGATGGCTGCTTAATTCCTCTGCTCCATCAGACATCGGCCTATTTCAACTTTTATTGGGGACTACCGTTGTTCGTTCGTACATTGACATGGGAACTTCATCCCGTGGTGCCTCTGGATCCAGATCTCGTTCTCCGAGAGAACCGGGAGGTCACGTCAATGCAACTATTCCGGGTATGTTCCGGACTCACAGAGCTAATATGGCGGCACTCTCCTCAGCATCCTCTCAGGAACATGACGACATCGTCTTATCTCCGACTACACCACCTCCTCCTCAAATGGCAATCACCTCACCGGATCATCAACAACCGAGTCTTAATGACCTCAGAACAGTGGCGGCAGATATTAAAGATACGTTACCTGCAGCCATCACTGATCTGCGCCATGAACTACAGGCCATTGCGGGGAGAGTTCGTGAGGTAGAAGAGGCGGCTGTACAACAACAGACAGAGATAACGACGGTTCGCCACACGACTGATAAACATACCATGCAACTCCGAGATTTACAGCGACATGTGGAAGAATTAGATAACCGAGGAAGACGCCATAACCTACGGGTACGAGATCTTCCCAAAAGTGTCACCACAGAACAGATTGTCCCCACAGTGACGGCCATATTTAATCAGATTCTTGACAAACCCCGCCAAACACCTATAGACATGGAACGTATACATAGAGCTCTAAGACCAAGAGGTAAAGATTCAGATCCACCTCGTGATATAATATGTTGCTTGACTGATTTTAAACTTAAAGAGGACATTCTCAGAAAAGCTCGGAACAAGTTGGATCTGGATCATGATGGCTGCGCCATTTATATATATCAGGATTTGTCGGCCATCACATTGAAACATCGCAGGGACCTCTGTCCTTTGTTAGAAGTCCTAAAGAGCAAGAACATCCAATATCGTTGGAAATTTCCCTTTGGCCTAACGGCGACTCATTTGGGACGTACCGCTTTATTGAGAGTACCCGAGGAAATGGAGGACTTCTACCACACTTTGGATATTCCGTTGGTTGCAGTACCGAATTGGTATGCTGATTTTTCTATTACCGGATCGGTCCGTCGGAGGGATAGAGAGGAACCTATGGAAGCTCTAAATACGCGTTTTCGCAGGAGACGCTCTCCTTCATCTTCTCGATTGATTTCTACTATGATGTCCCAACATCAACCTCGTAGTCCTACTGTAGCGCCTTTGCCTCGTAGAGCTCGTCGGGACCGTTAAGATGTCCCTATGCTATATGCTTTTTACGGTTGGATAAGTTTGAAACTGTTTGTATTTTTTCTTTATACCTGTTATGTTCTACATTACGTGCACCGCTTTACATCGCTCCTTGCTATCCCGGATTGATGTATCAGAGGTTCTGAACGACCCAGCTCGTTCTTCTACACGCTCTTTGAATACTGTATCGTGAGGATATGTATACCGCCAAGTGTTCTTTGTGACTCGACTCCTCTGTATGCTTCTCAGACTGAACCCGGGAATCGTAAACATTATACCTGCATTGGTAAGTATTCGCCGCCTTGACACATCTGCATCGGGACTTCAGGATTACTGAGACTATACAGTGACGTTTACAATTGCTTCTGCATAGACTGTTTTACTCTCATCATCCCCAGAATTGGGGATCAGTGACATTATTGACTTTTGGTGTAAGTATCTCACGAGTTGTACTTCTGATCTTTGGTTTCCACGCCGGAGTTCTGTTGGACTGCACTGTACCTGTAGTTGCAGGGAGACCTCTCTGGCTTGCAGTGATATGTTTTATTTAAAAAAAACAAAAAAAAAAACAATTTTTTAAATATATTAACGCTGCTATATGTGTTTTATTATTTGTTCCTATAAGTTTTGTTTTTTGTGTCATACAGATTCCTGGAATGAGGTGTTGCAAATGTGTTGTTTTGAACTTATATTATATTTCACCCTTATCTGTCTCTACACTTTTGCTGATGACAGTTTTTTGAATTTAACATAGTGTGACTGAACTGTTGTCCTGCACTGCCCTCTAGTGACACGAGAAGGTCATTGACGTTCTTGTCTCCAGCCTGATACATTAGTGGCTACTAATCCATCACATATATGATATAGACTCCCATTTCCCTTTCACTTAAATTTGATGGTTGTACCAATTTTGCTATTATACCCTATACTTTTGGAATGCGATATTCTGACAAGATACTAGCGCACTCTCCTTATGTTCCCCTGTCTGTAGCTCATTTTCTTGGGACTAGTCTTCGCTAATTATACTATCAATATTTATTTGCTGATTGTTCGTTCTCTTGGCACACCTTCGACTCTCATTCCCTTAAAGTATTGTTGATGATTACAGGTTTTATTGTGCTCTTTTGTTTGTATACTGACTTTTCTCATGGTGCAGTTGTTACTGAATTGTCCTTAATGGGTTTTTCATTATTCAGTTATTATTTTATTGTTTCCTTTTATCAACTTGTATTGCTTTAAGGGATTTTCAAATGGCATGGGTCATATAATTGTTTTCCGTTCTTACTTTCTCAATTCATATGCAGATTCTTACACAAGCCTGGTACCCCATGAGTTCATATTATATGCCCTTTTTCCCCTCATGTTTCCTAATATGCCATTTTCAGGCCATTTGTCTGATGGTTTTTGTACATTACATCTTCTTTTCTGGCAAGATCTCATCCCACACAGTGGCTGTGATATATATCATATATCACTAAGTGACAAATCTTTTCAGTTGCCACTGAATACCGACCGGTTTTTGCTCACCTCCCTATTTGGACAGGTGAGCGGGTTCTCTATTGTCTCCGGAATCCCCCTTTCTTTCCCTTAACCCGTTTTTATACACTCTCACCTTTGCCCCTTATATATTTATCATTTCCTCTCCACTTTCCTGTACACCCTTTCTTCCCCTGTTTACCAGTATCTGCTTCATCGTTCTGACATATATATCAAGGATTCAAGACCCTTCTCAGTTTTAAAAGACCCATTCTACTGTAGCAATAATGTCCTCTACACCACCAAAGACTGGCACACACCACCTTAAGCTCCTTTCTCTAAATGCAAAGGGACTTAATGTACCGGAGAAATGTTCCCAATTACTTCTTTATATGCATAGACATAAGATAGATATATTGTTTTTACAGGAAACACATTTCCGTACAGATGCAACGCCAAAATGACACAATTACTACTTTCTGACTGCTCACCATTCTACTAACCCGCTCTCCAAATCTAAGGGGGTTTCTATTTTATTAGCTAAGCAATGTCCTTTCCACCTCATTGACACTCTCACAGATGACGAAGGTAGATTTATTTTCTTAAAAGGCACCTACATGGGTAAAACATTTACCCTAGCGAATGTATATGCCCCAAATTCGGGACAAGTTACCTTCTTCCGTAATATTGTGAAGGCCCTAGCAACGTTTCAGGAGGGTACTCTTATTTTGGGGGGTGACTTTAATGTCCCTCTAAATCCGCTTCTTGATACCTCTAATGGTAAGTCTATCCTTCCATATGCGGCTCTCCGAGCTATTAAGGCTCAGCTCCAAATACTGTTATTACATGACACATGGCGTACGTTGAACCCTAACATTAAAGACTTCACCTTTTTCTCTGCCCCACATAACAAATATTCGAGAATTGACTATTTTTTCATTTCACAGAACGATCTTCCCATTCTACAACGTACCTCTATAGAGTCCATGTTCCTCTCAGATCATCACCCTGTCTCTATGACTATATCATTCCCTGATGTGCCTACCCGTTCACAGTCATGGAGATTAGACCCATCTTTGCTCACGGACCCATCCATTTCTGCTGAAGTTGAACTTCGCATTAAACAATATTTTATGGAAAACAATCCCAACGATACTTCCCCGCTTATTAATTGGGAAGCACACAAATGTGTAATACGTGGTGTTCTTATTGCAGCGGCGGTTAAAAGAAAAAAAGAAAGACAGAAACACTTTAATGACATAGCTTGCAAGATCCGTCAACTTGAAAGAGTACATAAACAAACTCAAGCCATAGACACCTTGAACTCTCTGATTCAATACAGAAATGAGATGCTTGACTTATTGGGCAAACAAGTTAGACGCAGGTATATTCTCTCTCGGAAAACTTTCTACGAATATGGTAACAAAGCAAGTAAGTTACTTGCTAGAGCGCTACAGGTCAGGAAAGCTTCTACGACGGTACATTCACTGACAGATTCGGTGGGTCATAAATTAACCTTGATGCCTGACATTGCGAATCAGTTTGTCTTGTATTATTCGCAACTATATAATCTACCCCAAATGACTACGAGTACCAATGACATTAGGAGGAAACAACTGATCAAAGACTTCCTGAACTTACATGGTCCCACTCCTATCTCGGAATCCTCTTTTCATGCTCTAGACAAACCCCTGACTACAGAAGAAGCCAATATTGCTCTGAAGCAAATGAAAACAGGTAAAAGCCCGGGACCTGACGGACTGACTTCAGGTTATTATAAAACATACTCGGATATTCTAACCCCTATTTTTATTTCGGCCTTTGATGCCTGTGCGTCGCCAGTCGAGCCCCCACGAGATTTATTGACGGCCCACATTGCCGTGATCCCTAAACCTGGTAAAGATTTATCACTTGTATCGAACTACAGACCCATCTCGTTGTTGAACGTAGACCTCAAGTGGTATGCAAAAATTTTGGCGAATCGACTCCTTCCCCTACTTCCTGATCTTATACATCTTGATCAAGTCGGTTTTATCCCGGGCAGGGAAGCTAGGGATAACACCCTTAAGGCGCTCAATATTCACCATTGGCTTACGTCTACCGATCGTCAGGGTTTTCTACTATCCCTCGATGCCGGGAAGGCATTCGACAGAGTGGCTTGGGATTATATGACTGAAACTTTGAATTGTATGGGCTTTCCTCCCCGTTTGATAAATTATATCCTCACACTCTACTCGACTCCCTCTGCGAGGGTCAGGGTCAATGGCCGCCTGTCGGATGCCTTCTCTGTCTCGAACGGTACCCGCCAAGGTTGCCCACTATCCCCTTTAATCTTCGTACTTACGCTGGAACCATTACTTAGATGTCTTAGAGCAAATCCTGATATAAGAGGCATAGAGGTTAATCAACGCACTTACAAAGTTGCGGCCTACGCGGACGACATACTCTTTTTTTTAACGAATCCATTGACGACTATTCCAAACTTACTTAAGGACCTCGATCATTTTAAATTGCTATCAAACCTCCAAATAAACTTTTCAAAATCAAACGCCCTAAACATTTCACTGCCTCAAGATTTATGTACACAATGGCAACATAATTTCCCGTTTATTGGAATAGCAAAACACTTACTTATCTGGGTATACAATTACCTGTTTCCCTATCTGATCTGTACTCTACTAATCACTTACCTTTGCTACAAAAAGTAATACTGGACTTGAAGAAGTGGTCCGTAGGACTTTTTTCTTGGTTTGGAAGGGCAGCCATCATCAAAATGAACATTTTGCCTAAATTATTGTACTTACTACCAACAGTCCCTGTTAAACTTCCTCCATCTTTTTTCTCAGCTTATAGAAAAGCGTGTACTGATTTTATTTGGGGTTCATTGAGACCTAGAATTAGTTATTCCAGACTCACTACCCCTAAACTCAAAGGAGGTGTGGGCTTGCCAGATCTGAAAAAATACCAACAAGCTTGCCATTTGACTAGAATCATTGATTGGAACGTCCACTCTGATACTAAGGATTGGGTCCAATTGGAGTCTTCAATGGCTCCTGTCCCTTTGGCACATTCTCCGTGGATGGCTCAACATCTTATTCCCTTGACAGTCCATTCTAATCCTTTAATACAACCTACACTAACCTCCTTCAGAGATGCGTGTACCAAGCACAAGATTTCGTCGATCCTAGGTCCTATGACCCCGCTACGACTGAATCCTGCCTTTACTCCTGGAATGTCAAGGAACTTCTTGGGGGATGTTTGGCCACATTCACATATAAGAGCTGCACACTTCTTTGAAGGTGACCAATTTATCTCTTACAATAATTTAGCTGCTAAAATGTTGACTGGTACGTTCCCTTTTTGGTCATATGTACAAGTTCGACACTTTTTTCAGGCTCCAAAACCTACACCGGATTGGGCAAGACAACATACACCATTTGAAACACTGTGTTTGAAAACAGAACCACAACGACATCTTATTTCTTGCACATATGCTCTATTATTCTCAGATCATATTTCTGGAGATAATTGGACTTGTCGTAGGTGGGAAGAAGACCTTTCTACAAATCTCACTGAGAGTGATTGGGAAACCATTTATAATCATATTCATAAGGGTACTCTGAACACCTATGCACAAGAAAATGCTTTTAAAATAGCTTCGAGATGGTACAGAACCCCCCTCAAGCTTCACCATATGTACCCAACTCTTTCTCCGCTATGCTGGAGATGTGATTTGGAGACTGGTTCGCTCTTACATATTTGGTGGACGTGCCCTAAAATCCAACCCTTTTGGTTGGATGTTCATAGATACATTAAGCAAATAACCACCTACAATTTAGAATATACACCAGTTCAATTTCTGTTGCATCTCCCCTCGATCCCAAAAAAGGTGTATTTTCGCTCTTTGCCTATGCATATGGTGAACGCTGCTCAAATGTGTATTCCTACTAAATGGCGCTCCCCTAACCCTCCGTCCATGGCAGAGTGGTTCCAACGTATTGGTAAAATGGCGGAAATGGAAGATCTCATCCACCAGGCAAGAGATACGCCTTCCAAATTCACCCATATTTGGTCTTGCTGGATACATTTTACTAATACAGTTGAGTACAAACAGATTATTGCATGATAGGTCATTAAGATAGATAAAGAGAAATTTATGACTGGTAATTCCCCTCCTTCACCTTTTTAACCCCTCTTGCTTTTCTTGATACTCCATTTCCCCTTTCCTTTATACTGAAATATCTGAACACTTTTATTGTATCTATATGGCTCTTCTAGCTATATATACTTACGTTGTTCTTTTTTTTTTTTTTTTTTTTAATCTTAATATTCCGATAGTTTTGTTATATATTTGAGATTCTTTTAATTCTTAGGATTTAGTCCTATCGGGTACAATTCTCACTGATATTTTTTTCACTATCTTATTGATGTACCTGTTTACGTGGTTTAGTTTTCTTAGATGTGAAGTTATTTTGCTTTTCTGCTTCATCACATTATTTGAACTTATCTTTGAGACGGTAAAAACTCACATCTGTATTTTATGTGGCGGCTGCGTCCGCATCTATTATCTTTATGTACTTCTGTGTACGCGTACAATAAAAACTTCTTAACAAAAAAAACCCCAAAAAACTCACATCTGTATTTTATGTGGCGGCTGCGTCCGCATCTATTATCTTTATGTACTTCTGTGTACGCTTACAATAAAAACTTCTTAACAAAAAAAGAAAAAGAAAGATCCTACAGATTACCAAATGTCAGGATACAGAAAACTTAGAATATTCTCAGGAAGGAAACCTGTACCCTCGGGTGAAGAGGGGTTTTAGGAGTGGTTAGACGGTGCCACACAGGCCCTAGAAGAATGGGAAGTCCCAGACCACAGAAAGAAGCAGAGAATTGCTGAGAGCTTGAAGGGGCCTGCTCTAGAGGCCATACGCAACCTCAAGATGAGTAAGACAGACTGTAATGCACAGGACTATCTGGACATTCTGCAGAATGTGTTCGGTGGAACAGAGAAAATCACTGAGCTCACCTATCAGCTGGAGCACTGCTACCAAAAGACAGGAGAGAAACTGTCAGAGTTCATGAGGCGCCTGGATAAGATCCTGCATAAGATGATTCTTAAGAAGGGGATTGACCCACGGAAAGTGGATGAGGCCCGTGTTCAACAGGTGATGAAAGGATCTCAGCCCTTGGACCCCATCGCATTGGCGCTATGCACAAGACAGGATGGGAAGAGCCTGGAGTACCCTGACTTGATCCGAGTAGTCAGAGAGGAAGAAGCGATGCTGGAAGAGAAAAGGAAGAACCAACCAGTTGAGTCGGTAAATCCTCCTACGGTGATGGTCAGGACGGCCATGACCCTGGAAAGAGACTCAGAGGTGGATACCTTGAAGTCGCAGATGTCCCAAGTATTGGGGATACTGACCTCCCTGATGGAAAAGAAGTCAAGGGAACCGGAGAGGGAAAGTCAGAGGAGGAAGCTGTTTCCAAATACCTCCGCACCCGCATCCCTACAAGATTGGGGGGACATGACTTGTTTCAACTGCGGAGGGGCTGGTCATGCGGCCAAAGTATGTACCAGTCCAAAGAAAAAAAAGATGAATAACCGCAAGCCGCCGGAACACTTCAGCGGGCCCCGGTGAAGGAGTCAACCGGGTGCCCATCATCTCAGAAGGAACGCACCCCAAAGAAAGAGAGTAGTGTTCCTCAGCGGGTAGTTACACCCATTAAAAGGAGGGAGATCAATTCATACCAGGCCCAAGAGACTTAAGTCCAAAGAGAAATGGAAGAAAGAAAGTCAAAAGGGAAAATGCAAAGATCAAAAGAAAGAGACCCCCCTTGAAGCGATATCCAGAGAAGCTGGTGGGCCCCTCCCCGATAGTACCAATTCAAGTGGAGGGAGTCTACACAAGAGCCATATTGGATACTGGGGCGCAGGTGACCCTGTTGTACCGGGACTTTTATGACAAGAACATAAGTCACCTACCCATCCAGAAGATTGAAGAGCTGGAGATATGGGGAATTGGGATGGAGAGTTTCCCTTATGATGGCTATCTGCCTATAAAACTGACTTTTGATCCGTCCATAGCCGGGAAGGAAAGTGTTTGATACCTTAGCTGTGGTATGCCCCCGACCGCCTGGAGCTAACAAGAGTTCCTTAATAATAGGGACCAACACAGATCTGGTCCGAAGACTTCTGGCCCCTCTGACAAGAAGGAAGGACCTCACAGTCATGGAGATCCACCCCATGTTGAAGACAGCCTACCAACGGCTGATCTTGGAACAGAAGGCCCCGGAAGAGGGGGTAGGGAAGGTCTGGAGGCTGGGAAGAAGGGGAATAGTGCTGCAGCCCGGTGAAGTAACCTGCTTGAAAGCCACAGTGAAACTCACTTGGGAGCAGCCTGGCCCTTTTGTCATGTTGGAACCCGACCCAAGGGAAGAACATTCGGGCTTAGAGGTAGTCCCAGAAGTGGTCCCGGTGAGGGCCCTGAAGAAGGTTCATTGTAAAGTGCCTGTGAGCATCAGAAATACCATGGATGGTCCCATGGAAATCCCAGCCAGGCTGTTACTGGGCCGGGTGAGCCCAGCTACCCCAGTTGCTTCATCAGATGTGGAGAAGACAGGTGGAGAAAGTACTGTGTGGGAGAAACTTTCTATGGAGAATCAAACCTGCCCAGGGCTTGGAAAGAGAGAGCCAAGGCCCAGTTGACCAAGTGGGAAAAGATCTTTTCTCAAGATGAATTCGATGTGGGGTGTGCTAGGAGTGCCACCCATCGAATCCGCCTCCAGGAAGACAAGCCCTTCAGGGAAAGGGTTAGGCGGGTTCCGTTAGCAGACCTCGAAGACTTGAGGGAGCAGCTCGCAGAGCTCAAGGGAACAGGGGTAATTCGAGAATCCAGAAGTCCCTATGCCTCTCCCATAGTGGTGGTCCGGAAGAAGAATGGGTCACTGAGGCTGTGCATAGACTATAGGACCCTCAACAGGAGAACCATACCGGACCAGTATACCACTCCAAGGATAGAGGATGCCCTACAGAGCTTGTCTGGAGCCAAGTGGTTCAGTGTTATGGACCTCAAGAGCGGGTACTATCAGATCCCGATGCACCCAGAAGACAAAGAGAAGACGGCTTTCATAACCCCAGTTGGGTTCTTTGAATTCGACCGGATGCCTCAGGGTCTGTCTGGAGCTCCAGCCACCTTCCAACGTCTCATGGAGAAGACTGTGGGAGATATGAACCTCATCGAAGTCCTCGTATACTTGGATGACATCATTGTCTTCGGAAGAACCTTGGAAGAGCATGAAGAGAGGCTGGAGAAAGTTTTGAAAAGACTGAGTGAGGAAGGACTCAAGCTCTCACCTGAAAAATGCCAATTCTATCAGTCATCAGTCAACTATCTGGGGCACATAGTGTCTGAAGATGGGGTATCCACAGACCCCGAAAAATTGGAGGCAGTCACCTCCTGGCCCAGGCCCACCACTGTGACAGAGCTCAGATCCTTTCTGGGGTTCTGTTCCTATTACAGGAGGTATGTGGAGGGGTTTGCCCGGATAGCCAGGCCTCTGAATGAGCTGCTAAAGACGGAGGGAGAAGAGGATGACACAGGCCCCAGAAAGCCAGGGGAGTCAGTCAAGGACCAATTGGAACGAGAAGTGTGAGAATGCCTTCCAGATGTTGAAGAAGAAATTGACCACTGCCCCTGTCCTGGCTTACGCAGACCCTAAGAAGCCTTATGAACTTCATGTAGATGCCAGTCATGATGGTTTGGGAGGAGTGCTGTACCAGGAGCATGAAGAGCAACTGAGGCCTGTTGCGTATGTGAGCAGAAGTCTGACTCCCTCCGAGAAGAACTACCCCACCCATAAGTTGGATTTCCTGGCCCTTAAGTGGGCGGTAGTTGACAAACTCAGAGACTATTTATATGGGGCGGAATTCACAGTGAAAACCGACAACAACCCCCTCACCTATCTTTTCACCACAGCAAAGTTGGATGCCACAGGACATAGATGGCTGGCGGCGCTGTCTGCCTTCAATTTCGGCCTGAAGTACAGACCTGGGGCTGGAAACCGAGATGCAGACGCTTTGTCTAGAAGATCTCACGCCCCCACTTGCAGTACAGAAGACTGGACCCAAGTGGCACCCGACGGGGTGCGGGCCCTCTGCCAAGGGGCTGAACTCCAAGCCAGTGGCGGCTCAAGAGCAGAAGAGATAGGGGTTACCATAGTAGCAGTTCCCAAGCAATACTATGAAGTAACCCAACTGGGGGAAGATAACTTGCCAAAATTGTCAAAAAAAGAGTTGAGATCTGACCAATTGGAAGACCCCATGGGGAGATTGGTCTTGGAGGCCCTAGAGAATCAGGATCCGAATAGACTCTTACGCCACCCTTCAAAGGAGGCTCGCCTATTGAGGAAGGAGTGGGACAGGTTGCAGGTGCATCAGGGAGTGGTCTACCGAAGGGGCCCCTCTGATGACCTAGAAGACAAATGGCAATTGTTCTTGCCTGAGAAGCACAGAGAGACAGTCCTGGTTGCTCTGCCCGACAACCATGGCCACCTAGGGGCGGAAAGGACCTTCCAACTCATTAGGGACCGTTTCTATTGGCCCTGCATGAGGGCTGAAGTTGAAGAATACTGCCACTCATGTGCACGATGCATCCAGAGAAAGACTTTACCTCATCAAGCCGCCCCAATGGGCCATCTGCAAAGTCAAAGCCCACTTGACCTGGTATGCATTGATTTTCTCTGCCTCGAACCCGACCTGAGTGGACTAGGAAATGTTCTGGTAGTAACCGACCATTTCACCCGGTATGCCCAGGCCTTTCCAACCAAGGACCAGAAGGCTTCCACCGTGGCCAAAGTATTGATGGAGAAATACTTTGTACATTATGGGCTACCACAACGGCTCCATTCAGATCAGGGAAGGGATTTTGAAAGTCGACTGATCCGGAAGCTCCTGGATTCTTTGGGGATCAAGAAGACAAGGACTACCCCCTATCATCCACAAGGTGATGCTCAGCCGGAGAGGTTCAACCGAACCCTGCTCAATATGCTGGGGACCCTAAGCAGTGAAAAGAAGCAGCATTGGAGCAACCACATAGCGGCAGTTGTGCATGCATACAACAGCACTACCAGTGACGCTACAGGATACTCACCCTATCGACTTATGTTCGGGAGAGAAGCAAGACTACCCGTAGATCTGGCCTTTGCCACTTCCATAGAGCATTGTTCTGCTGCTTCCCACAAGGGATATGTCGATAGGCTCGGATGCAATTTTAAATTGGCCTATGAACAGGCTCAGGCGGCCTCGGAGCAAAGGGGGGCCTGCAACAAGAAAAATTTTGACCTGAAAGTTAGGATCCAGGATTTGCAACCAGGAGACAGAGTGTTGCTACGGAACTTGGGAGTCCCTGGAAAACACAAGCTTGCAGACAGATGGAGACCTGAACCTTATGTTGTTTGCAAAAGGCTACCGGGCCTGCCCGTTTACAGACTTAAACCAGAAGGGAAGGTGGGACCTTTGAAGACCTGGCATCGGAACCACCTACTCCCACTAGCGGAGGCAGTTCGGATACCCCCTGTGACGGATTCCCATGCGCCAACTTCCATCCTGGATACTCCCAGACTGAACACTCGGTCCCAGACCCCTCAGATTGGGGATACAGAGACCTCTGAGATGAGTGAAGATGAGGGAGAAGAACTTGACTGGCTTTGGCCTTCACAGGCCCCAGGAACCTCTGCTATTGATCTTCCACCTGAAGAAGACACCATAGAGCAGAAGCTGAATGCAGAAGCTACTGAGTTCATTCCGTCCAGTCCTTGGTCAGATTCTTGGGAGAGTGCCTGTGATTTACTCCCAGAAGAAGATCCAAGGGAGTCTCTGTACCTCCCTGCTCCGGAGTCCAGTGTTCCTGAACCAGAGGAAATTCCTGAGTTGGTTCCAGAGGAGGAGCCTGTTCTAACAGAGAGCCCAAGAGGACAGAGCAAGCGAAGAGCCATAAAGCCTCCCAGAAGATTAACTTACCCAGAGATGGGGAGAAGTGCGGAAGACACTGTGGTTACTGCCAGAAGGAGTACGGAAGACCCTGATCCTCCCACTGTTCATTTAGTGGGAGGCAACCCCAGCTCACTCTCTGGCACAGTTAGGCAGGACACTAGTGATGGTGTGACCTGTGGGCAGGGGAGTTCACCGCCTCGGTTTTGGTGGGAATTTCCACTGCCAACATCATACGAATCTTTGATTGATGTTGTACATTCTGTGATTTAAGTTTATGTTATCTTTGGGAACCAAAGAGTTTAAGTGGGGGGAGTGTGTAGCGGGGTCTCCTTTAAGGCCCCGGGACTACATTACCCAGAACCCCATTCGGCAACCAGAGTGCAGTTAGCCATCGCAGAGACTCATGGGAGGGGTTATTTAAGGAGGAGGCGAGGCGGAGCTCGGCCTCTTTGGACACCGCGCTGCGAGCAAGAGTTTCTTCCTGTGCGGATCTGCTGCAGTGCAAGGCCTGAAGCCTGGGCCTTGCGCAACTTCCAAAGAGCCTTCCACCCCACTGCGGAGCCTGGGTGGCATCTGACTTGTCGAGTGAGGACATCGGTTGGATCGGGGACCCGATCGTTGCAGACGCTGTGTGCGGGACACAGCAGGTGGAAGTCCTGGGCTGGGATCGCGCCCGGAGTGGTGAGCGAGCACTTGCTCAATCAAATAGACTTTACAGATTCTAGGCCTATAGACTCCCGTGGCTCACCGACCGTTTGCTTGTTGTTCCACTGCGGGGACCGGTAGCAGGACAGAGTTGAAGTGTTCCCCCCCAGCATAGTGTTTTTAAAGATTGCCAGTTTGTGGATTACAAATACCTTTCATCAAGTGCAACACCGAAAGTTTGCATGCAAAGAAATCCCTATAGGAAGGACTGAGATTTATTCTGGGTCAGGCCTGGCCAGGGTGGGGATATAGGATATTGTTTAGTGCGCCACAGGGCGTGTATACCATAATAGCTACGCGTGGTGGATTACCGCGCAGCGCCATTATTGTGTGCTTTATTGATTGCTGCAGGGCTCTGCAAGTCAGTTGTGTGTATTATACTCTGTTTAACCCTTTTTTTTACAACCAAAGTAAACGGTTATACTTAATCTTTAACATTGGTGTGTTGTCTTACTGTAAGGAGGGTGCCTTTACCATACCCAGCGCTACACATGTATAACACAACTAGTACACAATGGGGGTTATTTACGAAAGGCAAATACACCTTGCACTACAAGTGCAAACTACAAGGGTAAAGTACACTTAAAATTGCACTGAAAATGCACTTGGAAGTGCAGTTGCTGTAAATCTGAGGGGTAGATCTGAAATGAGAGGAAGCTCTGCCGATTTTATTATGCAATCATGTGCAAGCTAAAATGCTGTTTTTTATTTTCCTTGCATGTCCCCCTCGGATCTACAGCGACTGCACTTCCAAGTGCACTTTCAGTGCAATTTCAAGTGCACTTTGCACTTGTAGTTTGCACTTGTAGTGCAAAGTGGATTTTCCTTTCGTAAATAACTCCCAATGGGTCTTTGGGCAATAGCACTTTGGGCATACCTCCCAACAGGCACGGATTCTGCGGGTTTCTCCCGCATAGGCACCTCCTTCCCGCATTCCCGCGATAGTTGTATAATTCCCGCAGAGCAGGCACAGCAGGAAGTGGAGGAACAAATTTTTTTCAATTCTCCCGCTGAACCCCCCTGCTCAACAACTTTTGTTTTAAAGTCGAATTTTTTTTTTAAATTCGCCCTGCTGCACCCCCCCACTCAACAACTTTCGTTTTAATGTCAAATTTTTTTTTCAAATTCTCCCCACTGCACAACCCCCCCCCCCCCCACTCAACAACTTTTGTTTTAATGTCAAATTTTTTCTTCAATTCCCCCACTGCTCAGCCACCCCATGCCCCCCCCCCCCCCCGCTCAACAACTTTCGTTTTAATGTCGAATTTTTTCTTCTTCAACTCACCCACTGCACAGCCACCCAATGTCCCGCGGTGGGACTTTTAAAAGTTGGGAGGTATGACTTTGGGCAATGCCACTGCATCCGTTTAGTATCCCTGTAATAGTGAAGGCATCCTGACCACCTGTGATTTGCCGCACTGTGGCCTGTTCCTTTTAGTAGTGACTTCCGATTACAACAACTTCCAGATGTCCACATGCTTTGCATGAGGCAGGAAGAGACGTCTGCAGTTCACCGCAGCCGTTATTCCGGTGTTCTGTCCAAATAGCCAATTCATCAAGATCTCCAATCACGTCACTTCTGGTTTTTGTAAACTGTCATTAATTGGAAATTTCGATGAATTGCTGTTTTGACACCACACTGTCAGCCGTATACACTCCAGTACACAGTATTATGAGCAGATATTGCTACTCTGCTCCGATACTAACCAACAAAATGGCCATTTTTCCTCATTACCCACTAGGGATGAGCTTCGAGTTCGAGTCAAACTCATGTTCGACTTGAACATTGCCTGTTCGCCCGTTCGCCGAACAGCGAACAATTTGGGGTGTTCGCGGCAAATTTGAAAAGTCTATGGGAGAAATCTAAAGTGCTAATTTTAAAGGCTTATATGCAAGTTATTGTCATAAAAAGTGTTTGGGGACCCTGGTCCTGCCCCAGGGGACATGTATCAATGCAAAAAAAGTTTTAAAAGCTGCCGTTTTTTCGGGAGCAGTGATTTTAATAATGCTTAAAGTGAAACAATAAAAGTGAAATATTCCTTTAAATTTCGTACCTACGGTGTGTGTATAGTATGCCTGTAAAGTCGCGCTTGTTTCCCATGCTTAGAACTGTCCCTGCACAAAGTGTCATTTCTGAAGGAAAAAAAGTAATTTAAAACTCACTCGCGGCTATAATGAATTGTCGGCTCCCGGCAATACATAGAAAAGTCATTGGTAAAAAAAAAAAAAAAATGCGTGGGGGTCCCCCCAAATTCAATTACCAGGCCCTTCAGGTCTGGTATGGATATTAAGGGGAACCCTGCCACAAATTAGAAAAAAAATGCGTGGGGTTCCCCCAAATATACACACCAGGCCCTTCAGGTCTGGTATGGATTTTAAGGGGAACTCCACCCCAAATTGAAAAAAAATGGCTTGGAGTTCCCCCAAAAATCCATACCAGACCCTTTATCCGAGCACGCAACCTGGCAGGCCGCAGGAAAAGATAGGGGGGACGAGAGAGCGCCCTCCCCCTCCTGAACTGTACCAGGCCACATGCCCACAACATGGGGAGGATGTCCCCTTGTTGATGGGGACAAGGGCCTCATCCCCACAACCCTTGCCCGGTGGTTGTGGGGGTCTGCGGGCAGGGGGCTTATCGGAATCTGGAAAACCCCTTTAACAAAGGAGACACCCTGATCCCGCCCCCCCCTATGTGAATTGGTAATGGGGTACATTGTACCCCTACCATTTCACAAAGAAAGTGTAACAAATTGTAAAAAAAAAAAAACAGACACCATTGGGAAAGTCCTTTATTAAAAATAAAAAAACAAAAAAAAAACATTCCAGCGATGAAATCCAGTGTCCCGCGGTGATCCGATGTCCTGCGCTGCCCACACGAAACGTCATTGGGTGAGCCTGAGCGTACCTGATGGGGAACTTCCTCCGCAGTGTATTAAATGAATAGACCCGCCCCTTCTAAAGTTCCCCATCAGGTCTGCTCAGTCAATGACGTAGGTGTAAGGCTAAGCGGACCAGATGCGGAACGTGAGAAGGGGCGTGTCTATTCATTTATTACACTGCGGAGGCAGTTCCCCATCAGGTCCGCTCAGCCAATGACGTAGGTGGGGTCTGACATACGAGGGGGCGGACCTGATGGGGAACTTCCTCCGCAGTGTAATAAATGAATAGACCCGCCCCTTCTCACCATCCGCATCTGGTCCGCTTAGCCTTACACATACGTCATTTGCTGAGCGGACCTGATGGGGAACTTAAGAAGGGGTGGGTCTATTCATTTATTACACTGCGGAGAAAGTTCCCCATCAGGTCCGCTCAGGCTCAGCCAATGACGTTTTGTGTGGACAGCGCTGGACATCGGATCACCGCGAGACACTGGATTTCATCGCTGGAAAGTTTTTTTTGTTTTTTTTTTAATAAAGGACTTTCCCAACGGTGTCTGTGTTTTTTTTTACAATTTGTTACACTTTCTTTGTGAAATGGTAGGGGTACAATGTACCCCATTATCAATTCACATAGGGGGGGGCCGGGATCTGGGGGTCCCCTTTGTTAAAGGGGTCTTCCAGATTCTTATAAGCCCTCTGCCCGCAGACCCCCACAACCACCGGGCAAGGGTTGTGGGGATGAGGCCCTTGTCCCCATCAACATGGGGACATCCTCCCCATGTTGAGGGCATGTGGCCTGGTACGCTTCAGGAGGGGGGGCGCTCTCTCGTCCCCCCCACTTTTCCTGCGGCCTGCCAGGTTGCGTGCTCGGATAAAGGATCTGGTATGGATTTTTGGGGAACTCCACGACATTTTTTTTTTATTTGGGGTGGAGTTCCCCTTAAAATCCATACCAGACCTGAAGGGCCTGGTATGGATATTTGGGGGATCCCCACACATTTTTTTTTTAATTTGTGGCAGGGTTCCCCTTAATATCCATACCAGACCTGAAGGGCCTGGTTATTGAATTTGGGGGGACCCGCATGCATTTTTTTTACCAATGACTTTTCTATGTATTGCCGGGAGCCGACAATTCATTATAGCCGCGAGTGAGTTTTAAATGACTTTTTTTCCTTCAGAAATGACACTTTGTGCAGGGACAGTTCTAAGCACGGGAAACAAGCGCGACTTTACAGGCATACTATATACACACCCTAGGTACGAAATTTAAAGGAATATTTCACTTTTATTGTTTCACTTTAAGCATTATTAAAATCACTGCCCCCGAAAAAACGTCAGTTTTAAAAAAAAAAATTTTGCATTGATACATGTCCCCTGGGGCAGGACCCGGGTCCCCAAACACTTTTTAGGACAATGACTTGCATAATAGCCTTTATAATTAGCACTTTTGATTTCGAACGTTCGAGTCCATTGTATTTAATAGGGTTCTAAAGTTCACGCAAACTTTCTGTCTGTTCGCAGGTTCTGGTGCGAACCGAACAGGGGGGGTGTTCGGCTCATCCCTATTACCCACTGTTGTGTCAAAACAGCAAAGTCTTTTTGTACTGGAGTGTACACGCTTGTAGGTGTTGTGTCAAAACGGCAAGTCATCGAAATCTCCAATTAATGATGGTTTACAGTAACCGTAAATGTCGTAATTGGAGATCTTGATAACCATTGCTATCATCGGCTTCCTGCTCTTGCCGACCAGACATGATGCATTCCCGCATCACCCGAAGTGACGCTTGCGTGTCACAGGGTACGCACAACGCAGCCACATTTCTGAGTTTTGTTTGGCGTGCGCTCCAAGAGCCAGATGTCAGATTTTAGTGACACTTTGCACAAGTGTCAGTGCCCTTTCAGACCCTATATGTGGCAGCATTAGCCTGGCCCCACCTGTACTAGCCAGTTGCTCTGGACTTCTGTGTACCCCAGTAAGTTTATCATTTTGGGATGGTGAGTACCCATTCTCATATATACATCTTGGTTGTATACAGCATGATGCACAATGCATTGATACTTGATTTAAAGTCAAAAACTTGCCTCATCTATACAAATAAGTTTTTGTGATGCATGGTCCCAGGGCCATCTTAATAACATCATGGGCCCCTGGGCAAAGTAATGCACTAGGGCCCCTACCAGGGAGAAGGTCACCTGCTGTGCGCTATGCGCACAATGGCAAGGAGTGGGTGTGGCTAAATAATGCTACATTTTGTGCGTGGCTTTGAAGTCTGATTACAAACAACAAATAGAGAAAAACAGGGAATTATCCCAAACTAAATTCACCCCCTATACACACTTTCCTGCCCTCTATACACACTGCCCACCCCCCCCCCCACATATACACTGACCCCCTGTATACACTGACTCTTTTTCCCTGTACACACTGCTCCCACTCCTTTTTGAAACTATCCCCCTCCCTGTACACATTGCCCCTGTCATAAATGCCTCTCCCAGCCATTTAGCGGCCTGTATTTATGTATGACTGTGCACAGTACGGGGGTCAGGAAGGCACAGTACAGGGGGGTTGGAGGACACAGTAAAGGGGAGGTCAGGAGGGTACAGAATAGAGTGTAGTAATGTATGGTGTCAGGTTTGGGTAGTATAGGGCGGTATAGTGGCAGGTTAGGGTAGTATGGGGCTGTATAGTGGTAGGTTTGGATAGTGTAGGGCAGTACAGAGGTAGGTTTGCACAGTATAGGGCAGTACAGAGGTAGGTTTGAACAGTATAGGGCAGTACAGAGGTAGGTTTGGACAGTATAGGGTGAAATATTGGAAGGTAATGCTGTATGCAGTGACATGTGCTCAGTCACTTACATCATTGCTGGATGCAAACAATCCCGGGCTGCTTTGCTCTGAGCTCTCTCCTACACACACCTTGCTCTGCCCACAAAAAATTTGGCTGCCTCTGGAGATATTGAAGATCTCAGAGGAACAGCCTAACTTGATTAAATGAGGGGGGGGGGGAAGGGGGAAGCCTCCCCCGCACCGCTGATGCTCCTGCTGACCCGATTGACTTGAAAAAGCAGTACATGTTACCTACAAACTAAGCTGCAAGGGGACAGGGGAAGTACAGGGCCCTGCATGCAGCTGGGGTCCATGGGCTGTGCCCAGGTGTGGCCGCTCAGTAAGACGGCCCTGCATGGTCTTGTTTGTTGGAGATTTACTCATGTGTGTATTGATTTACCTACCCTTATGACTTGATTTAACCAGCCCATCCATTGAAGGGAGGGGCCTAAATTAGAGGTCACATGGGACTTTTTGGATCATACTCATCATATAAAGATCTGCTACCTGCACTCCAAACTCAGCTCTGAAGAAGAGGGGACATCCCTCAAAACGTATAAGCTTTGTTTGGACTTTTCACTCCACAACTGATACTGGTGGATTTTATATTTTGCGTGACACATCCTTTTAAATTCTGAGTATAATGCAAACATTTTTAAATAAAAAATTGTCGCAAAGGTAATGCGCTAGGCTGGTGCGCCCTCTGTTCCTTTTCATTTTTTTCAGTCCCCATCAATTACTTGACTGTCCCTAAGATTGTCCCTAAGATTGTAATCAGGGCTTTACATCTCCTCTCTCTTTGAGACCAGTCTTCCTACACGTAGAATAGCACAATTGTTACATACCTATGATTTGATTGATTATGGAGAGATGCCCATCCCACCACTAGGGCACATTTTATTCCCATATAAATAACATATTTGTGAATTGATCACTTATTTACATTATCTCCATTGCTCCCATTTATTGAATCGGCTAATATTCTCCCCTCTTCGGCTACCTCTCCAACTATTGGTTGGGCGGACCACAAGGCAACCATTTGTGGTAAATTAATACAAATAGCCTCCAGAGTCAAACGGGCACAGGAACAAATGATCTGGAAACAAGATGAGGAGCTACGGTGTCTTATGCGGGAACAATGAACCAACGAGCATCTTGATCTTAGAAATCAGATTGATGCGGCACGTACGGCCCTGAGCCTTACCACAAAAGCAGAAAAATATCTTAGATGGTTTAGACATCGTTACTATGCCATGGGAGATAACCCTAAAACTTTTCTAGTGAGAATTTACTCCAGCTATGTCAAAATTACGATTACAATTACAAACAACCCAAAATCCTGACTTAATTTTACATGAATTTTTTACCTTTTTATTCCAAACTTTATGATTCCCTTAATTCGTTCCCCAAAGATAAGGTGTAGGATTGCTTCCATGATCTCCCGCTTCCTAAAGTGGCTCGAGATCATGTGGAGTTATACTATTGAAAGTATGCCGAGATTTTGACCCCCCATTTATGCTCTTTTTTTCAACAACTTGAGAAAAGGCTCCCCTTTACTGCCACACAAAAACAACGCTTTTATCCATGTTATTCCCAAACCAAATAAAGACCATGAGGATTGTGCAAATGATTGCCCTATAAGTCACTCCAATCGAACTCAGAGACCAAGGAACCAAAAGCAGACATCTCTGGGACTGCGTGGCCGGAGGGTCACCATGTCTATCCATGACTGGGTCAACGAGCAGGTTGAAATCACCTAAACATTGAAAATGGGCTTCTGGATACATTGCAGCAATAAACATTGCCTCTTTAACCACCTGCAGGTTAGCAGGAAGGGGGTTGTAAATGGGCTATCTGTTTGAGTCGAACATGAGTTTGACTCGAACATCGGCTGTTCGATGAAGATCGAACATTATGGGCCGTTCGTGCCATATTCGAGCGGCGCATCACGGCCCATAATGCATTGCGTCATCGCAGTGCATTGCTGCCTGATGATTGGCCAAGCATGCACTATGACCCGCATGCTTTGGCCAAACACAGCGCCGTCAGCGAAGAGAGCCATAATTGGCCAAAGGCAGGGTGCCTTTGGCCAGTTATGGCTCAGGGGATTAAGTACACGCCCCACACTATATAAGGCCTCCTGGACGTTGGCCTTATGTAGTGTGTTCCAGCGGAGATAGTGAGAGAGAGTGAGTGAGTAATTGAGTGAGTGAGTGAGAGAGAGTGTCATTTCATTTCATTTACTTTGAGCAGGCGGGCGATTAAGTTAGCTTCAGTGTATTTAGTATATATATGCATCCCGGTTTTGTATATATATATATATATATATATATATATATACACACACACACACTGTATCCAGTTTACCTAGATCTCACTGCAGACCGTTCCTGGTGTACTGTTACTAAAATACTTCAGGCAGGCAGTTGATTCAGTTAGCTTCAGTGTATTTAGTATATATACGCATCCCGGTTTTGTACATATATATATATATATATATTAGGGCTGTGAAAATTAATTCCTCAAATTAATTGTTTTGATCGATCAAAATTCTTTGGGCTTGCCGTGTCCATCTGAAGGGCTCCTTTGCTGTGCCTTCATATTTGCATGCCGGGGGACCGTACTATCTGCCACACGCAAGGGCTGTTACACTTCCCTCTATCACTTCCCTCTATCAACCTGGGATTCTACAACCATCTACTGGGAGTTGTGATAGTTCCCTTCACGGGACATCTACATGCCGACGGACTGATGTTAGCCCCTCCTCATCTGGATTCAGCAGTGGTATCGTTGTACACATTTTTATACCAGTATCATACTTAGCTACATGTTTCTATGACTGCTTTTGCTACCGTTTGGTATTACTCGCACCATTTTTACAGTTTATGTAGCTACATCGATTTTATCTCCAGTGCAATATTTATTTTGTTACCTACTTGAAGACTATAAAAGTTTTAATGCTATTCCCATCGAGCGCTGCCTTTGTGTGTTTTTGTATCCTGCTATCGGATTTTCCAGTGGTTGGTAGCTGCACTGGGAATCGGCCTGCAAGGAAATCAGCTAAAAGTAGTTGGATCTATGTGCGTTATAATTAATCGAAATTAGTAGATTAATCGATAAAAAAATAAAAGATTAATCGAACACGAAAATTTTAATCAGTAACAGCCCTAATATATATATATATATATATATATATATATATATATATATATATATATATACTGTATCCTGTGCAGCTAGATCTCACTGCAGACCGTTCCTGGTGTACTGTTACTAAAATATTCCAGGCAGGCAGTTGATTCAGTTAGCTGCAGTGTATTCTATTCAGTATATATATACATCCCAGCTTTGTATATATATATTATATATATATATATATATATATATATATATTGTGAGGGGGTTAGCTCGGCAGCGGGTGTGTGTGACCCCCGGGATGGGCTCCCCACACAAAACAGGCCCAGCAAACGGAGGTTGTGGTTTTCAAAATCAAAAAGGTGCGGTTTATTTTCTATTTACAGTGACAAAACACAGCAAAGCAAAAGAAACATAACCAAAATAAATCCTGGTCAAGTTGACCTCTGACTAAACATACAGGTTTCCTAACTAACAACTGGGATCAGCCTAGTGCTGTCCTAGTCCCTAAGTCCCTGGTTTTAAATGTCCAAGCAAATAGCCACACAGGCTTTGTCTCACCGCACAGGGGTTCACTCTCCCTAGACAGTCCACACAGGTCTGGTTCCAGGCATGAGCTAACATCTAATGAAGCTGGGAGTTCTTATAGAGGCCTAAATGAGCTGACAAGCTTCAGCTGGTCTCATCAACTCCCTGTCTGCACGACGCCCAGCCCTCTCCCTAGAGGTATGAGTCATCCATGAGCCCACTAGCCTTATACAACTCTCCACCTAGTTGTATAAGTCGGCGTAAAGCCTGAATCTGGGCGAAATATATCTACCCCCCTGGATGCAACCAGGTGACTTTACCTTCCTGCTGTCACATACCCCCCCCTCTTGTTTTAACCTCGGGGTTGGAACACCAGCAATCAGGCATTCATGTACTCGAGACAAAGCATCCACATTCCCCATTTGAACGCCAGGGCGATGCTTTACTGTGAAGTTGAATTCCTGGAGGGCCAGGAACCACCTATTCACTCTTCTATTTGTTTCCTTGTTTTGAGCCATCCACTTTAACGGAGCGTGATCCGTAACCATGTCAAAGTGCCTACCTAGCAGGTAGTACCGAAGGGAATCTAGAGCCCACTTCACCGCTAAACACTCCTTTTCAACGGTGGCGTAATTTACCTCATGGGACTTCAACTTCCTGCTGAGGTAAATGACTGGGTGCTCTTCCCCGTTCCAGACCTGGGACAATACTGCTCCTAACCCCACATCTGACGCATCACTTTGTACGACAAAGTCTTTAGAGAAGTCGGGTGAGTACAACACTGGCTGGCTACATAAGGCTTGTTTCAAGAATTGGAATGCTGCCTCAGCCTCGGGGGTCCATTTAATCATGACCGACCCTTTCCCCTTCGTCAGGTTGGTTAGGGGCACAGCCTTAGAAGCAAAGTGGGGAATGAATCGCCGATAATACCCAGCGATTCCCAGAAAGGCTCGTACCTGCTTCTTGCTGTTGGGACGTGGCCAACTCTGGATGGCCTCGACTTTGTTGAGTTGGGGTTTTATTACTCCCCTCCCAATGGTGTACCCAAGATATTTGGCCTCCTCCTGCCCAATGGTACACTTCTTGGGGTTAGCCGTAAACCCCGCTTCCCGAACAGAGTCCAGGACTGCTTGCACTTTTGGCAGATGTGAGGCCCAATCTGTGCTATGGACAATTACGTCATCCAGGTAAGCCGCAGCATACTTCCGATGGGGCCTCAGCATCTGGTCCATTTTCCGCTGGAATGTGGCCGGCGCATTCTGTAACCCGAACGGCATTCTCTTATATTGGAACGCCCCGTCTGGGGTTACAAATGCGGTTTTCTCTTTGGCCGACTTGGCCAGGGGGATTTGCCAATACCCTTTTGTGAGGTCAAGAGTCGTCATGTATCGGGCTGTTCCCAGCCGGTCGATCAACTCATCTATACGTGGCATGGGGTAGGTGTCAAATTTTGTAACTTTGTTCAACTGACGAAAATCGTTACAAAATCGCCAGCTCCCATCCGGTTTAGGCACCAACACGATGGGACTAGACCAATCACTTTGGGACTCCTCTATCACCCCTAAGTTCAGCATTTTCTGTACTTCCTCCCGTATTGCCTCCCGTCGGGCCTCTGGGATCCGATAGGGTTTTAACTTCACCCTTTCACCGGGCGGGGTAATGATGTCATGCTCTACCCCAGATGTTTGTCCCGGCAGCTCAGAGAATACCTCCTTGTTGCGAAGCACAAACTCCTTAACCTCCTGTTGTTGGGGTTGTGACAAGGTGGCTGCTATTCCAACCTCAGGAATCACGCAACCAGTTTGAGCTGGTGACCAAGTGTCTGCGACTAGGGACTCTCTATCCCTCCAGGCTTTCAACAGATTAACGTGATAGATCTGTTCGGGCTTTCGCCTTCCTGGTTGTCTGACCTTGTAATTCACTTCGCTCACTTTTTCCATTATCTCGTAGGGGCCTTGCCATTTGGCAAGGAATTTACTTTCAACCGTAGGGACAAGTACCAGTATCCTATCCCCCGGGGAAAAGGTACGGGTCTTGGCTCCACGGTTGTACACTCTCTGCTGTGCTAACTGCGCTTGGGCCAAATGTTCCTTCACGATGGGCATTACCTGTGCAATTCGGTCTTGCATCAGGGCGACATGCTCAATCACACTCCTGTGGGGAGAACTCTCACTTTCCCAAGTTTCCTTGGCAATATCCAACAGCCCTCTTGGGTGTCTCCCATACAGTAACTCAAAGGGGGAGAATCCCGTAGAGGATTGGGGCACCTCCCTAATAGCAAACATCAGATAAGGAAGTAGACAGTCCCAATCCTTTCCATCTCTATCCACCACTTTCTTCAACATTTGTTTTAGGGTTTTGTTGAATCTTTCAACCAGCCCATCGGTTTGGGGGTGATACACAGATGTACGTAATTGCGTCACTTTGAATAATTTACACAGCTCCTTCATAACCCGGGACATAAAGGGTGTACCTTGGTCCGTAAGCAGTTCTTTACAAATACCCACCCGGCTAAACACAAGAGATAGCTCTTTGGCTATGGTTTTGGCCGAGGCATTTCGGAGAGGGATCGCTTCTGGATAACGGGTGGCATAGTCCATTATAACTAATATGTACTGGTGCCCCCTAGCGGACTTGATTATAGGACCTACCAAATCCATGGCGATCCTCTCAAACGGGACCTCAATGATGGGTAGAGGGACCAGCGGGCTACGGAAATGTGGCATCGGGGCCGACCTCTGACACACAGGGCAGGAGGAACAATAATTTTCTACGTCCTTCATCACCCCCGGCCAATAGAATCTCTGTAATACCCTCTCTCGGGTTTTCTCTGTCCCCAGATGACCTCCAAGAATGTGCCCATGGGCCAACTCCAACACCAACTTCCTGTAAGCTTTGGGCACCACAAGCTGCTCAACGGTTTCTTCTGCCCTTTTTGCCACCCGATACAGTAGGTCCTTCTCTACGCTGAAGTATGGGTAAGTGCAGGTATTATCTGGGTTCACTAACTCGCCATCTATTTTCACCAGGTTTTCCCGTGCCTTTATTAGGGCGGGGTCTTTCAACTGTTCTGTGGCAAAGTTTTCCCTGTGAACCTCAAGATCAGAAAACTCCACAGACGGTAGGTTTTCGTCTGAGGAGGTGGGCTCCTCTCCAGTTTCTTGAGTCTCCCCTGCCAATACTGATAAGGGAAATTCCGGAGAGTCCTCACCACTCTCAGGGGAGTTTTGGCTATCACATTCCTGGTACATAGGGGCACCAGTGAGGGGCTCAGGATCATCCCACAGTTCCCAGAACTTCGGAAAATCCCTTCCCACAATGGCGTCATGCGGTAACTGAGATACTAAGCCCACTGGATGAGAGAGGGTACCTTTGGGGGTCTCGAAACACACTGTAGTCACTGGATACTCTCGGGTGTCCCCATGCACACAAATAACAGCTACCTTGCTATTCCCAGAGACCTCTGTTTTAACTAACTCAGCCTTTATCAGGGTCACAAGGCTACCTGAATCCAGCAATACCACAACATTTCTACCATTAACACACATTTTGCATAAATGTTTCTCAGTTCCTCGAATGGCAGTGCATGCGACTGTCGCACACAGCGACTGACGTCTGCCCGTCAGAAAGTCACACTGCATGGGTTCCTCCACAACCGGGCAATTGGCTGCAATATGTCCCGCTTGCCGGCAGCGGTAGCAAACGATCCTTCTTGCCGCCTCTTGAGCCGCTGATTTCCCAGGCTGTTCTCGCCAAACTTGGGGTAGAGCTCCCACCCTCTCACTCTCTCCACCCTTACCCCTTGGAATCCTCTTATCCGCCCCTGGGGATGGTCTGGTCTTAGGGTGGAAAGTCCGAGTGTCTCTGGAAGAGGCCGTCAGGTTCTCTGTAGCCAAGTATTTCTCCACACGATCCACAAGACAATCGGCCGTCTCTGGGTCTCCATGGCTTACCCACTTTTGGATGGCAGTAGGAAGAGCTCTCAAAAACCGATCCATTACAACACGTTCCACAATCTTTGGTGCGGACAAAGTCTCTGGCTGTAGCCACTTTCTGCTCAGGTGAATGAGATCATACATTTGAGACCTGGGGGGTTTTCCAAGCTGGAAAGTCCAGTTATGCACACGCTGAGCCCGGACAGCCTGGGTGACACCCAGCCTTGCCAATATTTCAGCTTTTAGCATCACATAGTCTTTTGCTTGGTTAGGCTCTAGGTCATAGTAAGCTTTCTGCGATTCACCAGTTAACAGAGGAGCCACCAGTCCAGCCCACTGCTCCTCAGGCCACTTTTCTCTTTCAGCGGTCCTTTCAAATGTGGTCAAAAATACCTCTGGATCATCCTCTCCAGTCATTTTTGTCAATAAACGACTCACCCCAAAGGACGCGGTATTAGTGGGACGGCTTTCCTCACTGGTCTGCGGACGTTGCTGCATTACTGCTTCCATCTGTTGTTGTAGTCTCTGCTCTTGATTGGCATTTGCTAGAGCCAGCTGCTTCAGTATCTCCTCCATGCTGGCTTAAAAAAAACTGCCACTGGTTCTCCACCAACTGTGAGGGGGTTAGCTCGGCAGCGGGTGTGTGTGACCCCCGGGATGGGCTCCCCACACAAAACAGGCCCAGCAAACGGAGGTTGTGGTTTTCAAAATCAAAAAGGTGCGGTTTATTTTCTATTTACAGTGACAAAACACAGCAAAGCAAAAGAAACATAAACAAAATAAATCCTGGTCAAGTTGACCTCTGACTAAACATACAGGTTTCCTAACTAACAACTGGGATCAGCCTAGTGCTGTCCTAGTCCCTAAGTCCCTGGTTTTAAATGTCCAAGCAAATAGCCACACAGGCTTTGTCTCACCGCACAGGGGTTCACACTCCCTAGACAGTCCACACAGGTCTGGTTCCAGGCATGAGCTAACATCTAATGAAGCTGGGAGTTCTTATAGAGGCCTAAATGAGCTGACAAGCTTCAGCTGGTCTCATCAACTCCCTGTCTGCACGACGCCCAGCACTCTCCCTAGAGGTATGAGTCATCCATGAGCCCACTAGCCTTAGCTGGGCTTATACAACTCTCCACCTAGTTGTATAAGTCGGCGTAAAGCCTGAATCTGGGCGAAATATATCTACCCCCCTGGATGCAACCAGGTGACTTTACCTTCCTGCTGTCACAATATATATATATATATATATATATATATACACTGTATCCTGTGCAGCTAAATCTCACTGCAGACCGTTCCTGGTGAACTGTTACTAAAATACTTCAGACACACATCTGCGGGTCTGGGAGAGAGACTCGAACCTTCAATTATCCGAGACTCAGCTGACTCACCTATACCGGCTCACTCACTCCAGCTCTATTGAGTCTAAAACCCAAGAAATTAACTATAAAAATTTGTCACGCTGGTATAGGGTGCCAGCTGATTTGGCACGTATCTAACCTTCTGTGTTGGACCAATGCTGGCGAGCATGTGGTCATAGAGGCACACTTCTGCACATATGGTGGGAATGCCCCCGGATCAAGCCCTTTGGGAAGACATTAAATCCCAAATAAAAGAGATCTTAGGCTTGGATATCCCCCTAACTCTGGTTCATTTCCTCCTCCATGTCCCCCAGATCCCGATTAGTAGATATAGGAAGAGCGCATTACCTCACTTTCTAAATGCAGCTAAGCATTTACCCCCAATCTATTGGAAACAACCACGAATTCCAACAAAAGAGGAATGGATCGATAAAGTAAATGATATTAGAGAAGCTGAATATTGGATAGTGACCTGTAGGGGTACCCTAGACCGATTTAACACCATATGGACACCTTGGATGACCCATGTGACTGATCCAGGGCATGTATCCTCTAGTGTAGACTTAGCACTGTTAGAATTGGCTGAACCAGCCCTTAGATCCCGGGTAGAGAGAGGCGCTCTGACATCCTGAAGACAGAGATGGCTCGGCCCCGGACATGGCTCGCTCGGTGCAGACTTAAAGACTTCAACTGAAATCGCAGGTATGCTCTGACCCCCCCTCTCCCCTTTCCATTTCCATCTATCCACTACTCTTTCCTCTTCCTCTCTCTCTCCCTAGTTTCTTCCCAACAATTTGCAGCCTCTTGGCTATATGGTTTAGAAGGTTATTTAATTGTCTTGCTCTAATTGGACTTCTGGTCAAAATGTCTTGCTGCTGTGAGGGGAGCCTCCCTTTTTGGGGATGGCGTCTTTTCTTGTTCATACATCACGGGACACAGAGCAGCATAGTCATTACTATGTGGGTTATATAGAATTACCTTCAGGTGCTGGCACTGGCAACTTCCAAAACAGGAAGTACCCTCCCCTATATAAGCCCCTCCCATCCGGGAGTACCTCAGTTTTTTGCCAGTGTCTAAGGTGTTGGCCAAGGTTAACATGTATTCATCTGGGCTTGTGTACAGGTTCTCTGGGCCTTAGCAAGCTATTCCGGATCCGACCAAAAAAGCTTCATAGCTAAACGGTCGGTACCCGGGCCTTGCAGAGAAGAGCAGGGTTTTGCCTGTAATGCCTCTCTTAGGAGGGCTGGACCCTGGGATCCAGAGCTCTGGTCATACCCAAAACCAAGAGGCTATCTGTGCAGGGTGCTATACAGGTCCAGGGGAGTGGAATCCTTGGGAACCCGGTCCCTGAAGGTCTAGTACAATGCCTGCCGTGAGAGGTGAAGTTTGGGCTTCTGTGGACCAAACAAAGTCCTGCGGCGGGGAAAAGGTAAGTGGGGGCCCCTCAGGAACTTGGTTCTATTGAGGGGACCCCCAAGCCTAATATGTCTTTCTGCCTGTTACCTAAAGGGTATTCCCGCTAATAGCTGTATATGCCTAAGAAATCCTAGAAATGTTTTTTCATAAGGGAAGTTTTAAAAAAACTGTAAACCTGGAAATGTTTTTCATAAAGGAGGTTTTTAAAAAAAAAAAAAAAAAAAAAAAAAAAAAAAGACAAAAGTGCGGTACCTGTGTTTGTCCACTAGAGGCCGCTGTGGAACGTCTTTTTTCTTGGGACTATTCCTTCCATGGTGAAAGTCCAGGCAGATGAGTGAGCTCTCTATCAGGGAAGCTGCATTCCTCTGTCATGCTGCCAAGTAGTTTCCTTCCATCCCCGAGTCCTGGTGAAACAGGGACCCTGGCTCCTCTCCCTACATGGCGCCAAGAGCGCACACATGCACGCGCGCGCGCGCACACATGCTTTCCTTTTATAAGGTTTAGCTTCAAAAAAGGGGGCGGAGCCTGGCGGATGACGCGCTCTGTGCACCCAGCGCTTCTGCGCATGTGCGGGCGTCCCAGCAAGATAAAAGGACTCAGTCCACGCTGCTTGCTATGGACACAGAGCATGAAAAGGAGCTGGTAGCATGGTATAGGGGCTTACAGCGGGCGGTTGATACAGGCATCCCCAGAAAGACGCATTAGTAGACACCCACTGATGTACATAGCAGCAAATTGCATTAGACTATTTCAGTAAGGGGTGTATTGCGGCTGGAATACCTCAGCTTTGAACTAAGGAATATGCCGCCTAAAAAACTCCGAGATATACCTCTCAGGAAGTGTAGGGGGTCTCCATCGGGCTCTGAGGATCTGGAGCAGTCATCTGCACCCTCCTCCCCTGAGAAATCAGAGGTTAATACCCATAAGGAACCCCCGGGAGTGCCAGGTACTGCGGCTGTCCTCAGTCCACCTGCTCCTGCATATATAGCAGAGGAGGTTTTTTCCTCAACTCTGGAGGGATTGGAGCAGAGATTGGCTGCATTGATCGCTTCTTCTCTACAGGAAAGAAAGCGCGCCAGATCTCCATCACCTCCATTAGAGTGCCTGTTGGCAGAGCAACAGTCCCAGGAAGGGACCGACCTACCTGAAGGGGATCAGGAGGAGGTTAGCTCTGTTTTTGAGGAATCGACAGTAGATGAACCATTTTCAGCATCACAGACTGAAAGATTGTGGGTCCAGACCCTAACTGACATGGTTCGATCTGCATTTAAAATGCCTCTGGTTGAACCATCAACTACTGTTGTCTCCTCATTGGGGTCGCTAAAAGCTCCCCAGGTTAATTGCTCCTTTCCAATACATCCATTATTGGAAGGACTTATATACCAGGACTGGGAACATCCTGATAAACTATTTGTTCCGCCTAAAAGGTTTCCGGTGATCTATCCCATGGAGGAAAAGTTCACCCAGAGATGGAATGTTCCTACGGTGGATGCAGCCATCTCTTCTGTGAACAAATCACTGACATGTCCAGTAGATAATGTTCAAATGTTCAAAGATCCAGTGGATAAAAAATTGGAATCTTTATTAAAATCTGCTTTTTCCACAGCAGGGGCTGTTACACAGCCAGCAGTGGCAGCTATTGGGGTCTGCCAAGCTTTAAAGGATCAAATGAAAATGGTCCTGAGGGATATGCCAGACCAGCAGGCCCAGGCTCTGGCTGATCTGCCTAGAGCATTATGCTTTGCGGTTGACGCCATCAAGGATTCTATCCATCAGGCCTCCCGCCTCACGCTGTCTTTGGTACATATGCGTAGGCTTCTGTGGCTCAAAAACTGGTCTGCTGAAGCTCCCTGTAAGAAGCTCTTAGTTAGCTTCCCATTTCATGGGGAACGCCTTTTTGGCGAAGACCTGGATAAGTATATCCAGAAGATTTCCAGTGGTAAAAGTACTCTCTTACCGAGTAAAAAGAGGTCTAGGGGTCCATCTTTTAAGAGGACTACCTCTCCTATCCCTGCGACGTCTGCTACTAAGCAGTTCCGACGGCCTCCTCGGTCAAACTCAGGAGGTAAAAATCAGGGACAGCCACAGGGTAATAAAAAGCCCTGGATCCGAAGAGGTACTAAACCAGCCTCCAAGTCAAGCCTATGAAGGGCTGCCCCCACTCAAACGGGTGGGGGGAAGACTTCAGTTGTTCGCAGAGACCTGGCGGGAGACGATCAAAGACAGATGGGTGCTCTCCGCAGTAACTCTGGGATACAAGTTGGAGTTAAAAGAGTCTCCTCCGTCCCATTTTATGTGGTCAGGCATGCCAAGAGACCCTCTGAAAAGAGGGTCTCTCCTATTGGCGTTAGAACAACTATTGCTCCAAGGAGTAATTATGGAGGTTCCTATGGAAGAGTGGGGGTTGGGTTTCTACTCAAACCTTTTCACAGTCCCGAAGCCAAACGGGGACATAAGACCCATATTGGACCTAAAGAGTCTAAACAAATTTCTAAACGTCCGGTCTTTCCGGATGGAGTCGATCCGATCGGTCACCGCTGCCCTACAAGGGGAGGAATGGTTAGCCTCGATCGACATCAAAGATGCTTACTTGCATGTTCCCATCTTTCCAGGTCATCAAAAATTCCTACGCTTTGCAGTAGAAGGGCGCCATTTTCAGTTCAGAGCCTTACCATTCGGTCTGGCCACAGCACCACGAGTGTTCACAAAAATTCTGGCCCCACTGTTGGCCGATCTAAGAACACGGGGTGTAACGATAATGGCATACCTAGACGACCTGTTGTTGATGGACCACTCAGTTGCCAAGCTAGAAGTGGTAATTGTCGATACAATCAAGTATCTAGAATCTCACGGTTGGGTCATCAACCTGGACAAGTCAGCCCTACAGCCAGTGAAAAACCTGGTATATCTAGGGCTACGGCTGGATTCAGACCAGAGGAAGATTTTCTTACCTCTAGACAAGGTATCCTCTTTGAGGGGCTTGGTCCGTCTGCTTTGTGCAAAAAGACAGCCGTCCATACGCCTGTGCATGAGGCTGCTAGGAAAGATGGTAGCATCATTCGAAGCTGTGCCATACGCCCAATTCCACTCAAGGAATTTACAAAGGGCCATATTGTCAGCCTGGAACGGAAAAGTTCAGGCTCTAGACTTCCCGATGGCTTTGTCCCCTTCCGTTCGGAAGAGTCTCTGCTGGTGGTTGATCCCCCAGAATCTCCAGAAGGGAAAACCCTTCAGCCCGATATCTTGGAAGGTGGTCACTACAGATGCCAGCCTTATAGGCTGGGGGGCAGTACTGGAGCAATGGTCTCTCCAGGGCAGATGGTCAAATGTAGTAAAAACCCTGCCCATCAATCTCTTAGAGATACGAGCAGCCCGGTACGCCCTAGTAGCCTGGACATCCAGACTCCAAGGGTCCCCTGTCAGAATTCAATCAGACAATGCCACAGCAGTGGCATATATCAATCATCAGGGAGGCACCAGGAGTCGTGCAGCCCAGAGGGAAGTAAGTCACATCCTGGAATGGGCAGAAAAGCATGTCCCATGTATATCAGCTGTCTTCATTCCAGGGGTGGAGAATTGGAAGGCGGACTTTCTGAGTCGCCAACAGTTATGCCCAGGGGAATGGTCCCTTCATCCCGAGGTCTTCCGAGCAATATGTCAGCGGTGGGGAACACCGGATGTAGATCTGCTAGCATCCAGATTCAACGCAAAGGTGGATAGATTTGTCTCCCGGACAAGGGATCCCCTCACTTGCGGCTCGGATGCTCTGGTGTTCCCTTGGGATCAGTTCAGACTGATATATGCATTCCCTCCGCTACAATTGTTGCCTCGACTCCTTCGCAGAGTCAGGTTGGAGAAGAAGCCGGTGATCCTGGTGGCTCCAGCGTGGCCCCGGAGGCCCGGTACGCGGAGATCATCAAAATGTCTGTGGGGAGTCCTTGGACCCTTCCACGTCGTCCGGACCTGCTTTCGCAAGGACCGATATACCACCCTTCCTTACTAACTCTAAGTTTAACGGCCTGGCTATTGAATCCCACATCCTAAAGAAGAGAGGTCTCTCTAACTCTGTGGTATCAACTATAATCAATGCCAGGAAGCCTGTATCCAGGCAGATCTACTATAGAGTTTGGAAGGCGTACATCACTTGGTGCGAGGCCAGAAAATGGCATCCACGTAAGTACGTTATAGGCAGAATTCTGGACTTCCTGCAGTGGGCTGTAGACAGGAAGTTTGCCTTAAGTACTATCAAGGGCCAGGTTTCGGCCTTGTCAATACTATTTCAAAGGCCCCTGGCTATGCATTCACTTGTCAAATCCTTTATGCAAGGTGTGACTCGTATTATTCCACCGATTAAGGCTCCCATATGCCCATGGGATCTAAATTTGGTTCTGTCGGTTCTGCAGAAGCAGCCATTTGAACCTTTGCGGCACATTTCCTTGGTTCTACTCACCAGGAAATTGATATTTTTAGTAGCCATATGCTCGGCTAGAAGAGTGTCGGAATTAGCCGCCATGTCCTGTAAAGAGCCATATCTGGTTATCCATAAGGACAGAGTAGTATTACGTCCTCACCCAGCCTTTCTTCCTAAGGTGGTATCGAGGTTTCACTTGAACCAGGATGTGGTTCTTCCTTCTTTTTTCCCCAAACCAAGCTCGGTAGAGGAAAAGTTATTGCATTCTTTGGATGTAGTAAGAGCAGTTAAAGCTTATCTAAAAGCCACTGCTCAGATTCGTAGAACGGATTCTTTGTTTGTTCTGCCGGAAGGCCCCAGAAAGGGTCAGGCAGCATCAAAATCTACTTTAGCCAAGTGGATTCGACAGGTCATAATACAAGCCTATGGCTTGAGAAGTAGACCGCCTCCGTTCAAAGTTAGGGCGCACTCCACGAGAGCAGTTGGAACTTCATGGGCAGTGCATCACCAGGCCTCCCTGGCGCAAATTTGTAAGGCCGCAACATGGTCTTCAGTACACACGTTTACTAGGTTCTACCAGGTGGACGTTAGAAGTCAGGAGGATGTCGCCTTTGGGCGCAGTGTGTTGCAGGCCGCAAAAGATCCTCATGCCTGATGGCGCCCAGCTTATGTATGGTGTATCCCCCCCCTCATGTGGCATTGCTTTGGGACGTCCCACATAGTAATGACTATGCTGCTCTGTGTCCCGTGATGTATGAACAAGAAAGTAGGATTTTTAAAACAGCTTACCTGTAAAATCCTTTTCTTGGAGTACATCACGGGACACAGAGCTCCCACCCCTCTTTTGGGGACATGTATTGCTTTGCTACAAAACTGAGGTACTCCCGGATGGGAGGGGCTTATATAGGGGAGGGTACTTCCTGTTTTGGAAGTTGCCAGTGCCAGCACCTGAAGGTAATTCTATATAACCCACATAGTAATGACTATGCTGCTCTGTGTCCCGTGATGTACTCCAAGAAAAGGATTTTACAGGTAAGCTGTTTTAAAAATCCTACTTTTCCTCCCCTGGCACCAACCGTTTGTCGTAGGTGCTCTCGTGTTGGGCGGTGCGCCAGGAGAGGTTTGATGGAGGCTGAATTAGCCCCCCTCTACTGGCGCTGCTGCCAGTGGGTTGCCTTATACCCTTTTAAAGGGTATTGACTACTGATCTGATTGTCATATCAAAACTAAGACGGTTCAAAAGTGCCTACCATGTAATACGGACAATTTTCAACTTGTATTGTCGTTTCCTTTGTCGTTTATTTGTTTTTCAAATAAATAAAGATTATACAAAAAAAAAAAAAACTTCAGGCAGGCAGTTGATTCAGTAAGCTGCAGTGCATTTAATATATATATATATATACACGCTTGTATATATATAGTCTAGCCAAGCCTATACCTGACTGTAGACCATTCCTGTGTGTACGTGTTCAAAGACCCTTTCAGGCAGGCGACTCAGTGAGCTGCAGTTCATAAAATATATATCCACTGTATTGTAGTCCAGCCAAGCCTATACCTGACGGTAAACCACTCCTGGTGTACGTGTTCAAAGACTCTTTCAGGCAGGCAGGCGACACAGTGAGCTGCAGTTCATAAAATATATATATAAAATATATATCCACTGCATTGTAGTCCAGATCAACTTTACCTATAAATGTTAGTACCCAGTTATATTATGTACGATTAAGAAATAATCCAGGCCCTTCTTAAAGCAATCTACTGAGCTGGCCAGAACCACCTCTGCAGGGAGTCTATTCCACATTTTCACAGCTCTTACTGTGAAGAAACCTTTCCATATTTGGAGGTGAAATCTCTTTTCTTCTAGACGTAAAGAGTGCCCCCTTGTCCTTTGAGTTGACCGTAAAGTGAATAACTCAACACCAAGTTCACTATATGGACCCCGTGTATATTTGTACATGTTGATCATAACCCCCCTTAATCTCCTCTTCTCAAGAGTGAATAAATTCAGTTCCTCTAATCCTTCCTCATAGCTGAGCTCCACCATGCCTCTTATCAGTTTGGTTGCCCTTCTCTGCACTTTCTCCAGTTCCCCAATATCCTTTTTGAGAACTGGGGCCCAAAACTGAACTGCACACAGTGTGCTGCAGTTCATAAAATATATATCCACTGCATTGTAGTCCAGCCAAGCCTATAAACTGACTGTAGGCCATTCCTGGTGTACGTGTTCAAAGACACTTTCAGGCAGGCAGGCAGGTGACAAAGTGAGCTGCAGTTCAAAAAATATATATCCACTGCATTGTAGTCCAGCCAAGCCTATACCTAACTCTAGGCCACTCCTGGTGTACGTGTTCAAAGAAACTTGCAGGCAGGCAGGTGACTCAGTGGGGGTGATTTACTATCAACAGTGCGCTGCGCCGGTTCATACCTTAATTGGTGCGCCGGATAAATCCTTAATTGGGCGCATGAACCGGCGGCGCACTGCTATAGTATATAAAAATGTCAGCGGCGCTTGTATCTCTATTCAAAATGAATGGTTCCCTATGGGAGCTCATTGATTTGAATAGAAGTCGCCCGGGAAGTCGGTTCAAGACGATCCGACTTGCGAGACGACTCGTGTGCCGGTTGACACAGGGGCAGCGTGACTTTGCGAGGCAACTTAGACACGACTTGAGCATGAAGCAGACGCTCAAGTCGTGTCCTGCAGGCGACTTGAAGTACCTGGCCGAGAATGTTCTCGGCGATAAGGTACTGCAAGCCTCGCGCTCGCTGTCCCCTGTGTTTGGTATGAATCATGAAGGGGAACTCCAGGCCAAATTTTAAACCGGCATGGGTTCCCCTCCAGGAGCATACCAGGCCCTTAGGTCTGGTATGGATTTTGAGGGAAACCCCCTACGCCGAAAAAACGGCATGGGGGTCCCCCCAAAATCCATACCAGACCCTTATCCGAGCACGCAGCCCGGCAGGTCAGGAAAGGGGGGGCTAGCGCCCCCACTCCCTCCTGAACCGTACCAGGCCGCATGCCCTCAACATGGGGGGTTTGGTGCTTTGGGGCAGGGGAGCGACCTGCGGCCCCCCACCCCAAAGCACCCTCCCCCATGTTGATGGGGACAAGGGCCTCTTCCCGACAACCCTGGCCATTGGTTGTCGGGGTCTGCGGGTGGGGGGCTTATCGGAATCCGGGAGCCCCCTTTAATAAGGGGGCCCCCAGATATCGGGCCCCCCCACCCTATGTGAATGAGTATGGGGTACATCGTACCCCTACCCATTCACCTGGTGGCAAAAAAAATTCAATAAAAAAACACAGCACAGGTTTTTAAAGTAATTTATTAGGCAGCTCCGGGGTCTTCTTCCGATTTCAGGGGTCTTCTTCCGACTTCGGGGGTCTCTTCCGACTCTCCAGCCTCTTCTCCGCTCTCCGGTGCCTTCTCTGCGCTCTCCGGTTCTTCTCCCGCTCTCCGGTTCCTTCTACACGATCTCCGGTTCTTTCTGCCTTCTGCCGGGCGCCCCGCTATCTTCTTCCAGCTCTTTTGCTAGCGGGTTCCCGGTCTTCATCGTCGTCTTCTTCCCTCTTCTCTCCGCCCGATGTTGCCTCGTCGCTGTCTGCCGCTACAATGCTGTGTGCGCAGAGCGCAACGACTTATATTGGCATGGGGCGTGGTCCGCGTAAACTTTCTGTCTGTTCGCAGGTTCTGGTGCGAACCGAACAAGGGAGGTGTTTGGCTCATTCCTAATGTTAACTAACTAAACGCTTATAGACGCAAATGCAGTAAAACGTGGCATGCAAATGCAACAAAACGCGCGTTTAGAAATGCTGCTTTCAACCTTAGTTCTGAAGACTTTGCACCAGTGTCCCGTGTACATGGGGCCTAAAAACGGCTATGCCATTTACAGCTCAAAAATGCCATGGTGGCCATGAGGCCATAGGCTAACATGGAGAGGCGTTTTTAAGCTGCAAAAAACACTCAAACAAGCGGCTGGAAAAACGTCCGTGTGCATGTAGCCTTATATTAACCACTTGCTTACTGGCCACTTAAACCCCCTTCCTGCCCAGACCAATTTTCAACTTTCAGCGCTGATGCACTTTGAATGACAATTGCACGCTCATACAACACTGTAACCCAATGAAAATGCAATCATTTTTTGCACACAAATAGAGCTTTCTTTTGGTGCTATTTGATCACCTCTGCGGGGTTTTTTTTCTATAAATACAAAAGACCGACTAAAAAAAAAAAATTTGGATATTTTAATATTTATTTCGAAAAAAATTCTCCTTCATTGATGTACACTGATGAGGCTGCACTGATGGGCACCGATAAGGTTACAAGGGTGGGCACTGAGAGGTGGCATTGCTAGTTGGCACTGGTGGGCATTGAGAAGTGCTTTTGTGGGCATTACCGAGCATTTGTTTACATCACGTGATCAGCTGTCATTGGCTGACAGCTGATCACGTGGTAAGGGGCAGGGATTGGCCCCTTACTCGGATCTGTCATCACCCGAGTCTCAGTGACTCGGTGACCACAGCATGCGCGCGCGAAAGGGGAGGATGTCTATTGACCGGACACCCGGCAATTGAGGACCGTGTTGTGGCCGTCCATCAGTTATAGCGCTGATCTCAAGTGGTTAAAGAGGGTCTAAATGGGCCATTGACATGCATCACAATTCAACTTAGGAATGTGTCTTTGCAAAGTTAAACTAAATGAAATCCTTTTTCTTATTTTTGCTTGGGGATAGAGTGCAGAGGGATTAGAAGTCTAGACAGTTTTTGGGGATGTCTGCACCCCTGATAGGGTGAAGACAACTCCCAAATTTGGCCACTTTATCCTTCCAAATGATTCACTTCCTGTCACATAGCCACACAGGAAGTGAGGGGAAATCCCTACCAATGTCTTTCGTTGGGGACACACAGGTCAATCTAAATACTTTCCCGATTATGTACATTGCACTCCAGCATTTTGCTGGGTACACCCCAAATTATTAGGTATTTTGGACTTTGGGGTTTATTTACTAAAGGCAAATCCACTTTGATCTACAAGTGACCTTGCTGGATATCCGAGGGGGACATGCAAGGAAACAAAAAAAAACACCATCTTTGCTTTTACATGATTGGATGTTACAATCACCAGTGCTAGCCCTCAGAATTTCAGCAACTACACTTGTACTGCAGAGTGGATTTGCCTTTACTAAACCCCAAACTACATAATGATTTGGGGTGTACACAACAAAGTGCTAGAGTGCAATTTGCTTAATGGGGACACTAGTTAGATTGATCTGTGTGTCCACAAGAAAAGACATTGGTAGGGTTTTACCTTCACTTCCTGTTTAGCTGTGTGACAGGAAGTGAAGCCAATTTTACTAAAAGGGACACAAAGCCCAACCTAAAAAAAACAAAAAAAAACCAAGCAGGGGTTCTAACACTTGCTTGGTTTCCCTCAAAATGCCCACAATTAGAATCGTATTGCCTTGAGCTATTTTTAAGTGCAGTGCTCTAAATCAGTGCTTCTCAAGTACCCCCAACAGGCCATGTTTGTAGGTTTTCCTTCATCTTGCACATGTGCTTTAAATCACAGTCAATGGTTTGGTATTTTGGACAGCAATTCTCGATAAGATAAATTCACAAAACATGTCCTATTGGGGGTACTTGAGGACTGAGGCTGAGAACCACTGCAGTAAAAAGGAAAATTGAATACTTACCGCTCTGTATTTTTTATTTCCTGGTGACTATCCATGGCAGCACACAATACATGCATATGCTACCATGAAGGCACCAGGGTAGACAAATCACACCTGTTTTGTTTTGACATGCCAATAAGCATAGTTAAGCTACAGCTGTCACATTTGTTGGATATAAAAAATAAATAAAAAATTTGCATCAAATTTTATTGGTCAACAAAAAAGGACTTGGAAAACAAAGGGAAGCAAAAAAATAAATAAATAAAAAAGACATGAAGGTAGATTTGAAACATTAGTCACATATTGAGAAAGATTTAGCAAAATAATGCAGCACAGACAATTAAATCAAAGTGAACAAACGACACACATTAACAACATCAAAAATATTTCAGGGGAACATATCCCCCACACAAAAAAAAAAAACAATCAACAAAAGTAAAACAAACATCTGTTTTGCAAAGACATAACAAATAAAATGCATGTGTTACAAACTTGATAAGGACACCAAAATGTACATTTTGCCTGCCACATTCACACACAATCTTGCCTCTTTTCAGGGCAAGGGAGAGAATGCCATCTTCAAGCTTTATATAACATATCGTATTTTTCGCACCATAAGACGCACCTGACCATAAGACGCACCTAGGTTATAGAGGAGGAAAATAAGAAAAAAAATATTCTGAACCAAATGGTGTACTAAAATATTTTCCAGTGCCCATGAAATGCAGCCTGACCATTGCCATAGTAAACACAGCCTGACCATTGCCATAGTAAACGCAGCCTGACCATTGCCATAGTAAACGCAGCCTGACCATGCCACAGTAAATGCAGAGTGACCATGCCACAGTAAATGCAGAGTGACCATGCCACAGTAAATGCAGAGTGACCATGCCACAGTAAACGCAGAGTGACCATGCCACAGTAAACGCAGAGTGACCATGCCACAGTAAATGCAGAGTGATCATGCCACAGTAAACGCAGAGTGACCATGCCACAGTAAACGCAGAGTGACCATGCCACAGTAAACGCAGAGTGACCATTGCCACAGTAAGCGCAGAGTGACCATTGCCATAGTAAACGCAGAGTGACCATGCCATCAGTGGTGTATTTAGGTTTTGTGCTGCCCTAGGCCTGACTAAACTTGCGCACCCCCTCATTTAAATATGACACACCCCTTCCTGTCAAGGTCACACCCCTTCCTTTTTAAGACCCGCCCTGTCATCTTCCTGGGAAGAGGACAGAGGGACACCCTGGGAAGAGGACAGAGGGGACGCCGTGGGAAGAAGACAGAGGGGACGCCGTGGGAAGAGGACAGAGGGGACGCCGTGGGAAGAGGACAGAGGGGACGCCGTGGGAACAGGACAGAGGGGACGCCGTGGGAACAGGACAGAGGGGACGCCGTGGGAACAGGACAGAGGGGACGCCGTGGGAACAGGACAGAGGGGACGCCGTGGGAACAGGACAGAGGGGACGCCGTGGGAACAGGACAGAGTGGACACCGTGGGAAGAGGACAGAGAGGGACGTTGTGGCAGTCAATAAGGCCTAGAGGATATCAGGTTAGGCACTTCCTAATGGCTCAGTCCCTGAGAACAGTAATGGATAATGGCCAACAGGCCCTCTTACCAGACCCAGCGAAATCGCAACAGTGATCCCTCAGGCTGGACGTTCGCTCACTCTGGGTTGCCCGGGGTGACTCTAGTCAGTAGTGTAGCATGTCTGTATCCTGGCAGTGGCTCGGTCTTTCTCCCTCTCTGGTGGTGCGGGTACAATGTGGCTCCCTCTCTGGTGGTGCGGGAACAGTGTGGCTCCCTCTCTGGCGGTGCGGGGTACAGCGTGGCTCCCTGGTGGTGCGGGGTACAGCGTGGCTCCCTGGTGGTGCGGGGTACAGCGTGGCTCCCTGGTGGTGTGGGGTACAGCGTGGCTCCCTGGTGGTGCGGGGTACAGCGTGGCTCTCTGGTGGTGCGGGGTACAGCGTGGCTCCCTGGCGGTGCGGGGTACAGCGTGGCTCTCTGGTGGTGCGGGATACAGCGTGGCTCTCTGGCGGTGCGGGTACAGCGTGGCTCTCTGGCGGTGCGGGGTACAGCGTGGCTCTCTGGCAGTGCGGGGTACAGCGTGGCTCTCTGGTGGTGTCCCCCAGCAGAGTATTCTCTTTTGCTCCTCTCCTAACACCCCCTCCCTCCCCTCCAGCAGAGTGCTTGCATGCTGGGGGAACTGGTGCCAGAACTCTGCAGTGACTTAATTTCCCATGATGCCCCCAGTGTCTTGTGATTGGCCCTCTGCTGTGGCCAATCATGGGGAGGGAAACAGCGGGCAGAAAGCTGGGTGGCGGCCCAGCAAATCCAATTAGAGCCGCTCTCTCTTTCTCTTCAGCTTACAGAAAGGGAAGGGGGCAGCGGGGGAGATATACAGACAGCCCGCAGCTCTCCTCTCCCTGTCACAGCGCCGCTGCTCTATTTGCCAGAGAACTCGGCAGCGGCGCTGTGACAGGGAGTGGAGAGCTGCGGGCTGTCTGTATATCCCCCGCCGCCCCCTTCCCTTTCTGTAAGCCGAAGGGAGAAAAGAAAGAGAGAGCGGCTCTAATTGGATTTGCCGCAATGCGAGCAGAGTAAGGGGCTTTACCAGTGGTGGCGGGGGGGCGGAGCCAGTGGCGGCGGTCAGGGGATTCCAGCGGCTACAGGGAGCGATGAGAACAGAAGGCAGGGGCGGTGCCAGCGACGGCGGGGGGCGGGGCCTGTCATGTATTCGGACTATAAGACGCAGGGACATTTTCCCCCATATTTCTGGGGGAAAAAAGTGCGTCTTATAGTCCGAAAAATACGGTAGGTTTGTGTGCTAATGAGGCAATTGAAAACACATGCACAGTCCATGAAACACCCAAAATGCAAGTTCACCCAATGTAGAGACTGAACTTCAAAGTGGGTACACCTGTTAAGGATGTCCTTCAATTACTAACCCAAAAAACACACTCTCTCTGAGCATGCCCAGAAACATCCAGGTGCTGTTCACACACAAAAAGCACCAAAAAAAACGTTCCTGACCATGCTAATGCCGCGTACACACGATCGATTTTTTCGACGGTGAAAACACCGTCGAGAAAATCGACGTTAAAAACGAGGAACAGCTTGTTCCCCCCACACACGGGCATTTTAAATGTCATTTTTTTTTTGGTCGAAAAAAACGACCGTGTGTGGGCTCCGCGGCAGTGTTTCCCTATGGGAAACACTGCCGCGGAAAACATGTCGAAAAAAACGACGAGAAAAATTAGAACATGTTCTAATTTTTCTCGTCGTTTTTAATGCCGTTTTTCTCGTCGAAAAAAACGACAGAAAGCCCACAGACTATCGTTTGTCTCGTCGAATGGGAAAAATGTAGTTTTTCTCGACGAGAAAAATGGCCGTGTGTACGCGGCATAAGACCAACACAAATGCAGCTAGCAGAAAATAACCCCCCCCCCGTCCAAAATTAAGCACATCATCCAGCATCTACAAAATTAGAGACGGGACAAGCACCCGTCGGTCCGGGGGGGCAAACAGAGATCCTAACATGGGCAAAGTTATACAACAAATACCATTGCAGTCTATGGGAACTGACTTGTTAATTTTGCTAGTCCCCACTTGGCTGGCTTATCTTCTAGTTATTGGCCTTAAAATGGGGGCCCAGGTCCCGCCCTAAGAGACATATATCAATGTCACCAATTTGGACAACACCTAAAACAAAACAAGGAGAAGTGCCTTTAAATATGCCAAATTGCTTAAGGGCCATTTCACACCACATGCAGTGCATTGCGTTTTTTATGCATCAAAAATGCATGGAAAGTTGGCTATATGGTTCTAAATGGCAGTGTTTGTTCCAGTGCGTTCCAGTTCCACAAAAAAAGTAGAACATGCTGCATTTTACCTGCACTGGACTGTACTGGAACGCTTCAAAATGCATCAAAAACGCACTGGAACTCACAGGAACACACCTAAATGCACCAAAAATGCACTGGAACACACTTGTCCTTATCTATGGTTAATAAAAAAGAGGGGTGAAAAAAAAGCACCGGACTGCATCAAAAACGTACCAAAAAAGCACCTGGAATGCATCCGGGTTGCGTTTCTATGGTGTGAACTGGCCCTAGTTCACACCATAGAAACACAGTCTGGATGCGTTCCAGGTGCTTTTCTGCATGCGTGTTTTTGACGCGTTCCAGTGCATTTTTTATGTGTTTTTGGTGCGTTTTTGATGCAGTACAGTGTTTTTTCCCCCTCCTTTCACTTAGGACAAGTGTGTTGCAGTGCATCTTTGGTGTATTTAGGTGCGTTCCGGTGCATTCCAGTGCGTTTTTGGTACGTTCCGTAGCGTTTTTGATGTGTTTTACTGTGGTCCAGTACAGTTCTGTACATAAAAAATGCAGCATGACCAATTTTTTTTTTCCTTTCTGAAACGCACTGGAACGGACTGCAGTGGTGTGAACTATGCCATTGGCATTAATGTGATTAACTTTCTTTGCGTTTTTCATGCATCAAAAAAACACACTGCACTGCATCCGGTGTGAACTGGCCCTAAATATCATACCTGGGGGGTGTCTATAGGATGTCCGTAAAGTAGCGCATGTTTTCCATGTTTATAACAGTTCGAGAGCAAAATTACATTTCTAAAGTAAAATAATAGTCATTTAAAAGTCCTCGCGGCTGTAATGAATTGCTGGTTCCCGTCAATACAGATAAAAGTCATTGAAAGTCTTTGAAAAACAAAAAAATGCGTGGGGGTTCCCCCAAATTCCATTACCAGGCCCTTCAGGTCTGGTATGGATAGTAGGGGGAACTCCGCGCCAAATTTTAAAACAAAATGGTGTGGGGGTTCCCCTCAAAATCCGTACCAGGCTCTTCAGGTCTGGTATGGATTTTAAAGGGACCCCCGTGCCAAACGTAACCACTTCAACACCGGGCTTTTTTTACCACCTCAATACCGGGCCTATTCTGGCACTTCTCTCCTACATGTACAAATCATCATTCTTTTGCTAGAAAATTACTCACAACCCCCAAACATTATATATGTTTTTTAGCAGACACCATAGGGAATAAAATGATGGTCATTGCAACTTTTTTTCTTGCACGGTATTTGTGCAATAATTTTTCAAACGCCTTTTTTGGGGAAAAAAAATGGTTTCATGAATTAAAAAATAACAAAACAGTTAGTCCAATTTTTTGGGAAAATATGAAAGATGATGTTACGCTGAGTAAATAGATACCTAACATGTCACGCTTTAAAATTGCACACACTCATGGAATGGCACCAAACTTCGGTACTTAAAAATCTCCATAGGCGACGCTTTACTTTTTTTTACAGGTTACCAGGTCAGAGTTACAGAGGAGGACTAGTGATAGAATTGTTGCACACGCTCTAACGCACGCGGTGATACCTCACATATGTGGTTTGAACGGCGTTTACATATGTGGGCGGGACTTACGTGTGCGTTCGCTTCTGATCGTGAGCTACCGGGGACAGGGGCGTTTTAATTTTTTATTATTATTTATTTTTTTATTTTACTTATTTTTTTTAATTTTTACACTTATTTTACATTTTTTTTTGATCACTTGTAAACATCCCTTGTAATAGGAATGTGTGTGACAGGTCCTCTTTATTGAGAGATGCGGGGTCAATAAGACCCCACATCTCTCCTCCAGGCTGGAAAGCATGAGATTGTGAAAAAAAATTCACTGATCTCATGTTTACTAGCCGCAACGGGGGCTTTGTTTACATCTGAGGACCCGGGCGTGACGTCATCACATCGCGCCCTGGCCTCCGACGGTCATAGAGATGACTGGTGACCATCTGATCACCAGTCATCTCTATGCTCGTCACGTGACCCACCACTGGCGCTGGACGATTCTCTCCGGGTCCCCGATGGCACGGGAGAGCCTGGGAGAAGCACCGGATGGCGGCGGGAGGGGGGGATATCCCCTCCCGCCGCCTATAAGAACGATCAAACGGTGGAACCGCCTCTATGATCATTCTTATGGTGCACAGAATCGCCGGCATAACAAAAGGATATCTGAATGATGCCTCTAGCTGCAGGCATCATTCAGATATCCCCCTACAAAGCCGAGGACATCAAATGACGTCCACCCAGGATGGGAGATCCCATCTGTGGACGTCATTTGACAATGGCTGGGTATTGAAGTGGTTAAAAAAAAATGGCGTGGGGGTCCCCCTAAAAATCCACACCAGACCCTTATCTGAGCACGCAACCTGGCAGGCCGCAGGAAAAGAGGGGGGGATGAGAGTGCACCCTCCCCTCCTCAACCGTACCAGGCCACATGCCCTCAACATGGGGAGGATGTTTTGGGGGTCTGTGACCCCGAATGGAGAAAAGAAGCAGATGGAAGGGGGGGCGGTATCTGGGGGTCCCCTTTGTTAAAGGGGGCTTCCAGATTCTGATAAGCCCCCGCCCGCAGACCCCCACAACCACCGGCAAGGGTTGTGGGGATGAGGCCCTTGTCCCCATCAACATGGGGACATGGTGCTTTGGGGGGGACCCCAAAGCACCCTCCCCATGTTGAGGGCATGTGGCCTGGTACGGTTCAGGAGGGAGGGGGGCCGCGCTCTCGTCCCCCCTCTTTTCCTGCGGCCTGCCAGGTTGCGTGCTCGGATAAAGGGTCTGGTGTGGATTTTTAGGGGGACTCCATGCCTTTTTTTTAAGTTTGGCACGGGGGTTCCCCTTAAAATCCATACCAGACCTGAAAGGCCTGGTACGGATTTTGAGGGGGACCCGCACATCATTTTTTTTTCAAATTGGCGCAGAGTTCCCCTTAATATCCATACCAGACCTGAAGGGCCTGGTAATGGAATTTGGGGGGACCCCACGCATTTTTTTTTTTTCAAAGACTTTCAATTACTTTTCTCTATATTGCCGGGAGCCGACAATTCATTATAGCCGCGAGTGCTTTTAAATGCCTTTTTTTTTCCTTTAGAAATGTCATTTTGCTGTCGGACTGTTATATAACGGAAAAGTTTAGGAGGTGTGCCTGTTCAACTTATGCAAATGCATTTACGTGACTTGACATTTACTAAGATTTTGCCGGCGCAGTGAACTGGCGCATTTGAACAAGTAAAATTGCAGCGCAGAGTACAAAAAGATCTCTCGCAGTTATAAAAGTAATTGCCGTCGCAGCAGGCTGGTTCAGAATTCTCATTCTATTTTGGGCATGATTGTTACTTGGGCAGTTGTCACTAAACTTCCTCACATCACCCCACGTCACCCCCATTATATTGGCACTTCCAGCTTCTTTACATTTTAATTTGAAGATGCCGTGCGCCAGGTCCATAGTGGCGCACTGCGCGCCTCCTCCCATGCACAGAGAACACTATAGTAAATGGGGAATAGCGCTGCGTTACCGGCGCTAATGTTTCGTAAATAACAAAACTGCCGTTGCACACGCAGATGCGCCGATACTCATGGCGCAAATGTTTCTTAAATCAGCCCCAGTGAGCTGCAGTTCATAGAATATATATGCACTGCATTGTAGTCTAGCCAAGCCTATACCTGACTGTAGGCCACTCCTGCTGTACGTGTTCAAAGACACTTTGAGGCAGGCAGGCAGGTGATTCAGTGAGCTGCAGTTCATAAAATATATATCCACTGCATTGTAGTCCAGCCAAGCCTATACCTGACTTTAGGCCACTCCTGGTGTACGTGTTCAAAGACACTTTCAGGCAGGCAGGTGACACATAGTTACATAGTTAGTCAGGTCGAAAAAAGACACAAGTTCATCCAGTTCAACCATAAAAAAAATAATAATAATAATAATAATATCATACAATTCCATATACCTAATTCTATACCCACAGTTGATCCCGGGGAAGGCGAAAAAACCCAGCAGAGCATGATCCAATTTGCTACAGCAGGGGAAAAATTCCTTCCTGATCCCCCGAGAGGCAATCGGATATTCCCCGGATCAACTTTACCTATAAATGTTAGTACCCAGTTATATTATGTACATTTAAGAAATAATTCAGGCCCTTCTTAAAGCAATCTACTGAGCTGGCTAGAACCACCTCTGCAGGGAGTCTATTCTACATTTTCACAGCTCTTACCGTGAAGAAACCTTTCCGTATTTGGAGGTGAAATCTCTTTTCCTCTAGACGTAAAGAGTGCCCCCTTGTCCTTTGTGTTGACCGTAAAGTGAATAACTTAACACCAAGTTCACTATATGGACCCCTTATATATTTGTACATGTTGATCATATCTCCCCCCTTAATCTCCTCTTCTCAAGAGTGAATAAATTCAGTTCCTCTAATCTTTCTTCATAGCTGAGCTCCTCAATGCCTCTTATCAGTTTGGTTGCCCTTCTCTGCACTTTCTCCAGTTCCCCAATATCCTTTTTGAGAACTGGGGCCCAAAACTGAACTGCACACAGTGTGCTGCAGTTCATAAAATATATATGCACTGCATTGTAGTTCAGCCAAGCCTATAACCTGACTGTAGGCCATTCCTGGTGTACGCGTTCAAAGACATTTTCAGGCAGGCAGGCAGGCAGGTGACACAGTGAGCTGCAGTTCATAAAATATATATCCACTGCATTGTAGTCCAGCCAAGCCTATACCTGACTGTAGGCCACTCCTGGTGTATGTGTTCAAAGACACTTGCAGGCAGGCAGGTGACTCAGTGAGCTGCAGTTCATAGTATATATCCACTGCATTGTAGTCCAGCCAAGCCTATACCTGACTGTAGGCCACTCCTGGTGTTCAAGTTCAAAGACACTTTCAGGCAGGCGACTCAGTGAGCTGCAGTTCATAAAATATATATCCACTGCATTGTAGTCCAGCCAAGCCTATACCTAACTGTAGGCCACTCCTGGTGTCCGTGTTCATGAACACTTTCAGGCAGGCAGGCAGGTGACACAGTGAGCTGCAGTTCATAAAATATATATCCACTGCATTGTAGTCCAGCCAAGCCTATAATCTGACTATAGGCCACTCCTGGTGTACGTGTTCAAAGACACTTTCAGGCAGGCAGGTGACTCAGTGAGCTGCAGTTCATAAAATATATATCCACTGCATTGTAGTCCAGCCAAGCCTATACCTGACTGTAGGCCATTCCTGGTGTATGTGTTCAAAGACACTTTCAGGCAGGCAGGCAGGTGACTCAGTGAGCTGCAATTCATAAAATATATATCCACTGCATTGTAGTCCAGCCAAGCCTATACCTGACTGTAGGCCACTCCTGGTGTACGTGTTCAAAGACACTTTCAAGCAGGCAGGCAGGCAGGTGACACAGTGAGCTGCAGTTCATAAAATATATATCCACTGCATTGTAGTCCAGCCAAGCCTATAACCTGACTGTAGGCCACTCCTGGTGTACGTGTTCAAAGACATTTTCAGGCAGGCAGGCGACTCAGTGAGCTGCAGCTCATAAAATACATATCCACTGCATTGTAGTCCAGCAAAGCCTATACCTGACTGTAGGCCATTCCTGGTGTACTTTTTTTAGTAAACTTCAGGCGTTGTTTTGCTAATCTAATTGTACAATATGTCTGGAAGGCCACGAACGAGAGGTAGACGCTCACAGGCCACTAAAAGAGGACAAGCAGGCCCTGTGTCTACAGCAAACAGTGGTGGTCGTGGACACGGTGCATCCTCAGCACATGGCCGTGGGACACGCTTGGCCTTTTTTTCAGCATCTGGCCGTGTTGAGCCACAACATGCTGAAGAGTTGATAGAGTGGATTGATTGGCCGTCTTTACTTCACTACATGGATGACCAAGCCGTCCTCATACTTCTCATCCTCTGTCACCCAGGCTCAGGGTACTTTGTCTGCTAAATGCAGCTGCCAAAGCGGCCTCTTCCATCGGCTCAATGTCATCAGTCACTCCTTCCCTAGCCCCACCATCATGCCCTGAGGAGTCCCCCGAACTGTTCGACCACAGTGTAGGGTACATGCTGCAGGAGGATGCGCAGCGGTTTGAAGGCTCTGATGATGGTACCCAGGTTGAGGATGAAGGCAGTAACGTGAGCCCAGAGAGAGGGGGTGCCTAAGAAGGACAAGAAACTGGCAGTCATGTTCCCCCAGCTACAGCATACTGCCAGGTTTGCTCCAGTGGCGAGGAGGGAGGGGATGATGAGGTCACTGACTCTACGTGGGTGCCTGATAGAAGAGAGGAGGAGGAGGAGGAGGCATATCTCCAATGAGGCAGGAGGCCCTCCAGGGGCCAGCTTAAGGGCAGCCAACCGACTGCATCACACCGCAGAGCTCCGCATGTGCAGGGCGCTGCTGACTCCGCGCGTTTGTTCAAAAGTTCTTTGGTGTGGGCCTTTTTTCAGACGTGTGCAGCAGATCGCACCGTTGCTGTTTGTAACATATGTCTGAAGCGTATCAAGCGTGGCCAAAACACCAGCCGCTTGGGCACCACATGCTTGACCAGACATATGTCGAACTGCCATGCAGTCTGTTGGCAACAGTACTTAAAGGACCCACACCAAAGAACAAAGCGGACCTCTCCTTGCTCCTCATCAGCTGGAATCTCCAACCCCACTATACCTTCAGTCCTCTCAGAGACCTGCACTGAGAGGAATCAAGGTGTAGAATTAGGTGTCCCAATCTGCTAGCGGTACACCAACATCCAATTGTAGCAGGCAAATTTCCCTACCTCAGTTTCTAAACCGGCGAAAGAAATTCAGTCCCAGCCATCCACATGCTCAGCGGCTGAATGCTAGTTTGGCTAAATTGCTAGCACTCCAACTGCTGCCTTTTCAGCTGGTAGACTCTGCCCCCTTTCGAAAATTTGTTGAATGTGCGGTACCTCAGTGGCAGGTTCCCAAATGACAATTTTTTTCTCGGAAGGCCATTCCGGCTCTCTACCGACATGTGGAAGGCAATGTCTTGTCCTCGTTGGACAGGGCGGTCAGTGGTAAGGTGCATATTACCGCTGACTCATGGTCCAGCAGGCATGGACAGGGACGTTACCTTTCTTTCACGGCGCACTGGGTAACTCTATTGGCAGCTGGGAAGGATGCAGGACAGGGTGCAGTATTGTTGGAGCTTGTTCCGCCACCACGCCTCCAAAGTGCTGGTAGTGGTGATTCTGCCACACCTCTCTCCTCCACCCCCTCCTCTTCTTCCTCTATGGCCTCTTCCTGTGCAGATTTGTTCTCGGAACCAGCTGTGCTCCGTAGGCGTTCTAGGGACTACGCAAGCACTCAGGCAAAAAGATTCCATGCAGTGCTTGAGTTGATCTGCTTAGGGGACAGGAGCCACACTGGGGCAGAGATTCTGTCAGCTCTGCAGGGGCAGGCTCAGAAGTGGTTGACGCCACACCAGCTTCAGTCAAGAATGGTGGTTTGCGACAATGGCACCAACCTCCTCTCTGCCCTCCGACAGGGACACTTGACCCATGTGCCCTGTTTGGCTCATGTCCTTAATTTGGTGGTACAGCGGTTCTTGTGCAGGTACCCGGGCTTACAGGATCTTCTGAGGCAGGCCTGGAAAGTCTTTGGGCATTTCCGCTGGTATAATGCCAGTGCTCGCCTCGCTGACCTCCAAAAGGAATGCAACCTGCCCAAGAACCACCTCAACTGTGACATGCCCACCAGGTGGAACTCAATGTTGGCAATGCTGCAGCGGCTGCACACGCAACAAAGGGCCATCAATCAGTACCTGTTCGACTATGGCACCAGGACAGGGTCAGCGGAGCGTGGCTTTTTTCGCCACGCCAGTGGGTAATGATCAAGGATGCATGCACTGTCCTGTCACCATTTTAGGAGGCCACAAGGATGGTGAGCAGTGACAGTGCATGCATCAGTGATACTGTCCCTCTTGTCTTCCTGTTGGAGCACACGCTGCGTGGAATAATGGACAGGGCACTTGAGGCAGAACAGAGGGAGGAAGAGGAGGACTTCCTTACCTCTCAAGGCCCCCTTTATCCAGACAGTATTCCTGCGGGCCCGCCGCTCACACAGGAAAAGGAGGAGGAGGATTGTGTCAGCATGGAGATGGAGCCTAGCACTCAGCATCAGGAGCAGTCTTCAAGGGATCGTTTACAGTCCCCATAAACCCATGGACTTGTACGTGGCTGGAAGGAGGTGGCTGCAGATCATGTCACCCTTAGTGACCCAGAGGACTCCGGTTCGAATGCCTCAGCAAAATTACACTACATGTCCTCCCTGGTCCTGCAAAGCCTGCGAAAGGACCCTTGGATTCGTGTGATCAAGGAGAGGGATCAGTACTGGCTGGCAACCCTTCTTGATCCACATTACAAGGGTAAGGTTGCGGTACTTATCCAGCCTTCGCAGAGGGAGCAGAGGATGAAACATCTTCAGGAGGCCTTGCAGAAAGTTTTGTGCAATGCGTTTCCAGAGCATGGGAGGTTACAATTTCCTGGTCCTCCTGGACAACGTTTTTCTGAGGCTTTCAGACAATTTTTTTGTCCGCAGCCCCAAGGTCTGATCAGTTCCAGCAACCATCGCCAGCGTCTGATTTACATGGTGCAGGAATACCTAGGGGCAAGATCAGACTTGGAGACCTTTCCTACCGAAAATCCACTGAGTAACTGGGTCTTGAGGATGGGTCACTGGCTAGAGCTTGCACAGTATGCAATTGAGCTACTGGCCTGTCCTACATCCAGTGTTCTTTCGGAATGCACATTCAGTGCTGCTGGAGGCTTTGTAACCGATCACAGAGTGCGCCTCTTCAACGACTCGGTCGATCGGCTCACCTTCATAAAAATGAATCAGTCTTGGATCACCAGCTACCAAGCACCTGATGCTGATGTAACCGATTCATTTTTTATGAATGAGATGCCTTCAAGACTGCTTATGCCAGTGATGGCGAACCTTGGCACCCCAGATGTTTTGGAACTACATTTCCCATAATGCTCATGCACTCTACAGTGTAGTTGAGCATCATGGGAAATGTAGTTCCAAAACATCTGGGGTGCCAAGGTTCGCCATCACTGGCCTATGCTGATGCTGAGTGACTATCCTGTTATGCTGAGTGACTATCCTGTTATGCTGAGTGACTATCCTCTTCCTCCTCAATGTTCATGTTGATAGCTTCTAAGAATATTTTTGGTTCTGGGCACCAGCACCAGTGCCTAAAGCCCAATTTTTCTGCCCCTGTTTAACAGGGGCGTGTAATTACAATTTTTGCTGTAATATTTTGCAGCAGGGCTCATTCCTGCGCTCAACTACAGTATCTGTGATGGGTTGCATTGTTGTGGCACCAGCACCAGTGCCTAAAGCCCAATTTTTCTGGCCCTGTTTAACAGGGGCATGTAATTACAATTTTTGCTGTAATATTTTGCAGCAGGGCTCGTTCCTGCACTCAACTAGAGTATCTGTGAGGGGTTGCAGTGTTGTGGCACCAGCACCAGTGCCTAAAGCCCAATTTTTCTGCCCCTGTTTAACGGGGGCGTGTAATTACAATTTTGATCTAATATTTCACAGCAGGGCCGGTTCCAGCGCCCACCTAGAGTAACTGTGGGTGCTTACAGTGTTCTGGTACCACCAACACCTAAGGCCCAATTTTCTGCAGAGTATATAGGGAAGGCTGTATAGTATATATATATATATATATATATATATATATATATATATATATATATATATATACAGGCGGTCCCCTACTTTCAAACATTCGACTTACAAACGACTCCTACTTACAAAGGGAGGGAGACAACAGGAAGTAAGAGGAAATCTACCCCTGGGAAGGGAAATTCTCTCCTGTAAGTGTTAATATGGGAAAAAGGTGTCTCCACTGATGCTTTATCACCAATCCTTGTTTCCCTAAAAACCCCAAATTTTCAAAGTCCAATTGTCATTGGGCCAGAAAGTGAGGTGAAATCTTCTGAACAGGGGCACAGACAGCAAAAAAAATGTTACAGGAGTGATGATAATCCTTCCCTATGATATCCAAAAAGCTTAAAAATAGATTTTTTGGCTGGAGCTACACTTACAAAATGTACCTGTTCCAAATTACAAACAGATTCAACTTAAGAACAAACCTACAGTCCCTGTCTTTCTTGGGACCGCCTGTATACTGCTGTTCAGAGTATATAGGGCCTGGGGGCCCCACGACTTTTCTTTTTTTTATTTGGGTGCAGGGTTCCCCTTAATATCCATACAAGACCCAAAGGGCCTGCTAATGGACTGGGGGGGGGGTGCCCATGCTGTTTTTCTCAATAATCTTCATCTATATTGCCGGGACCCAACATTACATTAAAGCCGCAAGCAGTTTTAAATGACTTTTATTACTTTAGAAATGTCATTTTGTCATTTTGTGCAGGGACTGTTCTAAACACGGGAAACACGCACCACTTCACAGGCATACTATAGACACCCCCCAGGTACGATATTTAAAGGAATATTTCACTTTTATTTTTTCACTTTAAGCATTATTAAAATCACTGCTCCCGAAAAAACTGCAGTTTTTAAAACTTTTTTTGCATTGATACATGTCCCCTGATGCAGGACCCGGGTTTTTTTAGCCTTTAAAATTCACACTTTTGATTTCTCACGTTCGAGTCCCATAGACTTTAACGGTGTTCGAATGTTCGCGTGAACTTTCAGTCCGTTCGCATGTTCTGGATGCGAACCGAACCGAACCGGGGGGTGTTCAGCCCATCCCTAGTTGTAAATACCCATAATCACAAATGGGAGTGCATGTAGCTGTTCCCAGATAAAGACATACCTCCCATGGGGGTCTGCCTGAACCTTCACACACTCCCATGAGACCAAGTGGTGCACCAATACTGATGCCCCCTAGAATAAGTGGAATGACAGGAATGACCCGTCCACTGCAGCCAAGGCTTCTTGAGGTGATCAATGTGTTCAGGAGTCAAATGTGTCTCCTGAAGACATATCAGGTGAGCATTGGATTTAAGTATCGTGGTAAACACTTGGGAACGCTTGTGGGGGTACCTAGACCCCTCACATTCCATGACAAAAAGTTACTGATATTAGCCATCAAACAATCTAAATATTATGAAATGCTGCGCTATCTGGATGTTAGCATGACACTAAATAAAAAATGTGTTGACGTGCAAACAAAGTCTTTTTACCATAGAGTGTGTGATCACAACATCACAAACATTATAATTAAAACTCGTGCAAACTCCACACATAAGGGGGGAACACTTGAGTGAACACAAGATCACAAGTTTTATCACCAGTACAAGCTGTGAATAATTTTGGAATGGACTTCAATATTTAATGATGTTACTATTTATATGAAATTTTGACATTTACTGTGTGTGCACTCAGCACATTTGATCACTGGATCACTTTAAATATACAGTGGAACCTCGGATTACGAGCATAATCTGTTCCAGGAGAATGCTCGTAATCCAAAGTACTCACATATCAAAGCGAGTTTCCCCATTGAAGTCAATGGAAAAGAAAATAATTTGTTCCGCATTGACTTCAATGGGATGAAATACTCCTACCCGAGATTTGCAGAGGTCAGCCGTGCTGTCCTCGGGCCTTTCCATGCATTTCCGAACGGCGCCGATCGGCTGCGATCGGCGACGTTCGGCTCTGCTTGGCTCCGGCACCCCCCACCTCAGGCCAAAAGCAGTACTGCACGCTGCTTTGGCCTGAATCATGCTCAACACTCGCAAACCGAGTCACGATATTTTCAAATACAGTGCTCATATTGCGAAACGCTCTTTAATCGCATTACTCGTGTAGCACTACCCCCAGTTAAGAGAGCCGCTGGTTTGACTTCGGGCCCTGCATACAGCACCGCCAACCCCCGGCAATCTTACTCGACCCACTCTGGCACAGTTAGTCTAGGGTTAAACTTATATCACATTCAATAGTATTGCAAGGGGTAATCTCTTTGCAGTAAGACAACACACTGAAGCGAGAGATCAAATATAACAGTTTTACTCTTATATCAAAAGGCATAGACAGAACAGAACACATGCAACTTGCTTACAGAGCCCTGCAGCAATAGGTGTAGCACACAACAATGGCCCAGCGCGGTAACCCACCGCGCGCAGCTATTATGGTGTACGCGCCCTGTGGCGCACTAAACAATATTCTATCTCCCCTCCCCTTGTCAGGCCTGAAATAGAAGAAATCTCAGTCTTTTCACTTAGGATTTCTTCACATGCAAACTTTCGGTGATGCACTTGATGAAACAGTATTTGTAATCCACAAGTAGGCAGTCTCAAGGAACACTATACTGGAGACCCACTAACTCTGTCCTGCTACTGGTCTCCTAGTGGAACAACAAAAGAACGATGGGTGGGCCAAGGCAGTCTATAGGCATAAACACGGTAAAGTCTATTTGACTGAGCAAGTGCTCGCTCACCACTCCGGACGCGATCCCAGTCCGGGACTTCCACCTGCTGTGTCTCCACACAGAGCGTCTGCAACGATCGGGTCCCCGATCTAACTGATGTCCTCACTCGACCAGTCTGGTGCCACCCAGGCTCCGCAGCGGGGTGGAAGGCTATTCGGAAGTTGCGCAAGGCCCCAGGCTTCAGGCCTTGTACTGCAGCAGATCCGCACAGGAGGAAGCTGTTGCTTGCAGCGCGGTGTCCAAAGAGAGCGAGCTCCGCCTCGCCTCCCTCTTAAATAGCCCCTCCCATGAGTCTCTGCGGTGGCCAACTGTACTCTGGGTGCCGAACGGGGTTCTGGGTAACGTAGTCCCGGGGCCGTAAAGGAGACCCCGCTATACTCGCAATCTGAGGTTCCACTGTATATTTTCTTGCATGTATTTGGATCACTATATTTGATACATGAAGATTTTATTTTGTATGAATTCTTTGGAGTTTGCACGAAAACACTTTATATATTTAGTTTACCAGCACTGAGGCACTTTATACATTCCAACACATATGTGGATTATAAGGTTTGTGATGTTGTGATCACACGCACTATGGTAAAATGGCTTTGTTTGCGTGTCAACACATTTTTTATTTAGTGTCATTGCATCAAGGCACTCATGCTAACATCCAGATAGCGCAGCATTACCTCTATAAATATTGCATTTGCAGTCGTATGGGACGTGATCAGTGCTAGCAGCTGTCCTGATAGGAGGTGTTGCATATTTACAGATTTTGGGTAGCTCACAAGATTTCTTGGTTTTAAATTGAAAAATGATGTTCAGCATATCAGGAAATAACATTGAGATAGCATGTAATGAGATAAAATGCATGACAGTAAAACTATATACCAATGAACAAAACTGCAAGTGGTGTAACAATTGCGGCCAAAAGCCAAACCATAAATAACTGATGTAGCTAGTAACTTTTGACTGATTATGTAGATAAGAAGTATCAACGGGGCATTACCTGCACATTGCGACAGCATATGTGAAGGTAATTTGTGGTAGTAGCCATCCCCTTAAGCTCTCACAAAATATAAAAAAGGATACATTCTAGATTGCTATTGTTAGATTAATCAAACATTGTCAGACTGAACAGTGTCAAATGCACATAATACCTGTATTGCTGTGTGTATAATACTACCAGAGTTCAGAGCCTTCACCCTCAATGGCAACAAGACAACAGAAGCCATTTGGATAAGGCGTTCCAGGTTTGTCCAAAAGAGGGCAGCAACACACCAGCCATGACTAAAATAAGTTTGAAACTCAGAAAAACCTACTGAGAAAAAGGCAATGCAGAAAAAAAAAAAAAACAGCGGTGAAAAAAATAAGAACCCAGTGTTAAATTGAAATGGTAGTCTGTGTAGTTCAGTATTATGTTGCTCCAAACAGTGGGGAAAGGAAATAGTAAAACTGCAGACATTCGCTGCCAGTGCAGCAAAGGCATTTACTTGAAAACAAAAGAAACAAACAAAAAGGGAGCTTGCATGTAATGGGATTACTATCAAGCACTTGTTGCAGGAAAAATGTACATCTAGGGGCAAGTAAGGTAAAGGAATCTCCCCAACATCAATGCTATTCCAGAATAAGGCTCCATGCACACTGGAGCTCATAAACGGAAGTTTTTTGGAGTTTGGGCGTTTTTTTTTTTAAGGCTCCATGCACACAGGACGCTAAAAAAAGTCGTTCTGAATGTCAGATTGCTGGCAGGAAAACGCTACTTTAAAAATGCGATTTTATCAGCGTTTTGCATTGCCATCAATGCACGTTTAGCGGCGCTAGCTTTCAGCCGCGTTTCTCTACCTCTATTCAAAATCAATGGTTCCCTATGGGAGCCCATTGATTTGAATAGAAGTCGCACCGCAAGTCGGATCATCATGATCCGATTTGCGTTGCGACTTGTGTGCTGAGGATGAAGGGGAACCCCACCAAAAATGAAAAAAAAAATTGGTGTGGGTTCCCCTCGGACGATACCATGCCCTTCGGTCTGGTATGGATTTTACGGGGAATCCCTACGCCGAAAAAACGGCGTGGGGGTCCACCCAAAATCCATACCAGACCCTTTTCCGAGCATGCAGCCCGGTCGGTCAGGAAAGGGGGTGGGAACGAGCGCGTGCCCCCCTCCTGAACAGTACCAGGCCGCATGCCCTCAACATGGGGGGGGTAGGTGCACCTTGCCCCCATGTTGATGAGGACAAGGGCCTCTTCCCGACAACCCTGGCCGTTGGTTGTCGGGGTTTGCGGGCAAGGGGCTTATCGGAATCTGGGAGCCCACTTTAATAAGGGGGGCCCCCAAATCCGGCCCCCCACCCTATGTGAATGAGTATGGGGTGCATCGTACCCCTACCCATTCACCTGGGGAAAAAAGTGTCAAAAATAAAATACACTACACAGATTTTTAAAGTAATTTAATAGGCAGTTCCGGGGGTCTCTTCCGACTTCGGGGGTCTCTTACGACTTCTCCACTCTCTCCGGCCTCTTCTCCTGCTGTCTGGTGTCTTCTGCCGGGCTCCTCCGCTATCTTCTGCTCTTTTGCCCGCTCTTTTGCTAGCCATTGCCCAGTCTTTTCCGTCGTCCTCTTCCCTCTTCTCTTTTTCCAATGTTGACGCAATGCTCTCTCCCGCTGTAATGCTGTGTGTGCGGTGCGCAACGACTTATATTGGCTTGGGGCGTGGTCACCAGGTGATGTCATCCGCCCCCCTGCCCCAAAGCACCAACCCACCATGTTGAGGGCATACTGCCTGGTACGGTTCAGGAGGGGGGGCACTCGCTCATCCCCACCCCCTTTCCTGACCGACCGGGCTGCGTGCTCGGATAAGGGTCTGGTATGGCTTTTGGGGGGACCCCCAATGCCGTTTTTTTCGGCGTAGGGGGTTCCCCTTAAAATCCATACTAAACCGAAGGGCATGCGGATTTGCGGTTCGACTTCTATTCAAATCAATGGGCTCCCATAGGGAATCAATGATTTTGAATAGAGGCAGAGAAACGCGGCTGAAAGCTAGCGCCGCTAAATGTGCATTGACGGCAATGCAAAATGCTCATAAAATCGCGTTTTTAAAGCAGCGTTTTCCTGCCAACAATCCAATGTTCAGAACGACTTTTTGGAGCATCCTGTGTGCATGGAGCCTAATCAGGACGAACACCGTTTTGCATTTAACCATTCTTGAGCTGCATCAGGGGTAGTGAAGAAGAGCACACGACCGCCATCAATCACTCTCAACCGAGCAGGGAAAGCCATAGAGTAGATGATCCCACCTTCCCTCATCTTCCGTTTAACCTTTGTGAATGTGGAGGCGCCTATCAGCCATCATGTGGGACTGTACTATGACTTTAACCTCAAGTCAATTGGATTTTTTAGTTTAGAACATATAGCACAACGTGAAAGTGGGGGAGACATTGACAAAAAACTCCTTCAGTTGGAGAGTAGATGGATCTTTTTGCTGCAGGCGACTCGCTCTCCTGGTTTAAATGAGGGGATTAGTTATAAGCCTTTTTTGTAACTTTAATTATTGACCTTTTTTAGGTGCCCCTCTGCTTCAAACTCCCTTTTGAGCTGGTTTGTTTTTGCCTTTGACTAACATATACCACACCGTATGCCTGATGCCCGTTTCAGTTCTGTTGTCTCTGTCTCTTATTCTTCATCATCCAGAAGTCTCTGTCGTGCGATGGATGGGTTGTGCAGGGCCAGTGCTTGAGAAAGTGCCCCGGACAAACTTTGCCAGCAATTCCCCCCTGTTAAAGGGAGGTAAATTTAATAAATTATTTTTTGTTTTCTGTTTCAAACCAATGGTATTAACATGTTAGGAATCTTTTTCTGTTGTTTTTTATGTAATGCTATGTGGCTCTGCATGCGTGGTTAAACGTTGGTCGTGTTGCAGGTGGGCAATATAACATCCCTTCATTCTTCCTGGTTTCTGCGTCCTTTCTACTCTTCCTGTCCAGTCACCTTGATCCCCGTACGGACACCCAAGGGTGTTCATAGGACGACCTCATCCATATGGGGTGAGGTGGTTCCAGTGCCTGCCCGCCCTGAGGATCTGATGTGTCATGGCATCCATAGAACAGCGCAGCAGCCTTGCATTCCCATCTATTAGGCTGATGATCTGCGTGCTCCCTGCTTGATGGTGTCTGCACGGGATGTTTCCTGTGCAGACTCAGCCGCGGACCGGAAGTGAAAAGCAAGGAGAGAGGCGCCTCTAAGTGCAATAGTATAAAACAACTTTTATTTGGAATACAAAGTACACTCACATTTAGGTGAATGAATACAGGTGCATAGCAATGTCAGGATGACGACCACGTCTGCGTTCCAAGCCTCGCTTTCAACACCCCACAGAATTGTTGTCCCTGGAAGCCGGCCGGTACATCTACAGAGACACTCCTGCCTTCACTGCTGAGCTAGGAAACCTGTGACCTGTGATTTGCAGCAGTTGGTCATCATCCTGACATTGCTATGCGCCTGTATTCATTCACCTAAATGTGAGTGTACTTTGTATTCCAAATAAAAGTTGTTTTATACTATTGCACTTAGAGGCGCCTCTCTCCTTGCTTTTCAGTCTTCCCTGAACATGGTTTCTGTTCATCTATGATGGCTGCCCTGTGCATAGTGGATCCTCTCCATCCCTGTTTTCTCCCACATTCATCACAGTATGTGGACAGACTTTATGGACTTCATTTCTAGACCTTTTTGGTGTCTACAATAGTTTTCCTGTCATCTTTTGTTATTATATTTATTTTAATTTTTATTGATCAATTGGGGAAATATTTGTTTGTGTGGATTTTGTGCGCCATTACTTGTTAGCGGACCGGAAGTGACCTCTATGTACCAGTCTATGTCTCTTGGACCCTCCCTCTTTTGCGTCCGCGATGCGGCATCGCGGCGTGACGCCACACGCAGCGTTATTGACGCAGCGGGGAGGGATATTTAAATCCCACATGGAACCACATGGAACCAGCCATGTTTGGGATCTCCTGGGAGCTCACGTTCGATCGGGACTTACAGTACATGTAACTACTCCACCATTGGTGGGTGGAGGTGGCTGTAGCATGCCTTCTAAGAGATGGTATCCTTGTGTATTCTGTGGCTATAGGTGCGAGAACTGGAGGGCCGCTTGCTGGGGACCTGTTTGCCCCCAATCCCCCTTTGGCTTTCCTTTTTGGAGCGGAACACTCAGTAGCCCCTGGAGGGGTACCTGGGCATGTAAACCAGAAAAAACATTTTTTTTACGGGTGAGAGATGATCCTAACACCAGTGTTTGAGAAGATAGGACCATTATTTATTTATCTTCAATACACTGATATATATCTGTATATGTTTAGGTTTCTCTGGTTGTGCGTATCCTGTTGTTTCATCAGTATACACCATAGTCCCGCCATCTGTAGGAGCTCCCAGTCTTTTTATTTACTTTCAAACTAGGAGTGAGGTGAGTGCAGTCCATTTCTTTGCGCCTGCTGTGGACCCGTGCATCCGCCTCATTCGTTTCATTGACATATTGAATATGTATTACAGGCACTTTGTGAAATACTTACCTCTTGGTTTTAACCTATATCCCTCCCTATGGGAGATCTGGCTATACCTGGATGGGATTGAGTGGAGGGGCTGTGGTATGTTCTGAGAGGAACTTTTCCAGTGCATTTGACCTCTACACTCTATATAGAGGTATGGTTATCTATTATATCAATTTGTTCAAATTTTTGTATGATGTATTAATAATAGTTTTTTTTTTTTATATATACACTAAAAGTTGAGTGACTTATGTACCATCAGATACAATCAAAGTACCTTTGCGTCCAAATCCTGAAGAAGCCTTATAGGCGAAACTGTTGAAATAATGGACGCCACACCAATATGTATATGTGTATAGTATCTCACTGTCATTTTATAGGTAGTAGGTGTACACCTATGACTTTGAATCAACTGTACTCAATACTTTTAGAACTTTGTTATAAATAAATATTTTTTCTTATTCTGTCTTTGAGTGAATTTTCATACATTGCACCCTTAAAGTCCCATATCCTGTATACAAATTATTCTTAAATTTCAGGGATGTTGGTGCCATATTGATTAGGATTAATCTCTTGCTGACTTCTGCCCACTTCCTTTGACTACTTTGTGAATGTGGCTCTTTGCTTCTGCAATTTGATTGAGAAATACGGAAAGATGGAGATCTTCACATTTCCAAAGTTGATAATGTCTTTCTGTTGGGCCTTACGAAGCACCAGATCAAGATCTTTACAATTCAACAGCAAAGGCAGCAGAAAACTTGGCATCAGGAAAGGTAGTTTTAAACCACGTTTCCACAAAGTCCCCTGGGTTCTGGCCCTCAGCCTTTTCAGGGAGCCCCACTATCCTGAGGTTGTTGCAGCTAAAGCGATTTTCAAGGTCATCAGCTTTTTGGGACCAGAAAGAGATTTGTTTCTCAGCAGCTATCACCTGACCAGGGAAAGGGGAGAAATCATCTTCTAAGGTGGAAATTCTCCTCTCAGTTTCTGCCACCCTCTTCCTAACATGCTGCAAGTCATGTCTCATGAGGCCTATGTCCACTTTAATCTCTTCCATCTTGCCTGTCAGGGAGGTGCTACTGGAGGTGATCGCCTCAAGAAGCTGGGCATGTACTTGCTCCAGGGTCAGCTTACCCATCTTCTCTGCCACCGATGTGATGACTTTCGGGGTAGCTCCGGTAGCCGCTGCCGTGCTGCTCTGCGTGTGGGGAGGGCCACTGACTCCATCTTGTCTCTCCATGTGGGCAAATTCTTTAAGACGATCTGCTGGTGTAGAGGGGGTAGCCTTGCTCATAATATAAGCCTGTAGTGCTTGTATAATATCTGGGCACCTCAAGGAAGCAATTTGTGGAGTGAGAGCTGCTAGTAATATGCAGGATTGATGCGGATTCTATGGGGGGCTGGCAGAGCTCTCCTCAGACACGTCCGGCCATGTCTATGGTAGCCACGCCCCCCCGTCCCCATCACCTTTGCTCTGTATGTGCCTGTGTACTCTCTAACTGCTCCCATCTCTCTTTTTCCCTTGCTCTTTCCTTATTTCCCCATCTCTGTCCCCATATAATGCTCCTGTATCTCTAGATGGTCCCCATGATGTGCATACAGCAGGCTGTGTGATAGGTGCAGTCAGTCAAACATGATAAAGCACTTTATGCATACCTTCCACTGAGGATCCGTGCCATTCCTGCACTGTGCCTGCTGGCCTCTCCCCCGTCCACTCACTCACCTCCAGTTCACAAAAAACGGGAATTGCCACAGAAGTTGTTGAGTGGGGGGGGGGGGGGGGTGATGGTTGCCGCCGGAACATTTAGAAAAAAAAAGGACTTGAAAAAAAATTTAAATAAAGAAAAAAATTTAAGCGGGGGGGGTTGGGGCGCGGCGGGGGGCCGCCGATCGGGGGGGGCATACTAGTGCGCCGATCGCAGGGGGGGGGGCTCTTACCTGCTGCTGCTGCTGTTCCTCTTCTTCTCTTCATGTTTCCTGCTGTGCGGGAAACATGATAGTCTCGCAGGAGTGCGGGAAGGAGGAGCCTCTGCGGGTAAAACCCGCACAATCCGTGCCAGTTAGGAGGTATGTGGTTCTGCTTCTGCCCACATGGGAGGGGATTCTTTGGAGAGAAGCAGAAACAGCAAGTGACCGAAATGAAAGGTCATCGTCTGCCTTTCATCTGGGAGGGAGGACGAGGGGATGTGAGAGCCAGAGAAAGTAAATGTGGAGGCAGAAGCTGAAGCTCACAGTGTCCAGCTGGGTCTGATGTGCTATGCTGAGCCCACCCCCCTCGCCTGCCACCGTAAGCCTTACCTGCCTTATGCTGGCGCCGGCCCTGGATGTGATACACTTGGTTTAATGTCAACCTGTACTTTTCTGTGTCGCAAACGATTAGTACCAGGGTTTATAACAAGCGACTGTTCCTTGTTAAAATGGAAAATGCTGAATTTTTATATTTTCCCCCAAAAAATCTGAATAAAAAAAATATTGGAAATGAAAGGCCTTGGTGTTACATCTCATACTAAATCTCATGGAATTGATATCCTTTGTATCTTTAGTTCCTGCATATTTTTCCATGTTTCCAGTTTCTTTTTCCTTTTTGTATGTATGCGGTTGTGGACTCCCTTCATATTGTACCCAGTATTTTGTGTAGGCCTCATCCACATGTTCTTCTTTGTATCCTTTTTTGAGAAACTTCATCTTAAAGCGGAGGTCCGCCCTCCGCTGCAAAAACTAAAAGCCAGCAGCTACACATACTGCAGCTGCTGGCTTTTAATAATAGGACACTTACCTGTCCTGGAGTCCAGCAATGTCGGCACCGCAGCAGATGTTTCAATCAGCTGTCGGGTGCTGCCGTCGCCATTGCGGGTAAGGGAACCCGGCAGTGTAGCCTTACAGCTTTAGGCCGGGAACCCTACTGCGCATGCGTGAGGCTCCGCTCCTCTCTCCTACTGGCCCAGCAGCAGGGGAAGGAGGAGGGAGGAGGAGGGAGCCCCAGCGGTGACGTCAAATGCAGCGGCCCAGACTCCCGGAAGTGGTATCAGGATACCTGTCAAAGACAGGTATACGCTTTCCACTCCCCTCCCCCCCCCGAAAGGTGCCAAATGTGGCTTTGGAGAGGGGGAGCAGGCAAATGGGCGGAAGTTCCACTTTTGGGTGGGACTCTACTCTAAGTAGGGTCCCCTGTTCCTCATAGTCCCCTTTCCTTGTGCAAATTCCCTTAAGTTGGCAAAATTGTCTGAATGGAACATTATGGATGCATCTTGGGTGATAATGGCGCATGGCGTGCAAATATATGAGTTGCCCGCACTAGGTTTGAAGTGTGTTCTTGAGAAGATGTTTCCGTCCACATCCACCCTCAGTTCCAAGTCCAGGAAAACTAGTGATTTGTCAACAACAACATGGGTAAAGGTAATACCAACTAGTTTACCGTTGATATATCTGAGGAAGTCGCTTGGTTCAGTCTCTGATTCATCCCATATGATTAAGATATCATCAATATGTAGCGATACCCCCAAACTAAGAGAGCTGCTGGTTTTGTTTCGGGCCCTATACACAGCACAGCCAACCCCCGGCAATCTACTCGACCCTCCTCTGGCACAGCTAGTCTAGGGGTGGTATATTAGTATGGCTCTATATCTGTCCATGAACAATCCCACAATAATCCAAACAGTTGTAAAGTATAGTAATGGACACTACTACCGGAATGATTAACTATAGCAGATTTACTCGGATATAAAAGTCAACGATCAATACAATACAGCACATACATGCAGAGCCCTGCAGTAATAATAACACTAGTCAACTATAGAATATAAAGAGATACACACCACATGTAGCTATCCTCCCCATGAGCAATATGGACGCTCAATAAAGTTCTACACTCCCAGTCAGGCCTGACTCAGTTAAAGCTCAGTCTTACAGTGAAGAATCTTTCCATGCAAGATGATCGGTGGTGCACATACAGGAACAGTAATTTGTAATCCAATAACGGTTTATAGTAATAGAAACAACTGTGCAGAGACTATATATCTCAGTTCTGCAACTAGTCTCCGGTCAGGACAGCAAGTATAACACGATGGGCCAAGGCAGTCAATAGGCCTAACAAATGTACTCGGTTATAGTTGTGAGCAGGTGCTCTCTCACCCCTCCGGACTCGATCCTAGTCCGGGACTCCCACCGCTGTGTCTCCGCACACAGGGTATGCAACAGCCGGGTCTCTGGTCCAACTGATGTCCGCAAGGCAAGTAGATATCAGGTGCCACACAGGCTCCGCAGTGGGGTGGAAGGCTCTTTGGATGTGCGCAAGGCCCAGGCCTCGGGCCTTACACTTGTAGCAGGTCCGCACAGGGAGTCCTCTTGCTAGCAGCGCGGCATCCAAAGAGGCCGGGCTTAGCCTCGCTCTCCCCTTTTATACCCCATCCATGAGTCTCTGCGGCGGCATAATGCACCTTGGGTGCCAAACGGGGTTCTGGGTAACGTAGTCCATGGGGCCTCAACGGAGACCCCGCTACAAATATATTGCTCATATAGCGCTGAGTTAGCCCTAAAGAACTAGCCCTCCCAAAAACCCATGAACAAGTTGACATAGTTAGGGGCAAACCTAGCCCACATAGCCATGCCTCTGACTTGCCTGTAGTAATCCCCTAGGTACGAGAAGTAGTCGTGGGTCCAGGTGAATTCTATAGAGTTCATCAGAAACATTGCTTGTAGTGGGTTTTAATTGCTCCTTTCTAGGTAGTGTTTCACTGCCAGAATACCGTGTTTTATTGACGTGTACAGAGGCGACACGTCAAGGGAGTGCCACCTAAATTGCAGTTGCCATGAAAAGGAGGACAAGATCCCGAATCTCTCACGTAGGAGGGGAGTTCCACTACCAAGTTATGTAGGAAGTGGTCCATATAACATCCCAAGCTGCTCATTAGTAGGGATGAGCTCGGTGTTCGAGTCGAACATAAGTTTGACTCGAACATCGGCTGTTCGCGCGTTCGGCGAACAACGAACGATTTGGGGCGTTCGCGCCAAATTCGAGTGACGCGAACGCCCCACAATACACTGCACCATCGCAGTGTAATCCCGGCGCTGTGATTGGCCAAGCATGCACTGTGACCCTGCATGCTTGGCCAATCACAGCGCCGGCAGCGAGGAGAGCAATGATTGGCCACAGGCAGGATGCCTGTGGCCAATTATAGCTATGGGGGTTTAGTACACGCCCCACACTATAAAAGGCCGCCAGCTCGGCGGCCTCGTGTAGTGTGTTCCGGAGCAGGGAAAGTGAAGGATAGGCAGGGACAGTGTCAAATCTATTCTTTGCTAAACCTTGTGTGTAGGGACAGAGAAGGATAGGCAGGGAGAGTGTCAGTGTCATATTCTTTGCTAAACCTTGTGTGTAGGGAGAGAGAAGGATAGGCATGTAGAGTGTCAGTGTCATATACTTTGATAAACCTTGTGTGCAGGGAGAGAGAAGGATAGGCAGGGGACAGTGTCAGTGTCATATTCTTTGCTAAACCTTGTGTGCAGGGAGAGAGAAGGATAGGCAGGGAGAGTGTCAGTGTCAAATACTTTGATAAACCTTGTGTGCAGGGAGAGAGAAGGATAGGCAGGGGACAGTGTCAGTGTCATTGTTGCTAAGCCTCCTGCACATTATACACCTGAAGTTAGCCCGTATTGCTGCTTTTTCCTGGTGTGTTACACCAACAGGCATTTGCGGCACTTACAGCGGGCGGAGTTTGCCTCCTGATCATATTACACCTGAAGTTAGCCTGTATTGCTGCTTTTTCCTGGTGTGTTACACCAACAGGCATTTGCGGCACTTACAGCGGGCGGAGTGTGCCTCCTGATCATGTTACACCTGAAGTTAGCCTGTATTGCTGCTTTTTCCTGGTGTGTTACACCAACAGGCATTTGCGGCACTTACAGCGGGCGGAGTGTGCCTCCTGATCATATTACACCTGAAGTTAGCCTGTATTGCTGCTTTTTCCTGGTGTGTTACACCAACAGGCATTTGCGGCACTTACAGCGGGCGGAGTGTGCCTCCTGATCATATTACACCTGAAGTTAGCCTGTATTGCTGCTTTTTCCTGGTGTGTTACACCAACAGGCATTTGCAGCACCTACAGCAGGCGTAGTGTGATTCCTGCAAAATATACTCCTGAAGCTAGGCCTTATTGCTGGTTTTCCCATTTCCCTGCAGGCCATTAGAATGTCTGGAAGGCAAACAAGGAGAGGCAGACAGTCAGGAGCCAATAAAAGAGGGCAAGCAGGCTCTGTGTCTAGAGACAACAGTGCTGGTCGTGGACGCGGTGCATCGCCATCAGCACGTGGCCATGGGACACGCTTGTCCTTCTTTTCGGCAACTGGACGTGTTGAGCCGCATCATGCCGAAGACTTGGTAGAGTGGATGACCAAGCCCTCCTCATCCTCCTCATCCTCTCTCACCCAGGCTCAGGGTACTGGCAAAGCAGCTGCCAAAGCGTCCTCTTCCCTGGTATCAATGTCATCATCAGTCACTCCTTCCCTAGACCAACCATGTCCTCCTGAGGAGTCCCCCGAACTGTTTGAGCACAGTGTTGGGTACATGCTCCAGGAGTATGCCCAGCGTTTCGAAGGGTCTGATGATGATACCCAGCTAGAGGAAGGCAGTAGCGTGAGAGCAGAGAGAGGGGATGCTCAAGAAGGACACCAATCTGGCAGTCATGTTCCAGCAGCTGCAGCATACTGCCAGATTGGCTCCAGTGATGAGGAGGGAGGGGATGATGAGGTCACTGACTCCACGTGGGTGCCTAATAGGAGAGAGGAGGAGGAGGAGGAGGATGAGGAGGAGGCACATCTCCAATGAGGCAGGATGCCCTCGGGGGGCCAGCGTAAGGGCAGCACACCGACGGAATCACACCGCAGAGCTCCGCCTGTGCAGGGCGCTGCCTCTGCCCATTATTCAAAAAGTTCTTTGGTGTGGGCCTTTTTTGAGTCGAGTGCATCAGATCGCACAGCTGCTGTTTGCAACATATGTCTCAAGCGTATATCGCGTGGCCAAAACATCACCCGCTTGGGCACCACATGCTTGACCAGACATATGTTGACCTGCCATGCAGCTTGTTGGCAAGCCTACCTTAAAGTCCCACACCAAAGAACAAAGCGGACCTCTTCTTGCACCGCATCAGCTGGGATCTCCAACCCCACTATACCTTCAGTCCTCTCTGAAACCTGCACTGAGAGGAATGAAGGTGTAGAATTAGGTGTGTCACAGCCAAGTACTTGCGGGCACTCTGCTAGCAGTACACCAATGTCCGATTCTAGCAGGCAAATTTCCCTGCCCCAGCTGCTGGACTGTCGAAAGAAGTTCACTCCCAGCCATCCACATGCCCAGCGGTTGAATGCTAGCTTGGCTAAATTGCTAGCGCTTCAACTGCTGCCTTTTCAGATGGTAGACTCGGCCCCCTTCCGTGAGTTTGTGCAATGTGCGGTTCCTCAGTGGCAGGTTCCCAAACGCCACTTTTTCTCACGGAAGGCGATTCCGGCTCTCTACCGGCATGTGGAAGGCAATGTCTTGGCCTCGCTGGACAGGGCGGACAGCGGTAGGGTGCATATTACCGCTGAATCATGGTCGAGCAGGCATGGACAGGGACGTTACCTTTCTTTCACGGCCCATTGGGTCACTCTTTTGGCAGCTGGGAAGGATGCAGGACAAGGTGCAGTAGTGTTGGAGGTTGTTCCACCGCCACGCCTCCAAAATGCTACTACTGGTTGTGACACACCTCTGTCCTCCACCCCCTGCGCCCACCAAGAGTAACTGTGAGGCCTTACAGTGTTGTGTCAACATCACCACCACCACCACCAAAGGCCCAATTTTTCAGCCCCTGTTCAACAGGGGCATGCAATTACAATTCTTGATCTAATAATTCACAGCAGGGCCCATTCCTGCGCCCACCAAGAGTAACTGTGAGCAGGGCCGTCGGAACAGGACAGGCAAAACAAGCAATTGCCTGGGGCCCCGAGCTGGCCTGGGGCCCCAGCCTAGGATGCCTGCCTGCTGCCTGTCACTGTCCTGGATTTCTAATGCCGCCCTGGGTCGATCTAAATCAAATGCACGATCGATCTGACAGTGGCTGTGGACCCCCCTAGCCTAGCTAGCTGGCACTGTCTCTGCTGGTTGCTACGTGATGCCCGCTTGGCTTGTAGCAACCAGTGACGTCACTAGCAGAGCAGGAGAGAGGTAGAGTTGTGCCTATCACAGGCAGCGGAGGAAAGATCTTCTAGCTAGCTCCGCCTCCGAGTCCACCCTCCTCCTCCTCCTCCTCCCGCTCTGTCCTCGAGGCACACTGTCCAGCCACTCAGGCAGCGGCATGCTGCTGTGCTGAAGTCTGAAGATCACAGAAAGACGTGACAGAGTGAGACAGATTTCAGCCAGCTGTAGAAAGCAGGCAAGTAAGCATTGCTCACTCACCATTGTCAGCACAGCACTGACCAACACATCATAAGGGGTGGGCACTGCACTGGGCAGGACTGGAGCAGTAGTCAGCTCTGAGGGGTTCATGCTGGGACCTGTAGTTCTTCACTTTTGGGGGGGGGGGTCACATGATTTCCAGTCCCAGCATGAACCCTCCCTGCCCTGCCAGGATAGGACACACAAACACATCCTAGCAGGGCAGGGAGGGTTCATTGTGGGACTTGAAATCATGTGACCCCCCCCCAAAAGTGAAGAACTACAGGTCCCAGCATGAACCCCTCAGGACACACAAACACATCCTAGCAGAGCAGGGAGGGTTCATGCTGGGACTTAAAATCATGTGACCCCCCCCCCCCGGGCCCCCCCAAAAATTAAGAACTACAGGTCCCAGCATGAACCCCTCAGAGCTGACTACTGCTCCAGTCCTGCCCAGTGACCACCCTTATGTGGGCACTGGGCAGGACTGGAGCAGTAGTCAGCTCTGAGGGGTTCATGCTGGGACCTGTAGTTCTTCACTTTTGGGGGGGGAGTCACATGATTTCCAGTCCCAGCATGAACCCTCCCTGCCCTGCTAGGATGTGTTTGTGTGTCCTCTCCTGCCAGGATAAACTGTATCGCTATGCTGTGGTTCCTGTAGGCTTTGCGTGAGTGCGGGGGGGCCTCCAAGTCCATTTTGCTTGGGGCCCCCAAATTCCTTCAAACTAAGGTGACCAGATTTTTAAAATGAAATCCGGGGACATATTTTATTTTTTACTAGTAATGGCGGCAATCAGCGACTCTCTGCCCATCGCCGCCCGCCTCACAGCCTGTCAAGTCTTACTCTCCGGGCCCCGGCTACTACTGGGTGGGGAGCGGAGGAAGATCACTGTACTGGGAAGGCAAGAAGATAAACAGGCAGGCAGCTGGCCAGGACTTGAGACAAGGCAGAAGAACATGCGAGCGGAGCTGATTGGGCATGCACCCGAAACTGAAGAAATATTCCCTCCGCTTCGACCAGCACATGATCATCATAAAGGGGCACAGAAAATGGAAAGAAATACACCCCCCTAAGCTAGTAGGAGCGCGGAGCGGGGGTGTGTAATTCAGATTTTTTTTTTTTATTCTGCACTGACTGTCTTTGAAATTGCCCCAGCCCCTGTTAAAATCCAATCCGGGGACAAAACCAGGGACAAATTTGGTCCGGGGACAGTGTCCTCAATCCGGGGACTGTCCCCTGAAACTGGGGACGTCTGGTCACCCTACTTCAAACGGCCCTGACTGTGAGGCCTTACAGTGTTGTGTCAATACTACCACCACCACCACCAAAGGCCCAATTTTTCAGCCCCTGTTCAACAGGGGCATGCAATTACAATTCTTGATCTAATAATTCACAGCAGGGCCCATTCATGCGCCCACCAAGAGTAACTGTGAGGGCTCACAGTGTTGTGGCAACACCAACATGTAAGGGGCAAATTTCAGCAGAGTATATACGGCAGGCCCCTACTTTCAAACATCCAACTTACAAACGACTCCTCCTTGCAAACGGAAGGATACAACAGGAAGTGAGAGGAAATCTACCCCTAGGAAGGCAAATTCTCTCCTGTAAGAGTTAATATGGGAAAAAAGTGTCTCCTCTCCACTGATGCTTTATCACCAATTCTTGTTTCAATAAAAACCCCAAATTTTCAAAAAACATTTGTCATTAGGACGGAAAGTGAGGTGAACTGTTCTGAACAGGTGCACACTGCACAGACAGCAAAACAAATGTTACAGGGGTGATAACCCTTCCCTATGTTTTCCAAAAAGCTTAAAAATAGATTTTTTGGCTGAAGCTACACTTAAACAATGAACCTGTTCAAAATTACAAACAGATTCTACATAAGAACAAACCTACAGTCCCTGTCTTGTGTGCACCGCCTGTATACGGCTGTTCAGAATATATAGGGCCTTTTTTATTTTGTGTGCGGGGTTCCCCTTAATATCCATACAAGACCCAAAGGGGCTGGTAATGGGCTGGGGTAGGGGGGGGGGGGACTGTGATGGGGTAGCTATGCCATTTTTCTTAAAGATTTTCATCCATATTACCGGGACCAGACATTACATTAAAGCCGCAAGCAGTTTTAAATGGCTTTTTTTCCTTTAGAAATGTTATTTTGTGCAGGGACAGTTCTAAACACGGGAAACACGTGGCACTTCACAGGCATACTTTAGACACCCCCCAGGTACGATATTTAAAGGAATATTTGACTTTTTTTTTTTCACTTTATGCATCATTAAAATGACTGCTCCCGAAAAACGGGCGTTTTTAAAACTTTTTTTGGATTGATACATGTCCCCTGGTGCAGAACCCGGGTTCCCAAACCCTTTTTAGGACAATAACATTCATAATAGTCGTTATAATTAGCACTTTAGATTTCGAACGTTCGCATCCATTGTATTTAATAGGGTTCTAAAGTTCGTGCAAACTTTCGGTCCGTTCGCGGGTTCTGGTGCGAACCGAACCCGGGGGTGTTCGGCTCATCACTACTCATTAGACTGTCTATTCCCACTATGATAGGTCTTCTGGGGGGATCTTTTTGGATCTTTAGGATGTGGTAAAAGTGCGGGGTGTGCGGGTACTGTTTGTACAGGAACTGGTATTTGTTTTCTGTTATTATTTTGTTCTCTATTGCTCTATCCAGAAGTTGTTTGAGAGATGTTTTATATTCTAATAGGGGGTCTGCGGAGAGTTTCTCATAAGTGGTACTGTCTCCGATCAGTCTTATCGCCTCTGCCAAGTAGGCCTCCCTATCTTGAATGACTAATCCACCTCCTTTATCTGCTTGCCTTATTATTATTCCTTCATTCTCTTTTAACTGCTTGATGACGTCTTTGGATCTTTCATTGTTGTTTTTTATGGTATACCCTTGTTTGCTGCTGTTATTCTGTTTCCTACAAATCTGTCTGATTTCTTCGTACACCACATCATAGAAAGTCGAGATATAGCTCCCATTGACCCAATGAATCCAGATATCATAGATAGAGTTGAGCGGACACCTGGATGTTCGGGTTCGACGGGTTCGGCCGAACTTCGGAAAAAAGTTCGGGTTCGGGACCGAACTTTAACCCGAACCCGAACCCGAACCCCATTGAAGTCAATGGGGACCCGGACTTCTAAGGACTAAAAAGGCTCTAAAAAAGTAATGGAAAGGGCTAGAGGGCTGCAAATGGCAGCAAAATGTTGTTAAGAGCATGGCAAGTGCTCTGCAAACAAATGTGGATAGGGAAATAATTTAAAATAACATAAAAAAAATAAAATAATAAAAAAATATGCTGGAGGCCCCCTTTTCAGCAGAAGAGGTACGGGAAGTCATTAAGAACCTCAGAAACTCAACGGCACGATGCCACACATATGGTGGGAATGCCCCAGAATACGCCCTTTCTGGAATAAATTATTCAATTTAATGGATAAGCTAGTGGGAAAATAAAATACTTTGAAATAAAAATGTAGCGGGGTGCTAAATTTAAGTGAAGTGTTTGATTGGTAAATAGGCTCAAACACACTAATTCTGTAGGATTCATGGACCATTTTGTCCTCGGGGGACAGTATTGGTGTGCAGTTCCCTGCGGCCTACAGGTGGTGCTGCCATGGTAGGCTAGGGTTGAACCGCCGATACAGTGCTGTGCCTTTTGTGTCCCCTCTTGGCAGTAGTACAGCGGGGCGGGGAACCTGCTGTGCATGCCGGGAGAGCATATAAAAGGGGCAGACCTTTGGCCTGGGGGCTGATGTCCAGTGGGGTCCACGCCCAGGTGCCTTCGGCCTGGGTGCATGTGTTCCTGTTCCATCTCGGGTACCTTTAGCCCGGGGTGAGGTACTATCCTGGAGTTCCTGCTGCCCTGGGTATGGAGGCCTAGGTGCGGGAGTAAAGCCTGGAGTCCTGTTGTTTTTTTAGTATAGCACAGTAGGAGAAAACTATATAGAAATTGTTTATTTCACACACCTCCACATATGTATAACACACTGCAAACTATTTTTTGTGCCCCTAAATGGCGTTTTTTGGAAGAGCAGAACACACCCACAGTACGTAACCGCTGAATCACACAGCTACAGAACTGCAGAAAATGCTATTCAAAAAAAATGTTTTTTTTTTAGTATAGCACAGTAGGAGAAAACTATATAGAAATTGTTTATTTCACACACCTCCACATATGTATAACACACTGCAAACTATTTTTTGTGCCCCTAAATGGCGTTTTTTGGAAGAGCAGAACACACCCACAGTACGTAACCGCTGAATTGCACAGCTATAGAACTGCAGAAAATGCTATTCAAAAAAAAAGTTTTTTTTTTAGTATAGCACAGTAGGAGAAAACTATATAGAAATTGTTTATTTCACACACCTCCACATATGTATAACACACTGCAAACTATTTTTTGTGCCCCTAAATGGCGTTTTTTGGAAGAGCAGAACACACCCACAGTACGTAACCGCTGAATCGCACAGCTACAGAACTGCAGAAAATGCTATTAAAAAAAAAAGTTTTTTTTTTAGTATAGCACAGTAGGAGAAAACTATATATAAATTGTTTATTTCACACACCTCCACATATGTATAACACACTGCAAACTATTTTTTGTGCCCCTAAATGGCGTTTTTTGGAAGAGCAGAACACACCCACAGTATGTAACCGCTGAATCACACAGCTACAGAACTGCAGAAAATGCTATTCAAAAAAAATGTTGTTTTTTTAGTATAGCACAGTAGGAGAAAACTATATAGAAATTGTTTATTTCACACACCTCCACATATGTATAACACACTGCAAACTATTTTTTGTGCCCCTAAATGGCGTTTTTTGGAAGAGCAGAACACACCCACAGTACGTAACCGCTGAATCGCACAGCTACAGAACTGCAGAAAATGCTATTAAAAAAAAATGTTTTTTTTTTAGTATAGCACAGTAGGAGAAAACTATATAGAAATTGTTTATTTCACACACCTCCACATATGTATAACACACTGCAAACTATTTTTTGTGCCCCTAAATGGCGTTTTTTGGAAGAGCAGAACACACCCACAGTACGTAACCGCTGAATCGCACAGCTACAGAACTGCAGAAAATGCTATTCAAAAAAAATGTTTTTTTTTTAGTATAGCACAGTAGGAGAAAACTATATAGAAATTGTTTATTTCACACACCTCCACATATGTATAACACACTGCAAACTATTTTTTGTGCCCCTAAATGGCGTTTTTTGGAAGAGCAGAACACACCCACAGTACGTAACCGCTGAATCACACAGCTACAGAACTGCAGAAAATGCTATTCAAAAAAAATGTTTTTTTTTAGTATAGCACAGTAGGAGAAAACTATATAGAAATTGTTTATTTCACACACCTCCACATATGTATAACACACTGCAAACTATTTTTTGTGCCCCTAAATGGCGTTTTTTGGAAGAGCAGAACACACCCACAGTACGTAACCGCTGAATTGCACAGCTATAGAACTGCAGAAAATGCTATTCAAAAAAAAAGTATTTTTTTTAGTATAGCACAGTAGGAGAAAACTATATAGAAATTGTTTATTTCACACACCTCCACATATGTATAACACACTGCAAACTATTTTTTGTGCCCCTATATGGCCTTTTTTGGAAGAGCAGAACACACCCACAGTACGTAACCGCTGAATCACACAGCTACAGAACTGCAGAAAATGCTATTCAAAAAAAATGTTTTTTTTTAGTATAGCACAGTAGGAGAAAACTATATAGAAATTGTTTATTTCACACACCTCCACATATGTATAACACACTGCAAACTATTTTTTGTGCCCCTAAATGGCGTTTTTTGGAAGAGCAGAACACACCCACAGTACGTAACCGCTGAATCGCACAGCTACAGAACTGCAGAAAATGCTATTCAAAAAAAATGTTGTTTTTTTAGTATAGCACAGTAGGAGAAAACTATATAGAAATTGTTTATTTCACACACCTCCACATATGTATAACACACTGCAAACTATTTTTTGTGCCCCTAAATGGCGTTTTTTGGAAGAGCAGAACACACCCACAGTACGTAACCGCTGAATCACACAGCTACAGAACTGCAGAAAATGCTATTCAAAAAAAATGTTTTTTTTTTAGTATAGCACAGTAGGAGAAAACTATATAGAAATTGTTTATTTCACACACCTCCACATATGTATAACACACTGCAAACTATTTTTTGTGCCCCTAAATGGCGTTTTTTGGAAGAGCAGAACACACCCACAGTACGTAACCGCTGAATTGCACAGCTATAGAACTGCAGAAAATGCTATTCAAAAAAAAAGTTTTTTTTTTAGTATAGCACAGTAGGAGAAAACTATATAGAAATTGTTTATTTCACACACCTCCACATATGTATAACACACTGCAAACTATTTTTTGTGCCCCTAAATGGCGTTTTTTGGAAGAGCAGAACACACCCACAGTACGTAACCGCTGAATCGCACAGCTACAGAACTGCAGAAAATGCTATTAAAAAAAAAAGTTTTTTTTTTAGTATAGCACAGTAGGAGAAAACTATATATAAATTGTTTATTTCACACACCTCCACATATGTATAACACACTGCAAACTATTTTTTGTGCCCCTAAATGGCGTTTTTTGGAAGAGCAGAACACACCCACAGTATGTAACCGCTGAATCGCACAGCTACAGAACTGCAGAAAATGCTATTCAAAAAAAATGTTGTTTTTTTAGTATAGCACAGTAGGAGAAAACTATATAGAAATTGTTTATTTCACACACCTCCACATATGTATAACACACTGCAAACTATTTTTTGTGCCCCTAAATGGCGTTTTTTGGAAGAGCAGAACACACCCACAGTACGTAACCGCTGAATCGCACAGCTACAGAACTGCAGAAAATGCTATTAAAAAAAAATGTTTTTTTTTTAGTATAGCACAGTAGGAGAAAACTATATAGAAATTGTTTATTTCACACACCTCCACATATGTATAACACACTGCAAACTATTTTTTGTGCCCCTAAATGGCGTTTTTTGGAAGAGCAGAACACACCCACAGTACGTAACCGCTGAATCGCACAGCTACAGAACTGCAGAAAATGCTATTCAAAAAAAATGTTTTTTTTTTAGTATAGCACAGTAGGAGAAAACTATATAGAAATTGTTTATTTCACACACCTCCACATATGTATAACACACTGCAAACTATTTTTTGTGCCCCTAAATGGCGTTTTTTGGAAGAGCAGAACACACCCACAGTACGTAACCGCTGAATCACACAGCTACAGAACTGCAGAAAATGCTATTCAAAAAAAATGTTTTTTTTTTTAGTATAGCACAGTAGGAGAAAACTATATAGAAATTGTTTATTTCACACACCTCCACATATGTATAACACACTGCAAACTATTTTTTGTGCCCCTAAATGGCGTTTTTTGGAAGAGCAGAACACACCCACAGTACGTAACCGCTGAATTGCACAGCTATAGAACTGCAGAAAATGCTATTAAAAAAAAAAGTTTTTTTTTTAGTATAGCACAGTAGGAGAAAACTATATAGAAATTGTTTATTTCACACACCTCCACATATGTATAACACACTGCAAACTATTTTTTGTGCCCCTAAATGGCGTTTTTTGGAAGAGCAGAACACACCCACAGTATGTAACCGCTGAATCGCACAGCTACAGAACTGCAGAAAATGCTATTCAAAAAAAATGTTGTTTTTTTAGTATAGCACAGTAGGAGAAAACTATATAGAAATTGTTTATTTCACACACCTCCACATATGTATAACACACTGCAAACTATTTTTTGTGCCCCTAAATGGCGTTTTTTGGAAGAGCAGAACACACCCACAGTACGTAACCGCTGAATCGCACAGCTACAGAACTGCAGAAAATGCTATTAAAAAAAATGTTTTTTTTTTAGTATAGCACAGTAGGAGAAAACTATATAGAAATTGTTTATTTCACACACCTCCACATATGTATAACACACTGCAAACTATTTTTTGTGCCCCTAAATGGCGTTTTTTGGAAGAGCAGAACACACCCACAGTACGTAACCGCTGAATCGCACAGCTACAGAACTGCAGAAAATGCTATTCAAAAAAAATGTTTTTTTTTTAGTATAGCACAGTAGGAGAAAACTATATAGAAATTGTTTATTTCACACACCTCCACATATGTATAACACACTGCAAACTATTTTTTGTGCCCCTAAATGGCGTTTTTTGGAAGAGCAGAACACACCCACAGTATGTAACCGCTGAATCGCACAGCTACAGAACTGCAGAAAATGCTATTAAAAAAAAATGTTGTTTTTTTAGTATAGCACAGTAGGAGAAAACTATATAGAAATTGTTTATTTCACACACCTCCACATATGTATAACACACTGCAAACTATTTTTTGTGCCCCTAAATGGCGTTTTTTGGAAGAGCAGAACACACCCACAGTACGTAACCGCTGAATCGCACAGCTACAGAACTGCAGAAAATGCTATTAAAAAAAAAAGTTTTTTTTTTAGTATAGCACAGTAGGAGAAAACTATATAGAAATTGTTTATTTCACACACCTCCACATATGTATAATACACTGCAAACTATTTTTTGTGCCCCTAAATGGCGTTTTTTGGAAGAGCAGAACACACCCACAGTACGTAACCGCTGAATCGCACAGCTACAGAACTGCAGAAAATGCTATTCAAAAAAAATGTTGTTTTTTTAGTATAGCACAGTAGGAGAAAACTATATAGAAATTGTTTATTTCACACACCTCCACATATGTATAACACACTGCAAAATATTTTTTGTGGCCCTGAATGGCTCTTTTTGCAAGCGTACATTAAAGTGCAAATTTTTATTTATTTATTTTTTGCCCTAAACGGGTCTTTTTTTGCACGAGCAAAATAAAATGCAATTTTTTTTATTTATTTTTTGCCCTATGGGTCTTTTGGAAAAGAGCACAATAAAGTGCCTTTTTTTTTTGTTGCCCTAAATGGATCTTTTTCAAAGAGCAGAATACACCCACAGTATGGAAACGGTGTATCTCTCAACGTTATATATGCAGTGCTGGTGCACTGAGCTTGCAGATAAAAGTTAGATTTTCTCTGACACTGGGCTCATGGCAGTGTAAAAAGACTGTGCACTGCAACACAAACAGGTAAACCTATGCAGATCGCTGATTTTAATCTCTGAATCTGGACTCCTATATAATATATCTCTCTCCCTGAAAGCACCAACAGGAACCTGGCCCTACACTACACTATCTCTCTATCTTTTCCCTCAGATTGCAGAATCAGGACTACCTCATGTATTTTACAATCTCTCCCTATTAGCAACAGCAGCAGCCAAGATCCTCTCCCTATCTATTCTGAAGCAGAGTGACGTGTGTGCTGTGTGCCTCTAGCTTATATAGAAGCTGGGTCACATGTTGCACTGACCAATCACAGCCATGCCATTAGTAGGCATGGCTATGATGGCTTCTAAGGGCACACCAGCTAATCAAAAGGTGATTGGCTGGCCCCTGAAGCATTTCTAACTGCGTAATTAGATTGCCGAACCCGAACCCGAACCCGGACTTTTGCGCAAAGTCCGGGTTCGGGTTCGGGAAAAAGCTAAAGTTCGGTACGGACCCAAACTTTACAGTTCGGGTTCGCTCAACACTAATCATAGACCAAAATGCAAAAATTGCTTAACCACCTCAATACAGGACACTTTTACCCTCTTCCTGCCCAGGTAATTTTTCAGCTTTCAGAGCTGTCACAATTTGGATGACAATTGCGCGGTCATGCAGCACTGTACCCAAATGGATTTTTAATCATTTTCTTCACACAAACAGAGCTTTCTTTTGGTGGTATTTAATCACTGCTGGGTTTTTTATTTTTTACTAAAAAGGAAAAAAGACCGAAAATTTTGAAAAAAAAACGTTTTTCTTAGTTGCTGTCAGTAAATTTTGTTGATAAGTAAATTTTTATCTTCACTGATGTGCGCTGAGGATGCAGCGCTGATGGGCACTGATGAGTTGGCATTGTTGGGCACTGATGAGGTGGCACTTACGAGCACTAATTAGGCAGTACTTACAGTACATAGTACATAGTTAAATAGTAGGCGAGGTTGAAAAAAGACACAAGTCCATCAATTCCAACCTATGTGTGTTATTTTATGTCAGTATTACATTGTATATCCCTGTATGTTGTGGTCGTTCAGGTGCTTATCTAATAGTTTTTTTCATTTATGGATGCTCCCTGCTGAATCATTGGCTATGGAAGAGAATTACACATCCGTGCCGCTCTTACAGTAAAGAACCCTCTACGCAGTTTAAGGTTAAACTGCTTTTCTTCTAATTTTGAATGGCCGCGTGTCTTATTAAATTCCCTACAAGATATTTGACAGCACACCATGGAACAACATAAATAGCATCCAAACGGATAGTTTATTACATGATCACAATACAAGGAAAGTGCAATGATTTGGAGTAATGCAGGACCCCTTCGTGACACTCTGTCAGTGTGAGGCGGTGAGAGACGATTACTGGCACTTCCTATATTTACATGTGACCAGCTGTGAATAGACACAGCGGATCACATGGTTAAAGAGCCGCGTCATATGACGTCCACCCAGAACAAGAGCTGCACCATCCCGCCATCATTTGGCGCACCGTCCCGCCATCATACGTAGCACTACCACCACAGGAGCAGCTTGGAAGATTGGGTTCTCTGTTCTTTGCCTCAACTTGGTGAATGACACACCCAGTTAAGCGCTGGACATCGGGATCGCCGCGAGACACTGGATTTCATTGCTGGAATGTTTTTTTTATTTATTTTTTTATTTATTTTTTAATAAAGGACTTTTCCCAAGGTGTTTGTGTGTTTTTATTTACATTTTTTTACACTTTCTTCGTGAAATGGTAGGGGTACCATGTACCCCTTACCAATTCACATGGGGGGGGGGCGGGGTCTGGGGGTCCCCTTTGTTAAAGGGGTCTTCCAGATTCCGATAAGCCCCCTGCCCGCAGACCCCCACAACCACCGGGCAAGGGTTGTGGGGATGAGGCCCTTGTCCCCATCAACATGGGGACATCCTCCCCATGTTGAGGGCATGTGGCCTGGTACGGTTCAGGAGGGAGGGGGGGCCGCTCTCTCGTCCCCCCCTCTTCCCCTGCAGCCGGCCAGGTTGCGTGCTCGGATAAGGGTCTGGTATGGATTTTTGGGGGGACTCCATGCCATTTACTTTTAAATTTGGGGTGGAGTTCCCCTTAAAATCCATGCCAGATCTGAAGGGCCTGGTATGGATATTTATGGGGAACCGCACGCCATTTTTTTTTAAATTTGCGGCGGGGTTCCCCTTAATATCCATTCCAGACCTGAAGGGCCTGGTAATTGAATTTGGGGGAACCCCCACGCTTTTTTTTTTTTTTTATCAATGACTTTTCTATGTATTGATAAAAGCCGACAATTCATTAATAGCCGCGAGTGAGTTTTAAATGACTTTTTTTCCTTCAAAAATGACACTTTGTGCAGGGACAGTTCTAAGCACGGGAAACATGCGCGACTTTACATGCATATCATACACACCCCCCAGGTACGAAATTTAAAGGAAAATTTCACTTTTATTTTTTCATTTTAAGCATTATTAAAATCACCGCTCCCGTAAAAACGTCTATTTTTTAAACTTTTTTTTGCATTGATACATGTCCCCTGGGGCAGGACCCGGGTCCCCAAACACTTTTTAGGACAATAAATTGCATATTAGCCTTTATAATTAGCACTTTAGATTTCGAACGTTCGAGTCCATTGTATTTAATAGGGTTCTAAAGTTCACGCGAACATTCTGTCTGTTCGCAGGTTCTGGTGCGAACCGAACAGGGGGGTGTTCGGCTCATCCCTGACCCTGAATTCCTGAGGTGGGTATAGACTATGTTAGCAGCTGGGCTCAAAAACGATTTAACCCATTGCTAAACTTCTCAAACTATATTTAAGTTGATAATAGATAGAGAGAACCCATTTATAAAAATATTCATTTTATATACTCCATCACAAGTGTCCAGGCGGCCTAGGCCTGGATACGTGGAGTTCGGGAGTCACCCCAGACACCCTCAGTCTGGGGTGAGGTGCATCACTTTAGGCCTGGGGCCCAGCTTCTTCCACTGGGTCCCGCCCGGGAGGAATCGTCCTAAGGTGCCCACAGTATCGGGTACCTGAATCCAGGCGTAACGGACCGTGCAGGTGACCTTCCCGTAGATCTGGTGCAGCATATTGCCAGTGCCGGGACAGGGCCTCCGGAGACCGTCGGGATGGATGTCCTTTCCAAACAGGAGCCGTATTCACATGAAAGGTGGTCCATGTTCTAAGGTCGGTGGCAGAGACCGTTACATTCAGGCCTGTGACAGGGGCTGCAACAGTTCACTCGGTAGGTGGCAGCTACCAACTTCACGGTCAGTGGCAGAGACCGTGCGCCAAGCCTATTCGCACGCAAAAGGAATAGGAGAGTTAATTTGTGCCTGGGCCTACTCGCATCCACACCCCTGTCTATTTGTTACAAGAGTTCAACTGATTATGTTCATCCTGGCAAATGGAGAAATAAAAGAGTGTTGGACTTTTAATGGTGTGGGGCTCTATTACTGGCAGACACATCTCCACGGAAGAAGCAGAGGCTCCGTATGCAGAGAACAGACCCGAAGGTAATTCAAGTGACTTTGCTCAACCCTCATACACATACGAGGTGAGAGCTTGGCGTAGTGTTCCTGCACTCTCTCCTCCCAGTTACCCCTAGACAACAGCCGTGTAACTGATAAAGCTAGAGAGAGAGAGTGGTGGTACAGTGGTAAGGCACTTGGAGCTGGAGGTGGACACATGGCGATATTTACGGGGTGATGGGGTCCACTTGAATGAGGTGGGGACGGACTTGTGGGCCTTGGGTCTCCAGGATGGCATTCAACGAGCCCTGAGGGTTTGGAGGGGCACCAAAGGGTAAGGAGTTCCCCGTTGGTGCTGTGGCGGGTGTTTGGTCTTTGCGGGGGAATATAAGATACCTCAAAAAGCAAGTGGTCAGGACCTATCGGTGGTATGGGTTCTGAGGGTGTATTCCAGCTAACAGTGGTTTAGCTGGAATAGTTTGATAATGGGGGCACTGCGGTCAGTGGTCTTCTCTGAGCAGCTGGTCGGCTTGAGGCCTATGACCAGTTGAAGTTACCGCAGTGTCAGGTGGGTTTGTTATTGTTATGATTATTATTATTATGGTAATTAGAGGTCCCTTTAAAGACCAACGCTAGGAGGCAATGTTAGGAGAACATGGGGTTCAGATTATGTTTGATGGTTGATGTTTTTTGATAACTGGTGTAACGTTTAAATAAATGAGACTGCTATGGCCATGTTCTACTCCAAACTGAATGTGTGGTCTCATGTATTAGGTATAAGTAAAGTTATGGGGTAGAATGTGGTATGCAGGTCATAATACATCTGTTATACAATAGTCAAGAGCGGGGAGATGCTTGTTTATACAAGCATCTCCCCGCTCTATACCTCCGTGAGACGATCGCGGGGATCCCCGCGGCGATCAAGTCTGCGGGACCCACGGTCCGACTCACGGGGATGGCGACAGGGTCGCGAGCGCGCCACCGGCGCGGCGCGCGTGACTACACGGACAGGTATTTAAAGGGGACGTACAGGTACGTTGATATGCCTGTCCGTGCCATTCTGCCGACGTATAAGTACAGGAGGCGGTTGACAAGTGGTTAAAAAGGGGATTAACTCCAGGGATAATGCGATTCTCGCACTCTACAAGACTTTGGTCCGGCCTCGCTTGGAGTATGCTGTCCAGTTCCGGGCACCAGTCCTCAGGAAGGATGTACTGGAAATGGAGTACAAAGAAGGGCAACAAAGCTAATAAAGGGTCTGGAGGATATTAGTTATGAAGAAAGGTTGCAAGCCCTGAACTTATTCTCTCTGGAGAAGAGATACATGAGAGGGGATATGATTTAAATTTACAAATACCATACTGGTGACTAGGGATGAGCTCGGTGTTCCAGTCGAACATACGTTCGACTCGAACATCGGTTGTTCGACCGTTCGGCGAACATCGAACGATTTGGGCCGTTCGCGCCAAATTCGAGTGACGCGAACGGCCCACAATACACTGCGCCATCGCAGTGCAATCCCGGCGCTGTGATTGGCTAAGCATGCACTGTGACCCCGCATGCTTGGCCAATCACAGCGCCGGCAGCTAGGAGAGCCATAATTGGCCACAGGCAGGTTGCCTGTGGCCAATTATAGCTCAGGGGGTTTAGCACACGCCCCACACTATAAAAGGCCGCCAGCGCGGCGGCCTTGTGTAGTGTGTTCCGGCGCAGGGAAAGAGAAGGATAGGCAGGGACAGTGTTGATATTCTTTGTGCTATTCTTGTGTGCAGGGAGAGAGAAGGATAGGCAGGGAGAGTGTCAGTGTCATATTCTTTACTAAACCTTGTGTGCAGGGAGAGAGAAGGATAGGCAGGGAGAGTGTCAGTGTCATATACTTTGATAAACCTTGTGTGCAGGGAGAGAGAAGGATAGGCAGGGGACAGTGTCAGTGTCATTGTTGCTAAGCCTCCTGCACAGTATACACCTGAAGTTAGCCCGTATTTCTGCTTTTTCCTGGTGTGTTACACCAACAGGCATTTGCGGCACTTACAGCGGGCGGAGTGTGCCTCCTGATCATATTACACCTGAAGTTAGCCTGTATTGCTGCTTTTTCCTGGTGTGTTACACCAACAGGCATTTGCGGCACTTACAGCGGGCGGAGTGTGCCTCCTGATCATATTACACCTGAAGTTAGCCTGTATTGCTGCTTTTTCCTGGTGTGTTACACCAACAGGCATTTGCGGCACTTACAGCGGGCGGAGTGTGCCTCCTGATCATATTACACCTGAAGTTAGCCTGTATTGCTGCTTTTTCCTGGTGTGTTACACCAACAGGCATTTGCGGCACTTACAGCGGGCGGAGTGTGCCTCCTGATCATATTACACCTGAAGTTAGCCTGTATTGCTGCTTTTTTCCTGGTGTGTTACACCAACAGGCATTTGCAGCACTTACAGCGGGCGGAGTGTGCCTCCTGATCATATTACACCTGAAGTTAGCCTGTATTGCTGCTTTTTCCTGGTGTGTTACACCAACAGGCATTTGCAGCACTTACAGCGGGCGGAGTGTGCCTCCTGCACATTATACACCTGAAGTTAGCCCGTATTGCTGTGTTTTCCTGGTGTGTTACACCAACAGGCATTTGCAGCACTTACAGTGGGCGGAATGTGCCTCCTGCACATTATACACCTGAAGTTAGCCCGTATTGCTGTGTTTTCCTGGTGTATTACACTAACAGGCATTTGCAGCACTTACAGCGGGCGGAGTGTGCCTCCTGCACATTATACACCTGAAGTTAGCCCGTATTGCTGTGTTTTCCTGGTGTGTTACACCAACAGGCATTTGCAGCACTTACAGCGGGCGGAGTGTGCCTCCTGCACATTATACACCTGAAGTTAGCCCGTATTGCTGTGTTTTCCTGGTGTGTTACACCAACAGGCATTTGCAGCACTTACAGCGGGCGGAGTGTGCCTCCTGCACATTATACACCTGAAGTTAGCCCGTATTGCTGTGTTTTCCTGGTGTGTTACACCAACAGGCATTTGCAGCACTTGCAGCGGGCGGAGTGTGCCTCCTGCACATTATACACCTGAAGTTAGCCCGTATTGCTGTGTTTTCCTGGTGTGTTACACCAACAGGCATTTGAAGCACTTACAGCAGGCGGAGTGTGCCTCCTGATCATATTACACCTGAAGTTAGCCTGTATTGCTGCTTTTTCCTGGTGTGTTACACCAACAGGCATTTGTAGCACTTACAGCGGGCGGAGTGTGCCTCCTGCACATTATACACCTGAAGTTAGCCCGTATTGCCGTGTTTTCCTGGTGTGTTACACCAACAGGCATTTGCAGCACTTACAGCGGGCGGAGTGTGCCTCCTGCACATTATACACCTGAAGTTAGCCCGTATTGCTGTGTTTTCCTGGTGTGTTACACCAACAGGCATTTGCAGCACTTACAGCGGGCGGAGTGTGCCTCCTGCACATTATACACCTGAAGTTAGCCCGTATTGCTGTGTTTTCCTGGTGTGTTACACCAACAGGCATTTGCAGCACTTGCAGCGGGCGGAGTGTGCCTCCTGCACATTATACACCTGAAGTTAGCCCGTATTGCTGTGTTTTCCTGGTGTGTTACACCAACAGGCATTTGCAGCACTTACAGCAGGCGTAGTGTGATTCCTGCAAAATATACTCCTGAAGCTAGGCCTTATTGCTGTGTTTTCCTAGTGTGTTACACCAACAGGCATTTGCAGCACTTACAGCAGGCGTAGTGTGATTCCTGCAAAATATACTCCTGAAGCTAGGCCTTATTGCTGGTTTTCCCATCTCCCTGCAGGCCATAAGAATGTCTGGAAGGCAAACAAGGAGAGGCAGACAGTCAGGAGCCAATAAAAGAGGGCAAGCAGGCTCTGTGTCTAGAGACAACAGTGCTGGTCTTGGACGCGGTGCATCGCCATCAGCACGTGGCCATGGGACACGCTTGTCCTTCTTTTCGGCAGCTGGACGTGTTGAGCCGCAAGCGTCCTCTTCCCTGGTATCAATGTCATCATCAGTCACTCCTTCCCTAGACAAACCATGTCCTCCTGAGGAGTCTCCCGAACTGTTTGAGCACAGTGTTGGGTACATGCTCCAGTAGGATGCCCAGCGTTTCGAAGGGTCTGATGATGATACCCAGCTAGAGGAAGGCGGTAGCGTGAGAGCAGAGAGAGGGGATGCTCAAGAAGGACACCAATCTGGCAGTCATGTTCCAGCAGCTGCAGCATACTGCCAGATTGGCTCCAGTAATGAGGAGGGAGGGGATGATGAGGTCACTGACTCCACGTGGGTGCCTAATAGGAGAGAGGAGGAGGAGGAGGAGGATGAGGAGGAGGCACATCTCCAACGAGGCAGGATGCCCTCGGGGGGCCAGCGTAAGTGCAGCACACTGACGGAATCACACCGCAGAGCTCCGCCTGTGCAGGGCGCTGCCTCTGCCCGTTATTCAAAAAGTTCTTTGGTGTGGGCCTTTTTTGAGTCGAGTGCATCAGATCACACAGCTGCTGTTTGCAACATATGTCTCAAGCGTATATCGCGTGGCCAAAACATCACCCGCTTGGGCACCACATGCTTGACCAGACATATGTTGACCTGCCATGCAGCTCGTTGGCAAGCCTACCTTAAAGACCAAACACCAAAGAACAAAGCGGACCTCTCCTTGCACCGCATCAGCTGGGATCTCCAACCCCACTATACCTTCAGTCCTCTCTGAAACCTGCACTGAGAGGAATGAAGGTGTAGAATTAGGTGTGTCACAGCCAAGTACTTGCGGGCACTCTGCTAGTAGTACACCGACGTCCGATTCTATCAGGCAAATTTCCCTGCCCCAGCTGCTGGACCGTCAAAAGAAGTTCACTCCCAGCCATCCACATGCCCAGCGGTTGAATGCTAGCTTGGCTAAATTTCTAGCGCTTCAACTGCTGCCTTTTCAGTTGGTAGACTCGGCCCCCTTCCGTGAGTTTGTGCAATGTGCGGTTCCTCGGTGGCAGGTTCCCAAACGCCACTTTTTCTCACGGAAGGCGATTCCGGCTCTCTACCGGCATGTGGAAGGCAATGTCTTGGCCTCGCTGGACAGGGCGGTCAGCGGTAAGGTGCATATTACCGCTGACTCATGGTCCAGCAGGCATGGACAGGGACATTACCTTTCTTTCACGGCCCATTGGGTCATTCTTTTGGCAGCTGGGAAGGATGCAGGACAAGGTGCAGTATTGTTGGAGGTTATTCCGCTGCCACGCCTCCAAAATGCTACTACTTGTTGTGACACACCTCTCTCCTCCACCCCCCTCCTCTTCTTCTTCCTCCATGGCCTCTTCCTGTGCTTTGTCCTCGGAACCAGCAGTGCTTCGTAGGCGTTCAAGGGGCTACGCAAGTACGCAGGCAAAAAGATGCCATGCCGTGCTTGCGCTGGTGTGTTTGGGGGACAGGAGCCACACTGGGGCAGAGGTTCTGTCTGCTCTGCAGGGGCAGGCCGAGAGGTGGTTGACGCCACGCCAGCTTAAGCCAGGAATGGTGGTTTGCGACAATGGCACCAACCTCCTCTCCGCCCTTCGACAGGGACAACTGACCCATGTGCCCTGTGTGGCTCACGTCCTTAACCTGGTGGTGCAGTGGTTCTTGGGCAGGTACCCGGGCTTACAGGATGTCCTGAGGCAGGCCAGGAAAGTCTGTGTGCATTTCCGCAGATCTTATAATGCCAGTACTCGCCTGGCTGAGCTGCAAAAGGAGTTGAACCTGCCCAAGAACCGCCTTATATGTGACATGCCCACCAGGTGGAACTCAACGTTGGCCATGCTGCAGCGGCTGCACACGCAGCAGAGGGCCATCAATGAGTACCTGTGCGACTATGGCACCAGGACAGGGTCAGGGGAGCTCGGGTTTTTTTCACCACGCCAGTGGGGCATGATCAGGGATGCATGCACTGTCCTGGCACCATTTGAGGAGGCCACGAGGATGGTGAGCAGTGACAGTGCATGCATCAGTGACACTGTACCTCTTGTCTACCTGTTGGAACATACGCTGCATGGAATAATGGACAGGGCACTTGAGGCAGAACAGAGGCAGGAAGAGGAGGACTTCCTTGCCTCTCAAGGCCCCCTTTACCCAGACAGTGTTCCTTCTGTCCCACCCATCGCACAGGAGGAGGAGGAGGAGGAGGAGGAGGATTGTGTCAGCATGGAGGTGGAGCCTGGCACTCAGCATCATCAGCAGCAGTCTTTTAGGGATTATTTACAGTCCAAGAAACCCGTGGACTTGTACGTGGCTGGGAGGAGGTGGCTGCGGATCATGTCGTCCTTAGTGACCCAGAGGACTCCGGACCAAATGCCTCAGCTAACCTACGCTGCATGGCCTCCCTGATCCTGCAAAGTCTGCGGAAGGATCCTCGTATTCTTCGGATCAAGGAGAGGGACCATTACTGGCTGGTCACTCTCCTTGATCCACGGTACAAGGGTAAGGTTGCGAACCTTATCTTACCGTCGCAGAGGGAGCAGAGGATGAGACAACTCCGGGAGGCCTTGCAGAAAGGTCGGTGCAACGCGTTTCCGGAGACTGGGAGGTTACAAACTCCTGGTCCTGGACAACGAGTTGCTGAGGCTTCGGTCAGTCAAAGAAGGAGCGGTGGGGAAGGTGGCCGTCTGACCGATGCGTTCAGACAATTCTTTAGTCCGCAGCCCCAAGGTATGATCGGTTCCAGCAACCATCGCCAGCGTCTGATATACATGGTGCAGGAATACCTAGGGGCAAGGTCAGACTTGGACACCTTCCCCACCGAAAATCCTCTGGCTTACTGGGTCTTGAGGATGGATCACTGGCCAGAGCTTGCACAGTATGCAATTGAGCTACTGGCCTGTCCTGCATCCAGCGTTCTTTCAGAACGCACATTCAGTGCTGCTGGAGGATTTGTCACGGATCACAGGGTGCGCCTGTCCACCGACTTGGTTGATCGACTGACCTTCATAAAGATGAACCAGTCTTGGATCACCACCAGCTACCAAACACCTGAAGCTGATATAACAGACTAATTTATTTTCAAATGTCACATCCCTTCAAGACTGATGCTGATGCTGAGAGACTGTCCTGTTATGTTGACTGACTATCCTCCTCCTCCTCAATGATCCGATTGATGATGATAGCTTGGAAGAACATTTTTGTTTCTGGGTGCCGCCACCAGTGGCTAAGGCCCAATTTTTCAGCCCCTGTTTAACAGGGGCTTGTAATTACAATTTTTTATGCAATGCTTTGCAGCAGGGCTCATTCCTGCACTCCAACTAGAGTATCTGGGAGAGGTTGCAGTGTCGTGGCACCAGCACCAGTGCCTAAGGCCCAATTTTTGAGCCCCTGTTTAACAGGGGCGTGTAATTACAATTTTTGATGCAATACTTTGCAACAGGGCTCATTGCTGTGCTCCAAGTACAGTATCTGTGAGGGGTTGCAGTGTTGTGGCACCAGTGCCTAAGGCCCAATTTTTCTGCCCCTGTTTAACAGGGGCATGTAATTACAATTCTTGATCTAATAATTCACAGCAGGGCCCATTCCTGCACCCACCAAGAGTAACTGTGAGGCCTTACAGTGTTGTGTCAACACCACCACCACCACCACCACCAAAGGCCCAATTTTTCAGCCCCTGTTCAACAGGGGCATGCAATTACAATTCTTGATCTAATAATTCACAGCAGGGCCCATTCATGTGCCCACCAAAAGTAACTGTGAGGGCTCACAGTGTTGTGGCAACACCAACATGTAAGGGGCAAATTTCAGCAGAGTATATACGGCAGACCCCTACTTTCAAACATCCAACTTACAAACGACTCCTCCTTGCAAACGGAAGGATACAACAGGAAGTGAGAGGAAATCTACCACTAGGAAGGGAAATTCTCTCCTGTAAGAGTTAATATGGGAAAAAAAGTGTCTCCTCTCCACTGATGCTTTATCGCCAATTTTTGTTTCAATAAAAAACCCACATTTTCAAAAAACATTTGTCATTAGGACGGAAAGTGAGGTGAAATGTTCTGAACAGGGGCACAGACAGCAAAACAAATGTTACAGGGGTGATAACCCTTCCCTATGTTTTCCAAAAAGCTTAAAAATAGATTTTTTGGCTGGAGCTACACTTAAACAATGTACCTGTTCAAAATTACAAACAGATTCTACATAAGAACAAACCTACAGTCCCTGTCTTGTATGCACCGCCTGTATACGGCTGTTCAGAGTATATAGGGCCTTTTTTATTTTGTGTGCGGGGTTCCCCTTAATATCCATACAAGACCCAAAGGGGCTGGTAATGGGCTTGGGTAGGGGGGGGGGGGGGGTGTGATGGGGTAGCTATGCCATTTTTCTTAAAGATTTTCATCCATATTACCTAGACCAGACATTACATTAAAGCCGCAAGCAGTTTTAAATGGCTTTTTTTCCTTTAGAAATATAATTTTGTGCAGGGACATTTGTAAACACGGGAAACACATGGCACTTCACAGGCATACTTTAGACACCCCCCAGGTACGATATTTAAAGGAATATTTGACTTTTTTTTTCACTTTATGCATCATTAAAATGACTGCTCCCAAAAAACGGCCGTTTTTAAAACTTCTTTTTGCATTGATACATGTCCCCTGGTGCAGAACCCGGGTTCCCAAACCCTTTTTAGGACAATAACATGCATAATAGTCGTTATAATTAGCACTTTAGATTTCGAACGTTCGCATCCATTGTATTTAATAGGGTTCTAACGTTCGTGCAAACTTTCGGTCCGTTCGCGGGTTCTGGTGCGAACCGAACCCGGGGGTGTTCGGCTCATCACTACTGGTGACCCCACTATAGGGATAACACTTTTTTGCGGAAGGGAGTTTAATAAAAAAACATGGTCACTCATTAAAATTAGAAGAAAAGAGGTTTAACCTTAAAGGGGTTGTAAACCCTCATGTTTTTTCGCCTTAATGCATCCTATGCATTAAGGTGAAAAAACTTCTGACAGTGACTGGCCCCCTAGCCCCCCCGTTTTACTCGCCAGACCCCCTTCGGTCCCTTGGCAGAGATGCGCTATACCTCTCTGCACGGGGGTTCTCAGCTCTTGATTGGATAGATTGATAGCAACGCAGCCATTGTCTCCCGCTGCTGTCAATCAAATCCAATGACGTGGGCGCCGGGGGCGGGGCCAAGTTCGGCATTCTGCGTCTATGGACACAAATGCTGGACCCTGGGAGAGCGCTGCCGGGGGACCCCAGAAGTCGAAGATCGGGCCACTCCGCAAAGTGAGCTGCACAGTATGACATGTTTGTTATTTTAAAAAAAACAAAAAACAAAGTTTTACAATCACTTTAAACTGTGTAGAGGGTTCTTTACTGTAAGAGTGGCAAGGATGTGGAATTCCCTTCCACAGGCGGTGGTTTCAGCGGGGGACATTAATAGTTTCAAAAAACTATTAGATAAGAACCTGAACGATCGCAACATACAGGGATATACAATGTAATACTGACATATAATCACACACATACAGTAGGTTGGACTTGATGGACTTGTGTCTTTTTTCAAACTCACCTACTATGTAACTATGTAACTGAAGCGCCCTGCTCCCAATAAGTGGGCGCTATATGTTGAAATTTAGTTGTCTGGGCATTAGTTTAGCCCAGAGAGATTGTTATTTAACCACTTCCTTACCGCCCATAGTCATATGACGTCCACAGATGGGATCTCCCATCCTGGGCGGACGCCATATGACGTCCTCTGCTTTGAGGGGGGATATCTGAATGATGCCTGCAGCTAGAGGATTCAATCAGATATTCATTTTTTGTGCCGGCAATTCTGCGCACAATAAGAACGATCATAGCGGTGGTAGGGGACATCCCCAACCTCCCGCCGCCATCCGGTGCTTCTCTGGGCTCTCCCATGCGATCGGGGACCCGAAGCGAATCTTCCGGCGTCGTTGGTGGGTCACGTGACAGCATAGAGATGACTGGTGACCAGATGGTCACCAGTCATCTCTATGATCGTCGGAGGCCCGGGCGCGATGTGATGACATCACGCCCGGGTCCTCAAATGTAAGCAAAGCCGCCATTGCGGCTTGTAAGTATGAGATCGGTGATTTTTTTTTCACTGATCTCATACTTTCCAGCCTGGAGGAGAGATGTGGGGTCTTATTGACCCCACATCTCTCCATAAAGAGGACCTGTCACACACATTCCTATTACAAGGGATGTTTACATTCCTTGTAATAGGAATAAAAGTGATAAAAAAAAAAAAGTAAAATAAGTGTTAAAAAATTAATAAATACGTAAAATTAAAAAAAAAATTAAACGCCCCTGTGCCCGGTAGCTCGCGATCAGAAGCGAACGCACACGTAAGTCCTGCCCACATATGTAAACGCCGTTCAAACCACACATGTGAGGTATCGCCGCGTGCGTTGGAGCGCGTGCAACAATTCTAGCACTAGATCTCCTCTGTAACTCTAACCTGGTAACCTGTAAAAAACAATTAAAGCTTCGCCTATGGAGATTTTTAAGTACCGAAGTTTGGCGCCATTCCATGAATGTGCACAATTTTAAAGCGTGACATGTTAGGTATCTATTTACTCGGCGTAACATCATCTTTCATATTTTACAAAAAAATTGGGCTAACTTTACTGTTTTGTTATTTTTTAATTCACGAAACCATTTTTTTTCCAAAAAAAAGGCGTTTGAAAAATTATTGCGCAAATACTATGCAAGAAAAAAAGTATCAATGAGCGTCATTTTATTCCCTAGGGTGTCTGCTAAAAAAACATATATAATGTTTGGGGGTTCTGAGTAATTTTCTAGCAAAAGAATGATGATTTGTACATGTAGGAGAGAAGTGCCAGAATAGGCCCGGTATTGATGTGGTAAAAAAAAGCCTGGTGTTGAAGTGGTTAAATTGTGGCACTGTTTCAGTTTGGTTGGTTGCATGATTTTTCCCCCACCGGTGGGTGTCGCTGTCACCGCTGGTCAGGGTTAGAAAGGCAACAGGCTGGACGTATTGGGTACCTCTTTCCCAGCAGCAGCCCAGGGGGCGTGGGACTATCTAGAGGTGCCTAAACCCTTTCGGAAGATGGGCCATTCTTTCATTATGGATGAACGTTTTAAAGGATATATATGTATGTATGTGTATATATATATATATATATATATATATATGCTATACTGGAGCTATGGTCGGCACATCTATGCGGACAAAGTGGTTATCTGCCGACCTGGAAGGGATGACCACGTTTATTTCATCACTACTGTGGACAAGCAGGGAAAATCTCTGACTCTGCCGATCCTCACTTTTACTGGTGATCCATTATAGTGACCGTTTCAGTTTGTCACTCTGCAAAGAAAAAGAAAAAGAAAAGAAGCAGATTTTGTTTTATTTCTTTTTCTTCTTTGAAGGACTTGGGGTAACTAGTTAGTTATTGCTAGGGTGTTAGAGACGTCGAGTCAAGATTTCTTTACCCGGACCAGTACCTCAAATGGGACTATGTGTGTTGCTCTTTGACCACTAGGTGGCGGAGGTTTGCTTAGTCAGCAGAAACTGAACTTTTCTACATGGAACTTTTCTGCACTTAGTTGTTTAGAAAAGAAAACGAGTAATATATATAGGGGGAAAGAAAGTTTTATTTCTCCAGGAAGTAAGGCTTTGCTTCCATTGTACAGAAATGTTTTAGAATATCAACCTGTGTGTGCTGTTTGTTTTTCAGGTGTTCTGGATCTCCTTCCAAGCTACTGTAAAGTTGGGTGGGTTAGATAGAGAGATAGGAATGCTGTAGTGTATAGTAATATGATTATTGCATGTCTTTGTAAAATGTGTATTTCTTGTTATCTTACTCTTCACTCCCTATCCAAGTTCTGGGACTCAGGTAGCTGACCCTCAGGATTGAGGGTCAAACTTTCCTCAAAGATGAGGACATCGTCTGTTGTAGAGGGGGAAGTATGTAGCGCCCTGCTCCCAGTGAGTGGGCGCTATATGTTGAAATTTAGTTGTCTGGGCATTAGTTTAGCCCAGAGAGATTATTTAAATTGTGGCACTGTTTCAGTTTGGTTGGTTGCATGATTTTCCCCCCACCGGTGGGTGTCGCTGTCACCGCTGGTCAGGGTTAGAAATGCAACAGGCTGGACGTATTGGGTACCTCTTTCCCAGCAGCAGCCCAGGGGGCATGGTTAACCCACTGTGCATGCTGGGAGAGGGTATTTAAATGACAGATGCCATTAGGGTGGAGGAGAGTTGGGGGTCGTCTGCTTCGATCCTCCCCTGAGGGCCCTCCTGGCCTCAGGGATGTGTTGGCAGTTCCCGCCTCGGGGGCCACCTTGGCCTGAGGCCTCGTAACTGAGATGTAGGCCCAGGAGGTGCTGGGGCCTACTGATCCAGGGATGATCCTATGTCGCCTTGCCTTATGGAAGGGACCGAGCAATTGAGGACTCAATTGGAGGATGCATCCGGATCCCAAAAATCGACCTCACAGTGCTGCCAGAGCGGCTGAAAGATTCTGGCACTGAGAGCTGTGTTCTTTCTGAGGGAGCTAACCCAGTGAGGGGTTATACAGGTCTGTGGCAGAGACTATTATATTGAACAATTTCCAATACCAAGTCTGTGGCAGAGACTATTCTATTGATCGAGCTTCGCACCGGCTTCTAGGCCAGTGAGATTGGGCCTATCCGGTGGTGGCTGAGTCCAGCGTGGAGACAGTCGCTACTCTGGACCTAGGAAGTTTCCGTGATTGACAAGTAAGATACCTGAGTCCTCCCCATTCCTCTACCTCCTCTGTTGGAACGTTTTATTCAAATAAAACTCTTGAAAGAGACTCTGTGTTGGTGCAGACATTTCTTATGGATAGACTCTTCAAGGAGAACCCCTGAGCCGAACACTTGGAACAGTAAGGTAACGTGCAAAGACCCACAACTAGACCAGCAGCTCCTACGGGGGTACCACTACATAACATTACTTGCTGTTGTTCTTTCAACACTTAGGTTGGGAAATGCCCAGTCTGAATATTTACAATGCTTTGGCCAATTTCCTGGGGAAGTGTGCCTAGTAGGTGAGCAGAGAGGTGATAAATAGGCTGAAGCTTGTGTAGAATTTCCCTGAAAGGGAACTGATCTGCATGTTTCAGGGGGCTGTCTGCCCCCTGAGTGCTCCTGGACTGCCGGCTGGACTGCTCTCCTACAGATGGGGCCTGTGGACTTGTCCTGCTCTGGCATCTGTGAGTGAGTCTAATCCCTGTGCCGCAGTCTGTTGATGGTCCTCAGCCATGGATGTGTGGACTGTTCCAGTTTGTCTACTTGTTCTAAAAATTAACCTTATGGTCCCCAGCTGTAAGGACTTGGACTGCTCCATTCTGCTTATTTGTGCTTATGTAGTGCACCCTATGTAGGAGCCGCTGGTGAATTGGGATCCCCCACCCTGCACACCAAATTTCCGCAGTATCCCAGAGTTAGGAAACAGTCCAGTGCTTGTTTTTTTAATGTTTTATTGAGGGGATAAAACCTGGGTGGGGAATAGGGAAATTATGGGATGACTATTTGACTTCAGAACTCCTGAGGAAAACATTCCTATATAAAGTCTATATACACTTCTTTTCCTCCAGCACTTGCTTGCAGAAAAACACGGACCCAGCTGAAACACTGTTAATGGATCTGACAAAATCACTTAGCCAGATTAAGCAAAAGCCCTTTATAGGCAGGCACCCTGGGCCCCGTTGGTGTGTAGAGAAAATTCCAGTGTCCAGCTACATCCTTGTGGCAACTGATCCCAGCACCACCTTCAGGCACTACCAGCTCGCCTGGCTGAAGCTGCCCCTCTCACCAGCCCTCCAGGCTACATCCCACAGTCCTCCCAGACTGCACACTCTCCAGCCCACCCAGTTTACTTCTCATGGGGACCTCCTAGACATGCTGACTCTCTCTACTGCTGTCCTCAAACTTGCTCCCATGTATCCAGGTAAGGATTCCTCTGTGTGTTGTAGAGGGTCCCTACAGAACCCGAGCCCCAGGCCTGAGGTCACCCCTCCAGACTAGGGGGTACCCTCAAGGTCCACCGACAGCCTCCTTAGGACTCCTTCTCCATCTTCCACCCAACTGCCCCTGCTGGCATGACTGAGAAGTATTTAAGAGGTGCCCATCCCCTGCCAGCCCACTTGCTGGGGATTGGCTGGGGCCCTCCTCAATACTCATCCTAAACTCCACCCGACTGCTTCTGGAAGCTTCTCCAAGGTTCCAGAGAGCAGGGGAGTTGCCAGAGATGCTGCTTGCTGAGTCATCCAGCCTCCCAGATTCACCCAATCCTGACCCAGATTCAACCCAGGCTTGGCTGCCAGCCAAGCCACATTTACCTACACTACAGAACGCACGCTAGAGGGTGCTACACATATGGTTTCAAGCTGTAAGGACTTGGACTGTGCCAGTCTGCCTATTTCTGCTACCAATTTACTTTGTGGCCCCCAGCTGTAAGGACTTAGACAGTTTCAGTTTTGGGATATCTGATTCCCCATTGGCCTCCTCCTGTTACAACTTTTTTCAACACTAGATACTAAAAGGATATCCCATATACTTTTTACTGAGCCAGTTTATCCTGCCGACCTGTTTGCTGGACATGTTGTGGAGATTTAGCAGCATTCTGGCTCTCAACATTCCATCAGCACTGAATGGAAGACTGACCATCTCTGGCAATACCCATAATCAAGCTAATTGCTAATTTTCGAGGAAGCATGTTTACCATGTTTACCTGCCCGACAGGTAGGAGAAGAAAAGAATATACTACTAAAGGTGACATGCTGGAGTGGCGCATGCACGGGAATCTCGGAGGTAGACGCATTCTAGCCGAGCTCCGCTCGCCCCGACCCTGTTCAGCTATAATCAGCGCAGACAGCGGGGATCCATATCCGAAAATACCGCGATCGAGACCCCGGGACGGTAATGAACAGACGGGTGCAAGGCCAGCCAAAAAGGGGTCAGTACAAGCAGCTTAGATCAAACGGAGGAGCGGAGCCCTCCCCAGGTACTAGGCCGCATTCCAAGATGGCGCCGGGACGGCCTGACACGCGAGGCAGCACGGCCTCCAGAGCTGACAATGCCATACAGAGGAGCGAGAAGCCGAGCCATCCTGAGCAGATGAGAGACCCTTTTTCATCACAATCTTTAGGAAACGTGGACACTGATCAGAGGGGTGAGTCCCTATTACAACCCCTATCCCCAGGCACTGATAAAGACATGCAGGAATCGGTGAATTCCCCTGTATCCTCAATGGATGGGAATATGGCGGAAATAACTGAGGCCCTATTCAGCCAGTCCAGCCCGGACATTGCAGCACCCCAGCAAGCACACTATTCCCCTGATGCAGTACTGCTAGCCAATTTTTCTACCTTGCTGCAGCAGGAGCTCTCTAAAGCCTGCACACTTATTACAACAGACCTTAAGAAAGACATTCACAGTTTAGGGGAACGTTTTGAGCACATAGAAACAAAGGTGGATAGCACTGTCAAAAAGGTCAATCAGAATGCCAACATGATTACTGGCCTCCAAGATTGGCTGGAGGAGGCTCTCGTAGATACAATGTACGCATACGTGGCCTCCCTGAAACACATACAAATCTGGAAGAGGTCATGAGAGAGTTAATGAAGGAACTGATTCCTGACATTGCACCCCACCACATGGAGATTGACCGCATACCCAGGGCCTTAACAGCCCTGAGGTCAGGTGGCCTGCCGCGTGATGTTATAGTCAAGCCGCACTTTTATCGTATAAAGGAGAAGATGATGTTTGCAGCCCGCAATAGGCATGACCTATCATTGCATGGGACACCAATACAGCATTTTACAGACTTAGCTCCATCAACGGTGCAGAAACGCAGGAATTTGAGGCCACTGCTGCAGCAGTTAGCTAACAAGCAGATAAAGTACAGATGGGCATTTCCTTTCAAACTATCTTTCACCTATAAAGGAAGCTCCCACTCATTTTCAACATTTCAAGCAGGCGAGGAACTATTGCTAGATCTCGGAGTTATTACTCATGACTCTCCGGCATCGTCCCCCCAGCATGCAGAACATCGTCCTCTCTCTTTGCTGTGGCAAGATCGCAAGCAATCGCAGTCCAGGAAGTCACATCGAAAGACTTGATCATCGACATGGTTTCCAACCCCTTACAGGACTTGCTGAAGTCCCGCCGCGAAGGACAGATTCCTGTCTAATCCTTTAGGAAGTCCTCCAGCGGCCACCCTGGTTGCACCCTTATAGTGCAGTTAACGGTTTATCTGAACAAGTTCCTGACGGTCAACTAATTGTTATAATTGATGCCTAGCAGACGGTCCAGGTTATGATTGCAGTATAATGTGGAGGGCCCGGTTAATGGGGGGATGATTGGTCCCCCTGGGGTGGTGACCCCAGGGCAGGAGTAACCGATGGGGAACCTGCCTGTCCTGGGATCACGGCCCTTACAAAGGTCAGCTGGTGCAGCCCGTCTGCGTCATTATAGTAGGACTGTAGGCTTGTTTGAATTTCTGTTCACCCCCGTTGCCTGTATAGAGGCTTATATGTTTTGGGTCGGGGCGGCAATACATGCCACCCACCTGCGAGACTACTTATCCTCTGAGGAGGATGGTACCCTTGCACACATTGTTCCGGATATTAATTCCGGCGGGGGTCACCCCCCATACAGTAATTGCATTACTCAGGTTTATTAAGACTGAATGCCACGGCCTAAGGCCGTAAGTTATTTGTTATTTCTTTATTTGTATCTTACTTTTATTTTTCTTACCCCTCCCCTTCTTTTCCTACGAGCTCCGGTCCAATGTCCCACCCATACTAAGTGGCGGTTTGCTTTTCTAAGCGGACCTCCTTTACTCCCATCACAATCGTAAAAGACAAAGGAGGTAGATACCTTATGGCAGTGGGTCGCCTTCATGATCAGTTGGTCTCATTTATCTCGTACTATGCCCCAAACACAGGACAGCCGGAATTCTTTAAAAATATGCTCAGGATACTAATGCCCAGGGTCCAGAGACAGATTATCATGGGGGGTGACAGTAATATTCCACTGGACAGGACTATGGACGAATCAGATCCTATGAAACCGATCTTAAAACGACCACCGACTGGTAGCAGTAAGGTAGCACGCCTATTTCACTTTCACGATTTGATTGACACTTGGCGGGAATACAACCCAACAGCTAGAGATTTCACGTACTTCTCACAGGTACATCACACCTATTCAAGGATAGATCATATCCTAGTGCGTACCCCCCTGCTCCCATACATAACATCAGTCAAAATAATGTCTACTCCCTGGTCCGACCATTCCCCAATCAAACTCACCACTAAGGGACTTTGGACCAAAGCTACCCCCTCCCCGTGGCGACTCAATGTAAGCTTACTAAACGACCCTATAATATAATTTATGTAGAAATTGAAAAAGAAATATAGGAATACTTTAGGACTAACAAATCCACAGATACATCCCCCACAATTAACTGGGCAGCCCACAAGGCAATGATACGAGGCAAACTAATACAAATAGCGGCCAGAACAAAACGGAACAGAGAGCATGCCATTAGACAATTAGAGACTAATTTAGAGGCATTACTGGCGGAACAGCATAGGAACCCCCGGACCGATCTTAGTCATAAAATTGACGAAGCAAGATTTGCACTTAATCTCAGCCTAATAACACAAGCCGAAAAACATGTCAGCTGGACGAAACATAGGTTTTACACAATGGGAGATAAACCCACCACAATATTAGCTAGAAAGCTGGTACCCCGGCCCTATACTTCGACTCTACCTAAATTGAGACCACCGACTGGTCACCTCACCCAAAACCCTGAACTGATTATCAAGGAATTCCATAAATTTTATACCAGATTATATAACCCGCCGAATAAATATGAACCACCTAAGATAGAGGCATTCTTCCACAATATCCAACTTCCCAAATTGACCCAGGACCATGCGGACCTGATGGACGAAGCTTTTACAGAAGCTGAGATCAAGGCAGCCATAAAGACTATCCACCCTTTTACGGCTCCAGGGCCAGACGGTTACCGCGGACATTATTATAAAAAATTTCAAGACACTCTCCTTCCTCATCTATGTACATACTTTAATGACCTGAGACGAGGTAACAAACTCCCAGGTCATGAAAATGCGGCCTTTCTAAATGTCATACCAAAACCGGGTAAGGATCATGGGGACTGCGCTAATTACCGCCCGATTTCCCTGATTAATACGGATCTAAAAATTTTAACTAAAGTCCTGGCCTTAAGATTAAATACTTTTATCCCACGTTACATTCACCCTGATCAGACTGGATTTGTTCTGAACAGACAGGTGTCAGATCAAACCCGCAGAATTATAAATCTAATCTCGGCGGTCCAATCAGACTGGGATGGTGGGGGATATAGAAGGGGTATGCTGCTTTCGTTGGACATCCAGAAGGCGTTTGATTCCCTTTCCTGGGATTATTTGTTTGACGTTTTACGTCGTTTTGGATTTGGCGAACGCTTTCTGGTTCTCCTTTGGATGCTGTATGACACACCAACCGCCTCCTTAATGCTTCGGGGATACTCCTCCCAGCCCCTTGCTATCGGGAGGGGAACTAGGCAAGGGTGTCCGTTATCACCGCTATTATTCGCTCTAGCAATAGAGCCATTGGCAATATAAATTTGTGCATGTCAGGATGTCAAGGGGATTGTTATTTATACACAATCCTACATCCATTCTCAGATATTTCAGGACTACACATAAACCATAGTAAATCTAGAGCACTGAACCTTTCACTGCCAAGCTCCACTCAGAAAACGCTCGAACAGTCACACCAATTCCTGTGGAAACCCGAGGCTCTTCCATATTTAGGTATTCATTTGATCTCATCTATCCAAACATTATATAAGAGGAACTACCCTCTTCAAACGGCTAACCGAGGATTTGGCAAAATGGCAGATTCACCCCCCATCGTGGTTTGGCAGACTACACTCGATAAAAATGAACGTCCTGCCAAGGATATTATATTTATTTCGCATGATACCTGTGGCATTGACAAGCAGTGACCTCAAAATGTTTCAAAGGAAAATCCTCCAGTTTATCTGGGGAGACAAGAGGCCTAGGGTGAACAAAAGCACAATGTATACCCCTAAAAGGAAAGGTGGACTACGTCTGCCTGACCTGCAGAAATACTTCTATGCGGCTTAGGTGGCCCAACTTTCTAGGTTTAACTCAAAGCTACCACAAGCAATATGGATGACCATGGAGTCCTATTCCTGTCACCCAAACTCCATATCCCACATTATGTAGCTCCCACCTAAAGATAGACCAATAATTTTGTGTCCATCTTTATCTTTCTCACTAGAAATTTGGAACAGGCTTTCCAGAACCCAGAAATCACCCCATACTCCATTGGCACCTCTATTGAAAAATAGTGAGTTCACCCCGGGCCTTGTTCCTCTCGCCTTTGAATGGTGGACCAATAAGGGCCTACTACGTATAGCCGACCTTTGCGACAGTAAGGGTATGCTATCCGAACGGTCTATGGTGGAAAAATATCAAATGCCGTCAGTGGAACGCTATAGATATACTCAAATACATTATTATGTGCAATCTCTAGCCCGTAAGAGTGACTTAGCAGTATTGACCCCCATGAAAAACCTCTGTGATCAATATGATAAGCTCAGGGGCCATATATCGGCTATATATACCATATTGATGAGTGTAGCGAATAAACTAAACTATATGCTCCAGTGGGAAAGGGACTTTCAGGAAACCCTTGACCTGGAGAACTGGTATGCGATATCGGAGACGGCATTTTGATCACTCATCAATACCTCGATATAGAGGCAAACTATAAGGTGTTATTGCGATCGTATAGGGTGCCGGTTAGATTGGCCTCCTTTGTTCATGGAGCTACTTCCAAGTGTTTTAGAGGCTGTGGTCAGGTAGGAACCACCTACCACATATGGTGGATGTGCCCTAAGGTCAGAAGGTTCTGGATCAGGGTCTACAATTTCATCTATACCCTTACCCAGATGAATTTGACTAAATCAGCTAAACAAGCACTTCTGGGTGACGGTGGCGGAAGCCTCTAATTCCCAAAGGCGGCTACTTACTTTCAAATTCATCTTGGCTAAAATAACTATAGCCAGGAATTGGAGATCCGCTGCCCTGCCATTTGGCTAGCTTAAAGGTAAATTGTAGCGATGAGCTTCGATTTCGAGTCAAACTCATGTTCGTCTCGAACATTGCCTGTTCGCATGTTCGCCGAACAGCGAACAATTTGGGGTGTTCGCTGCAAATTTGAAAAGCCGCGGAACACCCTATAAAAGTCTATTGGAGAAATCTAAAGTGCTAATTTTAAAGGCTTATATGCAAGTTATTGACATAAAAAGTGTTTGGGGACCCGGGTCCTGCCCCAGGGGACATGTATCAATGCAATTTTTTTTTAAAAAACTGCAGTTTTTTCGGGAGCAGTAATTTTAATAATGCTTAAAGTGAAACAATAAAAGTAAAATATTCCTTTAAATTTCGTACCTAGGGTGTGTGTATAGTATGCCTGTAAAGTCGCGCTTGTTTCCCGTGCTTAGAACTGTCCCTGCACAAAGTGTCATTTCTGAAGGAAAAAAAGTAATTTAAAACTCATTCGCGGCTATAATGAATTGTCGGCTCCCGGCAATACATAGAAAAGTCATTGATTAAAAAAAAAAAAAAAATGCGTGGGGATCCCCCCAAATTCAATTACCAGGCCCTTCAGGTCTGGTATGGATATTAAGGGGAACCCTGTTGCAAATTTAAAAAAAAAATGCGTGGGGTTCCCCCCAAATATCCATACCAGGCCCTTCAGGTCTGGTATGGATTTTAACCACTTGTCCCCCGCCCACTGTCAATTGACGGCGGGCGGAGGATACTCTCGTTCTGGGAGGACGTCATATGATGTCCTCCCTTTAAAACGAGCTAGGAGGCGCGCGCTTGAAGCCAGCGGCGCGCGCGCGCGCCCGCCGCGTTCACGAGGCCCCGGTGCGCGTGCCCGGTGGCCGCGATTGCCGCCGGGCACCCGCGATTGCCCGGGAAACGAGCAGGAAAGTGGGTCTCTGTGTGCAAACACAGAGATCCACGTCCTGTGAGGAAGAGGGGACCGATGGTGTGTCCCTTGTACATAGGGACAACCATCGGTCACCTCCCCCAGTCAGTCCCCTCCCCCCACAGTAAGAACACATTGAGGGAACATATTTAACCCCTTCCCGCCCCCTAGTGGTTAACCCCTTCCCTGCCAATCACATTTATACAGTAATCAATGCATTTTTATAGCAGGGATCGCTGTATAAACGTGAATGGTCCCAAAAATGTGTCAAAAGTGTCCGATGTGTCCGCCGCAATATCGCAGTCACAATAAAAAATCGCAGATCGCCGCTATTACTAATAAAAAAATAAAAAAATAAAAATGCTATAAATCTATCCCCTATTTTGTACACGCTATAACTTTTGCGCAAACCAATCAATACGTGCTTATTGCGATTTTTTTTTTTTACCAAAAATATGTAGAAGAATACGTATCGGCCTAAACTGAGGAAAATTTTATTTAAAAAAAAAAAAATGGGTATTTATTATAGCAAAAATTAAAAAATAGTGTTTTTTTCCAAACTGGACGCTCTTCTTTTGTTTATAGCGCAAAAAATAAAAACCGCAGAGGTGATCAAATACCACCAAAAGAAAGCTCTATTTGTGGGAAAAAAAGGACGCAAATTTCGTTTGGGAGCCACGTCGCACGACCGCGCAATTGTCATTCAAAGTGTGACAGCGCTGAAAGCTGAAAAATGGCTTGGGCAGGAAGGGGGTTTTCGTGCACAGTAGGGAGGTGGTTAAGGGGAACTCCACCCCAAATGTAAAAAAATAATGGCGTGGAGTTCCCCCAAAAATCCATACCAGACCCTTTATCCGAGAGCGCCCCCCCCTCCTGAACCGTACCAGGCCACATGCCCTCAACATGGGGAGGATGTCCCCATGTTGATGGGTACAAGGGCCTCATCCTCACAACCCTTGCCCGGTGGTTGTGGGGGTCTGCGGGCAGGGGGCTTATCGGAATCTGGAAGACCCCTTTAACAAAGAGGACTACATTGTACCCCTACCATTTCACGAAGAAAGTGTAAAAATAAATGTAAAAAAAACACACAGACACCTTGAAAAAGTTCTTTATTAAAAACAAAAAAAAAAACACATTCCAGCGATGTAATCCAATGTCCCGCGGCGATCCGATGTCCAGCGCTGCAGTCTCCACTCAAAACGTCACTGGCTGACCGGACCTACACTGCGGAGGAAGTTCCCCGTCAGGTCCGCTCAGCCAATGATGTAGGTGGGGTCTGAGGTACGAGGGGGCGGGGGCGCCCTCGTATCTCAGACCCCGCCTACATCATTGGCTAAGCAGACCTGATGGGGAACTTCCTCTTCAGTGTAAAAAAATGAATAGACCCGCCCCTTCTCACGTTCCCCATCAGGTCCGCTCCTGATGGGGAACGTGAGAAGGGGCGGGTCTATTCATTTTTGTGAATGGGGCGCGCTGCCTTCTGGGAACTGTGTGTATCCCAGGAGGCAGCCGCCCATTCACAAAGCGCCGTGCGAGTCGTGCATGCGCAGTAGGAAACGGGCAGTGAAGCCGTAAGGCTTCACAGCCTGTTTCCCTTAGTCAGGATGGAAGAGCCGGGACCTGCCAGCGCCGATCGATCCCCGTCGCGGGCCCGACATCGCGGATGAGGAGGATAGGTAAGTGTCCTTATTAAAAGTCAGCAGCTACAGTGTTAGTAGCTGCTAACTTTAAAAAAAAATTAAAAATCGCGGGTGGAATCCCGCTTTAAGGCAGATGTGATCTACGTCATGCTAGCTGATCGATGTTTGGTCTCAAACTGGTGGCCCTCCAGCTGTTGCAAAACTACAAGACCCGTCATGCCTCTGCCTGTGGGAGTCATGCTTGTAACTGTCAGCCTTGCAATGCTTCATGGGACTTGTAGTTTTGCAACAGCTGGAGGGCCGCCAGTTGGAGACCCCTGCTCTAGATCAACTGTGGGTATTATGGTGGTTTTCAATTTTTCTTTTGTTTTCTCTCTGTTGGTTGAACTGGATGAACTTATGTTCTCTTTTTGAACATAACTATGTAAGTAAACAGTAAATAGTGTCCTTTTTATAACCTGCTGGTGTCTGCTTAAAGCGGAGTTCCACCCAAAAATTTACATTTTCAGAACTCCTCCGCCCCTCCGGTGTCACATTTGGCACCTTTCAGGGGGGAGGGGGGGTGCAGATACCTGTATAATACAGGTATTTGCACCCACTTCCGGGCAGTGACTCCCGCGGGAGTCACACCCCTTCCCGTCCTCCCCCCGCTGTGCTATGGGAAACACACGGCTCCCAGAACAGAGCGGGGACCAGTCGGATAGCGTAGCTTGGCTCGCACATGCGCAGTAGGGAACCGGGCAGTGAGGCCACAACGCTTCACTTCCCGATTCACTCACTGAGGATGGCAGCGGGGATAGCCGAGAGACGAGTGATTGCCCGCCTTCGGCTGCCGACATCGCTGGACTCAAGGACAGGTAAGTGTCCATTTTTTTAAAGTCAGCAGCTGCAGTATTTGTAGCTGCTGACTTTTAAAAGTATTTTTTTTTTTCGGTGGACCCCCTCTTTAACTGTTAATTAAGTATTCATAGCAGAAGATGCACTAAGCTCTTAAACCAAAAACATCAGTGATGCTTACTGTTTACCCCTCCCTCACCTTATTTTAAATGGTAACCACACAAAAAAACAGGTCCTCGCCTCGGTTTTTGGTGTCACATGTCCTTTTGTCCCTTGGTTCTAAAGGCAGAACTTCCTCCCAGAAATACATATCACTGTTGTAAGTATCACATTGTGGTTAGTAGGCTGTGCTTTTAACCCTTAAGTCCTTATATAATCTTTGAGGGGTCATATGTGAATTCATTTTCACCCTTAAATCTATACAAAATAATTTAGCATGGTTCTGCTTAGAGAAAAAATCTTTGCAGACTGTAATACAGCATATGACCCCTAATCACTACTGAAGTGCATATTGTGAATATGCTGTAAAATACAGTCATCTTTAAAGCTGAATTTGCATTTAAATTAACCTTGGGTGCATACAATAAACACTACCAATCTGTTAAGGATTCAATTTTTATTCAGTTGTAGTCACCAGCCCACCCCACTGTTTTTTCTCATTAAGCTGACAATCTAGGACCCTTTTTCCTTGCTTCTTAAGCCTCGTACACACGACCAGTTTTCTCGGCAAACAACGACAAGAAAACTGTTGGGAGAGCTTTCTTGCCGAGAAAACCGTGCATGTGTACGAGGCTTTCAGGTTTCTCATCAAGAAAACTGCCCAGAATCTCAACGAGAAAACAAGAAGACCTGGTTTCTTTTTTCTCGTCGGGAGTCTCAAGCCTCGTACACACGGCCGAGAATCTCGTTCGAAAAAAAACCTTTGTTTTTCTTGAAGGGTTTCTTGTCAAGCTTGACAAGATTCTTGTCAAGCTTTCCTTGCATACACACTGTCAATCCAAAATCTCGTCGTTGTAAAGCGCGGTCACGTACGATGGAAGTATAAAAGGGGAAGTTCTATTCCAATGGCGCCACCCCTTGGGCTGCTTTTTATGATCTTGTGTTACCGCGTGTTAGTAAAAGTTTGGGGAGAGACGATTCGCGCTTTTCAGTCTTCGTGCTTTCAGTTCGTTACAGCGTGACGAATGTGCTATCTCCATTACGAACGCTAGTTTTACCAGAAGGAGCGCTTCCGTCTCATACTTGAAGTCTATAGCCCTGACCATAATAAATATGGAATATATAAAACCACCATACATTTCCTTTAGGTTACTTCAGGGGCCTTTTTAACGTCTCTACCACCCTCTGAAAAGGGATTGCTTTTCAGAGGGTATTAAGCAGCAACTCTCAGGCATTCAGGAGGCAACCTTTATCCTGAATGCATGCTTTTTTGGCTGTTTTTATTTCAAACCCAATGAGAATTCTGTATTGAATTTTTCTGCTGCAACCAAAATCCGAGAGTTTGGCTCGCGGTTGCGGTGTGATCCCATTGACCTCAATGGGCAGTTTGACAGGTGGTGCCGTCTGTCAAAACTTGACAAGCCAAGTTAAAATTGCAGCTGCCATGAAGTAAGCCATTGGGATTGCAACATGTGTACCACCAACTCCGGCTACCATGGTAGACTTAAGGTGTGCGGTCAAGAGTGTGTGTGTGTGTGTGTGTTTGTGTGTGGGGGGGTTACTGTGGATAGTAAAAACACTGATCAATCACCTGTTTTTACTGTCTCTTTGTGACCTGTATAAAAAAGGGCCTCAGAGTGAATTTTTGGGAGGGAAACCAGAAAAAAGAAGCACTACCACTAGTTATTAGTAAACTCCAGTGCCATGTGAGCTGGCTCGGACCGGCTGTACAATTACCAGGGACCTCCAAAAGCCAGTGTGCTTTGTATTTTAACCACTTGCTTACTGGGCACTTAAACACCACTCCTGCCCAGACCAATTTTCAGCTTTCAGTGCTCTCACACTTTGAATGACAATTACTCAGTCATGCAACACTGTACCCAAATTATTTTTTTGTCCTGTTTTACATACAAATAGAGCTTTCTTTTGGTGGTATTTGATCACCTCTGGGTTTTTTATTTTTTGCGCTATAAATGAAAAAAGACTGACAATTTTGAAAAAAAAACTAATTTTTCTTAATTTCTGTAATAAAATTTTGCAACTTAGTACTTTTTTTTCATAAATTTTGGCTACAATTTATACTGCTACGTATCTTTGGTAAAAATAACCCAACATTTGTGGAAATTATTTGGTCTGTGTGAAAGTTTTAGAGTCTACAAGCTATAGTGCAAATCATAAAAAATGTATCACATCTGATGTACTGGCGGCCTATCTCATTTATTGAGAACCTAACAAGCCAGGAAAGTACAAATGCCCCCCAAATAACCCCTTTTTGGAAAATAGACATTCCAAGGTATTTAGTAAGAGGCATGGTGAATTATTTGAAGTTGTAATTTTTTTCCCACAATTCTTTGAAAAATTAAGATTTTTATTTTTTATTTTATTTTTTTCTCAAAATTGTCATTGTATAGCTTATTTCTCTCACATGGCATGTGCATACCACAAATGACACCCCAAAATATATTCTGCTACTCTTCCTGAGTATTACGATACCACATGTGTGGGACTTTTTCACTGCCTGGCCACATACAGAGGCCCAACATGCAGGGAGCACCATCAGGGGTTCTAGTAGCATAAATTACACATCTAACTTGTTGACTACCTATTACACTTTTCAAGTGGAGCACCAGGACAATGGAAACACCCACAAAATGACCCTATTTTGGAAAGCTAACACCCCAATGTATAATCTGAGGCATAATGAGTCTTTTGAACGGTTAATTTTTTTCCAGAAGTTTTTGGAAAATGTGTAAAAAAAATGAAAACGCATTTTTTTTACGCAAAGTTGTCCATTTATAAGATATTTCCAACACATAGCATGTACATAGCAAAAATGACACCCCAAAATACATTCTGATACTCCTCCTGAGTATGGCGATACCAAATGTGTGGGACCTTTACACAGCCTGGCCTCATACAGAGGACCTACATTGAAGTAGCACCTTCAGGCGTTCTAGGAGCATAAATTACACATCTCATTTCTCAACCACCTATTCCACTTTTGGAGGCCCTGGAGCACCAGGACAATGGAAGTGCCCACAAAATGACCCCATTTTGGAAAGCTAGCACCCCAGCGTATAATCTATGAGGCATAATGAGTCTTTTGAAAGGTTCATTTTTTCCAGAAGTTTTTGGAAAATGTGGAAAAAAAAATTAAAACACATTTTTTTTTACGCAAAGTTGTCAATTTATAAGATTTTTCCAACACATAACATGTACATAGCAAAAATGACACCCCAAAATACATTCTGCTACTCCTCCTGAGTATGGAGATACCAAATGTGTGAGACTTCTACACAGCCTGGCCACATACAGAGATCCAACATGCAAGGAACACCGTTAGGTGTTCCAGGGACACATAGCATGCACATACCAAGAATTACACCCCAAAATACATTATGCTGAGCAAAGCGTAAACAAAAGATTACCTGTGGTTTTAGTAGCGCAGTTCTACACAGCAGGATAGCACTGGTCCAGGCAGCAGGCAGGGAGTTGGTCAGCAATGGCATACACAATTGTCCAGGCAGCAGGCAGGAATACTGTCCATAAACAGTCCAGGGTCAGTGCAGGCAGAGATATTGTCAGCAGTGCCAAACATATTGGTCCTGGTAGTTGGAAGGTCCATGAGGTGTGGTCAGTTCATGCGACAGGCAGAGGCATGATGGCATAGGTCCTACAGGCCGAAGGCCTCGTTCAGGACAGAATGGGAACAGGGGTAGAGGCTTCTACCACACAAATCTCTTTGAAGCCTCAGAGTCTCTAGACCCTAATCTAGGAATGAGAAAACAAAATATTTTTCTTCATCCAGAAAAACAATTCTGGAGCCCCTCACATATGTGAGACCCCTGTGTTGAATCCCACTAGTCCAGTAGCAGGGTAAAAGATCAGTCCATGAGGCAGGCAAAAACATGGTCAAACAGTCCAAGGTCAGTTCCAGATCAGGCAGAGGTATTACAGAATCGTTAGGCAGAAGCATGGTCGAATAACAGTCCAGGGTCAGTTCCAGATCAGGCAGAGGTAGTACAGAATCGTTAGGCAGAAGCATGGTTGAATAACAAGCCAGGGTCAGTTACATAAGGCAGTGGCATAAGGGGTGTGAAGGTGTGTGAAGGCAGGAACTGAGGATTACGTTTACCATACTTCACTAATAATTAAGTGAAGTATGGTAACGGCGAAAACAGTCTACTACACAGAGGCCTGGTTGGGAAGGACATTGGGCACAATGATAAGCTGTGTCTCGTCTGACTCCTCCACTGGTACACACCTTACATTTTTTTGGACGTCGTCGGCCTGTTGCTGTGGGAGGGACTTTATCGGGAAAGTGACGTTCGGAGAGTCGACTAAGAACATCAGATCAGATGTTTTGGGGTGGGCCGTTCGGGAATATAAGGGCAGTGATAAGGTCTTCCTGGTAGCCAAGGTATCAGGGAAATAGACGCCTTGATGCGCATGCGCGCACAAGGATGCGCGGCACCATGGTTGGGCGGGACTAGGCGAACGCGCGGCGCCGTGACGATGCGCACGCACATGCGCAATGGTGCACGCACGGCTTAATGATGCCCGGCCTATTTAAACCCACTGCTGACAGTGGTGCATCGCTGGTGTATCTTCAGCTTGTCTGCGTTCCTGTGTCCTGTGAATCTGCTGTTCCTGATCTGTGTACCGACTCGGCTATCCTGACCTGATCCTTCTGACCCCCTGGCTTGATCCTTGGCTTTGCATCTGACTTCTCTCTGCCTGCTTCCTGCATCTGATCCTGGCTTGGCTACTGGACTTGTTTATCTTACTCCCTGAACTTGACTCTGATCCTGGACTGACTTCCTGTGTTGATCCCTGGCCTGGCTCCTGGCTCTGCTATCAAGTCTGTCCGCCGGTCCCTGCTTCCTGGACCATCCAAGCACGCCTGTCTCCAGTTCCAGCTACCAGGCACCCGTGCTTCTGTGGGCACCACATCTGCTGTGTCTCCCTCAGTGGTGTGCTGCGCTCGGCCGCAAGGGGAGCCCTCCTAGCATCTCGGCCTTCTACCAAGTTCCTGACAGTATACACCAGCCATGTCAGAGGCCGACGGAGGTGTCTCCCCCCTGGAAGCCGTCAACCAGCACGTCACGGCTCTCTCTCAGGCCATCCAGAGACTGTGGGAGGAACACTCCCAATTAGAGGGCCGCCTGCTGCATCCACCAACCACACCGGTCCTCAACGTTCCGGATTCTTCCTCAGACAGCTCACCTGTGACTCCTCCTACTGCGGTGATGCCCTCTCCGGAGCCACGAGTACCCACACCTGAACGCTTTTCTGGAGATCGGAAGAAGTTCAAGGCCTTTAGAAATGCCTGTTATCTGTACCTGGACTTGCAGCCACGGACTTCTTCCATTGAATCAATAAAAGTGGGGTTCATCATTTCACTACTGAGTGGTGACCCTCAAGTATGGGCCCATGGCCTATTGGAACAGAAAGACCCTGCTATAGACTCTGTGGAACAGTTCTTTCAAACCATGGCTCGGTTATATGACGACCCTTTGCGGGTAGCCACTGCTGAGGCTACTCTGCATGCCTTACGGCAAGACCATCGCCCTGCAGAGGATTACACGGTGGAATTCCGCACATGGGCCACAGATTCAGGTTGGAATGAGGCAGCCTTAAGATTTCAGTATTGGTTGGGGCTGTCCGATTCCCTCAAAGATGAACTAGCCAGAGTAGAGACCCCTTCAACTCTAGAAGATCTCATTCAACTCACAATTAAGCTTGATAGACGCCTACGTGAATGCCAGTCTGAACGCATGCAAACCTCCCGACCTGCTCAGATACGATCTGAAGCACTCCCCATGTCTAATTCCATGCATGTTAACCTGGTCCGTCCAGCATTATCTTAAGAGGAGAAACTCCGCCGCCGACGGGGAATCTTTGCTTCTACTGTGGGGGCTTGGGACACTACACAGACAATTGCCCCATAAGACATGGGAAACGATTTCCACGTACGCCAGTCTATTGTCAAGTATCCAAGTCTTCCTCCGCTCATGTTGCTCTTCAGATCACATTACAGCTGGCAGGAGAAGAAATCCATCTCCAGGCAATACTCGACTCCGGGGCATGTAGTTGCTTTCTGGATCTAGCCCTGGCAAAAAGACTTACTATTCCTCTTTATCAGAAGAAGCAAAAGCTGACCGTTCACCTGGCCGATGGCTCAATGCCCAGCTCTGGGCACGTCACTCTAGAAACTGCCCCTATCCTGACCTCTATCAATTCAGGCCATCAGGAATTCCTACGTTTTGACGTATTGAGCTCTCCTCTATTCCCTGTCATTCTGGGAATCCCATGGCTCCAGGCGCACAATCCTCAGGTTGATTGGTTCAAAAAGGAAGTACTCTTTACCTCTTCTTACTGCCAGCAAAATTGTCTCGTTCCTGTATCCAAGAACGCTTCCAGTTGTTTGTCCGTTCAAACTATGCCTAGTGTGGACCACAGTATACCCGCAGCCTATCAGGACTTTCTAGACGTCTTCGACAAGAAGAAAGCCGATACTCTACCCCCACATCGTTCTTATGATTGCCCCATCGAGTTGCTGCCAGGAGCAGAGATTCCGCTCGGACGGATTTTCCCTCTTTCTGAAACTGAACTTGAAACGCTGAGGCAATATATAGACGAAAACCTTGAGAAAAAGTTTATCCGCCCGTCCTCATCCCCTGCCGGTGCCGGTATCTTCTTTGTTGAGAAGAAGGACAAGACGTTAAGACCCTGTGTGTACTACAGGGAACTAAACAAGGTTACCCTTAAAAACCGCTATCCGTTCCCCCTCATCCCCGAACTCTTCCAGAGATTTCGCACAGCCCGCATCTTTACCAAGCTCGATCTACGCGGAGCTTACAACCTAATCCGCATAAGGGAAGGGGACGAGTGGAAGACAGCATTCAGAACAAGATTCGGGCAATTAGAATATCTAGTAATGCCATTTGGACTGTGCAATGCCCCAGCCACATTTCAATATTTCATAAATGACATTTTCCGGGAGTACTTAGACCACTTCGTTGTCGTCTACCTCGACGACATTCTTGTATTCTCTGCCTCTCTGGAACTTCACAGAACGCACGTAAGAAAAGTGCTGAGCATCCTCAGAATTCACGGTCTGTACGCTAAAGCCGAAAAATGTGAGTTCGAGAAGACGTCAATCCAATTCTTGGGGCTCATCATCACCATTGGTGGAATAGCTATGGATCCTCAGAAGGTCAAGGCTATCCTGGAGTGGCCAGCACCTTCCGACAAGAAGAGTGTCCAGAGATTCATTGGCTTCGCCAACTTCTACAGAAGGTTTATAAAGAACTTTTCCACCATTGTTTCACCTATTACTCAGATAACCCGCCAACATACCAAGTTCTTTTGGTCTGAAGCAGCGCAAGCCGCCTTCGATCAACTCAAAGCTTTCTTTACCTCAGCACCAGTCTTACAGCATCCAGACCCTGCCCTACCCTATGTCCTGGAAGTCGATGCTTCGGAGGTGGCCACAGGAGCAGTACTATCTCAACGCCAGGGTCCTAAAGCACTGCTTCATCCTGTGGCCTTCTCTTCACGGAAGATGAGTCAGCCAGAAAAGAATTATGACGTAGGGGATCAGGAACTTTTAGCAATTAAGACCGCTTTGGAGGAATGGAGATACCTCCTTGAAGGTGCCACCCATCCTATCTTGATCTTCACGGATCATAAGAATTTAGAGTATCTCCGCACGGCCAAACGGTTGAGACCCCGACAGGCTCGATGGGCCTTGTTCTTTTCTAGGTTTAATTTCCATATAACCTACCGGCCAGGGTCGAAGAATGGGAAGGCTGACGCCTTATCTCGAATGTTTCCGGATACCCCTAAGGAAATCTCACCCAGTACAATCCTGTCTTCTCAAAACTTTCTGTTGTTACAGCCTGATTTAAGGACTTCAATTGAGCAGGCATCTACTCAGTGCACCGAGGAAGAAAGCTCCTCTTTAAGAAATCAGGAGGGGCTTCTGTGGCACCAAGACAAGATCTTCGTCCCTCAGCAGGTCAGGGTTCAGGTTCTAAGGACCTTTCACGACCACCAGCTAGCCGGTCACTTTGGGGTCCGGAAGACAACTGAGCTCGTTCAACGATCCTTGTGGTGGCCTACTCTGAGGTCTGACTGCAAGGAATATGTAAATTCCTGTATGACTTGCCAACGGAAAAAGGGGTCCAACGCTAAATCTTGGGGTCTGTTGAGACCACTACCAGTCCCTGAACAACCGTGGAAAAACATTTCTGTGGACTTTATAGTAGATCTGCCACCCTCGGAAAATTTCACAACCATCTTGGTTGTAGTAGACCGACTCTCCAAGATGGCACATTTCGTACCAATGATGGGCACACCGTCTGCTACGGACACAGCAAAAGTCTTTATAAAGGAGATAGTCAGACTGCATGGCATACCGGACAACATCGTGTCTGACAGAGGTGTGCAATTCACCTCTAAGTTCTGGAGGAACCTCTGCAAATCATTATCCATCAAGACTTGTTTTTCCACAGCCTACCACCCACAAAGCAACGGCCAGACTGAAAGAACGAATCAAACGCTAGAGCAATATTTGCGGTGTTTTTGTTCCTTTTCTCAGGATGACTGGTTCTCACTTTTGCCTTGTGCGGAATTCGCATATAATAACTCTGTACACACCGCAACCAACCAATCACCATTCTGGGCAAATTATGGCTTCCACCCATCTTTCTTACCCAATATCATCCCCGAATCCTCAGTTCCGGCAGTCCAGGACAGAATAAACTTCATTCAGGCAAATTACTAGGCTTGTGCAATTCGTTTCGTAACGAATCGAAATTCGTCCGAATTTAGCAACTTTCGGACATTCCGAAGCATTCGAATTTCCGAACAGAGCAATTATGAATAAAACCGAATCCGAAATAAATTATACCGCAAAATAGCGAATGCCCGAAGGTCTTCGGCATAATTCGTTATGAAAAAAGTTACGAATGTACGAATCCATTCGAAGCACAATAACACTCACTCTGCTCTCTGCTTCTCCCTCACCATGCTGAACTCCCTCTCAAAATGGTGTACAGGGGGCGGAGGCTATAGCCGCATGAAAAAACGAAAGTAAAATACGAGATTTCGAATCCATTCGAAGCACAATAACACTCACTCTGCTCTACTCTCTGCTTCTCCCTCACCGTGCTGAACCCTCTCAAAATGGTGTACAGGGGCGGAGCCTATAGCCGCATGTAAAAAACGAAAGTAAAATACGAGATTTCGAATCGTTACAAATAACCGCTATGTATTTAGAAAAGTACAAATCCATTCGAAGCACATTAGGCATAATAGGCAGCGTCGTTGTGAGAGAGACACGGAAAATTACGAATCAACGAACCCAAAAAAAGTTACGAAAGTAGGAGTTGTGTCCAGAATCAACGAAAAACAACGTACTCTACCGAAAGTACGAATTATAAAGCAACAAAAAATTCAACGAAAAATGTCGCTTGCAAAAATACGAATGAGTCCGAACACGAAAAATCCCGTCTAGCAAAATTACGAATGATTACGAATCAACAGGACCGGAAAGAAACGAACCGAAACGGAACGAATTTTTCCGTTGTGCACAAGTCTACAAATTACCAGACCCTCCGGGACACAATGAAGAAAGCCCAAGAAGCTTACAAAAAACATTATGACAAAAGGAGAAGAGGAGATCCCACCTTTAAAGTTGGGGACAAAGTCTGGCTGTCATCAGTCAACCTTAAATTGCCATGTCCGTCCCGGAAACTGGGACCAAAGTTTGTTGGTCCTTTTGAAATTAAGCGGGAGATCAATCCCGTAGCCTTTGAACTTGCTCTACCTGAAACCTATAGAATCCATCCCGTGTTTCATGTGTCATTGCTTAAACATGCCATCTCTAGTTCTTTTCCAGGAAGAGAAGAGGTACCTCCGCCTCCGGTCCTGGTTGGAGACGAAACTGAATTCGAGGTGGAGTCCATTCTTGATTGTCGACGGAGAGGTAGGACAATTCAGTTTTTAATTAAATGGAAGGGATATTCTGCAGAAGAGAACTCTTGGGAGCCTGCAAGTTATGTACACGCCCCAAGGCTATACAGAGATTCCGCAGCAGTCACCCCGAAAAATGGGCACGCCTGGGCATCCGGAGGCTGCCCCTTGGGGGGGGGCACTATCAGGGAAATAGACGCCTTGATGCGCATGCGCGCACAAGGATGCGCGGCACCATGGTTGGGCGGGCGCGCGCCGGGACTAGGCAAACGCGCGGCGCCGTGACGATGCGCACGCACATGCGCAATGGCGCACACACATGCGCAATGGCGCACGCACAGCGTTATGATGCCCGGCCTATTTAAACCCACTGCTGACAGTGTTGCATCGCTGGTGTATCTTCAGCTTGTCTGCGTTCCTGTGTCCTGTGAATCTGCTGTTCCTGATCTGTGTACCGACTCGGCTATCCTGACCTGATCTTTCTGACCCCCTGGCTTGATCCTTGGCTTTGCATCTGACTTCTCTCTGCCTGCTTCCTGCATCTGATCCTGGCTTGGCTACTGGACTTGTTTATCTTACTCCCTGAACTTGACTCTGATCCTGGACTGACTTCCTGTGTTGATCCCTGGCCTGGCTCCTGGCTCTGCTATCAAGTCTGTCCGCCGGTCCCTGCTTCCTGGACCATCCAAGCACGCCTGTCTCCAGTTCCAGCTACCAGGCACCCGTGCTTCTGTGGGCACCACACCTGCTGTGTCACCCTCAGTGGTGTGCTGCGCTCGGCCGCAAGGGGAGCCCTCCTAGCATCTCGGCCTTCTACCAAGTTCCTGACACAAGGAAGCGTTTGGGGTTTTGGGTGGAGTTGCGGTATATGATATACGAGTTATATATGGCCAATTGAAAAAAAAAATTGCGACTTTTTGTACCAATGGCATGTCCGTCTTGTGGCAAGGTAGGGTTCGAGCATCTGGTCATTGAAGTCGACTCCCCCCATAAACGAATTGTAGTCCTGGATGCATGTGGGCTTTTTGATGGGGTCATTCCTTCTGGGGATTTCCACAAAAGGTATCATTGTGGATGGAAGATAACATGTATACATCCCTTCTGTCCCTCCACTTCACTGCCAGAATCTTCTTCTTTCGCAGACTTGCCGATTCTCCTCTTCTCAGCTTCTTATTTACAAGACTTTGAGGAAAGCCCTTCCGATTCTTTCTGATGGTGCCACATGCTGGCGTCTGCTTCCGGTGAAGGTTGCGGAACAGGGGAAGAGATGTGTAGAAGTTATCTACGTACAGATGGTAGCCTTTTTCCATTAGGGGGTATATGAGGTCCCAAACAATTTGCCCACTTGATCCCAAGTAGTCTGGGCAATTAGGGGGATTCAGCTGTCTGTCCTTCCCTTCGTACACTAAGAAGGCATATGTGTACCCTGTCACTCGGTCACATAGTTTGTACACCTTCACACCATAGCGGGCCCTTTTTCTGGGAATTAATTGTTTTATTTGAAGTCTGCCACTAAATTTAATAAGGGACTCACCCACACATATGCGCTGGTCCGGGGTATACAACTGGGGGAATTTTTCAGGAAAATAATTCAGTAAGGGCCGAATTTTGAAAAGCCTGTCAAAATTTGGGTGATTTCGGGGATGGCACTGGGTATTATCATTAAAATGTAGGAATCTCATGATCATGAAGTATCTGGTTCTGGGCATTACGTTGGAGAATATTGGCATGTGGTAGATGGGGCGTTTTGACCAAAAGGAACGCAAAGTGTTTTTTGGGTTGAGTCCCATACAAAATGTGAGGCCTAAAAAAACCTTCAACTCCTCCACCGTTAGGTCTCTCCACTCGTAGGGACGGGAATAATATGATGTAGGATTGTTCAAAATAAATTGTTGGGCATATAGGTTGCACTGGGTCAGAATTCTGGATAGCATGTCCTCGGTAAAAATAAGATCAAAAAAATAGATTGGGGAAAAATTCTCCGTGTCCTCCTGGACTCCTGGCTGGGCAGTGAAAGGGGGAATGTTGGCTTTTCCTGAATTAGGAGGAAGCCACAAGGGGTTCTGAAGGGCATAGGAAAGGCTGGCTCGGGTCCTTGGCCTTTCTTGCCGATGCACTGCGGTGCTGGTGGATTGCAATGTGGTGCTGGTGGATGGCACTGTGGTGCTGGTGGATGGCACTGCAGTGCTGGTGGATGGCACTGCCTCCTCACCAGAACGCCTTCATTTGGCGGGCCGACTAGCTTCCTCCTCTGAGTCACTCTGTTTTGCACTACTGAGGACTGGCTCATAATTGACGTCCGACTCAGAATCGGAATTGGAAAGGGAATCTGAAAGAGAGAGCTCCACGTTGCTCTCGTCGGGCGTGGAAAGAATTTGGTATGCCTCCTCGGCGGAAAATAATCTTTTTGACATTGTTGCTGGTGGTGGTGCGACTACACAGGTGTGTGCTAAGCCTTAACTGATGGGCACTGATGAGGTGGCACAGATGGGCACTGATGAGGCGGAGAAGATGGACACTGATGAGGCGGAGCAGATGGGCACTGATTGGCGGCACAGATGGGCACTGATGAGGCGGCACAGATGTGCACTGACTGATTGCACAGATGTGCACTGATGAGGCGGCACAGATGGGCACTGATTGGCACAGATGGGCACTGATGAGGTGGCACTGGTGGGCACTGAGGTGGCACAGGTGGGCACTGATTGCACAGATCACTGATGTCACAGGTGGTCACAGACTGGCACAGGTGGGCACTGATGAGGTGGCACAGATGGGCACTGATGAGGTGGAACAGATGGGCACTGATGAGGCAGAACAGATGGGCACTGATGAGGCAGAGCATATGGGCACTGATTGGCGGCACAGATGGGAACTGATTGGCGGCACAGATGGGCACTAATGAGGCGGCACAGATGTGCACTGACTGATTGCACAGATGTGCACTGATGAGGCGGCACAGATGGGCACTGATTGGCACAGATGGGCACTGATTGGCACAGATGGGCACTGATGAGGTGGCACTGGTGGGCACTGAGGTGGCACATGTAGGCACTGATGAGGTGGCACAGGTGGGCTCTGATTGCACAGATCACTGACGTCACAGGTGGTCACAGACTGGCACAGGTGGTCACAGACTGGCACATGTGGGTGCAGACTGGCACAGGTGGGCACTTTATGGGCACTTATGGGCACTGGTAATATCACTCACTGTGGAAACAATGTAACAGATTGCTCTCCCTCCTCACTCCGGCAATGAGAAATGATCTCATATGTTTACATTTGAGATCATCTCTCATTGGCTGCACAGATCGCATAGTAAATGGCCATTCTGATTGGCCATTCACAGCGATCTGTGATTGGTTGTGTCCAAGGGACACGGGCAGCACAGAATTTCCCTGATGCACGCTCAGGAGCGCGAGCGGTGAACGAGGAAAGGGGAGGCCGTCTATTGACAGCCTCCCGGATTTTTAGGTCCGCACTAAAGCCGTCATTTGGCTATAGCGCGGGCCTCAAGTAGTTAAATAACTGAGAAAACATCCTGATAGGTAAAGTAAAATGTACATGTGGAAATGTGTAATTGTTTTTACCTGCTTCCCGACCATCGCACGCCGATATACGTCGGCAGAATGGCACGGGCAGGCAGATGGACATTTTTATCGATATACGTCACCTTTAAGAAGCGGCATCGTGGATGCGTGTGCCGCCGCAAGCTCCATGAGCCCAACCGCGGGTCCCACGGACTCGATGTCCGCGGGGATACCCGTGATCGTCTCACGGAGAGGAAGAACGGGGAAATGCTGATGTAAACAAGCATTTCCCCAGTCTTCCTAGTGACAGGACACTGATCACAGCTTCCTGTAATCGGAAGCGGTGATCAGTGTCGTGTCACACACAGCCCATCCCCCCTACAGTTAGAAGCACTCCCTATAACACACTTAACCCCTTCAGCACCACCTAGTGGTTAACCCCTTTACTTCCAGTGTAATTTTCACATTAATCAGTGCATTTTTATAGCACTGATCGCTGTAAAAATGACAATGGTCCCAAAAATGTGTCAAAAGTGTCCGATGTGTCCGCCATAAAGTCGCAGTCACGATAAAAATCGCAGTTCACCGTCATTACTAGTATAAATAATAATAAAAATGCCATAAAACGACCCCTATTTTGTAGATGCTATAACTTTTGCGAAAACCAATCAATATACGCTTATTGCAATTTTTTTTACCAAAAATATGTAGAAGAATACGTATCGGCCTAAACTCTGGAAAAATTTTGTTTTTTTATAGATTTTTTTGGGGATATTTATTATAGCAAAAAGTAAAAAATATTGAAATTTTTTCAAAATTGTCGCTCTATTTTTGTTTATAGCGCAAAAAATAAAAACCGCAGAGGTGATAAAATACCACCAAAAGACAGCTCTATTTGTGGGGAAAAAAGGAAGTAAATTTTGTTTGGGAGCCACGTCACACGACCGTGCAATTTTCAGTTAAAGTGACGCAGTGCCGAATCGCAAAAAGTCCTCTGGTCTTTGGCCAGCGAAATTGTCCAGGGCTGAAGTGGGTAAAGGAATACAAAACTGCAAAAATAGTTATAGTGTCTTATGAGTGATTTTTATACATATTTTATTTTTTTCCAAGTTTGAGAGCATTTACAGTAACTGCTTATTTACTTAATCGGGTATCTTATGCTATGCACCTGCCACCCATAAGATGGTCTATTATTGTTCTCCCCTTAGTCCAAACACGCCAGACAACTTAAGGTACAATTTATATTAATGAGTTTTTTAATTTTATGTTTTTTTGCTTGCTCATTTGCCTATGCATACTAGCTCATTATGCCTTTGTCTTGCAGGGTTTTTTTTTTTTTTTTTTTAAGGGTTTACAACCAGTTTAACTTGTGGGTTGATTTGATAGCCCTTATTTTTCTGATATATGTATATGTATTTTTCTATATCTGAAATAAATATTTAAATAATAAAAAAAAAATAGTACGTGTGTATGCTATATTATCAGGGAATCACCATTTAAACACCCTTAATTTTCTTCTTTTTTCTCAAAACTGAAATAAATTGTGTTTTCTTTTCTGCATGGGGGTCAGCATTATATATTATCACTGAGTGCGAAATGTTGAACCGCTATTTTATTATATTTGCCACTGGCTGCAAGCACTGCTGGTTTTCCAGTAAGCCATTTGACAGAAGCCGGTTGTTAGACTGGCTTCTGTTGAACAGATGGCAGTACACAGAGACTGAAACCAGCCGACTTTCAATATGTGTGTACCCAGCTTTACACAGTGTGTAGCTGAACTTTCTTTTAGCATTTCCCAGCATTTTTTACACTAAACCATGTCAATTTAAAGTGTACCTAAAAATATAAACTGAAGATTTACTATCTTATTTGTAACATCTAGCATGTTGATTGCCCAAGCAGGATCCTTAAATGGTACTTTGTGTCTTGAATTACTCTAGAAATATAGCAGTGCTTCTCATGATATTTCATGAAATAAGGTAAGAGTCTTTATAAGTCCCCTTTCACACGGGCGCCTCCGCCTGACGGACTCCACTTGCTCAGCGGGGGATGGCTCCGCTGACAGGTCCGTCTCTGCTCACTGTGCAGGACTGAGACGGACACGGTCCCGCTCTCCTGGGGAGATTGGGTGAAAACGGACCGCTTGTCCGTTTTGGTCCAATCAGATCCACCAGGCAGATAGAAAATAGGACCACCATCCATCTGGATTTTGCGGACAGGATTGGATTGGATAGCGACTGATGTCAGCGGACATGTCACCGCTGACATCCGTCGCTCCATAGGGGAGAGTGTCCGATCAGGTTCCCCTGAAAAAATGACAGGGAGACCTGATCAGACAGGGGCCTTAAAAGAGTAGTATGGGTTTTGAGTTTTTCCCATATTTATACTTACCTCGGTGGATGGAGCATCAGACCGATGCTCCAGCTGTCCCCTGCCATCTGTGCACTGAGAACCGAGCCACCGAACATCGCCGCTGGCTCGGTTTTCACAGATCCCTGAGAGGAGAGAGGCTGACTGTCAGTTAGCCTCTTTACTCTCTGCTTCTCCACGCTCATTGGAGCGCTGAACCGTGGAGGGGCGGGGAGAGGCTATCCCAGCGTCGCAGCGGCTCGCTGATACGCTGAGACTGCCATCAATCAGGGCAGCTGGTGGATCCCGACTTGGAAGTCGTGATGAAGCGCTGCCCCGACTGATGGCAGTGACGTCAGCGGAGAGCAGACTTCAGACCACTCTCCGCTGAAAACGGGTCACAGGAGTGCAAAACAAATTGCACTCCTGTGACCCAGAGGAGAAGCCCAGCCGAAAAAGCTCAGGCTGGACTTCCCCTTTAAAGAGTCTCTGATAAGGGCTATCCTAGATTGTAAGATCTTTTGATAAAGTTAAAGAAAGGATTGAAGAATCACTGCTATTGTCTTATTGGCATGTCAGAATCTTGTTCGATAGGGAGTTTGGGAGGGAACATAAGCAAGCACACGTACATGCAGATAATGTTCTGGCTGGGATCTGAACCAAGGACTCCGCTGCTGCAATGCACATGTGCTAACCAGTAAGCCATTCCGATTTTCCAGGTATGACAATTTTACCTAGTAAAACCTCATACACATGGCCGAGAATCTCGTCAGGAAAAAACTCGTAGTTTTTCTTGACGAGATTCTTGGACAAGAAACTTGTCCCGGCCGAGTGTACAAACGCTCGATTCAAAGAACCCGCGGTTCTTTGAAAGGAACGAACGCAGTGACGTAATCGACTACGACGAGCGTGCGCTCGTCACATTCGATGCCGTCGCCGCCATCTTGCTACACCCTACCTATGCCTAGGAAGCTACCGCACATGCGTCAAAGTCATTTCGAGCATGTGCGGGTTTCCACGGCTGCAGGTAAGTGTACACACACACACTTTTCTCGTCGAGAAACATGCTGACGAGAATCTCGACGAGAAAATGGAGAATCCTGACGAGAAAATAGAGAGCAGGTTCTCTATTTTTCTCGTCGAGATTCTTGTCGGTTTTCTTGACGAGAAACCTGATAGCCGCGTACACACGACCGATTTACTCGGCAAGAAAGCTCTGCCAGCAAGTTTCTTGTCGTTTTTTGACGAGAAACTCGGTCATGTGTACGAGGCTTTACTTTGGTCCAACTTGGAATAATGTAAGTATGTATTTGCCATACCTGTGGGATTCCCATGGAAACTGGAAAACACTGTAATAGGGCCCTGCTACTACAGTGATTGCCACTAGCTTCCGGGTCTCGTCCTGATTAGCTACACTGCTGCTTTCTGAACACAGGGGGTCGTCTGCTCGGCACGGGTGCCATTCAGAGAACACTTTGCATTTTCTCATTCCTCTGATTGGACGAGGTGGAGGTTGTGATGTCACTGCAGCCTTGTCCATAGTTACATAGTTCCATAGTAGGTCAGGTTGAAAAAAGACACAAGTCCATCAAGTCCAACCTATATGTGTGATAATATGTCAGTATTTCTTTGTATATCCCTGTATGTTGTGATTGTTCAGGTGCTTCTCTAATAGTTTTTTGAAACTATTTATGCCCCACGCTGAAACCACCGCCTGTGGAAGGGAATTCCACATGCTTGCCGCTCTTACAGTAAAGAACCCTCTATGCAGTTTAGGTTTAAACCTCTTTTCTATTAATTTTAATGAGTGGCCACGTGTCTTATTGAACGCGAAACAGTTTTACCCCTAATGTTGGGGTCACCACCAGTATGGTATTTGTAAATTGAAAAAATATCCCCTCTCAAGTGTCTCTTCTCCAGAGAGAATAAGTTCAGTGCTCGCAACGTTTCTTCATAACTAATATTGTCCAATTAGAGAAAGCTTTGCATTCATTGAGAAAATGCAAAGTGTTCCCTGAATGGTGCCTATGCTAAACAAGTGTCCTCCTTGTATTCCCAATGTAGCAAGTCAGGTGCTCAGCACAGGACCCAGAGGTTAGTGGAGATCACAGTAGAAGTAGTGCCCACAACAGTAATTTCCAGCTTCCACAGGTATGGCACATACTGTGCATACTAATATTGGTCGAAGCTGGACCAATGTAACTAGGTAAACATTTTCATACCTGGAATTCATCTATAAATCAATTATGCAGTTAGGTAATTACGGAAGCTACATACAGTACATTTCTTTGTAGCAGCCCATAGCAATCCCAGATTGAAATGTACCCCTTGTACTGGGACCTGGTTGACTCATCTCTTGCCAATGTTTACTATCGCTGTGGCTGAGAAGGTGTTTCACATCTTGTTTCATATTTCTGCCTCCCATTTCTAGGTGGGAACACATTTCAAAACTTGCTATAGTTATTTGTAGGGATGAGCTTCGAGTTCGAGTCGAACCCATGTTCGACTCGAACATCGGCTGTTCGATCGTTCGACGAAGATCGAATATTATGGGCTGTTCGCGGCAAATTCGAGTGGCGCGTCACGGCCCATAATTTACTGCGGCATCGCAGTGCATTGCTGGCTGTTGATTGGCCAAGCATGCACTATGACCCGCATGCTTGGCCAATCACAGCGCCGCCTGAACAGAGAGCCGTAATTGGCCAAAGCCAGGGTGGCTTTGGCCAATTATGGCTCAGGGGGTTTAGTACATACCCCACACTATATAAGGCCACCGGCTCTGCGGCCTTGTGTAGTGTGTTGGAGTTGTGAAAAGAGAGAGTTTACAGAGACAGACAGTGTCATTTATATTGAGTTAGATAGAGCAGGCAGGCGAGTCAGTTAGCTGCAGTTACAGTGTGTAGAGGATAAATATGTATCCTAGGTGTTGTATATATATTTATACACTGTATTGAGTTTAGCTAGATCCGTTCCTGTTAGTCTCTATACTGTGACAGGCAGGCAGGTGATTGTGCTAGCTGCAGACAGTCAATGTTTCACTTAGTGTACTACTGTGTGCTTTGCATAGCGCTCACCTAAAGCTCACCTGAATACAGTTAGTCTCTATACTGTGACAGGCAGGCAGGTGACTGTGCTAGCTGCAGACAGTCAGTGTTTCACTTAGTGTACTGTGTGCTTTGCATAGCGTTCACCTAAAGCTCACCTGAATACAGTTAGTCTCTATACTGTGACAGGCAGGCAGGTGATTGTGCTAGCTGCAGACAGTCAGTGTTTCACTTAGTGTACTGTGTGCTTTGCATAGCGTTCACCTAAAGCTCACCTGAATACAGTTAGTCTCTATACTATGACACGCAGGCAGGTGATTGTGCTAGCTGCAGACAGTCAGTGTTTCACTTAGTGTACTACTGTGTGCTTTGAATAGCGTTCACCTAAAACTCACCTGAATACAGTTAGTCTCTATACTGTGAAGGGCAGGCAGGTGATTGTGCTAGCTGCAGACAGTCAGTGTTTCACTTAGTGTACTACTGTGTGCTTTGCATAGCGTTCACCTAAAGCTCCCCTGAATACAGTTAGTCTCTAAACTGTGAAGGGCAGGCAGGTGATTGTGCTAGATGCAGTCAGTGTTTCACTTAGTGTACTACTGTGTGCTTAGCTTAGCGTTCACCTAAAGCTCACCTGAATACAGTTAGTCTCTATACTGTGACAGGCAGGCAGGTGATTGTGCTAGCTGCAGACAGTCAGTGTTTCACTTAGTGTACTACTGTGTGCTTTGCATAGCGTTCACCTAAAACTCACCTGAATACAGTTAGTCTCTATACTGTGAAGGGCAGGCAGGTGATTGTGCTAGCTGCAGACAGTCAGTGTTTCACTTAGTGTACTACTGTGTGCTTTGAATAGCGTTCACCTAAAGCTCCCCTGAATACAGTTAGTCTCTAAACTGTGAAGGGCAGGCAGGTGATTGTTCTAGATGCAGACAGTGTTTCACTTAGTGTACTACTGTGTGCTTTGCTTAGCGTTCACCTGAAGCTCACCTGAATACAGTTAGTCTCTATACTGTGACAGGCAGGCAGGTGATTGTGCTAGCTGCAGACAGTAAGTGTTTCACTTAGTGTACTACTGTGTGCTTTGCATAGCGTTCACCTAAAACTCACTTGAATACAGTTAGTCTCTATACTGTGAAGGGCAGGCAGGTGATTGTGCTAGCTGCAGACAGTCAATGTTTCACTTAGTGTACTACTGTGTGCTTTGCATAGCGCTCACCTAAAGCTCACCTGAATACAGTTAGTCTCTATACTGTGACAGGCAGGCAGGTGATTGTGCTAGCTGCAGACAGTCAGTGTTTCACTTAGTGTACTGTGTGCTTTGCATAGCGTTCACCTAAAGCTCACCTGAATACAGTTAGTCTCTATACTGTGACAGGCAGGCAGGTGATTGTGCTAGCTGCAGACAGTCAGTGTTTCACTTAGTGTACTGTGTGCTTTGCATAGCGTTCACCTAAAGCTCACCTGAATACAGTTAGTCTCTATACTGTGACACACAGGCAGGTGATTGTGCTAGCTGCAGACAGTCAGTGTTTCACTTAGTGTACTACTGTGTGCTTTGCATAGCGTTCACCTAAAACTCACCTGAATACAGTTAGTCTCTATACTGTGAAGGGCAGGCAGGTGATTGTGCTAGCTGCAGACAGTCAGTGTTTCACTTAGTGTACTACTGTGTGCTTTGCATAGCGTTCACCTAAAGCTCCCCTGAATAGAGTTAGTCTCTAAACTGTGAAGGGCAGTCAGGTGATTGTGCTAGATGCAGTCAGTGTTTCACTTAGTGTACTACTGTGTGCTTAGCTTAGCGTTCACCTAAAGCTCACCTGAATACAGTTAGTCTCTATACTGTGACAGGCAGGCAGGTGATTGTGCTAGCTGCAGACAGTCAGTGTTTCACTTAGTGTACTACTGTGTGCTTTGCATAGCGTTCACCTAAAACTCACCTGAATACAGTTAGTCTCTATACTGTGAAGGGCAGGCAGGTGATTGTGCTAGCTGCAGACAGTCAGTGTTTCACTTAGTGTACTACTGTGTGCTTTGAATAGCGTTCACCTAAAGCTCCCCTGAATACAGTTAGTCTCTAAACTGTGAAGGGCAGGCAGGTGATTGTTCTAGATGCAGACAGTGTTTCAATTAGTGTACTACTGTGTGCTTTGCTTAGCGTTCACCTGAAGCTCACCTGAATACAGTTAGTCTCTATACTGTGACAGGCAGGCAGGTGATTGTGCTAGCTGCAGACAGTAAGTGTTTCACTTAGTGTACTACTGTGTGCTTTGCATAGCGTTCACCTAAAACTCACTTGAATACAGTTAGTCTCTATACTGTGAAGGGCAGGCAGGTGATTGTGCTAGCTGCAGACAGTCAGTGTTTCACTTAGTGTACTACTGTGTGCTTTGCATAGCGTTCACCTAAAGCTCACCTAAATACAGTTAGTCCCTATTCTGTGAAGGGCAGGCAGGTGATTGTGCTAGATGCAGACAGTCAGTGTTTCACTTAGTGTACTACTGTGTGCTTTGCATAGCGTTCACCTAAAGCTCACCTGAATACAGTTAGTCTCTATACTGTGACAGACAGGCAGGTGATTGTGCTAACTGCAGACAGTCAGTGTTTCACTTAGTGTACTGTGTGCTTTGCATAGTGTTCACCTAAAGCTCACCTGAATACAGTTAGTCTCTATACTGTGACAGGCAGGCAGGTGATTGTGCTAGCTACAGACAGTCAGTGTTTCACTTAGTGTACTACTGTGTGCTTTGCATAGCGTTCACCTAAAGCTCACCTGAATACAGTTAGTCTCTAAACTGTGAAGGGCAGGCAGGTGATTGTGCTAGCTGCAGACAGTCAGTGTTTCACTTAGTGTATTACTGTGTGCTTTGCATAGCGTTCACCTAAAGCTCACCTGAATACAGTTAGTCTCTATACTGTGAAGGGCAGGCAGGTGATTGTACTAGATGCCGACAGTCAGTGTTTCACTTAGTGTACTACTGTGTGCTTTGCATAGTGTTCACCTAAAGCTCACTAGAATGAAGTTAGTCTCTATACTGTGAAAGGCAGGCAGGTGACTGTGCTAGCTGCAGACAGTCAGTGTTTCGCTTAATGTACTGTGTGCTTTGCATAGCGTTAACCTAAAGCTTACCTGAATACAGTTAGTTACTATTATAGTGGTGTTCTCATAATAAAACCACAAGCAGAGAGCTGCAAGTATTTTCAGTGTACTGTGTCCTCTGCAGCTACATCTCACTGCAGCTACATCTCACTGCAGGCCATTGGTATGTCTGGAAGGCAAACAATGAGAGGCAGACAGTCACGAGGCAATAAAAGAGGGCAAGCAGGCTCTGTGTCTAGAGGCAACAGTGCTGCTGGTCGTGGACACGGTGCATCCTCATCAGCACGTGGCCTTGGGACACGATTGTCATTCTTTTCGGCAGCTGGCCATTTTGAGCCGCAACATGCCCAAGACTTGGTAGAGTGGATGACCAAGCTGTCCTCCTCCTCATCCTCTCTCACCCAGGCTCAGGGTACTTTTTCTGGCAAAGCAGCTGCCAAAGCGACCTCTTCCCTAGGCTCAATGGCATCAGTCACTCCTTCCCTAGCCCCACCATGTCCTCCTGAGGAGTCCCCGAACTGTTTGAGCACAGTGTTTGGTACATGCTCTGGGAGGATGCCCAGCTTTTTGAAGTCTCTGATGATGGAACCCAGCTGGAGGAAGGCAGTAACGTGAGCTCAGAGAGAGGGGGTAGTAACGTGAGCCCAGAGAGAGGGGGTGCCCAACAAGGTCAGCTATCTGGCAGTCCTGTTCCCCCAGCTGCAGCATACTGCCAGATTGGCTCCAGTGATGTGGAGGGAGGGTATGATGAGGTCACTGACTCCACGTGGGTGCCTGATAGGAGAGAGAAGGAGGAGGAGGAGGAGGCACATCTCCAACGAGGCAGGATGCCCTCCAGGAGCCAGCTTAAGGGCAGCACACCGACTGCATCACACCGCAGAGCTCCACATGTGCAGGACGCTGCTGTCTCTATGCGTTATTCAAAAAGTTCTTTGGTGTGGGCCTTTTTTCAGACGTGTGCAGCAGATCGCACCGTTGCCATTTGCAACATATGTCTAAAGCGTATCTCACGTAGCCAAAACATCAGCCGCTTGGGCACCACGTGCTTGACCAGACATATGTCGACCTGCCATGCAGTCCATTGGCAAGCTTACCTAAAAGACCCACACCAAAGAACAAAGCGGACCTCTCCTTGCTCATCATCAGCTGGGATCTCCAACCCCACTATACCTTCAGTCCTCTCAGAAACCTGCACGGAGTGGAATGAAGGTGTAGAATTAGGTGTGTCACAGCCAAGTACTTGCGGGCAATCTGCTATCGGTACACCAACGTCTGATCGTACCAGGCAAATTTCCCTGTCCCAGCTGCTGCACCACCGAAAGAAGTTCGCTCCCAGCCATCCACATGCCCAGCGGTTGAATGCTAGCTTGGCTAAATTGCTAGCACCTCAACTGCTGCCTTTTCAGTTGGTAGACTCGGCCCCCTTCCGTGAGTCTGTGCAATGTGCGGTTCCTCAGTGGCAGGTTCCCAAATGCCACTTTTTCTCACGGAAGGTGATTCCGGCTCTCTACCGGCATGTGGAAGGCAATGTCTTGGCCTCGCTGGACAGGGCGGTCAGCGGTAAGGTGCATATTACCGCTGACTCATGGTCCAGCAGGCATGGACAGGGACATTACCCATCTTTCACGGCGCATTGGGTGACTCTGCTGGCAGCTGGGAAGGATGCAGGACAAAGTGCAGTAGTGTTGGAGGTTGTTCCGCCACCACGCCTCCAAAATGTTAGTACTGGTGATTCTGACACACCTCTCTCCTCCACCCCCTCCTCTTCTTCCTCCATTGCCTCTTCCTCTGCTCATTTGTCCTTGGAACCAGCGGTGCTCCGTAGGCGTTCAAGGGGTTATGCAAGTACGCAGGCAAAAAGATGCCATGCGGTGCTTGAGCTGGTGTGCTTGGGGGACAGGAGCCACACTGGGGCAGAGATTTTGTCAGCTCTGCAGGGGCAGGCTATGAGGTGGTTGACGCCACGCCAGCTTAAGCCAGGAAAGGTGGTTTCCGACAATGGCACCAACCTCCTCTCCGCCCTCCGACAGGGACAACTGACCCATGTGCCCTGTTTGGCTCAGGTCCTTAACTTGGTGGTGCAGCGGTTCTTGGGCAGGTACCCGGGCTTACAGGAGGTCCTGAAGCAGGCCAGGAAACTCTGTGGGCATTTCCGCCAGTCATATAATGCCAGTGCTCGGCTGTCTGACCTGCAAAAGGATTACAACCTGCCCAAGAGCCGCCTAATCTGTGACTACGTTGGCCATGCTGCAGCGGCTGCACACGCAGCAGAGGGCCATCACTGAGTATCTGTTGCAATATGGCACCAGGACAGTGTCAGGGGAGCTTGGATTTTTTTTCCCACGCCAGTGGGCCATGATCAGGGATGCATGCACTGTCCTGGCATCATTTGAGGAGGCCACGAGGATGGTGAGCAGTGAAAGTGCATGCATCAGTGATACTGTCCCTCTTGTCCACCTGTTGGAGCACACGCTGCGTGGAATAATGGACATGACACTTGAGGCAGACCAGAGGCAGGAAGAGGAGGACTTCCTTACCTCTCAAGCCCCCCTTTATCCAGACAGTGTTCCTGCTGGCCCGGCTATCACACAGGAAGAGTACGAGGAGGAGGAGGAGGAGGAGGATTGTGTCAGCATGGAGGTGGAGACTAGCACTCAGCATCAGTAGCAGTCTTCAAGGGATCAATTACAGTCCCAAGACACCCATGGACTTGTATGTGGCTGGGAGGAGGTGGCTGCGGATCATGTCGTCCTCAGTGACCAAGAGGACTCCACACCGAATGCCTCAGCAAACCTACGCTGCATGGCCTCCCTGATCCTGCAAAGCCTGCGGAAGGATCCTCGTATTCGTGCAATCAAGGAGAGGGATCATTACTGGCTGGCAACCCTCCTTGATCCACGTTACAAGGGTAAGGTTGCGGACCTTATCTTGCCGCCGCAGATTGAGCAGAGGATGAGGCATCTTCGGGAGGCCTTGCAGAAAGGTCTGTGCAACACGTTCCCAGAGACTGGGAGATTACAAATTCCTGGTCCTGGACAACGTGTTGCTGAGGCTTTGGTCAGTCAAAGAAGGATCGGTTGAGTAGGTGGCCGTCTGACCGATGCGTTCAGACAATTTTTTAGTCCGCAGCCCCAAGGTATGATCGGTTCCAGCAACCATTGCCAGTGTCTGGTTTACAAGGTGCAGGAATACCCAGGGGCAAGATCAGACTTGGACACCTTTCCCACCGAAAATCCTCTGGGTTAATGGGTCTTGAGGATGGATCACTGGCCTGAGCTTGCACAGTATGCAATTGAGATACTGGCCTGTCCTGCATCCAGCGTTCTTTCGGAACGCACATTCAGTGCTGCTGGAGGCTTTGTAACCGATCACAGGGTGCGCCTGTCAACCGACTTGGTCGATCGACTGACCTTCATAAAAATGAATCAGTCTTGGATCACCACCAGCTACCAAGCACCTGATGCTGATGTAACAGAATAATTTTCTTTTAAATGTCAAATCCCTTCAAGACTGCCTATGCTGATGCAGAGTAGTGATGAGCCGAACACCCCCGGGTTCGGTTCGCACCAGAACCCGCGAACGGACCGAAAGTTCGCACGAACATTAGAACCCTATTAAATACAATGGATGCGAACGTTCGGATTCTAAAGTGCTAATTATAACGACTATTATCCATGTTATTGTCCGAAACAGAGTTTGGGAACCCGGGTTCTGCACCAGGGGACATGTATCAATGCAAAAAGAAGTTTTAAAAACGGACGTTTTCCGGGAGCAATCATTTTAATGATGCATAAAGTGAAAAAAAAAAAAGTCAAATATTCCTTTAAATATTGTACCTGGGGGGTGTCTAAAGTATGCCTGTGAAGTGCCACGTGTTTCCCGTGTTTAGAACTGTCCCTGCACAAAATAACATTTCTAAAGGAAAAAAAGCCATTTAAAACTGCTTGCGGCTTTAATGCAATGTCTGGTCCCGGTAATATTGATGAAAATCTTTAGGAAAAATGGCATAGCTACCCCATCAACCCCCCCCCCCTACCCCAGCCCATTACCAGCCCCTTTGGGTCTTGTATGGATATTAAGGGGAACCCCGCACACAAAATAAAAAAGGACCTATATACTCTGAACAGCCGTATACAGGCGGTGCATACAAGACAGGGACTGTAGGTTTGTTCTTATGTAGAATCTGTTTGTAATTTTGAACAGCTGCATTGTTTAAGTGGAGCTCCATGCCAAATTCCTTTTTTTTAGCTTTTTGTAAAACATAGGGAACGGTTATCACCCCTGTCACATTTTTTTTGCTGTCTGTGCCCCTGTTCAGAACATTTCACCTCACTTTGCGTCCCAATGACAACTGTTTTTGAAATGTGGTGTTTTTATTGAAACAAGGATTGGTGATAAAGCATCAGTAGAGAGGAGACACCTTTCTCCCATATTAATTCTTACAGGAGAGAATTTTCCTTCCAAGGGGTAGATTTCCTCTCACTTCCTGTTGTCTTCTTCCGTTTGCAAGTAGTAGTAGTTTGTAAGTTGGATGTTTGAAAGTAGGGACCTGCCGTATATACTCTGCAGAAATTGGCCCCTTAGGTGTTGGTGTTGGCACAACACTGAAAGCACTCACAGTTATTCTTGGTGGGTGCTGGAATGCCCTGCTGTCAACTATTATATCAGGAATTGTAATAACATATAATTGTTGATCAGTGGTAGTAAAAATTGGGCCTTTGATGGTGGTGCTGGTGCCACAACACTGTAAGGCCTGACAGTTACTCTTGGTGGGCGAAGCAATGGGCCCTGCTGTGAATTATTAGATCAATAATTATAATTGCATGCCCCTGTTGAATAGAGGCTGAAAAATTGGGCCTTTGGTGGTGGTGGTGGTGGTGGTGGTGATGGTGGTGCTGGTGCCACAACACTGTAAGGCCTGACAGTTACTCTTGGTGGGCGCAGCAATGGGCCCTGCTGTGAATTATTAGATCAATAATTATAATTGCATGTCGCTGTTGAACAGGGGCTGAAAAATTGGGCCTTTGGTGGTGGTGGTGGTGGTGATGGTGGTGCTGGTGCCACAACACTGTAAGGCCTGACAGTTACTCTTGGTGGGCGCAGCAATGGGCCCTGCTGTGAATTATTAGATCAATAATTATAATTGCATGCCCCTGTTGAACAGGGGCTGAAAAATTGGGCCTTTGGTGGTGGTGGTGGTGGTGATGGTGGTGCTGGTGCCACAACACTGTAAGGCCTGACAGTTACTCTTGGTGGGCGCAGCAATGGGCCCTGCTGTGAATTATTAGATCAATAATTATAATTGCATGCCCCTGTTGAACAGGGGCTGAAAAATTGGGCCTTTGGTGGTGGTGGTGGTGGTGATGGTGGTGCTGGTGCCACAACACTGTAAGGCCTGACAGTTACTCTTGGTGGGCGCAGCAATGGGCCCTGCTGTGAATTATTAGATCAATAATTATAATTGCATGCCCCTGTTGAACAGTGGCTGATAAATTGGGCCTTTGGTGGTGGTGGTGGTGGTGATGGTGGTGCTGGTGCCACAACACTGTAAGGCCTGACAGTTACTCTTGGTGGGCGCAGCAATGGGCCCTGCTGTGAATTATTAGATCAATAATTATAATTGCATGCCCCTGTTGAACAGGGGCTGAAAAATTGGGCCTTAGGCACTGGTGGCACAACACTGCAACCCCTCACAGATACTGTGCTTGGAGCACAGCAATGAGGCCTGTTGCAAAGTATTGCATCAAAAATATTAATTACACGCCCCTGTTAAACAGGGGCTGAAAAATTGGGCCTTAGCCACTGGTGGCGTCACCCATAAACCAAAATGATCTTCCAAGCTATCATCATTAATCGTATCATTGAGGAGGAGGAGGAGGATAGCCAGTCAACATAACAGCACAGGCACTCAGCATCAGCATCAGTCTTGAAGGGATGTGACATTTTAAAATCAAATAGTCTGTTATATCAGCATCTGGTGTGTGGTAGCTGGTGGTGATCCAAGACTGGTTCATCTTGATGAAAGTCAGTCGATCAACCGAGTCGGTGGACAGGCGCACCCTGTGATCCGTGACAAATCCTCCAGCAGCACTGAATGTGCGTTCTGAAAGAACGCTGGATGCAGGACAGGCCAGTAGCTCAATTGCATACTGTGCAAGCTCTGGCCAGTGATCCATCCTCAAGACCCAGTAAGCCAGAGGATTTTCGGTGGGGAAGGTGTCCAAGTCTGACCTTGCCCCTAGGTATTCCTGCACCATGTATATCAGACGCTGGCGATGGTTGCTGGAACCGATCATACTTTGGGGCTGCGGACTAAAGAATTGTCTGAACGCATTGGTCAGACGGCCACCTTCCCCACCGCTCCTTCTTTGACTGCCCGAAGCCTCAGCAACTCGTTGTCCAGGACCAGGAGTTTGTAACCTCCCAGTCTCTGAGAACGCGTTGCACAGACCCTTCTGCAAGGCCTCCCGGAGTTGTCTCATCCTCTGCTCCCTCTGCGATGGTACGATAAGGTCCGCAACCTTACCCTTGTACCGTGGATCAAGGAGAGTGGCCAGCCAGTAATGGTCCCTCTCCTTGATCCGAAGAATATGAGGATCCTTCCGCAGACTTTGCAGGATCAGGGAAGCCATGCAGCGTAGGTTAGCTGAGGCATTCAGTCCGGAGTCCTGTGGGTCACTAAGGACGACATGATCCGCAGCCACCTCCTCCCAGCCACGTACAAGTCCACTGGTTTCTTGGGACTGTAAATCATCCCTAAAAGACTGCTGCTGATGATGCTGAGTGCCAGCCTCCACCTCCATGCTGACACAATCCTCCTCCTCCTCCTCCTCCTCCTCTTCCTGTGCGATGGGTGGGACAGAAGGAACACTGTCTGGGTAAAGGGGGCCTTGAGAGGCAAGGAAGTCCTCCTCTTCCTGCCTCTGTTCTGCCTCAAGTGCCCTGTCCATTATTCCACGCAGCGTGTGCTCCAACAGGTGGACAAGAGGTACAGTGTCACTGATGCATGCACTGTCACTGCTCACCATCCTCGTGGCCTCCTCAAATGGTGCCAGGACAGTGCATGCATCCCTGATCATGCCCCACTGGCGTGGTGAAAAAAACCCGAGCTCCCCTGACCCTGTCCTGGTGCCGTAGTCGCACAGGTACTCATTGATGGCCCTCTGCTGCGTGTGCAGCCGCTGCAGCCTGGCCAACGTTGAGTTCCACCTGGTGGGCATGTCACATATAAGGCGGTTCTTGGGCAGGTTCAACTCCTTTTGCAGCTCAGCCAGGCGAGCACTGGCATTATAAGATCTGCGGAAATGCACAAAGACTTTCCTGGCCTGCCTCAGGACATCCTGTAAGCCCGGGTACCTGCCCAAGAACCGCTGCACCACCAGGTTAAGGACGTGAGCCATACAGGGCACATGGGTCAGTTGTCCCTGTCGGAGGGCGGAGAGGAGGTTGGTGCCATTGTCGCAAACCACCATTCCTGGCTTAAGCTGGCGTGGCGTCAACCACCTCTCGGCCTGCCCCTGCAGAGCAGACAGGACCTCTGCCCCAGTGTGGCTCCTGTCCCCCAAACACACCAGCGCAAGCACGGCATGGCATCTTTTTGCCTGCGTACTTGCGTAGCCCCTTGAACGCCTACGGAGCACCGCTGGTTCCGAGGACAAAGCACAGGAAGAGGCCATGGAGGAAGAAGAAGAGGAGGGGGTGGAGGAGAGAGGTGTGTCACAACCAGTAGTAGCATTTTGGAGGCGTGGCGGTGGAACAACCTCCAACACTACTGCACCTTGTCCTGCATCCTTCCCAGCTGCCAAAAGAGTGACCCAATGGGCCGTGAAAGAAAGGTAACGTCCCTGTCCATGCCTGCTGGACCATGAGTCAGCGGTAATATGCACCTTACCGCTGACCGCCCTGTCCAGGGAGGCCAAGACATTGCCTTCCACATGCCTGTAGAGAGCCGGAATCGCCTTCCGTGCAAAAAAGTGGCGTTTGGGAACCTGCCACTGAGAAACCGCACATTGCACAAACTCACGGAAGGGGGCCGAGTCTACCAACTGAAAAGGCAGCAGTTGAAGCGCTAGCAACTTAGCCAAGCTAGCATTCAACTGCTGGGCATGTGGATGGCTGGGAGTGAACTTCTTTCGACGGTCCAGCAGCTGGGGCAGGGAAATTTGCCGGCTAGAATCGGACGTTGGTGTACTGCTAGCAGAGTGCCCGCAAGTACTTGCCTGTGACACACCTAATTCTACACCTTCATTCCTCTCAGAGCAGGTTTCAGAGAGGAGTGAAGGTATAGTGGGGTTGGAGATCCCAGCTGATGCGGTGCAAGAAGAGGTCAGCTTTGTTCTTTGGTGTGGGTCTTTAAGGTAGGCTTGCCAACGAGCTGCATGGCAGGTCAACATATGTCTGATCAAGCATGTGGTGCCCAAGCGGCTGATGTTTTGGCCACGCGATATACGCTTGAGACATATGTTGCAAACAGCAGCTGTGCGATCTGATGCACTCGCCTCAAAAAAGGCCCACACCAAAGAACTTTTTGAATGACGGGCAGAGGCAGCGCCCTGCACAGGCGGAGCTCTGCGGTGTGATTCCGTCGGTGTGCTGCCCATACGCTGGCCACTCAAGGGCATCCTGCCTCGTTGGAGATGTGCCTCCTCCTCATCCTCCTCCTCCTCCTCCTCTCTCCTATTAGGCACCCACGTGGAGTCAGTGACCTCATCATCCCCTCACTCCTCATCACTGGAGCCAATCTGGCAGTATGCTGCAGCTGCTGGAGCATGACTGCCAGATTGGTGTCCTTCTTGAGCATCCCCTCTCTCTGCTCTCACGCTGCTGCCTTCCTGTAGCTGGGTATCATCATCAGATCCTTCGAAACGCTGGGCATCCTCCTGGAGCATGTACCCAACACTGTGCTCAAACAGTTCAGGGGACTCCTCAGGAGGAGGACATGGTGGGTCTAGGGAAGGATTAACTAATGAAGATAATGATACCAGAGAAGAGGACGCTTTGGCAGCTGCTTTGCCAGTACCCTGAGCCTGGGTGAGAGAGGATGAGGAGGATGAGGTGGGCTTGGTCATCCACTCTACCAAGTCTTTGGCATGATGTGGCTCAACATGTCCAGCTGCCGAAAAGAAGGACAAGCGTGTCCCATGGCCATGTGCTGATGACAATGCACCGCGTCCACGACCAGCACTGTTGCCCCCAGACACAGAGCCTGCTTGCCCTCTTTTTTTGCCTCCTGACTGTCTGCCTCTCCTTGTTTGCCTTCCAGACATTTTAATGGATGGCCTGCAGGGAGATGGGAAAAATAGCAATAAGGGCTACCTTCAGGTGTATACTGTGCAGGAGGCTTAGCAACAATGACACTGACACTGTCCCCTGCCTATCCTTCTCTGTCCCTAAACTCAAGGATTTGAAATATGGAACAGCAAAATTGGTTTAGAACAGAATAGCACACTGTCAGTTTCACTCACTGTACCTCTCTGTCCCTAAACTCAAGGATTGAAAATATGGTTCAGCAAAATTGGTTTAGAACAGAATAGGACACTTTCCCTCACTGCCCTACTCTGTCCCTCCCTACAAACAAGATTTAGCACAGAAAAGCACACTGATAATTTCCAAGAGTGTCCTTCTCTGTCCCTAAACTCAAGGATTGAAAATATGGAACAGCAAAATTGGTTTAGAACAGAATAGCACACTGACACTTTCCCTCACTGTCCTACTCTGTCCTTCCCTACAAACAAGATTTAGCACAGAATAGCACACTGAAAATTGCCACGAGTGTCCTTCTCTGTCCCTAAACTCAAGGATTGAAAATATGGAACAGCAAAATTGGTTTAGAACAGAATAGCACACTGACACTTTCCCTCACTGTCCTACTCTGTCCCTTACTACAAACAAGATTTAGCACAGAATAGCACACTGAAAATTGCCACGAGTGTCCTTCTCTGTCCCTAAACTCAAGGATTGAAAATATGGAACAGCAAAATTGGTTTAGAACAGAATAGCACACTGACACTTTCCCTCACTGTCCTACTCTGTCCCTCCCTACAAACAAGATTTAGCACAGAATAGCACACTGAAAATTGCCACGAGTGTCCTTCTCTGTCCCTAAACTCAAGGATTGAAAATATGGAACAGCAAAATTGGTTTAGAACAGAATAGCACACTGACACTTTCCCTCACTGTCCTACCCTGTCCCTCCCTACAAACAAGATTTAGCACAGAATAGCACACTGAAAATTGCCACGAGTGTCCTTCTCTGTCCCTAAACTCAAGGATTGAAAATATGGAACAGCAAAATTGGTTTAGAACAGAATAGCACACTGACACTTTCCCTCACTGTCCTACTCTGTCCCTCCCTACAAACAAGATTTAGCACAGAATAGCACACTGATAATTTCCAAGAGTGTCCTTCTCTGTCCCTAAACTCAAGGATTGAAAATATGGAACAGCAAAATTGGTTTAGAACAGAATAGCACACTGACACTTTCCCTGAGGCCTCGTAAACACGGCCGAGATTCTCGTTGAAAAAAACATGTCGTTTTTTTCGACGACATTCTCGGACAAGAAACTTGTCCCGGCCGAGTGTACACACGCTCGTTTCAAAGAACCCGCGGTTCTTTGAAAGGAGCGTACGCGGTGACGTCATCGACTACATCGAGCATGCGCTTGTCACATTCGATGCCGTCGCCGCCATCTTGGTATACCCTACGTATGCCTAGGAAGCTACCGCGCATGCGTCGAATTCATTTCGAACATGCGCGGGCTTCCGGGAGGACAGGTAAGTGTACACACACTCACTTTTCTCGTCGAGAAACACGCCGAGGAGAATCTCGACGAGAAAATAGAGAGCAGGTTCTCTATTTTCTCGTTGAGGTTTCTTGTCGGTTTTCTCGACGAGAAACCCGATAGCAGCGTACACACGACCGATTTACTCGGCAAGACCTCTCTGCCAGCAAGTTTCTTGCTGGTTCTTGCCGAGAAAATCGGTCGTGTGTACGAGGCCTCACTGTCCTACTCTGTCCCTCCCTACAAACAAGATTTAGCACAGAATAGCACACTGATAATTTCCAAGAGTGTCCTTCTCTGTCCCTAAACTCAAGGATTGAAAATATGGAACAGCAAAATTGGTTTAGAACAGAATAGCACACTGACACTTTTCCTCACTGTCCTACTCTGTCTCTCCCTACAAACAAGATTTAGCACAGAATAGCACACTGAAAATTGCCACGAGTGTCCTTCTCTGTCCCTAAACTCAAGGATTGAAAATATGGAACAGCAAAATTGGTTTAGAACAGAATAGCACACTGACACTTTCCCTCACTGTCCTACTCTGTCCCTCCCTACAAACAAGATTTAGCACAGAATAGCACACTGAAAATTGCCACGAGTGTCCTTCTCTGTCCCTAAACTCAAGGATTGAAAATATGGAACAGCAAAATTGGTTTAGAACAGAATAGCACACTGACACTTTCCCTCACTGTCCTACTCTGTCCCTCCCTACAAACAAGATTTAGCACAGAATAGCACACTGAAAATTGCCACGAGTGTCCTTCTCTGTCCCTAAACTCAAGGAATGAAAATATGGAACAGCAAAATTGGTTTAGAACAGAATAGCACACTGACACTTTCCCTCACTGTCCTACTCTGTCCCTCCCTACAAACAAGATTTAGCACAGAATAGCACACTGAAAATTGCCACGAGTGTCCTTCTCTGTCCCTAAACTCAAGGATTGAAAATATGGAACAGCAAAATTGGTTTAGAACAGAATAGCACACTGACACTTTCCCTCACTGTCCTACTCTGTCCCTCCCTACAAACAAGATTTAGCACAGAATAGCACACTGATAATTTCCAAGAGTGTCCTTCTCTGTCCCTAAACTCAAGGATTGAAAAAATGGAACAGCAAAATTGGTTTAGAACAGAATAGCACACTGACACTTTCCCTCACTGTCCTACTCTGTCCCTCCCTACAAACAAGATTTAGCACAAAATAGCACACTGACACTTTCCCTCACTGTACCTCTCTGTCCCTAAACTCAAGGATTGAAAATATGGTTCAGCAAGATTGGTTTAGAACAGAATAGCACACTGACACTTTCCCTCACTGTACCTCTCTGTCCCTACAAACAAGGATTAGCACAGAATAGCACACTGTCACTGACACTCTCCCTACCTATCCTTATTTGTCCCTAAACACAAGGAATCCAGGATTAGTAAAGGAAAAATAATGACACTGTCCCTGCCTATGCTTCTCTTTCCCTGCTCCGGAACACACTACACAAGGCCGCCGCGCTGGCGGCCTTTTATAGTGTGGGGCGTGTACTAAACCCCCTCAGCAATAATTGGCCACAGGCATCCTGCCTGTGGCCAATCATTGCTCTCCTCGCTGCCGGCGCTGTGATTGGCCAAGCATGCGGGGTCACAGTGCATGCTTGGCCAATCACAGCGCCTGGATGACACTGCGATGGCGTAGTGCATTGTGGGCCGTTCGCGTCACTCGAATTTGGCGCGAACGGCCCAAATCGTTCGATCTTCGTCGAACGATCGAACAGCCGATGTTCGAGTCGAACGTATGTTCGACTCGAACACGAAGCTCATCCCTAATGCAGAGTGACTATCCTGTTATGCCGAGTGACTATCCTCTTCCTCAATAATCATGCTGATAGCTTGAAAGAACATTTTGGTTCTGGGCACCGCCACCAGTGGCTAATAGTGATGTCGCGAACATAAAATTTTCCGTTCGCGAACGGCGAACGCGAATTTCCGCAAATGTTCGCGAACGGGCGAACCGGGCGAACCGCCATAGACTTCAATAGGCAGGCAAATTTTAAAACCCACAGGGACTCTTTTTGGCCACAATAGTGATGGAAAAGTTGTTTCAAGGGGACTAACACCTGGACTGTGGTATGCCGGAGGGGGATCCATGGCAAAACTCCCATGGAAAATTACGTAGTTGATGCAGAGTCGGGTTTTAATCCATAAAGGGCATAAATCATATAACATTCCTAAATTGTTTGGAATAACGTGCTTTAAAACATCAGGTATGATGTTATATCGATCAGGTAGTGTAAGGGTTACGCCCGCTTCACAGTGACAGACCAAACTCTGACAGACCAAACTCCCCGTTTAACGCACCGCAAACAACCGCAAACAGTCCATTTGCACAACCGCAAGGCTTTAATGATCACCTTAGATGATCACAAAGAAAATTAATGTTTTTTCTATGCAAAATTATCCAGCCGATCGCTTTTGGTCTGTTCACAATGAAGCAACGACCTTATCATCTGGGGTGTGCCAACATTGCCATTGCCAACACACTCATAGAGGTGATCGCTTCATTGTGATACGCAAGCCCCTTCACCACAACAAGGTAATGATCACGAAGGGGAATTGACACATGTATGTGCTTTTTTTTTTTGTTTTGTTTTTGCAGCCACAGTGCAGCACCAGAGGCCAGAAAAATTAGGCATGTACACATGCCTGAAAAATTAGGTATTGTTGCAGCCGCTGCTGTATCAGCGGCCAGAAAAATTGATGTTTTCCAGGCAGAAAGTGCCCTAAAACGGCTTGAACCCTAGTTAGTGGCGGATAAGTCACGCAAGTCATCTGGCATGCAGAGATAAAATACAGCAGCGTGTGGACCATTTTTAGCCCAAGGCAGCTCATCTCATCAGGCCTTTTTTAGTCAAATGTATCGCCCACTGTCAGTCCCTTCGGGATCCATGCCTCATTCATCTTAATAAAGGTGAGGTAATCTAGACTTTTTTGACCTAGGCGACTTCTCTTCTCAGTGACAATACCTCCTGCTGCACTAAAGGTCCTTTCTGAAAGGACACTTGAAGCGGGGCAGGCCAGAAGTTCTATCACAAATTGGGATTGCTCAGGCCACAGGTCAAGCCTGCACACCCAGTAGTCAAGGGGTTCATCGCTCCTCAGAGTGTCGATATCTGCAGTTAAGGCGAGGTAGTCTGCTACCTGTCGGTCGAGTCTTTCTCTGAGGGTGGACCCCGAAGGGCTGTGGCGATACGTAGGACTTAAAAACCTCCGCATGTCCTCCTCAACAACAGGTCTGTAAAGCGTCCTGTCCTTGCCGGCGTGGTCGTGGTAGGAGGAGGATTACTTTCACCTCTTCCCCTGTTAGATTCCCGTTGTGCTGTGACATCACCCTTATACGCTGTGTAAAGCATACTTTTTAATTTATTTTGGAACTGCTGCATCCTGTCCGACTTCCGGTAATTCTGTAACATTTCAGGCACTTTCTGCTTATACCGGGGGTCTAGTAGCGTGGCCACCCAGTACAGGTCATTCTCCTTCAGCCTTTTTATACGAGGGTCCCTCAACAGGCACGACAGCATGAAAGACCCCATTTGCACAAGGTTGGATGCCGAGCTACTCATGTCCCGTTCCTCGTCCTCACTGATCTCACTGAAGGTCTGTTCTTCCTCCCAGCCACGTACAACACCACGGGTACCAGATAGGTGACAACGAGCACCCTGGGATGCCTGCTGTGGTTGGTCTTCCTCCTCCTCCTCAAAGCCACATTCCTCCTCTGACTCCTCTTCCTCAGACTCCTCTTCCAGCGTTGCCACAGGTCCAGCAAGCGATGCTGATAAGGCTGTTTCTGGTGGTGATGGTGACCACAACTCTTCCTCTTCCTCTTCACGCTCATCTACGGCCTGATCCAGCACTCTTCGCAGGGCACGCTCCAGGAAGAAAACAAATGGGATGATGTCGCTGATGGTGCATTCAGTGCGACTGACTAGGTTTGTCACCTCCTCAAAAGGACGCATGAGCCTACAGGCATTGCGCATGAGCGTCCAGTAACATGGCAAAAAAATTCCCAGCTGCGCAGAGGCTGTCCTAGCACAAATACTCATTGACGGCTTTTTCTTGTTGGCGCAGGCGGTCGAACATTAGGAGTGTTGAATTCCAACGTGTCGGGCTGTCGCAAATCAAGCGCCTCACTGGCATGTTGTTTCGCCGCTGGATATCTGAAAAGTGCGCCATGGCCGTGTAGGAACGCCTGAAATGGCCACACACCTTCCTGGCCTGCTTGAGGACGTCCTGTAAGTCTGGGTACTTATGCACAAAGCGTTGTACAATCAGATTCAACACATGTGCCATGCACGGCACATGTGTCAACTTGCCCAAATTCAATGCCGCCAACAAATTGCTTCCGTTGTCACACACCACTTTGCTGATCTCCAGTTGGTGCGGAGTCAGCCACTGATCCACCTGTGCGTTCAGGGCGGACAGGAGTGCTGGTCCGGTGTGACTCTCTGCTTTCAGGCAAGTCAACCCCAAGACGGCGTGACACTGTCGTATCCGGGATGTGGAATAGCCCCCGGGGAGCTGGGGGGTGCAGTTGATGTGGAGCAAGACGCAGCAGCAGAAGTTGACTCAGCCGAGGAGGTCATCGAAGAGGATGGAGTAGGAGGAGTAGAGGAGGTGGCAGCAGGCCTGCCTGCAAGTCGTGGCGGTGTCACCACCAACTCCTCTGCAGAGCCACACATTACATGCTTGGCAGCCGTCAGCAGGTTTAGGTGATATACCTGCCCTGACCGTGCTTTGCAGACCAGGTATCAGTGGTCAGATGGACCCTTACCCCAACACTGTGTGCCAGACATGCCATGACTTCCTTTTGCACAATAGAGTACAGGTTTGGGATTGCCTTTTGTGAAAAGAAATTCCTTCCACTGCGGTGTCCCAATAGCTACAAATTTTTTGAAGGCCTCAGACTCCACCAGCTTGTATGATAAAAGCTGGCGGGCTAAGAGTTCCGACAAGCCAGTAGGGATGAGCTTCGTGTTCGAGTCGAACATACGTTCGACTCGAACATCGGCTGTTCAATCGTTCGACGAAGATCGAACGATTTGGGCCGTTCGCACCAAATTCGAGTGACGCGAACGGCCCACAATGCACTACGCCATCGCAGTGTCATCCAGGCGCTGTGATTGGCCAAGCATGCACTGTGACCCCGCATGCTTGGCCAATCACAGCGCCGGCAGCGAGGAGAGCAATGATTGGCCACAGGCAGGATGCCTGTGGCCAATTATTGCTGATGGGGTTTAGTACACGCCCCACACTATAAAAGGCCGCCAGCGCGGCGGCCTTGTGTAGTGTGTTCCGGAGCAGGGAAAGAGAAGCATAGGCAGGGACAGTGTCATTTTTTTCCTTTACTAATCCTGGATTCCTTGTGTTTAGGGACAAATAAGGATAGGTAGGGAGAGTGTCAGTGACAGTGTGCTATTCTGTGCTAATCCTTGTTTGTAGGGACAGAGAGGTACAGTGAGGGAAACTGACAGTGTGCTATTCTGTTCTAAAACTATTTTGCTGAACCATATTTTCAATCCTTGAGTTGAGGGACAGAGAGCTACAGTGAGGGAAACTGACAGTGTGCTATTCTGTTCTAAAACTATTTTGCTGAACCATATTTTCAATCCTTGAGTTGAGGGACAGAGAGCTACAGTGAGGGAAAGTGTCAGTGTGCTATTGTGTTCTAAAACTATTTTGCTGAACCATATTTTCAATCCTTGAGTTGAGGGACAGAGAGGTACAGTGAGTGAAACTGACAGTGTGCTATTCTGTTCTAAATCAATTTTGCTGTTCCATATTTTCAATCCTTGAGTTGAGGGACAGAGAGCTACAGTGAGGGAAACTGACAGTGTGCTATTCTGTTCTAAAACTATTTTGCTGAACCATATTTTCAATCCTTGAGTTGAGGGACAGAGAGCTACAGTGAGGGAAAGTGTCAGTGTGCTATTGTGTTCTAAAACTATTTTGCTGAACCATATTTTCAATCCTTGAGTTGAGGGACAGAGAGCTACAGTGAGGGAAAGTATCAGTGTGCTATTGTGTTCTAAAACTATTTTGCTGAACCATATTTTCAATCCTTGAGTTGAGGGGCAGAGAGGTACAGTGAGTGAAACTGACAGTGTGCTATTCTGTTCTAAATCAATTTTGCTGTTCCATATTTTCAATCCTTGAGTTGAGGGACAGAGAGCTACAGTGAGGGAAACTGACAGTGTGCTATTCTGTTCTAAAACTATTTTGCTGAACCATATTTTCAATCCTTGAGTTGAGGGACAGAGAGCTACAGTGAGGGAAAGTGTCAGTGTGCTATTGTGTTCTAAAACTATTTTGCTGAACCATATTTTCAATCCTTGAGTTGAGGGACAGAGAGGTACAGTGAGTGAAACTGACAGTGTGCTATTCTGTTCTAAATCAATTTTGCTGTTCCATATTTTCAATCCTTGAGTTGAGGGACAGAGAGGTACAGTGAGGGAAACTGACAGTGTGCTATTCTGTTCTAAATCAATTTTGCTGTTCCATATTTTCAATCCTTGAGTTGAGGGACAGAGAGGTACAGTGAGGGAAACTGACAGTGTGCTATTCTGTTCTAAAACTATTTTGCTGTTCCATATTTTCAATCCTTGAGTTGAGGGACAGAGAGCTACAGTGAGGGAAAGTGTCAGTGTGCTATTGTGTTCTAAAACTATTTTGCTGAACCATATTTTCAATCCTTGAGTTGAGGGACAGAGAGCTACAGTGAGGGAAAGTGTCAGTGTGCTATTGTGTTCTAAAACTATTTTGCTGAACCATATTTTCAATCCTTGAGTTGAGGGACAGAGAGGTACAGTGAGTGAAACTGACAGTGTGCTATTCTTTTCTAAAACTATTTTGCTGTTCCATATTTTCAATCCTTGAGTTGAGGGACAGAGAGGTACAGTGAGTGAAACTGACAGTGTGCTATTCTGTTCTAAATCAATTTTGCTGTTCCGTATTTTCAATCCTTGAGTTGAGGGACAGAGAGCTACAGTGAGGGAAACTGACAGTGTGCTATTCTGTTCTAAAACTATTTTGCTGAACCATATTTTCAATCCTTGAGTTGAGGGCCAGAGAGCTACAGTGAGTGAAACTGACAGTGTGCTATTCTGTTCTAAATCAATTTTGCTGTTCCATATTTTCAATCCTTGAGTTGAGGGACAGAGAGGTACAGTGAGTGAAACTGACAGTGTGCTATTCTGTTCTAAATCAATTTTGCTGTTCCATATTTTCAATCCTTGAGTTGAGGGACAGAGGGGTACAGTGAGGGAAACTGACAGTGTGCTATTCTGTTCTAAATCAATTTTGCTGTTCCATATTTTCAATCCTTGAGTTGAGGGACAGAGAGCTACAGTGAGGGAAACTGACAGTGTGCTATTCTGTTCTAAAACTATTTTGCTGAACCATATTTTCAATCCTTGAGTTGAGGGACAGAGAGCTACAGTGAGGGAAAGTGTCAGGGTGCTATTGTGTTCTAAAACTATTTTGCTGAACCATATTTTCAATCCTTGAGTTGAGGGACAGAGAGGTACAGTGAGTGAAACTGACAGTGTGCTATTCTGTTCTAAATCAATTTTGCTGTTCCATATTTTCAATCCTTGAGTTGAGGGACAGAGAGCTACAGTGAGGGAAACTGACAGTGTGCTATTCTGTTCTAAAACTATTTTGCTGAACCATATTTTCAATCCTTGAGTTGAGGGACAGAGAGCTACAGTGAGTGAAACTGACAGTGTGCTATTCTGTTCTAAATCAATTTTGCTGTTCCATATTTTCAATCCTTGAGTTGAGGGACAGAGAGGTACAGTGAGGGAAACTGACAGTGTGCTATTCTGTTCTAAAACTATTTTGCTGTTCCTTATTTTCAATCCCTGAGTTGAGGGACAGAGAAGGACACTCGTAGAAATTATCAGTGTGCTATTCTGTGCTAAATCTTGTTTGTAGGGAGGGACAGAGTAGGACAGTGAGGGAAAGTGTCAGTGTGCTATTGTGTTCTAAAACTATTTTGCTGAACCATATTTTCAATCCTTGAGTTGAGGGACAGAGAGGTACAGTGAGTGAAACTGACAGTGTGCTATTCTGTTCTAAATCAATTTTGCTGTTCCATATTTTCAATCCTTGAGTTGAGGGACAGAGAGGTACAGTGAGGGAAACTGACAGTGTGCTATTCTGTTCTAAATCAATTTTGCTGTTCCATATTTTCAATCCTTGAGTTGAGGGACAGAGAGCTACAGTGAGGGAAACTGACAGTGTGCTATTCTGTTCTAAAACTATTTTGCTGAACCATATTTTCAATCCTTGAGTTGAGGGACAGAGAGCTACAGTGAGTGAAACTGACAGTGTGCTATTCTGTTCTAAATCAATTTTGCTGTTCCATATTTTCAATCCTTGAGTTGAGGGACAGAGAGGTACAGTGAGGGAAACTGACAGTGTGCTATTCTGTTCTAAAACTATTTTGCTGTTCCATATTTTCAATCCTTGAGTTGAGGGACAGAGAAGGACACTCGTAGAAATTATCAGTGTGCTATTCTGTGCTAAATCTTGTTTGTAGGGAGGGACAGATTAGGACAGTGAGGGAAAGTGTCAGTGTGCTATTGTGTTCTAAAACTATTTTGCTGAACCATATTTTCAATCCTTGAGTTGAGGGACAGAGAGGTACAGTGAGTGAAACTGACAGTGTGCTATTCTGTTCTAAATCAATTTTTCTGTTCCATATTTTCAATCCTTGAGTTGAGGGACAGAGAGGTACAGTGAGGGAAACTGACAGTGTGCTATTCTGTTCTAAATCAATTTTGCTGTTCCATATTTTCAATCCTTGAGTTGAGGGACAGAGAGCTACAGTGAGGGAAAGTGTCAGTGTGCTATTGTGTTCTAAAACTATTTTGCTGAACCATATTTTCAATCCTTGAGTTGAGGGACAGAGAGCTACAGTGAGGGAAACTGTGTGCTATTCTGTTCTAAAACTATTTTGCTGTTCCATATTTTCAATCCCTGAGTTGAGGGACAGAGAAGGACACTCGTAGAAATTATCAGTGTGCTATTCTGTGCTAAATCTTGTTTGTAGGGAGGGACAGAGTAGGACAGTGAGGGAAAGTGTCAGTGTGCTATTCTGTTCTAAAACTTTTTTGCTGAACCATATTTTCAATCCTTGTGTTTAGGGACAGAGAAGGATAGGCAGGGGACAGTGTCAGTGTCATTGTTGCTAAGCCTCCTGCACAGTATACACCTGAAGGTAGCCCTTATTGCTCTTTTTCCCATCTCCCTGCAGGCCATCCATTAAAATGTCTGGAAGGCAAACAAGGAGAGGCAGACAGTCAGGAGGCAAAAAAAGAGGGCAAGCAGGCTCTGTGTCTGGGGGCAACAGTGCTGGTCGTGGACGCGGTGCATTGTCATCAGCACATGGCCATGGGACACGCTTGTCCTTGTTTTCGGCAGCTGGACATGTTGAGCCACATCATGCCGAAGACTTGGTAGAGTGGATGACCAAGCCCACCTCATCCTCCTCATCCTCTCTCACCCAGGCTCAGGGTAGTGGCAAAGCAGCTGCCAAAGCGTCCTCTTCTCTGGTATCATTATCTTCATTAGTCAATCCTTCCCTAGACCCACCATGCCCTCCTCCTGAGAAGTCCCCCGAACTGTTTGAGCACAGTGTTGGGTACATGCTCCAGGAGGATGCCCAGCGTTTGGAAGGATCTGATGATGATACCCAGCTAGAGGAAGGCAGCAGCGTGAGAGCAGAGAGAGGGGATGCTCAAGAAGGACACCAATCTGGCAGTCATGTTCCAGCAGCTGCAGCATACTGCCAGATTGGCTCCAGTGATGAGGAGGGAGGGGATGATGAGGTCACTGACTCCACGTGGGTGCCTAATAGGAGAGAGGAGGAGGAGGAGGATGAGGAGGAGGCACATCTCCAACGAGGCAGGATGCCCTTGAGTGGCCAGCGTATGGGCAGCACACCGACGGAATCACACCGCAGAGCTCCGCCTGTGCAGGGCGCTGCCTCTGCCCGTCATTCAAAAAGTTCTTTGGTGTGGGCCTTTTTTGAGGCGAGTGCATCAGATCGCACAGCTGCTGTTTGCAACATATGTCTCAAGCGTATATCGCGTGGCCAAAACATCAGCCGCTTGGGCACCACATGCTTGATCAGACATATGTTGACCTGCCATGCAGCTCATTGGCAAGCCTACCTTAAAGACCCACACCAAAGAACAAAGCTGACCTCTTCTTGCACCGCATCAGCTGGGATCTCCAACCCCACTATACCTTCACTCCTCTCTGAAACCTGCTCTGAGAGGAATGAAGGTGTAGAATTAGGTGTGTCACAGGCAAGTACTTGCGGGCACTCTGCTAGCAGTACACCAACGTCCGATTCTAGCAGGCAAATTTCCCTGCCCCAGCTGCTGGACCGTCGAAAGAAGTTCACTCCCAGCCATCCACATGCCCAGCGGTTGAATGCTAGCTTGGCTAAATTGCTAGCGCTTCAACTGCTGCCTTTTCAGTTGGTAGACTCGGCCCCCTTCCGTGAGTTTGTGCAATGTGCGGTTCCTCAGTGGCAGGTTCCCAAACGACACTTTTTCGCACGGAAGGCTATTCCGGCTCTCTACAGGCATGTGGAAGGCAATGTCTTGGCCTCGCTGGACAGGGCGGTCAGCGGTAAGGTGCATATTACCGCTGACTCATGGTCCAGCAGGCATGGACAGGGACGTTACCTTTCTTTCACGGCCCATTGGGTCACTCTTTTGGCAGCTGGGAAGGATGCAGGACAAGGTGCAGTAGTGTTGGAGGTTGTTCCACCCCCACGCCTCCAAAATGCTACTACTGGTTGTGACACACCTCTCTCCTCCACCCCCTCCTCTTCTTCTTCCTCCATGGCCTCTTCCTGTGGTTTGTCCTCGGAACCAGCGGTGCTCCGTAGGCATTCAAGGGGCTACGCAAGTACGCAGGCAAAAAGATGCCATGCCGTGCTTGCGCTGGTGTGTTTGGGGGACAGGAGCCACACTGGGGCAGAGGTCCTGTCTGCTCTGCAGGGGCAGGCCGAGAGGTGGTTGACGCCACGCCAGCTTAAGCCAGGAATGGTGGTTTGCTACAATGGCACCAACCTCCTCTCCGCCCTCCGACAGGGACAACTGACCCATGTGCCCTGTATGGCTCACGTCCTTAACCTGGTGGTGCAGCGGTTCTTGGGCAGGTACCCGGGCTTACAGGATGTCCTGAGGCAGGCCAGGAAAGTCTGTGTGCATTTCCGCAGATCTTATAATGCCAGTGCTCGCCTGGCTGAGCTTCAAAAGGAGTTGAACCTGCCCAAGAACCGCCTTATATGTGACATGCCCACCAGGTGGAACTCAACGTTGGCCATGCTGCAGCGGCTGCACACGCAGCAGAGGGCCATCAATGAGTACCTGTGCGACTACGGCACCAGGACAGGGTCAGGGGAGCTCGGGTTTTTTTCACCACGCCAGTGGGGCATGATCAGGGATGCATGCACTGTCCTGGCACCATTTGAGGAGGCCACGAGGATGGTGAGCAGTGACAGTGCATGCATCAGTGACACTGTACCTCTTGTCCACCTGTTGGAGCACACGCTGCGGGGAATAATGGACAGGGCACTTGAGGCAGAACAGAGGCAGGAAGAGGAGGACTTCCTTGCCTCTCAAGGCCCCCTTTACCCAGACAGTGTTCCTTCTGTCCCACCCATCACACAGGAAGAGGAGGAGGAGGAGGAGGAGGAGGAGGAGGATTGTGTCAGCATGGAGGTGGAGGCTGGCACTCAGCATCATCAGCAGCAGTCTTTTAGGGATGATTTACAGTCCCAAGAAACCAGTGGACTTGTACGTGGCTGGGAGGAGGTGGCTGCGGATCATGTCATCCTTAGTGACCCAGAGGACTCCGGACTGAATGCCTCAGCTAACCTACGCTGCATGGCCTCCCTGATCCTGCAAAGTCTGCGGAAGGATCCTCGTATTCTTCGGATCAAGGAGAGGGACCATTTGTCAGGGAACCAACAGCAGGCGAAGGACTTTAGGACCCAGCATCTCTGGCAGGAGAAGGGCTCTAGGACCCAGTATCTCTACAAGCAGGTCACATGGGCCTATATAAGGAAGTCTGCTAGTGTCTGCATTTGCTGGATTATCGTCAGCTTCTCCTGTGTTCCTGTGTATTGCATCTCCTGCCTGTCTGATCTCCTGTGTACCAAACCCGGCTTGCCTGACCTGCTCCTGTTGACTTCCTAGCGTATACCTGACCCCGGCCTGGCTAACGGACTCCGCTTACCTTGTCTTCTGTGCTAAGACTCAGCTCTGCTGTGTTCTCGGACTGTCTTGCTGTGTTTGACCCCCTGGCCTGGCTTTGACCCTGTTATCGGAACATTCCACTGGTCCTTACCCTTTGGACCTCCTAAGCACGCCTGCTGTCCTGCAGTCTGCCTGTCCTACCAAGTTCCTGGCAACCAGCACTACCTACCAGGCAACCCGTGCTTCTGTGGGCACCACACCCCCTGTGTCATCTTCAGGGCTGTGCTGCACTCGGCCGCAAGGGGCGCCCTCTCTGCTACTCGGCCTCACATCAGAGACTTGACAGTATAATCCAGCCATGTCTGAGGCCGGCAGAGGTGCGTCCCCGTTAGAGGCATTATGTCAACAGGCCGCTACTCTGACCCAAGCGATCCAGACACTGCAAGAAGGATACCTCCAGCTAGAGGAGAGATTGCAACACCTGTCAGAGTCATCTGCTTCTACGGACCCGGTCCCAGCTTCTCCCAGTTCCACCCACGTACATTCCTCTGTGGCTCCTACGATGGTGCTCCCTCCTCCAGAACCCCGTGTTCCTGTCCCTGAACGGTTTTCCGGGGATCGAAGAAAGTTTAGATCCTTCAGGAATGCCTGCCTATTGTACCTATCCTTGCAGCCCCGGACTTTTGCTTTAGAAACTGTTAAGGTCGGGTTCCTCATCTCCCTGCTATCTAATGAACCCCAGACCTGGGCCCACAGTTTATGGGAACAAAGAAGCCCAGTCATTAACACAGTGGACACATTCCTGGCAGCCATGTCGCAACTCTACGAGGACCCCCAGCGTACAGCCACCGCCGAAGCCGCTCTGCATTCACTACAGCAGGGTAGTCGACCAGTGGAGGACTATACTGTGGACTTCCGTCGGTGGTCTGCAGACACAGGCTGGAACGAGGCTGCCCTCAAGCACCAGTTCTGCTTAGGACTTTCTGAGTCTCTGAAAGATGAGCTGGCCAGGATTGGGGTCCCCACTACACTTGAGGATCTCATCCAGTCATCCATCCAGCTGGATCGACGTTTACGTGAGAGACAGTCCGAACGAGCTCAGTCCTCCAGGCCCGCCATGATGCCGCCTAAGGTTTCCACTTCATCAGTGCCTGCTCCCACTGGTACTCCTATCCCAGTTCCTAGACAAATCGGCCTGCTACGTTCCGCATTAACCCCTGATGAAAGGCGTCATCGTATGCAATCAAGGCTCTGCCTCTATTGTGGAGGAAGCGGACATTTCTTGTTTAACTGCCCCAGAAGGCCCAAGAAGCCACCTTCCTACCCTCCGGTGTATTTCCAGGTTTCCGGAGCTTCTCCTTCACACCTAGTGCTACCCATTACGCTGCAATTTGGAAAAGAAGAGATCCGGCTGCAGGCCATTATTGATTCTGGAGCATGCAGCTGCTTTGTGGACTTGAACCTGGTGAGAAACCTGAAGTTGCCCCTCCTCCAAAAGAAACAGGGACTTGAAGTCCGCCTGGCCGATGGCACATTGCCTAGTTCTGGCCCTGTTACCCAGGAGACTGTCCCTCTGCTTATCACCACTCCTGATGGCCATCAGGAATTCATACGCTTTGACGCTCTAAGCTCGCCTATGTCTCCAGTTATCCTAGGAATTCCATGGCTCCAAGCCCACAACCCTCAGATCAATTGGATCAAGAAGGAGGTCCTGTTCACCTCTCCCTATTGCCAGCAGCATTGCTTTATTCCTGAACCCAGAGACATTACCAGTTGCTTGACAGTCCACCCTGTATCTACCACTAACCAGAATATACCCCAGGCATACCAAGAATTCCTGGATGTCTTTGATAAGAAAAAAGCTGACGTTCTACCACCACATCGGCCATATGACTGTCCAATAGAATTACTTCCAGGGGCCGAGATTCCATTTGGACGAATATTCCCTCTCTCTGAAATGGAATTGGGAACTCTGCGACAATATATCGATGAAAATTTGGCTAAGGGCTTCATCCGAGCTTCCTCCTCTCCTGCCGGTGCCGGAATCTTTTTTGTCGAGAAGAAAGACAAGTCTTTAAGACCATGCGTGGATTATAGGGAGCTCAATAAAATCACAATAAAGAATCGCTACCCACTGCCATTAGTTCCTGAACTTTTCCAGAGATTCCGTACGGCCCAAGTATTTACCAAGCTCGACCTCCGGGGTGCCTATAACCTTGTTCGGATCCGTGAGGGCGATGAATGGAAGACAGCATTCAGAACGAGGTTCAGACACTTCGAGTATCTTGTAATGCCCTTTGGGCTCTGTAATGCCCCGGCGACGTTTCAGCACTTCGTCAACGATATTTTCCGGGAATATCTTGACTACTTCGTCATCATCTATCTGGATGACATTCTCATATTTTCGGCTACTCTGGAGCTCCACCGGACCCATGTAAAGACAGTGCTGCTCACACTAAGAAAACATGGACTTTATGTGAAAGCGGAAAAGTGTGACTTCGAGAAGAAATCAATACAATTCCTAGGACTGATCATCTCCACGGGCGGTGTAGCTATGGATCCACAGAAAGTGCAGGCAATCCTGGATTGGCCAACTCCATCAGATAAGAAAGGGGTGCAAAGGTTTGTGGGCTTTGCGAACTTCTATAGGAGGTTTATAAGAAACTTCTCCTCCATCATCTCACCCATTACCCAGTTGACCCGCTTACATACCCGTTTCCAGTGGACCTCCGAAGCCCAAACTGCTTTCGAGAGACTAAAGTTATTGTTTACCTCTGCACCAATCCTTCAACACCCTGAGCCTGCCCTGCCATACATCTTGGAGGTCGATGCCTCAGAAGTAGCTACAGGGGCAGTCCTTTCACAACGCCAGGGACCCAAGTCCTTGCTTCACCCCGTGGCCTTCTCCTCGCGGAAAATGAGCCAGCCCGAGAGGAACTATGATGTAGGAGACCGCGAGCTCTTGGCCATTAAAACAGCCTTAGAGGAGTGGAGATACCTTCTTGAGGGGTCTGCTCACCCCATAATAATATTTACAGATCATCGGAACCTCGAATACCTCCGTACTGCCAAACGTCTGAGACCCCGTCAAGCCCGCTGGGCTCTGTTCTTTTCAAGGTTCAACTTCCACATCACCTACCGTCCCGGCTCCAAGAACGGAAAGGCCGATGCTTTATCCCGAATGTTTCCCGATACTCCGGAGAAGACAATATCTAGTACAATCCTGTCACCTCAGAACTTTCTTCTGATCCAACCCGATCTAAGATCTTCTCTTGAACAGGCTTCCCTCCAATGCCAGGAACCAGAAGCATCCTCTCTAAGAAACCAGGAAGGGTACCTCTGGCATCAGGACAAGATCTTCGTTCCGCAACAAACCCAAATACAGGTACTGAAGACCTTGCATGACCACCAACTCGCTGGCCACTTCGGAGTGCGGAAAACTACGGATCTTATCCAACGATCCTTCTGGTGGCCTACCTTGAAATCTGATTGCAGGGAGTTTGTTAGCTCCTGCACTACCTGCCAGCGAAATAAAGGGTCCAACGTCAAGTCGTGGGGTCTGTTACGTCCTCTGCCAGTGCCAGAACAACCATGGAGAAATATATCTATGGACTTTATAGTAGAGTTGCCCCCATCCGAAGAATCTACAACAATCCTGGTAGTTGTGGACCGTCTATCCAAAATGGCGCACTTCTTGCCCATGGCAGGAACTCCTTCTGCTGCAGAAACAGCAAAAATTTTCATAAGGGAGATAGTCAGGCTCCATGGCCTTCCTGACAGCATTGTGTCTGATAGAGGGGTACAATTCACCTCCCGGTTCTGGAGAGAGCTCTGCAAAGCACTATCAATCAAGGTGTGCCTGTCCTCAGCCTATCACCCCCAAAGCAACGGTCAAACTGAAAGGACCAACCAGACCTTAGAACAATATTTGCGTTGCTTCTGCTCCTTCTCCCAGGACGACTGGATCTCTCTACTCCCTTGTGCGGAGTTTGCTTACAACAATGCAGTACACTCAACCACCAATCAATCTCCGTTTTGGGCCAACTACGGTTTCCATCCTTCATTTCTACCTAATGTCATTCCGGAAGCCTCAGTTCCAGCAGTTCAAGACAGGATAAGCTCCATTCAGGCTAATTATCAAACCCTCCGGATAACCATGCAGAAAGCGCAAGAGGACTACAAGAAACATTATGACAAGAGGAGAGGAGAGAGTCCTAGCTTTGAGGTTGGAGATAAGGTCTGGCTCTCTTCAGCAAATCTCAGGCTCCCTTGCCCCTCCCGGAAATTGGGTCCAAGATTTATCGGTCCATTCGAAATTAAACGAAAAATTAACCCAGTAGCTTTTGAACTGTTACTACCAAGTTCGTATAAAGTGCATCCTGTGTTTCACGTTTCTCTTCTTAAATCTGTTGTTTCTAGTCCTTTTCCAGGAAAAGAAGAAGACCCTCCGCCTCCAGTCTCAGTGGGAGATGAAGCCGAATTCGAGGTAGAATCCATCCTGGACTGTCGCAAAAGAGGTAGGACTATTCAATTTCTTATTAAATGGAAGGGTTATCCAGCAGAAGAGAATTCTTGGGAACCTGCAGGCAACATACATGCTCCTAGACTTCTCCAGAGATTCCGTGCCAGATACCCTGAAAGATGGGCCCGGGTGGGCATCCGGAGGCTGCCCCTTGGGGGGGGGGGGCACTGTCAGGGAACCAACAGCAGGCGAAGGACTTTAGGACCCAGCATCTCTGGCAGGAGAAGGGCTCTAGGACCCAGTATCTCTACAAGCAGGTCACATGGGCCTATATAAGGAAGTCTGCTAGTGTCTGCATTTGCTGGATTATCGTCAGCTTCTCCTGTGTTCCTGTGTATTGCATCTCCTGCCTGTCTGATCTCCTGTGTACCAAACCCGGCTTGCCTGACCTGCTCCTGTTGACTTCCTAGCGTATACCTGACCCCGGCCTGGCTAACGGACTCCGCTTACCTTGTCTTCTGTGCTAAGACTCAGCTCTGCTGTGTTCTCGGACTGTCTTGCTGTGTTTGACCCCCTGGCCTGGCTTTGACCCTGTTATCGGAACATTCCACTGGTCCTTACCCTTTGGACCTCCTAAGCACGCCTGCTGTCCTGCAGTCTGCCTGTCCTACCAAGTTCCTGGCAACCAGCACTACCTACCAGGCAACCCGTGCTTCTGTGGGCACCACACCCCCTGTGTCATCTTCAGGGCTGTGCTGCACTCGGCCGCAAGGGGCGCCCTCTCTGCTACTCGGCCTCACATCAGAGACTTGACACCATTACTGGCTGGCCACTCTCCTTGATCCACGGTACAAGGGTAAGGTTGCGGACCTTATCGTACCGTTGCAGAGGGAGCAGAGGATGAGACAACTCCGGGAGGCCTTGCAGAAAGGTCTGTGCAACGCGTTCCCAGAGACTGGGAGGTTACAAACTCCTGGTCCTGGACAACGAGTTGCTGAGGCTTCGGGCAGTCAAAGAAGGAGCGGTGGGGAAGGTGGCCGTCTGACCGATGCGTTCAGACAATTCTTTAGTCCGCAGCCCCAAAGTATGATCGGTTCCAGCAACCATCGCCAGTGTCTGATATACATGGTGCAGGAATACCTAGGGGCAAGGTCAGACTTGGACACCTTCCCCACCGAAAATCCTCTGGCTTACTGGGTCTTGAGGATGGATCACTGGCCAGAGCTTGCACAGTATGCAATTGAGCTACTGGCCTGTCCTGCATCCAGCGTTCTTTCAGAACGCACATTCAGTGCTGCTGGAGGATTTGTCACGGATCACAGGGTGCGCCTGTCCACCGACTCGGTTGATCGACTGACTTTCATCAAGATGAACCAGTCTTGGATCACCACCAGCTACCACACACCAGATGCTGATATAACAGACTAATTGATTTTAAAATGTCACATCCCTTCAAGACTGATGCTGATGCTGAGTGCCTGTGCTGTTATGTTGTCTGGCTATCCTCCTCCTCCTCCTCAATGATACGATTAACGATGATAGCTTGGAAGATCATTTTGGTTTATGGATGACGCCACCAGTGGCTAAGGCCCAATTTTTCAGCCCCTGTTTAACAGGGGCGTGTAATTAAAATTTTTGATGCAATACTTTTCAACAGGCCTCATTGCTGTGCTCCAAGTACAGTATCTGTGAGGGGTTGCAGTGTTGTGCCACCAGTGCCTAAGGCCCAATTTTTCAGCCCCTGTTCAACAGGGGCATGCAATTATAATTATTGATCTAATAATTCACAGCAGGGCCCATTGCTGCGCCCACCAAGAGTAACTGTCAGGCCTTACAGTGTTGTGGCACCAGCAACACCATCACCACCACCACCAAAGGCCCAGTTTTTCAGCCCCTGTTCAACAGGGGCATGCAATTATAATTATTGATCTAATAATTCACAGCAGGGACCATTGCTGCGCCCACCAAGAGTAACTGTGAGTGCTTTCAGTGTTGTGCCAACACCAACACCTAAGGGGCCAATTTCTGCAGAGTATATACGGAAGGTCCCTACTTTCAAACATCCAACTTACAAACTACTACTACTTGCAAACGGAAGAAGACAACAGGAAGTGAGAGGAAATCTACCCCTTGGAAGGAAAATTCTCTCCTGTAAGAATTAATATGGGAGAAAGGTGTCTCCTCTCTACTGATGCTTTATCACCAATCCTTGTTTCAATACAAACACCACATTTCAAAAACAGTTGTCATTGGGACGCAAAGTGAGGTGAAATGTTCTGAACAGGGGCACAGACAGCAAAAAAAATGTGACAGGGGTGATAACCGTTCCCTATGTTTTCCAAAAAGCTGAAAAAAAGGAATTTGGCATGGAGTTACACTTAAACAATGCAGCTGTTCAAAATTACAAACAGATTCTACATAAGAACAAACCTACAGTCCCTGTCTTGTATGCACCGCCTGTATACGGCTGTTCAGAGTATATAGGGGCTTTTTTATTTTGTGTGCGGGGTTCCCCTTAATATCCATACAAGACCCAAAGGGGCTGGTAATGGGCTGGGGTAGGGGGGGGGGGGTTGATGGGGTAGCTATGCCATTTTTCCTAAAGATTTTCATCAATATTACCGGGACCAGACATTGCATTAAAGCCGCAAGCAGTTTTAAATGGCTTTTTTTCCTTTAGAAATGTTATTTTGTGCAGGGACAGTTCTAAACACAGGAAACACGTGGCACTTCACAGGCATACTTTAGACACCCCCCAGGTACAATATTTAAAGGAATATTTGACTTTTTTTTTTTCACTTTATGCATCATTAAAATGACTGCTCCCGGAAAACGTCCGTTTTTAAAACTTCTTTTTGCATTGATACATGTCCCCTGGTGCAGAACCCGGGTTCCCAAACTCTGTTTCGGACAATAACATGGATAATAGTCGTTATAATTAGCACTTTAGAATCCGAACGTTCGCATCCATTGTATTTAATAGGGTTCTAATGTTCGCGCGAACTTTCGGTCCGTTCGCGGGTTCTGGTGAGAACCGAACCCGGGGGTGTTCGGCTCATCACTACAAGCCAGCTATCAGACGCCGGGCAAGGGGGTGACTCTGTGACATTGGCTTCTTACGCTCAAACATGTCCTTGACAGACACCTGACTGTGGGCAGATGAGCAGGAACTGCGCAAGGCAAGAGATGGAGTGGCGGATGGTTGAGAGGGGGCAAGGAGGACAGCAGTGGTTGACGTGGCTGAAGATGCTGGACCAGGAGGAGGATGGTGGCTTTGAGCTTGTGTGCTGCTTGTACTCGTCATCATGTGTTGATCCCTTAGGCGTTTGTGATGTGCGATCATGTGCCTTCGCAAAGCAGTTGTACCTAGGTGGGTGTTGGATTTCCCATGACTCAGTTTCTTTTGGCACAGGTTGCAAAATGGCATCGCTGTTATCAGAGGCAGACACACACAAAAAATGCCACACTGCTGAGCTTTGCAATGACGGCATTCTGGTGGTGGCAACAGCATGCGTTGATTGGCGTGCTGTCTGGCTTACCCCGGGTGCCGATACATGCTGTCTGACTGTGCCACTAGCTCCTTGCGACGACCTCCCCCTGCTTCCAACTCGTCTCCTCCTCCTCTCTGTCTCCCCATCTGAACTTCCCCCTGTTCTTTTTCTCTTCGAGTGGGCACCCACGTGACATCCACGGACACATCGTCATCATCAACCGCTTCACTTGTATCTGACAACTCAGCAAAGGAAGCAGCAGTGGGTACAACATCATCATCATCACACCGTACGTCCATGTGTGTAATGCTGCCTGACTGAGACATATCCCTTTTATCTACATCCTCTGGCAATAATGGTTTCGCATCACTCATTTCTTCCAACTCATGTGTAAATAACTCCTCTGACAGATCAAGTGAAGCAGCTGAGGTTCTAGTGTCGGTGGTGGCGGCAGGCGGGCGAGTGGTAACTTGAGAGGTGCCCGAAGCTGAGCTGGAGGAGGATGGTGCGTCAAGGTTCCGAGCGGAAGCTGTAGAAGATTGGGTGTCCTGTGTTAGCCAGTCAACTATGTCCTCAGAACTTTTCGAGTTCAGGGTACGTGGCCTCTGAACACTGGGCATTATTCTAGGGCCAAAGGGAATCACAGCACCACGACCACGACGGCCCCTGCGGGGTGGCCTGCCTCTGCCTGTCATATTTTTAGATTAGTTTAGTTGTACTATGCATGCAAGCTACTGTGACACCAGATATGAGTGGCACTGTGCACTGGCAGAAGTTGGCAGAGTAGACGCTGTAGGCCTGACACACACGCTGGCAGGCAACTGACTGCTATTCTATTGCAGTCAAAATTGTTTTTTTTTTTTTTTAAATGTAATCTACTGTGACACAAGATATATGAGTGGTGGCACTGGGCAAGTGGGCACAGTATACGCTGTGAGCCTGACACACACACGCTGGCAGGGAACTGACTGCTATTCTATTGCAGTCAAAATTGTTGTTGTTTTTTAAATGTAATCTACTGTGACACAAGATATGAGTGGTGGCACTGGGCACAGTATACGCTGTGAGCCTGACACACACACGCTGGCAGGGAACTGACTGCTATTTTATTGCAGTCAAAATTGTTGTTGTTTTTTTAAATGTAATCTACTGTGACACAAGATATATGAGTGGTGGCACTGGGCAAGTGGGCACAGTATACGCTGTGAGCCTGACACACACACGCTGGCAGGGAACTGACTGCTATTCTATTGCAGTCAAAAATATATATATTTTTTAAATGTAATCTACTGTAACATAAGATATATGAGTGGTGGCACTGGACAAGTGGGCACAGTATACGCTGTGAGCCTGACACACACACACGCTGGCAGGGAACTGACTGCTATTCTATTGCAGTCAAATTTTTTTTTTTTTAAATGTAATCTACTGTGACACAAGATATGAGTGGTGGCACTGGGCACAGTATACGCTGTGAGCCTGACACACACACGCTGGCAGGGAACTGACTGCTATTCTATTGCAGTCAAAATTGTTGTTGTTTTTTTAAATGTAATCTACTGTGACACAAGATATATGAGCGGTGGCACTGGGCAAGTGGGCACAGTATACGCAGTGAGCCTGACACACACACACACACGCTGGCAGGGAACTGACTGCTATTCTATTGCAGTCAAAATAGTTTTTTTTTTTTAAATGTAATCTACTGTAACATAAGATATATGAGTGGTGGCACTGGACAAGTGGGCACAGTATACGCTGTGAGCCTGACACACACACACACGCTGGCAGGGAACTGACTGCTATTCTATTGCAGTCAAAATTATTATTATTTTTTTAAATGTAATCTACTGTGACACAAGATATATGAGTGGTGGCACTGGGCAAGTGGGCACAGTATACGCTGTGAGCCTGACACACACATGCTGGCAGGCAACTGCAATTAGATTACAGAGGAGAAAAAAAAAGCAGACTGATGTACTAGCCCTAAAAAGGGCTTTTTGGAGTGCTGTCAGGACGCTGTTCAGAGTATATAGGGCCTTTTTTTATTTTGGGTGCGGGGTTCCCCTTAATATCCATACAAGATCCAAGGGGGTTGGTAGTGGGCTGGGGTGGGGGGGTACCCATGCCATTTTTCTCAATAATTTTCATTCATATTGCCGGGACCAAACATTACATTAAATCCGCAAGCAGTTTTAAATTACTTTTTTTCCTTTAGAAATGTCATTTTGTGCAGGGACAGTTCTAAACACGGGAAACACGTGCCACTTCAAGGCATACTTTAGACACCCCCAATGTACGATATTTAGAGGAATATTTCACTTTTTTTTTTCATTTTATGCATCATTAAAATCACTGCTCCCGAAAAAACGTCCGTTTTTAAAACGTCTTTTTGCATTGATACATGTCCCCTGGGGCAGGAGCCCGGTCCCCAAACCCTTTTTAGGACAATAACTTGCATATTAGCCGTTATAATTAGCATTTTTAATTTCGAACGCTCGCCTCCATTGTATTTAATAGGGTTCTAAAGTTCGCGCAAACTTTCGGTCCGTTCGCAGGTTCTGGTGTGAACCGAACAGGGGGGTGTTCGGCTCATCCCTAGTTATTTGTAAAGTATATCTTCATCTTTATGCCAAATAATGTATAGAGCTACACAGCTAAATTATCTAATTTATTTTAGTAGTAAATAATGAATGCCTTGTCCCATTAAGCTTAAGCACTGTGCAAAACTGTTGGCACTATATTAATCCTGTATAACAGATTATAACAGAACAATAATAATAATTTTCATTGGACAGGCTTGGGAAGTGTAGATGGAACACAAAACCAGTAGACTTGATTTACTAATGCTTATGCTGAAGCATGGACAAAGCAAGTTGTATCCTCACATAATTTCTACATACCATAAGTTGAATTTACAAAGTATTGTTTTCTATGAACTTATGCCAACTAAGCAGCGTTTGTCTAAAATAGATGTAGCGCCCCCCTCACTCCCCTCTTTCTCTTGTCTCGTCTTTCTCTTGTCTAGGGGTATCTTAGAGGGGAGGGAGCGGGGACACCACGCCTGGCCTCCACCACATGTGTCAGTGCGGTATAAGCAACGTTCTTGTATTACCTTCGGGTCAATGCTGTGCACCTGGGTCCTCCCTCCAAGAGTCACCTTGAACAATGTCTGCTAGGAAATGAGCCCCACACCATTAAAGTTCAACACTCCTTTATTCTTCTTCGAATGAACACAATCAGTTGAACTCCCTTGGTTAACAGAACAGGAAAGGAGGTGTGGATGCGAATAGGCCCAGACACAATTTGGTTCTCCACTTTCCTTCCTGAAAGTGGGTTACGGTTTCCGCACGAGGAGGAATTTCCTTCCAGGCGGTCTCCGACAAGAGGCTCACCTGTCACCGGCAATATGCTGCACCGGGTCTTCAAGTGAGGAGCTCCCCCCGGTCCATTGCGCCTTCCGGATTCGGGTACCCACTCCCGGGGTTCCCTAGGATCTCCTTCCCTCGCGGAACTCAGTGTTGGGCACTGAGCTCCGGACCTCCATCCGAGTACCTCACCCCAGGCTAAAGGTGCCTGAGATGGAACACGATCTCCTGTGGTCCTCTAGGCCTAGGCCACCCAGAGGACCGGCACGAACCACCATCCGCAAGCTGAAGGTGCCTGGGACTCGACCCCGTGACAAAGATGGCCGGCCCCTTTATACCCTCTCCCGGCAAGCACGGCGGGTTCCCCGCCCCACCATACCGCTGCCGAGGGAGGACAAAAAGGAGGTACGGCACACAGCAATGATTCAACCCCAACACAGGGCGACAGCGCCACCCACTGGGCCACGGGGAATTACACATCACTAATGTCTCTGCCAAGTTCAAATTTACACCCGGGAAAGTACATACGCGCTACATAGAAATATGATTGTTTTCAGTTTTTTAGTCTATGTGAACACAGTCTGGAATTTCACATGTGCATGAAGTGCGTACAAAGAAATAAAGGCTGTAAGCATACTGTAAAAGAATATTCCATAGTGTGCACGGTGCTGGCATAGCTCACATATGTCTGCCATGGTCTTAGCAATACACATACATGATTTCATATGATGGTGCTCCTGAACAGGTTTTGCAATGATGATTATTACCTGTACATATGTTGGCTCTTTTTCTCCGACAATACAACTCACAGGTTTTTTCACTGGCTGTTTTATTCACACACATTTCATTGCTTAGCAAGCTTCTTCTTTTTTTTTTTTTTTTTTTAAGTTGTGATTAACCACTTAAGGACCGCCGCATGTACATATACGATGGCAGAATGGCACGGACAGGCACATCAACGTACCTGTACGTGCCTGCCTTCCCGCGGGTGGGGGATCCGATCGGACCTCCCCCGGTACATGCGGCGGTCCGTTTCGATTCAGGAGCGATCCGGGATGAGGGGGCGGCCATTGGTTTCTGGCCACCCCCTTGCGATCGCTCCCGGCGAATGAGATGCTTTCCCTGCCTGTGTAATGTAAACACAGGCAGACGGAAGTGATATCACTCTCCTCGTGGCGGTCTTTTCGTCCTGCGCGAGGAGAGAAAAACATCTCACAGTAAGTTGCACCAACAGCCCACTGACACCAGTTCACATAGGCACACAAATCACCCCCCAGATCACCCCCAGTCACAGTGTCACCGTTTGCAGTGGTAATTTTTTTACTAATCACTGCAATCAGTGTCATTTGTGACAGTAAAAAGTGTCAGGGCAAATAGCTTTAGGTCCCTTTAGGTCCAGGGTATCCCCCCTAAACCCCCTAATAAAGGTTTAACCCCTTGATTGCCCCCCAGGTAACCCTTTCACCCTCTATCGCCAGTGTCACTAAGCGATCGTTTTTCTGATCGCTGTATTAGCGTCGCAGGTGCCGCTAGGTAGCCAGTTATTTTTTTAGGTTCGCCGCCAGGTTTTTATGGCGTCAGGTACCCCCATATACAACCTAATAAAGGTTTTAACCCCCTGATTGCCCCTAGAGTTAACTCTTTCAACAGTGATCACCGTATAAGTGTCACTGGTGACACTGGTTAGCCAGTTAGTTATTTAGTTGTTTAGGTTCCCCGTCAGGTTTTTATATACCGCCAGGTACCCCCATATATTACCTAATAAAGGTTTTAACCCCCTGATTGCCCCTAGTTAACCCTTTCACCAGGGATCACCGTATAAGTGTTACGGGTGACGCTGGTTTGTTAGTTTGCTTTTTATAGCATCAGGGCACCTGCCGTATATAACCCAATAAAGGTTTAATCCCCTGATCGCTCGGCGGGTGATATCAATTAGGTTTTAGCGTCAGTTAGGGTCTGCGTCACCCCAGGCAGTGTCAGGTTAGTGCCAGTAACGCTAACACCCACGGGCAAAGTAAACACCTCCCTTAGTGGTATAGTATCTGAACAGATCAATATCTGATCAGATCTATACTAGCGTCCCCAGCAGTTTAGGGTTCCCAAAAACGCAGTGTTAGCGGGATCAGCCCAGATACCGGGTAGCACCTGCATTTAGCCCCTCCGCCCAGCCCAGCCCAGCCCATCCAAGTGCAGTATCGATCGATCACTGTCACTTACAAAACACAACACACATAACTGCAGCGTTCGCAGAGACAGGCCTGATCCCTGCGATCGCTAACAGTTTTTTTGGAAGCCTTTGATACAGTTTCTGACAGTCAGGTGCTTTTTTACCTGTGAATCTTACTAGTGTACCAGTAAATTTAGAGCCCAAAATGGCAAATCGAAGGTACACTAGTAAAGAGGCCTACGAGATTATGAGTATGACAGATAATGAAGAGGAGGTCACGCATCTGTCAGATTTAGGCTCAGAATACAACGCCGTAGAAGACAGCGGCTCCATGTCAGATAGCTCTGACGACGAAGGTGAGGTCCCTGCTAAGGTCAGGCGTACCCGATCCCGATCTTCTGATGTTGCTGAGAACCGCATGGCTCTCGTATTATGGAGCAGAGAAGTACTAGCGCCGCTATTCCTTCTGGTGAACTGGCAAGCACCAGCGGCCTAGTACACCCTGGACGTACATCCAGCACTGCAGTATCACGTGGTGACGTGGCGAGTCCCATAAGTGCAGTTCAAGCTGGCAAGGTGGCAAGCACAAGTAGTGTCCCGCTGCCACCAAGAAGAAGACAAAGGCAGGCCCATCGTGCTCATAGTGCCCTTCCTGCAGAATTCACCAATCCTGATTGGGTCCCCACCACTTCTGCAGCAACCGTACTTCCCCCATTCACTGGCCAACCCGGTATTCAGGTGGAAACAGCTGATTTTACGCCACTTGATTATTATTTGCTCTTTTTCACGGAAGATCTCTATAGATCTATTGTGGACCAGAGTAATTTATATGCTGGTCAATTCATCGCCGCTAATCCCCAGTTGCCTTCCCTTGCCAGAGATTGGAAACCAATTACGGTTTCCAAATTTAAGACCTTTCTGGGCCTTTCCCTCAACATGGGTACACATAAATCCTCGTTGTTGCGCGCCTAATGGTCCATGCGCCCAATTGACCATATATCCGTGTTCTCTGCCTCCATGTCCAGGAAACGATACGAGCAGATCTTGCGGTTCATGAACTTCAACGTCAATGAACTTTGTCGTCCTCATGGAGACCCTGAATACGATCGATCGGCTCTACAAAATTCGGCCCCTCATAAACCACTTCAACAAACGTTTTGCAGCCTTGTTTACTTCCGATCAAGTTGTCTGCATTGATGAGTCCCTGATTCAATTTTCTGCCCGCTTGTCTTTCAAACAGTACCTTCCCAGCAAGCGTGCCAGATATGGGGTCAAGCTCTATAAGTTCTGTGACAGGGCAACAGGCTATGTATGGAGCTTTACGGTTTATGAGGGAAAAGATAGTCAGGTAGAGCTGGAGAACTGCCCAGATTACATAGAGAGCGCTGGCAAGATAGTGTGGAACTTGGTGTCACCCTTATTCAGAAAGCGGTACCACTTGAATGTGGACAATTATTACACGAGCGTGCCACTTTTTAGTCACTTGTTTGATCATCAGATTGGAGCATGTGGCACCGTGCGACCTAATCGCCAGGGCTTTCCCCAGGGGCTTGTAGATTCTTGTCTTAGGCTGGGGGAGAGAGCCTGCTTGAAGTGTAATAATTTGCTCGCTGTGAAGTGGAGGGATAATAAGAATGTTTTTGTTCTTACCTCCCTTCACGCAGACACAACAGTCCAAATTCGTACGGCGACTGGTGTTGTGGAGAAACCCCTCTGTGTCCACGAGTATAACCAAAATATGGGAGGGGTTGACCTCAACGAGCAGTTGTTGGCGCCATATCACATTGCCCGAAAAATCGAGACGCTGGTACAAAAAAGTGTCTCTATACTTATTTCAATTGGCTTTGCTGAACGCTCATGTGCTATACAGAGCTTCAGCGGGACTTTATCCTTCCTTAAATTCCAGGATGAGATAGTCACAGACCTCTTGTATCCAGGCGGTTCTGTACCTCACCATTCCCAATCAAATGCAGTAAGCCGGCTGCATGAGAGGTATTTTCCGTATGTCCTCGAGAGTACCCCTACCCAACGAGGCCCCCAAAGAAGATGTCATGTCTGTAGCAAGCGCGGATTTAGGCGTGACACCCATTATTATTGTCCACGCTGTCCTGACAATCCTGGTCTTTGCATTGGTAAATGTTTTGAACGCTACCACACACTAGTGAAGTTTTAGCGTAGGGTACAGCATTTCACAGACTAGGACACACTTACACAGGGTCTCCCAAGATGCCATCGCATTTTGAGAGACCCGAACCGTTACAGTTGTTACAGTTACAAAAAAAAGTGTAAAAAAAAAAAAAAAACGTAAAAAACAAACAAAAAAAACCCACAAAATATATAAAATAAAAAAATAAAAAATATTTGTCGTTTTATTGCTCTCTCTCTCTCTCTCTCTCTCTCTCTCTATTGTTCTGCTCTTTTTTACTGTATTCTATTCTGCAATGTTTTATTGTTATGTTTTATCATGCTTGCTTTTCAGGTATGTAATTTTGTTTGATTTCAGGTGCGCCATTCAGCTGCAGCGCGGATTTATTTATCTTGACAGCAACAGTGTTTGCTCCCACGATACATAAAGCTGTGACTCCAGTGCTGTAGGAGGTGATTTCACCACCACAGTTAAAAAAAAGAGCATATATGCCGAAGCATGGGGGCAGCAGGGGCGGAGGAGCGATTTTGCTCCTAATGCCGCGTACATACGGTCAAAATTCCGACGGAGGCTTGCCCGTGGAAAAGTCAGACCGTTTGTACGCGGCATAACCTTTTATGCCACGTACATACGGTCGAAATTCCGACGGACGCTTGCCCGTGGAAAAGTCCGACAGTGTGTACGCGGCATAACTTTTTTGCGGGAGGATGCCCCCATGCTTCGGCATATATAAATGGTGCATGTATGCCCATCATTAGAAGTGGGTGGATGAAGGGAGGTATTCTAATGGTGGGCATACCCACCGATCAATTTCTTTTTTTTCGTTCAGCCAACAGGCTGCGTGAAAAAAAAGATTACAATACATTTGGGAGCCTAGCTGTGTACGGGGCCCCAAAAACCAAGCACCGCCTTCAGGCTTTCTAAGGGTGTAAACTTTTGATTTCACTCCTCACTGCCTATCACAGTTTTGGAGGCCATGCCCAGATGGCACAAAACCCCGCCAAATGACACCATTTTTGAATGTAGACACCCCAAGCTATTTGCTGAGAGGTAGGGTGAGTATTTTGCAGATCTCGCTTTTTGTCACAAAGTCTTGAAAATTGAAAAAAAAAAAAATGTCTTTTCTTTCTTCATTTTCAAAAACAAATGAGAGCTGTAAAATACTCACCATGCCTCTCAGCAAAAAAAAAAAAAAGTTTGTAATTTTCCTGAAACTTGTGGCAAAATATAAAATATTCCATGGACTCAACATGCCTCTCAGCAAATAGCTAGGGGTGTCTACTTTCCAAAATGGGGTCATTTGGGGGGGGGGGTTTGTGCCATCTTGGCATTTTATGGCCTTCAAAACTGTGATAGGTAGTGAGGATTGAAATCAAAAATGTATGCCCTTAGAAATCTTGAAGGCGGTGCTATGTAAGTTAATAAAATAAAAAGTTTGTAATTTTCCCGCAACTTGGGGCAAAATATAAAATATTCCATGGACTCAACATGCCTCTCAGTAAATAGCTTGGGGTGTCTACTTTCCAAAATGGGGTCATTTGGGGGGGGGGGTTTGTGCTATCTTGGCATTTTATGGCCTTCGAAACTGTGATAGGTAGTGAGGAGTGAAATCAAAAATTTGCACCCTTAGAAATCCTGAAGGCGGTGCTTGGTTTTCGGGGCCTTGTACGCGGCTAGGCTCCCAAAAAGTCCCACACTTGTGGTATCCCCGTACTCGGGAGAAGCAGCAAAATGTATTTTGGGGTGCAATTCCACATATAACCATGGCATGTGTGAGCAATATATCATTTAGTGACAACTTTTTGTAAAAAAAAATATTTTTTTTGTCATTATTCAATCACTTGGGACATAAAAAAAAAATTCAATAGGCTCAACAGGCCTCTCAGCAATTTCCTTGGGGTGTCTACTTTCCAAAATGGGGTCATTTGGGGGGTTTTGTACTGCCCTGCCATATTAGCACCTCAAGAAATGAGATAGGCAGTCATAAATTAAAAGCTGTGTAAATTCCAGAAAATGTACCCTAGTTTGTAGACGCTATAACATTTGCGCAAACCAATAAATATATGCTTATTGATTTTTTTTTTTACTAAAGACATGTGGCTGAATACATTTTGGCCTAAATGTATGACTAAAATTTAGTTTATTAGGTTTTTCTTATAACAAAATTTAGAAAATCTCTTTTTTTTCAAAATTTTTGGTATTTTCCGTTTATATCGCAAAAAAATAAAAATCGCAGAGGCAATCAAATACCATCAAAAGAAAGCTCTATTTGTGGGAAAAAAAGGACGCACATTTTGTTTGGGTACAACATTGCATAACTGTGCAATTACCAGTTAAAGCAGCGCAGTGCCAAATTGTAAAAACACCTCTGGTCTTTAAGCTGCATAATGGTCCGGTGCTTAAGTGGTTAATTTTCAAGTTAAAAGTTTATGCACATTTCTTTTTTTTATTAACTTACATAGCTCGTTCAAATCTCACACGTTGGTAGAACAACCCTTTCTCTATAGTATCTCTTAAGCCCCGTACACACGATCGGTTTAACAGATGAAAACCGTCCGATGGATGGTTTTCATCAGACCAACCGATCGTGTATGGTACCCATCGGTCTTTTTTCCATCGATTGTAAAAAATAGAACTTGTTTTAAAATTTTCCAATGGATAAAAAACCGATGGGAATTTCCGATCGTCTATGGGCAAGTCCATTGGATCAAAAACTCACGCATGCTCAGAATCAAGTCGACGCATGCTCAGAAGCATTAAACTTAATTTTTCTCGGCTCATCGGAGTGTTTTACGTCACCGCGTTTGGAACGGTCGGTTTTTTGACTGATGGTGTGTGGGCAAGACTGATGGAAAACAGTTTCATCGGATATCCGATGGACAAATCCATCGGACGAAAATCCATAGGTTATCCGATCGTGTGTACGGGGCTTAATTCTTCTTTTTCATTGCAGATAAATAATGGATTCCAAGCAGAAGAAACGTGCTGATGACACTATTAACAAGAGCATTGTATTGCAATTGGTGACATTCTGTATCCTTCTGTGGATGTCAAACAGCCTACACTCTCCTTTTGTTAAGAACTCAATGACAGCATTGGTTTTGGTAGTGTATATGCCATAGATATGTGATTACTGGACGAAGCCTAGCAAACAAGCTGGGTGGCAAAGTCCTTGCCTGAATGAAAGGTACTTCTGTGCCGCTGTGGATGATTGTTTGCATCCTGGATAAAAAAATTTAAGGAAATATTGTAAATGACAGCCAGTATTTTTGGAATTTTTTTGGTAGCAACATGTTTTACTCCTTGATTGCCCACTTTTATTTAAAATGTTTTGAAAGAAAATGAGCCCCTAGTCATTGTTTAAAAAAACAAAAACTCTGGTTGCAATATTCACCTTTGCCTGACACTGTCCCCCACAGTAATCCCTTTTCACTACAAAACGGCTACCCAGAGTCATTCATGTCAAAAGACTAAGGACTGATTGTGAGTGCAGGTGGTGTTATAGACCCGCCCTTTATTCAAAGTTTAAAGGAGAAGTACAGCCAAAGCTCATTTGGCTGTACTTCTCCTGTGGCTCACAGGAGTGCAGTTCTTTCTGCACTCCTGTGACCCGTTTTCAGCAGACAGAAGGCTGAAGCCCACTGTTGGCTGATATCACAGAGCCGGTCCAGGCTCTGGAAAGATCGTGACCATATATAAGAATTGTAACACGGGTCTACTACCAAAGTATCCCTAAGGAATGCATTGTATTATTATCATAGGGTTTGGCTCCCTCTGGTGTCCGTTTTATTTAGTGCCATTAAAACTTTTTGTTTGGGTTCGTTAAACCATGAAGTATTGCATGGTGGGAAATGTAGTGAAGGAGGAAGTGACTCTATTGGCATGAGCGGAGAGAAGACTACAAGTACCCACAATGCCACTGTGTTACTGGGATGCAATGAGAAATCGCACAGCCTGATGGGGGAGCAGATAAAAGAGGAGGCGTGGCTGGTGCTCGCTCTCTCTGGACGCCATCTTTCAACTAGCAAGAGGCCTGTGTGAGTAGGTCCAGGGCTGAGAGAGCCTGGGCCTAGATTTGAAGAGCGGATCGCCTGACAGAGGGATCCTTGTGGACAGCCCGGCTGATCGAGCAGGCAGATCGGCCCGCGCTTCATAGCATCTGAAGCCACTCATTCACCAGCACTCTGTGAGCGGCCGCGCTGTGAACCGGCGCCATCGTCTATCCCAGAGACATCTGCCAGGGAGTTCCGGATGGAGCATATCAGTGGGCTGAGGACTCATAGCGGTGAAAATGCACTTGCCTACTAAGTTGTGACTGAGTTTGTAGAAGAGTTTTCCTGTTACCCAGACTACGCGTGCTGACACCTGTAGTGCCACAGCTGGGAATTCATTACACCTGAGTGTGGCACAGCCGGATCAACAGAGATAGCGGTTTCTTTTTGCAACTACACTACATCTTTACAGTTGTTACTTTATTTCATCTTACTTGGATTACAAATAAGTGCACCAACAGAGCTAGCTTAAGACGGATTGAGCTTAAAGGAACAACAATCGCTTTACTATTCTCAAAGCTTGTCACATAGGGATACTACACGTTGTAACTGTCCTCTAGAGGGACCCATTTAGCAGCATAAACTCTTAAGCCCTGTACACACAATCGGATTTCCTATGGATTCTAGTCCGATGGATTTGTCCATCGGATATCCGATGAAACTGTTTTCCATCAGTCTTGCCTACACACCATCAGTCAAAAAACCGACCGTTCCAAACGCGGTGACGTAAAATACTCAGATGAGCCAAGAAAAATGAAGTTTAATGCTTCTGAGCATGCGTCGACTTGATTCTGAGCATGCGTGGGTTTTTTACCTGATGGACTTGCCCATAGACGATCGGAATTTGCTATCGGTTTTGGATCCATCGGAAAAATTTAAAACATGTTCTATTTTTAAAAACCGATGGAAAAAAGACCGATGGGTCCCATACACGATCGGTTTGTCTGATGAAAAAAATCCATCGGACGGTTTTCATCGGTAAAACCGATCGTGTGTACAGGGCTTAAGAACTTAATGTGACTAGTTGCATTATTATTATTGCTGTTCTGTTTTTTGGGGCATGTGTGTAGGAATTAGTGGGAAAGTGTTCTAATACAGCCACATAGTATTGGGAATTTCCTCCACTGTACACCTACTCACATCCACCCCCCCCCCCCCAGGTTATGGTATTCAGGTTCAATGCGAAGAAAAACGCTGATTAATTGTGTCTCCGTGGCCTTTACAGGGATCTGTGCATAGCCATATGTGTTTGTACAATAACTGTTTCATTCTTGTCAAGTAAACATTATTCAACTGGGGGGGCGTGGCCGGGATGTGAACAGGAGAGGACGTGTGACCGCTGAGCTCCGCTCCTGCCCGAATCCTGTCTGTTTTCCAGCGCAGATTCCTCCTTCCAGCAGCCACTTACCTGACACCCTGGGGCGGAAGAAGGCATCCACCACCCCGAGGCTCTCCCAGCTGTCTCCGGGTAAGCTCCGATCATCCTCGGCGCCAGCCGACCGGTCCGCGGCCGCCATCTTGCCCACGAGGCCCCGGGATCTGACCATGTCAGCCAGCTCTCCTTCCCATCTCGATCCATCCCCATCCCAGGCCACCTCTCATGCCGAGCTCCTTGCAGCGATCAGGGAGGGTCGGGACTCGGTGATGGTCAAAATAGACCACCTAGTGGCGGATGTCAGCCTGATCCGCCATGGCATGGACAAATTTAGGGCCCGGTTCACTGAAGCAGAGGGCCGCATCTCCCAATTAGAGAATTCTACCAGGGCGGACTCCAGGGAACTCCATGCCTTACAGCTACAGGTCAAAGCCTTACAAGACAAGTCCATTGATACTGAGAATAGGCTCAGGAGGAATAATATCCGTGTCCTAGGCCTCCCTGAGAAGGCGGAGGGCGTGAGGCCTGCTGAGTTTGCTGAGGCCTTCCTGCTCTCGCTCCTGGATTTGCCTGCCATGCCTCCCACATTTGTGGTGGAAAGAGCGCACAGAGTCCCCCTACCCCTCCGCCCCCTGGTAACCCTCCTAGACCCTTCTTGCTCCGGCTACTTAATTATAGGGACAGAGATCGGATCCTGACAGCTGCCAGGGAGAAACGAGACCTGGACTATAATGGTGCCCGCATCATGCTCTTTCCTGATTACTCCCCAGAGGTTCAACACCGCCGCCACAGCTTTACCGAGGTTAGGAAGCGCCTGAGAGATAAGGGCCTCAAGTTCAGCCTGCTTTATCCCAGCAAACTTCGCGTAATTGATGGTGACCGCACAAGATTCTTCACGGATCCGGAGGCAGCGATGTCCTGGTTGGATGGCCGGTAGATGTCTCCCCTAGCAGCAAGTATTTGACACTCCGCAAGTTGCCTCCTGTTCCCCCCCATGTTCTGTACCCCTGTTTTTTGTTTTTCTTTTTTATTCATGGGGTGGGATGCACTGTTTGCCTTCTCGTTTCCCCTTTATTTTTTATTTTATTTTTCTCTCTCTCCCTTCGTCCCTGGGGGGTCATGGTTGCTATCCTCCCCCCCCCCCCTGCTGCTGAACTGCCATTGATTACTACCCGTGATTTCGGGGGGAGGAAGATCACTAGTCCTGGGTTTGATCTCCGTGGCCTCCGCTGCTCTTATGGATCAGAACATGTCTGCACTATGGAACATTGCCTGGTTTATGTTTTTTTTTTTTTCTCTCCTATGCAGGAGTCGGTTTGCTCAGAGCTCTGAACTGGACACACACTACTTTCCTCACCAAGTTAGAGACTGCTCTCCCCCCCTCCCCTTTAGCTGGTGGCCAGTGTTGGTATCACATATCACCACTCCCTGGGACACTGCCTAGTAGAGGAGTGAGTTCGCTGGCTCCGGCTGTGTGGGGCCCCTAGTTCGGGGCTCATTCACACCGCCTAATCTATAGGTCTTTTGGTTTTTTGTTAGGGGTCTAGACTATTCCCGCCCCCCCACATGTTTAGTGGAGGGAAGGGACATAGTAGGATAGGCACTTGGTGCCTGGGAAGTTCACGTGTTATGGTGATTTATGTGTCTGTTTTTGGTTTACTTTCTTTTTTCTGTTTTGTTTTTGTACAATGCTCAGGTGCTGTCGATGTTCTATGCAATGCAGCAGAGGTTTTGCCGCCCCTAAGGTCCTTTTGGGTGAGTGTAGCTCGCCCGCTTTGTTTTATGCCATACATGCCCAATGGCTGATGCCCCGCCGCCTTCTTTTACCATCCTTTCTTTGAATGTCAGGGGCCTTAATTCTAAGTTCAAACGTGCCCTTCTTTTCCAGTACTTAAAGTCCCAATCCCCCCAACTTATACTCCTCCAGGAAACCCACCTTATGGGCGGCAAAATCCTGTCTTTGAAAAAACCATGGATTCAGAGGGCAGTACATGCCACGTACTCCACATATGCTAGAGGTGTCTCGATACTCATTCACAAAAATTTTCCTTGTGTGATTGAAGAGGTCCGCACTGACCCTCAGGGTAAATACCTTATATTGGTGTTCACACTATGGTCGCAAAGGTATATTGTTGTCAATGTCTACATTCCTCCCCCCTTTTCGCCAGGTCTACTCTATGCAGTACTAGAAAAGGTAACCCCATTTTGCCCGGGTAGGGTTCTGGTGATGGGCGACTTTAATGCCACTCTGTCACCAGATCTAGATAGACCCACACCTTCCAAGAGGCACTGTCTGGACCTGTCAGCCTGGGCTCAGGCGGTGGGTCTGGAGGAGATCTGGAGGTGGAAGCACCCTGCTACATGGACGTACTCGTGTTATTCAGCATCGTACAAGACCGCATCACGGATAGATCTGGCTTTCTCCAACCCCGCACTGTTAGCGGATGTGTTGGAGGCTGCCTATCTGCCGAGCGGTCTGTCCGACCACAGCCCCTTGGCAGTGGTTCTCCGCTCCCCGGCTTCCCGGAATGCTGCATTCTGGAGGTTGGGTGCTCAGTGGGTCTCCCATCCGGATCTCTCGGAGAGTTTACCCCCCTTACTGATGGAGTTCTGGGACCACAATGCCGGGTCCTCCCCTCCGGATGTTACCTGGGATGCCTTCAAAGCTTATACTAGGGGTCAATACATATCGTCCATTGCGAGTATAAAGAGGCAGCATTCAGCTGCAACTCTGAGTTTGGAACAAAACGTTACAGACCATACTGACATATATAGCAGGGACCCCACCCCAGCTCATTTTGACCTGCTTATGGCGGCTCAGAGGGACCTGCAGTTACATTTGGCAGAGGTCACGAGACTTGAGACATACAAAAGCAGACAGAGAGCATTTGAACAGGGTGATCGAAATGGCTGTCTTCTGGCCATGATGGCCCAGCACGACCAGCCTCTCACTTTGGTGTCCTCCTTACAGGTCCCGGGGGGTGGATCAGTCTCCTCCCCATTGGACATTCTGCAGACCTTCAATGACTTTTACACCAGTCTCTACTCCTCTGGCTTGCCCTCGGATTTCCAGCCAGAGATGCTGCGGTCCCTCTTGGACCCGTTGGCGCTTGGCTGGCTCTCCGACAGCGAAAGAGAGACTTTGGTCCAACCTTTCACAGCGCTAGAGGTTCAAAACGCCATCCGTTCCTTTCCCCCTGGCAAGGCCCCTGGGCCGGACGGGCTCCCGATAGACCTCTACAAAGCACATTTGAACTTACTGGCCCCCCTACTGGCACAGCTCTACACTGACTGTTTGTCTAGCGGTAGCCTACCCACCTCTATGTATCATGCCCATTTGACGTTGATTTACAAGCCCCCTAAGGATCCCACCTCGTGTGCCTCGTACAGACCCATAGCGCTCCTGAACACAGATTTAAAGATTCTGACTAAGCTTCTGGCCATTAGGTTGTATCCCATGTTGCCCTCGGTGGTAGACCCGGACCAAACGGGTTTTATGCCCAGGCGATCCACTGATGTTAATCTGCGACGCCTTTTCACTAATATACATACCCAACATATTAACAAAGGGTCCCGGGCGGTGGCGTCGTTAGATGTGGAAAAGGCCTTCGACACGGTCGAATGGCCCTTCCTGTGGGAAACCCTGCGTAGAATGGGCTTTCCCTTAGTATTCATTAATTGGCTTCAGATAATTTATAAATGTCCCACCTCCTCGGTGCGTCTGGGTGGGGGGTTGTCTGTCCCATTCAGGCTTTTTAGAGGAACCAGACAGGGCTGCCCTCTCTCCCCGGCTTTATTCGCCCTAGCAATAGAACCGGTGGCTGAGGCCTTACGCACCTCGCCGCACATCAAGGGTCTCTGAGTGGGTCAGCTGGAGGAGAGGGTAGCCTTGTACGCAGACGACATGCTCCTTTTTCTCAATGATGCAGGTCCATCACTGCAAGGGGCTTTATCAGTCCTTGACACTTTTGCGACGGTCACTGGGCTCAGGGTTAACTGGTCCAAGTCCCTTCTATTTCCGATCGACAGCGAGGCTGCCTCCACCTCTTTACCCGGGACTCCCCTTCGATGGGTTGAGTCATTTAAATATTTGGGAGTTTGTGTCTCCACCAGGACTTCTGACTATGTCTCGCTGAACCTGACCCCGGTGCTCCTGGAGGCCCAATCCAGATTTAAATCTTGGAGCAACCTACCCCTCTCCGTCTGGGGGCGTATAAACTTACTAAAAATGAAAATTATCCCTAAGCTTACATACCTATTCCGTCAATCCCCACAATGGATCCCAAAGTCCTTCTTTCAGAAACTGAATCAAATTTTTTCTGCCTTTATCTGGGGGCCGTCAACACCTAGATACAAGCTTACGACACTGATAAGACCACAAACGCAGGGTGGCATGGCCTTTCCGGACTGCTATAAATACTTCCTCGCCGCACAGCTGGTAACTGCGGCGTGGTGGTTACAGCCGGACAAGACAAACCCATCCACGGTGCTTGAAGCCACAGTGGTGGGCTCGCTGGAAGCCCTCCAATTTCTGCTTTTTCGGGGCCCCCGAGCTCCCTATTTGTTGACCCCGTCCATGCTCACCACCCTGCGGGCGTGGAAGGCCAGCCTGGCCATTGAAAAATGTAAACCACAAGAAGTTTCCCCTAATGCCCCAATCTGGTTAAATCCCAGCTTGTCACATCTTTACAATCTCCCAGACCCCTATGCGTGGACAAAATATGGTGTAAAAACTCTATCACACATAGTAGCACATAATGTCCTACTTCCTTTTTCTGACCTTTCATCCAACTTCAATCTGCCTGATTATTACCTCTTTAGATACGGTCAGCTGTCCCATGCATTTGCAGCACAATTTCCGCGCTCCTCCTGTATCGTGGCCCAGTCGGAGCTGGAGAGAACACTGCGGTCTGACTGTGCAGAAAAGCCCACGTCACATTTGTACTCATATTTGCTCCGTGTGTCTCTCCCGCCCCTTGACAGGCTGCGGTCCAGCTGGTTGCGGGACATCCCTACTCTAGACTCAGATGATTGGGACGATGTCTGGGACCTACCTTTCAGATCCCTGGTATCCATCCGTGATAGGGTGGTACAGTACAAAATTGTACATAGGGCTTATTTCACCCCACATAGGCTCAACAAGATAGACCATGCACACTCGGCAGAGTGCTGGAGATGCGGCGCCTCCCCAGGCGACTTCTCGCACATATTCTGGCAGTGCCCCGGGATCCAACAATACTGGATCATGGTATTAGACCTAATCAATAAGGTGGCCTCGGCCTCCATTCCATTGAAGATGGAGGTGTGTCTCCTGGGAATCATTGAACCTATCGTCCCGTCCTCTGCTGGGCGTATTTTAGTAAGTCTTCTGCTCTTTTATGCTAGGAAAAATATTGCCATGCATTGGAAAAAGCCTACCCCCCCGTCAGTGTTACAGTGGAAACGCTTGGTGAACACCAGCCTTCCCCTCTATAAAGACACATATGCCAATAGGGGGTGTTTTCTGAAATATGATAAGATATGGCACGCATGGTTGGCAGAACCAGAAACTGCTGGCTGATATGTGAGGCTGGTTGAGTTTAGCTGTGATTTGAGGCCTAGCTGATCCGCACTTGCTATACTGCATAATGTGAAGCCCTGCCTGTATTGCTATAATTTATGATATTCACCTGCTTTATGAGGATGTTGTATGCGCCTGAGTAATGTCTGTGTTTTTGTTTTTTTCTTTTCTTGTTTTTTGTGTATCTGTGTATTTGAAAATTATAATAAAAACAAGTTTAAAAAAAAAAAAAACATTATTCAACTGGTCAAGTTACACTGGTGTGAGACTCCATCTCTTGCTACAGAGGGCCAAGGTGACGGTAAATATACAGTACTGTGTGATCTTACTGTGTTTCTTTCTCGTTTGTGTCTTACACTAACACTGCTGTACAGTTGTGCCAAGGGGGTCGAGCCAATTTTCTGGGGTTGAAAGCAGAGTGCAGGCCCAAAATTCTCAGCAGTTCTTTCGGGGATAGTGCTACAGTATGATTCCAATTTTTTTTTCCCATACCTCTCTTTTCTCCTTTTAATTATGCATCATAGAGAACTAGCCAACACCAAAGGGATGATGAAGAGAAGCATGTGCGTCAAATGACAGGCCTGTAGACTTCTGGCAAAAGTATGTATATATTTATGTATGTATATGTAAAAATGTTAACATAGACTGGGGGGGGGGGGGGCATGGAGCTGTAGTTGGGTTTTAAGCTCTATGTCTGCCTGAGGCTTGCAAGTCTGATAAATGATGTCACAAACTATGTGAAGTCTGGTAAAATAACTTTTTGAGAGCACAGACAAAACATATTTATTTAGTAATACATTATCTATTAAATGACATGCTTATCTATGTCTCTACAGGATCACTGACAAAATTAGCAATGTATACCAACGACTTTGTGCGACCTTCAAGAGGGTTGGTTATTGCCACATTTGGTAAAGAAAGACACGCTGATGGAACAGCTGTGTCTTGGGCTATTTAGTTCAGAGGTAATTATGGAACAGGGCCCCACCCAACAGAGAGGAAGTCTGTGTGCATGAGAGCCAGGTGGGCTTTCGTCCTCTGAAGTGGAGTCAGAGGTGACTATGGATCAGGGCTCCCCCCAAGAGAGAGAGGAAGTCTGTGTGCATGAGAGCCAAGTGGGCTCTCATCCTCTGAAGTGGAGTCAAAGGCGGTGCATGTCTGCAGGAGACAGACACCGTTAGTGATACAGCAACAAAGGTGCTGACCAGGAGAAGCTAGGAGAAAGCTGAAACTCTTGGACACTGTGTGGGTCTGAGGAACAGACCGTCAGGCCTAGGCTAAAGGCCTGGATCGCTAGAAGGTAAAGCTACGAGGCTACTGTTAGTATGAAAGATACAGGAATGGTGGAACCCCCCTGTGAATACTACAGATACGCTTGTGAACTTTCGTGCTTTTAAATAAAAATGGGCTACCATGCCCTTAAACAGAGTTGCTGACTGGCTTGCATCACTGAAAAAACGCATCTACTATGAGAGGAAACGACCCCCGATCTTACAGGTGGTGGAGATATTGCTTTGGGCAGTTTTTGTAAGAGTTCCAGATCCTCGCATACCAAAAACAGTGAGTAAAAAAAAACTGTGTGTTTAACAGCAATACTGTGATGAACAGCCTATCTGAAGGAAAAGTTAAAGTTTTCTGCGGTGAACTGCTGCTAGCTGTGTGTGGCAGCCAGGCGAACTGCATTGCACAGGAGTTCAATTAATGGACTGTGTTGTATACAGGTGATGTGCCTGTGGAAGTGAGCTCAAGCAGAGAGTAAAGTCTACATGTGAAAGTGTGCTGTTTGCAAAGTCTTGACAGGAAATTTTCCTGTGTGAAAAGGAAGCAAGGTTTGCTGAAATGAGAGCAGAGCGGGTGTTGGTCCTAGCAACACTGGTGCAAGGAGTGCACAGGTGACTGCAAGTATGGAGAGTTCACCAGAGTCTGAGTCTGCAGTGGATTGGTGCAGTCGACACTTGGCCGCACTGAACCAAGTTAAAGGGGAAGGACATGTTGCCCCTGGCAACGCTGGTGCAAGATGGCCAGCTATCAATGTGCAAAGGGTTAAGAACCAAGTGCGCTGTTTGCGGTGCAGTGAGTGGAGGCATAAAGTTTCTAAATGCCCTTTGTCCCAGGCTTCACCAAAGCAAAGGTATGAGAAGCCTGCTCTGAGTGTAAAGAGTGAGCAGATGGGTGTGGTTGCCCATGGCAACAAAGCAAAAATCCGTACAGCTGACTTCATACGGCCTATGTTGCCTTCGGAATGTGTTGAGGACTTTTTGGATGAGTTTGCGATGATTGCTTCTTACAGAAGATGGCCCAGAAATCGCTGGGTTGAGTGCAACCTTTTCTGATGGAGGAGTACCAGGAGGTGTACCATGGGATGTATAGTAACCGAGATGACTACGATAATTTTCTAAGAGCAGTCCAGTCTAGAGAGCGCTACAAGAGATCAGCGGGGAGAAGGTGGTCTCCCATAGCAACAGGAGAAAGTCGCCAAGTGCCATGCCTGGAATGTGGTCAGCTGGGCCACGGGATCTTTTCTTGTCCAAGCTTGTGGAATACAGCTGCTGATCGTGTTGTTGGGCTTAATGCTTTGCCTGCAGGCGATGATGGAAAATCCAAGATGGATGTAATGTTACCCTGTTTCCAGGAGGGGGCGTCATCTTGTGAGAGCATGGCAAAGAAGGGACAACGCCCTCAATTGAAATCTTCAACCCATGCTAAAGAGAATGGTAAGACTGTTCCTGTTAAAATCATGGGAAAGGCTGACTGTGTGGTTCCTCACAATGAAGGTGAAAAAATGAACTTGCTGCAGTGTGCTACCCAGATCAGTGGGGAGACACAGGTTAAAACCCTGCTTGCAGCGAGGTCAAAAATTGAAAGGGACATATGATCTCTGGGTACAGCTAAGGTAATCCAGCGGAGTGCTGGAAAGGATGTGCTAGGGGTGACCAAAGCAGTTGGTATGCCATGTTCCCTAGTGACAGGTGCTGTGCAGTTGTCAAGGGAAACCACCAAGGAGCCTGCAGTGGTGAGGCAAGTGGTTTCCCAGGACAACTGTGAAGACGCCCTAGTGGGCAAAATAATTCCTTTGGAGAGGAAGGGTGGTGTGCTGAGTGGCACGCAGGGTGCCATGCATTTTGACAAAGGACCGTTTGATAGAGTTTATAAAACTGCTATGTTTATGAATGCTGATGACACATGTGCTGATGGTAATGTGATGCTTAATGAGGTAGGGGTGATCACTAAGCAGGATATGCAATTCCCCTTGGCAACAGTATCTAAGGCTGCAGTGTTGTCCTTGGAAACCTCCAGGGAGCTCTGTGTGTTGGAGCCAGAGGTTGCCTGGGACAACTGTGGTGCCGCTCTGATAGATAAGAGGGTACTTGACCTTGGTGATGAGAAAAATGGTAAAACTCAAATGTTTGAAATTGCTTGTACTGATAATGAGTTGTTACGGTCTGTCACTGCTGACAGTCCTCATGGGTTTTGTGAAGCGCCACCTGAGCAAAGTGGTGAAGTTATGTTATTGCAGCCTGTTGTGTTTGAAAATGTTTTGCCACAAGTGCATTTAAACAAGGAAGGCTTAGTGGGTAAAGGTGGAGTGGACACAATTTCTGCTATGCTAAATAGAGAGGCTGCAGGGCCGGTAGACACGGGTGCGTTGGCTTTTTCAGAAATTAACTCTCTCCAGTTGGAAGGATCTGAAAAGGGCGCATACATAGCAGAGGTTTTGTCCACAGCAAAAGAGATGAGTAATGTTGAATGTCAGATTGATGAGATAGTGGATAGCGATTTGGAAGGGCTCAGTGTTGCTGAAGGTGAAAGGATGAGTGTGACACATGCCATTTGGCAGTGCTCGGCGGGAGCCGCAAATTTTGTTAGTTGCCTCTGAGGTAGAGGTCTCTTTAAGTGTCCCGGCCTCTCACGCCTTAGCAAATGAGTCCCTCCACATCGTTGGTAAAGGAAATGTTCCTAGAGTTCTGTGTTTAGATACGGCATGTCTAGAAATTTCTGAGATGTTGTGGGAATTGGTGAGAATCTTTCCAATATACACCTGCGTGTATCCACAGCAGAGGGGCGACATGGTACTGCATAATACCAATCGGACGCAGGTGATACATGCATTGTTAAGCAATGTTGATGAGAATTGGTTGCTACACTGTTGGTTGCTTTTGTGGAAAGTTGTCTCGCAGTTCTCCTCGAGAGTGCTTCCAGCTGCGGTTATGTGCGGAATGCGCTCAGGGGAATTGATTGAGAAGTTAGAGATATTAGACATAGTGGAAGTCTCTCCGTATGCGGGTGTGATGGGGTGTATTCCTGCTGGTGCGGTCCGAGGTGCGGCTGAGCAGTGGTTGGTACGTGGCGCGCGTACTGTCTCACCCGCTACACCTCATGTAAAGGAAGGGCCCAGAACGGACGTGGCAGTAGTGGGAATTCAGTCCATCACGCTCAGAGGTGCAGTTTGAGGTACCCGGAGACACTTTGACAGGAAATAACAGTAATGGTAACTGGAACGGAAATATGTATGAGAAGCACTGTGGAGCACTGTCAGACAACTCCGAGCTATTGGTTGAGGTACCAGTGGACACAGAAATGGTTAAAGAGATTGGTGCTGGAAAATGTGGTGGAACATGTGCGTTGGTAGGACAATTGTTATTGGAGTGTTGGACAACAGGGGGCGATGTGAAACTACGGGACGGTCCCATAGGGAGTAACTGCTTGCCTGTAGATGGTCCCTCCATAGACACTGTCCTAGCAAACAGGACAAGAGGTCCAAATGACCATATTGTGTTGAATAACCACTTTTGGAACATTGCTATTGAGGATATGGTATTAATCACAGATGGTTTGGTGGCCAAGAGTGACCACACAGGGGTGGGTGAATCCGAGAAACAAATGTTGATGGTTAATGTTGCGTCAGGTAGTGAGAGTGGCTAGTCCCTGACAGATGTCATGAAAGTGGGTCCCCAACAGTCCCGGGAGAGTAGGTCTGTGGGAGGAAAAAGAAGGGTTCTGAGGCCAAAAGGTATAAGGGATAGAGAGATTAGTGGGAGCCCATGGTGCAGGAAGAAGGGCTGGTGGAAGTACACCCGGAAGAAGATGTGGGTGGAGTGCCCATTTAGAGAAAAGGTTGGGCAGATTAGGACTACTGCTACGGATAGTTGGCACAGAGGCGCCAAGATGAAGTGCTGGTGGACACATACCCCGAAAAAGAAATGGGCCTACGCAGCCAATGGCTGGCACAGAGGTGTCCCGTTTATGGTGACGGGATCATGTGTTCCTCCCTCCGGTTCGAAACAAGGGGGGAGGGTATGTGAGGGTGCGACTTTGTGCGACCTTCAAGAGGGTTGGTTATTGCCACATTTGGTAAAGAAAGACACGCTGATGGAACAGCTGTGTCTTGGGTTATTTAGTTTAGAGGTAATTATGGAACAGGGCCCCACCCAACAGAGGAAGTCTGTGTGCATGAGAGCCAGGTGGGCTCTCGTCCTCTGAAGTGGAGTCAGAGGTGACTATATGGATCAGGGCTCCACCCAAGAGAGAGGAAGTCTGTGTGCATGAGAGCCGAGTGGGCTCTCATCCTCTGAAGTGGAGTCAAAGGCGGTGCATGTCTGCAGGAGGCAGACACCGTTAGTGATACAGCAACAAAGGTGCTGACCAGGAGAAGCTAGGAGAAAGCTGAAACTCTTGGACACTGTGTGGGCCTGAGGAACCGACCGTCAGGCCTAGGCTAAAGGCCTGGATCGCTAGAAGGTAAAGCTACGAGGCTACTGTTAGTATGAAAGATACAGGAATGGTGGAACCCCCCTGTGAATACTACAGATGTGTTTGTGAACTTTCGTGCTTTTAAATAAAAATGGGCTACCATGCCCTTAAACAGAGTTGCTGACTGGCTTGCATCACTGAAAAAACACATCTACTACGAGAGGAAACAACCCCCGATCTTACACAACATACTAGGGATGAGCCCGGTGTTCGAGTCGAACATACGTTCGACTCGAACATCGGCTGTTCGATCGTTCGACGAAGATCGAACGATTTGGGCCGTTCGCGCCTAATTCGAGTGACGCGAACGGCCCACAATGCACTACGCCATCGCAGTGTCATCCAGGCGCTGTGATTGGCCAAGCATGCACTGTGACCCCGCATGCTTGGCCAATCACAGCGCCGGCAGCGAGGAGAGCAATGATTGGCCACAGGCAGGATGCCTGTGGCCAATTATTGCTGAGGGTGTTTAGTACACGCCCCACACTATAAAAGGCCGCCAGCACGGCGGCCTAGTGTAGTGTGTTCCGGAGCAGGGAAAGAGAAGCATAGGCAGGGACAGTGACATTTTTTTTTCTTGCTTAACCTGGATTCCTTTAGTTTAGGGAAAGAGAAGGATAGGTAGGGAGAGTGTCAGTTTCTTTCACTGTGCTAATCCTTGTTTCTAGGGACAGGGAAGGACAGTGAGGGAAATTCTCCTTGTGCTATAGTGTGCTAAAGCATTGATCATCAACCATCTTTAAAAAAACACTTTTTTCTAGGGACAGAAAACTATAGGTAGGGAGAGTGTCAGTGTGTTTTACTGTGCTAATCCTTGTTTCTAGGGACAGGGAAGGACAGTGAGGGAAATTCTCCTTGTGCTATAGTGTGCTAAAGCATTGATCATCAACCATCTTTAAAAAAACATTTTTTCTAGGGACAGAAAACTATAGGTAGGGAGAGTGTCAGTTTCTTTCACTGTGCTAATCCTTGTTTCTAGGGACAGGGAAGGACAGTGAGGGAAATTCTCCTTGTGCTATACTGTGCTAAAGCATTCCTCATCATCCATCTTTGAAATCCTTGTTTTTTGGACAGTCAGGGAAATTGTCGTTGTGCTATTCTGTGCGAAAGCAATCATCCTCAACCATATTTAGAAATCCTTAAGTAAAGGGACAGAGAAGGACACCTGAAGGTAGCCCTTATTGCTTTTTTCCCATCTCCCTGCAGGCCATCTATTAGAATGTCTGGAAGGCAAACAAGGAGAGGCAGACAGTCAGGAGGCAATAAAAGAGGGCAAGCAGGCTCTGTGTCTGGGGGCAACAGTGCTGGTCGTGGACGCGGTGCATTGTCATCAGCACATGGCCATGGGACACGCTTGTCCTTCTTTTCGGCAGCTGGACATGTTGAGCCACATCATGCCGAAGACTTGGTAGAGTGGATGACCAAGCCCTCCTCCTCCTCCTTATCCTCTCACCCAGGCTCAGGGTACTGGCAAAGCAGCTGCCAAAGCGTCCTCTTCCCTGGTATCAATGTCAGACTCATCATCAGTCACTCCTTCCCTAGACCCACCATGTCCTCCTCCTGAGGAGTCCCCCGAACTGTTTGAGCACAGTGTTGGGTACATGCTCCAGGAGGATGCCCAGCGTTTCGAAGGGTCTGATGATGAAACCCAGCTACAGGAAGGCAGTAGCGTGAGAGCAGACAGAGGGGATGCTCAAGAAGGACACCAATCTGGCAGTCATGTTCCAGCAGCTGCAGCATACTGCCAGATTGGCTCCAGTGATGAGGAGGGAGGGGATGATGAGGTCACTGACTCCACGTGGGTGCCTAATAGGAGAGAGGAGGAGGAGGATGAGGAGGAGGCACATCTCCAACGAGGCAGGATGCCCTTTGGTGGCCAGCGTAAGGGCAGTACACCGACGGAATCACACCGCAGAGCTCCGCCTGTGCAGGGCGCTGCCTCTGCCCGTCATTCAAAAAGTTCTTTGGTGTGGGCCTTTTTTGAGGCTAGTGCATCAGATCGCACAGCTGCTGTTTGCAACATATGTCTCAAGCGTATATCGCGTGGCCAAAACATCAGCCGCTTGGGTACCACATGCCTGACCAGACATATGTTGACCTGCCATGCAGCTCGTTGGCAAGCCTACCTCAAAGACCCACACCAAAGAACAAAGCGGACCTCTCCTTGCACCGCATCAGCTGGGATCTCCAACCCCACTATAACTTCAGTCCTCTCTGAAACATGCACTGAGAGGAATGAAGGTGTAGAATTAGGTGTGTCACAGCCAAGTACTTGCGGCCACTCTGCTAGCAGTACACCGACGTCCGATTCTAGCAGGCAAATTTCCCTGCCCCAGCTGCTGGACCGTCAAAAGAAGTTCACTCCCAGCCATCCACATGCCCAGCGGTTGAATGCTAGCTTGGCTAAATTGCTAGCGCTTCAACTGCTGCCTTTTCAGTTGGTAGACTCGGCCCCCTTCCGTGAGTTTGTGCAATGTGCGGTTCCTCAGTGGCAGGTTCCCAAACGCCACTTTTTCTCACGGAAGGCTATTCCGGCTCTCTACCGGCATGTGGAAGGCAATGTCTTGGCCTCGCTGGACAGGGCGGTCAGCGGTAAGGTGCATATTACCGCTGACTCATGGTCCAGCAGGCATGGACAGGGACGTTACCTTTCTTTCACGGCCCATTGGGTCACTCTTTTGGCAGCTGGGAAGGATGCAGGACAAGGTGCAGTAGTGTTGGAGGTTGTTCCACCGCCAGGCCTCCAAAATGCTACTACTGGTTGTGACACACCTCTCTCCTCCACCCCCTCCTCTTCTTCTTCCTCCATGGCCTCTTCCTGTGCTTTGTCCTCTGAACCAGCGGTGCTCCGTAGCCGTTCAAGGGGCTACGCAAGTACGCAGGCAAAAAGATGCCATGCCGTGCTTGGGCTGGTGTGTTTGGGGGACAGAAGCCACACTGGGGCAGAGGTCCTGTCTGCTCTGCAGGGCCAGGCCGAGAGGTGGTTGACGCCACGCCAGCTTAAGCCAGGAATGGTGGTTTGCGACAATGGCACCAACCTCCTCTCCGCCCTCCGACAGGGACAACTGACCCATGTGCCCTGTGTGGCTCACGTCCTTAACCTGGTGGTGCAGCGGTTCTTGGGCAGGTACCCGGGCTTACAGGATGTCCTGAGGCAGGCCAGGAAAGTCTGTGTGCATTTCCGCAGATCTTATAATGCCAGTGCTCGCCTGGCTGAGCTGCAAAAGGAGTTGAACCTGCCCAAGAACCGCCTTATATGTGACATGCCCACCAGGTGGAACTCAACGTTGGCCATGCTGCAGCGGCTGCACACGCAGCAGAGGGCCATCAATGAGTACCTGTGCGACTACGGCACCAGGACAGGGTCAGGGGAGCTTGGTTTTTTTTCTCCACGCCAGTGGGGCATGATCAGGGATGCATGCACTGTCCTGGCACCATTTGAGGAGGCCACGAGGATGGTGAGCAGTGACAGTGCATGCATCAGTGACACTGTACCTCTTGTCCACCTGTTGGAGCACACGCTGCGTGGAATAATGGACAGGGCACTTGAGGCAGAACAGAGGCAGGAAGAGGAGGACTTCCTTGCCTCTCAAGGCCCCCTTTACCCAGACAGTGTTCCTTCTGTCCCACCCATCGCACAGGAAGAGGAGGAGGAGGAGGAGGAGGAGGATTGTGTCAGCCTGGAGGTGGAGGCTGGCACTCAGCATCATCAGCAGCAGTCTTTTAGGGATGATTTACAGTCCCAAGAAACCAGTGGACTTGTACGTGGCTGGGAGGAGGTGGCTGCGGATCATGTCGTCCTTAGTGACCCAGAGGACTCCGGACCGAATCCCTCAGCAAACCTACGCTGCATGGCCTCCCTGATCCTGCAAAGTCTGCGGAAGGATCCTCGTATTCTTCGGATCAAGGAGAGGGACCATTACTGGCTGGCCACTCTCCTTGATCCACGGTACAAGGGTAAGGTTGCGGACCTTATGTTACCGTCGCAGAGGGAGCAGAGGATGAGACAACTCCGGGAGGCCTTGCAGAAAGGTCTGTGCAACGCGTTCCCAGAGACTGGGAGGTTACAAACTCCTGGTCCTGGACAACGAGTTGCTGAGGCTTCGGCCAGTCAAAGAAGGAGCGGTGGGGAAGGTGGCCGTCTGACCGATGCGTTCAGACAATTCTTTAGTCCGCAGCCCCAAAGTATGATCGGTTCCAGCAACCATCGCCAGCGTCTGATAAACATGGTGCAGGAATATCTAGGGGCAAGGTCAGACTTGGACACCTTCCCCACCGAAAATCCTCTGGCTTACTGGGTCTTGAGGATGGATCACTGGCCAGAGCTTGCACAGTATGCAATTGAGCTACTGGCCTGTCCTGCATCCAGCGTTCTTTCGGAACGCACATTCAGTGCTGCTGGAGGATTTGTCACGGATCACAGGGTGCGCCTGTCCACCGACTCGGTTGATCGACTGACTTTCATCAAGATGAACCAGTCTTGGATCACCACCAGCTACCACACACCTGATGCTGATATAACAGACTAATTGATTTTAACATGTCGCATCCCTTCAAGACTGATGCTGATGCTGAGTGCCTGTGCTGTTATGTTGACTGGCTATCCTCCTCCTCCGAGTCCTCAATGATACGATTGATGATGATAGCTTGGAAGATCATTTTTGTTTATGGGTGCCGCCACCAGTGGCTAAGGCCCAATTTTTCAGCCCCTGTTTAACAGGGGCGTGTCATTACAATTTTTGAAGCAATACTTTGCAACAGGGCTCATTGCTGTGCTCCAAGTACAGTATCTGTGAGGGGTTGGAGTGTTGTGCCACCAGTGCCTAAGGCCCAATTTTTCAGCCCCTGTTTAACAGGGGCGTGTCATTACAATTTTTGAAGCAATACTTTGCAACAGGGCTCATTGCTGTGCTCCAAGTACAGTATCTGTGAGGGGTTGGAGTGTTGTGCCACCAGTGCCTAAGGCCCAATTTTTCAGCCCCTGTTCAACAGGGGCATGTAATTACAATTCTTGATCTAATAATTCACAGCAGGGCCCATTGCTGCACCCACCAAGAGTAACTCTGAGGGCTTACAGTGTTGTGGCAACGCCACCACCACCACCACCACGAAAGGCCCAATTTTTCAGCCCCTGTTCAAAAGGGGCATGTAATTACAATTCTTGATCTAATAATTCACAGCAGGGCCCATTCCTGCACCCACCAAGAGTAACTCTGAGGGCTTACAGTGTTGTGGCAACACCACCACCACCACCACGAAAGGCCCAATTTTTCAGCCCCTGTTCAACAGGGGCATGCAATTACAATTCTTGATCTAATAATTCACAGCAGGGCCCATTGCTGCACCCACCAAGAGTAACTGTCAGGGCTTACAGTGTTGTGGCACCAGCACCACCATCAAAGGCCCAATTTTTACTACCACTGTTCAACAATTATATGTAATTACAATTCCTGATATAATAGTTGACAGCAGGGCGTTCCAGCACCAACCAAGAGTAACTGTGATTGCTTACAGTGTTGTGCCAACACCAACAACTAAGGGGCCTATTTCTGCAGAGTATATACGGCAGGTCCCTACTTTCAAACATCCAACTTACAAACGACTCCTACTTGCAAACGCAAGAAGACAACAGGAAGTGAGAGGAAATCTACCCCTAGGAAGGAAAATTCTCTCCTGTAAGAATTAATATGGGAGAAAGGTGTCTCCTCTGTACTGATGCTTTATCACCAATCCTTGTTTCAAGAAAAACACCACATTTCAAAAACAGTTGTCATTGGGACGGAAAGTGAGGTGAAATGTTCTGAACAGGGGCACAGACAGCAAAACAAATGTTACAGGGGTGATAACCCTTACCTATGTTTTCCAAAAAGTTTAAAAATAGATTTTTGGGCTGGAGCTACACTTAAACAATGTACCTGTTCAAAATTACAAACACATTCTACATAAGAACAAACCTACAGTCCCTGTCTTGTATGCACCGCCTGTATACGGCTGTTCACAGTATATAGGGCCTTTTTTATTTTGTGTGCGGTGTTCCCCTTAATATCCATACAAGACCCAAAGGGGCTGGTAATGGGCTGGGGTAGGGGGGGGGGTTGATGGGGTAGCTATGCCATTTTTCCTAAAGATTTTCATCCATATTACCGGGACCAGACATTACATTAAAGCCGCAAGCAGTTTTAAATGGCTTTTTTTTCCTTTAGAAGTGTCATTTTGTGCAGGGACAGTTCTAAACACGGGAAACACGTGGCACTTCACAGGCATACTTTAGACACCCCCCAGGTACGATATTTAAAGGAATATTTGACTTTTTTTTTTTCACTTTATGCATCATTAAAATGACTGCTCCCGAAAAACGACCGTTTTTAAAACTTCTTTTTGCATTGATACATGTCCCCTGGTGCAGAACCCGGATTCCCAAACCCTTTTTAGGACAATAACATGCATAATAGTCGTTATAATTAGCACTTTAGAATTCGAACGTTCGCATCCATTGTATTTAATAGGGTTCTAATGTTCGTACGAACTTTCGGTCCGTTTGCGGGTTCTGGTGCGAACCGAACCCGGGGGTGTTCGGCTCATCACTACAACATACATTTAGAAGCACTGAAAAAGGAACTGGACCTGAATGATCAGTGGGATAGTATTCTAAAATCAATGGAGTTAATATCTTTATCCCCGGCAGAAAAGTTGACGCAGATTTTTATAATACACTAAGGAAATTATTTTTGTTTGGGAGATGGCCAGATGCCCCCGGTGTGAGTATTTATTTGAAGGTTGTATTCATATGCTTTGGAGGTGTCCCAAACTACACAGATAATGGGAGGAGATAGTAGATACAATAAGTTTGGTATTTTGTATACATTTTTTGATAGAACCTAAGCTATGTATACTATAGCCCTGTACACACGATCGGGTTTCCTATGGATTTTTAATCCATCGGACTGTTTTCATCGGTAAAACCTATCGTGTGTACAGGGCTTAAGATATATGGAGTATCAAGCAGCCCCTTCTTCAACACAAATAACAGTATTAAGATGTCTTTACCAGGCCAGTAAACTAATTACTGAGAAATTAATGTTTCCTTTGCCACCTACCCATGCAGATAGGTTGAGAGTGGTTAATAATATGATTATAAGAGAAAAGTCAGCCTATGTAAGGAGGGGATACGTGGGTAAATTTGAAGAGACATGGAAACCATAGACTGAAACCCCTAGAGCCTAAGGAAGAAGGTTTATGTTTAAAAAACGCGTTAGCCAGCCCCCTACATGGTCTCCCATATGATCCGGAGATTGCTGGTCCCAGGACTGTATAGCCATGGGATGGAAGCCCGTTTACTCGTATTTATTTCCACATGCTTATGAGTAGTATGTTTTTTTTTTAATGCAAAGTAAATTTACTTGGGATAATGCACAAGGCCAGTGCGCCCTCTCTTCCTATTTCTTTCTACTGCAATAAGGATATCCCCGGTCCTAGAGGGCAACAAAGCCGGAAATATTGTCCACTGAGTAGTGGACCATTATTCATAATTGGGCTAGCCACTATACTCATGCGCAGGAGTATTTGTTTGTTTTTCTGATGATCATATTGTACACTGAGCTGTTGATGTGCACATTTAGAAGAAGAGGAGCTGGCAAAGAAGGACCTTTGTTTTTGCAGGAAAGATATACCAGATTCTCTTCTGCAAAAAGACCTTGCCTTCCAGCATTTTTTAGCAGTAAAGCTATAGTTCCACTTTCTGTCTAGGTTCACAATTATGCGGGCTCTGCTTGATGCGGTTATCATGCACCTTTTGCATTTTTTGATGCGTTTTTGCATGCAGTTTTCATGCATTTTTGTTTTGCATTTTTTTCCCTCTTTAACCACTTCAATGCCAGGCACATATACACCTTCCTGCCCAAGCCAATTTTGAGCTTTCAGCGCTGTCGCAATTTGAATGACAATTGCGCGGTCATGCTACACTGTACCCAAACAAATTTTTTTATCATTTTGTTCCCACAAATAGAGCTTTCTTTCGGTGGTATTTGATCGCCTCTGCGATTTTTTTATTTTTTGCATAACAAATAAAGAGCGAAAATTTTGAAAAAAACTATGTTTTTCTTTGTTAATTTTTTTGTAAATAAGTACCTATTCTACTTCACTGACGGGCACTGATAAGGCGACACTGATGGGCACCAATGAGGTGGCACTCATAGGCGGCACTGATGGGCACTCATAGGCGGCACTGATGGGCACTTATGGGTGGCACTGATAGGTGGCACGGACGGGCACGGATAGGTGGGCACAGATGGGCACGGATGGGCACTGATAGGTGGCACTGATGGACACTAGTAGGTGGCACTGATGACACTGGTGGCTGGCATTGCTGGGCATCACACATTGTGGTCGTGCCATGATGGTGCCAGTCAGTGCCCATTTGTGGGCACTGATTGGCATATGTTTTTTATGTATTTGTACATGTGGATGGCCATGGGGGACTTACCTGGCCATCCACATGCTTGGGGCTTCCTTGGTGGTCCTGGGTGGCATCCTGGTGGTCTAGTGTGGGTATCCGAGGGGGGGCTGTGCTGATAAACAATCAGCGCGAACCCCCCCTGTCAGGAGAGCCGCCGATCAGCTCTCCTCTGCTCGCATCTGTCAGACGCGAGTGAGGAAGAGCCGATCAACGGCTCTTCCTGTTTACATCGTGATCAGCCGTGATTGGACACAGCTGATCACGTGGTAAAAAGCCTCCGCCGGAGGCTCTTTACCGAGATCAGTGTAGCGGTGGGTCAGACTGACACACCGCTAAACCAATCGCCGTGATGCGCGCCCCCCCGGGTGCGCGGCGGCTGTTATTCTGCAGGACGTCAATAGACGTCCAGTGTGGATAACACAACCACTTCCCTGGCGTCAATCTCCTATTGACTGGGCGGGAAGTGGTTAAACACACTGTATATAGCTGGTTGCTAAGGCGCAAACTGGAAAGCCAGCGGCCGTGTCCTTAACAACCAATGAGTCTTCAGCTGTCAGTGGGGTTCCCTGCTGACCGCTGAATATAAAAAAAATTGCCTGCAAAAAAAAGTGGGGGAAAAAAAACGGCGTGGAGTCCCCCCCATCCATACCAGGCCTTTCGGATCTAGTATGAACGCCCAAAAAAAAATAGCGTGGACCCCCCCAAAATCAATACCATACCCTTATCTGAGTAAGAAGCCCGGCAGGGCAGGAAAGGCAGGGGACGAGCAGAGTACTATGTACCCTATAGTCATTCACTTTTCTGATTCTGATAAGCTCCCCACTCGCAGACCCCCACAACCACAGCCCAGGGTTGTGGGGAAGAACCCCTTACCCTAAAGCACCCCCCAGATGTTGAGGGCATGTGGCCTGGTATGGGTCAGGGGGTGGGCGCTCGCTCGTCCCTTACCTTTCCTGACCTGCCGGGTGCCATTTTTAAAATTACCCCACTGACAGCTGATGACTCATCGGTTGTCAAGGATGCGACGTTCAGCTACCGGCCCGCTCCTTAGCAACCAGCTATAAACAAACAATGTGTAAAAGTGAAAAAAACAAAAAACAAACGCATTAAAAGCGCAACACTTGCATTTCTGTTGCGGCTCCATTGAAGTCTATTACACACAAAATGCAATCGGCTGTGGGAAAAAAGTCCCTGACCCTTTCCAAAAACGCATGTGAACGTGTTCCATAGAAATACAAGTAACCCAATATGTGTGTAGCACCCCCCCGATTTAGAAGACGCTATGTTCAAATTTAGGGGTTAGTATGAGCCAATAGTTGGTCTCAGACTATTAATTTCCTAAAGCTTGCTTCTGCTCTGGTGTGATATTGCCTGGCTGCAGTGTTCCCTGTTGCCTGTGGGTGGCGCTGTCATCTCCAGCTCAGGTGGAACCACAGGAGGTATCGCAACACCATTGTGTGTCCTCTCTCGGCAGCAGTGCAGTGGACGTGGTCTACCCGCTGTGCATGCTGGGAGAGGGTACAAAAGGGGCAGACGCCATTATTCGGGGAGCAGTTCGCGCCTCCCAGCCCTCCAGGCCAGGGGTGCGCGCGTGTGTGTACCAGCCCCAGGCACCTGTAGCCTGAGGCTGCATCGCTGTAAGTAGGCCCAGCACCTTTAGCTGAGGCCTACACCCGAAGAGGAATCCCAGGGTCCCAAGTGAGGGGTGACCCGCTCTGAAGGAGAGGAAGCCAGGGGAGGATCGGTCCCAAGGAGATTAGTAGAAGGTTCGCTGTCTCGGGAGAGGCCTGGCTACCTATCAGAGGGAAGGATTCCATAACCCGCCACAAGCCTAGTGATGTGCCCTATTGGCACCTAAGGACTTAAAATATTACTAGGCTGGGAAGTTTAGGACTTAGAGATTATTTCCTGATCGTATCCCTAGGAAACTACAAGTAAACGTTTTGTGCTCCACACCGGCTGCTAGGACCGCTCTTGGAGGCACTATCCGGGTGAGCAAAACCCACTCAGGCCTGAGTGGCGACGATTAATGATTGAGTGCTGCGTGCCTGAACCTACCTCCTAGTTCATTTCTCTCTATCTCCAACTTTCCTATCAAGTTCCTAAGCAACCAAAATAAACCTTTTATTGGGTTTCAATACTGTCTGGACAATGGCCTTCTTGAAGTAAAGAGAGAATAGACTTCTTCCTACACTCTAGGGTGAAGAATCCAACGGAAGGAGGTAACTTGCTGCAGGACCCAAAATCAGATAACACCGCTCACCCTCTACAATAAGGAGGATACTGGGCATGTGGCATGATGTGTCCCACTTGCGAGTGGAGGTAAGTAAGGAAGGGATCTGTGTGCTACACGTGGGGGCTCGAGTCCGGGATTTTGCAGCTACCCCTGGAAGTTGGACTATTTTTCTCTTGTCTATGTGTTTTGTGGAGGTCGGCCATTAAGGAAAAATTGGACTGCGTCACTATTTTAACGAGAGAAAAGGAGGTACAGGACTTTTCTTTAACTTTTTCTAACTGCGTAGTTCGTGGGCTTTTCCTAAAAGAAGAAAAGCCCGCGAGCTGCGTGCAGAAAGGGAAAAAGGGGGAAGGAGTCCCCGCCATTTGTGAGTTACACGTGGTGCATTTGGCGCCAAGAGACAGAGAGAGCCTGGGCTAGTAGGAGAAACAAGATGTCTACTACACCCTGGACTTCCACTTTATCGGGACCTCGGATGTTCCCAACTACAACTACCATGGACGTTGCTCCTATTACTGCCCCACTCACGGATACGGGGATCCGGCTCAAGCCTAGGGGCCGTTTCGCACTGTACACTTGCCGAGATGCGGAGGCCCTGGACATGCTCTGTCCCAGATGCGGTGGTCTGGCTGTGCAAATACGGCTGTCCGGAAGGCGCTTGACTAGTGGGGAATTTCTGTTTGAGGTGGACCAGCCCACCGAATCACAACGAGCCTACCAGGTCAACTGCATTACAGGGGCGGTTACTTCCGAGGAAGACAATTACGCCCCTACAGCCAAACCCACGCGCACCACCGCGGCTGCAACGGACGCCAAGAATGAGGTTCCAGCCATCACGGAGCCAACGACGGACACCGCAACGGATGCTGTTTCCGTCACCACAGAAACCTCCATCCTGCCCACCAAGCGGAAGGTGGGATACGTTAAGGCCTCCCGTGGCCACGGTAGAAGCCTGCCTCAGCGCCTGCCTGAACCGGATCTTCGAATCGGAGGGATCTCTGGAAAATCCACGTCAGGGGATGGTAAGGAGGCTGGGGGGACTGTGACAACAAGTTTGCTGGGGAAGGGAAAGAAGCCCATACCCCATACTACTGGGGATGTGTGGACAGCCGACCCTCGGGAACTTTTGCCGTCTGGGGACAGTGTGTCTGTGTCCACCAGAAACTATTTGCCTGCTGAAGAATATGACTCGTTGGATTTCGAGCCATCCTCTAAACTGGGTGAAAATGTAGAGATCGATGAGATCTTCATTAAGAAGTGTTGGGACAGGATTCCGGTGACTTCGACCCGCAACCTTAGAGAGGGATCGCCAATGGACTCTGGAGAAACTACGCCCCGAGTGAAAGCCCCTGCTCTGGAGGAGAAGGTTGTACCCACACCCGTATTGCCCGCACCTACAATACTCACACATGTATTGCCTGCACCTGCATTACCCATGGCCGCCACTACAGGAGGACGTTTGCTGTTGCGGCCGTCTTCGCCAAAGCCTGATGCAGTGTTAGTTAAAAGGTCCCCGGATTCCTACGTTATGCCTGGAGAAGGGAACCCTGCAACAATTCCGAAATTGGCTCGCCTGCAGCGGATCCTGATTAAAAGAGTGGCGAGTGAATATGGCTTGGAATATCCCTATTTGCCTAAGGATTTGCTGTTTTGAAGTTGATGCCTGTCGTGAAAGATGGTACGGGAAAGCCATCTGGGACCGCCTCGAGGTATCCAAGCCATGTAGGTACTTAGGCTACTCAACCGTTACTGCTGACAGATTTAAGAGCTGACGGAGGGACTGGAATTACAGTCGGCACATTCATGCTGACCGCGTTGTGATTTGCTGTCCGGGGAGAGATTATGTGACTTACTCAATAACTACCCTGGACAAGCTGTGGAAGACACTCGCCCTTCCAGATCTAAGGTTCTACCTTTAAGTTTTTATGTTTTGAACTGTACTTTGGGTCTGAATAACTTTGCCCTCTGCCACCGGAGGATAACTGCTGCGGTTAAGGAAAAAAAAAAAACGAAAGACATTGTGTTTTTTTTTTCCTCTCGTTGAACTTTGGGGTAGTCAGCTAGGAACGTGCTCTTTTTTTTTTCTTCACTATGTTCAACCCATGCTCAGCAAAAGTGGATGGACAATTTGAATGCTTTGCCGCCACTAGGTGGCCCCGGTCTGCTGAACTTTAAAAAGTGTGTGTGTGTGTGTGTGTGTGTGTGTGTGTGTGTATATGTAATGCTAGGCTTAGCATACTTTACTTGAAGAAGGAAATCATTTATTTTCGAAGAGATGGTTCACTTCTTTGTACAGTTGGTAGATAGGATGTTTATTACGATGCATGTTGTGTTTTGTTTTCACTCTCTCCCTCTGCAGGTGTGTGATCTGCTGTCAACTCCATCGGAGAATGGGGTGGGGTAGTTATTTAGGAGAGGGTGGGATGTGTAATTTTTTTTTGTGTGCATTGCTCTGTATTCCCGTTAAGGAAATGTGACATAGAGAATGGGATGTCAATTTATATGTTACTCTATGTCTTTCTTTTTCTTCTTCCCCTCCCCTTTTCCCAAAATATTTGGTTCAGGCACCATTTCAAATTTCTGTGTATATAGTTTGCGAATAAATCAACACCTACTCAGGATTGAGGGTTTTTTATTTTATTTATTTCAGCCACTGGGACAGTGTCTTATTTAGGAGGGGGTGTGTGTAGCCCCCCCCGATTTAGGGGGCACTATGTTCAAATTCAGGGGTTAGGTTAGTATGAGCCAATAGTTGGGCTCAGACTATTAATTTCCTAAAACTTGCTTCTGCTCTAGTGTGATATTGCCTGGCTGCAGTGTTCCCTGTGGGTGGCGCTGTCATCTCCGGCTCAGGTGGAACCACAGAGGGTATCGCAACACCATTGGGTGTCTTCTCTCGGCAGCAGTGCAGTGGGCGTGGTCTGTCCACTCTGCATGCTGGGAGAGGGTACAAAAAGGGCAGACGTCATTATTCAGGGAGCAGTTTGCGCCTCCCGGCCAGGGGTGTGTGTGTGTGTGTGTGTGTGTGTGTGTGTACCAGCCCCAGGCACCTTTTAGCCTGAGGCTGTATCACTGTAAGTAGGCCCAGCAACTTTAGCTGAGGCCTATACCCGAAGAGGAATCTCAGGGTACCCAAGTGAGGGGTAACCCGCTCTGAAGGTGAGGAAGCCAGGGGAGGATCGGTCCCAAGGAGATTAGTAGAAGGTTCGCTGTCTCGGCAGAGGCCTGGCTACATATCAGAGGGAAGGATTTCATAACCCGCCACAAGCCTAGTGATGTGTCCTATTGGCACCTAAGGACTTAAAATATTACTAGGCTGGGAAGTTTAGGACTTAGAGATTATTTCCTGATCGTATCCCTAGGAAACTACAAGTAAACGTTTTGTGCTCCACACCGGCTGCTAGGACCGCTCTTGGAGGGACTATCCAGGTGAGCAAAACCCACTCAGGCCTTGGCGACGTTTGATGATTGAGTGCTGCGTGCCTGAACCTACCTCCTAGTTCCTTTCTCTCTATCTCCAAATTTCCTATCAAGTTCCTAAGCAACCAAAATAAACCTTTTATTGGGTTTCAATACTGTCTGGACAATGGCCTTCTTGAAGTAAAGAGAGAATAGACTTCTTCCTACACTCTAGGGTGAAGAATCCAACGGAAGGAGGTAACTCGCTGCAGGACCCAAAATCAGATAACACCGTTCACCCTCTGCAATAAGGAGGATACTGGGCATGTGGCATGGTGTGTCCCACTTGCGAGTGGAGGTAAGCAAGGAAGGGATCTGTGTGCTACACATGTATGAGTTGGGAGTGGTATTACAAGTGGTGCCTTACCCTAATTATGGGGGAGACACTTCCATATGATGCATACAAAAAACACGCCACAAAGGAAATATGCAACGGCTGAGGCTACCAGGTTGGAAAAAATGTATTGGATGTACAAAATTGATAAAATAACAGGGCAGTGTGAATCCACCCCCCCCAAAAAAATAAAATATTGCTTATACCACTGGGGGTCTCCCCCTAGACCCATGCCCACCCCTAATCCTCCCCTTCTCCCCCGAACACATATTAATTACACAGGTTCTGAGGCTGATTTAATGCAGATAAGGCACTAGCTCAATTTAATTACCACCCTAATCAGCCACACAATCTGTGTAATATGTGTTCGGGTTTAAAGGGATGGGGTGGCAACCCTATTTACTACCCCCAAATACTTAGGAAAGGAGGTTGAGGAGGTACGTGCTGACTTCACCACGCTGTCTCGTTGAGGAGGACGGGAGCTTGTATTGTAGCCAGCTGGCTTCGAAATTTTTGTGCAAGATTTTATCTTCTGTTTGTAAGTGCAACTTTTTTACTTTATTAAAACCAAGTTTAGACGTTATCACGCTATGGTCTGTTGTATCCTCTCTTTGGGCTGATATCAATCAATACCCACGGGACATACAAAATTTATGGTTTTCTTGCGGGAGTTTCTCTTTATCCATCCACTAGTTCTATACCTGTCTCCAGCTGAGGGTCATTTGCCTAAGAGATATCTGCACTCTTGGCTTGTCATCTGGTAAGGAGGCTCTCTGTGTGGTGGCGGTGCACTTGATTGAGATTCATTTACTGGGTGTTTTTTCTACGCATTTTCTGTTTTTTACACTGTAAGTGCAATGGTTATATTGTACATTTATTTGACCTGACAATATTACACTATGGTATGTGTATTTTTTCCTTTTGGGTTGATAATCACCATCAGTGGAGTCAACGTTAACCTGTGCTAGGAAGCCTTTAACAACTACATCAGAGTTTTGTGTCATCTTGCAAAATAAAGGCCTGAGCTGGGCTAAAGCCATCTGCTAGTTTGGCTTACTATCTGGTAAGCATGTTTTCCACAAGGTGTTGGTGCACTTTCCTGTGAATTAATCACCGGGTGTATATCGTACCTATTTCCATCCGCGTAAAAATTGGACCAATTATATATAATAATTCGGACTGTTATTAGCGCAATTTTTACTTTTTCAGCCCCAAATATTTCCCTCCTTTCCCACCCCAATGGATATGGTCCTGTTGGATCTGGTCCCTGTGAGGGACTCGGGCCTGATTGAATGGCTAATGTGAACTAAAATGTTAGCTGCATTGATATGCAGTACATTCTGCCGATCTATAACCTGCTGATCTTACTGTGTCCAACCTACGCTACCCCTGTATACCAATCAAGGGTACCTGGTGCGGCTGTGGGACTACAAGTACAAGCAGCAGTGTGATCGGTATAGTCTCAGCAGAAGCCATGAACTAGAAATCCTGTGTGGGAGGGTGAGCCTATATGCCTGTTCTGTAATGAACTAAGTCTGTGTGTCACAATCCCCAGGTGTTAGTAGTTGCAACTATGTTGCTCATTGTAGCTTTGCTGCTATATGAAGATGTCAATACTGTGCTGCTTTGCTGAAGAGAAATATGCACTGTATGCATCTGTCTCATTCATTCTGTTGACATGTGGTTTGTGAACCTCTACTGCTACTTTTTAAATATTCCCCCACCAGTTTTCTAATGACGTCAGCAGGTGACAGCTATGTCATAAGGAAGCAGGGCTCCTCACCCATATACAAAGATACAACAGGTTACCTTGTCTTTTACACCTTGATTGACCATTCCAGAGTTCAGGTCCTCATTCGGTAGAAAACTGAGACTGGTAGACTGAGTGATTGTCATTATAGATGCACATACTCAGGGCCGATCCTAGGGTCCCAGGCGCCTGGGTGCAGAAATATTTTTGGCGCCCCCACATGGGCGTGGTTATATTATTAACTCCTCCCCTTTACAAATGTTTCTATGGCAACAACTTCACCTCTCCATCTGTAAGCCCCACCACTATGCTTTGACAATAACGTAGTCAACAGCTTTGACAAATCAAAATAAATGTTTTATTTATTGACAATTTTGTGTCAAGTGCATGTAAATCAAATAGTGTAGCAAAAAACAAAATTTGAAATATTAATATGAACTGAACAATATAAAAACTTTGAACAGATAATGAGGTAGCAGAAAATCTAACTACAGATGCAAAATATGCAAGATAGATAGATTGATTCTGTACTTTTTAAATTTTCAATAAACACAATCACTAAAGTGCAAATAAGATTCATGCATACAATCACAAAACAGTGCAAATATCAATTAAATAAAGTTAAAGTGTCTGGCTTCCCATCCTCCTCCTTAGCAACCAGCTATATACAGTGTGTTTAAATAGAAAAAAAAACCGCAAAATGCATGAAAACTGCATGCAAAAACTAGGGTTTAAAAACAAAAAGCACTGCAAAACGTGCATGAAAAACGCATCAAGCACAGCAGCCTAGATGTAAATCTAGCCTTAGAGTGCACTAATTAAGCCCAAATAACGTTGACTTGTTCAAGTAGGTCTTTCCTGACATTTTCTTAGTCGCATCCTCCAGCAAAAGCCATGGTCCGCAGAGAGTTTCCAAAGCATCAGATGGATCTCACTGTTAGAAGGTATGAGTCAGAAGAAGGGTACAAAAGAATTTCCAAGGCATTACATATACCATGGAACACAGTGAAAACAGTCATCATCAAGTTGAGAAAATATGGCACAACAGTGACATTACCAAGAACTGGACGTCCCTAAAAAATTGATGAAAAGATGAGAAGAAACTGGTCAGGGAGGCTGCCAAGAGGCCTACAGCAACATTAAAGGAGCTGCAGGAATATCTGGCAAGTGCTGGCTGTAAGGTACATGTAACAACAATCTCCCATATTCTTCATATGCCTGAGCTATGGGGTAGAGTGGCAAGCCTTTTCTTAAGAAAAACATCCAAGCCCAGCTAAATATTGCAAAAACACATCTGCAGTCTCCCAAAAAATGTTGGTACATTATCTTCTAGTTGTGAGACACTAGGGAAGGATGCAGTGTGTACACATTGATTATTTAATCAATCAAAACGAACTCTCCGAGCCTTGGCAACAGCAAAATTTCTAATGACATCATGTATATCCAAGTCTTCGCAGAAGGTTTTTTCAATGGATATAATGGATAAGTTGGTAAGTCTTGCCTGGGACATCGTGGATCGGAGATAATTTTTTATCAGCTTTAGTTTAGAAAATGAACGTTCCCCAGCAGCTACACTTACAGGAAGTGTCATCAATATTCTCAGTGAAACAGAAAGGTTTGGAAATGTGTTGGTCAAGTTATTCTCCACTAGATACTGCAAGATGTTGGTGACTGTCATCTCCTGGGTTAGAAAAGGTCTAATGGTGTCCAGTTCATCACAAAGATCTATTCCATTAATGTCAGAGTGGGATAACTGGCTGTCAGTTAATTTGTTTTGCAGATCCATGGAACACTTCAATATATCCTTTTTGTCCATTCCAAGTTTTGGGATATCATATAAAAATGCAAATGTGTCACAGTGGCTCTGAAGTAACGTGAATCTCTCATTTATGGACTGGATGGATGTGTCCAAAACGGCAAAGAAAAAATTCACTTTAAAATATTGTGTAGGGTCTGCAAGAGACTCATCTTCATGTTCATAGTCAAAAATCTTCTTTCTCCGTCGAGGTCTAATTGTAAAGGCATCAGGAAATTTTGCTTCACAATCAAGCTTTTCAGCTATTTCTTTGGCATCAACTAGCACATTCTCAAAGCCTTCATCAGACCTGTATTCCACCAAGTGCTTGATCAACTTTTCCAGTTCCTGTACACAGCCTGATAGGTTTAATGTTGTTTGCTGCATTATTTTGCTGATTACGTTCACCTTTGATAATAAATTCATACCAAATGACAATGGAACAGATGAATTTGAATGATTTAATTTTCGTTGCCAAGGATTGAGCCTGATGTTTAGTGTTAATGTCCCTGTTGTCATCATCTGAGATGTCATATAGTGCATCAAATACCTAAGGTAGGAAATATCGCAAGGGTTTAATTGCTGCAACTCTGCTTTCCCATCTGGTATTGGAGAGTGGTTTTAAAGTTAGATTTGTAACGTGCTCCTTGAGTACTTGCCATCGTTGGGTGGATGAGACAAAGAACACAAAGTTCTTGAATGATGCCAAAAAAATCTATTATCAGGTATGAAATCTTCACAACCAAGTTGAGAGTATGTGCACTGCATGGAACAAAAAAGGCTCTTGTATTGATATTGAGTATTTTTTGCTGCGAACCATTATGTTTTTTCCTTTCATATTGGCGCCATTGTCATAGCCTTGGCCACACATATTCTCAATTGCAATCCCATTGTTCTTTAAGTAGGCCAGTAAAAAGGATGTCAGTCCTTCAGATGTTGTATTGTCTACTGGGCAAAAATCCAGGAAGTGTTCTCGAATTTTCAATTTTTTTTGCACTTTGATCTAGAACAAATAATCAGACAACAATACTAATCTGCTCCATGTGGCTCATATCAGGAGTACAATCCAGGATAATGGAGAAATATTTGGACTCATGTATGTTTTTTATAATTTTTTCTCGTATTTTTGTTCCAACTATGGCAATTATCTCATTCTGAATCTTGTAACCGAGATAATGTGGCATTTGTGAATGCTGTGAAATGGAGCACTGAATTCTCTGAATGTGTTCAGATATGATGGGATCAAATTTCCCTATCATTTCAACCAAACGGGTATCACAGCCACGAAGCGCCAGATTTTGTCCTGCTAAATATTGGATAATGTAGATTATTCGCTGTATGACAGAATACCAGCGCTTCTCTTCTTGTTTAATGATCTTTTGATTGATATGATCAATGGTTGTTCCCTTTTCCAGAGCTCTTGAAAGATCCATCCATTTCTTATAATTTGTGATATGGATTGTGTTTTTTTCATGTCGGCTTAAATGTCTTGACAGATGCTGCCAATCATTAAAGCCTTGTTTTGAGGCCAAAGCCATATTGTCAATGTTAAATATCCGGCAAGCAAAGCACTGGACTGAATTATTAGCTGTAGAATAGATCAACCAATTTCTTGGTATCTTCTCTCCATTCTCCAGTACTCTTTGGTAGTAAGAGATAGAAAAGCTCCTGTTGGAATCATCTTTTGGAAAAGTAAAAGCCTTTTCTTGAACAGGACCAATTTTTATCAAAGTTATTCTGTGTTGGTCATCTATATTTTCAGGCCAGAAAGCAGGATCACTTGAGATTCCACTTGATGATGTTGATGGCTCTTCAAGTTCCATTTCAGTTTCATCATCCATATGAACAATAGACTCAGTGTCTGACTCAGAGGAAACATCAGATATATCTTCCTCTTCAATGTCATAATGCTCTGCTGCTGAAACAATGTAACCTAAAGTTACATCTCCAGTTGTTATTGGCTCAGTGCAACACTCAGGATCCACGGGGACCAGATCATCATCACATTCTGATTCTTCCAATTCTTTATTTGTTTCTCCTTCTCCACCATGTGAAATGTCTGTGAGACTGGACCCTAACTCTTTGCTTGATGTTGATGCATCTGTGCAAAGGGAATCTTGACCACTGCTTACCGAAGACTAGTGATGAGCCGAACACCCCCGGGTTCGGTTCGCACCAGAACCCGCGAACGGACCGAAAGTTCGTACGAACATTAGAACCCTATTAAATACAATGGATGCGAACGTTTGAATTCTAAAGTGCTAATTATAACAACTATTATGCATGTTATTGTCCTAAAAAGGGTTTGGGAACCCGGGTTCTGCACCAGGGGACATGTATCAATGCAAAAAGAAGTTTTAAAAACGGTCGTTTTTCGGGAGCAGTCATTTTAATGATGCATAAAGTGAAAAAAAAAAAGTCAAATATTCCTTTAAATATCGTACCTGGGGGGTGTCTAAAGTATGCCTGTGAAGTGCCACGTGTTTCCCGTGTTTAGAACTGTCCCTGCACAAAATGACACTTCTAAAGGAAAAAAAAGCCATTTAAAACTGCTTGCGGCTTTACTGTAATGTCTGGTCCCGGTAATATGGATGAAAATCTTTAAGAAAAATGGCATAGCTACCCCATGACCCCCCCCCCCCCCCACCCCAGCCCATTACCAGCCCCTTTGGGTCTTGTATGGATATTAAGGGGAACCCCGCACATAAAATAAAAAAGGCCCTATATACTCTGAACAGCCGTATACAGGCGGTGCATACAAGACAGCGACTGTAGGTTTGTTCTTATGTAGAATCTGTTTGTAATTTTGAACAGGTACATTGTTGAAGTGTAGCTCCAGCCCAAAAATCTATTTTTAAACTTTTTGGAAAACATAGGTAAGGGTTATCACCCCTGTAACATTTGTTTTGCTGTCTGTGCCCCTGTTCAGAACATTTCACCTCACTTTCCGTCCCAATGTCAACTGTTTTTGAAATGTGGTGTTTTTCTTGAAACAAGGATTGCTGATAAAGCATCAGTACAGAGGAGACTCCTTTCTCCCATATTTATTCTTACAGGAGAGAATTTTCCTTCCTAGGGGTAGATTTCCTCTCACTTCCTGTTGTCTTCTTGCGTTTGCAAGTAGGAGTCGTTTGTAAGTTGGATGTTTGAAAGTAGGGACCTGCCGTATATACTCTGCAGAAATAGGCCCCTTAGTTGTTGGTGTTGGCACAACACTGTAAGCACTCACAGTTACTCTTGGTTGGTGCTGGAACGCCCTGCTGTCAACTATTATATCAGGAATTTTAATTACATATAATTGTTGAACAGTGGTAGTAAAAATTGGGGCTTTGATGGTGGTGCTGGTGCCACAACACTGTAAGCCCTGACAGTTACTCTTGGTGGGTGCAGCAATGGGCCCTGCTGTGAATTATTAGATCAAGAATTGTAATTACATGCCCCTTTTGAACAGGGGCTGAAAAATTGGGCCTTTCGTGGTGGTGGTGGTGGTGGTGGCGTTGCCACAACACTGTAAGCCCTGACAGTTACTCTTGGTGGGTGCAGCAATGGGCCCTGCTGTGAATTATTACATCAAGAATTGTAATTGCATGCCCCTGTTGAACAGGGGCTGAAAAATTGGGCCTTAGGCACTGGTGGCACAACACTACAACCCCTCACAGATACTGTACTTGGAGCACAGCAATGAGCCCTGTTGCAAAGTATTGCTTCAAAAATTGTAATGACACGCCCCTGTTAATCAGGGGCTGAAAAATTGGGCCTTAGGCACTGGTGCCACAACACTCCAACCCCTCACAGATACTGTACTTGGAGCACAGCAATGAGCCCTATGGCAAATTATTGCTAAAAAAATTGTAATTACACGCCCCTGTAAAACAGGGGCTGAAAAATTGGGCCTTAGCCACTGGTGGCGGCACCCATAAACAAAAATGATCTTCCAAGCTATCATCATCAATCGTATCATTGAGGACTCGGAGGAGGAGGATAGCCAGTCAACATAACAGCACAGGCACTCAGCATCAGCATCAGTCTTGAAGGGATGTGACATGTTAAAATCAATTAGTCTGTTATATCAGCATCAGGTGTGTGGTAGCTGGTGGTGATCCAAGACTGGTTCATCTTGATGAAAGTCAGTCGATCAACCGAGTCGGTGGACAGGCGCACCCTGTGATCCGTGACAAATCCTCCAGCAGCACTGAATGTGCGTTCCGAAAGAACGCTGGATGCAGGACAGGCCAGTAGCTCAATTGCATACTGTGCAAGCTCTGGCCAGTGATCCATCCTCAAGACCCAGTAAGCCAGAGGATTTTCGGTGGGGAAGGTGTCCAAGTCTGACCTTGCCCCTAGATATTCCTGCACCATGTTTATCAGACGCTGGCGATGGTTGCTGGAACCGATCATACTTTGGGGCTGCGGACTAAAGAATTGTCTGAACGCATCGGTCAGACGGCCACCTTCCCCACCGCTCCTTCTTTGACTGGCCGAAGCCTCAGCAACTCGTTGTCCAGGACCAGGAGTTTGTAACCTCCCAGTCTCTGGGAACGCGTTGCACAGACCTTTCTGCAAGGCCTCCCGGAGTTGTCTCATCCTCTGCTCCCTCTGCGACGGTAACATAAGGTCCGCAACCTTACCCTTGTACCGTGGATCAAGGAGAGTGGCCAGCCAGTAATGGTCCCTCTCCTTGATCCGAAGAATACGAGGATCCTTCCGCAGACTTTGCAGGATCAGGGACGCCATGCAGCGTAGGTTTGCTGAGGCATTCGCTCCGGAGTCCTCTGGGTCACTAAGGACAACATGATCCGCAGTCACCTCCTCCCAGCCACGTACAAGTCCACTGGTTTCTTGGGACTGTAAATCATCCCTAAAAGACTGCTGCTGATGATGCTGAGTGCCAGCCTCCACCTCCAGGCTGACACAATCCTCCTCCTCCTCCTCCTCCTCTTCCTGTGCGATGGGTGGGACAGAAGGAACACTGTCTGGGTAAAGGGGGCCTTGAGAGGCAAGGAAGTCCTCCTCTTCCTGCCTCTGTTCTGCCTCAAGTGCCCTGTCCATTATTCCACGCAGCGTGTGCTCCAACAGGTGGACAAGAGGTACAGTGTCACTGATGCATGCACTGTCACTGCTCACCATCCTCGTGGCCTCCTCAAATGGTGCCAGGACAGTGCATGCATCCCTGATCATGCCCCACTGGCGTGGAGAAAAAAAACCAAGCTCCCCTGACCCTGTCCTGGTGCCGTAGTCGCACAGGTACTCATTGATGGCCCTCTGCTGCGTGTGCAGCCGCTGCAGCATGGCCAACGTTGAGTTCCACCTGGTGGGCATGTCACATATAAGGCGGTTCTTGGGCAGGTTCAACTCCTTTTGCAGCTCAGCCAGGCGAGCACTGGCATTATAAGATCTGCGGAAATGCACACAGACTTTCCTGGCCTGCCTCAGGACATCCTGTAAGCCCGGGTACCTGCCCAAGAACCGCTGCACCACCAGGTTAAGGACGTGAGCCACACAGGGCACATGGGTCAGTTGTCCCTGTCGGAGGGCGGAGAGGAGGTTGGTGCCATTGTCGCAAACCACCATTCCTGGCTTAAGCTGGCGTGGCGTCAACCACCTCTCGGCCTGGCCCTGCAGAGCAGACAGGACCTCTGCCCCAGTGTGGCTTCTGTCCCCCAAACACACCAGCGCAAGCACGGCATGGCATCTTTTTGCCTGCGTACTTGCGTAGCCCCGTGAACGGCTACGGAGCACCGCTGGTTCATAGGACAAACCACAGGAAGAGGCCATGGAGGAAGAAGAAGAGGAGGGGGTGGAGGAGAGAGGTGTGTCACAACCAGTAGTAGCATTTTGGAGGCGTGGCGGTGGGACAACCTCCAACACTACTGCACCTTGTCCTGCATCCTTCCCAGCTGCCAAAAGAGTGACCCAATGGGCCGTGAAAGAAAGGTAACGTCCCTGTCCATGCCTGCTGGACCATGAGTCAGCGGTAATATGCACCTTACCGCTGACCGCCCTGTCCAGCGAGGCCAAGACATTGCCTTCCACATGCCGGTAGAGAGCCGGAATAGCCTTCCGTGAGAAAAAGTGGCGTTTGGGAACCTGCCACTGAGGAACCGCACATTGCACAAACTCACGGAAGGGGGCCGAGTCTACCAACTGAAAAGGCAGCAGTTGAAGCGCTAGCAATTTAGCCAAGCTAGCATTCAACCGCTGGGCATGTGGATGGCTGGGAGTGAACTTCTTTCGACGGTCCAGCAGCTGGGGCAGGGAAATTTGCCTGCTAGAATCGGACGTCGGTGTACTGCTAGCAGAGTGGCCGCAAGTACTTGGCTGTGACACACCTAATTCTACACCTTCATTCCTCTCAGTGCATGTTTCAGAGAGGACTGAAGTTATAGTGGGGTTGGAGATCCCAGCTGATGCGGTGCAAGGAGAGGTCCGCTTTGTTCTTTGGTGTGGGTCTTTGAGGTAGGCTTGCCAACGAGCTGCATGGCAGGTCAACATATGTCTGGTCAGGCATGTGGTACCCAAGCGGCTGATGTTTTGGCCACGCGATATACGCTTGAGACATATGTTGCAAACAGCAGCTGTGCGATCTGATGCACTAGACTCAAAAAAGGCCCACACCAAGGAACTTTTTGAATGACGGGCAGAGGCAGCGCCCTGCACAGGCGGAGCTCTGCGGTGTGATTCCGTCGGTGTACTGCCCTTACGCTGGCCACCAAAGGGCATCCTGCCTTGTTGGAGATGTGCCTCCTCCTCATCCTCCTCCTCTCTCCTATTAGGCACCCACGTGGAGTCAGTGACCTCATCATCCCCTCCCTCCTCATCACTGGAGCCAATCTGGCAGTATGCTGCAGCTGCTGGAACATGACTGCCAGATTGGTGTCCTTCTTGAGCATCCCCTCTGTCTGCTCTCACCCTACTGCCTTCCTGTAGCTGGGTTTCATCATCAGACCCTTCGAAACGCTGGGCATCCTCCTGGAGCATGTACCCAACACTGTGCTCAAACAGTTCGGGGGACTCCTCAGGAGGAGGACATGGTGGGTCTAGGGAAGGAGTGACTGATGATGAGTCTGACATTGATACCAGGGAAGAGGACGCTTTGGCAGCTGCTTTGCCAGTACCCTGAGCCTGGGTGAGAGAGGATGAGGAGGAGGAGGAGGGCTTGGTCATCCACTCTACCAAGTCTTCGGCATGATGTGGCTCAACATGTCCAGCTGCCGAAAAGAAGGACAAGCGTGTCCCATGGCCATGTGCTGATGACAATGCACCGCGTCCACGACCAGCACTGTTGCCCCCAGACACAGAGCCTGCTTGCCCTCTTTTATTGCCTCCTGACTGTCTGCCTCTCCTTGTTTGCCTTCCAGACATTCTAATAGATGGCCTGCAGGGAGATGGGGAAAAAAGCAATAAGGGCTACCTTCAGGTGTCCTTCTCTGTCCCTTTACTTAAGGATTTCTAAATATGGTTGAGGATGATTGCTTTTGCACAGAATAGCACAACGACAATTTCCCTGACTGTCCAAAAAACAAGGATTTCAAAGATGGTTGATGAGGAATGCTTTAGCACACTATAGCACAAGGAGAAATCACTCACTGTCCTTCCCTGTCCCTAGAAACAAGGACTTGCACAGTGAAAGAAACTGACACTCTCCCTACCTAGAGTTTTCTGTCCCTAGAAAAAATGTTTTTTTAAAGCACACTATAGCACAAGGAGAATTCACTCACTGTCCTTCCCTGTCCCTAGAAACAAGGACTCGAACAGTAAAACACACTGACACTCTCCCTACCTATCCTTCTCTTTCCCTAAACTAAAGGAATCCAGGTTAAGCAAGAAAGAAATAAATGTCACTGTCCCTGCCTATGCTGCTCTTTCCCTGCTCCGGAACACACTACACTAGGCCGCCGTGCTGGCGGCCTTTTATAGTGTGGGGCGTGTACTAAACACCCTCAGCAATAATTGGCCACAGGCATCCTGCCTGTGGCCAATCATTGCTCTCCTCGCTGCCGGCGCTGTGATTGGCCAAGCATGCGGGGTCACAGTGCATGCTTGGCCAATCACAGCGCCTGGATGACACTGCGATGGCGTAGTGCATTGTGGGCCGTTCGCGTCACTCGAATTTGGCGCGAACGGCCCAAATCGTTCGATCTTCGTCGAACGATCGAACAGCCGATGTTCGAGTCGAACGTATGTTCGACTCGAACACGAAGCTCATCCCTACCGAAGACTGTGGCTGTAAGAAGCTTGTGATAGAAGAAGTATTTTTTTTTTTAATGCTTCTTCCTTCCTTTTTCGGCATTGCAGGTTTTGATATCCTGATAACTTTGTTTTTTTGCTAGCCATCTAAGGTTGAAAGTAAATGTACACTACAATGATCAGCCACAACATTAAAACCACTGACAGGTGAAGTGAATAGCATTGATTATATTATTACAATGACACCTGTCAAGGGGTGGGATATATTAGGCAACTACAATGGGGTCTAATTGGATCTGATGGGGGGGGGGTCTCTCTACCAGAGGCCCTCTTTGTGTCCATTATATAGTCTGTTAGGGCCCCCACCAGGCCCCATTAGAGACTACAATGGGGTCTAATGGATCTTGGAGGGGGGGCTCTCTAACAGAGGCCCTCTCTGTGACCATTGGAGAGTCTCTGATAGAAAAAGTCCCCTCCAGGCCCCATGAAGACTACATTAGAGTGTCACTGAACAATAGTAAAAATAAACAATATATAAATTTATAGCACTTTGATGCCCAGGCCCAGCCCTAAAAGACTTCACTTACCTTAAATAATAGGTGCTGGGTCTGGCTGCTGGTCCTCCTGTCTGTCTGGGACCTCCTTTCCCTCCCATCTCCACTACTACCTTTTGGCAGGGTCTGACTTGCAACTTTTGGCCCAGGGGGCAAGTATTACCCAGAGGCCCATGGTGGAGCAACTCGGCCACCCTCCCCCTCTTCTCTGCTTCCTCCCGACCCCACCTGCCACTTTCAACATTCGTGTAAAAGAACAAAGCGTGGTCATTATGTGCATGTGACAACAATATCACACATTCTCCACAAATGTGGTTTGTATGGGAGGGTTGCAATAAAAGAACACTTCACATTAGGCATAATAGGCGGCGTCGTTGTGAGAGAGACACGGAAAATTACGAATCAACGAACCCCAAAAAAGTTACGAAAGTAGGAGTTGTGTCCAGAATCAACGAAAAACAACGTACTCTACCGAAAGTACGAATTATAAAGCAACAAAAAATTCAACGAAAAATGTCGCTTGTGAAAATACGAATTAGTCCGAACACGAAAAATCCCGTCTAGCAAAATTACGAATGATTACGAATCAACAGGACCGGAAAGAAACGAACCGAAACGGAACAAATTTTTCCGTTGTGCACAAGTCTAATGAGCACATAGTGGTTGAAGGAGAAAAAGGTGAGTGCCCTTGCATGGCCTAGTCAGAGCTCAGACTTAAACACCATTGAAAATCTGAGGAATGACTTAAAGACTGCATGCAGTCCACAAACGGTCAGCATCAAATGTAACTGAACTTGAGCATTTCTTGCAGTGGAATAATGTCCTCACAGGATGTCTCCAACTTACAAGCCGACTTCAATGCACTGTTTTATTGGGCAACTATGTGGCAAAATAAGGTTTAATGTTGATAAATGTACAGTAATGCACTTGGGTCTAAGAATATGCATCATACATACTAGGAGGAGATCAGCTGGGGGATCAATGGCATGCATTGCAGGGTGGATTTGATTTAAATCACTAGTAAAAAGGCTTGATTTAAATAAACTAGATTTAAATCATAATTTTTAAAGAGCAACTGTCATCTCTGTCCCGCAGTGGCTCCTCCTCTGACCCGCTGTTGACTCACCAACCGTTCCATTTACTTTAATGGGACGGATGGTGATGCGGCAGTGACACAACAAGGTGAGGGACGTGGCGGCAGCAGGTGAGTGGATGCCCGCTAACAGGCGCTCCCATGATGGATCTGAAATGACAGGTGCTCGTTTAATGTAAGGAATTATTCTTGTGGGTAGTTAGAATCTTTAATATTTGCAAACAAAATGAAGGTTTCCTATTTTGAATAATAAGCTGTCAGGTTAGTAAAACAGCGATATCAGAACTCATACATTTTTTAGTGTACATTGCAAAACAATGGGATAAAGGAATATTCCTGAACTTTGTTTTATCTCCTGGTTACTGTGAAATTGTGTGAATGCATCAATGCAGTGCATGTCATCTCAGGTTGCAGAGCTTGGATTTATTGAGCCTTGGTTCACACATATGCAAACACAGACTTGCATGTGATTCTCACCGCATTGATGGTGCGGATCACATGCACTGTCTGTGCAATGCAAATTCAGCCATACAGTTGTATGGCTAAACTCGCATTGGATTTGCACAAAAAAAGGTGCAGGGACTTTATTTTTCCCACACTGAAATTGGATCACATGGGTGTTCACATTCCTGTGCTAATTCACAGTTCACACTGCGATCTGTGAACCGATCTGGGGGTGTCATTAAAATTGTATTGACACCCGCATCGGTTTGCAGAGGGCAGTGTCAACTGCCCTCTGGGGGAGAGATGTGATGAGGGAACCGCCACTGCAAATTCGCTGGTTCCCGCATCGCTATAGTGTGAACCCGTGCTAAATGAGTTTACCAAAAATTTAAATATTGCAGACTACACAGCCTCGTGCTACCTAACTAAGCTCCATTTTATACCGAATAAACTAAATTATTAATGTATCTTACATAGAAAACTATCTTTAGATCGATTTTTACTCCAATAGCATTTTATTAAAATAAATTTGATAAAAAAATAAAAATAAAAATTTGATTTAAATAAAAAAAATAAAAAATAAAAATCAGATTTTTTTTCCAATTTATTGATTTATATCCACCCTGATGCAACGCCAAGCAGCGGTTTCCAAATCAAGCAAAATCCTTTTTTGTATTATGCCCCCGGCTAGATCATAGTGTATTTGCGTCCTGCATACTGCAGCTGTGAGAACAGGTGAGTGAATGGTCTCACAGCTGCAGCGTGCCCCGTTTCAGTATTACTGACGGCCACACTGTCCATATAAAATTACATTAAAACGGTACTCAGTGTTGCCAACCCCTAGAACCTTTTTAAAACCTAGAAAATGCACTGACAAGCTGCAATTTTTACTTACATAAAATTTGACAGAAAGTATTCAAAACGATTGACATTTAAACAATATGTAAACTGTTTACAGTAAACATTAGCAATACCTACAATTGAAAAGTCAGCTTGATAAAAAGTGGAGTGTGACTAAAATTATAAAAAATGTAGTAAAAATGGGGTGGGGAAGGAAAACACATGCAAAGATTCATATAGCACAATGTGGAAAAGCGTTATTATAATAGGAACCAGGGCCTAGTCGCTTTATGCACTCCTATGCCACAGTCTATTTACCCACAAAATTCTACTAATTAGGCCTCTTTCACACGGGACGGATCCGTGAAGATCCGCCCCGTGAAGCTCCGCTTGCTCAGCGGGGATTGCTCCGTTGATCCCCGCTGAGCCGGCGGATGACTGGGCGGTCCCCACACACTGTGCAGGGACCGCCCTGTCAGAGCGCCGCTCTCCCCTATGGGGGATCAGATGACGACGGACCGTCTGTCCGTGTTCATCCGATCCGCAGACGGAAGGAAAAATAGGATTTTCCTCCGTCACACTTTGACGGATCGGAGCGGGTCGGATGTCAGCAGTAGTGTTGAGCGAACCTGAACTGTAAAGTTCGGGTCCGTACTGAACTTTAGCTTTTTCCCGAACCCGGACTTTGCCCAAAAGTCCGGGTTCGGGTTCGGCAATCTAATAACGCATTTAGAAATGCTTCAGGGGCCAGCCAATCACCTTTTTGATTAGCTGGTGTGCCCTTAGAGGCCATCATAGCCATGCCTACTAATGGCATGGCTGTGATTGGTCAGTGCAACATGTGACCCAGCTTCTATATAAGCTAGAGGCACACAGCACACATGACACTCTGCTTCAGAATAGATAGGGAGAGGATCTAGTCTGCTGCTGCTGCTTTTAGGGAGAGATAGAAAGATAGATGAGGTAGTCCTGATTCTACAATCTGAGGGAAAAGATAGAGAGATAGTGTAGTGTAGGGCCAGGTTCCTGTTGGTGCTTTCAGGGAGAGAGATATATTATATAGGAGTCCAGATTCAGAGATTAAAATCAGCGATCTGCATAGGTCTACCTATTTGTGTTGCAGTGCAGTCTTTTTACACTGCCATGAGCCCAGTGTCAGAGAAAATCTAACTTTTAGGGGGGAAAAAAAGGCACTTTATTGTTCTCTTTTCCAAAAGACCCATAGGGCAAAAAAAAAAAAAAAAGCATTTTATTTTGCTCGTGCAAAAAAAGACCCGTTTAGGGCAAAAAAAAAAAAAAAAAAATTTGCACTTTAATGTACGCTTGCAAAAAACGCCGTTTAGGGGCACAAAAAAAGTTTGCAGTGTGTTATACATATTTTGAGGTGTGTGAAATAAACAATTTCTATATAGTTTTCTCCTACTGTGCTATACTAAAAAACAACATTTTTTTTGAATAGCATTTTCTGCAGTTCTGTAGCTGTGCGATTCAGCGGTTACGTACTGTGGGTGTGTTCTGCTCTTCCAAAAAACGCCGTTTAGTGGCACCAAAAAAAGTTTGCAGTGTGTTATACATATTTTGAGGTGTGTGAAATAAACAATTTCTATATAGTTTTCTCCTACTGTGCTATACTAAAAAACAACATTTTTTTTGAATAGCATTTTCTGCAGTTCTGTAGCTGTGCGATTCAGCGGTTACGTACTGTGGGTGTGTTCTGCGCTTCCAAAAACACCCATTTAGGGCAAGATCCTAAATTTTGAAAATATGAGGAGAAGGTCAAAGGGACGTGGTGGCCCCGGTCGTGGTGCTGCTGGTGGAACTCCTGTTGCAGGGAGAGGACGTGGTGGATCTGTGCCAGATACACGCACAAGTGAAACACCTTCCTCAGGTGCGAGTAGGCGACCGAGCCTGCGGCGGTATTTTGTCGCGCCTAATGAGGCTGTACAAATGTTTAGGCCAGGACAAGTACAGGCGATAGTAGATTGGGTTGCTGACAGTGCCTCGGGTTCCTTCACATTGTCTCCCACCCACTCTTCTGATGAAAGAACAGAGTTGGCACCTGAAACCCATGTCCATCAGTCTTTCACCTCACCCCCTTGCAAATCAGCCAAGCAGTCTAAGCCCCAAATCATGCAGCAGTCTCTTCTGCTTTTCGATGACTCTGTTAGCAGGGTTTCCCAGGGCCATCCACCTAGCCCTGCCCCAGAAGTGGAAGAGATTGAGTGCACCGATGCCCAACCACTTATGTTTCATGATGAGTACATGGGAGGACCATCGCAGTACGTCTCGGATGATGACGAAACACAGGTGCCAACTGCTGCTGCTTTCGCAATTGTGCAGACAGACAAGGAGGGCAGGGGTGAAGACTGGGTGGAAGATGTGATGTGGAGGACGATGAGGTCCTCGACCCCACATGGAATCAACGTTATGCAGGTGACCAGTGTAGTTTGGAGGAAGAGGCGGTGGTCGCACAGAGCCACCAGCACAGCAGAAGAGGGAGCAGGGTGCAAAAGCGGAGCGTCTGTCAGCTAGACAGTATGTCTGCTACTGCCCAACGCAGCAAGGGACCGAGCACACCAAAGCCAGGTCCAAGGTGTTCCCCAGCGTGGCAGTTCTTCACACAATGTGCTGATGACAAGACACGAGTGGTTTGCACGCTGTGCAATCAGAGCCTGAAGCGAGGCATAAACGTTCTCAACCTGAGCACAACCTGCATGACCAGGCATCTAAGTGCAAAGCACGAGCTGCAGTGGAGTAGACACCTCAAAAACCAAGAAAGGTCTCTGGCTCCTCCTACTTCCTCTTCTGCTGCAGTCTCGGCCTCTTCATCCACCTCTGTAGTGACAGTGGCACCTGCCACCCCGCAAACAGAGCATCTGCCAGCAACACTACCCCCTGGGTCACCAACCATCTCCACAATGTCCCATGGAAGCGTTCAGCTCTCTATCTCCCAAACATTGGAGCGGAAGAGGAAGTACCCCCCTAGCCACCCGCGATCCCTGGCCCTGAATGCCAGCATTTCAAAACTCCTGGCCTTTGAAATGCTGTCATTCCGTCTGGTGGAGACGCAGAGTTTTAAAAGCCTGATGGCATTGGCTGTCCCACAGTACATCGTGCCCAGCCGCCACTATTTTTCCAGGCGAGCCATCCCTTCCCTGCACAACCAAGTGGGGGACAAAATCAGGTGTGCACTGCGCAATGCCATCTGTGGCAAGGTCCACCTAACTACGGATGCGTGGACCAGTAAGCACGGTCAGGGACGTTATATCTCCCTAACAGCACACTGGGTAAATGCAGTGGCGGCTGGGCCTGAGGCAGATAGCAGTTTGGCGCATGTCCTTCCACCACCGAGGATTGCAGGGCGCTTCAGTTTGCCTCCTGTTGCTAACTCCTCCTACTCCGCTTCCTCATCCTCTACCGCCTCCTCATCCGGTCAGCGTAACACCTTCACCACCAACTTCAGCACAGCCAGGGGTAAACGACAGCAGGCAGTTTTAAAACTTTCCTGTTTGGGGGAAAAACCTCACACCGCGCAGGAGTTGTGGAGGGACATGGAACAACAGACCAATGAGTGGTTGCTGTCAGTGAGCCTCAAGCCCGGCCTGGTGGTGTGCGATAATGGGCGAAATCTCGTAGCAGCTCTGGGCCTAGCCGGTTTGACGCACATCCCTTGCCTGGCGCATGTGCTGAACTTGGTGGTCCAGAGGTTCCTTAAAAATTACCCCAATATGCCAGAGCTGCTGCAGACAGTGCGGGCTGTGTGTGCGCACTTTCGGCGTTCTCACCCTGCTGCTGCTCGCCTGTCAGCGCTGCAGCGTAACTTCGGCCTTCCCGCTCACCGCCTCATATGTGACGTGCCCACAAGTTGGAACTCCACCTTGCACATGCTGGCCAGACTGTGCGAGCAGCAGCAGGCGATAGTGGAGTTTCAGCTGCAGCAATCATGCATGAGTCGCTCTGCGGAACAGCACCACTTCACCACCAATAACTGGGCCTCCATGCGAGACCTGTGTGCCTTGTTGCGCTGTTTCGAGTACTCCACCAACATGTCCAGTGCCAATGACGCCGTTCTTAGCGTTACTATCCCAGTTCTATGCCTCCTTGAAAAAACGCTTCGGGCGATGATGGAAGAGGATGTGGCACAGGAGGATGAGGAGGAGGAGGAGGAAGCGGGATCATTTCAAAGGCTTTCAGGGCAGTCTTTCACAAGTGGCTACGAGGGTGGGTTCCTGCACCAACAAACGCCAGGTACACAATTGTCCGGCAGAAAGGGAACAGTTCTGGAGGATGACGAGGTGGAGGAGGAGATGGAGGAGGAGGAGGAGGAGGCATTTTCACAGCAGGGTGGCACCCAGACCAGCTCGTGGCCATCACTGGTGCGTGGCTGGGGGGATACAGAGGACACAGACGATACACCTCCCACAGAGGACAGCTTTTCTTTGCCTCTGGGCAGCCTGGCACACATGAGCGATTACATGCTGCAGTGTTTCCGCAATGACCGCCGAGTTGCCCACATTTTAACTGGTGCTGATTACTGGGTGGCCACCCTGCTGGATCCCCGTTACAAGGACAACGTACCGTCCTTAATTCCCTCACTGGAGTGGGATCGTAAGATGCGTGAGTACGAGCGCACGCTGGTAGACGCGCTGCTGGTGGCATTCCCACCTGACAGCGGGCGTACGGTGGAAGCACAAGGCGAAGGCAGAGGAGGAGGAAGAGGTCGCCAACGCAGCCGGGGCACCGGCAGCACCTCAGAAGGCAGGGTTAGCATGGCCGAAATGTGGAAAAGCTTTGTCAGCACGCCACAACAACCAGCACCACCAGCTGAGATGGAACGTCTTAGCAGGAGGCAGCATTTCACCAACATGGTTGAGCAGTATGTGTACACAGGCCTACACGTACTGGATGACGGGTCTGCCCCCTTTAACTTCTGGGTCTCCAAATTGGGCACATGGCCTGAGCTTGCCCTTTATGCCTTGGAGGTGCAGGCCTGCCCTGCAGCCAGTGTATTATCTGAACGTGTATTTAGCACAGCAGGGGGCGTTATCACAGACAAGCGCAGCCGCCTGTCCAGAGCCAATGTGGACAAGCTCACGTTCATTAAAATGAACCAGGCATGGATCCCACAGGACTTGTTCGTACCATGTGCAGAATAGACATGTATACCGGTGTTGTGACAAAAACTGTCCGGCCATCGGATTGTGTCCGGCCCATACTGCGAAGGCGCAGCACTTGCGCAGTACAGAGGACAAGGAGATTTACAAAATCTCCGAAGATGAACGGCGCCTGCGCTGTGAGTGCAGGTTCAAGCCCCACCATCCAAGTGGACATACGGTAGCACATAGTAACAGGGCCCCTCACGGTTCGATCGCCACGCTTCGGGCACGGCCTCACTTGGCTCGTCTTGAACCACGGATGGTGTGGCCTTCACCTGAACTCACCACGCAGGCGCCGTTCGTCTTGGGAGATTTTAGAAATCCCCTTGTCCTACATACTGAGCAAGCGCAGTACAGGGTGGACACTATTTGACGGGGGACAGAATTCGACACATCACCGGCATTACACAGCCATTGTTGTATTTTTGAATCAGTGTTGGCTACCTCGTCCTCCGCCACTTCAACCTCCTACTCCATATGGACCTCGTCCTCCTAGGTCAAGATTATTATTTTTTTTATGTTATTTTAAGTTATTTCCCTATCCACATTTGTTTGCAGAGCACTTGCCATGCTCTTAACAACATTTTGCTGCCATTTGCAGCCCTCTAGCCCTTTCCATTACCTTTTTAGAGCCTTTTTAGTCCTTAGAAGTCCGGGTCCCCATTGACTTCAATGGGGTTCGGGTTCGGGTCCGGGTTCGGGTTAAAGTTCGGTCCCGAACCCGAACTTTTTTCCGAAGTTCGGCCGAACCCGTCGAACCCGAACATCCAGGTGTCCGCTCAACTCTAGTCAGCAGAAATGTCACCGCTGACATCCGTGGCTCCATAGGAGGACATGTAGCATCCGTTCAGGTCCGCCTAAAAAACTGACAGGCAGACCTGAACGGACTGTCCGTGTGAAAGAGGCCTTACTGTACCACAACTGACAGCCTCACACATACGCCTAGGGCTAGAGGATCCTTTTTTAAAACATTTTAATTTTCAATAACATTTGCACAAAGAATGATATCACTTTGTCTGAGCCTACCTTACAGAAGAACTTTGTTAAAATCAGTAACTGTTGAGAGAATGAACACTGTTAGGACTATGCAACATACAACATGGAGTATATAAACGAGAGTGGGGAGAGAGAGAGATTTATGTAGTACGTGATCTGACACTCCTGGGTCTGTGGAGTGCATGCGCGTGCGCGCCGGTGACCCACTCCTGCTGTGATTACACACAGTAGGAGATGATCTGCGGTAGGGTTGTCCCGATACAACTGTTTTAATACCGAGTACAAGTACCGATACTTTTTTCCAAGTACTCACCGATACCGATTACCGATACTTTTTTTAATCTCATGTGACAGTGGCACATGTCAGTAGTTTTTTTTTTACAGTTTGTTTTTTGATTTTTTACAATTTATTTTATTTATTTATTTGTTTTTTACAATGCTTTCGTTTTTTTAATACAGAGGGGGACACGGAGGGAGAGAGCAGCATGGAGGGGGACACGGAGGGAGACCGCAGCATGGAGGGGGACACGGAGGAAGAGAGCAGCACAGAGGGAGGGAGACAGCAGCAGAACGGAGGGGGGCTGGAGGAGTATACGGGGACAGTCAGCGGTGATCGTGTGTGGGGGAGTTACAAGCACCAATCACCGCTGATTTCACTAAAGCAGCTGAAAGCCGTGCGGGGGGGAGAGAAGCGGAGAAACGGCTGTCAGACTTTTAAATCTATACAGCGGTGATCGGTGCTTGTAACTCCCCCACCGCACTGATCACCCTGACTGTACAAATATCGGGTTGAAGCATCGGGAGCATTTGCCCGAGTACAAGTACTCGGGCAAATGCTCTGTATCGGTACCGATACTAGTATCGGTATCGGGACAACCCTAATCTGTGGGTACCGCAGCCTTTATGTCCACGAGAAACCGCCGATCATTAGGCAGAGAGCCAAAATGGTGTTCTGCATATGTAAACAAGGCAGATCGCAATTCTGTCTGTTTGCACGAACACAGGTCAGTACATTAGTACAGTGACAGCGCATATTTTTAGCACTGATCACTGTATTAGTGTCATGCTTTACTGTCGTTTTAGCTGTGCTTTTCAGCTGTTAGCGGGGTGCTTTTAACCCCTAGCGGCCGAAAAAGGGTTAAAAGTGCCTGCAAAGCACCGCTGCCGAGGCACTTTGGTGGCGCTGCCCATGGATTTCAATGGCAGGGGTGCTTTAGGAGAGGTGTATACACTGCTCCTCAGTGATGGTGCGTCCATTAAGGACACGCGGGCGCCACCCCCTCTTTCCAGGCACCTCCTCTGGGTAGTATGGATAGATTCATGCATTGCATGAATCTATCCATAGCTGCTGTAGCCAACAACTATTTAGGTGTCCGGCCCCTTTTCGGACACCGAGCACATGAATTACAGAGGCGGGGGGTGTTTTTGAAGCACCTAATTAGAGCCATAGGCTCTAATAGGCTTCAAAAAAGGTGAACTGTGAGCGTAAAACAGTTCACCCAGGTGTGTTAGGAAAGCGAATATTCATATTTGCTTTTCTAACACTGAACCGCCTTTTAGCCAATCAGGTGCGCAGGTCTGATTGGCTGAAACGACAGGCGCTATGATTAGATGCCTATGGGGAGGAGGCGCATGGAAGACACAGAAGCCGCTGTCTGTAGCTGCGTTTGACAGGCACTATGGCTGCGATTTGGCACAGTAGCTGCGTTTAACGGGCACAGTGGCTGCGTTTGACAGGCACAGTGGCTGCGTTTGACGGGCACAGTGGCTGCGTTTTGACGGGCACAGTGGCTGCGTTTTGATAGGCACAGTGGCTGCGTTTTGATGGGCACAGTGGCTGCATTTTGATGGGCACAGTGGCTGCGTTTTGATGGGCACAGTGGTTGCGTTTTGATGGGCACAGTGGCTGCATTTTGACGGGCACAGTGGCTGCGTTTTGATGGGCACAGTGGCTGCGTTTTGACAGGCACAGTGGCTGCGTTTACATGGGCACAGTGGCTGCGTTTACATGGGCACAGTGGCTGCGTTTACATGGGCACAGTGGCTGCATTTTGACGGGCACTGTGGCTGCGTTTTGACGGGCACAGTGGCTGCGTTTTGATGGGCACAGTGGCTGCGTTTGACGGGCACAGTGGCTGCGTTTTGATGGGCACAGTGGCTGCGTTTGACGGGCACAGTGGCTGCGTTTTGATGGGCACAGTGGCTGCGTTTTGACGGGCACTGTGGCTGCGTTTTGATGGGGAAACTGTGGCTGCGTTTTGACGGGCACTGTGGCTGCGTTTTTGACGGGCACTGTGGCTGCGTTTTGACTGGCACTGTGGCTGCGTTTTGACTGGCACAGTGGCTGCGTTTTGACTGGCACAGTGGCTGCGTTTTGACTGGCACTGTGGCTGCGTTTTGACGGGCACTGTGGCTGCGATTTGACGGGCACTGTGGCTGCGTTTGACGGGCACTGTGGCTGAGTTTGACGGGCACTGTGGTTGAGTTTGACGGGCACAGTGGCTGCGGTTTGACAGGCACAGTGGCTGCGATTTGACGGGCACAGTGGCTGCGTTTTGACGGGCACAGTGGCTGCGTTTAATGGCACAGGCACATCAAATTACTTACAGGTCAGGATGGTGCAGTGCAGTCAGTACTCCTCAGCACAGCTCCTCTCAGACTCTCACAGCAAGGCTGGCAGGCAGGCAGTCCACAGTCAGCAGAGGTAGGCTCAGACAGACTCACTCTATAGTGAATACTCCGCTCGGCGCTCGCTCCCTGTCCGCTCCCTCTGAGCCACGCTGTCTGAAGATGGCAGAGGCAGAGGTGGGTGGAGCCGAGCGCAGCTAAATTTCCAGCCGCAGAGGCGGCGCGCTGTGAATGCTGGGGCGGCCGCGGCCTGTGTGTGACCGTGACGTCACTGGTTGCTAGGTAGATAGATTCTAGCAGCAATGAGCAAGCAGTAGCTTCGGCGCCGGCGGAACGGCGGCTCGGCGCCCCTTCTCTGCGGCAGCTAACAGCCGCTTGGGTGCGGGGCACCCCCTGCACCCTAGGTAGGATCGGCCCTGCACATACTGTATGCTTGCTACCTGCCATAAATTCACCTTTTCAGAATCTGTTTCTTGGAACCTGCAACTTATTGTGCCTCCAAGCCGATCTGCTAGTTTTTCTTTATTGTCCTGTCACATCATGCTATTTACTACCCTATTTGCTCAAACAGTATCATCATAAACTACCCTTACTATATGTGGTTTTCCCATCTACCCGACCTGCCACTTTGTCTTTTTGGGTCCCTATTCCAGCAATTTTTTCATTTCTGCTATGAACATGTTTATTTGGTGGATACTCTGTCATTTCTATAACAAAATAATACAGATGTGTTTTCTTTTCGTGATACTGTCTTGCAAAAATAGGATTTCTTGTTCATACATCACGGGACACAGAGCCTTTGAAATTACTTGGTGGGTTAGATATTCACCATCAGGTGATTGGACACTGGCAACTCTAATTACAAGGCGATTTCCTCCCCTATATAACCCCTCCCATATGGAGAGTACCTCAGTTTTTTCGCCAGTGTCTAAGGTGGTTGGTCACGTTGAACATGTGCTAAGAAGAAAGCTCTGTTTGATGGTTTCTGTGGGGGCCTAGGAGCTATACAACCGGATCCATACTTCAGGCTAATATTAAAATGCCTAAGATGGATGGTACCCGGGCCTCGTGGAAAGAAGAAACAAGGTTTTGCCTGTAATATCTCTCTTTGGAGGTCTGGGCTCTGGGATCCAGACTTTGGTGTACTAATTTAAAGTGGCACGAAAACGTTTCTGGCAGAGTCTTCTACAGGTCCAGGGAAGAGGATCCTGTAAGTAGGAACCCAGAACCCTGAAGGTTGGCACAACATTACCCGCCGTGATGGGTGAAGGCTGGATCTGTCTGTTATCAGCAGCTTCCTGTCCTGCAATGGGGATAAGGTAAGTGAAGATAATCTTTGACTATTATCTTCTGTGAGTAGTTTGCATGTCTAACCTGGTTTCCGACACTAGAGGGAGTAAGTGACATACGTGGTGTATAAAACAAGGAAAACCCTTGCGCTGGCTGAATGATAAAAATGATGTGGGGGGTTGAGAAAGGGGAGGGAAAATGAAATACTGCAGCAGTCACCGAGGGGTCTGGTCCAGATCAACAGTGAAACAATAATATCGTGATGGTGGCTGCGCTGTAGTGAATTTAAATAAGATAAAGTGGGGAAAAGGGGATAAGGGAGGGGAGGGGGGTTACCAAAGGAGGTGAGAATGGAGGGGAAGAGGGGAAGGGGAGAGAGGCGGGGTATCGGTGGGGTGAGTGGGCGATGGTATGTAGATCACTAGCTGAACTCAGCTAGATAACGATAGTGTGCAATAAGCACAGTGACACAAATGCGTGCAATAATGATATGTGACCAACTAGAAAAATAAAAAATGAGAACATGTGAAAAACAGTGTCTGGATCGTCCAGTAATATACAAACGTGGTAGCGTATAGTACCAACATAAAGGGGAAAAAGGTATTAAAAATAATTAATGTTTTAAATCACTAAAGCATATTATAAATCAACAAACGGTGTCTGTGAATAAGATACACACACTGAGTGCATCAGTGAACTGAACCAACGAAAGCAAAAACGTCCCAGGCAAGTCCTGATTGTGACTTCCAAATATTTCAAAAAATAAAACAAACACTATATTGGAAGTGGATAATGAATAAAGTCATATATAAAAATAATAAAGTCCCGTCACCAAAAAACAGTGCTTGAAATTTTCCTGTGACTTCCACCCAGTGATCACAAACAGCTTACCTCTCTAATGAGAGGGGGCGGTATGAAGCAGATTTCTGAGGTGGAAGATGGTAAATCGTCCTTATGGTGTAATCTTTATGACACCGTTTCCATATGACTCATTGGGATGCATGTGGGAAAACATGAAAAGGGAAGAACATCAATAGCGCAACTCTGTGCGTGCAGCAGGATGGGTCACTAATATGTAGATTGACACACTCACTTGTTGTATAGTGAGCGTGGACCTCAATCCGAACGAGCACCGCGCTCGTGCCAATAGAGGGATGGATTGGCGTCTGTATTGCAATCAATGCGATCCTCAGATGTCAGCAACAGCAATCACAGAGTTAAACAAAAATAAAGAAGGAAATATAGTGTGGGTCCGTAACCGCTATAGGCGGTTTATTAAAGACAGGTAAAAAAAACTCACATTTGAAATGTAAAACGGGGTGTAGTCTCCTACGAGCGGCGAGCTCGTCTCCTCTCGGTTCTGCTGGCGGTGTGTCTGTGCTACGTCCTGACGCGTGTCGTCATATCACATGACTTCATCAGAGGCTGATGAAGTCAGCCTTCTCCCCCTCACCCCCGGCTGCTGCCATGACAGTCCGCGCTCACAGGCGCGCTTTACTGTTCAGGTGGAAAGGAGGGGGAGGCGTGGTTGTGCTGCCGTGCGAAGGCGCCAAAGCGGCATAATTTAAAAGCCCAGAACGCCAGAGCCTTCTATAAGCGGTGGGACACAGAGCTGTGGGCTATAAGCATCTCAGTGAATCAGATCCAGGCATACCTAAGACACCTACTCGGCATCAGGTTGTGCAGATTGAGCTAATATTTATGTATTGTAAGACTAAAGCCTCGTACACACGGTCGGACTTCCATCTGACTTTTCCGTGGATTTTTGTCCAAACAGAGTTGGCCGGGCACACCCATAGCATACACACCACAGGACTTTTCTGCAAACTTTCACAAAACTTTTTCCAACATCACGTGGTTTTTCTGCTCTTTTTCTGCTCTTTACCGCCACCCTTTGGTCAACTTCTGCTATTGTTGGTTGACTTCTGCTATTGTTGGTTGATTTTAACATTATTTGTTTTGTCCATCGGACAAAAGTCCGATGGTTTTCTGTACACACGGTCGGACTTTGCTCCGTCTGACTTTTGTTGGCCAAAAGTTTGTCCGTTTGCAGACCCAACTTTTGTCCGATGAAAACCAAAAAAGTTTGTCCGATGGAGTGTACACATGGTCGGATTTTTTGTCAAACTTGCTCAAAATGAAGTTTGTTGGCAAAAAGTCCGACCGTGTGTACTTAAGAGCACAACAGTGGTTGCATGTTTTACTAGTACCTCTGCTTTGCAGCTTAGGACTTGGACTCACGACGAGGGTACTTGTCTGCACAGTAGTGCTTATAATGCATACAATGTTTGGTCACACAAAAGATGCTAAATCGCATAAGAATGCATGATCGCCTAAAGTTGCATGATCACCTAGATTTGCATGGTTGCATAACGAGGCATGTTAATTTAGCCTCCTTAATTATACAGGATTCCTTATGGTCACATAGGAATACATGTCTGCCTGGATACATGATGTGTTGCATTACACATTCAGAGATGCATGCTTGCTTGCAAGTTGCCCGTTCCATAGCACACGTGCTATAGGTATGCGTGTATGCAGCGCACACTTTTTTTAATGTTTTTTTTGCCTAAACATATTGTAGAAAATGTAATGCTTCCATGAACGCATGCTTCTTTTGAGGCATATGGCATTAAACATATATTGAGAGCCATTTGCGTATGTGTTTTCAGAACAGAAATGAGAAATAATTAAAATTTAAATACCTCTCCCTCAGCGCTCATGGGAATAAAGATGCTAGTAAAGCTGCTACTATAAAGTTAAAAATTTGAATCAAAAATATGTCTAAATAAATAATCATTTAAACATAGCGCTAAAAGGATTGAATGGGTGCACAGTCCATAGAAAATGTGCTTGCATAATCACTCATAAATGCATAGTCCATATGAACTCTACTACCAGAGTAAATTCATAAAAAAGTTTATATCAATGGCGATCAACCATAGGAAATCCCAAAAAGAGATGAAATCCTAAGAAGAGATAGTCTTCCTCCGCACACTGCTTGTCTGCTAATCCCCAAAGGAAAAACACTTACCAGATGTAAGCGAGTTCAGAGCATATCCTTGCATCTCAGATGTCATCCAGCTGGAGTGTGTCAGCTATGTTGATCTTAGGCCTGGGTCACACTGGGGCGACAAACGCTCCGACATTGGGAGCTCATGTCGCATGACGTGTGAAAATCAATGTTTCCCTATGGGAGCCATCTTAACTGGTCCGACACATGTCGGTCCAACTTTGAGAATGCTCCCTGTACTACTTTGGTCCGACTTTGATCCGACTTCAGCCCATTGACTATCATTGAAGTCGGATCAAAGTCGGACCGCAGTCTTGCATGATCCGACTTTGGCATGCGACTTGTGCTCTGCTGCTCTTGAGGGGGAACTCCAGGCCAAATTTTAAATAAAAAACGGCATGGGTTCCCCCTCCAGGAGCATACCAGGCCCTTGGGTCTGGTCTGGATTTGAAGGGGCGCCCATACGCCGAAAAAACGACGTGGGGGTCCCCCCAAAATCCAAACCAGACCCTTATCCGAGCACACAACCTGGCAGGCCGCAGGGGAAGAGGGGGGGACGAGAGAGCAGCCCCCCTCCCTCCTGAACTGTACCAGGCCGCATGCCCTCAACATGGGGGGTTTGGTGCTCTGGGGCAGGGGGGCGGCATGTTGATGAGGACAGGGCCTCTTCCCGACAACCCTGGCCGTTGGTTGTCGGGGTCTGCGGGCGGGGGGCTTATCGGAATCCGGGAGCTGAAGTCGTCCCCCCCTCTTCCCCTGCGGCCTGCCAGGTTGTGTGCTCGGATAAGGGTCTGGTTTGGACCTTGGGGGGACCCCCACGCTGTTTTTTCGGCGTAGGGGCGCCCGTTCAAATCCAGACCCAAGGGCCTGGTATGCCTCTGGAAGGGAACCCACGCCGTTTTTTTTATTTAAAATTTGGCCTGGAGTTCCCCCTCAAGATTCATACCAAACACAGTGCCTGATATTGGCGGGGATCCAAGTCGGATCCCCGTTCATTGAAAGTCGGACATATGTCGGCTTTATGTCGCAGGGCAAAGTCGGATCCAAAGTAGGACAGATGTCGTGTCGCACTAGTGTGAACCCAGCCTCAGGCCTGGTTCACACTGGTCCGACAAACGCTCCGACATTAGGAGCTCATGTCGCATGACGTGTGAAAATCAATGTTTCCCTATGAGAGCCGTCTTAACTGGTCCGACACAAGTCGGTCCGACTTTGAAAATGCTCCCTGTACTACTTTGGTCCGACTTTGATCCTACTTCAGCCCATTGAATATCATTGAAGTCGGATCAAAGTAGGATCCTTGTCCTAACCATCCGACATTTGACATCCGACATGGTGATTACAGCAGCAGTAAAAGGAATTTATCTCACCCTGGGATTGTTTTGATTGGTCAAAGGACAAGTCAGACTAGCACAATGTCGGATCAAAGTAGTATCCTTTAGAAGGAAATTGCTAAGTTGTGCATCACCACAGGGTGACACTGTGGATGCACCTAGTATAAATGTGCCAACGTCCCGATATTCAATGGAAAGATGTATATTTAGACTAAAGATGGACTTTAAACGGCACACAGATAAATATTGTAAAAATTCTAAGGGTTTTATTGTTGGTAGAAAAATATAATTGAATTTAGGTAAAAAGTACATTAATATAGGACACTGACATTATATAACAGTTATCTATAATTGATAGAGGGTCCCATTTACAAGACTCGACACATCTCCCAAAAATTACATTTACATGTAAAGTATACAAGGTAAAATAGAATATTGTATAGCCAACAAACAAAAATGAGGAGTTGGACGGTATGCACGAGAGATGGCTGGTTTTGTTGATTGGTCCAATAAATTCAAAGATAAAGATCTTGCTTTCGCTCGACTAGTTTCGCGTTCCAAAACGCTTCGTCGGGAGCATAGTATTGAACAAGGCCGTGTTAGGTAGTGAAACCAGCCTAGGTATTCCTACCTGGCAGTCCGTGTATCACAGGGTGCCAGTAATATCTAAACACATTCGTGGTAAACATTCATGCGTGATTTGAGTAAAAAAATATATATAACTATGCACAGGCTACTGGTAGGTAGGGAACGTGAATCCAGGTGTAGCAGACCAAACGATACTGTAAAGATGTGTGTCAATCAAGAGCAATTGCTCGAGCCACACTATGGTACTCTGTTAGGGTAACCCCTAATGATAGACTATCATTAGGGGTTACCCTAACAGAGTACCATAGTGTGGCTCGAGCAATGCGAAACTAGTCGAGCGAAAGCAAGATCTTTATCTTTGAATTTATTGGACCCATCAACAAAACCAGCCATCTCTCGTGCATACCGTCCAACTCCTCATTTTTGTTTGTTGGCTATACAATATTCTATTTTACCTTGTATACTTTACATGTAAATGTAATTTTTGGGAGAGGTCATCTTTAGTCTAAATATACATCTTTCCAAAGTAGTATCCTGTTCATGAATGTCGGATGGATGTCGGACCAATGTAGGACTGATGTAGGACAGATGTCGCAGAGCAAAGTAGGATGAAAGTCGGATGAATGTCGTGTAGTATCAGTGTGAACCCAGCCTCAAGCTGATGAATGGATCCCATATACTCGTTGTCAGTGGTCTCCAAAAGCCTCCATCTAAATGTGACTCGTTAGAAAAACATATAAAGGGTGCACATAGCGTGATCCAGTAAAGAATTCTTTATTTAGAAAATTCAATTTGGTGTACACTTACAATGTGTCAGCCTTGTTAAAAACAATATCAAGTGTAGAGTCGTTCTGTCCTGCTATACTTTCCACCGCCACAGCGGTGTTCCCAGGTGGGCAGAGCAGGAGATATGACGGCGATGGTTGCTGCGTGGTTTCGCCCTGGCGCGCGTTTCCTCAATGCTTTCGTCAGAGGGCGTGGCCACGCAGCGCAGCTCCAGCCTAATATACCCGCACAGCTGCAGGGGGATTAACCCACTGCTGCTTGCTTAAAGCGGAGCTCCACCCTAAAGTGGAACTTCCGCTCATCAGAACCCCCCCCTCCGGTGTCACAATTGACACCTTTCAGGGGGGAGTAGGGTTGCCACCTCATCCCTTTAAACCCTAACACATCTGAATTACACAGGTTCTGAGGCTAATTGAATGCAGATAAGGCACTAAGTGAGTTTAATTACCACCTTAATCAGCCACAGAACCTGTGTAATTCATATGTGTTCGGGTTTAAAGGGATGAGGTGGCAACCCTAGGGGGGAGGGGGGTGCAGATACCTGTCTAAGACAGGTATTTGCACCCACTTACGGGTGTTCTCTCTGCGGGAAATCTGCGGGAAGCACATCACTTCACGCAGAATACCCGTTGTGTTCTGGGAGACACCCCTCTCTTTTCCTGCGGCCTGCCAGGTTGCGTGCTCGGATAAAGGGTCTGGTATGGATTTTTGGGGGTACTCCACGCCATTTTTTTTTTAAATTTGGGATGGAGTTCCCCTTAAAATCCATACCAGACCTGAAGGGAGCCGACAATTCATTATAGCCGCGAGTGAGTTTTAAATGACTTTTTTTTTTCCTTCAGAAATGACACTTTGTGCAGGGACCGTTCTAAACACGGGAAACAAGCGTGACTTTACAGGCATACTATACACACACCCTAGGTACGAAATTTATAGGAATATTTAACTTTTATTGTTTCACTTTAAGCATTATTAAAATCACTGCTCCCGAAAAAACTGACGTTATTAAAACTTTTTTTTGCATTGATACATGTCCCCTGGGGTAGGACCCGGGTCCCCAAACACTTTTTTAGGACAATAACTTGCATATTAGCCTTTATAATTAGCACTTTTGATTTCGAACGTTCGAGTCCATTGTATTTAATAGGGTTCTAAAGTTCGCTCAAACTTTCTGTCTGTTCGCAGGTTCTGGTGCGAACCGAACAGGGGGGTGTTCGGCTCATCCCTAATGTTAACTAACTAAACACTTATAGACGCAAATGCGGTAAAACTCAGCATGCAAACGCGACAAAACACGCGTTTAGAAACGCCGCTTTCAACCTTAGTTCTGAAGACTTTGCACAAGCGTCCCGTGTACATGGGGCCTAAAAACGGCTATGCCATTTACAGCTCAAAAACGCCATGGTGGCCATGAGGCCATAGGCTAAGGTGGAGAGACGTTTTTAAGCTGCAAAAAACGCTCAAACAAGTGGCTGGAAAAACGCCTATGTGCATGTAGCCTTATATTAACCACTTGCTTACTGGCCACTTAAACCCCCTTCCTGCCCAGACCAATTTTCAACTTTCAGCGCTGATGCACTTTGAATGACAATTGCGCGCTCATACAACACTGTAACCCAATGAAAATGTAATTGTTTTTTGCACACAAATAGAGCTTTCTTTTGGTGCTATTTGATCACCTCTGCGTTTTTTTTTTTTTTTTACTATAAATACAAAAGAGCGACAAAAAAAAAAAAAAATGGATATTTTAACCACTTCAGCACCACATGATAGCCACTAATAAAGCCCCATTCATGTCGGGTGTCACTTTGTTTAGTTCTATCCTGTAGACACATACTTTGCGGTATTTGTTGCAACTCGTCCATAGTTTTAGCGAGTGTTATTTGATCGTAACCTCTCTCAACAAAACGTTTGTTCAAAATTTGTGCTTGGACGGTATAATCTTCTTCTCGGGTGTAGTTCCTCCTCACTCTTGTGAACTGTCCCTTAGGAATATTTTTCAGCCATGTTGGATGATGTCCACTGTGGATTGACAGGTAGCTATTTAGTTCGGTCGACTTAAAAAAGCATTTGGTCATCAATTGGAGGTTAATAAGCTTTACTGTCACATCTAGATAATTAATCATCTCACGACTCCACTGACATTCCAATCTAATATTATTCTCATTTTTATTAAGATCGCTCACAAACGATATTAAGGAGGATTCTGTGCCAATTAGGGTGCCCACGTGTCCCGGATTGCCCGGGATCGTCCCTGATTGAAGATTTTTGTCCCGTGTCCCGGGCAGCTCATTCCAGGACAATACAGACATCCCGGAATGAAAAAAAAACAGTGACCAGTCCGCTCCGCCTGTCCGCCGCCCGCCACCACCTTATACATTTTATCACACTGATCGATAACATAAACACATAGGCTGCGGCTACCACTGCCAGTCTGGTTGCTAGGCTAGGGGCCGCTCCGCATCTAGCAACCAGTGACGTCAGCTGCGCTGGGGCCTGTCAGTGTGGGCAGTGAGTGCAGTGTGCACCCGCCCGGCGCGCACTACGCTGAGTCTGAGAGCAGCCAGCTCGCGCGCCTCCCTCCCCTCCGCATCCACCAGCCAGTCCAGAGCCAGCACAGAGTGAGTGACCGTGACGCTCATGCCAGGGACGGTGACCACTCAGACAGAGCCATTCACACACTCACCTGTGCACAGCGCCAGCCAGGCCAGCCTGAGCGAGCCTAGTCGTCCAGACTAGTCCACCTCCTCCAGTGATGACCGACCAGAGCTAGCACAGAGAGTGAGTGATGCGGCTGACCTGACGCCAGTGACCAGACAGAGCCACTCTCCTGTGCAGCCAGACAGCCTGAGCCTCGTCCGAGTCCTCCTCCAGCCAGGCTCCTGCTCCTCCCGCCCATGTCGAGGTCCACAAGTTTGCAGTCAATGCCAGCAGCCAGTCTGACTTCCAGGACAGGTTAGTGTACTCACTGTACTGTCTGTGTTACACTCACACTTTGTCCCCCTCCGTTCTGCTGCTGTCCTCCCCCCTCCGTTCTGCTGCTGCTGCTGTCCTCCCCCCTCCGTTCTGCTGCTGCTGCTGTCCTCCCCCCTCCGTTCTGCTGCTGCTGCTGTCCTCCCCCCTCCGTTCTGCTGCTGCTGCTGTCCCCCCTCCGTTCTGCTGCTGCTGTCCCCCCTCCGTTCTGCTGCTGCTGTCCCCCCCTCCGTTCTGCTGCTGCTGTCCCCCCCCTCCGTTCTGCTGCTGTCCCCCTCCGGTTTTCCTCCGTGTCCCCCTCTGTTCTGCTGTCCCTTCCCCCTCCGTTCTTTCTCTGTGTCCCCCTCTGTTCTGCTGCTGCTGTCCCCCTCTGTTCTTCCTCCGTGTCCCCCTATGTTCTTCCTCCGTGTCCCCCTCTGTTCTTCCTCCGTGTCCCCCTCTGTTCTTCCTCCGTGTCCCCCTCTGTTCTTCCTCCGTGTCCCCCTCTGTTCTTCCTCCGTGTCCCCCTCTGTTCTTCCTCCGTGTCCCCCTCTGTTCTTCCTCCGTGTCCCCCTCTGTTCTTCCTCCGTGTCCCCCTCTGTTCTTCCTCCGTGTCCCCCTCTGTTCTTCCTCCGTGTCCCCCTCTGTTCTTCCTCCGTGTCCCCCTCTGTTCTTCCTCCGTGTCCCCCTCTGTTCTTCCTCCGTGTCCCCCTCCGTTCTTCCTCCGTGTCCCCCTATGTTCTGCTGCTGCTTTCCACCTCCGTTCTTCCTCCGTGTCCCCCTCCGTTCTTCCTCCGTGTCCCCCTCCGTTCTTCCTCCGTGTCCCCCTCCGTTCTTCCTCCGTGTTACCCTCTGTTCTGCTGTCCCCCTCCATTCTGCTGTCCCCCTCCATTCTTCCCCCGTGTCCCCCTCTGTTCTGCTGCTGCTTTCCCCCTCCGTGTACCCCTCCGTTCTGCTGTCCCCCTCCGTTCTGCTGTCCCCCTCCGTTCTGCTGTCCCCCTCCGTTCTGCTGTCCCCCTCCGTTCTGCTGTCCCCCTCCATTCTTCCCCCGTGTCCCCCTCTGTTCTGCTGCTGCTGTCCCCCTCCGTTCTTCCTCCGTGTCCCCCTCCGTTCTGCTGTCTCCCTCCGTTCTTCCTCTGTGTCCCCCTCCGTTCTGCTGTCCCCCTCCGTTCTTCCTCCGTGTCCCCCTCCATTCTGCTGTCCCCCTCTGTTCTTACTCCGTGTCCCCCTCCGCTCTGCTGTCCCCCTCTGTTCTTCCTCCGTGTCCCCCTCCGCTCTGCTGTCCCCCTCTGTTCTTCCTCCGTGTCCCCCTCCGTTCTGCTGTCCCCCTCCGTTCTTCCTCCGTGTCCCCCTCCGTTCTGCTGCTGCTGTCCCCCTCTGTTCTGCTGCTGCTGTCCCCCCTCCATTCTGCTGCTGTCCCCCTCCATTCTGCTGCTGTCACCCTCCGGTTTTCCTCTGTGTCCCCCTCTGTTCTGCTGTCCCTTCCCCCTCCGTTCTTCCTCTGTGTCCCCCTCTGTTCTGCTGCTGCTCTCCCCCTCCATTTTTCCTCTGTGTCCCCCTCCGTTCTGCTGTCCCCCTCCGTTCTGCTGTCCCCCTCCGTTCTTCCTTCGTGTCCCCCTCTGTTCTGCTGCTGCTGTCCCCCTCCGTTCTTCCTCCGTGTCCCCCTCCGTTCTGCTGTCCCCCTCCGTTCTGCTGTCCCCCTCCGTTCTGCTGTCCCCCTCTGTTCTGCTGTCCCCCTCCGTTCTTCCTCTGTGTCCCCCTCCTTTCTGCTGTCCCCCTCCTTTCTGCTGTCCCCTCCGTTCTGCTGTCCCCCTCCGTTCTTCCTCCGTGTCCCCCTCTGTTCTGCTGCTGCTGTCCCCCTCCGTTCTTCCTCCGTGTCCCTCTCTGTTCTGCTGCTGCTGTCCCACTCCGTTCTTCCTCCATTCTACTGTCCCCCTCCGTTCTGCTGTCCCCCTCTGTTCTGCTGTCCCCCTCCGTTCTTCCTCCGTGTCCTCCACTGTTCTGCTGTCCCCATGCGTTCTTCCTCCGTGTCCCCCTCTGTTTTGCTGTCCCCCTTCGTTCTTCCTCCGTGTCCCCCTCTGTTCTGCTGTCCCCCTTCGTTCTTCCTCCATGTCCCCCTCCGTTCTATTGTCCCCCTCCGTTCTTCCTCCGTGTCCCCGCCTGTCCATCCCACGGTCGCCCTGTCCATCCCACGGTCCCCCTGTCCATCCCACGGTCTCTGTGTGCATCCCACTGTCCCCTTGTCCATCCCACTACCCCTCTGACTACTCTGCGGCCCCTCTGACCACTCTGCAGGCTCTACAGGGCTGTGGCAGGGAGTGAGCAAGCAGTAGTGGAATAGGGCAGCCATGAGGTGGGTGGTGTGATCTGCTTTTCCTAACATTCACCTGGCATGGATTAATGGCCATCACTCCTCAGGACTCTCTGCAGTGGGGCACTCTGGAGGTACTATCTGGGTGCCTCCAGAGTGCTCCCTTACTTCCTCCCCTTACTTTCTCCAGAGTGCCCCTTTACTTTCTCCAGAGTGCCCCTTAGTACAGTAGTACTAAGGGGGCACTTTGGAGGGGGATGTAAGGGGGCACTCTGGAGGGGGATGTAAGGGGGCACTCTGGAGGAGAATGTAAGGTGCACTCCAGAGGATGTAAGGAGGCACTAAGGGGGCACCCTGGAGGATGTAAGGGGGCTCTGACTAAGTTAGTACCGCCAGACTGACCCCTTACATCCCCCTTACAACCTCTAGGGTGCCCCCTTAGTGCCTCCAGAGTGCCCCTTTACTTTCTCCAGAGTGCCCCCTTACATCCTTCAGAGTGCCCCACCACCAAAGTGGTATAACAGTGGCTGACAGGCTATCAGGAGGTGGTATTGCACTCCTCTTCCTCCTCTCTCCACTAACTACCCCCCGCCATACACTCCACATTCCTCTCCTGTACATATTACCCCCCCCCCGCCATACACTCCGCACTCCTCTCCTGTACATATTACCCTCGCCATACACTCCGCACTCTTCTCCTGTACATATTACCCCCCGCCATACACTCCGCACTTCTCTCCTGTACATATTACCCCCCGCCATGCATTCGGCACTCCTCTCCTGTACATATTACCCCCGCCATACACTCCGCACTCCTCTCCTGTACATATTACCCCCGCCATACACTCCACACTCCTCTCCTGTACATATTACCCCCGCCATACACTCCGCACTCCTCTCCTGTACATATTACCCCCCCCGCCATACATTTTGCACTCCTCTCCTGTACATATTACCCCCGCCATACATTTTGCACTCCTCTCCTGTACATATTACCCCCCGCCATACACTCCGCACTCCTCTCCTGTACATATTACCCCCCGCTATACACTCTGCACTCCTCTCCTGTACATATTACCCCCCGCCATACATTTTGCAATCCTCTCCTGTACATATTACCCCCGCCATACACTCCGCACTCCTCTCCTGTACATATTACCCCCCACCATACACTCCGCACTCCTCTCCTGTACATATTACCCCCTGCCATTACACTCTGCATTCCCTATTTAACATTACCACATTCTGCACTATACAAGTCATCTCAGACTCTCTTTAACAACACCCCCTTTAAGCCAATATTTAGCGCAATTTAAGACATGTCCACTGTTCACCACGACGCCCTTTGCGTGCCATATTGTTGTTCCTGTTGTTGCCTAGGGCCCACTTTTGATCTTGCACACGGGTCCGCTGATTTCATACGCCCCTGCCCCAAAAATCGGCAAAAAAATGTCAAAAATCATATTTTGGGGGGTGTCCCTGAATGGCAGTTTAGAGATGTGGTCACCCTAGTGCCAATCCATATGAAGAAGAGGTCATCAATGAAGCGTTTATAGAATAAAAGCTCCTTTCTGCGTTGACCGTATATGTTTTCAGAACTTATCTGCGTTTCACAGGGAGACAGCACCTCCCCTGGTTGGTAGGCTTGCCCTTGTGGTTTGCCATGCTCCAAGTTTTTTTTTTTATAAACTGCTATGGCCCGCCTCTAGTGGGTCTAAAAGGCTCAGGGTATAGCTATAATGGCATACCAAGGCAGTTTTCTGCCGATGGATCAGTCTGTAGCATGGCTGGACCTAATGCCCCATACACACACGACCGGTTTTCCCATCGGAAAAAAAAACTATGGTTTTCCTGATGGAATTCCTGTCAAGCCTGCCTTGCATTCACACGGTCACACAATTCCGGTGAACTCTTGACTGCCAAGAATGCGGTGACATAAAAGACTAAGACGAGCCGAGAAAATTAAGTTCTATGCTTCTGAGCATGCGTCAAATTGTTTCTGAACATGCAGGTTTTTTTTCCCGTCGGAAAAGCATACAGACAAACGGTTTTCCCGCTAGGATTTTTCCTGACGAGAAAAAAGAGATCCTGCTCTCTTTTTTTTTTTTTTTTTTTTTTTCGGATGTTTTCCCATCGGAAAAACTGCGATGGAGCATACACACAAAAGCTCTCATCGCAGTTTTTCCGACGGGAAAAACGGTCGTGTGTACGAGGCATAAGTTTGTCCAGCATGGTCTTTGTAGCCCCATATGGAGGCTAGAGTATTTTGGGACACAACCTGAGGCAGGGTATCTTTTACCTGGGTCAAAGGCCAAGACTATAAAGATTTATCCCAAGTGGGCAAAGCAAGGGATAGACCTTCCATTTGCCTTTGTATGAGGTTGTTGGGGGGGGGGGGGGAAAGGTAGCCATATTTAAGGCTTTTCCTTTCGCCCAGTTTCACTCATCGCCATTTCTAAACGGCATACTGTCTGCTTGGAGCAAGAGGATCCAAGCCTTATTTTTTTTTCGAGGCGCCGGACGTCAGAAGTACGTTAAAGCCTCAGTTGGTGGGGGGCGTGGCCAGCGCGGCATGTGAGCAGTCGCATCTTCACAGAGCTCCCGCTTTGATCCTACACTGATCCGGTATCCGGCACCGCAGAACACCCGGTTTTTCGCCATCCGAACCTGGGAGAGTCCCCTCATCACCCGGCGGCCACTTAGGAACTTCACAGAGGCATGATGACCCGAGGACAGAGAGGAGAAGGATCCAAGCAGGATTCCCAAAATGGCGCCGCCCCGCCATCAGCACAGAGGGGACGCGCTGCAGAGAAGACAAACGAGGGGGGGAGTAAGCAGTTGAAACCACCCAAGGATCCTCTCGGAGAACCCCCTAAAGATATGAGGTACTATGCACAAAAAATGACAGGGAACCTGAACTTGGCAGGAGCGCTGCCCCTGGAAGAGGGAGCCGCATGCAGAGACACTGACATGGAGGAGGGGGGGCGAGTGCTGGGAGCGGGCGCCATGATAGCTCACTTGCAGGAGGACAGTGAAGAACCTGATGAGGAGGGAGGTGAACAGCCTACTATGGCTGACTTACTGAGAGCTGTTAATAAATGCACAGCCTCTGTGAATGGCCTGCAAGTCCGCTTTGGGAACCTGGAGGAAGGAGTATGTCTGATTAGACAAGATATTCAAAAAATTAGGGAAAGAACCACGGCAGCTGAGAGCAGGATAAGTGATATAGAGGACAGACTCCCCGAACTGACCAGAGATGCCCAATCCACTGCACGCCTAGCCAGGGCTATAGATATGAGGGCAGAAGATTTTGAGAACCGCCTCAGGCGCAATAATGTTCGCATAGTGGGGCTGCCGGAGAAAGTGGAGGGCCGGGACCCCACACAATTTGTGGAACAGTGGATGGCAGATCTATTTGGCAAGGAGGCGTTCACTCATTTGTATGCGGTTGAGAGGGCCCACCGAGTGCCTACCAGACCTCTCCCACCGGGTAACCATCCTCGCCCGATGCTGGCCAGACTGTTAAACTACAGAGATAGAGAAATTATATTGCGGCTGGCCAGGGAGAAGAAGAACATTCAATTCAATGGCACAAGGGTCTCCTTCTACCCTGACTTTTCCCCTGCGGTTCAGAAGAGCCGGGCGTACTTTGCTGACATCAAGAAACGCTTGCAGAAGCTGCAGGCACCCTATGCCATGCTTTACCCTGCGAGGCTCAGAGTCATCCTGAGGGGCCAAGCACACTTTTTTGAAAACCCTGCAGATGCCTCGGACTGGCTGGATGCCAACGCGGGAGCATTTCACCAAAGACCCCCCGAGGATGATGACTGATGGGCCTGATAAGTTCTTGCTGATACCGCCCTACCTTTTCCTCGGCTGAGGATAGTGCCGGATACGAACATTGATTATTTTCACTTAATGCGAGTTCGGAAAAGTGTTTATTAATGGCACTGCTTAATTCACGGATTGCCTGTAAATGGACGGCCATGTTGGCTGTGTCCATGGACTGTTCACGGGACCCGTTGTCCCAAGCAAATCGGGAGTGCCCGTTGGCACCCCAGAACCTGTATTTTCTAGAGGGTCACGCGAAGAAGGCTCTTATATCTGAAAGGCCTGTTGGCCTACTACGGACAGGGTCTGTAAGGTGGTTCACCGCACCGTTGTGCGCACTGGGTTGCTACGGCAACACGAGAATTTGTTCCAGAGCAGACAGTTTCTATTTTCAGACTTGCAGAGTTCCAGTTCTATCTATTAACCGGCAGTCTATGCCGCCCCGGATGCCTTCCCAACCTGACATTTGGGGTCTTCCCCCTGATGGTTACATGCTTGATTTCCCCTGATGGAGACTGTCACAGTGTTGTCCTGGAACATTAGGGGGTTACAGGATCCTCTGAAACGTACTATGGTGTCCTCCCTGATGAGGAAACGCCTGCCTGCCATCTGTGCCTTGCAGGAGACACATTTGACTGCTGATTCTAAGTCGTGCCTGAACTATCGGTGGGTGGGCAGGGCGTATCACTCCACTCACACTTCCTATTCCAGGGGTGTGAGTGTTTTGATACACAGCTCCATAAATTTTGAAGAGCTCGGCTCTATGGTTGATGATGAGGGCAGATATGTTTTTCTCATGTGCAGACTGTTTACCTTTAAATGTATTCTTGCTTTTGTGTATATACCTCCTCCGTACAATAACCAGGTGTTGAGAGCCTTAATGGAGTTTCAGTTGCGGTTCCCGGAGGTGCCTTTGTATGCCTTCGGGGATTTCAACTGCTTTATGGACCCTTTGCTAGATAAACATCCCCCGGGGGGAGAAGGGAGGGGGAAGTATTGCACGGCCCTAAGGAAATTTATAGAGGAGGTGGGGTGGACGGACCCATGGAGGGCAAGGAACCCGGGAGTGAAGCAATTTTCATGCTTCTCAAAGGGCAATTCGTCTTTGTCCAGGATTGATTTATGTATATGCTCTTATGCGGCTGGGTGCTACGTTTCGGGGATGAAGTATGCTCCCAGAAGCGTGTCGGATCACTCGCCACTGATTGTGTCTTTGGAGGTGCGTCCCCCTTCCACAGTGGCCAAGGCCCCGTGGAAGATGAACGCCTTTTGGATGAATCTCTTTTCGTCTCATGAACAGATAGAGTCCCAAATTTTGGAATTTTGGCGTATTCATGAGGCCCCTGAGACTGTGTCCAGGGATTGGGAGGCCTTTAAAGCTGTTTTGAGGGGTAAATTTATTACAGAAATACAGGCTATTAAGATGAAGACTCATGCTCGGAGGGAGGGAATGGAACTGTTGGCCAAGGAACTAGAGGGCACCTATGTCACGGACCCGTCTGAACTGAATAGAAAGGCGTGGCTGTCGGCGCAGGATGCCCTGTACCGGGTCACGTCTTCAGGCGCAGAGAGGAAGCGCTTTTTTCAGAAGGCGGCTTTCTATGAGGAGGGGGAGCACACAGGCCGCATGTTGGCGACCATTGCCCATTCCCAGCAGCTGTCCCCTTCAATTGGAGCACTACGTGCTCCCTCGGGAGTGGTGACTAACTCCCCAGACCAAATCTTGACAGAGCTTGGTCATTTTTACTCTTCCCTTTATGAATCCAAGCGTACGTATTCGTTAGAGTCTTTAGATGACTACTTGGACCATGTCCCTCTACCTACCTTGACGGACTCCGCTAGAGAGGAGCTTGATGCCCCTTTGACCCTGGGTGAGCTGCAGACGGCGACTAACATGTTTCCCAATTCGAAGGCACCAGGAGATGATGGGCTTCCTGCCGAAGTGTACAAACAGTATGGAGAGCAGGTGCTACCGCACCTGCTGAGAGTCTTTAATGCAGCAAAGGTGACCGGTATCCTCCCCCAGTCCATGACTAGAGCTAACATTGTTTTAATTCTGAAACCAGGCAAGGACCCCTTAGACCCGGGATCGTACAGGCCCATTTCGCTCTTACAAAATGATGTTAAGATCCTGGCCAAGGCACTGGCAGTGAGACTAAATAAGGTTATATCTACTATAATTCACTCGGATCAGTCTGGGTTTATGCCCCAAAAATCGACAGCGATAAATCTGCGTAGACTTTATCTGAACATTCAATCGCGGGCGGACAATGTAGGTGACCGGGCATTGCTATCCCTAGATGCCCATAAGGCGTTTGATAGCGTCGAATGGGACTATCTGTGGGCGGTAATGAGGAAGTTTGGGTTTGGGACTGAGTTCATTCAGTGGGTGCAGCTGCTGTACTCTTCACCGGTAGCGGCTATACGGGAGGGGGGAAGGATTTTGCATACGTTTAAATTACATAGAGGCACACGACAGGGCTGCCCCCTCTCCCCACTCCTGTTTGCCCTGGCCATTGAGCCGTTAGCTGCCTTGATTAGGGACTGTCCCTCAGTGCAGGGATTTCGATATGGGGATCTTCAGGAGAAGATCCTGTTATATGCAGATGACACTATGCTTCTCCTTGGGGATACCTCCACTTCACTGACTGTGGCCATGGCTATAGTGCGGCAATTCGGTACATACTCCGGGTTAGTTATTAATTGGACTAAGTCCTCCCTCCTGTTGTTGGATCGGGATCCTTCGGCATTCTCTCCGACCTTGCAGGACATCCCTGTTGCTAAGTCCTTTAAATATTTGGGCATCCAGGTCACAGCTTGCTTGCTCGAATATGTTAACCTTAATCTCACCCCTCTGATCAACCGCTGTCGCGATCGGGTAAAGGTGTGGAGCAAATTGAGGCTGTCACTGGTGGGGAGGGTGAACCTGATAAAAATGATCCTTATGCCGCAGCTGCTGTACGTACTACACAATTCCCCCATGGTTATCCCTCTGAAAAAGTTTAGAATTATTAATTCGATCTTTCGATCACTTATATGGCTCTCCAAACCCCCTAGGGTCAAACTTGAACAATTGCAGCGCCCCAAGGACAACGGGGGATTGGCATTGCCCAATCCCTGGCTGTACTATTTAGCTTCACAAATGCAGCATATTGCACGAGTTATATCCCCTCGCCAGGACCTGGCACTGAATTTGATGAACCCCTCGGTCCAACTACTTAGTTACACGACGGGGGGAGGGGGGGGGAGTGGCGGATGGTCTGGAGGCCCTGAGGTACAGTAAATCTAACAAGCTCTTCCCCACGTATGCACTCATGCAAAAAATTTGGAATAAGGTCCGGATGCTTCAGGGAGTGACTGGCTTTACCGTCTACAGTCCTATATGGGAAAACCAATACTACAGGGAAATTGCCAAATTGCCGTATGGACAGAGATGGGCGCAGTATGGGGTGTCACATATGACTCATATATTTAGAGATGGCAGGTTAAAGACTTTTCAGGAGCTAAGGATGGAGTTCCGACTGCCGGTCTCCATGCAGTTTTACTATCTCCAGCTTAGACACGCAGTTGAAGCGCAGAGGGAGACGGACGTTTGGTCCTTGGACTCGGCGCCGGTCTTCAGCTGCTTATTTGAGGTGACGACATATAAGGGGTTCATCTCTTGCTGCTATGCCAGGTTGCTTAACCTCTTTCTACAGGGCACCCCCTTGAGGGCAGTGTCCCTGTGGGAACAGGACGTGGGCGCGTTCGAGGAAGAGCAGTGGGAGGAGGCTTTACAAGCGGTCCCCTCGTGCTCCCTGAACGTGGCTCATAGGTTGTCTCAGCTCTATATTCTTCTGAGGGTTCACTACACACCGGCTAGATTGGCCCGCATGGGGGTGACCCCCGATCCGTCCTGCACCAGGTGCTACAGGGATCACGGGGATCTCATTCACTTGCTGTGGAGATGCCCGAAGCTTCACTTGTACTGGACGCGGGTCGTTGGCACTATCAATGGCGCTTTCCACTCTCAGATACCACTGGACCCTCGGGTCTGCCTGCTGGGGATACTAGATCACCTCCAGTTGGGGGGTATCCCCAGGCAGGCTATTAGTAGGGCCTTATTCCAGGCCCGTCTGATGATTTTGAGACATTGGAAAGATACTGCGGCGCCCACGGTACAGGAGTGGATCACACAGATGGGGGTTACGCTTAGGATGGAAAAACTTGTCTACCAACGCAGAGGGACTTGTACAAAATATGACAAACTATGGGACCCATGGCTGAGTGTTCCAGGTTTGGCACCTTTGGATTTGATATATGATCGATTGTTCTGACCTGGTTCAGGACCAGTATACAGGAGATGACGTGATCTGGGGGAGGGCAGGTGGGGAAGGTTGAATAAAGTGTATTTGGGTGTGCTGAGTCACACTGATTTGTCATACTGTAGGTTATCTGGAACTGTGCGAGGATGTATTCTGTCTTTTGTTTTTACAACTGCTCAATAAAGAACTTGTTTGAGAAAAAAAAAAAAGCCTCAGTTGGTGGTTGCTAGCCAGAAGTCTACAGGAAAATCCTTTATTCCAGTCACCAGGAAAGTGGTAACTACGGATACCAGCCTTATAGGCTGGGGTGCAGTCCTAGAAAAGCTGGCGCTCCAAAGAAAGTGGTCCAAACCGAAAGGTTCCTGCCCATCAATATTCTTGGCCCTAATGACTTACAGGTCACAAGGCTGTCCTGTCCGGATACAATCCGACAATGCTACAGCAGTGACCTATATCAATCAAGCAGGCATCAGGAGTCCGGGTGCCTAGAGGGAGATGAACCATTTTTTTTTTTTTTGTTTGGACAGAGAAGCATGTTTCTTGCTTATCTACAGTCTTCATTCCAAGGATGGAAATTTGGCAGGAGGATTATCTAAGCCGCCAGCAGCTGTATCCAGGAAAATGGTCTCTACACCCCACCATATTTCAGGCTATATGCCAGAAATGGGGTACCCCGGATGTAGATCTTCTAGCCTCCAGGTTTAACATGAAGCCAGACAACTTTTTTGTCAAGACCAAAAAGGTCCACTAGCATGCGGAACAGACGTATTGATAATTCCTTGGGATCAGTTCTCTCTGACCTATGCGTTTTGTCTCCGGTTCCGCTCCTTCCGTGTCTTCTTCGCAGGATCGGGGCAGGAAGGTATCCGGTAATTCTGGTGGCTCCATCCTGGCCCAGAAGGCCATGGTATACAGGAATCATGAAGATGGCGGTAAAAAGACGGATTCTTCCACTATGCCCAGACCTGCTTTCGCAGGGACTAGTATTCCATCCTTCCTCACGGAATTTAAATTGAATGGTTTGGCTGTTGAAACCTACATCCTGAAAAACCGTGGGCTTTCGGGTCCAGTTCTCTCCACTCTGGTTAATGCTAGGGGGTAGTGATGAGCCGAACACCCCCGGGTTCGGTTCGCACCAGAACCCGCGAACGGACCGAAAGTTCGTACGAACATTAGAACCCTATTAAATACAATGGATGCGAACGTTCGAATTCTAAAGTGCTAATTATAACTACTATTATGCATGTTATTGTCCTAAAAAGGGTTTGGGAACCCGGGTTCTGCACCAGGGGACATGTATCAATGCAAAAAGAAGTTTTAAAAACGGTCGTTTTTCGGGAGCAGTCATTTTAATGATGCATAAAGTGAAAAAAAAAAAGTCAAATATTCCTTTAAATATCGTACCTGGGGGGTGTCTAAAGTATGCCTGTGAAGTGCCACGTGTTTCCCGTGTTTAGAACTGTCCCTGCACAAAATGACACTTCTAAAGGAAAAAAAAGCCATTTAAAACTGCTTGCGGCTTTAATGTAATGTCTGGTCCCGGTAATATGGATGAAAATCTTTAAGAAAAATGGCATATCTACCCCATGACCCCCCCCCCTACCCCAGCCCATTACCAGCCCCTTTGGGTCTTGTATGGATATTAAGGGGAACACCCCACACAAAATAAAAAAGGCCCTATATACTCTGAACAGCCGTATACAGGCGGTGCATACAAGACAGGGACTGTAGGTTTGTTCTTATGTAGAATGTGTTTGTAATTTTGAACAGGTACATTGTTTAAGTGTAGCTCCAGCCCAAAAATCTATTTTTAAACTTTTTGGAAAACATAGGTAAGGGTTATCACCCCTGTAACATTTGTTTTGCTGTCTGTGCCCCTGTTCAGAACATTTCACCTCACTTTCCGTCCCAATGACAACTGTTTTTGAAATGTGGTGTTTTTCTTGAAACAAGGATTGGTGATAAAGCATCAGTACAGAGGAGACACCTTTCTCCCATATTAATTCTTACAGGAGAGAATTTTCCTTCCTAGGGGTAGATTTCCTCTCACTTCCTGTTGTCTTCTTGCGTTTGCAAGTAGGAGTCGTTTGTAAGTTGGATGTTTGAAAGTAGGGACCTGCCGTATATACTCTGCAGAAATAGGCCCCTTAGTTGTTGGTGTTGGCACAACACTGTAAGCACTCACAGTTACTCTTGGTTGGTGCTGGAACGCCCTGCTGTCAACTATTATATCAGGAATTGTAATTACATATAATTGTTGAACAGTGGTAGTAAAAATTGGGCCTTTGATGGTGGTGCTGGTGCCACAACACTGTAAGCCCTGACAGTTACTCTTGGTGGGTGCAGCAATGGGCCCTGCTGTGAATTATTAGATCAAGAATTGTAATTGCATGCCCCTGTTGAACAGGGGCTGAAAAATTGGGCCTTTCGTGGTGGTGGTGGTGGTGTTGCCACAACACTGTAAGCCCTCAGAGTTACTCTTGGTGGGTGCAGCAATTGGCCCTGCTGTGAATTATTAGATCAAGAATTGTAATTACATGCCCCTGTTGAACAGGGGCTGAAAAATTGGGCCTTAGGCACTGATGGCACAACACTCCAACCCCTCACAGATACTGTACTTGGAGCACAGCAATGAGCCCTGTTGCAAAGTATTGCTTCAAAAATTGTAATTACACGCCCCTGTTAAACAGGGGCTGAAAAATTGGGCCTTAGCCACTGGTGGCGGCACCCATAAACAAAAATGATCTTCCAAGCTATCATCATCAATCGTATCATTGAGGACTCGGAGGAGGAGGATAGCCAGTCAACATAACAGCACAGGCACTCAGCATCAGCATCAGTCTTGAAGGGATGTGACATGTTAAAATCAATTAGTCTGTTATATCAGCATCAGGTGTGTGGTAGCTGGTGGTGATCCAAGACTGGTTCATCTTGATGAAAGTCAGTCGATCAACCGAGTCGGTGGACAGGCGCACCCTGTGATCCGTGACAAATCCTCCAGCAGCACTGAATGTGCGTTCCGAAAGAACGCTGGATGCAGGACAGGCCAGTAGCTCAATTGCATACTGTGCAAGCTCTGGCCAGTGATCCATCCTCAAGACCCAGTAAGCCAGAGGATTTTCGGTGGGGAAGGTGTCCAAGTCTGACCTTGCCCCTAGATATTCCTGCACCATGTTTATCAGACGCTGGCGATGGTTGCTGGAACCGATCATACTTTGGGGCTGCGGACTAAAGAATTGTCTGAACGCATCGGTCAGACGGCCACCTTCCCCACCGCTCCTTCTTTGACTGGCCGAAGCCTCAGCAACTCGTTGTCCAGGACCAGGAGTTTGTAACCTCCCAGTCTCTGGGAACGCGTTGCACAGACCTTTCTGCAAGGCCTCCCGGAGTTGTCTCATCCTCTGCTCCCTCTGCGACGGTAACATAAGGTCCGCAACCTTATCCTTGTACCGTGGATCAAGGAGAGTGGCCAGCCAGTAATGGTCCCTCTCCTTGATCCGAAGAATACGAGGATCCTTCCGCAGACTTTGCAGGATCAGGGAGGCCATGCAGCGTAGGTTTGCTGAGGCATTCGGTCCGGAGTCCTCTGGGTCACTAAGGACGACATGATCCGCAGCCACCTCCTCCCAGCCACGTACAAGTCCACTGGTTTCTTGGGACTGTAAATCATCCCTAAAAGACTGCTGCTGATGATGCTGAGTGCCAGCCTCCACCTCCATGCTGACACAATCCTCCTCCTCCTCCTCCTCCTCCTCCTCTTCCTGTGCGATGGGTGGGACAGAAGGAACACTGTCTGGGTAAAGGGGGCCTTGAGAGGCAAGGAAGTCCTCCTCTTCCTGCCTCTGTTCTGCCTCAAGTGCCCTGTCCATTATTCCATGCAGCGTGTGCTCCAACAGGTGGACAAGAGGTACAGTGTCACTGATGCATGCACTGTCACTGCTCACCATCCTCGTGGCCTCCTCAAATGGTGCCAGGACAGTGCATGCATCCCTGATCATGCCCCACTGGCGTGGAGAAAAAAAACCAAGCTCCCCTGACCCTGTCCTGGTGCCGTAGTCGCACAGGTACTCATTGATGGCCCTCTGCTGCGTGTGCAGCCGCTGCAGCATGGCCAACGTTGAGTTCCACCTGGTGGGCATGTCACATATAAGGCGGTTCTTGGGCAGGTTCAACTCCTTTTGCAGCTCAGCCAGGCGAGCACTGGCATTATAAGATCTGCGGAAATGCACACAGACTTTCCTGGCCTGCCTCAGGACATCCTGTAAGCCCGGGTACCTGCCCAAGAACCGCTGCACCACCAGGTTAAGGACGTGAGCCACACAGGGCACATGGTTCAGTTGTCCCTGTCGGAGGGCGGAGAGGAGGTTGGTGCCATTGTCGCAAACCACCATTCCTGGCTTAAGCTGGCGTGGCGTCAACCACCTCTCGGCCTGGCCCTGCAGAGCAGACAGGACCTCTGCCCCAGTGTGGCTTCTGTCCCCCAAACACACCAGCGCAAGCACGGCATGGCATCTTTTTGCCTGCGTACTTGCGTAGCCCCTTGAACGGCTACGGAGCACCGCTGGTTCAGAGGACAAAGCACAGGAAGAGGCCATGGAGGAAGAAGAAGAGGAGGGGGTGGAGGAGAGAGGTGTGTCACAACCAGTAGTAGCATTTTGGAGGCGTGGAGGTGGAACAACCTCCAACACTACTGCACCTTGTCCTGCATCCTTCCCAGCTGCCAAAAGAGTGACCCAATGGGCCGTGAAAGAAAGGTAACGTCCCTGTCCATGCCTGCTGGACCATGAGTCAGCGGTAATATGCACCTTACCGCTGACCGCCCTGTCCAGCGAGGCCAAGACATTGCCTTCCACATGCCGGTAGAGAGCCGGAATAGCCTTCCGTGAGAAAAAGTGGCGTTTGGGAACCTGCCACTGAGGAACCACACATTGCACAAACTCACGGAAGGGGGCCGAGTCTACCAACTGAAAAGGCAGCAGTTGAAGCGCTAGCAATTTAGCCAAGCTAGCATTCAACCGCTGGGCATGTGGATGGCTGGGAGTGAACTTCTTTCGACGGTCCAGCAGCTGGGGCAGGGAAATTTGCCTGCTAGAATCGGACGTCGGTGTACTGCTAGCAGAGTGGCCGCAAGTACTTGGCTGTGACACACCTAATTCTACACCTTCATTCCTCTCAGTGCATGTTTCAGAGAGGACTGAAGTTATAGTGGGGTTGGAGATCCCAGCTGATGCGGTGCAAGGAGAGGTCCGCTTTGTTCTTTGGTGTGGGTCTTTGAGGTAGGCTTGCCAACGAGCTGCATGGCAGGTCAACATATGTCTGGTCACGCATGTGGTACCCAAGCGGCTGATGTTTTGGCCACGCGATATACGCTTGAGACATATGTTGCAAACAGCAGCTGTGCGATCTGATGCACTAGCCTCAAAAAAGGCCCACACCAAAGAACTTTTTGAATGACGGGCAGAGGCAGCGCCCTGCACAGGCGGAGCTCTGCGGTGTGATTCCGTCGGTGTACTGCCCTTACGCTGGCCACCAAAGGGCATCCTGCCTCGTTGGAGATGTGCCTCCTCCTCATCCTCCTCCTCCTCCTCTCTCCTATTAGGCACCCACGTGGAGTCAGTGACCTCATCATCCCCTCCCTCCTCATCACTGGAGCCAATCTGGCAGTATGCTGCAGCTGCTGGAACATGACTGCCAGATTGGTGTCCTTCTTGAGCATCCCCTCTGTCTGCTCTCACGCTACTGCCTTCCTGTAGCTGGGTTTCATCATCAGACCCTTCGAAACGCTGGGCATCCTCCTGGAGCATGTACCCAACACTGTGCTCAAACAGTTCGGGGGACTCCTCAGGAGGAGGACATGGTGGATCTAGGGAAGGAGTGACTGATGATGAGTCTGACATTGATACCAGGGAAGAGGACGCTTTGGCAGCTGCTTTGCCAGTACCCTGAGCCTGGGTGAGAGAGGATGAGGAGGAGGAGGAGGGCTTGGTCATCCACTCTACCAAGTCTTCGGCATGATGTGGCTCAACATGTCCAGCTGCCGAAAAGGACAAGCGTGTCCCATGGCCATGTGCTGATGACAATGCACCGCGTCCACGACCAGCACTGTTGCCCCCAGACACAGAGCCTGCTTGCCCTCTTTTATTGCCTCCTGACTGTCTGCCTCTCCTTGTTTGCCTTCCAGACATTCTAATAGATGGCCTGCAGGGAGATGGGAAAAAAGCAATAAGGGCTACCTTCAGGTGTCCTTCTCTGTCCCTTTACTTAAGGATTTCTAAATATGGTTGAGGATGATTGCTTTCGCACAGAATAGCACAACGACAATTTCCCTGACTGTCCAAAAAACAAGGATTTCAAAGATGGTTGATGAGGAATGCTTTAGCACAGTATAGCACAAGGAGAATTTCCCTCACTGTCCTTCCCTGTCCCTAGAAACAAGGATTAGCACAGTGAAAGAAACTGACACTCTCCCTACCTATAGTTTTCTGTCCCTAGAAAAAATGTTTTTTTAAAGATGGTTGATGATCAATGCTTTAGCACAGTATAGCACAAGGAGAATTTCCCTCACTGTCCTTCCCTGTCCCTAGAAACAAGGATTAGCACAGTGAAAGAAACTGACACTCTCCCTACCTATAGTTTTCTGTCCCTAGAAAATTTTTTTTTTTAAAGATGGTTGATGATCAATGCTTTAGCACAGTATAGCACAAGGAGAATTTCCCTCACTGTCCTTCCCTGTCCCTAGAAACAAGGATTAGCACAGTGAAAGAAACTGACACTCTCCCTACCTATAGTTTTCTGTCCCTAGAAAAAATGTTTTTTTAAAGATGGTTGATGATCAATGCTTTAGCACACTATAGCACAAGGAGAATTTCCCTCACTGTCCTTCCCTGTCCCTAGAAACAAGGATTAGCACAGTGAAAGAAACTGACACTCTCCCTACCTATAGTTTTCTGTCCCTAGAAAAAATGTTTTTTTAAAGATGGTTGATGATCAATGCTTTAGCACAGTATAGCACAAGGAGAATTTCCCTCACTGTCCTTCCCTGTCCCTAGAAACAAGGATTAGCACAGTGAAAGAAACTGACACTCTCCCTACCTATAGTTTTCTGTCCCTAGAAAAAATGTTTTTTTAAAGATGGTTGATGATCAATGCTTTAGCACAGTATAGCACAAGGAGAATTTCCCTCACTGTCCTTCCCTGTCCCTAGAAACAAGGATTAGCACAGTGAAAGAAACTGACACTCTCCCTACCTATAGTTTTCTGTCCCTAGAAAAAATGTTTTTTTAAAGATGGTTGATGATCAATGCTTTAGCACAGTATAGCACAAGGAGAATTTCCCTCACTGTCCTTCCCTGTCCCTAGAAACAAGGATTAGCACAGTAAAACACACTGACACTCTCCCTACCTATCCTTCTCTTTCCCTAAACTAAAGGAATCCAGGTTAAGCAAGAAAAAAAAATGTCACTGTCCCTGCCTATGCTTCTCTTTCCCTGCTCCGGAACACACTACACTAGGCCGCCGTGCTGGCGGCCTTTTATAGTGTGGGGCGTGTACTAAACACCCTCAGCAATAATTGGCCACAGGCATCCTGCCTGTGGCCAATCATTGCTCTCCTCGCTGCCGGCACTGTGATTGGCCAAGCATGCGGGGTTACAGTGCATGCTTGGCCAATCACAGCGCCTGGATGACACTGCGATGGCGTAGTGCATTGTGGGCCGTTCGCGTCACTCGAATTAGGCGCGAACAGCCCAAATCGTTCGATCTTCGTCGAACGATCGAACAGCCGATGTTCGAGTCGAACGTATGTTCGACTCGAACACCGAGCTCATCCCCACTAGGGGGCCAGCCTCCAGGCTTGCCTATTACAGAGCCTGGAAGGAGTATGTTTCCTGGCGTGAATCCAGGGGTTGGCATCCTCAAGGGTATGCCAGTGGCAGAAGTCTCGCCTTTTCTACAGTTAGGAGTAGAAATTAAACTGGCCTTGAGCACATCAAGGGTCAGTTCTCGCTCTTATCAGTATTTCTTTTTTTAGAGGCCACTCACCTCTCATTCCTTGGTCCGGGCTTTTTATCCAAGGGTTATCGCGTTTAATTCCGCTAGTTATGTCTCCCTTGAGCCCGTGGGATTTGAATGGTCTGTTTTACAAAGACAGCCTTCTGAACCAATACGCCATATTCCTTTGGTTCTTTTGACTGGAAGATAGAGTTTCTGGTTGTCATATCCTCTGCTAGAGGGGTATCAGAATTAACGGCTTTTTTCTTTAAAAAGCCATATTTAACTATTCATAGGGTGGTATTGCGCCCTCACCCAGCTTTGCTACCTAAGGTGGTATCAAAATGTTGTCCTACCGTCCTTGTACGGGTCCACATTCTGCGGAAAAAAGATTGTTACACTCTCTTGATGTAGTAAGAGCAGTAAAGGTCTATCTGAAAGCGATTGCTCTGATACGACAAGCTGATGCTTTGTTTGTGCTGCCGGAAGGTCCCTAGAAAGGGCCAGGCAGTGTCAAAATCCACTATCTCCAAGTGGATTCAGAAAGTTATTGTTCAGGCTTATGGTTTCAAGATGAAAATTCCTTTTTTAATTTGAGAGCGCACTCGACTAGAGCAGTAAGTGCTTCATGGGCAGTGCATCACCAGGCCTTCATGGCTCAGATCTGCAAGGCTGCAACTTGGTCTTTGGTCCATACATTCACTAGATTCTATCAAGTGGATGTAAGGGGGCATGAGGATGCCGCCTTCGGGTGAAGTGTACTGCAGGCAGCAGTGTAGGTCCTCTTGTCCAATGGCCGTCTGTTTTCTGATTTTTGTCTCCCTCCCCTCAATTTGGGCATTACTATGGGACATCCCACTAAGTAATTATCAAAGGCTCTGTGTCCCGTGATGTATGAACAAGAAAATAGGATTTTTAAAACAGCTTACCTGTTAAATCCTTTTCTTGGGAGTACATCACGGGACACAGAGCTCCCGCCCCTCTTCGGGATTATACATTGGGGCACTTATTGCTTTGCTACAAAACTGAGGTGATCTCCATATGGGAGGGGTTATATAGGGGAGGAACTTGCCTTGTAATTAGAGTTGCCAGTGTCCAATCACCTGATGGTAACTATCTAACCCAATAAGTAATTATCAAAGGCTCTGTGTCCCGAGATGTACTCCCAAGAAAAGGATTTTACAGGTAAGCTGTTTTAAAATCCTATTCTTTATAACTGCTTACCTGTAAAATCCTTTTCATGGAGGTACATCATGGGACACAGAGCACAATAACCCACATACTATGTGGGTTATAGGCCACCTTCAGGTGATGGACACTGGTATAATCAAGACAGGAATTCCCCTACCTATATAACCCCTCCCATACAGGGAGTACCTCAGTTTTTGTAGCAAAGCAATATATATAAATATCCCAATAAGAGGGGAGGTCCCGTGATGTACCTCCAAGAAAAGGATTTTACAGGTAAGCTGTTAGCAAAATCCTATTCTTTACTGTACATCATGGGACACCGAGCACAATAGTAATTACTATGTGGGATGTCCCAAAGCAATGCCATCTGAGGGGAGGACCTATACTGCTGCCTGCAGAACACTGCGCCCAAAGGCTGACCTACATCTTGCTGATAGACCATCTTGACCTACATCCTCTTGCTGACCTACATCCATCTGATAGAATTTTGTGACTGTATGCACTAATGACCATGTTGCGGCCTTGCAAATCTGAGCCACAGAGGCTTGGTGATGAACTGCCCAAGAAGCACTGACTGCCCTAGAGTGCGTTCTAGGACGAAAGGCGGAATCTTACCCCTTTAGATCATAAGCTTGAGTAATAACCTGATAAATCCACCTAGAAATGGTCGATTTTGATGCTGCCTGCCCTCTTCTGGGGCCTTCTGGCAACACAAACAAAGTGTCAGTTTTCCGTATATGGGCAGTTGTCTCCAGATAAAAAATAACTGCCCTACTACCAGAGAATGTAAAAACTCCTCATCTACAGAACATGGTTCTTGAAAAAAAACGAAGGTAGGGAAGCCCCCTGGTTCATATGAAAACCTGACCCTACCTTAGGAAAAAAGGCTGGGTGAGGACGCAACCTCACCTTTTTCCCTATGAATAATCAAGTATGGCTCTTTACAGGAAAAAAAAAACGGCCAATTCTGACACTCTTCTTGCGGAGGTTACCGCACCTAAGAACACCAATTTCTTTGTCAAAAGAAGCAAAGGAATATTGCATATTGGCTCAAAAGGCTGTCTTTACAACCCGACAGAACTAGATTCGGATCCCGAGGGCACAAGGGTGACCTGACTAGCGGACTTATCCAAGTTACCCTTTGTATGAAGGCCGGGACCAAAGAATGCGAAGCAAGCGACCTTTGGAAAAACTACTTCCAGGGCTGAGATCTGACCCTTGACTATACTCAAGGCCAGCCTCATTTCTACCCTCAACTGTAGAAAGTAGGGATGTCCCGATACCGATACTAGTATCGGTATCGGCACCGATACCGAGCATTTGCCTGAGTACTTGTACTCGGGCAAATGCTCCCGATGCTTCACCCGATACTTGTGATCAGCAGTGATCAGTGCGGTGGGGGAAGTTACCAGCACCGATCACCGCTGTATATATTTAAAAGTAGTTTCTCCGAGTCCACTTCTCTCTCTCTCCCCCCCTCGCGCGGGTATCAGCTGCTTTAAAATCAGCGGTGATCGGTGCTTGTAGCTCCCCCACACACGATCACCGCTGATTGTCCCCGTATCCTCCTCCAGCCCCCTCCGTTTTGCTGCTGTCCCAATCCGTGTGTCCCTCCGTGCTGCCGTCCCAATCCGTGTGTCCCTCCGTGCTGCCGTCCCAATCCGTGTGTCCCTCCGTGCTGCCGTCCCAATCCGTGTCCCCCTCCGTGCTGCCATCCCCCTCTGTTCTCCTCCTCCACCCCCTCCATCTGTCAGGATGGAGAGCGTAGGTAGGAGCCGGTAAATCTGGCTCCTTACTGTTCGGAATGTACAGAGTCAGTGATCACTGACTCTGTCCATTCACATAACTGAAACATCGTAAACTGTGTTTACAATGTTTTAGTTTATGAATGAAGAGAAGCCGCGGTCTTCTCTCCATTCATTTTCAGCGCAGCAGAGGCTGCTGAGAAAGGGACTGGGGAATCTGTCCCTAGTCCCTTTCTCTGTCTCAAAGGGGAGATGTCAGAGGTCTGTTAAGACCCCTGATATCTCACCAAAGCCCCCCAACAGGGCTGATAAAAAAATAAAAAATTTAATAAAAAAATAAATAATAAAGAAATGAATTGTAAAAAATAAATAAAATAAAATAGAAGAAAAAACACACTGACACTGTCCACCCCCCACCCCTTAAAAAAAGAAAACATTATAAAAAAATCAATCAATAAATAAATAAATAAAATTGTAAAAAAAAAAAAAAAAAAATTGTAAAAAAAAAAAAAATTTTTTTTTAAAAGAGATAAAAAAAAAAAAAGTATCGGTATTCGGTATCGGCGAGTACTTGGAAAAAAGTATCGGTACTTGTACTCGGTCTTAAAAAAGTGGTATCGGGACAACCCTAGTAGAAAGGCAAGAATTATCTATATGACATATATCAAAAAATGAGAAATAATAAACCAAGTTCAATATATCTCCCTTAGCGCACACGGAAAAGATTGTTAATAGAAACCGTAAGCAGCTACTATAATACAAGATAAATCAAAAATTATGTCAAAAGTACTAATGCTCAAACATTAGCAGCGCTGGTGCAAACAATAGCAAAAAATGGAGACAATATATTTGAATAAAGTCCACTGGTAAAGAAGATAAAATGGTAATCCACTTAGATATTGCACATTAGTGTGAGTCCATTAAAAGCAGAAGGTGAGTATAAAATAGTCCATTAGGGCCAGTTCACACCAGACGCAGTTCCGTTCAGTTCCGTGTGCTTTTTTTCTGCACAAAATGCATGCACAGTGTTTTCCAGTTCACACCATGCAGTCAGTTTCCGGTCAGTTTCTGCACTGGAAACTGACTGGATGGTGTGAACTAGAGCCAACAAGAGCCATTGGAATACATGGAAAACACTGTGCATGCATTTTTAGTGCAGAACAAATGCACACAAAACTGTACAGAACTGCCTCTGGTGTGAACTGGCCCTCAGAGAAAAAGGGAAGATTGGATACACTCCAACACTGGGTAAGATCTCCGTCACCACACCGCTTGTGTCACCCCCTCCAGGTCATACACTTACCAGATAATACTGGATGATACGCTTGTCTCTCAACAGATGCTGTCAGCAGACAAAGTACTTGTTATCTAGATGTTGCTTATCACAAGCAAAATAGAGAAAAAGTATACATAGCGTAATCCAGTACAACTCATATTTATTGTTAAACCACTTGCCGACCGCCGCACGACGATGTACGTCGACAGAATGGCACGGGCAGGCAGATTGGCATACAGGTATGTCCCTTTAAATCTGCCGCTCAGCGGGCGCACACGCCCCGCCGGGGACTCGCAAGTGTGGCCGCGGGTCCCGGGAACTCGATGTTTCCAGGTGTCCCGTGATTGCGGTCGGCAAAGGCATTCCTTTGCCGACCGTAAACAAGGCATTCCCCTATTCTGCCTAGTGGCACTGTCACTGATGACCGTTCCCCGTGATCGGGAACGGTCATCAGTGACATGTCACGTGTAGCCACGCCCCCTAACAGTAAGAATCACTCACTAGGTCACACTTAACCCCTGCAGCGCCACCTAGTGGTTAACTCCTTACTGCCAGTGTAATTTTTACAGTAATCAGTGCATTTTTATAGCACTGATCGTTGTAAAAATGACAATGGTCCCAAAATAGTGTCAAAAGTGTCCGATGTGTCCACCATAATGTCGCAGTTACGATAAAAAAATGGCTGATCGCCGCCATAACTAGTAAAAAAATGTTTTTATATATTTTTTGGGGATATTTATTATAGCAAAAAGTAAAAAATATTGAATTTTTTTTCATAATTGTCGCTCTTTTTGTTTATATCGCAAAAAAGAAAAACCGCAGAGGTGATCAAATGCCACCAAAAGAAAGCTCTATTTATGGGAAAAAAAAGACGTCAATTTTGTTTGGGAGCCACGTTGCACGACTGCGCAATTGTCAGTTAAAGCGACGCAGTGCCGAATCGCAAAAAGTGACCTGGTCTTTGACCACCAAAATGGTCTGGGGCTTAAGTGGTTAAAAGCATCTCACGATAACACACTTACAATACATAAATAAAGCAAGGGCATGTAACAATATACTGAGGCAATTGTGCTTTCCTGTCTAACCTCTCACTGCTCCCGCAGTGATCCCGGGTAGGGAAAACGAGGGGAAGCCGACGTTAGAGGATTGCTGCGTAACATCGCCCTGACCGGTTTCTGTCATTACTTTCTTCAGAAGGCGTAGCTATACAGTGCAGCACTATACTTTAAATACACACGCCCCCCACCAAGAGTCATTCCTCCTGCAGCAGCGTTTGTCTCAATCAATTAGCAAAACAGATCACCTGTCAGTCAGATACCACAATCAACCAATATGTATACATGCAATAGTATATATTTAACTGCAGAATTATATCATAGGTTCTTAATGTTAACTACTGGGTGCATTTTACTGCTAGTAAACATTAAGAACCTATGATATAATTCTGTGAGGTTAGACAGGAAAGCACGATTGTCTCAGTATATTGTTACATGCCCTCGTTTTATTTATGTATTGTAAGTGTTTTATCGTGGGACGCTTTTAAACAATAAATATAAGTTGTACTGGATTACGCTATGTATAGTTTTTCTCTATTTTGCTTGTGATGAGCAACATCTAGATAACAAATACTTTGTCTGCTGACAGCATCTGCTGAGAGACAAGCGTATTATCTGGTAAGTGTATGACCTGGAGGGGGTGACACAAGCGGTGTGGTGACGGAGATCTTACCCAGTGTTGAAGTGTATCCAATCTTCCCTTTTTCTCTGATGGACTATTTTATACTCACCTTCTGCTTTTAATGGACTCACACTAATGTGCAATGTCTAAGTGGATTACCATTTTATCTTCTTTACCAGTGGACTTTATTCAAATATATTGTCTCCATTTCTTGCTATTGTTTGCACCAGCGCTGCTAATGTTTAAGTATTAGTACTTTTGGCATAATTTTTGATTTATATATAGGACATACTTTCGAGGGTGCCAACCCTTGGTTTCACACCAGGAGGCATAAGCCCTCTGGACCCTATAATAAATGGTCCTAGAGGCCGGCTTTCTAGCATTAATCAGGGTGGTAATCACTGAACCTGAAAACCCTTGATTCTTTAGAATGTGTGGGTTTCAACACCCACACCATCAAATTTAGCGACTGTAAGGCAGGATGGAATACCAGCCCTTGCGACAGCAGGTCTAGACGAGATGGAAGAGTCCACAAATCCCCTACAGCCATCCTCATGATCTCTGCATACCAGGATCTCCTGGGCCACGCCAAAGCTACTAGGATTACCGGCTTCTCTTCCTCCTTGATCCTGCAAAGAAGCTGCGGTAGCAGCTGAACTGGGGGAATGCATAAATCAGTGAAACCTGATCCCACGGGGTCAATAATGCATCCGTCCCGAGTGCGAGAGGATCCCTTGTTCTTGACACAAAGCTGTCCAACTTCTTGTTGAATCTGGATGCCAACAGATCTATGTTCAGGGTCCCCATTTCTGGCATATGGCCAGAAAAACATTGGGATGTAGGGACCATTCTCCCAGGGACAACTGTTGGTGGTTCAAGAAATCCACCTGCCAATTCTCCACTCCTGAGATAAAGACTGCAGACAGGCAAGGAACATGGTCTTCTGCCCAAGCCAGAATATAGTTCACCTCCCTCTGGGCTGCTTGACTTCCGGTGCCCCATTGGTGATTGATATAGGCCACTGCTGTGGCTTTGTCGGATTGTATCCTTACCTAACAATTCCGTAACCTGAAACGTCCAGGCTATTAAGGCCAGACGTATTGCCCGAATCTCTAGGATGTTGATGGGCAAGGTTTTCTCGGACTCTGACCATTTACCTTGGAGAGTGGTCTCTTCTAGGACTGCTCCCCAGCACATAGGCTGGCATCCGTTGTTATTACCACCTTCCAGGTAACCGGAATGAAGGATTTTCCTTTCTGTAAATTCTTGGTTATCAACAGTAAAAATAACAGTATTCAGCGCTGAAAATCAAAACAAAAAATTCAAATAAAAATAATTGCAGCCAGCACTTTAGGGTAATTCAAGAAAAATCCCTCAAAATGAACAAATATCTAAAAGAGTGCAGCGCAATGAAACAAACAAATAATAAAAGTCCATAAAAAAGGAAAGGTACATACAGGGTGAATGGTGCACTAATGTGAAGCATGCGATGTGGATCACAACAAGTTGACCAGAAAGAGATCCTTCCACCACACACAGAGTGGCCTCTCACCTCAGTAATTCGACCTTCAAGAGGTCATAGGGCACAGAATAATAATGCAGATGACATCATTCAGCCTCCAACCTCCAAACAACAGATATCAGCTTGGCATATAAAGCAGTCACCTCCATACACTTGCTCCACGAGTTCCAGTTTATGCAAATAAAAAGGGGAGACTTCCTAGTGCTCTCTGACATAAGTCGTTTATTACTTACCGTATATACTCGAGTATAAGCCAAGTTTTTCAGCCCTTTTTTTTAGGGCTGAAAGTATACCCCTCGGCTTATACTCGAGTCAGTACCTGAAAATCTTGTTGTTCCGCGGCCGGCGTCCATTGTTTAAATCTTGCGGCTTTCTTCTGGTCCCTTCCCCGTACGCGTTACGTCAATGGGCGTGACTTCTTCAGCGTGGGGCGGGGCTAAGCTCGGACACGCCGCTACTGCTTTAATAAGAGAACAAGGAAGCAGAGGACCAATCCCGAATCCCGGACTAGACAGCCAATCATGGCTAGTCTAACAAAAAGACCAGCTTATTTGTATACACAGGGAAAGGGGAAGGCGTCAGCTGAATATATACACAGAAAGGTCTGCTGACTACAACCGGTCAAGGATTGCAGCAGAAATATTAACCTATACAACAAACCTTCTAGCTAATTATAATTTCCAATTGGAAATAATAATTAAGGCACACAATTACCTCAATAAAATTAAAATAAATTAATATATGCCGAACGCCAACCACGATCGTCTCAAAAGATCCATACAAATTCCATAAAAAATACATAAAATTTACAAAAACAGTAAATATACAAATATATGGAAAAAAGAAAAAAACAATAAACATAAAACCAATATATAAAAACTATCTATTAGAAATGAAACAATTTTTAAATCAAAATCAACGTTAAGGCCTGCAGGCGAAAGAACTTTGGTCTCGAAAATCCAAAAAGATTCTCGCCGACTCAATTGGCGAATATAGTGTCCGCCCCTCCAATGCCTTGGCACTTTTTCTATCCCCCCAGAATTTTAGGCCCTTGGGGTCACGCTGATGACATCTCCTGAAGTGACGGGAAACACTATGGGTTTTTACCCCCCTTTTGGTATTACTCCCATGTTCCCCAACACCTACATGCAATGCTCTAGATGTACACCCTACATATTGGAGACCACAGTCACATTCCAACATGTAGACCACTCCTTCGGTCGCACATGTGATGAGTTGCTTAATCTTGTATTCCATCTGTGTGACTGTGGAACTAAATGTCTTGCGCTTTTTTATATTGTTTTTAGCATGTTTACACGTCGCACAGCGACCGCATGCATAAAACCCAGACAAAAATTCAAAAGGTTTTGGTTGTGCAAAAGTGGGCGGATCAATGACACCAGGAGCTATGCTGTCGCGGAGACATGGTGCTTTACCGTATATGAATTGAGGACGTTCGGGCAGAACAGGGCCCAAGATGCGATCATATTTAAGGATGGGCCAATGTTTGGCAATTATCCTTTCAAATTGTTTGTGTTGGATACTGTAATCCATAATGATCTTGTAACCACTTCCATCATCCTGGGTAGCAGAAATAGCTGGTTTATCCGCCACAATAGCCCCCCTATCCATAACCCTTACTCGTTCAATCTCCTTATCTATAACATCAGGAGTATAACCCTTCTGCTTAAACCTAGTCGCTAAAATTTGAGATTAGGCAAGAAAGTCAGACTCCAATGTACAATTACGACGGAGTCTGACAAATTGCCCCCTTGGTATGTTACACAACCATAGCCTATGATGACAGCTAGATAACGGTATGTAACCATTACGATCCGTAGTCTTAAAAGGATTTCTGGTGTGAAAACTACCATCTTGCTTAAAGATCTCAAGGTCTAAGAAAGTTACTTGATTATAGTCAATAGTCCAAGTTAACAAAATGTTTTTGTTATTACCGTTCAACTTGTCCATGAACAGCTGAAGACTAGGCATATCACCCTCCCATACCATGACAAGATCGTCTATGTAACGTTTGTAACAATGTAGCTGCGATGGGCGATCCTAGAAAACCGCCTCGCAAGCAACGAAAGAAAAAATGGCTCGAGAGTCAGATTAAAGATATCACTGATCTTATTGAGCCATTTAAGGATACCCCGGAGTTCATTCAGTTATCAGGGGAACTTAAGGTTAAATTAATAAAGTGGGACAAGGAGACCCAGGATAAAAAAACGGAAGAAATTTCTACGGGATCTGAATGACTTTGGGGGTCAGCAGGTCTTTAAGTGGCAATCCTCGGGTTCTGTTCAACCAACTGTTCCTGAGCAGTCCTCTATGGATACCACTGAAGTTGTTAACAATGCCCCGGTAGTGGCTAGTCAAGGCCCTCAGATTTCTTGGGCTACTGTAGCCTGCAACACACCCAATAGAAATAACTCCCTCGTTACCAGGGGACATGGGCCTTCTCGCCCCAAGGGTAAAGGTAGAGGTAAGGGCAGAGGGGGGTCTGGTTTGGCCCCTGCTAATTATGGACAGGGTCAGTATTCTAATTATCAAGAGGACCCTCCTTGGAGATCTGTTCCTTCTAGGGGTGGTGGCTACCCGGGAGGCAGGGGAGGATATCCCCGAAGGGATTGCCTTTGCCTGTTCGGAATAGCTATGCTCCCCTACAGGATCATTGAGAGGAATCACCTGTTGATAATCATAATTTTTTAGGTCAGGAGAGGACCCCCTGGAGGGGACCTCCACTTCATACCCCTGCCTGGATGGGGGATTGGAGGGAGTATCCTGTACCCTTAGGTCCCATTGGAAATGGTCCGCCCAGTCAAAGAAAAAACGAGAGGAACCAGGGGGGGGGGGAAGACTAGCCCAAATTAGGAACGGGCATTTTCAATTTGAGTGGTGTCCCTCTTTCTGAAGATGAGATGCGTGTCTTGGATAAAGGCCTTAAATTCGCCCCATACGCTATCTTAATAAATTTCAGACATACGTGAATGTCCAGAAATTTGTTAGGGGTTTGAATATGAAGAAGTATTTTCTCTCTGATCCCATCCAGAGGAACTCTTGCCAATTAGTTATTAGTCATTCTACTCTCAGGAATCGCTCAGTCTTTAACCCTCAGGTGAATGATAATAGACATTTGGATGTCTTCAAGAATATGGTGTGCAGCGACTTGGATTCCCTTTGGATTAAAAAAGTTAGGGATTCCCAACACATTAAGCGTGGTATTCTATCTCTTGAGCAGAGAAATTATATTATAATCCGGCCAGCGGATAAAGGTGGGGGCTTGGTGGTACTTAGCAAAACTTACTACCAGGAAGCGATGAAACGACTACTAAATGATCGTAGTACTTATTCACTCTTGAATGGTAACCCTATGGTTAAGTTCAAGAATGAACTACATTCTCTAATTGAGAGTGGTAAGAGTGTGGGGGTTTTGAATGCTAAAGAGGCTTCTTATCTTGACCCCTTTTATTGCTGTACTCCTATTTATTTTTTGCCCAAGCTTCATAAAGATTCTGAATGGCCACCTGGCCGTCCGATTTGTTAACGGCATAGACTCGGTAACTTCAAGGTTAGGTCAGTATCAGGATTTCTTTTTACAGCCTTTGGTGCGTGGAATGGAGGCCTACCTTCGTGACACCAAACAAATTATTCAGATATTGAATACCCTGCCGTGTACATCTGATTTCTATTCTTATCACTGCTGATGTTGGATCCCTTTATACGATTATAGATCATGATGCAGCTATTGCTTCTGTTAGGTGGGCATTGGCGGGAACTTATTTCGCTCCTGACCATGTACAGTTTATGGTGGATAGTTTGAAGTTCTGTTTCTCCAAGAACTATTTTTGGTTTGACAAGGACTATTATTTACAGTTATGCGGAGCTGCGATGGGCGCTCGTTTTGATCCCAGTGTGGCCAACTTGTTTATGGCCCACTGGGAGGAAGAGGCGGTTTTCTGGGATCGCCCATCACAGCTACGTTGTTACAAACGTTACATAGACGATCTTGTCATGGTATGGGAGGGTGATATGCCTAGTCTCCAGCTGTTCATGGACAAGTTGAACGGTAATAACAAAAACATTTTGTTAACTTGGACTATTGACTAAAATCAAGTAACTTTCTTAGACCTTGAGATCTTTAAGCAAGATGGTAGTTTTCACACCAGAAATCCTTTTAAGACTACGGATCGTAATGGTTACATACCGTTATCTAGCTGTCATCATAGGTTATGGTTGTGTAACATACCAAGGGGGCAATTTGTCAGACTCCGTCGTAATTGTACATTGGAGTCTGACTTTCTTGCCTAATCTCAAATTTTAGCGACTAGGTTTAAGCAGAAGGGTTATACTCCTGATGTTATAGATAAGGAGATTGAACGAGTAAGGGTTATGGATAGGGGGGCTATTGTGGCGGATAAACCAGCTATTTCTGCTACCCAGGATGATGGAAGTGGTTACAAGATCATTATGGATTACAGTATCCAACACAAAAAATTTGAAAGGATAATTGCAAAACATTGGCCTATCCTCAAATATGATCGCATCTTGGGCCCTGTTCTGCCCGAACGTCCTCAATTCATATACCGTAAAGCACCATGTCTCCGCGACAGCATAGCTCCTGGTGTCATTGATCCGCCCACTCTTGCACAACCAAAACTTTTTGAATTTTTGTCTGGGTTTTATGCATGCGGTTGCTGTGCGACGTGTAAACATGCTAAAAACAGCCCTCAAAAATTCCACTCGCCTACTCGCATTTTGCGAGTGGAATTTAGTGCAGGGCGAGTGAGGAGCAGGGGTGGACCAGGCTGACAGCTTCCTGGCTGATCACTTCTGGCAGAAGCGGTGCAGGCTTTTTTTGCAGGACATCAGAGCGACCCGGAGGGGGGATTCCCTGACCCCCCGCGGCTCTGATTTCCTGTACAAAAGCCTGCACCCAGTGGCACTTTCAGGGGGGCGGCAAACTGCCGCCCACTAGCCAGCCCGTCCGCTACTTATTCCACAGTGAGGGAGCCCGGCGCCGCTGCTGTTAGAGGTGACAGATTACAGACACTACTTTATTGCATGCTCATCGCTGTAGATGGGGACTGGAATCTCTTCCCCCTGTACCGCCCCCCTACCTCTCTCCTTCAGCTGTTTTTTCAAGCACGGCCACTGTCCTGCAGGAATACAGTGACATCCCTGAGGTGGAGCCTCCTGGCCTCTGCTGTTTGAGTGGGCGGGATGGGGGTGCACCTGACCTACGAGATCGCGCCCGTCTGGTGTGACAGTGAGCAGAGGGAGACAAGCCAGTGTGTGTGGAGGTAAAATCATCTTGCCGTACCTCTTGTAGCTTGCAGGCACCTCTATGCTAAATCTGCTGGATTACTGCAGAGTGCTGCCTGTTGGCTGACAATTGTGCTTAATGATTGTCACTGTCTCCAGGTTTTCACTGCCCCCTGGTGTATACCCTCCTGACCCCTCCTAGTACCCTCCTGACCCTCCCTGGTGTATACCCTCCTAGTACCCTCCTGACCCTCCCTGGTGTATACCCTCCTAGTACCCTCCTGACCCTCCCTGGTGTATACCCTCCTGACCCCTCCTAGTACCCTCCTGACCCTCCCTGGTGTATACCCTCCTGACTCCTCCTAGTACCCTCCTGACCCCTCACTGGTGTATACCCTCCTGACCCCTCCTAGTACCCTCCTGACCCCTCCCTGGTGTATACCCTCCTGACCCCTCCCTGGTGTATACCCTTCTGACCCTTCCTAGTACCCTCCTGACCCCTCCCTGGTGTATACCCTTCTGACCCTCCCTGCCTCTGTCTGAACCCCCCCCACCACCACCATCACCACTGCCTCTGTATGAACCCCCCACCACCATCACCACTGCCTCTGTCTGAAACCACCACCATCACTGCTGCCTCTGACTGAACCCCCCCACCACCACCACTGCCTCGGAATGAACCCCCCCCTCCACCACCATATGCCTCTGACTGAATTCCCCACCATCACCGCCTATGTCTTAACCCCCCCCCCCCCACCACCACCATCACTGCTGCCTCTGACTGAATTCCCCCACCACCACCATTGCCTCTGTCTGAAGCCCCCCACCATCACCGCTGCCTCTGACTGAACCCCCCACCATTACCACAGCTGCATTGGATGGAAACCCCAACCACCACCACTGTTGCATTTAAATGTAACTCCCTAATACATTACATTTTCGTTTTAATTGTCATAATATAAAATAATGTATGTGGGGACCTTTTGGTGGGTGTAAATTTTTTTGGGGGCAGCATTTAATTCTTGGGCCCAGGCAGCACAATGTTTTGGGCCAGCTCTGCCTGCACCGCTTCTGCCAGAAGCAATCAGCTGGAGGACCGGACTGAACTGGGGCTGTTTTTGAGGCTGCAGCGCTCAACTCCCTCTCTCCTCCTGTTTGTCACAGAGATGCAGGCTGTGTGTTACAGAGCCGGGTCTGTGTTCGGCGGCGGTGTAGCAAGGTTCCGCTCCCCTAGACCGGCTCGTGTGATAGGCAGAACACTGATTTAATCTACTATCACACGAGCCTGTCTAGGGGGGTGGGACCTTGCTACAGCGCCGCCGAACACAGACCCGGCTCCATGACACACACCATGGTGAGTCTGTATTAATGATGGGCACAGTGAGCAGTATTTATGGGCACAGTGAGCAGTATTTATGGGCACAGTGAGCAGTATTTATGGGCACAGTGAGCAGTATTGATGGGCACAGTGTGGCTGCATTGATGGGCACAGTGTGGCTGCATTGATGGGCACAGTGTGGCTGCATTGATGGGCACAGTGTGGCTGCATTGATGGGCACAGTGTGGCTGCATTGATGGGCACAGTGTGGCTGCATTGATGGGCACAGTGAGGCTGCATTGATGGGCACAGTGAGGCTGCATTCATGGTCACTGTAAAGCTGCATTTGATGGATACTGTGAGGCTGCACTAATGAGCACTGATGAGGCTGCACTGATGGGTACTGATATGCTTTATGTTAATATTGTTAAAGTTGTTGTTAATATATATTTTTGGAACTTCATTCTGCATAAAACATTTAACAATGTAATTTCATGAGATAATTTATAAGGGCGTGTTTAGGGGCGGACTTAGGGGCAGGGGAGGGGTTGGGTGGGGCAACTGTTGGCGAGTAACTTTTAAGGCCTGGCTAGTGGCTCGGGACTTGAAATTTTGAGCCCTGATAAAAACAATATAAAAAAGCGCAAGACATTTTAGTTCCAGTCACACAGATGGAATACAAGATTAAGCAACTCATCACATGTGCGACCGAAGGAGTGGTCTACATGTTGGAATGTGACACTAGTCTCCAATATGTAGGGCGTACATCTAGAGCATTGCATGTACGTTTTGGGGAACATGTGAGTAATATCAAAAGGGGGGTAAAAACCCATAGTGTTTCCCGTCATTTCAGGAGATGTCATCAGCGTGACCCCAAGGGCCTAAAATTCTGGGGGATAGAAAAAGTGCCAAGGCATTGGAGGGGCGGACACTATATTCGCCAATTGAGTCGGCGAGAATCTTTTTGGATTTTCAAGACTAAAGTTCTTTCGCCTGCAGGCCTTAACGTTGATTTTGATTTAAATTGTTTCATTTCTAATAGTTTTTATATACTGGTTTTATGCTTATTGTTTTTTTCTTTTTTCCATATATTTGTATATTTACTGTTTTTGTAAATTTTATGTATTTTTAATGGAATTTGTATGGATCTTTTGAGACGATCGTGGTTGGCGTTCGGCATATATTCAGAAAAATGTGTATATCCAGGGCGCTCCAAGCATTTGAATCCTGACAGATAAGGTCTGTGTTGGAGAGGGTAGCAAATCTTCACACACTTTAGGCAGCACTCAGGGAGACAAGCAATCTCTAATGGAAACAGAAAAACAAACAAGGCGCCTCTAAGTGCAGAAGTATAAAACTTTTAATATCCCCTAAAAGGGTTAAAAACACTTACAAGATAGTGGATGAAACAGGCATGTAGTAGGTAAGTGCGTCCAGGAGATGTTCCAGTGGCAGGGCAGTCCCAGTCTCTGATGTTAAAGCTTCCAGGAAAGTCCACGATAACAGCTGATTGTGCTGTGAATGTTCAGAGGACACAGTAACGCTGGAGCCTGGGGATGATGTCAGAGGAAGCGAGACAGAAACCAGCATGGAACACGAACAGGAAGTGGACAGGAAGTGTGTCATGGAGGCGGGATGCGTTTCGGAACAGCTCATTGGTTCCTTCTTCAGCCAGTGTCACTGTTCCGAGCTGTTCCGAAACGCATCCCGCCTCCATGACACACTTCCTGTCCACTTCCTGTTCGTGTTCCATGCTGGTTTCTGTCTCGCTTCCTCTGACATCATCCCCAGGCTCCAGCGTTACTGTGTCCTCTGAACATTCACAGCACAATCAGCTGTTATCGTGGACTTTCCTGGAAGCTTTAACATCAGAGACTGGGACTGCCCTGCCACTGGAACATCTCCTGGACGCACTTACCTACTACATGCCTGTTTCATCCACTATCTTGTAAGTGTTTTTAACCCTTTTAGGGGATATTAAAAGTTTTATACTTCTGCACTTAGAGGCGCCTTGTTTGTTTTTCTGTTCGGCATATATTAATTTATTTTAATTTTATTGAGGTAATTATGTGCCTTAATTATTATTTCCAATTGGAAATTATTATTAGCCAGAAGGTTTGTTGTATAGATTAATATTTCTGCTGAAATCCTTGACCAGTTGTAGTCAGCAGACCTTTCTGTGTATGTATTCAGCTGACACCTTCCCCTTTCCCTGTGTATACAAATAAGCTGGTCTTTTTGTTAGACTAGCCATGATTGGCTGTCTAGTTCGGGATTGTTCCTCTGCTTCCTTGTTCTCTTATTAAAGCAGTCGCGGCGTGTCCGAGCTTAGCCCCGCCCCACGCTGAAGAAGTCACGCCCATTGCCGTAATGCGTACGGAGGGAGGAGCTACGCCGGACGCCGCTGCGATCATTTCTCACTATCCATGGATACATGCTGTTTTGCTTGCACTCGCACGGAGTACTTTTAAATGTGAGTAGTATACGCTTATTTTTAATGTAAGTAATAAACGACTTATGTCAGAGAGCACTAGGAAGTCTCCCCTTTTTATTTGCATAAACTGGAACTCGGTGGAGCAAGTGTGTGGAGGTGACTGCTTTATATGCCAAGCTGATATCTGTCGTTTGGAGGTTGGAGGCTGAATGATGTCATCTGCATTATTATTCTGTGCCCTATGACCTCTTGAAGGTCGAATTACTGAGGTGAGAGGCCACTCTGTGTGTGGTGGAGGGATCTCTTTCTGGTCAACTTGTTGTGATCCACATCGCATGCTTCATATTAGTGCACCATTCACCCTGTATGGACCTTTCCTTTTTTATGGACTTTTATTATTTGTTTGTTTCTTTGCGCTGCACTCTTTTAGATATTAATTCTTGGTTATCGACCACCAATTGAGACTCTGGTGCAGTTTTGGGGCCAGATTCATTGGATAATCCAGAGCTTGGGTTTTCTTGTTCCAAGCAGACCGAATACTGTATTGTAACAGTCTTGAATGAAACTGGGCATAGGGAACTGCTTTTATTGAAGCCACCATCTTCCCTATCAACCTTATCCAAAGGCGAATGGAAGGACCCTTCCTTGCCCTGACCACCTAAACCAGCTCTCTAATAGCGTTGACTTTTGCCTAGGGTAATAAAAACACTCCTTCCTGGGCTGTATCTATGACCAAGCCCAAATACTCCAGTCTCTTTCCTGGTTGTAAGGATGATTTCTCCAGGTTGAGAATCCAGCCTAATGCCGCGTACACACGATCATTATTCACGGCGGTTAAAAAAACGCCGTGAATAATGATATTAAAAACTAGGGAACGGCTTGTTCCCCACACACGGTCATTTTTCACGTCATTTTTTCTCGTCGAGAAAAACGACCATCTGTGGGCTCCGCGGCAGTGTTTCCCTATGGGAAAACTGCAGCGGAAAAAATGTCGGAAAAAACGACGAGAAAAATTAGAACATGTTCTAATTTTTCTTGTCGTTTTTAATGCCGTTTTTCTCATCGAGAAAAACGACAAAATGCCCACAGACGATCGTTTTTCTCGTCAAATGGAAAAAATTTAGTTTTTCTCAACGAGAAAAACGGTCGTGTGTACACAGCATTAGTGTTCCAGATACCTGAACGTTCTGGACACCCTCTAGTTTAACTGTGCTACTGACTGATCTACCAGTAGCAGGTCGTCTAGGTATGCCATTGCGGCTATACCCTGGCCCCTTAGTCTTGCTAGTACTGGAGCCAAAACCTTCGTAAATAAGCGGGGAGAGGTGGCTAACTGCAAGTGGCGCTGTTCCACCGTAAAACGCAGAAACTTCTGATGAGCAGGTGAAAATTTGGCAGATGTAGATATGCATCTTTAATGTCCATTGATGCTAGAACTTCTCCCCGTAGGGTGGATACGACTGACCGGATTGACTCCATGTGGAAAGAGTGGATTTTTAGGAAGCGATTCAGATCTTTGAGATCTACAAAAGTATCTGATATCTCCCATCGGTTTTGGTACCGTGAAGAGATTTGAATAAAACCACATACCCTGCTCTTCTGAGGGGGTATCTATGATTCCCTGCAACATCAATTGGTCCAGCGCCAGAATAAAGACCTTCTTTTCATTGGGTCTTTGGGGAGTAGCCTAGGGCTGCCACAAAGATGACCCATCCATCAAGGATTTCATGTTGCCAAGCCCCTGAAAACCACAGAAGTCTACCCCCCACCTCGAAAGAGCGGAGGCGCCTCTTATAAGGATGCCTTGGGACTCTGTTTTGTAGGCTTCTGCCCTCAGGCACTACTGCAGTCCTATGCAAATGGACACATAGGAAAATAGTTCCAGAAAAAAAAACAAGTACACACGTATACAGCTTTAACTGCGCTAGTCCAGTTAAAAAAAAAATGGTATAAAAAGTAAAATAAAATATAATAAACATGCACATACATAACAGATAGTACCAGTGAAACAATAATTTCAACTAAGTGCAGAAGGTTTAATACTCAGATAGTAGGTTGACGCCCAGGTTTCCCCCCACGCCGTGAGTGGGGTAAGACCTAACCGCCTGGTGGTTTGATTGTAAAATGGAGGCGTCTCCCAAAGGAGAGTTGCCACGCGTGGCCCGGCCTACCAGCTCTCCGGACAATAAGTGAGTTATCATGTAGCGTATAGATTATCAGGTGGACTGAACAGGTGGGCGCGAGGGGAGAGGGGTTCTCATAGGCCTCCAGCTAACCTCCCCACGCACCACATCACCGTCTGGGTCCCCCCAAGGCAAAGCATCTGCACCGTGGTTGCACACGTGTCAATCCTCGAAAAAGGTCGGGGAATCCCATGGCAGCAGACTGCGTGAGTCCTTCAAACCAGCCAGCCCGACCACATCGCAGCCACCACCTGGTGGTTCCACAGGCTAGTTATCCTGGGACTAGTGGTCAAAGTAAGTTGAAACAAGGATAGAAAGAAATGGTGAAAATAAAAGAATAGAGAAAGAAAGAAAAGATAAGCTGGAACATACCTGGAATCTCACGTCCGACTCCGCTTCCCCGCCACACCCCGCCAGCACTGTCCTATATGTTGGATAGCTAGAAGGGAAAAAACCCATGTCTCGCCCCGTAAATTGCAATCTGTGGAATGGCGTTATGGTAGCTTGCTTCAGCCCTCTGTTCTCACTTGTGAGCGCCAAGGTCGTCCTTTGAGGGATGGCTCTGCCAGCTCCAGCAGGGCTATGTCTAAGCTGAAGGACACATGGCCCGGGTCTGAGACATACGCATTCCAGATCGACCACGTGTCAGAGAAGCGGTCACGAGTACCCCTGCAAGTGGCAATCCAGTCCTCTGCCTCCCGTATGTCACCCATCCTGCGGCGCCACTCCTCCCTGCCTGGGATTTTCGGGCGCTTCCAATACACGGGAAGCAATCGCTTAGCTGCGTTCAATAGGTGCGGCAGCACACTTTTCTTGTACTGGCTCACCGGCATGGGAGGGATGTGCAGCAGGAAGTGAACCGGGGAGAGGGGGACATCCAGACCCGTAATGTCTTTAATTTAGGACCTGATGTCCTCCCCAGTAGGGTCTAATCACCGGGCAGTCCCACCAGATGTGCAAAAGGGTACCTCTGTGGCCGCAACCCCACCAGCACCGGTCCGACGTGGAAGGGTAAATTCTTGCTAGATCTACCGGTACCAGCGTAACAATATCTTGTAGTTCGTTTCTTGAGTTTTAGAGTCTATTGAGCTAGATCGGGTTAGTTGATAGAGGCTGGACAATTGGGTGGGGGTGAAAACTATCTCTAAGTCCCACTCCCAGGCCCTGACATAAGTGGGCTTTGCCATAGAAGCAGTGGTGGTAATCAGACGGTAGAGCTCAGAGATCATGTGGGGGATAGGTTCCTCCGCTATAAAAAGGCATTCGAAAGGCGTAAGGGTAGAGATATCTCGTATGGAACTCCCATGTGTCTTAAAAAAATTGAGAAGTTGGCTATAGTGCCAAAAGTCCATAGGGAAACTTCCATTCCTGTCTTGAAGGGTCTCTAAGGGTATTAACCTACCGACCTGCATAAGCTTACCACAACTGGCGCCTCCATCATCGACCCAGTGGCCCGAAGAAAGCCTTCTGTTCTCCAGGTGTAAACCACAGGAAGCCTCCCAATGGGGCTAGAGGGGACACAGGGGGCGCCAGAGCCAGGTTAGCGTTGAGTCGGTCCCAGGAACTAAGAGCCTGGACCGTCAGTGGTGAGGTAAAGTCTGACAGCCCCCTGTGCTCCCGGGCCAGCCACGGGGCATAGGACAGGTTTCTGCCCGCCAGGTATTTTTCCATGGGAACCCAGAGTTTGGATTGGGTATGGAAGCACCAGTTAACTATTCTCTGAAGGACAATGGCCCTGTAGTATGCCTGGATATCTGGGAGGCCCAGGCCTCCAGCTTCTCGTGGACGGCTCAGTAATCTAAGCGCGATCCTCGGTTTCTGATTATTCCAGACAAAGGCCGATATCATACGGGACATCTGGGTAAAGAAACCCCTAGACAGGGACCATCTGCATATAAAAAAGAATACGTGGAAGGATATTCATCTTAATAATGTTGAGTCTCCCCAACCAAGTAAAAGCTGTCTTTGTCCAAAGAGCCAGGTCTTTTTTCACGGTCGCCAACAAGGGAGGGAAGTTAGTAGCATACAGGGTGTCAAATCTGTCTGTCAGTCGGATACCGAGATATTTTAGGGACGATTTGGTCCAGGTAAAAGGAAAGGCGGATTGCAATCTGTCAGTCAGGGAAGGAGGTAACTGGATGGGAAGTATCTCTGACTTTGCGTAGTTAATTTTGAAATTAGAGAGGGACCCAAAAGGCTGAAGTTCACGCTTCAGGTTTGGCAAAGAGATCAGGGGCTCCGTCAAATAAAAGAGCACATCATCTGCATAGGCCAAAAGTTTATGCTCCGTGGAGCCCACCGTCAGGCCTTTAATGTCATGGTTCGCCCTCAGTGCGCAGAAACGGTTTTAGCACCAGGGCGAAGAGAATAGGAGAAAGAGGGCACCCCTGCCATTCCTAATCGAGAATCTGGGGGAGAGGAAACCATTGACCCTGACCTGAGTACTCGGATCCGAGTACAGGACCATGTTCCAGGTTAACATGTGCGTGCGTAAACCTAGGGTCTCTAGCATGGACTTTATTTATTGCGCTGCACTATTTTTACTTATCAATATTACCTTCTATTACCTACTCAGGTCCAAAATATTGTGAAGTTCTTTTTCAATGCAAAAAAGTGTAATAATAAATCAGTAGAAAAATAACAGCTAAGGGGTGAAGGGTTGGGGGTAGTTTGTTAGTTCTATTACCCTAATTAGACCTAATTACCCCAACCTCTAAAATGGAACAAAGCGGCAAAATGCAAGCATTTTTTTACTTATATGAAGATCAAAGGTGACCCCTTTGGTTTGCATTCAAATGCAAGAGCGAAATACAAAATATTAATAATTGTACCTTATATTTTTCAGTTGAGGTTCTGGAGTGGTCATGATACATATCAGCAGCTGTAGCTGCTGCTGCATTACACAAGTCCTTGCTGCCATTTTGACAGCAGAGAACAGCAGCCAAAACCAACAGGCGGAGTAGCAAAATGGGCAGAGGGACAAGGGGTGCTTTTTATGCCCTGTGTACTCTGATTAAACTTTTGTAGGTGTCTGTTGCATGCAACCCATTTGTCTATTCAGATTTTTTTTTCCTCTAGAAACCGTACAAACAGAGCAGTGGTCCTGTTGCCTACAAGGAGAGCATAGAAAAGAGCCATTTTTGATACTACATGAAGGGTTCTAAAGTATTAATTTACCTGTAGTTTAAAGCAAGCCTGCATGTTTTTGAAGGTTATTACATTTTCTGGATAAAAGATGGCTCTGTGGCTTCTTAGAAAATAACACACCAGTGGTGGTTTACTATGGTACATATGGTTTACTGTGGTTTGAAGTGCAAAAACCCTTTTAAAGCTGTCATAAAATAAACAGAGGCTGCCATTGTTGAGCTTTCGTTAAAATGCTAGTTGCCTGGCTTTAATGCTAACCCTCCTGCTTCAATACTTCAACTTGTAATCATGAAGTTTTGACTTTTCTTAATATTTCTGTCCCTGAATACGTTACAGTTCAATAATAGAGCAATACATTTAGCAGTTCAGAATAAGATCCAATCAGCTAGTATTTTTAGAAAATGAATTACCGCACTCCAGGCAGTGATTCATTTTCAAAATGTTTAACACTGAAAAGTGCTTTTCAATGACTCATTGAAAAAAAAAAAATTCAGGTGACATTGGTTTCTGTTTAGTAAAAAAAAAAAAAGAAGTTGCCCACAACTTAGAATGGATGATTAATATTATACTAAATGATTTACAGGAGTGCAGAGGACCACTTACCTTGAGCAGCTTCTTGTAGTATTTTCAGAAGGAGGCCAGTAATTTACTTAAAACATACTCAATAATTCAATTGTTAGAGTTCTGAACAAAATTTCTACCTTAATTCAAATATTAATAAAATCTAAAATATTTTTAGGTGATCTGATTACATCCTGCATTTTTATGTGATTTATGTTGAAAATGATATTTTGTAATAATCCTTACCTCCTCAAATGGCTGATTGGGTACCATAATGGATCAAATACAGGCTATATAAGAGTTTCACTGATTCTCGTCTCCCAAGAGGTCTGTTAGCAATATCCATCCATGTAAGTATACTCTCTTTACACAATAGAACCGGAACTCCCCTCCCCCAGGAAATAATAAGTTACCAGCCTCTTTCTAACCACAATAAGGACCAACATTGTGTTTAGCAGCAGCAGGATCTGTATTCCTTTAACCTGAATTGCAGTGACACTCAGACCCAAGGACAAGTATAGACCATACTGGTACTCACATTGCAAGATCTGGTGTGAATATAAAGGGCATTCATTGCTGCTATGCTTGCAAAGGTCATCTTAAAGAAGTACTAAACCCAAAAGCAAACAGTTATTATATAGCAGCTTACCAATTCTTAGATGTGATGGCTGCATTAATTTTATTTAGGCTTTTCCCCTCCATTTTCATCTGGTGATCTGGTCCGTAGGGATGAGCCAGTTCGGTTCGCACCAGAACTTGCGAACAGGCAATAAATTTGTTCGAACATCCGAACAACGTTAGTCTATGGGACTCAAACATGAAAAATCTAAAGTGCTAATTTTAAAGGCTAATATGCAAGTTATTGTCAAAAAAAGTGTTTGGGAACCCGGGTCCTGCCCCAGGGGACACGTATCAATGCACAAAAAAGTTTTAAAAACGTCATTTTTTTCGGGAGCAGTGATTTTAATAATGCTTAAAGTGAAACGATAAAAGTGAAATATTCCTTTAAATTTCATACCTGGGGGGGGGGGGGTGCCTAGAGTATTCCTGCAAAGCAGCGCTTGTTTCCTGTGTTTAGAACTGTCCCTGCACAAAGTGTCATTTCTGAAGGGAAAAAAAGTAATTTAAAAGCACTCGCGGCTATAATGAATTGTCGGCTCCCAGCAAAACAGAGAAAGGACATTGATAAAAAAAAAAAAAAAAAATGGCACTTCAGGTCTGGTATGGATATTAAGGGGAACCCTGCGTCAATTTTTTTTTATTTTTATCAATGACTTTTCTCTGTATTGCCAGGAGCCGACAATTCATTATAGCCGCGAGTGCTTTTAAATGACTTTTTTTCCTTCAGAAATTACACTTTATGCAGGGACAGTTCTAAGCACGGGAAACAAGCGCTGCTTTACAGGCATACAATATACACTCCCTAGGTACGAAATTTAAAGGAATATTTCACTTTTATTGTTTCACTTTAAGCATTATTAAAATCACTGCTCCCGAAAAAACGTCAGTTTTTAAAACTTTTTTTTGCATTGATACATGTCCCCTGGGGCAGGACCCGGGTCCCCAAACACTTTTTTAATGATAATAACTTGCATATAAGCCTTTAAAATTAGCACTTTAGATTTCTCCCATAGACTTTTACAGGGTGTTCCGCGGCTTTTCGAATTTGCCGCCAACACCCCAAATTATTTGCTGTTCGGCGAACAGGCAATGTTCGAGTCGAACATGAGTTTAACTTGAACTCAAAGCTCATCCCTACTGGTCAGTAAAGGCCCATACACACGATCAAACTTTTTGACAACAACGGTCCAATGGACCTGTTTTATCGGACAATCCGATCGTGTGTATGCTCCATCGGACATTATTGTTTTCGGTTTTTCAATTGACAAATGTTCGCTGTGCATGCTCTCAAACTTTCCGGCAACAAATGTCCGATGGAGGATAATCCGATCGAGTGTACACAAGTCCATAGGACTAAAGTCCAAAGTACAAACACGCATGCTCAGAACCAATGCTAAAGATCAGACAACAATAGCAGAAGTTGCCCAAAGGGTGGCGGTAAAGAGCTGAAAAACCACGTGATTTGGTGAAAGTTGGCTGAAAATGTTCTGCCGTGTGTATGCAAAACAAGTTCACGGTCAACGCCCTTCGGACCAAAATCCACGGAAAAGTCTGATGGAAGTCCTATAGTGTGTATGAGGCTTTAGTCTCTCTTTTTAAAAAAAAAAAAAACAAGCTCTCTTCCAGATGTGTCAGTTTACAGAGAGTTTAATGAGACAAACCATTTAACACTGGCATAATCAAACTGAAATGAGCAGCTTTTACAATTGGTTTGCGTATTTAAATCTGCTACTACATTTAACACTACCCTCCCCCTCGGAGTGGCAATGCTGCTGTGCCCCCTGTGCTCATTCACCCAGAGTGGGGGCACTCTAATACAGGAAGTATTTTTATGTAAAGTACTTATGCGCTACTAAAAATATTGACAATTAAAGTAGTGTAAATCAAGTAGTATAAAGTAGTATAAAGGATGTTGAAGGGAATTCCACATCCGTGCCGCTCTTACAGTAAAGAACCCTCTACGTAGTTTAAGGTTAAACCTCTTTTCTTCTAATTTTAATGAGTGGCCACATGTTTTCCGCGAATTTTTTTATCCCTATTGTGGGGTCACCAGTATGGTATTTGTAAATTGAAATCATATCCCCTCTCAAGCATCTCTTCTCTAGAGAGAATAAGATCAGTGTTCTCAACCTTTCCTCATAACTAGTGATGAGCCGAACACCCCCGGGTTCGGTTCGCACCAGAACCCGCGAACGGACCGAAAGTTCGTACGAACATTAGAACCCTATTAAATACAATGGATGCGAACGTTCGAATTCTAAAGTGCTAATTATAACGACTATTATGCATGTTATTGTCCTAAAAAGGGTTTGGGAACCCAGGTTCTGCACCAGGGGACATGTATCAATGCAAAAAGAAGTTTTTAAAACGGTCGTTTTTCGGGAGCAGTCATTTTAATGATGCATAAAGTGAAAAAAAAAAAAGTCAAATATTCCTTTAAATATCGTACCTGGGGGGTGTCTAAAGTGTGCCTGTGAAGTGCCACGTGTTTCCCGTGTTTAGAACTGTCCCTGCACAAAATGACACTTCTAAAGGAAAAAAAAGCCATTTAAAACTGCTTGCGGCTTTAATGTAATGTCTGGTCCCGGTAATATGGATGAAAATCTTTAAGAAAAATGGCATAGCTACCCCATGACCCCCCCCCTACCCCAGCCCATTACCAGCCCCTTTGGGTCTTGTATGGATATTAAGGGGAACACCGCACACAAAATAAAAAAGGCCCTATATACTCTGAACAGCCGTATACAGGCGGTGCATACAAGACAGGGACTGTAGGTTTGTTCTTATGTAGAATGTGTTTGTAATTTTAAACAGGTACATTGTTTAAGTGTAGCTCCAGCCCAAAAATCTATTTTTAAACTTTTTGGAAAACATAGGTAAGGGTTATCACCCCTGTAACATTTGTTTTGCTGTCTGTGCCCCTGTTCAGAACATTTCACCTCACTTTCCGTCCCAATGACAACTGTTTTTGAAATGTGGTGTTTTTCTTGAAACAAGGATTGGTGATAAAGCATCAGTACAGAGGAGACACCTTTCTCCCATATTAATTCTTACAGGAGAGAATTTTCCTTCCTAGGGGTAGATTTCCTCTCACTTCCTGTTGTCTTCTTGCGTTTGCAAATAGGAGTCGTTTGTAAGTTGGATGTTTGAAAGTAGGGACCTGCCGTATATACTCTGCAGAAATAGGCCCCTTAGTTGTTGGTGTTGGCACAACACTGTAAGCACTCACAGTTACTCTTGGTTGGTGCTGGAACGCCCTGCTGTCAACTATTATATCAGGAATTGTAATTACATCTAATTGTTGAACAGTGGTAGTAAAAATTGGGCCTTTGATGGTGGTGCTGGTGCCACAACACTGTAAGCCCTGACAGTTACTCTTGGTGGGTGCAGCAATGGGCCCTGCTGTGAATTATTAGATCAAGAATTGTAATTGCATGCCCCTGTTGAACAGGGGCTGAAAAATTGGGCCTTTCGTGGTGGTGGTGGTGGTGGTGGTGTTGCCACAACACTGTAAGCCCTCAGAGTTACTCTTGGTGGGTGCAGGAATGGGCCCTGCTGTGAATTATTAGATCAAGAATTGTAATTACATGCCCCTTTTGAACAGGGGCTGAAAAATTGGGCCTTTCGTGGTGGTGGTGGTGGTGGCGTTGCCACAACACTGTAAGCCCTCAGAGTTACTCTTGGTGGGTGCAGCAATGGGCCCTGCTGTGAATTATTAGATCAAGAATTGTAATTACATGCCCCTGTTGAACAGGGGCTGAAAAATTGGGCCTTAGGCACTGGTGGCACAACACTCCAACCCCTCACAGATACTGTACTTGGAGCACAGCAATGAGCCCTGTTGCAAAGTATTGCTTCAAAAATTGTAATGACACGCCCCTGTTAAACAGGGGCTGAAAAATTGGGCCTTAGGCACTGGTGGCACAACACTCCAACCCCTCACAGATACTGTACTTGGAGCACAGCAATGAGCCCTGTTGCAAAGTATTGCTTCAAAAATTGTAATTACACGCCCCTGTTAAACAGGGGCTGAAAAATTGGGCCTTAGCCACTGGTGGCGGCACCCATAAACAAAAATGATCTTCCAAGCTATCATCATCAATCGTATCATTGAGGACTCGGAGGAGGAGGATAGCCAGTCAACATAACAGCACAGGCACTCAGCATCAGCATCAGTCTTGAAGGGATGTGACATGTTAAAATCAATTAGTCTGTTATATCAGCATCAGGTGTGTGGTAGCTGGTGGTGATCCAAGACTGGTTCATCTTGATGAAAGTCAGTCGATCAACCGAGTCGGTGGACAGGCGCACCCTGTGATCCGTGACAAATCCTCCAGCAGCACTGAATGTGCGTTCCGAAAGAACGCTGGATGCAGGACAGGCCAGTAGCTCAATTGCATACTGTGCAAGCTCTGGCCAGTGATCCATCCTCAAGACCCAGTAAGCCAGAGGATTTTCGGTGGGGAAGGTGTTCAAGTCTGACCTTGCCCCTAGATATTCCTGCACCATGTTTATCAGACGCTGGCGATGGTTGCTGGAACCGATCATACTTTGGGGCTGCGGGCTAAAGAATTGTCTGAACGCATCGGTCAGACGGCCACCTTCCCCACCGCTCCTTCTTTGACTGGCCGAAGCCTCAGCAACTCGTTGTCCAGGACCAGGAGTTTGTAACCTCCCAGTCTCTGGGAACGCGTTGCACAGACCTTTCTGCAAGGCCTCCCGGAGTTGTCTCATCCTCTGCGACGGTAACATAAGGTCCGCAACCTTACCCTTGTACCGTGGATCAAGGAGAGTGGCCAGCCAGTAATGGTCCCTCTCCTTGATCCGAAGAATACGAGGATCCTTCCGCAGACTTTGCAGGATCAGGGAGGCCATGCAGCGTAGGTTAGCTGAGGCATTCGGTCCGGAGTCCTCTGGGTCACTAAGGACGACATGATCCGCAGCCACCTCCTCCCAGCCACGTACAAGTCCACTGGTTTCTTGGGACTGTAAATCATCCCTAAAAGACTGCTGCTGATGATGCTGAGTGCCAGCCTCCACCTCCATGCTGACACAATCCTCCTCCTCCTCCTCCTCCTCCTCCTCCTCCTCCTCCTCTTCCTGTGCGATGGGTGGGACAGAAGGAACACTGTCTGGGTAAAGGGGGCCTTGAGAGGCAAGGAAGTCCTCCTCTTCCTGCCTCTGTTCTGCCTCAAGTGCCCTGTCCATTATTCCACGCAGCGTGTGCTCCAACAGGTGGACAAGAGGTACAGTGTCACTGATGCATGCACTGTCACTGCTCACCATCCTCGTGGCCTCCTCAAATGGTGCCAGGACAGTGCATGCATCCCTGATCATGCCCCACTGGCGTGGAGAAAAAAAACCAAGCTCCCCTGACCCTGTCCTGGTGCCGTAGTCGCACAGGTACTCATTGATGGCCCTCTGCTGCGTGTGCAGCCGCTGCAGCATGGCCAACGTTGAGTTCCACCTGGTGGGCATGTCACATATAAGGCGGTTCTTGGGCAGGTTCAACTCCTTTTGCAGCTCAGCCAGGCGAGCACTGGCATTATAAGATCTGCGGAAATGCACACAGACTTTCCTGGCCTGCCTCAGGACATCCTGTAAGCCCGGGTACCTGCCCAAGAACCGCTGCACCACCAGGTTAAGGACGTGAGCCACACAGGGCACATGGGTCAGTTGTCCCTGTCGGAGGGCGGAGAGGAGGTTGGTGCCATTGTCGCAAACCACCATTCCTGGCTTAAGCTGGCATGGCGTCAACCACCTCTCGGCCTGGCCCTGCAGAGCAGACAGGACCTCTGCCCCAGTGTGGCTTCTGTCCCCCAAACACACCAGCGCAAGCACGGCATGGCATCTTTTTGCCTGCGTACTTGCGTAGCCCCTTGAATGGCTACGGAGCACCGCTGGTTCAGAGGACAAAGCACAGGAAGAGGCCATGGAGGAAGAAGAAGAGGAGGGGGTGGAGGAGAGAGGTGTGTCACAACCAGTAGCAGCATTTTGGAGGCGTGGCGGTGGAACAACCTCCAACACTACTGCACCTTGTCCTGCATCCTTCCCAGCTGCCAAAAGAGTGACCCAATGGGCCGTGAAAGAAAGGTAACGTCCCTGTCCATGCCTGCTGGACCATGAGTCAGCGGTAATATGCACCTTACCGCTGACCGCCCTGTCCAGCGAGGCCAAGACATTGCCTTCCACATGCCGGTAGAGAGCCGGAATCGCCTTCCGTGAGAAAAAGTGGCGTTTGGGAACCTGCCACTGAGGAACCGCACATTGCACAAACTCACGGAAGGGGGCCGAGTCTACCAACTGAAAAGGCAGCAGTTGAAGCGCTAGCAATTTAGCCAAGCTAGCATTCAACCGCTGGGCATGTGGATGGCTGGGAGTGAACTTCTTTCGACGGTCCAGCAGCTGGGGCAGGGAAATTTGCCTGCTAGAATCGGACGTCGGTGTACTGCTAGCAGAGTGGCCGCAAGTACTTGGCTGTGACACACCTAATTCTACACCTTCATTCCTCTCAGTGCATGTTTCAGAGAGGACTGAAGTTATAGTGGGGTTGGAGATCCCAGCTGATGCGGTGCAAGGAGAGGTCCGCTTTGTTCTTTGGTGTGGGTCTTTGAGGTAGGCTTGCCAACGAGCTGCATGGCAGGTCAACATATGTCTGGTCAGGCATGTGGTACCCAAGCGGCTGATGTTTTGGCCACGCGATATACGCTTGAGACATATGTTGCAAACAGCAGCTGTGCGATCTGATGCACTAGCCTCAAAAAAGGCCCACACCAAAGAACTTTTTGAATGACGGGCAGAGGCAGCGCCCTGCACAGGCGGAGCTCTGCGGTGTGATTCCGTCGGTGTACTGCCCTTACGCTGGCCACCAAAGGGCATCCTGCCTCATTGGAGATGTGCCTCCTCCTCATCCTCCTCCTCCTCCTCTCTCCTATTAGGCACCCACGTGGAGTCAGTGACCTCATCAACCCCTCCCTCCTCATCACTGGAGCCAATCTGGCAGTATGCTGCAGCTGCTGGAACATGACTGCCAGATTGGTGTCCTTCTTGAGCATCCCCTCTGTCTGCTCTCACGCTACTGCCTTCCTCTAGCTGGGTTTCATCATCAGACCCTTCGAAACGCTGGGCATCCTCCTGGAGCATGTACCCAACACTGTGCTCAAACAGTTCGGGGGACTCCTCAGGAGGAGGACATGGTGGGTCTAGGGAAGGAGTGACTGATGATGAGTCTGACATTGATACCAGGGAAGAGGACGCTTTGGCAGCTGCTTTGCCAGTACCCTGAGCCTGGGTGAGAGAGGATGAGGAGGAGGAGGGCTTGGTCATCCACTCTACCAAGTCTTCGGCATGATGTGGCTCAACATGTCCATCTGCCGAAAAGAAGGACAAGCGTGTCCCATGGCCATGTGCTGATGACAATGCACCGCGTCCACGACCAGCACTGTTGCCCCCAGACACAGAGCATGCTTGCCCTCTTTTATTGCCTCCTGACTGTCTGCCTCTCCTTGTTTGCCTTCCAGACATTCTAATGGATGGCCTGCAGGGAGATGGGGAAAAAAGCAATAAGGGCTACCTTCAGGTGTCCTTCTCTGTCCCTTTACTTAAGGATTTCTAAATATGGTTGAGGATGATTGCTTTCGCACAGAATAGCACAATGACAATTTCCCTGACTGTCCAAAAAACAAGGATTTCAAAGATGGTTGATGAGGAATGCTTTAGCACAGTATAGCACAATGAGAATTTCCCTCACTGTCCTTCCCTGTCCCTACAAACAAGGATTAGCACAGTAAAACACACTGACACTCTCCCTACCTATAGTTTTCTGTCCCTATAAAAAATGTTTTTTTAAAGATGGTTGATGATGAATGCTTTAGCACAGTATAGCACAATGAGAATTTCCCTCACTGTCCTTCCCTGTCCCTACAAACAAGGATTAGCACAGTAAAACACACTGACACTCTCCCTACCTATAGTTTTCTGTCCCTATAAAAAATGTTTTTTTAAAGATGGTTGATGAGGAATGCTTTAGCACAGTATAGCACAATGAGAATTTCCCTCACTGTCCTTCCCTGTCCCTACAAACAAGGTTTAGCACAGTAAAACAGACTGACACTCTCCCTACCTATCCTTCTCTTTCCCTAAACTAAAGGAATCCAGGTTAAGCAAGAAAAAAAAATGTCACTGTCCCTGCCTATGCTTCTCTTTCCCTGCTCCGGAACACACTACACTAGGCCGCCGTGCTGGCGGCCTTTTATAGTGTGGGGCGTGTACTAAACACCCTCAGCAATAATTGGCCACAGGCATCCTGCCTGTGGCCAATCATTGCTCTCCTCGCTGCCGGCGCTGTGATTGGCCAAGCATGCGGGGTCACAGTGCATGCTTGGCCAATCACAGCGCCTGGATGACACTGCGATGGCGTAGTGCATTGTGGGCCGCGAATTAGGCGCGAACGGCCCAAATCGTTCGTTGTTCGGCGAACGATCGAACAGCCGATGTTCGAGTCGAACGTATGTTCGACTTGAACACCGAGCTCATCCCTACTCATAACTAATATCCTCCAGACCCTTTATTAGCTTTGTTGCCCTTCTTTGTACTCGCTCCATTTCTAGTACATCTTTCCTGAGGACTGGTGCCCAGAACTAGACAGCATACTCCAGGTGCAGCCGGACCAGGGTCTTGTGGAGCGGGAGAATTATTGTTTTATCTCTGGAGTTGATCCCCTTTTTAATGCATGCCAATATTCTGTTTGCTTTGTAGACATGTGTATTCATTTTCGTCTGAATGCATTTTCGTCCGAATTTTTGGTATTTTCGTTATCGTTTTAACAAACAAACGAAAGCGCATAATCCGAAAACCGAAAGATCCAATATAAACAAATGCGTTATTTTCGTTTTCGTTGCAACAACAGTTCGATATAGATAGGAGATTCAACATGACACTGACAATAACAATCTGTGTCCATCGAACCTGTGGTCGAATGTACCTAACCCTAACTCTATTAGTCCAAGATTATTCTACATAGAGAGAAAAGATTTGACATAGAAAAGATTCGACATAGAGAGAAAAGATCGCTGCTGGAATTGGATGGGGGAAGTAAAATAAAAATAATGATGATGATGAATGTTATTGGCTGATTGTAACCAAAGAGGAGGAGCAGAAAAATAGCTAGAACTAACTTGACAATTCAACATGAACGACAAAGATTCGACAAAGAATCGAAAAACATACAAACGTCGAATCTGTCATTGAAGGCTTATGGTGTCTGTCGAAAGTTCTAAGAAGATTCGACGGAGCAGCTAAATTGTACGACGCTGCAATCGTACATTTCCGGTCAAATGTTCTGCCCATAGGCTATAGAAAAATTTGAATGTTGGTTGACTAGTAATAATAATAATAAATATAATTATTACTAGTCATACAACATTAGAATTCTACTATAGCTAGCTTGTAGGCGGAACATTCGACAGACACCATAAGCCTTCAAAGACTGATTCGACCTTAAAGCGGAGGTGCCACGGAAAAAACCCATATTAAAAGCCAGCAGCTGCAAATACAGCAGCTGCTGACTTTTAATATATGGACACTTACCTGTTCTGGAGTCCAGCGTTGTCCGCAGCAGAGGACGAGCAATCGCTTGTCACTCTGCTGCTCCCACCGTCATCCTCGGTGAGGGAACCAGGAAGTGAAGCCTTGCGTCTTCATGCCCGGTTCCCTACGGCGCATGCACGAGTCGCACTGCGCCGTTCTGAATGGTCCCCTGTGTTCCGGGAGCCGAGCGTCTCCCAGAACACAACGGGGAATCTGCGGGAAGTGACATGCTTCCCGCAGATTTCCCGCAGAGAGGACTCCCGGAAGTGGGTGCAAATACATGTCTTAGCCAGGTATCTGCACCCCCCTCCCCCCTGAAAGGTGTCAATTGTGACACCGGAGGGGGGAGGGTTCCGATCAGCAGAAGTTCCACTTTAGGGTGGAGCTCCGTTTTAATTCAGATTTTCGGACGAATGCAATTTCTAATGAAAAATGAAATAAATAAAAACAAATTTCGGGAGTAACTAAATACATTTATTTTTCCGACAAAAACTAAATTCCGAAACAAAATATTTCAGTGTGCACATGTCTATTGCTTTGTTAGCAGCAGCTTGGCATTGCATGCCTTTGCTGAGCCTATCATCTACTAGGACCCCCAGGTCCTTTTTTCCATCCTAGATTTCCCCAGAGGTTCTCCCCCCAGTGTATAGATTGCATTTGTATTTTTGCCACCCCAAATGCATTATTTTACATTTTTCTACATTGAGCCTCATCTGCCATGTAGTTGCCCACCCCATTAATTTGTTCAGATCTTTTCCACATCCTGCGGAGAAGTTATTGCCCTGCTTAGCTTAGTATCATCCACAAATACAGAGATTGCACTGTTTACCCCATGCTCCAGGTCATTTATGAACAAATTAAACAGGATTAATCCCAGCACAGAACCCTGGGGGACCCCACTACCCAACCCTGACCATTCCGAGTACTTCCCATTTATCACCACCCCCTGAACTTGCCCTTGTAGCCAGTTCAGTGCTTGTGGAGATGCGTCCATACTCTTTAGATATAAAGTGAGTACCTGTCTGGCGTGTGTGTGTATCTCTGAATACTGGCGGCATTACACTATGATCCATCTCCTTTGATTTATATATGATACTTGGGAGGATTGCAGCAACCAAAGTCATCTAAGCCACTGCCCACCAGTTTGGAATTAACCTGTGACCTGGCTACGCTAAGCTTGATTAATAACTTGGTAAGCTGCTTACAGGCACAGAGGTGGAGCACTGAAGAGGAATCAAGTTTTTGAGCACTGAACTAATGTGTGTTTTATATTATTATATTTTTTTCTCACTTTTTTCGGTGATGGGAATCACTTTTAATATATTTCTGGACTGCATGGTCTAACTGGATTTATTTGGACTTTTCAATTATATATATATATATATATATATATATATATATATATATTGTATTTATTAGCACATTTTCCTTTGGATTGATCACGATTGGACTATTTGGATATGGCTACACGTTCACGTTGATTCACATGATTGTATTTTGAGTTTATTAGGTATTCTATACAAGGTCACAATATTATTTAGGTCCAGTGTGTTATCAGTCACACTGTTCCCAGCTTTCCCACTTTCTTTGTTTAAACACAGCGCTGACACCATCACTGTTCTAGATTTTTCTGAGTTTTCCCGAATTGGATTCACAGGTGTCTGGCAGCAGTGCCCCCCCCTCTCCCCCTTGTTTCTGTCAAGGTTATAGGTTCACTTATTCTTTTCACGTTAGAGCAGCGCGGGAGTTTCCCCTATTTTTTTTGCATTCCAGTCAGTAGACTGTCAGTACAAATTAGGAACAATGGTCTGGCAATTACTTGACTGAGTTCCCTAAGTACCCTTGGGTGCAAGCCATGTGGTCCCAGTGATTTATTAATGTTAAGTTTCCCAAGTCTAATTTTAATTCTGTCCTCTGTTAACCATAGAGGTGCTTCCTGTGATGTGTCATGAGGATAGACACTGCAGTTTTGGTTACTGAAGCCCCCCCCCCCCCGATTCCCTCGTGAAGACTGAGGAGAAGAATAAATTCAATACATTCGCCATCTCCCCATCCTTTGTAACCAGATGTCCTTCGTCATTCTTTATGGGGCCAATATGGTCTGTCCTCCCTTTTTTACTGTTTACATACTTAAATAATTTCTTGGGATTTTTTTTGCTCTCCTCCGCTATGTGTCTTTCATGTTCTATCTTAGCCACCCTAATTGCACCCTTACAATTCTTGTTGCATTCTTTATAAAGTCTGAATGCTGACGATGATCCCTTAACCTTGTATTTTTTGAAGGCCTTCGCCTTTGCTTTTACTTGCATTTTTACCGTGGAGTCATCCAGGACTTTTGTTTGCTCTTTTAAATTTATTACCCAATGGGATGCATTGGTTAATGCCCTTATTTAATATGGTCTTAAAGAAAATCCATCTCTCCTCCGTGTTCTGTGTTCTTAAGATTTTATCCCAATTTATTCCTTTTAGCAAGGTTCGTAGTTTAGGGAAGTTGGCTCTTTTGAAATTCGGTGTCTTTTTATTCCCCTTATGTTTCCTATTTGTGTGATTTATACTGAAGCCAATTGACCTGTAATCGCTGTTACCTAAATTGCCCCGTACGTCCACATCCGTGATTAGGTCTGTATTGTTGGTAATGATTAGATCCAGTACCGCTTTATTTCTAGTTGGTGCGTCTACCATCTGACCCATAAAATTGTCCTGCAAGAGGTTTAGGAACTGGCGAGCCTTAAATGAATGCGTGGTTCCCTCCGCCCAGTCTATGTCTGGATAATTAAAATCCCCCAGTTTTGATATCACTTCCATACTTGCTGCTAATCCAAATTGTGATAGGAGATCTGTCTCCCCCTCCTCCCTCAGTTTAGGGGGCCTATAGCATACTCCCAGTATTATTTTCCCCTTAGCTTCATCCCTTTGGAGCTCTACCCATAAGGATTCCACCTCCTCCTAGCTCCTTTAGTGTTGTCATCTCTCACATTGACTTGTACATTATTCTTGATATATAGGCATACCCCTCCCCCCCTTTTACCTTATTTTTCCTCTGGATAAAGGGTATACCCTTGAATGGTTGCCGGCCAATCGTGAGAGCTGTTGGACCAGGTCTCTGAAATTCACACAAAATCAAAATCCTCCTCGTACAACAGTATCTCTAGTTCACCTATCTTGTCCGCCAGTCTCCTGGCATTGGTGAACATGCCACGTAGTTTAGACCGGTCGCATACTATCCTAATATTGGGTGTTCCGAGATTGCAACTAGGACTTGCTACTATACTTACCTTGGGTTCATGTGCTTTGGTTACCCTACCACTAATGCCCCCAATACTACCCTCTGGAATATGTTCCACGCTGACTATCTCTACCTCTGGACCCTCCCCCCCCATTGCCTAGTTTAAAAACCCCTCTAACTTTTTGCCCATCTTCATTCCCAGCTGATCTGCACCCTCCTCATTTAGGTGCAGTCCGTCTTCTATAGTACTGGTTATCGACTGAGAAGTCGGCCCAGTCCTCCAGGAACCCAAACCCCTCCTTACTACACCAGCTCCTCAGCCACTTGTTTACTTCCCTAATCTCCCTCTGCCTTTCTGGTGTGGCTCGATGTACCGGTAGTATTCCTGAGAATACTACCTTGGAGGTCCTTTTCCTCAATTTAGCTCCCAAGTGCCTAAAATCGTTCTTTAGGACACTCCATCTGCCTCTAACTTTGTCATTGGTGCCAACGTGCACCATGACAGCTGGGTCTTCCCCAGGACCTCCCAGTAATCTGTCCACCAGATCCATGAGGTGCCGAACCTGAGACAACATACAGTTCGGCGCTTCAGGTCTTTGTTACAGATTGCCCTCTCTGTCCTTCTAAGAATTGAGTTCCCTACCACCAGAATCTGTCTTTCCTTTCCCTTTGCTACCCCCCCACTCTCACTGGAGGAGTTCTTCCCCTGGCAGCTAGGAGAGTCCCTCAGCTCCAGCAGTGCTGGTCCCTGACTGGTTTCACCAATGTCACTCAATGGAGCATAATTATTGGGATTCTCCAACCCTGGATCGGCCTCCCCGGCACTTCCCCCTATACCCTTCCTGACTGTCACCCATTTACTATTTTCTAGTGCCTGCACCTCTTTCTCTCCACCCACCTCTGTTCTGGCTCCTGCCGGCACCTGCCAGGTACATTACCGGCTCTCCTTTAGTATGGAGGGTCTTCTCAGTGCTGACAGTTGCTTCCCCAGATTCAGAACCTGGGCTTCCAGGGAAACAATGTGCTTACATTATTCTCAGCAGTATTTGGGCTCGATCGGATGATCAAAGAACGCATACATGCTGCAAGATGTACACCGAGTCACCTCTCCACACCCGCCGGGCATCGTACCTATTAATTTAATGAGGATTGGGGATTATACCCTGTCCAAATTACCTAACAACTAGCTTCTTGACACTAATACTTAACAAGACAATACACAGGTACTCGCAGACCTACGTGCACTCGCAGACAAATGGACCTACGTGCACTCGCAATACACAAGTACTAATGATCCACACACACTACTCAGACAACACTCAGGTACTCACACTACACAGGTACTATGACCCCTGTTATAACCTGTTTTCAACTCTTGTTTTTAACTCACCACTTAGTCCAGTTCCACTTGGACAGAGTTCCAGCAAGCTCAAAGATGAGCAGGCTCAAAATGAGTTCTACAGAAATATATATAGGCCTCAAGCACCTGGGGCCAATTAACCACTCCCCTTAGTAGGGTGAAGGAAAAAAATAAAAAAAGTATGTTTAAAAAGTGCCAGAAAAAGGTGTTAAAAAGCTGCAAGGAAAATCCCTAAAAAGAACCTAAAATGGAACACAGCAATCACCAGCAGTCAAAAGCAAATCTTGTTCACACTCTCCACTCAAGCTCCCCACTATCTAGCCTCCAACCAACAAGTCTGGCCACTAGGGATGAGCTATGAGTTCAAGTTAAACTCATGTTCGACTCGAACATTGCCTCTTCGCCGAACAGCGAATAATTTGGGGTGTTCGCGGCAAATTCGAAAAGCCGCGGAACACCCTGTAAAAGTTCATGGGAGAAATCTAAAGTGATAACTTTAAAGGCTTATATGCAAGTTTTTGTCATAAAAAAAGTGTTTGGGGACCCGGGTCCTGCCCCAGGGGACATGTATCAATGCAAAAAAAAGTTTTAAAAACTGACGTTTTTTCGGGAGCAGTGATTTTAATAATGCTTAAAGTGAAACAATAAAAGTGAAATATTCCTTTAAATTTCGTACCTAGGGGGGGTGTATAGTATGCCTGTAAAGTAGCGCTTGTTTCCCATGCTTAGAACTGTCCCTGCACAAAGTGTCATTTCTGAAGGGAAAAAAAGTCATTTAAAAGTACTCGCGGCTATAATGAATTGTCGGCTCCCGGCAATACAGAGTAAAGTCATTGAAAGTCATTGATAAAAAGGTGGAACCCTGCATCAAATAAAAAAAAATGACGTGGGGTTACCCCCAAATATCCATATGTGTCCCCTGGGGCAGGACCCAGGTCCCCAAACACTTTTTATGACAATAACTTGCATATAAGCCTTTAAAATTAGCACTTTAGATTTTTCATGTTCGAGTCCCATAGACTTTAACGGTGTTCGGATGTTCGAGCAAATTTATTGCCTGTTTGCATGTTCTGATGCGAACCGAACTGGGGGGTGTTCGGCTCATCCCTGCTGGCCACATACACATACAGCCATTGGTTTTATTCACGTTATTTGTAAATAAACTCACAATCATTTTACTCTTATGTAGTTAGGTGCCGGTAGTCATTTTACTCTTATGTAGTTGGGAGTAATAGCAGAGGGTCTTGGTACCTGTAGTCCTGCTCCCACTACATACTGTGTTCCTGAGCGAGGAATGAACTACACATATCTGGTTAAGCAAAGAGGATTTTGGTAGAGCGTATATATTTAACTGCAATCAGCAGGCTCACTCTTTCAGTGCGGGACTTCTGACAAGACGGTTGGAAGCTGCTGGCATGACCTTCATGGCCTATCCAGTTGCCATGATATTTGAGCCAGTGGATCGGCATCGCTGTGAAGCAGATCACTAAATTGGGATCGCATTCGTCCATCTTCGCTCTAGAAATTTCACAATCCATTTCCACGCTTCTGTTGCCATTTCACCAAGCTGACATCCTGCTGGGTAACCATTCTTCACCTCCCAACTGAAAAGCAGGAGCCTGCACAGTATACTCTGTTTCCGCAGAGGCTGCATTCCTATCAGGATTGGTGAGCGGGTGCACGCCCAACCTCTTACTGTCATCCAACTGTTTAGAGACACTGCATGCAGACATCTTTATGCCTCAGTCACAGGGAAACAGAAACATAGAAAAATTATGGCAGAAAAATACAGAGGAGTCCATCAAGTCTGCACATTTTTTGTGTGTTATTTGTTTTGTATAGATCTATGTTTGTCCCAAGCATGTTTGCAGCCATGCTGTACGCACCCCAATTGTCTATTTGTTTAACTTAACTGGCCTATAAGTGTCCAACACCATCTATGGGCTCCACCATTGCTAGCAGAAGACAACTTCTACCCTCAAACTGGAACTATCTCCTACACAGGATCATCAAACACAATTTTTCCCAGTTAGGGAAGCATTCTACCTTTTGTTGGTCATTATTAAATCAGTAGGAGCATTTCAGATATATATATATATATATATATATATATATATATATATTATACTGTATATTTCGGTGCACCAGTGGTCCAGAGGGTGCTGGCAAGCTATTAAGTCTTCCTCTTTCCGCCAATGTTGCACTTGAAAGGTTGCTCTTAATTGCACTTAAAGCGGAATTTCACTCAAAAGTGGAACTTCCACCTATCCATCTCCCCCCCCCCCCCTCTGGTGCCACATTTGGCACCTTTCAGGGGGGGAGGGGGGATGGGTACCTGTTTTTGACAGGTACCGTTCCCCACTTCAGGGAGACGGGGCCGCGGCCCTGTCTCTTGGAATTTCGGTCCCCTGCCGCCGGACCAATTAGAAAGTGCAGCGTGCTTCACGCATGCACATTAGGGAACTGGCTGTGAAGCTGAAAGACTTCACTGCCAGGTTCCCTTACCAGGAATGGCAGCGGCTGCACCTGACAGCCGATCCGAAGGTCGGCTGGGGTGCCAACATCGTGAGCTCCCTGGACAGGTAAGTGTCCATATATTAAAAGTCAGCAGCTGCAGTATTTGCAGCTGCTGACTTTAAATTTTTTGTTGGGGGGCTGGACCTCCTCTTTGTCCTTCTTGGGCATCCCCTCTCTCTGAGCTCATGTTACTGCCTTCCTCTAGCTGGGTACCATCATCGGAGCCTTCAAAACGCTGGGCATCCTCCTGGAGCATGTACCCAACACTGTGGTCAAACAGTTCAGGGGACTCCTCAGGAGGACATGGTGGAGCTAGGGAAGGAGTGACTGATGCCATTGAGCCGAGGGAAGAGGCCGTTTTGGCAGCTGCTTTGCCAGACAAAGTACCCTGAGCCCGGGTGAGAGAGGATGAGGACGGCTTGGTAATCCACTCTACCAAGTCTTCGGCATGTTGTGGATCAACACGGCCAGCTGCCAAAAAAAAGGACAAGGGTGTTCCACGGCCACATGCTGATGAAGATGCACCGTGTCCACGACCAGCACTGTTGCCTCTATACACAGAGCCTGCTTGCCCTCTTTTATTGGCTCGTGACTGTCTGTCTGCCTCTCCTTGTTGTCCTTCCAGACAAACTAATGGCCTGCAGTGAGATGTAGCTGCACAAAGCTGGGATGTGTATATATATATATATATATATATATATATATATATACTGATTATACTGCAGCTAGCAGAATCAACTGCCTGCCTGTAGTAGTATTATTAGTATGAGAACACCAGCAATTGTCTTCAGTTAGCTTTAGGTGCACACTGTGCAAAGGACACTAAATCAAAATACTGCAGCTCCCTGCCTGTATTTGTATGAGAACACCAGCAATTGTATTCAGGTAAGCTTTAGGTGCACACTGTGCAAAGGACACAGTACACAAAGTGAAAATACTGCAGCTAGCACAATCACCTGCCTGCATGTCAGTATATTATGAAGAGAATAACAGGAACGGATCTAGCTAGTACACTAAGTGAAACACTGTCTGCAGCTAGCACAATCACCTGCCTGCCTGTCACAGTATAGAGACTAACAGGAACGGATCTAGCTAAACACAATACAGTGTATAAATATATATACAACACCTAGGATGCATATATATCCTCTACACACTGTAACTGAAGCTAACTGACTCGCCTGCCTGCTCTATCTAACTCAAATTAAATGACACTCTCTCTCTCTCTCTCTCTCTCTCTGTCTGTCTGTCTTTAACCACCGCTGCAACACACTACACAAGGCTGCCACGCAGGCGGCCTTATATAGTGTGGGGCGTGTACTAAACCCCCTGAGACATAATTGGCCAAAGCCACCCTGGCTTTGGCCAATTATGACGCTCCGTTTTTTCTGCGCTGTGATTGGCCCAGCATGCGGGTCATAGTGCATGCTTGGCCAATCATCAGCCGGCAATGCGCTGCAATGCCGCAGTGAATTATGGGCCGTGACGTGCCACTCGAATTTGGCGTGAACGACCCATAATGTTCGAAATTCGACGAACGACCCAACAGACGATGTTCGAGTCGAACATGGGTTTGACTCGAACTCGAAGCTCATCCCTACAGTACACTGACTTAATATACTGCAGCGAGAATAACAGGAAAACTCTGAAGTGAGATCTAGCTAAACTGAATACAGTGTGTGTGTGTATGTGTGTGTATGTATATGTATATGTGTGTATATATATATATATATATATATATATATATATATATATATATATATATAAAATGTACCGACCTCACCCCTCTCACCCCTTCTTCTCGGCTTGTTGTCTTGTCTAGGGGAACCTGGGAGGAGGGATGAGATACACCACGGCCCATGTCCTCTTTTGGATAGAGGTGAAGGCCAGAACGTATTTTACCATCGGGTCGTGTGTATAACCCAGAGCCAAGTCTTTTCTGTAAATGACCCCCTCTGCTCCCAGTAACTGGAGTTCCACACGACTGAAAAGGTCCAACTCGTATTTATTCTCCAACAGCAATAAATCGTCACTTAGCACAGACAGGTTGTGACCAAAGAACAGTTCAGTATAGGTGGGGAGTAGGTCGAGGCACAATCCTTAGATAGAACCAACCATTGTGGTGTCACCAACGGTTATGGCGCACAGTCGCTGCCACTGACTGTGTAGAACAGAGAGTGAATTATCTTCGCTAAACGCAGCCCCTGTCAGAGGAAAGACATCCGTCCAAGAGTTACCAGAGGCCCCGCCATCACCAGCAATGCTGCACCGGACTGTTCGGAGGGGTTATGCTCCCTGGCCTCCTCATCTCCGACTCAGGCACCCAAGGCTTTAGGGCCCCCTCGGATTCCTCCACCCTTGCGGGACCCAGTCGAAGGTACCGGGCCCCAGGCCTTCTCAATAGTATCTCACCCCAGGCTAAAGGTGCCTGGGATGGACTCCATCTCCCGCTCTGGCCAGGTCAAGGGCACCTGGGCCCGGACCTCCGGAACGCCGGCGCCCAGGCTGAAGGTGCCTGGGCGTGACTCTGACCTCCGACTCTGAACCCCCCGTGTTCAGGGCGTCCGCTCCCTTTATCTCCTCTCCCTTTACGTCACAGCAGGTTCCCCGCCCCGCTGTACAAGCGCCGGAAAAGGACAAAAAGGGATGCAGTCTTGCGGTGAGGGTTCAACTCCGGCCCAGGGCAACAATGCCACCTGCAGGCCGCAGGGAACCTCACACCACCAGAGTCCTCCAAGAACCATAAAAGGGTCCCAGATTCCCCAACAATCAGTGCATTTGGGTCATACTAACACCCTTGCACTCCCCCCTAAATTTTAACCCCCGCTACATATAATATAATATATATATATATATATATATATATATATATATATATATATATACACACACAACTCCTGGGATGCATATATATATACTAAATACACTAACTGCAGCTACCTGAATCGCCTGCCTGCTCTATCTAACTGAAATTAAATGACACTCTGACTCTCTCTCTATCTCTCTCAGACTCTCACCACGCCGCAACACACTACACAAGGCCAACACGCAGGCGGCCTCATATAGTGTGGGGCGTGTACCTACTCCCCTGAGCCATGATTGGCCAAAGGCACCCTTCCTTTGGCCAATTATGGCTCTCTGTGCTGATGGCGCGGTGATTGGCCAAAGCATGTGGGTCACAGTGCATACTTGGCCAATCAGCCAGCAATGCACTGCGATGATGCAGTGAATAATGGCCCGTGACGCGCCACTCAAATTTGTCGCGAACGGCCCATAATGTTCGAAATTCGACGAACGAGCGAACAGACGATTTTCGAGTCGAACATGAGTTTGACTCGAACACGAAGCTCATCCCTACAGCCCATATAATGAGTGGCTGGTGAGAGCAGAAGGTGGAGGATGGTGAAAAGTGAACAGCTTGCTACTGCTGTGTGTGTGGACAGACCTGAGTCTGGAAAGCGGTCTGCCCTGTGGGAGACTGCAGCCCATGTAAAGGGGATTCTTTGCTCAGGGACTGGGAAAGGCTGGCCAGCCTTGAGAGTCGGGGAGACTGAGGAAGCCAGGGAGTCCAGGGGGCTGGAAAGAATCATGAATTCTGTTAAGAGCAAGCAGAGGAACTGCTGACAGGAGAGCCATGTGGTTTGGTATGTTTTTTTCCTTATTTTTGGACTGCTAAATGAAGTTAAACCCCTATGTGGGAATCCTGAATGGACCTTTTTGCTTTTGTTTTTCTGTTTAATAAACGTGGGCTACCCGGCGCTTAACTATAAAAGCCTTTCTAACGTGGACTCAATGCACAAAAATGCATCTATCCACTTGAGCTAAACACCCCAATACCACAAGTGGTTGTCGAATGCGGGCATACAGATGGTGAATTCCGGGTCTCTGCGCCAGTAGTGAGTCATTTCAGGAACTGCTGCTAGCTGTGTGTGCAGCCAGACAATGAGCATTGCGTGCAGGTAGTACACCTGTGAGAATTTTTTTTAACTGCTGTGAACTGTGTAACAAGCTGCTGTGCATGTGACTGCAAAGATGAGGCAGTCAAAACACAAGAAGTTCATGTTAAATCAAGTTAAAGGGGAAGTGAGCTCAGCGTGGCCTGAGAAGATGTCTCCACCTAGGAGTGCCAGTCAAAAGGGGCCAGTGGTGTATGAGACTGTGAATGAGTGGTTCAAGTGGAACCAGAATAAAGAGTGAGAAGTTGACATAGTGGCCTCTGATTATATGCAACCCATGTTGCCTACAGAGGAAGTTGAAGGCTTCCTGGTAAGATTTGAAAAAGTCGCTGTAAAGAGAAAATGGCCTAGGGACCAGTGGCCAAAATTGCTGCAAGCCTTATTACCGATAGAGTTTCGGTCGGTTTACCATTTGATGGATGGGGACCATGATGACTACCGCAAGTTTAACCACTTTCATACCGGGCATTTTCACCCCCTTCCTGCTCAGGCCAATTTTCAGCTTTCAGCGCTGTCACACTTTGAATGAGAATTGTGCGGTCATGCCACGTTTTACCCAAATAAATTTTGATCATTTTTTTCCCCCACAAATAGAGCTTTCTTTTGGTGGTATCTGATCACCTCTGCGGTTTTTATTTTTTGTGCTATACACAAAAAAAGAGCGACAATTTTTAAAAAAAGAAAAAAAAACACTATTTATTACTTTTTGCTATAATAAATATTCCAATTTTGAAAAAAAAATATTTTTTTTCCTCAGTCTAGGCCAATACGTATTATTCTACATATTTTTGGTAAAAAAAATTCGCAATAAGCGTATATTGATTGAATTGCGCAAAAGTTATAGCGTCTACAAAATAGGGGATAGAATTATGGCATTTTTATTATTTATTTATTTTGTCAGGACTGCGATATTGCGGCGGACACTTTTAACACTATTTTGGGACCATTCACATTTATACAGCGAACAGTGCGATAAATATGCACTGATTACTGTATTAATGTAATATGGGAAGGAGGATATACCGCGCTTAAATGGATAAAGAGAAATAAAAAATGATTGAATGAATAGATTGATGAACCCTAAAAATGCAGCAAACTCACACGTGTAGACCAAACACCAATATGCAGAAAAAAAGGAAAAAAGAGCTGCGCAAACCTGTATACAGTGAATATACAATCTAACAATAATCTGGAAATATTGTGCAATAATATAGAAACTTAATATAGTGACAAAAAAAATTGACAAAAATATAATAATGTATGGTATGTTATGATAAACCGACACATTAATCGAGTTTGACCCCAAAGGAATAACGGTTAATCATATAAATGTCCATATAAGAGTCCATATAAATTCTGAACATAAACGAATTGCAATGCAAATTGGAAGAAGGGTGAACTCCTAAATTGCACCAAAGGAATGCACACGTGCACCACCACCAAAATAATGTGCTTACCAGAGGCAAGCTATTGGAATGCCAAACTATGAATCACTCGCTTCCTTGCAGTAGATGGATATCCAAGGATGGAAAGGAACTCTTGCGATATTGGAACTCAGTATTCACCAGTCATAAAAATGAGAAGGGGAAACCACATGGTGTATATCGTCCAAACAGCATTTATTCATATAAAAAGGTGGTAACTTACATCAAGTAGGTAAAATTCAGGCATAAAAACATGGGAAGAGCCGGCCAGCATGCAGTCTCCCGTTCAGCGATGACATCAGCGCGTCTGCCTCTGGTAAGCATATTATTTTGGAGTGAGACGCCAGCTCAGCAGCAGATTCGAACGAACTGATTCAGCGGAACAGCCTATGGTCAGATCTAACGCCGGGTGGAATAAGGTAAAAAAACAGCCGGGTAATAGCAAGGCAACAGTGATGGGACAGTGCTGGGAGGAGGGAGACAAAGCAATCAGCGGATTGTTAACACTTAATATTTAAAATACCCTCCCAGTGTCCCCCCCAATGCTCAGTGCTTATAATATAGACAGCACCTCACCTACAGAGCTCCTGGACCCCCCCCCCTGCACACCCGAGCCATACATAGCAATATAGACTCTGTCTCCCCCTCTCTGAGGCCCTTCACTTCTTTGGCTGATCCGGCAATATTAGACCCTGCTCCTCTTCTTTGGGTAAGTCTCTGTCAGTCTCCCTGTACCCCCTACTCCAGCCAACGATACATATGTACATCAAGCTGAGGAGGGGGAGAAAAAGAGGGAAGAGAGGGGACGGCAAAAGTAAGCCAGGTCTCCCTGTCCTCACATATACCCACGGCTTTCCCTTCACCCAGTGAACAAGTGAACAGGAAGTGGGAGAATAGGAAAGAAGATAAAGAAGAAATAATACAGAGGCGCATACATTATCAACTCAACACCTGACATCACTACAGAGAAGGGGAGAGAGGGGGGAAAAAAAAGAAGAGAAAAAAAAAACATATATAGACTTAACCTCTCCATTGAAATCAAGAAACAGAGTGGAGCCTGAATGGCACCCGGTAAAACCAGGGGTAAAACACAGATGGTTACCCCATGCTCCTCCCCTATAGCAAAAATAATAAAAGGAACTGCGAAGCTAGCAGAAAAAACCCAGCCAAAATCCTCCAAAGCTACTGAGATACTGGCTGTAACCCAGAGCACAATGGCAGCAAAACAACCCACCTTTGTAAAAGACATCATGGAGGCTATAAAAAAAAGCAGTGAGACACTTACATTCAAAATAGACGCTTTAGCTGTAGATGTCAGCATAATGAGACTCGAGTTTGACAAGGTACAGCAAAGAACTGCAGCAATAGAAGCTCGGGTCTCAAACATAGAAGAAAAACAAAAAATGGAGAGTGGAGAATGGCATACAATGAAAAAACAAATCAAGGTACTTCAAGAAAGAGCAATCGACACGGAAAGTCGATTAAGGAGGAATAATGTCAGGATCCTGGGAATGCCAGAGCGAGCAGAGGGAGACAGTCCAGTAGAGTTCTCAGAGAAATTATTGATAGACATCTTAGGCCTGGTAAAAAGAACTCCGACATTTATAATAGAGAGAGCTCATAGGATCTCCTACCGCACTCCTAAACCAGCGGAATTCCCTAGACCCTTTCTGCTGCGCTTGCTAAATTTTAGAGACCGAGAAATTCTGTCAGCCGCCAGGATGAAGGAAGACATACAATATGAGAACGTGAAATTGATGTTCTTCCTAGATTATCCCCCAGAAATACAGGAACGGAGAAGAGCGTATAATGAAGTTCGGAAGAGACTCAGAGAGAAGGGACTGAAATATAGTCTCTTATAGGGATGAGCCGAACACCCCCGGGTTCGGTTCGCACCAGAACCCGCAAACTGACCGAAAGTTCGCACGAACGTTGGAACCCTATTAAATACAATGGATGCGAACGTTCGAAATCTAAAGTGCTAATTATAACGACTAATATGCATGTTATTGTCCTAAAAAGGGTTTGGGAACCCGGATTCTGCACCAGGGGACATGTATCAATGCAAAAAGCAGTTTTAAAAACGGCCGTTTTTCGGGAGCAGTCATTTTAATGATGCATAAAGTGAAAAAAAAAAGTCAAATATTCCTTTAAATATCGTACCTGGGGGGTGTCTAAAGTATGCCTGTGAAGTGCCACGTGTTTCCCCGTGTTTAGGACTGTCCCTGCACAAAATGACATTTCTAAAGGAAAAAAAAGCCATTTAAAACTGCTTGCGGCATTAATGTAATGTCTGGTCCCGGTAATATGGATGAAAATCTTTGAGAAAAATGGCATAGCTACCCCATCACCCCCCGCCCCACCCCAGCCCATTATCAGCCCCTTTGGGTCTTGTATGAATATTAAGGGGAACCCCGCACACAAAATAAAAAAGGCCCTATATACACTCTGAACAGCCGTATACAGGCGGTGCATAAAAGACAGGGACTGTAGGTTTGTTCTTATGTAGAATCTGTTTGTAATTTTGAACAGGTACATTGTTTAATGCCGCGTACACACGACCGCTTTTCTCGACGAGAAAAACTGCATTTTTTTTTTTCGCCGAGAAAAACGATCGTCTGTGGGCTTTGTCGTTTTTCTCGTCTAGAAAAACGGCATTAAAAACGACGAGAAAAATTAGAACATGTTCTAAATTTTCTCATCGTTTTTTCCATCATTTTTTTCCGCGGCAGTTTTCCCATAGGGAGACAGTGCCGCGGAGCCCACAGACGGTCGTTTTTCTCGTCAAGAGAAAAAATTACGGGAAAAACGACCGTGTGTAGGGAACCAAGCGGTTCCCTCGTTTTTCCTGTCATTATTCACGGCGGTTTTTTAACCGTCGTGAATAATGATCGTGTGTACGCGGCATAAGTGTAGCTCCAGCCAAAAAATCTATTTTTAAGCTTTTTGGAAAACATAGGGAAGGGTTATCACCCCTGTAACATTTGTTTTGCTGTCTGTGCCCCTGTGAAGAACATTTCACCTCACTTTCCGTCCCAATGACAAATGTTTTTGAAAAGTCAGGTTTTTATTGAAACAAGGATTAGTGATAAAGCATCAGTAGAGAGGAGACACCTTTTTCCCATATTAACTCTTACAGGAGAGAATTTCCCTTCCTAGGGGTAGATTTCCTCTCACTTCCTGTTGTCTCCTTCCGTTTGCAAGTAGGAGTCGTTTGTAAGTTGGATGTTTGAAAGTAGGGGCCTGCCGTATATACTCTGCTGAAATTTGCCCCTTACATGTTGGTGTTGCCACAACACTGTAAGACCTCACAGTTACTCTTGGTGGGCGCATGAATGGGCCCTGCTGTGAATTATTAGATCAAGAATTGTAATTGCATGCCCCTGTTGAACAGGGGCTGAAAAATTGGGCTGGTGGTGGTGGTGGTGTTGACACAACACTGTAAGGCCTCACAGTTACTCTTGGTGGGCGCAGGAATGGGCCCTGCTGTGAATTATTAGATCAAGAATTGTAATTACATGCCCCTGTTAAACAGGGGCAGAAAAATTGGGCCTTAGGCACTGGTGCCACAACACTGCAACCCCTCACAGATACTATACTTGGAGCACAGCAATGAGCCCTGTTGCAAAGTATTGCATCAAAAATTGTAATTACACGCCCCTGTTAAACAGGGGCTGAAAAATTGGGCCTTAGCCACTGGTGCTGGTGCCACGACACTGCAACCTCTCCCAGATACTCTAGTTGGAGTGCAGGAATGAGCCCTGCTGCAAAGCATTGCATAAAAAATTGTAATTACATGCCCCTGTTAAACAGGGGCTGAAAAATTGGGCCTTAGGCACTGGTGGCGGCACCCAGAAACAAAAATGTTCTTCCAAGCTATCATCATCAATTGGATCATTGAGGAGGAGGAGGATAGTCAGTCAACATAACAGGACAGTCACTCAGCATCAGCATCAGTCTTGAAGGGATGTGACATTTGAAAATAAATTAGTCTGTTATATCAGCTTCAGGTGTTTGGTAGCTGGTGGTGATCCAAGACTGGTTCATCTTTATGAAGGTCAGTCGATCAACCGAGTCTGTGTACAGGCGCACCCTGTGATCCGTGACAAATCCTCCAGCAGCACTGAATGTGCGTTCTGAAAGAACGCTGGATGCAGGACAGGCCAGTAGCTCAATTGCATACTGTGCAAGCTCTGGCCAGTGATCCATCCTTAAGACCCAGTAAGCCAGAGGATTTTCGGTGGGGAAGGTGTCCAAGTCTGACCTTGCCCCTAGGTATTCCTGCACCATGTATATCAGACGCTGGCGATGGTTGCTGGAACCGATCATACCTTGGGGCTGCGAACTAAAGAATTGTCTGAACACATCGGTCAGATGGCCAACTTCCCCACCGCTCCTTCTTTGACTGACCGAAGCCTCAGCAACTCGTTGTCCAGGACCAGGAGTTTGTAACCTCCCAGTCTCTGGGAACGCGTTGCACAGACCTTTCTGCAAGGCCTCCCGGAGTTGTCTCATCCTCTGCTCCCTCTGCCACGGTAAGATATAAGGTCCGCAACCTTACCCTTGTACTGTGGATCAAGGAGAGTGGCCAGCCAGTAATGGTCCCTCTCCTTGATCCAAAGAATATGAGGATCCTTCCACAGACTTTGCAGGATCAGGGAGGCCATGCAGCATAGGTTAGCTGAGGCATTCGGTCCGGAGTCCTCTGGGTCACTAAGGACGACATGATCCGCAGCCACCTCCTCCTAGCCACGTACAAGTCCATGAGTTTCTTAGGACTGTAAATCATCCCTAAAAGACTGCTGCTGATGATGCTGAGTGCCAGGCTCCACCTCCATGCTGACACAATCCTCCTCGTCCTCCTCCTCCTGTGCGATGGGTGGGACAGAAGGAACACTGTCTGGGTAAATGGGGGGCCTTGAGAGGCAAGGAAGTCCTCCTCTTACTGCCTCTGTTCTGCCTCATGTGCCCTGTCCATTATTCCACGCAGCGTATGTTCCAACAGGTGGACAAGAGGTACAGTGCCACTGATGCATGCACTGTCACTGCTCACCATCCTCGTGGCATCCTCAAATGGTGCCAGGACAGTGCATGCATCCCTGATCATGCCCCACTGGCGTGGTGAAAAAAAACGAACTCCCCTGACCCTGTCCTGGTGCCATAGTCGCACAGGTACTCATTGATGGCCCTCTGCTGCGTGTGCAGCCGCTGCAGCATGGCCAACGTTGAGTTCCACCTGGTGGGCATGTCACATATAAGGCGGTTCTTGGGCAGGTTCAACTCCTTTTGAAGCTCAGCCAGGTGAGCACTGGCATTATAAGATCTGCGGAAATGCACACAGACTTTCCTGGCCTGCCTCAGGACATCCTGTAAGCCCGGGTACCTGCCCAAGAACCTCTGCACAACCAGGTTAAGGACGTGAGCCACACAGGGCACATGGGTCAGTTGTCCCTGTCGGAGGGCGGAGAGGAGGTTGGTGCCATTGTCGCAAACCACCATTCCTGGCTTAAGCTGGCGTGGCATCAACCACCTCTCGGCCTGCCCCTGCAGAGCAGACAGAACCTCTGCCCCAGTGTGGCTCCTGTCCCCCAAACACACCAGCGCAAGCACGGCATGGCATCTTTTTGCCTGCGTACTTGCGTAGCCCCTTGAACGCCTACGGAGCACCGCTGGTTCCGAGGACAAAGCACAGGAAGAGGCCATGGAGGAAGAAGAAGAGGAGGGGGTGGAGGACAGAGGTGTGTCACAACTAGTAGTAGCATTTTGGAGGCGTGGCGGTGGAACAACCTCCAACACTACTGCACCTTGTCCTGCATCCTTCCCAGCTGCCAAAAGAGTGACCCAATGGGCCGTGAAAGAAAGGTAACGTCCCTGTCCATGCCTGCTGGACCATGAGTCAGCGGTAATATGCACCTTACAGCTGACTGCCCTGTCCAGCGAGGCCAAGACATTGCCTTCCACATGCCGGTAGAGAGCCGGAATCGCCTTCCGTGAGAAAAAGTGGCGTTTGGGAACCTGCCACTGAGGAACCGCACATTGCACAAACTCAGGGAAGGGGGCCGAGTCTACCAACTGAAAAGGCAGCAGTTGAAGCGCTAGCAATTTAGCCAAGCTAGCATTCAACCGCTGGGCATGTGGATGGCTGGGAGTGAACTTCTTTCGACGGTCCAGCAGCTGGGGCAGGGAAATTTGCCTGCTAGAATCGGACGTCGGTGTACTGCTAGCAGAGTGGCCGCAAGTACTTGGCTGTGACACACCTAATTCTACACCTTCATTCCTCTCAGTGCAGGTTTCAGAGAGGACTGAAGGTATAGTGGGGTTGGAGATCCCAGCTGATGCGGTGCAAGAAGAGGTCCGCTTTGTTCTTTGGTGTGGGTCTTTAAGGTAGGCTTGCCAACGAGCTGCATGGCAGGTCAACATATGTCTGGTCAAGCATGTGGTGCCCAAGCGGGTGATGTTTTGGCCACGCGATATACGCTTGAGACATATGTTGCAAACAGCAGCTGTGCGATCTGATGCACTCGACTCAAAAAAGGCTCACACCAAAGAACTTTTTGAATAACAGGCAGAGGCAGCGCCCTGCACAGGCGGAGCTCTGCGGTGTGATTCCGTCGGTGTGCTGCCCTTACGCTGGCCCCCCGAGGGCATCCTGCCCCGTTGGAGATGTGCCTCCTCCTCATTCTCCTCCTCCTCCTCCTCCTCTCTCCTATTAGGCACCCACGTGGAGTCAGTGACCTCATCATCCCCTCCCTCCTCATCACTGGAGCCAATCTGGCAGTATGCTGCAGCTGCTGGAACATGACTGCCAGATTGGTGTCCTTCTTGAGCATCCCCTCTCTCTGCTCTCACGCTACTGCCTTCCTCTAGCTGGGTATCATCATCAGACCCTTCGAAACGCTGGGCATCCTCCTGGAGCATGTACTTAACACTGTGCTCAAACAGTTCGGGGGACTCCTCAGGAGGACATGGTTGGTCTAGGAAAGGAGTGACTGATGATGACATTGATACCAGGGAAGAGGACGCTTTGGCAGCTGCTTTGCCAGTACCCTGAGCCTAGGTGAGAGAGGATGAGGAGGATGAGGAGGGTTTGGTCATCCACTCTACCAAGTCTTCGGCATGATGCGGCTCAACATGTCCAGCTGCCGAAAAGGACAAGCGTGTCCCATGGCCACGTGCTGATGGCGATGCACCGCGTCCACGACCAGCACTGTTGTCTCTAGACACAAAGCCTGCTTGCCCTCTTTTATTGGCTCCTGACTGTCTGCCTCTCCTTGTTTGCCTTCCAGACATTCTAATAGTCTGCAGGGAAATGGGAAAACCAGCAATAAGGCCTAGCTTCAGGAGTATATTTTGCAGGAATCACACTACGCCTGCTGTAGGTGCTGCAAATGCCTGTTGGTGTAACACACCAGGAAAAAGCAGCAATACAGGCTAACTTCAGGTGTAATATGATCAGGAGGCACATGTCATGGATATGCAGTAGTGTTTGTCTGTCAGCTTACCTTCCTTCCCATGTGTTCATCTTAGAGGCCTGAACCCTTTCACCTGGCTTCCTTTATAATCTCCTCCCAGCCTGACTCCACCCCAGGCCCTATCACAGAACACTATATTAACCTGTGCACTGCAAGCCTGCTTTGCTGATCAACGTGTTTGTTAGGCATTGTGTGTTTGGGTTCCTGCCTGCCGTGTCCTACGTCTGTCTCTCTGTTACGTTATTGGCTTGTCCCCGACTATCCCTGTCTGCTCGTGACCCTTGACCTTCGGCTTGTCTTTCGTTATCCTTGTCTGCTTGTGGCCCTTGACTTTCAGCTGGTTATTCGTTACTCTTATATCTCGTGCTGCTGCTTCCCCTCTTGTCCCCTTATCCTACGGGGCGTGAGCTAGGAGACTCTAGGGGCCGCGACCTGGACCCAGCCTGCAGCATAACATCCTCACCACTAGAGGCTCTGGAGAAGACCTGCTGGGTCTTAGACTCCGCGCCCTGGGGAATCTTGGCTCTAGCTTCCCATAGGATCCCGGTTGTGCTCCTCTGGTCCCGCTTTCCACAACCACCCAGTTTCCTATCCGCAGCAGTCAGCCATAGGGTTCACTACCTTGTGGTGCACTCCTGTCCCCCTACGGTGTGCATCTGTCACCTGGCCACAGGTGACCTGACAGTTTGATCAGCCACGAACCCGGCTGACATCCCGCTCCCCGCGGATGATCCATTGCAGGGCATAGTTTGCAGACTTGAAACCCAGGAATCGAATCAGACTCAGGTGATGCGATTCCTCCAGGATCTGGCTTCTCGTTTCGAGCAGCTTCAGGCCTCCTTGGGAACCCTGAATCCGCAACCTCAAATACAACCAGTGGCTGCACCTATTGCACCAGTCGCAGCCACACACTCACTAAAACTGCCAGCTCCGTCCCATTTCTCTGGGGACTCCAAGGCTTGCAGGGGGTTCCTTAGCCAATGCACGATTCATTTTGAGCTCCAGCCCCAAAACTTCCTGTCTGATCGGGCTAAGGTAGCCTATATCATTTCCCTCCTCTCTGGTGAAGCTTTAGCCTGGGCAGCCCCTCTGTGGGAACTGAATGATCCAGTGGTTTTTAGCCTGTCTGGCTTCTTGAAACTTTTTCGGAATATCTTCGAAGAACCGGCTCGTGTCTCTTCAGCGGCCAGCGCCCTTTTACGTCTCCGCCAAGAGTCTGCTTCTGTGGGACAGTATGCCCTTCATTTCCGCATACTGTCGGCTGAGTTGAGCTGGAACAATGAGGCCTTAGTCACAACCTTTTTGCATGGCCTGTCTGATAGTGATAGAGTGAAGGATGAATTAGCAGGAAGAACCATCCCCACTGATCTGGCCGGCGTTATCTCCTTGTGTAACCAGATCGATATTCGCTTTCAGGAGAGGACCTTAGAAAAGCAACGCCAGCACTCCTTGGTTCTTAGTCAGCCTGAGCTCCCCTCTCTTCGACCCGTAGAGCATCTCCTACCAGCTGAGGAACCCATGCAGCTGGGTCGGACCAGGCTATCCCCCGAGGAACGTGCTAGGCGCAGAACTCTTGGTCTGTGTCTTTACTGTGGGGGCAAAGGTCATTTTCGTGACACTTGCTCTCTTTGTCCAGAAAAACGTTCGGGTCCACTTCATCTGGAAAGTGGAGTATTGGACCCAGAAATATCACCTTCCCCTTCTCGTCTTCTGCTTTCTGTGTTCCTTCATGTTGGTGTTTCTTCTCATTCGGTCTCAGCATATCTGGATTCCGGAGCCGCTGGTAATTTCATGGACTGGGAAATCGCATCGTCCATGAGACGTACTCTTTTGCCCCTCACCACGCCATTGGTGGTCTTGGCGATTGATGGTACTGTTCTCCCAGGGGGACCTATCTGCTTCCAGACCCTCCCTGTTAAGATGTCGGTAGGGACACTCCACCAGGAGTGGATATCCTTCCTTATCTTACCCAAGGCCTCAACGCCTATAATTTTGGGTCTCCCATGGTTACAGCTCCATTCTCCTCATGTGGACTGGACTACTGGACAGATCCTGGCTTGGGGTCCCTCCTGTTCCTCGTCCTGCGTACCCAAGGTTGCCCCCTGTGAACCTGAGCCGGTCATTCATTCCAGGTTGCATAACCATTTACATTTCTCTGTCCCTAACCACCCTTGGACGCACAGCCAGGCTAGCTTGTCTACAAGTCCTGCAGTCGCTACATCTTGCGATGCGATTCAGGTAGTCGCTACACCTGACTCAGCTATTCACTCTGCCTCTGTACTAGTTATGCCAGTCCAGCCCATGCCCAGTGAGCCTCCTACTTTTTCTTGTTCAGGACATTCTGCCTGTCCTTCAGCTATTCAGCTTGACTCCGGCGACATGTCACCTTCTAACCAACCTGACTTCAGGGTTCCACTGACATCTGCCCAGTCTGATGGTCCTGTGCAAGATGACCAGTTCCCCTTTAAGGGTCTAGGGGACCCTCCTCAGATTCCTGTTGATCCTCTCATGCCCTTTCTTATTCCTAGAGAGCCTTTGGTCCTCAATAGATCTTCTTGTCATCTCCCTACCTCGTTTTCGGTCTCTGAGGATAATCTTAAGTACGAGGTTAGACAAGTTCTGGATTCTCGGCTCTACAGAGGCATTCTTCAGTACCTTGTGCATTGGTGAGGTTTTGGTCCTGAGGAGGTGTCTTGGATCACTGCATCTGATGTCGCTGCACCTCATCTGTTGAGGAGGTTTCATCAGAGATTTCCCTTTAAGCCTGGGCCCAGGCGGGGGAGGGCCCATAAGAGGGAGGGTACTGTCATGGATATGCAGTAGTGTTTGTCTGTCAGCTTACCTTCCTTCCCATGTGTTCATCTTAGAGGCCTGAACCCTTTCACCTGGCTTCCTTTATAATCTCCTCCCAGCCTGACTCCACCCCAGGCCCTATCACAGAACACTATATTAACCTGTGCACTGCAAGCCTGCTTTGCTGATCAACGTGTTTGTTAGGCATTGTGTGTTTGGGTTCCTGCCTGCCGTGTGCTACGTCTGTCTCTCTGTTACGTTATTGGCTTGTCCCCGACTATCCCTGTCTGCTCGTGACCCTTGACCTTCGGCTTGTCTTTCGTTATCCTTGTCTGCTTGTGGCCCTTGACTTTCAGCTGGTTATTCATTACTCTTATGTCTCATGCTGCTGCTTCCCCTCTTGTCCCCTTATCCTACGGGGCGTGAGCTAGGAGACTCTAGGGGCCGCGACCTGGACCCAGCCTGCAATTATAACATCCTCACCACTAGAGGCTCTGGAGAAGACCTGCTGGGTCTTAGACTTCGCGCCCTGGGGAATCTTGGCTCTAGCTTCCCATAGGATCCCGGTTGTGCTCCTCTGGTCCCGCTTTCCACAACCACCCAGTTTCCTATCCGCAGCAGTCAGCCATAGGGTTCACTACCTTGCGGTGCACTCCTGTCCCCCTACGGTGTGCATCTGTCACCTGGCCACAGGTGACCTGACAGCACACTCCGCCCTCTGTAAGTGCTGCAAATGCCTGTTGGTGTAACACACCAGGAAAAAGCAGCAATACAGGCTAACTTCAGGTGTAATATGATCAGGAGGCACACTCCACCCGCTGTAAGTGCTGCAAATGCCTGTTGGTGTAACACACCAGGAAAAAGTAGCAATACAGGCTAACTTCAGGTGTAAGATGATCAGGAGGCACAATCCGCCCGCTGTAAGTGCTGCAAATGCCTGTTGGTATAACACACCAGGAAAAAGCAGCAATACAGGCTAACTTCAGGTGTAATATGATCAGGAGGCACACTCCGCCCGCTGTAAGTGCTGCAAATGCCTGTTGGTGTAACACACCAGGAAAAAGCAGCAATACAGGCTAACTTCAGGTGTATAATGTGCAGGAGGCTTAGCAACAATGACACTGACACTGTCCCTTGCCTATCCTTCTCTCTCCCTGCACACAAGGTTTATCAAAGTATATGACACTGACACTCTCCCTGCATATCCTTCTCTCTCCCTACACACAAGGTTTAGCAAAGAATATGACACTGACACTCTCCCTGCCTATCCTTCTCTGTCTCTACACACAAGGTTTAGCAAAGAATAGATTTGACACTGTCCCTGCCTATCCTTCTCTCTCCCTGCACACAAGGTTTATCAAAGTATATGACACTGACACTCTCCCTGCATATCCTTCTCTCTCCCTACACACAAGGTTTAGCAAAGAATATGACACTGACACTCTCCCTGCCTATCCTTCTCTGTCTCTACACACAAGGTTTAGCAAAGAATAGATTTGACACTGTCCCTGCCTATCCTTCACTTTCCCTGCTCCGGAACACACTACACGAGGCCGCCGCGCTGGCGGCCTTTTATAGTGTGGGGTGTGTACTAAACCCCCTCAGCTATAATTGGCCACAGGCATCCTGCCTGTGGCCAATCATTGCTCTCCTCGCTGCCGGCGCTGTGATTGGCCAAGCATGCAGGGTCACAGTGCATGCTTAGCCAATCACAGCGCCGGGATTACACTGCGATGGCGCAGTGTATTGTGGGCCATTCGCGTCACTCGAATTTGGCGCGAACGGCCCAAAACGTTCGTTGTTCGCCAAACGCGCGAACAGCCGATGTTCGAGTCGAACTTATGTTCGACTCGAACACAGAGCTCATCCCTAACCACAGCAGTTTCACTGCCCTAGAAGTTGGATTGGAAACATCCCCTTTGGAGCACCTGGATCTGGGATCTCGTCTATGTCTATTTTCATCTGACCCACGGTAAGAGTACCCATTACTTACCATTTTACCATTGATGTTGGATGACACTTCCAGTAGCTTGGGGTATTTAGATGCAATACCACTGCTACGGTGACAGTCCATGCTTCACATCAGATTCTGCACATCCATTACGGATCAACATAGACTCTGTTTTTTATTTTTGTTATAGGACACTTTGTCGTGAGTCATAACAGTTTTCTCTGAGTTTTGGGTATATTACAAATTTTTTATATATGTTTCAGGCGTACTCATGTAAGCCCGATTCTTTTTTGCACTTTTTACGTCAGTTTGAGTGAGTCATATCTAGAGATCATTCTCTGTGTTTATTTACATAGGATTTCCTCTGGTAACACTTTTGATATTCAGCGCTGCATTTTTCTTTTTATTTATCTTTATAACAATACCATCTTATTGTTTATGTCAGCTTCTTCTTTCACACATTTGTTTCCACTGGTAGCGCAATTTTTTCCATTTTGTCTAGAATTCTTTAAGTATGTACAGTAAACAGTAAAAAAGGGAGGACAGACCATATTGGCCCCATAAAGAATGAGGAAGGACATCTGGTTACAAAGGATGGGGAGATGGCGAAGGTATTGAATTTATTCTTCTCCTCGGTCTACACAAGGGAATCGGGGGGGCTTCAGTAACCAAAACGGCAGTGTTTATCCTTATGACACATTACCTCCATGGTTAACAGAGGACAGAATTAAAATTAGACTTGGGAAACTTAACATTAATAAATCACAGGGACCAGATGGCTTGCATCCGAGGGTACTTAAGTAACTCAGTCAAGTAATTGCCAGACCATTGTTCCTAATTTTTACTGACATTCTACTGACTGGAATGGTACCAGCTGATTGGAGAAAAGCACCAATATTTAAAAAGGGCCCAAAATGCATCCCTGGGAATTACAGACCAGTTAGCCTAACATCAATAGTATGCAAGCTCTTGGAGGGGATGATAAGGGACTATATACAAGATTTTAGTAATGAGAACGGTATCATTAGTAGGGATGAGCCGAACATCCCCCCCCGGTTCGGTTCGCACCAGAACCTGCGAACGGACCGAAAGTTTGTGCGAACTTTAGAACCCTATTAAAGTCTATGGGACCTCGAACGATCGAAATCAAAAGTGCTAATTATGAAGGCTAATATGTAAGTTATTGTCCTAAAAAGGGGTTGAGGACCCGGGTCCTGCCCCAGGGGACATGTATCAATGCAAAAAAAAGTTTTAAAAACGGACGTTTTTTTGGGAGCAGTGATTTTAATGAAAAAAAAGTGAAATATTCCTTTAACCACTTCAATACCAGGCACTTATGCACCTTCTCGCCCAGACCAATTTTCAGTTTTCAGCGCTCTCACACTTTGACAATTACTCAGTCATGCTACACTGTATCCAAACAACATTTTTATCATTTTCTTCTCACAAATAGAGCTTTCTTTTGGTGGTATTTAATCGCCACTGGGTTGTTTTTTTTTTGCGATATAAGCAAAAAAACTGCGAATTAAAAAAAAAACAAAAAACTTTTTTTTAGTTTCTATTGTAAAATTTTGCAAATTAAGTAATTTTTCTTCATAAATTTGTGACAAAATTTATACGGCTACATATCTTTGGTAAAAATAACCCAAATTAGAGTATATTATTTGGTCTTTGTGAAAGTTATAGAGTCTACAAACTATGGTGCCAATCACTGAAAATGTATCACACCTGATCACACCTGATGTACTGAAGGCCTATCTCATTTCTTGAGACACTAACAAGCCAGGAAAGTAAAAATACCCCAAAATTACCCCTTTTTGGAAAGTAGACAGTCCAAGGTATTTACTAAGAGGCATGGTGAGTTTTTTGAAGTTCAATTTTTTTCCCACATTCTTGGGAAAATTAGGATTTTTTTTTTTTTTTACACAAACTGGTCATATTAACAGGTTATTTCTCTCACACAGCATATGCATAATTGCAACTACACCCCAAAATACATTCTGCTACTCCTCCTGAGTATAGCGATACCACATGTGTGAGACTTTTACACAGCCTGGCCACATACAAAGGCCCAACATTGAAGTAGCACTTTCAGGCGTTCTACAAGCATAAATTGCACATATCCTTTCTCAACCACCTATTACACTTTTGAAGGCCCTGGAGCACCAGGACAATCGAATTGTCCACAAAATGAACCCATTTTGAAAAGCACACACCCCAACGTATAATCTATGAAGCATTATGAGTCTTTTGAACGGTTCATTTTTTTCCCAGAAGGCTTTGGAAGATGTGGAAAAAAATTTGAAAATGAATTTGTTTTACACAAAGTTTTCCATTTATAAGATATTTCTAACACATAGCATATACATAGCAAAAATGACACCCAAAAATGCATTCCGCTACTCCTCCTAAGTATGGCGATACCACATGTTTGAGACTTTTACACAGCCTGGCCACATACAGAGGCCCAACATCCAAGTAGCACCTCCAGGCATTCTAGCAGCATTAATTGCACATATCATTTTCTGACTACCGATCACATTTTTGAAGGCCCTTCATATATCTAACACATATCAGGTACATACCAAATAACAAAAGATTAACTGTGGTTTTAGAAGTGCAGTGGTCCACAGAGGAGAGCATCGGTCCAGGCAGCAGGCAGGGATGATGTCAGCGACAGCAAAAGCAATCATCCAGGCAGCAGGCAGGAATACTTTCCATAGTTCGTACAGGCAGAGATACTGTCAGCACAGCCAGAGCACAGCCAAAGCACAGCCAAAGCACAGGTCCAGGTAGCAGGCAGAGGTGTCCCGGCAGAAATACTGTCCAAAGTCATTTGAGGCAGCAGGCAGATATATAGTCAACACAGCCAAAGTATTGGTCCAAGCAGCAGGAAGAAACCTGGTCCATATTGTCATGGGTCATTACAGGCAGTATTTTGGTCAGCACAGCCAAAGTATTGGTCCAGGCAGCAGGAAGGACCATCAAGCTTAGGGCCAGGGGGACAGGGGTAGAGGTTTCTCCCACCTAAATCTCTTTGAAGTCTCCGGGCAACCAGACCCTTTTCTGGGAGCACAGAAAACGAAAAACAGTTTTTCTCTACTCAGAACGCTATTCTGAAGCCCCTCACATATGTGAGACCCCTGTGTACTAAAAGTAGATGGCCAAAAGATCAGTCCAAGTGGCAGGTAAAAACATGGTCGATTACCAGACCAAGGTCGGTACACGTGGAAGTCAGAAACGTGGTTTAAATTGGCAAGCAAAGACATCGTCGGTAAACAGGCCAGGGTCAGTTAATTAACATGGTAGCAGGCAAATGGGGAAATGGCAGTCTGTTAATAATAAGGGGAACTAATGGATGTATAATTTTTTTAAGCAATTTCCGATGCACAGGCCAGGTTGGGAGGGACAATCGGGACAATAATAGGCGGTGTCTCTTCTTACTCCTCCTCTGCTGCATACATGGCATTTATTTTGGCGTCTTCTTCCAGATTCTTTGGGGGGGGGGGGGTTGCTAAAGGGATAGTGTCGCTCGTGAAGCCGACTCACACTATCAGAGCGAATGCTTCCTGGGGCGGGATCTTCATGGTAAATGAGGGCATTGATGATATCTTTGATATAATGGAGGTAGGGGATTTGTTGATTTTGAGTTGCTTTTTGGTAGCAGACAAACAAATTAAAAGTGCCATGTAAAACAGGTGAAACGCAACTTTTTTGTGCCAATAACGGGACTTTCTGGTTGATAAGTAGGGCTGTAGCATCTGGTCGTTTAAATCCACCCCCCATGTACAAATTGTAGTCGTGGACACATTCAGCCTTTACAATGGGGCCACGTCTTCTTTGGATCTCCACCACGGTGTCATTGTGGATCGTAGAGAGGATGTGGACATCTTTCTTGTCCCTCCACTTCATGGCCAACACCTCCTCGTTCCTCATGAATGCCGATTTCTCCAAGTTGAAATTTTTTGGTCAACAAATTCTGTGGGAATCCCTTCCGTTTTTTTACCGCAGGCCGGGGTTTGCTTACTGTAAAGGTGACGAAAAAGGGGCAGGCTGGTATAGTAATGGTCAACATATAAATGGTAACCTTTTCTGAACGGGGGTATGACAACTCCCAGACAATTTTCCCACTGGTTCCAATATATGTGGGGCAATCACGGGGCTGGAGCTGGGAGTCTTTGCCTTCGTAGATCCTGAATGTGAAGACGTATCCAGTGGCTCGATCGCATAATTTATTTAATTTTAACCCATACCAGGCTCTGTTGCTTGGTATATATTGCTTGAAATCGCTGGGAAAAGGCATTGATTAGGGGGCGTTTCTTGTAAAATTTGTCGTAGTTGGGATGATCTCGGGGAGGGCACTGTGAATTGTCATTGAAGTGGAGAAAACACATAATCATGTCATATCTTGTCCTGGACATGACAGCGGAATATATGGGCATGTGTTGGATGGGGCGTTTGGACCAATATGCATGGACTTAGTTCTTTTTTATAAGCCCCATATTGAACGTAAGGCCCAAAAACAATTTAAAACAATTTAAATTCGTCCAATGTTAGACGCCGCCACTGGAACATGCGGGTGTAGGAAGAATTGGGGTTGGCAGCAATAAATTGGGATGCATAGAGATTAGTTTTATCCACTATATTCTGCAGCAAATCTTGTGGGAAAAATAAACAAAAATAATCAAATTGAGAAAAATTTGTAGTGTTGGGCTGCATACCTGGCTGTGCGGTGAAAGGGGGGATGATGGTGGATCCTGAGTTGGCAGGCAACCATAAGGGGTTTGCCAGGGCATCGGGAAGGTAGGACTGGGGCTGGATTCTTCAGGTTGGGCGTGTATTTCCATTACTTGTACTGGGCTCCTCTTCCTGGGGTATGGCGCTGCTGGTGGTGGGAAGATCTCCTGATCTTGGTCCTGATCTTGGTCCTGATCGCAGTCTTTTGGGAGGGATGGTTTCCTCCGGGGACTCGGAAGCTGAGCCACTATTCTCCACTGGCTCGTATTCCGAACCAGAATCAGATAATGGGAGCTCCCCGCTGCTCTCATCATCCGACATGGCAAGAATGGCATATGCCGCCTCAGGTGTGTAAACCCTTTGGGACATTATGGCAGTGCTTATTGGTGGGCCTGTGTAATGGTACTGCTGGTGGTAGTGATGGCGGAACTGCTGGAGGTATTAGTGGTGGGCCTGTGTGGTGGTACCGATGGCGGTATGGGTGGTAGTGGTACCAATGGCGGTACAGGTGGTGGTGTTACCGATGGCGGTACGGGTGGTGGTGGCATTACCGATGGCGGTACGGGTGGTGGTGGCATTACCGATGGCGGTACAGGTGGTGGTGGCGTTACTGATGGCACTAGTGGTGGGCCTGTGTGGCAGTATAGATGCTGAGCCTGATGGCGGTACTAGTGGCGGTAATGGTACCGATGGCGGTACTGGTAGCCTGTGTGGCGGTACCAATGGCGGTACCGATGGAGGTGGGCCTGTGACAGATGATTGACAGATGGGCCGATTGATTAACAGATGGGCCGATTGATTGATTGACAGATGAGCTGATTGACAGATGGGCTGATTTGATGTGCTGGGTCCTCTTTATTGGGGGGGGCGTGTTGTGCACAGTACTATACAGTAGACAAACTACACTGATCTCACTTACTGATCCCTGCTCTCTCCTCACATATCGGTGTGTGAGGAGAGAGCAGGGATCAGGTAGTAACTGCTCCTCTGTTTACATTTGTGACCGGCTGTGATTGGACACAGCCGGTCACATGGTAAACAGTCAATTTCATTGGCTGTTTACCCTGATCGGGGACGCACTGTGTCTAAGGGACTCACGCCTTCCCCAATCCCCGCTCTGCAAGCCTCTGGCGGCGTGCACGGAGCGCGCCGCCGAGTTTGTTGTGACATGTGGTCAGCTGTAACTTTGACACAGCCGATCACATGGTAAACAGCCAATGAAATTGGCTGTTTATCGTGATTGGGGAACCGGTGTGTCCAAGGGACACACGCTGTCCCCGATCACCGCGCTGCGCACCCTAGGCATTATCCTGCAGGACGTCAATGGATGCCTAGTCAGGATAATGCAACCACCGCCCGGCCATCATTTTCCTATAGGCCTGGCGGGAAGTGGTTAACCACTTAACGACCGCTCACTGTATATATACGTCGGCAGAATGGCACCAACAGGCACAATCACGTAGAGTGTACATGATCGCCTTTGTACAGTTGGGGGGTCCGATCGGACCCCCCTCCTATACAGTGAGTGGCCGTTTATCGTTGGGGAGCGATCAGAGATGAGGGGGTGACCATTCGATTTTGGCCACCCCCTCGCGATCGCTCCCAGCGAATGAAAATGCTTCCTCCGCCATGTGATGTAAACACAGGCAGGAGGAAGTGATGTCATCTCCCTCGCGGCGGTCTTTTCGATTCCGGCGCAGAGGAGAGAAGAAGCAGGTTAGTGCACCAACAGTCCACTGACACATAGGTACACATAGGCACACATTTCACCCCCCAGTCACCCCCAGGTCACCCCCCAACCCCCAATCACAGTGTCACTGATTGCAGTGATCATTTATTTTACTGATCACTGCATTTAGTGTCATCTGTGATAGTAAAAAGTTGCAGGGCAGTTAGGTTTAGGCCCCTTTAGGTCCAGGGTAGCCCCCTAACCCCCCCCCTAATAAAGGTTTAACCCCTTGATCGCCCCCCAGGTAACCCTTTCACCCCCTAACGCCAGCATCACTAAGCGATCATATTTTCGATCGCTGTATTTAGTGCCGGTGGTGCCCTAGATAGCCAGTTATTTATTTTTAGTTTCGCCGCAGGTTTTTAGAGCATCAGGTACCCCCATATATTATTTTAACCCCCTGATTGCCCCTAGAGTTAACCCTTTCACCAGTGATCACCGTATAAGCGTCACTGGTGACACTGGTTACCCAGTTAGTTATTTAGGTAACCCGTCAGGTTTTTATATAGCGTCGGGTACCCCCATATTTAACCTAATAAAGGTTTTAACCCCCTGATTGCCCCTAGTTAACCCTTTCACCAGTGATCACCATATAAAGGTTACGGGTGACGCTGGTTGGTTTGCTTTTTATAGCATCAGGGCACCCGCCGTATATAACCCAATAAAGGTTTAACCCCCTGATCGCCCGGCGGGTGAGATCAATTAGGTTTTAGCGCCAGAGAGGGTCTGCGTCGCCCCAGGCAGCGTTAGGTTAGTGCCAGTAACGCTAACACCCACGCGCAAAGCATACACCTCCCTTAGTGGTATAATATCTGATCAGATCTATACTAGCGTCCCCAGCGGTTTAGGGTTCCCAAAAACGCAGTGTTAGCGGGATCAGCCCAGATACCTGCTAGCACCTGCGTTTAGCCCCTCCGCCCAGCCCAGCCCAGCCCAGCCCAGCCCACCCAAGTGCAGTATCGATCGATCACTGTCACTTACCAAACACAAAACACATAACTGCAGCGTTCGCAGAGACAGTCCTGATCCCTGCGACCGCTAACAGTTTTTTTTGTAGCGTTTGATATATTTGCTGACGACAGTCGGGTGCTTTTTTTTTCCTGTGAATCTTACTAGTGTACCCCTAAATTTAGAGCCCAAAATGGCAAGTCGAAGGTACACTAGTAAAGAGGCCTACGAGATTCTGAGCATGACAGATAGTGAAGAGGAGGTCACGTATCTGTCAGATTCAGGCTCAGAATATCTTCCCGTAGAAGACAGTGACGTCAGCGGCCCCACGTCAGATAGCTCTGACGACAAAGTTGAAGTCCCTGCTAAGGTCAGGCGTACCCGATCCCGATCTTCTGAGGTTGTTGAGGAGCAAGAACCGCAGGGCTCTCGTATCATGGAGCAGAGGAGTACTAGCGCCGCTATTCCTTCTGGTGAATTGGCAAGCACCAGCGGCCTAGTACAGCCTGGGCGTACATCCAGCACTGCAGTATCACGTGGTGATGTGGCGAGTCCCATAAGTGCAGTTCAAGCTGGCGAGGTGGCAAGCACAAGTAGTGTCCCGCTGCCACCAATAAGAAGACAAAGGCAGGCCCGTCGTACCCATAGTGCTCTTCCTGCAGAATTCGCCTATCCTGATTGGGTCCCCACCACTTCTGCAGAACCCGTACTTCCCCCATTCACTGCCCAACCCGGTATTCAGGTGGAAACAGCTGATTTTATGCCAATCGATTATTATTCACTGTTTTTCACGGAAGATCTCTATAGATCTATTGTGGACCAGAGTAATTAATATGCTGGTCAATTCATCGCCGCTAATCCCCAGTTGCCTTCCATTGCCAAAGATTGGAAACCAATTACGGTTTCCGAATTTAAGACCTTTCTGGGCCTTTCCCTCAACATGGGCACACATAAATTCCCGTCATTGCGTGCTTATTGGTCCACGCACCCAATTGACCACATGCCCGTGTTCTCTGCCTCCATGCCCAGGAAACGATACGAGCAGATTTTGCGGTTCATGCACTTCAACGACAATGAACTTTGTCGTCCACGTGGGGACCCTGAATACGACCGGCTCTATAAAATTCGGCCCCTCATAAACCACTTCAACGAACGTTTTACAGCCTTGTTTATTCCCGATCAAGCTGTCTGCGTTGATGAGTCCCTGATTAAATTTTCTGGCCGCTTGGCTTTCAAGCAGTACCTTCCCAGCAAGCGTGCCAGATACGGGGTCAAGCTCTATAAGTGCTGTGACAGGGCAACAGGCTATGTATGGAGCTTTATGGTTTATGAGGGAAAAGATAGTCAGGTTGAGCCGGTCAACTGCCCGGATTACATAGGGAGCGCTGGCAAGATAGTGTGGAACTTGGTGTCACCCTTATTCGGAAAGGGGTACCACTTGTATGTGGACAATTATTACACGAGCGTGCCACTGTTTAGTCACTTATTTGATCATCAGATTGGAGCATGTGGCACCATGCAACCTAATCGCCGGGGCTTTCCCCAGCGGCTTGTAGATGCCCGTCTTAGGCTGGGGGAGAGAGCCTGCGTAAAGTGTAATAACTTGCTCGCTATGAAGTGGAGGGACAATAAGAATGTTTTCCTTCTTACCTCCCTTCATGCATACACGACAGTCCAAATTCGTACGGCGACTGTTGTTGTGGAGAAACCCCTCTGTGTCCACGAATATAACAAAAATATGGGAGGGGTGGACCTCAACGACCAGTTGATGGTGCCGTATCTAATTGACCGTAAGGCGAGACGCTGGTACAAAAAAGTGTCTCTATCCTTATTCCAATTGGCTTTGCTGAACGCTCATGTGCTATACAGAGCTTCAGGCGGGACTTTATCTCTTCTAAAATTCCAGAATGAGATAGTCACAGAACTCCTGTATCCAGGCGGTTCTGCACCTCACCATCCCCTACCAAATGCAGTAAGCCGGCTGCATGAGAGGCATTATACGCATCTCCTCCCGAGTACCCCTACCCAACGAACCCCCCAAAAAAGATGTCGTGTCTGTAGCAAGCGCGGATTTAGGCGTGACACCCGTTATTATTGTCCACTCTGTCCTGACAAACCTGGTCCTTGCCTTGGTGAATGTTTTGAACGCTACCACTCAAAAGTGAAGTTTTAGCGTAGGGTACAGCATTTCACAGACTAGTACACACTTACATAGGGTCTCCCAAGATGCCATTACATTTTGACAGACCCGAACCATTACAGTTGTTAAAGTTTAAAAAAAAAAGTATAAAAAAAAAACGTAAAAAACAAAAACACAAAAAAAATATAAAATAAAAAAACCAAAAATAGTTGTCGTTTTATTGTTCTCTCTCGCTCTCTCTATTTTCTCTCTATTGTTCTGCTTTTTTACTGTATTCCATTCTGCAATGTTTTATCATGCTTGCTTTTCAGGTATGTAATTTTTTTTCAGGTGCGCCATTCAACTGCAGCGCGGAATTATTTATCTTGACAGCAACAGCGTTTGCTCCCACGATACATAAAGCCGTGACTCCAGTACTGTAGGAGGTGATTTCACCACCACAGTTAAAAAAAAAGAGCATATATGCCGAAGCATGGGGGCAGCAGGGGCGGAGGAGCGATTTTGCTCCTAATGCCGCGTATATACGGTCGAAATTCCGACGGAGGCTTGCCCGTGGAAAAGTTCGACCGTGTGTACGCGGTATAACCTTTTATGCCACGTACATACGGTCGAAATTTCGACAAAGGCTTGCCCGTGGAAAAGTCCGACCGTGTGTACGCGGCATAACTTTTTTGCGGGAGGATGCCCCCATGCTTCGGCATATATATATTTTAGGCACAGGTTGCATTAAAAAAAAAATTTATTTTTTACTAGGTTTTGTTTTGGTATTTGCTTTGCAGGTATGGTATGGTAAGGTCTTACTGTTGTACTGTAATGTAACTTTGTTTTAATGTTAACCATCATTTTCTTAGCAGGTACGCCATTCAGTTGCATCGCGGATTTATTTATCTTGACAGCAACAGCGTTTGCTCCCACGATACATAAAGCCGTGACTCCAACGCTGTAGGAGGTGATTTCACCACCACAGTTAAAAAAAGAGCATATATGCCGAAGCATGGGGGCAGCAGGGGCGGAGGAGCTATTTTGCTCCTAATGCCGCGTATATACGGTCGAAATTCCGACGGAGGCTTGCCCGTGGAAAAGTCCGACCGTGTGTACGCGGCATAACTTTTTTGCGGGAGGATGCCCCAATGCTTCGGCATATATGCCCATCATTAGAAGTGGGTGGAAGAAGGGGGAGGTATTCTAATGGTGGGCATACCCACCGATCAATCTCTTTTTTTCGTTCAGCCAACAGGCTGCATGAAAAAAAAGATTACAATACATGTCCAACAAGGACCAGCAACGTACTGGTATGTTGCTGGACTTTGAATGTTTATACCAGAATGATGCCTGCAGGTTTAGGTATCATCTTGGTATCATTCTTTTCAGCCAGTGGCCGGCTTTCATGTAAAAGCAATTCTAGCAGATAATTAGCCTCTAGACTGTTTTTACAAGCAGTGGGAGGGAATGCCCCCCCCCCCGGATATAAACAGCGCCATTGGGAAATTGGAAAAACATTTTATCACACCGATCTTGGTGTGGTCAGATGCTTTGAGGGCAGAGGAAAGATCTAGGGTCTAACCCCCCATTTTTTTTCAAAAAAAGAGTACCTGTCACTACTTATTGCTATCATAGGGGATATTTACATTCCCTGAGATAACAATAAAAATGATAAAAAAAAATAAATATGGAAGGAACAGTTTAAAAATAAAATAAAAAAGCAAAATAAATAATAAAAAAAAAAAAAAAAAAAAAAGCACCGCTGTCCCCCCCTGCTCTTGCGCAAAGGCGAACGCAAGCATCGGTCTAGCGTCATATGTAAACAGCAATTGCATCATGCATGTGAGGTATCACCGCGAAGGTCAGATCGAGGGCAGTAATTTTAGCAGTAGACCTCCTCTGTAAATCTAACGTGGTAACCTGTAAAGGCTTTTAAATGCTTTTAAAAATGAATGTAGTTTCTCGCCGCTGCGCGTTTGTGCGCAATTTTAAAGCATGTCGTGTTTGGTATCCATGTACTCGGCCTAAGATCATCTTTTTTAATTACATCAAACATTTGGGCAATATAGTGTTTTTTAGTGCATTAAAAATAAAAAAAGTTTGTTTTCCCCCCAAAAAATGCGTTTGAAAAATCGCTGCGCAAATACTGTGTGGAAAAAAAAATGCAACACCCACTATTTTAATCTGTAGGGCCTTTGCTTTAAAAATATATATAATGTTTGGGGGTTCAACATAATTTTCTTGCAAAAAAAAAATATGTTTTCATGTAAACAAGTGTCAGAAAGGGCTTTGTCTTCAAGTGGTTAGAAGAGTGGATGATGTGTGACATAAGCTTCCTAATGTTGTGCATAAAATGCCAGGACAGTTCAAACCCCCCCCCCAAATGACCCCATTTTGGAAAGTAGACACCTCAAGCTACTTGCTGAGAGGCATGTTGAGCCCATTGAATATTTTTTTTTTGTCCCAAGTGATTGAATAATGACAAAAAGAAAAAAAAATGTACAAAAAGTTGTCACTAAATTATATATTGCTCAAACATGCCATGGTTATATGTGGAATTGCACCCCAAAATACATTCTGTTGCTTCTCCTGAGTACGGGGATACCACATGTGTGAGACATTTTGGGAGCCTAGCCGCGTACAGGACCCCGAAAACCAAGCACCGTCTTCAGGATTTCTATGGGTGTAAATTTTTGATTTCACTCCTCACTGCCTATCACAGTTTCGGAGGCCATGGAATGCCCAGATGGCACAAACCCCCCCCCAAATGACCCCATTTTGGAAAGTAGACACCCCAAGCTATTTGCTGAGAGGTATGTTGAGTATTTTGCAGATCTCGCTCTTTGTCACAAAGTTTTAAAAATTGAAAAAAAAAAAAAATATGTCTTTCTTCATTTTCAAAAACAAATGAGAGCTGTAAAATACTCACCATGCCTCTCGGCAAATAGCTTGGGGTGTCTACTTTCCAAAATGGGGTCATTTGTAGGGGTTTTGGGCTATCTTGGCATTTTATGGCCTTCAAAACTGTGATAGGTAGTGAGGAGTGAAATCAAAAATTTGTGCCCTTAGAAATCCTGAAGGCGGTGCTTGGATTTCGGGGGCCCGTACGCGGCTAGGCTCTCAAAAAGTCCCACACATGTGGTATCCCCGTACTCAGGAGAAGCAGCCAAATGTATTTTGGGGTGCAATTCCGCATATAACCATGGCATGTTTGAGCAATATATCATTTAGTGACAACTTTTTGTACATTTTTTTTTCTTTTTGTCATTATTCAATTACTTGGGACAAAAAAAAATATTCAATGGGCTCAACATGCCTCTCAGCAATTTCCTTGGGGTGTCTACTTTCCAAAATGGGGTCATTTTGGGGGGTTTTGTGCTATCTTGGCATTTTCTGGCCTTCAAAACTGTGATAGGTAGTGAGGAGTGAAATCAAAAATTTATGCCCTTAGAAACCTTGAAGGCGGTGCTTGATTTTTGGGGTCCCGTACGCGGCTAGGCTCCCAAAAAGTCCCACACATGTGGTATCCCCGTACTCAGGAGAAGCAGCAGAATGTATTTTGGGGTGTAATTCCACATATGCCCATGGCATGTGTGAGCAATATATCATTTAGTAACAACTTTGTGCAAAAAAAACAAAGTTTGTCATATTCCCGCAACTTGTGGCAAAATATAAAATATTCCATGGACTGAATATGCCTCTCAGTAAATAGCTTGGGGTGTCTACTTTCCAAAATGGGGTAATTTGGGGGGGGGGGGTTTGTGCTATTTTGGCATTTTATGGCCTTCGAAACTGTGATAGGTAGTGAGGAGTGAAATCAAAAATTTACGCCCTTAGAAATCCTGAAGGCGGTGCTTGGTTTTTGGGGCCCCGTACCCGGCTAGGCTCCCAAAAAGTCCCACACATGTGGTATCCCCGTACTCAGGAGAAGCAGCAGAATGTATTTTGGGGTGCAATTCCACATATAACCATGGCATGTGTGAGCAATGTATCATTTAGTGACAACTTTTTGTACATTTTTTCTTTTTTTTTTCTTTTTGTCATTATTCAATCATTTGGGACAAGAAAAAAATATTCAATGGGCTCAACATGCCTCTCAGCAAATAGCTTGGGGTGTCTACTTTCCAAAATGGGGTCATTTGGGGGGGTTTGTGCCATCTTGGCATTTTATGGCCTTCAAAACTGTGATAGGTAGTGATAGGTAGTGAGGAGTGAAATCAAAAATGTATGCCCTTAGAAACCTTGAAGGCGGTGCTTGGTTTTTGGGGTCCCGTATGCGACTAGGCTCCCAAAAAGTCCCACACATGTGGTATCCCCGTACTCAGGAGAAGCAGCAGAATGTATTTTGGGGTGTAATTCCACATATAACCATGGCATGTGTGAGCAATATATCATTTAGTGACAACTTTTTGTAATTTTTTTTTTTTTTTTTTTTTGTCATTATTCAATCACTTGGGACAAAAAAAAATATTCAATGGGCTCAACATGCCTCTCAGCAATTTCCTTGGGGTGTCTACTTTCCAAAATGGGGTCATTTGGGGGGGTTTTGTACTGCCCTGCCATTTTAGCACCTCAAGAAATGAGATAGGCAGTCATAAATTAAAAGCTGTGTAAATTCCAGAAAATGTACCCTAGTTTGTAGACGCTATAACTTTTGCGCCAACCAATAAATATACGCTTATTGACATTTTTTAACTAAAGACATGTGGCTGAATACATTTTGGCCTAAATGTATGACTACAATTGAGTTTATTCGATTTTTCTTATAACAAAAATTAGAAAATATAATTTTTTTTCAAAATTTTCGATCTTTTTCCATTTATATCGCAAAAAATAAAAATCGCAGAGGCAATCAAATACCATTAAAAGAAAGCTCTATTTGTGGGAAGAAAAGGACGCAAATTTCGTTTGGGTACAACATTGCATGTCTGCACAATTTACAGTTAAAGCAGCGCAGTGCAAAATTCTGAATTCACCTCTGGTCCTTTAGCTACCAAATGGTCTGGGGCTTAAGTGGTTAAATATCGTACCTGGGGGGTGTCTATAGTATGCCTGTGAAGTGACACGTGTTTCCCGTGTTTAGAACTGTCCCTGCACAAAATGACATTTCTAAAGGAAAAAAGTAATTTAAAACTGCTTGCGGCTTTAATGTAATGTCTGGTCCCGGCAATATGGATGAAAATCATTGAGAAAAATGGCATGGGAAATTTTAATTACACACCCCTGTGAAACAGGGGCTGAAAAATTGGGCCTTAGCCACTGGTGGCGGTGCCCAGAAACAAAAATGTTCTTACATGCTATCAGCATGATCATTGAGGAGGAAGAGGATAGTCACTCAGCATAACAGGATAGTCACTCTGCATCAGTATAGGCAGTCTTGAAGGGATCTGACATTTCAAAGAAAATTATTCTGTTACGTTAGCATCAGGTGCTTGGTAGCTGGTGGTGATCCAAGACTGATTCATTTTTATGAAGGTCAGTCGATCAACCGAGTCGGTGGACAGGCGCACCCTGTGATCGGTTACAAAGTTTCCAGCAGCACTGATGTGCGTTCTGAAAGAACGCTCAATGCAGGACAGGCCAGTAGCTCATTTGCATACTGTGCAAGCTCTGGCCAGTGATCCATCCTCAAGACCCAGTAACCCAGAGGATTTTCGGTGGGAAAGATGTCCAAGTCTGATCTTGCCCCTAGGAATTCCTGCACCATGTAAACAAGACGCTGGCGATGGTTTCTGAAACCGATCATACCTTGGGGCTGCGGACTAAAAAATTGTCTGAACGCATCGGTCAGACGACCACCTTCTCCACCGCTCCTTCTTTGACTGACCGAAGTTTCAGCAACACGTTGTCCAGGACCAGGAATTTGTAACCTCCCAGTCTCTGGGAACGCATTGCACAGACCTTTCTGCAAGGCCTCCCGAAGATGCTTCATCCTCTGCTCCCTCTGCGATGGCAAGATAAGGTCCGCAACCTTACCCTTGTACCGTGGATCAAGGAAGGTTGCCAGCCAGTAATGATCCCTCTCCTTGATAGCACGAATACAAGGATCCTTCCGCAGGCTTTGCAGGATCAGGGAGGCCATGCAGCATAGGTTTGCTGAGGCATTCGGTCCAGAGTCCTCTGAGTCACTCAGGACGACATGATCCGCAGCCACCTCCTCCCAGCCACGTACAGGTCTTGGGACTGTAATTGATCCCTTGAAGACTGCTGCTGATGCTGAGTGCTAGGCACCACCTTCATGCTGACACAATCCTCTTCTTCCTGTGTGATAGGCGGGCCAGCAGGAACACTGTCTGGATAAAGGGGGCCTTGAGAGGTAAGGAAGTCCTCCTCTTCCTACCTCTGTTCTGCCTATGCCCTGTCCATTATTCCACGCAGCGTGTGCTCCAACAGGTGGACAAGAGGGATAGTGTCACTGATGCATGCACTGTCACTGCTCCCTATCCTCGTGGCCTCCTCAAATGGTGCCAGGACAGTGCATGCATCCCTGATCATGGCCCACTGGCATGGGGAAAAAAATCCAAGCTCCCCTGACCCTGTCCTGGTGCTATATTGCAACAGATACGCATTGATGGTCCTCTGCTGCGTGTGCAGCCGCTGCAGCATGGCCAACGTAGAGTTCCACCCTGTGGGCATGTCACAGATTAGGCTGTTCTTGGGCAGGTTGTATTCCTTTTGCAGGTCAGCCAGCCGAGCACTGGCATTATATGACCAGCGGAAATGCCCACAGTTTCCTGGCCTGCTTCAGGACCTCCTGTAAGCCCGGGTACCTGCCCAAGAACCGCTGCACCACCAAGTTAAGGACGTGAGCCAAACAGGGCACATGTGTCAGTTGTCCCTGTCGGAGGGCGGAGAGGAGGTTGGTGCCATTGTCGCAAACCACCTTTCCTGGCATAAGCTGGCATGGCGTCAACCACCTCTGAGCCTGCACCTGCAGAGCTGACAGAATCTCTGCCCCAGTGTGGCTCCTGTCCCCCAAGCACACCAGATCAAGCACCGCATGGCATCTTTTTGCCTGCGTACTTGCGTAGCCCCTTGAACGCCTACGGATCACAGCTGGTTCCGAGGACAAAGCACAGGAAGAGGCCATGGAGGAAGAAGAAGAGGAGGGGGTGGTGGAGAGAGGTGTGTCAGAATCACCAGTAGTAGCATTTTAGAGGCATGGTGGCGGAACTTCCTCCAACACTACTGCACCTTGTCCTGCATCCTTCCCAGCTGCCAGCAGAGTCACCCAATGCGCAGTGAAAGATGGGTAACGTCCCTGTTCATGCCTGCTGGACCATGATTCAGCAGTAATATGCACCTTACCACTGACCGCTCTGTCCAGCGAGGCCAAGACATTGCCTTCCACATGCCAGTAGAGAGCCGAAAAAAAGTGGCGTTTGGGAACCTGCCACTGAGGAACCGCACATTCCACAAACTCACGGAAGGGGGCAGAGTCTACCAACTGAAAAGGCAGCAGTTGACGTGCTAGCAATTTAGCCAAGCTAACATTTAACCGCTGGGCATGTGGATGGCTGGGAGCCAACTTCTTTCAGCGGTGCAGCAGCTGGGGCAGGGAAATTTTCCTGGTATAATCTGACGTCGGTGTACCGATAGCAGATTGCCCGCAAGTACTTGGCTGTGACACACCTAATTCTACACCTTCATTCCTCTCAGTGCAGGTTTCAGAGAGGACTGAAGGTATAGTGGGGTTGGAGATCCCAGCTGATGAGGAGAGGTCCGCTTTGTTCTTTGGTGTGGGTATTTTTTGTATGCTTGCCAACGGACTGCATGGCAGGTCGACATATGTCTGGTCAAGCACGTGGTGTCCAAGCGACTCATGTTTTGGCCACGCGAGATACGCTTCAGACATATGTTGCAAATAGCAACGGTGCGATCTGCTACACACGTCTCAAAAAAGGCACACACCAAAGAACTTTTGGAATAACGCGCAGAGACAGCAGCGCCCTGAACATGCGGAACACTTGGTATAGTTATACATACAGACCATGCATGTATAGTGGGGGCGCTAACCACAGTGCTGTATTAGAAACCTGTGAAACAATAATTAGGATACCTGCATATATACCACACTATGAAAGTGTGGAAAAATAACAAATTACAATGTGTATCACCAACCCAAGTGTGTAATCAAAAAACCATAGGAGCTGTGACTCATCAAACAGAGCTATGTGAAATTGAAATGCACTTAAATGAATTGACACCCCTGCTGGTCGGTGTCAAATTTGAAAAACACAAAATACAACATAAGTGTCCTTGATAATAGTCCAAATGAATAGTGAACAGTGATATTCCAACAGTTCATAACATTCAGTAATAGGATGAAACTTGAATGTACTTGATCCAAAAATCAGAAATATATCTTGATGTGATAGCCTCCACCAACTTAGTATGTGACACCCAACAGTGCTCAAAGAAGATAGGCTGCTTACCAGATCATGTTGACTCGTTTAATTAAAAAGGAGTCAAAAACGCTTGTTGCAAGTAGCACTTGCTAATATGAGTAGAGATTTCATACATGGAACTGAGATTCCTTGCCTCCTGGAGGCTCGATAATGCATATGCGGGACACAAAAGAGAGAAAACAACAGATAGTGTAATCTCGTTTAATAAAAAATAGTAAAAAAATGGACAGACAAATGCCCCCTTACTTGAATAGTGCCACAGACCCGGCACTGAGGCTGGATAGCTTAGACAAGCGGGGCGCAATGAATCTGAGCGGAAGAACGATCCGGCGTGCATTGCACCTTCTGCCAAGAGAGAACCAGCGGGACCGGAAGTAACGTCAGAAACGTAGCCTAGCGTCGCCTCGACAGCTGTTTCGTATTGCACATCATCAGGAAGCGTGCAGAGCTAACGTGCGTCTGACTATTTATGTAGGTATCAGCCAATCAGAGGGAGGAAGAGGACGTACTAAGCCATTGACAGCCTCAGTTCCGGTTCTTCCCACTTGCACACATACAATATGCATTTAAATAACAATTTAAAAACAAATAAAATAAAATAAAAAACAATATGCATCAAATACTTCGCTATTGAAGCGCATTGAATTACAAAACTTTCCAAATAATTGGTCATTTTAACCTTAGCACGACTTCATATGGATGTCCCTCCCCATAACCTGCCACATGATTTTCACAGTTAACACTTTCTACACTGCCGTAATATGCAAATTACGTCTGTAGGTGTTAGGCCCCTTTCACACGGAGGTCCGTTCAGGTCCGCCTGTCAGTTTTTTAGGCGGACCTGAAACGGATCCTCCATGCACCCCTATGGAGGCACGGATGTCAGCGGTGACATGTCCGCTGACATCCGCTCCGCTCCGCCAAAGTGTGACGGAGGAAAACCCTATTTTTTCCTTCCGTCGGCAGAGCGGATCGGATGACAACGGACTCTACGGTCCGTCGTCATCCGATTCCCCATAGGGGAGAGCGGCGCTCTGACAGGGCGGTCCCTGCACAGTGTGCAGGGACCGCCCAGTCATCCGTCGGCTCAGCGGGGATCAACGGAGCGATCCCCGCTGAGCAAGCGGAGCTTCACGGGGCGGATCTGCACGGATCCGCCCCGTGTGAAAGGGGCCTTACACTATTTAATACAACTATTTTGAAAAGGTTCGTTGTCACAACATATTATGACACCTAGTATTCAACCTTGTTCAAGGGAAATATACAAAAAAATATTAAAAAAAATGTAAATTATTAGTCTCTAAATAGAATTATATTATATTTTTATTTCTAAATTTGCACCTGCTACATCCAATCACATATCCATGTGAGGTGGATGATTGGTCAATCCTTAGTTAAAAAACAATTTAAATCTAAATCTATATTGAGGCCCAAAGGTTGCATTGTGGACAATCGGTACAACCAATGGGTCTCGTTCTGAGTAATGGATTTTTTGAGATCTGTTTCTCTCCAATTTTGTGTAACTCTATCAATGCCATAGAATACCAATAACCGGGGATCCCTATCATGGCATTGTAGAAAATGACGTGAAACACTATGGTTGGGAAAACCCTTAGCTATATTTGCCACATGTTCATTTATTCTGACCCTGAGCTCTCTAGTAGTGCGCCCCACATATTGGAGCGAACAGGGACATTCCAAAACGTAAGTTACGTATTTGGAATAGCAAGTGATCAAGGGTTTGATTTTGAATTCTTCTTGAGTTACCTAAGATTTAAATTTGGTTATTTTTTTATTGCGTCGTGTGGTGGTACGGCAGGATTTACATCTTGTGCAATAGTGAAAGCCAGATCCATCCAGAAAAGTGGGGGCTTTCTCCGGAGGATCTGGTACATTAGGCACAATGATGTTTCTTAAACCAGGTGCCTTTCTATAGATACATTTTGGCTTTGGGGATAACACTGATACAAGGTCCCTATCTTTAAGGAGAATGGGCCAGAATTTTTTAAACACCTTTTCTATACTTTTGTATTGCCTGTGAAAGCCCGATATAAAAGGCAATTCTCCCATATAAGGAGTTATTTTCTTGGACTCTAGAAGAGATTGCCTATCCATAACAGATACTTGGTTCCTGGCTCTATCTAGGTCGTCATGACTATAGCCCTTCTCACAGAACCTCTCAGTGAGAATTGCAGCTTGGGTGTTAAAATCTACATCAGTGTCACAGTTACGGCGAATCCGCATATACTGTCCCTTGGGAATGGCTCCCAACCATTGGGGGTGATGGCAACTATTAGTTGGCACGACAGCGTTCCTATCCGTCGCCTTAAAGAACGTCCTCGTGCCAATTCTGCCATCTTTTTTGATGAGAGTGAGATCCAGATAATTGATGGTTTCCAAACTGAACTCTGCTGTGAAACTGAGTCCATACTCATTATGGTTTAAACCCTCTAGAAAAGACTGTAAGGTGGTTTGGGATCCCTCCTATAACAGTATTACATCGTCGATGTACCTTTTATAGAACAATAGGGATTGTTGTTTGTCCCTAAAAATAGTTTCCTCCTCCCACTTATTCAGGACCAAATTAGCCACACTGGGGGCATAACGAGCCCCCATTGCAACACCCTTAATTTGGTTATAGAATGTGCCTTGGGCCCAAAAATAATTGTTCCCCATTGCTATCTCCAATCCATCAACCAAGTACTGTACCTGAGCTTTCTTAAGCTGTGAATCTGCAGTCAGAGCTAACTGGACTGCTATTAATGCATCCTCCTGCTTAATGTTGGTATAGAGTGACTCTATGTCCACTGTTACCATAATAGTGGTGTCTACAACTTTTATACCAGATAGAGATTTGATAAGCTCCCGACTGTCTTTGAGATAGGACCTTCCTCGTGCCACCAAGGGTTGTAAATAAATGTCCAAATATTCTCCTACTCTCGAGTAGAGAGAACCTATCCCGCTAACAATCGGGAGACCTGAAGGTTGTTCCTTATTTTTATGAATCTTAGGCACTATCTATAGTACTGGAGTCCTTGGTACTCGTGGTGATAAATATAAGGCCTCTTTGGTATCCAAAATATTTAGATTGACACCCCTGTCAATCCAATTATTAAGCTCAAATTTTAGTTTGACCAGAGGATTGGATTTTAATGGCTTATAAGTACTTGTGTCTTTTAATAATCTTTGGATCTCCCCATAGTAATCCTCCTTTGTGAGTATCACTACCCCCCCACCCTTATCCGCAGGACGGATTACTATATTTTTATTATTTTCTAACTTTTGAATCCCCTCCACTATAGAGTGGTTGGCTCTAGCCTTCTTACATTCTAGTGATTTTATTTCATCCTGCACCATGTGCTTAAACACTTCTATATGATGATGTGTTCCCTTTTGGGGGTTAAATGTGGAATTAGTCCTCAAACCACTATGTTTGTGTCTATCTGAATGGGGCGCTAGTGAGCTTGCGGTCTCTTGCGACGCAAATTTTTTTTTTATATTACATTTTCTTACATATTTTTCAACGTCAATAAATAGTTCAAATTTATTAAGGTTTTTATCAGGTGCAAATTTGAGACCTTGGGTTAAAACTTGCAGTTCATCTTCTGAAAAAGATGTACCTGCCAGACTAAAAATACCTCCATTTAACTGTCCCTTGGTCTTTTTCTTTCGGGCTCCCCCTCTTCTACCTCTTTTTCTGAATATTCTTTCGGGTATTGGGGTGTATTGGGTGGGATTTTGTACGGCTCTTTCCATCCCCTCCATTCCCCCTACTGTTGGTAGTTGTTTTGGTAAGGAGTTGGCCTCCCTCTGTAATTACCTCTATAGTTCCCTCTCGGGGGTCTAGGTTGGTATTGATTAGTTCCCTGATGATAATAGGGAAACCCATAGTCATTGGGCCTATTGTCCAAAGATCCATACCTATTGTAGGTAGGTACTGGATAAGGGCAATGATAATAATCATTAGGTGGGGGATAGTTACCCCCACTAGATGGTGGTGGGGGGGTAACCTCGATTTCCATGTGTATTTTGCCCTTTGTTGGGTGCAGGTTTTTTTTTTTGGGAGTCTGTATTTTGTTTTTAAATCTTTTTACTGACTGAGCCACTACATTGTGTACTTCCATGTCCCTCTCCACCACAGATTCTGTGGAGTTATACAGTTCTACATCCTCCTGCCATTTATAAACTTTGTTTTCTTGGTAATCTTTGATATCTCTCTGGTACTTTTTTAACTTTTTCTGTTTAGTGTCTCCATCATACTTGGACAAATGGGTCTGGAGACTCTGTGCCCTGTCCAAGTATTCTTTGGTGCCCATGAAGGGTTCCATTTTACTCTTGAGGTCAATAATATTGGCCTCTACTAAAATATTTTTGGCTTTACGCCTTCTAATCATCAGTTGCATAAATTTTTGTTCGCAGCCATTGAAAAACTGGAACCAATCATCTAAAAGTGTCAAATTTTCCGCACCATCATTTGGGTTAACATCCCATCTTAGCCTCCTGGGGGTGAGATTCTTCCCTATGTACATCTCAAATGAAGCTATGTCCCACCATAGCCTAATTTGTTTCTCCATATCATATTGGAGTTGTTTGAAACCCTTTTCCATATCCAAATTTGGGCTTGGTGTTTGCTGGAATATTTCCTCAATATTGGTCTGACGGCCCTTCATGAAGTTAAATACATCCATAGCTGCGTAGATTGAAAAGATTTTTGATATAATGCATACAAAAAAAACTTAGATGATAGGGTAAATGGGCAATCTCGCGCTAATAATCAATAATCAGAAATAAAATAAAGCTGCTATCCCCAAATTTCAAAAATGGATAAATCTTGAAACAGAACAATTGGTATAGTTATACATACACATCGTGCATGTATAGTGGGGGCGCTAACCACAGTGCTGTATTAGAAACCTGTGAAACAATAATTAGGATACCTGCATATATACCACACTATGAAAGTGTGGAAAAATAACAAATTACAATGTGTATCACCAACCTGAGTGTGTAATCAAAAAACCATAGGAGCTGTGACTCATCAAACAGAGCTATGTGAAATTGAAATGCACTTAAATGAATTGACACCCCTGCTGGTCGGTGTCAAATTTGAAAAACACAAAATACAACATAAGTGTCCTTGATAATAGTCCAAATGAATAGTGAACAGTGATATTCCAACAGTTCATAACATTCAGTAATAGGATGAAACTTGAATGTACTTGATCCAAAAATCAGAAATATATCTTGATGTGATAGCCTCCACCAACTTAGTATGTGACACCCAACAGTGCTCAAAGAAGATTGGCCGCTTACCAGATCATGTTGACTCGTTTAATTAAAAAGGAGTCAAAAACGCTTGTTGCAAGTAGCACTTGCTAATATGAGTAGAGATTTCATACATGGAACTGAGATTCCTTGCCTCCTGGAGGCTCGATAATGCATATGCGGGACACAAAAGAGAGAAAACAACAGATAGTGTAATCTCGTTTAATAAAAAATAGTAAAAAAATGGACAGACAAATGCCCCCTTACTTGAATAGTGCCACAGACCCGGCACTGAGGCTGGATAGCTTAGACAAGCGGGGCGCAATGAATCTGAGCGGAAGAACGATCCGGCGTGCATTGCACCTTCTGCCAAGAGAGAACCAGCGGGACTGGAAGTAACGTCAGAAACGTAGCCTAGCGTCGCCTCGACAGCTGTTTCGTATTGCACGTCATCAGGAAGCGTGCAGAGCTAACGTGCGTCTGACTATTAATGTAGGTATCAGCCAATCAGAGGGAGGAAGAGGACGTACTAAGCCATTGACAGCCTCAGTTCCGGTTCTTCCCACTTGCACACATACAATATGCATTTAAATAACAATTTAAAAACAAATAAAATAAAATAAAAAACAATATGCATCAAATACTTCGCTATTGAAGCGCATTGAATTACAAAACTTTCCAAATAATTGGTCATTTTAACCTTAGCACGACTTCATATGGATGTCCCTCCCCATAACCTGCCACTGCGGTGTGATGCAGTCGGTTGGCTGCCCTTAAGATGGCCCCTGCAGGGCATCCTGCCTTGTTGGAGATGTGCCTCCTCTCTCCTATCAGGCACCCACGTGGAGTCAGTGACCTCATCATCCCCTCCCTCCTCATCACTGGAGCAAATCTGGCAGTATGCTGCAGCTGGGGGAACATGACTGCCAGATTGCTGTCCTTGTTGGGCACCCCCTCTCTCTGGGCTCACGTTACTGCCTTCCTCTAGCTGGGTACCATCATCAGAGCCTTCAAAACGCTGGGCATCCTCCTGGAGCATGTACCCAACACTGTGGTCAAACAGTTCGGGGGACTTCTCAGGAGGACATGGTGGGGCTAGGGAAGGATTGACTGATGCCATTGAGCCGAGGGAAGAGGCCGCTTTGGCAGCTACTTTGCCAAACAAAATACCCTGAGCCTGGGTGAAAAAGGATGAGGATGGCTTGGTCATCCACTCTACCAAGTCTTCGGCATGTTGTGGCTCAACATGGCCAGCTGCTGAAAAGGACAAGCGTGTCCCACGGCCACGTGCTGATGAGGATGCACCGTGTCCACGACCAGCACTGTTGCCTCTAGACACAGAGCCTGCTTGCCCTCTTTTATTGCCTCGTGACTGTCTGCCTCTCCTTGTTTGCCTTCCAGACATACAAATGGCCTGCAGTGAGATGTAGCTGCACAAAGGTGGGATGTATATATATAGATATATAGTGATTATACTGCAGCTAGCACAATCAACTGCCTGCTGTGGTATTAGTATGAGAAAAGCAGCAATTGCCTTCAGTTAGTTTTTTTTTTTTCATTTAAAAGTTTATTGAAAATTGAAAAGGAGCGGTGCGCATAATTCGCAGAACGCAGATGCAACTGCACATAAACAATCAATACAGTCAATTGAGATACGACTTAACACAAGTGTACAATTTGGTTAGTTTCACCGGGCGGAAAATACCAGGAAGGCGGTTACAGGCTTATACAATTCACATATTATTCGTTGAGCGAGTAACTATAAGACAGAATACAATGTGTCTACCGAATGAACAAAAACGAGTTTAGTTATAACCCAGGAAAGAAGGGAGAGTATTGATATGTGAATCCCAAACCTTGTATTCATCATCTGCTAATCTGATTTTAATTGCACTTTAAGAACAGAACCAAGAGAGGGTTAGAAAAAGAAAGGGTAGGAGAAAAAATAGAAGGAAAGAAAGAAAGTAAAGAAAGGAAGAAAAGAGTAAAGAACAAGGCGCCTAACCTGAGATAAGTACTTCATGAAACCCATCTAAAAGTGTCATAGGGGCTCCGAATAAGACCTCCAATGAGCAGCTCTGGCTGTAGTGATCTCCTAAAATTGAGACATTAAATACAATGTTCTCATAGGTTGAGACCCGATTTGGCAGCTATATAATCCTGAGAGTATTTGAATAGCAACCACGGCTGCCAAGTTTCGCGGAACTTCTCCCCTGTACCTTTATCTTGGGCCAATGTATCCTCCATTTCGTACAGGTCCTCTACCTTATTCAGCCAATCTGCCAAGGAAGGAATCCGAGGCGAGTTCCAATGTAGAGGAATCAGAGATTTGGCCGCGTTGAGCAAGTGTTTTGTCAGGGAGTGTTTATATCTCTTAAAGGAAAAGTTGGTCACATGCAACAGGCAGCAGGCTGCGTCCAACTCTATCTTTGTTTCAGTAATTTTTTTGATAAATGACCGAATTGTAGACCAAAAGGGTGTGATCCGGGCACAATGCCACCATATGTGAATCAAAGTGCCCCGATCCGACTGGCATCTCCAACAAATATCTGGTTTTTGGCCATCCCACTTGTGGAGTCTGTCAGGGGTGTTGTACCATCGTGTCAGCAACTTGTAATTTGTTTCCTGCAGTTTTGTACTAATCGAACATTTATGCGCTAGAATACAGGCAAACCTCCACCTACATTCAGATATTTCCTCGCCCAAATCCTCCGACCACCTCCTCCTGTGATCACCCGTCCCCCCGGCCCCGGAACGCCGCAACCAAGCATACGCAATTGACGTGGCTCTATCTAAAGGTGCTTTGTCGCGACACACCAACTCTAGGTCAGTCAGGGGTCTATTCATGTCCTGCTGGCTACCAAATTTACCTAGGTAACTTCGTATCTGAAAGTAGGTCCACTGTCTTAAGTGAGGCAGATCGTTCTCTAACTTGAGGGAAGTCCAGTCTCGTATCTTTCCCCCCTCAAAACACCCACCCGCCAGTAACGGAGTGCTCCGTGACACCGACCTGAGCGAGGAATTCCGTACGCCTGGAGCAAAGCCAGGGTTATCCTTCAGGGGAGTCAGAGGGCTCGGACATGTGGTGATATCCCCGTGCTTGCTTAGATTGTTTAATATCTCAAGTGTCGCGCTCGTGATGGGGTGTTTACAAAGGTCAGACTTTTGACTGTGCCAAGGAATCCACGGGGAGTGAGTGAGAGGGACCGGGCATAAGCATGCTTCTAGGCTCACCCAATCTTTCATGTGGGCATGACAGTGCCAATCTATTACTCTAGCTATATGTGATGCCTGGTAATAATTTTTAAAATTTGGCAGGCCGATCCCACCCATGTCTTTAGATTTCATCAGTGTCACAAGTTTTATTCTAGGTTTTCTGTGGTGCCATAGGAACCTCAGGATGACAGAGTTCAATGCCCCGAAGAATCTCTGTGGGACCCTTACCGGCAGTGTACGCATCACATATAGGAACTTAGGCAGGGTCACCATCCGTATGATTGCCGCACGACCAAACCAGGAGAAAAACCTCACATGCCAATCCTTAAAATCCCTCTCACAACTCCTGAGAAGTGGTGGATAGTTTTTTTCAAAGATAGACTGTAGCTGGGGGGTCAGCCAGATCCCAAGGTATTTAAGTGCTCCAGGGTCCCACCTAAATGTAGAATTAATTTTGGTTAGAGTAAGTAGTTTGTCTGGAAGTGAAATGTTCAAGGCCTCGGATTTAGAGTAATTTATCTTTAAGTTTGAGAGATACCCAAAGTAAGCAAATTCCTTTAGTAAGTTGGGCAGGGTAACAGTCGGGTTTGTAAGAAAAAATAAAAGGTCATCGGCATAAGCCGCTGTCTTAAACTCCCTGTCCTGCACCCGAAATCCCTGTATCGTGGTGTTGTTTTGGATTGTTCTAATAAAGGGTTCTAACGAGAGGATAAATAGGAGGGGCGACAACGGGCAGCCCTGCCTCGTCCCATTAGTAATGTGAACTCTATTAGACAGTGTGCCGTTAATTTTCAGATGTGCTGATGGATTCTGATAGAGTGCAGCTATCCACGAAAGCATGTGTACTCCCAAACCCACCCGTCTACACACAGCCATCATGAAATCCCAAGCTACTCGATCGAAGGCCTTCTCCGCATCCGTGGATAGGAGAAAGCCCTCAATTTTCCGTATCTGTGCTGCATGAATTAAAAGAAGTGCTTTAGTGACGTTATCTTTTGCCTCCCTGCCAGGCATGAAGCCCACCTGTTCCAAACCGATCAATTTCGGTAGGAGTGGACTCAGTCGCAAGGCAATAATCTTCGCGAATAGTTTTACATCAAGGTTTAATAATGATATGGGTCTGTAGTTGGAGCATTCCCCTGGATCTTTACCCTGCTTTGGGATAACCGCAATGTGTGCTGACAAAAAGTCAGGCGTCACTTGTCTAGGTGTGGACAGGGAGTTCAAGGCCCTTCCAAGCGGGTCCATGAGAATGTCAGTAAAAGTCTTGTAATACGGGGCCGAGAACCCGTCAGGACCGGGACTCTTACCTGCTTTAAGTTGCTTAATCGCCTGTCTAAGTTCAATTGACGAGATCGGAGTCTCTAGTAATTCGGAGTCATGGTTCGATAGGGAAGGAAGCCCACTCCGAGTAAGATAGTCCTGAATAATTTGTGTTCTATCCCCTTCCATGTGTGGTTGTCTATGTTGCGGGGGTAAGTTGTAAAGTTTACTGTAAAATTTATGGAAGTGTTCAGCTATCGCCTCTGACGCCACGTCAAATTTGCCAGCATCACTCCTGATGCCCGCAATATTGTTGGTGGAGGCATGCTCCCTCAGAGCTCTAGCTAAAAATCTGCCCGCCTTGTCCCCCGATTCGTAATAAAGTCGTCTTTTGAAAAACAGGAGGCGTTTAGCTTTAAAGTCGAATAACTGCTGCAAGGATCTTCTAGCGTCAAGAAGTTGCTTGGCTGAATTAATCGATAAGGATTGTTTGTGCAACGTTTCCAGGGCGTATATTTGTAACGTCAGGTTCTTTATGTGAGCTTCTCGTTCTTTTTTACGTCTGGAGCCCAATTCTATCAGCGTCCCTCTAATAGTACATTTATGGGCTTCCCATAAAATCAAAGGGTCTATCTCTGGAGTGGCATTACTTTTGAAATATTCTATCAGGTTATTGGTGATCGTGGGCAGGAGGACAGGATCAGTCAGCAATGAAGTATTGAGTCTCCATGTTGCTTGTCTATATTCGGTCTTCAGTAAGTCAAGCGAAAGGGAGATTGGAGAATGGTCCGAAATTGTCTGTATACCTATGTGCGCCCCCGTGACCTTATGCAGATCCCTCTGTGACACAAACAGGTAGTCCAACCTAGCATATCTCGCGTGTGGCACCGAGTAATACGTATAATCTCTACCGTCTGGGTTAATAAAGCGCCATATATCCACAAGGTGTAAGGACTGTAAAAGGGACTTCAGCCTTTTAAGAATTCTGTATGTAACACAGGTCTTATTATTGGAGGTATCTAAAAGTGGGCTTAGGGGAACGTTAAGGTCCCCACCCAATATCAGGCAACCGGCAGCAAAACCCTGGAGCGTTCTGACTACATGTTGGCAAAATGTAACGTGGGCTTTGTTTGGAAAATATACGTTCGCCAATGTTATTGGAGAACCCCCATAAATCCCCTTCAGGAACACAAATCTGCCTTTAGGGTCACACAGTTGTTCGGACAGCTCGAAGGGTGCGTCCCTGCCAACCAGTATGGAGACCCCCTTTGATCTGGAATCGGGAGTTGTGGCATGGAACGCCCTTGGGAAATGAGAGTCTGTAATTTTTGGAATGTGACGTGTCTTAAAATGAGTCTCCTGTAGAAATACAAAATGCGGCTTACCTTTTTTAAGCTCTCTTAATAGGGTAGAGCGACGTTCAGGTATGTTTAATCCCCTGACGTTATGTGAAATCACTAAGGGGCAGCGCCCCAGTGAGCTGTAGGCCATGGAGGTAGGCCAGGAGGAGGCGGTCGGCAATCCCAGCTGCAGAAAACAAAGCTACAGGCCGTAGGTTAGCGATTATAATCTGAGGTTCGGGCTATACTCTACAAAATACAAGTGTCAGGCACCTTACACAGATCAGAAAGATTAGAGAGATAAAGAAAAAGAGGTAGTTATTAGAGAAAAGAAAAGTAGCACGAGAATGGTATATTAGCAAATCTCCCTCTGAGACACCTAAACGTCTCCCCAGAAGAAGGTGCTGACCAGATTAATGTAGTGCTCCCTTGGATCCCCAAAGGAGCACTTTGTGGGGTCACCGGGAGGCGACCACGACCAGGCGGCTGCCCACCAGTCAGAACGGTAACGAGTATAAATTTGTAAGAAAAATAAACAGGTAACCAAGATAACTTTACAGAACAACCGAACTATTGCATAAACAGCCTTCTAAGCTGCATATTATAAACACTATTAGATACACCCGACCATGGTGTATGATGAACTTCTAGGCAGGTTCAAGGGGGAAAAAAAAAAAAAAAAAAAATATATATACCTGTATAGACACGCAGAGACATATATTCACATGCTAACGCATCCAGCATCCACATGAGCTAATATAAGTGTCTGTATACTCCCCGCTCTAAAAGCAGGTTTTTAAGCAAGTATATATTGTCTCTGAATGCACCTGAGGCGGGAGAAAGAGTGAAAAAACAATATTAGAAGATCTAAACCAGAAAACGATATTCAACTAGTAACTGGACACCTATACCAGTCTGCTTACTAGGTCAACCCAGTCCACAAATATTCTTCTGCGAATGGTGGTTACCCTGTAGCTAAGAGTTCAAATTGATGGACCGTCATGACCAGGATAGGTCACTGTAACATGTAGATGGGTGTCACATCAACCGTTAGGGCTGGGCAGGGGATGGCAAGTGTGGGACCTCATTGCCCGGGAACGAATTGCCACACAGCAAAAATAGCAAAAAAGGCTAAACGTAAAAATTAAAGGAATGAAGAAAAATGCAACCGCTGCAGGCAGTCAGCCCTCGTCCCGTTCGCGCATAAACTCGGCTTGTCTCCTCGGGGTGTCCATCTTGGAGCTACCACCTCGGTTAGGCTTTGATTTTTTTGCTGACCTCTTGTCAGGGGACGTGGAGGGAGAATCAGGAGGACTTCTCACTAGGGGGGCTTGAAGAAAGTCTGCATACCACTCAGGGAGATCCATCCGCTCCATGTCTAAAGCATCACAGAATTCCGGTAGATCCGCTGGCGTACGTAGCACATGCTGGTGACCATTATAGGAGACCGATAGGGCAAAAGGGAAGCGCCAGGAATATTTGATGTCCCTTTCCCTCAGCTTCTCCAGCAAGGGACGTAGTGCTCGTCTGTTTTTCAGGGTGATCTGTGAGAGATCCTGAAACAGCATTATTGTTGTGCCATTGAAGACAATCTGTTCCCTTCTCCTGGCTTTGCGCATTATATCTTCCTTGAGAACAAAGCTTTGAAGGCAACATACAATATCTCTGGGGGGTGCAGAATCAGAGCCCCGAGGCCTAAGGGCTCTGTGAGCTCTAACAAATTCGATCTCCATGACCTCCTGCCTCTCCAGCAAACTGTTAAACACTCTCCTGAGCACCGGTACAATCTGCTCCGGTTCCACAGACTCGGGGATCCCCCTTATTCTAATATTGGACCTTCTGCCCCTATTGTCCAGGTCCTCAATGTGCCTATTCATGTCAATGAAATGCTGGGATTGAGCCAATGTAGACATTTCTAATTTATGGATGGCCTTGTCCCTTTGCCTGCCTGCGTTTTCTGCCGCCGCCATCTTGCCATTAATTACAAGCATGCTAGTCTTTAGATCCGTGATGGCCGCTGAAAAAGTGGCTTTAATGTCCGCAGCTATCACGGACATATCCGCATAGGTTAAGGGGTGATCCAATCTCTGCTTACCCCTGCCCGTGTCCTCCGGAGCCGACTGCGAGTCCTCGCTGCAGTCCTCCTCGTGGGGAGTCGGCGCCATCTTGGGTCTCGCTATGTTATCTCCGGCTGACCGCTTGCTTTTAAAGATATCCGTGATAGTGTTCGCCTGGTAAAGCGCTGAGTCACGGCGCGTGCGGGAGCGGGGAGTGGAATAGAGTTTCCTGCCCGGCATCTGTGAGCTGGTGGTCGGGTGTAGGGCTAATTACGGCTGGAAATGCTACGGAGCTCTCTCAGTGTGCTGCCATCCTGCTCGCTCGCCAAGCCACGCCCCTGCCTTCAGTTAGTTTTAGGTGCACACTGTGCAGAGGACACAGTACACTAACTGAAAATACAGCAGCTCCATGCCTGTGGTATTGGTATGAAAACACCACCAATTATATTCAGGTACCTTTTTAGGTGAACGCTGTGCAAAGGACACAGTACACTTAGTGAAAATAAAGCAGATCCCTGCCTGTGGTATTGGTATGAGAACACCTCCAATTGTATTCAGGTACCTTTAGGTAAACGCTGTGCAAAGTATACAGTACACTAAGTGAAAATAAAGCAGATCCTTTCCTGTGGTATTGGTATGAGAAAACCACCAATTGTTTTCAGGTACCTTTAGGTGAACGCTGTGCAAAGGACACAGTACACTAAATGAAATCAATGCAGCTCCCTGCCTGTGGTTTTAGTATGAAATCACCACTAATTGTATTGAGGTACCTTTAGGTGAACGCTGTGCAAAGGACAGAAGTACACTATATGAAATAAATGCAGCTCTCTGCCTGTGGTATTGGTATGAGAACACCACCAATTGTATTCAGGTACACACTGTGCAAAGGACACAGTACACTAAGTGAAACACTGAAGCTAGCACCATCACCTGCCTGCCTGTCAGTAAAGAGAATAACAGGAACGGATCTAGCTAAACTGAATACAGTTTGTAAATATATATACAACACCTAGGATGCATATATATCCTCTACACACTGTAACTGCAGCTAACTGACTCGCCTGCCTGCTCTATCTAACTCAAAATAAATGACACTGTCTCTCTCTCTCTCTCTCTCTTTCTCTTAAACCTCTCTCCTTAACCACCGCAACACACTACACATGGCCACCACGGAGGCAGCCTTATATAGTGTGCGGCGTGTACTAAACCCCCTGAGACATAATTGGCCAAAGCCACCCTGGCTTTGGCCAATTATGGCTCTCCGTTTTATGCGCGCTGTGATTGGCCAAAGCATGCGGGTCATAGTGCATGCTTGGCCAATCATCAGCCAGCAATGCACTGCGATGCCGCAGTGAATTATGGGCTGTGACGCGTCACTCGAATTTGGCACGAACGACCCATAATGTTCGAGATTCGGCAAACAGCCGAACAGGCGATGTTCAAGTCGAACATGGGTTTGACTCGAACTCGAAGCTCATCCCTAATCATTAGCAATAATCGGCATGGATTCATGAATCGTTCTTGCCAAACCAATCTATTAACCTTCTATGAGGAGGTGAGTTGCCATCTAGAGAAAGGAAGGACTGTAGACGTGGTGTATCTGGATTTTGCAAAAGCATTTGACACAGTTCCCCATATATGTTTACTGTACAAAATAAGTTCCGCTGGCATGGACCATAGGGTGAGTAGAAACTGGCTACAAGGGCGAGTTCAGAGGGTGGTGATAAATGGGGAGTACTTGGAATGGTCAGGGGTGGGTAGTGGGGTCCCCCCAGGATTCTGTGCTGAGACCAATCCTATTTAATTTGTACCTGATGGGGAACTTTAGAAGGGGCGGGTCTATACATTTAATAGACTGCGGAGGATGTTCCCCATCAGGTCCGCTCAGGCTCAGCCAATGACGGACAGCGCTGGACATCGGATCGCGTGGGACACTGGATTTCATCGCTGGAATGTTTTGTTTTGTTTTTTATTTAATTTTTTTTAATAAAGGACTTTTCCAAGGTGTTTGTGTTTATTTTTTTATTTTATTTTTTTACACTTTCTTCGTGAAATGGTAGTGGTACAATGTACCCCTTACCAATTCACATAGAGGGGGGGCGGGATCTGGGGGTCCCCTTTGTTAAAGGGGTCTTCCAGATAACGATAAGCCCCCTGCCCGCAGACCCCCACAACCACTGGGCAAGGGTTGTGGGGATGAGGCCCTTGTCCCCATCAACATGGGGACATCCTCCCCATGTTGAGGGCATGTGGCCTGGTACGGTTCAGGAGGGGGGGCGCTCTCTCGTCCCCCCCTCTTTTCCTGCGGCCTGCCAGGTTGCGTGCTCGGATAAGGGTCTGGTATGGATTTTTGGGGGGACTCCACGCCATTTTTTTTTTAATTTGGGGTGGAGTTCCCCTTAAAATCTATACCAGATCTGAAGGGCCTGGTATGGATATTTGGGGGGAACCGCACGCATTTTTTTTTAAATTTGCGGTGGGGTTCCCCTTAATATCTATACCAGACCTGAAGGGCCTGGTAATTGAATTTGGGGGGACCCCCACGCTTTTTTTTTGTTTTTATCAATGACTTTTCTATGTATTGCCAGGAGCCGACAATTCATTAACCACTTAAGCCCCGGACCATTTGGTAGCTAAAGGACCAGAGGTGATTTCAGAATTTTGCACTGCGCTGCTTTAACTGTAAATTGTGCGGACATGCAATGTTGTACCCAAACGAAATTTGCGTCCTTTTCTTCCCACAAATAGAGCTTTCTTTTAATGGTATTTGATTGCCTCTGTGATTTTTATTTTTTGCGATATAAACAGAAAAATACCGAAAATTTTGAAAAAAAATGATATTTTCTACTTTTTGTTATAAGAAAAATCGAATAAACTCAATTTTAGTCATACATTTAGGCCAAAATGTATTCAGCCACATGTCTTTAGTAAAAAAAATGTCAATAAGCGTATATTTATTGGTTTGCGCAAAAGTTATAGCGTCTACAAACTAGGGTACATTTTCTGGAATTTACACAGCTTTTAATTTATGACTGCCTATCTCATTTCTTGAGGTGCTAAAATGGCAGGGCAGTACAAAACCCCCCCAAATGACCCCATTTTGGAAAGTAGACATCCCAAGGAAATTGCTGAGAGGCATGTTGAGCCCATTGAATATTTTTTTTTTTGTCTCAAGTGATTGAATAATGACTAAAAAAAAAAAAAAAATTACAAAAAGTTGCCACTAAATGATATATTGCTCACACATGCCATGGTTATATGTGGAATTGCACCCCAAAATACATTTTGCTGCTTCTCCTGAGTACGGGGATACCACATGTGTGGGACTTTTTGGGAGCCTAGCCGCGTACGGGCCCCCGGAAACCAAGCAGCGCCTTCAGGATTTCTAAGGGCGCAAATTTTTGATTTCACTCCTCACTACCTATCACAGTTTTGAAGGCCATAAAATGCCAAAATAGCACAAAACCCCTCCATATGACCCCATTTTAGAAAGTAGACACCCCAAGGAAATTGCTGAGAGGCCTGTTGAGCCCATTGAATATTTTTTTTTGTCCCAAGTGATTGAATAATGACAAAGAAAAAAAAAATAAAAAATTACAAAAAGTTGTCACTAAATGATATATTGCTCACACATGCCATGGTTATATGTGGAATTACACCCCAAAATACATTTTGCTGCTTCTCCTGAGTACGGGGATACCACACTTTTTAGAAGCCTAGCCGCGTACGGGACCCTGAAAACCAAGCACTGCCTTCAGGATTTCTAGGCACAAATTTTTGATTTCACTCCTCACTACCTGTCACAGTTTCGAAGGCCATAAAATGCCAAAATAGCACAAAACCCCCCCAAATTACCCCATTTTGGAAAGTAGACACCCCAAGCTATTTGCTGAGAGGCATGGTGAGTATTTTACAGCTCTTATTTGTTTTTGAAAATGAAGAAAGAAAATTTTTTTTTTTTTAAATTTTCAAAACTTTGTGACAAAAAGCGAGATCTGCAAAATACTCACAATACCTCTCAGCAAATAGCTTGGGGTGTCTACTTTCCAAAATGTGGTCATTTGGGGGGGGGTTTTGTGCCGTCTGTGCATTCCAAGGCCTCCGAAACTGTGATAGGCAGTGAGAAGTGAAATCAAAAATTTACACCCTTAGAAAGCCTGAAGGCGGTGCTTGGTTTTTGGGGTCCCGTACGCGGCTAGGCTCCCAAAAAGTCTCACACATGTGGTATCCCTGTACTCAGGAGAAGCAACAGAATGTATTTTGGGGTGTAATTCCACATATGCCCATGGCATGTTTGAGCAATATATCATTTAGTGACAACTTTGTGCAAAAAAAATAAATAAAAATAAAAATTGTCTTTTTTCCGCAACTTGTGTCAACATATAAAATATTCCATGGACTCAACATGCCTCTCAGTATATAGCTTGGGGTGTCTACTTTCCAAAATGGGGTAATTTGGGGGGGGTTTTGAACTGTTCTGGCATTTTATACACAACATTAGGAAGCTTACATCCACTCTTCTAACCACTTGAAGACAAAGCCCAGAAAATTATGTTGAACCCCCAAACATTATATATATTTTTAAAGCAAAGGCCCTACAGATTAAAATGGTGGGTGTTGCATTTTTTTTTTCTACACAGTATTTGAGCAGCGATTTTTCAAACACATTTTTTGGGGAAAAAATACACTTTTTTTAATTTTAATGCACTAAAACACACTATATTGCTCAAATGTTTGATGAAATAAAAAAGATGATCTTAGGCCGAGTACATGGATACCAAACACGACATGCTTTAAAATTTCGCACAAACGCGCATTGGCGACAAACTACATACATTTTTAAAAGCCTTTAAAAGCCTTTACAGGTTACCCCATTAGATTTACAGATGAGGTCTACTGCTAAAATTACTGCCCTCGATCTGACCTTTGTGGTGATACCTCACATGCATGGTGCAATTGCTGTTTACATATGACGCCAGACCGACGCTTGCGTTCGCCATTGGGCAAGAGCAGGGCAGGACAGGGGTGCTTTTTTTTTTTCTTTTTTTTTTTTATTATTAATTTTGCTTTTTTATTTTATTTTTAAATTGTTCCTTCCATATTTATTTATTTTTTATCATTTTTATTGTTATCTCAGGGAATGTAAATATCCCCTATGATAGCAATAGGTAGTGACAGGTACTCTTTTTTTGAAAAAACTGGGGTCTTCCAGACCCTAGATCTTTCCTATGCCCTTAAAGCATCTGACCACACCAAGATCGGTGTGATAAAATGCTTTCCCAATTTCCCAATGGCGCTTTTTATATCTGGGGGGGGGGCATTCCCTCCCACTGCTTGTAAAAGCAGTCCAGAGGCTAATTAGCCACTAGGATTGCTTTTACACGAAAGCCGGCCGCTGGCTGAAAAGAATACCAAGATGATACCTAAACCCACAGGCATCATTCTGGTATAAACATTCAAAGTCCAGCAACATACCAGTACGTTGCTGGTCCTTGTTGGACATGTATTGTAATCTTTTTTTTTCATGCAGCCAGTTGGCTGAACGAAAAAAGAGATTGATCGGTGGGTATGCCCACCATTAGAATACCGCCCTTCATCCACCCACTTCTAATGATGGGCATACATGCACCATTTATATATGCCGAAGCATGGGGGCATCCTCCCGCAAAAAAGTTATGCCGCACACACATGGTCGGACTTTTCCACGGGCAAGCCTCCGTCGGAATTTCGACCGTATGTACGCGGCATTAGGAGCAAAATTGCTCCTCCGCCCCTGCTGCCCCAATGCTTCGGCATATATGCTTTTTTTTTTTTAACTGTGGTGTTGAAATCACCTCCTACAGCACTGGAGTCGCAGGGATCAGGCCTGTCTCTGCGAACGCTGCAGTTATGTGTGTTGTGTTTTGTAAGTGACAGTGATCGATCGATACTGCACTTGGGTGGCCTGGGCTGGACGGAGGGGAAAAACGCAGGTGCTAGCAGGTATCTGGGCTGATCCCGCTAACACTGCGTTTTTGGGAACCCTAAACTGCTGGGGACTCTAGTATAGATCTGATCTGATCAGATCAGATATTGATCTGTTCAGATACTATACCACTAAGGGAGGTGTATGCTTCACGCGTGGGTGTTAGCGTTACTGGCACTAACCTGACGCTGCCTGGGGTGTGACGCAGACCCTCTCTGATGCTAAAACCTAATTGATATCACCCGCCGGGCGTTCAGGGGGTTAAACCTTTATTGGGTTATATATACGGCGGGTGCCCTGACACTATAAAAAGCAAACTAACTAACCAGCGTCACCCGTAACACTTATATGGTGATCACTGGTGAAAGGGTTAACTAGGGGCAATTAGGGGGTTAAAACCTTTATTAGATAATATATGGGGGTACCTGACGCTATAAAAACCTGCGGCGAACCTAAAAAAAATTACTGGCTACCGATCTGCATCACCGACACTAAGACAGCGATCAGAAAAACGATCGCTTAGCGACAGTGGTGATAGGGGGTGAAAGGGTTACCTGGGGGGCGATCAAGGGGGCTAAACCTTTATTAGATAATATATGGGGGTACCTGACGCTAGAAAAACCTGCGGCGAACCTAAAAAAAATTACTGGCTACCGATCTGCATCACCGACGCTAAGACAGCGATCAGAAAAATGATCGCTTAGCGACAGTGGTGATAGGGGGTGAAAGGGTTATCTGGGGGGTGATCAGGGGGTTAAACCTTTATTGGGGGGGTTAGGGGGCTACACTGGACCTAAAACTAACTTTAGTGACACTTTTACAGTCACAAATGTCACTGATTGCAGTGATAAGTAAATAAATGGTCACTGCAATCAGTGACACTGTGACTGGGGGCTGGGGGGTGATCTGGGGGTGTCTGGGGGGGCCTGGGGGGGCGATTTGTGTACCTATGTGTCCTGGTGTCAGTGTAGTGTTTTGTGCACTGACCTGATGTCTTCTCTTGTACGGCGCTCACATATATGTGAGCGCCGCATGAGAGATGACATCACTTCCTCCTGCTTCCTCTGCCTGTGTTTACATTACACGGACAGAGGAAGCATTTTCATTCGCCGGGAGCGATCGCGAGGGGGTGGCCGGAATCGAATGGCCATCCCCTCATCTCGGATCGCTCCCCAACTAATACCGACCGCTCACTGTATAGGAGGGGGGTCCAATCGGACCCAGCAACTGTACAAAGGCAATCACGTACACTGTACGTGATTGTGCCTGTCGGTGCCATTCTGCCGACGTACATATACAGTGAGCGGTCGTTAAGTGGTTAAAAGCCGCGATTGAGTTTTAAATGACTTTTTTTCCTTCAGAAATGACATTTTGTGCAGGGACAGTTCTAAGCACGGGAAACAAGCGCGACTTTACATGCATATTATACACACCCCCCAGGTATGAAATTTAAAGGAATATTATTTTTTTTTGTTTCACTTTAAGCATTATTAAAATCAATGCTCCCAAAAAAACGGCCGTTTTTAAAACTTTTTTTTGCATTGATACATGTCCCCTGGGGCAGGACCCGGGTCCCCAAACACTTTTTAGGACAATAACTTGCATATAAGCCTTTATAATTAGCACTTTAAGTTTCTCCCATATACTTTTCAAATTTGCCGCGAACACCCCAATTTGTTCGCTGTTCGGCGAACGGGCGAACAGGCAATGTTCGAGTCGAACATGAGTTTGACTCGAACTCGAAGCTCATCCCTAGTTATGAGGAAAGGTTGCAAGCACTGAACTTATTCTCTCTGGAGAAGAGACGCTTGAGAGGGGATATGATTTCAATTTACAAATACCGTACTGGTGACCCCACAATAGGTATAAAACTCTTTCGTGGAAGGGAGTTTAACAAGACACGTAGCCACTCATTAAAATTAGAAAAGCTGTTTAACCTTAACCACTTGACAACTGGGCACTTAAACCCCCTTCCTAACCAGACGAATTTTCAGCTTTCGGTGCTCTCACATTTTGAATGACAATTACTCAGTCATACAACACTGTACCCATATGAAATTTTTGTCCTTTTTTTCACACAAATAGAGCTTTCTTTTGGTGGTATTTAATCACTGTTGGGTTTTTTATTTTTTGCGCTATAAGAGAAAAAAGACTGAAAATTTTGTACAAAAATGAATTTTTCTTTGTTTCCGTTATAAAATTTTGCAAATTAGTATTTTTTCTTCATACATTTTGGCCAAAATTTATACTGCTACATATCTTTGGTAAAAATAAGTACAAATTGGTGCACATTTTTTGGTCTTTGTGAAAGTTATAGAGTCCACAAGCTATGGTGCCAATATCTGAAAATTGATCACACCTGAAGTACTGACGGCCTATCTCATTTCTTGAGACCCTAACATGCCAGAAAAGTACAAATACCCCCCAAATGACCCCTTTTTGGAAAGAAGACATTCCAAGGTATTTAGAAAGAGTCATTGTGAGTTTTTTGAAGTTGTCATTTTTTCCCACAATTCTTTGCAAAAATCAAGATTTTTTTTCTTTTTTTTTTTTTCCACAAAATTGTCATATTAGCAGGTTATTTCTCACACACAGCATATGCATACCACAAATTACACCCCAAAACACATTCTGCTATTCCTCCCGAGTATGGCGATACCACATGTGTGAGACTTTTACACAGCGTGGCCACATACAGAGGCCCAACATGCAGGGAGCACCATCAGGCGTTCTGGAGAACCCAGGCCAATTCTGACATTTCTCTCCTACATGTAAAAATCATAATTTGTTTGCTAGAAAATTACATAGAACCCCAAAACATTATATATGTTTTTTTAGCAAAGACCTTAAAGAATATAATGGTGGTCATTGCAACTTTTTATCTTGCACGGTATTTGCGCAGAAATTTTTCTAACGCGTTTTTTACGGAAAAAAACAGTTTTGTGCCTACAAGAAAAAAAAACAGTAAAGTTAGCCCAATGTTTTTGCATAATGTGAAAGATGAAGTTACGCCGAGTAAATAGATACCTAACATGTCACCCTTCAAAATTGCACACGCTCGTGGAATGGCGCCAAACTTCGCTACTTAAAAATCCCCATAGGCAACGCTTTAAATATTTTTACTGGTTACATGTTTTGAGTTACAGAGGAGGTCTAGGGCCAAAATTATTGCTCTCGCTCTAACGTTCGCAACGATACCTCACATGTGTGGTTTGAACACCGTTTTCATATGTGGGCGGGGCTTACGTATGCGTTCACTTCTGCATGCAAGCTCGCGGGGGCAGGGGCGCTTTAAAAAAAATATATATATTTTATTGTTCATTTTACTTTATTTATTTTAGTTTGACATGTTTTTCCGCCCCAAATTTTTTTTTGATCACTTTTATTCCTATTACAAGGAATGTAAACATCCCTTGTAATAGGAATATGGCATGACAGGTCCTCTTTACAGTGAGATATGGGGTCAATAAGACCCCACATCTCACCTCTAGGCTGGGAAGCCTGAAAAAAAACAAACAAAAAAAACAATCCTGGCTTTGATCGTAGCGGTGAGTCGGTAGAAGCACCGGAGGGCAGCGGGAGGGGGGGGCATCCCCTCTCACCTTCCGTAAGAGCGATCAAGCGGTGGAACAGCCGCTATGATCGTTCTTATGGTGCAGGGAATCGCCAGCTGAAAAAGCGAATATCTGAATGATGCCTGTAGCTGCTCCCATCATTCAGATATCTCCGCACAAAGTCAAGGACGTCATATGACGGCCGGCGGGCGGGAAGTGGTTATTGCAGAGTATTGCCGGGTATTGAGGAGTATTGCCGGGTATTGAGGAGTATTGCCGGGTATTGAGGAGTATTGCCGGGTATTGCCGAGTATTGCGGAGTATTGAGGAGTATTGCAGGGTATTGAGGAGTATTGCAGGGTATTGAGGAGTATTGCAGGGTATTGAGGAGTATTGCAGGGTATTGTGGAGTATTGCAGGGTATTGTGGAGTATTGCCGGGTATTGTGGAGTATTGCCGGGTATTGTGGAGTATTGCGGAGTATGGCAGGGTATTGCGGAATATGGCAGAGTATTGCACAGTATGGGCAGAGTATGGGCAGGGTATTGCACAGTATGGGCAGGGTATTGCACAGGGTATTGCACAGGGTATTGCAGAGTATGGGCAGAGTATGGGCAGGGTATTGCACAGGGTATTGCAGAGTATTGCACAGGGTATTGCAGAGTATTGCACAGGGTATTGCAGAGTATTGGCAGGGTGTATTGCAGAGTATTGGCAGGGTGTATTGCAGAGTATTGCACAGGGTATTGCAGAGTAGTGATGAGCCGAACACCCCCGGGTTCGGTTCGCACCAGAACCCGCGAACGGACCGAAAGTTCGCACGAACATTAGAACCCTATTAAATACAATGGATGCGAACGTTCGGATTCTAAAGTGCTAATTATAACGACTATTATCCATGTTATTGTCCGAAACAGAGTTTGGGAACCCGGCTTCTGCACCAGGGGACATGTATCAATGCAAAAAGAAGTTTTAAAAACGGACGTTTTCCGGGAGCAGTCATTTTAATGATGCATAAAGTGAAAAAAAAAAAGTCAAATATTCCTTAAAATATTGTACCTGGGGGGTGTCTAAAGTATGCCTGTGAAGTGCCACGTGTTTCCCGTGTTTAGAACTGTCCCTGCACAAAATAACATTTGTAAAGGGAAAAAAGTCATTTAAAACTGCTTGCGGCTTTAATGCAATGTCTGGTCCCGGTAATATGGATGAAAATCTTTAGGAAAAATGGCATAGCTACCCCATCAACCCCCCCCCCCCTACCCCAGCCCATTACCAGCCCCTTTGGGTCTTGTATGGATATTAAGGGGAACCCCGCACACAAAATAAAAAAGGACCTATATACTCTGAACAGCCATATACAGGCGGTGCATACAAGACAGGGACTGTAGGTTTGTTCTTATGTAGAATCTGTTTATAATTTTGAACAGCTGCATTGTTTAAGTGGAGCTCCATGGCAAATTCCTTTTTTTTTGTTTTTTGTAAAACATAGGGAACGGTTATCACCCCTGTCACATTTTTTTTGCTGTCTGTGCCCCTGTTCAGAACATTTCACCTCACTTTGCGTCCCAATGACAACTGTTTTTGAAATGTGGTGTTTTTATTGAAACAAGGATTGGTGATAAAGCATCAGTAGAGAGGAGACACCTTTCTCCCATATTAATTCTTAAAGGAGAGAATTTTCCTTCCAAGGGGTAGATTTCCTCTCACTTCCTGTTGTCTTCTTCCGTTTGCAAGTAGTAGTAGTTTGTAAGTTGGATGTTTGAAAGTAGGGACCTTCCGTATATACTCTGCAGAAATTGGCCCCTTAGGTGTTGGCACAACACTGAAAGCACTCAGTTATTCTTGGTGGGTGCTGGAACGCCCTGCTGTCAAGTATAATATCAGGAATTGTAATAACATATAATTGTTGATCAGTGGTAGTAAAAATTGGGCCTTTGATGGTGGTGCTGGTGCCACAACACTGTAAGGCCTGACAGTTACTCTTGGTGGGCGAAGCAATGGTCCCTGCTGTGAATTATTAGATCAATAATTATAATTGCATGCCCCTGTTGAACAGGGGCTGAAAAATTGGGCCTTTGGTGGTGGTGGTGGTGGTGGTGCTGGTGCCACAACACTGTAAGGCCTGACAGTTACTCTTGGTGGGCGCAGCAATGGTCCCTGCTGTGAATTATTAGATCAATAATTATAATTGCATGCCCCTGTTGAACAGGGGCTGAAAAATTGGGCCTTTGGTGGTGGTGGTGGTGGTGCTGGTGCCACAACACTGTAAGGCCTGACAGTTACTCTTGGTGGGCGCAGCAATGGGCCCTGCTGTGAATTATTAGATCAATAATTATAATTGCATGCCCCTGTTGAACAGGGGCTGAAAAATTGGGCCTTAGGCACTGGTGGCACAACACTGCAACCCCTCACAGATACTGTACTTGGAGCACAGCAATGAGGCCTGTTGCAAAGTATTGCATCAAAATTTTTAATTACACGCCCCTGTTAAACAGGGGCTGAAAAATTGGGCCTTAGCCACTGGTGGCGTCACCCATAAACCAAAATGATCTTCCAAGCTATCATCGTTAATCGTATCATTGAGGAGGAGGAGGAGGATAGCCAGTCAACATAACAGCACAGGCACTCAGCATCAGTCTTGAAGGGATGTGACATTTTAAAATCAATTAGTCTGTTATATCAGCATCTGGTGTGTGGTAGCTGGTGGTGATCCAAGACTGGTTCATCTTGATGAAAGTCAGTCGATCAACCGAGTCGGTGGAAAGGCGCACCCTGTGATCCGTGACAAATCCTCCAGCAGCACTGAATGTGCGTTCTGAAAGAACGCTGGATGCAGGACAGGCCAGTAGCTCAATTGCATACTGTGCAAGCTCTGGCCAGTGATCCATCCTCAAGACCCAGTAAGCCAGAGGATTTTCGGTGGGGAAGGTGTCCAAGTCTGACCTTGCCCCTAGGTATTCCTGGACCATGTATATCAGACGCTGGCGATGGTTGCTGGAACCAATCATACTTTGGGGCTGCGGACTAAAGAATTGTCTGAACGCATCGGTCAGACGGCCACCTTCCCCACCGCTCCTTCTTTGACTGCCCGAAGCCTCAGCAACTCGTTGTCCAGGACCAGGAGTTTGTAACCTCCCAGTCTCTGGGAACGCGTTGCACAGACCTTTCTGCAAGGCCTCCCGGAGTTGTCTCATCCTCTGCTCCCTCTGCGACGGTACGATAAGGTCCGCAACCTTACCCTTGTACCGTGGATCAAGGAGAGTGGCCAGCCAGTAATGGTCCCTCTCCTTGATCCGAAGAATACGAGGATCCTTTCGCAGACTTTGCAGGATCAGGGAGGCCATGCAGCGTAGGTTAGCTGAGGCATTCAGTCCGGAGTCCTCTGGGTCACTAAGGACGACATGATCCGCAGCCACCTCCTCCCAGCCACGTACAAGTCCACTGGTTTCTTGGGACTGTAAATCATCCCTAAAAGACTGCTGCAGATGATGCTGAGTGCCAGCCTCCACCTCCATGCTGACACAATCCTCCTCCTCCTCCTCCTCCTCCTCCTCTTCCTGTGCGATGGGTGGGACAGAAGGAACACTGTCTGGGTAAAGGGGGCCTTGAGAGGCAAGGAAGTCCTCCTCTTCCTGCCTCTGTTCTGCCTCAAGTGCCCTGTCCATTATTCCACGCAGCGTGTGCTCCAACAGGTGGACAAGAGGTACAGTGTCACTGATGCATGCACTGTCACTGCTCACCATCCTCGTGGCCTCCTCAAATGGTGCCAGGACAGTGCATGCATCCCTGATCATACCCCACTGGCGTGGTGAAAAAAACCCGAGCTCCCCTGACCCTGTCCTGGTGCCGTAGTCGCACAGGTACTCATTGATGGCCCTCTGCTGCGTGTGCAGCCGCTGCAGCATGGCCAACGTTGAGTTCCACCTGGTGGGCATGTCACATATAAGGCGGTTCTTGGGCAGGTTCAACTCCTTTTGAAGCTCAGCCAGGCGAGCACTGGCATTATAAGATCTGCGGAAATGCACACAGACTTTCCTGGCCTGCCTCAGGACATCCTGTAAGCCCGGGTACCTGCCCAAGAACCGCTGCACCACCAGGTTAAGGACGTGAGCCATACAGGGCACATGGGTCAGTTGTCCCTGTCGGAGGGCGGAGAGGAGGTTGGTGCCATTGTCGCAAACCACCATTCCTGGCTTAAGCTGGCGTGGCGTCAACCACCTCTCGGCCTGCCCCTGCAGAGCAGACAGGACCTCTGCCCCAGTGTGGCTCCTGTCCCCCAAACACACCAGCGCAAGCACGGCATGGCATCTTTTTGCCTGCGTACTTGCGTAGCCCCTTGAACGCCTACGGAGCACCGCTGGTTCCGAGGACAAACCACAGGAAGAGGCCATGGAGGAAGAAGAAGAGGAGGGGGTGGAGGAGAGAGGTGTGTCACAACCAGTAGTAGCATTTTGGAGGCGTGGCAGTGGAACAACCTCCAACACTACTGCACCTTGTCCTGCATCCTTCCCAGCTGCCAAAAGAGTGACCCAATGGGCCGTGAAAGAAAGGTAACGTCCCTGTCCATGCCTGCTGGACCATGAGTCAGCGGTAATATGCACCTTACCGCTGACCGCCCTGTCCAGCGAGGCCAAGACATTGCCTTCCACATGCCTGTAGAGAGCCGGAATAGCCTTCCGTGCGAAAAAGTGGCGTTTGGGAACCTGCCACTGAGGAACCGCACATTGCACAAACTCACGGAAGGGGGCCGAGTCTACCAACTGAAAAGGCAGCAGTTGAAGCGCTAGCAATTTAGCCAAGCTAGCATTCAACCGCTGGGCATGTGGATGGCTGGGAGTGAACTTCTTTCGACGGTCCAGCAGCTGGGGCAGGGAAATTTGCCTGCTAGAATCAGACGTCGGTGTACTGCTAGCAGAGTGCCCGCAAGTACTTGGCTGTGACACACCTAATTCTACACCTTCATTCCTCTCAGAGCAGGTTTCAGAGAGGACTGAAGGTATACTGGGGTTGGAGATCCCAGCTGATGCGGTGCAAGAAGAGGTCAGCTTTGTTCTTTGGTGTGGGTCTTTAAGGTAGGCATGGCAGGTCAACATATGTCTGATCAAGCATGTGGTGCCCAAGCGGCTGATGTTTTGGCCACGCGATATACGCTTGAGACATATGTTGCAAACAGCAGCTGTGCGATCTGATGCACTCGCCTCAAAAACGGCCCACACCAAAGAACTTTTTGAATGACGGGCAGAGGCAGCGCCCTGCACAGGCGGAGCTCTGCGGTGTGATTCCGTCGGTGTGCTGCCCATACGCTGGCCACTCAAGGGCATCCTGCCTCGTTGGAGATGTGCCTCCTCCTCATCCTCCTCCTCCGCCTCCTCCTCTCTCCTATTAGGCACACACGTGGAGTCAGTGACCTCATCATCCCCTCCCTCCTCATCACTGGAGCCAATCTGGCAGTATGCTGCAGCTGCTGGAGCATGACTGCCAGATTGGTGTCCTTCTTGAGCATCCCCTCTCTCTGCTCTCACGCTGCTGCCTTCCTCTAGCTGGGTATCATCATCAGATCCTTCCAAACGCTGGGCATCCTCCTGGAGCATGTACCCAACACTGTGCTCAAACAGTTCGGGGGACTCCTCAGGAGGAGGGCATGGTGGGTCTAGGGAAGGATTGACTAATGAAGATAATGATACCAGAGAAGAGGACGCTTTGGCAGCTGCTTTGCCAGTACCCTGAGCCTGGGTGAGAGAGGATGAGGAGGATGAGGTGGGCTTGGTCATCCACTCTACCAAGTCTTCGGCATGATGTGGCTCAACATGTCCAGCTGCCGAAAACAAGGACAAGCGTGTCCCATGGCCATGTGCTGATGTCAATGCACCGCGTACACGACCAGCACTGTTGCCCCCAGACACAGAGCCTGCTTGCCCTCTTTTTTTGCCTCCTGACTGTCTGCCTCTCCTTGGTTGCCTTCCAGACATTTTAATGGATGGCCTGCAGGGAGATGGGAAAAACAGCAATAAGGGCTACCTTCAGGTGTATATTGTGCAGGAGGCTTAGCAACAATGACACTGACACTGTCCCCTGCCTATCCTTCTCTGTCCCTAAACACAAGGATTGAAAATATGGTTCAGCAAAAAAGTTTTAGAACAGAATAGCACACTGACACTTTCCCTCACTGTCCTACTCTGTCCCTCCCTACAAACAAGATTTAGCACAGAATAGCACACTGATAATTTCTACGAGTGTCCTTCTCTGTCCCTAAACTCAAGGATTGAAAATATGGTTCAGCAAAATTGGTTTAGAACAGAATAGCACACTGTCAGTTTCACTCACTGTACCTCTTTGTCCCTCAACTCAAGGATTGAAAATATGGTTCAGCAAAATAGTTTTAGAACAGAATAGCACACTGACACTTTCCCTCACTGTACCTCTCTGTCCCTCAACTCAAGGATTGAAAATATGGAACAGCAAAATTGGTTTAGAACAGAATAGCACACTGTCAGTTTCACTCACTGTACCTCTCTGTCCCTCAACTCAAGGATTAAAAATATGGTTCAGCAAAATAGTTTTAGAACAGAATAGCACACTGACACTTTCCCTCACTGTACCTCTCTGTCCCTAAACTCAAGGATTGAAAATATGGTTCAGCAAAATAGTTTTAGAACAGAATAGCACACTGACACTTTCCCTCACTGTACCTCTCTGTCCCTACAAACAAGGATTAGCACAGAATAGCACACTGTCACTGACACTCTCCCTACCTATCCTTATTTGTCCCTAAACACAAGGAATCCAGGAATAGTAAAGGAAAAATAATGACACTGTCCCTGCCTATGCTTCTCTTTCCCTGCTCCGGAACACACTACACAAGGCCGCCGCGCTGGCGGCCTTTTATAGTGTGGGGCGTGTACTAAACCCCATCAGCAATAATTGGCCACAGGCATCCTGCCTGTGGCCAATCATTGCTCTCCTCGCTGCCGGCGCTGTGATTGGCCAAGCATGCGGGGTCACAGTGCATGCTTGGCCAATCACAGCGCCTGGATGACACTGCGATGGCGTAGTGCATTGTGGGCCGTTCGCGTCACTCGAATTTGGCGCGAACGGCCCAAATCGTTCGATCTTCGTCGAACGATCGAACAGCCGATGTTCGAGTCGAACGTATGTTCGACTCGAACACGAAGCTCATCCCTATTGCAGAGTATTGCACAGGGCATTGCAGAGTATTGCACAGGGCATTGCAGAGTATTGCACAGGGTATTGCAGAGTATTGCACAGGGATGGCTGAGCAGGGATGGATGGATGGCTGGATCTGTGACTGCAATTGTCACAGATCCAGCCCACAGCTGACATGGGGGAGGGAGCGGACATGATCCGCTCCCTCCCCTCTCCTCTCACACTGTACCGATCGGTACAGAGAGGGGAGGGAGGAACCGGCGTCATCACATGACGCCGGTCTGTTTACAAGTGATCGCTCCGTCATTTGACGGAGCGATCACGTGGTAAACGGCCGCGATTAGCGGCCATCTACCGTGATCCGTGATGCGGTCACGGACATATCCTGGAGCGCACCCCAGGGGGCGCGCGGGAGCAAGATTCTGTGAGGACGTCCCTGGGACGTCCACTCAGGATAACTCGACCGCGCTGTGGACGTCTTTTGTACATGGCGCGGTCGGGAAGTGGTTAAACTGCGTAGAGGGTTCTTGATGGACTTGTGTCTTTTTTCAACCTCACCTACTATGTACCCGGTTAACCCTCTCAGTCTGTCCATTGGATTAAGGATGGTACAAAGAGGAAAAATCCAAGACAATATTGAGAGATTTGCAAAAGGCTCTCTAAAAACTAGATGTGAACTGAACACCCCTGTCAGAAACAATATTGTAAAGAACCCCATGAAGGTGGAAGATCTCTCTAACAAAAGTGGGAACCAAAGCAGGAGCAGAAGAGAGACCAGGAAGAGGAACAAAATGAGCCATCTTGGAGAACCGTTCAACTACCACCTAAATGACCGTATTATTCTCATACGGTGGAAGATCGTGATAAAGTCCATGGCTATGTAAGACCAGGCTCCTCAGGAATGGACAAGGGTCTTCTCATGCTCTTGCCCATTCCTGAGGAGCCCTGGTCTCACATAGATATGGACTTTATCACCTATCTTCCACCGTATGAGAATAATACGGTCCATTTGGGTGGTAATTGAACAGTTCTCCAAGATGGCTCATTTTTGTTCCTCTTCCTGGTCTCCCTTCTGCTCCTGCTTTGGTTCCCATTTTTTGGAGCTTGCATGGAGGATTTAGCATACAAAATAATTCCGCGCTGCCCTCTGGATAAGCTGCTAACACAACAAGTAGACAAATTGTAAAAAGCGTGGAAACAAAGTGTAGCGCTAATCAAAAAAATGAACAAGAATGCATGACGCACTCAAATGAGTATATAAAAACGGTGCAATATAAAAAAAGACACTCAAATATTAAGTAAAAATAGTAAGAAGTCCTCATATATACAAAATGTCTATATGCGAAATACAAGTGAAAACTTGTGCAACTGAGTGTCCTAAAGTAATTCAAAAATGAAGGCAATGGTGAAATTCAAAAGTGGGTGAAGACTTTGAAGGGAAAGGTGACAGTGAGAAGATGAAGAGAACCACCACCAATAGGTAAGGAGCTTACCAGATAGTTTGAACCCAGAGGAACATATGTTCAGTGGGTCAAACGGGCTTGGTGTGGTGGAACCACGATGGAACCTGGACAATCTGTATGCTGCAAATTGCTGTGCTGGAAATGGCCAAACATCAACATGGAGAGAGAAACCGCAGAAGAAAGATGACCTCTTAGCAGATAACCTCATATGCAGTAGTGGTCCGGGAAAATCCCAATCAATATGAGCAGGTAAGTATCATGTAATAGAGAAAAGAAACAGCCACATAGCGTAACTCTGTATGTAAATCAAAATTTAATGTAGTGGAAACACTTACATTTAAGTTGATATAAAAGCGCTTTGCAAAGAATGTGGCAACAATGGAGTCCCCCCGACGCGTTTCGTCTCCTAGGACATCATCTGGGGTTGACTCCATTGTTGCCACATTCTTTGCAAAGCGCTTTTATATCAACTTAAATGTAAGTGTTTCTACTACATTAAATTTTGATTTACATACAGAGTTACGCTATGTGGCTGTTTCTTTTCTCTATTACATGATACTTACCTGCTCCTATTGATTGGGATTTTCCCGGACCACTACTGCATATGAGATTATCTGCTAAGAGTTCATCTTTCTTCTGCGGTTTCTCTCTCCATGTTGATGTTTGGCCATTTCCAGCACAGCAATTTGCAGCAAACAGATTGTCCAGGTTCCATCGTGGTTCCACCACACCAAGCCCGTTTGACCCACTGAACATATGTTCCTCTGGGTTCAAACTATCTGGTAAGCTCCTTACCTATTGGTGGTGGTTCTCTTAATCTTCTCACCGTCACCTTTCCCTTCAAAGTCTTCACCCACTTTTGAATTTCACCATTGCCTTCATTTTTGAATTACTTTAGGACACTCAGTTGCACAAGTTTTCACTTATATTTCGCATATAGACATTTTGTATATATGAGGACTTCTTACTGTTTTTACTTAATATTTGAGTGTCTTTTTTTATATTGCACCGTTTTTGCATGGAGGATTTAGACTGGGCACAGACATGACAAACCTTAACCACTTAAGCCCCGGACCATTTGGTAGCTAGAGGACCAGAGGTGAATTCAGAATTTTGCACTGCGCTGCTTTAACTGTAAATTGTGCGGACATGCAATGTTGTACCCAAACGAAATTTGCGTCCTTTTCTTCCCACAAATAGAGCTTTCTTTTAATGGTATTTGATTGCCTCTGCGATTTTTATTATTTGCGATATAAACGGAAAAAGACCGAAAATTTTGAAAAAAAATGATATTTTCTACTTTTTGTTATAAGAAAAATCGAATAAACTAAATTTTAGTCATACATTTAGGCCAAAATGTATTCAGCCACATGTCTTTAGTAAAAAAAATGTCAATAAGCGTATATTTATCGGTTTGCGCAAAAGTTATAGCGTTTACAAACTAGGGTACATTTTCTGGAATTTACACAGCTTTTAATTTATGACTGCCTATCTCATTTCTTGAGGTGCTAAAATGACAGGGCAGTACAAAACCCCCCCAAATGACCCCATTTTAGAAAGTAGACACCCCAAGGAAATTGCTGAGAGGCATGTTGAGCCCATTGAATATTTTTTTTTTTTGTCCCAAGTGATTGAATAATGACAAAAAATAAAAATAAAAAAAAAAATTACAAAAAGTTGTCACTAAATGATTGTATTGCTCACACATGCCATGGTTATATGTGGAATTGCACCCCAAAATACATTCTGCTGCTTCTCCTGAGTACGGGGATACCACATGTGTGGGACTTTTTAGGAGCCTAGCCACGTACGGGACCCCGGAAACCAAGCACCGCCTTCAGGATTTCTAAGGGCGCAAATTTTTGATTTCACTCCTCACTACCTATCACAGTTTTGAAGGCCATAAAATGCCAAAATAGCACAAAACCCCCCCAAATGACCCCATTTTAGAAAGTAGACACCCCAAGGAAATTGCTGAGAGGCCTGTTGAGCCCATTGAATATTTTTTTTTTGTCCCAAGTGATTGAATAATGACAAAAAAAAAAAATTACAAAAAGTTGTCACTAAATGATATATTGCTCACACATGCCATGGTTATATGTGGAATTGCACCCCATAATACATTCTGCTGCTTCTCCTGAGTACGGGGATACCACATGTGTGGGACTTTTTAGGAGCCTAGCCACGTACGGGACCCCGGAAACCAAGCACCGCCTCCAGGATTTCTAAGGGCGCAAATTTTTGATTTCACTCCTCACTACCTATCACAGTTTTGAAGGCCATAAAATGCCAAAATAGCACAAAACCCCCCCAAATGACCCCATTTTGGAAAGTAGACACCCCAAGCTGTTTGCTGAGAGGCATGGTGAGTATTTTACAGCTCTCATTTGTTTTTGAAAATGAAGAAAGAACATTTTTTTTTTTTTCTTTTTTTTTTTCAATTTTCAAAACTTTGTGACAAAAAGCGAGATCTGCAAAATACTCACAATACCTCTCAGCAAATAGCTTGGGGTGTCTACTTTCCAAAATGGGGTCATTTGGGGGGGTTTTGTGCCATCTGGGCATTCCATGGCCTCCGAAACTGTGATAGGCAGTGAGAAGTGAAATCAAAAATTGACACCCTTAGAAAGCCTGAAGGCGGTGCTTGGTTTTTGGGGTCCCGTACGCGGCTAGGCTCCCAAAAAGTCTCACACATGTGGTATCCCCGTACTCAGGAGAAGCAACAGAATGTATTTTGGGGTGTAATTCCACATATGCCCATGGCATGTTTGAGCAATATATCATTTAGTGACAACTTTGTGCAAAAAAAAAGTTTTTATTTTTTCCGCAACTTGTGTCAACATATAAAATATTCCATGGACTCGACATGCCTCTCAGTATATAGCTTGGGGTGTCTACTTTCCAAAATGGGGTCATTTGGGGGGGGGTTTGAACTGTTCTGGCATTTTATACACAACATTAGGAAGCTTACATCCACTCTTCTAACCACTTGAAGACAAAGCCCTTTTTGACACTTTTTGTTTACATGAAAACATATTTTTTTTTGCAAGAAAATTATGTTGAACCCCCAAACATTATATATATTTTTAAAGCAAAGGCCCTACAGAATAAAATGGTGGGTGTTGCATTTTTTTTTCTACACAGTATTTGCGCAGCGATTTTTCAAACGCATTTTTTGGGGAAAAAATACACTTTTTTTAATTTTAATGCACTAAAACACACTATATTGCCCAAATGTTTGTTGAAATAAAAAAGATGATCTTAGGCCGAGTACATAGATACCAAACACGACATGCTTTAAAATTTCGCACAAACGCGCATTGGCGACAAACTACATACATTTTTAAAAGCCTTTAAAAGCATTTACAGGTTACCCCGTTAGATTTACAGAGGAGGTCTACTGCTAAAATTACTGCCCTCGATCTGACCTTCGCGGTGATACCTCACATGCATGGTGCAATTGCTGTTTACATATGACGCCAGACCGACGCTTGCGTTCGCCATTGGGCAAGAGCAGGGCAGGACAGGGGTGCTTTTTTTTTTTTTTTTTTTTTTTTTTTTTTTTTATTATTAATTTTGCTTTTTTATTTTATTTTTAAACTGTTGCTTCCATATTTATTTATTTTTATCACTTTTATTGTTATCTCAGGGAATGTAAATATCCCCTATGATAGCAATAGGTAATGACAGGTACTCTTTTTTGAAAAAACTGGGGTCTATTGGACCCTAGATCTTTCCTCTGCCCTCAAAGCATCTGACCACACCAAGATCGGTGTGATAAAATGCTTTCCCAATTTCCCAATGGCGCTTTTTATATCCGGGGGGGGACATTCCCTCCCACTGCTTGTAAAAGCAGTCCAGAGGCTAATTAGCCACTAGGATTGCTTTTACATGAAAGCCGGCCGCTGGCTGAAAAGAATGATACCAAGATGATACCTAAACCCGCAGGCATCATTCTGGTATAAACATTCAAAGTCCAGCAACATACCAGTACGTTGCTGGTCCTTGTTGGACATGTATTGTAATCTTTTTTTTCATGCAGCCTGTTGGCTGAACGAAAAAAAAAGATTGATCGGTGGGTATGCCCACCATTAGAATACCGCCCTTCATCCACCCACTTCTAATGATGGGCATACATGCACCATTTATATATGCCGAAGCATGGGGGCATCTTCTCGCAAAAGTTATGCCGCGTACACATGGTCAGACTTTTCCACGGGCAAGCCTCCGTCGGAATTTCGACCGTATGTACGCGGCATTAGGAGCAAAATCGCTCCTCCGCTCCTGCTGCCCCAATGCTTCGGCATATATGCTTTTTTTTTTTAACTGTGGTGGTGAAATTACCTCCTACAGCACTGGAGTCGCAGGGATCAGGCCTGTCTCTGCGAACGCTGCAGTTATGTTTGTTGTGTTTTGTAAGTGACAGTGATCGATCGATACTGCACTTGGGTGGCCTGGGCTGGACGGAGGGGCAAAACGCAGGTGCTAGCAGGTATCTGGGCTGATCCCGCTAACACTGCGTTTTTGGGAACCCTAAACTGCTGGGGACGCTAGTATAGATCTGATCAGATCAGATATTGATCTGATCAGATACTATACCACTAAGGGGGGTGTATGCTTTACGCGTGGGTGTTAGCGTTACTGGCACTAACCTGACGCTGCCTGGGGTGTGACGCAGACCCTCTCTGACGCTAAAACCTAACTGATATCACCCGCCGGGCGATCAGGGGGTTAAACCTTTATTGGGTTATATACGGCGGGTGCCCTGACACTATAAAAAGCAAACTAACTAACCAGCGTCACCCGTAACACTTGTATGATGATCACTGGTGAAAGGGTTAACTAGGGGCAATTAGGGGGTTAAAACCTTTATTAGGGTAATATATGGGGGTACCTGACGCTATATAAAAACCTGACGGCGAACCTAAAAAAAAATTACTGGCTACCTATCGGCATCACCGACACTAAGACAACGATCATAAAAACGATTGCTTAGCGACAGTGGTGATAGGGGGTGAAAGGGTTACCTGGGGGGCGATCAGGGGGTTAAACCTTTATTAGATAATATATGGGGGTACCTGACGCTATAAAAACCTGCGGCGAACCTAAAAAAAATTACTGGCTACCGATCAGCATCACCGACGCTAAGACATCGATCAGAAAAATGATCGCATAGTGACGGCGGTGCTAGGGGGTGAAAGGGTTACCTGGGGGGTGATCAAGGGGGTTACACCTTTATTAGGTAATATATGGGGGTACCCGACGCTATAAAAACCTGCGGCGAACCTAAAAAAAATTACTGGCTACCGATCTGCATCACTGACGCTAAGACATCGATCAGAAAAATTATCGCTTAGTGACAGTGGTGATAGGGGGTGAAAGGGTTACCTGGGGGGGCGATCAAGGGGGTTAAACCTTTATTAGGTAATATATGGGGGTACCCGACGCTATAAAAACCTGCGGCGAACCTAAAAAAAATTACTGGCTACCGATCAGCATCACTGACGCTAAGACATCGATCAGAAAAATGATCGCATAGCCACGGCGGTGCTAGGGGGTGAAAGGGTTACCTGGGGGGTGATCAAGGGGGTTAAACCTTTATTAGGTAATATATGGGGGTACCCGACGCTATAAAAACCTGCGGCGAACCTAAAAAAAATTACTGGCTACCGATCAGCATCGCCGACGCTAAGACATCGATCAGAAAAATTATAACTTAGTGACAGTGGTGATAGGGGGTGAAAGGGTTACCTGGGGGGCGATCAAGGGGGTTAAACCTTTATTAGGTAATATATGGGGGTACCCGACGCTATAAAAACCTGCGGCGAACCTAAAAAAAATTACTGGCTACCGATCAGCATCACCGACGCTAAGACATCGATCAGAAAAATGATTGCTTAGTGACAGTGGTGATAGGGGGTGAAAGGGTTATCTGGGGGGTGATCAGGGGGTTAAACCTTTATTAGGGGGGGTTAGGGGGCTACACTGGACCTAAGACTAAACTTTGGTGACACTTTTACAGTCACAAATGTCACTGATTGCAGTGATCACTAAATAAATGGTCACTGCAATCAGTGACACTGTGACTGGGGGCTGGGGGGTGATCTGGGGGTGATCTGGGGGTGTCTGGGGGGGCGATTTATGTGCCTATGTGTCCTGGTGTCAGTGTAGTGTTGTGTGTACTAACCTGGCATCTTCTCCTGTACGACGCTCGGTATATGTGAGCGCCCCAGGAGAGATGACATCACTTCCTCCTTCCTGGCAGGCAGGGGAAGCTCTCTCATTCGCCGGGAGCGATCGAGAGGGGGTGGCCGGAATCGAACGGCCGTCCCCTCATGCCGGATCGCTCCCGAAGGTAAAACGACCGCTCACTGTAAAGAAGGGGGGTCCGATCGGACCCCCCAACTATACAAAGGCAATCACGTATATATACGTGATTGTGCCTGTCGGTGCCATTCTGCCGACGTATATTTACAGTGGGCGGTCGTTAAGTGGTTAACGTAGTCTTTGACATCTGAAAGGAGAGTAGGTCACCAGTAGTGGCGACTGATGAGAAGGAAGGATCAGAGGAACCCAGCATAACCTGCCGCCTTGGAATCATGTCCCCAACAAAGGATCTTAGCTCAGTGGGGAAGAGGACCATCTTTAATATAGAAAAAATTGAAGCTGCGCCAAACATTAGGTTCAAAAGTTCTCAAACACAGGAAACCAAGTGTGGTGGGTTTGTTCCAGGTTAGGGACACCAAACAACAGTCTAATCGTATCCTGGTTATTAAAGTATTGATTAAACAACACCACAGTGACTCCATAAGCAGTCCATAATAAGTGAAGATCCCACCACCGAATGTAATGGCCGCTTACCAGAGGGCAAGCTCAATTTTTCAATCGGCTATAGCCCAGCCACGGCCTTTTACCTCCAGGGGAAGAGAACACCAAGATGAATATCTATAGGGTGGAAGCTCCGGGTCTCAAGATCCTTCCGTGCTTGTCTTATCAGTTAACATGTATGTGCAGAAAAGAAGGGGGACCATAGCGTAACTCCGTAATGTATAGCATTTAATAAAAAATAAAAAATTGTACTTACAATGTTAAAGATAAAAAACAGCATTTAGAAACGTGGTGATGTCACTGCGCATCCTCCCATACACGTTTCGTCATCAACAGACGTTATCAATGGGAATAGGGCGCCAGAGTGATCCACCACATTAAATAAGGCCAGACCTCATTGTGAGATGCAAGGGAACGGCCATCGGCGCCATATTAGTTGTGGGCAAAAATGCCAGTACTTGTATTTAAACTAACCCAATAGGAACAGCTAGATTCAACAACTGATTCCTTTTAAATAAGAAAAAAACCTTACTAGCCCACGAACAAAAATGAAAAAAGTTTTTTTAGAAATAATGCCCAGTGTTATATCCGTAAAGGATATAATAATAACGGCCCAGATCACCCGTATCCACAGCGGCAAACAGATATGGAACTAGTGACACCTAGTGGAATAAAGGTGAAATGCACCCATTGTCAAGGTCACCTATGGCCAGGTGACAGATGCACACCGTAGGGGGACAGGAGTGCACCGCAAGGTAGTGAACCCTATGGCTGACTGCTGCGGATAGGAAACTGGGTGGTTGTGGAAAGCGGGACCAGAGGAGCACAACCGGGATCCTAACGGAAGCTAGAGCCAAGATTCCCCAGGGCGCGGAGTCTAAGACCCAGCAGGTCTTCTCCAGGGCCTCTAGTGGTGAGGATGTTATGCTGCAGGCTGGGACCAGGTCGCGGCCCCTGGAGTTTCCTAGCTCACGCCCCGTAGGATAAGGGGAAAAGAGGGGAAGCAGCAGCACAAGATATGAGAGAACCGAATAACAAGCTGAAGGTCAGGGGCCACAAGCAGACAAGGATAACGAAAGAACGAGCCGAAGGTCAAGGGTGACGAGCAGACAGGGATAGTCGGGGACAAGCCAATAACGTAACAGAGAGACAGACGTAGCACACGGCAGGCAGGAACCCAAACACACAATGCCTAACAAACACGTTGATCAGCAAAGCAGGCTTGCAGTGCACAGGTTAATATAGTGTTCTGTGATAGGGCCTGGGGTGGAGTCAGGCTGGGAGGAGATTATAAAGGAAGCCAGGTGAAAGGGTTCTGGCCTCTAAGATGAACACATGGGAAGGAAGGTAAGCTGACAGACAAACACTACTGCATATCCATGACAGTACCCTCCCTCTTATGGGCCCTCCCCCGCCTGGGCCCAGGCTTAAAGGGAAATCTCAGATGAAACCTCCTCAACAGATGAGGTGCAACGACATCAGATGCAGCGATCCAAGACGCCTCCTCAGGACCAAAACCTCTCCAATGCACAAGGTACTGAAGAATACCTCTGCAGAGCCGAGAATCCAGAACTTGTCTAACCTTGTACTTTAGATTATCCTCAGAGACCAGAACCGAGGTAGGGAGATGACAAGAAGATCTATTGAGGACCAAAGGCTCTCTAGGAATAAGCAAGGGCATGAGAGGATCAACAGAAATCTGAGGAGGGTCCCCTAGACCCTTAAAGATGAACTGGTCATCTAGCACAGGACCAACAAACTGGGCAGATGTCAGTGGAACCCTGAAGTCAGGTTGGTTAGAGGGTGACATGTCACAGGAGTCAAGCTGAATAGCTGAAAGACAAGCAGAATGTCCTGAACAAGAAAAAGTAGGCGGCTCACTGGGCATGGGCTGGACTGGCATAACTATTACAGAGGCTGAGTGAATAGAGTCAGGTGTAGTGACTACCTGAATCGCATCGCAAGACGTAGCGACTGCAGGACTTGTAGACAAGCTAGCCTGGCTGTGCGTCCAAGGGCGATTAGGGACAGAGAAATGTAAATGGTTATGCGACCTGGAATGAATGACCGGCTCAGGTTCACAGGGGGCAACCTTGGGTAGGCAGGACGAGGAACAGGAGGAACCCCAAGCCAGGATCTGTCCAGTAGTCCAGTCCACATGAGGAGAATGGAGCTGTAACCATAGGAGACCAAAAATTATAGGCGTTGAGGCCTTGGGTAAGATAAGGAAGGATATCCACTCCTGGTGGAGTGTCCCTACCGACATCTTAACAGGGAGGGTCTGGAAGCGGATAGGTCCCCCTGGGAGAACAGTACCATCAATCGCCAAGACCACCAATGGCGTGGTGAGGGGCAAAAGAGTAAGTCTCATGGACGACGCGATTTCCCAGTCCATGAAATTACCAGCGGCTCCGGAATCCAGATATGCTGAGACCGAATGAGAAGAAGCACCAACATGAAGGAACACAGAAAGCAGAAGACGAGAAGGGGAAGGTGATATTTCTGGGTCCAATACTCCACTTTCCAGATGAAGTGGACCCAAACGTTTTTCTGGACAAAGAGAGCAAGTGTCACGAAAATGACCTTTGCCCCCACAGTAGAGACACAGGCCTAGAGTTCTGCGCCTAGCACGTTCCTCTGGGGATAGCCTGGTCCTGCCCAGCTGCATGGGTTCCTCAGCTGGCAGGAGATGCTCCACGGGTCGAGGAGAGGGGAGCTCAGGCTGACTAAGGACCAAGGAGTGCTGGCGCCGCTTTTCTAGGGTCCTTTCCTGAAAGCGAATATCGATCTGGTTACACAAGGAGATAACTCCGTCCAGATCAGTGGGGATGGTTCTTCCTGCTAATTCATCCTTCACTCTATCAGACAGGCCATGCAAAAAGGTTGCGACTAAGGCCTCATTGTTCCAGCTCAACTCAGCCGACAGTATGCGGAAATTAAGGGCGTACTGTCCCACTGAAGCAGACTCTTGGCGGAGACGTAGAAGGGCGCTGGCCGCTGAAGAGACACGAGCCGGTTCTTCAAAGATATTCCGAAAAAGTTTCAAGAAGCCAGACAGGCTAGAAACCACTGGATCATTCAGTTCCCACAGAGGGGCTGCCCAGGCTAAAGCTTCACCGGAGAGGAGGGAAATGATATAGGCTACCTTTGCCCTATCAGACAGAAAGTTTTGAGGCTGAAGCTCAAAATGAATCGTGCATTGGCTAAGGAACCCTCTGCAGGCCTTGGAGTCCCCAGAGAAACGGAACGGAGCTGGCAGTGTTAGTGAGTGTGTGGCTGCGACTGGTGCGATAGGTACCACCGCTGATTGTACTTGAGGTTGCGGATTCGGGGTTCCCAAGGAGGCCTGAAGCTGCTCGAATCGAGAAGCCAGATCCTGGAGGAATCGCATCACCTGAGTCTGATTCGATTCCTGGGTTTCAAGTCTGTGGACTATGCCCCGCAATGGATCATCCGCGGGGATCGGGATGTCAGCCGGGTCCATGGCTGATCAAACTGTCAAGGTCACCTATGGCCAGGTGACAGATGCACACCGTAGGGGGACAGGAGTGCACCGCAAGGTAGTGAACCCTATGGCTGACTGCTGCGGATAGGAAACTGGGTGGTTGTGGAAAGCGGGACCAGAGGAGCACAACCGGGATCCTAACAGAAGCTAGAGCCAAGATTCCCCAGGGCGCGGAGTCTAAGACCCAGCAGGTCTTCTCCAGGGCCTCTAGTGGTGAGGATGTTATGCTGCAGGCTGGGACCAGGTCGCGGCCCCTGGAGTTTCCTAGCTCACGCCCCGTAGGATAAGGGGAAAAGAGGGGAAGCAGCAGCACAAGATATGAGAGAACCAAATAACAAGCTGAAGGTCAGGGGCCACAAGCAGACAAGGATAACGAAAGAACGAGCCGAAGGTCAAGGGTCACGAGCAGACAGGGATAGTCGGGGACAAGCCAATAACGTAACAGAGAGACAGACGTAGCACACGGCAGGCAGGAACCCAACCACACAATGCCTAACAAACACGCTGATCAGCAAAGCAGGCTTGCAGTGCACAGGTTAATATAGTGTTCTGTGATAGGGCCTGGGGTGGAGTCAGGCTGGGAGGAGATTATAAAGGAAGCCAGGTGAAAGGGTTCTGGCCTCTAAGATGAACACATGGGAAGGAAGGTAAGCTGACAGACAAACACTACTGCATATCCATGACACCCATTCTGAATTATTGTGATTATTTACGGAATAGAATAGGATATAAGTGTTGTGACAGCAGGAAGGTAAAGTCACCTGGTTGCATCCAGGGGGGTAGATATATTTCGCCCAGATTCAGGCTTTACGCCGACTTATACAACTAGGTGGAGAGTTGTATAAGGCTAGTGGGCTCATGGATGACTCATACCTCTAGGGAGAGTGTGGGGCGTCGTGCAGACAGAGATGAGGAGACCAGCTGAAGCTTGTCAGCTCATTTAGGCCTCTATAAGAACTCCCAGCTTCATTAGATGTTAGCTCATGCCTGGAACCAGACCTGTGTGGACTGTCTAGGGAGAGTGAACCCCTGTGCGGTGAGACAAAGCCTGTGTGGCTATTTGCTTGGACATTTAAAACCAGGGACTTAGGGACTAGGACAGCACTAGGCTGATCCCAGTTGTTAGTTAGGAAACCTGTATGTTTAGTCAGAGGTCAAGTTGACCAGGATTTATTTTGTTTATGTTTCTTTTGCTTTGCTGTGTTTTGTCACTGTAAATAGAAAATAAACCGCACCTTTTTGATTTTGAAAACCACAACCTCCGTTTGCTGGGCCTGTTTTTGTGTGGGGAGCCCATCTCGGGGGTCACACACACCCGCTGCCGAGCTAACCCCCTCACAGTTGGTGGAGAACCAGTGGCAGTTTTTTTTTTTTTTTAAGCCAGCATGGAGGAGATACTGAAGCAGCTGGCTCTAGCAAATGCCAATCAACAGCAGACAAATGCAGGTTTGCAAAAGAACTTCGCAGCCCAGCAGCAAGCTCATCAACAGAGCCTTGCAGCTCAGCAGCAGACAAACGCAACTTTGCAACAGAGTCTGGAGGCTCAGCAACAAGCCCAGCAGCAATCTGAGGCCCGCTTCATAGACCTGTTGCAGAAGCAAGAGCAGAGACTACAACAACAGATGGAAGCAGTAATGCAGCAACGTCCGCAGACCAGTGAGGAAAGCCGTCCCACTAATACCGCGTACTTTGGGGTGAGTCGTTTATTGACAAAAATGACTGGAGAGGATGATCCAGAGGTATTTTTGACCACATTTGAAAGGACCGCTGAAAGAGAAAAGTGGCCTGAGGAGCAGTGGGCTGGACTGGTGGCTCCTCTGTTAACTGGTGAATCGCAGAAAGCTTACTATGACCTAGAGCCTAACCAAGCAAAAGACTATGTGATGCTAAAAGCTGAAATATTGGCAAGGCTGGGTGTCACCCAGGCTGTCCGGGCTCAGCGTGTGCATAACTGGACTTTCCAGCTTGGAAAACCCCCCAGGTCTCAAATGTATGATCTCATTCACCTGAGCAGAAAGTGGCTACAGCCAGAGACTTTGTCCGCACCAAAGATTGTGGAACGTGTTGTAATGGATCGGTTTTTGAGAGCTCTTCCTACTGCCATCCAAAAGTGGGTAAGCCATGGAGACCCAGAGACGGCCGATGGTCTTGTGGATCGTGTGGAGAAATACTTGGCTACAGAGAACCTGACGGCCTCTTCCAGAGACACTCGGACTTTCCACCCTAAGACCAGACCATCCCCAGGGGCGGATAAGAGGATTCCAAGGGGTGAGGGTGGAGAGAGTGAGAGGGTGGGAGCTCTACCCCAAGTTTGGCGAGAACAGCCTGGGAAATCAGCGGCTCAAGAGGCCGCAAGAAGGATCGTTTGCTACCGCTGCCGGCAAGCGGGACATATTGCAGCCAATTGCCCGGTTGTGGAGGAACCCATGCAGTGTGACTTTCTGACGGGCAGACGTCAGTCGCTGTGTGCGACAGTCGCATGCACTGCCATTCGAGGAACTGAGAAACATTTATGCAAAATGTGTGTTAATGGTAGAAATGTTGTGGTATTGTTGGATTCAGGTAGCCTTGTGACCCTGATAAAGGCTGAGTTAGTTAAAACAGAGGTCTCTGGGAATAGCAAGATAGCTGTTATTTGTGTGCATGGGGACACCCGAGAGTATCCAGTGACTACAGTGTGTTTCGAGACCCCCAAAGGTACCCTCTCTCATCCAGTGGGCTTAGTATCTCAGTTACCGCATGACGCCATTGTGGGAAGGGATTTTCCGAAGTTCTGGGAACTGTGGGATGATCCTGAGCCCCCCACTGGTGCCCCTATGTACCAGGAATGTGATAGCCAGAACTCCCCTGAGAGTGGTGAGGACTCTCCGGAATTTCCCTTATCAGTATTGGCAGGGGAGACTCAAGAAACTGGAGAGGAGCCCACCTCCTCAGACGAAAACCTACCGTCTGTGGAGTTTTCTGATCTTGAGGTTCACAGGGAAAACTTTGCCACAGAACAGTTGAAAGACCCCGCCCTAATAAAGGCACGGGAAAACGTAGTGAAAATAGATGGCGAGTTAGTGAACCCAGATAATACCTGCACTTACCCATACTTCAGCGTAGAGAAGGACCTACTGTATCGGGTGGCAAAAAGGGCAGAAGAAACCGTTGAGCAGCTTGTGGTGCCCAAACCTTACAGGAAGTTGGTGTTGGAGTTGGCCCATGGGCACATTCTTGGAGGTCATCTGGGGACAGAGAAAACCCGAGAGAGGGTATTACAGAGATTCTATTGGCCGGGGGTGATGAAGGACATAGAAAATTATTGTTCCTCCTGCCCTGTGTGTCAGAGGTCGGCCCCGATGCCACATTTCCGTAGCCCGCTGGTCCCTCTACCCATCATTGAGGTCCCGTTTGAGAGGATCGCCATGGATTTGGTAGGTCCTATAATCAAGTCCGCTAGGGGGCACCAGTACATATTAGTTATAATGGACTATGCCACCCGTTATCCAGAAGCGATCCCTCTCCGAAATACCTCGGCCAAAACCATAGCCAAAGAGCTATCTCTTGTGTTTAGCCGGGTGGGTATTTGTAAAGAACTGCTTACGGACCAAGGTACACCCTTTATGTCCCGGGTTATGAAGGAGCTGTGTAAATTGTTCAAAGTGACGCAATTACGTACATCTGTGTATCACCCCCAAACCGATGGGCTGGTTGAAAGGTTCAACAAAACCCTAAAACAAATGTTGAAGAAAGTGGTGGATAGAGATGGAAAGGATTGGGACTGTCTACTTCCTTATCTGATGTTTGCTATTAGGGAGGTGCCCCAATCCTCTACGGGATTCTCCCCCTTTGAGTTACTGTATGGGAGACACCCAAGAGGGCTGTTGGATATTGCCAAGGAAACTTGGGAAAGTGAGAGTTCTCCCCACAGGAGTGTGATTGAGCATGTCGCCCTGATGCAAGACCGAATTGCACAGGTAATGCCCATCGTGAAGGAACATTTGGCCCAAGCGCAGTTAGCACAGCAGAGAGTGTACAACCGTGGAGCCAAGACCCGTACCTTTTCCCCGGGGGATAGGATACTGGTACTTGTCCCTACGGTTGAAAGTAAATTCCTTGCCAAATGGCAAGGCCCCTACGAGATAATGGAAAAAGTGAGCGAAGTGAATTACAAGGTCAGACAACCAGGAAGGCGAAAGCCCGAACAGATCTATCACGTTAATCTGTTGAAAGCCTGGAGGGATAGAGAGTCCCTAGTCGCAGACACTTGGTCACCAGCTCAAACTGGTTGCGTGATTCCTGAGGTTGGAATAGCAGCCACCTTGTCACAACCCCAACAACAGGAGGTTAAGGAGTTTGTGCTTCGCAACAAGGTGGTATTCTCTGAGCTGCCGGGACAAACATCTGGGGTAGAGCATGACATCATTACCCCGCCCGGTGAAAGGGTGAAGTTAAAACCCTATCGGATCCCAGAGGCCCGACGGGAGGCAATACGGGAGGAAGTACAGAAAATGCTGAACTTAGGGGTGATAGAGGAGTCCCAAAGTGATTGGTCTAGTCCCATTGTGTTGGTGCCTAAACCGGATGGGAGCTGGCGATTTTGTAACGATTTTCGTCAGTTGAACAAAGTTACAAAATTTGACACCTACCCCATGCCACGTATAGATGAGTTGATCGACCGGCTGGGAACAGCCCGATACATGACGACTCTTGACCTCACAAAAGGGTATTGGCAAATCCCCCTGGCCAAGTCGGCCAAAGAGAAAACCGCATTTGTAACCCCAGACGGGGCGTTCCAATATAAAAGAATGCCGTTCGGGTTACAGAATGCGCCGGCCACATTCCAGCGGAAAATGGACCAGATGCTGAGGCCCCATCCGAAGTATGCTGCGGCTTACCTGGATGACATAATTGTCCATAGCACAGATTGGGCCTCACATCTGCCAAAAGTGCAAGCAGTCCTGGACTCTGTTCGGGAAGCGGGGTTTACGGCTAACCCCAAGAAGTGTACCATTGGGCAGGAGGAGGCCAAATATCTTGGGTACACCATTGGGAGGGGAGTAATAAAACCCCAACTCAACAAAGTCGAGGCCATCCAGAGTTGGCCACGTCCCAACAGCAAGAAGCAGGTACAAGCCTTTCTGGGAATCGCTGGGTATTATCGGCGATTCATTCCCCACTTTGCTTCTAAGGCTGTGCCCCTAACCAACCTGACGAAGGGGAAAGGGTCGGTCATGATTAAATGGACCCCCGAGGCTGAGGCAGCATTCCAATTCTTGAAACAAGCCTTATGTAGCCAGCCAGTGTTGTACTCACCCGACTTCTCTAAAGACTTTGTCGTACAAAGTGATGCGTCAGATGTGGGGTTAGGAGCAGTATTGTCCCAGGTCTGGAACGGGGAAGAGCACCCAGTCATTTACCTCAGCAGGAAGTTGAAGTCCCATGAGGTAAATTACGCCACCGTTGAAAAGGAGTGTTTAGCGGTGAAGTGGGCTCTAGATTCCCTTCGGTACTACCTGCTAGGTAGGCACTTTGACATGGTTACGGATCACGCTCCGTTAAAGTGGATGGCTCAAAACAAGGAAACAAATAGAAGAGTGAATAGGTGGTTCCTGGCCCTCCAGGAATTCAACTTCACAGTAAAGCATCGCCCTGGCGTTCAAATGGGGAATGTGGATGCTTTGTCTCGAGTACATGAATGCCTGATTGCTGGTGTTCCAACCCCGAGGTTAAAACAAGAGGGGGGGGTATGTGACAGCAGGAAGGTAAAGTCACCTGGTTGCATCCAGGGGGGTAGATATATTTCGCCCAGATTCAGGCTTTACGCCGACTTATACAACTAGGTGGAGAGTAGGGATGTGCCGAACACCCCCGGGTTCGGTTCGCACCAGAACCTTCGAACGGACCGAAAGTTCGCGCGAATTTTCGAACCCTATTCGTTATAATGGACGCGAACGTTCGAAATCAAAATTGCTAATTACAACGGCCAATATGCATGTTAATGTTATAAAACAGGTTTGGGGACCCGGGTCCTGCCCCAGGGGACATATATCAATGCAAAAAGAAATTTTAAAAACTAAAGTTTTTTCGGGAGCAGTCATTTTAATGATGCATAAAGTGAAAAAAAAAAAAGTGAAATTTTCCTTTAAATACGGTACCTGGGGGGTGTCTAAAGTATGCCTGTGAAGTGGCATGTGTTTCCCGTGTTTAGAACTGTCCTTGCACAAAATGACATTTGTAAAGGAAAAAAAGAAGCCATTTAAAACCACTTGCGGCTTCAATGTCATGTCTTGTCCTGGCCGCCATATGGCTGAAAATCCTTGAGAAAAATGGCATGGCTACCCCATCACCCCCCCCCCCACCCCAGCCCCTTTGGGTCTTGTATGGATACTAAGGGGGACCCCGCACCCAAAATAAAACCCTATACCTACAACCCTATATACTCTGAACAGCAGTATATAGGTGGTGCAAACAAGACATGGACTGTAGGTTTGTTCTTAAGTAGAATCTGAACAGGTACATTATGAAGTGTAGCTACATCCCAAAAAAATCAATTTTTAAGCTTTTTGGAGAACATAGGGAGGGGTTATCACCCCTGTAACATTTGCTGTCTTTGCACATCTGTTCAGAACATGTCACCTCACTTTCCGTCCCAATGACAAATGTTTTTGGAAAAGTGGGGTTTTAATTGAAACAAGGATTGGTGATAAAGCATCAGTAGAGAGGAGATACCTTTTTCCCAAATTAAATCTAACAGGATAGAATTTTCCTTCCTAGGGGTAGATTTCCTCTCACTTCCTGTTTTCTCTTGCCGTTTGCAAGTAGGAGTCGTTTGTAAGTTGGATGTTTGAAAGTAGGGGCCTGCCGTATATACTCTGCAGAAATTTGCCCTATTAGATGTTGGTGTAGCCACAAGACTGGTGGGCACAGGAATGGGCCCTGCTGTGAGTTAATAGATCAAGATTTGTACTTGCATGCACCTGTTGAACCGGGCAGAAAAATTGGGCCTTTGGTGGTGGTGGTGGTGGTGGTGGACGGTGTTGCCACAAGACTGTAAGCCCTCACATTTACTCTTGGTGGGTGCAGGAATGGGCCCTGCTGTGAGTTATTAGATCAAGATTTGTAATTGCATGCACCTGTTGAACAGGGCAGAAAAATTGGGCCTTTGGTGGTGGTGGTGGTGGTGGTGGTGGACGGTGTTGCCACAAGACTGTAGGCCCTCATAGTTACTCTTGGTGGGCGCAGGAATGGGCCCTGCTGTGAACTATTAGATCAAGATTTGTAATTACACGCCCCTGTTAAACAGGGGCTGAAAAATTGTGCCTTAGGCATTGGTGCTGGTGCCACAACACTGCAACCCCTCACAGATACTGTACTTGGAGCACAGCAGTCACACCTGTTGCGAAGCATCTTTTTAAAAAATTGTAATTACACGCCCCTGTTATACAGGGGCTGAAAAATTGTGCCTTAGGCACTGGTGCTGGTGCCACAACACTGCAACCCCTCACAGATACTGTACTCTGAGCACAGCAATGAGACCTGTTGCAAAGCATTGCCTAAAAATTGTAATTACACGCCCCAACAGGGGCTGAAAAATTGTGCCTTAGGCACTGGTGCTGGTGCCACAACACTGCAACCCCTCACAGATACTGTACTCTGAGCACAGCAGTCACACCTGTTGCGAAGCATCTTTTTAAAAAATTGTAATTACACGCCCCTGTTATACAGGGGCTGAAAAATTGTGCCTTAGGCACTGGTGTGGTGGCATGGATCATTGAGGAGGAGGAAGAGGATAGTCAGTGAACATAACAGGACAGTCACTCAGCATCAGCATAGGCAGTCTTGAAGGGATGTGACATTATAAATTATTCCGTTATATCCGCTTCAGATGTCTGGTAGCTGGTGGTGATCCAAGACTGATTCATTTTTATGAAGGTCAGTCGATCAACCGAGTCGGTGGACAGGCGCACCCTATGATCGGTGACAAATCCTCCAGCAGCACTGAATGTGCGTTCGGAAAGAACGCTGGATGCAGGACAGGCCAGTAGCTCAATTGCATACTGTGCAAGCTCTGGCCAGTGATCCATCCTCAGGACCCAGTAAGCCAGAGGATTTTCGGTGGGAAAGGTGTCCAAGTCTGACCTTGCCCCTAGGTATTCCTGCACCATGTATATCAGACGCTGGCGATGGTTGCTGGAACCGATCATACCTTGGGGCTGCGGACTAAAAAATTGTCTGAACGCATCGGTCAGACGTCCACCTTCCCCACCGCTCCTTCTGCTACTGACCGAAGCCTCAGCAACTCGTCGTCCAGGACCAGGAGTTTGTAACCTCCCAGTTTCTGGGAACGCGTTGCACAGACCTTTCTGCAAGGCCTCCCTGAGATGTCTCATCCTCTGCTCCCTCTGCGACGGCAAGATAAGGTCCGCAACCTTACCCTTGTACCGTGGATCAAGGAGAGTGGCCAGCCAGTAATGGTCACTCTCCTTGATCCGAAGAACACGAGGATCCTTCCGCAGGCTTTGCAGGATCAGGGAGGCCATGCAGCGTAGGTTAGCTGAGGCATTCGGTCCGGAGTCTTCTGGGTCACTGAGGATGACATGATCGCCAGCCACCTCCTCCCAGCCACGTACAAGTCCACTGGTTTGTTGGGACTGTACATCATCCCTAAAAGACTGCTGCTGCTGATGCTGAGTGCCAGGCTCCACCTCCATGCTCACACAATCCTCCTCCTCCTCCTCCTCCTCCTCTTCCTGTGTGATGGGTGGGACAGAAGGAACATTGTCTGGATAAAGGGGGCCTTGAGAGACAAGGAAGTCCTCCTCTTCCTGCCTCTGTTCTGCCTCAAGTGCCCTGTCCATTATCCCACGCAGCGTATGCTCCAACAGGTGGACAAGAGGTACAGTGTCACTGATGCATGCACTGTCACTGCTCACCATCCTCGTGGCCTCCTCAAATGGTGAGAGGACAGTGCATGCATCCCTGATCATGCTCCACTGGCGTGGGGAAAAAAAGCCAAGCTCCCCTGACCCTGTCCTGGTGCCGTAGTCGCAAAGGTACTCATTGATGGCCCTCTGCTGCGTGTGCAGTCGCTGCAGCATGGCCAACGTTGAGTTCCACCTGGTGGGCATGTCACATATTAGGCGGTTCTTGGGCAGGTTCAGCTCCTTTTGCAGCTCAGTCAGCCGAGCACTGGCATTATAAGATCGGCGGAAATGCACACAGACTTTCCTGGCCTGCCTCAGGACATCCTGTAAGCCTGGGAACCTGCCCAAGAACCGCTGCACCACCAGGTTGAGGACGTGAGCCATACAGGGCACATGGGTGAGCTGCCCCTGTCGCAGGGCGGAGAGGAGGTTGGTGCCATTATCAGAAACGACCATTCCTGGCTTAAGCTGGCGTGGCGTCAACCACCTCTCGGCCTGCCCCTGCAGAGCTGCCAGAACCTCTGGCCCAGTGTGGCTCCTGTCCCCCAAACACACCAGCGCAAGCACGGCATGGCATCTTTTTGCCTGCGTACTCGCGTAGCCCCTTGTACGCCTACGGAGCACCGCTGGTTCCGAGGACAGAGCACTCGAAGAGGACATGGAGGAAGAAGAGGAGGGGGTGGAGGAGAGAGGTGTGTCACAACCAGTAGTAGCATTTTGGAGGCGTGGTGGCGGAACAACCTCCAACACTACTGCACCTTGTCCTGCATCCCTCCCAGCTACCAATAGAGTGACCCAATGGGCCGTGAAAGAAAGATAACGTCCCTGTCCATGCCTGCTGGACCATGAGTCAGCGGTAATATGCACCTTACCGCTGACCGCCCTGTCCAGCGAGGCATGGACATTGCCTTCCACATGCCAGTAGAGAGACGGAATTGCCTTCCGTGAGAAAAAGTGGCGTTTGGGAACCTGCCACTGAGGAACCGCACATTGAACAAACTCACGGAAGGGGGCCGAGTCTATCAACTGAAAAGGCAGCAGTTGAAGTGCTAGCAATTTAGCCAAGCTAGCATTCAACCGCTGGGCATGTGGATGGCTGGGAGTATACTTCTTTCGACGGTCCAGCAGCTGGGGCAGGGAAATTTGCCTGCTACAATCGGACGTCGGTGTACTGCAAGTACTTGGTTGTGACACACCTAATTCTACACCTTCAGTCCTCTCAGAGCAGCTTTCAGAGAGGACTGAAGATATAGTGGGGATGGAGATCCCAGCTGATGAGGAGCAAGGAGAGGCCCGCTTTGTTCTTTGGTGTGGGTCTTTTATGTGTGCTTGCCAACGAGCTGCATGGCAGGTCGACATATGTCTGCTCATGCTTGTGGTGCCCAAGCGGCTGATGTTTTGGCCACGCGAGATACGCTTGAGACAAATATTGCAAATAGCAGTGGTGCGATCTGATGCACTCGTCTCAAAAAAGGCCCACACCAAAGAACTTTTGTGATAACGTGCAGAGGCAGCGCCCTGCACAGGCGGAGCTCTGCGGTGTGGTACAGTTGCTGTGCTGGCCTCTAGCTGGCCTCCAGGGGGCATCCTGCCTCGTTGGACATGTGACGCTGCATCCTCCTCCTCCTCCTCCTCTCTCCCTTCAGGCACCCACGTGGAGTCAGTGACCTCATCATCCCCTCCCTCTTCACCACTAGAGCAAACCTGGCAGTAAGCTGCAGCTGGTGGAACACTACTGCCAGATTGCTGTCCTTCAGCATCCCCTTTCTCTGCGCGCACACTACTGACTTCCTCAAGCTGGGTATCATCATCCGAGCCTTCGAATCGTTGGGCATCCTCCTGGAGCATGTACCCAACACTGTGCTCAAACAGTTCGGGGGACTCCTCAGGAGGACATGGTGGGTCTAGGGAAGGGGTGGCTGATGATGCCATTGAGTACGCGTTGGCAGCTGCTCTGCCAGTACCCTGAGCCTGGGTGAGAGAGGATGAGGAGGATGAGGAGGGCTTGGTCATCCATTCTACCAAGCCTTCGGCATGATGCGGCTCCACATGTCCAGCTGCCGAAAACAAAGACAAGCGTGTCCCATGGCCACGCGCTGATGACGATGCACGACCACGTCCACGGCCAGCACTGTTGTCTCTAGAAACAGAGCCTGCCTGCCCTGTGTTCTTGCCTCGGCACGCTCTGCCTCTCCTTGGCGGTCTTCCAGCCATTGTAGTCGGTAGTGTATATAGTATAAAAAATAGAACTCCTATGTGTGCTCACAACACACTGTAGGTCCTATGGGTGCTGACACTAACACACTATAGGTACTATGTGTGCTGCTGACAAGAAAATATAGGAGCTCTGTTTGCTGTCACTAACACACTAGAAGTCCTATGGGTGCTGCTGAGAAGAAAATATAGGAGCTCTGTGTGATGCCACTAACACACTAGAAGTCCTATGGGTGCTGCTGAGAAGAAAATATAGGAGCTCTGTGTGATGCCACTAACACACTAGAAGTCCTATGGGTGCTGCTGAGAAGAAAATATAGGAGCTCTGTTTGCTGCCACTAACACACTAGAAGTCCTATGGGTGCTGCTGAGAAGAAAATATAGGAGCTCTGTTTGCTGCCACTAACACACTAGAAGTCCTATGGGTGCTGCTGAGAAGAAAATATAGGAGCTCTGTTTGCTGCCACTAACACACTAGAAGTCCTATGGGTGCTGCTGAGAAGAAAATATAGGAGCTCTGTGTGATGCCACTAACACACTAGAAGTCCTATGGGTGCTGCTGAGAAGAAAATATAGGAGCTCTGTTTGCTGCCACTAACACACTAGAAGTCCTATGGGTGCTGCTGAGAAGAAAATATAGGAGCTCTGTTTGCTGCCACTAACACACTAGAAGTCCTATGGGTGCTGCTGAGAAGAAAATATAGGAGCTCTGTGTGATGCCACTAACACACTAGAAGTCCTATGGGTGCTGCTGAGAAGAAAATATAGGAGCTCTGTTTGCTGCCACTAACACACTAGAAGTCCTATGGGTGCTGCTGAGAAGAAAATATAGGAGCTCTGTTTGCTGCCACTAACACACTAGAAGTCCTATGGGTGCTGCTGAGAAGAAAATATAGGAGCTCTGTGTGATGCCACTAACACACTAGAAGTCCTATGGGTGCTGCTGAGAAGAAAATATAGGAGCTCTGTTTGCTGCCACTAACACACTAGAAGTCCTATGGGTGCTGCTGAGAAGAAAATATAGGAGCTCTGTTTGCTGCCACTAACACACTAGAAGTCCTATGGGTGCTGCTGAGAAGAAAATATAGGAGCTCTGTTTGCTGCCACTAACACACTAGAAGTCCTATGGGTGCTGCTGAGAAGAAAATATAGGAGCTCTGTTTGCTGCCACTAACACACTAGAAGTCCTATGGGTGCTGCTGAGAAGAAAATATAGGAGCTCTGTGTGATGCCACTAACACACTAGAAGTCCTATGGGTGCTGCTGAGAAGAAAATATAGGAGCTCTGTTTGCTGCCACTAACACACTAGAAGTCCTATGGGTGCTGCTGAGAAGAAAATATAGGAGCTCTGTTTGCTGCCACTAACACACTAGAAGTCCTATGGGTGCTGCTGAGAAGAAAATATAGGAGCTCTGTTTGCTGCCACTAACACACTAGAAGTCCTATGGGTGCTGCTGAGAAGAAAATATAGGAGCTCTGTGTGATGCCACTAACACACTAGAAGTCCTATGGGTGCTGCTGAGAAGAAAATATAGGAGCTCTGTTTGCTGCCACTAACACACTAGAAGTCCTATGGGTGCTGCTGAGAAGAAAATATAGGAGCTCTGTGTGATGCCACTAACACACTAGAAGTCCTATGGGTGCTGCTGAGCAGAAAATATAGGAGCTCTGTTTGCTGCCACTAACACACTAGAAGTCCTATGGGTGCTGCTGAGAAGAAAATATAGGAGCTCTGTGTGATGCCACTAACACACTAGAAGTCCTATGGGTGCTGCTGAGAAGAAAATATAGGAGCTCTGTTTGCTGCCACTAACACACTAGAAGTCCTATGGGTGCTGCTGAGAAGAAAATATAGGAGCTCTGTTTGCTGCCACTAACACACTAGAAGTCCTATGGGTGCTGCTGAGAAGAAAATATAGGAGCTCTGTTTGCTGCCACTAACACACTAGAAGTCCTATGGGTGCTGCTGAGAAGAAAATATAGGAGCTCTGTGTGATGCCACTAACACACTAGAAGTCCTATGGGTGCTGCTGAGAAGAAAATATAGGAGCTCTGTTTGCTGCCACTAACACACTAGAAGTCCTATGGGTGCTGCTGAGAAGAAAATATAGGAGCTCTGTGTGATGCCACTAACACACTAGAAGTCCTATGGGTGCTGCTGAGAAGAAAATATAGGAGCTCTGTTTGCTGCCACTAACACACTAGAAGTCCTATGGGTGCTGCTGAGAAGAAAATATAGGAGCTCTGTGTGATGCCACTAACACACTAGAAGTCCTATGGGTGCTGCTGAGAAGAAAATATAGGAGCTCTGTTTGCTGCCACTAACACACTAGAAGTCCTATGGGTGCTGCTGAGAAGAAAATATAGGAGCTCTGTTTGCTGCCACTAACACACTAGAAGTCCTATGGGTGCTGCTGAGAAGAAAATATAGGAGCTCTGTTTGCTGCCACTAACACACTAGAAGTCCTATGGGTGCTGCTGAGAAGAAAATATAGGAGCTCTGTGTGATGCCACTAACACACTAGAAGTCCTATGGGTGCTGCTGAGAAGAAAATATAGGAGCTCTGTGTGATGCCACTAACACACTAGAAGTCCTATGGGTGCTGCTGAGAAGAAAATATAGGAGCTCTGTTTGCTGCCACTAACACACTAGAAGTCCTATGGGTGCTGCTGAGAAGAAAATATAGGAGCTCTGTTTGCTGCCACTAACACACTAGAAGTCCTATGGGTGCTGCTGAGAAGAAAATATAGGAGCTCTGTTTGCTGCCACTAACACACTAGAAGTCCTATGGGTGCTGCTGAGAAGAAAATATAGGAGCTCTGTGTGATGCCACTAACACACTAGAAGTCCTATGGGTGCTGCTGAGAAGAAAATATAGGAGCTCTGTTTGCTGCCACTAACACACTAGAAGTCCTATGGGTGCTGCTGAGAAGAAAATATAGGAGCTCTGTTTGCTGCCACTAACACACTAGAAGTCCTATGGGTGCTGCTGAGAAGAAAATATAGGAGCTCTGTTTGCTGCCACTAACACACTAGAAGTCCTATGGGTGCTGCTGAGAAGAAAATATAGGAGCTCTGTGTGATGCCACTAACACACTAGAAGTCCTATGGGTGCTGCTGAGAAGAAAATATAGGAGCTCTGTTTGCTGCCACTAACACACTAGAAGTCCTATGGGTGCTGCTGAGAAGAAAATATAGGAGCTCTGTGTGATGCCACTAACACACTAGAAGTCCTATGGGTGCTGCTGAGCAGAAAATATAGGAGCTCTGTTTGCTGCCACTAACACACTAGAAGTCCTATGGGTGCTGCTGAGAAGAAAATATAGGAGCTCTGTGTGATGCCACTAACACACTAGAAGTCCTATGGGTGCTGCTGAGAAGAAAATATAGGAGCTCTGTTTGCTGCCACTAACACACTAGAAGTCCTATGGGTGCTGCTGAGAAGAAAATATAGGAGCTCTGTTTGCTGCCACTAACACACTAGAAGTCCTATGGGTGCTGCTGAGAAGAAAATATAGGAGCTCTGTTTGCTGCCACTAACACACTAGAAGTCCTATGGGTGCTGCTGAGAAGAAAATATAGGAGCTCTGTGTGATGCCACTAACACACTAGAAGTCCTATGGGTGCTGCTGAGAAGAAAATATAGGAGCTCTGTTTGCTGCCACTAACACACTAGAAGTCCTATGGGTGCTGCTGAGAAGAAAATATAGGAGCTCTGTGTGATGCCACTAACACACTAGAAGTCCTATGGGTGCTGCTGAGAAGAAAATATAGGAGCTCTGTTTGCTGCCACTAACACACTAGAAGTCCTATGGGTGCTGCTGAGAAGAAAATATAGGAGCTCTGTGTGATGCCACTAACACACTAGAAGTCCTATGGGTGCTGCTGAGAAGAAAATATAGGAGCTCTGTTTGCTGCCACTAACACACTAGAAGTCCTATGGGTGCTGCTGAGAAGAAAATATAGGAGCTCTGTTTGCTGCCACTAACACACTAGAAGTCCTATGGGTGCTGCTGAGAAGAAAATATAGGAGCTCTGTTTGCTGCCACTAACACACTAGAAGTCCTATGGGTGCTGCTGAGAAGAAAATATAGGAGCTCTGTGTGATGCCACTAACACACTAGAAGTCCTATGGGTGCTGCTGAGAAGAAAATATAGGAGCTCTGTGTGATGCCACTAACACACTAGAAGTCCTATGGGTGCTGCTGAGAAGAAAATATAGGAGCTCTGTTTGCTGCCACTAACACACTAGAAGTCCTATGGGTGCTGCTGAGAAGAAAATATAGGAGCTCTGTTTGCTGCCACTAACACACTAGAAGTCCTATGGGTGCTGCTGAGAAGAAAATATAGGAGCTCTGTTTGCTGCCACTAACACACTAGAAGTCCTATGGGTGCTGCTGAGAAGAAAATATAGGAGCTCTGTGTGATGCCACTAACACACTAGAAGTCCTATGGGTGCTGCTGAGAAGAAAATATAGGAGCTCTGTTTGCTGCCACTAACACACTAGAAGTCCTATGGGTGCTGCTGAGAAGAAAATATAGGAGCTCTGTGTGATGCCACTAACACACTAGAAGTCCTATGGGTGCTGCTGAGAAGAAAATATAGGAGCTCTGTTTGCTGCCACTAACACACTAGAAGTCCTATGGGTGCTGCTGAGAAGAAAATATAGGAGCTCTGTGTGATGCCACTAACACACTAGAAGTCCTATGGGTGCTGCTGAGAAGAAAATATAGGAGCTCTGTTTGCTGCCACTAACACACTAGAAGTCCTATGGGTGCTGCTGAGAAGAAAATATAGGAGCTCTGTTTGCTGCCACTAACACACTAGAAGTCCTATGGGTGCTGCTGAGAAGAAAATATAGGAGCTCTGTTTGCTGCCACTAACACACTAGAAGTCCTATGGGTGCTGCTGAGAAGAAAATATAGGAGCTCTGTGTGATGCCACTAACACACTAGAAGTCCTATGGGTGCTGCTGAGAAGAAAATATAGGAGCTCTGTGTGATGCCACTAACACACTAGAAGTCCTATGGGTGCTGCTGAGAAGAAAATATAGGAGCTCTGTTTGCTGCCACTAACACACTAGAAGTCCTATGGGTGCTGCTGAGAAGAAAATATAGGAGCTCTGTTTGCTGCCACTAACACACTAGAAGTCCTATGGGTGCTGCTGAGAAGAAAATATAGGAGCTCTGTTTGCTGCCACTAACACACTAGAAGTCCTATGGGTGCTGCTGAGAAGAAAATATAGGAGCTCTGTGTGATGCCACTAACACACTAGAAGTCCTATGGGTGCTGCTGAGAAGAAAATATAGGAGCTCTGTTTGCTGCCACTAACACACTAGAAGTCCTATGGGTGCTGTTGGGGTGCAATGCTGTGCTAACAGCACTGCGGTTGGTACTACTGCAATACTGTACTAACAGTAAGCACGCACCAGACTAATCCCCAGCAGCAGCTAATAACACACTAACTGTGCAATCAGCAGCAATGAACGATCAATGACTTAGGTAGCAATGGTTTAGCAAAGAAATAGCCAATGGTTTAGCAAAGAAGAGCAAATCTTTCAGTATCAAGCAAAGACAGAATCAGCAGACTAATCTCTCCTAAAGCCGGAACTCATGTGACCGGGGCCGATGGCGTGGCGGCCTTTTAAATGGTGGGGCGTGTACTAAAGCCCCTGAGCTGTAATTGGCTACAGGCGTCCTGCCTGTAGCCAATTATTGCTCTCCGAGTTTCGGGCGCTGTGATTGGCCAAGCATGCGGGGTCACAGTGCATGCTTGGCCAATCATCAGCCAGCAATGCACTGCGCCGGCCGCGCCGGCCGCAATGCATTGCGGGGCCGCTCGCATCACACGAATGTGATGCGAACGGCCCAAATAGTTCTGGGCTCGACGAGCGAGCGAACGCCCGATGCTCGATTCGAACATGGGTTCGAATCGAGCACCGGGCCCATCCCTAGTGGAGAGTTGTATAAGGCTAGTGGGCTCATGGATGACTCATACCTCTAGGGAGAGTGTGGGGCGTCGTGCAGACAGAGATGAGGAGACCAGCTGAAGCTTGTCAGCTCATTTAGGCCTCTATAAGAACTCCCAGCTTCATTAGATGTTAGCTCATGCCTGGAACCAGACCTGTGTGGACTGTCTAGGGAGAGTGAACCCCTGTGCGGTGAGACAAAGCCTGTGTGGCTATTTGCTTGGACATTTAAAACCAGGGACTTAGGGACTAGGACAGCACTAGGCTGATCCCAGTTGTTAGTTAGGAAACCTGTATGTTTAGTCAGAGGTCAAGTTGACCAGGATTTATTTTGTTTATGTTTCTTTTGCTTTGCTGTGTTTTGTCACTGTAAATAGAAAATAAACCGCACCTTTTTGATTTTGAAAACCACAACCTCCGTTTGCTGGGCCTGTTTTTGTGTGGGGAGCCCATCTCGGGGGTCACACACACCCGCTGCCGAGCTAACCCCCTCACAGTGTTTATAAATTAATATAATGATAATTATAATATATTACTAAACCTATTAAGGTCATTGTGCCAACAATAACTAAATAAAAAGATATGTATAATACCATAAATATATTATATAGAAAATTTTGAAAATTGATTAACTAATATAGATATAGTGTTAAAGAAATATAAAAAATAAAAAAGGCCTATATTAATAAGGATATCAGTATCAAAAAGCACAATAATCATAAGATGAATAATACATGTGACGCCTAATTAAAAGCTATTTGCAAAAACTAAAAAGGAGGAAAAATAAAAATCTTACTAAATTTGATAAATGTCCATTCATGCATGTCACAACGGGTATACATTTTGGCCAAGTCAAGCGTTATTTATAAAAGCATTAACGTCTGTTTCAATGTTCAACCCAAGAGGGGCATAGGTTTTTAGACGGTAGATCCAAGCCATCTCTAGCCTGGAGATCTCCCTACCAATAGGCTCCCCCTCCAATTGGGTTTAAACTTATCAATCTCCAAGAAGAGGGTGTTTGAAGGATCTCTATTGTGTTTTAAGAGATAATGTTTGGAAACAGAATGTTTTTTAAAACCCACCAAAATATTAGTAACATGCTCATTGAGGCGGACCTGCAGTGGGCGTTTTGGTACGGCCCACATATTGCAGGCCACACAGGCGCTGCAACAAATAGACCAGCCCAGTGGTGGCACAAGTGATGCAAGGTTTGATCGTATACCCCTGACCTGTGGCTGTAGATGTAAAGGATGTAATTCGTCTCTGAAGGCAGGAATTCAAATACCACTCTCTGCACCACCTACATTTGTAGTAGCCAGTTAACTGATCGAAAAAACCTCTACCATTAGCCGGGGGATTCAGAACATTTAGGGCTACCTGGTTCCGTAAGGATTGAACACCCCTGAAAATCACCCTTGGTTTCTCTGGTAGAATATCCTTCAGAATTAGGGATGAGCTCGGTGTTCGAGTCGAACATACGTTCGACTCGAACATCGGCTGTTCGATCGTTCGCCGAACAACGAACGATTTGGGCCGTTCACGCCTAATTCGTGGCCCACAATGCACTACGCCATCGTTTCATCCAGGCGCTGTGATTGGCCAAGCATGCACTGTGACCCCGCATGCTTGGCCAATCACAGCGCCGGCAGCGAGGAGAGCAATGATTGGCCACAGGCAGGATGCCTGTGGCCAATTATTGCTGAGGGTGTTTAGTACACGCCCCACACTATAAAAGGCCGCCAGCACGGCGGCCTAGTGTAGTGTGTTCCGGAGCAGGGAAAGAGAAGCATAGGCAGGGACAGTGACATTTTTTTTTCTTGCTTAACCTGGATTCCTTTAGTTTAGGGAAAGAGAAGGATAGGTAGGGAGAGTGTCAGTCTGTTTTACTGTGCTAAACCTTGTTTGTAGGGACAGGGAAGGACAGTGAGGGAAATTCTCATTGTGCTATACTGTGCTAAAGCATTCCTCATCAACCATCTTTAAAAAAAAATTTTTATAGGGACAGAAAACTATAGGTAGGGAGAGTGTCAGTGTGTTTTACTGTGCTAAACCTTGTTTGTAGGGACAGGGAAGGACAGTGAGGGAAATTCTCATTGTGCTATACTGTGCTAAAGCATTCCTCATCAACCATCTTTAAAAAAACATTTTTTATAGGGACAGAAAACTATAGGTAGGGAGAGTGTCAGTGTGTTTTACTGTGCTAAACCTTGTTTGTAGGGACAGGGAAGGACAGTGAGGGAAATTCTCATTGTGCTATACTGTGCTAAAGCATTCCTCATCAACCATCTTTAAAAAAAAATAATTATAGGGACAGAAAACTATAGGTAGGGAGAGTGTCAGTGTGTTTTACTGTGCTAAACCTTGTTTGTAGGGACAGGGAAAGACAGTGAGGGAAATTCTCATTGTGCTATACTGTGCTAAAGCATTCCTCATCAACCATCTTTAAAAAAAAAAAAATTATAGGGACAGAAAACTATAGGTAGGGAGAGTGTCAGTGTGTTTTACTGTGCTAAACCTTGTTTGTAGGGACAGGGAAGGACAGTGAGGGAAATTCTCATTGTGCTATACTGTGCTAAAGCATTCCTCATCAACCATCTTTAAAAAAACATTTTTTATAGGGACAGAAAACTATAGGTAGGGAGAGTGTCAGTGTGTTTTACTGTGCTAAACCTTGTTTGTAGGGACAGGGAAGGACAGTGAGGGAAATTCTCATTGTGCTATACTGTGCTAAAGCATTCCTCATCAACCATCTTTAAAAAAAAATTTTTATAGGGACAGAAAACTTAAGGTAGGGAGAGTGTCAGTGTGTTTTACTGTGCTAAACCTTGTTTGTAGGGACAGGGAAGGACAGTGAGGGAAATTCTCATTGTGCTATACTGTGCTAAAGCATTCCTCATCAACCATCTTTAAAAAAACATTTTTTATAGGGACAGAAAACTATAGGTAGGGAGAGTGTCAGTGTGTTTTACTGTGCTAAACCTTGTTTGTAGGGACAGGGAAGGACAGTGAGGGAAATTCTCATTGTGCTATACTGTGCTAAAGCATTCCTCATCAACCATCTTTAAAAAAAAAAATTTTTATAGGGACAGAAAACTATAGGTAGGGAGAGTGTCAGTGTGTTTTACTGTGCTAAACCTTGTTTGTAGGGACAGGGAAGGACAGTGAGGGAAATTCTCATTGTGCTATACTGTGCTAAAGCATTCCTCATCAACCATCTTTAAAAAACAAAATTTTTATACGGACAGAAAACTATAGGTAGGGAGAGTGTCAGTGTGTTTTACTGTGCTAAACCTTGTTTGTAGGGACAGGGAAGGACAGTGAGGGAAATTCTCATTGTGCTATACTGTGCTAAAGCATTCCTCATCAACCATCTTTAAAAAAAAAATTTTTTTATAGGGACAGAAAACTATAGGTAGGGAGAGTGTCAGTGTGTTTTACTGTGCTAAACCTTGTTTGTAGGGACAGGGAAGGACAGTGAGGGAAATTCTCATTGTGCTATACTGTGCTAAAGCATTCCTCATCAACCATCTTTAAAAAAACATTTTTTATAGGGACAGAAAACTATAGGTAGGGAGAGTGTCAGTGTGTTTTACTGTGCTAAACCTTGTTTGTAGGGACAGGGAAGGACAGTGAGGGAAATTCTCATTGTGCTATACTGTGCTAAAGCATTCCTCATCAACCATCTTTAAAAAAACATTTTTTATAGGGACAGAAAACTATAGGTAGGGAGAGTGTCAGTGTGTTTTACTGTGCTAAACCTTGTTTGTAGGGACAGGGAAGGACAGTGAGGGAAATTCTCATTGCACTATACTGTGCTAAAGCATTCCTCATCAACCATCTTTAAAAAAAAAAATTTATAGGGACAGAAAACTATAGGTAGGGAGAGTGTCAGTGTGTTTTACTGTGCTAAACCTTGTTTGTAGGGACAGGGAAGGACAGTGAGGGAAATTCTCATTGTGCTATACTGTGCTAAAGCATTCCTCATCAACCATCTTTAAAAAAAAAAATTTTTTATAGGGACAGAAAACTATAGGTAGGGAGAGTGTCAGTGTGTTTTACTGTGCTAAACCTTGTTTGTAGGGACAGGGAAGGACAGTGAGGGAAATTCTCATTGTGCTATACTGTGCTAAAGCATTCCTCATCAACCATCTTTAAAAAAAAATTTTATAGGGACAGAAAACTATAGGTAGGGAGAGTGTCAGTGTGTTTTACTGTGCTAAACCTTGTTTGTAGGGACAGGGAAGGACAGTGAGGGAAATTCTCATTGTGCTATACTGTGCTAAAGCATTCCTCATCAACCATCTTTAAAAAAAAAATTTTTTATAGGGACAGAAAACTATAGGTAGGGAGAGTGTCAGTGTGTTTTACTGTGCTAAACCTTGTTTGTAGGGACAGGGAAGGACAGTGAGGGAAATTCTCATTGTGCTATACTGTGCTAAAGCATTCCTCATCAACCATCTTTAAAAAAAAAAATTATAGGGACAGAAAACTATAGGTAGGGAGAGTGTCAGTGTGTTTTACTGTGCTAAACCTTGTTTGTAGGGACAGGGAAGGACAGTGAGGGAAATTCTCATTGTGCTATACTGTGCTAAAGCATTCCTCATCAACCATCTTTAAAAAAAAAAAAATTTTATAGGGACAGAAAACTATAGGTAGGGAGAGTGTCAGTGTGTGTTACTGTGCTAAACCTTGTTTGTAGGGACAGGGAAGGACAGTGAGGGAAATTCTCATTGTGCTATACTGTGCTAAAGCATTCCTCATCAACCATCTTTAAAAAAAAATTTTTTATAGGGACAGAAAACTATAGGTAGGGAGAGTGTCAGTGTGTTTTACTGTGCTAAACCTTGTTTGTAGGGACAGGGAAGGACAGTGAGGGAAATTCTCATTGTGCTATACTGTGCTAAAGCATTCCTCATCAACCATCTTTAAAAAAAAAATTTTTTATAGGGACAGAAAACTATAGGTAGGGAGAGTGTCAGTGTGTTTTACTGTGCTAAACCTTGTTTGTAGGGACAGGGAAGGACAGTGAGGGAAATTCTCATTGTGCTATACTGTGCTAAAGCATTCCTCATCAACCATCTTTAAAAAAACATTTTTTATAGGGACAGAAAACTATAGGTAGGGAGAGTGTCAGTGTGTTTTACTGTGCTAAACCTTGTTTGTAGGGACAGGGAAGGACAGTGAGGGAAATTCTCATTGTGCTATACTGTGCTAAAGCATTCCTCATCAACCATCTTTGAAATCCTTGTTTTTTGGACAGTCAGGGAAATTGTCATTGTGCTATTCTGTGCGAAAGCAATCATCCTCAACCATATTTAGAAATCCTTAAGTAAAGGGACAGAGAAGGACACCTGAAGGTAGCCCTTATTGCTTTTTTTCCCATCTCCCTGCAGGCCATCCATTAGAATGTCTGGAAGGCAAACAAGAAGAGGCAGACAGTCAGGAGGCAATAAAAGAGGGCAAGCAGGCTCTGTGTCTGGGGGCAACAGTGCTGGTCGTGGACGCGGTGCATTGTCATCAGCACATGGCCATGGGACACGCTTGTCCTTCTTTTCGGCAGCTGGACATGTTGAGCCACATCATGCCGAAGACTTGGTAGAGTGGATGACCAAGCCCTCCTCCTCCTCCTCATCCTCTCTCACCCAGGCTCAGGGTACTGGCAAAGCAGCTGCCCAATGGTCCTCTTCCCTGGTATCAATGTCAGACTCATCATCAGTCACTCCTTCCCTAGACCCACCATGTCCTCCTCCTGAGGAGTCCCCCGAACTGTTTGAGCACAGTGTTGGGTACATGCTCCAGGAGGATGCCCAGCGTTTCGAAGGGTCTGATGATGAAACCCAGCTAGAGGAAGGCAGTAGCGTGAGAGCAGACAGAGGGGATGCTCAAGAAGGACACCAATCTGGCAGTCATGTTCCAGCAGCTGCAGCATACTGCCAGATTGGCTCCAGTGATGAGGAGGGAGGGGATGATGAGGTCACTGACTCCACGTGGGTGCCTAATAGGAGAGAGGAGGAGGAGGAGGATGAGGAGGAGGCACATCTCCAACGAGGCAGGATGCCCTTTGGTGGCCAGCGTAAGGGCAGTACACCGACGGAATCACACCGCAGAGCTCCGCCTGTGCAGGGCGCTGCCTCTGCCCGTCATTCAAAAAGTTCTTTGGTGTGGGCCTTTTTTTTTTTTTTTAACATTATAGGTTTATTGAAGATAATATAGACAAGGACAACTGAACATAGCATTTGCAGATGCAGCTGCACGTTAGATATGTTTATGCACAAATCGAGCAAGTAATAATTCAGCATAGTTTCTATGACCACAATAGTCTAACTCGTAAAAAAAACCAGGGAGTAAAAAAAACACTAAGGAAAGCAAAGAAGAGTATCTGGTTTCAAGCTCAGCTATAGCTACGTGAGTAGCTGGTAACATGAGTTATTAATAATAACACTTATGGTAAATCTGGGTGGTGGTCGTACAACATCAATTATGAAGGGCAACTGTGTTCTCAACATCAGAAGACAAAAGAAATATGTATAATACAAAGGGGAAAGTGCTAGGAGGTGGGGGTGGTGGGGCCGGAGCCCCGGCCCAGAGAAAAGGTAGAGAAAGGGGAAAAAGTTTTGGCCTGAGGGAAACCGCCATATATCAGTGGAGAAATGTAGGGTCGGAGGACCATCATGGGTCTCCTACTCCGCCCTCACGTTGGGGTCCCCAGAAGGTGAGTTGGACATGATATCCGAGTAAACTGAAGAGTATCTAAATATCAGCCATGGTTGCCATGTAGAGCGAAATTTTTCCACCATATCAGTGGTTTGAGTCAGGGTCTCTTCCATTTCGTAAACCTCAGACACCTTTTTTAGCCAATCAGCAATGGAAGGAACCCTCTGTGATTTCCAATGGAGCGGGATCAAGGACTTAGCCGCGTTTAGCAGATGTCGCGTTAAGGAGTTTTTATACCTCCTCAGAGATACATTCGTGACGTGAAGCAGGCAAGTGGCCGCATTCAGCAAGATCTTAGTTTCGGTGATTTGAGAAATTAGGAGTTTGACCTTCTCCCAAAATATAGAAATTTGCGGGCATAGCCACCATATGTGGAGCAATGTGCCCACCCCTTGCTGGCATCTCCAGCAAGTGGCTGGTATCTGTGGGTTCCAACCGTGCATCTTGGCCGGGGTGTTGTACCAATGTGTCATTAATTTATATGCAGTCTCCTGCGTCTTGGTGCTTAAAGAGCATTTATGAGTCAAGATACATGCATACCTCCAGTGTTTAGGGGAAATCTCCATCTGAAGCTCCTCCGCCCATCTCGCTCTGAGTGTATCTGCGGACGTGTATTTTAGGTTTTGTAGGTACGAGTAGGTCAGTGACGTAGTTCTCGCACTTGTGTCACCCAGCTGACAAATCGACTCAAAGGCCTCAAGGGGTCTCTGTAATTTGCCCCTGTCAGGCCTAGTCCCTAGGTAGCTACGTAATTGGAAGTATTCCCAGAGGGACATGTGTGGGAGTTGTGCGTCAGTTTTGAGTGTCGCCCAGTCTTTCACTACTCCCCCCGCCATGCATTCCCCTGCCAGCAGGGGTTGAAGGCGAGTCTTTGATTGGTAATGTGGGTTATTCAGACCTGGAGCGAAGTCGGGATTGTCTTTTACTGGCGTCAGGGGGCCAGGTTGTGAGGAAAAGGGTAGGTGTTTGGTCAGGTTATAGAAAATTCTCAACGTGCTACCAGTGAGGGGGTGGTGTTTGAGGCTGTGTGGTAGGCTGTTCCAGGGAATCCATGGGGCAAATTTAAGGGGAACAGGGGATAATGCTTTTTCTAGGGAGACCCAGTCTTTAGCTGCCTCATGGCAATGCCAATCAGCAATTCTAGTCAGGTGAGTGGCTTGGTAGTAAGACCTGAAGTCTGGTATGCCCATTCCACCCTGATCTTTAGGCCTCATCAGGTACGAAAACCTGATTCTGGGCTTTTGCGAGTTCCATAGAAATTTTAGGAGGATGCTCCTAAGGGACGTGAAAAAGGAGGCAGGTATCAGAAGTGGGAGAGCGTGCAATAAATAGAGCAGTCTGGGAAGAATAGTCATCTTAATTATTGCCGCCCGTCCAAACCAGGAGAAATAGCCCGACTGCCATCTGAGTAAGTCTTCTCTGACTCTTTTAAGGAATTGGTGTGGGCCTTTTTTGAGGCTAGTGCATCAGATCGCACAGCTGCTGTTTGCAACATATGTCTCAAGGTCTCAAGCGTATATCGTGTGGCCAAAACATCAGCCGCTTGGGTACCACATGCCTGACCAGACATATGTTGACCTGCCATGCAGCTCGTTGGCAAGCCTACCTCAAAGACCCACACCAAAGAACAAAGCAGACCTCTCCTTGCACCGCATCAGCTGGGATCTCCAACCCCACTATAACTTCAGTCCTCTCTGAAACATGCACTGAGAGGAATGAAGGTGTAGAATTAGGTGTGTCACAGCCAAGTACTTGCGGCCACTCTGCTAGCAGTACACCGACGTCCGATTCTAGCAGGCAAATTTCCCTGCCCCAGCTGCTGGACCGTCGAAAGAAGTTCACTCCCAGCCATCCACATGCCCAGCGGTTGAATGCTAGCTTGGCTAAATTGCTAGCGCTTCAACTGCTGCCTTTTCAGTTGGTAGACTCGGCCCCCTTCCGTGAGTTTGTGCAATGTGCGGTTCCTCAGTGGCAGGTTCCCAAACACCACTTTTTCTCACGGAAGGCTATTCCGGCTCTCTACCGGCATGTGGAAGGCAATGTCTTGGCCTCGCTGGACAGGGTGGTCAGCGGTAAGGTGCATATTACCGCTGACTCATGGTCCAGCAGGCATGGACAGGGACGTTACCTTTCTTTCACGGCCCATTGGGTCACTCTTTTGGCAGCTGGGAAGGATGCAGGACAAGGTGCAGTAGTGTTGGAGGTTGTTCCACCGCCACGCCTCCAAAATGCTACTACTGGTTGTGACACACCTCTCTCCTCCACCCCCTCCTCTTCTTCTTCCTCCATGGCCTCTTCCTGTGCTTTGTCCTCTGAACCAGCGGTGCTCCGTAGGCGTTCAAGGGGCTACGCAAGTACGCAGGCAAAAAGATGCCATGCCGTGCTTGCGCTGGTGTGTTTGGGGGACAGAAGCCACACTGGGGCAGAGGTCCTGTCTGCTCTGCAGGGCCAGGCCGAGAGGTGGTTGACGCCACGCCAGCTTAAGCCAGGAATGGTGGTTTGCGACAATGGCACCAACCTCCTCTCCGCCCTCCGACAGGGACAACTGACCCATGTGCCCTGTGTGGCTCACGTCCTTAACCTGGTGGTGCAGCGGTTCTTGGGCAGGTACCCGGGCTAACAGGATGTCCTGAGGCAGGCCAGGAAAGTCTGTGTGCATTTCCGCAGATCTTATAATGCCAGTGCTCGCCTGGCTGAGCTGCAAAAGGAGTTGAACCTGCCCAAGAACCGCCTTATATGTGACATGCCCACCAGGTGGAACTCAACTTTGGCCATGCTGCAGCGGCTGCACACGCAGCAGAGGGCCATCAATGAGTACCTGTGCGACTACGGCACCAGGACAGGGTCAGGGGAGCTTGGTTTTTTTTCTCCACGCCAGTGGGGCATGATCAGGGATGCATGCACTGTCCTGGCACCATTTGAGGAGGCCACGAGGATGGTGAGCAGTGACAGTGCATGCATCAGTGACACTGTACCTCTTGTCCACCTGTTGGAGCACACGCTGCGTGGAATAATGGACAGGGCACTTGAGGCAGAACAGAGGCAGGAAGAGGAAGACTTCCTTGCCTCTCAAGGCCCCCTTTACCCAGACAGTGTTCCTTTTGTCCCACCCATCGCACAGGAAGAGGACGAGGAGGAGGAGGAGGAGGAGGAGGAGGAGGATTGTGTCAGCATGGAGGTGGAGCCTGGCACTCAGCAGCATCAACAGCAGCAGTCTTTTAGGGATAATTTACAGTCCCAAGAAACCCGTGGACTTGTACGTGGCTGGGAGGAGGTGGCTGCAGATCATGTCGTCCTTAGTGACCCAGAGGACTCCGGACCAAATGCCTCAGCTAACCTACGCTGCATGGCCTCCCTGATCCTGCAAAGTCTGCGGAAGGATCCTCGTATTCTTCGGATCAAGGAGAGGGACCATTACTGGCTGGCCACTCTCCTTGATCCACGGTACAAGGGTAAGGTTGCGGACCTTATGTTACCGTCGCAGAGGGAGCAGAGGATGAGACAACTCCGGGAGGCCTTGCAGAAAGGTCTGTGCAACGCGTTCCCAGAGACTGGGAGGTTACAAACTCCTGGTCCTGGACAACGAGTTGCTGAGGCTTCGGCCAGTCAAAGAAGGAGCGGTGGGGAAGGTGGCCGCCTGACCGATGCGTTCAGACAATTCTTTAGTCCGCAGCCCCAAAGTATGATCGGTTCCAGCAACCATCGCCAGCGTCTGATAAACATGGTGCAGGAATATCTAGGGGCAAGGTCAGACTTGGACACCTTCCCCACCGAAAATCCTCTGGCTTACTGGGTCTTGAGGATGGATCACTGGCCAGAGCTTGCACAGTATGCAATTGAGCTACTGGCCTGTCCTGCATCCAGCGTTCTTTCGGAACGCACATTCAGTGCTGCTGGAGGATTTGTCACGGATCACAGGGTGCGCCTGTCCACCGACTCGGTTGATCGACTGACTTTCATCAAGATGAACCAGTCTTGGATCACCACCAGCTACCACACACCTGATGCTGATATAACAGACTAATTGATTTTAACATGTCACATCCCTTCAAGACTGATGCTGATGCTGAGTGCCTGTGCTGTTATGTTGACTGGCTATCCTCCTCCTCCGAGTCCTCAGTGATACGATTGATGATGATAGCTTGGAAGATCATTTTTGTTTATGGGTGCCGCCACCAGTGCCTAACGCCCAATTTTTCAGCCCCTGTTTAACAGGGGCGTGTAATTACAATTTTTGAAGCAATACTTTGCAACAGGGCTCATTGCTGTGCTCCAAGTACAGTATCTGTGAGGGGTTGCAGTGTTGTGCCACCAGTGCCTAAGGCCCAATTTTTCAGCCCCTGTTTAACAGGGGCGTGTCATTACAATTTTTGAAGCAATACTTTGCAACAGGGCTCATTGCTGTGCTCCAAGTACAGTATCTGTGAGGGGTTGCAGTGTTGTGCCACCAGTGCCTAAGGCCCAATTTTTCAGCCCCTGTTCAACAGGGGCATGTAATTACAATTCTTGATCTAATAATTCACAGCAGGGCCCATTGCTGCACCCACCAAGAGTAACTCTGAGGGCTTACAGTGTTGTGGCAACGCCACCACCACCATCACCACCACCACCACCACGAAAGGCCCAATTTTTCAGCCCCTGTTCAAAAGGGGCATGTAATTACAATTCTTGATCTAATAATTCACAGCAGGGCCCATTCAAGAGTAACTCTGAGGGCTTACAGTGTTGTGGCAACACCACCACCACCACCACGAAAGGCCCAATTTTTCAGCCCCTGTTCAACAGGGGCATGCAATTACAATTCTTGATCTAATAATTCACAGCAGGGCCCATTGCTGCACCCACCAAGAGTAACTGTCAGGGCTTACAGTGTTGTGGCACCAGCACCACCATCAAAGGCCCAATTTTTACTACCACTGTTCAACAATTATATGTAATTACAATTCCTGATATAATAGTTGACAGCAGGGCGTTCCAGCACCAACCAAGAGTAACTGTGAGTGCTTACAGTGTTGTGCCAACACCAACAACTAAGGGGCCTATTTCTGCAGAGTATATACGGCAGGTTCCTACTTTCAAACATCCAACTTACAAACGACTCCTACTTGCAAACGCAAGAAGACAACAGGAAGTGAGAGGAAATCTACCCCTAGGAAGGAAAAGTCTCTCCTGTAAGAATTAATATGGGAGAAAGGTGTCTCCTCTGTACTGATGCTTTATCACCAATCCTTGTTTCAAGAAAAACACCACATTTCAAAAACAGTTGTCATTGGGACGGAAAGTGAGGTGAAATGTTCTGAACAGGGGCACAGACAGCAAAACAAATGTTACAGGGGTGATAACCCTTACCTATGTTTTCCAAAAAGTTTAAAAATAGATTTTTGGGCTGGAGCTACACTTAAACAATGTACCTGTTCAAAATTACAAACAGATTCTACATAAGAACAAACCTATAGTCCCTGTCTTGTATGCACCGCCTGTATACGGCTGTTCAGAGTATATAGTGTGAGGGGGTTAGCTCGGCAGCGGGTGTGTGTGACCCCCGGGATGGGCTCCCCACACAAAACAGGCCCAGCAAACGGAGGTTGTGGTTTTCAAAATCAAAAAGGTGCGGTTTATTTTCTATTTACAGTGACAAAACACAGCAAAGCAAAAGAAACATAACCAAAATAAATCCTGGTCAAGTTGACCTCTGACTAAACATACAGGTTTCCTAACTAACGACTGGGATCAGCCTAGTGCTGTCCTAGTCCCTAAGTCCCTGGTTTTAAATGTCCAAGCAAATAGCCACACAGGCTTTGTCTCACCGCACAGGGGTTCACTCTCCCTAGACAGTCCACACAGGTCTGGTTCCAGGCATGAGCTAACATCTAATGAAGCTGGGAGTTCTTATAGAGGCCTAAATGAGCTGACAAGCTTCAGCTGGTCTCATCAACTCCCTGTCTGCACAACGCCCACCCCTCTCCCTAGAGGTATGAGTCATCCATGAGCCCACTAGCCTTATACAACTCTCCACCTAGTTGTATAAGTCGGCGTAAAGCCTGAATCTGGGCGAAATATATCTACCCCCCTGGATGCAACCAGGTGACTTTACCTTCCTGCTGTCACATACCCCCCCCTCTTGTTTTAACCTCGGGGTTGGAACACCAGCAATCAGGCATTCATGTACTCGAGACAAAGCATCCACATTCCCCATTTGAACGCCAGGGCGATGCTTTACTGTGAAGTTGAATTCCTGGAGGGCCAGGAACCACCTATTCACTCTTCTATTTGTTTCCTTGTTTTGAGCCATCCACTTTAACGGAGCGTGATCCGTAACCATGTCAAAGTGCCTACCTAGCAGGTAGTACCGAAGGGAATCTAGAGCCCACTTCACCGCTAAACACTCCTTTTCAACGGTGGCGTAATTTACCTCATGGGAGTTCAACTTCCTGCTGAGGTAAATGACTGGGTGCTCTTCCCCGTTCCAGACCTGGGACAATACTGCTCCTAACCCCACATCTGACGCATCACTTTGTACGACAAAGTCTTTAGAGAAGTCGGGTGAGTACAACACTGGCTGGCTACATAAGGCTTGTTTCAAGAATTGGAATGCTGCCTCAGCCTCGGGGGTCCATTTAATCATGACCGACCCTTTCCCCTTCGTCAGGTTGGTTAGGGGCACAGCCTTAGAAGCAAAGTGGGGAATGAATCGCCGATAATACCCAGCGATTCCCAGAAAGGCTCGTACCTGCTTCTTGCTGTTGGGACGTGGCCAACTCTGGATGGCCTCGACTTTGTTGAGTTGGGGTTTTATTACTCCCCTCCCAATGGTGTACCCAAGATATTTGGCCTCCTCCTGCCCAATGGTACACTTCTTGGGGTTAGCCGTAAACCCCGCTTCCCGAACAGAGTCCAGGACTGCTTGCACTTTTGGCAGATGTGAGGCCCAATCTGTGCTATGGACAATTACGTCATCCAGGTAAGCCGCAGCATACTTCCGATGGGGCCTCAGCATCTGGTCCATTTTCCGCTGGAATGTGGCCGGCGCATTCTGTAACCCGAACGGCATTCTTTTATATTGGAACGCCCCGTCTGGGGTTACAAATGCGGTTTTCTCTTTGGCCGACTTGGCCAGGGGGATTTGCCAATACCCTTTTGTGAGGTCAAGAGTCGTCATGTATCGGGCTGTTCCCAGCCGGTCGATCAACTCATCTATACGTGGCATGGGGTAGGTGTCAAATTTTGTAACTTTGTTCAACTGACGAAAATCGTTACAAAATCGCCAGCTCCCATCCGGTTTAGGCACCAACACGATGGGACTAGACCAATCACTTTGGGACTCCTCTATCACCCCTAAGTTCAGCATTTTCTGTACTTCCTCCCGTATTGCCTCCCGTCGAGCCTCTGGGATCCGATAGGGTTTTAACTTCACCCTTTCACCGGGCGGGGTAATGATGTCATGCTCTACCCCAGATGTTTGTCCCGGCAGCTCAGAGAATACCTCCTTGTTGCGAAGCACAAACTCCTTAACCTCCTGTTGTTGGGGTTGTGACAAGGTGGCTGCTATTCCAACCTCAGGAATCACGCAACCAGTTTGAGCTGGTGACCAAGTGTCTGCGACTAGGGACTCTCTATCCCTCCAGGCTTTCAACAGATTAACGTGATAGATCTGTTCGGGCTTTCGCCTTCCTGGTTGTCTGACCTTGTAATTCACTTCGCTCACTTTTTCCATTATCTCGTAGGGGCCTTGCCATTTGGCAAGGAATTTACTTTCAACCGTAGGGACAAGTACCAATATCCTATCCCCCGGGGAAAAGGTACGGGTCTTGGCTCCACGGTTGTACACTCTCTGCTGTGCCAACTGCGCTTGGGTCAAATGTTCCTTCACGATGGGCATTACCTGTGCAATTCGATCTTGCATCAGGGCGACATGCTCAATCACACTCCTGTGGGGAGAACTCTCACTTTCCCAAGTTTCCTTGGCAATATCCAACAGCCCTCTTGGGTGTCTCCCATACAGTAACTCAAAGGGGGAGAATCCCGTAGAGGATTGGGGCACCTCCCTAATAGCAAACATCAAATAAGGAAGTAAACAGTCCCAATCCTTTCCATCTCTATCCACCACTTTCTTCAACATTTGTTTTAGGGTTTTGTTGAATCTTTCAACCAGCCCATCGGTTTGGGGGTGATACACAGACGTACGCAATTGCGTCACTTTGAACAATTTACACAGCTCTTTCATAACCCGAGACATAAAGGGTGTACCTTGGTCCGTAAGCAGTTCTTTACAAATACCCACCCGGCTAAAAACAAGAGATAGCTCTTTGGCTATGGTTTTGGCCGAGGTATTTCGGAGAGGGATCGCTTCTGGATAACGGGTGGCATAGTCCATTATAACTAATATGTACTGGTGCCCCCTAGCGGACTTGATTATAGGACCTACCAAATCCATGGCGATCCTCTCAAACGGGACCTCAATGATGGGTAGAGGGACCAGCGGGCTACGGAAATGTGGCATCGGGGCCAACCTCTGACACACAGGGCAGGAGGAACAATAATTTTCTACGTCCTTCATCACCCCCGGCCAATAGAATCTCTGTAATACCCTCTCTCGGGTTTTCTCTGTCCCCAGATGACCTCCAAGAATGTGCCCATGGGCCAACTCCAACACCAACTTCCTGTAAGGTTTGGGCACCACAAGCTGCTCAACGGTTTCTTCTGCCCTTTTTGCCACCCGATACAGTAGGTCCTTCTCTACGCTGAAGTATGGGTAAGTGCAGGTATTATCTGGGTTCACTAACTCGCCATCTATTTTCACTACGTTTTCCCGTGCCTTTATTAGGGCGGGGTCTTTCAACTGTTCTGTGGCAAAGTTTTCCCTGTGAACCTCAAGATCAGAAAACTCCACAGACGGTAGGTTTTCGTCTGAGGAGGTGGGCTCCTCTCCAGTTTCTTGAGTCTCCCCTGCCAATACTGATAAGGGAAATTCCGGAGAGTCCTCACCACTCTCAGGGGAGTTCTGGCTATCACATTCCTGGTACATAGGGGCACCAGTGAGGGGCTCAGGATCATCCCACAGTTCCCAGAACTTCGGAAAATCCCTTCCCACAATGGCGTCATGCGGTAACTGAGATACTAAGCCCACTGGATGAGAGAGGGTACCTTTGGGGGTCTCGAAACACACTGTAGTCACTGGATACTCTCGGGTGTCCCCATGCACACAAATAACAGCTACCTTGCTATTCCCAGAGACCTCTGTTTTAACTAACTCAGCCTTTATCAGGGTCACAAGGCTACCTGAATCCAGCAATACCACAACATTTCTACCATTAACACACATTTTGCATAAATGTTTCTCAGTTCCTCGAATGGCAGTGCATGCGACTGTCGCACACAGCGACTGACGTCTGCCCGTCAGAAAGTCACACTGCATGGGTTCCTCCACAACCGGGCAATTGGCTGCAATATGTCCCGCTTGCCGGCAGCGGTAGCAAACGATCCTTCTTGCCGCCTCTTGAGCCGCTGATTTCCCAGGCTGTTCTCGCCAAACTTGGGGTAGAGCTCCCACCCTCTCACTCTCTCCACCCTCACCCCTTGGAATCCTCTTATCCGCCCCTGGGGATGGTCTGGTCTTAGGGTGGAAAGTCCGAGTGTCTCTGGAAGAGGCCGTCAGGTTCTCTGTAGCCAAGTATTTCTCCACACGATCCACAAGACCATCGGCCGTCTCTGGGTCTCCATGGCTTACCCACTTTTGGATGGCAGTAGGAAGAGCTCTCAAAAACCGATCCATTACAACACGTTCCACAATCTTTGGTGCGGACAAAGTCTCTGGCTGTAGCCACTTTCTGCTCAGGTGAATGAGATCATACATTTGAGACCTGGGGGGTTTTCCAAGCTGGAAAGTCCAGTTATGCACACGCTGAGCCCGGACAGCCTGGGTGACACCCAGCCTTGCCAATATTTCAGCTTTTAGCATCACATAGTCTTTTGCTTGGTTAGGCTCTAGGTCATAGTAAGCTTTCTGCGATTCACCAGTTAACAGAGGAGCCACCAGTCCAGCCCACTGCTCCTCAGGCCACTTTTCTCTTTCAGCGGTCCTTTCAAATGTGGTCAAAAATACCTCTGGATCATCCTCTCCAGTCATTTTTGTCAATAAACGACTCACCCCAAAGGACGCGGTATTAGTGGGACGGCTTTCCTCACTGGTCTGCGGACGTTGCTGCATTACTGCTTCCATCTGTTGTTGTAGTCTCTGCTCTTGCTTCTGCAACAGGTCTATGAAGCGGGCCTCAGATTGCTGCTGGGCTCGTTGCTGAGCCTCCAGACTCTGTTGCAAAGTTGCGTTTGTCTGCTGCTGGGCTGCAAGGCTCTGTTGATGAGCTTGCTGCTGGGCTGCGAAGTTCTGTTGTTGAGCTGCAAGGCTCTGTTGATGAGCTGCAAGGCTCTTTTGCAAACCTGCATTTGTCTGCTGTTGATTGGCATTTGCTAGAGCCAGCTGCTTCAGTATCTCCTCCATGCTGGCTTAAAAAAAAACTGCCACTGGTTCTCCACCAACTGTGAGGGGGTTAGCTCGGCAGCGGGTGTGTGTGACCCCCGGGATGGGCTCCCCACACAAAACAGGCCCAGCAAACGGAGGTTGTGGTTTTCAAAATCAAAAAGGTGCGGTTTATTTTCTATTTACAGTGACAAAACACAGCAAAGCAAAAGAAACATAACCAAAATAAATCCTGGTCAAGTTGACCTCTGACTAAACATACAGGTTTCCTAACTAACGACTGGGATCAGCCTAGTGCTGTCCTAGTCCCTAAGTCCCTGGTTTTAAATGTCCAAGCAAATAGCCACACAGGCTTTGTCTCACCGCACAGGGGTTCACTCTCCCTAGACAGTCCACACAGGTCTGGTTCCAGGCATGAGCTAACATCTAATGAAGCTGGGAGTTCTTATAGAGGCCTAAATGAGCTGACAAGCTTCAGCTGGTCTCATCAACTCCCTGTCTGCACGACGCCCAGCCCCCTCCCTAGAGGTATGAGTCATCCATGAGCCCACTAGCCTTATACAACTCTCCACCTAGTTGTATAAGTCGGCGTAAAGCCTGAATCTGGGCGAAATATATCTACCCCCCTGGATGCAACCAGGTGACTTTACCTTCCTGCTGTCACAATAGGGCCTTTTTTATTTTATGTGCGGGGTTCCCCTTAATATCCATACAAGACCCAAAGGGGCTGGTAATGGGCTGGGGTAGGGGGGGGGGTCATGGGGTAGCTATGCCATTTTTCTTAAAGATTTTCATCCATATTACTGGGACCAGACATTACATTAAAGCCGCAAGCAGTTTTAAATGGCTTTTTTTTCCTTTAGAAGTGTCATTTTGTGCAGGGACAGTTCTAAACACGGGAAACACGTGGCACTTCACAGGCATACTTTAGACACCCCCCAGGTACGATATTAGGGCTGCAACTAACGATTATTTTCATAATCGATTAATCGGCCGATTATTTTTTCGATTAATCAATTAATCGGATAAAGTCATAAAAAAAACGGAATGTGCCATTTATTCGTTTATTTAAAAGTAATAATGAATTCCTACCGGGGACACCAATGATGGGGCATTATTCCTCCCGGGGACACCAATGATGGGGCATTATTCCTCCTGGGGACACCAATGATGGGGCATTATTCCTCCCGGGGACACCAATGATGGGACATTATTCCTCCCGGGGACACCAATGATGGGGCATTATTCCTCCCGGGGACACCAATGACGGGGCGTTATTCCTCCCAGGGACACCAATGACGGGGCATTATTCCTCCCCGGGACACCAATGATGGGGCATTATTCCTCCCCGGGACACCAATGATGGGGCACTATTCCCCCCCATAAACACCAATGGGGCACTACCCCCCCCCCAGAAACACCAATGGGGCACTATTCCCCCCAGAAACACCAATAGGGCACTATCCCCACTAGAAAACACCAATGGGGCACTACCCCCCCAGAAACACCAATGGGGCACTACCCCCCAGAAACACCAATGGGGCACTACCCCCCAGAAACACCAATGGGGCACTATCACCCCCCAGAAACACCAACGGGGCACTATCCCCCCCAGAAACACCAATGGGTCACTATCATCCCCCAAGAAACACCAATGGGGCACTATTCCCCTCTCCCCCAGAAACACCAATGGGGCACTATCATCCCCGAAGAAACACTAATGGGGCACTATTCCCCTCTCCCCCAGAAACACCAATGGGGCACTATCATCCCCCAAGAAACACCAATGGGGCACTATTCCCCTCTCCCCCAGAAACACCAATGGGGCTATTACTATTCTCCCCCCTCCCTCCCAGAAAAACCAATGATGGGGCACTTCCCCCCCCCCCCCGGAATACATAAGTTGGGGCACTGACTGAATGTGTACTGTTTGTGGGTGCTGTGTACTTTTTTTACTTAGCTGCTAGCCGCTACCTTTTTTCACACTGCAGCTCGGCTCAGTCTCCTCACAGCTTCTCGCCCTCGCCTCTCTGTTCCATCGAGGCAGCAGCAGGCGGGGCTAAAAAGATCTGTGGGAATGACGTCAGCAAGGAGGAGAGGCGCGCCGCGGACGTGCAGCGGCAAGGACGTGCCTGGTCACAGCGCCGAGGACACAGGAAGGAGACACAGGATTACAGTACACAGGAGGGAAGGATTTTTGCAACGGACGGACAGGCGCAAGGTGCGGACCAACTAATCGATAATGAAAATCGTTGACAACGATTTTCATTATCGATTATTATCGATAATATCGATTAATCGTTGCAGCCCTATACGATATTTAAAGGAATATTTGACTTTTTTTTTTTCACTTTATGCATCATTAAAATGACTACTCCCGAAAAACGACCGTTTTTAAAACTTCTTTTTGCATTGATACATGTCCCCTGGTGCAGAACCCGGGTTCCCAAACCCTTTTTAGGACAATAACATGCATAATAGTCGTTATAATTAGCACTTTAGAATTCGAACGTTCGCATCCATTGTATTTAATAGGGTTCTAATGTTCGTACGAACTTTCGGTCCGTTCGCGGGTTCTGGTGCGAACCGAACCCGGGGGTGTTCGGCTCATCACTATTCAGAATGTTGTCATTAGTGGCAATATGCCAATTTTTGTTGATGAGCTGTTTTATGCCCCTATGTTGTAACGAATAAGATGTTATAAAAAGGGACACCCAATGGGAACTGATCACCCTCAGAGCATGCTCTTTCTACCAGAAGTTCATCCCTATCAGTTGCCATGACCACATCTAAGGATTCTTGCAGGGGACAGGGCGTGGCCAAAATGGCGATCTGAGAGGAAGCAAGATCCAGAGCTCTGCTGGCTTTTTGGCAATTGACCTTGCTCCTGCCTGATTCTCTAGCCTAAAATCGTACTGCTTAGTTCCGGATGTCCTCTAGAGCTAGGCGCAAGGGAAAGAAGCTGCATTTTCCGCCGAACGTGGAGGCTGTGACACCGCGGGAGGACTCGCACGTGGCGACCCCCCCCCCTGCAGGAGCTCGCAGCAAAGCATCGCAGACTGAGATGGAGGAACAACCGGCCGAGATGCAGCTCGGCTTTCAAGAGGTGATGGCGGCGATCGCTACCTGCCAGGCGGCATTGACTAACAAACTTGAAGCTGTGCAGCTGGATGTGGGCCTTGTCCGCCAGGATCTGCACAAGCTCCGCTCGAGGGTGTCGGAGGTGGAGCGGCGGACTGGCCAGACGGAGGACACTGTCCAAGAGCATACTACGTCCCTCTGCACTCTGCAGATGAGGGTCTGGGCCCTGGAGTACAAAGTGGACGATGCAGAGAACCGGAACAGAAGGAACAACCTTCGGATTATTGGCATGCCAGAGGGAGTGGAAGGAAAAACCCTACGGTTTTCATGGAAGACCTGCTGAAGAACCTGCTACCAACGGCCCAATTCTCACAATACAGCGGAGCGAGCCCATCGGATCCCCCCAGTCCCTGGTCCGCCTGGAACCCGTTCATGTAGTTTAATTTTTCGGATGCTCAACTTCAGGGATCGGGATGAGATCCTCCGGGCTGCTCGTAAGGCGGGCGAGTTGAAATTCCAAAACAGCTCCCTACTCTTCTTCCCTGACTACTCAATGGAGACTCAGAAGGCACGCAGATCTTTTGCCCAGGTTAAAGTGGGGCTACACGCGCGGAACATTAAATACAGTGTTCTCTTTCCCGCCAAGCTGAGGGTCCAGGACGGAGAGACTGTCAGATTTTTCACTGCACCCAGATATGCTGCGGCCTGGCTGGAGTCGCTGTCTCCCCTCCGCTGATGGGCGGCTGCTCATCCCTCATACTGTTTTGTTTAGTTTCACTGAGCTCGGGCTTATACGACTCTTTTTGACTACTGTGGTCTGTGACTGAATGCATTTTTTGGCTACACTGTCCCAGAGTAGCCACTGTTGCCTGTGTGCCATCAGCCCAGGACTTTACCATGGCGCCCCTCTCCTGCCTTTTGCAGGCTGTGACTCACGTTGCCATATCTGCCCTGTTTCTAACATGGCGGTCGGACAATGGCAGCGCCCCTTGGGATATCTGTGACTGTATTTTTTTTTTTATATATAATCAGTATTTTATTGTTTTCAAAAAATGACAGATAACAGGACATGTTCAACAGTTGGTGGTTAAAATAGAAAACACCGACCTCGCAGGGCCGTGATAGCAAGAGCGGTACGAAAACATAGGTTGAACAGGGGAATATATATACAATTACAAAGCCATGGTGACAGGTACCTAATGGGGTGCTCCCTGTGTCCACTGGGTCAACAAGCATTATGGGGGCCCAAAGGGGACCCTGGCATAGCAAATAGCCGTGGGGGTATGGGCAAAATATATAGCTTCTTGACCTGCCCATGTACAGCCCTGTCCCCGGCTACGAGCCAGGGGGCTGTTTCCCAAAATGTACTACATGTATGGGACCGTGGCCCGCGGCCAGGGCAGGGGGGGGCCCAGAGGCCTCCATCAAACCACCCCCCACCCTCCCCGCGCGCCAAGGGCACCAAAAGGCGTCAAAGTGTACCCCCTCGGGGCCGCCAGTGCCCCCGTATAGTCAGGAGACGGCCCCGTGAGCACAGAGGGACTCCTGCATCTACACTCCCCCACAGCTAAACAATAGGTATTTGAACTCGACACCAGTATAATAATAAGGCCACCATAGAACTTGTAAGATAAAATAGGAAAGGAACAGAGGGGAAGGAAAAAAAAAAAAAAAGGGGGAAGGGGGGGGGAGAGAAGAAGAGGAAAGGGGGGCGTACCTGCGGTCTAGGAGAGGGCTGCGTTCAGATCCACACCGAGCACGCCACGCCAGGATCAGACCATCTGTATAGCCCAGTGCCAATGTCTGCAGCCTACTGAGGGAGTGTCGTTCCGTCTTCTAGGCGCGCCGTAACCTGTGTGTTTTAAGGGAGGGGTCTGCCAATTCCAGTAAGGCAATATCCAAACTGGAGGGTACGCAGTCAGGGTCAGAAACATATTCAGACCAGGGTGCCCAAACGTCGGCAAACCGTTCCCGGGAGCCTCGACAAGTCGCTACCCAGTCCTCTGCCTCTCGCACCGCATTCACCCCACCGATCCACTCCGCCCGAGTAGGAATTTTGTGCTTTTTCCAGTATATTGGGAGCAGGCGCCTTGCTGCATTAAGCAGGTGGGGCAGCACACTTTTCTTGAATCGGCTGAGTGGAATCGGGGGGACATGCAGAAGGAAATGCTTTGGAGAAAAAGGAACATCTATCCCTGTTACTAATTTTATTTGGTCTCGTAAGTCTTCCCAAAATGGTTTAAGTAGGGGACAGTCCCACCATATGTGGAGGAACGTACCTCGGAGTCCACAGCCGCGCCAACAGAGCTCGGATGTAGAGGGGTAAATGCGGGCCATCTCCGCTGGTACCCGGTACCAACGGGACAGCAATTTAAAGTTTGTCTCCTGAGTCTTGGAGTCAATGGAGGACGAGTGAGTGAGGTAGTATAAATGAGTCGATGTAGGCGGGCCTGGGCTGAGAAGCGGTCGAGTCTAGAAGTCGGTACAGTTCCGACACCAGGTGAGGGGTCGGAGTCTCTGCAATGAAAAGGCGCTCAAATTGGGTGAGGGACGATGTGTCTCTAATCGTGTGGCCATGTACCTCGAAGAAATGGTGTAGTTGTCTGTATTTCCAGAAATTCATTCGCTGGCCCTGATGTCCGGCCTGGAGAGCCTCAAAAACCAGGAGTTTGCCGTCTTTCATGAGTTTGCCACAACTAGCGTTTCCGTCATCCACCCATGGCCCAAAAAAGGCCATTTGTTCACCTGGAGGGGAACCAATGGAAACCGCCCAACGGAGTCAGCGGGGACATAGGGGGGGCCAAGTTCAGCAGTGGGTTGATCTTGTCCCACACCGACAACACCTGAGTCGTCAGTGGGGAGGTCGTCTCGGATAGCCCCCTATGTTCCCGAGATAGCCATGGCGCGTAGGACAAATTCCTGCCCACCATGCTCTTCTCTAGGGAGACCCAGAGTTTCGAATGGGTGTGGAAACGCCAATCGAGGATCCTCTGCAGGGCTATAGCCCGGTAGTATCTCCTAATGTCCGGGACCCCCAAGCCGCCCCCCCGCTTTGGCCGCTGTAGCACCCTCAGGGCTATTCTGGGTTTACGCGCGTTCCATATAAAGTCAGATAGCATGCTAGATAGACGGTCAAAGAAAAGTCTGGGTAGCGGAACTGGGAGCATTTGTAGGTAAAAGTGTATGCGCGGTAACACGTTCATTTTTATTATGTTCACCCGGCCTGTCCAAGTAAAGGCAGTACGCGTCCAGTGCGAGAGATCACTCTTGACCGAGGCCAGCAGTGGGGGGTAGTTAACGGCGTATAGGGTGTCAAATCGGTCTGTAAGTTGTATACCCAGGTAGCGTATAGACGATGTGGCCCAGGTAAAGGGGAAGGCAGCTTTGAGACTCGAGACCAAGTGGGGGGGCAGGCAAATGGGAAGAATCTCCGACTTCGTGAAATTGATCTTGAAGTTGGAGATCAACCCAAAGAGTTTCAGTTCCTTCATCAAGTTGGGCAACGAGAGTAGGGGGTCTGAAAGGTGGAAGAGGACATCATCGGCGTATGCCGAGAGCTTATGTTCTGTGTTCCCCACCTGCAGTCCTTTAATATCTTTGCTGGCACGCACTGTGCAGAGTAATGGCTCCAGCACCAGAGCAAACAAGAGGGGGGACAGGGGGCACCCCTGCCTCGTGCCGTTTCTAATGGGGAATCGAGAAGAGAGGGTCCCATTGACTTTGACCTGTGCGCAAGGCGTGGAATACAGGGCCAGAACCGACGCCATCATCCGCGGGCCTAACCCTATTGACCTAAGTACCGCTGTTAAATAAGACCAGTCTACACGGTCAAAGGCCTTTTCTGCGTCCGTCGAGAGAATTATGTATGGCTGTGAGTTCGGACGGGTCTGGGCCCAGTGGACGAGATGGACAGCTCTGAGGGAGTTATCTCTGGCCTCTCTGCCTATAATGAAGCCGGTTTGGTCTGGGTGGACAATCTCAGGTATAAGGTGTTTAAGTCTGTTTGCTAGTATTTTTGCCAGGAGTTTTATGTCCAAATTAAGGAGGGAAATGGGACGGTAGCTCTGGGGGACAGTGGGGTCCTTGCCCTCCTTTGGAATCACAGTGATGTGGGCCAAGAGGGCCTCAGAGGGGATGTCTTTCCCCCCTGCTATAGAATTAAAGTATTTGCACATGGGGGTCGCCAATTGAGAAAAAAAGGTCTTGTAATATGCCTTAGTAAACCCATCAGGGCCAGGACTCTTCCCATTGGGCAAGGACTCCACCATTGCCCCAAGCTCGGTCGTTGTGATCGGTAGCTCCAGGGCCAAGGACTGGTCCTCTGTGAGGGGGGGGAGACCGGCCGAGGTAAGGTATTCCCGGATCGCTTGTTGTCTAGCTTCATGTGTGGTAGGAGGGAGCTCAGAGTCTAAGTGATAAAGTGTGGCATAATAATCACGGAACTCTGAGGCAATCTTAGAAGACTGCATCGTCATTCCCCCTGAGGAGGAGCGCAGTTTTTGTATGTACGTCAGGGCATGTCTTTTCCTAAGGGCCCGCGCTAGCATCCGCCCGCATTTGTTCCCATGTTCGTAGTATTTGTGGGCCATATAGCGAAACTGTTACGGGTTTGGCGGTCAAGAAGGCGCAGGAATAGTTCCCGTAATTCAGTCAGTGCCGTCAACGCCTCAGAGGTCCCATTTGCCTTGTGTTGAAGTTCAGCCCTCTGGAGGGCAGCGTGTACCCGCAAGAATTCTGCCCCACGAGCCTTTTTAAGTCTGGATCCCTGAGAGATCAGCTCACCTCGGACCACAGCCTTATGGGCTTCCCAGATCACCCCCTCTGTCAGAGCATCTCCCGCGTTTTCACTAAAGTAATGGGTCAAGGTGTCGGACACATCCTTCACCACCACCACATCATCCAACAGATTATCATTCAACCTCCACGTCCAGGCCCGATGTGTGCCCGAAGGTAGGGTGAAGGCAACCGTTATCGGGGCGTGGTCTGAAATGGAGATGGTGCCAATGGACGCAGTGTGAAGGAGTTCTAGAGTCTTAACATCCACATAGATGTGGTCTATACGTGTGTAGACGTCGTGTACTTTAGAGTAGTAGCTGAAGTCACGGTCCGAGGGGTGTAGAACTCGCCAACAGTCTGTTAGGAGATGAGATTGGAGCGTCTTGCGGAAGTGTTTAAGGAACACATAGGAGTGTGGGGATCTCGCATGGGACGTGTCGAGCAGAGGGTCAGGGCTGATGTTGAAGTCACCTCCAAGAATCAAGAAGCCTTCTCTAAAGTCAGCTAGGCGTTCCAAAGTAGCGTCAATGAAAGTGAGTTGGTCTGTATTTGGGGCGTATATCGTCGCAAACGTATACGTCTGGCCAGCAATACTGCCCTTAAACACATATCTACCTAGGGGGTCTATTTTACTGTCAGAGGGTTGGAAGGGGCAAGATTTGTGGACAGCAATGGCCGTCCCTCTAGACTTGGGTGTAGGGGAGTTGCTAAGGAACCATTGATTAAAAAGATGAGTAGGAAGCTTAGGAAGGGACTGCGGCGTAAAGTGGGTCTCCTGAAGGAAGACCACCTGCGTTTTCAGGCGCTTTAACTCCCACCACAATTTACTACGCTTGTGGGGTGAGCAAAGACCTCTGACATTATATGAGCTTACCTGTAGCTTAGCCATAGGGAGAGGAAAGATGGTCGAAGCTCGCAGATTGGTGGCACGCTCGGTGTGGGTGACGCAGCGGCAGGTCGCTCCTGAATGAAAAGAGAAGGATAGGGAAGAGAAAAGGAGGGGGGGGGACGGAAAAAAGAAGAAAAAACACATGAGACAAATACAAAATACAACACAAACATAGCAGAGTGGCCGGAGCCATCTGAACATAGAAAACCTCTAAGGGCCATGCTCGGGATCCCGTCCCCTATAAGGGGAGGGGGCCCGAGTCCTAGCCCACGATCCCTATGGGGATCAGATCCCAAAAAAGGGTGGCCTACGGGGGGTACGTGGACCAACATAGGGGGGTAGGCGAGGGGGGCTCCCAGCTCCGCCCATCTCATCTAACACGTTGCAGTGGGGGAGGGGTAGAAGAGGGGATACTTCTTGTGGGCGAAAAACAGAGGACATTGGGACACCAAAGCCTGTTGTAGGTGCTCAAGGCACGACCTAGGAGTCTATGGCTTGGTTATCAAAGGGAAGGCAAATTAGAGAGTGGACCCTCCTCAAAACGAGTCACACTGTTAGTCCCTTGAGGAGACTGGGCCTATGGAGGATTCAGAAGGATGTCGTCTGCGATCCCGTCTGCGAGTCTTGCGCTTGGATGCTTGCCACGGCTGAGGTGGCGGTAGCCTGGTAGCAGAGAAGTCTGGTGTTCCCCTCCAGTCAGGAAAGTCCACCGGATCCAGGTCTAGAGAGGACAAAAAATTTGGGAGATCATCCTTAGTGCGGAGAGTCACCGTTTTGCCATCTTTGGTGACCTGAAGAAAGAAGGGGAAGCCCCAACGGTACTGGAGACCTGCATCTTGGATAGCCACCAGGAGGGGGCGTAGAGATCTGTGCTGCATGAGAGTGCGGCGAGAAATGTCCTGGTAGAAGGCCAAGTGTGCGCCATCAAAATCAAAGTAGGGCTTACCCCGCATTTTCTGCATGATGCGGTCTTTTATTGTGTACTTATGCAGCTTACAAATGATATCTCTGGGATTATTCACATCTTGGGAAGGGGGTTTCAAGGCCCTGTGCGTGCGATCTATCTCAATGGTGGCTGTGGCAGGCAGTCCCAATATTTCCTTAAAGACTCCTTCTAGGGTGGGGACAATGTCCCTAGCACCGGTGGCCTCAGGCAGGCCTCTGATCCTAATGTTGGCCCTGCGGCTATGGTTCTCCATGTCGTCTAACTGACAGAGCAGGGCCTCAATCTGATGGTCCTGAGTGGTGCACTTGTCTTGCAGCATAGCGATAACAGGGAGGGCTTCCTCAAATCTCTGTTCTAAGGATTCCATCCTTCCCCCCAGTTGAGATGTGTCAGCTTTGAGCTGGGCAATATCCTCTGTTAGGGCCTTCTCAACCCTATCAGCGAAGCGCTCCAAATCTGCTTTGGTGGGGAGTGACCAAATATGGCGCCTGATGTCCGCCTCTTCCAGGGGATCTGGGCCTGCCGCCTCATCCGCCCGCAGAGAAGGGGAGCCCGGGGAGGTCGGGGGGACCGTGACACTCACCGATCCCGGGGATGGTACAGGAGAGCCAGTCTGCTGCTGCGAAGGGGCAGTTGCGTTCTGGGAGGCCTTGGTGGCTTTCTGGGCCTTTGCTGCCGACGCCATCTTTGTAGCCTCGCGTCCTCGCCCGTTGTTCTCGGGGAAGAAACCAAGCTGTCCCTGCCTGGTACGGTCGGTCCGCGGTGGCTGCGAGGATGCCCGGGACTTCTGAGGCATAATAGAAGGCCGATGGAGTGAGATTCTCCCCCTGAGCGATGATGAAGTGCGGCGATGAGACGGAGCTGTGGAGACGCACGTCCTCACTCCTCCATAGCCAGGACACGCCCCCTGTGACTGTATTTGATAGCCCTGTTGTTATAGTGTTGGCTCGGAGGATCCCAATGCCTGGTCTCTGTTACACTGCCTGTTAGAGGGGTGGGGGGACATGTGAAAGTGCAATTGAAGACTTTGTCACTGTCATGGATCACCATGTGCTGCTTTTCCTCCCTCCCAGCCCACGGATGTCACCATGCATCTCCGTGAGACCCCCCCCCCTCTAGCCATTGCACGTCCTGTTCCTGGTGATGATTTTCCCTGGGGGCTGCAGAGTTTCTGGAGTGGTCCTGGGAGTGACGGGTGTGTGCTGGGTGGGTGTGGGGTGGATTCTGAGGTTGGGTACTTGCTAGAATGTGTCCCCGGTACTAGGGCTCTGGCTGCTGGGGACCCGCATTGATGGACTTGAGACCACGGAACTATGCTAGATCTGGCTATCATTTAGAGTTTTTTGCCCTTCTGTGACACGACTGAATGTTCTAATGTTCCACAGTTGGATAAGTAACCAAGTTTTGTACCACTGGGATCACCCAGGAGACTGAATATGCTTTCGTTTTCCAGCATCTCTGTTGATCTGTTGGAGGATACTTCTCGCTTTCAGCGCACACCCTCTTTAGACTTCTGTTCTTGTTGGGGTTTGGGGCTATGAAGCATCACCAGCCTTTTTTGGGGATGCGGGGTGGGGGGGACAGTTTCTGCCGTTGCAGACATTGGGAGAAGTTTTTCTGTTGTTTTTTCATTGTTTTTCTTTTTTTTTATGTCAGGAGTGCACTATTGTGAATATAGTAGTATTGTTTCACATGTTTACTGTACTAACAGTGCTGAATCTCACTATCTACCTGTATGCTTACATGGAAATATGTATTGGTCTGATTTAACGCCTCTTGTGTCTAGGTTGGACAGGTGGGGGGCCTGCGGATCATGCTCCCTCTTTTTATTCATTGTCCTATGGCAAACGTCTCTGTCATCTCTTGGAATGTTAGGGGTCTAAATTCAGCCACAAAAAGGTCATTGGTTTTTAAATATTTACAGAAGTATAACCTCCACATATGTATCCTCCAGGAGACACACCTGATGGGCAACAGGATCCTTGGTCTCCGGAGGGCCTGGGTGGGGACCCACTATCACGCCACTTACCCCTATGTCAGAGGGGTGAGCATACTGGTCCGCAGGTCCCTCCCACTCCAGGTATTGGATGTCCAGACGGACCCGGGAGGCAGATTTGTGATTATACATGTCTTGCTCCATGCTAGGAAAATGGTATTGTTGGGCTTATACCTCCCTCCCCCTGCTAATATACAAATATTATATGATATTATGCAAACTGTGATGGGCTTTGATACTCAGGAAGTTTTTCTTTTTGGTGACTTTAATATGGTGCCCACACAGGACTTGGACAGACTGCACACTGTAACCCGCCCCTCACCTGGTTACAAAATTGGGCAGACACGTTTAACCTCACGGACGTGTGGCGACAATTTCACCCCCGGGAAAGGGAATATACTTGTCACTCCACTTCTTACTGGGCTCTGTCCCATATAGACTTGGCATATGCTTCCTCTGGGGCATTGTGTTGGGTTAGAGAGGCCAGACATCTGCCTCGTGGGATCTCAGACCATGCCCCCCTCCACCTCACTATCTCCCTGGCTCGGCCCCAGAGTTTGAAGCTGTGGCGTCTGTCTAGGTTCTGGGCCATAGATGAGAGACTACAAGACCCAATAATAGAAGCCATCTGTAACTATTGGTTGATGAATGGGGAATCTTCTAATGCCACCACTCTATGGGATGCATTTGAAACCTGGATGAGGGGGGAATATATTTCCCGTATTTCTTCACTGCAGAAGGAGGCCAAAAAAAACCTGGGGGCACTGGAGGGGGAGGCCATACAATGTGAGAGGAAGTATGTTCAATCCCCTAGTGACGCTACTCACCTGGCGTGGCAGGGGGCTCTGCGGAATCTCTCCCTACACAATGTCGAACAGACCCAAAAATCCATGCTGTACTCCAAGCAAAAAATATTTAAATATGGAAATAAGAATAGGAGACTGTTGGCATGGTTGGCGAGGGCCCAGATGGCCTCCACGCACATAGCTAGCATCCGTGATGCCCAGGGCAGTTGGTGTCCTCCCCTGAGGACATCAGTGCTAGGTTTGTTGAGTTCTTTAAGGGGGTTTACTCCTCTAGAGACTTTTTTTACCCCATCTGAACTGCAAGACTGTTTGAGGAACATCCCTTTCCCTACTTTATCAGATGAGCATAGGGCACAACTAGATGGGGACATTTTCCTTAGAGGAGGTCCAGGCTGCAATTGGGGGTCTACAAAGTGGTAAGACCCCTGGTGCGGATGGCCTTCCCATTGAATTCTACTCACAAAATGCGGATATTCTTGCCCCTAGGCTAAAAGCTCTTTTCTCTGGACTTGCGGAGACTAGCACAGTTCCAGAGTCTATGAAAGAAGCTGTCATTGTCCTGATCCCTAAGCCTGGTAAAGACCCTCAGGAATGTGTGTCGTATAGACCCATCTCGCTACTCAATGTAGACGCAAAAATCTTGGCAAAAATACTAGCCACCCGCCTTTCTTCTGTGATATCTACACTGATCCATGTTGATCAGACCGGATTCATGCCGGGCAAGGGCACCGACATCAATATCAGGTGTCTCTTCTTAAACCTTTCCGTATTTTATGTCAATGCTGGATCCTGGGTTATTGCCTCCCTGGGTGCCGAAAAGGCATTCGATTCAGTGGAGTGGTAATACCTGTGGGGGGTGCTACAAAGCTTCGGTTTTTGCCCTGGTTTTCTCCGCTGGATCAAGCTGCTGTACCATGTGCCGAGGGCCAGGGTGCGTACCAATGATTGGATCTCTGACTCCTTCCCTCTGCACAGGGGTATGCATCAGGGATGCCCCCTGTCCCCCGGTCTGTTTGCCCTGGCACTGGAGCCCCTGGCGATTTTAGTCCGGGAATCTTCGGAGGTCCGGGGGATGCAGATTGGTGGACTCGAGGAGAAAATATCCCTCCTATGCCGACGATACCCTTCTATACCTAAATGATGCGGGCCGGTCCTTGTCTGCTGCCCTGGAACTGTTTGATAAATTTGGTTCCCTGTCAGGTATACGTATTAATAGGTCAAAGTCGGTTCTTTTCCCTTTGGACGCTCAAACTTCTGCCTTGCCTGCCTCTGCGCCATTGCAGTGGGTCACAGAGTTCCGGTACCTCGGGGTAAGGGCGGCTAGGACTCCCTCCCAATACTATCCACTTAATATACTTCCCCTGCTCCAGCTCCTCAGGGAACGCTGTCAATCATGGTCCGGCCTTCCGTTGAACTTAATCGGTCGAATTAACATCTTAAAGATGATTATCTTGCCTAAGTTCAATTATCTCTTTCGGAATAGCCCGGTCTGGATCCCGGCGGCCTGCCTTCGGGAGGTGGACAAATGTATAATCTCCTTTATCTGGAATGGGTCTGTCTCTCGATTGGCGAAATCTACTCTGCACTTACCAATTCACCTAGGGGGTTTGGCCCTCCCTAATTTTAAAATCTACTGCTGGGCAGCAATGCTGGTCGTGGCATATTGGTGGTTTGGGGCTAAACGCTCGGTGTGTGTGGAGGCGGCTTGGCTGGGTTCTCTGCAGGCACTCCAAAACTTGGCGTATAGAGGGTTGGGGGCCTATGTGGACCTTCCGGATCCGACCAAAGCGACGATTGGGGTGTGGGTTGCTGCGCGCTGTAGATTCCTCCGGGAGGGGTGCTGGTCCCCGGTCCAGCCTCTATGGGGCAACCCTAACCTGCCTCACTTTCGGTCCATACCTGACCCTCAGGTCTGGGCGAGATTTGGTATAAAGACATTGAGGGATATCATGCCGGCGGGTGTTCTGCTGTCTTTTGCTCAGTTGACCCAAACGTACAATTTACCTGGTTTGATGTCCTTCCGGTATGCCCAGCTCCACCATGCTGCTAGGGCCCAATTTCCTGCCCCTCTGACCCTTCGGTTAGACCCAGTGGAGGATCTCCTGTCTTGTGGCGATCTGCGGAAACCTCTTTCTGCTCTATAAAATACTCTACTCCCCATAGACTCCATTAAAATGGATAAGCTCTGGGAATCTTGGAAGACTGATATACCGACCCTGGAGAGGGAGGATTGGGAGGAGTGTCTGGAGCGGGGCCCCAAACTGGTTATATCTGCGGGAGATAAGCTCATACAAACTAAATTTCTTTACAGAGTTTACTTTACCCCGGAGCGCCTGTCCAGGATATATCCTGTGTGAGGGGGTTCGCTCGGCAGCGGGTGTGTGTGATCCCCTGGATGGGCTCCCCACACAAAAACAGGCCCAGCAGACGGAGGTTGTGGTTTTCAAGATCAAAAAGGTGCGGTTTATTTCTCTATTTACAGTGACAAAAAAACACAGCAAAGCAAAAAGAAACATAAACAAAATAAACCCTGGTCAGCTTGACCTCTGACTAAACATGCAGGTTTCCTAACTAACAACTGGGATCAGCCTGGTGCTGTCCTAGTCCCTAAGTCCCTGGTTTAGTCAATGTCCAAACAAATAGCCACACAGGCTTTGTCTCACCGCACAGGGGTTCACTCTCCCTAGACAGTCCACACAGGTCTGGTTCCAGGCATGAGCTAACATCTAATGAAGCTGGGAGTTTTTATAGAGGCCTTAAACGAACTGACAAGCTTCAGCTGGTCTCATCAACTCCCTGCCTGCACGACGCCCAGCCCTCTCCCTAGAGGTATGAATCATCCATGAGCCCACTAGCCTCAGCTGGGCTTCATCAACTCCCTCCCTAGTTGTATAAGTCGGCATAAAGCCTGAATCTGGGAGAAATATATCTACCCCCCTGGATGCAACCAGGTGACTTTACCTTCCTGCTGTCACATACCCCCCCCTCTTGTTTTAACCTTGGGGTTGGAACACCAGCAATCAGGCATTCATGTACTCGAGACAAAGCATCCACATTCCCCATTTGAACGCCAGGGCGATGCTTTACTGTGAAGTTGAATTCCTGTAGGGCCAGGAACCACCTATTCACTCTTCTATTTGTCTCCTTGTTTTGAGCCATCCACTTTAACGGAGCGTGATCCGTAACCATGTCAAAGTGCCTACCTAGCAGATAGTACCGAAGGGAATCTAGAGCCCACTTCACCGCTAAACACTCCTTTTCAACCGTGGCGTAATTTACCTCATGGGACTTCAACTTCCTGCTGAGGTAAATGACTGGGTGCTCTTCCCCGTTCCAGACCTGGGACAATACTGCTCCTAACCCCACATCTGACGCATCACTTTGTACGACAAAGTCTTTAGAGAAGTCGGGTGAGTACAACACTGGCTGGCTACATAAGGCTTGTTTCAAGAATTGGAATGCTGCCTCAGCCTCGGGGGTCCATTTAATCATGACCGACCCTTTCCCTTTCGTCAGGTTGGTTAGGGGCACAGCCTTAGAAGCAAAGTGGGGAATGAAGCGCCGATAATACCCCGCTATTCCCAGAAAGGCTCGTACCTGCTTCTTGCTGTTGGGACGTAGCCAACTCTGGATGGCCTCGACTTTGTTGAGTTGGGGTTTTATTACTCCCCTCCCAATGGTGTACCCAAGATATTTGGCCTCCTCCTGCCCAATGGTACACTTCTTGGGGTTAGCCGTAAACCCCGCTTCCCGGATAGAGTCTAGGACTGCTTGCACTTTTGGCAGATGTGAGGCCCAATCTGTGCTATGGACAATTACGTCATCCAGGTAAGCCGCAGCATACTTCCGATGGGGCCTCAGTATCTGGTCCATTTTCCGCTGGAATGTGGCCGGCGCATTCTGTAACCCGAACGGCATTCTCTTATATTGGAACGCCCCGTCTGGGGTTACAAATGCGGTTTTCTCTTTGGCCGACTTGGCCAGGGGAATTTGCCAATACCCTTTTGTGAGGTCAAGAGTCGTCATGTATCGGGCTGTTCCCAGCCGGTCGATCAACTCATCTATACGTGGCATGGGGTATGTGTCAAATTTTGTAACTTTGTTCAACTGACGAAAATCGTTACAAAATCGCCAGCTCCCATCCGGTTTAGGCACCAGCACAATGGGACTAGACCAATCACTTTGGGACTCCTCTATCACCCCTAAGTTCAGCATTTTCTGTACTTCCTCCCGTATTGCCTCCCGTCGGGCCTCTGGGATCCGATAGGGTTTTAACTTCACCCTTTCACCGGGCGGGGTAATAATATCATGCTCTACCCCAGATGTTTGTCCCGGCAGCTCAGAGAACACCTCCTTGTTGCGAAGCACAAACTCCTTAACCTCCTGTTGTTGGGGTTGTGACAAGGTGGCTGCTATTCCAACCTCCGGAATCACGCAACCAGTTTGAGCTGGTGACCAAGTTTCTGCGACTAGGGACTCTCTATCCCTCCAGGCTTTCAACAGATTAACGTGATAGATCTGTTCGGGCTTTCGCCTTCCTGGTTGTCTGACCTTGTAATTCACTTCGCTCACTTTTTCCATTATCTCGTAGGGGCCTTGCCATTTGGCAAGGAATTTACTTTCAACCGTAGGGACAAGTACCAATATCCTATCCCCCGGGGAAAAGGTACGGGTCTTGGCTCCACGGTTGTACACTCTCTGCTGTGCCAACTGCGCTTGGGCCAAATGTTCCTTCACGATGGGCATTACCTGTGCAATTCGATCTTGCATCAGGGCGACATGCTCAATCACACTCCTGTGGGGAGAACTCTCACTTTCCCAAGTTTCCTTGGCAATATCCAACAGCCCTCTTGGGTGTCTCCCATACAGTAACTCAAAGGGGGAGAATCCCGTAGAGGATTGGGGCACCTCCCTAATAGCAAACATCAAATAAGGAAGTAGACAGTCCCAATCCTTTCCATCTCTATCCACCACTTTCTTCAACATTTGTTTTAGGGTTTTGTTGAATCTTTCAACCAGCCCATCGGTTTGGGGGTGATACACAGATGTACGCAATTGCGTCACTTTGAACAATTTACACAGCTCTTTCATAACCCGGGACATAAAGGGTGTACCTTGGTCCGTAAGCAGTTCTTTACAAATACCCACCCGGCTAAAAACAAGAGATAGCTCTTTGGCTATGGTTTTGGCCGAGGTATTTCTGAGAGGGATCGCTTCTGGATAACGGGTGGCATAGTCCATTATAACCAATATGTACTGGTGCCCCCTAGCGGACTTGATTATAGGACCTACCAAATCCATTGCGATTCTCTCAAACGGGACCTCAATGATGGGTAGAGGGACCAGCGGGCTACGGAAATGTGGCATCGGGGCCGACCTCTGACACACAGGGCAGGAGGAACAATAATTTTCTATGTCCTTCATCACCCCAGGCCAATAGAATCTCTGTAATACCCTCTCTCGGGTTTTCTCTGTCCCCAGATGACCTCCAAGAATGTGCCCATGGGCCAACTCCAACACCAACTTCCTGTAAGGTTTGGGCACCACAAGCTGCTCAACGGTTTCTTCTGCCCTTTTTGCCACCCGATACAGTAGGTCCTTCTCTACGCTGAAGTATGGGTAAGTGCAGGTATTATCTGGGTTCACTAACTCGCCATCTATTTCCACTACGTTTTCCCGTGCCTTTATTAGGGCGGGGTCTTTTAACTGTTCTGTGGCAAAATTTTCCCTGTGAACCTCAAGATCAGAAAACTCCACAGACGGTAGGTTTTCGTCTGAGGAGGTGGGCTCCTCTCCAGTTTCTTGAGTCTCCCCTGCCAATACTGACAAGGGAAATTCTGGAGAGTCCTCACCACTCTCAGAGGAGTTCTGGCTATCACATTCCTGGTACATAGGGGCACCAGTGGGGGGCTCAGGATCATCCCACAGTTCCCAGAACTTCGGAAAATCCCTTCCCACAATGGCATCATGCGGTAATTGAGATACTAACCCCACTGGATGAGAGAGGGTACCTTTGGGGGTCTTGAAACACACTGTAGTCACTGGATACTCTCGGGTGTCCCCATGCACACAAATAACAGCTACCTTGCTATTCCCAGAGACCTCTGTTTTAACTAATTCAGCCTTTATCAGGGTCACAAGGCTACCTGAATCCAGTAATACCACAACATTTCTACCATTAATACACATTTTGCATAAATGTTTCTCAGTTCCCCGAATGGCAGTGCATGCGACTGTCGAACACAGCGACTGACGTCGGTCCGTCAGAAAGTCACATTGCATGGGTTCCTCCACAACCGGGCAATTTGCTGCAATATGTCCCGCTTGCCGGCAGCGGTAGCAAACAATCCTTTTGGCTGCCTCTTGAGCCCCTGACTTCCCAGGCTGTTCTCGCCAAACTTTGGGTAGAGCTCCCACCCTCTCACTCTCTCCACCCTCACCCCTTGGAATCCTCTTATCCGCCCCTGGGGATGGTCTGGTCTTAGGGTGGAAAGTCCGAGAGTCTCTGGAAGAGGCCGTCAGGTTCTCTGTAGCCAAGTATTTCTCTACACAATCCACAAGACCACCGGCCATCTCTGGGTCTCCATGGCTTACCCACTTTTGGATGGCAGTAGGAAGAGCTCTCAAAAACCGATCCATTACAACACGTTCCACAATCTCTGGTGCGGACAAAGTCTCTGGCTGTAGCCACTTCCTGCTCAGGTGAATGAGATCATACATTTGAGACCTGGGGGGTTTTCCAAGCTGGAAAGTCCAGTTATGCACACGCTGAGCCCGGACAGCCAGGGTGACACCCAGCCTTGCCAATATTTCAGCTTTTAGCATCACATAGTCTTTTGCTTGGTCAGGCTCTAGGTCATAGTAAGCCTTCTGCGATTCACCAGTTAACAGAGGAGCCACCAGTCCAGCCCACTGCTCCTCAGGCCACTTTTCTCTTTCAGCAGTCCTTTCAAATGTGGTCAAAAATACCTCTGGATCATCCTCTCCAGTCATTTTTGTCAATAAACGACTCACCCCAAAGGACGCGGTATTAGTGGGACGGCTTTCCTCACTGGTCTGCGGACGTTGCTGCATTACTGCTTCCATTTGTTGTAGTCTCTGCTCTTGCTTCTGTAACAGGTCTATGAAGCGGGCCTCAGATTGCTGCTGGGCTTGTTGCTGAGCTTCCAGACTCTGTTGGTGAGCTTGCTGCTGGGCTGCAAGGCTCTGTTGATGAGCTTGCTGCTGGGCTGCGAAGCTCTGTTGTTGAGCTGCAAGGCTCTTTTGCAAACCTGCATTTGTCTGCTGTTGATTGGCATTTGCTAGAGCCAGCTGTTTCAGTATCTCCTCCATGCTGGCTTAAAAAAAAACTGCCACTGGTTCTCCACCAACTGTGAGGGGGTTCGCTCGGCAGCGGGTGTGTGTGATCCCCTGGATGGGCTCCCCACACAAAAACAGGCCCAGCAGACGGAGGTTGTGGTTTTCAAGATCAAAAAGGTGCGGTTTATTTCTCTATTTACAGTGACAAAAAAACACAGCAAAGCAAAAAGAAACATAAACAAAATAAACCCTGGTCAGCTTGACCTCTGACTAAACATGCAGGTTTCCTAACTAACAACTGGGATCAGCCTGGTGCTGTCCTAGTCCCTAAGTCCCTGGTTTAGTCAATGTCCAAACAAATAGCCACACAGGCTTTGTCTCACCGCACAGGGGTTCACTCTCCCTAGACAGTCCACACAGGTCTGGTTCCAGGCATGAGCTAACATCTAATGAAGCTGGGAGTTTTTATAGAGGCCTTAAACGAACTGACAAGCTTCAGCTGGTCTCATCAACTCCCTGCCTGCACGACGCCCAGCCCTCTCCCTAGAGGTATGAATCATCCATGAGCCCACTAGCCTCAGCTGGGCTTCATCAACTCCCTCCCTAGTTGTATAAGTCGGCATAAAGCCTGAATCTGGGAGAAATATATCTACCCCCCTGGATGCAACCAGGTGACTTTACCTTCCTGCTGTCACACCTGATAGAGACCCGCACTGCCCAAGATGCCAGACAAATCGGGGTACCTATCTACATATGTTCTGGACTTGTCCTGCTCTACTGTCCTTTTGGTCGGGGGTATTCGATCAACTAAATGTCCGTCTTGAGCTTTCTGTTCCTATGACTCCCGAGCTAGCCCTGCTGGATGTCATTGATGACGAACAAAGGCCTCACCATAGTAAGTTGATGATCTTGTATCTTCTGTTCTATGCCAAGAAAGAAATATTGCTTAAATGGACCTCCTCTGTCCCCCCCTCTGTGTCCTCCTGGGTAAACAAAGTCAATGTAGCACTACCTTTTGTATAAACTAACGTACATTAGTCGTGGTTGTCCCTGGAAGTATGACAAGGTCTGGCTGCCGTGGACAGCATTCTGATCTAAGTGGCGATGTCTGGATGCGACTGATCCCCTCCTCTCCCTCCCCCTCCTCTCTTCCCCCCTCCCCTTTCCCCCATCATCACCTCTTGCCCCCTTGTCCTTTTCTTCCTCTGTCCCTCCCTCTTCTTCTCCCCTACCCCCCTTCCCCCCCTTGCTAGGCCCAGAGTTTCTAGCCAAGATCCTTCATTGAATTTCTGTTATTTTCATGTATTTCTGTTTGGGTTGATCTGCTGGATGTACTGATAATCGAGCGTAGTATATGGAACATGTTGTACATCATGTTAATGTAATGAGCTGTGTCTCTTGGACACAATGTTTGTATTTTCGATATATTATTGTGTATGTTGTCCTTCAATAAAACACTCCTGATTGTTAAAAAAAGGATTCTTGCAGGGCATCTCTTTTGTAACCCTTTTCAAGGAAACGTCCAGTGAGAACCTCTGCCTGCATCAAAAACTCCTGTGTATGAGAGCAATTCCTCTGAAGCCGAAGGTACTGGCTCTTTGGAACTGCCCTGAGCCAGGAATCATGATGACAGCTGTCAACTGGTATAAATGAATTTCTGTCTGTCTCCTTAACCACTTAGCAACCACCTGCCGACAAATAACGTCGACAAGGTGGTTGCTTAACTCTGGGAGGACGTTATATAACGTCCTCCCAGAATCGCGCTCCTGCGCGCCCCCTGGGGCGCGCACACGGGAATCACGAATCGCGGTAAATCGCCGCTGATAGCGGCCGTTTACCACGTGATCGCTCCGTCAAATAAAGGAGCAATCACTTGTAAACAGACCGGCGTCATGTGATGACGCCGGTTCCTCTCTCCCCTCTCTGTACCGATCGGTACAGTGTGAGAGGAGAGGGGAGGGAGCGGATCATGTCAGCTCCCTCCCCCATGTCAGATCATGTCAGCTGTGTGCTGGATCTGTGACAATTGCAGTCACAGATCCAGCAATCCATCCATCCCTGCTCAGCCATCCCTGCGCAATACTCTGCAAAATACTCTGCAAAATACTCTGCAAAATACTCTGCAATACCCTGGTGCAATACTCTGCAATACCCTGGTGCAATACTCTGCAATACCCTGGTGCAATACTCTGCAATACCCTGCGCAATACCCTGCGCAATACTCTGCAATACCCTGCGCAATACTCTGCAAAATACTCTGCAATACTCTGCAATACCCTGCGCAATACTCTGCAATACCCTGCACAATACTCTGCACAATACTCTGCAATACCCTGCAAAATACTCTGCAATACCCTGCACAATACACCCTGCGCAATACTCTGCAATACTCTGCGCAATACCCCCTGTGCAATACCCCGTGCAATACCCTGCCATACTCCGCAATGCCCTGCAATACTCCGCAATGCCCAGCAATACTCTGAAATGCCCAGCAATACTCCGCAATGCCCGGCAATACTCTGCAATAACCACTTCCCGCCCGCCGGCCGTCATATGACATCCTTGATTTTGTGCGGGGATATCTGAATGATGGGTGCAGCTACAGGCATCATTCAGATATTAGCTTTTTCAGCCGGCGATTCCCTACACCATAACAACAATCATAGCGGCTGTTCCGCCGCTTGATCATTCTTACGGGAGGCGAGAGGGGATGTCCCCCCCCCCGCCACCCTCCGGTGCTTCTACCGACTCACCGCTATGATCAAAGCCAGGATTGTTTTTTTTTTTCAGGCTTCCCAGCCTAGAGGTGAGATGTGGGGTCCTATTGACTCCATATCTCACTGTAAAGAGGACCTGTCATGCCATATTCCTATTACAAGGGATGTTTACGTTCCTTGTAATAGGTATAAAAGTGATCAAAAAAATTTTTGGGGCGGAAAAACATGTCAAACTAAAATAAATAAAGTAAAATTAACAATAAAAAAATATATATTTTTTTTTAAGCGCCCCTGTCCCCGTGAGCTCGCATACAGAAGTGAACGCATACGCAAGTCCCGCCCACATATGAAAACGGTGTTCAAACCACACATGTGAGGTATTGCCGCGAACGTTAGAGCGAGAGCAATAATTATGGCCCTAGACCTCCTCTGTAACTCAAAACATGTAACCAGTAAAAATATTTAAAACGACGCCTATGGGGATTTTTAAGTAGCAAAGTTTGGCGCCATTCCACGAGCGTGTGCAATTTTGAAGGGTGACAGGTTAGGTATCTATTTACTCGGCGTAACTTCATCTTTCACATTATGTAAAAACATTGGGCTAACTTTACTGTTTTTTTGTTTTTTTAGCACAAAACATTTTTTTCCGTAAAAAAACGCGTTAAAAAAATTGCTGCGCAAATATCGTGCGAGATAAAAAGTTGCAACGACCACCATTATATTCTCTAAGGTCTTTGCTAAAAAAACATATATAATGTTTTGGGGTTCTATGTAATTTTCTAGCAAACAAATGATGATTTTTACATGTAGGAGAGAAATGTCAGAATTGGCCTGGGTGCTCCAGAACGCCTGATGGTGCTCCCTGCATGTTGAGCCTCTGTATGTGGCCACGCTGTGTAAAAGTCTCACACATGTGGTATCGCCATACTCGGGAGTAATAGCAGAATGTGTTTTGGGGTGTAATTTGTGGTATGCATATGCTGTGTGTGAGAAATAACCTGCTAATATGACAATTTTGTGAAAAAAAAAAGAGAAAAAAAAATCTTGATTTTGCAAAGAATTGTGGGAAAAAATGACAACTTCAAAAAACTCACAATGCCTCTTTCTAAATACCTTGGAATGTCTTCTTTCCAAAAAGGGGTCATTTGGGGGGTATTTGTACTTTTCTGGCATGTTAGGGTCTCAAGAAATGAGATAGGCCGTCAGTACTTCAGGTGTGATCAATTTTCAGATATTGGCACCATAGCTTGTGGACTCTATAACTTTCACAAAGACCAAATAATATACACCAATTTGTACTTATTTTTACCAAAGATATGTAGCAGTATAAATTTTGGCCAAAATTTATGAAGAAAAAATTGTAATTTGCTAAATTTTATAACAGAAACGAAAAAAAAAATCATTTTTTTTACAGAATTTTCAGTCTTTTTTCTCTTATAGCGCAAAAAATAAAAAACCCAACAGTGATTAAATACCACCAAAAGAAAGCTCTATTTGTGTGAAAAAAAGGACAAAGAATTCATATAGGTACAGTGTTGTATGACTGAGTAATTGTCATTCAAAATGTGAGAGCACCGAAAGCTGAAAATTGGCCTGGTTATTAAGGGGGTTTAAGTGCCCAGTGGTCAAGTGGTTAAAAAAGGTTGCAGTTGAAAAACGGTTACTCTTGCTGGAGATTTTTAAATCCAAATAATGGATCTCTGACTGACTGGCCTCATACTTGAGCTGTATCCCTCTATGGTTGTGATTCAGGGATATCATAAAATCAGTCAGGTCTTGATGTTGACCATCCCATTGGAGGAGGATGTCATCGATATACCTGGCCCATAAGACCACCTGGGGTATATCTCTCGAATAGATGACATCCTCCTCCCACCTGGCCATAAAAAGTTTAGCCAGGCTTGGGGCATATATTAAAGTGGAAGTAAACCCATTGATTTAACAGTTTCAAAAAGCAGTTACATTCCCGGCATGCCAGGAATGCCAACTGTCACATTGGTTATACTCTCAACCAAACTGTCAAACCATCCAATGGCTGGTGTCATAACTGATCACATGTGCAGCATCATGGCAGTTGAAGATTAAACAGAGGCCAAGATGGCAGCTTCCTTGCCTGAAAATGATAGGAGGGTTTACTTCCACTTTAATATAGTTTGTACCCTGGGCAAGCATTTTTTTGGGGCCCCCAACGCAATTTTAGTCTTCACCCCAAAATCTGAAAAAACACACACACACACACATAGTGTGACAGACTCATCCGGGGCAGAGGCTTTTGGAGGGGACTGAATGTTGGCCTCTTGCCTTGTGATCATGGGCCCTGGCATTTGGGGGAATGGTGCTCTTTGTGAGATGTAAGCCTGGGGATCCTTGAGGTGGTGTTACTTTGGATTCAGGTCCATGTCCCCCCAAGACACAGACTCTGGGAACCATGTATATGTCATAATAGAAAGAGTGACTGATTCATACTGTTGGGACACATACTGTAATGCCTTGTACACACGATAGGAATTTTCGATGGAAAAAGTCAGATGGACTTTTTCCATCGGAAATTCCTACCGTGTGTGTGCCCCATCGGAGAAATTCTGATGAATTCCATCAGAGTTTAAACATAGAACATGTTCTATTTTTCTCCGATGGAATTCTGTTGTGTTTGGTCGGGCAAAGGTCCGATCGTGTCTATGGGTCATTAGAAGCTAATGTCATCAACTCCAGCTGTCTGTCTGTCTGTCTGCTATAATGTAAATGAGTCTAGGATAACTTCTAAGGATCTCTCACCCATTGTTGCTTGTGCTAATTGACCTTGCAATTGTATGAAGGAGTTCTGTGTTGATACTTATGATAATGTATCATCTACTGTGTGGAGCTCGGTGACAACACGTCTGACCTGTAGTGAAATCCTGACAGGCATGGAATCACATCGGCTGCCCTAAAGGATTAGTTAATTAGCTCATGTTAATTTATGTGTCTGTGTATTTTTAAAGTAATATGAGCAGGAGATATGCACCTCCTCTTCTACTGTATATAAGACTTGTATTCTGGTTCTAATAAAGAGTCCATGTTCAGCAGAAAAACAAGTATCATCTCGTTTTGTGCTTGTGAGCAGTTGGAATATCTATATTCAAACTGATTGGAAGCAGTGTATGACGAAAGCACTCAAGCAAAGTGTGGGACGTTCATTACACATAGAATTATCAAAAAAAAAACTTTAATAATGTAAACATAGAACTGGTCCACAAACAAAACCTTGGCTAGATCTGTAACAATACGTACTAGCCAACTGTAGTAACACATATGTTAATATCTAAATAACTTTCAGTAATAAAGTGCAAATCAACATTATGTTTTGTGTGTAAAACAAATAGCTATGTTGTCTAGTAACACAAAAATAAATATTCATAAATAATAGAGCAATTAAAAAAACATGGCAATTAAAGTAACAATATTAAAACTTACAACCCGTAGAATCCAAAATCAAACAAAGTGTGCATGCTTCGCTCCAATTTAGAGAATAGGTAATCAGGTAGCAGTGTAACATAATATACTACACTAAATCTGGAAGCTATGTGCTTCTGTGCTAAAAGGGTGATAAAACCACCCTTTCATCAGCTTTCGGTCCACAAAAAACCCTAAACAAACCACAAAAAAATGGATTTTCCGTACAGCAGCCTTATGGAAAATCCCGGTATGTTAACATTCCTATTAGGCAACAGCTGCTAGTATAGCAGACTATTAATTGTCAACCACTAATATAAAAGTGCAGATAACTTTTTACATAAAAGTAAATAAATACTTTAATGCAATTTATACCAGCAGTCTACATGCTTTTTGAGCAGCAAATGTCTTTGTAATGTTGGTCAAGTCAAGACTGCGAAGTACATCTGATTCAGCAGACATTATAGACAGTTTGGTAAGATAACTTTGGCTTATGGTTGTGCGTTGTAGATTTTTGATCCATTTTGAATTTTTTAAAAAGATCGTTCACCTGAACAGTTAGTGATCATTAAAGTGAAATACATTTTTAAAGCAATTTCCGTGTTGGGAAAGGTATCTTTTACATCCTTGTCAAAAATGGTATTGTACATAAATTGTTCTATGCTGGAGTCATCTGTACTTTTATGAAGAAACAAAGAAATTAATGACTGAAACTGAATTAGCTCGTCACCAAAACTTGTGCCCAGATCATGCTTGTAGAAAGTGGACAACTTTTCTGCTGCAATTTTAATGGAATCAAAGTCACTGGAAAGTTTATAAAGAATCCAAATAAATCACACACTTCACAGTCAGCTCCTAGTGGATGCTCCAGACACACTAAAAGTTTGTCAACACATGGGAGAAAGGCCTTAACATAAAAGGTCTCCTTGGGTGTTAAGTGTGCTTCTTCACTGTGTCCATAGTCAAGTGGCTGCTGACAGACATTTCGGCATTGAAGTCAACGATGTTGAAAAGTATATTCTTCAGTATCTGTGAGACGCTTGCCAGCTTCTTCAAATGCATTAAATCTAGTTTGTTGTTCATTAATAAAATCTTTTAATGATTTCAAAATGCCAATTGCTGAATTTAGGTTGAGTTGAATGGACTGTAAAGTTTTGCTGCTGCTGTTGAAGCGCTGTAAAACAGTGTTCCAGAATTCTGCAAAAATCCCAGTCTCAAGATTGCTCATCTGATCAAACAGTCCTTTTGCCATAATACGGCACTCTGACCTTTTCTACAGTCAGTTAAAATTTCCAACAAAATGTCCATTATATTTTGATGGACTAGTGCATTAGCACGATATGACAAACGTGTGTCACTTAGGTTTTTTCGACATTGACACAGTGAGGTCTTTCTCATCAAGCTTGTCTTAAAGCTTCTTGTAGCGCCTGGTTGAGCCAGTAAAGAATGCATACAGAGCTTGTTTGAAATAAAAAAAACTTGGCAGCCTCACTACACGAATTTGCAGCATCCTTGACCAGGGTAGATAAGATGTACCTCCCTTAGTATGACTGCCATCATTTTAACTTACTCCAACCTTAAACCCCACTTAACTTTACCTATAATTAACAAGACCACACTTGAGCTGGAGTAAAACTGGCCAAAGGCAGCCTTTTTATTCATAAATATTAAATATAACATTTTTCAACCATAACAAAACTCAAATATCAGATGCTCCCCCTGGTGGTCTTTGACGGCAACTTCCCAACATAAACATTTCCACTTCCACTGCGGGCCTTTTACTGTACTAGGCCTCCAGCCGTGATAACACCAGCTCGGAGACAACCCGTTACCCACAGTGCCACCATTACCATCTTCAGCTAACCCATGTTAACTGCACACACCAGAGGGCCCATACCATGGATGAGTCCCCCACACTTCCATCTCATGGGATAGTTACCACCATCAAAGACCACCACCGCCATAGCTAACAAGGGTGACACCCACACCCTCAGTGCTCTCTGTATCCCCTCCTGCAGACCCAGGGACCAGAGATCAATCCCAACCTCTGACAGGTGAACCCCATCCCTGCGGAGATATAGCCCAATATCCTTCTTCAATTCCTTATGGAGGATAACCAACCCCCATTACGGATCACAAATAGGCCCATCCATTTGTTAACCTTGATTACGGGCCTTATTTAGGTGGTCAACAGACCCAGCCAACCTCCAAGTCTTCCTGGCCACAATATCAGACCAAATGATCAACATATCGGGAAGGAAGTCCTTAGGCGTAAAATCTATTTTTACATCCTTGATGAGCTCCCGGATGGGACGACCACCGAGGTCATTACCACCAACATGAAACACCAAGACATCTGGTGGCCTGTCCAGCCGCACAAAGTGCTGTACTTCTGGCAAGACCCTAGCCCACAGCATACCTGGCCGTCCCACCCAGCGGATACATGCCTCCTCTCTGGAAATCCCCAGCTGCCTGCCATTAGGTCTAATGTCTGCCCTCTTGCCCCCCCCCAAAACACATAAGAGTGGCCCAATAGCCAGACGAGGCACATCTGGATTCCACCTGAAAGAAATTAAGAAAAACCACAGGATAACACGGCACCAAACAACAACTCACCCCCTTTTAACCAAAACAGGATACAACCCCAGTAGCACCCCCCAAGGCCCACACCCCCCCCCTTCCTTACCAGTGGGCCTCTTTTAACATTACTCGACCACCAAATGCGGCCAAATGTAGCTGTGGAATCTCCTTGATTCCCACCGACCTATTCTTTTTACAGCAGCCTCGTCCAACCCACACCGCACAGCCTCAGTGGCCACTCCGATGCGGAAGGAGTGCGAAGCATACTGTGACCCCTAGAAGCCCGCTGCCTTCAGGCATTTTTTGAAAACTGATACAAACTGAAACTTAGACAAGAGGGACCCGTCCTTGTGCACGAGCAACACCCCTCCCCCCATCGGGCGACTCCTCAGGAAGTCCCTCACCACCCCCACCGGAAACACCGGAGATCCCGGCAACGGATATATCAGCTAATATCGGATATATTGCCATATCAGCGACTGCCTGTTGGAGTTCTGCAAGGGTTATTGGAATTTCTAAGTCGTCCTTTCCTCTTGTGTGATGGTTGGTATCTCTAGATTTCCCAAGAAGTCCTTTGGGACCAGCAACGGAGCCACACCATGCTCGGCTGGGGGGATGTGATACGCCGGCAACTCTGGCATGAGACGCTAAGCCACGAGCGGCACCATCAGGGGAAGATCCGTCCCTCCTCCACAGAGATGTACTGGACGCAGTACCGTGCGCGAGAGGTGTTCCTGAGGGAACGACCGCGAGATGAGTGTAAGATGGAGCTTGGAAGATTGGTCCAGGAGGAGATGAGGCTGGACGCCAGCTACAGAGCCCTCCGGTGGTTCGCGGCTCAACTGTGGCCAGGTACAGCAGATGGCAGCCCGACAGAAGGCGTTGGCTACGGCAGCGTGGGACTGCTCCATCAAAAAATGTATGGAGACCCAGACTTTGGGAGCGACGAGGAGTGGCGGCTGGAAGACATCCTGGACTTCCGAGATGAGGTGCTGGACCTCACTGAAGAGGGGTGTGACCTGGAGGAATTGGAGTTCCTGGTTGAGCAGGAATGGGAGCTCGAGATTGCCTACAAGCGGCTGTTTGACGGTGATCAGCAGCCTGGCATGGCTCCCGTTGCCTGGGACTGTCCTGGAGAAATAGCGGACAGTCGCGAAGATGCGGAGCAAATGAGGCCAGGGATGAGGTTTCCCAGGCAGTGAGACAAGATAATAGCATAAAGGTCTCGGAAGGGGAAGTTGAGACGGGCGCTGGAAGGCTGGTAAATGGTGATCAGCAGCAAGTCCAGAGTATCGCATCCAGTGCCCCAGCAGAAGCACTGGCTACTGCCCAGCATCAGGAAAGAGTTGGATCCGGAAAGTCTGAGAGATGATCTTCATGAGCCATTTCCCCAACAGCAGATATCCCCAACGGGAGTGGAGGAAGCAATTCTCCCTCCCAGCAATTGGACACTACCCCAATATTCATCCCCCGGGCAGAAGTGCTGGCTGCAGGGCAGAGTGCCGCTGGCCTCTGCCCACCCTCAGAGTTGGATCCAGGGAGTCCAAGGGATGACCTCAGTGAGCTGTTTCCCCAGCACCTGGACACTACCCCAGTGTTCATCCCCCCAGCAGAAGCGCTGGCTTTGGGGCAGAGTGCCGCTGGCCTCTGCCCACCCTCAGAGTTAGATCCAGGGAGTCCAAGGGATGACCTCAGTGAGCTGGTTGCCCAGCACTTGGACACTACCCCATTGGTTATCCCCCCAGCAGAAGCGCTGGCTGCATGGCAGAGTGCCACTGGCCCCTGCCCAGCCCTCAGTATGTCTTTGGAGGGTTTGGGAGACGGCCCCTGTCAGAAGTCGCCTTAGCAGGTGGTCACAGAACCAGGAGGGCTGAACCTCTCCAGCGGCTGAACTCTACCGTTGTATATGTCCCCCTAGCAGAAGCACTGGCTACGGGGCAGAGCGCTGTTGGCCTCTGCCCAGCATCAGAAAAAGAGATGGAGAGTCCGGGAGATAGTCCCTGCAAGATACCTCCTCAGCGGCTGGTAACTACACCAGGAGAAAAGCAAGTACCTTTTCCTCCCCAAATGCATAACACTACCAGCCTACGTTCCCTACCAGCTGAAGTGCTGGCATTGGGGCAGAGGATTATTCAGCTCCCCCCAATATCTGCAACCCAGCCCCGGATCACGGGAGTGCGGACTGCTGTTCCCACTCTGCAGCGGCTGTTTTTATTCACGGAAGACCGTATTTGCGATTTTGCTTCCCAGCGCCAGAGACATACTTTTCCTTTTCCTGTTTGTCTGGGGTGGAAGTTTGTGACTAATGCAGGTCCAGACCAGTTGGGGGTCAGGAACCTGGTTAGTCTGTTTTTAAAAGGGGAGAAATGTGACAGAACCCACTGTCACTGTGTGTTTTGGAAGGGACTGTGGGCTGGCCTTCTACCCACAGACTATGGCCCAGAAGAGACTGAGAGACTTGCGGACAAGCTGGCATTGAGATAATGTAATGCTACATCCCTTCTCCCCCACCCCCCCCTCCTCATGTTGCTGTGTTTAATTGTGTTGCGTCTGGACTGGAGACATCTCTCCGCAGGGGATGTGTATTGAGAGGCTGCCTGCTTACCATAATCCCTTTATGTTTAACTGTAGTCTGTTTCCATGTACAAGTGTTGAGTTCCCATTGGTTCTTCCTTGTCCCCTACCCCCCTCTATGACAAGGCTAAGGGGAGTGTCCCTAACTGTGTGTAAGTGTATATTTTGTATTTAATAAACCGTTGATGCTCTGCATGTTTAACCCTCAACACATGTGTGGATTGTCTCGTGATTGAGGGGTTAAGGGCTGGTTATGGCAAATCTGCAGGCTGCGGGTGCGTTTGGAGGACAGGAGACACAGGTCTGGCGGATGTGCCCACCTGGGGTATCCGAGATCCGTCACAGTATGCCCAGAGTATCCCGGTCGCCGCAGTGCTTCATTAAATTCAACAAATTCCCTCAATTTGGGCAAGACCTTGTCTGTTTTCTTTATTAGTTCGAACCAATATGGGTTTATTTTCCACTCTCTCTGGGCTCTTTTTCCCCCTAAGTTTAAGGTGAGAACCAGTGGGGAATGGTCTGATACTCCTCTTGGCAAATATACAATCTTTTCCATTATCTGCAGTGCTCTATCATTACCCAAGGCCATGTCTATCCTGGAGAGCGTGGAGTATGAGCTTGAGTAGCAAGAGAATTACTGGATGCTCGGATTCCGCACTCTCCACATGTCCATTAGCCCTACTTCATCCAGAAGTTGACTCATTTGGCTCTTCTCTATAGGCTCTGAGTGCGTCGGTGCAGGAAACCTATCAACCTTTTTGTCTAGGACCTCGTTGAAGTCTCCTACCACTATGACCGCTTCCTTACCCAACATAAATTCATTTAATCTAAGCATTACATCCATTTTAAATGGTGGGGGGATATAGATATTCACCATTATATACATTCTGTTATCAATTGAACAATACAAGAAAACATATCGGCCATTCTCATCTATGCAGGTCTGTCTGCAGCTAAAGCTCACCCCAGCTCTCACCATAATGCTTACCCCTTTAGAACAGGAGGAGCATACTGAGTGGTACTGAATTGGATATTTTTTGCTCTGTAATTGCTGGGTTGTATGCTTTTAGCCGATGTCCCCAAGCCCCTGACGTTCCACAATCCTATATTTAATGTTTTAGTTTGCATATGGGGGTAGGAGGTATATCATAAGCTGTCGAGGGTGCCAATTCAAAAATAAATGTATAATTAATACATAACTAATCTCTACTCTAATATCCTTTTGTTTTATGCTGAGGTCCCCGTGCACGTCCCCGTCCACGTTTTATAATTTTTAGCACAACATCCAAAAAAGTGTATATACATTTAAAAAATTATTTCATGTGGATTTCAAACACCGTTTTGCTATACCAAACATTGTCCCCTTGTGTATTATATTGCGACCTCCAAATGTGATTTCCTATATTATTCTTTTGTGCTGTATCCTTCTTTCTTGGGCTCTCATTTAATCCATATTTCTCCTGAGCTAATAAGCATTCTATTTCTGTGTTGCATAGCCCCTCCCACTCCCCCCTCCCCTCCCCTCTCCCCCTCCCAGCCTTACAATTTTTCCCTGGTGTCCGGGACATATCTGGCCTCAAGCAGTACAGTTTCAGTTTGTTTATGACCCTCCCTGGGTTTTCCTGAAAGAAAAAATAAAATAAATTCCAGGTATCGCCTGCTATCACAAAGTCCCCAAATAGCGAAGCACTCAAGCAGTGTGCTAGTACATTGTGCAATATGCGGTAAAGAAGTCCTTTAATCTGATTGCTGGGTACCCTTTACTCACCTTTCAGGCTCAAATGGAGCTCCCCTGGTCCTGGATATAGTGTTGCAATGTAGTCAAAACTGTTGTGCAAGCTCCAGTAGGACTCCTCTGGTCCAGGGTATGGGAAATATAGGGCTCCCAATGCAGTCAGGGCACAAGACTCCTTTTAGGTCAAATCACAGCCTGCAGCCTTTTTAAAACTGTTATTCCATTTTACGTAGATATAAAGCCTTAGTAATCTGCGGCAGGCCATGTTTTGTGAAGGGGTTAACTAAAAAAGTCAATAATCAACAGCATACCATATTTTAGGAAAAGTGTAAGTAAAGAAAATTAGTCAATGGCCAGCAGCAGCAGTTATGCTATGTTGCAAAAGTTCAGTTATTGATTATATGAGCACAATAGTATTCCTGTAGTAATAAACATAAAAAATTGCGCCAATAATGCTTCAATATTAATGTCCAGGGGCTGGTCTGTGTAAAACACCTTACAATACACCAAACACAGTCTCTAGAGAATGAAGGATAAGAATAGAGTCCAAAAGTTGGTTATTGAGGGGACCACTTCCGGACCAAACTTCAATAACAATCCTATAAGGAGATTAAAGGACATCCAGTGGAGGGGTTAAAACACAGATATTAGATGACTGCAACACCCGGTGATCACAACGAACAACCGTGCCCTCCACCACATAGATTGGCTGCTTACCGAAGAAAAGCCCACGATAAGCGGTCGACTGTAACCCAGCCGCGGCCTTGAGCGGATGGACCCACTGGATCTGATGACAGCACGCAGCACAGCAAATCACTCTTCCCCCGATCCTTCCAATCACGGGTAAACCAATGTACAGGACCGGTGTAAAGGAGAGGACACAGACCATAGGGTAATACCGTAGAGTACAATTTATTAAATAAAAGATAAAACACTTGCATCCAAGAAGTGATTAAAAAGCTTAGAAATAGAGCCGGCCGGCTTCCAAACAAACACCCTTCCCTCGTAGCAGCGTGGTGACGTCAGCACGTCGCTCCCAAACGCGTTTCGTCATGAATGGACGTTGTCAATGGGGGTAGGGCGACGTGCTGACACACCACCTATTTATAACCAAACCTCGCTGTGAGATGCGAGGATCAGAACTTCCACGCCATTTTAAAAATGGGAAAAATTGCCAATAGCGTATTAAAACGCTTCCAGGCATTGGTACTGTCAGGGTCACCTGTGGCCAGGTGACAGATGCACACCGTAGGGGGACAGGAGTGCACCGCGAGGTAGTGAACCCTATGGCTGGCTTCTGTGGATAGGAAACTGGGTGGTTGTGGAAAGCGGGACCAGAGGAGCACAACCGGGATCCCAACGGAAGCGAGAGCCAAGATTCCCCAGGGCGCGGAGTCTAAGACCCAGCTGGTCTTCTCCAGGGCCTCTAGTGGTGAGGATGTTACGCTGCAGGCTGGGACCAGGTCGCGGCCCCTGGAGTTTCCTAGCTCACGCCCCGTAGGATAAGGGGAAGCAGCAGCACACGATAGAGAGAACCGAATAACAAGCCGAAGGTCAGGGGCCACAAGCAGACAAGGATAACGAAGAACGAGCCGAAGGTCAAGGGTCACGAGCAGACAGGGATGGTCGGGGACAAGCCAATAACGTAACAGAGAGACAGACGTAGCACACGGCAGGCAGGAACCCAAACACACAATGCCTAACAAACACGTTGATCAGCAAAGCAGGCTTGCAGTGCACAGGTTAATATAGTGTTCAGTGATAGGGCCTGGGGTGGAGTCAGGCTGGGAGGAGATTATAAAGGAAGCCAGGTGAAGGAGGTCTGGTCTCTAGATGAACACATGAGGAGGAAGGTAAGATGGCAGACAGACATTAATGCATATCCATGACAGTACCCTCCCTCTTACGAGGCCTCCCCCTTCCCCGCCTGGGCCCAGGTTTAGAGGGAAACTTCAGATGAAACTCCTTTAACAGACGAGGTGCAAAGACCTCAGATGCAGTGATCCAAGACCTCTCCTCAGGACCAAACCCTTTCCAATGAACGAGGTACTGAAGAACGCCTTTACAGAGTCGGGAGTCCAGAATTTGACTGATCTCGTACTCCTGATTATCCTCCGAGACAGGCGCCACGGTAGGAAGAGGACGAGAGAATTTATTGAGGACTAAAGGCTTTAGAAGAGCAACATGAAAGGAGTTAGTGATTTTAAGGCTCTTAGGAATCTGGAGTTTGAAACAAACCGGATTCAGTTTAGCAGTTACCGTGTATGGACCGATGAATCGTGGAGCAAACTTCAGAGAAGGAACTCGGAGCTTGATGTTCCTGGTAGAGAGCCAGACTTTGTCCCCTGGCTGAAGAGAAGGCGGTTTACGCCTGCGGCGGTCGGCAAAGCCTTTGAATTTTTCAGCAGCTGCCCGGAGGGAATCATGAACGTGACCCCAAACGGAATTGAGAGACTCCTGAACTGAAGCCAAAGCTGGAATGTCTGGAGAACAGATCATAGGAAGAGGAAGTTGAGGGTGTTTTCCATAAACTGTGAAAAAGGGTGTCTTCTGCGAACTGGTATTCACATGATTGTTATGGGAGAATTCTGCCCACGGGAGTAGAGAGGACCAATCGTCATGGTGAGAAGACACAAAGGTGCGAAGAAAGACCTCTAACTCCTGATTAACCCTCTCAGTCTGTCCATTGGATTGGGGATGGTAAGAAGAAGAAAAATCCAAGACAATATTGAGGGATTTGCAAAAGGCTCTCCAAAAACGAGACGTGAATTGGACTCCCCTGTCGGAAACAATATGAGAAGGGACCCCATGTAGGCGGAGAATTTCTCGAATGAAAATGGGAACCAAGGCAGGGGCAGAAGGAAGACCAGGAAGAGGAACAAAATGAGCCATCTTGGAGAATCGATCGATTACCACCCAAATGACTGTATTATTCTCAGACAGTGGGAGATCGGTGATAAAATCCATGGCAATATGGGCCCAGGGTTCCTTAGGAATAGGCAAGGGCATGAGGAGACCAGCAGGAGCTTGTGTGGAGGATTTGGACTGAGCACAGACATGACAAGCTTTAACGTAGTCTTTGACGTCTGAGCGGAGATTAGGCCACCAGTAGTGACGACTGATGAGTAGGAAGGATCGGAGGAATCCAGAATGCCCTGCCACCTTGGAATCATGTCCCCAACGAAGGATCTTAGCTCTTAGCTCAGTGGGGACAAAGGTCTTACCAGGCGGAATTTTAGACTTCAGGGTGGTAGAGTGGGCAACAATGCATGAGGTGGGAATGATCGGCTCAGGTTCAGGGGCGGACTCCTCGTCCAAAGTGTCAAATGACCTAGAGAGCGCATCAGCCCGACCGTTGCAGGAACCAGGTTTGTAGGTAATCGTGAAATTAAAACGGGCAAAGAAGAGACTCCACCTGGCCTGTCTAGGATTCAGACGTTTAGCATTCTGTAGATACTGTAAATTCTTGTGATCGGTAAAGATCGTTATGGAGTGAGGGGAACCCTCCAAGAGATGACGCCACTCCTCTAACGCCAATTTAATTGCGAGAAGTTCCCGATCACCGATGGCATAATTCCTCTCTGCCTGAGAAAATTTCTTGGAGAAGAACGCACATGGTTGGCGTCTCTTCTCAAAGATTTGAAGAAGCACAGCTCCCACCCCCATTGAGGAAGCGTCCACTTCAATAAAAAATGCATTCCCAGGATTTGGTCTCCTCAAGAGGGGGCCAGAAACAAAGGCCTGTTTCAGGTTGTGAAATGCAGAGACAGCTTCGGGAGGCCAGTCTCTGGCATTCACACCCTTCTTGGTCAAAGCGATAATAGGCGCGGCAATGGAAGAGTAATTCCTTATGAACTGCCTATAATAATTAGTGAAGCCAAGAAAGCGCTGTGTGGCCTTGAGGCTAGCAGGAAGAGGCCAGTTGGTGATAGCCAAGACCTTCCCAGGGTCCATACGAAGCCCCGAACATGAGACAAAGCACCCCAAAAACAGGACCTCAGAACATTCAAAGGAACATTTCTCCAGCTTGGCATAGAGATTGTTCTCTCTAAGACGTTGAAGTACAGTGCGGACATGGTTTCTGTGGACGAGCAGATTTTCAGAAAAGATCAGAATGTCATCCAGATAGATGACAACAAACTGGTACAGCAGATCTCTGAAGATTTCATTGACAAAGTTTTGAAACACGGCTGGAGCATTACACAGACCAAAAGGCATCACCAGATATTCGTAATGCCCGTCTCTAGTGTTAAATGCAGTCTTCCATTCGTCACCCTCCCGTATTCGAATGAGATTGTACGCGCCTCTGAGATCCAACTTGGTGAAAATGGAGGCACCCTTCAACCTATCGAATAGCTCAGATATTAAGGGTAAGGGGTATCGATTTTTAATAGTAACCGCATTTAAACCCCGATAATCGATGCAGGGTCTTAAGGTACCATCCTTTTTGGCAACAAAAAAGAACCCTGCCCCTGCAGGCGATGAGGATTTCCGGATGAACCCTCTCTCCAGATTCTCTGCTACATACTCCGACATGGCCTGGGTCTCTGGGATGGACAGAGGGTAGGTACGACCCCTGGGTAGAGTTGCTCCGGGGACAAGATCAATAGCACAGTCAAAAGACCTGTGGGGAGGAAGCACCTCAGCTGATTTTTTACAGAACACATCCCGGTAATCGCTGTATGCGGCGGGAAGATCAGAAGAAACAGAAGTGGCAGCAACCGGAAGACTCTCCTTGGGGGTCACCTTGAGAAGACACGACGAGAAACATGAGGAACCCCAGGCCAGGATCTGCCCAGAGACCCAGTCCACATGTGGAGAGTGGAGCTGTAGCCAAGGGAGGCCCAATACAACTGGGGTAGAGGCCTTGGGTAGAATAAGAAAGGATATCCACTCCTGGTGGAGAATCCCTACCGACATCCTAATGGGTAGCGTCTGGAAGCGAATAGGGCCCCCTGGGAGAACAGTGCCATCAATTGCCGAGACTACCAATGGGGTAGTGAGAGGTGAAAGGGTAAGCTTCATAGAAGAAGCAGTTCTCCAATCCATGAAATTGCCGGCAGCCCCGGAATCCAGGTATGCAAGGGTTGACTGAGGAGAAGTGCCTACATGAAGGGACACCGGCAAGAGCAGGCGAGAAGGTGATGTTTCTGGGTCCAATACTCCACCTTCCAAATGTATTAGACCCGAGCGTTTCCCGGACGAAGCGAGCAGGAGTCACGAAAATGACCCTTGCCCCCACAATAGAGGCACAAGCCCAGAGTTCTGCGCCTAGCACGTTCTTCGGGGGTTAGTCTGGTCCGGCCCAGCTGCATAGGTTCTTCAGCAGGTAGAGGATGCTCCACGGAATGAAGGGAGGGGAGCTCAGACTGGCTAGGACCCAGAGAGTGCTGGCGTCTTTTTTCTAAGGACCTCTCTTGAAAACGAATGTCGATCTGGTTGCATAATGAAATTACATCGTCCAGACCGACGGGAATGGCTCTTCCCGCTAATTCGTCTTTCACTCGGTCAGAGAGGCCATGTAAAAAGGTAGCGACCAGGGCCTCATTATTCCAGCTCAATTCAGCTGTGTGGATACGGAACTGAAGAGCATATTGCCCCACTGAACTAGATTCTTGGCGAAGACGTAAGACAGCACTAGCCGCTGAAGAAGCCCGAGCCGGCTCTTCGAAGATATTACGAAAGAGCTTCAAGAATTCGGACAGACTGGAAACCACCGGATCGTTCCTCTCCCACAGGGGGGCAGCCCAGGCCAAAGCTTCACCGGAGAGGAGGGAAATGATATAGGCTACCTTAGCCCGGTCAGATAGGAAGCTTTGAGGCTGAAGCTCAAAATGAATAGTGCATTGGCTGAGAAACCCCCTGCAGGCCTTGGAGTCCCCAGAGAAACGGAACGGAGCTGGCAATCTTAGTGAGTGTGAGGCTGCGACTGGTGCGATAGGTACAGCCGCTGGTTGTACTTGGGGTTGCGGATTCGGGGTTCCCAAGGAGACCTGAAGCTGCTCGAATCGAGAAGCCAGATCCTGGAGGAATCGCATCACCTGGGTCTGATTTGATTCCTGGGTCTCAAGTCTGCGAACTATGCCCTGCAATGGATCATCCGCGGGAAGCGGGATGTCAGCCGGGTTCATGGCTGATCAAACTGTCAGGGTCACCTGTGGCCAGGTGACAGATGCACACCGTAGGGGGACAGGAGTGCACCGCGAGGTAGTGAACCCTATGGCTGGCTTCTGTGGATAGGAAACTGGGTGGTTGTGGAAAGCGGGACCAGAGGAGCACAACCGGGATCCCAACGGAAGCGAGAGCCAAGATTCCCCAGGGCGCGGAGTCTAAGACCCAGCTGGTCTTCTCCAGGGCCTCTAGTGGTGAGGATGTTACGCTGCAGGCTGGGACCAGGTCGCGGCCCCTGGAGTTTCCTAGCTCACGCCCCGTAGGATAAGGGGAAGCAGCAGCACACGATAGAGAGAACCGAATAACAAGCCGAAGGTCAGGGGCCACAAGCAGACAAGGATAACGAAGAACGAGCCGAAGGTCAAGGGTCACGAGCAGACAGGGATGGTCGGGGACAAGCCAATAACGTAACAGAGAGACAGACGTAGCACACGGCAGGCAGGAACCCAAACACACAATGCCTAACAAACACGTTGATCAGCAAAGCAGGCTTGCAGTGCACAGGTTAATATAGTGTTCAGTGATAGGGCCTGGGGTGGAGTCAGGCTGGGAGGAGATTATAAAGGAAGCCAGGTGAAGGAGGTCTGGTCTCTAGATGAACACATGAGGAGGAAGGTAAGATGGCAGACAGACATTAATGCATATCCATGACAGGTACAAATATATATTCAATTGTTAAATGTCAATAAATAATGGTATAAGTAACGGAATACCGTTCTTGATGTATTTCGTCTGAGACAAAATTCGTGAATCAGCTTGAAAGCAAACCGTGTGTTTTATTATACACACTAAAAAGGAATTAATACAGTTACAGTATATTAATTCAATAGCTTCTTAAAGGTTCCAAAATAATGTTCAAGTATAAAATAGTTCTTAAGACATGTGCTCTTCTGACTTCTTAAAATGTCCTTAAAATGGCCGATTAACCCTGTGTATGCTGAATAGTCTGTGGGCTGTAGCATAGATCTTTCCTGAAGCTCTGGCTGGTGAAGAAGAAAACTCTAACCTGAGCAAACAGCTTTTAAGACAGTCCTTTCTTTGTTGAAATTCGCGCTCAAAAGTGACCACACCCACATCACTCCTTAAATATTACCTCCCTCACTCTCCAATATGAGGACACAATCTCTATAGGAAGTGTCTGAGCTTGACATCTGTTTCGACTTATCAGACTGCATAGGAAATGCCTTGGTGTAAATTACAGGATTTGGGGGAGGGGAAGTAAAACTAGTCTAAACTGCATCTATATTCCTAACAAAATATCAGTTACATAGCAGTATTGTCTATAAGTTAAAATATATTTACAACATACATCAAAACCCTGACAGTTTCTGGAATTTAAAGCTCAAGTTCAAATGTCACATTTGGAATTTATTAAATCATAAGTCCAACCATTCATCCAGACTTAGAGGAATTCTTATTCTTACTTTCTGGCCAGATTACATTTTCGATATTAAGAATATAACATCAATATAAAAAACTGGACCATATAAAGGCCATATAGTCAAGCACATTAGAGAGGATTTTTTTTTTTTAAATGTATATAAAAATAAAAATAAAAATAAAAGTAAAAATAAAATAAAAATTTAAATTTGAACAGACCCTAACAGGACAAGGTATTTATAAATTCATTCCATTTTGATTCTCACAACCTTAGAAGGTGGGGAACCAATTACCCAATGGTACAAAAAGGAACAAAAAGGAATTGGCCTCAAGAGATGTATAGATTTCTTATAAACTAATATGTGCATCTGTGATGATGAAATCAATACGTGATCACTATAATTAAATCAAGTGAACCCATCAATAATATCAAATATTAAGTGTATTCTAAATAATATTATATTATTTTCTATAAGTGTAAACTAGTGATAATGAGATCATATCAGATCACTTACAGATGAATACATAAATTGTATCAATAAAAATTGATTGATTAATTACAATGTGTGTAATTATTTATTGCAAAAATTATTGCAAAAAATCGTGTTATTAATGAAAATATGCCAGTGAAATATGAATCAAAAACTCAAATGTGAAAACTTAAAAATAAAAATGTGATAAAAATAAAAAAATAAAAAATTAAGTTACTAATCTTAACATCTCACAACGAGTCAGGCATTTTAAGCATTACTAATGAAAGCATTCACATCTGTCTCGATGTTTAACCCATAGGGAGTATATGTCTTAAGCCTATGGATCCAGGCCATTTCCATCTTAGAGATTTCTCTCACCATTAGGCTCCCTCTCCAATGGGCCTTATACTTATCAATCCCTAAAAAGAGTGTACCAGAGGGGTCCCTATTATGCTTTAATAGGTAATGTTTAGAAACTGAATGATTCTTAAACCCCATTTTGATATTGGCGCACCCTGTAGATCTCCTGTAGCTCTAATCCTGATAGTGGAAAAAGGGGGCAGGCACAGGGGTAATTCCGGTGGGCACGGTTCACAATGCAGATCTCCTGTGGATCTAATACTGATAGGTTTACACCTACTGACGACACCACAGTTCAGTACTTAATCATATAAGCGTAACAGTGCTCCTATAGATCTAATACTGATAGTAGGCAAAGGGAGCCAGCACAAGGGTAATTCTGTTAGGCACAGTTCACAATGCAGGTCTTGGCACCCTGTACCGACGCACAAGCAGTTCAAGTGTACCTCCGCAGTTTCTCCGCATTATAGTCTGCACAGTGATCTCCGACTTTATTTTGCCCAGTCTGGCTGCTGCTGCTGCTCCACTCTAGTCATGGCTCTCCAGCCCACACACTACACAGTTTGTTATTTCAATATGCTGCACCTGCTATTAAGCTCACCGCTTGGTGGTTCAGGCAGAGGTAGTCTCGATGTCCCGGGGGATCCCTCAGCTCCCACCGTGCCGATGGCTTGTATTCCCGGCACGCTGGGTTTCTCTCCGCTTCCCCCTCCTCCTCCTCCACAGCTTGTAATTCCCGCGGCTTTGCTCGAAATCTTGCATGATCACCGGGTTACAGGGGGGATTCCAACCGCTGTCACTCCGTACACAGTGCCGGATTCACACACGCCAGCCGCAGCAATGTGTGTAGATGTGGCGAAGGTATTAAGGCGCAAAAAGTATTTTCCTCTGTCACATGCTCCCTTCACAGTGCCATTACTCACGGGGAGATAGAGCGGGTAGTGATCAGACAGGCATCCTCTCTCCTCACACACTCTCACTCTCTCACTGCCTCCATCAACATCCATTTCTGAAGGAAAAAAGTCATTTAAAAGTACTCGCGGCTGTAATGAATTGCCCGTCCCGGCAATACAGAGAAAAGATATTGATAAAAAAAAAATTAAAAATGCGTGGGGGTCCCCCCAAATTCAAATACCAGGCTCTTCAGGTCTGGTATGGATATTAAGGGAAACCCTGCGCCAAATTAAAAAAAAAACGTCGTGCGGTTCCCCCCAAATATCTATACCAGACCCTTCAGGTCTGGTATGGATTTTAAGGGGAACTCCACGCCAAATTTTAAAAAAAATGGCGTGGGGTTCCCCCCAAAAATCCACACACCGTCCCCCCCCCCAAGAGGAGACATGCACATGGAAACCGGTAGGCTGAATAACCTGGTAGAACAAGGCGCTGTGCCAGTGGTGACTGCTGAGGTGTCTAGGATACGAAAAATGAACTTGGTCAGTGTATCATAAATATATTGGTGGAATCAACAGAGATGGTATACATCTGGCAAGATCATGGATGACAATTAAATGTGAATCACATCCAGGTTACCATAGAGTGTGGTATAGGGGAAAGTCCACAATTATCAAGGACAGTCCCAGTACACCAAGGCCAAAAGATGAACAAAAAAAGGACTGGCTAGCAGGTGGTGAATAGAGTAACCTAGTGGGGCTTACATGTATCCATGGGGAGACGTGGAGTGCTGTAGTGAAGTGTGGCGTCTCCAATTGGTGACAACAAGGCTGTGTTGGGGGAGGCAGGTTATATGCCCGCCCGCACCTGTGCACGCTGACTCCCACCAGTGTCACGTGGGCACGGCATGAACAGGGAGGGTCTCCACCACAGATGCTGAGGATCGTACTATATACACCCCCCAGGTACAAAATTTAAAGGAATATTTCACTCTTATTGTTTCACTTTAAGCATTATTAAAATCACTGCTCCCAAAAAACTTTTTTTTGCATTGATACATGTCCCCTGGGGCAGGACCCGGGTCCCCAAACACTTTTTATGACAATAACTTGCATATAAGCCTTTAAAATTAGCACTTTTGATTTTTCATGTTCGTGTCCCATAGACTTCAACGGGGTTCGGATGTTCGAACAAATTTATTGCCTGTTCGCATGTTCTGGTGCGAACCGAACTGGTGGGTGTTCGGCTCATCCCTATTACTGAAGGAGGAGGGCCATGGAACATGCAGGCCTATATGCAGTCTATACTAACAAGGGAGGATATGGACAAATATGTGTTCAGATCAGAGACTACATATAAAGCCGATCTACAACAAGTAAAAACATCCCTTGCAGATACTCAAGACAAAATGGACACTATCGAAACTAGGGTCTCACAAATTGAACATAAACTAATGGAGGCTGAGAGGAAAAATCAAGAGCAAGTGCTGGGTTTAAAGTATGCGATTCCTGCTATCGACGATCTCGAGAACAGAAATCGCCAAAATAACATAAGGATTAGAGGAATGCCAGAAGCAGTGGGTCCAGAGGATTTAATATCAACACTACAGGAAATGTTTAATACACTTATGAAATATCCAGTTACAGCCAAATTGGAAATTGATAGAGCGCATCGAGCACTGGGCCCCAAAACTTCTGATCCCTCAAAGCCCAGAGATATAATTTGTAGAATACACTACTTCCATATCAAGGAAAAGATTATGGCGGCGGCATGACAGCAAAAAACTATAGACATTGACAGTACACAAATATTCTTATTCCAGGATTTATCTAAATATACTTTGACTTTGAGGAAGGCAGTTAAACCTCTCTTGGAAGCCCTTAGAGCAGGGGTGTCCAAACTTTTTTCAAAGAGGGCCAGATTTGATGAAGTGAACATGCTTGAGGGCCGACCATTTTGGCTGACATTCTTTAAACCTTTAAAATTTGGTCTAAGTGTGTACCCCCGAGCACTAATACACTGCCCAACAAGAATTATCTTGCCTTTGTGGCTGTGTGTGGTGAAGAGATGAGCTTGGGCGTGTTATTTGGATATACCGTATTTATCGGCTTATAACACGCACCTTTACTTTAAAAAAGGAAGTTTCAGGAAAAAAAATCTTAAATTTTAAATAAAGAACTGTGAAGCAAAATAAGGGTCAGTGCCCATCAATGCAGCCTAATCAGTGCCATGAATGCAGCACTTACCGTATTGCCATGAATGCAGCACCCATCCCATTGCCATGAATGCAGCACCCATCCCATTGCCATGAATGCAGCACCCTCTACATTGCCATGAATGCACAACCCTCTACATTGCCATAAATGCAGCACCCACTACGTTGCCAAAAATGCAGCACCCACTACATTGCCATAAATTCAGCACCCACTACATTGCCATAAATGCAGCACCCACTACATTGCCATAAATGCAGCACCCACTACATTGCCATGAATGCAGCACCCACTACATTGCCATGAATGCAGACTCACCATTATCGTCAGTGCAGCCTGCAGAGGAGACAGGGGGGGGGGGACGAGCGCCAACAGACAAACAGGAGAAACTCCTGTTTTCTCGACGGGCCTTTTTAATTGAAAGTTCCGCCTCCTGTGATGGACAGAACAGTTGTCCAATGGCAGCGCAGGAGACGGGACTTCCTTTTACACAGGACACCGTGTAAACAGGAAATACTCTCCTGTATGCACGGCACTCGTCCCGTCCCCTCCAATGCAGCCACCATACTATCTTTTGTGGCCCCCGGCGCTCGGTGATTCGTTGGGGGCCACAAAAGATATATATGTCAAGATCACCAGGCGGTCCGTCCGAAACCGGAACGGGATCCGTGATTGGCCTGCGGGCCGGACTTTGGGCATGCCTGCCTTAGAGCAAAAGGGATATTATATAGATGGGGATTTCCCTTTCAAATAAAGGTACAACACAAGGGACATGGGAGAAAAAGAAACCCTGGACTGCCGCACTCTGTATAGACAGTTATTTATTCCAAAATTTCAAGTAAAAAAATCCAAATTCAAAATAAATCCATAGATCCAAAACAACAAATGCAGATAGTGTGCATGCAGGGAAGGGTGGCTAACGCATTTCACATCACAAATTGACTCATACAAGGGACATACAATAATATCAATAATATTCAGGGACATTGCAGATCTTCCGGACTTCCTAAGTGAGCTTCAGCTGCCCATGATTGAACTACCTCTATGACCGCAAAATTATCAGGGCTTTTCAAGAGAAACCTTAACAAGAAGGAGAAAAAGATGAGAAGAGGATAGAGGGGGGGGGCGGAGAGAGACAAGGGGGGGGCACTTGGAGAGTTTATAATGTGTATATATATATTTTTTTCCTTCCATGGCTGGGGTTGTTTTTTTTTTTTTGGTCTTTTTCTTTTGTTTTATATTTTTACAATTTTTGTAATTTTTTTTTTTTTAACTCCCTTCCCTATGGGGGTTCTGAATTTAAATATACCATATATATATATATATTGTGAGGGGGTTAACTCGGTAGCGGGTGTGTGTGACCCCCTGGTTGGGCTCCCCACACAAAAACAGGGCTAGCAGACGGAGGTTGTGGTTTTCAAAATCAAAAGGTGCGGTTTATTTCTCTATGTACAGTGACAAAAACACAGCAAAGCCAAAAAGAAACATAAACAAAATAAATCCTGGTCAGTTTGACCTCTGACTAAACATGCAGGTTTCCTAAACTAACAACTGGGATCAGCCTGGTGCTGTCCTAGTCCCTAAGTCCCTGGTTCAGTAAAAGTCCAAACAAATAGCCACACAGGCTTTGCCTCACCGCACAGGGGTTCACTCTCCCTAGACAGTCCACACAGGTCTGGTTCCAGGCATGAGCTAACATCTAATGAAGCTGGGAGTTTTTATAGAGGCCTTTAAATGAGCTGACAAGCTTCAGCTGGTCTCATCAACTCCTTGCCTGCACGACGCCCAGCCCTCTCCCTAGAGGTATGAGTCATCCATGAGCCCACTAGCCTCAGCTGGGCTTCATCAACTCCCTAGTTGTATAAGTCGGCGTAAAGCCTGAATCTGGGCGAAATATATCTACCCCCCTGGATGCAACCAGGTGACTTTACCTTCCTGCTGTCACATACCCCCCCCTCTTGTTTTAACCTCGGGGTTGGAACACCAGCAATCAGGCATTCATGTACTCGAGACAAAGCATCCACATTCCCCATTTGAACGCCAGGATGATGCTTTACTGTGAAGTTGAATTCCTGGAGGGCCAGGAACCACCTATTCACTCTTCTATTTGTTTCCTTGTTTTGAGCCATCCACTTTAACGGAGCGTGATCCGTAACCATGTCAAAGTGCCTACCTAGCAGATAGTACCGAAGGGAATCTAGAGCCCACTTCACCGCTAAACACTCCTTTTCAATGGTGGCGTAATTTACCTCATGGGACTTCAACTTCCTGCTGAGGTAAATGACTGGGTGCTCTTCCCCGTTCCAGACCTGGGACAATACTGCTCCTAACCCCACATCTGACGCATCACTTTGTACGACAAAGTCTTTAGAGAAGTCGGGTGAGTACAACACTGGCTGGCTACATAAGGCTTGTTTCAAGAATTGGAATGCTGCCTCAGCCTCGGGGGTCCATTTAATCATGACCGACCCTTTCCCTTTCGTCAGGTTGGTTAGGGGCACAGCCTTAGAAGCAAAGTGGGGAATGAATCGCCGATAATAACCCGCGATTCCCAGGAAGGCCCGTACCTGCTTCTTGCTGTTGGGACGTGGCCAACTCTGGATGGCCTCGACTTTGTTGAGTTGGGGTTTTATCACTCCCCTGCCAATGGTGTACCCAAGATATTTGGCCTCCTCCTGCCCAATGGTACACTTCTTGGGGTTAGCCGTAAACCCCGCTTCCCGGATAGAGTCTAGGACTGCTTGCACTTTTGGCAGATGTGAGGCCCAATCTGTGCTATGGACAATTACGTCATCCAGGTAAGCCGCAGCATACTTCCGATGGGGCCTCAGTATCTGGTCCATTTTCCGCTGGAATGTGGCCGGCGCATTCTGTAACCCGAACGGCATTCTCTTATATTGGAACGCCCCGTCTGGGGTTACAAATGCGGTTTTCTCTTTGGCCGACTTGGCCAGGGGAATTTGCCAATACCCTTTTGTGAGGTCAAGAGTCGTCATGTATCGGGCTGTTCCCAGCCGGTCGATCAACTCATCTATACGTGGCATGGGGTAGGTGTCAAATTTTGTAACTTTGTTCAACTGACGAAAATCGTTACAAAATCGCCAGCTCCCATCCGGTTTAGGCACCAACACAATGGGACTAGACCAATCACTTTGGGACTCCTCTATCACCCCTAAGTTCAGCATTTTCTGTACTTCCTCCCGTATTGCCTCCCGTCGGGCCTCTGGGATCCGATAGGGTTTTAACTTCACCCTTTCACCGGGCGGGGTAATAATATCATGCTCTACCCCAGATGTTTGTCCCGGCAGCTCAGAGAACACCTCCTTGTTGCGAAGCACAAACTCCTTAACCTCCTGTTGTTGGGGTTTTGACAAGGTGGCTGCTATTCCAACCTCAGGAATCACGCAACGAGTTTGAGCTGGTGACCAAGTGTCTGCGACTAGGGACTCTCTATCCCTCCAGGCTTTCAACAGATTAACGTGATAGATCTGTTCGGGCTTTCGCCTTCCTGGTTGTCTGACCTTGTAATTCACTTCGCTCACTTTTTCCATTATCTCGTAGGGGCCTTGCCATTTGGCAAGGAATTTACTTTCAACCGTAGGGACAAGTACCAATATCCTATCCCCCGGGGAAAAGGTACGGGTCTTTGCTCCACGGTTGTACACTCTCTGCTGTGCCAACTGCGCTTGGGCCAAATGTTCCTTCACGATGGGCATTACCTGTGCAATTCGATCTTGCATCAGGGCGACATGCTCAATCACACTCCTGTGGGGAGAACTCTCACTTTCCCAAGTTTCCTTGGCAATATCCAACAGCCCTCTTGGGTGTCTCCCATACAGTAACTCAAAGGGGGAGAATCCCGTAGAGGATTGGGGCACCTCCCTAATAGCAAACATCAAATAAGGAAGTAGACAGTCCCAATCCTTTCCATCTCTATCCACCACTTTCTTCAACATTTGTTTTAGGGTTTTGTTGAATCTTTCAACCAGCCCATCGGTTTGGGGGTGATACACAGATGTACGCAATTGTGTCACTTTGAGCAATTTACACAGCTCTTTCATAACCCGGGACATAAAGGGTGTACCTTGGTCCGTAAGCAGTTCTTTACAAATACCCACCCGGCTAAAAACAAGAGATAGCTCTTTGGCTATGGTTTTGGCCGAGGTATTTCTGAGAGGGATCGCTTCTGGATAACGGGTGGCATAGTCCATTATAACCAATATGTACTGGTGCCCCCTAGCGGACTTGATTATAGGACCTACCAAATCCATTGCGATTCTCTCAAACGGGACCTCAATGATGGGTAGAGGGACCAGCGGGCTACGGAAATGTGGCATCGGGGCCGACCTCTGACACACAGGGCAGGAGGAACAATAATTTTCTATGTCCTTCATCACCCCAGGCCAATAGAATCTCTGTAATACCCTCTCTCGGGTTTTCTCTGTCCCCAGATGACCTCCAAGAATGTGCCCATGGGCCAACTCCAACACCAACTTCCTGTAAGGTTTGAAACATCAAGTTTATTGAAAAATCAAGGAAGGCAGATAAGTATCGGAGACGCAGCTCCTAGTAACAGTTCCATGAAATCAAGAACCACAATAGCTTTTATGATTCAAATAGATACAGACTGATATGTTGGTATATTACATCCGATAAACTCAGGATATAGTAAAGTAAAGACAGCATGCGAGTCAGATGATTGGTAAAGTACTGTTTTCTATGTAACCAGAAAAGTGGTTGTTCCTTTCATGTTTAATACATATCAAGTTCTCCTAATGGTTCCTGTGTTTTAAATAAAATTGTGTAAGAAAGAAAAAGATAAATGGGTATAGTAAAGTGAAAGAGTAGATATAGAGAATGAGGAGACAAGGGAGGGGGGGGGGAGATGGGGGGGGAGCTGTTGTTCCTTATTCTACGTGCTGGGTATATGCCGTATGATGTCTAGTGAGAAATCACATAGGCATCGGTATCGATATGCAATATGGCAGTGCTGTGCCAATTCCAGAACTTCCAATGTTATTTAGTACCTATCAATGTCCATGAGGTGTCACCGTACAGTCAATTCTTATCCATCATGTTCAGATATGTCTGAGAATACTTGAACGCAAACCATGGCAACCACGTGTCATGGAATGCAGAGGCATTGTCTCCCGCCTGTGCCACTACATCCTCCATCTCACACATCTCAGACACCCTGCGGAGCCAATCCCCCCTGGATGGAATCCGCGAGGTTTTCCAATATAGGGGGATGAGCGCTTTCGCGGCGTTTAGTAAATGTTTAGACAGTGAGTTTTTGTATCTTTTGAGAGAAAAATCTGTGACATGGAGGAGGCAGCCCACGGCGTCCAATTTCAGTGATGTTTCCGTAATCTGAAATATCAGTTCCCGTACCATAGACCAAAAGGGCTGGATCACCGAGCAGTACCACCAAATGTGTACTAGCGTTCCCCTCGCCTTGAGGCATCTCCAGCATGTGTCAGGTGTCTGTGGGTACCATGAGTGCAGCCGTACAGGCGTGGCATACCAGCGTGTGAGCAATTTATATGCTGTCTCTTGAGTTCTCGAACTAAGTGAACACTTATGAGCTAGTATGCATGCTATACGCCATTGTTTCTCTGAGATGTGGGTGCCTAGGTCCTCTGCCCAAATCTCCCTGAGTTTACTGTCTCCCACTGTGCAACCCGCCCGGGTCCATCCATATGCCATAGAAGTCCCCCTGGCCACAGGAAGCCCCCTCAAACATATCGACTCAAGTTCCGTTAGCTGTCTGGTAAAGTGCACCTTTCTGACTGGGTGGTTTAAGTAACTACGGATCTGGAAATATGTCCACATTGGTAAGTTTGGCATCTTATTGTCTCTCTTAACGTCTGTGAAGTCTTTAAATCTATTACCCAGAAAGCAATGCGTGGCCAGTAGTGGCATTTCTGGGTCGGAAACATGTAGGTCACGGTTTTTCACACCCGGTATAAAGTCCTGATTGTCCTGCAGAGGAGTGATTGGGCTCAGGTGGGAGGAAAGATTAGTGATTCTTGTCAAGGCATGGAAACCAGCCAGAGTGGGTCCGATAAGGGGGTGTGATTTGAGGGCCGAGGGGATACCCTTCCAGGAGATCCAAGGCGAGAACCTAAGTGGTGTGGGGCTCAGCGCCTCTTCCAATCCCACCCAGTCTTTGAGTGTATGATGGCAATGCCAATCTATTATTCTGGTGACCTGTGACGCTATGTGGTAGTGTTTGAAGTTGGGGACTCCCATCCCACCCCTGTCCTTGGTCTGGGAGAGCAGTGTAAATCTGATTCTAGGTTTGTTATGGGCCCAAATAAATTGAAGTTGCAGTGAGCGGAGGGTTTGGAAGAAGCTCTGGGGAATTTTGACAGGAAGATTCCTAAACAGGTAGAGTACCTTCGGCAGGATGACCATTTTGCAGATTGCTGCTCTGCCAAACCAAGAAAAATGTCCCGGATGCCACGTCTTCAGGTCGGCACTAATCTGTTTCAGAAGTGGTGCAAAGTTTCGGTCATATATCTGAGCTAATTTCGGAGTCAGCCAAATTCCAAGGTATTTGAGTGCAGAATCCACCCATTTAAAAGGGCATTTGGCCTTTATGTCATTAATGGCTTCTGTGGGTATAGTCAGGTTCATGGCCTCCGACTTGGAATAGTTTATTTTTAAGTTGGAGATGGGCCCAAACCGAGAGAATTCCCTCATTAGGGCTGGCAGCGAAGTCTGGGGGTCGGTCACAAAGAACAGGAGGTCGTCTGCATAAGCAGCCACTTTATAGTCTGTCCCTGCCACTTTAAATCCCTTAATTGAGTCATTCATGACTATTTTCCTAATGAAGGGTTCCAGTGTCAGGATGAACAAAAGAGGTGAAAGGGGGCAGCCCTGTCTTGTCCCGTTCCTGATCTCGACTGCATTTGATAGTGAACCATTGATTTTGAGTTGCGCTGTTGGGTCTTTGTACAAGGCCGATATCCAAGCCACCATGTGGGGGCCCAGCCCCACATGCCGGCAGGTCTCTAGCATGAAATCCCATGCTACCCTGTCGAAGGCCTTCTCCGCGTCCGTGGACAGGAGAAGGCCTTCCGCATTCAGAGATCCCGAGGCATGAATCAGATTGAGAGCTTTGAAAACGTTGTCTCTCGTCTCTCTACCTGGCATAAACCCTGCCTGCTGAGGCCCTATCAGGTCATGGAGCAGTGGCTTCAGCCTGTTGGCTAGGATTTTTGACATCAGTTTTATATCTAGGTTGAGCAAGGATATCGGCCTGTAGCTAGCGCAGTCAGTTGGGTCCTTGTTCTGTTTGGGGATGATTGTGATGTGCGCTGACACGAATGTATGGGGGATGTTTCTGGGCCTCGACATTGAGTTAAGTGCGTTTAAGAGCGGTGTGGTAAGGAGGTTTGAGAATGTTTTATAATATGTGGCCGTAAAGCCGTCAGGGCCGGGACTCTTTCCTGACTTGAGGTCTTTGATGACCAGTTGCAGTTCTGAGACCTCTATGGGTCTCTCTAGGTGTGCAGTGTCTACCGAGGTTAGTATTGGCAGTTTGGAATCATTAAGGTAGGTCATGATGGTCTGCTTCCTGTCCCCCTCGGTCTGTCCTAAGGAGGAATGGTCAGGGAGGTTGTATAAGGAAGTGTAGTAATTGTGGAAGTGGTCCGCTATTTGTTTTGTCGTGACATCCAGCTTCCCGTCCTTCGTTCTTATGCCCGAGATGTTTTGGGTCAATCTATCAGCTTTCAAAGCTCTCGCCAGAAATTTGCCCGTCTTGTCACCGTGTTCGTAGTAGATTCTTTTCCTAAAGAATAGCAGTCTCTTGGCCGTCAAGTCAAATATCGTTTGGAGTGATTTCCTCGTCTCCAGTAAGTCAGCTGCCGAGCGCACTGAAAGGGATTGTTTGTGTTGTGTCTCTAAAAAACGTATACGGTCAGATAATCGTTTGATTTCTTTTTCCCTGTCTCTCTTACGTTGTGCTCCCATTCTGATCAGGTCCCCCCTCACAGTGCATTTGTGGGCTTCCCAAAGAATCATTGGGTCCATCCCCAGGGTATTATTATGTAGGAAATAGTCTTGGATAGATGTTGCAATTTGGGGTGCCAAAATGGGATCAGTCACTAGTGATGAATTAAGCCTCCATGAGTTAGACCTGACGGGGGGTGACGCCAGATCCAGATGAAGGGCCACTGGTGCATGATCTGAGGAGGTTTGAATCCCTATGTGAGCCCCAGAGATCATTTCCAGGTCCCTTTGAGTGAGAAAGATATAATCTAACCTGGAGTACCGTTGGTGCGGGATCGAGAAGAAAGTAAAATCCTTCTCTTCAGGGTGAGTGAGCCTCCAGGTGTCAACTAGTTGAATTGAGTTGAGCTGTGCTTTAAGTTGTTTGAGGATTTTGTAAGAAATATAGGTTTTGCCGGTGGAGGTGTCGGACAAGGGGTTCAGGGGTACATTAAAGTCCCCCCCCAGTATAGTGCAACCTGAGCTGAAACTTTTGAGTTCATTTATGATGCGTTTACAGAAAGGTAAGTGTGCCGCGTTCGGGAAGTAGACGTTCGCAAGTGTGATGGGTTTGCCTGCATATTTCCCTTTCAGGAAAAGGAATCGCCCACCCGGGTCAGTCAGCCTGTCAGTTAGCTCAAAGGGTGCCTCCCCACTGATGAGTATGGAAACACCCTTGGATTTTGCCAGATCATTGGTAGCATGAAATGCCTGAGTAAAGAAAGTGTCCGTCAGTCTGGGGACATGGTGTGTCTTAAAATGAGTTTCCTGTAAAAAAACAAATTTCGGCCTACCTTTCTTTAATTCTTTAAGAAGAGCTGAACGCTTCTCAGGTATATTCAGACCCCTCACATTATGAGTGATGACCGTGGGGTGTCGTCCAAGAGCGGCGTAGGCCATGACTCGCTTCTGCAAGTGAACGGCGCAGTGCCTTCTGGAAATAAAACTCAGAGTGTAGTCAAGGTATGCAGTTCCGGAGTCTTACCGGTTGAATAATATACTCTGTTCTCTCTTTTAAGCAATGTCAACAGCACGGTAGATGGGATGGAGGAGTGGGAGGGGGGGAATGACAAAAAGAGGGAGAAAGGATAGTCAGAAAAGAATAGGAGTGGGCGTAGAGAGATATAAATTTAAGAGAGGTACTGTAATCCACTCGGGTACTAAATCGTAACCGAGTGTGTCAAGTAAATGACTTCTGGCGGGGTAATAGTTCCCGCCCGAGTCACTTTGCGGGGGTCAGCGGTTGGCGGTAGACCTGCACGGGTCCGATTCACGCTGTGAACTAAACTCGTGAACTATAGAAATGAACCTGGACAGGCTGCAGCCTATAATGCAAAAAATAGTTATATGAAAGTCAATTCTGCACCAAATATATCCTAGATAAAAAACGAGTGCAATAGAACAAGAGAAAGCAAAATTCAAATGGGTTAGGTACAAAGTGCCTTGTAATATACAACTGTAAACCAGCAGTAAGGTTGAGAGGGCCTTGCTCAGCTTGAACATCAGCTCAGAGGAGGGCAACAAGCGAGAACATGCCTAAGCTGCTCCCTCTACCACCTCTGCGTTCATGTCATCTGCCTTTTATAACTAGGCCTTGTAAGCCTCCTGCACCCCCACCCTTCCCTCCCGCCACTCCGGGATCATTATCCGGTCTCCATACCCTTGCACCTTCAAAAGTGCTGGCGTCCGCCAGCGTGTCCGTGACCTTAACACATTGTGGAAGGTCAGGCTCGATAGGGCCCAGTCTCTGTGAAAATTCAGGTCTTTCTGTAAAGTCCGGACTGCGTTGTAACGTACGGGAGGACATGGTGGAACCCATAACAGACTGCAGCGAGCAGATTAACCAACCTCAGGATTGTCCACCATGTCCCTTTCAGCAGAAGCATCACGGTCCCGTTCCGCGCGTGGGTAGGAGCATGTTCGTAAGGGTGGGGTACAGGGGTGACCTATAGCTGAGCTTGAAACGTATGGGGAGCCCTCTATCAGCCATCTTATGCTGATTTTGTGGCCTCTCACAAATCCTCTCCAGCTCTAGACGAGTGTGCCTTGTGGGAAGGTGTCCCGGCCTGGGATCCACTCGGGCGTGAGGATCTCAGTTTTTTGTATAGGTGTCTATCCGGCGAGGCAGGAGGGGAGTCTAGCTGTGGTTTTTCCACTGCAGGTAGCATAAATTCTTGGTACCACTCCGGTACATCCACCTGTCCCAGTTGTAGAGTCTGACAGAACTCCGGGAGATCTTCTGGGGTGCGGAGTATATGTTGCTTGCCATTGTGGTGGACTAACAGAGCAAAGGGGAATCGCCAGGTGTATCGCAGGTCTCTCTGTCTCAAAATCTCTAAAAGTGGTCTCAGTGCCCTGCGATTTTTGAGAGTGATTTGGGACAAATCATGAAACAGCATGATGGTTTCTCCGTTAAATATGATCTGATCGTTCCTGCGCGCCTTCCTCATAATGTCATCTTTTAGGGAGAAGTTCTGCAAGCAGCATATAATATCCCTAGGAGGCATATTGTCTGGGCCTTTTGCTCTGAGAGCTCTGTGCGCTCTCACAAATTCAATAGCAGTGTCCTCTGGCCTGTCTAAAAGGCTGTTGAAAACTCTCTCTAGGGCTGGCGTGATTTGATCTGCTTCTACCGTTTCGGGGATCCCCCTCACCCTGATGTTGTTCCTCCTTCCCCTGTTATCTAAATCCTCCAAATGCCGGTTGATTTCAATAAAATGCTGGGTTTGGGAGTGGGTCACAGTCTCCAGTCTCAGTATTGCTTTGTCCCTGTATCTCCCTGCCGCTTCAGCGGTGGCCATCTTGCCTGTAAGGACAAGCATACTGGACTTAAGGTCAGTTATGGCTGCAGAGAATGTCGCCTTGATGTCTGCTGCAAAGCCTGACATACCTGCATAGGTAAGCGGGAGATCAGGGTGTGGATGTCCCCTGCCGTGCTCCTCTGCGGCCGACTGTGAGTCTTCACTGAACTCGTCCTCCACACGAGGTGCCGCCATCTTTCCTCCTGTCCTGTTGTTCCGCGGCGTCTGAGGATTTCTGAAAAGGTCCGTGATATTGCGGCCCGAGGGCGCTGCAGAAGTTCTCCTGGATCGGGTGCGGGGTGTACCGAAGTGCTTTTTGCTCATTCTGGAGCTAATCTGGTGCAGTAAGACCGGCTATGGCTGCAGCTCTGTCGGAGCTCCTAGATTAGGCGTCCATCTCCTATGCGCGCCAAGCCACGCCCCTTCCTGTAAGGTTTGGGCACCACAAGCTGCTCAACGGTTTCTTCTGCCCTTTTTGCCACCCGATACAGTAGGTCCTTCTCTACGCTGAAGTATGGGTAAGTGCAGGTATTATCTGGGTTCACTAACTCGCCATCTATTTCCACTACGTTTTCCTGTGCCTTTATTAGGGCGGGGTCTTTTAACTGTTCTGTGGCAAAATTTTCCCTGTGAACCTCCAGATCAGAAAACTCCACAGACGGTAGGTTTTCGTCTGAGGAGGTGGGCTCCTCTCCAGTTTCTTGAGTCTCCCCTGCCAATACTGACAAGGGAAATTCTGGAGAGTCCTCACCACTCTCAGAGGAGTTCTGGCTATCACATTCCTGGTACATAGGGGCACCAGTGGGGGGCTCAGGATCATCCCACAGTTCCCAGAACTTCGGAAAATCCCTTCCCACAATGGCATCATGCGGTAATTGAGATACTAACCCCACTGGATGAGAGAGGGTACCTTTGGGGGTCTCGAAACACACTGTAGTCACTGGATACTCTCGGGTGTCCCCATGCACACAAATAACAGCTACCTTGCTATTCCCAGAGACCTCTGTTTTAACTAATTCAGCCTTTATCAGGGTCACAAGGCTACCTGAATCCAGCAATACCACAACATTTCTACCATTAATACACATTTTGCATAAATGTTTCTCAGTTCCCCGAATGGCAGTGCATGCGACTGTCACACACAGCGACTGACGTCTGTCCGTCAGAAAGTCACATTGCATGGGTTCCTCCACAACCGGGCAATTTGCTGCAATATGTCCCGCTTGCCGGCAGCGGTAGCAAACAATCCTTTTGGCTGCCTCTTGAGCCCCTGACTTCCCAGGCTGTTCTCGCTAAACTTTGGGCAGAGCTCCCACCCTCTCACTCTCTCCACCCTCACCCCTTGGAATCCTCTTATCCGCCCCTGGGGATGGTCTGGTCTTAGGGTGGAAAGTCCGAGTGTCTCTGGAAGAGGCCGTCAGGTTCTCTGTAGCCAAGTATTTCTCTACACGATCCACAAGACCACCGGCCGTCTCTGGGTCTCCATGGCTTACCCACTTTTGGATGGCAGTAGGAAGAGCTCTCAAAAACCGATCCATTACAACACGTTCCACAATCTCTGGTGCGGACAAAGTCTCTGGCTGTAGCCACTTCCTGCTCAGGTGAATGAGATCATACATTTGAGACCTGGGGGGGTTTTCCAAGCTGGAAAGTCCAGTTATGCACACGCTGAGCCCGGACAGCCAGGGTGACACCCAGCCTTGCCAATATTTCAGCTTTTAGCATCACATAGTCTTTTGCTTGGTCAGGCTCTAGGTCATAGTAAGCCTTCTGCGATTCACCAGTTAACAGAGGAGCAACCAGTCCAGCCCACTGCTCCTCAGGCCACTTTTCTCTTTCAGCAGTCCTTTCAAATGTGGTCAAAAATACCTCTGGATCATCCTCTCCAGTCATTTTTGTCAATAAACGACTCACCCCAAAGGACGCGGTATTAGTGGGACGGCTTTCCTCACTGGTCTGCGGACGTTGCTGCATTACTGCTTCCATTTGTTGTAGTCTCTGCTCTTGCTTCTGTAACAGGTCTATGAAGCGGGCCTCAGATTGCTGCTGGGCTTGTTGATGAGCTTGCTGCTGGGCTGCAAGGCTCCTTTGCAAACCTGCATTTGTCTGCTGTTGATTGGCATTTGCTAGAGCCAGCTGTTTCAGTATCTCCTCCATGCTGGCTTAAAAAAAACTGCCACTGGTTCTCCACCAAGTGTGAGGGGGTTAACTCGGTAGCGGGTGTGTGTGACCCCCTGGTTGGGCTCCCCACACAAAAACAGGGCTAGCAGACGGAGGTTGTGGTTTTCAAAATCAAAAGGTGCGGTTTATTTCTCTATGTACAGTGACAAAAACACAGCAAAGCCAAAAAGAAACATAAACAAAATAAATCCTGGTCAGTTTGACCTCTGACTAAACATGCAGGTTTCCTAAACTAACAACTGGGATCAGCCTGGTGCTGTCCTAGTCCCTAAGTCCCTGGTTTAGTAAAAGTCCAAACAAATAGCCACACAGGCTTTGCCTCACCGCACAGGGGTTCACTCTCCCTAGACAGTCCACACAGGTCTGGTTCCAGGCATGAGCTAACATCTAATGAAGCTGGGAGTTTTTATAGAGGCCTTTAAATGAGCTGACAAGCTTCAGCTGGTCTCATCAACTCCTTGCCTGCACGACGCCCAGCCCTCTCCCTAGAGGTATGAGTCATCCATGAGCCCACTAGCCTCAGCTGGGCTTCATCAACTCCCTAGTTGTATAAGTCGGCGTAAAGCCTGAATCTGGGCGAAATATATCTACCCCCCTGGATGCAACCAGGTGACTTTACCTTCCTGCTGTCACAATATATATATATATATTTTTAGAATGCTCTCTATGTGAGAGATGGAGAACAAAAAGTAATTTTTATGTATAAAAAAACAAACAAATATCAAGTATGTCTCAACGTGAATTGTGATAAATAAGATCTTTTAAATCTCCCCAGCCCTCCTTATCTAGCTATTAAATCTCCCCAAGGGTGAGATGTGTTATCTAAGTGTCGTGTGACAAACTAATTCACTTGTGATATTTTAAAGTAAAATTACCCCAAAAATTAAAAAATAAACAAAGAAAAATGTTCTTCTTTTTATATATTTTCCCTTTTTTTCCCCATGCTCCCCATCTCTCATAGAGAGCATTCAAAACAAAAAAAACATGATTTCTTTCTCGTACATCACGGGACACAGAGCGACATAGTCATTACTAATGGGTTATATAGATACCGTCAGGTGCTGGCACTGGCAACTTCCAAAACCGGAAGTACCCTCCCCTATATAAGCCCCTCCCATCCGGGAGCACCTCAGTTTTTTGCCAGTGTCTAAGGTGTTGGCCAAGAAGAAACATGTGTTTTTCACTGAGCTTGCGTACAGGTTCTTTTGGGCCTCAGTAAGCTATTCCGGATCCGACCAAAAAAGCTTCATAGCTAAACGGTCGGTACCCGGGCCTTGCAGAGAAGAGCAAGGTTTTGCCTGTAATGCTTCTCTTAGGAGAGCTGGACCCTGGGATCCAGAGCTCTGGTCATACCCACGACCAAGATGTTTTCTGTGCAGGGTGCTATACAGGTCCAGGGGAGTGGAATCCTTGGGAACCCGGTCCCTGAAGGTTTGATTACAATGCCTGCCGTGATAGGTGAAGTTTGGGCTTTTGTGGACCAAACAAAGTCCTGCGGCGGGGAACAGGTAAGTGGGGGCCCCCAGGAACTTGGTTCTATTGGGGGACCCCCAAGCCTAATTTGTCTTTCTGTCTGTTACCTAACGGTATTCCCGCTAATATTCTGTGTATGCCTGTTACTACTGAGAAAATGTAAAAATTTTAATAGTAGGCAAGAAAAAAAATAAATGTAAGACCGCGGTACCTGTGTTAGACACTAGAGGCCGCTATGGTTCTTTTTCTTGTAATGTGGATTTTTTTCTTCCAGAATCAAATCCAGGCAGTTGGTATGTTCTCTGCTGGGAAGCTGTCTCCTCTGCCCTGTTGCTGCGCTCATCCATCCCCGGGCCCTGCGGCAAAGGGACCCTGGCTCCCATCTAGCTCCTTGTTGTTTCAAAAAAGGCGCCGAAGGCGCACGTGCCCGCGCGCGTGCGCGTGCACGCGCCTCTATTCATAGAGGCGATCTGGAAAAAGGGGCGGAGCGGGTGGATGACGCTCAGGTGTGCGCCGCGGCGCTACTGCGCATGTGCGGGCGTCCAGCGTGTTTTGAAGCACATTATAGCTGGCTGTTGAAGTGCACAGACAGAGCTAGCAACAATATAAAGGCACATAGAGGCGGTTGATGCAGGCATCCCCTAGAAAGGCACTTTAGTAGACACCAACTGTGATATAGCAGCAATTGTGCTAGACTATTCTCAGTAAAAGTGGTGTATTACGGCTGGAATACCTCAGCTTTAGGCTTAGGAATATGCCGTCCAGAAGCTCCGGAACTGAATCTTCCAGGAAGCGAAGGGGGTCTCATCGGGCTCTGAGGATCTTGGGCATACTTCTGCTGCACCAGTCTCCCCTGAAGTTCAGAGGTAAGTGACCGTAGAGACCCCGCAGGGGTACTTGGTACTGTGGCTGTCCTCAGTTCACCTACTCCTGTGTATGTAACAGAGGAGGTTTTTTCCTCAGCTCTGGGAGGATTAGAGAGAGATTGTCAACATTGATCGCTGCCTCCCTGTCAGGGAAAGCACGCCGATCTCCATCTCCTCCTTCAAAGTGCCTGTTAGCAGAGCAACAGTCCCATACAGGGATCGACCTGCCTGAAGGGGATCAGGATAAGGTTGATTCTGTTATAGAGGAGTCAACAGTGGGGGAACCTTTTCTCAGCATCTCAAGCTGAAAGATTATGGGTTCAGTCTCTGACTAACATGGTCCGATCAGCATTTAAAAATGCACCTTGCGGAACCATCAACCACTACTGTATCCTCGTTGGGGTCGCTAGAAGCCCCCAGACTGTCTGTTCTTTTCCACTTCACCCTTTACTGAAAGGGCTTATTTACCAGGATTGGGAACGTCCTGAGAAAATATTTATTCCCCCAAGAGATTTCCGGTGGTCTATCCCATGGAGGATAAGTTCATCAAAAAAAAAAAAAATGGAAGGTCCCTACAGTGGACGCAGCCATCTCTTGTATGTATAAATCACTGACATGTCCAGTGGATAATGTCCAAATGTTCAAGAACCCAATAGATAAAAGATTGGAGTCCTTATGAAAGTCTGCTTCTTTCTACAGCAAGCTTGGTGACACAACCAGCAGTAGCAGCTATTGGGGTCTGCTAAGCAGTGAAGGATCAGTTGAAACAGGTCTTGAGGGACTTGACAGATCAGCAGGCTTTGCCCTAGCTGATCTACCTAGAGCCTTAGGCTTTGCGGTTGACGCCATAAGGATTCAGTCCATCAGGCCTCCCGCCTTACGCTGTCTATAGTACATATGCGTAGGCTTCTATGGCTCAAAAACTGGTCTGCTGAAGCTCCCTGTAAAGAATGGCTGGTTAGCGTCCCATTTCATGGTGAACGCTTATTCAGGGAAAACCTGGACAAATATATCCAGAAAATTTCCAGCGGTAAAAATACGCTCTTGCCGGTTAAAAACAGAGTTAGAGGTCCCTCTTTAAGAGGCCTGCTTCTCCAGTCCCTGGGGCATCAGCTGTGTAACAGTTCCGACGGCCTCCTCGGTCAATTCCCGGGGGTAAAAAACAGGGACAATAGCAGGGTAATGAGAAACCCCGGGTCAGGGGAGGTACAAAACCTCCCCCAAAGTTAAATTCATTGAAGGGTTGCCCCCACTCAGTCGGGTGGGGGGAGGACTCCAGTTGTTCGCAAGAGACCTGGCGGGACACGATCAAGACAGATAGGTGCTCTCCGCAGTATGTTTGGGATACAGTTTGGAGTTAAAAGACTCTCCTCCTTCCCATTTTTGAGGTCAAACGTGCCAAGGGATCCCCGGAAGAGAGAGTCCCTCTTGTTGGCACTAGAACAACTATTGCTCCAAGGAGTAATTATGGAGGTTCCCCTGTAAGAATGAGGGTTTGGGTTTTACTCAAACCTCTTTACAGTCCCGAAGCAAACGCGGACGGGAGGCCCATATTAATTCTAAAAAGGGCTATACAAATTCCTGTATATCAGGACTTTCCGATGGAGTCGATCCGATCGGTGGCCACTGCCCTACAAGGGGAGGATTGGTTAGCCGCGATCGACATCAAAGATGCTTATTTGCACATTCCCATCTTTCCAGTCCACCAAAAATTTCTACGCTTTGCAGTAGAAGGGCGCCATTTTCAGTTCAGAGCCTTACCCTTCGGTTTGGCCACAGCACCACGAGTGTTTACAAAAATTCTGGCCCTTTATTGGCCAATCTAAGAACACAAGGTGTAATGATAATGGCATATCTAGATGACTTGTTGCTGATAGACCACTCAGTGAAAAAACTAGACGTGGTCGTTCACAAGACAATCAAGTATCTGGAATCTCACGGTTGGATTATCAACCAAGACAAGTTAGCCCTAAAAACCAGTCAAAAGTCTGGAATACTTGGGGCTAAGGTTGGATTCAGGCCAGAGAAAAATATTCTTGCCTCGAGGAAAGGTGTTGTCTTTGAAAGATTTGATCCACTTAGTGGGTACAAAAAAGACAGCCGTCCATACGCCTGTGCATAAGGCTGCTGGGAAAAATGGTGGCATCATTCGAAGCAGTACCCTACGGTCAATTCCATTCAAGGAATTTGCAGGGGGCCATACTGTCAGCCTGGAACGAAAAAGTTCAGGCCCTAGACTTACAATGTCCTTGTCCCCTTCCGTTCGCAAGAGCCTCCGTTAGTGGTTGGTTCCCCAGAATCTGGAAAAAGGGAAATCCTTCAGTCTGATTTCTTGGAAGGTGGTCACTACAGATGCCAGCCTTATAGGCTGGGGAGCAGTACTGGAGCAATAGTCTCTCCAGGGCAGATGGTCGGATGCAGAAAAGGCCCTGCCCATCAATCTCTTAGAGATACGAGCAGCCCGGTATGCCCTAGTAGCATGGACATCCAAACTCCAAGGGTCCCCTGTCAGAATTCAATCATCGGGGGGCACCAGGAGTCGTGCAGCCCAGAGGGAAGTAAATTACATCCTGAAATGGGCAGAAAAATATGTCCCAGCCATATCTGCGGTATTCATTCCAGGAGTGGAGAATTGGAAGGCGGACTTTCTAAGTCACCAGCAATTATGCCCAGAGGAATGGTCCCTTCACCCCGAGGTTTTCTGGACAATATGTCAGCGGTGGGGAACATCGGATGTAGATCTTCTAGCATCCAGATTCAACGCAAAGGGGGACAGGTTTGTCTCTCGGACAAGGGATCCCCTAGCTTGCGGCTCGGATGCCCTAGTGTTCCCTTGGGATCAGTTCAAGCTGATATATGCATTCACACCGCCACAATGGTTACCTCGATTACTCCGCAGAATCAGGGTAGAAAAGAAACCAGTGATTCCGGTGGCTCCAGCGTGGCCCCGAAGAGCGTGGTACGCGGAGATTGTAAAATTTCAGTGGGGAGTCCTTGGACTCTCCCACGTCGTCCGGACCTGCTTTCGCAAGGACCGATATACCACCCTTCCTTACCAGCCCTAGGTTTGACGGCCTGGCTATGGAAGCCCACATTCTAAAAAAGAGAGGGCTCTCTAATCCTGTGGTATCTACCATGATCAATGCCAGGAAGCCGGTATCCAGGCAGATCTAATATAGAATCTGGAAGGCGTACATCGCGTGGTGTGAGGCCAAGAAATGGCATCCACATAAGTACGTAATAGGTAGGATTCTGGACTTCCTACAATGGGCTGTAGATAGGAAGCTTGCCTTGAAGTACTATCAAGGGTCAGATTTCGGCCTTGTCAATATTTTTTCAAAGGCCCTTGGCTTCGCATTCACTAGTCAAAGCCTTTATACAAGGAGTGATGCGTATTAGTCCTCCGGTTAATATTCCCATATGTCCATGGGATCTAAACTTGGTTCTGTCGGTTCTACAGAAACAACCATTTGAACCATTACAGCATATTTCTTTGGTGCTTCTCACCAGGAAATTGATTTTTCTAGTAGCCATTTGTTCGGCTAAAAGAGTGTCGGAATTAGCAGCTATGTCCTGTAAGGAGCCATATCTGGTTATCCATAAGGATAGAGTAGTATTACGTCCTCATCCAGCCTTTCTTCCTAGGGTGGTACCGAGGTTTCATTTGAACCAAGATGTGGTTCTTCCTTCTTTTTTCCCCAAACCTACTTCGGTAGAGGAAAAGTTATTGCATTCTTTGGATGTAGTAAGAGCAGTTAAAGCTTATCTAAAAGCCACTGCTCAGATTCGCAGAACGGATACTTTGTTTATTCTGCTGGAAGGCCCCAGAAAGGGTCAGGCAGCGTCAAAATCTACTTTAGCCAAGTGGATTCGACAGGTCATAATACAAGCCTATGGCTTGAGAAGGAGACCGCCTCCGTTCAAAGTTAGAGCGCACTCCACGAGAGCAGTTGGAACTTCATGGGCAGTGCATCACCAGGCCTCCCTGGCTCAAATCTGTAAGGCCGCAACATGGTCTTCAGTTCACACGTTTACTAGGTTCTACCAGGTGGACGTTAGAAGTCAGGAGGATGTCGCCTTTGGGCGCAGTGTGTTGCAGGCCGCAAAAGATCCTCATGTCTGATAGCGCTCAGCTTATATATGGTGTATCCCCCCCCTCATTGGGCATTGCTTTAGGACATCCCATTAGTAATGACTATGTCGCTCTGTGTCCCGTGATGTACGAGAAAGAAAATAGGATTTTTATAACAGCTTACCTGTAAAATCCTTTTCTTAGGAGTACATCACGGGACACAGAGCTCCCGCCCCTCTTTGGGGACACTTATTGCTTTGCTACAAAACTGAGGTGCTCCCGGATGGAAGGGGCTTATATAGGGGAGGGTACTTCCGGTTTTGGAAGTTGCCAGTGTCAGCACCTGACGGTATCTATATAACCCATTAGTAATGACTATGTCGCTCTGTGTCCCGTGATGTACTCCTAAGAAAAGGATTTTACAGGTAAGCTGTTATAAAAATCCTATTATTAAATTTAGAACCCCCATAGGGGAGGAAGCAAAAAAAAAAACGTTTTTTTTTCTTTTTTTTTCTCCTGAACTAAAATAGTTGGGTAGTTGGGCGGGTGTCACTTATTCCCCTTTTGGGGGAAAAAAGGCAATGCATTTCTGAATAGAAATGTTTGAATTATCTTGCAGTATGACACATAGAATACACAATTTTCTATTCACAATTGTGATGCACATGTTACATTTTATATGTATATACGTTTTAGTAAACAGACTTGACGATGCCACTTTATATTCTCTAGGGGAGGCTTCTTCTTCTTCTTTCTAAACTTTTTTTTGGGCTCTCTTCCCTTCCCTATGTTTCCCTCCCCCTCTTTCTGTCCCACCCTTTCCTTCCCTTTCCCCTTTTCTTTCATGTGCGGTTCACTCTCTTCTTTCCTTTTCTTATGTCACAAGTCCCTCACAGGAGGGGGGAGGGATGTTAGGATGGAGGTTAAGATTTATACAATTGTTTGTTTAAAAAACCTGGGTAGGGGGGACCGATCTAGGAGGTTCCTCCATATTCCCAATATAGAGAACTTAACAATAAGCTCAGACTCAATGGAGTCAATTAGTGTAGGGTTAGAAGTAGTGTAGGTTCTTTTTTTTCCTCTTCTTTCCCCGTCCCTTTCCCTAGACATGAACTCAATAAAAATGTGCTCTTTTAATGTGAGGGGACTAAACTCCCCATCAAAAAGATCACAGATTCTATATTATCTACATAAACAAAAAGTTAGCATTGTCCTTCGCCAGGAGATGCATTTTCGCTCAGACTGCATACCCAATATACAGAATAGGTATTATTCTACCTGGTATCATGATTCCTTTGCCTATTCTCATGCCGCATACACACGACCGTTTTTTACGACGTTAAAAATGCCATTTTTTAAATTGGGCATTAAAAACGATCGTGTGTAGGCTCCAGAGCATTTTTAACGACGTGAAAAATGGCCTAAAAAAATGAGAACCTGCTCTATTTTTTTACGTCATTTTTCACGTCGTCTTTTTTAATGACGTGAAAAACGGTAGTGTGTATGCTTTTACGAGGGGAAAAAAACGCACATGCTCAGAATCAAGTATGAGACGGGAGCGCTCGTTCTGGTAAAACTAGCGTTCGTACTGGAGATAGCACATTCGTCACGCTGTAACGGACTGAAAAGCACGAGGCTGAAAAGCGCGAATCGTCGCTCAACAAACTTTACTAACATGAAGGGTGGCGCTATTCGAACGGAACTTCCCCTTTATAGTGCCGTCGTACTTGTTGTACGTCACTGCGCTTTGCTCGAGCGTTTTTTTTAATGAACGTGTGTATGCAAGACAGGCTTGAGAGGAAACAAGAAAAATCACGTCGAGAAAAACGTTGTTTTTGAAAATTACATTAAAAACGATTGTGTGTACGCGGCATAAGTCTAGAGGGGTCTCCATAGGAATTCATAAATCCCTACCGCATCAAATAACAGGAATCTGGCGTAGTCGAGATGGTAGATCTTTACTCTTATGCCCCATACACACGATCATTTTTAATGTCATTTTTAAAACTGACGTTTTTCTTGTCATTTTTTTTCTTGTTTCCTCTCAAGCCTGTCTTGCGTACACACCATCATTTTAAAAAATGTTCAAGAAAAGCGCAGTGACGTACACCACGTACGACGGCACTATAAAGGGGAAGTTCCGTTCGAATGGCGCCACCCTTCATGTTAGTAAAGTTTGTTGAGAGACGATTCGCTCTTTTCAGTCTAGTGCTTTTCAGTCCGTTACAGCATGACGAATGTGCTATCTCCATTACGAACGCTAGTTTTACCAGAACGAGCGCTCCCGTCTCATACTTGATTCTGAGCATGCGCATTTTTTTTCACGTCATTAAAGCATACACACTATCGTTTTTCACGTCGTTAAAAAAAACGACATGAAAAATGACGTGAAAAAAGAGAGCATGTTCGAAATTTTTAATGCCCGTTTTTCACGTCGTTAAAAATGCTCTGGAGCATACACACGATCATTTTTAATGGCCATTTTTTTTTATGGCATTTTTAACGGCATGAAAAATGATCGTGTGTATGGGGCATTAAAGTTAACCATTTTTGGAAAAAAAATATACTATTATCAATTTATACTTACCAAATCAAGATCAGATTAAGATAGGTATGCAGAAGTTGATAGTTCTCATGGAAAAAGCAGAGGGGGTGACCCTAGTAGGAGGCGATTTCAATTTTGTACCTAACCGGGACCTGGACACCACTGCCTCTTAAATACCTCAGACTAACCAAATGAACAGATTTAAAGCTACATTAGATTCACTTCACTTGATAGATATATGGAGGGTACTTCATCCATTGGATAGGGATTATTCATTCCATTCGAAAGTACATGGTACCCATCACAGATTAGATTTCTTTCTTATAAATCAAATAGGAATGGCAGCGATATCTTCAGCTGACAGAGAGCATTATTTGGTCGGACCACGCTCCAATATTTGTGGAGATGGCCATACCCAGAGGGGCTACATCTAGATGGTCATGGAGATTAAACAACAATTTGTTAAAAGATGAAGTATGTATAGCAGAAATTAAATCAACAATTAATAACTTTGTATTAGATCATATAAGAGATACTATTTCAGAACAGATCCAATGGGAGGCACTAAAATGTGTCTTGCAGGTCTCTTTATAAAGCATGGTGCCATATTGAAAAAAGAAAGAGAAAGCAACATATCTTCTCTGTTGAAATTCCTAAGCTTGAAAAGAGGCATAAGCAAAACCCAATCTCAAGGAATTTAATAGAACTATCAGATAAACGGATAGAACTACATAGATTCTTTTTTATTTTTTTTCAATAGAATTGCAGTACAGAGATATGAACATAGGACAAAGTACAAAAAAGATAATATAAAATGCAATTCACATTCTGTCATATAATCCTTTTGGCGCTAAACGCCAAACCCAGTATCCTAGGTTAAGGGTACCTAAGTGGGGAGTAAAGCATAGACACAGCTCAATGACGTTATGGAATAGTGCAAGATCATTTCTGTGGAAAAAGGACCGAAACTGGATGGATCATGAAGATAAAGGACACTGAAAACATATAAGGTTAGGGAACAAACAAAAAAACAACGGGAGGGTAAGGGAGGGGGGGGAGGGGAAAACACCACTAGAATAAAGAGCTGGGCTCAAATACCTAAGCTCAGAGATGATGTACAATCAGGTATGTGAGGAGCCAAAGCTAATGCCGCGTACACACGATCATTATTCACGGCGGTTAAAAAACCGCCGTGAATAATGACATTAAAAACGAGGGAACGGCTTGTTCCCCACACACGGTCGTTTTTCACGTCATTTTTTCTCTTGTCGAGAAAAACGACCGTCTGTGGGCTCCGCGGCAGTGTTTCCCTATGGGAAAACTGCAGCGGAAAAAAATGTAGAGAAAAACGACGAGAAAAATTAGAGCATGTTCTAATTTTTCTCGTCGTTTTTAATTCCGTTTTTCCCGTCGGGAAAAATGACAAAAGGCCCACAGACGATCGTTTTTCTCGTCAAAAGGAAAAAAATAGGATTTTTAAAACAGCTTACCTGTAAAATCCTTTTCTTGGAGTACATCACGGGACACAGAGCAGCATAGTCATTACTATGTGGGTTATATAGAATTACCTTCAGGTGCTGGCACTGGCAACTTCCAAAACAGGAAGTACCCTCCCCTATATAAGCCCCTCCCATCCGGGAGTACCTCAGTTTTGTAGCAAAGCAATACGTGTCCCCAAAAGAGGGGTGGGAGCTCTGTGTCCCGTGATGTACTCCAAGAAAAGGATTTTACAGGTAAGCTGTTTTAAAAATCCTATTTTCTTGTTCATACATCACGGGACACAGAGCAGCATAGTCATTACTATGTGGGACGTCCCAAAGCAATGCCAAATGAGGGGGGGGATACACCATACATAAGCTGGGCGCCATCAGGCATGAGGATCTTTTGCGGCCTGCAACACACTGCGCCCAAAGGCGACATCCTCCTGACTTCTAACGTCCACCTGGTAGAACCTAGTAAACGTGTGTACTGAAGACCATGTTGCGGCCTAACAAATTTGAGCCAGGGAGGCCTGGTGATGCACTGCCCATGAAGTTCCAACTGCTCTCGTGGAGTGCGCCCTAACTTTGAACGGAGGCAGTCTACTTCTCAAGCCATAGGCTTGTACTATGACCTGTCGAATCCACTTGGCTAAAGTAGATTTTGATGCTGCCTGACCCTTTCTGGGGCCTTCCGGCAGAACAAACAAAGAATCCGTTCTACAAATCTGAGCAGTGGCTTTTAGATAAGTTTTAACTGCTCTTACTACATCCAAAGAATGCAATAACTTTTCCTCTACCGAGCTTGGTTTGGGGAAAAAAGAAGGAAGAACCACATCCTGGTTCAAGTGAAACCTCGATACCACCTTAGGAAGAAAGGCTGGGTGAGGGCGTAATACTACTCTGTCCTTATGAATAACCAGATATGGCTCCTTACAGGACATGGCGGCTAATTCCGACACTCTTCTAGCCGAGCATATGGCTACTAAAAATATCAATTTTCTGGTGAGTAGAACCAAGGAAATGTGCCGCAAAGGTTCAAACGGCTGCTTCTGCAGAACCGACAGAACCAAATTTAGATCCCATGGGCATATGGGAGCTTTAATCGGTGGAATAATACGAGTCACCCCTTGCATAAAGGATTTGACAAGTGAATGCATAGCCAGGGGCCTTTGAAATAGTATTGATAAGGCCGAAACCTGGCCCTTGATAGTACTTAAGGCAAACTTCCTGTCTACAGCCCACTGCAGGAAGTCCAGAATTCTGCCTATAACGTACTTACGTGGATGCCATTTTCTGGCCTCGCACCAAGTGATGTACGCCTTCCAAACTCTATAGTAGATCTGCCTGGATACAGGCTTCCTGGCATTGATTATAGTTGATACCACAGAGTTAGAGAGACCTCTCTTCTTTAGGATGTGGGATTCAATAGCCAGGCCGTTAAACTTAGAGTTAGTAAGGAAGGGTGGTATATCGGTCCTTGCGAAAGCAGGTCCGGACGACGTGGAAGGGTCCAAGGACTCCCCACAGACATTTTGATGATCTCCGCGTACCAGGCCCTTCGGGGCTACGCTGGAGCCACCAGGATCACCGGCTTCTTTTCCAACCTGACTCTGCGAAGGAGTCGAGGCAACAATTGTAGCGGAGGGAATGCATATATCAGTCTGAACTGATCCCAAGGGAACACCAGAGCATCCGAGCCGCAAGCGAGGGGATCCCTTGTCCGGGAGACAAATCTGTCCACCTTTGCGTTGAATCTGGATGCTAGCAGATCTACATCCGGTGTTCCCCACCGCTGACATATTGCTCGGAAGACCTCGGGATGAAGGGACCATTCCTCTGGGCATAACTGTTGGCGACTCAGAAAGTCCGCCTTCCAATTCTCCACCCCTGGAATGAAGACAGCTGATATACATGGGACATGCTTTTCTGCCCATTCCAGGATGTGACTTACTTCCCTCTGGGCTGCACGACTCCTGGTGCCTCCCTGATGATTGATATATGCCACTGCTGTGGCATTGTCTGATTGAATTCTGACAGGGGACCCTTGGAGTCTGGATGTCCAGGCTACTAGGGCATACCGGGCTGCTCGTATCTCTAAGAGATTGATGGGCAGGGTTTTTACTACATTTGACCATCTGCCCTGGAGAGACCATTGCTCCAGTACTGCCCCCCAGCCTATAAGGCTGGCATCTGTAGTGACCACCTTCCAGGATATCGGACTGAAGGGTTTTCCCTTCTGGATATTCTGGGGGATCAACCACCAGCAGAGACTCTTCCGAACGGAAGGGGACAAAGCCATCGGGAAGTCTAGAGCCTGAATTTTTCTGTTCCAGGCTGACAATATGGCCCTCTGTAAATTCCTTGAGTGGAATTGGGCGTATGGCACAGCTTCGAATGATGCTACCATCTTTCCTAGCAGCCTCATGCACAGGCGTATGGACGGCTGTCTTTTTGCACAAAGCAGATGGACCAAGCCCCTCAAAGAGGATACCTTGTCTAGAGGTAAGAAAATCTTCCTCTGGTCTGAATCCAGCCGTAGCCCTAGATATACCAGGTTTTTCACTGGCTGTAGGGCTGACTTGTCCAGGTTGATGACCCAACCGTGAGATTCTAGATACTTGATTGTATCGACAATTACCACTTCTAGCTTGGCAACTGAGTGGTCCATCAACAACAGGTCGTCTAGGTATGCCATTATCGTTACACCTCGTGTTCTTAGATCGGCCAACAGTGGGGCCAGAATTTTTGTGAACACTCGTGGTGCTGTGGCCAGACCGAATGGTAAGGCTCTGAACTGAAAATGGCGCCCTTCTACTGCAAAGCGTAGAAATTTTTGATGACCTGGAAAGATGGGAACATGCAAGTAAGCATCTTTGATGTCGATCGAGGCTAACCATTCCTCCCCCTGTAGGGCAGCGGTGACCGATCGGATCGACTCCATCCGGAAAGACCGGACGTTTAGAAATTTGTTTAGACTCTTTAGGTCCAATATGGGTCTTATGTCCCTGTTTGGTTTCGGGACTGTGAAAAGGTTTGAGTAGAAACCCAACCCCCACTCTTCCATAGGAACCTCCATAATTATTCCTTGGCATGCCTGACCACATAAAATGGGAAGGAGGAGACTCTTTTAACTCCAACTTGTATCCCAGAGTTACTGCGGAGAGCACCCATCTGTCTTTGATCGTCTCCCGCCAGGTCTCTGCGAACAACTGAAGTCTTCCCCCCACCCGTTTGAGTGGGGGCAGCCCTTCATAGGCTTGACTTGGAGGCTGAATTAGTACCCCTTCGGATCCAGGGTTTCTTATTACCCTGTGACTGTCCCTGATTTTTACCCCCTGAGTTTGACCGAGGAGGCCGTCGGAACTGCTTAGTAGCAGACGTCGCAGGGATAGGAGAGGTAGTCCTCTTAAAAGATGGACCCCTAGACCTCTTCTTACTCGGTAAGAGAGTACTTTTACCACTGGAAATCTTCTGGATATACTTATCCAGGTCTTCGCCAAAAAGGCGTTCCCCATGAAATGGGAAGCTAACTAAGAGCTTCTTACAGGGAGCTTCAGCAGACCAGTTCTTGAGCCACAGAAGCCTACGCATATGTACCAAAGACAGCGTGAGGCGGGAGGCCTGATGGATAGAATCCTTGATGGCGTCAACCGCAAAGCATAATGCTCTAGGCAGATCAGCCAGAGCCTGGGCCTGCTGGTCTGGCAAATCCCTCAGGACCATTTTCATCTGATCCTTTAAAGCTTGGCAGACCCCAATAGCTGCCACTGCTGGCTGTGTAACAGCCCCTGCTGTGGAAAAAGCAGATTTTAATAAAGATTCCAATTTTTTATCTACTGGATCTTTGAACATTTGAACATTATCTACTGGGCATGTCAGTGATTTGTTCACAGAAGAGATGGCTGCATCCACCGTAGGAACATTCCATCTCTGGGTGAACTTTTCCTCCATGGGATAGATCACCGGAAATTTCTTAGGCGGAACAAATAGTTTATCAGGATGTTCCCAGTCCTGGTATATAAGTCCTTCCAATAATGGATGTATTGGAAAGGAGCAATTAACCTGGGGAGCTTTTAGCGACCCCAATGAGGAGACAGCAGTAGTTGATGGTTCAACAAGAGGCATTTTAAATGCAGATCGAACCATGTCAGTTAGGGTCTGGACCCACAATCTTTCAGTCTGTGATGCTGAAAATGGTTCATCTACTGTCGATTCCTCAAAAACAGAGTTAACCTCCTCCTGATCCCCTTCAGGTAGGTCGGTCCCTTCCTGGGACTGTTGCTCTGCCAACAGGCACTCTAATGGAGGTGATGGAGATCTGGCGCGCTTTCTTTCCTGTAGAGAAGAAGCGATCAATGCTGCCAATCTCTGCTCCAATCCCTCCAGAGTTGAGGCAAAAACCTCCTCTGCTATATATGCAGGAGCAGGTGGACTGAGGACAGCCGCAGTACCTGGCACTCCCGGGGGTTCCTTATGGGTATTAACCTCTGATTTCTCAGGGGAGGAGGGTGCAGATGACTGCTCCAGATCCTCAGAGCCCGATGGAGACCCCCTACACTTCCTGAGAGGTATATCTCGGAGTTTTTTAGGCGGCATATTCCTTAGTTCCAAGCTGAGGTATTCCAGCCGCAATACACCCCTTTACTGAAATAGTCTAATGCAATTTGCTGCTATGTACATCAGTGGGTGTCTACTAATGCGTCTTTCTGGGGATGCCTGTATCAACCGCCCGCTGTAAGCCCCTATACCATGCTACCAGCTCCTTTTCATGCTCTGTGTCCATAGCAAGCAGCGTGGACTGAGTCCTTTTATCTTGCTGGGACGCCCGCACATGCGCAGAAGCGCTGGGCGCACAGAGCGCGTCATCCGCCAGGCTCCGCCCACTTTTTTGAAGCTAAATCTATAAAAAGAAAGCGTGTGCGCGCGCGTGCACGTGTGCGCTCTTGGCGCCCTGTAGGGAGAGGAGCCAGGGTCCCTGTTTCACCAGGACTCGGGGATGGAAGGAAACTACTTGGCAGCATGACAGAGGAATGCAGCTTCCCTGATAGAGAGCTCACTCATCTGCCTGGACTTTCACCATGGAAGGAATAGTCCCAAGAAAAAAAGACGTTCCACAGCGGCCTCTAGTGGACAAACACAGGTACCGCACTTTTGTCTTTTTTTTTTTTAAACCTCCTTTATGAAAAACATTTCCAGGTTTACAGTTTTTAAAACTTCCTTTATGAAAAGACATTTCTAGGATTTCTTAGGCATATACAGCTATTAGCGGGAATACCTTTAGGTAACAGGCAGAAAGACATATTAGGCTTGGGGGTCCCCTCAATAGAACCAAGTTCCTGAGGGGCCCCCACTTACCTTTTCCCCGCCGCAGGACTTTGTTTGGTCCACAGAAGCCCAAACTTCACCTCTCATGGCAGGCATTGTACTAGACCTTCAGGGACCGGGTTCCCAAGGATTCCACTCCCCTGGACCTGTATAGCACCCTGCACAGATAGCCTCTTGGTTTTGGGTATGACCAGAGCTCTGGATCCCAGGGTCCAGCCCTCCTAAGAGAGGCATTACAGGCAAAACCCTGCTCTTCTCTGCAAGGCCCGGGTACCGACCGTTTAGCTATGAAGCTTTTTTGGTCGGATCCGGAATAGCTTGCTAAGGCCCAGAGAACCTGTACACAAGCCCAGATGAATACATGTTAACCTTGGCCAACACCTTAGACACTGGCAAAAAACTGAGGTACTCCCGGATGGGAGGGGCTTATATAGGGGAGGGTACTTCCTGTTTTGGAAGTTGCCAGTGCCAGCACCTGAAGGTAATTCTATATAACCCACATAGTAATGACTATGCTGCTCTGTGTCCCGTGATGTATGAACAAGAAATTTCATTTTTCTCTACGAGAAAAACGGTCGTGTGTACACGGCATTAGGGTGTATGGTAGGCTGCTGATATGCCAACTTGTAGATGTCTGAGATGGTATAGGAGTCATTTAGGAGCATTTTGTCCATAATAGACATTTTGAATCTTTTAGCGTCCTCTCTATAGGCATCCCGGAGAAAGCTGAGGCATTGCCTGAAGTAGAAGGCATGAGATTGGGGAAGAGAGAAAGTTGTTGCCACTTCTGAGAAGGGGAGGGGTTGTCCTGTGACCACGTTGCAAGGTTGAGAGAACTTTGCTTCCATATCTCAAAGGGCTTGTGGCTCATACCCGGTGAAAAGTTAGGGTTGGATAGGTAGGTGCTTGGATATAAAAGGGGAACGTTTTAGGCTTTTCCTCGATTCCCTCCAAGCAATGGCCGTGTCTCGTAAAAGGAGGTTGTGTTGTAGAGCAGACGGGACGGATTTCCACTTACAATGAAGGAGGGCAGATAGTGAGTAGGGATGGGCCATCGTTGATTCCAAGGTGAAATTTGAGTATCTGGAGGATTGTGACAACCAGTCTAGTCCTATGCGCAAAAGACATGCCAGGTTATAGGTTCTAACATTGGGTAAACTAATACCCCCTTCGCATCTGGGAAGATATAATTTTGCAAAAGCAATGCATGGTCTTCTGTTTTGCCAAAGGAATTTGGAAAAAGTTTTATTAAGTAATTTGATATCTTTGTGCTTTAGTAGTAGTGGGATCGTCTGAAGCGGGTATAATAGGCGAGCAAAACTGACCATTTTTATCAGGTGACATCTTCCCAGAAGTGAAAGAGGGAGAGCCATCCAGTTTCCTAGTTCCTGAGATATCCTAGTAAACAGTGGTGGGTAATTTAGGTGATATATGGAGGAGGGAAGCTTCCCAATTTTTATGCCCAGATATGTTATGTTAGAGTGGGCCACCTTAAAGGAAGAGTGGGAAGTCCAAGGGAGGTGAGTAGCAGAGCCTATAGGAAGAATCTCACGTCTCGCGTCTAAGGTGATGATAGTGAAATCACCCCCAGGGTTACAGTTGGCATGGTCGAGCACCATCATGACTTTACGTATGTTCAAAGTGGCTGTCCATCCTTTTACGAAACCGGATTGAGCAGGATGAATCAGGGAGGGGAGAAAGTTTGCAAGTCTAGACAAGATTTTTACATCCAGATTTAAAAGTGATATTGGTCTGTAGGAACCCGGGTCGAGGGGATCTTTACCTTTTTTGGAGAGCAATTTGATAATGGCCTGATTTCCCGTAGGTAGGTAAGGGTCCCCTGACCAAATACCTTTGTAGACTTTGAGCAAAGTAGGTTCTATTATGCTTTGTAAGGTTTTATAAAATTCCCCTGTAAATCCATCAGGGCCAGGGGCTTTAGAAGGGGCTAGACACTGAATGGTTGATGAAATTTCGGAGCGGGATATGGGTGCATTTAATACTTCTAATTGGTTGAGGTTATCGAGGGTAGGGCAATTTTATCGAGGAAAGAGGACGCAACTTTGCTGTCAATGGGGTCGGGAGCATAAAGCGACGTATAATTTTGTAGCATAACTTTGTTGATTTCCCGATGCGAGTTTCTGACGGATTCTGTGGTGTCACGTAGGGCGGTTATATGTGTAGGGCGGAACGGACCTTTGCAGAGTCTCGCCAGAAGTTGCCCAGCTTTGTTGGCATACTTGTGAAATGTAGCGTCTAAGTGGGCTTTTTTTGTTACTTACAGGGTTTCTGCCCATGCGTTGAAAGCTCTTTTTACCGACTGCCATTCAGATCTGTTTTCAGGGGAGTCTAGGGCAGATAGGGCGCGTTGGGCCATATGAAGTTTGGAGCTAGCTAATTTATATTCGGCTAACGTGTGCTTCTTATAAGAAGCGGCATAGGATATGATGCGGCCTCGGAGGAAGGCCTTGCCTGCTTCCCAAAAGAGGTTAGGATCATCACAATGTGCCGAATTTGCCGTGGAAAATTCTTCCCATTTATTTGTCATGTATTTGTGGAAGTCCGAACTATTGTAAAGAAAGGAGAGCGCCAAATTTTAGGGTTAGGAACAGGGGCATGATCGAAAATGGCAATATCGTGGATATCTGTTCCAGAGATCAGTGGGACAAGGTTATCAGTGCAGAAGAGATAGTCAATTCTAGTGAATACTTTATGTGGGTTGGAATAGAAAGTGAACTCCCTATCTATCGGGTGATGTAGTCGCCAGACGTCTTGGAAGTGGAGAGAATCCATTGTGTCAGCAAAGAGAGTCGGGTTGGAGGAAGGTGGGGTATTAGACGAGCGTTTGGGAGGGGATCTGTCATCTGTTGGGTGTAAGATGGCATTGAAATCCCCACCCGTGTGGTGAGGGATATGTGGAATGCTCAGTAGTCTGGAAGACATGTCGCTAAAGAATTGTTTACCCGGACTGTTGGGGGCGTAAATATTTGTTAGCACGAGTTCCCTGGTACCTACACAAATGTGCGCTGTGAACATATGCCCCTGTTCATCGGAGTCAGTAGATATGATTTCACATGGGAGGTTTTTATGTATCAGGATGAGGACCCCTGCTTTGCGACCCTTTGCACTGGAACCTAATACCGTGCCCACCCACAGTTTCCTCATGCGATAGAAGTCAGAAGTGGAGAGGTGGGTTCCTTGGAAGAGGGTGATGTCTGTGTGAAGTCTTTTAATATGACAAAGAATTTTAATTCTTTTAATGGGGGATCTAAGCCCTTTAACATTCCATGATGTGACTTTCATGTGAGGGGGACGAGATGGGGGGTGTGAGCTGGCTTTGGGGAGACAGGTAATGTTGGACTGAAGATAAGGGCGAGCGACACGAAGCCTACCATTGTGAGCATATCAGAGGGGTCAGATGATGTACGAGCAAGTGGTGATTTAAGGGTGACATAGGAAAGGGGTGGGGAAAGAGGGTTGTTAGGTGAAAAGGTAGAAATAAAACAGGAACAGCAAACCAAACATTCAGAAGACTTCACTTTTTTCCGCACGGAGACACCGTGCAGGACCGCTCCCATTACAGATCCGAGATAATGCGTTAAATAGTCACCCATAGGGTGTAGTGATATAAATCACACAGCAATAGTCGGATGCGTAAGGGGGGGGTGGGGTAGGCATAAACAGCCATGCCCATAAGGTACCAATGTGTAAAGAACCAAAAAGCATAATATAAACTTAACAAAGGGGGGGGGGGTACCCCACAAAAGTTAAGAACCTTAAAGCCTATCAGGGTGAATGGAGGCGTCGGGTGGAGGCGGCTCCCATAAAGAAAGTCATCCCAAGATAGTGCTATCCAACCGCGAAGCTATCAGAGTCTCATCTACCGGTTAGGTGGATATGTACAATTACCAGGTCAACGAGGAGTGAAGCGATGGTCTGATCCCGAGGTCTTGAAGCGTTTGGGAGAGTCTTTCCTAGGGCTCCTTTGGTCCAGAGGGCGGTTGGGTGGATTTATTTTTGAAGAGGAGTTGGAGTGTGACTCTGTTGGAAGCTTTTGCACGTAGGCCTCCGCTTCAGAGGGATAGTGGAAGGCTAATTTTATCCCCAGTGGGGGTTTTGAGGTGGAGAATGGCGGGAAAGGCCAGGGTGAATTTCACTTGCCGTTGGTGGAGCTCCGTGCAGACATGTTGGAAGGCCTTTCTTTTCTTAGACACTTCAGCGGAGTAGTCCGTGAAAATTAGGACCTTTATCCCATCCACTTGGAGAGATCTAGATTGTCTGAATTTTTGTAAGATGGATGTTTTATCAGAGTAATTCAGATATTTTGCAATGATTGGGCGGGGAGTTTTGCGTTCTGCAGTAAAAGCACCCATGCGATGGGCCCGTTCGACCGTACAGGTGCCGGGAAAGCCTAGGGCTTCTGGGATGCATCTGGCGCAGAAATCTGTGAGAGCAGAATTTTGGAGTGATTCTGGGATACCAACGAAGCGTAAATTGCTCCTTCTGGACCTGTTCTCCAAATCATCCAGCTTTTGGAGCACATATTGATTTGTTTTGTCCTGGGCCTGCTCCGTAGCCTGCGCCTGGTATAGTTCCTCTTCTATGTTCATGATACGGCTCTCAGCCTCAGACAACCTGGTAGCATGTTCACTTAGCTGCCGTTTAATCTGCTGCATTCCTGCAGTTACAGCTTTCTCCACAAAGCAGCAATCATGGGGGACAGAAGTGCTGCCACTGCTTGTGCTATAAGTTCGGTACTGTGGGGGTTAACATCCCCCTGGTATGGAAGGCATAAAGCAGGCTGTGGCTGTGGAGGGCATGTAGCTGGCTGTGACTGTGAAAGCGATGGGCCGCCGCTTACCTCCATGTCTGGTTCCTCAGCAGCGGTTGCAGACCAGGCCAAAGCCGGGGCCTCGATTTTTGAAGGATCCGCCGCGGCCGGCGTGGTCGTATGCAATCGCGGGCTGGATTTTTCAACAAACCGGTCCATCAGTCAGCCGGGGGGAGCCGGAGGGAGATAGCGGGCAGCGGCAGATGGATGGGCAGGTTTTACAGGCAGATTTAGGGTCTACAAGCGGTAGCTGCTGAGAAGAGCCACTACTCCAAGCGGCGCCGGAACCGGAAGTAGAACTACAGAGGTTATTAACCACTTCCATACAGGGCTTTTTATACCACTTCAATACCGGGCCTATTCTGGCACTTCTCTCCTACATGTACAAATCATCAATCTTTTGCTAGAAAATTACTCAGAACCCCAAAACATTATATATGTTTTTTTTAGCAGACACCCTAGGGAATAAAATGACGGTCGTTGCAACTTTTTATCTTGCAGGGTATTTGCGCAATAATTTTTCAAACGCCTTTTTTTGGGGAAAAAAATGGTTTCATGAATTAAAGAATAACAAAACAGTAAAGTTAGCCCAATTTTTTTGCAAAATATGAAAACTTATGTTACGCCGAGTAAAAAGATACCTAACATGTCATGCTTTAAAATTGCGCACACTCATGGAATGGCGCCAAACTTCGGTACTTAAAAATCTCCATAGGCGACGCTTTGAAATGTTTTACAGGTTACCAGGTTAGAGTTACAGAGTAGGTCTAGTGCTAGAATTGTTGCACGCACTCTAACGCACGCGGCAATACCTCAGATGTGTGGTTTGAACAGCGTTTACATATGCGGGCGGGACTTGCGTGTGTGTTCGCTTCTAAGCGTGAGCTATTGGGGACGGGCGTTTTTTAAAAAAAAATGTATTATTTTTTTTTATTTTACTTATTTATTTATTTTTTTACTTTTTTTTACACTTTTTTTATTTTTTTTGATCACTTTTATTCCTATTACAAGGAATGTAAACATCCCTTATAATAGGAATGTGTGTGACAGGTCCTCTTTATGGAGAGATGCGGGGTCAATAAGACCCCACATCTCTCCTCCATCCTGGAAAGAATGAGATCAGTGAATTTTTTTTCACGATCTCATACTTACAGCCGCAATGGCAGCTTTGTTTACATTTGAGGATCCGGGCGTGATGTCATCACATCGCGCCCGGGCCTCCGACGATCATAGAGATGACTGGTGACCATCTGGTCACCAGTCATCTCTATGCTCATCACGTGACCCACCACCGGCGCCGACGATTCTCTCTGGGTCCCCGATCGCACGGAAAAGCCCGGAGAAGCACCGGATGGCGGCGGGAGGGGGGATGTCCCCTCCCGCCGCCTATAAGAATGATTAAGCGGCGGAACCGCTGCTATGATCATTCTTATGGTGCGCAGGATCGCCGGCTGCAAACAAGGATATCTGAATGATGCCTCTAGCTGCAGGCATCATTCAGATATCCCCCCTCATACCCAGGACGTCATATGACGTCCACCCGGAGGGAGAGAGGGTTCCTGCCGGCGTCATTTTGCTATGGCCCGGTATGGAAGGGATTAAATGAACAAACTTTACACCTTAGACAAGAGCCGCACACTGTTTTATCAACACGGTAAAAATCCAGGTCGACTCCTAGCTAGAGCACTGACCCAAAGGAGATCTACGACCCCTATAATAAAAATCAATATCAACAATTAGGAGGTTTGTGTAAAACAAATCTGTTGTGATCTAGCCAAATGTGATTTATCATATTATGTGTTATTTATTTTTTGTAATAAAACAATTTTATCAGACTATACCCCTAAGTGGTTGTCAAAATCTATGCCTAAAAAGTCCCACCCTTGAGGGGAAACTCTCCTATACAATATAATAAAAATAAAAACCGCAACAGGAGATCTGACACATGATCCTAAAGAAATCTCTAAATCTTTTCATTCATTTTACTCTAAACTCTATAATATACCTAAACAACAGATAGGAAGAGACCCCAACATTTTCTGACAGGAAGTAAGACAGTATATACAGGATACAGCCATTCCATCAATATCCCTGACGAAAGAGAGGAATTAGAAAAATAATTCTCAGCAATGGAGCTACAAAAAGGCAATTGACTCGCTGGTACCGGGCAAAAGCCCAGAGCCAGACGGCTTTACACCACGCTTTTATAGAACATTTAAAGAACATCTGATCCCAATCATGATCAAAACTTTTAATGTGATCTCAGCCTCTCGAACCTTTGGTCCACAAGGTATGGAAGCATATATATCGATTATTCCAAAGCCAGAAAAGGATCATACGCTATGTGGGAGCTATCGCCCGATCTCTTTAACCAACATAGATCTCCAATTTATATTCCAAGATCATAGCTAATATGCTTACTCCAATTTTATCAACATATGTTCATTTGGATCAAGCAGTGTTCGTAAGGGGGAGAGAGGCATTGAAAACTCTGACATTGGTAGAATATGCCCAACAGAACTCCATCCCAGCCTATCTACTTGCAGTGGATGCTGAAAAAGCATTTGACAGGGTGCTTAAGGGGAAAATAATGGCACTCTATCAAAATCCAACAGCTAGAATTCAAACAAATGGAAACCTCTCAGAACCTGTGAAATTATCAAATGGAACATGACAGGGATGTCCCCTATCCCCATTACTACATGTACTAGTGATGGAGCATTTGACAACAGCCATTCGAAAAAATCCAGACATACAAGGGATAAAAGTTAAAGGAATAGAATACAAAATGTCTGTATATGCAGATGACCTGCTGCTATACATAACAAACCCAACAATATCCTTACCAAATTTAATCCAAGAGTTTAATCGTATCGGTAAGATGAGCAACTTTAAAGTAAATTATGACAAGACAGAAGCTTTGAATATTACAGTACCAAGTAAGGATATTGACATTTTGCCAAATAATTTTTCCTTTAAATGGCAGAGAGTAGCTATTAAGTACTTGGAAACATATGTTCCTAATGACTTAACCACTTAACGACCACCCACTGTAAAAATACGTCGGCAGAATGGCACCGACAGGCAGAATCACGTATATCTACGTGACTGCCTTTGTATAGTTAAGGGGTCCGATCGGACCCCCCTTCTTTACAGTGAGCGGCCGTTATTCGTTTGGGAGCGATCAGGGATGAGGGGACAGCCGTTCGATTCCGGCCACCCTCTCTCGATCGTTTCCAGCAAATCGAATCCTTCCCCTGCCTGTGTAATGTTTACACAAGCAGAGGAAGTGATGTCATCTCTCCTGCGGCGCTCACATATACCGAGCGCCGCACAGGAGAAGATGCAGGTTAGTGCACAAAACACTACACTGACACCAGGACACATAGGCACATAAATTGCCCCCCAGGCCCCCCAAGATCACCCCCCAGATCACCCCCCAGCCCCCAGTCACAGTGTCACTGATTGCAGTGACCATTTATTTACTGATCACTGCAATCAGTGACATTTGTGACTGTAAAAGTGTCACTAAAGTTCGTTTTAGTCCAGTGTATCCCCCTAACCCCCCCTAATAAAGGTTTAACCCCCTTGATCGCCCCCCAGATAACCCTTTCACCCCCTATCACCACTGTCGCTAAGCGATCATTTTTCTGATCGCTGTCTTAGCGTCAGTGATGGCAATCGGTAGCCAGTAATTTTTTTTAGGTTCGCCGCAGGTTTTTATAGCGTCGGGTACCCCCATATATTACCTAATAAAGGTTTAACCCCCTTGATCACCCCCCAGGTAACCCTTTCACCCCCTATCACCACTGTCGCTAAGCGATAGTTTTTCTGATCGCTGTCTTAGTGTTGGTGATGCCGATCGGTAGCCAGTAATTTTTTTTAGGTTCGCCGCAGGTTTTTAGAGCGTCAGGTACCCCCATATATTATCTAATAAAGGTTTAACCCCCTTGATCACCCCCCAGGTAACCCTTTCACCCCCTATCACCACTGTCGCTAAGCGATCGTTTTTCTGATCGCTGTCTTAGTGTCGGTGATGCCGATAGGTAGCCAGTGTCAGGGTTGTACATACCTGATCAGCGAGTCCGTTAGAGCAGAGGGAGGTCCCCCGTACAGATCCGACTCGCGGGCCCCTGGTAGTGCAGACAGGAGGCACGGGAGTGCGGAAGGGTAAGAGAGCCTGAGAGTGGTTACTGGAAGGCGGCTCCGGATCCTGGGTTCAGGAGAATAGCTGAGCCAGGCTGGCTGCAGGCGGGCAGGTAGGCAGGCAGGTGTATAGAGCTGGGCAGGTGCAGAGGGAGTGGTCAGACAAGCAGGGTTCGGCAACGTTCAGGCAGTATGGTACAGCGGGGTAGGCAGGTTCAGGGTCAAAGACAGGCTGAGGTCGGGTGCAGGCGGATAGCAGGAAAAGTCCAGTAACAAGCCGGGTGGTCAGAAGATCAGGTTTCAGGCAATCAACAGGAGCAAGATACACAGGGGACTGTAGATCAGACAGCACCGGTCTGAAGTGTTCCAGGAGTTTAAATAGGCAAACCGGCATGCGCCGGCGTGCGCAATGGCGCATCAGCGTGCGCAATGGCGCATGCGCACGCGCACGCAATGCGCACATATGCACCCGCTCACACAGGCACACCAACGCGCACAGGCGCGCACGCCCGCAGTCTGGGAAGTGCACCAGCGCGGACAGGAACATGCCCAACATCAGCGTGCATCGGCGCGCGCGAACGCACACCAAAGCGACCACCAACACGCCCGGCAAGGTACGTTCTCTGACAGCCAGTAATTTTTTTTAGGTTCGCCGTCAGGTTTTTATATAGCGTCAGGTACCCCCATATATTACCTAATAAAGGTTTTAACCCCCTAATTGCCCCTAGTTAACCCTTTCACCAGTAATCACCATATAAGTGTTACGGGTGACGCTGGTTAGTTAGTTTGCTTTTTATAGTGTCAGGGCACCCGCCGTATATAACCCAATAAAGGTTTAACCCCCTGATCGCCCGGCGGGTGATATCAATTAGGTTTTAGCGTCAGAGAGGGTCTGCGTCACACCCAAGGCAGCGTCAGGTTAGTGCCAGTAGCGCTAACACCCACGCGTGAAGCATACACCCCCCTTAGTGGTATAGTATCTGAACAAATCAATATCTGATCTGATCAGATCTATACTAGCGTCCCCAGCAGTTTAGGGTTCCCAAAAACGCAGTGTTAGCGGGATCAGCCCAGATACCTGCTAGCACCTGCGTTTTGCCCCTCTGTCCAGCCCAGGCCACCCAAGTGCAGTATCGATCGATCACTGTCACTTGCAAAACACAACACACATAACTGCAGCGTTCGCAGAGACAGGCCTGATCCCTGCGACTCCAGTGCTGTAGGAGGTGATTTCACCACCACAGTTAAAAAAAAAAGCATATATGCTGAAGCATTGGGGCAGCAGGGGCGGAGGAGCGGAGGAGCGATTTTGCTCCTAATGCCGCGTACATACGGTCGAAATTCCGACGGAGGCTTGCCCGTGGAAAAGTCTGACCATGTGTACGCGGCATAACTTTTGCGGGAAAATGCCCCCATGCTTCGGCATATATAAATGGTGCATGTATGCCCATCATTAGAAGTGGGTGGATGAAGGGCGGTATTCTAATGGTGGGCATACCCACCGATCAATCTTTTTTTTTTCGTTCAGCCAACAGGCTCCATGAAAAAAAAAATTACAATACATGTCCAACAAGGACCAGCAACGTACTGGTATGTTGCTGGACTTTGAATGTTTATACCAGAATGATGCCTGTGAGTTTAGGTATCATCTTGGTATCATTCTTTTCAGCCAGCGGCCGGCTTTCATGTAAAAGCAATCCTAGTGGCTAATTAGCCTCTGGACTGCTTTTACAAGTAGTGGGAGGGAATGTCCCCCCCGGATATAAAAAGCGCCATTGGGAAATTGGGAAAGCATTTTATCACACCGATCTTGGTGTGGTCAGATGCTTTGAGGGCAGAGGAAAGATCTAGGGTCCAATAGACCTCAGTTTTTTCAAAAAAAGAGTACCTGTCACTACCTATTGCTATCATAGGGGATATTTACATTCCCTGAGATAACAATAATAATAATAAAAAAAAAAAAATATGGAAGCAACAGTTTAAAAAAAAAAAAAAGCAAAATTAATAATAATAAAAAAAAAATAAAAAAAAATAAAGCACCCCTGTCCTGCCCTGCTCTTGCCCAATGGCGAACGCAAGCGTCGGTCTGGCGTCATATGTAAACAGCAATTGCACCATGCATGTGAGGTATCACCGCGAAGGTCAGATCGAGGGCAGTAATTTTAGCAGTAGACCTCCTCTGTAAATCTAACGGCGTAACCTGTAAAGGCTTTTAAAGGCTTTTAAAAATGTATGTAGTTTGTCGCCAATGCGCGTTTGTGCGAAATTTTAAAGCTTGTCGTGTTTGGTGTCTATGTACTCGGCCTAAGATCATATTTTTTATTTCATCAAACATTTGGGCAATATAATGTGTTTTAGTGCATTCAAATTAAAAAAAGTGTATTTTTTCCCCAAAAAATGAGTTTGAAAAATCGCTGCGCAAATACTGTGTAGAAAAAAAAATGCAACACCCACCATTTTAATCTGTAGGGCCTTTGCTTTAAAAATATATATAATGTTTGGGGGTTCAACATAATTTTCTTGCAAAAAAAAATATGTTTTCATGTAAACAAAAAGTGTCAAAAAGGGCTTTGTCTTCAAGTGGTTAGAAGAGTGGATGTAAGCTTCCTAATGTTGTGTATAAAATGCCAGAACAGTTCAAAACCCCCCCCAAATGACCCCATTTCGGAAAGTAGACACCCAAAGCAATATACTGAGAGGCATGTCGAGTCCATGGAATATTTTATATGTTGACACAAGTTGCGGAAATAAGAAATTTTTTTTTTTTTTTTTGCACAAAGTTGTCACTAAATGATATATTGCTCAAAAATGTCATGGGCATATGTGGAATTACACCCCAAAATACATTCTGTTGCTTCTCCTGAGTACGGGGATACCACATGTGTGAGACTTTTTGGGAGCCTAGCCGCGTACGGGACCCCAAAACCAAGCACCGCCTTCAGGCTTTCTAAGGGTGTAAATTTTTGATTTCACTTCTCACTGCCTATCACAGGCACAAACCCCCCCCCCCCAAATGACCCCATTTTGGAAAGTAGACACACCAAGCTATTTGCTGAGAGGTATGGTGAGTATTTTGCAGATCTCGCTTTTTGTCACAAAGTTTTGAAAATTGAAAAAAATATATATATATTTTCTTTCTTCATTTTCAAAAACAAATGAGAGCTGTAAAATACTCACCATGCCTCTCAGCAAATAGCTTGGGTTGTCTACTTTCCAAAATGGGGTCATTTGGGGGGGTTTTGTGCTATTTTGGCATTTTATGGCCTTCGAAACTGTGATAGGTAGTGAGGAGTGAAATCAAAAATTTGTGCCTAGAAATCCTGAAGGCGGTGCTTGGTTTTCGGGGTCCCGTACGCGGCTAGGCTCCCAAAAAGTCCCACACATGTGGTATCCCCGTACTCAGGAGAAGCAGCAAAATGTATTTTGGGGTGTAATTCCATATATAACCATGGCATGTGTGAGCAATATATCATTTAGTGACAACTTTTTGTAATTTTTTTATTTTTTTTGTCATTATTCAATCACTTGGAACAAAAAAAAATATTCAATGGGCTCAACAGGCCTCTCAGCAATTTCCTTGGGGTGTCTACTTTCTAAAATGGGGTCATTTGGGGGGGTTTTGTGCTATTTTGGCATTTTATGGCCTTCGAAACTGTGATAGGTAGTGAGGAGTGAAATCAAAAATTTGCGCCCTTAGAAATCCTGAAGGCGGTGCTTGGTTTTCGGGGGCCCGTACGCGGATAGGCTCCCAAAAAGTCCCACACATGTGGTATCCCCGTACTCAGGAGAAGCAGCAAAATGTATTTTGGGGTGCAATTCCACATATAACCATGGCATGTGTGAGCAATATATCATTTAGTGACAACTTTTTGTATTTTTTTTTTTTTTAGTCATTATTCAATCACTTGAGACAAAAAAAAATATTCAATGGGCTCAACATGCCTCTCAGCAATTTCCTTGGGGTGTCTACTTTCCAAAATTGGGTCATTTGGGGGGGTTTTGTACTGCCCTGCCATTTTAGCACCTCAAGAAATGAGATAGGCAGTCATAAATTAAAAGCTGTGTAAATTCCAGAAAATGTACCCTAGTTTGTAGACGCTATAACTTTTGCGCAAACCAATAAATATACGCTTATTGACATTTTTTTTACTAAAGACATGTGGCTGAATACATTTTGGCCTAAATGTATGACTAAAATTGAGTTTATTCGATTTTTCTTATAACAAAAAGTAGAAAATATCATTTTTTTTCAAAATTTTCGGTCTTTTCCCGTTTATATCGCAAAAAATAAAAATCGCAGAGGCAATAAAATACCATTAAAAGAAAGCTCTATTTGTGGGAAGAAAAGGACGCAAATTTCGTTTCGGTACAACATTGCATGTCTGCACAATTTACAGTTAAAGCAGCGCAGTGCAAAATTCTGAAAACAGCTCTGGTCCTTTAGCTACAAAATGGTCCGGGGCTTAAGTGGTTAAAGAAACTTCAAGAACTGAATTACCTACCAATAATACAAAAAATAATTAAGATGCTCCAAAAATACGATAGAACGGTTTTCTCCTGGATTGGAAGGATTAACATTATAAAAATGGATATACTTCCGAAACTTTTATATATATATTTCAAACAATTCCAATATATTTTCCAACTAACTTAATACATCAACTTCGGAGAGCGATCGGGACATTTATATGGGCACACAAAACACCTTGAATAAAAAGAGATATACTGATCAGGGCCAAACAAAATGGAGGTCTAGCACTCCCGGGCTTTTCACTATATCTACGGTCGGGATTTATGGGGAGAATAGTGGACTGGTTTCACAGTGCAAATACTAAACAATGGGTGAAATTAGAGGAGGATGTCACTGAACTAAAACTTAAATCACTACCATGGATAAATCGCGATCTACGACCCTCCATGAGAGAAATGCCGATGTTGGTATCCTCCACATTAAAGGCATGGGACGCAATGTTAAAAAAGGAGAAATGGTCCACACAGATTGGACCAATGACACCTCTGTTCGGAAACCACGAGTTTCCACCATCAATAAACGCCCCAACCTTCTTAAAATGGTATAGAAACGAGGATGCAAGAGTGGTTCAGACCCTGGTTGAAGGCAAAATTCCCCCGATTAGACTCCCTTGGTTTAGAATACAGAAATATGTGGATACAATATCAACAACTTCGAACATATATTCAATCATTCGAAAAAAATGGGGTATTAGATAGACCGGTTATGGAATTTGAGCAGCTATTAATTAGTGATGAGCCGAACACCCCTTGGTTCGGTTCGCACCAGAACCTGCAAACGGACAGAAAGTTTGCGCAAACTTTAGAACCCTATTAAATTCTATGAGACTCGAACGTTCCAAATCAAAAGTGCTAATTATGAAGGCTAATATGTTAGTTAATGTCGTAAAAAGGGTTTGGGGACTCGGGTCCTGCCCCAGGGGACATGTATCAATGCAAAAAAAAGTTTTAAAAACGGACGTTTTTTCGGGAGCAATGATTTTAATGATGCTTAAAGTGAAAAAAAAAATAGGGAAAAATTCCTTTAAATATCGTACCTGTGGGGTGGCACGTATCTCCCGTGTTTAGAACTGTCCCTGCACAAAATGACATTTCTTTTTTTAATTTATTTATCTTTATTAAACCGTTTTCCAATTTACAGTACATTCAATCCCCTTTCCCCTCCCCTCCCAAATTCCCATACAAAACAGATAATAAATAATATCTTCTTAGAACCAACCAACCCATCTTCCCCTTCCCCTAGACCTCGATCCACTCCTTTCATACTCCATCCCCCACCCCTTCAAACTCCCCCACTCTCACTCGTTCCATCCTTACCTCCTCCCACTCATCCATCCCTATCTTTAAAATCTTTACAAGAAACTTGTCCCGGCCGAGTGTACACATGCTCATTTCAAAGAACCCGCGGTTCTTTGAATGGAGCGAACGCGGTGACGTAATCAAATACGTCGAGCATGCACTCGTCACATTCAATGCCGTCGCCGCCATCTTGGTACACCCTATCCTATGCCTAGGAAGCTACCGCGCATGCGTCGAAGTCATTTCGAGCATGCGCGGGCTTCCCGGAGGACAGGTAAGTGTACACACACACAATTTTCTCATCAGGAAACAGGCTGACGAGAATCTCTACGAGAAAATAGAGAGCAGGTTCTTTATTTTCTCGTTGAGATTCTTGTCGCTTTTCTTGACGAGAAACCATACACACGAACGAATTTCTCGGCAAGAAATCTCTGCCAGCAAGTTTCTTGCTGGTTCTTGCCGAGAAACTCGGTCGTGTGTACGAGGCATGAGGTTCATATTTTGCTCCCAGTCATTGTGAGACGGTGGAGAGGCGGATTGCCATTTCTGCGCTATCAGCTTCCTAGCTTGGAATAGGCATCTTGTTATTGCTAACTTGGTATTGTCATTTGTCCCCTCCCCCTCCAGCCAGCCCAATACGCATTGTAGGGGTTCCAGCTCCATCTGTATTTCAAAAGTCTGCTCTATCATTCTCACTACCTCCCTCCAATACCGATGTAACTTTGGACATCGCCAAAACATATGTATCATGTCTCCCCCCTTCTCTTCCACACCTAGGACAGCTATCGTCTGCTCTGCGCCCAAAAACGAAAAAGTTTATACGGGGTGTAATATGCTCGATTTAACAAAAAGAGGTGGGACATCCTCTGAGGGGGAGACAGTGAGACCGTCGGAGCGAGTTACAAGATTCTACCCCACTGTTCATTAGATAAATTACCTATGTCTTTTTCCCATTTCTTCCTATGTGCCTGACCATGGGCTCCCCTTTGGCTTCCCTCATGCAAAAATTGGTAAATCTTTGATATTGCATATTTAGATGTTTTGGTGTTAACTATTTCCTTTAAGAGGGGGATCTTACTCCAGATCATTACTGTTCCTTTATATTGTTTTGCTAATGCATGCCTTATCTGTAAGTATTTGTAGAAAGATGCATTTGGGAGTTTATATTGTTCTTTTAATGTCTGAAAAGTTTTTAGTATGCCATCCTGATACAACTGTGAAATATATTTTATGCCCTGTCTTTCCCATTCCTAAACTGTTCCCATCTTCTGTATTTCTATTAAGTTGTCATTCTCCCATATAGGGGTATACTCATTAATACCATTATATCCAAGCGCAATCTTCACCTCTTTCCATGTTCTAATCATAAGGTCCAGGGTAGGCGATTTAATAGGAAATGAGCCTGACTCCACCGCTTCTACTAAATAATCATGAGTAGGGTTCTGTATTAATATTCTCTTTTTTTTTTCTCCTCCTTCCATGTTACTGCCCTTCATGTATTTGATCTGGGCTGCCAAGAAATAGCTAAACGGATGTGGGAGTGCCACCCCTCCCTCTCGCTTGGTCTTCTGTAAAGTGCTTAATTTTGTTCTTGCTACGCCCCCTTTCCAAATTAACTCCCTGTATATACTTTCTATTTTTTGAAAACATTTTTTGTTTACCCACACTGGGGAGTTTTGTAGGACGTAGAGAAGCTGTGGCATCCAGACCATTTTTATTAAGTTACAACGGCCTGCCACTGAAAGTGGGAGGCGTTTCCATATTTTACTTTTTCCCCTGTATTTATTAAGCAAGGGTATCAGATTATCTGTAATATAATGATTAGGGTCTTTGGTTATATTTACCCCCAGATATTTTATTTGAGTTGTTATTTGTATCTGTGTAGCCTCTTGCGGTAAAGGATTTAAAAGAGGGTCCACTGGCATCAACATAGATTTTCCCCAATTTATGGACAGGCCTGAGAATTCTCCAAAGTTCCTTATTTGTTCCATAGCTTTTCCCAGTGAATACTGGGTATCCCCCAGTAACAAGAGTAGATTGTCGGCATATAATACTACTTTCTCCTCTATCTCCCCTCTTTTAAATCCTCTTATCTCTGGGGTCGACCTAAGAGCTATTGCTAGAGGTTCGATTGCGAGGGCAAACAGAAGGGGGGACATCGGGCACCCCTGTCTCGTTCCCCTCTGCAATCGAAACCTCTCGGATTGAACATTGTTCACTTTCACTCTCGCTTCTGGGGTTTTATATAACAATTTGACCCATTTCATGAAGATCGGGCCAACCTGGAACTCACTCAAGGCTCTCCACAAATATTTCCATTCTACATTGTCAAAGGCCTTGGCGGCATCAAGTGAGACAATTGCTCTTGTTCCGTCTTCCTCTGTTGGTATCTGAAGGTTCATGTAAACTCTTCTTATATTTGTATGGGTAGCCCTGCCCGAAATAAATCCCGATTGGTCAGGGTGCACCAATTTCTCGACTACCTCGGTTAATCTGGCCGCCAAGACCTTTGACAATATTTTTACATCTGTGTTGAGTAAGGAGATAGGTCTATATGATGAGGTATCCAGTGGATCCTTTCCTTCTTTATGGATAACTATTATTGTTGAGTCCATCATAGACGGAGGAAGTTCACCTTTATCCATAGAGCTATTTAGGACCTTAGTAAGCTCCGGGAGTAGCTCTTTCCCGAAGTGCCGATAGGTCTCCACTGGGAGACCGTCCGGTCCCGGGGATTTCTGTCCTGCCATCTCTTGTACTGCGCGTTGTACTTCTAAAGTTATGGGTTTGTCTAGCTCTACTCTATCTGTCTCCGAGAGTGATGGAATGGTTAACCTTCCAAAAAAGGTATCCATTTCTTCTCTCCTTTCCTCTTCCTCTTGCCTTGAGCTGTACAGATCCACATAGAAGTCCCGGAAACTATCTATTATTTCTGATTTTTGGGAAGTAATTCTATCTCCATTTACCTTTATCGCTGGTACCATTGAGCTAGGTGAGTTTGTTTTAATTAATTGGGCCAGCATTCTACCTGCACTTTCTCCTTCTGCAAATGCTATTTGTTTTTGAAAAATTTGTTTGTTTTCTATTTTTTTTAAGATTAGTAAACGATAGTTCTGTGGCGCTTGTATCCATGCTCTTGAGTTATTGACTGTTGGATCCCTAATAAATTTTGCTTCCTCCCTAAAAACCAACTCGCTAGCTATTCGCTCATTTTCTCTGGATTGTTTTTTTATCCTAGAGATTTTTTGAATCATTATGCATTCGAGAAAGGCTTTTAATGTGTCCCATACCACTTGTTCTGAGGCGGTACCTTGATTTATTTCTGTAAATTCTCTGATCTCCTCTAATATCTCTTTTGGATCTTTTATTAATTCCATCCAGTGTGGGTTTATTTTACCATCCCTTTGGTGTATTATTTCTCCTGTATCTAGTTCCACCATCATTGGGGAGTGGTCCGAGAGACTCCTTGGCATATATTTCACTTGTTTTATTATTGGTATTGCCTCTTCATTACCAAGGACTAAATCTATTCTTGAAAGCGTGGAGTATGTTCTGGAGAAACAGGAGTACTGCTGAGTCTCGGGGTTGCGTAATCTCCACACATCCTTCAGACCTATTTCATCCAAAAATGTTGATAATCTAGCATCTCTTATTCTATTCTGATGTCCATTACTGGGGAATCTGTCCTTACGCCAGTCTAAGACCGTGTTAAAATCTCCCATAATAATCACCGGTACCTCCGGTCTCTCCAGAACAAACTCCATCAAGCTAGTCAACACTATAGTATTAAAAGGGGGTGGAATATACAGGTTGACCAGTATATATGGTCTGTTGTCTATCTTACAATGTAAGAAAACATAGCGCCCTATATCGTCAGCCTTACTCTGGATACATTTAAACATTATGCCCGCTTTAATGAGTATGCTTACTCCTCTAGAGTATGAGGTGTGGACCGAGTGGAACTGCGTTTGAAACTCTCTCCATCCTAATTGGGGTGCCGAGATGTTCGTAAGATGGGTCTCCTGGAGGCATATAATTGAGGCTCCATATATTCTCATCAAAGACATTACTGCCGCCCTTTTCCCTGAATCTCCCAAACCTCGAACATTCCATGAGCATATTATTAAATTTTTCACTTGTGCCCTATTAACCATTCGTTTTTACTGCAAGTGTAATTGTCCATATCCATAATGAGCCCCCTAGGTTTCAAGACGTGCCTGTTTCTTTCTTTCTTCAATATTTTCTTCATATTCTTTCTTTGTGTAACCGTCACCTCCATTCTTTCTCTCCATTCTCTCCATGCATACATACTTTCTTTCTCGTGTACCCTTGTCTCCGCCTTCCTTGGCTTGGGTTGAGGCTTCCTATTGTGACCCATACTTACATCCTTCCTCAAATATTCACCCTTTTGATGCAACCCGTGTTTTGTTTCCCCTTTATTCCCTCCCCCTCCCCCTCTTTCCTCCCTCCTAATCCAAAATACATCTACCCCATTCCTCATACAGATTTTATCCTTATACTTGGGAGGTTGTACCTGCTTCCCCCTTATAAAGGGAGACAGCATGAGCATCATTCCCTTCATTCAGACTCACACCTTATCCCTCCCCTCCCTCCCCATCTCCCCAAAAAGTAGAGAACAAAAAATACAAAAAAGAAAAAAGGGGGATAATGATCCCTGTGTATTTCAAATTCTAAAATTCTATATTTCGTGTTTCCCTTCTAAAGGAAAAAAAGTAATTAAAAACTGCTTGCGGCTTTAATGTAATGTCTGGTCCCGGCAATATGGATGAAAATCATTGAGAAAAGTGGCATGGGTACCCCCCCACCCCTAGCCCATTACCAGCCCCTTTGGGTCTTGTATGGATATTAGGGGGAACCCTGCACCCAAATTAAAAAAGGCCCTATATACTATGAACAGCAGTATACAGGTGGTGCAAACAAGACAGGGACTCTAGGTTTGTTCTTAAGTAGAATCTGTTTGTAATTTGGAACAGGTACATTTTTTAATTGTAGTTCCAGCCAAAAAATCTATTTTTAAGCTTTTTGGAAAACGTAGGGAAGGGTTATCACCCCTGTAACATTTGTTTTGCTGTCTGTGCTGTCTAAAAAATTCCCACAAAAGGGTCACGGTCTCCCAGGTGGGATATGATATTCCAGCAGGCAAGAAGAGAGGAGAGGGAGAAGAACAGACATGGAAGTTCAAATGTTCATATCAATGGGAAACCAATCATAACGGTATATTTCCACAATCCTCCCCTGGTGATACCAGCCTCTCACCTTATGGATGGACCCAGAAGGGTCAAACAAAGCCTTAATCGGTCTCCAACTTTAAAGGTAACGATCTCCAGCTCCTTTGGATGTTCTGAAGGATAGAATCACTGCAATCTTTTGACCGCTTCAACCAGTGTATTCCAAGGGCTTAATATCTCCTTACTCCGCAACTTTCCTGTCTCCTCCGCCAATCTGTTCAGGCTCTGGAATTAAGAAAAGAAACCCAACTGCAATCAAAAGGTGGCCTGGAGCATGACCACAAAAGAACTTCAGATTAGATTTTACAGTTCCAGTGTAAATTAAAGCGGTAGTAAACCACGGAAGAAAAAAAAAGAAACCTGCAAGGTTACTCCCACAAAGGAATAGAATCTCACTTTTTGTGGGAGTATTGGTATCCATGGAGTTTTAGTTGTGGGAGTATTGGGACTCAGACACAGAGTAAGTGCAGGATTTATTTTATTTTGTTTCTCTAAATTTAATACTAATATAAGAAGGAGCATTGAGTATTGTATATATGTACTATGCATGCAATAGCAACTCCAAAAACTTGCACAAAAAAAAATATAAAATAACAATTATCCCAAAAAATGCAACTTGGGTTGAATCATAACAATCTCTCAACTGGTGGATAATTTAGAAAAAATATTCACAGGAATGGATGAATCTACTTCAATTCAACCTGTTCTAAGAGTAGAATAGATACCAAATAAAAAAACGAAAAAAACTAATATAGTGCAGGTCATGATATCTATCCAAATTAAAGGAATATGTTTAATATGAAAGTTATCACTCAGTCAAAAGTATGGTTTTATTTCATGGACTCTTTTTGGGTTTACAATCTTCCTTTTTTGTGTGGCAGACGGATACATCTCAAGTGGTCCAAAATCAACTGCCTGACTTTTACTTGGGATGTTTTACCAGTTCCCAATCCACATAAAAGAAAGGTGATGATGTAAAGGCCAAACATAGACCATTCAATAATACCTTGAGGCTGATCCCACCTTCCCAAGCTCTCTCAGCTCTCTGTCTCTCTCTAGTACTTTCTCACTGAGTAATAACTTTCATATGTTAATAACAAAACATATTCCTTTAATTTTGGATGGATATCATGACCTGTCCTGCACCTATATTTGGTTTTGGTTTTGTTGAATTTTATATTTGGCATCTAATCTTGGAAGAGATTGAATTAAATATAGACTTATGGCACATAGAATAGAGGTATAAGATCAAGACAAAGTAGCACAGTTAACTATCAAAGTTTAGGGCAGGGTATCCCAGTTTTGGTAGGTTTACTTTTAGAAATGCCATCTACTCCATCAGCTGTGGAGCCAGTTGTGATCGCTGCGGGGAGAGAATATTTCCAGTAATGGAAAATACTCATACTGAGGTTGGGGGGCAGGATATAAGCTCTTGGGCTACAATGGAGAGAGCAGGCAAATGTGGCTCGGAATGATAAGCCTTTACTGTATCTGAGACACTACTTTGTTTCCCGAGGGGCAGTCTCGTGGATCCAATCAAACGATCTAATGTCTGTGCCCAAATCTCGTCTGCTCTGGTTGTGTTGGCAGCAGTGGTACTGATAGGTGTTGACACAGTATCATTGGCAGGCTCCTCCAGTTCTTCTTCCTCCACCTCTAGCGGCATGAATAATTGTCTTTGCCTGTCACACACCCTCTCAATTAATTGATCCCTCCAGGTGGTTAGTACATTGCTGTGATGGGGCATTTTGCCCTTTATTTGAGGATCACACATTGAGGCAAACATTAGCTCAGGGCAAGCTTCCATGAGGTCCTTAATTATTCGAGTTAGTTGACCCTTAAGCCTCCTTAGAAGTGCAGCAATGTCTGCAACTAATTCGCCACCAGGTAACAGCTCTCTATTGCTGAGAAAGTCATCCAGTGTAATGTTAAGGTGTGTGAATAGGGGGATAACTTGAGACAAAATCGCATTCTCTCGGCTCAAGCTTTCTGTGGCAGCGCGGAAGGGACTAAGCACTGCCACCAACTGACCAATGATTGTCCACTCCTCCCTGCTTAATGGTCGAGCTATGTCTATAAAATGCTTATGGGACATTTGCTGCTCAAATATTCTCTCAAGCATTTCTAATGTAAAGTTCCACCGAGTGCTTATGTCCTGCTTCAAGCAGTTCTGACAGAGGCTTATGCTGAGAGCGCAAATGATGACCCATCCCAGAATGAGTGAGATGCCCTACAATTCTCCCATGTTTTACTTCCCTGCCACATAGTTTGCATTTGGCTATGCGGCCATCCCCAACATAAACAAAATGCTCCCATACTTTTGACCGCCGTTTGCGGTTACCACTGCCACTGGGTGGGGAAGAATCTTCTACAGTTTGTTCATGTTCAGGGTGATGGCTATGAGATTGAGTAGCTTTAGGGGTGATGGAAGAAGATGGTGGTGGCCTAATACTGGTTACCGTGGCACTGACTTCTGGGGTGATAGAAGAAGATGGTGGCCTAACACTGGTTACTGTGGCAATAGTTAAATCTTGTGTGTGTGAATAACAGAGGAGACAGAGGAGGACCAATATCTAATGCTGGACTACACACTTGATATTGTTGTAGGTATTGCTCTTCCTCTAAGCCCAATCCTATTCCTAAATCAAAACCTTCAAAGGTGCGGCTTAAAGGTATGTCATTGTCATCATCATGTTGTTTAGCAGCAGGTCCAGGTTTTAAAATATTAGCTGCCACTTCTTCTCTATCTGTAGAGCTGCTGCTAGCACTTTTGGTGTTGGCAGTGGCAGATATGCTTTTATCTTGAGCAATTTCCTCCTGCTGTAAATGAAAAATCTAAATTTTTGGCTGCTTATAACTGTGGCCTTTGCAGGAAATGCCCGGCCTATCTTGTAGAAAAGAGCAGGTGTTACAATAGGCCTGTTGCTAGTACCATCTTTTTTGGAAGTTGTTGCCGACGCTGTATCATGAACATTTTCCAATCTTGCTTCCCTCATGGGGAGAGGAGGAGAAGTATCCATTATTATAATTATTGTTTTTAAAGAAACAAATAAAAAATGGTGTATTACACCTTCAAAAATGCAACTGCAAAAAAAAAAAAATCTCAGACAGACAGCACTGCAAGTTATAAAACAAAAAAGTGCACACTGTCTCACAAAAGCATAAAAAATTACAATTGCAGGAAATAAAGAATGATAATCTAAAACGGTGATGGTGTTAAGCGCTGTGTTTAAACAAAGAAAGGAAGGAAAAGTGAGAATGGTGTGACTGATAACACACTCAATCAAAAAACATATATATATTGTGACAGCAGGAAGGTAAAGTCACCTGGTTGCATCCAGGGGGGTAGATATATTTCTCCCAGATTCAGGCTTTATGCCGACTTATACAACTAGGTGGAGAGTTGTATAAGGCTAGTGGGCTCATGGATGACTCATACCTCTAGGGAGAGTGTGGGGCGTCGTACAGACAGGGAGTTGATGAGGCCAGCTGAAGCTTGTCAGCTCATTTAGGCCTCTATAAGAACTCCCAGCTTCATTAGATGTTAGCTCATGCCTGGAACCAGACCTGTGTGGACTGTCTAGGGAGAGTGAACCCCTGTGCGGTGAGAAAAAGCCTGTGTGGCTATTTGCTTGGACATTTAAAACCAGGGACTTAGGGACTAGGACAGCACTAGGCTGATCCCAGTTGTTAGTTAGGAAACCTGTATGTTTAGTCAGAGGTCAAACTGACCAGGATTTATTTTGTTTGTTTCTTTTTGGCTTTGCTGTGTTTTTGTCACTGTACATAGAGAAATAAACCGCACCTTTTGATTTTGAAAACCACAACCTCCGTCTGCTGGCCCTGTTTTTGTGTGGGGAGCCCAACCAGGGGGTCACACACACCCGCTACCGAGTTAACCCCCTCACAGTTGGTGGAGAATGCAGGCAGTTTTTTTTAAGCCAGCATGGAGGAGATACTGAAACAGCTGGCTCTAGCAAATGCCAATCAACAGCAGACAAATGCAGGTTTGCAAAGGAGCCTTGCAGCCCAGCAGCAAGCTCATCAACAAGCCCAGCAGCAATCTGAGGCCCGCTTCATAGACCTGTTACAGAAGCAAGAGCAGAGACTACAACAAATGGAAGCAGTAATGCAGCAACGTCCGCAGACCAGTGAGGAAAGCCGTCCCACTAATACCGCGTCCTTTGGGGTGAGTCGTTTATTGACAAAAATGACTGGAGAGGATGATCCAGAGGTATTTTTGACCACATTTGAAAGGACTGCTGAAAGAGAAAAGTGGCCTGAGGAGCAGTGGGCTGGACTGGTGGCTCCTCTGTTAACTGGTGAATCGCAGAAGGCTTACTATGACCTAGAGCCTGACCAAGCAAAAGACTATGTGATGCTAAAAGCTGAAATATTGGCAAGGCTGGGTGTCACCCTGGCTGTCCGGGCTCAGCGTGTGCATAACTGGACTTTCCAGCTTGGAAAACCCCCCAGGTCTCAAATGTATGATCTCATTCACCTGAGCAGGAAGTGGCTACAGCCAGAGACTTTGTCCGCACCAGAGATTGTGGAACGTGTTGTAATGGATCGGTTTTTGAGAGCTCTTCCTACTGCCATCCAAAAGTGGGTAAGCCATGGAGACCCAGAGACGGCTGGTGGTCTTGTGGATCGTGTAGAGAAATACTTGGCTACAGAGAACCTGACGGCCTCTTCCAGAGACACTCGGACTTTCCACCCTAAGACCAGACCATCCCCAGGGGCGGATAAGAGGATTCCAAGGGGTGAGGGTGGAGAGAGTGAGAGGGTGGGAGCTCTACCCCAAGTTTGGCGAGAACAGCCTGGGAAATCAGCGGCTCAAGAGGCCGCAAGAAGGATCGTTTGCTACCGCTGCCGGCAAGCGGGACATATTGCAGCCAATTGCCCGGTTGTGGAGGAACCCATGCAGTGTGACTTTCTGACGGGCAGACGTCAGTCGCTGTGTGCGACAGTCGCATGCACTGCCATTCGAGGAACTGAGAAACATTTATGCAAAATGTGTATTAATGGTAGAAATGTTGTGGTATTACTGGATTCAGGTAGCCTTGTGACCCTGATAAAGGCTGAATTAGTTAAAACAGAGGTCTCTGGGAATAGCAAGGTAGCTGTTATTTGTGTGCATGGGGACACCCGAGAGTATCCAGTGACTACAGTGTGTTTCGAGACCCCCAAAGGTACCCTCTCTCATCCAGTGGGCTTAGTATCTCAGTTACCGCATGACGCCATTGTGGGAAGGGATTTTCCGAAGTTCTGGGAACTGTGGGATGATCCTGAGCCCCCCACTGGTGCCCCTATGTACCAGGAATGTGATAGCCAGAACTCCTCTGAGAGTGGTGAGGACTCTCCAGAATTTCCCTTGTCAGTATTTGCAGGGGAGACTCAAGAAACTGGAGAGGAGCCCACCTCCTCAGACGAAAACCTACCGTCTGTGGAGTTTTCTGATCTGGAGGTTCACAGGGAAAATTTTGCCACAGAACAGTTAAAAGACCCCGCCCTAATAAAGGCACGGGAAAACGTAGTGGAAATAGATGGCGAGTTAGTGAACCCAGATAATACCTGCACTTACCCATACTTCAGCGTAGAGAAGGACCTACTGTATCGGGTGGCAAAAAGGGCAGAAGAAACCGTTGAGCAGCTGGTGGTGCCCAAACCTTACAGGAAGTTGGTGTTGGAGTTGGCCCATGGGCACATTCTTGGAGGTCATCTGGGGACAGAGAAAACCCGAGAGAGGGTATTACAGAGATTCTATTGGCCGGGGGTGATGAAGGACATAGAAAATTATTGTTCCTCCTGCCCTGTGTGTCAGAGGTCGGCCCCGATGCCACATTTCCGTAGCCCGCTGGTCCCTCTACCCATCATTGAGGTCCCGTTTGAGAGAATCGCAATGGATTTGGTAGGTCCTATAATCAAGTCCGCTAGGGGGCACCAGTACATATTGGTTATAATGGACTATGCCACCCGTTATCCAGAAGCGATCCCTCTCAGAAATACCTCGGCCAAAACCATAGCCAAAGAGCTATCTCTTGTTTTTAGCCGGGTGGGTATTTGTAAAGAACTGCTTACGGACCAAGGTACACCCTTTATGTCCCGGGTTATGAAAGAGCTGTGTAAATTGCTCAAAGTGACGCAATTGCGTACATCTGTGTATCACCCCCAAACCGATGGGCTGGTTGAAAGATTCAACAAAACCCTAAAACAAATGTTGAAGAAAGTGGTGGATAGAGATGGAAAGGATTGGGACTGTCTACTTCCTTATTTGATGTTTGCTATTAGGGAGGTGCCCCAATCCTCTACGGGATTCTCCCCCTTTGAGTTACTGTATGGGAGACACCCAAGAGGGCTGTTGGATATTGCCAAGGAAACTTGGGAAAGTGAGAGTTCTCCCCACAGGAGTGTGATTGAGCATGTCGCCCTGATGCAAGATCGAATTGCACAGGTAATGCCCATCGTGAAGGAACATTTGGCCCAAGCGCAGTTGGCACAGCAGAGAGTGTACAACCGTGGAGCAAAGACCCGTACCTTTTCCCCGGGGGATAGGATATTGGTACTTGTCCCTACGGTTGAAAGTAAATTCCTTGCCAAATGGCAAGGCCCCTACGAGATAATGGAAAAAGTGAGCGAAGTGAATTACAAGGTCAGACAACCAGGAAGGCGAAAGCCCGAACAGATATATCACGTTAATCTGTTGAAAGCCTGGAGGGATATAGAGTCCCTAGTCGCAGAAACTTGGTCACCAGCTCAAACTGGTTGCGTGATTCCGGAGGTTGGAATAGCAGCCACCTTGTCACAACCCCAACAACAGGAGGTTAAGGAGTTTGTGCTTCGCAACAAGGAGGTGTTCTCTGAGCTGCCGGGACAAACATCTGGGGTAAAGCATGATATTATTACCCCGCCCGGTGAAAGGGTGAAGTTAAAACCCTATCGGATCCCAGAGGCCCGACGGGAGGCAATACGGGAGGAAGTACAGAAAATGCTGAACTTAGGGGTGATAGAGGAGTCCCAAAGTGATTGGTCTAGTCCCATTGTGTTGGTGCCTAAACCGGATGGGAGCTGGCGATTTTGTAACGATTTTCGTCAGTTGAACAAAGTTACAAAATTTGACACCTACCCCATGCCACGTATAGATGAGTTGATCGACCGGCTGGGAACAGCCCGATACATGACGACTCTTGACCTCACAAAAGGGTATTGGCAAATTCCCCTGGCCAAGTCGGCCAAAGAGAAAACCGCATTTGTAACCCCAGACGGGGCGTTCCAATATAAGAGAATGCCGTTCGGGTTACAGAATGCGCCGGCCACATTCCAGCGGAAAATGGACCAGATACTGAGGCCCCATCGGAAGTATGCTGCGGCTTACCTGGATGACGTAATTGTCCATAGCACAGATTGGGCCTCACATCTGCCAAAAGTGCAAGCAGTCCTAGACTCTATCCGGGAAGCGGGGTTTACGGCTAACCCCAAGAAGTGTACCATTGGGCAGGAGGAGGCCAAATATCTTGGGTACACCATTGGCAGGGGAGTGATAAAACCCCAACTCAACAAAGTCGAGGCCATCCAGAGTTGGCCACGTCCCAACAGCAAGAAGCAGGTACGGGCCTTTCTGGGAATCGCGGGTTATTATCGGCGCTTCATTCCCCACTTTGCTTCTAAGGCTGTGCCCCTAACCAACCTGACGAAAGGGAAAGGGTCGGTCATGATTAAATGGACCCCCGAGGCTGAGGCAGCATTCCAATTCTTGAAACAAGCCTTATGTAGCCAGCCAGTGTTGTACTCACCCGACTTCTCTAAAGACTTTGTCGTACAAAGTGATGCATCAGATGTGGGGTTAGGAGCAGTATTGTCCCAGGTCTGGAACGGGGAAGAGCACCCAGTCATTTACCTCAGCAGGAAGTTGAAGTCCCATGAGGTAAATTACGCCACGGTTGAAAAGGAGTGTTTAGCGGTGAAGTGGGCTCTAGATTCCCTTCGGTACTATCTGCTAGGTAGGCACTTTGACATGGTTACGGATCACGCTCCGTTAAAGTGGATGGCTCAAAACAAGGAGACAAATAGAAGAGTGAATAGGTGGTTCCTGGCCCTACAGGAATTCAACTTCACAGTAAAGCATCGCCCTGGCGTTCAAATGGGGAATGTGGATGCTTTGTCTCGAGTACATGAATGCCTGATTGCTGGTGTTCCAACCCCAAGGTTAAAACAAGAGGGGGGGGTATGTGACAGCAGGAAGGTAAAGTCACCTGGTTGCATCCAGGGGGGTAGATATATTTCTCCCAGATTCAGGCTTTATGCCGACTTATACAACTAGGTGGAGAGTTGTATAAGGCTAGTGGGCTCATGGATGACTCATACCTCTAGGGAGAGTGTGGGGCGTCGTACAGACAGGGAGTTGATGAGGCCAGCTGAAGCTTGTCAGCTCATTTAGGCCTCTATAAGAACTCCCAGCTTCATTAGATGTTAGCTCATGCCTGGAACCAGACCTGTGTGGACTGTCTAGGGAGAGTGAACCCCTGTGCGGTGAGAAAAAGCCTGTGTGGCTATTTGCTTGGACATTTAAAACCAGGGACTTAGGGACTAGGACAGCACTAGGCTGATCCCAGTTGTTAGTTAGGAAACCTGTATGTTTAGTCAGAGGTCAAACTGACCAGGATTTATTTTGTTTGTTTCTTTTTGGCTTTGCTGTGTTTTTGTCACTGTACATAGAGAAATAAACCGCACCTTTTGATTTTGAAAACCACAACCTCCGTCTGCTGGCCCTGTTTTTGTGTGGGGAGCCCAACCAGGGGGTCACACACACCCGCTACCGAGTTAACCCCCTCACAATATATATATATATATATAGTATGACCTTAATACAAATAAATTGGCTAGGTAGGTAAAAGAACCCCAATCTTCTACTATCCACATCCATACATCCTAGCCAATTGAAATATAAAAATATATATATTGTAAACAGTGAATCGTCCAAAAGAGTGTACTTCAAAAAAGTGTACTAATACATAGAACAGTCCACAAAAAAATCCACAATGCAATTGTTAAAAAAATATGTGTGTAAAAATCCAAAAAAGTCCAGTTGACACCATACAGTTTCAAAGTAAATATACAGTGATTCCCATCACCAAAGTGAACCAGTACATAAACTAAAAAAGTGGCATAGACATCAGTGTGGTGTTCCAAATACTGATCTCTCTTCAGTGCTCCACCTCTGTGCCTGCAAGCAGCTTACCTTGTTGCAAATAAAGCTTAGCATGGACAGGTCACAGGGCATTGAAAGGCAGAGGTTATGGCAGTGCTAATCTTCTTCCTATGGTTGTAATCCTCTCAGGCGTCATACATAGATGCAGGAAAAAGAAAAACCGATATAGTGTAGTTCCGCTACTGTCTCAAGTCACAGACAGACGCCAGATAAGCACTCAATTGAAGGAGAGACAATATGGGACCCTCTCCACGAGCTCAGAACTCGTCGTCCCTCAAAGTGTCAGTGGCTCTGTGTGGCTCTCCAAACAGCAGGGGATCTTGGTAGATCGTAGCAATCAATGCAATAAAAAAGATATGGCAGACATCGCATAATCCCGTAAAAAGAGTTAATTTATTAACAAAACATAATATAAAACACTCACATAGTATGTGGAGAAAGGAGGCAGAGTATCCTACGAGTACCTCACTCGTCTGCCTGCTCTAATCCTGGTTTGTCAGCGAATCTCCTCTCCCTACGCGTATCGTCACGTGTCATGTGACTTCATCAGGGGATGCCCCTTGCCCCCCCCCTCCCTTTTCTAGTCACATATTTATTTCACGTTAGGGCAGCGCGGGAGTTCCCCCCCTTTTTTTCAAAGAATGATAATCGTTGCTTAATTTCTAATAAGTCCTGTACTTACTCCCAGTCCACTCCCTCAGTCACGAGACCTGACTCAGTCTCCTCAACTGAATCTAAAAAGATTTAGGAATGCATTGTGATTCGAGAACACGAATTTACGAACAGACAAAGAAACAAATTTACAAACATACGAATAAAAATACGAACATACGCAATTACGAACAGACATATTAACATAGACTTTCTTGTTCATTCAAAAGAACGATTCGAGAACACGAACAAACGAAATTACGAACATACAAAGAAACAAAATTACGAACACGCGAATGAAATACGAATTACGAACAGAGAAAGGTTTTAAAATACGGAATGCAAATCATTTGTTATAGATGTAATTTTCGTTCTTTTGCTGTTTCGGTGTTTCGGATTTTCGGAAGTTTGGCCATTCTTAAGTTCGTATTTTCGCATGTTCGTTATTTTGCTTATTCGTAATTTCGTAATTTTTTTTTTTTGGTTCTTTCAGCTATTCGGATGTTCGAATTGATCCGAATGTACGAATACTAACAAATTCGTACGAATTCGTACGAAAATCCATTTGTTACGAATCGAATCGCACATGTCTACTGGAGATGTCATAATGCAAAAGGTACAATGTCTCATATATGGTACTACTGTCCGGAACCGTTGATATTCTGGACTAAGATTTATGATATATTTTATAAAAACACATGGATTATTATTCAACCAGAGGTACTAATTTCTCTCCTGTCTATGATTGCAGGATCCATAAAAAACATAAAAAGGAGTATTTTAAGACATATGTTGGTAGCAGCGTGTACAATCATAGCCTGAAACTGGAAGAAAACTGTGATGCTCTCAATTGGAGAATGGATATGCGAAATGAGCGAGATGCATACTCTGGAGATGATGATAGAATCAGAAGCAGGACTTAAAGATCAAACTTTAAAGACATGGCAGCGATGGGTAGAGTTTATAGCTTCTACACTAATATCAACATACATGTAGAGTTTCATGTCAGGGAATTCCCCCTCCCCTTTCCCTTTTTCCCCTGCCCCTACCCCAACCATTTTTTTTCTCTCTTTCTTTAAGTTTTTGTGTGTTGTTCTGTAGTCGGTATGTCAGGACATAGGGAATTACGAGTGTAGGGAATGTATTGGTATGGGTGTGATAAATTATAAGGGCTATATTACTAGATGAGACTAGATTTATACATGTATCAAAATGATGAATGGGTGGGTAATAGATATTGTAATATTTGTATTTTGTGTAAAATTAAAAATTTATAAATAAAGATTATAAAACAAAACAATCGGCCCACCAGATCCCAAAGGTTGCCGAACGATACCGGCCGCCTGCCATCCGTGCATTTTTGCGTCCGACGATAGCCTTTCATAGCTTGTCGGATCCAAAAATCCTTTGTATAATCCACTCCCCCCTGTAATTTAAGCAAGAATGCCAGACCTGCAAGCTTGCGGTCCATAAACGACACTGACACCCCCCCGCTCCAGGTTCCAGGAAACAAAATAGAGGACCAACAACCTTACCTCTGCACCACCTGGATCCACTCCGACCTGCCTGACCAACTCCCACCATTCGGTCCAAACCTTCTCGTAAGCCCCCCATGTGGACACACTTACTGATCTCCTTATCCATCCTGCGAGGACTCCAAGATGATCGACCAAAGCCAGCGGGGACACGAAAACCCCCAATCGTTCTGCCATCGGGGGCCAGCTCCCGAAACCTGTCCCACTGAAAGCGAGACAATGCATCAGCCAACGTGTTGTCCACTCCTGGGAGATGCACTGCATACAAAAAGATATTCAGCTGTAGGCAACGCAGCACCAAGTGCCGCAGCAGCCGAACTATGGGCTGTGACGATGCTGAGATGGGTTGATAACCTGAACCACTCCCAGATTGTCACAATTTAATCTCACCTTCAAATCCTGAAACAACTCACCCCAAATCTTCATTGCCAGCACCACGGTAAACAGGTCCAGCAGCAACAGGTTCTTGTGAAAGCTGGCCTCCACCCAAAAACTGGGCCAAGGCTCAGCGCTCCAGTGCCCCTGCTAGAGCACCCCGTACCCCGTAGACCCAGCCGCGTCCGTTAACAAATCCAGATCAAAGTTCCTCACCGGGCCGGACATCCACAACGATCTACCATTGTAGTTTGACAAAAAGGTATCCCACACCCTCAGGTCCTCCCGATGATCCCTTGTGATGCGAACCCATGGGAATGATGCTACATGCAAAGTTCAATTTCCCCAGTAAGGACTGCAACTTCCTAAGCTGGATCTTCTTGAGCCCCATGATCACCCGAATCTCCCCTTTTAGCTTCACCAGCTTCCCCCCCGGTAATCGACACTCCATCGCCTCAGAGTCAATGACAATGCCCATGAAGCTGAGAGCGGTGGTGGGGCCCTCAGTCTTGTCACCCGCTAACAGAAATCCGAAAGCAACCACCATATGCTGCAAAGTGGACACCAGCACCGCACACACTTTTTTGTGTTTGGAGGAATTTGTGGAATTAAGTGTTAGGTGTATGATAAACAATGGTAAGATGTAATTAAGCACAATTTAAATAAGGGCAGAGGCACAGTGACAGGGGGGAGGGATGGGAGTCATGGGGTAATGAGGGTAAAGGGTGGAGAGGGCGGGAGAATGGGAAGGGGGGGAGACACAAATAGGGGATGAATATCACAGAAGAGCGAAGAGAGGGTTTTTTTGATGTCTGTCTTTTTTTTTTTTTTTGAGGAGAAGGGAGGGAGAGGGGGGAAATATGGCACGGATTTAAATGCAACGGAAGTTGCCTGATCACAAGGATATAAGGAGGGAAGAGTAGGGATAAGAGGTATGAGGGGAAGGGAGTATGGATAAGTTGGGTATTTTTATTTTTTTGTGACACCTGAGCGTAACACAGGGTATTAATACAAAGGGTTAAGGGGAGAGGGGGTAGGCAGGGGTAGGAAAAGGGGGGAGATACTCCTGTTGCGATCTCTCCTTAAAGGGAAGGGAGAGGGTTTTTTTTTTTTTTTTTTAGTAAGGTAATGGGACAGACACAAGATGGACATAAGATGGGATGTTTAATCTTGAGGGGAGGCGTGAAACATCTCCCGTAGGGGGGCGGGGGGAAGGGGGGAGGACTCAGTCTGGCCACGGGAATAGACTTATACATAGAGATAAATAAAGTAAAGAGATTATGAAGGTAAAAAAGAAAAGAAGAGGGAGAAACCTGATTACAGGACAGGTATATATGATTATAAAGAATGCTATAGTAGAAATGGACTTATGTGTATACATGTTGTGAGGGGGTTAGCTCGGCAGCGGGTGTGTGTGACCCCCGGGATGGGCTCCCCACACAAAACAGGCCCAGCAAACGGAGGTTGTGGTTTTCAAAATCAAAAAAAGGTGCGGTTTATTTTCTATTTACAGTGACAAAACACAGCAAAGCAAAAGAAACATAACCAAAATAAATCCTGGTCAAGTTGACCTCTGACTAAACATACAGGTTTCCTAACTAACAACTGGGATCAGCCTAGCGCTGTCCTAGTCCCTAAGTCCCTGGTTTTAAATGTCCAAGCAAATAGCCACACAGGCTTTGTCTCACCGCACAGGGGTTCACTCTCCCTAGACAGTCCACACAGGTCTGGTTCCAGGCATGAGCAAACACCTAATGAATCTGGGAGTTCTTATAGAGGCCTAAATGAGCTGACAAGCTTCAGCTGGCCTCATCAACTCCCTGTCTGTACGACGCCCAGCCCTCTCCCTAGAGGTAATGAGTCATCCATGAGCCCACTAGCCTTATACAACTCTCCACCTAGTTGTATAAGTCGGCGTAAAGCCTGAATCTGGGCGAAATTTATCTACCCCCCTGGATGCAACCAGGTGACTTTACCTTCCTGCTGTCACATACCCCCCCCTCTTGTTTTAACCTCGGGGTTGGAACACCAGCAATCAGGCATTCATGTACTCGAGACAAAGCATCCACATTCCCCATTTGAACGCCAGGGCGATGCTTTACTGTGAAGTTGAATTCCTGGAGGGCCAGGAACCACCTATTCACTCTTCTATTTGTTTCCTTGTTTTGAGCCATCCACTTTAACGGAGCGTGATCCGTAACCATGTCAAAGTGCCTACCTAGCAGGTAGTACCGAAGGGAATCTAGAGCCCACTTCACCGCTAAACACTCCTTTTCAATGGTGGCGTAATTTACCTCATGGGACTTCAACTTCCTGCTGAGGTAAATGACTGGGTGCTCTTCCCCGTTCCAGACCTGGGACAATACTGCTCCTAACCCCACATCTGACGCATCACTTTGTACGACAAAGTCTTTAGAGAAGTCGGGTGAGTACAACACTGGCTGGCTACATAAGGCTTGTTTCAAGAATTGGAATGCTGCCTCAGCCTCGGGGGTCCATTTAATCATGACCGACCCTTTCCCCTTCGTCAGGTTGGTTAGGGGCACAGCCTTAGAAGCAAAGTGGGGAATGAATCGCCGATAATACCCAGCGATTCCCAGAAAGGCTCGTACCTGCTTCTTGCTGTTGGGACGTGGCCAACTCTGGATGGCCTCGACTTTGTTGAGTTGGGGTTTTATTACTCCCCTCCCAATGGTGTACCCAAGATATTTGGCCTCCTCCTGCCCAATGGTACACTTCTTGGGGTTAGCCGTAAACCCCGCTTCCCGAACAGAGTCCAGGACTGCTTGCACTTTTGGCAGATGTGAGGCCCAATCTGTGCTATGGACAATTACGTCATCCAGGTAAGCCGCAGCATACTTCCGATGGGGCCTCAGCATCTGGTCCATTTTCCGCTGGAATGTGGCCGGCGCATTCTGTAACCCGAACGGCATTCTTTTATATTGGAACGCCCCGTCTGGGGTTACAAATGCGGTTTTCTCTTTGGCCGACTTGGCCAGGGGGATTTGCCAATACCCTTTTGTGAGGTCAAGAGTCGTCATGTATCGGGCTGTTCCCAGCCGGTCGATCAACTCATCTATACGTGGCATGGGGTAGGTGTCAAATTTTGTAACTTTGTTCAACTGACGAAAATCGTTACAAAATCGCCAGCTCCCATCCGGTTTAGGCACCAACACGATGGGACTAGACCAATCACTTTGGGACTCCTCTATCACCCCTAAGTTCAGCATTTTCTGTACTTCCTCCCGTATTGCCTCCCGTCGAGCCTCTGGGATCCGATAGGGTTTTAACTTCACCCTTTCACCGGGCGGGGTAATGATGTCATGCTCTACCCCAGATGTTTGTCCCGGCAGCTCAGAGAATACCTCCTTGTTGCGAAGCACAAACTCCTTAACCTCCTGTTGTTGGGGTTGTGACAAGGTGGCTGCTATTCCAACCTCAGGAATCACGCAACCAGTTTGAGCTGGTGACCAAGTGTCTGCGACTAGGGACTCTCTATCCCTCCAGGCTTTCAACAGATTAACGTGATAGATCTGTTCGGGCTTTCGCCTTCCTGGTTGTCTGACCTTGTAATTCACTTCGCTCACTTTTTCCATTATCTCGTAGGGGCCTTGCCATTTGGCAAGGAATTTACTTTCAACCGTAGGGACAAGTACCAATATCCTATCCCCCGGGGAAAAGGTACGGGTCTTGGCTCCACGGTTGTACACTCTCTGCTGTGCCAACTGCGCTTGGGCCAAATGTTCCTTCACGATGGGCATTACCTGTGCAATTCGATCTTGCATCAGGGCGACATGCTCAATCACACTCCTGTGGGGAGAACTCTCACTTTCCCAAGTTTCCTTGGCAATATCCAACAGCCCTCTTGGGTGTCTCCCATACAGTAACTCAAAGGGGGAGAATCCCGTAGAGGATTGGGGCACCTCCCTAATAGCAAACATCAAATAAGGAAGTAAACAGTCCCAATCCTTTCCATCTCTATCCACCACTTTCTTCAACATTTGTTTTAGGGTTTTGTTGAATCTTTCAACCAGCCCATCGGTTTGGGGGTGATACACAGACGTACGCAATTGCGTCACTTTGAACAATTTACACAGCTCTTTCATAACCCGGGACATAAAGGGTGTACCTTGGTCCGTAAGCAGTTCTTTACAAATACCCACCCGGCTAAAAACAAGAGATAGCTCTTTGGCTATGGTTTTGGCCGAGGTATTTCGGAGAGGGATCGCTTCTGGATAACGGGTGGCATAGTCCATTATAACTAATATGTACTGGTGCCCCCTAGCGGACTTGATTATAGGACCTACCAAATCCATGGCGATCCTCTCAAACGGGACCTCAATGATGGGTAGAGGGACCAGCGGGCTACGGAAATGTGGCATCGGGGCCAACCTCTGACACACAGGGCAGGAGGAACAATAATTTTCTACGTCCTTCATCACCCCCGGCCAATAGAATCTCTGTAATACCCTCTCTCGGGTTTTCTCTGTCCCCAGATGACCTCCAAGAATGTGCCCATGGGCCAACTCCAACACCAACTTCCTGTAAGGTTTGGGCACCACAAGCTGCTCAACGGTTTCTTCTGCCCTTTTTGCCACCCGATACAGTAGGTCCTTCTCTACGCTGAAGTATGGGTAAGTGCAGGTATTATCTGGGTTCACTAACTCGCCATCTATTTTCACTACGTTTTCCCGTGCCTTTATTAGGGCGGGGTCTTTCAACTGTTCTGTGGCAAAGTTTTCCCTGTGAACCTCAAGATCAGAAAACTCCACAGACGGTAGGTTTTCGTCTGAGGAGGTGGGCTCCTCTCCAGTTTCTTGAGTCTCCCCTGCCAATACTGATAAGGGAAATTCCGGAGAGTCCTCACCACTCTCAGGGGAGTTCTGGCTATCACATTCCTGGTACATAGGGGCACCAGTGAGGGGCTCAGGATCATCCCACAGTTCCCAGAACTTCGGAAAATCCCTTCCCACAATGGCGTCATGCGGTAACTGAGATACTAAGCCCACTGGATGAGAGAGGGTACCTTTGGGGGTCTCGAAACACACTGTAGTCACTGGATACTCTCGGGTGTCCCCATGCACACAAATAACAGCTACCTTGCTATTCCCAGAGACCTCTGTTTTAACTAACTCAGCCTTTATCAGGGTCACAAGGCTACCTGAATCCAGCAATACCACAACATTTCTACCATTAACACACATTTTGCATAAATGTTTCTCAGTTCCTCGAATGGCAGTGCATGCGACTGTCGCACACAGCGACTGACGTCTGCCCGTCAGAAAGTCACACTGCATGGGTTCCTCCACAACCGGGCAATTGGCTGCAATATGTCCCGCTTGCCGGCAGCGGTAGCAAACGATCCTTCTTGCCGCCTCTTGAGCCGCTGATTTCCCAGGCTGTTCTCGCCAAACTTGGGGTAGAGCTCCCACCCTCTCACTCTCTCCACCCTCACCCCTTGGAATCCTCTTATCCGCCCCTGGGGATGGTCTGGTCTTAGGGTGGAAAGTCCGAGTGTCTCTGGAAGAGGCCGTCAGGTTCTCTGTAGCCAAGTATTTCTCCACACGATCCACAAGACCATCGGCCGTCTCTGGGTCTCCATGGCTTACCCACTTTTGGATGGCAGTAGGAAGGGCTCTCAAAAACCGATCCATTACAACACGTTCCACAATCTTTGGTGCGGACAAAGTCTCTGGCTGTAGCCACTTTCTGCTCAGGTGAATGAGATCATACATTTGAGACCTGGGGGGTTTTCCAAGCTGGAAAGTCCAGTTATGCACACGCTGAGCCCGGACAGCCTGGGTGACACCCAGCCTTGCCAATATTTCAGCTTTTAGCATCACATAGTCTTTTGCTTGGTTAGGCTCTAGGTCATAGTAAGCTTTCTGCGATTCACCAGTTAACAGAGGAGCCACCAGTCCAGCCCACTGCTCCTCAGGCCACTTTTCTCTTTCAGCGGTCCTTTCAAATGTGGTCAAAAATACCTCTGGATCATCCTCTCCAGTCATTTTTGTCAATAAACGACTCACCCCAAAGGACGCGGTATTAGTGGGACGGCTTTCCTCACTGGTCTGCGGACGTTGCTGCATTACTGCTTCCATCTGTTGTTGTAGTCTCTGCTCTTGCTTCTGCAACAGGTCTATGAAGCGGGCCTCAGATTGCTGCTGGGCTCGTTGCTGAGCCTCCAGACTCTGTTGCAAAGTTGCGTTTGTCTGCTGCTGGGCTGCAAGGCTCCTTTGCAAACCTGCATTTGTCTGCTGTTGATTGGCATTTGCTAGAGCCAGCTGCTTCAGTATCTCCTCCATGCTGGCTTAAAAAAAACTGCCACTGGTTCTCCACCAACTGTGAGGGGGTTAGCTCGGCAGCGGGTGTGTGTGACCCCCGGGATGGGCTCCCCACACAAAACAGGCCCAGCAAACGGAGGTTGTGGTTTTCAAAATCAAAAAAAGGTGCGGTTTATTTTCTATTTACAGTGACAAAACACAGCAAAGCAAAAGAAACATAACCAAAATAAATCCTGGTCAAGTTGACCTCTGACTAAACATACAGGTTTCCTAACTAACAACTGGGATCAGCCTAGTGCTGTCCTAGTCCCTAAGTCCCTGGTTTTAAATGTCCAAGCAAATAGCCACACAGGCTTTGTCTCACCGCACAGGGGTTCACTCTCCCTAGACAGTCCACACAGGTCTGGTTCCAGGCATGAGCAAACACCTAATGAATCTGGGAGTTCTTATAGAGGCCTAAATGAGCTGACAAGCTTCAGCTGGCCTCATCAACTCCCTGTCTGTACGACGCCCAGCCCTCTCCCTAGAGGTAATGAGTCATCCATGAGCCCACTAGCCTTATACAACTCTCCACCTAGTTGTATAAGTCGGCGTAAAGCCTGAATCTGGGCGAAATATATCTACCCCCCTGGATGCAACCAGGTGACTTTACCTTCCTGCTGTCACAATGTATATAAGGTTATCTTATAATTTTGTGTGTTTCTAGACGGAAATAAGGATGATATAATAAAATGAATGAAGATATGCCGAGTAGTTAGAATATACATAATATACACAAGAGGGGAACGGTAGGGGATATGGGGGAGAAAAATAAAAATACAAAGTGTAAAAAAAAGAGATATAAGATAGAATGTAAATATAGACCAGTACAAGGAGATAAAGAACGAGGGCATTGTATGGACACCAGGCACTGGCTTTTTACAGCTGGTTAAGCAACATAGGGAAGGAATTTTGGTGATGGGCGGTGATCTTAATATGGCTTTAAATCCCATAAAAGACACCTCAAAAGGTACCTCTCATCTGTTATATACCAAATTAAGAAAAGCAAAGAAACTTCTACAAGAACTACAATTGGTTGATAGTTGGAGGGCTGTCCATACACAGGATAGGGATTACACGTTTTATGCAGCGAGACATAAGACATATACTAGAATTGATTATGTTTTAATAAATCAGAGCCTTGTCACATCCCTTGTAAATGCCTCTATCGGATCTATACCTTTCTCAGATCACGCTCCAAAAAGTTGTACAATAAAGTGGGAAGAGGTAGATAAGAAAGAATGGCACTGGAAGATAAATGAAACCCTACTAAAGGACAGCGAGTATGAGGGAAAATTGAAGGAAGAACTAGAGCTCTTTTTTGCAGCAAACGACACAGGAGAAATAACTCCCTTTTGACTGTGTGTAATGAGAGGCAACCTTATCTCGATGGGGGCACATAGGAAAAATAAACTAAATGAAAAAATAGACTGGATGTTTAAACGTATTGGGGAGTTAGAAACTGTACACAAAAAATCTCAGGCACAACTAATAGAACAGGAATTAGATGACATACGGGAAAGAATGAATCATTGCTAATTGAAAAAGCGACAGCTAAACTAACCAGAGGAAGGAGAACATTCTATGAATTTGGGAACAAACCAGGTAGAATTCTAGCAAATGCCTTGGGAGAAGCCCACACATGTAACCGTATCACACAAATTAAGACACAAAAAGATGAAATGGTTAATACCCCACAGAAAATAGCAAAATGTTTTAAGGAATACTATGAGCGATTATATCAGCTAGAAGAGAAACCGTCCCCAGAGAATGCCCAAAAGAAATTGGAAATAGTCAGGGAGTATATTAGAGAAACACATATGCCAAAATTAACGGAGGAAATTACTAGAAAACAGGACGAACCAATTACAACAGAGGAGTTTAGGGAAGCAATAAAAATATTAAAACTGGGTAAGGCCCCAGGCCCAGATGGGTACACCCTGACATATTATAGAATGTTCGCTGAGAAACTGGCTCCAAGATTTATAGCAGCATACAATTAATTGCAGGAAGGAAAAAAAATACTGAATGAGACGCTGCTGGCACATGTAGCAGTCATCCCAAAAGAAGGGAAAGATCCAGCACAATGCGCTAGCTACCGTCCTATATCATTGTCAAATGTGGACCTGAAAGTGTTTACTAAGATCCTCGCCACAAGATTAATAGCCCATATCCCAGATCTAATAATCCCAGATCAAGTGGGATTTACCCCTGGAAGGGAGGGAAGAGAAAATACACAGCGAGTGGTGAGTGCGATTTATTTAGCACAAAAGCAGAGGAAGCCAATGATATTAGTATCTGCTGATGCAGAAAAAGCTTTCGATCGAGTGGAATGGCTGTTTTTAAAAGCGACACTGCAGCATATAGGATTGAAAGAAGGGATAATGAGCTGGTTCTCTAATCTATACTTAGAACCGAGTGCGAGAGTTAAAATAGACGATTAAATCTCAGAGCCATTTCTTATCCGAAACGGGACAAGACAAGGCTGCCCACTGTCGCCTATTATTTTTATTTTGACAATAGAACCCTTCTTAAGGAAGATACGGGCAAACCCGAACATTAAGGGGATAATAATGAAAGGAGATGAACAGAAAGTGGCAGCATATGCTGATGATTTAATTTTTTTTATAACATCCCCTGTTATAGCTTTGCCATCCTTATTGGCAGAACTAAGAGAATATGGAAAACTGTCTAACTTTAAAGTCAACTACAGGAAATCAGAGGCAATGGGAATAGAAACAAAGGTCGCATTATTGCACCAGATAACCACACAATTCGACTTCAGATGCACAAACTCCCATATAAGCTACCTAGGGACTAAGATAACAAGGAACTTAAATAAATTATTTGAATTTAACTATGTAACATTGATGAGATGAATAAAACTAGATTTAGTGAGATGGGATAAGGAAATCTTTACTTGGTTCGGGCGGACAAACATAATAAAGATGAATGTGCTACCGAGAGTTTTGTACTTAATACAGACTTTACCAATTAAAATCCCCCAGGGCTTTTTCAGGGACCTAAGGTCAAGATTTTTGAAGTTTATCTGGGCGGAAAAACCATCGAGGATACTTAGAACTATTTTGTCGCTGCCCAAGGTAGAAGGAGGGATAGGGCTCCCGGACCCAGTAAAGTATCAGGAAGCATCTCATCTAGTTAGAGTAGTGGAATGGTGTGGGCAAAATAAGAAACCCTGGATAAAAATGGAGCAAGCAATGGTAGATATATCGTTGGAAGGTCTGGTGTGGATTCCAGAAACTGAAATATCTGCAGAAACAAAGAAGCACCCAACGATAGGTGCCACTATATGAATAATTAAAAAGATCTTTAATAAAACAAATATATCTATGTACCCGAGTCCGATGACTCAGATTTTGGCATTTCAACCGGGACTGATAGATCAAACATTTTGCGCTTTACGACAAAGGGGCATTAGCAGGATTATCCATTTCTCTAAAGATGCTAGATTAATGACAAAGAGAGAGATTGAAAGAGAGGTTACACCAGAATTAGATTTTTTTCGGATGTTGCAAGTAGAAGCGTTTCTACGGACAAAAACAAGGATATTTACAGAAGTTAGAATGCTGTCAAAATTCGAGCAGATATGCTTAAAAGGGAATCCTCCGAAACATTCACTGTCTTATTTTTATGCAATGTTAATTAATTTAGACGGCCCGCAAGAACTTACTTTCCTCCAGGAATGGGAAAGAGACCTGGGACTAAAATTTTTCACAAGCACAGAGAGATAAGATTTTGTTGTTTACGCACAAGGCTTCAGTAGCAAGTAGATATCAAGAGGGAGGATACAAAATTTTAACTAGGTGGTACAGAACACCAACAGTATTGCATCGAATATATCCCCAGACGTCAGATGCCTGCTGGAGGTGTCATGTAGCAAAAGGGACACTATTACATATTTTCTGGGAGTGTGTGAAAATACAGGAGTTCTGGAAAATGGTAATAGAAACCATTAAAAAAATTACAGGGGCGCATGTGCAGCACCGGACGGGATGGACGCCTGAGTGACTAGCTCCGCTCCACCCGGGCTGAATTAGACTCTTGGAGGGCTATTAACACCTATGATCCTCGCTCTTTTAACACTCCTCGAGTCCTATTAGAGTGGTGCATGCCTTCAGCTAAGAAGAAAGGTCGGGGCTCTGCTCAAAAGTCACTTACCCACTACCTTCTTCGCACGAGGGAACAGTACGGCATGGAACAAGATGGCGCCGGCGGCGGAGCACAATCTTCAGCTCCAGCCCCTTTTCCAGGTCCCTCGGAGGCCCACAACCGCGAGTACCCGACTGCGCTTTCAAAAGCGGACCTGGATGCCAGTCTGGAGGACATGTATACTAAGCTGGCCACGAAATTTCAAACGGAGCTCCATAAGACCTCACAGACTCTGTCCTCGGAAATTGCAGCACTCGGCACCAGGACAGACAAACTCGAGACCAAGCAGGATGAACTTGCCCTAGCCTTTAATGACCTTAGCCGCGAACATGACTCTCTGGCTACGGCTTTCTCGCAGATCCAGGCCCAGGTCGAGGATCTCGACAACCGCAATAGGCGCAATAACCTGCGCCTACGGGGGGTCCCTGAAACGGAGATGGATCTCATCCCCACAGTTATCTGGCTTTTCAAGTCCCTCCTGCCAGAATGTGATTCCGCGGCCTTTACCTGCGACAGGATCCACAGGGCTCTTAGGCCCAAACCACCAGCAGATAAGCCTCCTAGGGACATTTTCCTCTGTATGAAAGACTTTCTGACTAAAGAGGAGATCCTGAGAGCCGCACGGAACCAGCCGCGGATTACCCTTGATGAACACATCATCCAGATTTACCCTGACATCTCCCCGGCCACCCAGGAAAAGTGTTGGGGTCTAAAGGAGATCACCTCGGTTCTCCAGTCGGCTCGGATTCGCTATCGCTGGGGGTTTCCCTTCAAACTAGTGATCCCACACAATGGCTCCACATACACAGCCACCTCCCTGCTGGAAGGGCAGGAGGTTCTGGTCAAGTTGGGCCTTCTTGACTCCGAAGCAATCCGCCGCCCCCCTCTGACCCCTAGACCATCTCCACTTTGGCGCACACCACCCCCTCGCCCAAACCGTAGGAGGATCAGATACGACGCTGGGGACCGGGGTCTGGACTGACACCTAGTTCGGCTGTGCTTGGCTGCACCCCCGTGCCTTCTGAAGCTGTCACACGTTTTTTCTTTGATCCCCGTTTGTTTTGCCCGGACATTTTGGAGTTCTCCCGCCGGAGCCGCTGTATGAACTCCCCCACCAGCCACCAGTGTTTTTTTTCTGTTGCTCTCTTGATGACTGTTTTTTATGATAAGCTCCTCTCCTCCGATAATTTTTCTGGAGAGAGGTCAGAAACTGCTCTTTGGCTGGGTTTGAGACGCATGTGTCTCGTAAGTCTGTTCTTTTTTTCAGGTTGTTCCTTTTTACCTGAACCATCTCACTTTTTCTGGCTCTTATTTTATTTAATTTTGGATTCTATATTATTATTTTTTTTATGTTTTACTTCTTTCAGGTCGGTGCTTTTCCCACATATGTATGTTCTACTACCTATATGACCTCATAGTTTTATTATCAATTTGGTTGCTCAGTCTTTTAGTCATGTTATGTAATCTTTGCTCTAATATGGATTTAGTTTGCTGCATGGGGGCGACCCCTACGGCTCCTGCACGGCACTGCGGGCTCCTGTGTAGTAAGCTTACTCTTGAGAATTTTGATGACACTGCTCTGCAGATAGTCCTTTTCCTAAGGTATAATGGTCTTTAGTTGCATATCACACAATGTAAAAGGCTTTAACTCCCCTATTAAACAGAAAAAGGCGTTTGCCTTCTATAAAAATTTAAATGCCAAAATCCTCTTGCTCCAAGAAACGCATTTTTCTCAAGCCTCTCACCCTAAGTTTTTCCATAGGCATTTTCCTCATTCCTTTTACACGCTTCACGTGTCTATGCCCCCAACGATTCCCCAGCTTCGTTTTTTGTATCATTTTTTGAATGTCTCGCAGTATACCGATCTCCATACATGATTGTAGGTGGGGATTTTAATTTGGTGGCTAACCCTGTACTGGATAGGTGTTCGGTGGCCACTTCCTCTAGGGTTTTTCCCAGATCTTACCAGAGGTATGCGGGATTGTCAACAGGTGGACTCCTGGAGGGCGCATAATATTGGAGCTAGGGAGTACACATTTTACTCCCACCCCCATAACAGTTACACCAGACTTGATTATATTTTTGTCACTCCGATTGTCCTGGCCAACTCCACAACCGCCTCCATACACCCCTGTGTTTGGTCGGACCACCAAGTTACCTCCTTTGACTGAGTTCATTGGGTTAGCCCCTACCCCCTTCACCTGGCGCCTAAATGAGTCTCTTTTGTCAGGCCTTGCTATTGAGTCTGAGGTATCACGGGCCATAGACCCATACTTTGACCTCAATGCCATCCCCGAGACGCCCATCCCGGTGGTCTGGACGGCCCATAAGGCTGTACTTAGGGGTAGACTCATTGGAATTGCCATTGCCCGTAATAGGGAAAACAGACAGAGGATCCTTCAGCTCACATCTGATTTAGATATGTTATATAAACGTTCCTCTGCGCTTAACCAGGAGTCCACCAGGGGGTTGATCGATCAGAAACGCCTGGAACTAGACACTTTGCTTAACTCTAAGGCAGAGAAGGCTCTCAGATGGTCAAAGGCCAGATTCTTCATAGTAATGCCTCGTCGACCATGTTCGCCAGACGACTGAACCAGTCTGCTAGGCCTACTTATGTGTATAAACTGATGACAGACTCAGGACTGACTACGTCACATCCTCAGGAGGTTCTTAAGATATTTAATCAATTCTATTCTACTCTTTTGGCACCCTCCCGATCTAGGCCCTCCGCTGAGGAGGCTGCCTGGTTTGATTCAATCCCTCTTCCCTCACTCTCCCCCTCCCAAGTAGACAAACTGAACTTACCTATCTCGCAGGCTGAAGTCTTGAACGTTATCAAATCACTAAAATCCGGCTCGGCTCCCGGCCCTGACGGTTTCGCGGCCATCTATTACAATAAATTTGCCCTTTCCTTATCCGACAGACTGGTTCAGTTGTTTAATTCGGTCTTACAGGGAGGCTCTGTCCCAGCTGAGATGTTACTGGCGAACATGTCGCTCAATCCCAAACCAAACAAAAATCATACCCTCCCCCAGAACTATAGACCTATATCGGTTATCAATAATGATCTAAAGATATTTAGCAGGATCTTGGCTGATAGACTGGCATCCACCATCTCTTCCTTGATTTCCCCATATCAGGCTGGTTTCATTCCCCATAGGCTCATTACTGATAACATTTGTTTAGCCACTAACATTATTCAGGATGCAAACCTGTTCGCTAAAAAATTGTTTCTGTTGAGCCTGGATATACAGAAAGCGTTCGATAGTGTGTCTTGGAGCTACGTGTCCACCTTGTTACAACGCATGGGCTTTCAGGGGGAATTCCTCTATGCCTTCCAGGCTTTGTATAATGACCCTCAGACCCGGATCAAAATTCCAAGATGTAGTTCGGAATTTTTCACATTAGGCAGAGGCAGGGGTGCCCGCTTTCCCCTTTTGATCTTTGCCCTGGCCCTGGAACCCCTGGCCGTGGCGCTTTTGAGGAACCCAGACATATCTGGGTATTGCAAAGGCTCTATAGATTATAAATTCTGCATGTATGCGGATGACGTATTGATGTTTATCACCAACCCGTTGATCTCCTTGCCCAATCTTTTCCAGTCCCTGTCCAGATTTGCTGAGGTCTCGGGCCTCTCGGTGAATGTCTCTAAATCCCTGGCCCTCCCTATAGGCTACTCTCAATCCAAGCTAGAACACCTCAAACATTCCTTCAGATTCTCATGGGCTGGCCAATCCCTCCCATATTTAGGGGTTAATTTGACAGGTGATTTTACCAAATTATTTGAGGCTAATTACCCCCCTATGCTCTCTAAACTTAAGCAACTACTTAAGCTCTGTTCCCCACTTCACATCTCCTTCCTGGGTAGGATAACCGCACTTAAAATGACTGGCCTACCCAAATTACTTTACCTGTTCCGATCCTTGCCGATTGGGCTACCCAAATCCTATTTGCTCAAGATTCAAATCATCTTTAATAAACTTATATGGAAAAGTAGTCCCCCTAGATTTGCTAAAGCAACCCTTTACCATTCGGCTAGGCAGGGGGGCTTGGGTGTCCCTCAGGTCTGGCTCTACTACTTGTCCAGCAGGTTTTCACAACAAGCTCAATGGAACATTTCTCACTCTAAAGTCCCTTTGGGTCAAATTTGAACAGGACTCGATTTTTCCTGCTTATCTCCCGGGCATTATGTGGTCCTCTAACCCTTCACGTTCCCTAGGGCCCCCCAATAATAGCTTAGTGGCGACGAGCTTAAAGCTTTGGGATAGGTATAAATTGAAATTCAACCTTATCTCGGGGTTCCCCTTGGGCGCTTCCTATCTGGGAGACTCAAGATTTCCCCCGGCCTTCGCTCACCCGGAGGAGTTCCGACTCTGGACGAGCCTGGGGCTTGTCAGGTTAGAAAACTTCCTACAGGGAGAAAGATTTGAGTCATTCCCTAATATACTGACCAAACATCCGGCCCTTGCGGGCGAATTTTATCACTATCTCCAAATTAGGCACTTCTTCCTGAGTCACTATGCGGGCCCCCTTTCAGACTCTAGAACCTTCTACGAGAAGATTTGTCTTACAGCACCTAGACAAAAAGGCCTTATTTCAATTATCTATAGAGCTTTGGAGTCAGTTCTGGAGGGCCCTGTGCTCAAATATAGAGCCCAATGGGAGAGGGAGCTCGATCTTGCCGCGGAGGACTTAGACTGGATTGCTGGCTGGACCAACATGAGAAAATGCACGCTTTCTCTCACAATCCGAGAGACAGCCATTAAATTGTTGACCCGCTGGTATTACACTTCTCTGCGCCTCAACAGGATATACCCACAGGTGTCGCCCGCTTGCTTTCGAGGATGCGATCTCCCGGGCTCCCTCTTTCATTTGTTCTGGGAATGTGACAAACTGCGTCCTACATGGGCTGCTGCCTTGGAGCTGATTGATAAACTTGCAGGTGGGCATGTGGCTCTGACACACACTCAATGTCTCCTTTTTCAAAATGTGCCGGACACTCCTAAACCCCTTTTGAGATTGATTCATTCAGTCTGTTTAGCTGTACAGTGGGCTATAGCCCTATCCTGGAAGACTGGCTCAGTTCCCTTTTCTCTGGTTATATCCAGAATGGATCAAATGATGCTAGCCGAAAAAATACACCACACATTAAGGGATTCTATTCCTTTGTATGATGCTAAATGGAACCCTTGGTCCATCTTTAGACTTCAGCACTGACCTTTCATTTATTTATTTTTATTATTTGTTTTTGCATGTTCTCCTTTATTTTATTCTCTATTTTATGACTTCTTTTTCTTTTTCTTCTCTTTGTATTTTCTCTCTTACTGATTATTTCTCGACTTTTGAATTTCTAATCTTATAATCTTTATTGTGTACAACTGACGTTGCTTTATTGCACTGTTATGCATAGCTAGGTTATTGCACTGTTATGCATAGCTAGGTACCAACTGATTTATTCTGATCAACCCTTTCATATCGGTCTTGTACTCTGAGTTATATGTTTATTTGTTGATCTGTTGGATATGAAAACTGAAAATGTAAAAAAAAAAATCTTTACTTTGTAGGTACATGGTATATCTATGCTCTGTTTCTTATAAAACTCTTTGAAAACAAAAAAAAATTACAGGAATATCTCTAGAAGATAGACCAGCAGCTATTCTAATAATGGATGTCCCTATATCAGTGGAAAAATATAAAAACTCACTGCTAAGACACCTCATTACAGCCGCGAGGGCGTGTATCCCTGTCCTGTGGAAAAAGGAGAACCCCCCATCTAGAGCACAATGGCTCGTTAGAATCACAGAGATCCAACGAATCGAAAAGTTTATGATGACAATGAAAGACCAGGATGAGAGATACCGGACGATATGGGCACCCTATATGAAATATAGGGAAGAGGAGAGAGGGGATGGGGGAGTTGGGGGGAGGGGGGGTAGGGGGAGAGGAAAAGACAAGCTGAGGCTTCTTTTTTTTTTTCTTTTGGGGAGGGAGGTGGGTGGGTGAAAAGGAAGATCAAAGAGGTAAAGAGAAGTGGTATGGAATTAATGAAACAATTAGAAGACAGTAAAATTACAAGATCGGAATAGCTTATTTTCTTTGTCTGTATTGGTTGAAATAAGTAAATGTTATGAAATGTAATAATTTGTAATGTGAAACTTATAAAAAAAGGAAAAAAATAAAGAATTTATAAAAAAAAATAAGAAATTGAGCAGCCCATAGGCAGGCAGCGATTGACATAGAACTCCCCCTGCCAGCAGCACCCCAACAAACGAAAGCTTTCGGGATGAACCGGGAGCAAGCGGAATGCCGATTCGATGTCAGCCTTCACCATCAGCGCGCCCTTCCCACAACGGCTCACCAAACCTACCGCTGCATCGAAGGACGTGCAAGACACTGTGCAGGCATCCGGATCGATTGCATCATTGACCGAACCCCCTTTTGGGAATGACAGGTGGTGTATCAACCGAAACGTATTCAGCTCCTTCTTGGGTACCACCCCCAAAGGAGAAATCACCAACTCTGGCATAGGACACCCCCAAAAAGGACCGGCCATGCGACCCATTGCTACCTCCTTCCCCAGCTTTTCCCCAACCACTCCAGGGTGAAGTAACGCCGAACGCAAATTCTTTGCCATCGGCAGGATGGCAGACAAGGAACAAGAGATGCTAAAACCTTCAGAGAATCCCTCCCCTAGGAGCCGGGCAGCCGCCCGATCCGGGAACCTATTTAGGAAAGGCTGCATCCTTTCCCCCTTCACTGGCGTCCTCCCTTTTTGTTACCAAACTCCCCGGGCGGCCCTTACCCTTTTTAAAACAGCGGGACCCGGGATGAGATCCACCGCAACCGGAGCACTCGTGTTTAAAACGTCAGGCACCCCAAAATTTACAGGTTCCCTCATTGTATTGCCAGCAGACTCCCAATTTTTGGGCGGCCAGCTGTCCGGGGGAAGTTGAACTGCCGGCCCCCACTGGAAAAAACTGTCTCGGTGCCCACGCCAAAGACATAAGCTTCATCCAGAGGCTAATATCCTTATGATCCCAGCGTAAGGATGGCGTTGCCGTAACTGCTCATCGTACCTGAGCCATGCCATTCCCCTGTATACTCTGTGGGCCTCACCTACGGCATCCATATAGCAAAATAACACCAAACAATGTTCAGGATTCTTTTCCCCTATCACACTCACCATAATGGTGAATGCTTGCAGCCAATTAGAAAACGTGCGTGGGATTAGCCTATAGCACAGTTTTTCTTCATCCTCCTTCTTGCTATCATCAGGCTTAACCCTATCTAGGTTAAACTTTTCCAGGGGTAAGATTGAAAAGATTTCCACATACTCACCCTTCACGATCTTCTCCCTGACCTCCGGCTTCAAGTGCCCCCAGCAGCCCCTCAAAGCAGACAGACACTTCGCATTTTGCTGCGTCAACAATGCAAACCACATCCGTACTGCCCGCCCCCTCCTGTGCTGGAACAGCTTTCTCCCCGTCACTGCCGACTCCGCGGAAGAAGGGGAAGACCCTGGCAGAACAGCCCCACTAGCGGGCGACGCAGCCACAGTGACATTGACAGGCGGGGGGCAACCCGACAGACCCCCCCGACCACAGGAGGCCCAGCACTCGGCGACACCCATGCCGCAGCCTGTGGAGCCCGCCCAGTTGTCCCTGATGCAAACCACTGTACCAGTTCCTTCAGGCCCCCCAATAATGCCTGCAGTTTCCCATCAAACCCCCCAGATGCAGGCGCAGCGCCCGCCGCCTGAGGACTGTGACCCCCCCACCTGCGGCCCCCGTCCCCCCCCACAGCAGCCACCCCCAACAAACCCTGTAAAGTTGACACACAATGGGACTTACCGGGCCAACCAGGAAGGGTCTCCGCCGCCGCTGCTCCCGACTCCACAGGCGCCGGACGCACCTGCTGCTTGTCAGCCTCCGATCCCGACAGCTCCCCTTCCGACCGGTCACCAGGCGACTGCAGGGGCTCTGTGACTTCCATCCCCGGGGATGAGGGCCTTGACACCGCCATCTCTGGACCGCGCTGGCCACGTCTCCCGTCCGGGGCTCCGCACCCGGACTTTGCCGCCATTTTGGTAGGGCCTCTGGACACGACGCTGCTGGGCTGCCCGCTCCGCCGGGGAGGGGCACTCTGCTGGGCTGGCAAGCCGCTGGCCGGGGATGGTGGAGGCCCGGCGGCCATAGCGGATCTCCTCCCGCACTGAGACAAACCCCGTGCTGGAGCCTGGGATGAGGGGGTGTCCGTTGGGTCCCATTGACTGCGCCGAGCGGGCGGGGGAGGCGCTTGCCTGCGATGCGGCCCCACCCACCGAGCTCCGCTGATGCCGAGGATTCTGACCGGGTCCCACCGCTGCTTAAAACAGGGTGCTGTTTCGCCAGTGGGCCCGATGGGTTCTGTTCAGGGGGGCTCCTACCGTGGCTAGAAGCTCTGGGGGAGGCTCCCGTGGAAAAACGCTCCAGAGGCCGCGACCTCCGAGCTCGTGGGAGATCCTGCCCCCCCATTGCCGATCCAGACGCCTGGCCCCTGAGAAGGGGAGCGTCCTGGCTGTGGAGCCATTCGGGGCCTATATTGGCAGCAGCCGCCCTGAGCAGAGCAAACAGGAGATCCACGTCAGCCATTGCTGCTGCACTGACCAGCACAAACCTATCCTCTAAGTGCTTCCCCCTGCAGTGTTGCCCGTGTCACCCTTCCTGCCCCTTAAGTAAACACAACCCCTCCTCTCACAAAATTTTCCCTTAATCCCTACATACCTCACTTTCTGAAATAACTTTTGTTAACCCCTGCTGTCCCTTATCACTCCTGTCATGCCGGTCCTCTGCTAGCTCCTTTGCAATCCCCTCACTCCAGGCCTCTCTTTCCAACAAGGTTTAAGGAGTGTCCAAAACAAGGTATATACTTTGCATATTTATTCAGGTTAACAATTTTTGCTTGCATACACATGTAGTGATCAGACATGTTGCTTGCATTGTCGTAACTCTGTCCACGGCATTCTTGTATGGTAAGTCCAATATTATTAAGGAATTTTAGGTGCGCAATCGCCATTTCTTCCCCTTTATGCCCCGTTGTGGGTAATAAGTTTAGAAAATACTCCACAGGTTGGTTTTCAGGAGACCAAGTAACGTAAAATCGCTATGAGCTGATCAGTATGGAAATAATCTTCAGATGAATCTACAGATACCGAGTAGTACTTTGCCATTTTAACCGGGTTGATGACGTGTTCTAAAATCTTTTCCCCTGTAATCTTTATAAGTTCTTCACAGACATTTCTTCAGACATTTGCTGATAGATAACTTGTACATCCTTTGCCCTTGTTTGCCTTTGTTTGGATGTGTTGTGCTAGGAAAGCATTGTACTCCAACAGTAATTCCAAAATTCCAAGATAATTGCCATTGTGTTTGGATCCAATAACTTGGTCATCTCCTCTAAGAGCCAATCCTCTTTCGGCAAGAAAAATGATGACACTAAGCAACCAATTTACTAGGTTTTGACCATAGCTTGTCAGCTCTTCAATCTCTTGTTGCATTTTAATGGTCTATCCAACCCTCCAGTTTAGAAATTTTGGCTGTTTTAATCACAGCACGAATATGGTTTTAAGTCTGTTCGTGATGAAATTCGTTCACTGACATGTTTTCAGTCGCTGAAGCCATCATTGGAAAATGGAAAATGCATTTCGTGATGCACCGAACAATTTGCAGTCAAAACAGTCGATTCTGCCGGTGTTTTTTAAGAAGCAAAGCCACTTTCTTTCAACCTTGTCTCCATTGGGACAGTTACGCATAAACATGTTGAAAGTACAGCAACGTCCGTCTTTAAATGACGTTCCAAACCCTTCATTTCTGAGTTGTTCCAGAGGTTTTCTTACTGACAGATTTCCATTTTTTGACCAGTACTCTCGCATCTTAATAGTAGATATGCTGGGCCACAAACCAGTGTCAGGCCTCGTACACACGGCCGAGATTCTCGTCGAAAAAAACTTGTCGTTTTTTTCGACGAGATTCTTGGACAAGAAACTTGTCCCGGCCGAGTGTACACACGCTCAATTCAAAGAACCCGCGGTTCTTTGAATCGAGCGAACGCGGTGACGTCATCGACTACGACAAGCATGCGCTCGTCACATTCGATGCCGTCGCCGCCATCTTGGTATACCCTACCTATACCTAGGAAGCTACCGCGCATGCGTCGAATTCATTTCGACCATGAGCGGGCTTCCGGGAGGACAGGTAAGTGTACACACACTCACTTTTCTCGTCGAGAAACATGCCGACGAGAATCTCGACGAGAAAATAGAGAGCAGGTTCTCTATTTTCTCGTTGAGGTTACTTGTCGGTTTTCTCTACGAAAAACCCGATAGCCGCGTACACACGACCGATTTGCTCGGCAAGACATCTCTGCCAGCAAGTTTCTTGCTGGTTCTTGCCGAGAAAATCGGTCGTGTGTACGAGGCCTCAGTCATGAAACCTGACTGTTCCTCAAATTCTGGCACTATATCAAATGCTTCAGCAGTAGGCTTCACAGTATGGGGGCTGTGACAGGGGTCACTTGGGGCACAGGGGGAATGAGAACCCCACCATGATCTGGGATAGTCATATTCAATGCTGTATATACATGGTATATATTGGGTGTATATTGTGTGTGGGCTGTTGTGTAATATTTGCTGTGATGGGGTGTGATTGCATTCTATTGTCTATTGTGGCTTATGGTAATTAAGTCGGCTACTGTGGTGATGTGGATTGGAGCTTGGTAGACCGTCTGGCTGCCTATTATGGGATGTTTAAGTGTATTTCTGTGAGGAGGGGGGGGAATCACCCCTCCTGCTAAGACTGTTTACTGAAAGAGAAGTTTGAACACACCTGATCTGTATGACCATTGTCATTGGACAGTTTAACCCGCCCTGTTCCCCAAGGATGGGAGGGAAGGGTTTTTGAAGAGAAATGTGTTACCATGTGCTTGTAATAAATTCATTCCCTGTTTTTGGGACTTCAATACAGCGTGTTTGTCTCGTTTGTTCTGGAAGAATTAATCCTATGGGAAGCGGTCGCCTGGCTGTGGAGGGGCGGTAGTGGATGTGTGTTCTAAAAGGGAATATCCTAAACGGCGTTAACCCTTTTCATACTTGGGGTGCCGTTACAGGGGCTAGGCAGCAAACCAATATTTTGGAATAGGCCTGGTTTCTCCACCTCCATGGGCACTAGTGTTGTTTCTAGTGGTGTAAGTGGATCAGAAGACACTACTGCATCAGATTCAGAGACAAAGTCAGGGGTACTTTGACCACCAAAATGGTCCGGGGCTTAAGTGGTTAAAGACCAGGCCACTTTTTGCGATTCGGCACTGCGTCGCTTTAACTGACAATTGTGACGTGGCTCCCAAACAAAATTTACGTCCTTTTTTTCCCACAAATAGAGCTTTCTTTTGGTGGTATTTGATCACCTGTGCGGTTTTTATTTTTTGCGCTATAAACAAAAATAGAGTGACAATTTTGAAAACAATTCAATACTTTTTACTTTTTGCTATAATAAATATCCCCAAAAAATATATAAAAAAATCAATTTTTTTCCACAGTTTAGGCCGATACATATCCTTCTACACATTTTTGGTAAAAAAAAATCGCAATAAGCGTTTATTCATTGGTTTGCGCGAAAGTTATAGCTTCTACAAAATAGGGGACTGTTTTATAGCATTTTTATTAATAATTTTTTTCTTTACTAGTAATGGCGGCGATCAGCGATTTTTATCGTGACTGCGATATTATGGCGGACACATCGGACACTTTTGACACCATTTTGGGTCCATTGTAATTTTTATAGTGATCAGTGCTATAAAAATGCACTGATTACTGTAAAAATTACACTGGCAGTGAAGGGGTTAACCACTAGCTGCAGGGGTTAAGTGTGACCTACTGAGTGATTCTTACTGTTAGGGGGCGTGGCTACACGTGACACGTCACTGATGACCGTTCCCGATCACAGGGAGCGGTCATCAGTGACAGTGTCACTAGGCAGAATAAGGGAATGCCTTGTTTACAAAGGCATTCCCCTGTTCTGCCCTTGCCAACCGCAATCGCGGGACTCACTGGAACATCAAGTTCCCGGGTCCCGCGGCCGCACTCGCGAGGCACGCAGCGCGCGCTGGGCGGAAGATTTAAAGGGACATACCTGTATGCCAATCTGCCTGCCCGTGCCATTCTGTCGACGTACATCGTCGTGCGGCGGTCGGCAAGTGGTTAAGCAGGAATCACTACCAGCAGGTTCTTCAGAAGATCCACTTCTAGGTATAAGAAAAACAGTTATTCTTGGTATTCTGTATAGTTTTTCCTCCAACTCCTGCTTCTACTATACCTTTTGTGCACCACTCAGAGATTTTGACATATTGAGGGCTTACAGGCTCTTCAAAAAATAGATGTGAGTGACACCTGCATTAAAAAAATAATTTATGCTCTGTGCAGTCTCTTATTATCTTTATGCTTATGTGTTGAAACATTCAGTAGTAAAATGCAAGACTCTCAAACCTCTCCCTTTCCCCCTCATGTTAGTTCCAGTCATGTACACTGCTCTATGGACAGTACACATCCAATAGTCCATCTTAAGAGTGAGCAAAAGAGGGTGGCTACATCCCTTCATACAGTATGGTAGGACCATGAAGAAGGAACTTATGCACCCTCTAACAGAAAGTCACATCACAGCAGCCAAACAAGGGAGATATGAAGAAAGCTGAGAGCAAGGAAATGTTTTCTTTTTAGCTAAGAATATACTGTATATACCAGGGGTCTTGAATTAAAATTTATGGAGGTTCAGTTGGTAAACTAGGACCCTCACTATACACTAGGGTGTATAGTGAGGGTTGCAATGTTCTATGAGGTGGGGGCAGGGTGTATAGTGAGGGGTGCAGTGTTCTATGGGGTGGGGGCAGGGTGTATAGGGGGGTGCAGTGTTCTATGGGGTGGGGGTAAGGTGTATAGTGAGAGGTGCAGTGTTCTACGGGGTGGGGGTGGGGTGAGGGGTACAGTGTTTTATAAGGTGGGGGAAGGGTGTATAGTGAGGGGTGCAGTGTTCTGTAGAGTAGATCAGTATGGGGTGAGGGGTGCAGGATTCTGTGGGGTGGGGGGTGTATAGTGTTGTATGGGGTGGGGGGTTCTATAGAGTAGGTCAGTATGGGGTGAGAGGGGTGCATGGTATATGGGAGGTGCAGGAAGGGGACAGGGCTTCCACACTGGTTCAGGAGAGGAGTAGAGAGCAGAGGACAGTGTCAGAGTGGACCTCAAATAGCCTGGCAGGGTCTAAGGGAACCAGCCCTCTGTACTAATCAGCATGGAGGGGGCATGGAGGGGGCAGCTGGTACTCATGATTTGGACAGCCAAAAGTGGAGCTTGGTCTCTTTCTGCAGCACATCAGCTTGGCGGGGGCGTGAGTCGGCACCGGGAGGGGAGGGATCGACACAGCCAGCCACGCTCTGCGCTCGCTGCTCCATGTCAGTCACCGAGAGTCGGACACAGCACTGATTACTGGGATTCAGCTTCCCTGACCCACACTAAACTGAGCTGGGCAATGGAGTCTGGGACCGAAAGGGACTATATAGCCACCTAAGGGAGCAGGTAGTGTAATCCGCTACAGCCTTTCCTTGCAATCAGATTAAAGCCCCGGCACATTGTTATAGAAGAAGCCGGAATTTTTATTTAATTTTCTGGGGGACACCCAAAGCCTTACCAGAGTTCCCTGGCCAGCTTTTTAGCACTAAATCCTTGGACCAATGGTCGATCACCACACCTTATGCGGCGTACACACGATCGTTTTTCATGCCATTTTTTAAACCAACGTTTTTCTCATCGTTTTCTTTCATGTTTCCTCTCAAGCCTGTCTTGCGTACACACGATCATTAAAAAAAAACGTTCAAGCAAAGCGCAGTGACATACAACACGTACAACGGCACTATAAAGGGGAAGTTCCGTTCTAATGACGCCACCCTTTGGGACGCTTTTGCTAATTTCGTGTTACCGCGTTAGTAAAAGTTTGAGAGACGATTCGCGCTTTTCAGTCATCGTGTTTTGAAGATCGTTTTGTGGAGTTCAGTTTGTGCCTGTGGGTTCGTATCTGTCTTGCAGTGCTTGTAGTCAGTTCGTATCTGTTTATTCAGTGCGTTCTTGTCTGCTCGTTCCTGTTTTTCAGCTTGTTCTTCATAGGCCTTGCTGTTCTTCCGTTCGTTCTTCTAGTTCGTTCTGAGCTGCCGACCGTTATCTAGCTATGTTGTGGCTACATACTCGTCGTAGAGTTCGTGCTGTAGTTGGTGCCGGGGTTCATGCTGTATCCCGACTCCAGGCCATGAACAAGGTGAGGAGGAGTTCATGGACCAAGAATTGGTTGCTCCAGCGGCACCAGTTCTGTCATATGCCTTTGTTGCGGGAGATCAGGGAGAATAATCATGAGGACTACAGGAATTTTCTCAGGATGTCTGACCCCGTATTTCAGCATCTGTTGGCTTTGGTGTCCCCCTACATTACCAGGCAGGACACCGTTATGCGTGAAGCCATCAGTGCTGAGCAGAGGCTCATTGCCACGTTGCGATACCTGGCGACTGGGAGAAGCCTGCAGGACCTAAAGTTCTCCACAGGCATATCCCCCCAGGCTCTGGGTATCATTATACCAGAGACGTGTTCTGCCATCCTTCAAGTTTTGCAGGAGGACTATATTAAGGTAAGTGTTCTTATTTAAAACCTCACATTGTATGTATTTCTTTGTTAATATTTTTTTTGGTTTATTAGCAGTCCCTAATTCCCATGATTCTTAGCTGCAGGGAATGTCCCCTTTCTCCACATCGTTATTCTTTTTTGGGAATGTTTTTATTAGGCCTACATTTAAATTTGCCTTACCTAACCTCTCCAGCATGCTATCCTGGGGCCATACCCACCTTGCCTAGTCATTTCCATGTATTTTATTCTATGCTCCATCGTAGTGCTTTACCCTAAACGCACCCTAAAGATTGCCTAGGAATGTTACATTTATTTAAACTTCATACAGAGTGCTACAGCCTTCATTAGTGATCTCCCCAACTCATCATCACCCCCCCCAGTTTTTATTTTGGGTTTGTTTTTGGTTTGTTGTTGCTTACTAATAATGTTTTAATTTTTCTGTTTCTCCTAATGATGGCCATGAATGCTTTTCTTAAATCTGCTTTCAATATTTCTGTCTCAAAGTATTAATTTATTTTTAATTTAATTCCACAGTTCCCTTCTACGCCACATGAATGGCAGAATGTGGCATCTGAGTTTGCCCAACGATGGAACTTTCCGAACTGTGGAGGGGCCATCAACGGTAAGCATGTTCGGGTCGTCCCACCACCCCATTCGGGATCCTTTTATTATAATTATAAGGGGTTCTACAGCATCGTCATGATGGCAGTGGTGTCGGCCACCTACGAATTCCTGTATGTGGACGTTGGCAAGAATGGCAGGATGTCAGATGGAGGAGTCTTTGCACAGACTGAGTTTGGGGAACGGCTCCTATTGGATCAGCTGGCCTTGCCACCAGCGGAGCAGAATGTGGAGGGACTCCCATTTGTTTTTGTGGCGGATGAGGCGTTTGGCCTGGGTCCCTATTTGATGAGGCCATTCCCGCAACGCACCCTCACCCCTGAGAGGAGGGTGTTCAACTATCGGCTGGCCAGAGCAAGAAGGGTGGTGGAAAATGCCTTTGGCATCATGGCCAGCCGATTCCGCCTGTTCCTCACCTCCATCCACCTTGCCCCTTATAAATGGAACCATGTAGTAATGACTTGTTGCGTGCTTCATAATTTTCTGAGGGTGCATTCTTCAAATTATATGACTTTGAGTGGGCCTGAGGCCTCATTATTGGAAGCAGATAATTTAGTGGCCCTGGAAGCTGGCCGTCCAGGCTTGGCCCCCCAAACCGGACGTGATGTCCGACAAAATTATGTAGACTATTTTGTGGGTAGGGGGGCCATTGATATGCCTGAGGATGTTTAACAATATTATTTGTTAAAATAAAACTTTTTATTGAGAAAATATTGGTATTGTGTTTTAATTTAATATTCTTTTAGGTTTCTCGTAGGTTTACCTAGTGCACTTGTAGTGCCATGTGTATTTTGCATTCTTAATTAGCCTTCATTGTCAGTGTAAACACAAAACATTGATTAGTTCACTTTGCACAACATTTACATAATGAAGCCACAAATTCTTTGGCTGAAAATACCTTTTTTTATTTTGTTTTAGTAAACTTCCTTTTAAATGTAGATGTCTTAAAACCATTTTTGGGGGTAAAACGCATGAACAGCCATGCATACAAAAACAATATTATAAATTTTCGTGTAAAATGTAAACATGTACTATTCATTAAAGCTTAATAGCAAAAAATACTTGCAAAAACACAGCAAGTTCAACGTTCTTTTGTGTTAAAACATTATACACGCCCAAGCACAGCCATGATATTTTGTAGCCTTTCCTCAACCCGCTTGGTATTTTCCCTGATCTCTATCAAGTCTCCCTTTATTTTTTTAAAGTCACGACAGCAGACCATGAGGTATTGTATCAGGATCAGGGCACTGTGATGTGTAAACTTTTCGGTGTCTTCGGCCAGAACTGCACCTAAATCCAAAAAAAAACATGTAGTATAGAATATGTAGGCCTACATCTATTAACCTGCATCTGTCTGGTTTGACACTGACCTGTTGTGGTGCCACTTTCCACTTCCTCAACTTCACGTTCCTCTCCATCATGTGGTTCTGGGGGTATTGTTGAAGGTGTTGGATTTCTAGGCTCATCTGACGTAGCTTTTTAAAGCCCTATGGAGATTGCAATAAAAGGTATAGTTTCATTAGTAACTAATAATTATTTTCCAAAAAAAAACTGAAAAGTAAATTTTGAAAGATTATTTGGAAGTGTGGTCCATTTTAAAATGTACCCCCAGTGACAACCTGAACACATGATTGGATACATAGCCAAAACCAGAGCATATACTTTTTTAAATAAAGTTTGACACATTGTAACACCCCAAAGTATATACACAGGATCACCTGTGTGTGACACCCTAAAAATGTTGGGGTTTTGGCCCACATTTGTACTACTGCGTTCAGATGTTTAAGCAGCTGCTGAACATTCTCTCCCTTAACATTACAATGCATACCCTTTTACTTTTTTTAAAATGTCATTTGGATTATAAAAATAAAGCAACTTGTTTACAAAATTAGCTCCCCAAAAAAAAGTTATACATTTGGGTGTTCACACTGGATGATCTAAAAACATCGTTTTATGAACTGTACGGAGAAAGAGGTTTACTACGTTGTTGTGCTTTTAAGGGACAGTTTTGCCCGCACAATATATTAATTTTAAGTTCTTTTTAACGAAAGATATTTTTGAATACAAGTCAATCTATATGATACAGTCTATAATATGAAACTTATTCACGGAGACGTGCGATCATACAAAATAGCTACATTTATTGGTTGACAGAAAGCAAATATTTACATGAAATTAAAATACCAATTCTGTTACATGAACGACTTCAAAATCAATACAATTACCCGCAAAATGGGCATACAGTCCCTTATGCCCCATACACACGATCGTTTTTCTTGCCATTTTTTTTCTTGCCGTTTTTCACGTCGTTTTTTTTCATGTTTCCTCTCAAGCCTGTCTTGCGTACACACGATCATTTAAAAAAACGATCAAGCAAAGCGCAGTGACGTACAACACGTACGACGGCACTATAAAGGGGAAGTTCCGTTCGAATGGCGCCACCCTTCATGTTAGTAAAGTTTGTTGAGCGACGATTCGCTCTTTTCAGTCTCGTGCTTTTCAGTCCGTGACTGCGTGACGAATGTGCTATCTCCATTACGAACGCTAGTTTTACCAGAACGAGCGCTCCTGTCTCATACTTGATTCTGAGCATGCGCGTTTTTTTTCACGTCGTTAAAGCATACACACTATCGTTTTTCACGTCGTTAAAAAAAACGACATGAAAAACGATGTGAAAAAAGAGAGCATGTTCGAAATTTTTAATGTCCGTTTTTCACGTCGTTAAAAATGCTCTGGAGCCTACACACGATCATTTTTAATGGCCATTTTTTTTAATGGCATTTTTAACGGCATGAAAAACGATCGTGTGTATGGGGCATTAGACATAATGCTGTCATGATGAATTCTCAATAGGTTCAACAACCTTGTATAATTGGGAGAATGTTTGTTTAAACTAAAGATGGACTTTAAACGGCACACAGATAGATATTGTAAAAATTCTAAGGGTTTTATTGTTGGTAGAAAAATATAATTGAATTTAGGTAAAAAGTACATTAATACAAGACACTGACATTATGTAACAGTTATCAATAGTTGGTATAGGGTCCCATTTACAAGACTCAACACATCTCCCAGGAATTACATTGACATGTAAAATACACAAAGTAGAATAGGATAATGTATAGCCAACAAACACAAAAGAGGAGTTGGACGGTATGCACGAGAGATGGCTGGTCTTATTGATAGGTCCGGTAAATTCAAAGATAAAGATCTTGCTTTCGCTCGACTAGTTTCGCGTTCCAAAACGCTTCGTCGGGAGCATAGTATTGAACAAGGCCGTGTTAAGTAGTGAAACCGGCCTAGGTATTTTTACCTGGCAATCCGTGTATCACAGGGTGCCAGTATTATATAAACACATTCGTGGTAAACAATCATGCGTGATTTAAGTAAAAAAGTAACTATGCACAGGCTACTGATAGGTAGGGAACGTAAATCCAGGTGTAACAAGCCAGACAATACTGTAGAGGAGTGTGTCAGTCAGAAGCACTTGCTCGAGCCACACAATGGTAGTCTGTTTGGGTGACCCCTAGTGATAGACTGACCCAGCTTGTAGCTTGACAGGGATTATATGCTGGTAGACCTGGCTTGTTACACCTGGATTTACGTTCCCTACCTATCAGTAGCCTGTGCATAGTTACTTTTTTACTTAAATCACGCATGATTGTTTACCACGAATGTGTTTATATAATACTGGCACCCTGTGATACACGGATTGCCAAGTAAAAATACCTAGGCCGGTTTCACTACTTAACACGGCCTTGTTCAATACTATGCTCCCGACGAAGCATTTTGGAACGCGAAACTAGTCGAGCGAAAGCAAGATCTTTATCTTTGAATTTACCGGACCTATCAATAAGACCAGCCATCTCTCGTGCATACCGTCCAACTCCTCTTTTGTGTTTGTTGGCTATACATTATCCTATTCTACTTTGTGTATTTTACATGTCAATGTAATTCCTGGGAGATGTGTTGAGTCTTGTAAATGGGACCCTATACCAACTATTGATAACTGTTACATAATGTCAGTGTCTTGTATTAATGTACTTTTTACCTAAATTCAATTATATTTTTCTACCAACAATAAAACCCTTAGAATTTTTACAATATCTATCTGTGTGCCGTTTAAAGTCCATCTTTAGTTTAAACAAACATTCTCCCATTGAATATCGGGACGTTGGCGCATTTATACTAGGTGCATCCACAGTGTCACCCTGTGGTGATGCACAATTTAGCAATTTCCTTCTAAACCTTGTATAATTGACAATGAAACAGAACGTCTGTATTTCACACATCCAACCGTTACTATACTGCAGGTAAGTAAGTGGTTAACAATATGAAATAAATTGGACGTTTGTTTTGTCACTAAGATTGGAACTATGCAAAAATAAAAATATAATGAAAAATGTAATCTTTACAAAAAAAAACATCTACCAGTTGTTGGTTAATGAGAATAAATCAGGATTGCAGAATATTCAATACTTCAACAATTTTGAGAACAACAATGAATTCAAGATAAAATCAAAAATGGCATATCTACCCATTCCATAATGGCAATCTCCTGACCAGAGTTAAGATGGCTGCTGTGGCTTTCAGGATTCGGGTGTCTAGGAATCTTCATGAGTGTAAGAATATGTCTTCATGCATGGTGCATGGGTGTCAGTCTCTCTGAGAGTGTGGATCTCCCAGTGTGCCCTCAGGGTGGGTCCCTGAGTGTCTCTCCCCGGCCGGTGGGAGTGACTGGCTGTCAGGGAGTCCTCGGTGAGTGATGTCAGTGTGTGGTCAGTCCTCCTGTCTCCCTCCTCGTCTCCCTCTAATTTTTTCTTCCCTTAAATATTGTCTCTGGACAATAAGAGGATAATTTTTATCCTAAGTCCTTCCCAAAGGAGGTGGTTCTTCCACTTATTGGTGGCTGCAGTTAGGGGAGTTACTGTACAAAAATCTCTGGTTTCTATAGGTTGGTAATTTAATAATTAACTGTTCTCTGTATTTTTGGGAACCTCAAGTAATACCACTTTCAGCCACTAGGGCATCAATTCTTTAAGTTGATATATTCTATTCTCAGAATGTGTGTAATTTGTATATTGTGGGAAGAATATATGGATTTTAATCTTCTTGTAATCCGGTATATATAACATACTTCTAATATACTTCTTGATTCATTCACATAACATAATTTGTTTTATATTCCTGTCTAAAAATATATCTATAAGCTGGTTTTTCTAAACAGGGTACAGATTATATGTCAATCAATATAACATTCAATATTTATCTATATCTTTTGAATATGTGGTCATTTCTAAACGTAGACTCCTTTTGTATTCTATAATCATAATTCGACGTATTTCGTAAGGCTAATTAACTCTTTAAAACATTTCTATCTATAAAATCACACTGATATCTATCTTCATTTTTCCAACGAAGTCCCTAGGTCAACAGATACTAAAATCCTATTTTTCCCTATGACCTAACATGTCATTTATAATCTAAACATCATTCTTATTTATTACATATCAATATATGTTCTTACTTTGAATATCATGTATATTTATAATGTATCCAGGTGTTTTCTTAAAATGTCTGAGAAGTGGCATATGCATCACTTATGATTAGGATATTTATGTCCACTTATATATGAGGTAAAGGAAAAGAAATGAAAAAGATATATGTATAAAAGTTCCTCTTGGGGGTCAGCCCTGGACTTTAAACTGAGAATTGGGTGAATGGTTCAGCTGTCCAAACAGATCCTTCTTATCAATACTTCTTAGTCAATATAGCTCTGGCCATGTCCATACATTTGATTGTCCAGTTTTTTGGTTGCCATATACCTTACAACACATTCCTTTGTCTCTACATGGCTAGTATTAGCATCTCTGTTTACTAAAGTCTTTCTCTTACAAAGGATTTGTTTGCTCTAGTTGGAAGGTTTGTAATTTGGTTAACTATCTGTAGAGTATTTTCAATGGCAGTGTTGACTTCTTAAACATCTCTAATTTGTCCTGAGGAAAGTTGTCATTGTTTTAACTTTCAAACCAGGTTTGTAAATGTTAGAGATGGCTAGCCCAATTGTTATGGGAAAAACGTGTTCATCAGCTTTTGAGGCCTAAGTGAACTTTCAAGTCTCTGCCCGTAAATATTAAAATTATTATTATTATTAATATTATTATTAGGGAAACCCATAACATAATCCCCCTTTTTTGAAGTCAGCAAATGCCATAAGTCGTTTGGGAGACTTCAAAACGCGAAAAGGTTGAGGAGATCTGGCTTCATTCGGCCTTGTATCCAAACTGTGGGTACTGAATATAGTGTTTAGGGGTGTTGACATCTGCAGATGGGAGTAATTCATTGAGAAAAAGATGGGTATGTGATTGATGTGTGCATCTCGAGGCCGTCATCCGTCGGTTGGCGGGAAATGGATCACTCCGGGCACCTGTGGGCTTGGCCGTCCTGGTGAGTCTTGTCCGTGCAGACTAGCCATCAGTGGTGTCTCTGGATTCTCCATACGGTTCCTTCTCTGGATGTTTCACACATGTCGGACTCTCGGTTCTGTTGACCGGCTTATGGACATCTTAGTCCTGTAAGGAAAATGGATTCCATGAGAAAACGACAATGTTTTTTTCTTTTTTTACATGACCTGCGTTTTGAGATCTCAGTGTCAGGCTGGTGTCCTGGCTTCCTCAGAGCCCCCCCTTTAGCCCATTGTGTCACCATTCCTTTAACTAAACACTCTGGCTGGCAAGACAATGTCTCAATATTTGCTATGGGAGACAAAGCTCTAGGGCTCATTACATGAGGACATTAGTTTAAAGCTGTGGATACCAGACATTAATAACTAACTGACATCTTCAGAACCATTTTTTTTTTTTTTTAGCTTAATTGTAGCGGTTCTGGAATGATAAAAATGAAAAACATTTCAGTGTGACACGTGACATTTACTGTCAGTAACAAAATATTTGACACGATAGTCAACCTTCTACTTGGAAGGAATAAACAAATAAAATCTCCCCCCTTTGGGGTGTCAATACAACTCATTTGAGGCAATCAAACTACCTTATGCGGGTGACTCCTCATCTTTTACCAAAATATCAAACCATTTTAGGCCTTCTGATATTAATGTCTTTAGGATTCGGTCATCCTCTGTAATTATCGTCTTCTGCGACTTCTTGAAATTAAGCTGTCTGGAGCGACCTGTTTATGTCAGAGGAATGAAGTGACCACTGAAAGATAGGAGAATAGTTAATATCTAACGACCAAGATCCCGGTTAGGGATTTCAGGATCCTACTACTGTAACCTGGGGGAAAAACATGGTGTTAGAACCTCTGTCTCCTATACCTTTCCAGTGAATTCCTCTGATTTATTTTAACACAGGCGCTTCAAAGGTTCCGTGGCCCTTGGCTGGCCACAGTATTTGCCCTTTGAAAAAATGTTACTCACGTTCCGTACAGCAATGAAGCTGTGCAACATATCCATAATTTGATTTATTTTGGTTTCTGCATTGCCTACAGGCTGATCAGAATAGGGTTTTGGGACCCAATTTCTGAATTTTCTGGGGACTATTGGCTCAGTTTGATCAGAAATATCCCCATCAGAACCACTGTCCTGATTCTGGGATAGTTGTCTGGGCCTTAATTTCTCCCTATTTTTCTGAGGATTTTGGGGTGTCTTACCCTGTGAGTGCTCCCTATTTACCTGTGTAGGTCCCCGGGGCGAATTGGACCGGTAATAGTGTGGGTTTCTACCTTTAAGTTTAAATTTGACCCGTTGGAGATACACCCTATAGTTTCTCTTAAACCTCGGGTCTGGTTCCCTTGGGAGATACTCCTGAGGTGGTCTTTGGGATACCCCTCTAAAGGGTGGTCTCTGTTCCCCCCTTCTAATTGGTGGGGTATCTGGTCCCTCGCTGGGGAAACTCTGTGGCATATCTCCTCTGACTATATCAACACATGTCATTTTCTGGGTTTCAAACTGTAATAATTGAGGAGATACATTAATTTCATCCACAATTTGAATTATGGGTTGAGGCCTTCCTTGGTATTCACCAGTTTGCTGGATAGAGTACAAATTGTTACCCTCTTTTACCAAGTACTCCAGTGGGCACCCCCCTTTGTAGTCTTTTGTTAAACTCACTTTTATGTGGGTAGGTAGGGCCTCAAAGAACATGGATTTAAACTCAGGGTGATTGTAATCTGGCTGATTTTTTTCTAAGTGATAAGCACTTTTGAGCACAGCCAAAAATTCTGTGGGGCTTTGATTACTGGCACATCTCAGATTTTGTATAGCCGCACTAACCACTGTAACGTTTTTGTGCTGGCCAAATTTTAGAAGACAGCGGTGTTTAATTTCTTGCCATGAAGTACCAGACAGACCTGTTAAAGATTCGCAGAATCTACGGTGTTTGGTTTCAAATACCCACGGTAAGAAATTAATCCTAGACTGGTCATCATCTAGGCCTAAAGCTGATAAGGTATTTTCATAGGCCTCAATGTGGTCAATGACGCACATGGCTCCCTTATCATCAAAGACTGGAAAAGCATCATTTAAAATTTTTATTATTTCTGAGGCGTCCTGTTTAGGGGTACCTGACTTTTCCTCTGATCCCAGGGAAAAATGATTAGACCCACTTTCATGTGTTAGTTCAATTTTCACCCCCTTTTGCTCTATAGATGGCTTGGGGTAGGATGAGGGTTCTTTTTGTGATCCCTCTCCATGGTCTAACTCCCACATTTCCGATTGAGAGTCAGATATTAAATTTTGATCAGATTCTATACTTTCAGGGTTAGGCATTTGAGCATTACCCTGGGGCACAAACTTCACTTGTTCTTTTAATTCTTCTGATTGCTTAATTAGGGATTCCTGTCCTGACCTAAGCTGATTTGTTTCTTCTTTTAAATTTCCACTGCTTATTGCTCGGCAACTTTCTAAATTTCCACTGCATATTACTCTGCAACTTTTGTCAGGAGACTCATTTTCCTGCAGAAAACTCTCCCTTTCTTCTATTACTTGTTTCCACTCTTTATTTACCTTGTGACATTTGTCCAGATTAATTTTAATGTTCTCTAGCAACTGTTCTATTTCATTTTGCACTGTCATTTTAGACTCATGATAATGATCTGCCTTTTCATTGGTCTCCTTTTTATTTCTAGTGAGCTCACATTCCCTTTCTGTTAAATGTGGCTGGGATTTGAAGATATCACTTTCCTGTTCGGTATTTTGACGTTTAAACTCTCTATGAAGATACGTTTGGACAATGCATAATTCAAAATTAATGTGATCAAGCCTTTCTATTTCCTTTGTCTCAGAGGAGCTGTCTTTTAGTGAACAGATTTGACCTTCCGCGTTCCATACGTCTTTTACTAAATGATGGGTGCGGTTATTACAGTCTTTATTGTATGCTTTTAGATCAGTCTCATCAGACAATCTTTTTCTGACATGATCCGCCATTTCAATTTTAGAAATTTCCAACATTTCCTGTACATGTACCAACTTTTTCTGAGTACTCATATTACCACTAAGGTCTGACTCTTGATAATCCCTATCAACATACAATTTACTTTGACCAGACATTTTTAGGCAAACACAAAAATATATATTTTTTAAATTAATAATTAATAATTTCATGCAAAATAATATTAATGTCACCACCATAACTATGATTGATCTTGTACAAAACATCGACGTTATCTCAGCTCAGTGCCTCCATAATATATGTTGTGCTTTTAAGGGACAGTTTTGCCCGCACAATATATTAATTTTAAGTTCTTTTTAACGAAAGATATTTTTGAATACAAGTCAATCTATATGATACAGTCTATAATATGAAACTTATTCATGGAGACGTGCGATCATACAAAATAGCTACATTTATTGGTTGACAAAAAGCAAATATTTGCATGAAATTAAAATACCAATTCTGTTACATGAACGACTTCAAAATCAATACAATTACCCGCAAAATGGGCATACAGTCCCTTAGACATAATGCTGTCATGATGAATTCTCAATAGGTTCAACAACCTTGTATAATTGACAATGAAACAGAACGTCTGTATTTCACACATCCAACCGTTACTATACTGCAGGTAAGTAAGTGGTTAACAATATGAAATAAATTGGACGTTTGTTTTGTCACTAAGATTGGAACTATGCAAAAATAAAAATATAATGAAAAATGTAATCTTTACAAAAAAAAACATCTACCAGTTGTTGGTTAATGAGAATAAATCAGGATTGCAGAATATTCAATACTTCAACAATTTTGAGAACAACAATGAATTCAAGATAAAATCAAAAATGGCATATCTACCCATTCCATAATGGCAATCTCCTGACCAGAGTTAAGATGGCTGCTGTGGCTTTCAGGATTCGGGTGTCTAGGAATCTTCATGAGTGTAAGAATATGTCTTCATGCATGGTGCATGGGTGTCAGTCTCTCTGAGAGTGTGGATCTCCCAGTGTGCCCTCAGGGTGGGTCCCTGAGTGTCTCTCCCCGGCCGGTGGGAGTGACTGGCTGTCAGGGAGTCCTCGGTGAGTGATGTCAGTGTGTGGTCAGTCCTCCTGTCTCCCTCCTCGTCTCCCTCTAATTTTTTCTTCCCTTAAATATTGTCTCTGGACAATAAGAGGATAATTTTTATCCTAAGTCCTTCCCAAAGGAGGTGGTTCTTCCACTTATTGGTGGCTGCAGTTAGGGGAGTTACTGTACAAAAATCTCTGGTTTCTATAGGTTGGTAATTTAATAATTAACTGTTCTCTGTATTTTTGGGAACCTCAAGTAATACCACTTTCAGCCACTAGGGCATCAATTCTTTAAGTTGATATATTCTATTCTCAGAATGTGTGTAATTTGTATATTGTGGGAAGAATATATGGATTTTAATCTTCTTGTAATCCGGTATATATAACATACTTCTAATATACTTCTTGATTCATTCACATAACATAATTTGTTTTATATTCCTGTCTAAAAATATATCTATAAGCTGGTTTTTCTAAACAGGGTACAGATTATATGTCAATCAATATAACATTCAATATTTATCTATATCTTTTGAATATGTGGTCATTTCTAAACGTAGACTCCTTTTGTATTCTATAATCATAATTCGACGTATTTCGTAAGGCTAATTAACTCTTTAAAACATTTCTATCTATAAAATCACACTGATATCTATCTTCATTTTTCTAACGAAGTCCCTAGGTCAACAGATACTAAAATCCTATTTTTCCCTATGACCTAACATGTCATTTATAATCTAAACATCATTCTTATTTATTACATATCAATATATGTTCTTACTTTGAATATCATGTATATTTATAATGTATCCAGGTGTTTTCTTAAAATGTCTGAGAAGTGGCATATGCATCACTTATGATTAGGATATTTATGTCCACTTATATATGAGGTAAAGGAAAAGAAATGAAAAAGATATATGTATAAAAGTTCCTCTTGGGGGTCAGCCCTGGACTTTAAACTGAGAATTGGGTGAATGGTTCAGCTGTCCAAACAGATCCTTCTTATCAATACTTCTTAGTCAATATAGCTCTGGCCATGTCCATACATTTGATTGTCCAGTTTTTTGGTTGCCATATACCTTACAACACATTCCTTTGTCTCTACATGGCTAGTATTAGCATCTCTGTTTACTAAAGTCTTTCTCTTACAAAGGATTTGTTTGCTCTAGTTGGAAGGTTTGTAATTTGGTTAACTATCTGTAGAGTATTTTCAATGGCAGTGTTGACTTCTTAAACATCTCTAATTTGTCCTGAGGAAAGTTGTCATTGTTTTAACTTTCAAACCAGGTTTGTAAATGTTAGAGATGGCTAGCCCAATTGTTATGGGAAAAACGTGTTCATCAGCTTTTGAGGCCTAAGTGAACTTTCAAGTCTCTGCCCGTAAATATTAAAATTATTATTATTATTAATATTATTATTAAGGAAACCCATAACAACGTCCGTTTACTGTGCGGACGAACATGAAAGTTGGTATCTTTCACTGTACTATATCAAAGTCAAATATACACGACTTAATACAAGTAATAATCTTTAGCAGGGAAAATGAATAAAAAGTACTTACTTTTTCCTAAAACTTTCTTGATTCTTTTGTATTGGTCGGGCTCCCGCAACTTCAGATCAGACCATCGTTTTCTGAGCTGTTCCTTCGTTCTGCACACCCCGAATTTTTGGTGAAGAGTTTTGACCACTTTGCCCATAATTTTTGTCTTGACAAGATTAGGCCTTTTATACGGCCCATGCTTGGCATCATAATCCTCCCTCCTCAAAATGGCGAACATCTCCATTTCCTCGAATGACATGTTGGATGCCTTATATCTCCGGGATCGGGATTTGGGCTCCTCAGGAATTTCCTCCTCTGTAGAGGTAATCTCAGCCACCTGTGTCTCAGCCATGTTGTTAAGCACTACGACGAGCGAGAAGGGGCAGGGAAAGTACAATATCAAACGTCAGGGGCGGGGAATGCGTGCAGAGTTTCACACATGCGCAGTGTATATCAAGTGAAGATCCATGTGTCGAAAATACGTTCTTTTGCCGGGAGAGGGAGTTCGCAACGAACGTGTTGACCAAGGTACATAACATTTTAAGGATTTGGGTTTCATCAGAGGAGGAGATTTGGGGCTTTTATATCTGTATAAAATGCTGATTTGATGAATGTTGCCTGAAACATATGTATTTTCTTGGTTCTTGATTTTACAGAGAGAATGAATACTTTCAAAAATCCGGAGTTTATGGGGGAGTTCATAGATAAATGGAAGGAACTCCCTATCCTGTGGCAGACCAAAAGTGGTGCGAATAAAAATAAAACGGCCAGGACAGCAGCACTGGAGAGCCTGCTTGCATTTGTCCAAACCCAGATACCCACAACAACTCTCCAAGATGTGAAAATCAAAATTGCTACCATCAGGGGGACATACAGGACCCAGAGGAATATGGTCCTGAAGTCCCAGAGGTCAGGTGCTGCAGCAGATAAGGTTTATAAACCCAGTCTGTGGTACTACAGCAAGTTATCTTTTCTGGATGACCAGCTGGAAGTGCGGGAATCTCTGTCCACCCTTCCCCCCCCAGAGGTCAATCCAGCCTTCCTTGTAGCCAAACCTCCAGCCTTCCTTGCAACCAGCCCTCCAGCCTTCCTTGCAGCCAGCCCTCCAGCCTTCCTAGCAACCCTGCTCTGGCTTCCTCTGAGGATCAAGATGAGGTCCTTGAGGAGGCAGATTTGGATATATGGAGCCAGGTAAAGTATTGATATCTACATTTATAAAAACCAAATACAAAAAAATTCCGCGCCGCCTAGTGGAATAGCAGCTCGCACAACCAGTTGAAAATGGTGAGAACAAACAAAAACAAAAAAGTGTAGCGCTAAAGTAAATGAGGACTGCAATTTGATCAAGTGCAGTATAAACAGTGATATGTGATTAAACAATCAACATGACATCTAACACAGATATGTGAAAATGTTCAGATAATCCACCGTGATGAAAATTAAATCAAACAATCCACCGTGATGAGAATTATATAACATTGAAAATCATCAAAAAAATACTGTCACATACATTACATACATTAAATGACAATATAATAAATGAATATTAAATGGTGAATGACAATCAAAATAATAGTGCTCCCAAAAAAACTTGACGTGAAGTGACCACCACCAATCGATTGTAGAAAAGGCTTACCGGAGAGAGTGGACCCCAAAAACATACGTTCAAAGGGTCAACCAGGCAAGGGTAAGCCACTGTGAACAGCAAATCCTCAGCAACAATTCAAACGGGAACCACAAGCTTCAATCCAGGATGGAAAAAAGTAATCCGATTGGGACCAGGTAGTGTTACCAGATGAGTTGCAAAAAAGTAAAGGAAAGAAAAGGCACATAGCGTGATACTGTATAAAAGGGTAATTTAATGTAGGTAGGAACACTTACATTTAAAAGAGTATAACAGCGCTTGTCAAATAGTCAAAAATGGCAACAGTAAGGTCTTCCGACGCGTTTCGCATCCTAATGCATCATCTGGGGTGATCCCCCACTGCTGCCCACCCTAAATATATAGATAATGTGACCCCCTGTTAGAGAGGCCATCCCCTGGGCGTTCCTGTGTTGATAAATCACTTCCTGGTTCAACCAAGATGGAAGCCCCCTATGTGTTCCAAGCCTCTATCTGGGACTCACTCCGTATATGTGATATGTGATAACATGAAATCTGGAGGTGTACCAACATGGCCGCCCACCATGTGTGTCAAGCCTCTAATTGATTCAAGCAGGACTGGGCTATCTACTAAATGTTTAATCCAAATTAATAAACCTTTTATTTGTATAAGGCAACAAGCCTGGTATAACCAGGCAGTGCCATTAATATGACAAAAAGCTCATCCAAGCCGCACAACGAGCGACCGCATTGCATTGCAGGCTTGTGTATCAGCATGGATCCAGAACGAGGCTTGATACACAAGCCTGCAATGCAATGCGGTCGCTCGTTGTGCGGCTTGGATGAGCTTTTTGTCATATTAATGGCACTGCCTGGTTATACCAGGCTTGTTGCCTTATACAAATAAAGGTTTATTAATTTGGATTAAACATTTAGTAGATAGCCCAGTCCTGCTTGAATCAATTAGAGGCTTGACACACATGGTGGGCGGCCATGTTGGTACACCTCCAGATTTCATGTTATCACATATACGGAGTGAGTCCCAGATAGAGGCTTGGAACACATAGGGGGCTTCCATCTTGGTTGAACCAGGAAGTGATTTATCAACACAGGAACGCCCAGGGGATGGCCTCTCTAACAGGGGGTCACATTATCTATATATTTAGGGTGGGCAGCAGTGGGGGATCACCCCAGATGATGCATTAGGATGCGAAACGCGTCGGAAGACCTTACTGTTGCCATTTTTGACTATTTGACAAGCGCTGTTATACTCTTTTAAATGTAAGTGTTCCTACCTACATTAAATTACCCTTTTATACAGTATCACGCTATGTGCCTTTTCTTTCCTTTACTTTTTTGCAACTCATCTGGTAACACTACCTGGTCCCAATCGGACACTGTCCGTAAGTTTCATCGCACATTCGGACAGGAGCGATTACTCTTTTCCATCCTGGATTGAAGCTTTTGGTTCCCGTTTGAATTGTTGCTGAGGATTTGCTGTTCACAGTGGCTTACCCTTGCCTGGTTGACCCTTTGAACGTATGTTTTTGGGGTCCACTCTCTCCGGTAAGCCTTTTCTACAATCGATTGGTGGTGGTCACTTCACGTCAAGTTTTTTTGGGAGCACTATTATTTTGATTGTCATTCACCATTTAATATTCATTTATTATATTGTCATTTAATGTATGAAATGTATGTGACAGTATTTTTTTGATGATTTTCAATGTTATATAATTCTCATCACGGTGGATTGTTTGATTTAATTTTCATCACGGTGGATTATCTGAACATTTTCACATATCTGTGTTAGATGTCATGTTGATTGTTTAATCACATATCACTGTTTATACTGCACTTGATCAAAGTGCAGTCCTCATTTAGTTTAGCGCTACACTTTTTTGTTTCTATATCTACATTTATATGTTACAAAAGTGATGATTTTAAATTGATGTTGGTATTGTTAGGTATTGAATGTTAGTAAAAATTTGGATTTACAGAGCAACAGATAGTAGTGGTCAAATTTGATGGGGACAAGGCAACAATATCATGAGGCGGAATCTATGGAAATGTAATCCCTTTTGCCATTCAATTTAAAAATGTCTGGAGGTGAACAATGTGTGTGATTGATGGAGGCAAAAAATAAAGAATGTCCCTTTCTTTTTTTACAGCCAGAGCAGAGCCAGGAAGAGGGTGATGTTGGGGACCAGGAGGAGGCAGGGCCCAGTGGCACACAGGAGGAGGCTGGGCCCAGCACAAGAGCCCAGATGCCTCCCCTGAAAATTATGCAACGAGGGCCAAGGAGAGCTAGGCAGGTGGAGGAGGAAACAAGAGCCTTCCTAAAAGAGGCTACTGCGGCCCTCAGAGAGGCACCCTCGGCTGAGGAGGGCTATGCCGCAGTCCTGGCCCATAAGTTAAGCCAAATGGACTTATGGCAATGCCTATATAGTGAGAACCTTATGCTGAAGGTCATTAACCACTTCAATACAGGGCTTTTTGTACCTATTCAATACCGGGCCTATTTTGGCACTTCTCTCCTACATGTACAAATCATCCTTCTTTTGCTAGAAAATTACTCAGAACCCCCAAACATTATACATGTTTTTTTTAGCAGACACCCTAGGGAATAAAATGACGGTCATTGCAAAAAAAATTCTTGCACAATATTTGCGCAATAATTTTTCAAACGCCTTCTTAAAAAAAAAAATGGTTTCATGAATTAAAAAATAACAAAACAGTAAAGTTAGCCCAATTTTTGGGGAAAATATGAAAGATAATGTTACGCCGAGTAAATAGATACCTAACATGTCACGCTTTAAAATTGCGCACACTCATGGAATGGCGCCAAACTTCGGTACTTAAAAATCTCCATAGGCGACGCTTTAATTTTTTTTACAGGTTACCAGGTTAGAATTACAAAGGAGGTCTAGTTCTAGAATTGTTGCACGCGCTCTAACGCACGCGGCGGTACCTCACATGCGTGGTTTGAACGGCGTTTACATATGTGGGCGACTTACGTGTGCATTCGCTTCTGATCGCGAGCTACCGGGGACAGGGGCGTTGATATTTTTTTTTTTTTTTTTTTTTTTTTACTTATTTATTTATTTTTTTACAATGATTTTACTTATTTTTTTTTTATCACTTTTATTCCTATTACAAGGAATGTAAACATCCCTTGTAATAGGAATGTGTGTGACAGGTTCTCTTTATTGAGAGATGCGGGGTCAATAAGACCCCACATCTCTCCTCCAGGCTGGAAAGCATGAGATCAGTGAACATTTTTTCACTGATTTCATACTTACAGCCGCAATGGCGGCTTTGTTTACATTTGAGACCCGGGCGTGACGTCATCACATCGCGCCCGGGCCTCCGACGATCATAGAGATGACTGGTGACCATCTGGTCACCAGTCATCTCTATGCTCATCACGTGACTCCACCAATGATGCCGGAAGATTCGCTCCGGGTCCCCGATCGCACGGGGGAGCCCGGAGAAGCACCGGATGGCGGCGGGAGGGGGGGGTGTCCCCTCCCGCCGCCTATAAGAACAATCAAGCGGTGGAACCGCCGCTATGATCATTCTTATGGTGCACAGAATCGCCGGCACTTCAAAAGGATATCTGAATGATGCCTCTAGCTGCAGGCATCATTCAGATATCCCCCTACAAAGCCGAGGACGTCATATGACGTCCACCCAGGATGGGAGATCCCATCTGTGGACGTCATTTGTCTATGGCTGGGTAGGGAAGTGGTTAACAAGGGGTTGCTCTGGGAACTGACCAAGTTCACAGACCTCACTGAGGTTGTCCCTCCTCCTCCACCTCCTCCTCATCCTACTACTCCTCCTGCCACAACCTCTCCTCCTGATCCCCAGCCTCCGAGGAAGCAAGCAACAAAGGCTGCAGGGAATGCTGCAGAGAAGGCTGGAGAGAAGGCTACAAGGAAGAGGAAAAAATAATGCCTGCTGTAGTACCACAGACTGGGGACATATCTGACTTATCTGCTGCTGTTCCTGACCTCTGGGAGTTCAAGCCAAGATTGGGCTCCTTTTTGTTTTAGGAATTCCAGAGTTTGGTTTTCACATCTTGGATGGTTGTTGTGGGGTCCAAAGGATGCACAAATGCAAGCAGGCTCTCCAGTGCTGCCTTCCCCTTTAATTTGTAATGTACCTAAATAAAGGATTCTTTTTTTTTGGCTTAAAATACTTGACTATGTGATTTCTAGTTTAAAAGAGAGTTTGATAGGGAGTAGGCAGGAACATTTCAAAGAATATTATTGTTATTAACAAGGGACACAAACCTCCTTGAGGCAAAATGATAAAAATTTAGAAGGTTGGTGTGGTAACTTTACACACAAATAATTTTTTCTAAATCAAAAAAAAAAAAAAAAGCCTACATATATCAAAGAAGCACAAAAAATAATAATAAAGCTAACTTAATTACAAAAATAAACAATAAAAAAAAATAAAAAATAAATTGTGAGCTGGACATTAAGTTATGAATTTATGAGGGAGATGTGGCTTAACAAGAATATTTTACAATCATTAGATTAATTAGGAATTACTTAAGAAACAAGTTTGCCATAACTCTGAATATCATTAGCAAAAGAAGGTAATTATTTAAGCATTATCAAAAGAAGAACGGAATGCGCAGCATTAAAACTATGCTATTAATTCCACCGTGACGAATGTGCCATCTCCATTTCCAACGCTAGCTTTACCAGAACAAGCGCTCCCGTCTCATACTTGATTCTGAACATGCGTGTTTTTTTTCACGTCGTTAAAGCATACACACTATCGTTTTTCACGTCGTTAAAAAAACGACATGAAAAACGACGTGAAAAAATAGAGCATGTTCGAAATTTTTAATGGCCGTTTTTCACGTCATTAAAAATGCTCTGGAGCATACACACGATCGGTTTTAATGCCCATTTTTAAAAATTGCATTTTTAACGGCATGAAAAACGATCGTGTGTACGCCGCATTAGACCCTATTGCACGGAGAAGTATCTGGTAACAGAAAGATTTTGAAAAGTAGACATTCCAATTAATCTGTGGAGTTTTAATAGGTAAAGCAGATTCAATTAACTAGATGACTGAGTAAGCACCTTTCTGGTTTTCTTCATCTTGATCAGGTCTCCAAAGACATATTCTCAGTTTCATATTTCTAATAAAGATATGAGTCTGCAGTGGCAGTGAGCTGTTCTGATTTCCTTTCTGAGATTTTGAAAATGGTGCTGTGATTATTGTGGTATTTCACATCAGTTTTTAGTAAACCCTTGCAGATGTTTGATGCGGCTGTCTAGTGTGTTAGATACCAAGAAGAAGGAGGAGTTGCTCAATTATGTTTGCGGGAAATTAGGCAGAGTTTAAGCATGCTGCAAGGGCTAGCCACTGATTAGAAAATACATTTCAGTCTTAGAATGTCTCACTCTTCTGCTGTTACGTAGCAAGTGACTTATCAAAAAAGAAAATATATCAGAGGGAAGGATGAGTGTAGTAATTTTGGCAGAACTGCTTGTACCTCAAAAGTTCTACTCCTTTTTATCTTTTTATTTACATGGCTTTTTTTGGAGGCAGTGGATGTAATTAGGGTACTTTAGTTTATAGAAAAAAATTCAAGCATCCAAAGAACATAGCACTCAAAACTTGCTCTAAATCAATATTGGTTAAATACACTGTGACATAAAACAGGAGGGGAAAAGAGAGTGACAGATATAAACATATTCAGTATATAAAAAACAAATAAGTACAATCTCAATCATAAAAAAGTATAAATGTAGGAAGCCCAGAATTAGAAAAACTGATATTAAGAGGGGGCGTGGCCGGCGGCGGAACTGTATGGACGCTCACTGCTAGAGCTCCTGCTCGCCATAACTCCCTATAGCGGCTAGCGGCTAGCGGCGACCATAAGCACGCCCGAGGACACCGCAACAAACTGGAGGAGATAGAGAACCTCACCCCCGATATGGGGAAACGTAATTCGCTGAAGAAACCCTGCAAATTTGGGTCTTTCAACAGCCCGGCTGGGTCTCCTAGGAAGGTTGATGGCGCTCGTCCCTCCTCCCTCACACACACAGACAAGCTGCCAGCCCGCGCTGTGAGGAGAGAGACACAAGAATCACAGCTTCAGCAGCTGTTGAAAGATCAGGAAGCTTTTCAATCTGATGTTGTCAACCCTACAAAACAAAGAGGAAGATATCTGCTGCAGAGCAAAAAGTAAGTGACATTGACATAGACTGTGACTCAGATGTAGGGATGAGCTCGGTGTTCGAGTCGAACACATGTTTAACTCGAACATCGGCTGTTCGCTCGTTCGACGAAGATCGAATGTTATGGGCCGTTTGCGCCAAATTCGAGTGACGCGAACGGCCCACAATACACTGTGCCATCGCAGTGCAATCCCGGCACTGTGATTGGCCAAGCATGCACTGTGACCCCGCATGCTTGGCCAATCACAGCGCCGGCAGTGAGGAGAGCCATAATTGGCCACAGGCAGGATGCCTGTGGCCAATCATAGCTCAGGGGGGTTTAGTACACGCCCCACACTATAAAAGGCCGCCAGCGCGGCGGCCTCGTGCAGTGTGTTCCGGCGTGCAGGGAAAGAGATAGATAGGCAGGAACAGTGTGTTTTGTGTTCTATTTTTTTCTCAGGCATCTGCAGGAGTTAGTGGGTGTTGTGTGCCTCCAGCAAGGTATACACCTGGATCTAAGCTTTATTGCTGTTCTCTTAGCTAGGTAGGCAGACAGGGAAAGAGATACATAGGCAGGGACAGTGTGTTCTATGTTATATTGTTTTCTCAGGCATCTGCAGGAGTTAGCGGGTGTTGTGTGCCCCCAGCACAGTATACACCTGTATATATCCGTCATTGCTGTTCTCTAATACAGGCATCTGCAGGAGTTAGTGGCACAGTATACACCTGTATATACCCGTCATTACTGTTCTCTAATACAGGCATCTGCAGGAGTTAGTGGCACAGTGTACACCTGTGTATACCCATTATTACTGTTCTCTAATACAGGCATCTGCAGGAGTTAGTGGCACGGTATACACCTGTATATACCCGTCATTACTGTTCTCTAATACAGGCATCTGCAGGAGTTAGTGGCACAGTGTACACCTGTATATACCCGTCATTACTGTTCTCTAATACAGGCATCTGCAGGAGTTAGTGGCACAGTGTACACCTGTATATACCCGTCATTACTGTTCTCTAATACAGGCATCTGCAGGAGTTAGTGGCACAGTGTACACCTGTATATACCCGTCATTACTGTTCTCTAATACAGGCATCTGCAGGAGTTAGTGGCACAGTGTACACCTGTATATACCCGTCATTACTGTTCTCTAATACAGGCATCTGCAGGAGTTAGTGGCACAGTGTACACATGTATATACCCATCATTACTGTTCTCTAATACAGGCATCTGCAGGAGTTAGTGGGTGCTGTGTGCCTCCAGCACAATATACACTACCCAGTTGCTGGTTTTTCCCATCTCCCTGCAGGCCATTACTATGTCTGGAAGGCCAACAAAGAGAGGCAGACAGTCATGAGCCAATAAAAGAGGGCAAGCAGGCTCTGTGTCTGGGGGCAACAGTGCTGGTCGTGGACGCGGTGTTTTGTCATCAGCACGTGGCCATGGGACACACTTGTCCTTATTTTCAGCAGCTGGACGTGTTGAGCCGCATCATGCTGAAGACTTGGTAGAGTGGATGACCAAGCCCTCCTCATCCTCCTCATCCTCTCTCACCCAGGCTCAGGGTACTGGCAAAGCAGCTGCCAAAGCGTCCTCTTCCCCCGTATCAATGTCATCATCAGTCACTCCTTCCCTAGACCCACCATGTCCTCCTGAGGAGTCCCCCGAACTGTTTGAGCACAGGGTTGGGTACATGCTCCAGGAGGATGCCCAGCGTTTCGAAGGGTCTGATGATGATACCCAGCTAGAGGAAGGCAGTAGCGTGAGCGCAGAGAGAGGGGATGCTCAAGAAGGACAGCAATCTGGTAGTCATGTTCCAGCAGCTGCAGCATACTGCCAGATTGGCTCCAGTGATGAGGAGGGAGGGGATGATGAGGTCACTGACTCCACGTGGGTGCCTGATAGGAGAGAGGAGGAGGAGGAGGAGGAGGAGGAGGCACATCTCCAACGAGGCAGGATGCCCTCCGGGGGCCAGCGTAAGGGCAGCACACAGACTGAATCACACCGCAGAGCTAGACCTGTGCAGGGCGCTGCCTCTGCCCGTTATTCCAAAAGTTCTTTGGTGTGGGCCTTTTTTGAGTCGAGTGCATCAGATCGCACCGCTGCTATTTGCAACATATGTCTCAAGCGTATCTCGCGTGGCCAAAACATCAGCCGCTTGGGTACCATTTGCTTGACTAGACGTATGTGGACCTGCCATGCAGCTCCTTGGCATACGTACCTTAAAGACCCACACCAAAGAACAAAGCGGACCTCTCCTTGCTCCTCATCAGCTGGGATCTCCAACCCCACTATACCTTCAGTCCTCTCTGAAACCTGCACTGAGAGGAATGAAGGTGTAGAATTAGGTGTGTCACAGCCAAGTACTTGCGGGCACTCTGCTAGCAGTACACCGACGTCTGATTGTAGCAGGCAAATTTCCCTGCCCCAGCTGCTGGACCGTCGAAAGAAGTTCACTCCCAGCCAACCAAATGCCCAGCGGTTGAATGCTAGCTTGGCTAAATTGCTAGAAATTCAACTGCTGCCTTTTCAGTTGGTAGACTCGGCCCCCTTCCGTGAGTTTATGCAATGTGCGGTTCCTCAGTGGCAGGTTCCCACACGCCACTTTTTCTCATGGAAGGCGATTCCGGCTCTCTACCGCCATGTGGAAGGCAATGTCCATGCCTCGCTGGACAGGGCGGCCAGCGGTAAGGTGCATATTACAGCTGACTCATGGTCCAGCAGGCATGGACAGGGACGTTACCTTTCTTTCATGGCCCATTGGGTCACTCTTTTGGCAGCTGGGAAGGATGCAGGACAGGGTGAAGTAGTGTTGGAGGTTGTTCCGCCGCCACGCTTCCAAAATGCTACTACTGATTGTGACACACCTCTCTCTTCCACCCCCTCCTCTTCTTCTTCCTCCATGGCCTCTTCCTGTGCTTTGTCCTCGGAACCAGCGGTGCTCCGTAGGCGTTCAAGGGGCTACGCAAGTACGCAGGCAAAAAAATGCCATGCCGTGCTTGCGCTGGTGTGTTTGGGGGACAGGAGCCACACTGGGGCAGAGGTTCTGTCTGCTCTGCAGGGGCAGGCCGAGAGGTGGTTGACGCCACGCCAGCTTAAGCCAGGAATGGTGGTTTGCGACAATGGCACCAACCTCCTCTCCACCCTCTGACAGGGACAACTGACCCATGTGCCCTGTGTGGCTCACGTCCTTAACCTGGTGGTGCAGCGGTTCTTGGGCAGGTACCCGGGCTTACAGGATGTCCTGAGGCAGGCCAGGAAAGTCTGTGTGCATTTCCGCAGATCATATAATGCCAGTGCTCGGCTTGCTGAGATGCAAAAGGAGTTGAACCTGCCCAAGAACCGCCTTATATGTGACATGCCCACCAGGTGGAACTCAACGTTGGCCATGCTGCAGCGGCTGCACATGCAGCAAAGGGCCATCAATGAGTACCTGTGTGACTACGGCACCAGGACAGGGTCTGGGGAGCTCAGGTTTTTTTCACCACGCCAGTGGGGCATGATCAGGGATGCATGCACTGTCCTGGCACCATTTGAGGAGGCCACAAGGATGGTGAGCAGTGACAGTGCAAGCATCAGTGACACTGTACCTCTTGTCCACCTGTTGGAGCACACGCTGCGTGGAATAATGGACAAGGCACTTGAGGCAGAACAGAGGCAGGAAGAGGAGGACTTCCTTGCCTCTCAAGGCCCCCTTTACCCAGACAGTGTTCCTTGTGTCCCACCCATCACACAGGAAGAGGACGAGGAGGAGGAGGATTGTGTCAGCATGGAGGTGGAGCATGGCACTCAGCATCAACAGCAGCAGTCTTTTAGGGATGATTTAAAGTCCCAACAAACCCATGGACTTGTACGTGGCTGGGAGGAGGTGGCTGCGGATCATGTCTTCCTTAGTGACCCAGAGGACTCCGGACCGAATGCCTCAGCTAACCTATGCTGCATGGCCTCCCTGATCCTGCAAAGTCTGTGGAAGGATCCTCGTATTCTTCGGATCAAGGAGAGGGACCATTACTGGCTGGCCACTCTCCTTGATCCACGGTACAAGGGTAAGGTTGCGGACCTTATCTTGCCGTCGCAGAGGGAGCAGAGGATGAGACAACTCCGGGAGGCCTTGCAGAAAGGTCTGTGCAACGCGTTCCCAGAGACTGGGAGGTTACAAACTCCTGGTCCTGGACAACGAGTTGCTGAGGCTTCGGTCAGTAGCAGAAGGAGCGGTGGAGAAGGTGGCCGTCTGACCGATGCGTTCAGACAATTTTTTAGTCCGCAGCCCCAAGGTATGATCGGTTCCAGCAACCATCGCCAGCGTCTGATATACATGGTGCAGGAATACCTAGGGGCAAGGTCAGACTTGGACACCTTTCCCACCGAAAATCCTCTGGCTTACTGGGTCTTGAGGATGGATCACTGGTCAGAGCTTGCACAGTATGCAATTGAGCTACTGGCCTGTCCTGCATCCAGCGTTCTTTCGGAACGCACATTCAGTGCTGCTGGAGGCTTTGTCACGGATCACAGGGTGCGCCTGTCCACCGACTCGGTTGATCGACTGACCTTCATAAAGATGAACCAGTCTTGGATCACCACCAGCTACCAAGCACCTGAAGCTGATATAACAGAATAATTTATTTTCAAATGTCACATCCCTTCAAGACTGATGCTGATGCTGAGTGACTGTCCTGTTATGTTGACTGACTATCCTCCTCCTCCTCAATGATCCGATTCTTGATGATAGCTTGGAAGAACTTTTTTGTTTCTGGGTGCCGCCACCAGTGGCTAAGGCCCAATTTTTCAGCCCCTGTTTAACAGGGGCGTGTAATTACAATTTTTGATGCAATACTTTGCAACAGGGCTCATTGCTGTGCTCCAAGTACAGTATCTGTGAGGGGTTGCAGTGTTGTGGCACCAGTGCCTAAGGCCCAATTTTTCTGCCCCTGTTTAACAGGGTCGTGTAATTACAATTTTTGATGCAATACTTTGCAACAGGGCTCATTGCTGTGCTCCAAGTACAGTATCTGTGAGGGGTTCCAGTGTTGTGGCACCAGTGCCTAAGGCCCAATTTTTCTGCCCCTGTTTAACAGGGGCATGTAATTAAAATTTTTGATGCAATACTTTGCAACAGGGCTCATTGCTGTGCTCCAAGTACAGTATCTGTGAGGGGTTGCAGTGTTGTGGCACCAGTGCCTAAGGCCCAATTTTTCTGCCCCTGTTTAACAGGGGCATGTAATTACAATTCTTGATCTAATAATTCACAGCAGGGCCCATTCCTGCGCCCACCAAGAGTAACTGTGAGGGCTGACAGTGTTGTGGCAACACCACCACCACCACCAAAGGCCCAATTTTTATGCCCCTCTTCAACAGGGGCATGCAATTACAATTCTTGATCTAATAATTTACAGTAGGGCCCATTCATGCGCCCACCAAGAGTAACTGTGAGGGCTGACAGTGTTGTAGCACCAGCACCTCCACCAAAGGCCCAATTTTTCCTACCACTGTTCAACAATGGCATGTAATTACAATTCCTGATATAATAGTTCACAGCAGGGCGTTCCAGCGCCCACCAAGAGTAAATGTGAGGGCTCACAGTGTTGTGGCAACACCAACATGTAAGGGGCAAATTTCAGCAGAGTATATACGGCAGGCCCCTACTTTCAAACATCCAACTTACAAACGACTCCTACTTGCAAACGGAAGGAGACAACAGGAAGTGAGAGGAAATCTACCCCTAGGAAGGGAAATTCTCTCCTGTAAGAGTTAATATGGTGTGATAGTGAGAGTCCCTGTCTCTATGGAAAGGGAGCAAAAACGGACACAGAGAATGCATATCGGCTGAGTGCAGAGCTACAGAGCGTAAATTTAAAAAACAGAAACTGCTCTGGCAGTTTTCTCAGATTTTGCTATTTTCTACATGGGGCTTCTATGGCTTGGAGATCCTTCAGAGTCTTGCGTGGGATGGGATCTCCAACCCTGTGTCCGGGTCTTGTGGACAGCCAGCATGGTGTGTGCTCAGGTGCACACAACCAATATAATGAGGGGCTGGTGAAAGTGAAGGATGGTGGAGGATGGTGAGCAGCTTGCTAACTGCAGTGGCTGCTAGTGAGTGTCTCTGTGTGAGGACAAACGCTGTGTGCGTTGTGGGTAGGGATGAGCTCGGTGTTCGAGTCGAACATACGTTCGACTCGAACATCGGCTGTTCGATCGTTCGACGAAGATCGAACGATTTGGGCCGTTCGCGCCTAATTCGAGTGACGCGAACGGCCCACAATGCACTACGCCATCGCAGTGTCATCCAGGCGCTGTGATTGGCCAAGCATGCACTGTGACCCCGCATGCTTGGCCAATCACAGCGCCGGCAGCGAGGAGAGCAATGATTGGCCACAGGCAGGATGCCTGTGGCCAATTATTGCTGAGGGTGTTTAGTACACGCCCCACACTATAAAAGGCCGCCAGCACGGTGGCCTAGTGTAGTGTGTTCCGGAGCAGGGAAAGAGAAGCATAGGCAGGGACAGTGACATTTTTTTTTCTTGCTTAACCTGGATTCCTTTAGTTTAGGGAAAGAGAAGGATAGGTAGGGAGAGTGTCAGTGTGTTTTACTGTGCTAATCCTTGTTTCTAGGGACAGGGAAGGACAGTGAGGGAAATTCTCCTTGTGCTATACTGTGCTAAAGCATTGATCATCAACCATCTTTAAAAAAACATTTTTTCTAGGGACAGAAAACTATAGGTAGGGAGAGTGTCAGTGTGTTTTACTGTGCTAATCCTTGTTTCTAGGGACAGGGAAGGACAGTGAGGGAAATTCTCATTGTGCTATAGTGTGCTAAAGCATTGATCATCAACCATCTTTAAAAAAACATTTTTTCTAGGGACAGAAAACTATAGGTAGGGAGAGTATCAGTGTGTTTTACTGTGCTAATCCTTGTTTCTAGGGACAGGGAAGGACAGTGAGGGAAATTCTCCTTGTGCTATAGTGTGCTAAAGCATTGATCATCAACCATCTTTAAAAAAACATTTTTTCTAGGGACAGAAAACTATAGGTAGGGAGAGTGTCAGTGTGTTTTACTGTGCTAATCCTTGTTTCTAGGGACAGGGAAGGACAGTGAGGGAAATTCTCCTTGTGCTATACTGTGCTAAAGCATTGATCATCAACCATCTTTAAAAAAACATTTTTTCTAGGGACAGAAAACTATAGGTAGGGAGAGTGTCAGTGTGTTTTACTGTGCTAATCCTTGTTTCTAGGGACAGGGAAGGACAGTGAGGGAAATTCTCCTTGTGCTATAGTGTGCTAAAGCATTGATCATCAACCATCTTTAAAAAAACATTTTTTCTAGGGACAGAAAACTATAGGTAGGGAGAGTGTCAGTTTCTTTCACTGTGCTAATCCTTGTTTCTAGGGACAGGGAAGGACAGTGAGGGAAATTCTCCTTGTGCTATACTGTGCTAAAGCATTGATCATCAACCATCTTTAAAAAAACATTTTTTCTAGGGACAGAAAACTATAGGTAGGGAGAGTGTCAGTGTGTTTCACTGTGCTAATCCTTGTTTCTAGGGACAGGGAAGGACAGTGAGGGAAATTCTCCTTGTGCTATACTGTGCTAAAGCATTGATCATCAACCATCTTTAAAAAAACATTTTTTCTAGGGACAGAAAACTATAGGTAGGGAGAGTGTCAGTTTCTTTCACTGTGCTAATCCTTGTTTCTAGGGACAGGGAAGGACAGTGAGGGAAATTCTCCTTGTGCTATAGTGTGCTAAAGCATTGATCATCAACCATCTTTAAAAAAAAAAAATTCTAGGGACAGAAAACTATAGGTAGGGAGAGTGTCAGTTTCTTTCACTGTGCTAATCCTTGTTTCTAGGGACAGGGAAGGACAGTGAGGGAAATTCTCCTTGTGCTATACTGTGCTAAAGCATTGATCATCAACCATCTTTAAAAAAACATTTTTTCTAGGGACAGAAAACTATAGGTAGGGAGAGTGTCAGTGTGTTTCACTGTGCTAATCCTTGTTTCTAGGGACAGGGAAGGACAGTGAGGGAAATTCTCCTTGTGCTATACTGTGCTAAAGCATTGATCATCAACCATCTTTAAAAAAACATTTTTTCTAGGGACAGAAAACTATAGGTAGGGAGAGTGTCAGTGTGTTTTACTGTGCTAATCCTTGTTTCTAGGGACAGGGAAGGACAGTGAGGGAAATTCTCCTTGTGCTATAGTGTGCTAAAGCATTGATCATCAACCATCTTTAAAAAAACATTTTTTCTAGGGACAGAAAACTATAGGTAGGGAGAGTGTCAGTGTGTTTTACTGTGCTAATCCTTGTTTCTAGGGACAGGGAAGGACAGTGAGGGAAATGCTCCTTGTGCTATAGTGTGCTAAAGCATTGATCATCAACCATCTTTAAAAAAAAAAAATTCTAGGGACAGAAAACTATAGGTAGGGAGAGTGTCAGTTTCTTTCACTGTGCTAATCCTTGTTTCTAGGGACAGGGAAGGACAGTGAGGGAAATTCTCCTTGTGCTATACTGTGCTAAAGCATTGATCATCAACCATCTTTAAAAAAACATTTTTTCTAGGGACAGAAAACTATAGGTAGGGAGAGTGTCAGTTTCTTTCACTGTGCTAATCCTTGTTTCTAGGGACAGGGAAGGACAGTGAGGGAAATTCTCCTTGTGCTATACTGTGCTAAAGCATTGATCATCAACCATCTTTAAAAAAACATTTTTTCTAGGGACAGAAAACTATAGGTAGGGAGAGTGTCAGTGTGTTTTACTGTGCTAATCCTTGTTTCTAGGGACAGGGAAGGGCAGTGAGGGAAATTCTCCTTGTGCTATACTGTGCTAAAGCATTGATCATCAACCATCTTTAAAAAAACATTTTTTCTAGGGACAGAAAACTATAGGTAGGGAGAGTGTCAGTGTGTTTTACTGTGCTAATCCTTGTTTCTAGGGACAGGGAAGGACAGTGGGGGAAATTCTCCTTGTGCTATACTGTGCTAAAGCATTGATCATCAACCATCTTTAAAAAAACATTTTTTCTAGGGACAGAAAACTATAGGTAGGGAGAGTGTCAGTTTCTTTCACTGTGCTAATCCTTGTTTCTAGGGACAGGGAAGGACAGTGAGGGAAATTCTCCTTGTGCTATACTGTGCTAAAGCATTGATCATCAACCATCTTTAAAAAAACATTTTTTCTAGGGACAGAAAACTATAGGTAGGGAGAGTGTCAGTTTCTTTCACTGTGCTAATCCTTGTTTCTAGGGACAGGGAAGGACAGTGAGGGAAATTCTCCTTGTGCTATACTGTGCTAAAGCATTGATCATCAACCATCTTTAAAAAAACATTTTTTCTAGGGACAGAAAACTATAGGTAGGGAGAGTGTCAGTGTGTTTTACTGTGCTAATCCTTGTTTCTAGGGACAGGGAAGGACAGTGAGGGAAATTCTCCTTGTGCTATAGTGTGCTAAAGCATTGATCATCAACCATCTTTAAAAAAACATTTTTTCTAGGGACAGAAAACTATAGGTAGGGAGAGTGTCAGTGTGTTTTACTGTGCTAATCCTTGTTTCTAGGGACAGGGAAGGACAGTGAGGGAAATTCTCCTTGTGCTATAGTGTGCTAAAGCATTGATCATCAACCATCTTTAAAAAAACAATTTTTCTAGGGACAGAAAACTATAGGTAGGGAGAGTGTCAGTGTGTTTCACTGTGCTAATCCTTGTTTCTAGGGACAGGGAAGGACAGTGAGGGAAATTCTCCTTGTGCTATACTGTGCTAAAGCATTGATCATCAACCATCTTTTAAAAAAAAAAATTTCTAGGGACAGAAAACTATAGGTAGGGAGAGTGTCAGTTTCTTTCACTGTGCTAATCCTTGTTTCTAGGGACAGGGAAGGACAGTGAGGGAAATTCTCCTTGTGCTATACTGTGCTAAAGCATTGATCATCAACCATCTTTAAAAAAACATTTTTTCTAGGGACAGAAAACTATAGGTAGGGAGAGTGTCAGTTTCTTTCACTGTGCTAATCCTTGTTTCTAGGGACAGGGAAGGACAGTGAGGGAAATTCTCCTTGTGCTATACTGTGCTAAAGCATTGATCATCAACCATCTTTAAAAAAACATTTTTTCTAGGGACAGAAAACTATAGGTAGGGAGAGTGTCAGTGTGTTTTACTGTGCTAATCCTTGTTTCTAGGGACAGGGAAGGGCAGTGAGGGAAATTCTCCTTGTGCTATACTGTGCTAAAGCATTGATCATCAACCATCTTTAAAAAAACATTTTTTCTAGGGACAGAAAACTATAGGTAGGGAGAGTGTCAGTGTGTTTTACTGTGCTAATCCTTGTTTCTAGGGACAGGGAAGGACAGTGGGGGAAATTCTCCTTGTGCTATACTGTGCTAAAGCATTGATCATCAACCATCTTTAAAAAAACATTTTTTCTAGGGACAGAAAACTATAGGTAGGGAGAGTGTCAGTTTCTTTCACTGTGCTAATCCTTGTTTCTAGGGACAGGGAAGGACAGTGAGGGAAATTCTCCTTGTGCTATACTGTGCTAAAGCATTGATCATCAACCATCTTTAAAAAAACATTTTTTCTAGGGACAGAAAACTATAGGTAGGGAGAGTGTCAGTTTCTTTCACTGTGCTAATCCTTGTTTCTAGGGACAGGGAAGGACAGTGAGGGAAATTCTCCTTGTGCTATACTGTGCTAAAGCATTGATCATCAACCATCTTTAAAAAAACATTTTTTCTAGGGACAGAAAACTATAGGTAGGGAGAGTGTCAGTGTGTTTTACTGTGCTAATCCTTGTTTCTAGGGACAGGGAAGGACAGTGAGGGAAATTCTCCTTGTGCTATAGTGTGCTAAAGCATTGATCATCAACCATCTTTAAAAAAACATTTTTTCTAGGGACAGAAAACTATAGGTAGGGAGAGTGTCAGTGTGTTTTACTGTGCTAATCCTTGTTTCTAGGGACAGGGAAGGACAGTGAGGGAAATTCTCCTTGTGCTATAGTGTGCTAAAGCATTGATCATCAACCATCTTTAAAAAAACAATTTTTCTAGGGACAGAAAACTATAGGTAGGGAGAGTGTCAGTGTGTTTCACTGTGCTAATCCTTGTTTCTAGGGACAGGGAAGGACAGTGAGGGAAATTCTCCTTGTGCTATACTGTGCTAAAGCATTGATCATCAACCATCTTTTAAAAAAAAAAATTTCTAGGGACAGAAAACTATAGGTAGGGAGAGTGTCAGTTTCTTTCACTGTGCTAATCCTTGTTTCTAGGGACAGGGAAGGACAGTGAGGGAAATTCTCCTTGTGCTATACTGTGCTAAAGCATTGATCATCAACCATCTTTAAAAAAACATTTTTTCTAGGGACAGAAAACTATAGGTAGGGAGAGTGTCAGTGTGTTTCACTGTGCTAATCCTTGTTTCTAGGGACAGGGAAGGACAGTGAGGGAAATTCTCCTTGTGCTATACTGTGCTAAAGCATTGATCATCAACCATCTTTAAAAAAACATTTTTTCTAGGGACAGAAAACTATAGGTAGGGAGAGTGTCAGTGTGTTTTACTGTGCTAATCCTTGTTTCTAGGGACAGGGAAGGACAGTGAGGGAAATTCTCCTTGTGCTATACTGTGCTAAAGCATTGATCATCAACCATCTTTAAAAAAAAAAAAATTCTAGGGACAGAAAACTATAGGTAGGGAGAGTGTCAGTTTCTTTCACTGTGCTAATCCTTGTTTCTAGGGACAGGGAAGGACAGTGAGGGAAATTCTCCTTGTGCTATACTGTGCTAAAGCATTGATCATCAACCATCTTTAAAAAACATTTTTTCTAGGGACAGAAAACTATAGGTAGGGAGAGTGTCAGTGTGTTTTACTGTGCTAATCCTTGTTTGTAGGGACAGGGAAGGACAGTGAGGGAAATTCTCCTTGTGCTATACTGTGCTAAAGCATTCCTCATCAACCATCTTTGAAATCCTTGTTTTTTGGACAGTCAGGGAAATTGTCGTTGTGCTATTCTGTGCGAAAGCAATCATCCTCAACCATATTTAGAAATCCTTAAGTAAAGGGACAGAGAAGGACACCTGAAGGTAGCCCTTATTGCTTTTTTCCCATCTCCCTGCAGGCCATCTATTAGAATGTCTGGAAGGCAAACAAGGAGAGGCAGACAGTCAGGAGGCAATAAAAGAGGGCAAGCAGGCTCTGTGTCTGGGGGCAACAGTGCTGGTCATGGACGCGGTGCATTGTCATCAGCACATGGCCATGGGACACGCTTGTCCTTCTTTTCGGCAGCTGGACATGTTGAGCCACATCATGCCGAAGACTTGGTAGAGTGGATGACCAAGCCCTCCTCCTCCTCCTCATCCTCTCTCACCCAGGCTCAGGGTACTGGCAAAGCAGCTGCCAAAGCGTCCTCTTCCCTGGTATCAATGTCAGACTCATCATCAGTCACTCCTTCCCTAGACCCACCATGTCCTCCTCCTGAGGAGTCCCCCGAACTGTTTGAGCACAGTGTTGGGTACATGCTCCAGGAGGATGCCCAGCGTTTCGAAGGGTCTGATGATGAAACCCAGCTACAGGAAGGCAGTAGCGTGAGAGCAGACAGAGGGGATGCTCAAGAAGGACACCAATCTGGCAGTCATGTTCCAGCAGCTGCAGCATACTGCCAGAGTGGCTCCAGTGATGAGGAGGGAGGGGATGATGAGGTCACTGACTCCACGTGGGTGCCTAATAGGAGAGAGGAGGAGGAGGAGGATGAGGAGGAGGCACATCTCCAACGAGGCAGGATGCCCTTTGGTGGCCAGCGTAAGGGCAGTACACCAACGGAATCACACCGCAGAGCTCCGCCTGTGCAGGGCGCTGCCTCTGCCCGTCATTCAAAAAGTTCTTTGGTGTGGGCCTTTTTTGAGGCTAGTGCATCAGATCGCACAGCTGCTGTTTGCAACATATGTCTCAAGCGTATATCGCGTGGCCAAAACATCAGCCGCTTGGGTACCACATGCCTGACCAGACATATGTTGACCTGCCATGCAGCTCGTTGGCAAGCCTACCTCAAAGACCCACACCAAAGAACAAAGCGGACCTCTCCTTGCACCGCATCAGCTGGGATCTCCAACCCCACTATAACTTCAGTCCTCTCTGAAACATGCACTGAGAGGAATGAAGGTGTAGAATTAGGTGTGTCACAGCCAAGTACTTGCGGCCACTCTGCTAGCAGTACACCGACGTCCGATTCTAGCAGGCAAATTTCCCTGCCCCAGCTGCTGGACCGTCGAAAGAAGTTCACTCCCAGCCATCCACATGCCCAGCGGTTGAATGCTAGCTTGGCTAAATTGCTAGCGCTTCAACTGCTGCCTTTTCAGTTGGTAGACTCGGCCCCCTTCCGTGAGTTTGTGCAATGTGCGGTTCCTCAGTGGCAGGTTCCCAAACGCCACTTTTTCTCACGGAAGGCTATTCCGGCTCTCTACCGGCATGTGGAAGGCAATGTCTTGGCCTCGCTGGACAGGGCGGTCAGCGGTAAGGTGCATATTACCGCTGACTCATGGTCCAGCAGGCATGGACAGGGACGTTACCTTTCTTTCACGGCCCATTGGGTCACTCTTTTGGCAGCTGGGAAGGATGCAGGACAAGGTGCAGTAGTGTTGGAGGTTGTTCCACCGCCACGCCTCCAAAATGCTACTACTGGTTGTGACACACCTCTCTCCTCCACCCCCTCCTCTTCTTCTTCCTCCATGGCCTCTTCCTGTGCTTTGTCCTCTGAACCAGCGGTGCTCCGTAGCCGTTCAAGGGGCTACGCAAGTACGCAGGCAAAAAGATGTCATGCCGTGCTTGCGCTGGTGTGTTTGGGGGACAGAAGCCACACTGGGGCAGAGGTCCTGTCTGCTCTGCAGGGCCAGGCCGAGAGGTGGTTGACGCCACGCCAGCTTAAGCCAGGAATGGTGGTTTGCGACAATGGCACCAACCTCCTCTCCGCCCTCCGACAGGGACAACTGACCCATGTGCCCTGTGTGGCTCACGTCCTTAACCTGGTGGTGCAGCGGTTCTTGGGCAGGTACCCGGGCTTACAGGATGTCCTGAGGCAGGCCAGGAAAGTCTGTGTGCATTTCCGCAGATCTTATAATGCCAGTGCTCGCCTGGCTGAGCTGCAAAAGGAGTTGAACCTGCCCAAGAACCGCCTTATATGTGACATGCCCACCAGGTGGAACTCAACGTTGGCCATGCTGGAGCGGCTGCACACGCAGCAGAGGGCCATCAATGAGTACCTGTGCGACTACGGCACCAGGACAGGGTCAGGGGAGCTTGGTTTTTTTTCTCCACGCCAGTGGGGCATGATCAGGGATGCATGCACTGTCCTGGCACCATTTGAGGAGGCCACGAGGATGGTGAGCAGTGACAGTGCATGCATCAGTGACACTGTACCTCTTGTCCACCTGTTGGAGCACACGCTGCGTGGAATAATGGACAGGGCACTTGAGGCAGAACAGAGGCAGGAAGAGGAGGACTTCCTTGCCTCTCAAGGCCCCCTTTACCCAGACAGTGTTCCTTCTGTCCCACCCATCGCACAGGAAGAGGAGGAGGAGGAGGAGGAGGAGGAGGAGGATTGTGTCAGCATGGAGGTGGAGGCTGGCACTCAGCATCATCAGCAGCAGTCTTTTAGGGATGATTTACAGTCCCAAGAAACCAGTGGACTTGTACGTGGCTGGGAGGAGGTGGCTGCGGATCATGTCGTCCTTAGTGACCCAGAGGACTCCGGACCGAATGCCTCAGCAAACCTACGCTGCATGGCCTCCCTGATCCTGAAAAGTCTGCGGAAGGATCCTCGTATTCTTCGGATCAAGGAGAGGGACCATTACTGGCTGGCCACTCTCCTTGATCCACGGTACAAGGGTAAGGTTGCGGACCTTATGTTACCGTCGCAGAGGGAGCAGAGGATGAGACAACTCCGGGAGGCCTTGCAGAAAGGTCTGTGCAACGCGTTCCCAGAGACTGGGAGGTTACAAACTCCTGGTCCTGGACAACGAGTTGCTGAGGCTTCGGCCAGTCAAAGAAGGAGCGGTGGGGAAGGTGGCCGTCTGACCGATGCGTTCAGACAATTCTTTAGTCCGCAGCCCCAAAGTATGATCGGTTCCAGCAACCATCGCCAGCGTCTGATAAACATGGTGCAGGAATATCTAGGGGCAAGGTCAGACTTGGACACCTTCCCCACCGAAAATCCTCTGGCTTACTGGGTCTTGAGGATGGATCACTGGCCAGAGCTTGCACAGTATGCAATTGAGCTACTGGCCTGTCCTGCATCCAGCGTTCTTTCGGAACGCACATTCAGTGCTGCTGGAGGATTTGTCACGGATCACAGGGTGCGCCTGTCCACCGACTCGGTTGATCGACTGACTTTCATCAAGATGAACCAGTCTTGGATCACCACCAGCTACCACACACCTGATGCTGATATAACAGACTAATTGATTTTAACATGTCACATCCCTTCAAGACTGATGCTGATGCTGAGTGCCTGTGCTGTTATGTTGACTGGCTATCCTCCTCCTCCGAGTCCTCAATGATACGATTGATGATGATAGCTTGGAAGATCATTTTTGTTTATGGGTGCCGCCACCAGTGGCTAAGGCCCAATTTTTCAGCCCCTGTTTAACAGGGGCGTGTAATTACAATTTTTGATGCAATACTTTGCAACAGGGCTCATTGCTGTGCTCCAAGTACAGTATCTGTGAGGGGTTGGAGTGTTGTGCCACCAGTGCCTAAGGCCCAATTTTTCAGCCCCTGTTTAACAGGGGCGTGTCATTACAATTTTTGAAGCAATACTTTGCAACAGGGCTCATTGCTGTGCTCCAAGTATAGTATCTGTGAGGGGTTGGAGTGTTGTGCCACCAGTGCCTAAGGCCCAATTTTTCAGCCCCTGTTTAACAGGGGCGTGTCATTACAATTTTTGAAGCAATACTTTGCAACAGGGCTCATTGCTGTGCTCCAAGTACAGTATCTGTGAGGGGTTGTAGTGTTGTGCCACCAGTGCCTAAGGCCCAATTTTTCAGCCCCTGTTCAACAGGGGCATGTAATTACAATTCTTGATCTAATAATTCACAGCAGGGCCCATTGCTGCACCCACCAAGAGTAACTCTGAGGGCTTACAGTGTTGTGGCAACGCCACCACCACCACCACCACGAAAGGCCCAATTTTTCAGCCCCTGTTCAAAAGGGGCATGTAATTACAATTCTTGATCTAATAATTCACAGCAGGGCCCATTCCTGCACCCACCAAGAGTAACTCTGAGGGCTTACAGTGTTGTGGCAACACCACCACCACCACCACCACCACGAAAGGCCCAATTTTTCAGCCCCTGTTCAACAGGGGCATGCAATTACAATTCTTGATCTAATAATTCACAGCAGGGCCCATTGCTGCACCCACCAAGAGTAACTGTCAGGGCTTACAGTGTTGTGGCACCAGCACCACCATCAAAGGCCCAATTTTTACTACCACTGTTCAACAATTATATGTAATTACAATTCCTGATATAATAGTTGACAGCAGGGCGTTCCAGCACCAACCAAGAGTAACTGTGAGTGCTTACAGTGTTGTGCCAACACCAACAACTAAGGGGCCTATTTCTGCAGAGTATATACGGCAGGTCCCTACTTTCAAACATCCAACTTACAAACGACTCCTACTTGCAAATGCAAGAAGACAACAGGAAGTGAGAGGAAATTTACCCCTAGGAAGGAAAATTCTCTCCTGTAAGAATTAATATGGGAGAAAGGTGTCTCCTCTGTACTGATGCTTTATCACCAATCCTTGTTTCAAGAAAAACACCACATTTCAAAAACAGTTGTCATTGGGACGGAATGTGAGGTGAAATGTTCTGAACAGGGGCACAGACAGCAAAACAAATGTTACAGGGGTGATAACCCTTACCTATGTTTTCCAAAAAGTTTAAAAATAGATTTTTGGGCTGGAGCTACACTTAAACAATGTACCTGTTCAAAATTACAAACAGATTCTACATAAGAACAAACCTACAGTCCCTGTCTTGTATGCACCGCCTGTATACGGCTGTTCAGAGTATATAGGGCCTTTTTTATTTTATGTGCAGGGTTCCCCTTAATATCCATACAAGACCCAAAGGGGCTGGTAATGGGCTGGGGTGGGGGGGGGGGGTCATGGGGTAGCTATGCCATTTTTCTTAAAGATTTTCATCCATATTACTGGGACCAGACATTACATTAAAGCCGCAAGCAGTTTTAAATGGCTTTTTTTTCCTTTAGAAGTGTCATTTTGTGCAGGGACAGTTCTAAACACGGGAAACACGTGGCACTTCACAGGCATACTTTAGACACCCCCCAGGTACGATATTTAAAGGAATATTTGACTTTTTTTTTTTCACTTTATGCATCATTAAAATGACTGCTCCCGAAAAACGACCGTTTTTAAAACTTCTTTTTGCATTGATACATGTCCCCTGGGGCAGAACCCGGGTTCCCAAACCCTTTTTAGGACAATAACATGCATAATAGTCGTTATAATTAGCACTTTAGAATTCGAACGTTCGCATCCATTGTATTTAATAGGGTTCTAATGTTCGTACGAACTTTTGGTCCGTTCGCGGGTTCTGGTGCGAACCGAACCCGGGGGTGTTCGGCTCATCACTAGTTGTGGGCTTTAAGCTGTGTGCATCCAAGACGGTGAGACTGGAAGGTCTGGTGGTTTAAAGGTATCAGTACCTAAAGCAAGCAGAGGAACTGCTAACAAGAGAGCCAGGAGGCTTGGTATGTTTTTCTTATTTTTGGACTGCTAAATGAAGTTAAACCCCTGCGTGGGAATCCTGAAGGGACAGTTTGCTTTTGTTTTTTCTGTTTAAATAAACGTGGGCTACCAGGCCCTTAACTAGAATGCCTGTCTGATATGGACTCACTGCATAAAAACGCATCTATCCATTCGAGCTAAAACACCCCAATATCACAATGGGAAAAAGGTGTCTCCTCTCTACTGATGCTTTATCACCAATCCTTGTTTCAATAAAAACCCCACTTTTCAAAAACATTTGTCATTGGGACGAAAAGTGAGGTGAAATGTTCTGAACAGGTGCACAGACAGCAAAACAAATGTTACAGGGGTGATAACCCTTCCCTATGTTTTCCAAAAAGCTTAAAAATATATTTTTTGGCTGGAGCTACACTTAAACAATGTACCTGTTCAAAATTACAAACAGATTCTACTTAAGAACAAACCTACAGTCCCTGTCTTGTTTGCACCGCCTGTATACTGCTGTTCAGAGTATATAGGGCCTTTTTTTATTTTGGGTGCGGGGTTCCCCTTAATATCCATATAAAACCCAAAGGGGCTGGGGTGGGGGGGGGGGGTGATGGGGGTAGCCATGCCATTTTTCTCAAAGATTTTCATCCATATTACCTGGACCAGACATTACATTAAAGCCGCAAGCAGTTTTAAATGGCCTTTTTTCTTTAGAAATGTCATTTTGTGCAGGGACAGTTCTAAACACGGGAAACACATGCCACTTCACAGGTATACTCTAGACACCCCCCAGGTACGATATTTAAAGGAATATTTCACTATTTTTTTTTCACTTTATGCATCATTAAAATGAATGCTCCCGAAAAACGGCCGTTTTTAAAACTTCGTTTTGCATTGAAACATGTCCCCTGGGGCAGAACCCGGGTCCCCAAACCCTTTTTAGGACAATAACATGCATATTAGTCGTTATAATTAGCACTTTAGATTTCGAACGTTCGCGTCCATTGTATTTAATAGGGTTCTAACGTTCGTGCGAACTTTCAGTCCGTTCGAAGGTTCTGGTGCGAACCGAACTGGGGGGTGTTCGGCTCATCCCTAGGAGGGAGCATTCGTGTCACTCTGAGTCACACAGCACTCTGTCTCGTATAGATTTGTGTCTGGTCTCGTCGGATCTGCTTTCCATGGTATCAGAGGTTAAATACCTCCCTAGGGAGGTGTCCGATCATTCTTCTTTGATGGTGGACCTCGCCCTGGGCCCCTCCTCCTCCTATCGGGTGTGGCGACTGAGCCCATTGTGGTTGGCGGATGAGATTGTGGTGAACTAATGTATGACAGAGATGAAATCTTACTGGCTACTTAATAAACTGAGTGCAACCGTTCCAGTGGTATGGGATGCCTTTAAGGCCGCTACACGCGTCTCTTTTGCTGCGGCGGTTGGTCAGACACGCAAGGCCTCTATGTCCAAGTTGATGGATGCAGAGGGGGCTCTCAGGGAGGCGGAAGCCGCTTATACCACGGCTCCCTCTCCTGAGACACGTGCTGCCTGGAAGCATGGGTCCAGAAAATTGGACCTAGTGCTTTTGGGACGCACCCAGAAGAAGCTGTTATACCAGAATCAGCGAATCTTTGAGTTTGGTGACAAGAACAGCCGTTTGTTGGCATATCTTTCTAAACCTGACTATCAGCCATGCAGCATACACAGAATTAAGAGCTCAGAGGGCATAGTGGTAGAACAGAACACTGAGATCATGGAAGCCTTTATCTCCTTTTACTCCTCCCTATATGCTACTAGAGCTCACTACACGATTGTGGAATTGGATGACTATCTTGCTGATATCTCGTTGCCCAGACTTCAGGCCCAGCAGGCGTCAGATCTTGACGCTCCTCTGATGACTGAGGAAATTGGGGAGGCTATCCAATCCTTTGCCAGAAATAAAACGCCGGGACTGGATGGGTTCCCCATCGAGTGGTATCTGCAATACAAAGATTTGCTTATACCCTATCTAAGCAGGGTATATGATTTTGCTATGGAAACGGGACAGCTACCCCCCTCTATGTCGGAGGCATTGATTGTCCTCATTCCTAAACCACATAAGGATCACCTCCTATGTGAATCTTACAGACCACAATCACTCATCAACTCAGATGTTAAGATTTTGGCCAAGGTGCCCGCCCGGCGATTGAACACAGTTATTGCTACCATTATTGGTGCGGACCAAACTGGGTTCATCCCTGGGCGGTCGACCTCCATCAACCTGCGGCGATTGTTTACCAATCTTCAGGCCACTCATGCGGAAATGGGTTCCAGGGCGGTTCTAGCCTTGGACGCACACAAGGCATTCGATTCAGTCGAGTGGCCTTATCTGCTGGAGGTCTTGGCAAAGTTTGGTTTTGGCGGTGCCTTCATCAGATGGGTCCAGTTATATTCGAAGCCCACTGCTCGACTGAGGGTGAACGCGGCCGTGTCTGATCCCTTTCCGATAAAGAGAGGCACCAGACAGGGGTGCCCTCTGTCGCCATTGCTCTTTGCACTGGTGATAGAGCCCTTGGCAGCACTGATAAGATCCTGCGGGGAGGTTGCGGGACTGACGATTGGGGGTCTGGAGGAGAAGGTGTCCCTTTATGCTGACGACATGTTAATATATTTGTCGGACCCCCAGTCGTCTCTCCCAGTCCTGCTGGAGATTATTGGCAAGTTTGGGCATTTCTCCGGGTTCCGGGTTAACTGGGACAAGTCCATCCTATTTCAGATTGACCAGGCAGACCCACCAATGATACCCTCCTCTTGCCCACTACAAATAGTCACCTCCTTCCAATATTTAGGAGTTCTGCTACAGCTCCCTATTACCTCTTATGCTAAACTCAATATAGACCCCCTTATAGGGAGAATGAAGACCACATTCAAAACCTGGGCAAATCTCCCACTTACCTTATTGGGCAGGATTAATATTTTTAAAATGATATTCCTGCCACGATTTCTGTATGTTTTGGGTAATTCACCAATATGTCACTAAGCTTAAATTTAAAGAAATAGACTCCATCCTTACTTCCATTTTGTGGAGGGGGAGTAGTCAGGATTGCCAAGACCACCCTCCAGTTACCGGTACTGGAGGGCGGATTGGCCTTACCCTGCCTCCACACCTACTATATTGCCTCACAATTAGCTCATGCACATTGGTGGTTTTTTCCTGAAGCCAAAAACGCAGCCACTGCTTTGGAGGCTGCTATCCTTACCTCCTATGAATCCCTGCAGAACCTGATTTATCGTATGTCCCTTAGAGGGCAGGAGGGTACGAGTGTCCTGGCAATGACTATAAGGCTTATTAAGCTAACAAAACTACAGTCGTTCGCTGACAGTAATACTTACTCGCCGAACACTCCACTCTGGGGGAACCCGACTCTACCAGAGTTCTTCCGCAGATCTGACGGGGGATTTTGGTCGAAAAGAGGGTAAAAACTATTCTGCATTTATTCTCAGACAATGTGTTTCGTTCTTTTGATGAATTTCGTAGAGATTACAATCTACCACGCACAGCTTACTTCCTTTACCTACAGATACGCCACACTGCAGCAACGCAGTTTGGTCTTCGCAACATATCTATTTAGCTCTCCCCACTGGAACGAATGTTGACCGACCCCTCTCACACCAAGCTAGTTTCTACATATTATAGGTCTCTTATGCCTTCCACGACTCAAAGGCTGAGCAAGACGGCTGCCAGCTGGAGAGCCGATATCCCCGAGCTGACGGAGGAAATCTGGCAGGAGCTTTTGCCCCTCCAGGTTCCCTCTGTCATCTCTTCTTGTGACAAGTTAATACAAACTAAATTGTTATACAGATCCTACTTTACTCCATGCTTACTATTTAAACTGAATAGATTGCCCTCTGCATTATGCTCTCGTTGCGGCATGGCTGACGGCACGTTCTTTCATTTAATGTGGGAGTGTGCGCCGATCAGGCAGTTCTGGTCAGAGGTCACAGCCTTCATTAGTTCATTGACTCAATTACTTGTTATAGACTATACCATTATAGCTTTCTTGTTAGATATGCACTTTACTGATCATCCTTTGATTCATATCTCATGATTAGCAACGTTGTTATCTTTATTGCTTGCAGCTTATTTCTCACTTATAGGGGTCAATACACCCTGTGGCTCATTTGAGTGTGATCACATTTTTAGTTTTGTTTTGTGTTTTATGGTCACATGTTATTGATACACAGTGATCACGCTTAAGATTTGGAGGACTCACATAGAGTTTGTGGTCATACATTCACCAGTGGAGTTTTTCATCTTTTCACTTACCAGTCGATTCAAAACTTTTTTTCACCATCTTTTCACTCACCAGTGACACAACACTGTGGAAACACTTGTGTATCACGTTCACATAGTCATTGCTTTTATTTATTTGGATTGTATTTAGCGCTCACATTGTATACACATATTTTTCGCAACCAGTCAATTGTTATGTAAGCAGCTTATTACCATTCATTATTATCATTTGATATTTATTTATTCATTTATTTAATATTTTTTACACTTGTTGATTGGCACAGTATTATCCGCATACCTACATTCTTTACTGGGTTATATTGATGATGATAGTATATCCGAGAGTACACAAACATTTCTGAGAATAGTATTGTTTTATGCTAAAAAAAGCAATAACCTTCCATTGGAAGTCTCCATCCTTACCCACTATTGCCTTCTGGCTCACTAACATTAACCATGCTGTATCATTATACAAACTGACATATGAGGCTAAAGGGTGTCCGAAAAAATTCAGGAAGGTTTGGGGCTACTGGGTTGATTCTGAGAGCACTGTCTCTCCTGCTCCTTAAAAATGTGACTGATTATTGTCTTCTTGATATATGCCAATTGTTTACCAGCTTTCTAAAAAACATTTTGTACTGTACTGGATTGGGCGATGTTCGCTCCATATGTGTCTGTTTGTTGTCTATTGTATGTCTTGTTTTGAAAAAAAAAACCGTAATAAAAAAAATGTACCTTTAAAAAAAAAAGAAGAATAGGAAACAAAATAAGCCAGAATCCCAAATTCTCCACTAAAAATGAGTCTCCCCGGGGGCGTGTCCAAGATGGCGACCAGTGTGGAGGTTTAGTGTGAGAGCTCCGCTATCCTGCCTGCTATAATCCTGACTCCCTGCGGACACTTATCCTACCAAAGCCACCCAATTATCTCCTGAGACTCCCTGGAGTGGTATGCCCCCTAAGCGCAGGTCGGCGACACATCCGAAAGCCTCTGGATTGAACGCTTCATCGCGTGGCAAGAGGACTGGGACCTGCACGCGGCCCAATATGGCGTCGCAGACGGAGGATGTGGATCCTGCGACTCAGAGCCAAGATAACTTTAATGCCCTGATGCAAGCAATCACCACCTGCCAAACGACCCTGACGGGTAAAATAGACGCCATGCAGATGGAGATGGGACTGATCCGCAAAGACATGGACAAATTCCGGGCACGTCTAACGGAAGCTGAACAGCGGGTAGGTGACGCTGAGGATGTGCTCCGAGACCACTCCACCGCTCTCCGCACCCTCACCACTAAGGTCCGGGCTCTTGAATATCGAGCCGAGGACGCGGAGAACCGCAACAGGAGGAATAACCTCCGGGTCATCGGGCTGCCGGAGGGCTCGGAGGCCCCGAATCCGGTTGTGTTCGTGGAGAGGCTTCTCCAGCAATTGTTTCCACAAGCGACATTCTCACCGTTCTTCACAGTCGAACGGGCCCACAGGATGCTGGCTGCCCGCGGCCCTCCTAGTAGCCCCCCGCGAACACTTATCCTTCGTCTCCTGAATAATAGGGACAGAGACACGGTACTGAGGGAAAGCAGGAAGCTTGAAGCCCTACGATTTGAGGGAACACGTCTCATGATATTCCCTGACTTCTCGGTCGAGACTCAAAAGATGAGGAAATCATTCGACCAGGTGAAACTTGCCCTCCGTCAGAAAGGCTTGAAGTATAGCATGCTCTTCCCAGCCCGCCTTAGAGTGCAGGATGGAGAGGCACTGAAATTCTTTACCTCGCCCGAGGAGGCCTCCAACTGGCTGGAATCCCTCCCGCGCAGATGAACCCCGTGGCAGGATCCCTCTCTCCGCATCTACCAGCTCGGACGGGTGAGCCAACCTTTTTGCCTTTGACCGGCTATCATAGCACTGACTGTTTGTGGATGGTCCCGGCCGGCCTTTTTCTCCTTAAACTGAACTCCCTATACCCCTAACTATCTCCCACATTTTTTCTGGCCATGCGCCCCTGATCCATGTTTAGCCTATTATCCCATGTTTGTTTCGGGATCAACATGGCATGTATTGCCGCTGGACCTATTCACACAGACACTTTATCCCGCACATGCCGTATTGCTGGGAGAGAAGAGGGACTGTTACATTACTAGCTGAGTTGCTCTGATACCATCTATGGGCGCTTCAAATGCAAGTTCAAGAACTGTGCCCCCGGGGGGGGGGGTTTCCCCCTTTTTTTCCTCCCCCTCGGGTGAATACCTCTCCGCAGGGAGGACCAATTTATCTATTTCTTTTTCTTTTGGTTTTTCTTTTTCCCTTTTATCCGTTTGAACTTCCTTTACGTTGCAGGCACTTGCTACCATGGCGGCTGCTGACTAACCTACAGGTGCCTCAACGCTTTGCCCCCTAGGGGCCTTTCTTGGTACATTGCCTCACTAAGACCCATGGTCTTGTTTTGTTTTGGGGGTTTGAAAACGCGCCTGAGTTCGGGAGGTAGCGTGGGGAGGGGGGAGGGGGGTGGGAAAGGATGTTGGTTTGGGTTTTAGGAGTTCTACTATCACTGATTGTTTTTGGGTCATGTCATTACTATCTCTTTATTTTAAGGCGCATAGGAAATTACACAGGTTATTCTCATCCCTTGCACTGCTGCTGAGTCGGGGCAGATGGGGAGGGTGGTTGATGTTTATTTTACCAACTCTAATATGGCTCCTTTGAGGGTGATTTCGTGGAACGTGCAGGGGTTGAACTCTAGGATCAAGCGCTCCTTAGTCTTCGGATATCTAAAGAGGCATCTCCCGCACATATGTATCCTCCAGGAGACGCACCTCGTGGGATCCAAGTTATTGTCACTGAAGAGGGCATGGGTGGGATCCTACTACCATTCCACTTTCTCCTCATACTCCCGAGGGGTAAGTGTACTGGTACATAAGACGCTCCCATTTACACTGCTGGATCTCCATTTAGACCCAGAAGGTCGATATGTGATCATGCATGCAATGTGTGATCGGATAGAAATGGTGGTTGTGGGCCTATATATACCCCCTCTGGCAAATATGAATGTTTTACATAAGATCCTTACTATACTAGCTAAATATCCCACAACGAATGTTATTCTGGCAGGGGATTTCAATATGACCCCTGATCCTGAGGCAGACCGTCTCAGTCAGAGTCACAGGAGCCACACGACTGACCCGGGCCTAATTAGATGGGCGGAGACGTTTGGTCTACATGATGTGTGGAGATGGAGGCATCCCAACGCCAGACACTATACGTGCCATTCGGCTACATATGCCACCATGTCACGTATAGACCTAATATATGTCAGCGACTCCCTGTTAAACAAGGTCGCGGCGGTTTCCATCCTCCCACGAGGTATCTCTGACCACGCCCCTATGATGATGACACTGACAATGGGCACGGTGGCGGGGGAGGGGTTGTGGAGACTATCCAGATACTGGGTTACAGATGAGAAGCTGGAGCCGCTGATGTTGTCAGAACTAGGGGAATACTGGACCCATAATGAACATAGTGCATCCCAGGCTTCGATCTGGGATGCATTTAAAGCCTATGCTAGAGGCAGGTACCAATACAATATCTCAAAAGTGAGGAAAGAAACGAAACTTGAGTTGTCCGTGGCTGAGCATAGGGCTCTGCGACTTGAAGATAGATACACCAGCTCCCCAGACCCTGGAACGCACACTGATATGCTCACTGCTTACCGAGAGCTAGCTCTGATACGTATTGACTCATGCCGTCGTTTCCTCCTGTCCCAAACTCACCGTATATTTGAACAAGGGGAACGTCCTGGCAGACTTCTAGCCTGGCTGGCGAAGGAAAGGATGGGCAGCCCGTGCATAGCGAACGTACAGGCAGAGGATGGTACCCTTCTCTCAGACCCGCTAGACATTAATGCCAGATTCGAACAATACTACTCTCACCTCTATGCCTCCAGGGTTACTTATACCCCCGAGGAGCTGACCACATTTCTTGACACCGTTGATTTCCCGACCCTGTCTGCTGATGCGGCCCAGAGTCTGGAATCTCCCATTACACTACTAGAAATCCAAAAAGCCATTAAATCCATGCAAACAGGGAAGTCACCGGGACCGGACGGACTCCCCTCGGAGTTCTATAGGACTAATCTAGAGGTGGTGGGCCCTCATCTTCACTCGACGCTCAACGGGACGCTAGCGACAAACAGCCTTCCGGCCTCCATGTCTGAGGCCGTGATAGTTGTTATACCTAAGCCAGGGAAGGACCCCACATTGTGTTCATCCTATAGGCCCATATCTTTGCTGAACGTCGACGCAAAGATATTAACTAAGGTCCTGGCCTGTAGACTGAACGCAGTGATCCTTTCTCTAATACACGGGGACCAGACGGGCTTCATGCCTGGTAAGGGCACAGATGTTAATATTCCCAGGCTCCACACGAATATAGCGTACTTTAAGGACAGCATCCAGGGGGGTGCAGTGGCCTCCCTGGATGCAGAAAAGGCCTTTGATTCCGTGGAATGGAGCTTTTTGTGGCAAGTCCTAGCTAAATTTGGCTTCGGCCCCAGGTTCATAGACTGGATTCGACAGTTGTACTCTTCCCCAACGGCGCGTGTGCGTACTGGTGGTACCCTCTCCTCCCCCTTCCACCTTTGTAGGGGCACGAGGCAGGGATGCCCCCTTTCTCCAGGGCTGTTTGCCCTGGCCATTGAGCCCATGGCGATACTCCTCCATTCAACAAGCGAAGTTAGAGGACTATAGCTGGGCTTTCTGGTGGAGAGGGTGTCGCTGTATGCGGACGACACGTTGCTATACCTAGGTGATACTGCAGATTCCCTTACAGCAGCCCTGATGATTATTGATAGATTTGGCGGTTTTTCAGGTGTTCGGATCAATTGGGAGAAATCTAACCTGTTTCTGCTATCTGACTCGAACACCCTCCAAGTGCCACTTGCCACATGTCCTCTGCAGTTAGTCTCCCATTTTAAATACCTGGGCATAGAGATCACTAGAGACCTCTCGCAATATTTAACGGACAACCTCTACCCAATCCTAACGTCCCTAATAGCTAAGTGCAATACATGGAAGACCCTTCCATTGACTCCGATTGGCAGAGTGAACCTCATAAAAATGACATTTCTACCCAAATTTTTGTATATTTTTAGGAACACCCCAAGCCTGATTCCTATGACCTTCTTTCACAAACTGGATGGCGTAATCTCATCCTTTATCTGGGGGGGGGAAGCCCCCGAGAATATCCAAAACCAAATTGCAACTCCCCCTATCTTTGGGGGGTCTGTCATTACCGTGCTTTTTGAAATACTATTGGGCAGCAGTTTTGGTCACGGCCCGTTGGTGGTTTGCCCAAACCCGATCCAATCCTGCAGTTAACCTTGAGGCAGCCATAATGGGGTCCTACTCTGCCCTTACAGATCTGGTATATAGGGGGGTGCGGACTTCCCCTCAGAGTATTACTCCAATGAGGACTACGGTGCAGGTATGGGACAAAGTCACAGCGACAATTAGGAAAGCAAACTCCATTTCCCCTCATACTCCGCTCTGGGGTAACCCAAAGCTCCCTCACTTCCGCACCATACCGGACCCCAACTTGTGGGCTAGGTATGGAGTGACCAAAATCCAACACATTATGCCATCCGGGGTTCTCCTCCCCTTTTCAGTACTAAAGGATATCTACCAGCTCCCCTCATGGATGCTCTTTCGGTATCTTCAACTGAAGCATGCCACTCATTCACAATTCCCAGCTATTGTCTCGGTTGAACCAAATCGGATAGAGAGATTCCTTATCTCTCGGGGAGCGGACGGAATCCTTTCTTCTTTATACCTTAGATTGACGTCTGGAGATCCTGAGGGCCCATCACCCTTGTGTCAAACATGGCAGGGAGACATTCCCTCTTTGTCGGAGGAGGAATGGGATCTGGCCTTACAAAACTATCTCCCCACAGTGATCTCTGCAAGAGATAGATTTATCCAACTCAAATTTATCCATAGGGCTTACTACACCCCTCAACGCTTAGCAAAAATCTACCCCACACAATCTGAGAGGTGCCCCAAATGTTTACAAGAGGTGGGAACATACTACCACGTGGTTTGGGACTGCCCGGCCATACAAAATTATTGGGGACAGGTACTGGCGGAAATTAATACAGTGGCTGGTGTCTCGGCGTCAATGGATCCCAAGCTATTGTTATTGGGACTCACGGACTCCCTGACACACTCCACCCATAAGGGTCTCCTTATCTTCTACCTGGCGTTCTACGCCAGGAAAGTACTGTTACAAAACTGGAAGCTACCCTCCCCACCAACGACTGTTCAATGGCGCACACTTGTAGACTCGGTCCTTCCGATTTACAAGCTGACATATAAAGGACGGAAATGCCCGCAAAAGTTTCATAAAATCTGGGATCCATGGATAGAAACCCGGGCACTTAATATTTAAAGACCTGACGGGGAATTGAGGGTGGGTGGGTTCTAAGTTGCCTATCTGGTTATGCAATGGCCCCCTTACTTAAGGGATTTTAGGTTCTCCACCCACTTGGGTAGTACTGGTACTTGATTGGCTATACTTGTGTGGAAACACAATGCATTAGTGAGCTTCCCTAAACCCGACTGAATCATATCCTGTCTCTCTATTCTTAGCAATTCTATGAAGAAACCATGTGTAATGTTATTTTGCTTGACCATGTGCCTTACCAATAGATGAACCTGATGTAATGAAATTGTCTGTACTCCTTTTAATTTCTAAATAAAAATGTTTCTGTTAAAAAAAAAAAAAAATGAGTCTCCCCTGTTTCCGATTCTGGGAAACCCAGAATTTTCACCAGGTATGGACTCACAATTACTCAGGAAACTGAGGGAAAAGAAGTTTCCAAGCCTCACATTTTTTAGGAGATAGGGGATGGGTTTCAATTGACAAGTAAACACAACGAGGAGGGCAATATGAAATCCCCATATGGCAGGCCCGACAGGTTAGACATTATTTAGAAACCCTGGGATCCACAGGAAGATACAGGCGAACACAAACTAAGTTTGAGGAGTATTGAGGGAGAGGAGCCACTACCTCACGTAATCTCTAAACTGTATATAATTCTGACTGCACCCTCAGAGGAGTTTAAAATGGAGTGCTATGCTAAATGGGAGCGAGATCTAGGCCAAACTTTCTCTCCAGCACAATGCCAGAATATTATAGACCTGTCTTTAAAATCTTCAAGGTGTACGAAAATGCAGGAATCAAATTACAAAATATTAACACATTGGTATTACACGCCATCGGCCTTGAATAAATTTTTTCCAGAAACATCTGACAGGTGCTGGAGAGGATGTGATGAAAAAGGGACAATGATGCACATTTTCTGGGCATGCCCAGTAATTAGACAATTTTGGCAAACGGTACAGAGAATTACTCAAATATTCACTGAAGACCAGATTGTAGAAGACCCAGCTTTCTTCTTGCTACACCATACACAAATCTCACCAAAAAAAATATATAAACTCAGTCCTGTGTCACCTAATAAATGTGGCCAAAAGTTGTATTGCGATGAACTGGAAAGACCCCAGTGCCCCTACGATCTCAATGTGGTTAAACAAAGTCAGAAGGGTGGGAATAATGGAGAAACTTCTACCAATAACGTTGGAGGAAAAAAAACAAATACAAGAAATATGGGTACCATGGGAACAATTTGCAAAATCTGAAGAAGGCGAGAGGTTATTAGGAGAGTAAAGATAAAAACTAGGTTGACAGGTAGAAAAAGAGTAAGTAGGGGATTTTTGATGAAGTTCAATATTTCAATTTTTTTTTTTTGTGTTGATGTTGGTTAAATGTTCCCCTGCGTAAGCAGAGGTAAAGGAGGGGGAAACTGGGGTAGAAGGGAGGGGATCGAGGGAGGATTAGGGAAATAGGAAAGGGAAATAGGGATTAAGGAAGAAGGAGATGTAGAGGGAAAAAAAAAAGAGCAGGGTAATAGGAAGAAGAGCTTAGAAGACGATAGTAAAATAACGAAAGTGAAATAATATGGTTTAAATAAGGGTTTCTTTACTGATTTATGTATGGCGAAGTACCCGGCCTTTTTCTTTCCTAAATGGCAATGTTATATCTGTACACCCTGTTTTAAGAAAAAAAAAAAAATGAAGGGACAGGTCTAGAAATTGTCTCGGAAAAATGGGACTATTAAGGCTACTGGTCTTTGTCATATTTACTCTGTTGGATTGTGTCATCTGTTGCAAGTATCTTATGGACTTTGTTCTGTGTTGGAAGTCAATGTGCATCTCTCTGGAAGAATCGGGTTGCTGCAGAAAATTACTTACGTCATCATACTAATACCTAAATAATAATTATCTACACCAGGGGTGTCCAAACTTTTTTCAAAGAGGGCCAGATTTAATAAAGTGAACATGCATGAGGGCCGACCATTTTGCCTATTTTATGCAGTTTATTGCAAACGGCATACTTTTCATTTTGTAACATGGGTGATAAATCTTAAACAGTTGTTAAATCACTCTGCCTTTCATATCTGAAGGCCGGCTGAAAAAAAAATTCCAGGAAGCTGAACTATATGTCAGGAACATTGTAAAGTCCTTTACATATTATAATAAAACAAGTAAAAAAGGCGCGATAAACAAGTACCTCAATATATGGACAGAATAATACCAGATAGTCCAAGGCCAGGAAAAAATAATAAGAGGTGTATAGTGGGAGCTTATACTCTCAAAGGCATAAGTGGATGAAGGTCAGTCAGGGCAGCCATCAAAAGGACCAGAAGCTGGTTTCCAGTAGGCTAGAGCAAAAAGACAAGGAGAGAGGCGCCTCTGAGATAGATATCAATACAACATTTATTAATAGCAATATTCACTCACATGTGGAATGAAGTAGTAGTATTCAGCTGGGTGGAAGAGTAGAGGGACTACAAGTCACAGTAGGTCCATGAAGCTGACACCACAAGAAATCCTGTAAGGGAAACGTGTGATGATAGGCACGGCAGGAGATTCCTTCTGGGAGTTTCTTTCCACGGCCCAGCAGGTCTTTAACATGACGTCACGACCCGGCACGGCCTACTGTTGTGCTGTCCAAGCTTCATTTTGAGAACCGACACACGGCCGTGTGTTTCTATCTATCCGGAAGCCAAGTGAGCATCTGTGACCGCAGCGCAGCACAGCCAGCCTTCCGGCTCGGACGTCCTTCCCTAGCTACTGCCTTGGAACCTGCATTTTGAATTGCATGAATGAACACTTCACTCTGCACTTAAGTAAAGACCTGCTGGGCCGTATGAGGCTGAAATGAAAGAAAAATGGACTTTGAAGGCACTATTATAAAAAAATAACAATTTTTATTATTGCACAATAGTACACAAGGATAACACAGTTAATGTATTCCTAGAATACATGAAATTCGAAAATGAGAGAACATAGGCATAAACCAAAATGGGACACTCAATGGTACATTATACTCATTCCGTGGGTGAACATAGAGAATCTGCCCACTTGAGATTACGGAGAGAGAAGGTGTCCTCTGGATTGGAATTCCATATGTTACTGAGAAATTTAAAAATTAGCTCGACATGTTTCGTGATTGTCTGTGAATCGCTTCTTAAGGAGCTTTCTAAATTTCAAAATAGAAAATAAAATTTGAGAATACATCATAAACATAGAACATACAATATGGTTTTACTTCTCATAAGTTTCAGAATTGTGTACAACACCCGACTCTTACCCGAAGTGTCTTATTGGAATTGCCTGATACAGTCACTCCACCCCCCCTTAGGGGTCTCAACCCAGATACGCGTCCACTGTGGGTTTCATAACATGGTCATATTTCAGATGTTTAGCACAGAGAACTTGTTGATGAATGATACAATGGAGTTTAATAGCTTTGCCTCCTTCTTCGATCACCTTGTTTCAGATTAGGGTTGCCAATCCACTTCGTTCACCAGCCATGGCAGGTGCCCCATCAGTAATAATCCCAGCAAGTTTGTTCCAAGGCAGTTTCATGTCATCTATGACGGAACTAACAGAAACAAATAAATATTTTCCTCTTGCTTGGTCCGTAAGGCTCTGGAGGTTAAGTAGCTCTTCAGTTACATTCATTTAATCGTCCACCCCTCTCATAAAAATCAGCAACTGTCAGATAGGTCCATGCTTTCATCACAGGCTATTGAAAAGAAGTCAAAATCCACTCCTTTGGATGTCAACTGTCTCTTAATATCTGATGAAATCCCTTCAATTCTCTGTACTACAGTGTTACGAGCCAGGCAAATATTGGCAAACTCTTGCTTCTTCTCGGGACAGATATTCTCAACCATTTTCATAACGCACTCTTTGATAAAGTCACCCTCAGCAAAAAGATTTGCAATTTTTAGCAATTAACGTTGCCACCTCATAGCTTGCCGTTGTGACATTTTCATTTGACTCACGGGCTCTTGTGAAAAATCGCTGTTAAGACATTAAAACAGCTTCAAGTTGCTTCAACTTTTCACTGCGGTCACGCCCTGTTAGCTTGTCGTATGTGCTATGTCGTGACTGGTAGTGTCTCTTGACATTAAATTCCTTATAAACAGCCACAGTCTCTTGGCATATCAGACAAACACAGTGATTCCGTATTTCAGTGAATAAATATTCCACTTTCCACTTGTCCTGGAAGCGGCGGCCCTCACTGTCAACTTTCCTTTTCTTGTTTACAGTCGCCATTTTAGAAATTGACCAGAAGGGGAAGAGCAAAAAGAAAATTGGACATTTAGGGTAAAATATACTCTGGGACTTTTAAACGGTGTTCAATGTGGAAAATAGAAACACACAAAGTATTAAAATTTAATACATATTTATTGAAAAGAGTAAAAAACAGACAGGCATTTGAATAAAATTACCATTTCATACTAAATACATGACAAAAATGCCATACGCATGAGGAACTGCCGTAAGATCACTCAACTAGTTTCGCTATGATGAGCTTCTTCAGGAGTTTTGTTGACGTTAAAGCAGATCATACTAAAAAATATAAATTTGCACAATACAAACAAAATGGATGGATAGCGAGTTAGTTTAGTTTAGACAAAAACATGATTATAATCAAAATAGAAATGGCATAATGAGAGGTATTGGAAAAATACCTTACAAGAGTACAAAAAAATAAACAATGTAACATAACAATCAATCATATTAAAACAATAATCACGATTTGAATTGGAAAAGAGGCTCACCATAGCAGTCAGTTTAAGCCCACATGTGAAAGGAGGTCATGGAGAATTTAAATATAGGAAGTCCCAGAGTGTGTCTTGCAACCAGCCCATCAAGAAAAGGGCCAACCAGTGTGTTCGGGCCACAGAAGGAAAAAAGGCAATGTAATTTTAAACCTAAAAATATGTATAAAAATGGATAAAGTAAAAAAACTTTTTTCATGGAAAAGGTAGCAGCCCTGTAAGGGGAACAATGATCCCACATAGGCCGGACATGACAGATACAATGTATCATCATTCAGATATCCAAATCTAAAACATACCTGAGTAAACAGGCCAAAAAAGTGCCAATAGATTACCAGCTGCTGAATTAGGAACAAAAAGAACCACAAACAGCGGCAAATGGGATGGAATATCCTAGGGTTGTGCAACTTGACAAGCAGTCTAGTGTCAGCAGCAGTTCTGGTAAGAACACTGACATGCTGAAACAAAAGGAAGTAATACAGCTATGAGGGGTATTTGATTTTTTTTTAAATGGTCTAAATAATGCCAAAACTGAAAAAACAGAAAACAAGTATTCTGCAGTTTCTGGAGGACTTACCTGAGTGAAGCATGGACCGGACACAATGGATGGGGAGAGCAATAATCTCTCCCTGAGAGAGGGAGCGTCCTGACAGAGGTTGCGGTGTTCACCGCACTCTTTTAAACCCCCCAGGCCGGTGGCGTCTGACATCACCGCCAGGATGTGGACGATTAGAGACACCTGCTGCGCATGCACGCCTCTCATTGATCGAAGGATGGCGTTGTGTGGTCATGGACACCGGAGGGAGGAGGCCCGCCGCACGTAGAATGACGGCGGCGGTGCCGCGATATCCGACGAGGAGACAACCGGCGCCATCTTAATTGGGGAAGAAGGGAAAGGTATCATGTGACCGCAGTGTCAGAGGTTTTGATCTAAGCACGTTCGTCCGATACACCAATACACTGCCCAACAAGTACCGTATTTTTCCCCTTATGCCCCATACACACGATCGTTTTTCATGCCGTTAAAAATGCCATTTTTAAAAATGGGCATTAAAACCGATCGTGTGTATGCTCCAGAGCATTTTTAACTACGTGAAAAACGGCCATTAAAAATTTCGAACATGCTCTATTTTTTCACGTCGTTTTTCATGTCGTTTTTTTAACGACGTGAAAAACGATAGTGTGTATGCTTTCACGAGGAGAAAAAAAACGTGCATGCTCAGAATCAAGTATGAGACGGGAGCGCACGTTTTGGTAAAGCTAGCGTTGGAAATGGAGATGGCACATTCATCACGGTGGAATTAATAGCATCGTTTTAATGCTGCGCATTCTGTTCTTCTTTTGATAATGCTTAAATTATTACCTTCTTTTGCTAATGACATTGAGAGTTATGCCAAACTTGTTTCTTAAGTAATTCCTAATTGATCTAATGATTGTAAAATATTCTTTTGAAGCCACATCTCCCTCATAACTTCATAAATAAATGTAAAGATCACAATTATTTTTATTTATATATTTATTTTTTATTTTTTTTATTTATTTTTTTTAGTAATTAAATTAGCTTTATATTTTTTTTTTGGGCTTCTTTTGATATATGTAGGCTTTTATTTATTTTTTATTTTTTTGGGGGATTTTGCTTAAATTATTACACCAACCTTCAAAATTTGTCTCATTTTGCCTCAAGGAGGTTTGTGTCCCTTATTAATAACAATAATATTATTTGAAATGTCCCTGCCTACTCCCTAGCAAAGTCTCTTTTGAAATACAAATCACATAGTCAAGTATTTGAAGCCAAAAAAAAGAATCCTTTATTTAGGTACATTACAAATTAAAGGTGAAGGCAGCACTGGGGAGCCTGCTTGCATTTGTGCATCCTTTGGACCCCACAACAACCATCCAAGATGTCAAAACCAAACTATTTAATAAAAAAATAAATAAAGGAGCCCAATCTTGGCTTGAACTCCCAGAGGTCAGGAACAGCAGCAGATAAGTCATATATGTCCCCAGTCTGTGGCACTACAGCAGGCATTATTTTTTCCTCTTCCTTGTAGCCTTCTCTGCAGCCTTCCCTGCAGACTTTGTTGCTTGCTTCCACGGAGGCTGAGGATCAGGAGGAGAGGAGGTGGCAGGAGGAGGAGTAGTAGGAGGAGGAGGAGGAGGTGGAGGAGTAGGGACAACCTCAGTGATGTCGGTGAACTTGGTCAGTTCACCGAGCAACCCCTTGTTAATGACCTTCAGCAGAAGGTTCTCACTATATAGCTTTTGCCGCAAGTCCATTTGGCCTAACTTATGGGCCAGGACTGCGGCAAAGCCCTCCTCAGCACAGGGTGCCTCTCTGAGGGCCACAGTAGCCTCTTTTAGGAAGGCTCTTGTTTCCTCCTCCACCTGCCTAGCTCTCCTTGGCCCTCGTTGTTTCATTATCAGGGGAGGCATCTGGGCTCTTGTGCTGGGCCCAGCCTCCTCCTGTGTGCCACTGGGCCCTGCCTCCTCCTGGTCCCCAACATCACCCTCTTCCTGGCTCTGCTCTGGCTGTAAAAAAAGAAAGGGACATTCTTTATTTTTTGCCACCATCAATCACACACATTGTTCACCTCCAGACATTTTTTAATTGAATGTCAAATGTTATTAAATTTGCATAGATTCCGCCTCCTGATATTGTTGCCTTGTCCCCATCAAATTTGACCACTACTGTATCTTGCTCTTTAAATCCTAATTTTTTATAACATTAAATACCTAACAATACTAACATAAATTTAAAATCATCACTTTTGTAACATATAAATGTAGATATCAATACTTTACCTGGCTCCATATATCCAAATCTGCCTCCTCAAGGACCTCATCTTGATCCTCAGAGGAAGCCAGAGCAGGGTTGCTAGGAAGGCTGGAGGGCTGGCTGCAAGGAAGGCTGGAGGGCTGGCTACAAGGAAGGCTGGATTGACCTCTGGGGGGAAGGGTGGACAGAGATTCCCGCACTTCCAGCTGGTCATCCAGGAAAGATAACTTGCTGTAGTACCACAGACTGGGTTTATAAACCTTATCTGCTGCAGCACCTGACCTCTGGGACTTCAGGACCATATTCCTCTGGGTCCTGTATGTCCCCCTGATGGTAGCAATTTTGGTTTTCACATCTTGGAGAGTTGTTGTGGGTATCTGTGTTTGGACAAATGCAAGCAGGCTCTCCAGTGCTGCTGTCCTGGCCACTTTATTTTTATTTCCACCACTTTTTGTCTGCCAAAGGATAGGGAGTTCTTTCCATTTATCAATGAACTCCCCCATAAACTCGGGGTTTTTGAAACTATTCATTCTCTCTGTAAAATCAAGAAACAAGAAAATACATATGTTTCAGGCAACATTCATCAAATCAGCATTTTCGACAGATTTTCAAGCCCCAAATCTCCTCCTCTGATGAAACCCAAATCCTTAAAATGTTATGTACCTTGGTCAACACATTCATTGCTAACTCCCTCTCCCGCCAAATGAACGTATTTTCGACACATGGATCTTCACTTGATATACACTGCGCATGCATGAAACTCTGCACGCTTTCCCCGCCCCTGACGTTCGATATTGTACTTTCCCCGCCCCTTCTCGCTCATCGTAGTGCTTAACAACATGGCGGAGACACAGGTGGCTGAGATTACCTCTACAGAGGAGGAAATTCCAGAGGAGCCCAAATCCCGATCCAGGAGATTTAAGGCATCCAACATGTCATTCGAGGAAATGGTGGAGATGGTCGCCATTTTGAGGAGGGAGAATTATGATGCCAAGCATGGGCCGTATAAAAGACCTAATCTTGTCAAGACAAAAATTATGGGCAAGGTGGTCAAAACTCTTCACCAAAAATTCGGGGTGTGCAGAACGAAGGAATAGCTCAGAAAACGATGGTCTGATCTGAAGTTGCGGGAGCCCGACCACTACAAAAGAATCAAGAAAGTTTTAGGAAAAAGTAAGTACTTTTTATTCATTTTCCCTGCTAAAGATTATTACTTGTATTAAGTCGTGTATATTTGACTTTGATATAGTACAGTGAAAGATACCAACTTTCATGTTCGTCCGCACAGTAAACGGACGTAGTAAACCTCTTTCTCCGTACAGTTCCTAAAACAATGTTTTTGGATCATCCAGTGTGAACACCCAAATTTTTTTATTTTTTTTTGGGGAGCAAATTTGGTAAACAATTTGCTTTATTTTTATAATCCAAATGACATTTATTTAGAAAAAAAAAGGGTATGCATTGTAATGTTAAGGGAGAGAATGCTCAGCAGCTGCTTAAACATCTGAACGCAGTAGTACAAGTGTGGGACAAAACCCCTAAATTTTTAGGGTGTCACACACCTGTGATCCTGTGTATATACTTTGGGGTGTTACAATGTGTCAAACTTTGTTTCAAAAAGTATATGCTCTGGTTTTGGCTATGTATCCAATCATGTGTCCTGGTTGTCACTGCGGGTACATTTAAAAATGGACCACACTTCCAAATAATCTTTACAAATCTATTTTTCATGTTTTTTTGTGGCCAAAAAATTATTAGTTACTAATGAAACTATACCTTTTATTGCAATCTCCATAGGGCTTCAAAAAGCTACGTCAGATGAGCCTAAAAATCCAACACCTTCAACAATACCCCCTGAACCACATGATGGAGAGGAACGTGAAGTTGTGGAAGTGGAAAGTGACACCACAACAGGTCAGTGTCAAACCAGACAGATGCAGGTTAATAGATGTAGGCCTACATATTCTATACTACATGATTTTTTTTTATTTAGGTGCAGTTCTGGCCGGAGACCCCGAAAAGTTTACACATCACAGTGCCCAGATCCTGATCCAATACCTCATGGTCTGCTGTCGTGACCTTGGAAAAATAAAGGGAGACTTGATAGAGATCAGGCAAAATACCAAGCGGGTTGAGGAAAAGCTACAAAATATCATGGCTGTGCTTGGGCGTGTATAATGTTTTAACACAAAAGAACGTTGAACTTGCTGTGTTTTGGCAGGTTTGTTTTTCTTTTAAGCTTTAATGAATAGTACATGTTTACATTTTCACGATATTTTTTTTTATATTTTTTTTATGCATGGCTGTTCATGCGTTTTAACCCCAAAAATATTTTTAGGACATCTACATTTAAAAGGAAGTTTCCTCCAAAAAAATAAAAAAAGTTATTTTCTTAACAAGAATTTGTGGCTTCATTATGTAAATGTTGTGCAAAGTGAACTAATCAATGTTTTGTGTTTACACTGACAATGAAGGCTAATTAAGAATGCAAAATACACATGGCACTACAAGTGCACTAGGTAAACCTACGAGAAACCTAAAAGAATATTAAATGAAAACACCAAAACAATATTTTCTCAAAAAAAGGTTTTATTTTTACAAATAATAATGTTAAAATTCATCAGGCATATCAATGGCCCCCCTACCCACAAAATAATCGACATATTGTTGACGGAGCTCACGTCCGGTTTGGGGGGCCAAGCCTGGACGGCCAGCTTCCAGGGCCACTAAATTTTCAGCTTCCAATAATGAGGCCTCAGGCCCAGTCAAAGTCAGATAATTGGTTGAATGCACCCTGAGAAAATTATGGAGCACACAACAAGCCATTACAACATGGTTCCATTTGTAAGGGGCAAGGTGGATGGAGGGGAGGAACAGGCAGAATCAGCTGGCCATGATGCCAAAGGCATTTTCCACCACCCTTCTTGCTCTGGCCAGCCGATAGTTGAACACCCTCCTCTCAGGGGTGAGGGTGCATTGCGGGAATGGCCTCATCAAATAGGGACCCAGGCCAAATGCCTCATCCGCCACAAAGACAAATGGGAGTCCCTCCACATTCTGCTCCGCTGGTGGCAAGGCCAGCTGATCCAAAAGGAGCCATTCCCCAAACTCCGTCTGTGCAAAGACTCCTCCATCAGACATCCTGCCATTCTTGCCAACGTCCACATAGAGGAATTTGTAGGTGGCCGACACCACTGCCATCATGACGATGCTGTGGAACCCCTTATAATTATAATAAAAGGATCCCGAATGGGGTGGTGGGACGACCCGAACATGTTTGCCGTCGATGGCCCCTCCACAGTTCGGAAAGTTCTATCATTGGGCAAACTCAGATGCCACATTCTGCCATTCATGTGGCGTAAAAGGGAACTGTGGAATTAAATTCAAAATAAATTAATACTTTGAGACAGAAACATTGAAAGCAGATTTAAGAAAACCATTCATGGCCAACATTGGGAGAAACCGAAAAATTAAACCATTATTAGTAAGCAACAACAAACCAAAAACAAACCCAAAAAAAAAAACTGGGGGGGGGGTTGAAGATGAATTGGGGAGATCACAAATGAAGGCTGTAACACTCTGTATGAATTTTAAAAAAATTTAACATTCCTAGGCAATCTTTAGGGTGCGTTTAGGGTAAAGCACTACGATGGAGCATAGATTAAAATACATGGAAATGACTAGGCAAGGTGGGTATGGCCCCAGGATAGCATGCTGGAGAGGTTAGGTAAGGCAAATTTAAATGTAGGCCTAATAAAAACATTCCCAAAAATAAATAACCATGTGGAGAAAGGGGACATTCCCTGCAGCTAAGAATCATGGGAACTAGGGACTGCTAATAAACCCCAAAAAAAATAGTAACAAAGAAATGCATACAATGTGAGGTTTGAAATAAGAACACTTACCTTAATATAGTCCTCCTGCAAAACTTGAAGGATGGCAGAACACGTCTCTGGTATAATGATACCCAGAGCCTGGGGGGATATGCCTGTGGAGAACTTTAGGTCCTGCAGGCTTCTCCCAGTCGCCAGGTATTGCAACGTGGCAATGAGCCTCTGCTCAGCACTGATGGCTTCACGCATAACGGTGTCCTGCCTGGTAATGTAGGGGGACACCAAAGCCAACAGATGCTGAAATACGGGGTCAGACATCCTGAGAAAATTCCTGTAGTCCTCAGGATTATTCTCCCTGATCTCCCGCAACAAAGGCATATGACAGAACTGGTGCCGCTGGAGCAACCAATTCTTGGTCCATGAACTCCTCCTCACCCTGTTCATGGACTGGAGTCGGGATACAGCATGAACCCCGGCACCAACTACAGCACGAACTCTACGACGAGTACGTAGCCACAACATGGCTAGATAACGGTCGGCAGCTCAAAACGAACTAGAAGAACGAACGGAAGAACAGCAAGGCCTATGAAGAACAAGCTGAAAAACAGGAACGAGCAGACAAGAACGCACTGAATAAACAGATACGAACTGACTACAAGCACTGCAAGACAGATACGAACCCACAGGCACAAACTGAACTCCACAAAATGATCTTCAAAACACGAACACTGAAAAGCGCGAATCGTCTCTCACCAAACTTTTACTAACACGCGGTAACACGAAATTAGCAAAAGCGTCCCAAAGGGTGGCGTCATTAGAACGGAACTTCCCCTTTATAGTGCCGTTGTACGTGTTGTACGTCACTGCGCTTTGCTTGAACGTTTTTTTTAATGATCGTGTGTACGCAAGACAGGCTTGACAGGAAACATGAAAAAAAACGACGTGTAAAAACGTCGGATTAAAAAATGGCATGAAAAACGATCGTGTGTACGCCACATTAAAATCAGGGGGAAATCGTGGGTGCGTGTTTTATATTCCGATACCCACCTATCCCCGTCGATCTCCGCTGACTGTGAGCGGAGCGGAGCGATCGCCGTCGAGATACACATAGCCGAGTGTACTCGGCTTTTCTCAGCTCCGCTCACAGTCACGCCCAGTCCCGCCATTGGACCTGTGTTATGTCCATCATAGGGCAGGACTCGGCGTGACTGTGAGCGGAGCCGAGAAGAGCCGAGTAGAGCCGAGTACACTCGGCTATGTGTATCTCGGCTCCGCCCAGTCCCTGCGTTCCCTGCGTTCTCGGCGGCGTTCGCCTCACTCCGCCCAGTCTCGGCGGCGATCTCGGCGGCGCCAATTTTAAATTCCGGCAAAGCTGCAATAAACACTGGGGGCAAGGCAACACTGGGGCAAGGCTGTACAGCTGCACTGTGACAAGGCTGCAGTGGACACTGGGGCAAGGCTGCAATGGACACTGTGACAAGGCTGCAATGGACACTGTGACAAGGCTGCAATGGACACTGGGGCAAGGCTGCAATGGACACTGGGGCAAGGCTGCAATGGACACTGTGACAAGGCTGCAATGGACACTGTGACAAGGCTGCAATGGACACTGTGACAAGGCTGCAATGGACACTGGGGCAAGGCTGCACTGTGACAAGGCTGCAATGGACACTGATAAGGCTGCATTTAAATGTAAGTTATTTTTCCTTAAACTTCCCTCCTAAAAGTTGTTTTCCCTAAAATTGCCTCCTAAACTTGGGGTGCGTGTTATACGCCGATAAATACGGTATATCGTTTGGATAGATATATATATCTCCTTTAAGGATCCAGGACTACGATACCCAGAACCCCGTTCAGCACCCAAGGTGCATTGCCAACCGCAGAGACTCATGGGGTGGGCTATAAAGGTGAAGCGGAGGCAGAGCCCGGCCTCTTTGGACGCCGCCCTTCTAACAAGAGGATTCCCTGTGCCGACTGGCTGCTGGTGCAAGACCTGAAGCCTGGGCCTTGCGCAATTCCAAAGAGCCTTCCACTCCACTGCGGAGCCTGTTTGGCACCTGATCTCCATTCGTCTCTCACTGACATCAGGAGGACCGAAGACCCGGCTATCGCAGACCCTGTGTGCGGTTACACAGCGGTGGAAGTTACGGACGGGGACTAAGTCCGGTGTGGTGAGAGAGCACTTGCTCAAAGTTATAGCCAAGTACTTTGTTTAGGCCTACTGACTGCCTTCACCCTTAGTGCTATGCCAACTATCCTAGCAGGAGACCATTTCCAGAACTGAGTTTGATAGTCTCCTGGGAGTTGTTACTTTGCTGAGATACTGTCCCGTTGGATTACAATTATTGTTCCTGATGTGCACCACTGGTTTCCTTGCATGTGAAGATTCTTCACCCTAAGACTATACCTTACTTTGAGTCAGGCCTGACTGGGTAGCGTAGAACATTATTGGGCGCCGTATTGCTCACGGGGAGGATAGCTGCAGCGTGGTGTGCTAATATATTTTATACAGTATTGCTAAGTGTCATCAATTATGCTGGGCTCTGCATGTGTTATTATGTACTGTACTTCTACCTAACTTTTATACAACAGTAAAGTTTCTATAGTTAAGTACTCCGGTATCAGTGTCCATTACTATACTGTATTACTGTTTGCTTTATTGTGGGGCTGAGTCATAGACAATCGCAGAGACATTACCAGTCTATCATTCCCTAGACTAACTGTGCCAGGGGAGGGTCGAGTAGATTGCCGGGGGTTGGCAGTGCTGTGTACAGGGCCCGAAACAATATCAGCGGCTCTCTTAAGTTGGGAGTATCGCTACATATATATATGTAGCGGGGTCTTCAAAGTTAGTGGGATACACCTGGGGGTAGAGAGACCCAGGTGTGTAATTATGTCAGGGATTAGACCCCTTTTTGTTATTCGTGGAGGATTGGGTGGTGCAATATTCTCCTTGGCCTGTGGGTGGCGACGTACCTACAGGCTCGAGGTAGAATCACTACCACAGTGCTACCCTTTTTGTCCCTTCCTGGAGATGGTACGGCTGGGGCGGGGAACCCGCCGTGGTGTCGATGGGAGGAGATAAAAGGGGGAGACGCCCTCGCCACAAGGTCTTTTTGGGGGGGGGATCATCTCTTCACGTACCCAGGCGCCCTCGGCCTAGGTACGGGCGGTTCAAGGTTCCGGCCTGGGCACCCTAGGCCTGGCCGGAATGAAGCTGGAGCTGGAGTCCATCCCAGGCACCTTCAGCCTGGGGTGAGGTATTTTGTAGGAGGCCTGGGACCTGGTGACTTCGACCGGGTCCCGCGAAGGTGAAGTGATTCCAGGGTGCCCCTTGCGAGGGGACCCGCATCTGAGGTGAGGAGGCTGGGGAGGTCACCCGTTTAAAGACTCCGGAGCAGTGTCAACCCGGTGACGGACGGGCCTCCGGTAACTCCCTTGGAGGGTCATCTTCCCCTGATAGGGGCCGCAGCGCTTCGAAGTTGTTCTAATCAAGACTCCTGCAACCCCTGGTCATAGCACAGGGGGTGTAGGGACTACAATCCGGATAGTGCCTCGGCCTGCTCATCCCACCGTATCATGCCATATATTGTTTGTTGTGGAGCTACGGAATAAAACTAACAGTTGGACTGTGATCGGTGTATGGACTCTGTTGATGGGAGCAAAGGGAGATTCCAGCATAGCAGGGCTAAGTTCCGCAACCCAATGCACATTTGGCCCGAGGAAGATATTGATGCTGGCTTTCACCTCACCCACAGCCATGGGGAGGACATGGGCCATAGCGCACCTCACTCTCGAAACCCAGGTACCCCTAGACAAGAGCTTTCGGACAACCGATAAACATGTGAAGGGGGTGAGGCCGCTACATATATATAGATATATATATAGATATATATATCTATATATCTATATATATATATAGATATATATATATATCTCCTCTTTGGCTCCACTAAGGGTAAGGATGAGCTCAGTTCAGTACAAATAATTTATTTTCTCTCCTGAGAAATGTGGCCTTTATCACTTCTGTGGCAAGGATGAGCAATTTTTGTTTATATTTTATATTCCTTCTGGCCCCCACTTGTAATCTCCCTCCAGGCTCAGATCAGGGCAAGGATGAGCTATTGTTTTTTTTTATATATATTATTTCTGGTCCCCACTTGTAATCTGCCCCTGGGCTCAGATCAGGGCATGGATGAGCAATTTTATATATATATATATATAGAATATATATATATATATATAGAATATATATATATATATATATATATATATATATATATATATTCTTTCTTGCCCACAGGCTCAGATCAGGGCAAGGATGAGTTTGTTTTTCATAAATTAGCAATGTATATCTTTCTGTGTGAGTGAACTTATCTCTTTTCTTTATCCCACAGCACCTCTCACTGCAGGGATCAACTCGCACACACGAGCCCACTGGGACACTGACAGCGTGCAGCGCCTCAGCCAATCCCCGCCGCCAATCACAGACACTGAGAGCTCTGCAGCTGCCGCAGGGAAATGAGTCAGTGTCTGCTATTTGCGCCGCGCGTCAGCTGTGTTTGGAACACGCCCCACAGCAACATGCCCCAGCCTGTATGTCTATGAATCGTGGGGATTAGAGAACCTCTATTTTTTTTCTAAAAGCTCGGGCTTGTCCTTGCTCTGTGCGGAGCCTGGGGGGGCACAAGGGTGCCAAATTGCCAACTGAGATGGTGGCCGTATGAAACTGGGATGCGGGCCGCAACTGACCCGCAGGCCGGACTTTGGACATGTCTGATCTACACACTATACTACTTCACTACACCTTTCTTTCTCCCTCCATCCCTCATTCATATCAGACTCTGACCACATCCCCTTTAACCACTTAAGCCCCGGACCATTTTGTAGCTAAAGGACCAGAGGTGATTTCAGAATTTTGCACTGCGCTGCTTTAATTGTAAATTGTGCGGACAAGCAATGTTGTACCCAAACTAAATTTGCATCCTTTTCTTCCCACAAATAGAGCTTTCTTTTAATGGTATTTGATTGCCTCTGCAATTTTTATTTTTTGCGATATAAACGGAAAAATACCGAAAATTTTGAAAAAAAAATGATATTTTCTACTTTTTGTTATAAGAAAAATCGAATAAACTCAATTTTAGTCATACATTTAGGCCAAAATGTATTCAGCCATATGTCTTTAGTAAAAAAAATGTCAATAAGCGTATATTTATTGGTTTGCGCAAAAGTTATAGCATTTACAAACTAGGGTACATTTTCTGGAATTTACACAGCTTTAAATTTATGACTGCCTATCTCATTTCTTGAGGTGCTAAAATGGCAGGGCAGTACAAAACCCTCCCAAATGACCCCATTTTGGAAAGTAGACACCCCAAGGAAATTGCTGAGAGGCATGTTGAGCCCATTGAATATTTTTTTTTTTTTCCCAAGTGATTGAATAATGACAAAAAAAAAAAAAAAAATGACAAAAAGTTGTCACTAAATGATATATTGCTCACACATGCCATGGTTATATGTGGAATTGCACCCCAAAATACATTCTGCTGCTTCTCCTGAGTATGGGGATACCACATGTGTGGGACTTTTTGAGAGCCTAGCCGCGTACGGGGCCCAAAAAACCAAGCACCGCCTTCAGGATTTCTAAGGGCGTAAATTTTTGATTTCACTCCTCACTACCTATCACTACCTATCACAGTTTTGAAGGCCATAAAATGCCAAAATAGCACAAAACCCCCCCAAATGACCCCATTTTGGAAAGTAGACACCCCAAGCTATTTACTGAGAGGCATGTTGGGTCCATGGAATATTTTATATTTTGCCACAAGTTGCGGGAATATGACAAACTTTTTTTTTTTTGCACAAAGTTGTCACTAAATGATATATTGCTCACACATGCCATGGGCATATGTGAAATTACACCCCAAAATACATTCTGCTGCTTCTCCTGAGTACAGGGATACCACATGTGTGGAACTTTTTGGGAGCCTAGCCGCGTACGGGACCCCAAAAACCAAGCACCGCCTTCAAGGTTTCTAAGGGCATAAATTTTTGATTTCACTCCTCACTACCTATCACAGTTTTGAAGGCCATAAAATGCCAAGATAGCACAAAACCCCCACAAATGACCCCATTTTGGAAAGTAGACACCCCAAGGAAATTTCTGAGAGGCATGTTGAGCCCATTGAATATTTTTTTTTATCCCAAGTGATTGAATAATAACAAAAATTTAAAAAAAAATTAAGAAAATGTACAAAAAGTTGTCACTAAATGATATATTGCTTAAACATGCCATAATTATACGTGGAATTACACCCCAAAATACATTTTGCTGCTTCTCCTGAGTACGGGGATACCACATGTGTGGGACTTTTTGAGAGCCTATCCGCGTACGGGGCCCCGTAAACCAAGCACCGCCTTCAGGATTTCTAAGGGCACAAATTTTTGATTTCACTCCTCACTACCTATCACAGTTTTGAAGGCCATAAAATGCCAAGATAGCACAAAACCCCCACAAATGACCCCATTTTGGAAAGTAGACACCCCAAGCTATTTGCTGAGAGGCATGGTGAGTATTTTACAGCTCTCATTTGTTTATGAAAATGAAGAAAGACATTTTTTTATTTTTTTAAATTTTCAAAACTTTGTGACAAAAAGCGAGATCTGCAAAATACTCTCCATACCTCTCAGCATATAGATTGGGGTGTCTACTTTCCAAAATGGGGTCATTTGGGGGGGGGGGGTTGTGCCATCTGGGCATTCCATGGCCTCCAAAACTGTGATAGGCAGTGAGGAGTGAAGAAATAAAAAATTTACACCCATAGAAATCCGGAAGGCGGTGCTTGGTTTTCGAGGTCCTGTACGCTGCTAGGCTCCCAAAATGTCTCACACATGTGGTATCCCCGTACTCAGGAGAAGCAACAGAATGTATTTTGGGGTGCAATTCCACATATAACCATGGCATGTTTGAGCAATATATCATTTAGTGACAACTTTTTGTAAATTTTTTTTTTTTTTTTTTTTTGTCATTATTCAATCACTTGGGACAAAAAAATATATATATTCAATGGGCTCAACATGCCTCTCAGCAAATAGCTTGAGGTGTCTACTTTCCAAAATGGGGTCATTTGGGGGGGTTTTGAACTGTCCTGCCATTTTATGCACAACATTAGGAAGCTTATGTCACACATCATCCACTCTTCTAACCACTTGAAGACAAAGCCCTTTCTGACACTTTTTGTTTACATGAAAAAAAAATTTTTTTGCAAGAAAATTATGTTGAACCCCCAAACATTATATATATTTTTTAAAGCAAAGGCCCTACGGATTAAAATAGTGGGTGTTGGATTTTTTTTTCCCACACAGTATTTGCGCAGCAAATTATTTTTCAAATGCATTTTTTGGGGAAAAAACACACTTTTTTTTATTTTTAATGCACTAAAACACACTATATTGCCCAAATGTTTGATGAAATAAAAAAGATGATCTTAGGCCGAGTACATGGATACCAAACACGACATGCTTTAAAATTGTGCACAAACGCGCAGCGGCAACAAATTACATTCGTTTTTAAAAGCATTTAAAAGCCTTTACAGGTTACCACGTTAGATTTACAGAGGAGGTCTACTGCTAAAATTACTGCCCTCGATCTGACCTTCGCGGTAATACCTCACATGCATGGTGCAATTGCTGTTTACATATGACGCTAGACCGACGCTTGCGTTCGCCTTTGCGCAAGAGCAGGGGGGGACAGCGGTGCTTTTTTTTTTTTTTTTATTATTATTTATTTTGCTTTTTTATTTTATTTTTAAACTGTTCCTTCCATATTTATTTATTTTTTTACCATTTTTATTGTTATCTCAGGGAATGTAAATATCCCCTATGATAGCAATAGGTAGTGACAGGTACTCTTTTTTTGAAAAAAATTGGGGGGTTAGACCCTAGATCTTTCCTCTGCCCTCAAAGCATCTGACCACACCAAGATCGGTGTGATAAAATGCTTTCCCAATTTCCCAATGGCGCTGTTTATATCCGGGGGGGGGGGACATTCGCTCCCACTGCTTGTAAAAGCAGTCTAGAGGCTAATTATCTGCTAGAATTGCTTTTACATGAAAGCCGGCCACTGGCTGAAAAGAATGATACCAAGATGATACCTAAACCTGCAGGCATCATTCTGGTATAAACATTCAAAGTCCAGCAACATACCAGTACGTTGCTGGTCCTTGTTGGACATGTATTGTAATCTTTTTTTCATGCAGCCTGTTGGCTGAACGAAAAAAAGAGATTGATCGGTGGGTATGCCCACCATTAGAATACCTCCCTTCATCCACCTACTTCTAATGATGGGCATACATGCACCATTTATATATGCCGAAGCATGGGGGCATCCTCCCGCAAAAAAGTTATGCCGCGTACACACGGTCTGACTTTTCCACGGGCAAGCCTCCGTCGGAATTTCGACCGTATGTACGCGGCATAAAAGGTTATACCGCGTACACACGGTTGGACTTTTCTACGGGCAAGCCTCCGTCGGAATTTCGACCGTATATACGCGGCATTAGGAGCAAAATCGCACCTCCGCCCCTGCTGACCCCATGCTTCGGCATATATGCTCTTTTTTTTTAACTGTGGTGGTGAAATCACCTCCTACAGCGTTGGAGTCACGGCTTTATGTATCGTGGGATCAAACGCTGTTGCTGTCAAGATAAATAAATCCGCGCTGCAACTGAATGGCGTACCTGCTAAGCAAATGATGGTTAACATTAAAACAAAGTAACATTACAGTATAACAGTAAGACCTTACCCTACCATACCTGCAAAGCAAATACCAAAAAAAAAAAACTATTATAAAATAAAACATTTTTTTAACGCAACCTGTGCCTAAAATATATATATGCCAAAGCATGGGGGCATCCTCCCGCAAAAAAGTTATGCCGCGTACACACGGTCGGACTTTTCCACGGGCAAGCCTCCGTCGGAATTTCGACCGTATGTACGCGGCATTAGGAGCAAAATCGCTCCTCTGCCCCTGCTGCCCCCATGCTTCGGCATATATGTGGTGAAATCACCTCCTACAGCACTGGAGTCACGGCTTTATGTATCGTGGGAGCAAACGCTGTTGCTGTCAAGATAAATAATTCCGCGCTGCAGTTGAATGGCGCACCTGAAAACAAAAAATTACATACCTGAAAAGCAAGCATGATAAAACATTGCAGAATAGAATACAGTAAAAAAGAGCAGAACAATAGAGAGAAAATAGAGAGAGAGAGAGAGAGAACAATAAAACGACAACTATTTTTGTTTTTTTTCTTTTAGATTTTTTTTGTGTTTTGTTTTTTACGTTTTTTTTTTTTTTTTTTTACACTTTTTTTTGTAACTTTAACAACTGTAATGGTTCGGGTCTCTCAAAATGCGATGGCATCTTGGGAGACCCTGTGTAAGTGTGTCCTAGTCTGTGAAATGCTGTACCCTACGCTAAAACTTCACTTTTGAGTGGAAGCTTTCAAAACATTTACCAATGCAAAGACCAGGATTGTCAGGACAGAGTGGACAAAAATAACAGGTGTCACGCCTAAATCCGCGCTTGCTACAGACATGACATCTTTTTTGGGGGGCTCGTTGGGTAGGGGTACTCTCGAGGACATACGGATAATGCCTCTCATGCACCCGGCTTACTGCATTTGGTTGGGGATGGTGAGGTGCAGAACCGCCTGGATACAGGAGTTCTGTGACTATCTCATTCTGGAATTTTAGAAGAGATAAAGTCCCGCCTGAAGCTCTGTATAGCATATGAGCGTTCAGCAAAGCCAATTGGAATAAGGATAGAGACACTTTTTTGTACCAGCGTCTCGCCTTACGGTCAATTAGATACGGCGCCAACAACTGGTCGTTGAGGTCCACCCCTCCCATATTTTTGTTATATTCGTGGACACAGAGGGGTTTCTCCACAACACCAGTAGCTGTACGAATTTGGACTGTCGTGTCTGCATGAAGGGAGGTAAGAAGGAAAACATTCTTATTGTCCCTCCACCTCATAGCGAGCAAGTTATTACACTTTACGCAGGCTCTCTCCCCCAGCCTAAGAAGGGCATCTACAAGCCGCTGGGGAAAGCCCCGGCGATTAGGTCGCACGGTGCCACATGCTCCAATTAGGGATGAGCTTCGTGTTCGAGTCGAACATACGTTCGACTCGAACATTGGCTGTTCGATCGTTCGACGAAGATCGAACGATTTGGGCCGTTCGCGCCAAATTCGAGTGACGCGAACGGCCCACAATGCACTACGCCATCGCAGTGTCATCCAGGCGCTGTGATTGGCCAAGCATGCACTGTGACCCCGCATGCTTGGCCAATCACAGCGCCGGCAGCGAGGAGAGCAATGATTGGCCACAGGCAGGATGCCTGTGGCCAATTATTGCTGAGGGTGTTTAGTACACGCCCCACACTATAAAAGGCCGCCAGCACGGCGGCCTAGTGTAGTGTGTTCCGGAGCAGGGATAGAGTAGCATAGGCAGGGACAGTGACTGTTATTTCTTTCTTGCTTAACCTGGATTCCTTTAGTTTAGGGAAAGAGAAGGATAGGTAGGGAGAGTGTCAGTGTGTTTTGTGCTTCTGCTATAGTGTGCTTAAAAAAAACATTTATTCTAGGGACAGAAAACTCTAGGTAGGGACAGTGTCAGTTTCTTTCACTCTGCAAGTCCTTGTTTCCAGGGACCTGTAAGGACAGTGAGTTAATTGTCCTTGTGCTATATTGTGCTTAAAAAAAACATTTATTCTAGGGACAGAAAACTCTAGGTAGGGACAGTGTCAGTTTCTTTCACTCTGCAAGTCCTTGTTTCCAGGGACCTGTAAGGACAGTGAGTTAATTGTCCTTGTGCTATATTGTGATTAAAAAAAACATTTATTCTAGGGACAGAAAACTCTAGGTAGGGACAGTGTCAGTTTCTTTCACTCTGCAAGTCCTTGTTTCCAGGGACCTGTAAGGACAGTGAGTTAATTTTCCTTGTGCTATATTGTGATTAAAAAAAACATTTATTCTAGGGACAGAAAACTCTAGGTAGGGACAGTGTCAGTTTCTTTCACTCTGCAAGTCCTTGTTTCCAGGGACCTGTAAGGACAGTGAGTTAATTGTCCTTGTGCTATATTGTGCTTAAAAAAAACATTTATTCTAGGGACAGAAAACTCTAGGTAGGGACAGTGTCAGTTTCTTTCACTCTGCAAGTCCTTGTTTCCAGGGACCTGTAAGGACAGTGAGTTAATTGTCCTTGTGCTATATTGTGATTAAAAAAAACATTTATTCTAGGGACAGAAAACTCTAGGTAGGGACAGTGTCAGTTTCTTTCACTCTGCAAGTCCTTGTTTCCAGGGACCTGTAAGGACAGTGAGTTAATTTTCCTTGTGCTATATTGTGATTAAAAAAAACATTTATTCTAGGGACAGAAAACTCTAGGTAGGGACAGTGTCAGTTTCTTTCACTCTGCAAGTCCTTGTTTCCAGGGACCTGTAAGGACAGTGAGTTAATTGTCCTTGTGCTATATTGTGCTTAAAAAAAACATTTATTCTAGGGACAGAAAACTCTAGGTAGGGACAGTGTCAGTTTCTTTCACTCTGCAAGTCCTTGTTTCCAGGGACCTGTAAGGACAGTGAGTTAATTTTCCTTGTGCTATATTGTGATTAAAAAAAACATTTATTCTAGGGACAGAAAACTCTAGGTAGGGACAGTGTCAGTTTCTTTCACTCTGCAAGTCCTTGTTTCCAGGGACCTGTAAGGACAGTGAGTTAATTTTCCTTGTGCTATATTGTGATTAAAAAAAACATTTTTTCTAGGGACAGAAAACTGTAGGTAGGGAGAGTGTTTTTTTTCTTTCACTCTGCAAGTCCTTGTTTCCAGGGACCTGTAAGGACAGTGAGTTAATTGTCCTTGTGCTATATTGTGCTTAAAAAAAACATTTATTCTAGGGACAGAAAACTCTAGGTAGGGACAGTGTCAGTTTCTTTCACTCTGCAAGTCCTTGTTTCCAGGGACCTGTAAGGACAGTGAGTTAATTTTCCTTGTGCTATATTGTGATTAAAAAAAACATTTATTCTAGGGACAGAAAACTCTAGGTAGGGACAGTGTCAGTTTCTTTCACTCTGCAAGTCCTTGTTTCCAGGGACCTGTAAGGACAGTGAGTTAATTTTCCTTGTGCTATATTGTGATTAAAAAAAACATTTTTTCTAGGGACAGAAAACTGTAGGTAGGGAGAGTGTTTTTTTTCTTTCACTCTGCAAGTCCTTGTTTCCAGGGACCTGTAAGGACAGTGAGTTAATTTTCCTTGTGCTATATTGTGATTAAAAAAAACATTTTTTCTAGGGACAGAAAACTGTAGGTAGGGAGAGTGTTTTTTTTCTTTCACTCTGCAAGTCCTTGTTTCCAGGGACCTGTAAGGACAGTGAGTTAATTGTCCTTGTGCTATATTGTGCTTAAAAAAAACATTTATTCTAGGGACAGAAAACTCTAGGTAGGGACAGTGTCAGTTTCTTTCACTCTGCAAGTCCTTGTTTCCAGGGACCTGGAGAGACATTGAGTGAATTGTCCTTGTGCTATATTGTGATTAAAAAAAACATTTATTCTAGGGACAGAAAACTCTAGGTAGGGACAGTGTCAGTTTCTTTCACTCTGCAAGTCCTTGTTTCCAGGGACCTGTAAGGACAGTGAGTTAATTTTCCTTGTGCTATATTGTGATTAAAAAAAACATTTTTTCTAGGGACAGAAAACTGTAGGTAGGGAGAGTGTTTTTTTTCTTTCACTCTGCAAGTCCTTGTTTCCAGGGACCTGTAAGGACAGTGAGTTAATTTTCCTTGTGCTATATTGTGATTAAAAAAAACATTTATTCTAGGGACAGAAAACTCTAGGTAGGGACAGTGTCAGTTTCTTTCACTCTGCAAGTCCTTGTTTCCAGGGACCTGTAAGGACAGTGAGTTAATTTTCCTTGTGCTATATTGTGATTAAAAAAAACATTTTTTCTAGGGACAGAAAACTGTAGGTAGGGAGAGTGTTTTTTTTCTTTCACTCTGCAAGTCCTTGTTTCCAGGGACCTGTAAGGACAGTGAGTTAATTGTCCTTGTGCTATATTGTGATTAAAAAAAACATTTTTTCTAGGGACAGAAAACTCTAGGTAGGGAGAGTTTTTTTTTTTTTCACTCTGCAAGTCCTTGTTTCCAGGGACCTGTAAGGACAGTGAGTTAATTGTCCTTGTGCTATATTGTGCTTAAAAAAAACATTTATTCTAGGGACAGAAAACTCTAGGTAGGGACAGTGTCAGTTTCTTTCACTCTGCAAGTCCTTGTTTCCAGGGACCTGGAGAGACATTGAGTGAATTGTCCTTGTGCTATATTGTGATTAAAAAAAACATTTATTCTAGGGACAGAAAACTCTAGGTAGGGACAGTGTCAGTTTCTTTCACTCTGCAAGTCCTTGTTTCCAGGGACCTGTAAGGACAGTGAGTTAATTTTCCTTGTGCTATATTGTGATTAAAAAAAACATTTTTTCTAGGGACAGAAAACTGTAGGTAGGGAGAGTGTTTTTTTTCTTTCACTCTGCAAGTCCTTGTTTCCAGGGACCTGTAAGGACAGTGAGTTAATTTTCCTTGTGCTATATTGTGATTAAAAAAAACATTTATTCTAGGGACAGAAAACTCTAGGTAGGGACAGTGTCAGTTTCTTTCACTCTGCAAGTCCTTGTTTCCAGGGACCTGTAAGGACAGTGAGTTAATTTTCCTTGTGCTATATTGTGATTAAAAAAAACATTTTTTCTAGGGACAGAAAACTGTAGGTAGGGAGAGTGTTTTTTTTCTTTCACTCTGCAAGTCCTTGTTTCCAGGGACCTGTAAGGACAGTGAGTTAATTTTCCTTGTGCTATATTGTGATTAAAAAAAACATTTTTTCTAGGGACAGAAAACTGTAGGTAGGGAGAGTGTTTTTTTTCTTTCACTCTGCAAGTCCTTGTTTCCAGGGACCTGTAAGGACAGTGAGTTAATTGTCCTTGTGCTATATTGTGCTTAAAAAAAACATTTTTTCTAGGGACAGAAAACTCTAGGTAGGGAGAGTGTTTTTTTTTTTTCACTCTGCAAGTCCTTGTTTCCAGGGACCTGTAAGGACAGTGAGTTAATTGTCCTTGTGCTATATTGTGCTTAAAAAAAACATTTATTCTAGGGACAGAAAACTCTAGGTAGGGACAGTGTCAGTTTCTTTCACTCTGCAAGTCCTTGTTTCCAGGGACCTGTAAGGACAGTGAGTTAATTTTCCTTGTGCTATATTGTGCTTAAAAAAAACATTTATTCTAGGGACAGAAAACTCTAGGTAGGGACAGTGTCAGTTTCTTTCACTCTGCAAGTCCTTGTTTCCAGGGACCTGGAGAGACATTGAGTGAATTGTCCTTGTGCTATATTGTGATTAAAAAAAACATTTATTCTAGGGATAGAAAACTCTAGGTAGGGACAGTGTCAGTTTCTTTCACTGTGAAAGTCCTTGTTTCAAGGGACAGAGAAGGACACCTGAAGGTAGCCCTTATTGCTTTTTTCCCATCTCCCTGCAGGCCATCTATTAGAATGTCTGGAAGGCAAACAAGGAGAGGCAGACAGTCAGGAGGCAATAAAAGAGGGCAAGCAGGCTCTGTGTCTGGGGGCAACAGTGCTGGTCGTGGACGCGGTGCATTGTCATCAGCACATGGCCATGGGACACGCTTGTCCTTCTTTTCGGCAGCTGGACATGTTGAGCCACATCATGCCGAAGACTTGGTAGAGTGGATGACCAAGCCCTCCTCCTCCTCCTCATCCTCTCTCACCCAGGCTCAGGGTACTGGAAAAGCAGCTGCCAAAGCGTCGTCTTCCCTGGTATCAATGTCAGACAAATCATCAGTCACTCCTTCCCTAGACCCACCATGTCCTCCTCCTGAGGAGTCCCCCGAACTGTTTCAGCACAGTGTTGGGTACATGCTCCAGGAGGATGCCCAGCGTTTCGAAGGGTCTGATGATGAAACCCAGCTAGAGGAAGGCAGTAGCGTGAGAGCAGACAGAGGGGATGCTCAAGAAGGACACCAATCTGGCAGTCATGTTCCAGCAGCTGCAGCATACTGCCAGATTGGCTCCAGTGATGAGGAGGGAGGGGATGATGAGGTCAATGACTCCACGTGGGTGCCTAATAGGAGAGAGGAGGAGGAGGAGGATGAGGAGGAGGCACATCTCCAACGAGGCAGGATGCCCTTTGGTGGCCAGCGTAAGGGCAGTACACCGACGGAATCACACCGCAGAGCTCCGCCTGTGCAGGGCGCTGCCTCTGCCCGTCATTCAAAAAGTTCTTTGGTGTGGGCCTTTTTTGAGGCTAGTGCATCAGATCGCACAGCTGCTGTTTGCAACATATGTCTCAAGCGTATATCGCGTGGCCAAAACATCAGCCGCTTGGGTACCACATGCCTGACCAGACATATGTTGACCTGCCATGCAGCTCGTTGGCAAGCCTACCTCAAAGACCCACACCAAAGAACAAAGCGGACCTCTCCTTGCACCGCATCAGCTGGGATCTCCAACCCCACTATAACTTCAGTCCTCTCTGAAACATGCACTGAGAGGAATGAAGGTGTAGAATTAGGTGTGTCACAGCCAAGTACTTGCGCCCACTCTGCTAGCAGTACACCGACGTCCGATTCTAGCAGGCAAATTTCCCTGCCCCAGCTGCTGGACCGTCGAAAGAAGTTCACTCCCAGCCATCCACATGCCCAGCGGTTGAATGCTAGCTTGGCTAAATTGCTAGCGCTTCAACTGCTGCCTTTTCAGTTGGTAGACTCGGCCCCCTTCCGTGAGTTTGTGCAATGTGCGGTTCCTCAGTGGCAGGTTCCCAAACGCCACTTTTTCTCACGGAAGGCTATTCCGGCTCTCTACCGGCATGTGGAAGGCAATGTCTTGGCCTCGCTGGACAGGGCGGTCAGCGGTAAGGTGCATATTACCGCTGACTCATGGTCCAGCAGGCATGGACAGGGACGTTACCTTTCTTTCACGGCCCATTGGGTCACTCTTTTGGCAGCTGGGAAGGATTCAGGACAAGGTGCAGTAGTGTTGGAGGTTGTCCCACCGCCACGCCTCCAAAATGCTACTACTGGTTGTGACACACCTCTCTCCTCCACCCCCTCCTCTTCTTCTTCCTCCATGGCCTCTTCCTGTGGTTTGTCCTATGAACCAGCGGTGCTCCGTAGCCGTTCACGGGGCTACGCAAGTACGCAGGCAAAAAGATGCCATGCCGTGCTTGCGCTGGTGTGTTTGGGGGACAGAAGCCACACTGGGGCAGAGGTCCTGTCTGCTCTGCAGGGCCAGGCCGAGAGGTGGTTGACGCCACGCCAGCTTAAGCCAGGAATGGTGGTTTGCGACAATGGCACCAACCTCCTCTCCGCCCTCCGACAGGGACAACTGACCCATGTGCCCTGTGTGGCTCACGTCCTTAACCTGGTGGTGCAGCGGTTCTTGGGCAGGTACCCGGGCTTACAGGATGTCCTGAGGCAGGCCAGGAAAGTCTGTGTGCATTTCCGCAGATCTTATAATGCCAGTGCTCGCCTGGCTGAGCTGCAAAAGGAGTTGAACCTGCCCAAGAACCGCCTTATATGTGACATGCCCACCAGGTGGAACTCAACGTTGGCCATGCTGCAGCGGCTGCACACGCAGCAGAGGGCCATCAATGAGTACCTGTGCGACTACGGCACCAGGACAGGGTCAGGGGAGCTTGGTTTTTTTTCTCCACGCCAGTGGGGCATGATCAGGGATGCATGCACTGTCCTGGCACCATTTGAGGAGGCCACGAGGATGGTGAGCAGTGACAGTGCATGCATCAGTGACACTGTACCTCTTGTCCACCTGTTGGAGCACACGCTGCGTGGAATAATGGACAGGGCACTTGAGGCAGAACAGAGGCAGGAAGAGGAGGACTTCCTTGCCTCTCAAGGCCCCCTTTACCCAGACAGTGTTCCTTCTGTCCCACCCATCGCACAGGAAGAGGAGGAGGAGGAGGAGGAGGAGGAGGAGGAGGATTGTGTCAGCATGGAGGTGGAGGCTGGCACTCAGCATCATCAGCAGCAGTCTTTTAGGGATGATTTACAGTCCCAAGAAACCAGTGGACTTGTACGTGGCTGGGAGGAGGTGGCTGCGGATCATGTCGTCCTTAGTGACCCAGAGGACTCCGGAGCGAATGCCTCAGCAAACCTACGCTGCATGGCCTCCCTGATCCTGCAAAGTCTGCGGAAGGATCCTCGTATTCTTCGGATCAAGGAGAGGGACCATTACTGGCTGGCCACTCTCCTTGATCCACGGTACAAGGGTAAGGTTGCGGACCTTATGTTACCGTCGCAGAGGGAGCAGAGGATGAGACAACTCCGGGAGGCCTTGCAGAAAGGTCTGTGCAACGCGTTCCCAGAGACTGGGAGGTTGCAAACTCCTGGTCCTGGACAACGAGTTGCTGAGGCTTCGGCCAGTCAAAGAAGGAGCGGTGGGGAAGGTGGCCGTCTGACCGATGCGTTCAGACAATTCTTTAGTCCGCAGCCCCAAAGTATGATCGGTTCCAGCAACCATCGCCAGCGTCTGATAAACATGGTGCAGGAATATCTAGGGGCAAGGTCAGACTTGGACACCTTCCCCACCGAAAATCCTCTGGCTTACTGGGTCTTGAGGATGGATCACTGGCCAGAGCTTGCACAGTATGCAATTGAGCTACTGGCCTGTCCTGCATCCAGCGTTCTTTCGGAACGCACATTCAGTGCTGCTGGAGGATTTGTCACGGATCACAGGGTGCGCCTGTCCACCGACTCGGTTGATCGACTGACTTTCATCAAGATGAACCAGTCTTGGATCACCACCAGCTACCACACACCTGATGCTGATATAACAGACTAATTGATTTTAAAATGTCACATCCCTTCAAGACTGATGCTGATGCTGAGTGCCTGTGCTGTTATGTTGACTGCCTATCCTCCTCCTCCGAGTCCTCAATGATACGATTGATGATGATAGCTTGGAAGATCATTTTTGTTTATGGGTGCCGCCACCAGTGCCTAACGCCCAATTTTTCAGCCCCTGTTTAACAGTGGCGTGTAATTACAATTTTTGAAGCAATACTTTGCAACAGGGCTCATTGCTGTGCTCCAAGTACAGTATCTGTGAGGAGTTGCAGTGTTGTGCCACCAGTGCCTAAGGCCCAATTTTTCAGCCCCTGTTTAACAGGGGCGTGTCATTACAATTTTTGAAGCAATACTTTGCAACAGGGCTCATTGCTGTGCTCCAAGTACAGTATCTGTGAAGGGTTGCAGTGTTGTGCCACCAGTGCCTAAGGCCCAATTTTTCAGCCCCTGTTCAACAGGGGCATGTAATTACAATTCTTGATCTAATAATTCACAGCAGGGCCCATTGCTGCACCCACCAAGAGTAACTGTCAGGGCTTACAGTGTTGTGGCACCAGCACCACCATCAAAGGCCCAATTTTTACTACCACTGTTCAACAATTATATGTAATTAAAATTCCTGATATAATAGTTGACAGCAGGGCGTTCCAGCACCAACCAAGAGTAACTGTGAGTGCTTACAGTGTTGTGCCAACACCAACAACTAAGGGGCCTATTTCTGCAGAGTATATACGGCAGGTCCCTACTTTCAAACATCCAACTTACAAACGACTCCTACTTGCAAACGCAAGAAGACAACAGGAAGTGAGAGGAAATCTACCACTAGGAAGGAAAATTCTCTCCTGTAAGAATAAATATGGGAGAAAGGTGTCTCCTCTGTACTGATGCTTTATCAGCAATCCTTGTTTCAAGAAAAACACCACATTTCAAAAACAGTTGTCATTAGGACGGAAAGTGAGGTGAAATGTTCTGAACAGGGGCACAGACAGCAAAACAAATGTTACAGGGGTGATAACCCTTACCTATGTTTTCCAAAAAGTTTAAAAATAGATTTTTGGTCTGGAGCTACACTTCAACAATGTACCTGTTCAAAATTACAAACAGATTCTACATAAGAACAAACCTACAGTCCCTGTCTTGTATGCACCGCCTGTATACGGCTGTTCAGAGTATATAGGGCCTTTTTTATTTTATGTGCGGGGTTCCCCTTAATATCCATACAAGACCCAAAGGGGCTGGTAATGGGCTGGGGTAGGGGGGGGGGTCATGGGGTAGCTATGCCATTTTTCTTAAAGATTTTCATCCATATTACCGGGACCAGACATTACATTAAAGCCGCAAGCAGTTTTAAATGGCTTTTTTTTCCTTTAGAAGTGTCATTTTGTGCAGGGACAGTTCTAAACACGGGAAACACGTGGCACTTCACAGGCATACTTTAGACACCCCCCAGGTACGATATTTAAAGGAATATTTGACTTTTTTTTTTTCACTTTATGCATCATTAAAATGACTGCTCCCGGAAAACGACCGTTTTTAAAACTTATTTTTGCATTGATACATGTCCCCTGGTGCAGAACCCGGGTTCCCAAACCCTTTTTAGGACAATAACATGCATAATAGTTGTTATAATTAGCACTTTAGAATTCGAACGTTCGCATCCATTGTATTTAATAGGGTTCTAATGTTCGTTCGAACTTTCGGTCCGTTCGCGGGTTCTGGTGCGAACCGAACCCGGGGGTGTTCGGCTCATCACTAGCTCCAATCTGATGATCAAACAAGTAACTAAACAGTGGCACACTCGTGTAATAATTGTCCACATACAAGTGGTACCCCTTTCCGAATAAGGGTGACACCAATTTCCACACTATCTTGCCAGCGCTCCCTATGTAATCCGGGCAGTTGACCGGCTCAACCTGACTATCTTTTCCCTCATAAACCATAAAGCTCCATACATAGCCTGTTGCCCTGTCACAGAACTTATAGAGCTTGACCCCGTATCTGGCACGCTTGCTGGGAAGGTACTGCTTGAAAGCCAAGCGGCCAGAAAATTTAATCAGGGACTCATCAACGCAGACAACTTGATCGGGAATAAACAAGGCTGCAAAACGTTCGTTGAAGTGGTTTATGAGGGGCCGAATTTTGTAGAGCCAGTCATATTCAGGGTCTCCACGTGGACGACAAAGTTAATTGTCGTTGAAGTGCATAAACCACAAAATCTGCTCGTATCGTTTCCTGGGCATGGAGGCAAAGAACACGGGAATGTGGTCAATTGGGTGTGTGGACCAATAAACACGCAATGACGGGAATTTATGTGTGCCCATGTTGAGGGAAAGGCCCAGAAAGGTCTTAAATTCGGAAACCGTAATTGGTTTCCAATCTTTGGCAAGGGAAGGCAACTGGGGACTAGCGGCGATGAATTGACCAGCATATAAATTACTCTGGTCCACAATAGATCTATAGAGATCTTCAGTGAAAAACAGCGAATAAAAATCAATTGGCTTAAAATCATCTGTTTCCACCTGAATACCGGGTTGGGCAGTGAATGGGGGAAGTATGGGTTCTGCAGAAGTGGTGGGGACCCAATCAGGATAGGCGAATTCTGCAGGAAGGGCACTATGGGCACGACGGGCCTGCCTTTGTCTTCTTCTTGATGGCAGCGGGATACTACTTGTGCTTGCCACCTCGCCAGCTTGAACTGCACTTATGGGACTCGCCACATCACCACGTGATACTGCAGTGCTGGATGTACGCCCAGGCTGTACTAGGCCGCTGGTGCTTGCCAATTCACCAGAAGAAATAGCGGCGCTAGTACTACTCTGCTCTATGATACGAGAGCCCTGCGGTTCTTGCTCCTCAACAACAGCAGAAGATCGGGATCGGGTACGCCTGACCTTAGCAGGGACCTCACCTTCATCGTCAGAGCTATCTGACATGGAGCCGCTGACTTCACTGTCTTCTACGGGAAGATATTCTGAGCCTGAATCTGACAGATCCGTGACCTCCTCTTCACTATCTGTCATGCTCAGAATCTCGTAGGCCTCTTTACTAGTGTACCTTCGATTTGCCATTTTGGGCTCTAAATTTAAGGGTACACTAGTAAGATTCACAGGTAAAAAAGCACCTGACTGTCACAAAATGTATCAAACGCTTCAAACAAAACTGTTAGCGATCGCAGGAATCAGGACTGTCTCTGCGAACGCTGCAGTTATGTGTTTTGTGTTTGGTAAGTAACAGTGATCGATCGATACTGCACTTGGGTGGGCTGGGCTGGGCTGGGCGGAGGGGCTAAACGCAGGTGCTAGCAGGTATCTGGGCTGATCCCGCTAACACTGCGTTTTTGGGAACCCTAAACCGCTGGGGACCCTAGTATAGATCTGATCAGATCAGATATTGATCTGTTTAGATACTATAACACTAAGGGAGGTGTATGCTTTGCGCGTGGGTGTTAGCATTACTGGCACTAACCTGATGCTGCCTGGGGCGACGCAGACCCTCTCTGGTGCTAAAACCTAATTGATATCACCCGCCGGGCGATCAGGGGGTTAAACCTTTATTGGGTTATATACGGCAGGTGCCCTGATGCTATAAAAAGCAAACTAACCAACCAGTGTCACCCGTAACCTTTATATGGGGATCACTGGTGAAAGGGTTAACTAGGGGCAATCAGGGGGTTAAAACCTTTATTAGGTTAAATATGGGGGTACCTGACGCTATATAAAAACCTGACGAGTAATCTAAATAACTAACTGGCTAACCAGTGTCACCAGTGACGCTTATACGGTGATCACTGGTGAAAGGGTTAACTCTAGGGGCAATCATGGGGGTTAAAATAATATATGGGGGTACCTAACGCTATAAAAATCTGCGGCGAACCTAAAAATAAATAACTGGCTATCTAGGGAACCAGCGACACGAATACAGCGATCGGAAAAACGATCGCTTAGTCACGCTGGAGGTAGGGTGTGAAAGGGTTACCTGGGGGGCGATCAAGGAGTTAAACCTTTATTAGGGGGGGTTAGGGGGCTACCCTGGACCTGAAGGGGCCTAAACCTAACGGATGCGATACTATGGCCTTGCTGCTGATTACCATTTACCAGCCTTCCAGCGCCCATCTCAACTCCCCCTTCTGAGACCTTTATGCTATAAGCTTGTCTCGCTGCCTGGGGAACCTCCGGTGCATTCCGGCATTCTAGCACTCCCAGTGCCCTCGGTATCATCACCGCTTCTTCCATTGCGGTTAGGACGGGAAAACGTAGGGGTAACCCCTAGTCACATTTGCTCCGCATCTTCGTGACTGTCCGCTATTTCTCCCGGACAGTCCCAGGCAACAGGAGCCATGCCAGGCTGCTGATCACCGTCAATCAGCCGCTTGTAGGCAATCTCGAGCTCCCATTCCTGCTCAACCAGGAACTCCAATTCCTCCAGGTCACACGCATCTTCAGGGAGGTCCAGCACCTCATCTCGGTAGTCCAGGATGTTTTCCAGTCGCCACTCCTCGTCGCTTCCAAAGTCTGGGTCTCCGTACATTTTTTGATGGAGCAGCCCCACGCCTCCATAGCCAACGCCTTTTGTCGGGCTGCCATCTGCTGTACCTGGCCACAGTTGAGAAGCGAACCACCAGAGGGCTCTGTATCTGGCGTCCAGCCTCATCTCCTCCTGGACCAATCTTCCGAGCTCCGTCTTGCACTCATCTCGCGGTCGTTCCCTCAGGAACACCTCTCGCGCATGGTACTGCATCCAGTACATCTCTGTGGAGGAGGGAAGGATCTTCCCCTGATGGTGCCGCTCGTGGTTTAGCGTTTCATGCCAGAGTTGCCGGCGGATCACATCCCCCCCAGCCGAGCATGGTGTTCTCCGTCGCTGGTCCCTGATGTTGCTTCCACATGGCTTGCAGCCTCCTCCTGAACTCCGCTCTCATGCTGGCCGGTCCCCGTATCGCTCCTCGGCGGCTGCCCGGATCTTGAATCCTGGTGGTGGTTTGGATGTCCCAGACTGCAGGAGACATCCCACTGCTGCCACCACTGTGACGGATCGCGGATACCCTAGGTGGGCACATCCGCCAGACCTGTGTCTCCTGTCCTCCAAACGCACCCGCAGCCTGCAGATTCGCCATAACCAGCCCTTAACCCATCAATCACGAGACAAGCCACACAGGTGTTGAGGGTTAAATATGCAGAGCATCAACTCTTTATTAAATACAAAACATACACTTTTACACACAGTTAGGGACACTCCCCTTAGCCTTGACATAGAGGGGGGTAGGGGACAAGGAAGAACCAATGGGAACTGAACACTTGTACATTGAAACAGACTACAGTTAAACATAAAGGGATTATGGTAAGCAGGTAGCCCCTCAATACACATCCCCTGCGGAGAGATGTCTCCAGTCCAGACCATTGTCTACATGCCCTGAACCAACACAATTAAACACAGCAACAAGAGGGGGGGGATGGGGGAGAAGGGATGTAGCATTACATTACATTATCTCAATGCCAGCTTGTCCCCAAGTCTCTGTCTCTTCTGGGCCATAATCTGTGGGTAAGAGGCCAGCCCACAGTCCCTTCCAAAACACACAGTGACAGTGGGTTCTGTCACAGACTCCGTCTACATTTTGATAATGTTGGCAACTATGGAAACGCTATAGACATGGATGGGTTCATTTTTTGGTTAGTACATTTTGGTTTGTGGTGCTAAGATACAGTTTAGTTCTACTTTAATACATCTGTCCTGCCTTACGTGAAAATGTCAGGATGTAAACTGCTTTTTTTATGATTAGTTGCTAAATAAGACAATTGTTTTGAATTTGTTTATGTCTAAGATATTCTGATTTACTTTCACTGAGTACACATATTCCTAAAGATAAGATGCAGACAATATGAGCAGAAAAAAAAAAACCTATATGACAGAATTGATGCATAGACACATGCAAAAAATAAGGGTAAAACCTTTAAACATTTACAAATGTAGGACACATCTAATAGGTTTTGATAAAGATCAGATATGTGCTATATTTATTACATACCTAATCTAGTGCCACTTGTTTCCTAGAATTTATGTTAAAATAGAAAAAGAAAAAAATACCCCTCAAGGCAAACATTTAGGGCCAATTCTCACTATGTGCGGTGACGTTTTACTGGTACTTTACATGGTAAAACATCTGTCACCACAGGGACACACAATTTTTATATATATTTTTTTTTTTTACAATGAGATATTTTTTTTTTTTTTTTACAATATATTTTTTAAATATTTTTTTGCTTTTTAAAAAATGCTTTTGGAGTGCATGTCAGTAGGGCAGTGGACGGTGTCAGTAGAGCAATGAACAGTGTCAGGATTGTATTAATTTATTATTTCGTTTTTTATTATTTATCACAATTTTATAATTAATTCTTTTTTGCTATTTATTTTTTTTCACAAAGAAAAATAATAAGGAGGCAGTGGACATGGTCAGTAGAACTGTGATTTTGTCAATCGTTTTTATTTGCAATATTTTATTTTTTATATTTTTTTACAATTTGAATTTAATATTTTTGGTATTATTTTTTCACAATACTATGTGGAACTGAATGGTGTCAGTAGGGAAATTGACAGTATCAATCAAATTTTTGTTTTTATTATTTTATTTTATTTTATATTGTTTTTTTTTACAAATTTTAAATTTGATATATATATATTTTAAATAGTGTGTTCACTGTTCCTCTGGGAGGGGGAAAGTGGATGGTCTCATTAGGGCACTGAGCAGTGTTATCAGAGCAGTTAATGGTGTCAGTAATTGTTTTTTTTTCAAAAAATTTTTCGACAAAAGTATTTTTTTCTTTATTTTTTACAATTTTTTTTTTCTTTATTTCTAAATACTTTTTTTCACAGTGTTTCTTGGGGAGCAGTGGATCGTTTCATTAGGACTGTATGCTGTGTCAGTAGAACAGTAGAAGGTGTCAGTGGTTTTTTGAAATTTTTAGATATTTTTTTTATTTTACAAATGTCTTTTTTTTTTATTTACGTTTTATTTTTTTGTTAGGGGTTTGGTTAATGTCATTAGGGCATTGGACGTTGTCAGTAGATCTTTATTTTTATGTATTTTTTTTCTACAATTTAATTTATTTTACAATTAAATTTTTTATAAAAAAAATCATTTATAAAAAATGATTTTGGGGCAGTGGATGGTGTCAGTAGAGCAATTGACAGTGTCAGAATTTGTTTATGTTATTATTATTTTTTTCAATTTTATATTTTTTTCAGTATGATTTTGGAGGACCGTGGACATTGTCAGTAGATCAGTGGTTTTGTCAATTATTTTTTTAAATAAATTGTTTGCAATTAAAATTTGTTAAATTACTTTTTTTTTATTTCTTTTTTTTTGCATTTCTTTCACAATGCTATGGGGGGGGGGGGAGGGGGGGTCTCAGGAAGTTGATGGTTTCAGTAGGGCAGTGGACAATTTCAGTAAAATATATATATTTTTTTCATTTTTTTTTTTCTAATATTATTTTACATTTTTTTTTTTATGTATTTTTTCACCGTGCCTCTGGGAGGGGTACAGTGGATTTCTCAGTAGGGCAGTGTTAGTAGAGCAGGTAATGGTGTCAGTAGGTTTTTTATATAATTTTTTCAAAAAATATATTTTTTACAATTTAATTTTTTATTATATTTTAATTTATTTTTAAATCCTTTTTTTAATAAAATTTTCTGGGGAGACAGTAAGGCAGTAAACAGTGTCAGTAAGGCAGTGGATGGTGTCATTTTTTTTTTTTTTACAAATGTATTATTTTACATTTTTTATTAGGGCCATGGATCAAGTCAGAAAGGATGGTGTCAGTAGTTTTGTTTTGTTTTTTTACAATTTTGTTTGTTTATATTTTTTCCCAAAGCTTTTTTGGGGATTGGATGGTGTCCATAGTTTTCTTTTAATTTTCTAATTGTTTTTTTTTTCTTTATTCTGTTATATTTTACATTTATTATATATTTTTTTCACATTGCTTTATTTTGGGGAATAAATAATGTCAGTGTTTTTTTTTTTTATTTAATTTTTTGTATTCATTTATTTTTTCACGGTGCTTCTGGAAGGGGGGTAGTCGACTGTGTTAGTAGGGGAGTCAACAGTATCAGTAGAGCAATGGACAGTGTCAGTTATTTTTTTTTATTTTCGTTTTTGTTTTTTTAGGTATTTTTTTTTCATAATTGAATCATGGTAATTTTTTCACAATGCATTTTGGGGGAGGGGTTAGGGTGGTGTATCATTTCAGTAGGGCAAAGGACAGTGTCTGTATTTTTTTATTCTTTTTTACTTTTTATTATTTTTATTATTTATTTATTTTTACAAATTTGTCTTTTAAACATTTTTTTTAATTAGCTCAGTTGGGGCTTTGGTGAGATTTTGTTTACTTAGGCTTACATGCTGTCTTACTTCAACAGCTGTTCTCTTTACTCTTTGTAAAGCTTAGAGAGAATGGGGGAGGGGTCAGGTCAACACTTCTCCACTTAACAGTGGACTCAGCTTGAAGCAATGGAAGTGTGTGTGTGTGTGTGGGGGGTATGAAAGAAAGCTGATTCCTATGTGTAGGGAGGAAATGCTAACAGGAAAGGGAGTGTCGGAGGGGTGTGTGAACAATTCTCTATACAGAGGACTCAGATTACAGCAGAGGGGGAGGTGCAGAGGGAGGGATGAGTCAGAACTTCTCTATACATAGGACCCAGCTCAATACAAAGGGGTGGAGACAGGGGAGGGGGCGTATCAATATATCATTACACATAGGACCCAGCTCAATACAACGGGGTGGAGACAGGGGAGGGGGCGTATCAATATTTCATTACACATAGGACCCAGCTCAATACAAAGGGGTGGAGACAGGGGAGGGGCATATCAATATTTCATTACACATAGGACCCAGCTCAATACAAAGGGGTGGAGACAGGGGAGGGGCGTATCAATATTTCATTACACATAGGACCCAGCTCAATACAAAGGGGTGGAGACAGGGGAGGGGGCGTATCAATATTTCATTACACATAGGACCCAGCTCAATACAAAGGGGTGGAGACAGGGGAGGGGCATATCAATATTTCATTACACATAGGACCCAGCTCAATACAAAGGGGTGGAGACAGGGGAGGGGCATATCAATATTTCATTACACATAGGACCCAGCTCAATACAAAGGGGTGGAGACAGGGGAGGGGGCGTATCAATATATCATTACACATAGGACCCAGCTCAATACAAAGGGGTGGAGACAGGGGAGGGGCATATCAATATTTCATTACACATAGGACCCAGCTCAATACAAAGGGGTGGAGACAGGGGAGGGGCGTATCAATATATCATTACACATAGGACCCAGCTCAATACAAAGGGGTGGAGACAGGGGAGGGGCGTATCAATATTTCTTTACACATAGGACCCAGCTCAATGCAAAGGGGGAGGTGTAAGGGGAGGGGTCATGTCAGCATTTCTCTACACAGGGGATTCAGAATAAAACATTAGGGGTGGTGCAAGTCAAGGGGTAGTGTCAGCAGTTTTTACATTAATGACTCAGCTTACAGCAGAGTGAATGGGGGAGGGGACATGGTAACACTTTTCCACTAAACAATGAAGTCAGCTTGAAGTAATGGGAGTGGGGGAGGGGTGTGCCAACATTTCTTCCTACAGAGGACTAAGCTCACAGCAGAGGGGGCGGTGCAGAGGGAGGGGCGTGTCAGCTGTTTTCTACATTGATGACTCAGCTTACAGCAGAGTGAATGGGGGAGGGGACATGTCAAGTCTTCTCTCTAAACAGCAGAGTCAACTTGAAGCAATGGGAATGGGGGAGGGGTATAAAAGAAACCATTTCCCCTACATATAGGAATCTGCTGACAGGAGAGGAAGTATTTGATTCATTTGGCTTGATATAATTTCTGCACATGATTTTATTCCTTGACTCAGGGGCTTATTATGACATCAGTGGGCCTGTGTGCAAGATTAAAACTAGACGTTGATTCAAATTCTTTATTTTTTTATTATTTTACAATTTTATTTTTATTTTTTTCTAATTATTTATTTATTTCATTTTTGAAAAAATGTTTAGGAGGCAGTGAATTGTTTCAGTAGAGCAATGGACACTTTCAGAATTGTATTATTTCGTTTTTATTATTTTTTACAATTCTGTTATTAATTATTTTATTACTATAGATTATGTTTTCATGATTTTTTTGAAGGGGCTTTGGATATAGTTTTTTTATGTGTGTGTGTGTGTGTGTGTATATATATATATATATATATATATATATATATATATATATATATATATATACACACACACACATGTGTATGTATTTTTCTAAGGCCCCTTTCACACTGGGGCGGGAGGTGCGCTGGCGCTATACCGTCGTTTTTACGGCTGTATTCGGCTGCTAGCGGTGCGGTTTTAACCCCCGCTAGCGGCCAAAAAAAGGGTTAATACCGCCCGCAAACTGCTGCTACAGCAGCGGTTTGCGGGCGGTATAGCCGTGGTGTCTCATTGATTTCAATGGGAAGGAACGGTAAAGCTCTTTCACCGCTCCAAAGATGCGGCTTGCAGGAGATTTTTTTTCCTCCCGCCAGTGCATCGCCTCAGTGTGAAAGCCCGAGGGCTTTCACATTGAGAATGCTGGGGCAGGATTATTTCAGGCGTTATTTATGCGCTATTTTTAGCGCTAAAATGCCTTAAATACGCCTCAGTGTGAAAGGGGCCTTACAATTTTTGATTACTTATATATTTTCTCCATTGTATTTTTCAATATAATTTTTTTTCTCAATTCTAGGGGTGGCGGGGGACGTGGATTGTGTCAGTAGGGTAGTGTCAGTAGACATTTTGTTTTTATTATTTTCTGATATGTTTTGCAATTTTACAATTTCAATTTTATTTTTTATTATTTTTTACATTTACATTTTTTTTTTTTTTTACAGAGCCTCAGGGAGAGGGGCAGTGGATTGTCTCAGTACGACAGTGAACAGTGTCAGTAGAGCAGTTTGTGGTGTCAGTAGTTTTTGAATTTTTTATTTTTACTTCATGTTTTTATTTAAACAATGTATAATTTTTGGGGGTATTTTCTGTTTCATTTTTTTTGTTAGTGCTGTGGATCAGGTCAGTGGAGCAGTGGACATTGTCAGTACTTATTTTTATTATATTTATTTATTTTTTACAATGACATTTTTTTTACAATTTATTTTCTAAATATTTTTTGCTTTTTAAAAAATGCTTTTGGAGTGCCAGTGGATGATGTAAGTAGGGCGGTGAATGGTGTCAGTAGAGCAATGAACAGTGTCAGGATTGTATTATTTTATTATTTTGTTTTTTTATTATTTATCACAATTTTATAATTAATTATTTTTTGCCATTTTTTTTTTTCACAAAGAAAAATAATAAGCACAGTGTACATGGTCAGTGGAACATTGATTTTGTCAATAGTTTTTATTTTCAATATTTAATTTTTTTATAATTATTTACAATTATAATAATTCATTTTTATTTTTTTATTTGTATTATTTTTTTCACAATGCTATGGAGGGTCAGGAACTGAATGGTGTCAGTAGGGCAATGTACAGTATAAATATATAATTGTTGTGTCTGTCAGGTTGGAAGAACTGGTAAAGCTGCTGCCATCTGCCAAGACACGTCTGTGTCCATCTCTCTGTGTGCCGGAGCCAGAGATCATCCTGAGGCCTAGTACTGGAGCCGCCGGAGACCCAGACCTGATCATTTCTGCTGTGACGCGGCTGAATCTATCTAAAGGCTGTTGCTACATTGCAGAGGTACTGCTGTCTGAATACTACAAAAGTACACCTGGAATCGTTTCATCTTAAGGGGGGGAGGAGACCTGCTGGGGAACCGCATGGTATAAAGGGCGTGAGGTGTACTCCTGATGACGTCTGCATGACAAAACGCGTATGGTAAGGCTTTCAGCGCCACTTCCGATTTTGGAGTTTCTGGTCTGCAGAACACAAGGCGTCCCAGATGATTTTGTTGTATATCGTGTACTACCTTTTGGCACTAGTGATGGGGCTTTTTACTAAACTTTTATGCAATAAAATTTTATTCAGGGATTTACACGATGGGATCGTTTTTTTCTTATCCATCTACAGGTATATGTGAGTGCATTGAAAGATGGTGGATGTCAAAGAGGGAACGCAGGACAAAGAGCTGACTCCATTGTGAGGCCTTTTACCCCTGCAGGGTTACATCCCTTTGGTGAGTGCGGACCTGAGGGGGGAACACATGTGAAGATTCACCAAATTTATCAATTAAAATCATTTTTTCACTTTACCGCTATTTTTTATGAACTTTAAAATGGAATGGATTGTATATGAATTTTTTGCTATGTTCTTTTGCTGATCTATACACCTTGGAATCACTAAAGAAATGGACACTTGTTGCACACAAACTCATTCACATGTTTTTTCAACACTTTATTAAGTGTGTTTGTACATTTAACACATTTGCATCTTATAGGATGATGTCTTAAAGTGACAGTACACTTTTTTCATTTAATCTTCCAAGGATTTTTATTACCATACTCTGTGACATTGGTAACACTTGGCAGCGCCAATCTTACCCATATATACATTTCTCACACTGCTTCTACAAATACTGTGCTGTTGGTGAGTGGAATATTAACCCTTTGTGCCACACTGACTGACTCTGTAGTGAAATCTATCGAAAGACAAACCACACTATCCCTTTAAAAAGGCACCACCAACTATCCCTGTATGTTCTGCAACAGTCCTGCTGTTTCGAATTTGAACCCTGAACATCTGAGATCCATCTCATATTATACTCCTGATAATTAACCCCTTGCTGGACACTTTGCCACTCCGTACTCATAGGAGATCAGTGTTCTACAACAGTTTCTTTATTGCAGAAAGCATTCTCTTTATTGCTTGAACTTTTCAAGCTCCACGTGGCTGGCCGAAGATTTACTTTGAGGACTGCATTAGAGTGCCTGTTACCCTGTTTAGTCAAGAGTTTCCAGTTATTTTACCATCATTGCATTGCAGCCTAGGCCCTAGTCTCCGCACCATAAGTGACTCTAAGCGACTTAGTCATTTTTCTATTAATACCAAATTCACTGTCGCCTTATGATGTTCATTATCAAGGTCCTAAATGGAAAGGACCCTTAAAGGAAATATAGGACCAAAGCTCTTTTGGCCCTACTTCTCCTGTAAGTCATCAGAGTGCACTTATTTTTGCACTCCTGTGACCCATAGTCAACCGACGGCATGCTAAAGTCTGCATTTGGCTGACATAAAAAATATTGGTAATATGTAATTGCATCATCATGTTAGTAGATCCCAGGATGTTAAGCCCCTCGATTTGAGCACATATTTGTATCATATGTAAGTCATTGCGCCTTTTTGCTCATAATAGAGTGGGACGCAGCCCATTATTTTATACAGTTGATTTGGTTGGTGTTGCATATATCGTCACTATGTTAATATCAACTTTTATCTACTAAGCCACTGGATGTTTAATGTGTGAATACTGTCCTAATTAGGATCTCCTAAAAAAAAATAAACTGGCGGGATTCAGTGTTCTTCAATGTATGGGCAGTTGCCCCATTGCAAAATGGTGGTTTCTGCAGGGGGGACACTTGGAGCTAAGAGCTGGGCATTCCCTCATTTGAGGTAGAGTATAATCGGCAGTGGGTTAGCACGCCGCCCATGCCCCAGGACGAAGTCATCTGTGACAAAACTGCATAGGGGGGAGCGGCGTGCTGACGTCACCGCGAATAACGCAAGGTCCCGGAAGGAATGGGCTGTTATCGAGAGCCAGTGGGCTTGGATGTATTTTATGACACGCTAAATTATCTACTACTTATTGTAAGTGCAATTTTGCTTTTAATCCATTAAATTGTTTTATTGAATTACACTATGGAAGCCTTCTTTCATTTAACATGAGGAAATATTGACTGCGGGCTGTACCGAGGACGCCTGTAGCAGAGAAGCTGGGACACCTTGCTGACAAGCATAGAGACCCGGGCTGGGGTAAAAGGCGATTGTGATCTCACTAAAAAGAGATCAACACAGCTGGTAAGCGGCAGTAATTTCTCAGGTGGAGGAACCTCTTTCTATTTCAACTCATCTGTCACGTACCTGGTAGACGAGCCCAATGTGCAGGGAGCGGCTTCTCGTAGCCTCTGATTCACGAGGCCCTGGTAGAGGGAACAGGAGCTCGCGAGGGCAGAGGGCACAAGTGCCTGACTGGTAAGCTGAGTAGGGGCCTTGAGCAGAAGCTGTAGTCCACGGCAGGGTGCAGTAGTGGAACACTCGTGGCGGAGCAGCAGAGCAGGTGAGGGCAGACCGGGTCAAACACTGGCAGGCTGGTTCAGGTACAAAAGCGGGATCCAAAACGGGAGTCAGAGTCCAGGCCGGGTCAGTTCGTTGGGCAGGCAGAAATCAGGTTAGAGGGATAAGCAAAAGAGTCGTCAAGGCAAGCCGGGATCAGAAGGGCAGGCAGCAAACAGGATACACAGAGGGAAGCCGGATCAGGTAGGAAGTTCAGCAGCGGGGTATCAATCAGCAGGGGTCTCAGGAAACGCTGTAGACCAGACAGCACTGGGCAGCATGACAGGAGAGTTTAAATACCCGATTCTGGCGCCAAGCGCCGTCACCGTGCGTGCGTGCGCGCACCCGTTGCGCTATCGCGCACGCGCATGCGCCGAACAGTTCCTCCAAAAGCAGGCATTCTTTTGATGCTGCTGTTGCCGGGCAGATTATGTAAATGCCTTTCCTGACATTGCCCCCCTCCAACGGGCAGCCTCCGGATGCCCAACTGGGCCATCTTAACTGGGTGGGATCTTTTGAAGGCCAGAATTAGTCTCTCTGCGTGGATGTTTGTCTCTGGTTCCCAGGAATTTTCTTCTGGGCCATAGCCCTTCCATTTTACCAAGTACTGGGTTTGGTTGCGCCTCCTCCTGCAGTCTAGGATGGATTCGACCTCGAACTCCTCCTCCCCATTGATTAGTACTGGTTCTGGGGGGCCTATACCCCGATCGGAGAATGGATCTGGAACTGCAGGTTTGAGTAGGGCCACATGGAACACCGGGTGTATCCGGAAGGATTCCGGCAGTTTCAACTCATAAGCCACATCGTTAATCCGTCTTAAAACAGGGAAGGGGCCCACAAATTTGGGGCCCAATTTCTTGGAAGGGCATGCTAATTTCAAGTTCACCGTGGACAGCCAGACTTGGTCTCCGGGCACTAGGTTAAGCTCCCCACTCCTCCTCCTGTCGAATATCTCTTTGTTATATTTCTGGGTCCTTGCCATTGTTTCTTGTAGTAGTTTGTTGTTATCGTTAAAGAAGTTCAGAGTCTCTTGGGCGGCTGGAACTGCACATTCCGGCATATTATTGGATAGGAACAAGGGGTGGAAACCGTAGTTTGCGAAAAAGGGGGACTGTTTGGTAGCTGAGTGGACAGAGTTGTTGTACGCAAACTCGGCAAGAGGTAGTAAGGGTACCCAATCGTCCTGAGAAAAGCCTGAGAAACAGCGTAGATATTGTTCGAGCGTCTGATTGGTTCGTTCAGTCTGCCCATTGGTCTGCGGGTGAAAAGCCGAAGAAAGGCACAGGTCAATTTTTAAGGATCCACAAAGTGCTCTCCAAAATCTGGACGTAAACTGCACTCCTCGATCGGATACGATGTTTGAAGGGATACCGTGCAGCCTTACTATTTCCTTGATGAACAGTTTTGCGGTTTCAGGAGCGGAAGGTGTGCCTCTCATAGGCAAAAAATGGGCCATTTTGGATAGTCTGTCTACTACCACAAAAATGGTAGTGCAGTCTTCGGATGGAGGTAACTCAACAATAAAATCCATGGAAATCATTCTCCAGGGTCTTTCTGGAATGGGTAGGGGTTTTAATAGTCCCCATGCTTTGGCCTTGCTGCCCTTGTTTCGGGTGCAAACGGCGCATGAATCCACGTAGTCTCTACAGTCCTTCAATAGGCGAGGCCACCAAAACATGCGCTGAAGAAGTTCAGATGTCTTGCGGATACCGAAATGGCCAGCCAGTTCATTATCATGGCAAGACTTAAGGACCTTGACTCGTGCTTGTTGAGGTCCGAAAATCCTGTCCTGGAACCACAGCAGGTCATTTCTCCGCTGTAAGGTAACGTCCGGTAGGTGTAATTCACTTGTGTAAGCTCGTTTGATCTGAGATAGTACGTCTTCTTGTAATAAAAGAAAGTTTCCAGGCGTCAGGATGGTGTCCGGGAGTGACGAGGTTTGAGGTTCACTGAACATCCGGGAAAGTGCATCAGGTTTTGTGTTCTTTGACCCGGGCCTGTAAGTAATGTGAAATGAGAACCTGGTAAAAAAAAGTGCCCACCTAGCCTGACGTGGTCTCAGTCTCTTGGCGGTTTTCAAGTACTCCAGGTTCTTGTGGTCTGTGTAGACCAAAATGGGGTGTGCTGCCCCCTCCAGCAAGTAGCGCCATTCCTCCAGTGCTGCCTTAATTGCGAGAAATTCTCTGTCCCCGACATCGTAGTTTCTTTCTGCTTCGGACAATTTACGAGAAAAGAAAGCTACAGGGTGTAACAGGGCCTTGGGACCCTGCCTCTGGGAGAGTACTGCTCCCACGGCAATCTCTGAGGCGTCTACTTCTAGGGTATAGGGCAGGGCTGGGTCTGGGTGTCTTAGGACAGCGGCTGAGATGAACTGACCCTTGAGGGTAGAGAAGGCAGCCTGAGCCTCAGGGGTCCAGTTGAAGCGCGTGCCTTGTTTTGTCAGGCTGGTGATGGGGGCGATGATGGTGGAAAAACCCCGGATAAATTTGCGATAGAAATTCGCGAACCCCACAAACCGCTGGATCCCTTTCTTGTCCGTAGGGGCTGGCCAATCCAGGATGGCGGAGACCTTTTGTGGGTCCATCTTGATGCCTTCCACGGAGATAATCAGCCCTAAGAATTGGATGCTTTGCTGCTCGAAGACACATTTTTCAGGCTTCGCATACAGACCGTGTTGACGGAGTCGGGTTAGTACCTTCCCAACATGTTCCCGATGGATGGACAGAGAGGGAGAGAAAATTAGGATGTCGTCTAGATAGACGATAACGAACAGGTCAAGATAGTCTCTGAAGGCCTCATTCACAAAATGTTGAAATGTAGCTGGGGCGTTGCATAGACCGAAGGGCATCACACGGTATTCAAAATGCCCGAATCGGGTACGGAAGGCGGTCTTCCATTCATCCCCGCTTCGAATCCGGACTAGGTTGTAGGCCCCACGTAGGTCTAATTTGGTGAATATAGAAGCGGTTCCGAGTCTCTGGAAGAGTTCAGGCACTAGAGGAAGGGGGTAACGATTCTTGATCGTAATCTTGTTAAGCTCCCGGTAGTCTACGCAAGGGCGTAGTGAGTGGTCCTTCTTCTCGACAAAGAATATCCCCGCTCCTGCCGGTGAGGTGGAAGGGCGGATGAACCCTTTTTTCAGATTATCATCAATGTAAGTTTTGAGAGTCCCCAGCTCCAATTCGGTCAGAGGGAAGATCCTCCCGAACGGTACCTCTGCCCCAGGGAGGAGTTCAATCGGGCAGTCGTAGGGCCTGTGTGGGGGTAATGTCTCTGCACCTTTCTTGTTGAATACATCCAGAAAGGTGTGGTATGCTTTGGGGACGGATTGGCGGGTCTCGGTATCAGCATCGAGACACAGTAGTGAAGAAGGCGTATCAGTGTTTTTCAATAGGCAATGCTGGCGGCAATAAGGAGAGCGGAAGCTGATCTTTCCAGTAGTCCAGTCAATCTTGGGGTTGTGAGCCCTCAGCCATGGCATACCCAGTATAATGGGAAACAAGGGGGACTCAATAATGTCCAGGCAAAGCCATTCCCGGTGGCTATTGGAGATGATTGTGTCCAGAGGGGCCGTCTCCTGGGTAACAGGCCCGGATTTGATGGCTGATCCGTCGGCCAGATGGATGGATAGGCCCTTAGCTCTGGGTTGTAGGGGGATTCGGAACTTGCTGGCGAAAGATGCATCCATAAAGCCGCTACACGCTCCGGAGTCAATTAGGGCGGTAGCTTGGATATTCCCTCCTGGAAGCTGTAGGGAAATTGAAACAGCCAGATGAGTTGCGTTATCAAATGAAACAGGTGAGCAGGTAGAACAAACAGAGGAAGACTTACGGGACTTGGCGGGACAGGACCTCACGTAGTGTCCCGGTTCGCCACAGTACAGGCAGAGGTTGTTGTTCCGCCGGCGTTGACGCTCCTCGGGAGTAAGCGAGGGTCGAAGCAAACCAAGCTGCATGGGCTCTGGAACGTCGGTGGGCGTATGAGCGAATGCCGGAGGAGCGGAGTGAGGAAGGTTTGGGTTAAACACACGGGGAAGCATCCAGACAGGGCGAGAAGGGCCCGTGGTGCGTTCTGCCCTTCGTTCCCTTAGCCGTCTGTCGATTTGGGTAGCCTGCAGAATCAGAGCGTCAAGCGTTGCGGGGATGCCCACCTGGGCCAGTTCATCCTTAAGAGGTTCCGAGAGGCCTAGGCTAAACTGGTGACGCAGGGCAGCGTCATTCCAGTTAGTATCCGCGCTCCAACGCCGGAATTCGGACACGTAATCTTCCACGGCCCTGCGGCCTTGTTGTAGGGAGCATAATGCGGCTTCTGCAGTGGCCGCCTGAAGGGGGTCCTCATAGAGGAGGTCCATTGCTTGAAGGAAGGAACTTAGCAGGTCCAGGCAGACGTCCTTGTGTTCCAAGAGACGATGGGCCCACGTCTGGGGTTCTCCTGAAAGTAGGGAAATGACAAAACCCACCTTGGTGGATTCAAGCGAGAATGTCCGGGGCTGTAACGCAAAGAACAGTTCGCAGGCGTTACGGAAGGCCCTGTATTTGCTGCGGTCCCCCGAGAATCTTTCCGGAGTGGGGACCCTAGGTTCTGGTGGCAGCATTACCACAGATGGCACAGGAGAAGTTCCAGAGGCCGGGGTGGATAAGGTCCGGACTTGTTCCTCCAGACGGGTGTACCCCTCTTGCAAACTTCTGACGGCCGAGGTAAGTCCGTCCAGGTGGCGGCACAAGTCCTCCATTGGAGAGGCTCCCTGCGTGGGCTCGGACATGGCTGTCTGGTACTGTCACGTACCTGGTAGACAAGCCCAATGTGCAGGGAGCGGCTTCTCGTAGCCTCTGATTCACGAGGCCCTGGTAGAGGGAACAGGAGCTTGCGAGGGCAGAGGGCACAAGTGCCTGACTGGTAAGCTGAGTAGGGGCCTTGAGCAGAAGCTGTAGTCCACGGCAGGGTGCAGTAGTGGAACACTCGTGGCGGAGCAGCAGAGCAGGTGAGGGCAGACCGGGTCAAACACTGGCAGGCTGGTTCAGGTACAAAAGCGGGATCCAAAACGGGAGTCAGTCCAGGCCGGGTCAGTTCGTTGGGCAGGCAGAAATCAGGTTAGAGGGATAAGCAAAAGAGTCGTCAAGGCAAGCCGTGATCAGAAGGGCAGGCAGCAAACAGGATACACAGAGGGAAGCCGGATCAGGTAGTAAGTTCAGCAGCGGGGTATCAATCAGCAGGGGTCTCAGGAAACGCTGTAGACCAGACAGCACTAGGCAGCATGACAGGGGAGTTTAAATACCCGATTCTGGCGCATGCGCCGAACAGTTCCTCCAAAAGCAGGCATTCTTTTGATGCTGCTGTTGCCGGGCAGATTATGTAAATGCCTTTCCTGACATCATCACTATTCCTTGTGGTTTTTTTTACGTTTAAAGCAGGGGTGTCCAAACTTTTTTCAAAGAGGGCCAGATTTGATGAAGTGAACATGCTTGAGGGCCGACCATTTTGCCTGACATTCTTTAAACCATTAAAATTTGGTCGAAGTGTGTTCGTTCGAGCACCAATTCATTGCCAAACACAAATTCTCTTGCCTTTGTGGCTGTGTGTGGTGAAGAGATGAGCTTAGGCATGTTATTTGGATATACCGTATTTATCGGCTTAAAACACGCACCTTAACTTTAAAAAGGAAGTTTCAGGAAGAAATCTTACATTTTAAATAAAGAACTGTGAAGCAAAATAAGGGTCAGCGCCCATCAATGCAGCCTAATCAGTGCCCATCTGCAGCCTCACAAGTGCCATGAATGCAGCACCCACCGTATTGGCATGAATGCAGCACCCACCATATTGCCATGAATACAGCACCCACCGTATTGCCATGAATGCAGCACCCACCGTATTGCCATGATTGCAGCACCCACCATATTGCCATAATTGCAGCACCCACCATATTGCCATGAATGTAGCACCCACCGTATTGCCATGAATGTAGCACCCACCGTATTGCCATGAATGTAGCACCCACCGTATTGCCATGAATGCAGCACCCACCGTATTGCCATGAATGCAGCACCCACTGTATTGCCATGAATGCAGCACCCACCGTATTGCCATGAATGCAGCACCCACCGTATTGCCATAATTGCAGCACCCACCATATTGCCATGAATGCCACACTCCATTGCCATTAATGCAACACCCACAGTGCCATGAATGCTGCACCAACCATATTACCATTAATTCAGCACCCACATTGACATGAATGCAGACTCACCATTCGTCAGTGCAGCCTGATTCATGTCCATCTGCAGCCTTGAGGAGACAGGGAGGGGGCGGGACGAGCGCCGACAGACATACAGGAGAAATTCCTGTTTTCTCGGCTCCCTCTTTATTTGAAAGTCCCGGCTCCTGTGATGGACAGAACAGTTTCCAATGGCAGCGGGACTTCCTTTTACACAGGATGCCTGTAAACAGGAAATACTCCTGTATCCTGTACGGCACTTGTCCTGTCTCCTCCAAGGCAGCAAGCATTTATATCTTTTGTGGCCCCCGGCGCTCGGGGATTTGTTGGGGGCCACAAAAGATATATATGTCAAAATTATCAGGCGGGCCGTCCAAAACCGGATCGTGGGCTGCGATTGGCCCGCGGGCCGGACTTTGGACATGCCTGGTTTAAAGTCACCAATTATAAAGTGATCTGAGGATTTCTTTTATGAACTGATTCCTGGAGTGTTGCAGAATTGTGGACTATATTGGCTATATGGCCCTAACGAATAAGTGACTAGGGATGAGACGAACAACCCCCCCCGGTTCGGTTCGCACCAGAACCTGCGAACGGACCAAAAGAGTTTGCGTGAACTTTAGAACCCTATTAAAGTCTATGGGACTCGAACGTTCAAAATCAAAAGTGCTAATTATGAAGGCTAATATGTAAGTTATTGTCCTAAAAAGGGTTTGGGGACCCAGGTCCTGCCTCAGGGGACATGTATCAATGCAAAAAAAAGTTTTAAAAACGGCCGTTTTTTCGGGAGCAGTGATTTTAATGATGCAAAAAGTGAAATAAAAAAGTGAAATATTCCTTTAAATATCGTACCTGGGGGGTGTCTATAGTATTCCTGTGAAGTGGCACGTGTTTCCCGTGTTTAGAACTGTCCCTGCACAAAATGACATTTCTAAAGGAAAAAAAGTCATGTGAAACTCCTTGCGGCTTTAATGTAAAGTCTGGTCCCGGCAATATGGATGAAAAATCATTGAGAAAAATGGCATTGGTACCCCCCCAGCCCATTACCAGCCCCTTTGGGTCTTGTATGGACATAAAGGGGAACCCTGCACCCAAATTTAAAAAAAAAGGCGTGGGGCCCCCAGGCCCTATATACTCTGAACAGTAGTATACAGGCAGTGCAAACAAGACAGGGACTGTAGGTTTGTTCTTAAGTAGAATCTGTTTATAATTTGGAACAGGTACATTATTAAAGTGTAGCTCCAGCCAAAAAATCTATTTTTAAGCTTTTTGGAAAACATAGGGAAGGGTTATCACCCCTGTAACATTTGTTTTGCTGTCTGTGCACCTGTTCAGAACATTTCACCTCACTTTCCGTCCCAATGACAAATGTTTTTTTATTTTATTTGGGGTATTTATTGAAACAAGGATTGGTGATAAAGCATCAGTGGAGAAGAGACACCTTTTTCCGATATTATCTCTTACAGGAGAGAATTCCCCTTCCTAAGGGTAGATTTCCTCTCACTTCCTGTTGTCTCCTTCCGTTTGCAAGTAGGAGTCGTTTGTAAGTTGGATGTTTGAAAGTAGGGGCCTGCCGTATATACTCTGCAGAAATTTGGCCCTTAGGTGTTGGTGTTGCCACAACACTGTAAACCCTCACAGTTAGTTTTGGTGGGCGCTGGAGTGCCCTGCTGTGAACTATTCTATCAAGAATTGTAATTACATGCCATTGTTGAACAGTGGTAGGAAAAATTGGGCCTTTGGTGGTGGTGCTGGTGCCACAACTCTGTAAGTCCTCATAGTTACTCTTGGTGGGGGCAGGAATGGGCCCAGCTGTGAAATATTAGATCAAGAATTGTAATTACATGCCCCTGTTGAACAGGGGCAGAAAAATTGGGCCTTTGGTGGTGGTGGTGTTGCCACAACACTGTAAGCCCTCACAGTTACTCTTGGTGGGCGCAGGAATGGGCCCTGCTGTGAATTATTAGATCAAGACTTGTTATTACATGCCCCTGTTGAACAGGGGCAGAAAAATTGGGCCTTAGGCACTGGTGCCACAACACTGCAACCCCACACCGATAATTGGGCCTTAGGCACTGGTGCTGGTGCCACAACACTGCAACCCCTCACAGATACTCTAGTTGGAGTGCAGGAATGAGCCCTGCTGCAAAGTATTGCATTAAAAATTGTAATTACACGCCCCTGTTAAACAGGGGCTGAAAAATTGGGCCTTAGCCACTGGTGGCGGTGCCCAGAAACAAAAATGTTCTTACATGCTATCAGCATGATCATTGAGGAGGAAGAGGATAGTCACTCAGCATAACAGGATAGTCACTCTGCATCAGCATAGGCAGTCTTGAAGGGATCTGATATTTCAAAGAAAATTATTCTGTTAGTTCAGCATCAGGTGCTTGGTAGCTGGTGGTGATCCAATACTGATTCATTTTTATGAAGGTCAGTCAATCGACCGAGTCGGTGGACAGGCGCACCCTGTGATTGGTTACAAAGCCTGCAGCAGCACTTTATGTGCGTTCCGAAAGAACGCTGGATGCAGGACAGGCCAGTAGCTCAATTGCATACTGTGCAAGCTCTGGCCAGTGATCCATTATCAAGACCCAGTAACCCAGAAGATTTTCAGTGGGAAAGGTGTCCAAGTCTAACCTTGCCCCTAGGTATTTCTGCACCATGTATACCAGACGCTGGTGATGGACTAAAAAATTGTCTGAACGCATCGGTCAGGCGGCCACCTTCTCCACCGCTCCTTCTTTGACTGACCGAAGCTTCAGCAACACGTTGTCCAGGACCAGGAATTTGTAACCTCCCAGTCTCTGGGAACGCGTTACACAGACCTTTCTGCAAGGCCTCCCGAAGATGCTTCATCCTCTGCTCCCTCTGCGACGGAAGATAAGGTCCGCAACCTTACCCTTGTACCGTGCATCAAGGAGGGTTGCCAGCCAGTAATGATCCCTCTCCTTGATAGCACGAATACGAGGATCCTTCCGCGGGCTTTGCAGGATCAGGGAGGCCATGCAGCGTAGGTTTGCTGAGTCATTCGGTCCAGAGTCCTCAGGGTCACTCAGGACGACATGATCCGCAGCCACCTCCTCCCAGCCACGTACAAGTCCATGGGTGTCTTGGGACTGTAATTGATCCCTTGAAGACTGCTGCTGATGCTGATGCTGAGTGCTAGTCTCCACCTCCATGTTGACACAATCCTCCTCCTTGTCCTCTTCCTGTGTGATAGGTGGGCCAGCAGGAACACTGTCTGGATAAAGGGGGCCTTGAGAGGTAAGGAAGTCCTCCTCTTCCTCCCTCTGTTCTGCCTCAAGTGCCCTGTCCATTATTCCACGCAGCATGTGCTCTAACAGGTGGACAAGAGGGACAGTGTCACTGATGCATGCACTGTTCCTGCTCACCATCCTCGTGGCCAAGTACTTGCGGACAATCTGCTATCGGTACACCGACGTCCGATTGTACCAGGCAAATTTCCCTGCCCCAGCTGCTGTACCGCCGAAAGAAGTTCGCTCCCAGCCATCCACATGCCCAGCGATTAAATGCTATCTTGGCTAAATTGCTAGCACTTCAACTGCTGCCTTTTCAGTTGGTAGACTCTGTCCCCTTCCGTGAGTTTGTAGAATGTGCGGTTCCTCAGTGGCAGGTTCACAAACGCCACTTTTTCTCACGGAAGGCGATTCCGGCTCTCTACCGGCATTTGGAAGGCAATGTCTTGGCCTCGCTGGACAGGGCGGTCAGCGGTAAGGTGCATATTACCGCTGACTCATGGTCCAGCAGGCATGGACAGGGACGTTGCCTATCTTTCACGGTGCATTGGGTGACTCTGCTGGCAGCTGGGAAGGACTCAGGACAAGGTGCAGTAGTGTTGGAGGTTGTTCCGCAACCACGCCTCCAAAATGCTACTACTGGTGATTCTGACACACCTCTCTCCTCCACCCCTCCTCTTCTTCTTCCTCCATGGACTCTTCCTGTGCTTTGTCCTCGGAACCAGCGGTGCTCTGTAGGCGTTCAAGTGGCTATGCAAGTACGCAGGCAAAAAGATGCCATGCGGTGCTTGAGCTGGTGTGCTTGTGGGACAGGAGCCACACTGGGGCAGAGATTCTGTCAGCTCTGCAGGGGCAGGCTCAGAGGTGGTTGACGCCACGCCAGCTTAAGCCAGGAAAGGTGGTTTGTGACATGGGCACCAACCTCCTCTCCGCCCTCCGACATGGACAACTGACCCATGTGCCCTGTTTGGCTCACATCCTTAACTTGGTGGTGCAGCGGTTCTTGGGCAGGTACCCGGGCTTACAGGAGGTCCTGAAGCAGGCCAGGAAACTCTGTGGGCATTTCCGCCGGTCATATAATGCCAGTGCTCGGCTGGCTGACCTGCAAAAGGATTACAACCTGCCCAAGAACCACCTAATCTGTGACATGCCCACCAGGTGGAACTCTACGTTGGCCATGCTGCAGCAGCTGCACACGCAGCAGAGGGCCATCAATGAGTATCTGTTGCAATATGGCACCAGGACAGTGTCAGGGGTGCTTGGATTTTTTTCCCCACGCTAGTGGGCCATGATCAGGGATGCATGCACTGTCCTGGCACCATTTGAGGAGGCCACGAGGAGGGTGAGCAGTGACAGTGCATGCATCAGTGACACTGTCCCACTTGTCCACCTGTTGGAGCACATGCTGCGTGGAATAATGAGCAGGGCACTTGAGGCAGAACAGAGGCAGGAAGAGGAGGACTTCCTTACCTCTCAAGGCCCCCTTTATCCAGACAGTATTCCTGCTGGCCCGGCTATCACACAGGAAGAAGAGGAGGAGAAGGAGGAGGAGGATTATTGTGTCAGCATGGAGGTGGAGCCTAGCACTCAGCATCAGCAGCAGCCTTCAAGGGATCAATTACAGTCCCAAGACACCCATGGACTTGTACGTGGCTGGCAGGAGGTGGCTGCAGATCATGTCATCCTGAGTGACCCAGAGGACTCTGGACCGAATGACTCAGTACACCTACGCTGCATGGCCTCCCTGATCCTTCAAAGCCTGCGGAAGGATCCTCGTATTCGTGCGATCAAGGAGAGGGATCATTACTGGCTGGCAACCCTACTTGATCCACGTTACATGGATAAGGTTGCGGACCTTATCTTGCCGTCGCAGAGGGAGCAGAGGATGAAGCATCTTCGGGAGGCCTTGCAGAAAGGTCTGTGCAATGCGTTCCCAGAGACTGGGAGGTTACAAATTCCTGGTCCTGGACAATGTGTTGCTGAGGGTCCGGTCAGTCAAAGAAGGAGCGGTCGAGAAGGTGGCCGTCTGACGGATGCATTCAGACAATTTTTTAGTACGCAGCCCCAAGGTATGATCACTTCCAGCAACCATCGCCAGCGTCTGGTTTACATGGTGCAGGAATACCTAGGGGCAAGATCAGACTTGGACACCTTTCCCACCGAAAATCCTCTGCGTTACTGGGTCTTGAGGATGGATCACTGGCCAGAGCTTGCAAAGTATGTAATTGAGGTACTGGCCTGTCCTGCATCCAGCGTTCTTTCGGAACGCACATTCAGTGCTGCTGGAGGCTTTGTAACCGATCACAGGGTGTGCCTGTCCACCGACTCGGTCGATCGACTGACCTTCATAAAAATGAATCCGTCTTGGATCACCACCAGCTACCAAGCACCTGATGCTGATGTAACCGAATAATTTTTTGGGAAATGTCAGATCCCTTCAAGACTGCCTATGCTGATGCCGAGTGACTATCCTGTTATGCTGAGTGACTATCCTCTTCCTCCTCAATAATCATGCTGATAGCTTGAAAGAACATTTTTGGTTCTGGGCACCGCCACCAGTGCCTAAGGCCCAATTTTTCAGCCCCCGTTTAACAGGGGCGTCTATTTACAATTTTTGATGCAATGCTTTGCAGCAGGGCTCATTGCTGTGCTCCAACTACAGTATCTGTGAGGGGTTGCAGTGTTGTGGCACCAGCTCCAGTGCCTAAGGCCCAATTTTTCAGCCCCTGTTTAACAGGGGCGTGTAATTACAATTGTTGATGCAATACTTTGCAACAGGGCTCATTGCTGCGCTCCAAGTACAGTATCTGTGAGGGGTTGCAGTGTTGTGGCACCAGTGCCTAAGGCTCAATTTGCATGCCCCTGTTCAACAGGGGCATATAATTACAATTCTTGATCTAATAATTCACAGCAGGGCCCATTCCTGCGCCCACCAAGAGTAACTGTGAGGGCTTACAGTGTTGTGGAAACACCACCACCACCACCACCAACAAAGGCCCAATTTTTCTGCCCCTGTTCAACAAGGGGCATGTAATTACAATTCTTGATCTAATAATTCACAGCAGGGCCCTTTCCTGTGCCCACTAAGAGTAACTGTGAGGACTTACAGTGTTGTGGCACCAGCACCAGCACCACCAGAATCCAGAGTAGGGGGCATCCTGACTGCTTCAGAAAGGGGTAGCAGATGGTTCCTGTGCCAGGTCTTCAGCGGCCCCGCTCTTCCTTCAGGCTTCAGCTGGTACACTGGTAGACCAGGCAGTTTTTTAGAAATCACATAGGGCTCTGACTTCCACCTGTCTGCCAGCTTGTGCTTTCCTGGAACCCCTAAATTTCTCAGTAACACTCTGTCTCCGGGTTGCAAATCTTGGATCCGGACCCTAAGGTCAAAGTTCCGTTTATTCCGGGCTCCTCTCTGGTCAGAAGTTAATTGGGCCTTCTCATAGGCCAGCTTTAAGCTCTTCCGCAGTCTGTCCACGTATCCCTTGTGTGAGGCAGCTGATGTGTGGTCCACTGAGGTGCCAAAGGCCAAGTCTGCTGGTAGTCTTGCTTCCCTGCCAAACATAAGTCTATAAGGGGAATACCCTGTGGCATCACTGGTCGTGCTATTATTATAGGCGTGCACTATAGCAGCTATGTGTTTGCCCCAATGTTGCTTTTCCTCGCTGTTTAGAGTCCCTAACATGTTTAACAGAGTCCTGTTGAATCTTTCTGGTTGGGCATCACCTTGGGGGTGATAGGAGTAGTGCGAGTTTTCTTTATGCCCAAAGAGTCCAGTAGCTTCCGGATCAGTCGGCTTTCAAAGTCTCTCCCTTGATCCGAGTGAAGGCGTTGGGGTAACCCGTAGTGCACGAAGTACTTTTCCATCAATCGCTGGAAAGTGGCAGGAGCCCCCGACAGGCCTTGAGGCATCCGGTTAAACTCGTAGAACCCCACTGGGGTGATGAATGCTGTCTTCTCTCTGTCATCTGGATGCATTGGGATTTGATAATACCCGCTCTTCAGGTCCATTACGCTGAACCACTTAGCTCCAGACAGACTCTGTAGAGCATCCTCTATCCTAGGGATGGTGTACTGGTCAGGTATGGTCCTCCTATTGAGAGTCCTGTAGTCTATGCAGAGTCTCAGTTACCCGTTCTTCCTGACTACTACAATAGGGGAGTCATAGGGACTTCTGGACTCTCGAATAACCCCAGTTCTCTTGAGCTCTGCCAGTTGCTCACGTAAGTCCTCCAGATCAGGCAGGGGGACCCGCCGGACCCTCTCCCTGAAAGGCTTGTCTTCTTGCAGACGGATCTTGTGGGTGGCACTCCTCGCACACCCTACGTCAAATTCGTCTTCTGAGAAGATCTTCCTCCATCTGGTCAACTGGGCCCTGGCTCTCTCTTTCCACACCGGTGGTAGGGTCGTGTTCTTTAAGCAGAGTTTCTCCAGCATGGGTTCTCCTCCCTCTGCCTTCTCCAGGTCAGACAGGGCCACTGGGGAAGCGGGGTTTACTTTGCCCAGCAACATCTGGGCCGGAATCATCACAGGTGAGCCAGTGATATTCCTGATGCTCACTGGTATCCGTCCGTTCGCCTTCTTCAACGCTCTCTGCGGGACCACCTCGGGGATCACTTCCAATCCCGGGAGGGTGTCTAAGGGGTCAGGTTCCAGAACCATAAAGGGGCCAGGTTGCTCCCACGAGAGTTTCACCGTAGCCTTCAGACAGGTAATTTCACCAGGCTGCAACATCCTCTCCTTCTTGGACAGTCTCCAGACTTTCCCTACCCCCTCTTCCGGGGCCTTCTGTTCCAGGATCAATCTCCAGTAGGCTAACTGCAACATTGGGTGGATCCTGGCTGATGAAGTACCCTGTTCCTGTGCTAGGGGAGCCAGTAATCTTCTGACCAGGTCAGTATTGGTCCCTATAATCAGGGAACTCTAGTTGGCTCCTGGTGGGCGAGGGCAAACCACTGCCAGGGTGTCAAAGACCTCCGATTTTCCTGCTACAGAGGGGTCAAAGACCAGTCTGATGGAAACATAACCGTCGTAGGGAAAGCTTTGGGTGCCAATTCCCCATATTTCTAGATCTTCCAGCTTCTGTAGGGGCAAGTGACTCAAATGTCTTTGATAAAAGTCTCTGTATAAAAGGGTTACTTGGGCCCCTGTGTCCAGGATGGCCCTCGTGTAGACTCCCTCCACTTGAATGGGAACCACAGGGGAGGGTCCCACCAAATTGGCTGGAAACCTCCTCGGGGAGGCTTCTTTCTTAGGACTCATGCACTTTCCCTTTTGGGTTTTCTTTTTCTTCCATCTCTTTCTGGATCTTAATCCCTGTTGGGCCTGGTATGCATTGATTTCTCGCAGACTTTGGGGTTTTAACTCCTGACAAGTGGTATTGAGTATTTTGGGAGGGGCATTGTTTTCCTTCTGCCTTGTCTCTTCTGGCTTTAGGATGTTTGTGGAGCTTTCTGTAAATAGTGGGCGCCCGGCTGACTCCTTCACCGGGGCCCTCTGAAGTTTTCCTGCCGGCTGGTGATAGGCACCTCGGTTCTTCTTTGGACTGGGGCACACTCTTCCAAAGTGGCCGACTCCTCCACAGTTGAAACAGATAGTCTCTCCTCTTTTCCGCGGGTAAATTTGGTGCTGAGGCGCTCTGGTGCAGTTGTTTCCTGCTTTCTTCTTTTTCACTGATTCCTGAGTTCTTTGCCATTAAAGAGGTCAAAAGATCCAGCACTTGAGTCATCTGAGACTTTAAGATCTCCACTTCTGAGTCCCATTCAGTGGCTATAGCTAATCTGACTCCCACTGAGGGGGGGAACGTGGTTCTCTCGACCGCCTGTTGGTCCTTCAACAAAGCTTCTTCATCCCTTATGATCCGCACAAGGTCTGGGTAACTCAGAGCCATGACTCCTTCAGAGGTCTTTAAGTGGAGCCAAACTGGATCCGAACGCAATGCTCCCCTCAGGATCTGCTTCATCCTAGTTGCGTCTATGACTTGTGGTAGCATCCCCTTTTTAAGGACAATTTGGCACAGCATCTTATTTAACCTCCGGACATATTCGGATAACCTTTCTCCCGGCTGTTGAAGGGTATGTTAGAACTGGTATACTAGTTTAGCCACCTTTTCCAGCTGGCCAAATTCTTCCTGTAACATAGCCAGATAATCATAAGCAGTACAAGCAGCATTGCTAAACCTAAGATTCTTCACAGCTTCCGCAGCAGCACCCTTCAAACTTTTGCTTATGTGCTGCTTCTTCTGGCCCTCTGGTACTTCCCATCCCTCTACAGCCTGCATCGCTTGCTCAATCCATGTGTCGAAGACTTCTTCTCTGAGGGGGACTGGTTGTTTCCCAGAGAAAATCCTAAGCTTCCGGTACCCGGCTTCCACATGTATCGTACTGCTCTTCTGGCACTTCGTGACAAAGTCTCCCAGAGCATTCAACAGTTCAGGCCCTATAGCGGCCAGGGGTGTTCCCGAGGTTGTCGTCTCCTGAGACTTCTCTGCTTTAGGGGATAGTGGTGGAGATAATGGCGGAGGTGATGACAGGGGGGTCTGTAGAGGTTCCCCCTTCACTGCTTCCGTATGCGTCAAGCGGTATATCTGGTTATCTATGGCCTGTATGTTCTGACCTCTAAAGTCTTCTGGTATTCTGCTTCTCCACTCCACTAATGCGTAAGTAAACGAGGTCTCTGGATCTGGCTTTAAATCCATCACCCATGCCTTCTGACTCGGGACAGCGACTGTATAAGCTGCCTTACCTCCTCTTCCGGACAGTTTTCCCCTGGGAGTTGGATAACTACCGCCATGGTTGAGTCGGCGCCAACTGTTGCGCACCACCGTGTCACTGCTAGCGAGTTCATGCTGGTGCTTCTGGCAGGCTTGATTGCAGCGTGCATTGTACAGGAATCCCGGACTCGAGCCCCCACGTGTAGCGATACCCCCAACTAAGAGGGCTGCCAGATAATTTTTGGGCCCTGTAGTGCACCGTTGTCAACCCCAGGCAATTGGCTCTAACCTCCCTTGGCACAGTTAGTAAGGGATAGTAGGATTGTGTGGCCTGTAACTCCCGGGGACACAATCCTATAATAGCACACACACAGCAATAAAGTATAGCTATCCTCACCCGTCTCCTCTGCAAAGTAAATGACACAAACACCAATATACATAACCTTGGCACTTTTACTCAGATTTGTTGAGTGAGCATATAATCAACAGTGTACATATATGTGCAGAGCCCTGCAATAAAAGAGTATCTCAACGAACAGATAGATATACAGAACTGTGCATAACACTAACGGTCCCCGCTGCAGCTATTCTCCCTCGTGGGCAAAAAAAATGGCGCCCAGCAATGTCTACGCTAAGTCAGGCCTGACTGTACTGTGTAGAAGTTCTGTAGGGGAAAATCTTCGCTAGCAAAACGGTGGTGCACTTTTGAAGAAAACAAACTAATCCACAGGGTAAAAGGGGTTTGAATAACTTGGTGAATTTAAAGGCAATCTCTAAAGTTGCTCCGATGCACTGTCTCTCCGGGGCGCAGCGCAACACTAGTGATAACTCCGGATAACAGTTATTGGGCCTAGAGATCCTCTATATAGTTCTCTGAGCAGGTGCTCTCTCACCCAACCGGACCAGTCCGTGTCCGTATCTTCCGCTGCTGTGTCTTGGTACACAGGTCTCACGACATCCAAGTCTTCGGTCCTCCTGGCAACGATGCAGCAATAGTATGGAGAGACGTCCCTCAGGTTCCTCGGTGAGAGCGGAAGGCTCTTTGGAGAAAGGCCCAGGCTTCAGGCCTTGTATCCCAGCAGGCTCGGACAGGAGTTCCACTTGCTGGGCGGGTGGTGTCCAAAGAGACCGAATTCAGCCCCACCCTTCGGTTAAATAATGCTCCCCAGCAGTCTCTGCGCGGGGCAATGCACCCTGGGTGTCCCGTTGTGCACTAGGTACTGTAGTCTCTGGGGGTTTAAAAAAAGGCAATACCCCTCTACACTTGTATACAATTCAATCCTTACAGCAGGGAACAGAGGATTATATCCTTTAAATTCTGTAGGGTTTCCTATGATTTAATGTACTTAAAGTTTGGAGTAGGCACCCTGACCTCCATAGGATTTCATACACTAAGGCCCCTTTTACACTGGGGCGGGGGCGGCGGTAAAGCACCACTATTTTTAGCGGCGCTTTAGCGTCAATTTCACAGCGATATTCGGCCGCTAGCGGGGCGGTTTTATGAACGACTGCGGATCCTGATAAGGATCCTGTAGACTATTAGGTTTGTTCAATATACATATTGGCTAATCTGCAGACCCAGCTGGATGTCAGTAGTTTCTCTGCTTCCACCTCTGGGAAGCCACCAAGGTTACTGTCAGATCAATATCCTGATTGCCTCACTTGTTGCTGATCCCTTGAACGGCTTGTTGGTTTGGAGACCATCCCTTGACATCCAACAGCTTTGTACCTTACGCTGTCTGGCAGGAAGTTCTAGGAAACCCAAACCTAAAGGGCTGGCAGACCTGACTGAGAGATACCTCTGACAGACATTGACTAGTCTTGCATTCCTTCTCGACAGCAAAGATAGGACTTCCCCGTTTTGCTGAGTCTTTGCAGCATAGTTGAGGCTCTCTTTGTTGCGTTTTCGGAAGGACATCAGTCTGCGACCACTGAAACTCTGACTTTGGACACCTTGTCCTCCATTGGCATGAATACCTGACAAGTAATAGATTGCGATGATTGGTATGCCTAGTAGCTGATAAGCTGAAAGCTCCCAAAAGGCACTTGTCTCCTCTGTGGAGTCACTAGTGCAGGAAGCAAATTTTCCTTTACTACAAAACTAGTTAATACAGTTGTCCACCTTCCCTTGGGTCCCTCGGACCACATGCGTTACTACAGGCTACTTCTTTACCCTTTTACGACCGTGGGATGCAACCAATGGGAAAGAGATATAATTTGTTCAAGTGAGATACTTATACTGTTGTTCTCTCTTAGGGTAATTCTACTGTATTCTTCAGAGATTCAGAACTGCTTCAAGGCAGGTCATTGCTGTAATGAGACTAGTTGGTTTGTCGATGATGGCTCCTCCCAATTTAATCAGAGTCTGAACTAGAACTTTTTTCTCAGGACCTGGAAGACATTGCACCAGGCTGTTGAATAATGGAAGATTTTGGGACTTGGACTTTTTAGGCACAGTACTACAAAAATTTGTTTAAAAGGTATAAATTTATTGAGCATAGATAATGATATAAACAACCTTGTTAAAAAAAGCCCACATCATTAGATCGATGCAACAATACCACCATTATATAGTGAAACCGTGACCCTTAATGGGATGATAAAGGAATTACAAAATATTTCCATACAGTACACATTCCAAGGGATAAATGAGGTAGGAGTAAGGCCGTATGAGTTGTTGAATATGATGTTACATTCGCTCGACAAGTTCCACGTGCAGTCACGCTTCTTCAGGAGCATGGCATGTAGACTAACAAGAAATTTAAGACAAGAAAACATTAAGGATTTTTACATTGATAAATGACAGTACAAGTTATGTAACAGACAAACAATGTTATAAAAGAACGATAGACTGCCACAACCTGTGGCGCATCAGCGCCAAATCAGACACTCATGGGGGTGGCAAGAGACAATGGGTGGCTATGGGGGCGTGCAAATGGTAATCAACAATTAAAAAATTATTTAATTACCTCTTAGATCAAATCCAGTGTGAAGACTACAGATTGTGGTTAAAGGGGGCATCAGCCATGTGGTAGCAGATGTCTCGCCCAAAAGTGGCTGCTTTAAACCATATAAAATTGTATAGCCCCCACATAATTGGTGGAGGTGGTATGATAAGGTAGTCATACAACGAGGAAAAAAGGGGAGAAAGGGGGGGAAGGTGAAGAAAACAAGAAAGGGAAAAGGGAAAGGACAAAGAGGAAAAAGAAAAAAGAGGGGAAAGAACAAGGGGGGAGGGGAAGAGGGGGAAGGCAAGAAAGGGGAGGGGAGGGAGATCGGTGGTAGTGACAAAAATAAGTAAATGAAAGAAAGAAAGGGAAGAGCAGGAGAAAATCAAGGGGATGGATAGTGGAGGAAGGAAAAAAAGGGAGTGGGATAGGAGGGGAATGGATAGGATGAATAAGAAAATGAACAATTAGAGAAGCTTGTATGTAATCATACCAATTCAAAAAATATACTATAAATAGTCAAATTACTGTGGATTCTAGAGTAGTATTGCTAAGGTAATAAACAGCCAGCAATATAATATAGTAGACACAACTGCAGGAGGATGAGAGGTGCCGAACAAGGGGATACATAGGTTTTTCCTAGAATAAAAAGAGTAAGCCAATATTGCATTATATAGTGCCAAAAGCTGGTATTGTAATAAGGCACTGCATACAATGGGAACTCACCCGATTAAATGAATTTGCAACGCTAAGCTAATTGGCCGTAATAGCTCCAGCTGATGTTACCATGCATTGGAATCCTATCCAGCACTGGAATAGGTGTAGCGAGGAAACAATAGTGTATCCCATATAATCCTATTGGTATAAGCCAAACGGCTGTAGTGACATCCAGTCACAAATATTGGACCTGAAAATTTGATTAAATGAGGGGAGAAAGAGGCCTAATCTGCATGGTAGTCAGAGTTCTATCAGTGAGGACAAGGTTTGCGGGAAATAGAAAGGGTTTGTACCTGATAAAATGTCCCCAGGTCAGCAGCACTCATAGTAGTAGACCATTCTGCAGTGATGGCTGTATGAAGCACGCTAGCGATGCATGCCATTTATATACACGCCCCATTCCGTCGTCATCCAATGGGCATAGCTGAGATGACATCATCCGTAAAGGCCGCAAAGGTCAACGCGCATTCGCCCCATGGAACCCGCGCATACGACAGGACCCAGGAGGGCAGCTGATTGGCCAGCCAGCAGCGCAATGGGACAAAAATGTAAATTCCTCCCATCACAGGAGATGGCAAGCATCACCTGCACATAGATATGTACATAGTGATGCTTGGGCGGCCACATAGCACCGCAACAAATCCCTCATGAGCCACTCCCAGAGCCATCCAGACGGCTGTTTCTTTACAAAACAATGTTGAAGCCAATTGACCACTAGCATCTTTGAGGATAGTCAAATCCAGGAAGGTGACCTTGTGTGGGTCACTAAATACTGTAAATTTGAGGTTAAATGGGTTCTGATTAAGGGTGTCGATAAAGGCCTTGAGTAGGGTAGAGGTGCCAGTCCAGATGATGAATATGTCATCGATATATCGTAGCCAGCAGGCCACATGGCTCGTATATCGTGACAATGAATCATCTGAAAAAACGTAGCGTTCCCACCCCCCCCAGGTACAGGTTGGCATAGGCAGGTGCGCCACACCTGCCCATAGCCACCCCCTGTACCTGGAGGAAGTGGGACTCTTTGAACGTAAAGCAATTACGGGTCAAAATAAAACGTAACAAGTCCAAAATGAACTCACAGTACTCCCAACGGTGGTGATCCTGCTCTCTGAGGAAGGTCCGAACTATCCTGATGCCCTGCTCGTGAGGGATGCTGCAGTACAAAGCCTCCACGTCTAAAGTCACGAGCAGGGCATCGGGAGGCACGACCATCCCTTCAATGTGTTTGAGGAGGTCAAGAGTGTCCTTGGTGTAGGACGGTAGTGCCACAACATGTGGCATCAAGATAGACTCAACCAGGCGACTAGCATTTTCCGTTAATGAACCAATACCAGATACTATAGGTCTACCCGGCGGCAGTGATGGATGTTTATGTATTTTAGGTAGCGCATAGAAAATTTCTAGCCTAGGGTTGCGAATGTTCAAGTAGTTGTAAAGGTCTTGGTCAATTAAGCCTTTCTGGTGGGCAGAGCCAATGATTGAAATATATTTTGTTTTGAATTTATTGGTATGTGTCACATTGATGCGTGTATACCAATCTTTATTAAATAAAATGTCCATGACCATTTTTTCATAGTTATTTTTTGTCATTAAGACAATATTTCCTCCCTTGTCTGCAGCCTTTATCTCAAGGTCAGGATGATTCTGCAGCCGCAAAATCGCTTGTTTTTGAGGAGGAGAAAGGTTACTAGGTTTTTTGGTCACGGACATTTTCTTGATGTCATTGACTGTGCCCATCAGGAAGGCCCAAATGTTTGGATTGGTCATTAAGTCGGGAAACCGAATTGTGTTTAAATTTCTTTGGAGGAAAGCTAGGTGGAGAGCAGTGGTATTGAGAAGCGGTCGGGTCTGTATTGTCATCTGTGGAATCATTCTCATCTAATAATAGCATTAGGTCCCGGAGTGCACCAGGCTGTTGCCCAAACAAGGATCACCAGAAGTCCTTGCTCCCGCAAGACGCCCACTACTGGACCCAATATCCTGGGAAATGCCCAGAGTTTGTGGAAAAGCCACAGTCTGCCAGATGAACTTGTAGTGAACTCTTGAACTGCCTAGCGAAGGTACTTGCAGAAGCATGGGTGTCTTGAAGTATGTAAGTAGTATATACACACACACACACCTGCTAAGTCTAAAGACAATCTACAATCTTAGATTATTGCGACCTAAAATTTGTGCAATTTTTCTGCGACTTCTATGAGACTTGAAGCAATGCCTGTGTATTCTTGTGGTCCATGGCCCCAAGTTGCATCACAGAGTAGGGCTACTTTGAAATCGCTGGGATTTGAAGTCACACTGATATGAACGGTACTCCATGGAAATCATGGGGTACAATTTGTGGAAGCCAAGCCTTACTGATGGCTGGAGAGATTGATTGCAACGATGCTATATGCAGTTTTGGATCCTAATCCTTCTGCTTGTTGACCAAGTCTGTTGTGGAAATTTTATGAAGATGTATTTTAATATGTATTGTCATAGTGTCTCCCAGTGTTAGTTCTACCGCAACCCGCTCTTAAGAACTGACTGGGGCAGACTGACGCTGGTTGAGTCCCGTCTGGTATTGGAAAACGTCCTGTGATCGGAGAGAGGTGTTTGCAGAGTGGGAATATGTCCGCCGGCGAAGGGCCCCTGTGCGATGTACAGAACGATCATCTGAGGAGATATTTTCGCTCTGCAAGGACATTATCGGTTATAGGCGGATGTACGCTCTTGTCTCTGCTGTGTCTGATCAGCACGGTCGAAATTCGTAGCGTACACCTGCGGATAGCCTCCCATCCCCAGGAACGGTAGTATAATCGGGGTATGCGTTGTTCTCTGGAACAGCGCAGAATAAGGATTCTTTCAGCGGTAATATGGGAGCTTTGGGTTGTTATGTCAGAGACGGAGTCCATGTTTGTTTAGCTTCCATGCACCCTGTCTCTGCCCAGACACGCCCATAAGCCTTTAGCCATTATTCATTGGTTGTTGTATAAATTAATTTTTCCTGCTTTGACATTCACATCCTGTGTTGTCAAATTCTTATTTGTTCATATACTGTGAGGTCACATCTTGTGTAGGAGGCGATTGGCTGTTGGAGCCAGGAATTCCTGTTTGTAATTTCTTTTGTCTTTTATGAAATAAAAGAGCCAGGCAGACTGGTCTCTGGAAAAATCATGAGGAGCTGAGAACATGAGCTGTGGTGAGGTTTGTTTACTCTGGGATATATACGGGAAATAGAATGGTTGGTAAGATGCATTATATCATTAGACAAAATGTGTGCTTATTAGCACAGGAGAAATGGTGTGTGCATAGCATACCGCCTTATCTCCACGACAGAATGGTGAGTCAGCCAGGAGTGAATAAGGCCTCCTTTAGCATCGGATCAAGATGAGGGAGAGAATGGGTCCATGGACCGATGTGTTGGGGAGGCTCTGCTTTGCAAAAGAACAAATTTTTCGTCTTTTTGAAATAATGGTACTCAGGATTTTGATCGTGTGTGTGATTTGTCAGCATGGTTTGTGATTATTACCTATGTATGGGACAAGTAGATTGCATTGAGTCTTGTAGAGTGTTTAACTGACTCATGACACAGATGGTTCAGTGGACTTTGATGGTCGCTTAGAAAAGCTTTTGGTTTGAAAATGGCTGCTGCCATGTGGCCATGAACGGGGGAGGGGCAACCAGTATTGTTGATGGTCCTCTGTATCTGTTGACTTTCCAACTTTCAGAGCCAAGTATTGTTTTGTATGTGGGAACAAGAGTGTATGTTTCAGCCGTGTTATTGTGTGTTATATGTAACATTGTTGTGTGCCAAGGTCCCTAGTGGAACTGTTCCTAAAATGTTTGTAAGTGTTCATTTTGATGTCTCAATTGTTTGTCAGTTTTTGTGGGGAGAAGTCGAAGTTTGTGCTGGTTTTGGCGGGAACAACCGCTACATTGCATGCGTTAATGGCGCTATTTTGTTGTGGCCTGGCTTTTTTCTGCCAATTTATTTTGTTGATTGTTACCATGTGACTGTGCTGTGGCTTTCGTCTGCCATCTTGCTGTAGTCCAGATTTCATCTACCATGTGGTCGTGGTCTGGCTTTCGTTGCGCCCATTTTGTCGTGGTTTGACATTCGTTTGTCGCACCTTCTATTTCTCATTCGTTCATTGACAGACACAGCCTTCTTTATTCAGAAACTATAGGGTTAATATCGTCTCCGCAGGAGTAGGACTAGGCAGAACAAAAAACACCTGGCTACACCTATGGGCTGTCCTTAGTCAGCATATAACCCCCTCCCTGCTCTAGGTATTCAGTTTAGTAGCAAGCAGTAATCACTAGTACAGTGTGAAACGCATTAGCCAGTTTTTTGACCACTGTGACGTGATGTGCAGTGTGTATCTGGATCCCTGAATTTTAAAATAAAGGCTTTTATTTTTGGAGTGCTGCTATCCAGAAGACTTGTTTGTTCCTGCTTCTTGTCAAGATTCTCGTCAGGAAAAACGAAGTTTTTTTTCCTGACGATAATCTCGGCCGTGTGTACAGGGCTTGAGAGCCGGAAAGAGGATGGTTTGATACAACACCTGGGAGACATAATACTGTGTCTGACATTCCATGCGTACACCTACTGAATTGAGGAACAATTTGTGTTCCTCACAAACCTCCGTTGAGTGAATGTTTTCTGATCCTCTGACAGCTTTACCGTGTAATGCCATTCATTTGCAACAATGCTATGCGCCACTCAGTCTCTAATGAACATGTGATTTGTGAGTATGCTCCGTGCCATATTTATCTGATACTTTGTTTTATATGGGTCCAATATTTATACCTTTTTCTTTATTTGTTGGTTTACTTACATATATACTCCCCCTTTCTTTATAGAAATGTATCAGCAAGCGTTTTCAACCCCTGAAGAAGGAAGTACACCCACATTAAAGAGGAAGTAAACCCTCTGACACTTTTCCTTAAAAAAAAAAAACATCAAGAAAAAGGCATAATGAGCTAGTATGCTATGCATACTAGCTCATTATGTGGCACTTACCTGAAATCGAAGCCCCCTAAGTCCTCCTTGTTCCCCTCCGCCGCTGCCGCCATGTCCCCTCAGAGCTTCTTCCTGGTATTGCCGCTCTGGCGCTGTGATTGGCCGGAGCGGCAATGACGTCACACGCATGCATTCGCCCATTCAGAAAACCGGCATGTTCCATTCATTATGCAGGGACGCTCAGTGCGCCTGCACCGTTGTCTACAGCGCTGTAGACATCGGTGCAGTGTTATCTGCAAATATATTCTTAACTGCGTAGGTTAACCACTTAAGCCCCGGACCAATATGCAGCATAAAGACCAGGCCCCTTTTTGCGATTCGGCACTGCGTCGCTTTAACTGACAATTGCGCGGTCATGCGACGTGGCTCCCAAACAAAATTTACGTCCTTTTTTTCCCACAAATAGAGTTTTCTTTTGGTGGTATTTGATCACCTCTGCGGTATTTATTTTTTGCGCTATAAACAAAAATAGAGCGACAATTTTGAAAAGATTATATATTTTTTACTTTTTGCTATAATAAATATCCCTAAAAAATATATAAAAATTTATTTTTTCCTCAGTTTAGGCCGATACGTATTCTTCTACATATTTTTGGTAAAAAAAATCGCAATCGGCGTTTATTGATTGGTTTGCGCAAAAGTTATAGCGTTTACAAAATAGGGGGTAGTTTTATGGCATTTTTATGATTATTTTTTTTTTACTAGTAATGGCGACGATCAGCGATTTTTTTTCGTGACTGCGACATTATGGCGGAAACATTGGACACTTTTGACACATTTTTGGGACCATTGTCATTTTTACAGCGATCAGTGCTATAAAAATGCACTGGTTACTGTAAAAATGACACTGGCAGTGAAGGGGTTAACCACTAGGGGCGCTGAAGGGGTTAAGTATGCATAAGGGAGTGATTCTCACTGTTAGGGGGCGTGGCTACGAGTGACACATCACCGATCTCCGCTCTGATTACACAGAGCGGAGATCGGTGACAGTGTTAATAGGCGAGCGGGGAGATGTTGTGTTTATACCAACATCTCCCCGCTCCATCCCTTTGTGAGACGATCGCGGGGATCCCTGCAGCGATCGAGTCCGCGGGACCCGCGGTCCGACTCACGGGGATGACTGCAGGGTCGCGAGCACGCCGCCAGCGGCGCGCGCTCGACCACACGGCAGGCAGTTAAAGAGCCACGTACAGGTACGTGATTGTGCCTGTACGAGCCATTCTGCCGACGTATATATGCCGTGAGCATTCGTTAAGGTAAGCCTTAAAGGAGTTGTAAAGGTACATTTTTTATTTTCTAAATAGGTTCCTTTAAGCTAGTGCATTGTTGCTTCACTTACCTTTTCCTTAGATTTCCCTTCTAAATATTTTTTTTCTTTGTTTTCTTTGTCTGAATTTCTCACTTCCTGTTTATCCTCAGTAAGCTGTTCAGTAAGCTGTTCTGGATGACTCCACACCACTCGGATGATGGTGTGGAGTTCAGCGAGGAGAAACAGGAAGTGAGAAATTCTGACAAAGAAAACAAACATTTAGAAGGTAAATCAAAGGAAAAGGTAAGTAAAGCAACAATGCACTAGCTTAAAGGAACCTATTTAGAAAATACAAAATGTACCTTTACAACTCCTTTAACCACCAATACAGGGCTTTTTATACCACTTCCATACCGGGCCTATTCTGGCACTTCTCTCCTACATGTACAAATCATCATTCTTTTGCTAGAAAATTACTCAGAACCCCCAAACATTATATATGTTTTTTTAGCAGACACCCTAGGGAATAAAATTATGGTCATTGCATCTTTTTATCTTGCACGGTATTTGCGCAATAATTTTTCAAACGCCTTTATAGCGGTACCCCCAGTTAAGAGGGATGCTGGTATTGATTTCTTGGGCCCTGTAGTGCACCGCTGTCAACCCCTGGCAATCGGCTCTACCCTCCCATGGCACAGCTAGTAAGTGGAGATAGGACTGCGTGACCGGCAACTCTGGGTGACACAGTCCTATGGCAAACACACACAGTAAAATGTTTAAACTTCTGTATAAAGTAAAAGAAACAGACACCAATGTACTTGACCCAGGTATATTTACTGAGACTAATGGGCAAGTAATAAACAAGAATATAAGATTATTTTCAGCTCCCTGCAATAAACAGTATTCAAACAAACAGAATAGACAGGTGCTGCTATGCAACTCTACCGATACCCTTTTTCAGCTACTTCCCCTCGTGGGCAGACTGACGCCCAGCAATGTCTACCTATGCAGTCAGGCCTGACTGAACTAAATGGAAGTTCTGTAAAGGAATCTTCGCTAGCAAAACTCGGTGGTGCACTTGATGAACAAAACTTTGTAATCCAACAGGGTAGTAAAAACAGTATTGGTCTGTGAGCAAGTGCTCTCTCACCAACCGGACCAGTCCCAGTCCGTCTCCTCTGCCGATGCGTCTAGGCACATGGATCCATCGACATCCGAGTCTTCGGTCCTCCTGGTACAGTACAGCAAGGATGAAAAGATGTCTCTCAGGTTCCGCTAGGCTGGCGGAGGGCTCTTTGGAAGAAAATGCCTAGGCTTCAGGCCTGGGTTTTCAGCAGTCTCAGACAGAGTTCTTGCTTGCTAGCCGGGAGGTGTCCAAAGAGACAGAATAAACTCTGCCTCCCCTTTGTAAAGTCCACCCCAGCAGTCCTTGCTCCGGGGAAATGCACCCTGGGTGCTGTAAGATGTCTTGGTAAATGTAGTCTCCGGATATTAAAGGGGAATACCCCGCTACACACTCCCCCCACTTCGAATCTTTGATCCCCAAAGACAGTATCAACAAAAGCTGTAAGAGATGTTGGCAGGGCAAGTTCCCACCAGAAACGAGGAAGGGAATTACCCTGCCCACAGGTCACTTCTGCAAGAGTGCCTTGCCTAACTGTGCCAGGGAGTGAGCTGGGGTTGCCCTCCACCAAATGTACAGGGAGGCCTGGAATGAAGAGACAGGAAAGACAATAATGGAGGGCCGTGCATGTCTAGGTGGAGAGGACAGACAGGTAGGGGTTAACAGAAAATAGGAAGAAGGGAGAGGGAGGAGATTAGGTTGTTTTTTAATGAGAGGGGAGGAGCGCTTTAAATATCAGGGGGCGGGTACGTCCAGGATCATTCAGCGTGGGGACTGATAGGGAGAGGACGTTTTTCACTTCTCTCCAGGGCTTAGAAATGGCGTCCGTGGATCTATGGCTAGCGCGGCTGAGGGCGGCTGCGTCGTCTAACGGACCTGAATGGCTGGAGGCTCAGTTAGGTCCGCTTCTGGGGGAGCAAGCAGGGGGATCAGGGGAGAGCAGGAGAGTCCCGGAGTGCGCTCGGCGGTCGCGGCCACCGGAGCGTTTTTCGCCGTCGCCGCCGGATCGGTCTGGCCACCCCCTGAGCCCACAAGTTGACTCGCCGGCACCCCCAGCTAAGCGTGCTAATGCTGGGGCTGGGGAGGGAGCCGGGCGGTCTATCCAGCGCGTTGCGGGGGGCGGGGCTATGGGCCGCAATGGCGCCCATCCCTCGCCCTCGAGGCTGAGGACAGCAGTGAGCTTGATCCCCCCCCCTCATCCGCGAGGGGGGGGATTCGGCGGGGGAGAAGCAGTGCCACGTCCGCAGGCCCTCTACCTGACGAGGCTGGCGGTGGTTCAGAGGCAGTGGGGGGGAGTGAGAGGCAGGACGGCGGGGAGAGCAGTTCACGGCCTTCCAGGGGCTCATCCAGAGAGCGCAGGCGCAGCGGGGAGGTGACTGTCGGGTCACGAGGGGGAGACGTCCGGTCCGCGCAGAGGGGTCCCTCGGCCCCCAGGCGGGCCTCGCCTGGGGGGCTCATCGCATCCATGCCACCAGCCCGGGAGTCCAGGTCCGAAGGGGAGCTATCTGGATCGGAAGGGGATGATCGGTTGGACGTCGCCGCACCAAGGGAGTCGAGAGCAGCGGCTGGAGGGGTCGTGCCCAGTCAGCCCGGTAAGTCGAACTCTACTGTATCTGCTAATGATGTTACTGCTGCATTAGGGACATTGTTTGGGGTTGGGGTTTAGGTAACGGGGGTGGGGTCCTTGCAGGTGATGTGGGTCCTGTCCCGCCTGTGGCGGGGGGGCGGGCGGCCCACCTGCTCCTCCCGGGACAGGGGGTGAGTGGTTGGGGTTACTTGGGGGATTACAGGATTTTTTACAGAAATTCTCGGGGACGCAGGTGGGTTCTCCACAGGTTACTCCTTGGGTCGGGGTCCCGACGGGGGTTACTGATGGGGGGAGTCAGGGGGCCCCTGCGGGAATGTCATCTGACCCTTTGGTGGCGGTGCAGGTGAGTACGGCAGGGGGGGACAAGTCGGTGGAACCGGCTGCTAAGACTCGTGAGGATGTGGTACGTATTGCTGACGCAGCCAGGTGTGAAGTGTATGTGTGCTTTGAGGGTCCTTTGGGGGCTCACTTAAAACAGGAGGTGCGAGACAAGATCGGCAAGGGTGAGTATGTGAAGATTTTTTCTTTGCTGCCGCTTGAAAAGTTTCATTTGGATAGGGTAAAGCCTGACAATTCTAAGAAGGAAGATGAGGAGAAGAGGAGGTATAGGTTAATACCTAGGACTTTCGGGAATTGGTTGCAGGCGTTCGCCATTTTGGCCAGCGTGATTGGGGAAAAATCCCCTGAACAATGCTCAGCCTTGTTCTGTTACATGGACACGATCAGGGAGGCACATAGGGTGTATGGCGGGACTGCTTGGCTGCGTTATGACGAGCAGTTCTGGCAGAGGATGGCGGTCCGTCCGGCCCTGAGGTGGGACCACAAGGAAATAAGCCTCTGGATGCGCCTTATGTCCTCGGCGAGGACGCCTAGCCAGTTTCTTCAGGGGGGGGTCGGGGGGACGAGTACCTCAGTGCCGCCGACCGGAAAAAAATGGGGGGTGTGCTGGCAGTTCAACGAGGGATCCTGCAGGTTTGGGGGATCCTGTCGTTTTAAGCACGAATGCTCAGGGTGCGGGGGTAATCACCCCCCTGTCCCGTTGTTTTAAGAAAGGAAAGCGTGCCGGTGACGCTGCTCACAAAAGGGACGACGCCGGTGAGGGAGGAAAGGATGCGTTTTTTTCTAAGTAGGTACCCGGATAGGGCGGCTGCAGAGCTATTGACCAGGGGTTTTTCGGAGGGTTTTAAGATACCGTGCTCCCTTGAGGTTGTGCCTCCGGTGGCACGGAATTTGAGGTCGGCGTTGGCTAACCCCGGGGTGGTTTCGGAGAAATTGGCGAAGGAGGTGGCTTTGGGCCGCATGGGGGGACCATTTCTGGAAAAACCTTTTGGGCGCCTGGTGGTGTCTCCGCTAGGGGTGGTGCCTAAGAAGGAACCTAACAAGTTTAGGCTTATCCACCACCTGTCTTTCCCAAAAGGGGGGTCAGTCAATGATGCCATTGATCCGGAGGAGTGTACGGTGTCGTATACGTCTTTCGATGTGGGTTGGGTCAAGAAATATGGGCGCGGTGCACTCATGGCCAAGGCAGATGTTGAGTCCGCTTTTCGTCTTCTGCTTTTGGCTGTTGGGGTGCTGCTGGGGTTGGCGTTTTACGTGGATCAGTGTTTACCCATGGGATGCTCCATCTCTTGCGCAATGTTCGAAACATTCAGCTCCTTTTTGGAATGGGTGGTTCGGGACGTGTCAGGTGTGGACTCTGTTGTCCATTACCTGGACGATTTCTTGTTTGTGGGCCCCCCTTCCTCCAAGGTTTGTGCGATTTTATTAGCCACGTTGCAGCACGTTGCAGGAAGTTTTGGGGTCCCATTGGCGGCGGAGAAGACGGAGGGTCCTAGAACAGAGCTTAGTTTTTTGGGTATAGTGATTGATTCTGAGGCTATGGAGTGTAGATTGCCCCCGGAAAAGGTGGAGGCCCTGAGGGAGGTGATTAGGGAGACGATGGGGAGGAAGAAGGTGCAACTGCGTGAACTGCAGTCCTTGCTGGGTAAGTTAAATTTTGCGTGTAGGATCATTCCCATGGGGCGGGTTTTCTGCCGGCAGTTGTCGGCTGCTACGTCCGGGGTGCATGCCCCTTCGCACTTCATTCGGCTTCAGGCGGAACATAGGGAGGACTTAAAGGTGTGGCACTCGTTTTTGGAAACCTACAACGGGCGTTCGTTGTGGATGGGTGGCCCGGTGAGCAACTTCGATTTGGAGTTGGTCACTGATGCTGCTGGGTCCAGGGGCTATGGAGCATTTTTCCATGGTCAGTGGAGTGCCGAGGCGTGGCCCAAGTCCTGGGTGGATGCGGGATTTGTGAGTAACTTGGTGTTGCTGGAATTGTTTCCAGTGGTCCTGGCTATGGAACTGTGGGGTGCGCAGTGTAAAGACTTCAAGATTAGATTGAACTGTGACAACATGGGAGTGGTGGAGGTCATCAATCGGATTACCGCTTCTTCAAAGCCGGTGATACGGTTGCTGCGCCATTTGGTCCTGCGTTGTTTGCAGTTGAATATTTTCCTTTATGCGGTACATATCCCCGGGGTTGAGAACACATTGGCTGATTCACTGTCTCGGTTTCAGTGGGACCGTTTTAGGGAACTGGCGCCAGCGGCGGAGAGGGATGGGACACCTTGCCCGGGTTGGCTCTGGGAGGTTGCCTTGGAGCCGCGGCAGGCTGGATCAGAAGGTCGGTAAGTGGACCGACGTGGGGTGCGTATACCAAAATCTGGAGTGAGTGGGCCGCGTTCATACGGCTTGCGGATGCAGAGCTGGACGGGGCCGGGACCAGATTGCTGGTGGTGTATTTTGTAACCAGGCACATGGAAGCTGGAGGCTCGGTCTCTGGGATTGAGAAGAAACTGGCAGGATTGGCGTTTCTGTTCAAGCTTCAGGGAGTGCCGGATTTCACAAAAGACTTTTGGGTGAAACAGGCGCTGAAAGGGTATCGGAAGGAGCACCCACAGAGGGACACACGGCGGCCGGTTTCCTTTGCCATTTTGCAGGTGCTTTGCGAAGGGTTGGTCAACGTGTGTTCCTCGGTGTATGAGGTTAAGCTTTTCTTTGCGGCCTTTTCTGTCGCATTTTTTGGTGCTTTTAGGGTGGGGGAGTTGGTGTGCCCGTCAAAAAGGAGGGCTGGGGGTTTGATGGTTCAGGACATGGATGCTGGGGACGATAGTGTGAGACTGAAGTTGAGAAGGTCGAAGACAGATCAAAAAGGGAAAGGTGTGGTGGTGCAATTGTTTTCCTTGCCCGGGTCTTTGGTTTGCCCTGTAAGGGTCGTGAGGGAGTTTTTGGAAGTCAGGCCAATTGGGGGGGCCCATTTCTGGTTCATGGGAACGGTTCGTTTCTGTCACGTTTTCAATTTGTGGCAGTTTTCCGCAAGTGCCTGAGGGCGGCGGGGTACGACTGCACGCTATTTGCTTCACATTCGTTCCGCATCGGGGCGGCTACAGAGGCAGCCCGATGCGGTTTGGATGAGGCGGCGGTGAAACGGATTGGGAGGTGGGAGTCCAGGAGGTTTCGTTCTTATGTTCGCCCCCATTTATTGGATGACAAAAGGGAATGAGTGGGGGGTATTTTGAGGGTTGGAGTGTACATTATTCTGACATGGGGGTAGAGGTTTTTTGACTGATGTTTTGAATAAGATTTGTTGTGTTTCGTTTCAGATGGAGGTTCGACACGCCTCGTCTGGATTTTGGGGCATTCGTATGTTTTTTGGGGGGCCAAGAGGGCGGATATTCGCCAGGGTGGCAGGCAGTTGGGGATACCCAGGAGGGAGGCTTGCATTAGGTGGATAGGCATCCCAGGGCTAGTGTGGAGTAGGGTGGTACCAGAGGTATTCCGGTACGCCCGGTTGGATAGACCGCCGGACGTGCTGGTTCTCCACGTGGGGGGTAACTATTTGGGGGTCAGGGCTATTGGAGCCTTGCTCTCGGCGGTGAAGACTCATTTTTTGACTCTCAAGGAGGCTTTTCCGGGGACGTTGCTAGTGTGGTCGGATGTGGTCGCACGAACCTCATGGCGGATGGCGAGATCGGTAACTCGGATCAATAAGGCGCGGATCAAGTTGAACAAACTGGTGGGCAGGTTCATTACGGCTAATGGAGGGTTGGTGGTGCGGCACTTGGAGTTGGAGGTTAACGTGGGGATGTACTTGAGGAGGGATGGTGTGCATCTTTCGGATGTGGGGATTGATTTATGGGCTATGGGGATACAGGATGGCATTCAGCGTGCCCTGCGGGTGTGGAGGGGCCCTTAAGGGTAAGGGGTTACCCTTGCAGGCTGTGGCGGTGTCTTTGGTCTTTGACGGTGGCAGAAAAACAGATGGTATGGAAGTGGTGGGGGGCTCAGCGGTGGTATGTGCCCCTCTGGTGTATTCCAGTGGAACGGTGTCCGCTGGAGTACGGGTATGGTTGCACTGCGGGAAGGGGTTGTCTCCGAGCTGTGATTCGGCTGGAGGCCTGGTATGGTTCCAAAATTTGGTACTGCAGTGTATTGGTGTAAAAAGGGGTTCAAAAGTTCAGGGGTACCGTCAGAGACCAACAGGACTGGGAGTTATAATGTTTATATGTGTTAATAAAGTTATTGAAGAAATATAATTTTATACTGGAGTTTGCTACCTAATATTGTTTTAATAAAAAAGGCTGTTGTGGCCAGTTATACTCCAACTCTGGTGTGGTCTAAGTTACTGTAGATTGGCTAAGATAAGGTAGCGGTTAAATAAGGGGAACTGGTATAGGTAAGGTGTGGGGAGGTATCTCGAGTACACTGGTCAAGAGGAGGGACCAGATGTTGGTATTGTCCTTCTTGCGGTCGTGACTGTATCCTCAGAATTTTCTCCCATCTGGGCATAGGTTAATTTCCGGGGAGGACGAATGACTCTCTTCATTCTTTGCTCCCTGGGGGTCACAGTCTCAGCCACTCCAGGTTCTTCTTCTGGCACTGTGGTGAAAACTTCCTCTGCTTCCTGGGCATCCAACTCCGATGCAGAGGGGTATATGGAATCCCTTGGATCTTCAGCAGGCAAGTGGTCTTGAACATCTTCCCATTCTTGGAACTGAAGACTGGACGGGACGAATTCAGTGGCTTCTACATTCAAAGTGTTATCCACAAGATCTTCAGAGGGTGAAAGGTCAATGAACGATGGTGCAGGGGCCTGAGACGGCCACAACCAGCTGAGTTCTGTTTCCTCCTCACTTTGGTCTGAGGCTTCCTCCTCCCTAGGTAAAGTTGCTTGTGACCTAGTGCTAGGTCGAGGAGTATGAGTGGTAGAAGGTAGCATCCTAACGGCCTCAGACAGAGGTAACAGATGGTTTCGGTGCCAGGTCTTCAGTGGCCCTATTTTCCCTTCTGGCTTCACTTGGTAGACTGGCAGATCCGGTAACTTCTTGCAGATCAAATAAGGCTCTGATCTCCACCTGTCTGCCAGCTTATGTTTTCCGGGAACACCTAAATTTCTCAGTAACACTCGGTCTCCAGGCTGCAGATCTTGAATCTGAACCTTCAAGTCGAAAATTTGCTTGTTTCGGGCTCCTCTCTGGTCGGAGGTTAACTGAGCCTTCTCATAGGCCAACTTTAAGCTTTTCCTCAGCCTGTCCACATACCCCTTATGTGAGGCAGCAGATGTATGGTCCACGGAAGTGCCGAAAGCCAAATCCACTGGCAGTCTCGCCTCTCTCCCGAACATGAGTCTATAGGGGGAATACCCTGTGACATCACTGATGGTGCTGTTGTAAGCATGCACTATTGCTGCTTTGTGCTTGCCCCAGTGCTGCTTTTCCTCACTAGACAGGGTTCCCAACATGTTTAGCAAAGTCCTGTTGAACCTCTCTGGTTGGGCATCCCCCTGAGGGTGGTAGGGAGTAGTGCAAGTCTTCTTTATGCCTAAAGAATACAGCAACTTCTTGATTAATCGACTCTCGAAATCCCTCCCTTGGTCTTAGTGGAGGCGTTGAGGTAATCCATAATGGACAAAGTACTTTTCCACCAAGATTTTAGCAACGGTGGAGGCCTTCTGGTCCTTGGTTGGAAAAGCCTGTGCGTAACGAGTGAAATGGTCGGTTACCACCAGAACATTTCCATTATCCAGGTCAGGTTCTAGACAAAGGAAGTCAATGCATACCAAGTCCAAGGGTCCCTGACTTTCTAGATGGCCCATTGGGGCAGCTTGACGTGGCAGTGTCTTCCTTTGTATGCAGTGAGCACATGAGTGACAGTACTCCTCCACTTCAGGTAGAAGAAGGGAGGTAACCGCTCAGGTACAGCTGATAATCTCCTCACAGGATCCAGAACCGAGGGTGCAGCCAATGCATGTAGCAATGCAAAAATAGTGAGAAACCTTGGACTGCCGCACTCCAAAAAAATATGTTTTTGTTCTTTTATTAAAATTAAAGTAAAAACAATAAATACATGGCACAGCAAAAGAAACAGCTAATGTGAACTGACGCGTTTCGCACTGGACTTCAGCCCCTAATCATAGCTATGATTAAGCGCTGAAGTCCAGTGCGAAACGCGTCAGCTTACATTAGCTGTTTCTTTTGCTGTGCCATGTATTTATTGTTTTTACTTTAATTTTAATAAAAGAACAAAAACATATTTTTTTGGAGTGCGGCAGTCCAAGGTTTCTCACTATTTTTGCACTCCTCCACTTCAGCCCGCATGCAGGGCCAATAGAACCTACTCCTCACTAGTTGAAAGGTTCGTTCAGCCCCTAAGTGGCCATGATTATTATGCAGAGCAGCTAAGACAGTTTTCCTGTGCTTTTCTGGCAAGAACAGCTGCCACTTTTCTTCCAGGTCATCAGAGGGGCCCCTTCGGTAGACCACTCCCTGATGCACCTGTAACCTGTTCCATTCTTTGTGGATGGATCGGGCCTCCTTTGAGGGGTCATGTAGGAGCCTATCCGGATCTTGATCCTCCAGAACTTCCAAAGCTAATCTTCCCCAGGGGTCTTCCAACTGGATAGCTTCGGCAAGTCATCTTCGCCAATCTGGGTCACATCACAATAGTACTTGGGTACTCCCACCACAGAGACACCGACTTCTTCGGCTCTGGATCCGCCACTAACTTGAAGCTGTGCCCCTTGACATAGGGCCCTCACTCCGTCCGGGGTCACTTGGGTCCAATCTTCAATGCGGCAAGTGGGAGCATGAGACCTTCTTGACAACGCGTCAGCATCTCGGTTCCCCGCTCCAGGCCTGAAGTTGAAGCCAGAAAGGGCTGCCAACCAACGGTGGCCGGTGGCATCCAACTTGGCTGTGGTGAAGAGATAGGTAAGTGGGTTATTATTAGGGATGAGCTCGGTGTTCGAGTCGAACATACGTTCGACTCGAACATCGGCTGTTCGATCGTTCGACGAAGATCGAACGTTTTAGGCCATTCGCGCCAAATTCGAGTGACGCGAACGGCCCACAATACACTGCTCAGCAAGTTACACACACAGGCCGGATAAACTTTTTAACCATGGAGAGGGTTTATTACTCACTCAGAACATGATGACTTGTTACATAGAGGAGTCTTAATTAGGGATGAGCTCCGCGTTCGAGTCGAACATACGTTCGACTCGAACATCGTGTGTTCGATCGTTCGACGAAGATCAAACGTTTTGGGTCGTTCGCGCCAAATTCGAGTGACGCGAACGGCCCAAAATCCCGGCGCTGTGATTGGCCAAGCATGCACTGTGACCCCGCATGCTTGGCCAATCACAGCGCCGGCAGCGAGGAGAGCCATAATTGGCCACAGGCAGGATGCCTGTGGCCAATTATAGCTCAGGAGGGTTTAGTACACGCCCCACACTATAAAAGGCCGCTAGTGCGGTGGCCTTGTGTAGTGTGTTCCGGTTCAGGGAGAGAGAAGGATAGGCAGGGACAGTGTTAGTGATATTTGTTCATTTACCTTGTATGTAGGGAGAGAGAAGGATAGGCAGGGACAGTGTCAGTGATATTCTGCTAAACCTTGTGTGAAGGGAGAGAGAAGGATAGGCAGGGACAGTGTCAGTGATATTCTGCTAAACCTTGTGTGCAGGGAGAGAGAAGGATAGGCAGGGGACAGTGTCAGTGATATTTTTGCTAAGCCTCCTGCACAGTATACACCTGAAGCTAGCCCTTATTGCTGTGTTTTCCTGTTGTGTAACACAGGCAGGCATCTGCAGCACTTACAGCAGGCTTAGTGTGCCTCCTGCAAAATATACACCTGAAGCTAGGCCTTATTGCTGTGTTTTCCTATTGTGTAACACAGGCAGGCATCTGCAGCACTTACAGCGGGCGTAGTGTGCCTCCTGCATATTATACACCTGAAGCTACCCCTTATTGCTCGTAGTTTTTTTTCTTTTGTGTTACACTAACAGGCATCTGCAGCACTTACAGCGGGCGTAGTGTGCTTCTTGCAAAATATACACCAGAAGCTATCACTTATTGCTGTGTTTTCCTGTTGTGTAACACAGGCAGGCATCTGCAGCAGTTATAGCAGGCGTAGTGTGCTTCCTGCAAAATATACACCTGAAGCTAGCCCTTATTGCTTTTTTTTTCCTGTTGTGTAACACAGGCAGGCATCTGCAGCACTTACAGCAGGCTTAGTGTGCCTCCTGCAAAATATACACCTGAAGCTAGGCCTTATTGCTGTGTTTTCCTATTGTGTAACACAGGCAGGCATCTGCAGCACTTACAGCGGGCATAGTGTGCCTCCTGCACATTATACACCTGAAGCTACCCCTTATTGCTCGTAGTTTTTTTTCTTTTGTGTTACACTAACAGGCATCTGCAGCACTTACAGCGGGCATAGTGTGCTTCTTGCAAAATATACACCAGAAGCTAGCCCTTATTGTTGTGTTTTCCTGTTGTGTAACACAGGCAGGCATCTGCAGCAGTTATAGCAGGCGTAGTGTGCTTCCTGCAAAATATACACCTGAAGCTAGCCCTTATTGCTGTTTTTTCCTGTTGTTTAACACAGGCAGGCATCTGCAGCACTTACAGCAGGCGTAGTGTGCCTCCTGCAAAATATACACCTGAAGCTAGGCCTTATTGCTGTGTTTTCCTGTTGTGTAACACAGGCAGGCATCTACAGCACTTACAGCAGGCGTAGTGTGCTTCCTGCAAAATATACATCTGAAGCTAGGCCTTATTGCTGTGTTTTCCTGTTGTGTAACACAGGCAGGCATCTGCAGCAGTTATAGCAGGCGTAGTGTGCTTCCTGCAAAATATACACCTGAAGCTAGCCCTTATTGCTGTTTTTTCCTGTTGTGTAACACAGGCAGGCATCTGCAACAGTTATAGCAGGCGTAGTGTGCTTCCTGCAAAAATAGGATTTTTATAACAGCTTACCTGTAAAATCCTTTTCTTGGAGTACATCACGGGACACAGAGCGACATAGTCATTACTAATGGGTTATATAGATACCTTCAGGTGCTGGCACTGGCAACTTCCAAAACCGGAAGTACCCTCCCCTATATAAGCCCCTCCCATCCGGGAGCACCTCAGTTTTGTAGCAAAGCAATAAGTGTCCCCAAAAGAGGGGTGGGAGCTCTGTGTCCCGTGATGTACTCCAAGAAAAGGATTTTACAGGTAAGCTGTTATAAAAATCCTATTTTCCTTCTCGTACATCACGGGACACAGAGCGACATAGTCATTACTAATGGGATGTCCTAAAGCAATGTCCAACGAGGGTGGGGGGATACACCATACATAAGCTGAGCGCTATCAGACATGAGGATCTTTTGCGGCCTGCAACACACTGCGCCCAAAGGCGACATCCTCCTGACTTCTAACGTCCACCTGGTAGAACCTAGTAAACGTGTGTACTGAAGACCATGTTGCGGCCTTACAGATTTGAGCCAGGGAGGCCTGGTGATGCGCTGCCCATGAAGTTCCAACTGCTCTCGTGGAGTGCGCTCTAACTTTGAACGGAGGTGGTCTCCTTCTTAAGCCATAGGCTTGCATAATGACCTGTTGAATCCACTTGGCTAAAGTAGATTTTGACGCTGCCTGACCCTTTCTGGGGCCTTCCGGCAGAATAAACAAAGTATCCGTTCTGCAAATCTGAGCAGTGGCTTTTAAATAAGCTTTAACTGCTCTTACTACATCCAAAGAATGCAATAACTTTTCCTCTACCGAACTAGGTTTGGGGAAAAAAGAAGGAAGAACCACATCTTGGTTCAAATGAAAACCTTGATACCACCTTAGGAAGAAAGGCTGGATGAGGACGTAACACTACTCTGTCCTTATGGATAACCAGATATGGCTCTTTACAGGACATAGCTGCTAATTCCGACACTCTTTTAGCCGAACAAATGGCTACTAGAAAAAACAATTTCCTGGTGAGAAGAACCAAGGAACTATGCTGTAATGGTTCAAATGGTTGTTTCTGTAGAACCGACAGAACCAGGTTTAGATCCCATGGACATATGGGAATATTAACCGGAGGACTAATACGCATCACTCCTTATCTAAAGGCTTTGACTAGTGAATGCGAAGCCAAGGGCCTTTGAAAAAATATTGACAAGGCCGAAAACTGACCCTTGATAGTACTCAAGGCAAGCTTCCTATCTACAGCCCACTGTAGGGAGTCCAGACTCCTACCTATTACGTACTTACGTGGATGCCATTTCTTGGCCTCACACCACGCGATGTACGCCTTCCAGATTCTATAGTAGATCTGCCTGGATACCGGCTTCCTGGCATTGATCATGGTAGATACCACAGGATTAGAGAGCCCTCTCTTTTTTAGAATGTGGGCTTCAATAGCCAGGCCGTCAAACCTAGGGCTGGTAAGGAAGGGTGGTATATCGGTCCTTGCGAAAGCAGGTCCAGACGAGGTGGGAGAGACCAAGGACTCCCCACTGACATTTTACAATCTCCGCGTACCACGCTCTTCGGGGCCACGCTGGAGCCACCAGAATCACTGGTTTCTTTTCTACCCTGATTCTGCGGAGTAATCGAGGTAACCATTGTGGCGGTGTGAATGCATATATCAGCTTGAACTGATCCCAAGGGAACACTAGGGCATCCGAGCCGCAAGCTAGGGGATCCCTTGTCCGAGAGACAAACCTGTCCACCTTTGCGTTGAATCTGGATGCTAGAAGATCTACATCCGATGTTCCCCACCGCTGACATATTGTCCAGAAAACCTCGGGGTGAAGGGACCATTCCTCTGGGCATAATTGCTGGCGACTTAGAAAGTCCGCCTTCCAATTCTCCACTCCTGGAATAAATACCGCAGATATGGCTGGGACATATCTTTCTGCCCATTTCAGGATGTAATTTACTTCCCTCTGGGCTGCACGACTCCTGGTGCCCCCCTGATGATTGATATATGCCACTGCTGTGGCATTGTCTGATTGAATTCTGACAGGGGACCCTTGGAGTTTGGATGTCCATGCTACTAGGGCATACCGGGCTGCTCGTATCTCTAAGAGATTGATGGGCAGGGCCTTTTCTGCATCCGACCATCTGCCCTGGAGAGACCATTGCTCCAGTACTGCTCCCCAGCCTATAAGGCTGGCATCTGTAGTGACCACCTTCCAAGAAATCGGACTGAAGGATTTCCCTTTATCCAGATTTTGGGGAACCAACCACCAACGGAGGCTCTTGCGAACGGAAGGGGACAAGGACATTGTAAGTCTAGGGCCTGAACTTTTTTGTTCCAGGCTGACAGTATGGCCCCTTGCAAATTCCTTGAATGGAATTGACCGTAGGGTACTGCTTCGAATGATGCCACCATTTTTCCCAGCAGCCTCATGCACAGGCGTATGGACGGCTGTCTTTTTTGTACCCACTAAGTGGATCAAATCTTTCAAAGACAACAACTTTCCTTGAGGCAAGAATATTTTTCTCTGGCCTGAATCCAACCTTAGCCCCAAGTATTCCAGACTTTTGACTGGTTTTTAGGGCTGACTTGTCTCGGTTGATAATCCAACCGTGAGATTCCAGATACTTGATTGTCTTGTGAACGACCACGTCTAGTTTTTTCACTGAGTGGTCTATCAGCAACAAGTCATCTAGATATGCCATTATCATTACACCTTGTGTTCTTAGATTGGCCAATAAAGGGCCAGAATTTTTGTAAACACTCGTGGTGCTGTGGCCAAACCGAAGGGTAAGGCTCTGAACTGAAAATGGCGCCCTTCTACTGCAAAGCGTAGAAATTTTTGGTGGACTGGAAAGATGGGAATGTGCAAATAAGCATCTTTGATGTCGATCGCGGCTAACCAATCCTCCCCTTGTAGGGCAGTGGCCACCGATTGGATCGACTCCATCGGAAAGTCCTGATATACAGGAATTTGTATAGCCCTTTTAGAATTAATATGGGCCTCCCGTCCGCGTTTGCTTCGGGACTGTAAAGAGGTTTGAGTAAAACCCGAACCCTCATTCTTCCAGGGGAACCTCCATAATTACTCCTTGGAGCAATAGTTGTTCTAGTGCCAACAGGAGGGACTCTCTCTTCCGGGGATCCCTTGGCACGTTTGACCTCAAAAAATGGGAAGGAGGAGAGTCTTTTAACTCCAAACTGTATCCCAAACATACTGCGGAGAGCACCTATCTGTTTTGATCGTGTCCCGCCAGGTCTCTTGCGAACAACTGGAGTCCTCCCCCCACCTGACTGAGTGGGGGCAACCCTTCAATGAATTTAACTTTGGGGGAGGTTTTGTACCTCCCCTGACCCAGGGTTTCTCATTACCCTGCTATTGTCCCTGTTTTTTACCCCCGGGAATTGACCGAGGAGGCCGTCGGAACTGTTACACAGCCGATGCCCCAGGGACTGGAGAAGCAGGCCTCTTAAAGAGGGACCTCTAACTCTGTTTTTAACCGGCAAGAGCGTATTTTTACCGCTGGAAATTTTCTGGATATATTTGTCCAGGTTTTCCCTGAATAAGCGTTCACCCTGAAATGGGACGCTAACCAGCCATTCTTTACAGGGAGCTTCAGCAGACCAGTTTTTGAGCCATAGAAGCCTACGCATATGTACTATAGACAGCGTAAGGCGGGAGGCCTGATGGACTGAATCCTTTATGGCGTCAACCGCAAAGCCTAAGGCTCTAGGTAGATCAGCTAGGGCAAGGCCTGCTGATCTGTCAAGTCCCTCAAGACCTGTTTCAACTGATCCTTCACTGCTTAGCAGACCCCAATAGCTGCTACTGCTGGTTGTGTCACCAAGCTTGCTGTAGAAAGAAGCAGACTTTCATAAGGACTCCAATCTTTTATCTATTGGGTTCTTGAACATTTGGACATTATCCACTGGACATGTCAGTGATTTATACATACAAGAGATGGCTGCGTCCACTGAAGGGACCTTCCATTTTTTTTGATGAACTTATCCTCCATGGGATAGACCACCGGAAATCTCTTGGGGGAATAAATATTTTCTCAGGACGTTCCCAATCCTGGTAAATAAGCCCTTTCAGTAAAGGGTGAAGTGGAAAAGAACAGACAGTCTGGGGGCTTCTAGCGACCCCAACGAGGATACAGTAGTGGTTGATGGTTCCGCAAGGTGCATTTTTAATGCTGATCGGACCATGTTAGTCAGAGACTGAACCCATAATCTTTCAGCTTGAGATGCTGAGAAAAGGTTCCCCCACTGTTGATTCCTCTATAACAGAATCAACCTCATCCTGATCCCCTTCAGGCAGGTCGATCCCTGTATGGGACTGTTGCTCTGCTAACAGGCACTCTGAAGGAGGAGACGGAGATGGGGCGTGCTTTCCCTGACAGGGAGGCAGCGATCAATGTTGACAATCTCTCTCTAATCCTCCCAGAGCTGAGGAAAAAACCTCCTCTGTTACATACACAGGAGCAGGTGAACTGAGGACAGCCACAGTACCAAGTACCCCTGCGGGGTCTCTACGGTCACTTACCTCTGAACTTCAGGGGAGACTGGTGCAGCAGAAGCATGCCCAAGATCCTCAGAGCCCGATGAGACCCCCTTCGCTTCCTGGAAGATTCAGTTCTGGAGCTTCTGGACGGCATATTCCTAAGCCTAAAGCTGAGGTATTCCAGCCGTAATACACCACTTTTACTGAGAATAGTCTAGCACAATTGCTGCTATATCACAGTTGGTGTCTACTAAAGTGCCTTTCTAGGGGATGCCTGCATCAACCGCCTCTGTGTGCCTTTTATACTGTTGCTAGCTCTGTCTGTGCACTTCAATAGCCAGCTATAATGTGCTTTAAAACACGCTGGACGCCCGCACATGCGCAGTAGCGCCGCGGCGCACACCTGAGCGTCATCCACCCGCTCCGCCCCTTTTTCCAGATCGCCTCTATGAATAGAGGCGCGTGCACGTGCACGCGCGCGGGCACGTGCGCCTTCGGCGCCTTTTTTGAAAACAACAAGGAGCTAGATGGGAGCCAGGGTCCCTTTACCGCAGGGCCCGGGGATGGATGAGCGCAGCAACAGGGCAGAGGAGACAGCTTCCCAGGAGAGAACATACCAACTGCCTGGATTTGATTGTGGACGAAAAAAATCCACATTACAAGAAAAGAACCATAGCGGCCTCTAGTGTCTAACACAGGTACCGCGGTCTTACACATTTTTTTTTTTCTTGCCTACTATTAAAATTTTTACATTTTCTCAGTAGTAACAGGCATACACAGAATATTAGCGGGAATACCTTAGGTAACAGGCAGAAAGACAAAATAGGCTTGGGGGTCCCTCAATAGAACCAAGTTCCCGAGGGCCCCCACTTACCTTTTCCTCGCCGCAGGACTCTGTTTGGTCCACAGAAGCCCAAACTTCACCTATCACGGCAGGCATTGTAATCAAACCTTCAGGGACCGGGTTCCCAAGGATTCCACTCCCCTGGACCTGTATAGCACCCTGCACAGAAAACATCTTGGTCGTGGGTATGACCAGAGCTCTGGATCCCAGGGTCCAGCTCTCCTAAGAGAAGCATTACAGGCAAAACCTTGCTCTTCTCTGCAAGGCCCGGGTACCGACCGTTTAGCTATGAAGCTTTTTTGGTCGGATCCGGAATAGCTTACTGAGGCCCAAAAGAACCTGTACGCAAGCTCAGTGAAAAACACATGTTTCTTCTTGGCCAACACCTTAGAGACTGGCAAAAAACTGAGGTGCTCCCGGATGGGAGGGGCTTATATAGGGGAGGGTACTTCCGGTTTTGGAAGTTGCCAGTGCCAGCACCTGAAGGTATCTATATAACCCATTAGTAATGACTATGTCGCTCTGTGTCCCGTGATGTACGAGAAAGAAATATACACCTGAAGCTAGCCCTTATTGCTGTTTTTTCCTGTTGTGTAACACAGGCAGGCATCTGCAGCACTTACAGCAGGCGTAGTGTGCCTCCTGAAAAATATACACCTGAAGCTAGGCCTTATTTCTGTGTTTTCCTGTTGTGTAACACAGGCAGGCATCTGCAGCACTTGCAACAGGCACAGTGTGCCTCCTGCAAAATATACACCTGAAGCTAGGCCTTATTGCTGTCTTTTCCTGTTGTGTAACACAGGCAGGCATCTGCAGCACTTACAGCAGGCGTAGTGTGCCTCCTGCAATATATACACCTGAAGCTAGGCCTTATTGCTGTGTTTTCCTGTTGTGTAACACAGGCAGGCATCTGCAGCGCTTACAGCGGGCGTAGTGTGCCTCCTGCACATTATACACCTGAAGCTACCCCTTATTGCTCGTAGTTTTTTTTCTTTTGTGTAACACTAACAGGCATCTGCAGCACTTACAGCGGGCATAGTGTGCTTCTTGCAAAATATGCACCAGAAGCTAGCCCTTATTGCTGTGTTTTCCTGTTGTGTAACACAGGCAGGCATCTGCAGCACTTACAGCAGGCGTAGTGTGCTTCTTGCAAAATATACACCTGAAGCTACCCCTTATTGCTGGTTTTCCCATCTCCCTGCAGGCCTTTAGAATGTCTGGAAGGCAAACAAGGAGAGGCAGACAGTCAGGAGCCAATAAAAGAGGGCAAGCAGGCTCTGTGTCTAGAGACAACAGTGCTGGTCGTGGACGCGGTGCATCGTCATCAGCACGTGGCCATGGGACACGCTTGTCCTTATTTTCGGCAGCTGGACGTGTTGAGCCGCATCATGCCGAAGACTTGGTAGAGTGGATGACCAAGCCCTCCTCATCCTCCTCATCCTCTCTCACCCAGGCTCAGGGTACTGGCAAAGCAGCTGCCAAAGCGTCCTCAATGTCATCATCAGTCACTCCTTCCCTAGACCCACCGTGTCCTCCTGAGGAGTCCCCCAAACTGTTTGAGCACAGTGTTGGGTACATGCTCCAGGAGGATGCCCAGCGTTTCGAAGGGTCTGAAGATGATACCCAGCTAGAGGAAGGCAGTAGCGTGAGAGCAGAGAGAGGGGATGCTCAAGAAGGACACCGATCTGGCAGTCATGTTCCAGCAGCTGCAGCATACTGCCAGATTGGTTCCAGTGATGAGGAGGGAGGGGATGATGAGGTCACTGACTCCACGTGGGTGCCTGATAGGAGAGAGGAGGAGGAGGATGAGGAGGAGGCACATCTCCAACGAGGCAGGATGCCCTCCGGGGGCCAGCGTAAGGGCAGCACACCGACTGAATCACACCGCAGAGCTCCGCCTGTGCAGGGCGCTGCCTCTGCCCGTTATTCCAAAAGTTCTTTGGTGTGGGCCTTTTTTGAGTCGAGTGCATCAGATCGCACTGCTGCTATTTGCAACATATGTCTCAAGCGTATCTCGCGTTGCCAAAACATCAGCCGCTTGGGCACCACTTGCTTGACTAGACAAGCCTACCTTAAAGACCCACACCAAAGAACAAAGCGGACCTCTCCTTGCTCCGCATCAGCTGGGATCTCCAACCCCACTATACCTTCAGTCCTCTCTGAAACCTGCACTGAGAGGAATGAAGGTGTAGAATTAGGTGTGTCACAGCCAAGTACTTGCGGGCACTCTGCTAGCAGTACACCGACGTCCGATTCTAGCAGGAAAATTCCCCTGCCCCAGCTGCTGGACCGTCGAAAGAAGTTCACTCCCAGCCATCCACATGCCCAGCGGTTGAATGCTAGCTTGGCTAAATTGCTAGCACTTCAACTGCTGCCTTTTCAGTTGGTAGACTCGGCCCCCTTCCGTGAGTTTGTGCAATGTGCGGTTCCTCAGTGGCAGGTTCCCAAACGCCACTTTTTCTCACGGAAGGTGATTCCGGCTCTCTACCGCCATGTGGAAGGCAATGTCCATGCCTCGCTGGACAGGGCGGTCAGCGGTAAGGTGCATATTACCGCTGACTCATGGTCCAGCAGGCATGGACAGGGACGTTACCTTTCTTTCACGGCCCATTGGGTCACTCTTTTGGCAGCTGGGAAGGATGCAGGACAAGGTGCAGTAGTGTTGGAGTTTGTTCCGCCGCCACGCCTCCAAAATGCTACTACTGGTTGTGACACACCTCTCTCCTCCACCCCCTCCTCTTCTTCCTCCATGGCCTCTTCCTGTGCTTTGTCCTCGGAACCAGCGGTGCTCCGTAGGCGTTCAAGGGGCTACGCAAGTACGCAGGCAAAAAGATGCCATGCCGTGCTTGCGCTGGTGTGTTTGGGGGACAGGAGCCACACTGGGGCAGAGGTTCTGTCATCTCTGCAGGGGCAGGCCGAGAGGTGGTTGACACCACGCCAGCTTAAGGCAGGAATGGTGGTTTGCGACAATGGCACCAACCTCCTCTCCGCCCTCCAACAGGGACAACTGACCCATGTGCCCTGTGTGGCTCACGTCCTTAACCTGGTGGTGCAGCGGTTCTTGGGCAGGTACCCGGGCTTACAGGATGTCCTGAGGCAGGCCAGGAAAGTCTGTGTGCATTTCCGCAGATCATATAATGCCAGTGCTCGGCTGGCTGAGCTGCAAAAGGAGTTGAACCTGCCCAAGAACCGCCTTATATGTGACATGCCCACCAGGTGGAAATCAACGTTGGCCATGCTGCAGCGGCTTCACACGCAGCAGAGGGCCATCAATGAGTACCTGTGCGACTACGGCACCAGGATAGGGTCAGGGGAGCTCAGGTTTTTTTCACCACGCCAGTGGGGCATGATCAGGGATGCATGCACTGTCCTGGCACCATTTGAGGAGGCCACGAGGATGGTGAGCAGTGACAGTGCATGCATCAGTGACACTGTACCTCTTGTACACCTGTTGGATCATACGCTGTGTGGAATAATGGACTGGGCACTTGAGGCAGAACAGAGGCAGGAAGAGGAGGACTTCCTTGCCTCTCAAGGCCCCCTTTACCCAGACAGTGTTCCTTCTGTCCCACCCATCACACAGGAAGAGGAGGAGGAGGATGTTGTCAGCATGGAGGTGGAGCATGGCACTCGGCATCAACAGAAGCAGTCTTTTAGCGATGATTTACAGTCACAACAAACCCGTGGACTTGTACGTGGCTGGGAGGAGGTGGCTGCAGATCAGGTCGTCCTTAGTGACCCAGAGGTCTCCGGACCGAATGCCTCAGCTAACCTACGCTGCATGGCCTCCCTGATCCTGCAAAGTCTGCGGAAGGATCCTCGTATTCTTCGGATCAAGGAGAGGGACCATTACTGGCTGGCCACTCTCCTTGATCCACGGTACAAGGGTAAGGTTGCGGACCTTATCTTGCCGTCGCAGAGGGAGCAGAGGATGAGACATCTCCGGGAGGCCTTGCAGAAAGGTCTGTGCAATGCGTTCCCAGAGACTGGGAGGTTACAAACTCCTGGTCCTGGACAACGAGTTGCTGAGGCTTCGGTCAGTAGCAGAAGGAGCGGTGGAGAAGGTGGCCGTCTGACCGATGCATTCAGACAATTTTTTAGTCCACAGCCCCAAGGTATGATCGGTTCCAGCAACCATCGCCAGCGTCTGATATACATGGTGCAGGAATACCTAGGGGCAAGGTCTGACTTGGACACCTTTCCCACCGAAAATCCTCTGGCTTACTGGGTGTTGAAGATGGATCACTGGCCAGAGCTTGCACAGTATGCAATTGAGCTACTGGCCTGTCCTGCATCCAGCGTTCTTTCGGAACGCACATTCAGTGCTGCTGGAGGCTTTGTCACGGATCACAGGGTGCGCCTGTCCACCGACTCGGTTGATCGACTGACCTTCATAAAGATGAACCAGTCTTGGATCACCACCAGCTACCAAGCACCTGAAGCTGATATAACAGAATAATTTATTTTCAAATGTCACATCCCTTCAAGACTGATGCTGATGCTGAGTGACTGTCCTGTTATGTTGACTGACTATCCTCCTCCTCCTCAATGATCCGATTCATGATGATAGCTTGGAAGAACATTTTTGTTTCTGGGTGCCGCCACCAGTGGCTAAGGCCCAATTTTTCAGCCCCTGTTTATTTATAATTCAACTTTTATTAAAGATTTTGTTTACATAACAATAAGAACAACATTTAACAACATTTCACCTTCCTTATCATACTTCATACATTCAGTTTCCCTTTGGTCACTCCCCCGCTGCCATTTTGCCTCACCGCTCTTTCCCAGCCCCATTCTCCGCGAGGGAAAAAAAAAAATGGATACCCCAGAGGAAACCCCCCCCCTCCTGTAAATTTAATGTGCTTAACATTATTACCCATTCTTCTTAAGTGTGTTTAACAGGGGCGTGTAATTAAAATTTTTGATGCAATACTTTGCAACAGGGCTCATTACTGTGCTCCAAGTACAGTATCTGTGAGGGGTTGCAGTGTTGTGGCACCAGTGCCTAAGGCCTAATTTTTCAGCCCCTGTTCTACAGGGGCATGTAATTACAATTATTGATCTAATAATTCACAGCAGGGCCCATTCCTCCGCCCACCAAGAGTAACTGTGAGGGCTTACAGTGTTGTGGCAACACCACCACCACCACCACCAAACGCCCAATTTTTCAGCCCCTGTTCAACAGGGGCATGCAATTACAATTCTTGATCTAATAATTCACAGCAGGACCCATTCATGCTCCCACCAAGAGTAACTGTGAGGGCTTACAGTGTTGTGGCACCAGCACCACCACCAAAGGCCCAATTTTTCCTACCACTGTTCAACAATGGCATGTAAATACAATTCCTGATATAATAGTTCACAGCAGGGCGTTCCAGTGCCCACCAAGAGTAACTGTGAGGGCTCACAGTGTTGTGGCAACACCAACATGTAAGAGGCAAATTTCAGCAGAGTATATACGGCAGGCCCCTTCTTTCAAACATCCAACTTACAAACGACTTCTACTTGCAAATGGAAGGAGACAACAGGAAGTGAGAGGAAATCTACCCCTAGGAAGGGAAATTCTCTCCTGTAAGAGTTAATATTGGAAAAAGGTGTCTCCTCTCTACTGATGCTTTATCACCAATCCTTGTTTCAATAAAAACCCCACTTTTCAAAAACAGTTGTAATTGGGACGGAAAGTGAGGTGAAATGTTCTGAACAGGGGCACAGACAGCAAAACAAATGTTACAGGGGTGATAACCCTTCCCTATGTTTTCCAAAAAGCTTAAAAATATATTTTTGGGCTGGAGCTACACTTAAACAATGTACCTGTTCAAAATTAAAAACAGATTCTACTTAAGAACAAACCTACAGTCTCTGTCTTGTTTGCACCGCCTGTATACTGCTGTTCAGAGTATATAGGGCCTTTTTTATTTTGTGTGCGGGGTTCCCCTTAATATCCATACAAGACCCAAAGGGGCTGGTAATGGGCTGGGGTAGGGGGTGATGGGGTAGCTATGCCATTTTTCTCAAAGATTTTCATCCATATTACCGGGACCAGACATTATATTAAAGCCGCAAGCAGTTTTAAATGGCTTTTTTTCCTTTAGAAATGTCATTTTGTGCAGGGACAGTTCTAAACACGGGAAACACATGCCGCTTCACAGGCATACTTTAGACACCCCCCAGGTACGATATTTAAAGGAATATTTGACTTTTTTTTTTCACTTTATGCATCATTAAAATGACTGCTCCTGAAAAACGGCCGTTTTTAAAACTTCGTTTTGCATTGATACATGTTCCCTGGGGCAGAACCCGGGTCCCCAAACCCTTTTTAGGACAATAACATGCATATTAGTCGTTATAATTAGCACTTTAGAATTCGAACGTTCACGTCCATTGTATTTAATAGGGTTCTAATGTTCGCGCGAACTTTCGGTCCGTTCGAAGGTTCTGGTGCGAACCGAACGGGGGGGGGGGGGGTGTTCGGCTCATCCCTAGTTATTATCAGTCTTTACAGTGAATTCAGCCCCATACAGGTAGTCTCTGAGCTTGTCCACAACTGCCCACTTTAGGGCCAGGAACTCTAACTTGTGGGTGGGGTAATTCTTCTCCGCTGGTGTTAGACTTCTGCTGACATAGGCGACTGGCCTTAGCTGTCCTTCATATTCCTGGTACAGCACACCTCCCAGGCCATCATGGCTGGCATCCACATGCAGTTCATACGGTTTCTTGGTGTCAGCATAGGCCAATACCGGGGCAGTGGTGAGAATCTTCTTTAGCATTTTGAAGGCTTCTTCACATCTCTCTGTCCACTGGCCTTCCACGAACTCTCCCGGATTTCTGGGGCCAGTCTCATCTTCCTCTCCCTCTGTCTTCAGCAACTCATTCAGAGGTTTGGCTATTTTTGCAAATCCTTCCACGAATTGACGGTAGTAGGAGCAAAACCTGAGGAAGGATCTGAGTTCAGTCACAGTGGTTGGGCGAGGCCAGGAGGTAACGGCTTCAAGCTTGTCAGGATCGGTAGACACTCCCTCTTCAGACACTATGTGTCCTAGATAGTGTACTGAAGACTGTGGTAGAACTGACACTTTTCTCTGGAGAGTTTGAGTCCCTCTTCACTGAGTCTTTTCAAAACTTTCTCCAGCCTTTCTTCATGCTCCTTTAGAGTCCTTCCAAAGACAATGATGTCGTCTAAGTACACCAGGACTTCAATAAGGTGCATGTCCCCCACCGTCTTCTCCATCAGCCTCTGGAAAGTGGCAGGGGCCCCCGAGAGGCCTTGGGGCATCCTGTTGAACTCATAGAACCCTATCGGGGTGATGAAAGCCGTTTTCTCCCTGTCTTCAGGATGCATTGGGATTTGGTAGTACCCACTCTTCAGGTCCATAACGCTGAACCACTTGGCTCCTGACAGACTCTGCAGGGCATCCTCAATCCTGGGAGTGGTGTACTGATCGGGTATGGTCCTCCTATTGAGAGTCCTGTAGTCTATGCACAGTCTTAATGATCCATTTTTCTTCCTGAATACTACAATAGGGGAGAGCTATACAGACTCCTGGACTCTTTAATCACTCCAGTTCTCTTCAACTCGGCCAACTGCTCACACAGGTCTTCCAGATCAGCAGGAGGAACTCGCCGGACCCTGTCCCGAAAGGGTTTATCTTCCTGCAGACGGATCCTATGAGTGGCACTCCTTGCACACCCCACGTCAAACTCATTTTCTTAAAATATTTTTCTCCATTTTGTTAGTTGAGCCCTTGCTCTCTCCTTCCACACTGGTGGTAGGTTGGTGTTTTCCAGACAGAGTTCCTCCAAAGGGGATTCTCCTCCTCCTGATCTCCTTAGATCAGACAGACCCACTGGGGTGGCAGGGTTCACTTTCCCCAGTAACATCCGGGCCGGAATCTTCATAGGGGAGTCAGTGACATTCCTGATACTCACTGGAACCAGGCCCCTGGATTTCTCCAATGCCCTCAACGGGACCACTTTAGGAATCACCTCCAGCCCTGGGTGTGTATCCAACAGATCTTGCTCCAAGACCACAAAAGGGCCAGGCTGCTCCCAGGAGAGTTTGACAGTAGCCTGCAGTTAGGTCATCTCACCAGGTTGCAGCATCTTCTCCTTCTTGGATAATCTCCAGACTTTTCCCACCCCCTCTTCTTGGGCCTTCTGCTCCAGGACCAACTTCCGGTAAACCTGTTGTAGCATGGGGTGGATCCTGGCTACCGAAGCACCTTGTTCTTGCACCAAGGGGGCCAGTAGTCTCCTGACCAAGTCAGTGTTGATTCCTATAATTAGGGAACTTATATTGGCTCCTGGTGGGCGAGGACAAACTACTGCCAAAGTGTCAAACTTCCGCTTTTCCCGTTACAGAGGGATTGAATGCCAGCCTGATTGAGACGTAGCCGTCGTAAGGGAAGCTCTGAGTACCAATTCCCCATATCTCGAGGTCGTCAAGCTTCTGTAGAGGTATGTGGTTCAAGTGTCTCTGGTAAAAGTCTCTATACAAGAGTGTCACTCGGGCTTCCGTGTCTAGGATGGCTCTGGTGTAAACTTCTTCCACTTGAATAGGGACTAGCGGAGAGGGTCCGACCAGCTTATCCGGAAAGCTCTCCCGAGGCGGCTTCTTCTTTGGACTCTGGGGTTTTCCCTTGGCGGTTTTCTTCTTTGTCCATTTGTCTCTGGATCTCAGCCCCTTTTGGGCCTGGTATGTATTGATTCCCTGCAGATTGTTAGACTTTAACACCTGACAGGGGGTATTGAGTGGTTTGAGAGGGGCTCTGTTTCCCTTGCTCTTTACTTTTTCCTCTTTCTGGATCTTAGTGGAGCTTTCTGTGAATAGCGGGCGCCCGGCTGACTCCTTCACCGGGGCCCTCTGAAGTTTTCTGCCGGCTGCGAATTTGTGCCTCTGTTCTTTCTTGGACTGGGGCACACTCTTCCAGGGTGGCCAACTCCTCCACAATTGAAACATACAATCTCTCTTCTCTTCGGTTGGGAGCTCGGTGTTGAACTACTCTGGCGTGGTTCATTCCTCTTCTCCTCGGGTTCCTTCATTCCTGAGTTTTTAGACAGGAGTGAGGTCAAAAGATCCAGCACCTGGGTCATTTGAGACTATAGGGTCTCCACCTCTGAGTCCTGTTCAGTGGCCATAGCTGATCTGACCCCCACCGCGGGGATGGTAGTAGTTTTCTCAGTCCCTTGCTGATCCTTTAAGAGGGCCTCTTCATCTCTTATGATCCATACAAGGTCGGGGTAACTCAAAGTCACTACTCCTTCAGAGGTCTTCAAGTGGAGCCAAACTGGATCTGAATGCAAGGCTCCCCTCAGGATCTGCTCCATTCGGGTTGCATCCATGACCTGCGGCAGTATTCCCTTCTTTAGGACAATTTGGCACAGATTCCGGTTTAACCTCTGCACATATTCGGATAACTTTTCTCCCGGCTGTTGGAGCGTATGTTCGAACTGGTACATCAGTTCAGTCGCCTTTTCTAGCTGGCCAAACTCCTCTTGCAGCATCGCCAGATAATCGTATGCGGTACAAGTAGCGTTGCTGAGCCTGAGGTTCTTCACAGCTTCAGCAGCCGCACCCTTTAGACTTTCGCTGATGCGCTGCTTCTTCTGCGCCTCTGGTACCTCCCATCCTTCTACCGCTTGCATGGCCTGTTCAATCCAGGTTTCAAATTCTTCCTCTCCGACAGGCACTGGTTGCTTCCCTGAGAAGGTGCGAAGCTTCCGGTAACTGGCTTCCACATGCACCGTATTGCTTTTTTGGCACTTGGCTACAAAGTCTCCTAGAGCATTCAACAGTTTAGGCCCTATAGCGGCCAGCGGTGTTCCCAGGCTTAATAGTTCCTTAGGCTTTTCTGTTTTAGGGGATAGTGGTGGAGATAATCGCAGGGATGGTAGCTTTGGTGTCTGAAACAATTCTCCCTTCACTGGCAGCGTATGTATCAAGTGATAGGTCTGATTATCTATGGCTTGTATACTCGGACCTTTAAAATGTTCTGGGATTTTGTTTTTCCATTCTATCAGTGCGTATGTAAACAAGGTCACTGGATCTGGCTTGACATCCATCACTCATGCTTTGTGGCTTGGCGACAGCAACAACACTAGCTGTTTTATCTCCTCTTCCGGCCATCTTTTCCCGGGAGAACAATAACTACCGCCGTGGTTGGATCAGTGCCAATCGCTGCGCACCACTGTTCCATTGCCAGTGGGTCCAAGCTAGTACTTCTGGCCGGCTTGATTGCAGCGTGCAATGTACAGGGATCCTGGACTCGAGCCCCCATGTATATCGGTACCCCCAGTTAAGAGGGCTGCTGGTATTGATTTCTTGGGCCCTGTAGTGCACCGCTGTCAACCCCTGGCAATCGGCTCTACCCTCCCGTGGCACAGCTAGTAAGGGGAGATAGGACTGCGTGACCGGCAACTCTGGGTGACACAGTCCTATGGCAAACACACACAGTAAAACGTTTAAACTTCTGTATAAAGTAAAAGAAACAGACACCAATGTACTTGACCCAGGTATATTTACTGAGACTAATGGGCAAGTAATAAACAAGAGTATAAGATTATTTGCAGCTCCCTGCAATAAACAGTATTCAAACAAACAGAATAGACAGGTATTGCTATGCAACTCTACTGATACCCTTTTTCAGCTAATTCCCCTCGTGGGCAGACTGACGCCCAGCAATGTCTACCTATGCAGTCAGGCCTGACGGAACTAAATGGAAGTTCTGTAAAGGAATCTTCGCTAGCAAAACTCGGTGGTGCACTTGATGAACAAAACTTTGTAATCCAACAGGGTAGTAGAAATACAGTATTTGTCTGTGAGCAAGTGCTCTCTCACCAACCGGACCAGTCCCAGTCCGTCTCCTCTGCCGATGCGTCTAGGCACATGGATCCATCGACATCCGGGTCTTCGGTTCTCCTGGTACAGTACAGCAAGGATGAAAAGATGTCTCTCAGGTTCCGTTAGGCTAGCGGAGGGCTCTTTGGAAGAAAATGCCCATGCTTCAGACCTGGGTTTTCAGCAGTCTCAGACAGAGTTCTTGCTTGCTAGCCGGGAGGTGTCCAAAGAGACAGAATAAACTCTGCCTCCCCTTTATAAAGTCCGCCCCAGCAGTCCTTGCTCTGGGGCAATGCACCCTAGGTGCTGTAAGATGTCTTGGGAAATGTAGTCTCCGTATATTAAAGGGGAATAACCCGCTACACCTTTTTTTGGGGAAAAAAATGGTTTCATGAATTAAAAAATAACAAAACAGTAAAGTTAGCCCAATTTTTTAGAAAAATATGAAATATGATGATACGCCGAGTAAATAGATACCTAACATTTCACGCTTTAAAATTGCGCACACTCATGGAATGGCGCCAAACTTTGGTACTTGAAAATCTCTATAGGTGAAGCTTTGAAAAATTTTACAGGTTACCAGTTTAGAGTTACAGAGGAGGTCTAGTGCTAGAATTTTTGCTCTTGCTCTAACACACGTGGCGATACCTCACATATGTGGTTTTAACAGCGTTTACATATGTGGGCGGGACTTACGTGTGCGTTCGCTTCTGAGCACGAGCTACCGGGGACAGGGGCATTTTATATTTTTTTCATTATTATTTATTTTATTTTTTTACTTTTACACTTTTTTTTTTTTTTTGATCACTTTTATTCCTATTACAAGGAATGTAAACATCCCTTGTAATAGGAATGGTGTGTGAAAGGGTCCTCTTTATGGAGAGATGCGGAGTCAATAAGACCCCACATCTCTCCTCCAGGCTGGAAAGCATGAGATCGTGAAAAAAAGTTCACCGATCTCATGCTTACTAGCCGCAATCGTGGCTTTGTTTACTTCTGGGAACCCGGGCATGACGTCATCACATCGCGCCCGGGCCTCCGACGGTCATAGAGACGACTGGTGATCATCTGGTCACCAGTCATCTCTTTGCTCGTCATGTGACAAGACACCGGTGCCGGACGATTCTTTCTCCGGGCCCCCGATGGCACGGGAGAGCCCGGAGAAGCACCGGATGGCGGCGGGAGGGGACTGCCGCTATGATCATTCTTATCGTGCGCAGAATCGCCGGCAGAAGAGAAGGATATCTGAATGATGCCTCTAGCTGCAGGCATCATTCAGATATCCCCCCACAAAGCCCAGGACGTCATATGACGCCCACTCGGGATGGGAGATCCCATCTGTGGGTGTCATTTGACTATGGCTGGGTATTGAAGTGGTTAATATAGGCTTACCTGTAGGTGCAAGTTGTCAAAGTGGGTTTACAACCACTTTAATAGGAATTAAATGCCTGTTATATTTTTCCGAAACTTGTAGGGTTATTGTTGCCACCATAGTCTGTACTTTGTATTGGTATGTTTTGCAACAATTAAGCAGCTGCATTTTCGAATCATGTTCCATGATTGTTTTTAATGTTTATATATATTTTTCTATTATTAAAATGTATATGCTTTTTATAATAATTTACTCCTTATTGTCTTCCTGTATTGGTTTCCTGCTCACACTATCCCTTGGGGCAATTTTCCTCTTTTCATATTCATTTTCGGGATGTGGTAGGAACCACCAGGATTGGTTCGCTATTAGATTTCTATTTTAAATTTTTTCACTCCCTACCTCACATCACCCTCAAACAGATGGTCAAACCGAAAGCATGAACCAGACCCTAGAAACCTATCTTCGACATTATGCCAATGCCTTACACTCCAACTGGTCTGAGTATTTGCCTTTAGCTGAGTTCGCCCTTAATTCCCGTTGGCAGAGAGCTCTTCATACCACACCATTCTATGCAGCCCTAGGCTATCACCCTCAGACTTTTCCCCTACTTCAGCCTTCTTCTGGTGTACCAGCAGCAGATCAGCGGATGAAAAATATTCTGCTACATTGGAAAAAGATTTGCTTATTACTACGGAATTCAGCAGGCAAGTATGCGCTTTTTTCCAACAAGATGCCATATACCTCCATATGTGGTGGGGGACAGAGTTTGGCTATCAACCAAATATGTGAGACTGAAACAACCTTCTACCAAATTGGGCCCTCGATTCATTGGTCCATACAGAATTATTGCTCGAGTCGGGCCAGTCTCCTATCGGTTGAAATTACCCTCCTCTCTCCGGATACATCCCGTGTTCCACGTTTCCCTCCTCAAAAAAGCAATTTTCAATCGCTACTCCAGAACGCAACAGCTACCTCCTCCTGTTCTTGTTGATGGACAAAATGTGTTTGAAGTCTTTAAGATTCTTGATTCTAGAAGAGAGGGTCGTGGCCTTCGGTATCTGGTTCATTGGAAGGGATATCCCGTCACAGACCGTTCCTGGGTTCCAGCTAAAGATCTGCATGCCCCTTCTCTTATTCGAGACTTCCATGCCTCCTTTCCCACTAAGCCCCCTAGGCCCCCGGAGGGGTCCAATGGGGAGGGGGCCCTGTCATGTACCTGGGTGTATTTAAACCGGGATCTTCCTGGTCCCACAGCTGCAGCCTTACCTGTTGTGCTACGGAAGAGCTCTGGAGTTATGGAAATGTCCTCTCAGTATTAAGCATTACCTTGGACTCACTAGCCCCACCTACTGCCAGCTGTGGACAATTTACAATCAAAGCAGCCCATAAATAGCAGCACTTCCTATCTCTCAGCGCCCATTTGTGTGGACTAGCTCCCTGGGAGTTTTGACTGCTTTGTGGCCTTGACTATCGTGTTGAACTTCTGCCTGAATTCCTCACTACTCTAGCCTGCTGATTTTGTACTTCACCGCCAGCTCGTGTATGACCTTTGCCTGCCTGACCACTCTCTGGATTTCGATCGTGTACCGCTTTGCCTGATCTGTTGCCAACCTAATCTGCCTGACTAAGTTTCACCGGAATCCTCAGCACACAAGTTCCACTTTGGACACTACCTATCACAGGTACCTTACAGCGATTCGAATCGTCATGGGCAATGTGCCGTCCATGCAGCGGAAGATTGCTCCACACCAGTCAGACAGCTGCACCGCACATGAAGTCTGGGTTTGGGGCTCCGAACATGAGACCCCTTAAAGAATGACATATATGGTCAGAAGGTACAGTAAGGTGTATTCCTTTGGAAGGTACTTTTGATGTCTGGAGGTACGAGACCTTAGAATAAAAATACCTTGGAAGTAGTTCAGCTATGGCTTCAGAAATCTGTAGGGTTGATGGATGCGTAGTACACGCTTTTGTGGTTAAAATTTTCATGCCTGTTTTTGAACTTTGTATGGCTGGTCCATGCAAGGCTTTCGAGCTGCTCTCGTGTTTTTTCCATTGTATTTTTTTTCTATTGCTAAAAGTGTGAAGGCAACATTCTGGCTCCTTGTTATGTTTTTTTTCATTTTTGTTTTGAAAACGATGAAGTATCGTCCCCACATTTGTATCTAAATGTTTGTCCCATGTTTCAAGCCTTTTCATGGTTTGTATGTAGTAATGTGAATATGTTCAAACTTACCGCAGCGACCCTCCTACGCGTTGCGGCTGTTGTATTTTTGTAGGAACGGGAAAGTAAGGGTTACAGAGGGTTTTAGTTGAATTGGTTTTAAAGAATGTCATTGTCAATTTACCAATGTACAGGAATGTCATTATTGTTTGCCATTCTTTGCAGGTCAAATTTGAAGGATAGAGTAATAATTTTTGCTTGTAAGTATTTTTTTTTTAAGTCCAAGGAGTTTCTGAAAGTGTATGTACATCAGGGATGAGCCGAACACCCCCCTGTTCGGTTCGCACCAGAACCTGCGAACAGACAGAATGTTCGCGTGAACTTTAGAACCCTATTAAATACAATGGACTCGAACGTTCGTTCGAAATCTAAAGTGCTAATTATAAAGGCTTATATGCAAGTTATTGTCCTAAAAAGTGTTTGGGGACCCGGGTCCTGCCCCAGGGGACATGTATCAATGCAAAAAAAAGTTTAAAAAATTGAAGTTTTTACGGGAGCAGTCATTTTAATAATGCTTAAAATGAAACAATAAAAGTGAAATATTCCTTTAAATTTCGTACCTAGGGGGTGTGTATGATATGCATGTAAAGTCGCGCATGTTTCCCGTGCTTAGAACTGTCCCTGCACAAAGTGTCATTTTTGAAGGAAAAAAAGTCATTTAAAACTCACTCGCGGCTATTAATGAATTGTCGGCTCCCGGCAATACATACAAAAGTCATTGATAAAAATTAAAAAAAAGCGTGGGGGTCCCCCAGAATTCAATTACCAGGCCCTTCAGGTCTGGTATAGATATTAAGGGGAACCCCGCCACAAATTTAAAAAAAAATGCGTGCGGTTCCCCCAAATATCCATACCAGGCCCTTCAGATCTGGCATGGATTTTAAGGGGAACTCCACCCCAAATTTAAAAAAAAATTGCGTGGAGTCCCCCCAAAAATCCATACCAGACCCTTATCCGAGCACGCAACCTGGCAGGCCACAGGAAAAGAGGAGGGGACGAGAGAGCGCCCCCCCTCCTGAACCGTACCAGGCCACATGCCCTCAACATGGGGAGGATGTCCCCATGTTGATGGGGACAAGGGCCTCATCCCCACAACCCTTGCCCGGTGGTTGTGGGGGTCTGTGGGCGGGGGGCTTATCGGAATCTGGAAGACCCCTTTAACAAAGGGGTCCCCCAGATCCCAGCCCCCCCTATGTGAATTGGTAAGGGGTACATTGTACCCCTACCATTTCACGAAGAAAGTGTCAAAAAATGTAAAAAAAAACACACACACCTTGGAAAAGTCCTTTATTAAAAAATAAAAAAATATATAAAAAAAAACATTCCAGCGGTGAAATCCAGTGTCCCGTGGCAATCCGATGTCCAGCGCTGTCCGTCATTAGCTGAGCCTGAGCGGACCTGATGGGGAACTTCCTCCGCAGTCTATTACATGTATAGACCCGCCCCTTCTAAAGTTCCCCATCAGGTCCGCTCAGCCAATGACTCGGTGTAAGGCTGAGGACCTGATGCGGAACATGAGAAGGGGCGGGTCTATACATGTATTACACAGTGAGGGAAGTTCCCCATCAGGTCCGCCCCCTCGGTATGTCAGACCCCGCCTACATCATTGGCCTGAGCGGGGAACTTCCTTCACTGTGTAATTTAAATTTACACAGTGAAGGAAGTTCCCCAGCAGGTCCGCTCAGGCCAATGACGTAGGTGCGGTCTGACATACCGAGGGGGTGGACCTGATGGGGAACTTCCCTCACTGTGTAATACATGTATAGACCCGCCCCTTCTCATGTTCCGCATCAGGTCCTCAGCCTTACACCGAGTCATTGGCTGAGCGGACCTGATGGGGAACTTTAGAAGGGGTGGGTCTATACATGTAATAGACTGTGGAGGAAGTTCCCCATCAGGTTCGCTCAGGCTCAGCTAATGACGGACAGCGCTGGACATCGGATCGCCGCGGGACACTGGATTTCACCGCTGGAATGTTTTTTGTTTTTTTGTTTTTTTTTAAATAAAGGACTTTTCCAAGGTGTGTGTGTTTTTTTTTACATTTTTTTACACTTTCTTCGTGAAATGGTAGGGGTACAATGTACCCCTTACCAATTCACATAGTGGGGTCGGGATCTGGGGGTCCCCTTTGTTAAAGGGGTCTTCCAGATTCCGATAAGCCCCCCGCCTGCAGACCCCCACAACCACCGGGCAAGGGTTGAGGGGATGAGGCCCTTGTCCCCATCAACATGGGGACATCCTCCCCATGTTGAGGGCATATGGCCTGGTACGGTTCAGGAGGGGGGGCACTCTCTCGTCCCCCCCCTCTTTTCCTGCGGCCTGCCAGGTTGCGTGCTCGGATAAGGGTATGGTATGGATTTTTGGGGGGACTCCACGCCATTTTTTTTTTTACATTTGGGGTGGAGTTCCCCTTAAAATCCATGCCAGATCTGAAGGGCCTGGTATGGATATTTGGGGGAACCGCACGCATTTTTTTTTTATTTGTGGCGGGGTTCCCCTTAATATACATTCCAGACCTGAAGGGCCTGGTAATTGAATTCTGGGGAACCCCCACGCTTTTTTTTTTTTTTTATCAATGACTTTTGTATGTATTGCCGGGAGCCGACAATTCATTATTAGCCGCGAGTGAGTTTTAAAGTGGTGTTCCGGCCGAAATTACACTTTTTAAATAAAAATACCTCTATAATACACAAGCTTAATGTATTCTAGTAAAGTTAGTCTGTAAACTGAGGTCCGTTTTGTTAGGTTATTACAGCATATTGAAAGTTTATAAACTAGAAATAGAACGTGGCCATCTTATGTGTGGGCATCTGAAACCAGACCGTATTACTTCCTGGATTTCATTACTGCAGATCTCGCACATGCTCAATGCTACACAAGCAGTGTAATAGGTTTCAGGTCAGGTTTCCATAGCAACGGCAGTGTCAGAGGAAGTTGACACTTTTCTATGCAAACCTCTCCTCCCCTCCTCCCTGCAGGAAACAGTAAATACACTTATAGAAAAAACAAAAGGGTAGGTATGTATTAAGCTCATCCAATGTATAATACTAGGTAATGTGAGTGATTTGCTAAGTATAAAAACCACTATTTATTAAATACCCAATAATTTAGGGGTTTGTCCATCAAGTTGGCCTCTGAATTGCAAAACCATATAGAAAAAAAGGGGGGAGAAAGTTGAAGGATCAAAAGTCCTTCAACAAAAGAATTCTTCAGCAAGGCTCAACTGGTTATACAGACTTATAGTAAGTGAACCGCAATTAGTAGAGTAGAAAATTCCATTAATTTATTTAATTAGTTTTAAACAAAACACAACATCAAGAACACCTGATTAAAATGAGACTAGTCAACAAAAACACTAAACAAGGATGGCCACCCGATCGACCATACACACCGCATTCATTCATCCGCTAATGATCTTAATGGTAATACCGGTATTGAGAATGTCAAAAATGTTCATCAATATCAATTTGATAGTCCTGGTGAATGGAGATAATTCAATACTAGTAATGGCTCCAAGAGTATGGTTACCGGATTGGTCTATTAGGTGAATCAAAAAAGTGGGCCGGTTAGTGTTCAAACATATTTACTGGGTGACAAAAGGATAGCTTGGCTGGACATAGTGTACACAGGAGCATGCTATGAGAATAGTGCCTGATGCTGAAAACACGATCCTACAGCTCACCTTAGATGTCTTCACTGGGTCACTCAGCCATCCAGATCAATAGTCTTTTGGTTTGTATATGATCCCATATGTAACAAACACTCACCAATTTACTGCGTGTCAATCCGGTGATGATTCAATGATTCACATCTAAATTCTGTTGTGTGGGGCTGCTTCACACCCATTCATTTACTTGGATCCGTAGATGTCTCCATAGAGTAGCTGTAGACCTTGCCGGAGTTGTAGAGCTTAGGTATTTAACGTGCCGGTGAAGTATCTTCACATCAAGAGGCAATGGTATTATGATCGGGGCAGATGATTCGGTAGTTAGTCATATGGGTGGAGCATCCATGTTCAGGAACTACATAAAATGTAGCATCAAACTGCTAAACTGCTTACATGTTTCACTTTCATCAAGCTTCATCGGAGCTTCAACAAATCGCATCAACCCCCAGCACAACAAATCGCATCAACCCCCAGCACAACAAATCGCATCAACCCCCAGCACAACAAATGGCATCAACCCCCGACAACAAAAAATCGCATCAACCCACGCCCACAACAAATCGCATCAACCCCCAGCACAACAAATCGCATCAACCCCCGCCCACAACAAATCGCATCAACCCCCAGCACAACAAATCGCATCAACCCCCTGCACAACAAATCACATCAACCCCCAGCACAACAAATCGCATCAACCCCCGCCCACAACAAATCACATCAACCCCCGCCCACAACAAATCGCATCAACCCCCAGCACAACTAATCGTATCAACCCCCGCCCACAACAAATCGCATCAACCCCCAGCATTACAAATCGCATCAACCCCCAGCACAACAAATCGCATCAACCCCCCGCCCACAACAAATCACATCAACCCCCAGCACAACAAATCGCATCAACCCCCAGCACAACAAATCGCATCAACCCCCGCCCACAAAAAATCGCATCAACCCCCGCCCACAACAAATCGCATCAACCCCCAGCACAACAAATCGCATCAACCCCCGCCCACAACAAATCGCATCAACCCCCAGCACAACAAATCGCATCAACCCCCAGCACAACAAATCACATCAACCCCCAGCACAACAAATCGCATCAACCCCCGCCCACAACAAATCACATCAACCCCCGCCCACAACAAATCGCATCAACCCACAGCACAACTAATTGTATCAACCCCCGCCCACAACAAATCGCATCAACCCCCAGCATTACAAATCGCATCAACCCCAGCACAACAAATCGCATCAACCCCCAGCACAACAAATCGCATCAACCCCTCGCCCACAACAAATCACATCAACCCCCAGCACAACAAATCGCATCAACCCCCAGCACAACAAATCGCATCAACCCCCGCCCACAAAAAATCGCATCAACCCCCGCCCACAACAAATCGCATCAACCCCCAGCACAACAAATCGCATCAACCCCCGCCCACAACAAATCGCATCAACCCCCGCCCACAACAAATCGCATCAACCCCCAGCACAACAAATTGCATCAACCCCCGCCCACAAAAAATCGCATCAACCCCTGCCCACATCAAATCGCATTAACCCCCAGCACAACAAATCGCATCAACCCCCAGCACAACAAATCTTATCAACCCCCAGCACAACAAATCTTATCAACCCCCAGCACAACAAATCACATCAACCCCCGCCCACAAAAAATCGCATCAACCCCCGCCCACTACAAATCGCATCAACCCCCGCCCACAACAAATCGCATCAACCCCCAGCACAACAAATTGCATCAACCCCCAGCACAACAAATCGCATCAACCCCCAGCACAACAAATCGCATCAACCCCCAGCATAACAAATCGCATCAACCCCCAGCACAACAAATCGCATCAACCCCCAGCACAACAAATCGCATCAACCCCCGCCCACAACAAATCGCATCAACCCCCGCCCACAACAAATCGCATCAACCCCCGCCCACAACAAATCGCATCAACCCCCGCCCACAACAAATCTTATCAACCCCCAGCACAACAAATCTTATCAACCCCCAGCACAACAAATCGCATCAACCCCCGCCCACAAAAAATCGCATCAACCCCCGCCCACAACAAATCGCATCAACCCCCAGCACAACAAATCGCATCAACCCCCGCCCACAACAAATCGCATCAACCCCCAGCACAACAAATCACATCAACCCCCAGCACAACAAATCGCATCAACCCCCAGCACAACAAATCGCATCAACCCCCAGCATAACAAATCGCATCAACCCCCAGCACAACAAATCGCATCAACCCCCAGCACAACAAATCGCATCAACCCCCGCCCACAACAAATCGCATCAACCCCCGCCCACAACAAATCGCATCAACCCCCAGCACAACAAATCGCATCAACCCCCGCCCACAACAAATCGCATCAACCTCCGCCCACAACAAATCGCATCAACCCCCAGCACAACAAATCGCATCAACCCCCGCCCACAACAAATCGCATCAACCCCCGCCCAAAACAAATCGCATCAACCCCCACCCACAACAAATCGCATCAACCCCCAGCACAACAAATCGCATCAACCTCCGCCCACAACAAATCACATCAACCCCCAGCACAACAAATCGCATCAACCCCCGCCCACAGCACATTGCATCAACCCCCAGCACATCGAATCGCATCATTTACAGCACATTGCATCACCCCCAGCACATCGAATCGCATGCCGCCGCGGGGTCTTATTTTTTAAATCCCACTGTAAAGTTGTTGAGCGGGGGGGTGCCGCCGCGGGGGGGGGGCTGTTTTTATTTATATGTTGAGCGGGGAGTTGTGGGTAGCGATCTGGATGCCGCCGCGGGACCGGTTCTTTTTTTTTTAATCATACTGTAATGCTGTTGAGCGGGGGGGAGGGGGTTTTGCGCCGCTGCGGGACAGTTTTATTTTTATTTTTATTCACACTGTAAAGTTATTGAGCGGGGGGGGGGGGATTGATGCCGCCGTGGGACGTATTTTTTTAAAAATTACACTGTCATTGTTGTTGAGGGGGGGTATGCACTGTAAGGTTGTTGAGGGGGGGTATGCACTGTAAGGTTGTTGAGGGGGGTATGCACTGTAAGGTTGTTGAGGGGGGGGTATGCACTGTAAGGTTGTTATGGGGGGGTATGCACTGTAAGGTTGTTGAGGGGGGTATGCACTGTAAGGTTGTTGAGGGGGGGTATGCACTGTAAGGTTGTTGAGGGGGGGTATGCACTGTAAGGTTGTTGAGGGGGGGTATGCACTGTAAGGTTGTTGAGGGGGGGTATGCACTGTAAGGTTGTTGAGGGGGGGTATACACTGTAAGGTTGTTGAGGGGGGGTATGCACTGTAAGGTTGTTGAGGGGGGGTATGCACTGTAAGGTTGTTGAGGGGGGTATGCACTGTAAGGTTGTTGAGGGGGGTATGCACTGTAAGGTTGTTGAGGGGGGGTATGCACTGTAAGGTTGTTGAGGGGGGGTATGCACTGTAAGGTTGTTGAGGGGGGGTATGCACTGTAAGGTTGTTGAGGGGGGGTATGCACTGTAAGGTTGTTGAGGGGGGGTATGCACTGTAAGGTTGTTGAGGGGGGGTATGCACTGTAAGGTTGTTGGGGGGGTATGCACTGTAAGGTTGTTGAGGGGGGGTTCACTGTAATGTAGTTGAGGGGGGGGTTGGTTTGAAGCTGCTGCGGGACGGATTTTTTTTTTATAAATGCCACAGTAATTTTTTTTTTCACAGGCAACTGCAATGTTGGGGGGGGGGGGGCAGGGCGGCTGTATGCCGCCGCGGGACGGATTGGTTGTTTTTTCAGAGGCAACTGCAATGTTGTTGAGTGTTGAGCGGGGGGGCCGGATTGTGGGGGGGGGGCTGCCGCGGGACGGATTGTTTTCTTTTTCAAATGCCACTGCAATGTTTTGCGGGGGGGTGGATGCCACCGGGGGACGGATTTTTTATTTTTTTTTGGTTCAGCATGGCAAAGTTGATGAAGGGGGGGTCGGTACTGCCATACAATCAACCAATACCATAAGACCCCCCCCTGGGCCCGGCGGAGGACTGTGGACACATACCGCACCTCTTGTTCCTTATCTCCAGACTCCCCTCTGCAGTGTGAGATGTGACAGGTTAAGCTCACTGGGCGGACCGAGGGAGGGTAGGATGGGCGTGCCTTGATTTACTATGGGACGGCACAGGGCCTTCTGGGATTGAAGACAACCATCTCCCAGGAGGCATAGCGGTCAGTGGATGACGCAAGGAGACCTGTTGCGGCCGCGGCGTGAGATATAAACATACCCACATAAAACAGTGAGTTTTAAAAAAAATAAAAAAAATATGCCAATTAGTCTTTAGGGGACATAAATAGATAGGATGCAAACAAGTTGTAAAAGAGGGTGGAACTCCACTTTAAATGACTTTTTTTCCTTCAAAAATGACACTTTGTGCAGAGACAGTTCTAAGCACGGGAAACACGCGCCACTTTACATGCATATCAAACACACCCCCCAGGTACGAAATTTAAAGGAATATTTTACTTTTATTGTTTCACTTTAAGCATTATTAAAATCACTGCTCCCGAAAAAACGGCCGTTTTTAAAACTTTTTTTTGCATTGATACATGTCCCCTGGGGCAGGACCAGGGTCCCCAAACACTTTTTATGACAATAACTTGCATATAAGCCTTTATAATTAGCACTTTAGATTTCTCCCATAGACTTTTCGAATTTGCCGCGAACACCCCAATTTGTTCGCTGTTCGGCGAACGGGCGAACAGGCAATGTCCGAGTCGAACATGAGTTTGACTCGAACTCGAAGCTCATCCCTAATGTGCATAGAAAGCAGGTGTATGTAGACAGCTGTACACGTGGATAAATACACAAGTCTAAGTAGGTAAAAGTATCATAAGCTATTTCATTGTTTCTTTTTTCCTGCACAACACTAAATCCTGCATTTCTTCCTTCAGTCGGTAATGAGGAAGAAAAGGGGGATAAATGTAAGAATGACAGTTTTTCAAACTAATAATACTAAGCTTTCTAATTCTAACCAAGTTTGTGCCAAGACTGTCTTTCTTTGATGGAATTTGAATCAGCAAACAGCAGTCAGGTGAAGGATGATCCCATAAGAACCTTTTTGTCAATGGTTCCAGGTATTACACCCCAGATGGTAAGCCACGCAAAGGTTATGTAGTGACCACAGTCCCACATGTCCTGGTTATTGCCATATGAGGTTTGTTTGGAGGTCAACCAAAACCAGAGTTGTACTTTACTCATTAGCTGTCACCTACATTCTCAGCTGATGGGGTAGGTTCAGTCACTGTAACATGAACTTCAAAAGGTACACTACAGGATTCACGAGTCCCTCCTGGACCCTGACACAATAACCAGTTTGCATTCTTTCCAACCAGGTGACTGGGTCATTGTAAAGAAGCTTGAGGGACGAGACCACGCCAGCCACTGAAAGAAGCTGCTCAACCACACCAAAGAGTGCAGGGCAATGGCCGGAGTCCTGGAGTAATTCAGAATTCATTTACAACCTGGTGCTATTGGAATTCCCCATAGTGTTGACTGTCAAAATGTAGGGTCAGGAATTCTGGAACAAGCATGTCTGGTTTTCACTGCAATAACTATAAGGGGTAGTGCGTGCACCGTTACAGCTTCTTCTCCGCCAGTAGTGCATTTGCTTAGGTGTTTCGTTTTGCAATGTCTGAGTCTAAATGCTTTTGTATATGCTGTCCATGTGCCTGGGGTGAAAAAACACAGTGGCTGATGCACTTCCTTGCCTGCAGTGGGGAAAAATTTGCACCGGAGGTGGGGCAGTATGGAATTCCATGCCCAGTCAATTGTAGAACGTCACCTTGCCACATTGCACCATAGCTGGATTGATTCTGCAGTCAGTTTGTTCTTCCACTTGGACAGCATATGAACGGGTCTGGCGTGAATGGCATGGATTGGTAAGTTCGGAGGGTGGTTGCTTTCAGGAGGAAGATCGGTTGCATGTATTATTATATTTCATTAGTAAGAATTTTGAGGAAGGAGTCTCTATCTCCTTGCTGAATCGCAAAATGGCAGGTCTGGCATTTCTGTTTGGCAGAGGTCACAAAATCTTTTTTGGTTAAGAAAGCTTTGCAGGGTTACAAGAAGGGCAGGCATTTTTCCGGATTCCGCCGTCCCATTTCATTCACTATGCTGGGAGTGCTTTTGGATCATTTGCCTAAGGTTTGCTCAACCTCTTTTGAAGCAGTTCTCCCGAGGACTGCTTTCGTTCTGGCCTTTTTTGGGGCCCTCCGGGTGGGGGAACTGACGAGTCCTTCTAGACGTGTTGGGGGGAGGGTTGGCTGCTTCAGACATCATGGTTCAAAGGAGGCAAGGTTTCTTTGTTTTTCCAGAGATCAAAGACTGATCAGTTGGGCCACGGGACTCCTTTTCGAGCTCAGGCGTGTTCCCTATTCTTCTTGCCTGGTCACTGCTGTGATCGCTTGGTTGAAACTTAGGCTGGGAGGGCCTGGGCCTTTCCTGACACACGCCGACGGTACGGAGTTATCACTTTTTCAGTTTATTTCAGTTTTTAGGAAATGCCTACTGTCGGCTGGGTTTACACCTAGGGATTACGCTTCCCATTCTTTTAGGATAGGGGCAGCAATGGAGGCTGCTTGCTGGGGTCTGGGTAAACAGGTTTTGCAGTGCATTGTTTGCTGGGAATCCATGCGTTTCAGTTTATATGTTCGTCCTCTTATAACTTGCTAGTTCTCGCTGTATCCCTGTGTTCCTGTCTGTCGCTGTTCTGGGGGAGTTTGTTTGTCTCTGGTCTGGTTTTATTGTGATATCGTTATATGTTGCTTGTGATGCTTGAAATTTTATGTTTTCAGACAAAGAATGTTTGGAGTGGATACTCAGCCACTCCTACATTTTTTGGGGTGCCAAGGGGGCTACAGTCAGAATGGAGGGCAGGCAGTTGGGCTTCCCCTGGAGTACAGCCAGTGTGAGGTGGATTGTTGTCCCATGCATGCTGTGGACCCGGGTGTTGCTGGAAGTCCATTGTTATGCCAGATTGAATAGACCCCCAGATATTTTATTATTGCATGTTGGGGATAATGATCTCGGGCTCCGTGCTACGCGGGAATTGATCAGGCACATAAAGTTGGAATTTCTTAGTTTGAGGTCCTTTTTCCCAGACACTATTTTGGTATGGTCCGACATTGTGGGTAGATCCACATGGTGCCTGGCCCGCTCTGGGGATAAGCTCAATAAGGCTAGGATAAAAGTGAACAAAGAGGTGGATACATTTTTTGACAGAAATGGCAGCCTAGCGGTGTGCCATTTGGAGTTGGAGGGTGATAACTGGGTCTATTTAAGGGGGGGTGGGGTTCACCTAAACACCATTGCAATAGATATGTGGTTCCTGACTCAGCAGGACGGTATACAGAGGGCTTTTCATCTGTGGCGAGCCGCCCAAGGGTGAGGCGTCTATGGTAGGGGCCTCATGGTTTTGAAGGTGGGAATGTGGTAACTAATTGTCCGCAAGTCAGTGTAATTGCAGCTGTGGCCATGGTATGGAACTTGGTGCTTTATACAGCCGATTCGGTAGCCCATGCTTGCCTCCAAATGGAGAGGAAGAGATAGTAGAGAGTGGCGCTGTTCTATGTGATATCCTAAATAAATAATTATAAAATGTGTATATATGAAAAAATCATCATGTAAAATAATGATAAATATAATATAATAAATATAACTGGTCCAAACTTTAAATAGTACAAAAGTGCATACGTGCTTGGTGCAATTGATACAGGTGAACAAAGTATCAAGGTGTGCAATGGATATAAATTGGTGCACCTGTGCAATAAATAAATTCATGTGCAATCAAAAATAATAAAATAATAAATAAATATGATAAACCGCTGCAATCAATGCAAAACAGCTAGTGCAAACATATTAAAGTGCATATGAGATCCTGTGTGACTGATATCAAACGGCTGTAAAAAAGTCCATTTATGGCAGGTGAAACAGCAAAAATCCTGGAAAATTATTTCCCTCGTGCTGGATGCTTTTAGATGCGTGCTTGGTGCTTAGTGAAGGTGACACTTTTACTCTCAGTGGGTGTTCACTGCAATTCGTGCCCCTGCAAAGCCCGCACTCACCAGATATACACCCCCTCTTGGGGTATGGAACCTTCACAGTGTCAGCCACTGTATCGCTCTCTGGCAATCAAAGCGACCTTTATTGCTGCTCTGGTTTTTCCACTTCAGCTCATGTACAAAAAAAAAGGCCCCACATAGTGTTTTATCATTTTTAAACAGAGAATTTATTGATAAAACTTTTAAAATGGGTACTCACACTTTATTAGAGTATAAATAGCATGTAATCCTGTTAGGAAGTGTTGTGGCGTTCTGCTGCTTGACCGATTTCGTCTGCTGACGTCATCTGGCCTCCAAATACCTAGACTTAAGAGCAGAGGCGTAACTAGAAACCTCTGGGCCCCGGTGCAAGAAATCACAAAGGGCCCCCCCCCTCGAAAAAGCATGATTTTGATACTTTTTTTTGAGGGGGGTTGCAACGGCGGTAGTTGAGGGGGGATGGCAGCTGTGGTACTTGAGGGGGGGTGGCTGCGGTGGCAGTGGTGGTGCCATTCTCTCCCACCACCACCTGTGTCTCTTACTGATCTCATCCCTATCCCCCCCATCACCTCTGTTGTAGAAGTAATGGGGGGATAGGGATGAGATGAGTGGTGGGGGGATGGGATCAGTAAGAGGCACAGGTGGTGGAGGTTGGCATCGATTGCTTAGCTCTGCAAAATGTCACTTACCGTCAATCAATCGATTCCCCGGGAATTCCGTTCGATCGGTCATGGTCACCGTGCCTTCTAATCTCCCGCCAGGATGCCTTCTTGCCTCATGGGTAGACCGCATAGGTATTCCACGCAGAGAGGAAAGCTCCTCCCTCGCCTTCTCTCATTGGTGTCAGCAGGTCTGCTGACTTAATTTTTCAGTGTCTGCCCCCAGTCTCATTGCTGCCTCTGCCCAGGCCCAGATTTACTCCCTTTGCCGCCCCAAGGCCAGGTCCTTCAATACCACCCCCCCCCACACACACACCATCACATAGGGGGACTCCCCAGAGAGCCCCCCTTACATCAGGGACCCCAGAGAGCCTCCCTACTTACATCAGGGTCCCTAGAGAGCCTCCTCCTACATTAGGGTCCCCAAAGAACCTCCCCTTACATCAGAGTCCCCAGAGAACCTTCCCTTACATCAGGGTCCCTAGAGAACCTCCCCTTACATCACGGTCCCCAGAGAACCTCCCCTTACATCAGGGTCCCCAGAGAGCCTCCCCTTACATCAGGGTCCCCAGAGAGCCTCCCTACTTACATCAGGGTCCCCAGAGAGCCCCCCCCTTACATTAGTGTCCCCAGAGAGCCTCCCCTCCTACATTAGTGGCCCCAGAGAGCCTCCCTTCCTACATTAGTGTCCCCAGAGAGCCCCTCCTTACATCAGGGTCCCCAGAGAGCCTCCCTACTTACATCAGGGTCCACAGAGAGCCTCCCCTTATATCGGGGTCCCCAGAGAGCCTCCCTACTTACATCAGGGTCCCCAGAGAGGCTCCCCTTATATCGGGGTCCCCAAAGAGCCTCCCTTACATTAGTGTCCCCAGAGAGCCTCCCCTCTTACATTACATTAGTGTCCCCAGAGAGCCCCCCTTACATCAGGGTCCCCAGAGAGACCCTTCTTACATCAGGGTCGCCAGAGAGCCTCCCCTTACACCAGGGTCCCCAGAGAGCCTCCCCTTACACCAGGGTCCCCAGAGAGCCCCCCCCCTTACACCAGGGTGCCCAGAGAGCTCCCCTTACACCAGGGTGCCCAGAGAGCCTCCCCCTTACATCAGGGTCCCCAGAGAGCCTCCCCTTACACCAGGGTCCCCAGAGAGCCTCCCCTTACACCAGGGTCCCCAGAGAGCCTCCCCTTACACCAGGGTCCCCAGAGAGCCTCCCCTTACATCAGGGTCCCTAGAGAGCCCTCCTTACACCAGGGTCCCCATAGAGCCCCCCCTTACACCAGGGTCCCCATAGAGCCCCCCCTTACACCAGGGTCCCCATAGAGCCTCCCTTACACCAGGGTCCCCATAGAGCCCCTCCTCTTCACCAGTGTCCCCAGAGAGCCCCCCCCTTACACCAGGGTCCACATAGAGCCCCTCGTTACACCAGGTTCCTCAGAGAGCCCCCCCTTACACCAGGGTCCCCGGAGAGCCTCCCCTTACACCAGGGTCCCCAGAGAGCCTCCCCTTACATCAGGGTCCCCAGAGAGCCCCCTCTTACATCAGGGTCCCCAGAGAGCTCCCCCTTACACCAGGGTCCCCATAGAGCCCCCCCCCTTACACCAGGGTCCTCAGAGAGCCCCCCTTACACCAAGATCCCCAGAGAGCCCCCCCTTACACCAGGGTCCCCAGAGAGCCCCCCCCCTTACACCAGAGTCCCCAGAGAGCCCCACATTACACCAGAGTCCCCAGAGAGCCCCCCTTACACCAGGGTCCCCAGAGAGCCTCCCCTTACACCAGGGTCCCCAGAGAGCCTCCCCTTACACCAGGGTCCCCAGAGAGCCCCCCCTTACACCAGGGTCCCCAGAAAGCCCCCCTTACACCAGGGTCCTCAGAGAGCCACCCCCCTTACACCAGGGTCCATAGAGAGCCTCTCCTTACATCAGGGTCCCCAGAGAGCCCCCCTTACACCAGGGTCCACATAGAGCCCCCCATTACACCAGGGTCCTCAGAGAGCCCCCCCCTTACACCAGGGTCCCCAGAGAGCCTCCCCTTACACCAGGGTCCTCAGAGAGCCCCCCTTACACCAGGGTCCTCAGAGAGCCTCCCCTTACACCAGGGTCCCCAGAGAGCCTCCCCTACATCAGGGTCCCCAGAGAGCCCCCCCTTACACCAGGGTCCCCAGAGAGCCCCCCTTACACCAGGGTCCTCAGAGAGCCCCCCTTACACCAGGGTCCTCAGAGAGCCCCCCCTTACACCAGGGTCCCCATAGAGCCTCCCCTTACATCAGGGTCCCTAGAGAGCCCTCCTTACACCAGGGTCCCCATAGAGCCCCCCCCTTACACCAGGGTCCCCATAGAGCCCCCCCTTACACCAGGGTCCCCATAGAGCCCCCCCTCTACACCAGTGTCCCCAGAGAGCCCCCCCTTACACCAGGGTCCACATAGAGCCCCTCGTTACACCAGGTTCCTCAGAGAGCCCCCCCTTACACCAGGGTCCCCGGAGAGCCTCCCCTTACACCAGGGTCCCCAGAGAGCCTCCCCTTACATCAGGGTCCCCAGAGAGCCCCCCCTTACATCAGGGTCCCCAGAGAGCTCCCCCTTACACCAGGGTCCCCATAGAGCCCCCCCTTACACCAGGGTCCTCAGAGAGCCCCCCTTACACCAAGATCCCCAGAGAGCCCCCCCTTACACCAGGGTCCCCAGAGAGCCCCCCCCTTACACCAGAGTCCCCAGAGAGCCCCACATTACACCAGAGTCCCCAGAGAGCCCCCTTACACCAGGGTCCACATAGAGCTCCCCCTTACACCTGGGTCCCCAGAGAGCCCCCCCCCTTACACCAGGGTCACCAGAGAGCCCCCCCTAACATTAGTGTCCCCAGAGGCCCCCTTCCTTACATTAGTGTCCCCAGAGGCCCCCTTCCTTACATTAGTGTCCCCAGAAAGACCCCCCCCTCTTACATCAGGGTCCCCAAACAGCTGACTCCACCCTTGCAGGGGTTCCCCTGTACCTGGCTGGTGGAGATGGCGATCGGCAGCTCTATGGTGTCCACAGGCAGGGGGGTCTTGCTGGGGCTAGTAGTTCTATATCTGAACCATGTATACAGCAGAGGGGGGAGGGGCCTCTGACCCGGGCATCAGCAACATTGTACAACAAGCAGAGTGAAAGTGAAACTAATACCTGCCCGAGTCAGAGGCCCCTCCCCTCCCCTCCCCTCTCCTCTGTATACACACACTGATACTCGAGTACTACAAGCCCCAGGGAGATCTTGCTGCCCACACAGGCACCATAGAGCTGCCGATCGCCGCCTTCCACCTCCTCCCACATCTCCCCACTGCACTCTAAACGGCCAGCCAGAGGTGCAGGGGGAGATGTCTTGGGGGGTTGCCGCGTTGCCGCCCCTGCATCCACTGCCTTGTCAGCACCCGATCCCTGCGGCGGAACGGCTCCTCATACTGGCGGACGGTGGGCGGGCCCCTCACACGGGCGGCGGGCGGGCCCCCCGAACTTCACGGAACTACAGGGCCCAGTCGCAACTGCGACTGCTGCGACCCTGAAAATTCCGCCACTGCTTAAGAGAGTCATTTATTGTACATTAACGGGGGAATGTATATACATCAGTCAAGTGCAGGCCCGGATCAGGATGCCTAGCATTAAGAGGAGGGCCTACATGACTGTGTTTGTAGTCTAAGCTGCAGTTTAAGTAGTTTTTTTTTAAGTGATTAAGGAATGCCTACATGATTGGACAAGAGCTGGGCGTGGTAGGGTAGGGCAGGATGGGGACAATAGTGGTCTGGTAAGAAGGGGGTGTTGATTGAGGGTCAGTTGGAGGCTGGTCAGCTGAGGAGCAGCTTTTCCCTCCCTCCCTCCCCTAATCATTCCTGTTGGATTGTTTACCCTTCTGTTTGTTTCTTTCCTTGTTGACGTTTGGCGAGAGGGGTGTACGATTTTCTTGCACGCTATTAGTGTGGGGGTTTGGTGGAGTCATAGCAGTGGCAGGGGTCTCAGGGTTTTGAAGGTGGGCGTGGTCCAAATTGTCTGTGGAGGATGATGGGTTGGGCCCATCTTTGGTATGGGTACCTTCCTGAATAAGTGACGTCAGTAAGGCGATAATGTGGTAACTAATTGTCCCCGAGTCTGTGTAATTGTGGCTGGGGACCGTGGTATGGAACTTGGTGCTTGATACAGCAGATTTGGTAGACCATGCTTGCCTCCAAATACCTAGACTTAAAAGAGTCAGTTATTGTACATTAACAGGGGAAAAGTTTATCGTTCATGGCATGTAATAAAAAGACGTATTTGTTAATTTGTGTTTTGTTAATAAAAGGCTGCTATGGCCGTTTAAATCCATTCTAAGGTGGTCGTGTCTTATTTATATAAGGTGGGAAAGTCAGGTATGGTCATGGCAGCCTGTAAATCAGCAATACATCAGTCAAGGCAACAAGGCTGACACCTTGCTAGCACATAAACTTTGAGAGCAAACCCATGGTTCGTTTCCCCAAGCCCTCCGAGAGGGCTTTTCACGAGAATACTCTTCCTTCGCTTTAATGAGGTTCTCCGCTCTCTAATTCACAAAGACCAGATGGACTTCCTACCTTGGTAGCAGGCAGGCGATAACGCCAGAAGAGTCATCAACTTAATAGGCAAAACACAGAAGCGCTGTTACTCAGTTTAGATGCTGAAAAAGCCTTCGATAGGCTTAGCTGGCCTTTCATGTTTACAACCCTTGAGCATCTGGACTTCCGGGGACAGTTCCTTAGGGCAATCAAACACTTGTATGCAGTGGCGGGACAAGGCCATCTGATGCCCTGGACAAAGATGGCAAACTGCGCCCCCCCCCTCCCCCGGGTATAAAGAAAGAGGCAGTGTCTTTTCAAAACCAGAAAACACTTAAAACAATACAACACTACAATACAATAGATGGATGGAGAGGACCCGAGTAGTTTCAAAGCAAATTGCACCTCATCCCAGGTAAATATATTTATAAAAGAGGAGGATAATGGGATTATAGCGGTGCTCAAATATCACAATATCAACATCAAAATACATTTTAATTATTTATTAAAATATCTAGTAGGTATTATACAAAATACATAATAGAAAAATAATTCATTAAAAACAGATTGTTCAAACAGATATACTAGACTGTGTGGGTCGCTGGTATTCCCACGTAGAGTACAATGGTGGTAGGGTATGATGTCACTTCCCTATATATTTCGCCAACTTGGCTTCTTCAGGGGAATATACTGTGACCACTAGTTTTAACAGCCAGCTCTATCAAAGAATCAAAAACAGCATATAAGACAAAATATTTTTTTTACAGTTACATATCTACACACATATGCATAAATGTGTACCGCCAGGTTACCCACGGAGGAACCTACCTTCAGAAAAGGATTCCAAAACTTGCACGATCCCGCAGTTTTGGAATCCGTTTCCACAATCCATGTGGGGCCTAGACATGTGCAAAAGAAAAAAAAATTGTTTTGTTTCGCTTTGTTTTAATTCGTTAATTAATTAATTTCATTTAGTTAGATTCGTTAAATTTGTTAAATTCGTTTTCGGATTTCGTTTAGTTTTCGACCGAATTCGAAAAATCGGTCGCATTCGAAAATATTTCAACCGAATTTGAAAATATTTCTACCGGATTCGAAATTATTTCAACATGATTCAAAATTATTTCAACACGATTCAAAATTATTTCAACCGCATTCGAAACTATTTCAACCGGATTCGAAAATATTTCAACCGAATTCGAAAAAATTTCAACCGGATTCAATAATATTTCAATCGGATTTTTTGCAGATTACTATTTATTTCCATCTGATCTCCTGCAGTATATTAACATCTATTTCATTTTTTTTTTATTTTTTTTTGCAGGTCTCATCCGAAACAAATAGTAATCTGCCAAAAAAAATAAAAATGAAATAGATAGTATCTATATTCTATTCTGTTGTTCTATTGTTTTTCTAGTCTATTTTCTATTTCTATTCTAATCTTTTCTAATTGGAATTCGAAAAATCGGTCGCATTCGAAAATATTTCAACCAAATTCGAAAATATTTCTACCGGATTCGATAATATTTCATCCGCATTCGTTAATATTTCAACCAAATTAGATAATATTTCTACAGGATTCAAAATTATTCCAACCAAATAGAAAAGATTATAATAAACCATGTTCTGACATTCGAATTTCGTATAGAATGAATTCAAGTTCCAATTAGAAAAGATTAGAATAGAAATAGAAAATAAACTAGAAATAGACTAGACTAGGGAAATGGCTGCTAATGGTTTGCAGGAGACCTGCAAAAAAAAATGAAATAGATGCTTATAGTCTGCAGATCTGATGAGAAAATAAAATAGATACTAATAGTCTGCAGGAGATCTGCAAAAAAAATTATATAAATGCTAATAGTCTGCAGGAGATCGGATGGAAATAAATAGTAATCTGCAAAAAAAAAAATGAAATAGATGCTAATAGTCTGCAGGAGATCTGCTGAAATAAAGGAAATGGCTGCTCTAATGCAAAAAAAGAAAAAGAAAAGAAAAATTAAATAGATGCTAATAGTCTGCAGGAGATCTGCAAAAAAAATTAAATAGATGTTAATATACTGCAGGAGATCTGATGGAAATAAATAGCATCTATTTCATTTTTTTTGCAGATTACTATTTATTTCCATCAGATCTCCTGCAGTGTATTAACATCTATTTCATTTTTTTGCAGATCTCCTGCAGACTTTTAGCATCTATTTCATTTTTCTTTTCTTTTTCTTTTTTGCATTAGAGCAGCCATTTCCTTTATTTCAGCAGATCTCCTGCAGACTATTAGCATCTATTTCATTTTTTTTTTTGCAGATTACTATTTATTTCCATCCGATCTCCTGCAGACTATTAGCATTTATATTAAAAAAAATTGCAGATCTCCTGCAGACTATTAGTATCTATTTCATTTTCTCATCAGATCTGCAGACTATAAGCATCTATTTCATTTTTATTTTTTTTGCAGGTCTCCTGCAAACTATTAGCAGCTATTTCTAGTCTATTTTCTATATCTATTCTAATCTTTTCTTATTGGAATTTGAATTCATTCTATACAAAATTTGAATGTCGGAACATGGTCTTTTCTATTCGGTTGGAATAATTTCGAATCCGGTTGAAATATTATCGAATTTGGTTGAAATATTAACGAATGCGGATGAAATATTATCGAATCCGGTAGAAAGATTTTCGAATTTGGTTGAAATATTTTCGAATGCGAGCGATTTTTTGAATTCCAATTAGAAAAGATTAGAATAGAAATAGAAAATAGACTAGAAAAAAAATAGAACAGAATAGAATAAAATATAATATATATATTGTATTTTATTCTATTCTGTTCTATTGTTTTTCTATTTGATTCTTTCCAATATTTTCGATTCTATTCTAATTGTTTTCAAATTCGATTCGACTAGAATTTTTTTCGAATTCAATTAGAATTTTTTTCGAATTCGATTCGAATTTCATCCGTGGTTTTTCGATTCGAAACGTTATTTCGGATTCGGTTGAATTCGTTAGCATTGTAATTGGTTAATTCTGATGCATCCGAACGTGTGAATAATGAAAATTCGTCCGAATTTCGATTCGGAACGAAACGAAATGCACATGCCTAGTGGGCAGGGTTGCCAACTTTCTGTAAATTTATGAACAGTTTGTAAAATACGTACTTTTTGCATCTTTCCTTGAATGTCCATTGCGGACATGTAGGCTGCATGTCTGTAACTGACATTCATGGACAGATGCAACAATTATGGATTTTACAAACTGTTTGTAAATTTACTGAAAGTTGCCAACCCTGCTAGTGGGGCCCCACATGTAGATTCCCTTTTGTCCTGTCTGAGTGAAGGTAGGTTCCTCCGTGGGTAACCTGGCGGCACACATGTGTGCATATGTGTGTAGATATGTGTCACATGTAACTGTAAAAAAAATAATAATTTTGTCTTATATGCTGTTGCAGGCTGAGCGGAGATCGGTTGATGCTGCTGAGAGTCTATTGTTGCTGATGAGGAAATTTTGTTGTGGGTGGGCCATTGTTGTTAGGGGGATCTGATGTTGCTGGCTGCAGGGGATCTGTTTTACTGCTTTTCTTGATATCATTACCAAATTCCATACAATTTACTTAGCACCACAAAATGATACTTGGTCCTATACTGTATTGTCTAAAAGGGACACTACTGGGAGGTGGGTAGGGGCAGAGAAAAGGGGTGACTCAGAAAGGGGGAGTTCCTGCACCTTTTGTCTGAGAAAAAAAAAGCCCTGTAGATGCCCATCTGCTTACTTTGTTATTGACTGCCTGGTTGGTTCCTCTCTCCTCCCGGCCGGCCTCTCAGTGACGTCATGCCTCGCCGAGACTCGGAAGCGCCTGTCAGGCGGGGATTACTCCGCAGGTCCACCTGACAGGGAAGCAAAGACCGGGTCCTTTGCTTGTACTGGGGTGCGGGAGCGCACTCGGCACGTCTTTGCAAGCAGGTGCAGCTCTGCAGTGTTGTAGGGGTGGCTGGCGGTAGTCACAGTCACTTGTTATCCAGAAAGTTTAACAGCACACTGCCAGCACTGCGCCCCCCTTCCTACAATAAATTGCTCCGCCCAGAGTATCCGCCCCTTCCGCTCACCCCTTGTACCGGCCCTGCTTGTATGCAGCCCCCTCTGCCTCTATAAAAACTCCCTTTGCGGCCTCCCCTCCTTTCACTATTTTGAATTGGAAGAGGCAAGGCTGTCTGCTTTCTCTGCTACTTTTTGCCCTGTATATTGAGCCCCTGGCAGCCCAGATTTGACGTGATCCCAACATTTGTGGGGTCTTGGTCAGAGGACATAAGTTAAAAATGTCGCTATTTGCGGATGATGTACTTCTCACCTTGACACACCCACGTGTGACTCTCCCTAACCTCCATAAACTACTGGAGGAATTTGGGGCCATATCTGACTATAAAGTTAATCCCTCTAAATCAGAAGCCCTGCTGCTCAACATGCCTTCCTCAGAGGTCCGTCACCTCTCAGAAACGTTCCCCTAAATGTGGTAAGCCCATGCCATAAAATATCTCAGGGGAAAATCCCACTATGAGTCCTTGTATGACACTAAATTGAAACCACACTTTGCGTCTATTATATCCCTGGTAGCTAAATGGAGACACTATCAAATCTCATGGTTAGGCTGTATAGATTTTGTACTGCTTCCTGACATTACCAGTACCCATCTCCCAGATGCAGATTCGGTAACTCCAAGCTGTTCTCCTAAATTTCATATGGAATCATAAACACAGAATAGCCCGCTCGATACTCTTTGCCTCTCGAAATGAGGAGGGTCTGACCTTTCCTAACCTTCTACGTTATTACTATGCTGCTCCACGGAGGGCCGTAGCCTCATGGGCTACACTCCCAGCCTGTAATCGCTGGAGGCAAATAGATAAATTATGGGTAGCTCCATGGGGCCGAGCTACAGAATGTCTTAACGTCACTTCCGGTCAGGGCCGCAGATAGTATCTTTCTCAGCGTTTGTATCAGCGATTTATGTCTGTAATTTCGAAGTTAATGTGAGTATATCTCAACACTTTTTTAACCAAATAAAAAGTTTTTAAGCGGTATCACGCTATGGGCACCCTTCTATTCTTTATATGTTGACCTTGGAGGAACGCTAATATCACTATAAGGATCGATTATCTCCCAGAGTGCTACACAGTCGCAAATACTCAGGCTGCATAGCACCCCAGGTAGGGTAAGAAGCATTCGGTGAGTGCATTCATAATAAGAGCATTAAGCTACATTAACCCATTTTCACATTAAATGTTTTAGCATTGTAAAATATAGCTTAATGTGAATAACTTTTGGTGTGATTAACCAAATGAGCTGAAATTTTAAGAATATGCTGGCATGGATAGAGTCTTCTATCCAAAAAACAAGCTTAATGTCCCTAGTTTGCCTTGTGGGACACCGAATCGCTTGAAACTTCTTGGATAGGTTTGGGAAGTTGAGATCTGTGCAAAGTTTCAGGACAATTGATTGAGGTTTAGGCCCGGGTCACACTGCTACGAATTCTATTGCGAATTTGAGCCGTTGCAATTTCTCAAGTTCGCAAGTCATTTAAATTACATAGTTTAAAATTAGTGACGTTCACATCAATGCGTTGCGAATATAAGCTGTGGGAAAAAAAGGGTCCTGTGCGAGTTTGATCCGCGTGCAATGCAAATTCAGCTCTATAGACTGGCATTCCCTGAAATCGCGGCAGTGTAAACTTAGCCTTAGGCACTTTATTACACGTTATAGATAGGAAAAAATAATTTATTGAAAGAAATATGCCATAGCGAGAACAATGTTAGAGATAAAACAAGAACTCCAAATGGGTACATAAAACATATACATAAAAATAATTAAAATACAGCCGTATGGGTACATGTACAATACATAACATTGATATCCTGTAATGAATTGTTCCCCGACGCGTTTCGACCTTAGGGTCATCATCAGGGGGAAAGGAAGAGATGCTCTGAAATGAAAACATTGTATAGGTATAATTGTTATGGACAACAAGAACCCTATCAACAATGGAACATCTACAATATGTGTTCTTGGTATTAATGGTATTATTACCAATTTACGGCTGGGGGAGAGGGCTCCTCTTGTGTTGAGTTTTGAAAAACAACAGTGGATCCCATGGCAGGCACCCCAGGCGGCCCACATGGAGGGGGGGCAGTGTGGAAATGCCCCTGGCCGCAGATGCATGGACAGGCTCCAGGCCTACGAGAGCTCGCACTAATGCCCCACACGCACCAAGGCAGAGAGGGGTGAGAGAGAGAGGCTGGGGGAGTAGGGGCAGAAGCCAAGAAAATGAAGCCAAACCAGGTGCCCATAGCTGTAAGAAAATAAATAATAGAGAAAGGAAGGATTATTAAGGTGAATGTTCCAATATAGGTGACTTAATTGTGTAGAGCAGTGTGTGATGTGTGAGGTTTGCTGGTGGGGTATGGGCATAACAAAGTGAATAAAAAATAAATAAATAAATAAAATGTGTGTGAAAACCAAAAGGGGGAATGGTGTGGTGAAAAGCACTGAAAATGTTGTGATAATGTGTGTGTGGTACAGGTGTGGTGGAGAGATATAATGGAAGAGGAATGTGTGCAAAAACATGAAAAGGTTTCCCATTGGAGAGGATGATGACTGTCCCAGGTGTGCTAGAGACCGCGGAGACCTTATCCACTTGCTCTGGCGATGCCCCAAGTTGCACCTTTATTGGAGGGGGGTCCTTAAAACCCTTAGTGAGGTATTCCTAGTAGAGGTTCCACAAGACCCTAAAGTCTGCATATTGGGGATTGTGGATGATCTACCACTTGAGGATAATCCGAAAAAAGCCATTGGTAGAGCCCTATTCTAGGCACGTAAACTTATTCTCCACCATTGGAAGGCTGTTGAACCTCCTAGGTTAAGTGAATGGATAGCTCAAATGGGATCCACTTTGCGTTTGGAGAAATATATTTACCAACATAGGGGCCGCCAGGGGACATTTGAACTGATGTGGGCTCCCTGGCTGAATACCCCAGGGTTATCCCCGCTTGAATTGGTGTTAGATAGGCTGCTTCTTTAATATTGAGCGTTAGGAGGGCAGGGGGGAAAGGTATAAAGGTATGACTATCAGACCATTATTTAACTCAGTCTAGGGGAATGCTTTTGAGAACTGCTTGGACATGTACTTACTGCATGTTGGGTTCTGGAATGTGAGTGACTTTTACTTCTTTCAAATTTGTTTGTTTTTTTGTTGTTTTTTTACTGTTCCAAGTTTCAATGGAATTGACTGTATGCTTTTTGTGTTGGAATGTAAACATGTAATTATTACTTGTGTCAATAAACATCCTTTTTGAGAAAAATAAAAATAAAATTTATTTGCGAGAAGGGAAGATATGTATGCCATAAAAATCTGCCAGTTCTTTGGTGCAGGGGAAGACATTTGAATTCTATTACGGTGTCCTCCTTTCGTTAAATTTCATGTGTTCTGGCAGGCGAACCCTGTTGGAAATATGATGATACATACCTCCTGACTTTCTGAAATAGAAATGAGGGACGCCTATTAGCAAAAGTATGTAGGCATAGGAAACATTGCCTGCAAAACCCCCTTAAAGGAGAATTGTAAAAAAAAAATATTGGTTAAAAACCCACAAGTGCGTTTTTTTTTTTTTTTACCACTACTATTCCTTTATATTGGCTTTTCAGCAATTTAGATATTGGATGAAAGGTTTAGCACTGGGAAACACTTTTTTGATAAGTAGTGCATTTTATTTACAAATATATAGATCAGACCAAAATGAGGGACAAATGAGGAGGACCTTTGGATGATAGAGAATAGAAAGGGACATGTACAGCTGGAGATGTCCTCTGTAGCAGATCGTATTTGAGCTTCAGAGCTCTTGCATGCTGCGTCTAGATAAATATAAAATGTGCAACCCAGGGTTCTTTGTTAGATTTTTTTCAGCTGTGGTCACAGTTTTCCCAACAGAATGAGGAACAGGAAATGGTAAGAGATCTGTCTGCAGTGAGATAGTGAGAAACTGCAGGTGACACACCAGTACATGCTGGTTTATTTATAGTTTCTATACTATCAGTGTGTTGTGGCAAATATTTAAAGGTTTATTTTTTACTATCACTTATTTTGCTGCGGTATGAAGAATAAATATTTACTAAAGACTTTATGGCAGAAAGATTAAAGTGGAACCTTTAAAGTGACCCTGTCAGGGGAACAAAGTTACAAAGTCTCCAATCTTAGATTAAATCAGCTTTAGCCCAGGTTCACACTGGGCTGCGGGAATGAAGCCGTGCGAGTTCAGCTGAATTCGCACAATTTGAATGTTAGTCCCGATTTCAGCGGCGATTTCACAGACATCTGTGCGGGTTTCTGGGTCAATGTAAATCACAACCTGAAATCGCGAAAAGTAGTACAGAAACGACTTTTTGAAATCGGTGCGGCTGTGCAATTGCTGCCGATTTGACATGTCAAATCGCACCAGTGTGAACCAGGGCTTATACATACTTGTTTGGCACATTTGCACAAATTTTACTTTTTTGTAAAGATCCAGGTGCTAAGTCATCAAAACCAGTGGTGATGTTGGGATTGTAAAAGACCTTGGGCACCAGAACATTCCACAGCAAACAGTGGGTTTGGTCAAATTACGCTAACATTGAGGGGGCATAACAAAAAAAAAAAAACTGAGCCTGCTCTTTCTATGAAAGGTTGATGACCCCATGCAACTTTTTGCTTCTCTGTACACAATACTATATTACTTTGCTCAACTGAGCCTGCATTAAAGAAGAACTTCATTAACCCCTTAACAGTGCACCAGCAGTGCAGCTGCTGTATCATGTGACCAGTGTGATTGGCTCTCACAACAGTCACATGAATGTGAGCCCATCCCGTTGGCTCTTGATCAGAAGCCTTGACAGAGAGCTGTCATTGACAGCTTGGTCAGTGTGCTGGAAGCACACATGGAGCGTACTCTCAGAACACAGTTTGTATCTCAAATATAGTGATACCGTGGATGCATATGTGCTACAGCTGGGCATTAAAGCCCACCTTTCTGAAACCTGCAACTGTAGAGAAAATGGACACTTTGGTCAGAATTATGTATACAACATAGTGTGCAGGGTTCAGGAGTAACACACAGCACAGCATAGAGAGTGCAGCAGTCAGGAATAAGTTTGCGCGTAATAGATTGGCTTTTTCAGGGAAATATGCCTACAACTGGCCCCTTACCAACAGCCAACGAGGCATACAGAGGCGACCTGGTTCATCCAGGAACAATAGACGTACAAATGAAAAAGATAAATATGACTCTGACTCCTCTGCCAATTCTCTCACTTCACAGAATTCACAAACAGGTGGTCGAGGACGACAGGGGAGACGGAACTCAAGGAAACGACCTCAAGACGGTGGTGGGTACTAGTGATGAGCCGAACACCCCCGCGTTCGGTTCGCACCAGAACCTGCGAACGGACCGAAAGTTTGCACGAACATTAGAACCCTATTAAATACAATGGATGCGAACGTTCGGATTCTAAAGTGCTAATTATAACGACTATTATCCATGTTATTGTCCGAAACAGAGTTTGGGAACCCGGCTTCTGCACCAGGGGACATGTATCAATGCAAAAAGAAGTTTTAAAAACGGACGTTTTCCGGGAGCAGTCATTTTAATGATGCATAAAGTGAAAAAAAAAAAAGTCAAATATTCCTTTAAATATTGTACCTGGGGGGTGTCTAAAGTATGCCTGTGAAGTGCCACGTGTTTCCCGTGTTTAGAACTGTCCCTGCACAAAATAACATTTCTAAAGGGAAAAAAGCCATTTAAAACTGCTTGCGGCTTTAATGCAATGTCTGGTCCCGGTAATATGGATGAAAATCTTTAGGAAAAATGGCATAGCTACCCCATCAACCCCCCCCCCCCTACCCCAGCCCATTACCAGCCCCTTTGGGTCTTGTATGGATATTAAGGGGAACCCCGCACACAAAATAAAAAAGGACCTATATACTCTGAACAGCCGTATACAGGCGGTGCATACAAGACAGGGACTGTAGGTTTGTTCTTATGTAGAATCTGTTTGTAATTTTGAACAGCTGCATTGTTTAAGTGGAGCTCCATGCCAAATTCCTTTTTTTTAGCTTTTTGTAAAACATAGGGAACGGTTATCACCCCTGTCACATTTTTTTTGCTGTCTGTGCCCCTGTTCAGAACATTTCACCTCACTTTGCGTCCCAATGACAACTGTTTTTGAAATGTGGTGTTTTTATTGAAACAAGGATTGGTGATAAAGCATCAGTAGAGAGGAGACACCTTTCTCCCATATTAATTCTTACAGGAGAGAATTTTCCTTCCAAGGGGTAGATTTCCTCTCACTTCCTGTTGTCTTCTTCCGTTTGCAAGTAGTAGTAGTTTGTAAGTTGGATGTTTGAAAGTAGGGACCTTCCGTATATACTCTGCAGAAATTGGCCCCTTAGGTGTTGGTGTTGGCACAACACTGAAAGCACTCACAGTTATTCTTGGTGGGTGCTGGAACGCCCTGCTGTCAACTATAATATCAGGAATTGTAATAACATATAATTGTTGATCAGTGGTAGTAAAAATTGGGCCTTTGATGGTGGTGCTGGTGCCACAACACTGTAAGGCCTGACAGTTACTCTTGGTGGGCGCAGCAATGGTCCCTGCTGTGAATTATTAGATCAATAATTATAATTGCATGCCCCTGTTGAACAGGGGCTGAAAAATTGGGCCTTTGGTGGTGGTGGTGATGGTGGTGCTGGTGCCACAACACTGTAAGGCCTGACAGTTACTCTTGGTGGGCGCAGCAATGGGCCCTGCTGTGAATTATTAGATCAATAATTATAATTGCATGCCCCTGTTGAACAGGGGCTGAAAAATTGGGCCTTTGGTGGTGGTGGTGGTGGTGATGGTGGTGCTGGTGCCACAACACTGTAAGGCCTGACAGTTACTCTTGGTGGGCGCAGCAATGCTCCCTGCTGTGAATTATTAGATCAATAATTATAATTGCATGCCCCTGTTGAACAGGGGCTGAAAAATTGGGCCTTTGGTGGTGGTGGTGGTGGTGATGGTGGTGCTGGTGCCACAACACTGTAAGGCCTGACAGTTACTCTTGGTGGGCGCAGCAATGGGCCCTGCTGTGAATTATTAGATCAATAATTATAATTGCATGCCCCTGTTGAACAGGGGCTTAAAAATTGGGCCTTTGGTGGTGGTGGTGGTGGTGATGGTGGTGCTGGTGCCACAACACTGTAAGGCCTGACAGTTACTCTTGGTGGGCGCAGCAATGGGCCCTGCTGTGAATTATTAGATCAATAATTATAATTGCATGCCCCTGTTGAACAGGGACTGAAAAATTGGGCCTTAGGCACTGGTGGCACAACACTGCAACCCCTCACAGATACTGTACTTGGAGCACAGCAATGAGGCCTGTTGCAAAGTATTGCATCAAAAATTTTAATTACACGCCCCTGTTAAACAGGGGCTGAAAAATTGGGCCTTAGCCACTGGTGGCGTCACCCATAAACCAAAATGATCTTCCAAGCTATCATCGTTAATCGTATCATTGAGGAGGAGGAGGAGGATAGCCAGTCAACATAACAGCACAGGCACTCAGCATCAGCATCAGTCTTGAAGGGATGTGACATTTTAAAATCAATTAGTCTGTTATATCAGCATCTGGTGTGTGGTAGCTGGTGGTGATCCAAGACTGGTTCATCTTGATGAAAGTCAGTCGATCAACCGAGTCGGTGGACAGGCGCACCCTGTGATCCGTGACAAATCCTCCAGCAGCACTGAATGTGCGTTCTGAAAGAACGCTGGATGCAGGACAGGCCAGTAGCTCAATTGCATACTGTGCAAGCTCTGGCCAGTGATCCATCCTCAAGACCCAGTAAGCCAGAGGATTTTCGTGGGGAAGGTGTCCAAGTCTGACCTTGCCCCTAGGTATTCCTGGACCATGTATATCAGACGCTGGCGATGGTTGCTGGAACCGATCATACTTTGGGGCTGCGGACTAAAGAATTGTCTGAACGCATCGGTCAGACGGCCACCTTCCCCATCGCTCCTTCTTTGACTACCCGAAGCCTCAGCAACTCGTTGTCCAGGACCAGGAGTTTGTAACCTCCCAGTCTCTGGGAACGCGTTGCACAGACCTTTCTGCAAGGCCTCCCGGAGTTGTCTCATCCTCTGCTCCCTCTGCGACGGTACGATAAGGTCCGCAACCTTACCCTTGTACCGTGGATCAAGGAGAGTGGCCAGCCAGTAATGGTCCCTCTCCTTGATCCGAAGAATACAAGGATCCTTTCGCAGACTTTGCAGGATCAGGGAGGCCATGCAGCGTAGGTTAGCTGAGGCATTCAGTCCGGAGTCCTCTGGGTCACTAAGGACGACATGATCCGCAGCCACCTCCTCCCAGCCACGTACAAGTCCACTGGTTTCTTGGGACTGTAAATCATCCCTAAAAGACTGCTGCTGATGATGCTGAGTGCCAGCCTCCACCTCCATGCTGACACAATCCTCCTCCTCCTCCTCCTCCTCTTCCTGTGCAATGGGTGGGACAGAAGGAACACTGTCTGGGTAAAGGGGGCCTTGAGAGGCAAGGAAGTCCTCCTCTTCCTGCCTCTGTTCTGCCTCAAGTGCCCTGTCCATTATTCCACGCAACGTGTGCTCCAACAGGTGGACAAGAGGTACAGTGTCACTGATGCATGCACTGTCACTGCTCACCATCCTCGTGGCCTCCTCAAATGGTGCCAGGACAGTGCATGCATCCCTGATCATGCCCCACTGGCGTGGTGAAAAAAACCCGAGCTCCCCTGACCCTGTCCTGGTGCCGTAGTCGCACAGGTACTCATTGATGGCCCTCTGCTGCGTGTGCAGCCGCTGCAGCATGGCCAACGTTGAGTTCCACCTGGTGGGCATGTCACATATAAGGCGGTTCTTGGGCAGGTTCAACTCCTTTTGAAGCTCAGCCATTATAAGATCTGCGGAAATGCACACAGACTTTCCTGGCCTGCCTCAGGACATCCTGTAAGCCCGGGTACCTGCCCAAGAACCGCTGCACCACCAGGTTAAGGACGTGAGCCATACAGGGCACATGGGTCAGTTGTCCCTGTCGGAGGGCGGAGAGGAGGTTGGTGCCATTGTCGCAAACCACCATTCCTGGCTTAAGCTGGCGTGGCGTCAACCACCTCTCGGCCTGCCCCTGCAGAGCAGACAGGACCTCTGCCCCAGTGTGGCTCCTGTCCCCCAAACACACCAGCGCAAGCACGGCATGGCATCTTTTTGCCTGCGTACTTGCGTAGCCCCTTGAACGCCTATGGAGCACCGCTGGTTCCGAGGACAAACCACAGGAAGAGGCCATGGAGGAAGAAGAAGAGGAGGGGGTGGAGGAGAGAGGTGTGTCACAACCAGTAGTAGCATTTTGGAGGCGTGGCGGTGGAACAACCTCCAACACTACTGCACCTTGTCCTGCATCCTTCCCAGCTGCCAAAAGAGTGACCCAATGGGCCGTGAAAGAAAGGTAACGTCCCTGTCCATGCCTGCTGGACCATGAGTCAGCGGTAATATGCACCTTACCGCTGACCGCCCTGTCCAGCGAGGCCAAGACATTGCCTTCCACATGCCTGTAGAGAGCCGGAATCGCCTTCCGTGCGAAAAAGTGGCGTTTGGGAACCTGCCACTGAGGAACCGCACATTGCACAAACTCACGGAAGGGGGCCGAGTCTACCAACTGAAAAGGCAGCAGTTGAAGCGCTAGCAATTTAGCCAAGCTAGCATTCAACCGCTGGGCATGTGGATGGCTGGGAGTGAACTTCTTTCGACGGTCCAGCAGCTGGGGCAGGGAAATTTGCCTGCTAGAATCGGACGTTGGTGTACTGCTAGCAGAGTGCCCACAAGTACTTGCCTGTGACACACCTAATTCTACACCTTCATTCCTCTCAGAGCAGGTTTCAGAGAGGAGTGAAGGTATAGTGGGGTTGGAGATCCCAGCTGATGCGGTGCAAGAAGAGGTCAGCTTTGTTCTTTGGTGTGGGTCTTTAAGGTAGGCTTGCCAACGAGCTGCATGGCAGGTCAACATATGTCTGATCAAGCATGTGGTGCCCAAGCGGCTGATGTTTTGGCCACGCGATATACGCTTGAGACATATGTTGCAAACAGCAGCTGTGCGATCTGATGCACTCGCCTCAAAAAAGGCCCACACCAAAGAACTTTTTGAATGACGGGCAGAGGCAGCGCCCTGCACAGGCGGAGCTCTGCGGTGTGATTCCGTCGGTGTGCTGCCCATACGCTGGCCACTCAAGGGCATCCTGCCTCGTTGGAGATGTGCCTCCTCCTCATCCTCCTCCTCCTCCTCCTCTCTCCTATTAGGCACCCACGTGGAGTCAGTGACCTCATCATCCCCTCCCTCCTCATCACTGGAGCCAATCTGGCAGTATGCTGCAGCTGCTGGAGCATGACTGCCAGATTGGTGTCCTTCTTGAGCATCCCCTCTCTCTGCTCTCACGCTGCTGCCTTCCTCTAGCTGGGTATCATCATCAGATCCTTCCAAACGCTGGGCATCCTCCTGGAGCATGTACCCAACACTGTGCTCAAACAGTTCGGGGGACTGCTCAGGAGGAGGACATGGTGGGTCTAGGGAAGGATTGACTAATGAAGATAATGATACCAGAGAAGAGGACGCTTTGGCAGCTGCTTTGCCAGTACCCTGAGCCTGGGTGAGAGAGGATGAGGAGGATGAGGTGGGCTTGGTCATCCACTCTACCAAGTCTTCGGCATGATGTGGCTCAACATGTCCAGCTGCCGAAAAGAAGGACAAGCGTGTCCCATGGCCATGTGCTGATGACAATGCACCGCGTCCATGACCAGCACTGTTGCCCCCAGACACAGAGCCTGCTTGCCCTCTTTTTTTGCCTCCTGACTGTCTGCCTCTCCTTGTTTGCCTTCCAGACATTTTAATGGATGGCCTGCAGGGAGATGGGAAAAAGAGCAATAAGGGCTACCTTCAGGTGTATACTGTGCAGGAGGCTTAGCAACAATGACACTGACACTGTCCCCTGCCTATCCTTCTCTGTCCCTAAACACAAGGATTGAAAATATGGAACAGCAAAATTGGTTTAGAACAGAATAGCACACTGACACTTTCCCTCACTGTCCTACTCTGTCCCTCCCTACAAACAAGGTTTAGCACAGAATAGCACACTGATAATTTCTACGAGTGTCCTTCTCTGTCCCTAAACTCAAGGATTGAAAATATGGAACAGCAAAATTGGTTTAGAACAGAATAGCACACTGTCAGTTTCACTCACTGTACCTCTCTGTCCCTCAACTCAAGGATTGAAAATATGGTTCAGCAAAATAGTTTTAGAACAGAATAGCACACTGACACTTTCCCTCACTGTCCTACTCTGTCCCTCCCTACAAACAAGATTTAGCACAGAATAGCACACTGATAATTTCTACGAGTGTCCTTCTCTGTCCCTAAACTCAAGGATTGAAAATATGGAACAGCAAAATTGGTTTAGAACAGAATAGCACACTGTCAGTTTCACTCACTGTACCTCTCTGTCCCTAAACTCAAGGATTGAAAATATGGTTCAGCAAAATAGTTTTAGAACAGAATAGCACACTGACACTTTCCCTCACTGTCCTACTCTGTCCCTCCCTACAAACAAGATTTAGCACAGAATAGCACACTGATAATTTCTACGAGTGTCCTTCTCTGTCCCTAAACTCAAGGATTGAAAATATGGAACAGCAAAATTGGTTTAGAACAGAATAGCACACTGTCAGTTTCACTCACTGTACCTCTCTGTCCCTAAACTCAAGGATTGAAAATATGGTTCAGCAAAATAGTTTTAGAACAGAATAGCGCACTGACACTTTCCCTCACTGTCCTACTCTGTCCCTCCCTACAAACAAGATTTAGCACAGAATAGCACACTGATAATTTCTACGAGTGTCCTTCTCTGTCCCTAAACTCAAGGATTGAAAATATGGAACAGCAAAATTGGTTTAGAACAGAATAGCACACTGTCAGTTTCACTCACTGTACCTCTCTGTCCCTCAACTCAAGGATTGAAAATATGGTTCAGCAAAATAGTTTTAGAACAGAATAGCACACTGACACTTTCCCTCACTGTCCTACTCTGTCCCTCCCTACAAACAAGATTTAGCACAGAATAGCACACTGATAATTTCTACGAGTGTCCTTCTCTGTCCCTAAACTCAAGGATTGAAAATATGGAACAGCAAAATTGCTTTAGAACAGAATAGAACACTGTCAGTTTCACTCACTGTACCTCTCTGTCCCTAAACTCAAGGATTGAAAATATGGTTCAGCAAATAGTTTTAGAACAGAATAGCACACTGACACTTTCCCTCACTGTCCTACTCTGTCCCTCCCTACAAACAAGATTTAGCACAGAATAGCACACTGATAATTTCTACGAGTGTCCTTCTCTGTCCCTAAACTCAAGGATTGAAAATATGGAACAGCAAAATTGGTTTAGAACAGAATAGCACACTGTCAGTTTCACTCACTGTACCTCTCTGTCCCTCAACTCAAGGATTGAAAATATGGTTAAGCAAAATAGTTTTAGAACAGAATAGCACACTGACACTTTCCCTCACTGTCCTACTCTGTCCCTCCCTACAAACAAGATTTAGCACAGAATAGCACACTGATAATTTCTACGAGTGTCCTTCTCTGTCCCTAAACTCAAGGATTGAAAATATGGAACAGCAAAATTGGTTTAGAACAGAATAGCACACTGTCAGTTTCACTCACTGTACCTCTCTGTCCCTCAACTCAAGGATTGAAAATATGGTTCAGCAAAATAGTTTTAAAACAGAATAGCACACTGACACTTTCCCTCACTGTACCTCTCTGTCCCTAAACTCAAGGATTGAAAATATGGTTCAGCAAGATTGGTTTAGAACAGAATAGCACACTGACACTTTCCCTCACTGTACCTCTCTGTCCCTACAAACAAGGATTAGCACAGAATAGCACACTGTCACTGACACTCTCCCTACCTATCCTTATTTGTCCCTAAACACAAGGAATCCAGGATTAGTAAAGGAAAAATAATGACACTGTCCCTGCCTATGCTTCTCTTTCCCTGCTCCGGAACACACTACACAAGGCCGCCGCGCTGGCGGCCTTTTATAGTGTGGGGCGTGTACTAAACCCCCTCAGCAATAATTGGCCACAGGCATCCTGCCTGTGGCCAATCATTGCTCTCCTCGCTGCCGGCGCTGTGATTGGCCAAGCATGCGGGGTCACAGTGCATGCTTGGCCAATCACAGCGCCTGGATGACACTGCGATGGCGTAGTGCATTGTGGGCCGTTCGCGTCACTCGAATTTGGCGCGAACGGCCCAAATCGTTCGATCTTCGTCGAACGATCGAACAGCCGATGTTCGAGTCGAACGTATGTTCGACTCGAACACGAAGCTCATCCCTAGTGGGTACCAGACTGGCACTCCAAGTAAAAAACATATAACTGGGGACAATGGGCGACCAAAAATAAACAGTTCCACTGACATCTGTCCAGACTCAAACCCTCACAGTAATAGAGGGGTCTCTATGTTCCCCAACTCATCACTGGGTGCCTCCTCAGAGATTTCTTCTATCCCTGCCGTGACCTCCCGGGTTGAATCTGATATTCGTCAACATATCATTGGATCAGCACAAGCGATGGCCAAGACACATAACTTGGCCACCTCTGGGGCTGCTGCCAAGGACAATAAGAGATGACGTATAGATCACTTTTTTCCTCGGATTTGTCGTCCAAATGCTTCCGACGAATCTACTTCTCTTGATCTTACTCTACCTATTCCTCCCTCTTCTCCTGCTGATCTCCCTACTGTTCTACCACCTACTGCAACCAATCCATATGGGGGGACCCAGAACAAGGCATTCCGCCTTGAGGTGATCAATTTGTCCTCCTACCCCCTGAGTGAGATAGAAACAGACCTCTTGAGCTTGGGTCTTAGTTTCTGCCCGAACACCTCTTCTAACAAATTTGAGCTCATAAAAGACCTATACCTTTTTGCCCGGAAACTGACCTTTAAATTCATGTATGACAAAGAGCGCTGTACTAGACAAACGGAAATATCCCATCAGGAGATTTGGAAGGATTTCACGGTGGCTGAGTTCCGAGCTCTCAAGAACCTTGTTCTACTACTAGATGAGAGCGAGGGGACTGAGATCCGTGAAATGAGCCCGGAAACTGAAGTGGCGAGAGGCCAACGTATTCAGAACACCCAGTATCAAAATGATATTGAATCACTGAGTAAGGCTGTAAAGAAGAAATCTACTCATTTTCCCTCGCTCCACATCAACTCCAATGTCTGGGCCTTTTTGACCCAGGCTATTGGGGATGTTGAATCTTTGGCTCTTGCCAGATCGGCCCATCAGAACCTTTCAAGACTCCAGCGACAGGCCCTGATGGGCCTTAGTCGTAACTCTCACTTGGTGATCAAGCCCTCGGACAAGGGCGGCAATGTGGTGGTCATGGATGAACTAAATTACAGGAATATGTGCTGGGACATCCTCAGAAACCGGGATTGGTACAGGCCGATTTCTGAGGATGTCATAGACCGATATAACCAGCAATACAATGACACCATTCAGTCCGCCCTCTCCGGGGGCTTGATCACCAAGGAGATCTATGAGGGCATCCAGGTACCTTACCCCAAGACTCCATGTTTCTTTTCACTCCCCAAAACACACAATAACATGTCCAGACCTCCCGGCAGTCCGATAGTATCTGGCGTAGGTGCCAAGACGGAACGAGCCAGTAAATTTGTCGATGAATATCTGCGACCCCACGTAACTACTCTTCCTTCCTATATCCAGGACACCCCAGATCTCCTCAGAACCCTTGATGGCCTCAATGTGCCCCCAGGATGCTTTTTAGTATCCATAGATGTGGAAGCACTTTATTCATCAATTCCACACAAACTAGGACTTACAGTCATTTCTAGGTTTCTGAAGGAAAGAGGTCCCAAGTCTACTGGCTTAAATTCCTTTGTGATCAAGTTGCTGGAGCACATTTTGACCAAAAATGTTTTCTCGTTCGATGGGTCCCACTTCCTCCAGGAACAAGGAGCCGCAATGGGCACATGTTGTGCCCCTTCTTATGCGAACTTGTACCTGGGGGGTGGGAACGTGAGTTGTTTTCCAATGACGAATTTGGACACCTTTTTTGCTCAGTTTTGGGGTGGTTTCGTTTTATTGATGACGTACTGATGCTATGGGCGGGATCTCTGACCACTTTGAATGAATTTATGCAAATGTTAAGTACTAACAGACATAATCTTAAATTCACCATGGCATATAGCCAAACGAGGATTGCGTATCTGGACATATCGATATACGTTACAGAAGAAGGTTTAATTAAAACCACTCTGTACCGTAAACCCACGGCGGGGAACACGATTCTACACGCTGCCAGTTCGCATCCTCGTTCATTGATCCAAAGCATACCATTTGGGCAGTATTTACGTCTAAGACGGAACTGCACAGATGATACGAAATTCAAGGAGGAGGCTGATCTCCTCTATACACGTCTAAGAATGAGGGGCTACAGCAGAAATTGCCTCAAGAACGCTTTCAAAAAAGCCCTTATTAAACCTAGAAATGCCGTACTTGCCAGAGCCCCCAAAAAAAAACACCCCTGATGTGGTGAGATTTATAACTACATACTCTGACCAGCATGCCAAAGTCAGGTCAATCATGCAAAAACACTGGCATATTTTGTCTGCCGACCCTGTTCTAAGAAAATATATTGGAACGAGCCCGGAAATTACCTTTCGACGGGCTGGTTCTATTCGGGACCGTCTGGTACAAAGTAACTATAGGAGGTCTGACAACAAACCCCGGAAACTAAAGGGACTGTACAAATGTGGCCAGTGTGATTACTGTGACCTCCTAATTGAGGGCCCGAGGATAACTCTACCTAACGGCCAGACTCACTTCCTCAAACACCTGTCAGACTAAGGGAGTTATTTACATTATTTTTTGTTGTTGTGGATCCTTCTACATGGGGAAGACAATTCGAGCCTTCTGGCGAAGAATTAAAGACCATGTTTATTACGCAACCAGTGATCTTTTGAACACCACTATTGGCCATCATGTGGCGTTTAGGCACCGATATGAACCCCAGGTTTTCAAGGTTGCCGCCCTGGATCGGGTCTATGAGGACCCACGGGGTGGCAACTTTGACCAGAGGGTATTACAACGAGAAACAGAATGGGTATACAAATTAAAGGCGACTAAGTACCCTGGGCTGAACGACATGGTCAGCTTTAAACCATTTTTGTAAAATATACTGAATATACTAATCACAGTGCTATACCCCCTTCCCCCCCCCTTTTTCTTTCCTCTCTCCTTCCTCTCCCTCCCCTCCCAATGTTGCACTGGGATGTCCCCTAGGATGTATTCTCCCATTTTCCATACGTTTGGAGTGTCTCTCGGTCCCTGATCTCGTTCTGGTTCAGAGAGAACCTACTTATTTCCACAAGAAAGGTTCTCTGTTTTTTCGTATATTTTAGAAAAATTTTTTTTTGTATTTTGTATATGTGATAAAGATATAGGAACTTATACAATTGTATGTATCGCACCAATGGAATTTATCCTAAGCGAATGACTGTCTCTATGGAGCTTGATAGATTATGTATTGTGTTATTGTACAATTATGTTAAATGTGAGTATATCTTTGTGTGCTTCTTGGCGCTTGTTTTTGTCCTCTCTGTGCATCTTAGTGATCCAATATGGCGATTGCCATGCTCAGTGTTTAATTTGACCTTCGCTACGCATATTTTTTTTGTGATTCATCTCTTGGTATTATTTTTAGTCTAAATTTCATTACCTTAGATCTTTTTGCTCCACCACGCTGTTTTCCCTACTCCAACATGGCGTGCTTCACTTCATGTGATTCATCTCTTGCTATTTCCCAGTTTAAATCTCTTGCTCTATTGCGCTGTTTTTTCCTACCCCAATATGGCGTGCTTGACACTTCCGCCCATGATCTAAATGCAGGGCGCATTCAAGTGATGTCAGCACCCCGCGCGTATGGCGCAGACGCATGACGTCAATGCGCCGCACGCTATGCAGGGTTTTTTGGCGCGGCTTTTCCACTATAAATATGACAGCCAACACAGTCTGTCCCCTGTGTTCAGCATGAGGCTGACTCCTGGGGATGCTTTGGTGTGACGTTCAACAGCCAGCCTCCTACATCTTGGCGATACCATATAGGCACGAGCTGGCCATTTAGTCATTATTTATGTTTTTTATTTCCAGACCTTGTACGGTGATATATATACCACTGCTGGGCTTTTTGCACCCGTATTGAAAGTGCTTACGATAGGACTTTGTGGTGAATAGAAAGTCTTCCCTTTCCATACTAAGAACGCCCCCTACCCCCTTTTTGGGTATACCCCATAGGATGTAGCTGGTAATTATTATTATTTTCATTATTACATTTCTTACACAATTCCCTTTTTATGTGTGTATCTGACTATACCCATTGGCATTTTTAGATCTGCTCAGCTATCTATATTAGCTGTGAGCATCAGACCCCTCCATCTATGGACTATATTCCTGTGAGAATATCCGTGCTTGATCATTTTTTTGACCAGCAGGTAGGACTTCTCTGTGTTATATATACATTGATATATGCCACATTGATTATTAAATACATATATATTCTTTATCCTCTCTATTAGACCACACGTACATTCATTACCATACTACATATATGAATCGGTAGTATTTGAACAACATTTTACTATCCGGATGTCCTTCTGAGGTATCTTTTATACTTTGGGGGTGTTTTGGTTTGTTTTTTGCTCTTGCCTTTTGCTTTCTGTTTTCTGCGTTTTGTCTTCTGTACTTTGGATCATGGTGCGCATGGAGGACAGACTATGCAGTCTTCTAGCTCCAAAGATATCTTTTTATTCACTTTTACTTTTATTATTTTTTAACTGTATATACTGTATATTAATTTCTATGTATCTCATTCCAGATAGTGAGATTTGTCCCAAGTGTGTATAAACCCCCCCCCCTTCTTTTCCGTCCTGACGAAGCCTCACGGCGAAACGCGTCGACGTTCAAAGGGACCCCTTACTGCTATATACATTGTATGGTCTTTTTTAATCTTTGTTAAATAATTTTGCGATTTTAATAAACTTGTTTGTATTCCATTTTCGTGTGTTGCCTGTAAAGTCCTACCTTGTTTTACTCTTCCTTGAGTAACAAACCAATTTTCCTCAATATATGGATGTGAGTGCTCTCTCCTCCCCCTCCCCCTTTTGTATACAGGAATTTGTAACCTCCCAGTCTCTGGGAACGCGTTGCACAGACCTTTCTGCAAGGCCTCATCCTCTGCTCCCTCTGCGACGGCAAGATAAAGTCCGCAACCTTACCCTTGTACCGTGGATCAAGGAGGGTTGCCAGCCAGTAATGATCCCTCTCCTTGATAGCACGAATACGAGGATCCTTCCGCAGGCTTTTCAGGATCAGGGAGGCCATGCAGCGTAGGTTTGCTGAGGCATTTGGTCCAGAGTCCTCTGGGTCACTCAGGAAAACATGATCCGCAGCCACCTCCTCCCAGCCACGTACAAGTCCATGGGTGTCTTGGGACTGTAATTGATCCCTTGAAGACTGCTGCTGATGCTGAGTGCTAGGCTCCACCTCCATGCTGACACAATCCTCCTCCTCCTCCTTGTCCTCTTCCTGTGTGATAGGCGGGCCAGCAGGAACACTGTCTGGATAAAGGGGGCCTTGAGAGGTAAGGAAGTCCTCCTCTTCCTCCCTCTATTCTGCCTCAAGTGCCCTGTCCATTATTCCATGCAGCGTCTGCTCCAACAGGTGGACAAGAGGGACAGTGTCACTGGTGCATGCACTTTCACTGCTCACCATCCTCGTGGCCTCCTCAAATGGTGCCAGGACAGTGTATGCATCTCTGATCATGGCCCACTGGCATGGGGAAATAAAACCAAGCTCCCCTGACCCTGTCCTGGTGCCATATTGTAACAGATACTCATTGATGGCCCTCTGCTGCGTGTGCAGCCGCTGCAGCATGGCCAACATAGAGTTCCACCTGGTGGGCATGTCACAGATTAGGCGGTTCTTGGGCAGGTTGGATTCCTTTTGCAGATCAGCCAGCCGAGCACTGGCATTATATGAGCGGCGGAAATGCCCACAGAGTTCGTGGCCTGCTTCAGGACCTCCTGTAAGCTCGAGTACCTGCCCAAGAACCGCTGCACCACCAAGTTAAGGACGTGAGCCAAACAGGGCACATGGGTCAGTTGTCCCTGTCGGAGGGCAGAGAGGAGGTTGGTGCCATTGTCGCAAACCACCATTCCTGGCTTAAGCTGGCGTGGCGTCAACCACCTCTGAGCTTGCCCCTGCAGAGCTGACAGAATCTCAGCCCCAGTGTGGCTCCTGTCCCCCAAGCACACCAGCTCAAGCACCGCATGGCATCTTTTTGCCTGCGTACTTGCGTAGCCCCTTGAACGCCTACGGAGCACCGCTGGTTCCGAGGACAAAGCACAGGAAGAAACCATGGAGGAAGAGGAAGAGGAGGGGGTGGAGGACAGAGGTGTGTCAGAATCACCAGTATTAGCATTTTGGAGGCGTGGTGGCGGAACAACCTCCAACACTACTACACGTTGTCCTGCATCCTTCCCAGCTGCCAGCAGAGTCACCCAATGCGCCGTGAAAGATAGGTAACGTCCCTGTCCATGCCTGCTGGACCATGAGTCAGCGGTAATATGCACCTTACCACTGACCGCCCTGTTCAGCAAGGCCAAGACATTGCCTTCCACATGCCAGTAGAGAGCCGGAATCGCCTTCTGTGAGAAAAAGTGGCGTTTTGGAACCTGCCACCGAGGAACCGCACATTCCACAAACTCACGGAAGGGGGCAGAGTCTACCAACTGAAAAGGCAGCAGTTGAAGTGCTAGCAACTTAGCCAAGCTAGCATTCAACCGCTGGGAATGTGGATGGCTGGGAGCGAACTTCTTTCGGCGGTGCAGCAGCTGGGGCAGGGAAATTTGCCTGGTACAATCTGACGTCGGTGTACCGATAGCAGATTGCCCGCTAGTACTTGGCTGTGACTCACCTAATTCTACACCTTCATTCCTCTCAGTGCAGGTTTCAGAGAGGACTGAAGGTGTAGTGGGGTTGGAGATACCAGCTGATGAGGAGCAAGGAGAGGTCCGCTTTGTTCTTTGGTGTGGGTCTTTTTTGTATGCTTGCCAACGGACTGCATGGCAGGTTGACATATGTCTGGTCAAGCACGTGGTGCCCAAGCGGCTCATGTTTTGGCCACGCGAGATACGTTTCAAACATATGTTGCAAATAGCAACGGTGCAATCTGCTGCACACGTCTAAAAAAAGGCCCACACCAAAGAACTTTTGGAATAACGCGCAGAGACAGCAGCGCCCTGAACATGCGGAACACTGCGGTGTGATGCAGTCGGTTGGCTGCCCTTAAGCTGGCCCTTGGAGGGAATACTGCCTCATTGGAGATGTACCTCCTCCTCCTCCTCCTCTCTCCCATCAGGAACCCACGTTGAGTTGAGAGGTATCTTAATATAGCGCGGTCTTACCCCGAAGGGTCCCGACGCGCAGTGACCTCATCATCCCCTCCCTCCTCATCACTGGAGAAAATCTGGCAGTATGCTGCAGCTGGGGGAACATGACTGCCAGATTGCTGTCCTTGTTGGGAAACCCCACTCTCTGGGCTCACGTTACTGCATTCCTCTAGCTGGGTACCATCATAGGAGCCTTCAAACCGCTGGGCATCCTCCTGGAGCATGAACCCAACACTGTGGTCAAACAGTTCGGGGGACTCCTCAGGGAGATCATGGTGGGGCTAGGGAAGGAGTGACTGCTGCCATTGAGTCGACGGAAGAGGCCGCTTTGGCAGCTGCTATGCCAGACAAAGTACCCTGAGCCTGGGTGAGAGAGGATGAGGAGGATGAGGACGGCTTGGTCATCCACTCTACCAAGTCTTCGACATGGTGCGGCTCAACATGGTCAGCTGCCAAAAAGAAGGACAAGCGTGTCCCACGGCCACGTGCTGATGAGGATGCACTGAGTCCACGACCAGCACTGTTGCCTCTAGACACAGAGCCTGCTTGCCCTCTTTTATTGGCTCGTGACTGTCTGCCTCTCCTTGTTTGCCTTCCAGACATACTAATGGCCTGCAGTAAGATGTAGCTGCACAAAGAATCTGTATATATATATAGATCTATAGTGATTATACTGCAGCTAGCACAATCAACTGCCTGCTGTGGTATTAGTATGAGAAAAGCAGCAATTGTCTTCAGTTAGTTTTAGGTGCACACTGTACAGAGGACACAGTACACTAACTGAAAATACAGCAGCTCTCCCTGTCTGTGGTATTGGTATGAGAACACCACCAATTGTATTCAGGTACCTTTAGGTGAACGCTGTGCAAAGGACACAGTACACTAAGTGAAAATAAAACAGATCCCTGCCTGTGTTTTTAGTATGAGAACACCACTAATTGTATTGAGGTACCTTTAGGTGAACGCTGTGCAAAGGACAGAAGTACACTAAATGAAATTAATGCAGCTCCCTGCCTGTGGTATTGGTATGAGAACACCACCAATTGTATTCAGGTACACGCTCTGCAAAGGACACTAAGTTAAACACTGCAGCTAGCACAATCACCTGCCTGCCTGTCAGTATAGAGAATAACAGGAACGGATCTAGCTAAACTGAATACAGTGTATAAATATATATACAACACCTAGGATGCATATATTTCCTCTACACACTGTAAATTCAGCTAACTGACTCGCCTGCCTGCTCTATCTAACTCAAAATAAATTACAATGTCTCTCTCTCTTTAACCACCGCAACACACTACACAAGGCCGCCACGCCGGCGGCCCTATATAGTGTGGGGCGTGTACTAAACCCCCTGAGATATATTTGGCCAATTATGGCTCTACGTTTTTTGCGCGCTGTGATTGGCAAAAGAATGCGGGTCATAGTGCATGCTTGGCCAATCATCAGCCAGCAATGCACTGCGATGCCGCAGTGAATTATGGGCCGTGATGCGCCACTCGAATTTGGCGTGAACAGCCCATAATTTTATTTTAAAATGAGGCCCATCTCACACAGATATAGAACACCTCATCCCGTTAGAGTTATGAAAAGAAAATATTTGGAGGGTTGAGCACCTAGGTGCTCTGGGCTTTTTAAACGTTGTTCGAAAAGAATGGCTTATAAAGAAATATATGTAAAAAATTGACAACATTTATTAAATAATTTTTAAAAAAGGAAACAGACATGCATATAGTAAAAAGACCATCCACATAAATATATGACAAAGAAATCACAGCATATGATAAGCTAGCGTCGAGAGTCACTCTACTAGTTTCGCTCACTGAGAGCTTCTTCAGGAGTTTATTGACAATAAACGCAGATCATACTGGAAGATAAAGTTTGCATATGTCAGACTACAATGGATGTACAGCAGTTTTTCTATATTATCATACTCTATTAATATTATGTGTTCTTTTTTGATTATTTTGTATCACAATTCATTGCTCTTTATGTCTTTTGTATAACGGACTTGCTGTACATCCATTGTTGTCTGACATATGCAAACTTTATCTTCCAGTATGATCTGCGTTTATGGTCAATAAACTCCTGAAGAAGCTCTCAGTGAGCGAAACTAGTAGAGTGACTCTCGACGCTAGCTTATCATATGCTGTGATTTCTTTGTCATATATTTATGTGGATGGTCTTTTTACTATATGCATGTCTGTTTCCTTTTTTAAAAATTATTTAATACATTTTGTCAATTTTTTACATATATTTCTTTATAAGCCATTCTTTTCGAACACCGTTTAAAAATCCCAGAGCACCTAGGTGCTCAACCCTCCAAATATTTTCTTTTCAGAACAGCCCATAATGTTTGAAATTCGGCGAACAGCCGATGTTCGAGTCGAACATGGGTTTGACTCGAACTCGAAGCTCATCCCTACTCAGCGCCAGGGCTGGGCTCCGATTGCCTGGGACTATCAGGAAATACCAATTGACAACTCTGAAATCCTGGCTGAAGAGTCAGCAATGTGGCAGAGTAACAGTGTGCTTTGCCAACCTGCCCCGGCAGCTATGGACGCGGAGGTCTTATGGCGGCTACAGCAAGTGCTGACTGACCTTGATCATCCTGTTTCTGCACGGGATGATCTTGAATGGAGGAATGTGCCTGTCCAGCAGCATGCCAGAGAATCGGCAGTGGAAAATCTGGAGATTGCCATCCCCAAAGCTGAAGTGCTGACAGCAGGGCAGAGGTCTGCTAACCTCTGCCCAGCACCGATAGCATCTTCTTGGTTCCACGGACAGGAGATGGTAAACCTCTATCCCCAGACATCAGTTGCAGAGACAGGGGATTTGATAGACTTTTCTGCTGAGGAAGAACAACCTGATGAGCCTCCAGCAGAAGAGCTGGTATCAGGGCCAAACTTCACTGTGCTCTGCCCAGCACCAACAGCAGAATCTGTGGAGTTGCAAGGAACTTTCCTAGCTGAAGCACTGGTCACCGGCCAGAGGGTTCAAGACATCTGCCCCACACCTGTAGCAGTTCCGGAGGCTCAGGGTGAGAAGGTAGCGATCACTTCCCAGCAGCAGATACAGGGGGAGAGGAGGTGTTCATCGTCCCTCCCCAACAGTTGGCCAGGGTGGAGAACGCAGTCTTTCCTCCCCAGCAAAGATCCGTGCACCTGGGAGACTGTACCACAGACATATTGTACCAGCAGTCAGATGAGGGAACGGAAAAGAAAGCAGCCAGCTCACCTCCCCAATGGCAGTTACACAGTTTGGGAGTGGAGGAATCCAGCCTCCGTCCCCAACGGTTAGCCGGAGCGGATGATGTGGAGTCCCCAGCAGAAGTGCTGGCAACAGGGCAGAGGACTACCACCCTCTGCCCAGCACCAGCAACAATTGTGGAGTTTCAGAGAGCCGGGGCAGTTGGTCCCTCTCTCCAGCGACAAGCTGATGTAGTGAAGCTGCTACTCCCAATTGAATCGCTGGCAACAGAGCAGAGCGCCGCTGGCCTCTGCCTAGCACCTATAGTGTCTCTACAGCCTCAGAAAGCTGGGGTGGTCGGCCACTCTGCCCAGCAGCAGACCGAGCCCCGGATTGTTAAAAACCACCCAGCTGAAGCGCTGGAAGCCGGACAGAGAGTCAATGACCTCTGCCCCACACCTATTGGTGTCAACTACTCCTTGCAGCCAAGATTGGAGGTCATGCGGACAGACTATGTGGGTTCACTTTGCCCGACTAACGCTTGTCCAGACCAGGTGGAGATCTGGGACCTTGTTAGCATTTGGGGGAACAGTGCTCTTTTTGAGCTGTATGCCTGGGGACCCTGCTATTGTGTGAAGATGTCCTGTGTTTACACTTATAATAATTTGTATTGTATAGCAGGTGAGCTAGGAGACCTGATGTCTACCCTAAAAGGTCATATCTTTGAGTCACCTAGTCTGGGTAAATGATTAGTTAATTAGCTCATGTTAATTTATGTCCTGGTTACCTCCTCTTTAACTGTATATAAGATTGTATTCTGGTGCTAATAAACCTCTCCATGTTCAGCAGACAAACAAGTATCGTCTCGTTGTGTGCTTGTGAGCAGTTGGAATATCTGATATTTATATCCAGATTGATAGGAAACGGTATATGACGGAAGCACTCAAGTGGAGTATGGGACGTTCCGTTACAAACTGGTTTTAGGGCCGATTTCTCAGAACTTATGATCCATCCGAGATGTTCCAGGAATTGGACTGTAAAGGTCACGTTTCTTATAAAAACTTGCAGCGATTGATCCCTGAGTAGAAGATCGGCTAAGTAGCGTGCAATCAAGATCCCTCGATCTTGGGGGCGTGGCCAGGATCGGCATGTGAGAAGCAGCTTCCTCACAGAGCTCCCGCTTGTCAAGCTGCTATAATCCTGCTCCCGGCTTCTGCACTGTGAAAAACGGCTACAGCCCGACTTCGGAACCTGAGGGGAACCCGCTGGGGTGCCTGTATTGACCGCATTCATGATGGGTCGGCGGGGAAAGAACAAAGAAGGGGAACAGAGCTCGGAAATCCAAAATGGCACCGCCGGAGGGTCTCAGCAGCGTGGGACGAGCGGTGCTGAAAAGAATAAGGACACAGTGAGTAAACCTCCAAAAACCCCTAAGAGTGCCAGCGGGGACCCTCTCCCTACAGACATTAGATTTTATGCCCAGAAACTGTCAGGATCCTTGCACATAGCAGACTCGGCTGAGGAGGGGGGAGCTCCTGAGGGGGAACTCACTGCACAGGGAAACATGGAGGAAGGCTTTCCTGAACACACTGAGGTTAACAGTATGGCAGAGCAGGCAGGGGAGCAGGCAGAAGACAGTGGGAATGAGGAACCTGCTCAGCCCACCCTTGCTGAGATCCTGAAAGCTGTGAATAGGTGCACTGCCTCAGTTAACACTTTGCAAGGAAGATTTGATGGTTTGGAGGAGAAAGTTTGCCTGATAAGGCAAGATATGCAGAAGATCAGAGAGAGGACCACAGCTGCAGAAAGCAGGATCAGTGACGTGGAGGATAAGCTCCCCCCTCTGATGAGAGATGCACAGCATAATGCTAGAATGGTGGCTGCAGTAGATCAACGCGCTGACGACCTCGAGAATAGGATGAGACGCAACAATGTCCGCATAGTAGGTCTCCCTGAGAAAACGGAGGGTAGAGACCCCACTGACTTTGTTGAGAAGTGGCTGCTGGAGATATTTGGGGAAAAAGGCGTTTACATCCCTTTATGCGGTCGAAAGGGCTCACAGGGTCCCCATGCGGCCCCTTCACCCAGGGCATCCCCCGCGACCTATCCTGGCACGCATGTTGCATTACCGTAACAGAGAAATTATTCTTCGTTTGGCCAGAGAAAAACAGAATGTGCAGTTTAATGGAGCTCGCATCTCTTTTTATCCTGACTTTTCATCTGATGTGCAGAAGAGGCGGGCCCGATTCACAGAAGTCAAGAAAAGGCTGCAGAAGTTGCAGGCGCCATATGCAATGCTATACCCGGCACGCCTCCGCATTACTGCGAGAGGCCAGGCTCACTTCTTTGAACACGCGGCAGACGCTTCGGACTGGCTGGATGCAAATGAAAATGCCTTTCGCCTGCCAAGGGAGGGGGCAGGGGAAGGGGACTGACCTACTCTAGGTCCCTGAAGATGCCAGGCTCTTGAAAGGCTAGGGCGGCCCCCGGCTGGTGGGCTGCCTCGCTAGCTCACGTTGTTCTAAGATACCTTCCAGTTCGGCCGGGAGCACGAGTTGATTTATTGCTCTCTTTTCCCCCACTGAGAGAGTGTGCGAAGCTAAGCAAGTTTGTACGAGTGACTGATGTGTTACGAGTTATCCACAGATACCTCCCGACTGGCGGTTGAGAGGCCGGCGGGAGACGGGACCTGTTGTCCCAGTGCCTTTTTTGATGTTCGACCCTTTATACTCTGTTTGCTCCTGGGGGTCCTTGGTGCACTGACAGCAACTGCAGAACTAGATCGCCGGCTGGTGGTCTTTTTTGAGATTGCACCCCCAGGGAGTGTTCATGGTAAAGTTAGAGTGCTGTTGCGCTCAGAGGTTCTAATAGTTTGGAGAGACTTCAAAAGTACGGTACAGCACTTACAACACCAGCATGATTTGACTTTATGGGTGGTATCTGACCTGCAGAATACCCGATCTAGGGGTGGGGGACGCGGTGTATACTGTCTTGGAATGTCTCACCCTTTAAATGTATAAATATCTATCTACTATGGCGGGAGGGTTAAATGTAATTAATGTGGTGTCATGGAATGTTAGGGGGCTTGGTGACCCCCTCAAGCGCACAATGGTCTCCACATCTTTGAAAAAATATCTTCCGGCTGTGTGTGCGTTGCAGGAGACTCATCTCACCCCCGACACTGTGTCATGCCTTAACTTTCGGTGGGTGGGCAAGGCTTATCACTCCACTCACACCTCCTTTTCCAGAGGGGTGAGTGTTTTGATACATGGGGCACTGGATTTTCAGGAATTTGATAGTGTCGTGGATGTTGAGGGCCGATTTGTTATACTGCATTGTCGCTTGTCTTCCCTGAAATGTATACTTGTCTTTGTATATATCCCGCCTCCGTACAGTCATCAGGTCCTACGGGCGATCCTGGACTTTCAGTTGGGACGCCCGGGAGTACCTTTGTACATTATGGGCGACTTCAACTGCTACCTGGATCCGCAGCTGGAAAAGCACCCCCCAGTCTTATTGGGGCGCTGTGCTTGCCGCACACCCCTGAGGAAACTGGTGGAGGAGGTGGGGTGGGTGGATTTGTGGAGGAGCAGGAACCCCGGGAAATGCCTGTTCTCATGTTTTTCGAAAACACATATGTCACTATCACGTATAGACCTGTGCCTGTGTTCGGACACGGCGGTGCGGGTGGTGGCGGAGATTTCATATGCAATACGAGGTATCTCGGACCATGCTCCACTGACTCTGGGGTTGGAGGTTTCCCCTCCTTCGTCACTGCTCAGAGCCCCCTGGAAGCTGAATGCCTTTTGGCTTAATCTTTTGCCAGCCCCGGACCTGACAGCACGGAAAATTAATGACTTCTGGGGGGACCAGGCGGATTACCCAGATGTGGGGGTGGCTTGGGAGACTTTTAAGGCCTTTCTGAAGGGGTTGTTTATTACTGAGATCAATGCATTTAAGAGACGGTCGGGTGAACATCGGGAGGGGGTGAAGAGATTGGTGCTTGACCTGGAAGCCAAGTTTGTTGCTGACCCCACTGCAGACCATAGAGACGCCTGGGTTTCTGCTCAGGACGCCCTGAATAAAATTACCTTCTCGGCGGCCGAGCGGAAACGATTTTTCAGTAAGTTGGCCTTTTATGAGGAGAGTGAGCATACTGGTCGCCTGTTGGCACGGATTTCCCGTGCTCAACAGACATCCCCATCCATTGGTGCTCTGAGAGCACCCGATGGAAAAATTACTAATTCCCCGGATGACATTATGACGATCCTTAGCTCATACTACTGTGACCTTTACCGCTCCCGACAGGACTATACTGATGATTCCCTTCAGGAGTATATTGAAGGGGTTGAACTCCCTACCCTGACCGACACTGCTCAAAAACAACTGGATGCTCCCCTGACGGTTGAGGAGCTCCAGGCGGCGACTGGTATGTTCCCCAACTCCAAGGCACCAGGGAAAGATGGAATTCCGGTGGAGGTGTACAAGAAATACGGGGAACAATTATTGCCTAGGTTGTTGGGAGTGTTTAATGGGGCCAAATCAGCCGGGTGCCTGCCTCTTTCTATGACCAAAGCCATAATAGTCTTGCTATTAAAACCTGGAAAGGACCCGTTAGACCCGGGTTCCTATAGGCCGATATCCTTGTTGCAGTCGGATGTAAAAAATCTTGGCCAAGGTTCTTGCTATACGGCTGAACAATGCTATCTCTGCTATAATACATTCTGACCAGGCGGGGTTTATGCCTCAGAAGTCCACGGCTATTAATCTGCACAGATTATTCATTAACATGCAATCCATCACTGATAACATGGGAGACAGGGCTCTGCTCTCCCTTGACGCCCATAAGGCCTTTGATAGCATAGAATGGCCCTACTTATGGGCAGTTCTGAGAAAATTTGGGTTTGGAGAGAATTTCATAGCATGGGTGCAGCTTCTATACAATTCCCCAAAAGCAGCCATTAGAGAGTCAGGAAGAATATCCTCTTACTTTGATCTCTTTAGGGGCACCAGACAGGGGTGCCCGTTGTCCCCTTTACTGTTCGCGCTGGCCATAGAACCGCTGGCTGCTCGGATTCGTGCCCATACGAACATCAGAGGGTTTCAATATGGGGAGCAACAAGAAAAATGTATGATGTATGCCGATGACACCATGCTCCTTTTGGGTGACACGGAGTCATCCCTGAGGGAGGCAATGGAGGTTGTACGGACTTTTGGCCGGTATTCTGGGTTGGTGATTAATTGGACCAAATCCTCTCTTATGCTCTTAGACAAGACACCATGTCCACAGCTGACACACCTACTAGATATCCCTGTATCCACAGAATTCAGATATCTGGGGATCCAGGTTACACCCAATCCTTTAGACTATCTTACCTTAAATTTGTCCCCATTATTGAATCGCTGCAGGGATCGGGTGAAGGTGTGGTCCAAACTGAAACTGTCCCCTGTAGGCAGAATAAATCTGATAAAGATGATCTTAATGCCGCAGCTCTTATATGTGTTGCACAACTCCCCCATGGTTGTCCCTCTTAAACATTTCAGGGTTGTAAACACCATTTTCAGATCCCTTATATGGCTAAATTCTACAGCAAGGGTGAAGCTGGAACAGCTTCAACGGCCGAAGGAGGCAGAAGGGCTCTCTCTCCCTAACCCATGGCTGTATTACCTGGTCTCCCAGCTCCAGCACATTGCTAGGGTGTTGAGGCCCCCTGGTAATCCGGTGTTGAACTTGGTGGACCCTGTGGCGCAGCTGCTCCGCTCGGCATCTGGGGGGGGAGGTGGAGGAGGGCCTGGAGGCACTGAGATTTGCCAAGTCCAATAAGCTGTACCCTACATACAACTTGATGCAGAAAATCTGGAACAAGGTGAGAGCGTTGCAACAAGTGGAGGGTTTTACTAGGCATAGCCCCATCTGGGGGAACAAACGCTACTTGGAGTTGGAAAAATTACAATATGGTATGAGATGGCAACAATACGGGATTACCCATTTGACACAAATTTTTAGGAACGGGCAGTTGCGCTCATTCTTGGAGCTGCAGACTGAATTTCAGCTCCCTGCCTCTATGCAGTTTTTTTTATTTCCAGCTGCAACATGCGGTCAGGGCCCAAGCGGAGGGAGACGGCTGGACACTAAGCCCCACGCCGATTTTTAACTACATGAGAGACGTAACCTCGTTTAAGGGTTTCATTTCGTGCAGTTACTCCATGCCCCTCAGCAGATTCCTTCCTGACAACATGGCAGGCATCATCTCAAAGTGGGAGAGAGACGTTGGAGCTTTTGAGGAGGACCAGTGGGAAGACGCTCTGTTGGCCATTCCCTTGTGTTCTCTTAATGTAGCCCAAAGGTTGTCTCAGCTGTATATACTGCTGTGTGTACACTATACCCCGGCTAGGATGGTAAGTATGGGGGTCCGAGAGGACCCTGCCTGTACAAGATGCAAGAGGGACCATGGTGACCTGATCCACATGTTGTGGCGGTGTCCCAAACTGCATCTTTACTGGACGGAGGTCTTGGATACGATTAATACTGTTTTCCAGGTGCATCTTATTGCACACCCTAAATTATGTTTGCTGGGGATCATAGACAACATACCGGAGGAGGATCCCATCAGGGTGGGTATAGCGAGAGCTCTCTTCCAGGCCAGGAAGCTTATTTTGCGACACTGGAAGTCAGAGGAACCCCCCACGGTGAGGGAATGGCGGAATCTCATGGGGGACACTATTAGGCTGGAAAAGTATATATTTCAGCATAGAGGGAGTGTGAGGAAATTTGACAAGATTTGGGCTCGATGGTTGGAGATTCCAGGTCTGGCCCCGGTTGATCTGGTTATGGAACGAATGCTAGTATAAGGGACGGAGGATCTGAGTGGGAGGGAACATGGCACTAGGGGTGATACTCCCCGCGTGGTGGTCTATTGCTCGGCTATGAGTCTGTCTATCTTACCCCGGTCTGGATACAACGACTATAAGTCCTATTTTCTTACATGGATGCCTGTGATATCTTTTGTACTGTGTTGCAGAAACTACACTATTGTATTGAGATAGATGTGGTACAGGGTTGGGTGTTTTTGACTTAAAAGGGTGTATTTTTCTTATTATGTTGTGCCCCTATTTGTAGGGTATTGTCCCTTCCTTCTCCTGTGGACACACAGAAGTATGTGCTGTACTGTGTGAAGTATTTCTTTTGTATACCTATTGCTCTCTGAATAAACTCCTATTTGATTTTTAAAAAAAAGATCCCTCGATCTTAGAAGATCCAGAACGGCTGCTAGGATCTTTGTGAAGACCCAGGGTGCGGTTCCGAGCCCAAAGGGCAGAGCCACAAACTGAAAATGATGTTCCTCTATGACAAAGCCTTTGATGTTGAAAAATTGGCACGTGCAGCTATGCATCCCTGATATCTACGGATGCCAGAAAATCTCCTTCTTGGAGAGAGGTCACAACAGAGCGGACTGATTCCATTCGAAAGGGCCACACAGAGATAACGGTTCAGTGCTCTTAGATCCAGAATTGGTCTTATGTCGCCATTTGGCTTTGGAACCGTGAACAGATTCAAATAAAACCCTGTTCTCCTTTCAGGAACTTGGACCTCCATGATCACCCCCTGCCGCCTTAAATGGTCTAGTGCTTGAAGTAATAAGCCCTTTCTTGAAAGGTCTGTGGGAACGCTGGACCTCACAAATCTTTGAGGAGGGTAACAGTGTAATTCCAGCTCATACCCCTGAGACACTGTGGAGATGACCCACCTGTCCTGAATTGACGTTCCCCACAATCCAGCAAACTGGTAGCAACCTTCCCCCCACCTGCAGGAAGGTTTGGTGCCAGTATTGGCAGACTTTTGGACAAACGGCCTTATTTGGCCCTTCTGTTTACCTTTGGCAGCAGATCCCTGGTGCTGTTGGAACTGCCTAGGGCCTGAAAAACCTGAGGAATTGGCACGTGGCATCTTAAAAAAGGGCTGTGTAGCCACTTTTTTCACAGGAAGGAGGGAATTATTTCCCCCAGATATCTTTTGGATGTACTTATCAAGATCATCCCCAAACATTCTCCATAAAAAGAAAAAGCAGTGAGCATGCTCTTACAAGGGCGCTCTGCTGACCAGCTTTTTAGCCGTAAAACTCTGTGCATGTTTACAGACAAAAGATCCATGCGGGAGATCTGCTGCATGGAGTCTTTAAGGGCATCTATAGCAAAGCAAAAAGCCTGAGGCAGATCTGCTCTATCCTGAACATGACTAGGGCAGTCAGATAACTTACTGCACCTAAACACCCATGTATACACCTACATTACTTAAAATGAAACACTGACATCTGGTGGGTTTAAATGGCCTATTCGGCCTATTTATTTAACAAACAATCAAAAGAAAACATATATAAAATATATATATAAAATATATATATATACATTAATACAATATTTTAATAATTTAACATTTAACTCTTTAACACTTTTTTAGGGTCTGTGATAACTTTTAGTTAGCATCTGGTCCCCAGCTGCTAGAATCGCCTCGAGGACCACTAACTGACCACAGACCCACCAACTTATCACTGGTGGTCCAGACTAACACCAGACCAACCGGGAGGACTCCATACCAAAGATGGGTCCCACTGTTTTACCTATACCTTCCGTTTACCACCAAAATCATGGATCCAACCACAACCCTAGTCACCCCACTACCCTACCATAGGAAACCCCTTCCATAAAAGGGCGGGAGGGCGAGACTTCTCACCTCGCTTCTCAACTCCGACTGCTTGTCCCCACCCACTCCTCTCACTGTATTAACTCTGCCACTCACTAATTGAATACTAAAAGGATGATGGAGCGCTCGTGCCTGTGCTAGCCCCGGATCTCTGTCTCCGCCCACCCGTTTGAAGCTCCGGCCACGCCACGCTGGGGAGAGAGGAGAGTGAGCCGCGAGTGAGGGATGGAGGATGAATCGGAGAGCGGCAATATGTCATTGATCGCAGCCGCGATCCCCGCACGGCTCCCCCTCGGATCCCCTGAAACAGCCTGAAGCCGGCAGTGTGATCTGGCATGGTCACCCCTCTCCATCCTCTTCACTCTCCCACCTCGCTATTTTGCTCCCTGGTCTTGCGCCCCCCGCGACCTTTGCTGTTTAAGCTGCCTGAGAGGGAGCCGCTCACTGGAAAGGACAAGAAGGCTGAACGGGAAGTTGAAAGATGGGTTCCCCTTAGGAGCAGCTGAACACCCGATGAAGGTGCCTGGATTGGTGAGCAGACCTGCAGCAGGACATCTCCACAGGACTAAGTACCCTGGAAGTGGTAGGATCGAATAAATATAAATCTAAATGATACATATATTGTGCAAATGAACTGTTATTGAAATTAATGGAACTAACTGCCACAGGAGCAAATAATAAGTGGAGAGTCTATTTGAGTCTATTTACTCAGCAAAGATCACTTATTGAAGGGCTGTTAATGACTGGAAGGAAGAGAGAGAAAGTAAAATTTGCTAGCGCCTGCTAATTGCTAGCTGCTGCTTAAATACTATGACTGTATAAGTTGGCTGTTAAAAAATGCAGGGGAAGACTATTACCATTAAGTGAGAATGCTGAATCGACAGCGACTACAATAATTGTTTTTTTTCCCCCTTTCCCCTTTACCTATCAAAAGTGAAAGTGCTACTTGGGAAGCTGGTCGGCTGCTGCTTGGCTTTCCGCACTTAACATTGCATCTGTGGATTTGTGTATTGCTTGTGTCTGGATGTACTGGGATATTTAATACAGCAAGTCAGAAAACCTTTCAGTAGGATGTCTGAATAGATTTGCCAAGGCTAACATAATTGACTGTATGATCACTTAGCCACTGGCCATTAATCTGCAAAGATTTAAAAAAAGGATATCTACTATTTTATACCCCTGTCCTAATTTGATCTACAGAGACTGTTTTGGGGGTTCCCCCCTCCTTTAAGAAGTCGAAAGCAGAATAGTATACTGGGTTTTTCTATGATTGTCCAAGCCGTTTTTTTTAATTTTATTTATGTTTCCCTGATGATGAAAACATTCGCCTGAATTATCCATATATATTACGTTTTGTGGAATATTGTCGCCCCTCTTATTGGACTGCCTAGAGGTGATATTTATGAAACATTGACATCAGCAATGACTACACGCCGGCAAGCTGCGCAGCAGCAGCCGGCGAAGGGAAGCTGGAATGAGACAGGAGGGATACAAGCTTACATGTCCCCCCGGGCAGAGAAGGGGCTGCATATAGGAAAACAGGAAGAGAGGAGACGTGGGGTTATGGACATTAGGGGAGATAGTGGGAAACAATCGGACTTTAAGTCCTTGACTCCAAGTCGCGGTGTCCAAGCAGCTGGACGGGCTCATGCCGAGTATGGGAGGGGATCAACGACAATAGGACGCGGGAGGAAGCTTCCCGAGAGGGACATCCCCAATATAGAACAATACCCCACAAGTGAGGGAAAAGAAACTGCAGCGCAGGGGCAAGGCTGTCTGATGCATGAAGAGGGGAGCCCCAATATGGAGAGGGTAGAAACTGTCCAAGATAGCCCCCCTGAACACTTAAATGGAATGGTACTATCCCCAAAGGGGGACCCAGAAGCAGGGGAGAGAGGAACCCCGACATTGGAGGAGGAACCGGTAGCGGGGGAGGAGAATCAAGCAATGGCTAGCCCCAGTCATAGCTCTAAGACACAAGGAGAGAAATTGAACCCACTGGTCACAAAACCCACAAGCCCAACATTGGAAGAGGGTGAGAAGCAGATCCCAGTGCTAAGGGAGGGGGACACAGCGATGGAAATCAGGGAAATTAGGGAACGACTGAGGGCCCTTCCCACAAAGACTGACATTCAACAGCTAATCAGTGCGGTGGAGCAGTCCTGCCAGCAAGCAGTAGAGGACTTGAGAGAAGACACACGGGCACTGGTTCATAGGGTGGCAAATGTGGAAGAGAGCCAGGATGTAATGGTACAGGTAGTGGCGGAGGTTCAAGATTCTATTAAAGAACATGAGGATGCCCTAAACTCATATAAGGATCAATTGGATGATTATGAGAATAGAGACAGAAGGCAGAACATCCGTATAAAAGGGCTACCCGAAACAATTCAAACAGCTGAACTAGCCTCAGTAGTCCAAAAAGTATTTGGTCAGATTATGGGGGCCTCCGCGCCTGAATGTATTGAGATAGATCGGGTACATCGAGTCCCCACATACACTACTCAAAATACGGAGAAACCCAGGGATGTTATATGTAGATTGCACAAATATGCAACAAAGGAAACTATTATGAAAATGGCCCGTAGTAGTCCTGAAATCTCCCTTGATGGTACGAATTTATCATTGTACCCAGATTTAACACGCAGGACCCTGTATCAACGCAGAGCAGTTTGGCCCCTGTTAGAAGCCATGCGCTCAAAGGGGGTTTATTATCGCTGGGGGTTTCCATTCAGTTTGATGGCCTCCAGGAATGGCAGAACAGCAACTTTACGGACTAAAGACGACTTACAGTTTTTTGTGGAAACATTGGATCTCCCATTAGTAGAATTTGTAGATTGGAGGACACATAAAATAGGGATTCCCGTACAGCGGCCGGAACAGTGGCAACAAGTTCTCCCTAGGGGCCAACGCAGAAATCGTTAAAGACTCATTTAATAAGACGAGAAGGCCCAATAGATGACTTGCTGGGTGGAGCTCCTGAAAAGGGACGTGTGGGTTTTTTTTTTTTTTTTCTTTCTTCCCCCTTTTTTTTTTTTGTATTGATGGAGTGGGGTTTATATATGGCGATGAGACTCCCTTTTTTTTTTTTCTCCTCTTTTCCGAATCAAAGCTAATTATATTTATGGATGGTTTAAAAAGGATTTTTTTTTTTTTTAAACCCAGGTGAACCGATGTAAGGGGCGAGATGGCCGGGGCTTTTGATATATGTTACACATAATATATATGTAAAAATATGAGCATGCAGAAGAAACTATTTTTTGCTGTGGGGGGGGGATATATATTTTAGTATAATAAGTTATAGTATGGGGGGAGGATAATAGGATTTTTATAACAGCTTACCTGTAAAATCCTTTTCTTGGAGTACATCACGGGACACAGAGCGACATAGTCATTACTAATGGGTTATATAGATACCGTCAGGTGCTGGCACTGGCAACTTCCAAAACCGGAAGTACCCTCCCCTATATAAGCCCCTCCCATCCGGGAGCACCTCAGTTTTGTAGCAAAGCAATAAGTGTCCCCAAAGAGGGGCGGGAGCTCTGTGTCCCGTGATGTACTCCAAGAAAAGGATTTTACAGGTAAGCTGTTATAAAAATCCTATTTTCTTTCTCGTACATCACGGGACACAGAGCGACATAGTCATTACTAATGGGATGTCCTAAAGCAATGCCAAATGAGGGGGGGGATACACCATATATAAGCTGAGCGCTATCAGACATGAGGATCTTTTGCGGCCTGCAACACACTGCGCCCAAAGGCGACATCCTCCTGACTTCTAACGTCCACCTGGTAGAACCTAGTAAACGTGTGAACTGAAGACCATGTTGCGGCCTTACAGATTTGAGCCAGGGAGGCCTGGTGATGCACTGCCCATGAAGTTCCAACTGCTCTCGTGGAGTGCGCTCTAACTTTGAACGGAGGCGGTCTCCTTCTCAAGCCATAGGCTTGTATTATGACCTGTCGAATCCACCTGGCTAAAGTAGATTTTGACGCTGCCTGACCCTTTCTGGGGCCTTCCGGCAGAATAAACAAAGTATCCGTTCTGCGAATCTGAGCAGTGGCTTTTAGATAAGCTTTAACTGCTCTTACTACATCCAAAGAATGCAATAACTTTTCCTCTACCGAAGTAGGTTTGGGGAAAAAAGAAGGAAGAACCACATCTTGGTTCAAATGAAACCTCGATACCACCTTAGGAAGAAAGGCTGGCTGAGGACGTAATACTACTCTGTCCTTATGGATAACCAGATATGGCTCTTTACAGGACATAGCTGCTAATTCCGACACTCTTTTAGCCGAACAAATGGCTACTAGAAAAATCAATTTCCTGGTGAGAAGCACCAAGGAAATATGCTGTAATGGTTCAAATGGTTGTTTCTGTAAAACCGACAGAACCAAGTTTAGATCCCATGGACATATGGGCATATTAACCGGAGGACTAATACGCATCACTCCTTGTATAAAGGCTTTGACTAGTGAATGCGAAGCCAAGGGCCTTTGAAAAAATATTGACAAGGCCGAAATCTGACCCTTGATAGTACTCAAGGCAAGCTTCCTATCTACAGCCCATTGTAGGAAGTCCAGAATCCTACCTATTACGTATTTACGTGGATGCCATTTCTTGGCCTCACACCAGGCGATGTACGCCTTCCAGATTCTATAGTAGATCTGCCTGGATACCGGCTTCCTGGCATTGATCATGGTAGATACCACAGCATTAGAGAGCCCTCTCCTTTTTAGAATGTGGGCTTCAATAGCCAGGCCGTCAAACCTAGGGCTGGTAAGGAAGGGTGGTATATCGGTCCTTGCGAAAGCAGGTCCGGACGATGTGGGAGGGTCCAAGGACTCCCCACAGACATTTTTACAATCTCCGCGTACCATGCTCTTCGGGGCCACCAGAATCACTGGTTTCTTTTCTACCCTGATTCTGCGGAGTAATCGAGGTAACAATTGTGGCGGTGGGAATGCATATATCAGCTTGAACTGATCCCAAGGGAACACTAGGGCATCCGAGCCGCAAGCTAGGGGATCCCTTGTCCAAGAGACAAACCTGTCCACTTTTGTGTTGAATCTGGATGCTAGCAGATCTACATCCGGTGTTCCCCACCGCTGACATATTGTCCGGAAAACCTCGGGATGAAGGGACCATTCCCCTGGGCATAATTGTTGGCGACTTAGAAAGTCTGCCTTCCAATTCTCCACTCCTGGAATGAATACCGCAGATATGGCTGGGACATATCTTTCTGCCCATCTCAGGATGTAATTTACTTCCCTTTGGGCTGCACAACTCCTGGTGCCCCCCTGACGATTGATATATGCTACTGCTGTGGCATTGTCTGATTGAATTCTGACAGGGGACCCTTGGAGTTTGGATGTCCATGCTACTAGGGCATACCGGGCTGCTCGTATCTCTAAGAGATTGATGGGCAGGGCCTTTTCCGCATCCGACCATCTGCCCTGGAGAGACCATTGCTCCAGTACTGCTCCCCAGCCTATAAGGCTGGCATCTGTAGTGACCACCTTCCAGGAAATCGGACTGAAGGATTTCCCTCTTTCCAGATTCTGGGGAACCAACCACCAGCGGAGGCTCTTGCGAACGGAAGGGGACAAGGACATTGGTAAGTCCAGAGCCTGAACTTTTTTGTTCCAGGCTGACAGTATGGCCCTTTGCAACTTCCTTGAATGGAATTGACCGTAGGGTACTGCTTCGAATGATGCCACCATTTTTCCCAGCAGCCTCATGCACAGGCGTATGGATGGCTGTCTTTTTGAACCCACTAAGTGGATCAAATCTCTCAAAGACGACCCCTTTTCTTGAGGCAAGAAAATTTTTCTCTGGTCTGAATCCAGCCTTAGCCCCAAGTATTCCAGACTTTTGACTGGTTTTAGGGCTGACTTGTCTCGGTTGATAATCCAACCGTGATATTCCAGATACTTGATTGTCTCGTGAACAACCACTTCTAGTTTTTCCACTGAGTGGTCTATCAGCAACAAGTCGTCTAGATATGCCATTATCGTTACACCTCGTGTTCTTAGATTGGCCAATAATGGGGCCAGAATTTTTGTGAACACTCTTGGTGCTGTGGCCAGACCGAAGGGTAAGGCTCTGAACTGAAAATGGCGTCCTTCTACCGCAAAGCGTAGAAATTTTTGGTGGACTGGAAAGATGGGAATGTGCAAATAAGCATCTTTGATGTCGATCGAGGCTAACCATTCCTCCCCTTGTAGGGCAGTGGCTACCGATCGGATCGACTCCATCCGGAAAGTCCTGATATGTAGGAATTTGTTTAGCCCTTTTAGATTTAATATGGGCCTCACGTCCCCGTTTGGCTTCGGGACTGTAAAGAGGTTTGAGTAAAACCCGAACCCCCATTCTTCCAGGGGAACCTCTATAATTACTGCTTGGAGCAATAATTGTTCTAGTGCCAACAGGAGGGATCCTCTCTTCTGGGGATCCCTTGGCACGTTTGACCTTATAAAGCGGGAAGGAGGGGAGTTTTTTAACTCCAATTTGTATCCCAGATTTACTGCGGAGAGCACCCATCTGTCTCGGATCGTGTCCCGCCAGGTCTCTGTGAACAACTGAAGTCTTCCCCCCACCCGATTGGGTGGGGGCAACCCTTCATGCATTTGACTTTGGGGGAGGTTTTGTACCTCTCCTGCTCCAGGGCTTCTTGTTACCCTGCAATTGTCCCTGATTTTTACCTCCGGGATTTGACCGAGGAGGCCGTCGGAACTGTTTCACAGCCGATGTCCTAGGGACTGGAGAAGCAGGCCTCTTAAAAGAGGGACCTCTAACTCTATTTTTAACCGGCAAAAGTGTACTTTTACCGCTGGAAATTCTCTGGATATATTTGTCCAGGTCTTCCCCGAATAAGCGTTCACCATGAAATGGGAAGCTGACCAGCAATTTTTTACAGGGAGCTTCAGCAGACCAGTTTTTGAGCCATAGAAGCCTGCGCATATGTACTACAGACAGCATAAGGCGGGAGGCCTGATGGATTGAATCCTTTATGGCGTCCACCGCAAAGCATAAGGCTCTAGGTAGATCAGCTAGGGCAAGAGCCTGCTGATCTGGCAAGTCCCTTAAGACCTGTTTCAACTGATCCTTCACTGCTTGGCAGACCCCAATAGCTGCCACTGCTGGTTGTGTCACCAATCCTGCTGTAGAAAAAGCAGATTTTAATAAGGACTCCAATTTTTTATCTATTGGGTCCTTGAACATTTGGACATTATCCACCGGACATGTCAGTGATTTATTCACACAAGAGATGGCTGCGTCCACTGTAGGGACCCTCCATTTTCTGATGAACTTATCCTCCATGGGATAGACCACCGGAAATCTCTTGGGGGGAGTAAATATTTTGTCAGGATGCTCCCAATCCTGGTAAATGAGCCCTTCCAGTAAAGGATGGATCGGAAAGGAACAAACAGTCTGGGGAGCTTTTAGCGACCCCAACGAGGAGACAGAAGTGGATGATGGCTCCGCAAGTGGCATTTTAAATGCTGATCGGACCATATTAGTCAGGGACTGAACCCATAACCTTTCAGCATGTGATGCTGAGAACGGCTCTTCCACTGTTGATTCCTCTACAACCGAATCGACCTCATCCTGATCCCCTTCAGGTAGGTCGATCCCTGTATGGGACTGTTGCTCTGTTAACAGGCACTCTGAGGGAGGAGACGGAGATCGGGCGCTTTTCTCCTGTGACAGGGAAGCCGCGATCAATGCTGACAATCTCTCTTCCAGCCCTCCCAGAGCTGAGGAAAAAACCTCCTCTGTTACATACACAGGAGCAGGTGAACTGAGGACAGCCACAGTACCAGGTACTCCTGAGGGTGCTCTACGGTCACTAACCTCTGATTCTTCAGGGGAGACTGGTGCAGCCAAAGCATGCCCAAGATCCTCAGAGCCCGATGGAGACCCCCTATTCCTCCTGGAATTTCTAGTCCCGGAGTTTTTAGACGGCATATTCCTAAGCCACAAAGCTGAGGTATTCCAGCCGAAATACACCAGTTACTGACAATAGTCTAGCATAAATGCTGCTATAAGAAACAGTTGGTGTCTACTAATGTGCCTTTCTAGGGGATGCCTGTATCAACCGCTTGCTGTATGCCTTCTTTAAATGTTGCCAGCTCTGTCTCTGTACTTCATAGCCAGCTCACCACACAAAATTGTGGTTTTTAACATGCTGGGACGCCCGCACATGCGCAGAAGCGCTGCGGCGCGCACAGAGCGTCATCCCCCAGGCTCCGCCCCCTTTCCCGGCTCACCTCTATATATAGAGGCGCGTGCACGCGCACGTGCGCGGCCACGTGCGCCTTCGGCGCTAATTTCGAAAATGGAAACCAGGGACAAGAGCCAGGGCCCCTTTGCCGCAGGCCGGGGGATGGACGAGCATTGCAACATGGCAGAGGAAGCAGTTTCCCATAAGAGAACTCACCATCTGCCTGGACTCGCTCTGATGAGAAGAAACTAGTCCACATGACAAGAAACGTTCCACAGCGGCCTCTAGTGGACAAACACAGGTATCGCAGTCTAATATATTAAATATATATATATATATATAAAAAAATTTTTTTTTTTTTTTTCTTGACCACCATTAAAAATTATAAAATTTTTTTAGTAGTTACAGGCATGCACAGAATTTTGCAGGAATACCATTAGGTAACAGACAGAAAGACAAATTAGGCTTGGGGGTCCCCCAATAGAACCAAGTTCCTGGGGGCCCCCACTTACCTGTTCCCCGCCGCAGGACTTTGTTTGGTCCACAAAAGCCCAAACTTCACCTATCACGGCAGGCATTGTAATCAAACCTTCAGGGACCGGGTTCCCAAGGATTCCACTCCCCTGGACCTGTATAGCACCCTGCACAGAAAACATCTTGGTCGTGGGTATGACCAGAGCTCTGGATCCCAGGGTCCAGCTCTCCTAAGAGAAGCATTACAGGCAAAACCTTGCTCTTCTCTGCAAGGCCCGGGTACCGACCGTTTAGCTATGAAGCTTTTTTGGTCGGATCCGGAATAGCTTACTGAGGCCCAAAAGAACCTGTACGCAAGCTCAGTGACAAACACATGTTTCTTCTTGGCCAACACCTTAGACACTGGCAAAAAACTGAGGTGCTCCCGGATGGGAGGGGCTTATATAGGGGAGGGTACTTCCGGTTTTGGAAGTTGCCAGTGCCAGCACCTGACGGTATCTATATAACCCATTAGTAATGACTATGTCGCTCTGTGTCCCGTGATGTACGAGAAAGAAATAGGGGGTACTTTAATAAAAAAAAAAAAAAAAGGATTCTGGATGGTACAGTAAGAAGACTTAGATACTGGGTAAATAGAAGAGAGGAACACGGATGGGCGGAAGGAACTGGAGTGGGGAATATCTTGACCTTTAGGACGGTCCCGATACAATGGGATTGGTTGAACTGGTATCAGTGAGGGGGTGGAAGGGTCTGGGTACAGGGTGTGTGCGCAGACCCATCTACCAGTTAGTTGGGATGCTCCGAGGAGGAGGTATACTCGGAGTATCTCTGGGGAGGGAGGGAGGGGATGTAATTGAGTTTTTCTTGTATTTGTTTTTTGGTCCCTTTTTTTTTTTTTTTCTCTCTCTCTTTCTCTCATTCTGGTCAAGGGCAAGGAGTACAAGACATGGCTGGTATTCTGAGAGATGACTATACCATTAAAAATTGTATCATATAACGTGAGGGGACTGTGTTCACAGCATAAAAGGGGCCACCTATGGCATGAACTGCATCATTATGCTGCGGATATAGCGTTTTTACAAGAAGCATTTCAGAGAGGGGTCTATAACCGTTATGCCTGGACACATGTTCAATCACTGGTACCATGCAACATCGCCTATTGCTAGAGCAAGGGGGGTTACAATTGCTTTCAAGAAAACTTGCCCATGGGCATTGGAGTCTGTACAAGCTGACAGAGAGGGTCGGTTTTTGTTTGTTAAAGGTATAATAAATAGCCAGCGATACACATTTGCTGTGATTTATGCACCAAATACAGGGACAATTAATTTTCTTGCTAAAATGTTGAAGATGCTGGAGAAATTTAGGGAAGGCTGTTTGATCTTGGGCGGAGACTTCAATATTGTGCTAGATCCAAGTTTGGACACAACATCAGGGAAAACATCTCTATCCTTCAGAGCTTTAAAGCATCTAAAAAAACTTTTACGCACTCAACACCTGATTGATAGTTGGCGGGTAATTTACAATGGAGTAAAGGACTATAGTTACTACTCCAAAACACATAATATGTACTCACATATTGATGTATTTATGGTAGATCAATTCTACTTAGAAAAGGTCAGAAATTGTACTATTGAGTCCATAACCCTTTCAGATCATGCGCCAATAACGTTGCCGCTTTCTCCGACCCAGGCAGGCTATATAGAACGGACTAGGAGACTGAACGAATCAATATTAGACAATAAAAAGATAACTGAGGAGCTGTCAGCTAAAATAAGGGACTACTTTGAGACGAATATACCAGGTGAGGTGTCAGATCAGGCAGTGTGGGAGGCTCATAAAACGGTAACAAGAGGAGAACTAATAACTTATGGGGCCCACATTAAGAAGAAAAGAAGGAAGGAAGTGACAGATTTGCTAGAGAAAATCAACGTACTGGAGATTAAACATAAAAAAAATCTTGATCCCTTAGAGATCCAACAACTAGGGAATCTCCGAGCAGAACTCGCACAATGTCTAGATCGTAAAATTAATAATAAGTGTAGATACTTTGCTCATAGGTTCTATAACCAAGGGAACAAATGCGGTCGGCTATTGGCTAAACAACTTAAACAGAAACAAGAATCTAGACATGGCCATAACCTATTAATTCAAAATAAAAAGATAGTGGAAACCCAGGCCATAGCAAAAGAATTTCACAGATTCTATGAAACATTATATAATATTCAGACATTCGAGACTTCACAAAAAGAAGATAGGGAGGACCAAAGAAGGGAGGATATACAAGATTATATTAGGGAATCATCAATGCCCAGCCTATCGGAGACAGTGACAGCAGAAATGGAACATCCAATTACAGTTGAAGAGTTGAGCAGAGCAATAGCAGCCTTGCCGATAGGGAAAAGCCCTGGCCCAGATGGCTTGACAAATAATTACTATAAAAAATTCTCCTCTGAGTTGATAAGACCGTTATGCAATTACTTTAATACGGCTAATCTGCTGCCGTCAGAAGCCCTGTTGGCGTACATTACTGTACTACCAAAGGAAGGGAAAGATCCGCAGTTCTGTGCCAATTACAGGCCTATTTCTCTGCTCAACTCGGATACTAAACTGCTGGCCAAAATCCTAGCGTTACGAATGCAAGAACATATCGGGGAGCTAGTGCATCCAGACCAGACAGGTTTTATGAAAGGACGCGAGGCAAGGGATAACACTATCAGGGCACTTCACCTTCTTCACTGGATGAAATATGGCCCAGAGAAAGCCCCAAAGATCGTACTATCAATGGATGCTGAAAAAGCTTTTGATAGGGTGAACTGGGGCTTTATGAGTGAAGTCTTGAGAGGGGTGGGCCTGGGTGACCGCATGATGGGATGGATAATGGCCCTTTATGCAAACCCAAGAGCAAGGGTCAAAGTAAATGGTACAGTATCAGACTATCTTAACATACGAAACGGGACAAGACAGGGGTGCCCACTTTCACCATTAATATTTGCTATAATATTAGAACCATTTCTTTGTAAGATCAGAAGTAATAGGGAGGTATTAGGGACATGTATTGGGGATGTGGAACACAAAGTATCGGCTTATGCTGACGACCTATTATTCTATCTTTCAACACCACAGACATCCTTAACAGCTCTTATGCAGGAAGTGGACAGATATGGGCACCTATCTAACTTTAACATTTATTTAGAAAAATCAATACTCTTACCCAGCTATGTACCCCAAGAGATGGCAAAGATGTTGAGGAGGGCGTACCCCTTTGTATGGAAGAAGGACTCCTTGTTCTATTTGGGGGTACATATTTCCGCAGATCAAAAAATATTATATGACCTTAATTATGCATCCTTAATGGCCAGGACAGTGGGGGACTTAAAGAAATGGACAGGACAATACCTAACATGGTTTGGAAGAGTAAGTGCCATCAAAATGTGTATATTACCTAGAATTATCTATATATTACATACAGTCCCGATTAAATTACCAGAAACCTTTTTTAAACAGATACGGAAGGCCTTTGTAGCATTCGTGTGGAATGATAAACGACCAAGGTTGGCATATGACATCCTGCGCAGAAGTAAGGCAGAGGGAGGAATGGGGTTGCCAGACATATCAGTGTACTATAAGGCAATGTCGCTGGTGCGAATTTTGAACTGGTGCCATGACTCCTCTAATAAAATGTGGGTCCCACTAGAAAAAACAATTGCAGGTAGGAATCTTGCAGGGGCCCCTTGGATCCCGAGTGCGTCGAGAGGACTTTCGAAATGAACATCTCCCCTGACTTGGAACTCCTTGTTAATATGGGATAAGTTGAACAAAACAGGAGAGTATTCCCCCCAGGTGTCCCCCCTAGCCCCATTAGAGGGATTCCCATGGTTCCCCCCGGGGGGGGGGATTCCTGGGGGCATGGGGTTGGGATGGAGATACCACGTGTGGTAAATTCGCCACGCGGGGAACCCTAGCAACCCATTTGGAGCTGGTTACAGCCCTAGGGAATATACCCACATCAGGTTGGAGGTACTATCAAATGACAGGTTTCTTTAACAAGATGAAACCTTTATTGAGATCATTAAACTCAATCACAGTGTTTGAGGGCCAGTGTGTGCGTTTGAGGGATGCCAGGTATCTGCTGTCTCAGATGTATAGACTGATATTAGGCGCCCAAAAGAGTACAGTCCCATATTTTATCAGAGAGTGGGAAAGAGAATTAAATAAAGAGCTGTCAGAGGAACAAATTAAAAAAATAATTAAATCAACTTACTCTACATCTATAAGTTCGTACGTTCAAGAGATGGCCTATAAATTTATGACAAGGTGGTACAGGACACCAGTAAGATTAAATCAGATGTACCCAGAGGCAGACGCCCGGTGTTGGAGAGGATGTGAGCAGAGGGGTACATTTCTCCACCTGTGGTGGGAATGCCTCATGATCAAAACATTTTGGGTATCAATCGCACCATGGATAGAGAGGTTGACCTCTAGACCTATGGAGTTTACTCCTCTATGCTTCCTATTCCATGGAACACCCAGCTCCTTTAAAGCTTACAGGAAGAGTATCACACCACACCTATTGAACGCAGCCAAATTATTGATTCCTAGATTTTGGAAACAGGCCGCCTGTCCAACACTAGAGGACTGGAAAAAGGAGGTTAACCGGATAATGGAAGCCAAAAGGTGGACTCAAGTAGTGAAGGACAAAAAAGGGGAATTTGAGAGGACTTGGGCAGGCTGGATACAGTGTGTACCTGAAATGGGCTGAGGATAGGAGGTATTGAGGGGGAAAGCAGGGGGCATAGCGGATCCACAAGGACCCCCAGTATAGTTACTTATGGGTTAAGCTATAGAAGTATAAAGAACCAAAGCATGAACCTTGACCAGGACTGATACATTTTTTTTTCTCTTTCTCCCCTCCCTCTCTCTCTCATCGACCTCCCTAATAAATTCTGACTGCATTGATGGTGTGGAGTGAGATGTCTGCCCCTAACTGGGAGAGAGAGAGATGGAGTTGAGTCGTCGTGGGGCGGAGAGGGGAGGGATGGGGGGGGAGGATAAGGAGTAGGGCACACACAGGAGAAGAGGGAATGGAAGTAATATTAGGATAGAGATTGTACATGATCACTGCGAGGACATCACAATTTTTCATTTTATTCCCGTGGGGAATACGGGTCTGTCACTTAAAATTGGGGGAAGAGTAGGTCGGGAGGATCGCTTGAACGTAAATACGGGCGAAGATATCACAAGGTATAATCACTTATATTTAAACACCATGGCCATTAGTGGCCTCTTAAGAGGCCCTGGTAGAGGGGAATCAATAAAGAAACACTGTTTTTTTTTTCTCTAAAGCTTGTTTGTTCTTTCTCAAGCTGGGGAATTAGGCCATGGGGGGCCGCTATACACAACTAGGGGTAATCAATACCTAATCACGAGGCACAAATAAATACATAAATAATTTTTGTTTTTCCCGCTCCTGCTTTTTTCTATTTGTTTTATTTTTATTTTTTTATTACGCACATAAAAAGAATAGACACCATGGCTATTAGTGGCCTCTTTGAAGTAAGAGGGGGCACTGTTCAAGGGACAAATAAGGACACAGTAGGGTAACACACGACATAAGTAGAAGGAAAGGAGTGAGTGGGCATAGAGCAGACTTATTCCACCGCAGCCAGGATTGGCGCTGATGGAGGGGGGGAGAGGGAATTATACATTTTTCTTTCTTTTTTTTTTTTCTTTTTTCTTTTCTTTCTCTTGGGGGGGGGGGGGGGGGGTATATTATTTCGATAAGATAATTTTGTACTAAGTTCTGTCTTGCAATGCTCATTTGTTCTTATGTAAACGTACGATGTTGAATGGAAATGTAAAATGTTGAAGCTTATAATAAATTAAAATAAAAACTTTGATTATAAAAAAAAACTCTGCCACTCCTCCCCTAACTTCTACACCTTCCAATCCAGCACCACCATCACTTACTAGGGACACTCCCCTTTTCCTTAACCTCTTCTTCTCCTATCTGTTCCTTCCACCCCGTCATGTCTGTCCTCCACCTACATTTTATTAAGGCTACGTACATGTCTTGACTAGGGCAGTCAGATAACTTACTGCACCTAAACACCCATGTATACCCAACACTACATTACTTAAAATGAAACACTGACACCTGCTGGGTTTAAATGGCATATTCTGCCTATTTATTTAACAAACAATCAAAATAAAACATATATAAAATATATATATATATATATATATATATATATACACATTAATACAATATTTTAATAATTTAACATTTAACTTTTTAACACTTTTTTAGGGTCTGTGATACCGTTTAGTTAGCATCTGGTCCCCAGCCCATAGAATCGCCTCGAGGACCACTAACTGACCACAGACCCCCCAACTTATCACCGGTGGTCCAGACTAACACCAGACCAACCGGGAGGCCTCCATACCAAAGATGGGTCCCACTGTTTCACCTATACCTTCCGTTTACCACCAAAATCAGGGACCCAACCGCCACCGCGGCACAAGTGTGACACCTCACACTTGCGCCCGCAGCCACACAAGAAAGGTCCTGTGGATACCCTCCTGTAAACCCAGGGCCCAAAGGTCAATCCTTACTGAGTTGAGATGAACCCCATCCCCCCTCAAATACCTCCAAGTATCCAGCTCCAGCGCAAGGTGCCGGCCCACCACCCCACCGTGATGAACTAAGAACTTGCCCACCTCCCGGTTGACTTTTATGCGGGCCTTATCCAGCCTCTCAACGGAACGGGCCTGCCTCCATGACGTGCGGGCCACAATATCTGACCACACCACAAGAAGCTCAGGGAAAGAGGCCCTTAACCACAGAAAATCCCACTGGATGTCTTTTATAACCTGATGTATGGGGCGAATGCCAAGGTCATTGCCTCCTGCGTGAAGGACAAAAATGTCTGGAACCCGATCCAATCTAGCAAAACGGTGAACCATGGGAACAACTTTTTCCCACAACATGCCCAAAACGCCTATCCACCTGATACGGCCCTCCTCCCTGGAAATACCAAGCTGTCTCCCCTCAGGCCGCACATCCGCCCGTTTGGCCCCCCAAAAAAACATAAGAGTGTCCCAGTATCCAAATGAGACATCTAGGGGAATCTGTAATGACACAACAGAAAACATATGCAGAGAGAGAACCAACTAAAACAAAAACACACCCACCACAGGTATAAAACAAAAACAAACCCCCAGGAAAATCACAACAAATATGGACGAACATACAAGTGATACCTCGTAGACTCCCACCTGCCAATCCTCTTTATCGAGTCTGCAGGTAAACCCCACCGCGCTGCCTCTGTAGCAGCCCCGATTCGAAATGAATGTGCCGCATACTCACCTGGGACCAAACCCCCTCGTTTTTTAACATTTCCGGAAAACTGCAGTAAACTGAAAACGCGATAAGCAGGTCCCATCGATATGGACGAATAATGCCCCATCCCCCCGAGGGCGCAGTGAAAGAAAGTGACGCAATGTTGTTACCGGGCACATATGCAGACAATGTCCCCGAAACAATTCCAGCCGCACCCCCATTGCCCTGCTGATCAGTCTTTGAGCGCCTCACCACAATCTGGACTGACTCCTCCGCGCATCGAACATCCTCTAACCGCAGACCACCCACCACCCGCTTGGATGGCGAAACCAATTCACCAATTCTAAAAGCCCCAAAGAAGGCCAACACGAAAGCAGCCCTGAAATGGACCTGCTCGTACAGAGACGCACACACGCTTCCCAAGCTTGATAGGACCGTATCCAGGACCCCAAATGACACCGGGCGTCTGGAATCTCTCGTAGAACTACCTGACCCATACCCCCGTAGCACCCGGCGGACTACGAAAGATTTTCTCTTGTCCGTCAACTAAAATAAAAACGCCAGAGCGGCCATCTTTTTTCCCATAGCAGAGCCCGAGACCCCCTTCACATAGTTACTGCAGACAAAGCACAATACCAACCCTTGTAACTCTTTGGGGTCCTCTGACCCACCTACCTCCTCCAGTAGAGAAAACCATTCCTGCCAAACCTTGGAATACCCCTTCCATGTTCCAGCGCTGAGCGACTGCTTAATCAATCCTGCGGCGACTCCAGAACAATGTTCCATAAGCTCGGCGGGCAGGGATCCCCTACTTGTTCCGAATCCGGTGCCAGCCTGCAAAAATCTTCCCACTGGAAACGAGACAAGGCATCCGCCAATTTGTTATCTACCCCAGGGATGTGTACCGCATAGATGTGTAGCGATACCCCCAGCTAAGAGGGCCGCTGGTATGATTTGTTTTGGGCCCTGTAGCACTCACTGTCAACCCCCAGCAATTGGCTCTACCCTCCGGCGTGCAACTGCGAACACTAACGTTAGTTTCGAACAACAGTTACTGGGCCTAGAGATCCTGTATTATTCTCTGAGCAGGTGCTCTCTCACCCAACCGGACCAGTCCGTGTCCGTATCTTCCGTTGCTGTGTCTTGGTACACAGATTCCACGACACCGGGGTCTTCGGTCCTCCTGGTAGTAGCAGAACAGCAGCAGGATGAGATGTCCCTCAGGCTCCTCAGTGGGTACGGAAGGCTCTTTGGAGTAAAACAGGCCTAGGCTTCAGGCCCTGTATTCTCAGCAGACTCAGCACAGAGTTCCACTTGCTGGGCGGGCGGTGTCCAAAGAGACTGCACTCCGGTCCGCCCCCTGGTTAAATACCCCGCCCCAGCAGTCCTTGCGTGGAGAAATGCATCCTGGGTATGGTAGTCTCTGGGCCTTAAAGCAAACACCCGCTACACACTCTCCCCAGTTAAAAACTTTGGTCCCTAAAGATAAAGAAATAGCACTACCTTCAAGTAACACAGTTTATAGTTGCAAAGGAGCTGGGCAAGGGAACCTCCCACCAAACATGGTAAGGGAGATTGTCTTGTCTACAGGTCACATTGGTGGAAGCGACCTGCCTAACTGTGCCAGAGAGTGAGCTGGGGTTGCCCTCCACTAAATGCACAGTGGAGGGACCAGGTTTCTCTATTGTCCTTCTCGCAGTTACAACTGTATCTTCGGAACATTCTCCCATCTGAGTGTAGGTTAGTTTTCGGGGAGGACGAATAGCTCTTTTCACTCTTTGTTCCCTGGGAACTGAGGCATCAGGTACACTGGGCTCTTCCATTCTTCCTTCCACTGGGTCAGGTGTAATGGTTCCTGCTGCTTCAGGGGCATCCAATTCTGGTGCAGAGAGGTACAAAGAATCTCTTGGATCTTCGGCTGGGATTGACTCTAGGGCATTTTCCCATTCCTCAGTTAGAGTACACGATGGAATGAACTCAGCAGCTTCAGCATTTAAGGTGCATCAATGGTAACTTCACAGGGTGCAGGATCCATGACCATGGGTTCAGTTGTCTGAGTGGGCCACAGCCAGCTCAGTTCCATTTCCTCATCTTCACTCTGGTTTGAGGCATTCATCTCTCCTGACTGAGTGGTCTGAGATCTGGTGTTGGGCCTAGGGGTATTGGAGGTTGAAGGTGATTCAGGAGAATCCGGAGTAGAAGGTATCCAGACTGCTTTGGAGAGAGGCAATAAGTGGTTCCTGTCCCAGGTTTTCAGAGGTCCCACTTGGCCTTCAGGTTTCATTTGGTACACTGGCAGGCCAGGCAATTTTTTACAGATCACGTATGGCTGTGATTTCCATCTATCAGCAAGCTTATGCTTCCCTGGAACACCAAGATTCCGCAACAACACTCTGTCTCCTGGTTGCAAGTCATGGATCCGAACTCTGAGGTCAAAATTCCATTTATTCCGGGCCCCTCTCTGGTCAGAGGTGGCTTGTGCCTTCTCATAAGCCAGTCTTAAGCTTTTCCGCAGCCTGTCCACAAATCCCTTGTGGGAAGCAGCCGATGTGTGGTCTATCGAGGTACCAAAGGCCAGATCTACAGGTAGCCTTGTTTCTCTGCCAAACATTAATCTGTAAGGGGTGTACCCGGTGACATCACTAGTTATACTATTATAGGCGTGCACTATGGCAGCTATATGCTTGCTCCAATGCTGCTTTTCCTCACTGCTCAGGGTCCCCAGCATATTCAACAAATTTCTGTTAAACCTTTCCGGTTGGGCATCTCCTTTTGGGTGATCGGTGGTTGTGCGGGTCTTCTTTATCCCTAGGGAATCCAGTAATTTCCGGATCAGTCGACTTTCGAAGTCCCTCCCTTGATCCGAATGAAGGCGTTGGGGTAATCCGTAGTGTACAAAATACTTCTCTACAAGTATCTTGGCCACAGTGGAAGCCTTCTGGTTTAGTTGGAAAGACATGGGTGTAACGGGTGAAATGGTCGGTTATCACCAGAACATTTCCATGTCCCCCAAATCAGGTTCCAGACAAAGAAAATCAATGCATACCAAGTCCAAAGGTCCTTGGCTTTGCAGGTGGCCCATTGGGGCAGCTTGATGAGGCAGTGTTTTTCTTTGTATGTAGCGAGCACATGAGTGACAGTATTCCTCCACTTCAGCCCGCATATAGGGCCAATAGAACCTGCTGCTTATGAGCTGAAACGTTCTCTCGGCTCCGAGGTGGCCATGGTTGTCATGTAGGGCAATCATAACAGTCTTCTGGTGTTCTTCTGGCAGGAATAGTTGCCACTTGTCTTCCAGGTCATCAGAGGGCCCCTTTGGTAGACCATCCCTTGATGCACCTGCAACCTGTCCCATTCCTTGCGCAGTAAGCGGGCCTCCTTTGAGGGATCATGTAAGAGTCTGTCCGGATCCTGATCTTCCAGGGCTTCCAAAGCCAATCTCCCCAATGGGTTTTCCAGCTGGTCCCTTCTTAAATCCTTCTTTGATAATTTGGGCAAGTCCTCTTCACCAATCTGAGTGACATCACAATAGTATTTGGGCACTCCAACAGCTGAGACTCCAATTTCTTCTGCCCTGGATCCTCCACTAGCCTGGAGCTCTGCCCCCTGACACAAAGCCTGTACCCCCTCTGGGGTTACCTGTGTCCAATCTTCTGCCATGCAAGTGGGAGCATGAGATCTTCGGGACAAGGCATCAGCATCTCGGTTTCCAGTCCCAGGCCTGTACTTTAGGCTGAAATTGAACCCTGAGAGGGCTGCCAACCAACGGTGTCCGGTGGCATCTAGTTTTGCGGTGGTTAGAAGGTAAGTGAGTGGGTTATTGTCTGTCTTAACCACAAAGTCAGCTCCATATAAGTAGTCCTTCAGTTTGTCTACCACTGCCCACTTTAGGGCCAGAAACTCCAACTTGTGAGTGGGGTAATTCTTTTCAGCTGGGGTTAAACTCCTACTCACATAGGCAACGGGTCTTAGCTGCTCTTCATACTCCTGATATAGTACTCCTCCCAAACCATCATGGCTGGCATCCACGTGTAATTCATAGGTCCGCATAGGCCAAAACAGGGGCAGTGGTCAAGCTCTCTTTCAGCTTAATGAAAGCCTCTTCACACTTTCCAGTCCACTGGTCTTCCACTGACTCTCCCGGTTTCCTGGGGCCTGAGTCATCCTCCTCTCCATCTGTCTTCAACAGCTCATTCAGAGGCTTGGCAATTTTTGCAAACCCCTCCACAAACCTGCGATAGTAGGAGCAGAACCCCAAAAATGACCTAAGCTCAGTCACTGTGGTGGGCTGGGGCCAGGAAGTAACTGCCTCCAATTTGTCGGGATCTGTGGATACTCCTTCTTCAGACACTATGTGTCCCAGGTAATGGACTGAAGACTGATAGAACTGACACTTCTCCCTGGAAAGCTTGAGTCCCTCATCACTGAGTCTCTTCAAGACCTTCTCTAACCTCTCCTCATGCTCCTCCAGAGTCTTCCCAAAGACGATGATGTCATCTAGGTATACTAGGACTTCAATGAGGTTCATGTCTTCCACCGTTTTCTCCATCAACCGCTGGAAAGTGGCAGGAGCTCCCGACAGACCTTGAGGCATTCGGTCGAATTCATAGAACCCCTCTGGGGTGATGAAGGCAATCTTCTCTCTGTATTCTTGGTGCATTGGGATTTGATAGTACCCACTCTTCAGGTCCATTACACTGAACCATTTGGCTCCAAATAGACTCTGCAGGGCATCCTCTATTCTTGGGGTGGTGTATTGATCAGGTATTGTCCTCCTGTTGAGAGTCCTGTAATCTATAGAGTCTCAATGACCCATTCTTCTTCCTGACTACCACATTTGGAGAGGCATATGGGCTCCTGGATTCCCGGATAACACCCGTTCTCTTGAGCTCTGCAAGTTGCTCATGCAGATCTTCCAGATCAGCCAGGGGAACTCGCCGGACTCTCACTCGAAAGGGTTTGTCTTCCTGTAGGCGAATCTTGTGGGTGGCACTTTTCGCACATCCTACATCGAACTCATCCTTGGAGAAGATCTTCCGCCACTTTGCCAACTGGGCCCTGGCCCTCTCCTTCCACGCCGGGGGTAGGGCAGGGTTCTCCAAGGTGGGTTCCCCTTCTTCTTCCTTCTCCAGGTCGGGCAAGGCAACTGGGGTAGCGGGATTCACTTGGCCCAACAGTATCCGGGCTGGAATCTTCACAGGCGAGTCAGTGGTGTTCCTGACGCTCACTGGCACCCTGCCGTTTGCCTTCTTCAGGACTCTCAACGGGACTACTTCGGGGATTACTTCCAGTCCTGAGTATGAACCCAAAGGGTCTGGTTCAAGGACTACAAAGGGGCCAGGTTGTTCCCAGGTGAGCTTCACAGTGGCTCTCAAGCAGGCCACTTTACCAAGCTGCAACACTCTCTCTCTCTTCTCCAGTCCCCAAAATTTCCCCACCCCCCTCTTCTGGGGCCTTCTTCTCCAAGATCAATCGCTGATAAGCCAACTGCAACATGGGGTGGATTCTGGCTGTCAAGACATCCTGCTCTTGCACAAGAGGGGCCAGTAGTCTCCTGACCAGGTCAGTGTTGGTTCCTATTATCAGGGAACTTTTGTTGGCTCCTGGTGGGCGGGGACAGACTACTGCCAAAGTGTCAAAGACCTCTGCCTCCCCTGCCACCGAGGGGTCGAAAGCCAATCTGATCGGAAGGTAACCGTCATAAGGAAAGCTCTGGGGGCCAATTCCCCATATTTCCAAGTCTTCCAACTTCTGCAAGGGCAAATGTCTCAGATGTTTTTGATAGAAATCCCGATACAGGAGGGTTACTTGAGCCCCTGTATCCAGAATGGCCTTCGTGTAGACTCTCTCCACTTGAATGGGGACTACTGGGGAGGGTCCCACTAACTTGGCTGGGAACTTCTTTGGGGAGGCCTCTTTCCTTGGACTCATGGGTTTGTTTTTTTTTGTTTTTTTCTTTTCCCATCGTTTCCTGGATCTTAATCCCTGTTGGGCCTGGTATGCATTGATCTCTTGTGACTTTTGGGGTTTTACCTCCAAGGGAGGGGTATTATGTGCTTTTGATGGGGAATTATTCCCCTCACTTCTTGGTGTTTCTTGCTTTCTTATTCCAATGGAGCTTGCTGGAGATGATGGGCACCCGGTAGACTCCTTCACCGGGGCCCTCTGGAGTTTTCCGCCGGCTGGCGGTAGTTGCCTCTGGTCTTCCTTGGACTGGGGCACACTCGCCAAAAATGGCAAATTCCTCCACAGTTGAAGCAAACAGCTTCCCCTCTATCCTGCGGGGAGACTGGTGTTAAAACGCTCTGGTACAGCTCTTTCCTGACTTCTTCTTTTTCTCCAACTCCTGAGTTCTTGGCCATTAAAGAGGTCAGCATCTCCAGTACTTGGGTCATCTGCGACTTTAAGACCTCCACTTCCAAGTCCCGTTCAGTGGCCATGGTGGATCTGACCCCAACTGAGGGGGGAGTAGTGGGCTTCTCGGTCACCTGTTAGTCTTTCAGCAGAGCCTCTTCATCCCTTATTATTCGCACAAGGTCCGGGTAGTTCAAGGACATGACCCCACTAGTGGTTTTCAGATGGAGCCAGACTGGGTCGGAACGCAATGCTCCCCTTAAAATCTGCTTCATCCTGGCCGCATCTATGGCTTGTGGCAGCATCTCCTTCTTAAGGACAATTTGACACAACATCTTGTTTAATCTGTGAACATATTCAGACAGTCTTTCTCCTGGGAGTTGAAGTGTATGCTCAAACTGGTAGACTAAATCGACCACCTTCTCCAATTGGCCGAACTCTTCCTGTAACATGGTTAAATAGTCATAGGCAGTACAAGCAGCATTGCTGAACCTGAGGTTCTTCACGGCTTCAGCAGCAGCCCCCTTTAAACTTTCTCTTATGCGCTGCTTCTTCTGGGCCTCCGGTATTTCCCATCCTTCCACAGCCTGCATCGCCTGCTCCATCCAGGTGTCGAAATCCTCTTCTCCAAGTGGTACAGGTTGTTTCCCTGAAAATATCCTGAGCTTCCAGTATCCAGCTTCTACATGTACCGTATTACTCTTCTGGCACTTTGACAAGGTCTCCTAAAGCATTTAGCAGTTCAGGACCTATAGTGGTTAGAGGTGTCCCTGAAGCTGTCATGTCTTTGGAACTTTTGGGAATTGTGGGTGACTGCGGAGGTTCCCTCCTTTATAGCCTTCGCGTGTGCCAAGTGGTATATCTTCTCGTCTATGGACTTCACACTCTGGCCTCTGAAACTCTTAGGTATCTCTTCTCTCCATTCTACCAGTGCATAGGTAAAGGAGGTCTGTCCATCTGGTTTGAGATCAAGTAACCATGCCTTCTAGATCGGGGACAGTAACTCCATGAGCCGTTCTACATCGCTTCCGGACCAGTCTTCCCCGGGAAGCTCAACAACTACAGCCTTCTCTGGAAAAGCGCCGGCTGATGCGCACCACTGGGTCACTGCTAAACAATCCATGCCGGTACTTCTGGCAGGCTTGATTGCGGTGTACAGGTATCCCGGACTCTGAGCCCCCACGCGTAGCGATACCCCCAGCTAAGAGGGCCGCTGGTATGATTTGTTTTGGGCCCTGTAGCACTCACTGTCAACCCCCAGCAATTGGCTCTACCCTCCGGCGTGCAACTGCGAACACTAACGTTAGTTCCGAACAACTGTTACTGGGTCTAGAGATCCTGTATTATTCTCTGAGCAGGTGCTCTCTCACCCAACTGGACCAGTCCGTGTCTGTATCTTTCGTTGCTGTGTCTTGGTACACAGATTCCACGACACCCGGGTCTTCGGTCCTCCTGGTAGTAGCAGAACAGCAGCAGGATGAGACGTCCCTCAGGCTCTTCAGTGGGTACGGAAGGCTCTTTGGAGTAATACAGGCCTAGTCTTTAGGCCCTGTATTCTCAGCAGACTCAGCACAGAGTTCCACTTGCTGGGCGGGCAGTGTCCAAAGAGACCGCACTCCGGTCCGCCCCCTGGTTAAATACCCCGCCCCAGCAGTCCTTGCGCGGGGAAATGCATCCTGGGTATGGTAGTCTCTGGGCCTTAAAGCAAACACCCGCTACAGATGAAAGCGTTGATCCTCAAACAGCTAAAAACCAGATATCTCAACAACCTAACCACTGGGGGGGGAAGACGCAGAGATAGTGTTAATAGCCACCACCACCCCCGTGTTGTCACAGTTAAAGCGCACCTTTTTGTTCCTGAGCGTCTCACCCCACAGCTCCACCGCCAATACAATCGGAAACATTTCCAACAGCACTAAATTACGAAGGAAGCCCTCTTTTTTCCACACCTCCAGCCAAGGGCCATTGCTCCACCGACCCTGACAGAAAGCACCATACCCCAATGATAAAAAGAAAAAATGGCGCAAAAAGAGTTCTGGCAGAGCATAAATTCCAAATGTCAATAAATGATGCAAGCACCAGCGGCAGCTACCATAGGCAGAAGAAGGCTCTGTAAGATATGATAAGGAAAGGAAGGTGCGCCAAACTAAGTGCAGTATAAAAGTTTTAATGGCAAATTTGTAAAAAAACTGCCAAATGGCTACTCACAAGATGTTGAAAAATATAAGGCATGTATAAGGTTATTGGTGGTCCGGTGTCATCTGTGGCGGTCCTCGGGGGAGATGTAGGTCCCAGATGAGAAGGTAGCTGAAGGCAGGTCTGCAGTGTCAGCAGAAAACGTCTGGGCATCAAGGCGCTGAAGGCCGTGCGTGATGTTACCTTTCTGTGATGCAGGAAGGACCAGGAAGATGCGCTTCAGCGTGGAGCGCAGCGTGCCGTCGGACCGGAAGTGACGTAGTGCAAGGAACGGACCAATGGGATGACGCGTTTCACAGCATCCGCTGTTTCATCAGATCCATGGAGAGCATTGTAATAGGTGGATGTTATATAGCAGAGAGGTGTCGTGATAGGTTGACAACATGGGGGGACATTGTGATAGGTTGAAGGAGAAATGCATGGCATATGATAGCACGGAGCTATATAAAAGGTATATGAGCAAAAATAAAAGTGAAAGAATGTAGCTGATGTGGAATATGTCTATAAATAGATTATATGGAAGAACAAATAGAGACAAAAAATATAGACAAAAAATACTATAAAGGAGCGGCGCTGTGGAGATGGCGGGGAGGAGGGGGGGTGGGAAGAGAGGAAGAGGGGAGGGGCGAAAAAAGCACATACAGAGAAGGGCAAAACTGATAAGGATTATTATGAACAGAATTAAGTGGGAATTGTTACCAGTATAGATTGAAAAGGGGAGGGGGGGGGGGGGTTTAATGACCAAAACCTCATAATGGCTGATATGAGGGAAAAAAAAATAATTATATTAATAGGGGATATTGGGACGAAAGAAATTAAGTATAAATATAAGCATAAGCATCTGGGTGAGTGTCCAGGTGGGTACCTGACCCAAAAGGGGGAGAGATGAAATGGGAGGGGGAGGTGGTGGGAAGAGGTTATGGAGGAAGAAGAAAATGTAGGGGAAGTTAATGGAAAATGATAAACATAATAAAATATAATGGACATACCGTATTTATCGGCGTATAACACGCACCCCAAGTTTAGGAGGGAATTTTAAGGAAAAAAACTTTTAGGAGGGAAATTCAAGGAAAAAAAAAACTTACATTTAAATGCAGCATGCAGCCTTGCCCAGTGTCCATCTGCAGCCTTGCCCAGTGTCCATCTGTCCATCTGCAGCCTTGCCCAGTGTCCATCTGTCCATCTGCAGCCTTGCCCAGTGTCCATCTGTCCATCTGCAGCCTTGCCCAGTGTCCATCTGTCCATCTGCAGCCTTGCCCAGTGCCTTTGCGATCTTGTCAGTCTCTGCGTTTTTTTAAATTTGGCGCCGATTTCTGTGGAGAGGAGCGAGCGGGGCCGAGTGTACTTCAGCTAGACTCGGCTCCTCTCGCAGTCCCGCCCATCTCCACTGACTGCGCCGCTGACGGAGAAAGCCGAGTGTACTTCGGCTAGACTCGGCTCTGCTCACAGTCAGGGGCAGGACTGCGAGAGGAGCCGAGACTAGCCGAAGTACACTCGGCTTTCTCTATGTCAGCGGCGCAGTCAGAGATGGGCGGGACTGCGAGAGGAGCCGAGTAAAGCCGAGTGTACTTCGGCTTCGGCTCCGCTCGCTCCTCTCGCTCGTTTCAGCAGGGGAATTCGACGGAGTATCAGCGTATAACACTCACCCACGATTTTCCCCTAATACGGTAATTATCACATATATAAAATATATACATAAAGTACATATAAATCACAAAGAGAAATACATATATAAATATATGTAGCGGCCTCACTCTCTCTCTCTTGTATCGGTTGTTTGTGGCTGTTGTCTAGGGGTACTTTGGAGAAGAGAGTGCAGGACACTACGCCAAGCTCTCACCCTCCGTGTATGTGAGGTTTGAGCAAAGTCTTTTTTAAATTACCTTCAGGTCTGCATCCTGCATATGGAGCCTCCGCTTCTTCCGTGGAGGTGTATCTGCCAGTAATAGAGCCCCACACCATTAAAAGTTCAACACTCCTTTATTTCTTCAATGCCAGAATGAACATAATCAGTTGAACTTCCATAACAGACAGACAGGGGTGTGGATACGAGTAGGCCCAGGCACAATGAACTCTCCTATCCCTTTCTCGTGCGGATAGGCCTGGCGCGCGGTCTCTGCCGCCGACCGTGAAGTTGGTAGCTGCCACCTACCGGGTGAACTGTTTGAAGCCCCTGTCACGGACCTAAGTAACGGTCTCTGTCACGACCTTAGAGTAGCGGTCTCTGCCACCGACCTCAGAACATGGACCACCTTCCATGTGAATATGGCCCCTGTTTTTCGAGGACATCCATCCCGACGGTCTCCGGAGTCCCTGTCCCGGCACTGGCAATCTGCTGCACCAGATCTACGGGAAAGTCACCTGCGCGGTCCCTTACGCCTGGATTCAGACACCCGATCCTGTGGGTGTCTTAGGATGGTTCCTCCCGGGCGGATCCCAGTGGAAGAAGCTGGGCCCCAGGCCTGAACGATGCGCCTCACCCCAGACTGAGGGTGTCTGGGGTGACTCCCGAACTCCACGTGTCCAGGCCTAGGCCGCCTGGACACCGACTGCTGGACAGCAGCCCTCAGGCTAAAGGTGCCTGGGACTCGGACCTCGTGGCAAAGATGTCCGCCCCCTTTATAGCCTCTCCCAGCTAGCACAGCGGGTTCCCCGCCCCGCCGTACAACCGCTGCGAGAGACCAAAAAGGGTACGGCACTCCAGCAATGGTTAAACCCCGGCCCAAAGTGACAGCGCCACCTGCTGGGCCGCAGGGAACTGGACATCACTGATGTCTCCACCCGAATCAACATGCTGAAAAGTACCTACCCACTACATATATATAAAAAATATATATAAAAACCATATATAAAAAAACACTATAGAAAAATTCCTAAAAAACAAAGTACATATGAAAATCATAAGAAATACACCAAGAGATTATGCAACATAGGTAGTAGTAGATCTACAATAGAAACCCAGTATATATATATATATGTATGTACATGGGAACATGTTTAGTTTGGTCGGGACATTGAGATGGTGAATGGACGGACATCTGTATACATATATGGAGGGAAAGAAAAAGGGGGGGGGGAGGAAACAGGGCAGGGGGTGGGAAAAAAAGGGGGGGAAAGGCAATGTATCTAAAATAATATAAATACAAAAATATATAAAGTTGGTGGTGGGAAGAGGTTATGGGGGAAGAAGAAAATGTAGGGGAAGTTAATGGAACATGATAAACATAATAAAATATAATGGACATAATTATCACATATGTAAAATATATACATAAAGTACATATAAATCACAAGAGAAATACATATATAAATATATATAAAAACCATGTATAGAAAAACACTATAGAAAAATTCCTAAAAAATTAAGTACATATGAAAATCATAAGAAATACACCAAGAGATTATACAACATAGGTAGTAGTAGATCTACAATAGAAACCCAGTATATATATATATATATATGTATGTATATGGGAACATGTTTAATTTGGTTGGGACATTGAGATGGTGAATGGACGGACATCTGTATACATATATGGAGGGAAAGAAAAAGGGGGAGGAAGGGAAAAAAGGGGGGGGGGAGGCAATGTATCTAAAATAATATAAATACAAAAATATATAAAGTTAAAAAGTATATTACTATATATCTGAGAAAAAAAAACTCTAGTAGAGGGATAAGCAGTCTGGTAAAAGAATGAAAAAACGCATCAGAAGTCGTATGGATAGAGGCAATAAGGTTGATAATAATAATAAAGAAGGCATAAAGTGATGGTAATGCAAGAATTTTTTACATGTTGTTGTTGGTTTCTATTTCTTCGTTGAGGCCATGAGGCGACATGGTGTTCAAAGAATAAATCCAATAGGTTTCTTGTCTGCAGAGGCGTTGAAATCTCTCAACAGCAGTAGGCGTTTCTGGTATGGATTCGATAATCCAAACTTCAAGGGCACTAATATCTTTGTGATCGTGAGCTGCAAAGTGACGGGCCACACTGTATTTTGGGTTGCTTCCTTGAACTGCAGGACGGTGTTCTCCAAATCTGGCCCGTAGGGCTCTGATGGTTCTGCCTACGTATAAAAGGCCGCATGGACAAGAGATGCAATACACTACATAGGTGGTGGAGCAATTATAAAAAGAGCTGAGGTTGAAAGTCTTGCTATTGGCCGTAAAGGTTTTTTGGCCATGGGTGACATGAGAGCAGGTTAGGCATAGGGCCTTTTTGCATTGGAACATCCCTACAAGGGGAATTAAAGTAAGCTGTTTAAGCATATAATTTCTATGATGATTAGATGTTTTGGTTTTGCTAGGAGCGATCCTACTTTTGATGTTGGGGGCCCTTCGGTAGGCAAACTTGGAAGTAACTGATAAAGATTTGGATAGGTGGGGATCTTGGGTGAGAATAGTCCAATGTTTCTTGAAGATGTTTTCCATTTTTTTGTGTTTTTTTTTTGAGGCCGCCTCAGAAGACGTTCATATACGAAACGTACGTAAGGCGGAGTTACGCGCGCTACGTCACGCTGACAGTGATCCGGGTCCTGAGGCTGGAACGCAGCTGGAGCGCACGCTGCTATCCGGCTTACACGGGACTGGGACGCTGGTTTCTTTCGTACGATTCGCCGCATAGGCGGCCTTACTTTTTAATCTTATTTTATATAAACTTTTAAATAAATTTTGGCATACTGCACAATGGGAGTTTCTTATCTTCCTCAATGAGGTGCCCTATTACAACTACTCCTTAAGTGGGACCTCTTCGGGAAAAAGACGTGGATACTCTGGAACTGTGATACAGGCTGTCCTACTTGAAGTAAGCGCTGGGGATACACTGAACAGACCGGAGGCAATCGTACCACGCTGTTTGCCCCTGTGGGGGTTCGAGGAGCTGGTGAGTGGGGACCCTTATGGGGGAACACTTGGAAAGTTATTGAAAGATCTATCTGCTGGCAAATATATTTTTTGGGCACAGGGATTAATTCATGAACTGATTGATCAATATTAAGGAGTGGACTTTATAAATTAACTTTCTCACAATCATCATTTGATTATTAACAAGGAGTGGACTTTATAAATTAATTTTCTCACAATCATCACAATCATCATTTTGATTATTAACTTTAGTGGACTTTAATAGCATTTTTTCTATACATCACCTATATTATGTATATGCTTTTGTCATTTCTATGCACTTATGTACTTTAGTAAGTTTATAGTGGTGTCACCACACTTATTGATGGTACGGTTTTTCTAATTTATATACAAATTTCACACACAATTTTCTTAGGACGAGGAATTTCATATATACTTTTATTATTTATTTTATGGTATTGCTTAGCAGTTTGAGCTATATCTCCCATTTTCTTTAGAGTGTATCTAAGGAACGAGCAGCGCCACACCCCATTATTACTACCTTTACATATTCAGATCATTTTTAGGGTCTCATTAGGGGGGCTGCAGCTCATCATTACAATTTGAGGTCCTAAGCGCAGGAGTACATATTTTCTTTCTATAGAGAATAGTCCAATGTTCTCTAGCTTGTTAAGGATACCATCTGTGCAGGCTTGTTTGATGATGGTGGTGGCTTCTTCTGTAAATTTGGGCAATGGGTCAGATTTCAGTTTTTCGTACATGTTTTTGTCAGAGAGGAGTCGTGTGGTTTCTTTCATATAGTCTATTTTATTTTGTAGCACTATACCTCCTCCCTTGTCTGCAGATCTGATGATAATATCTGGATTTGCGCGGAAAGATTTTAAGGCTTGATATTCCGGTGGACTGAGGTTATTGTTGTAACGTTGAGATTTGGAAGATTCAGATGTACATAAGTCGCTTAGTTCTTTGAAGACTACTTGATAGAAAGTTGATAAGTAGGGACCTTTGGATTGAGTAGGGTTAAAGATAGATTTAGGTCTAAATGAGGTGTGAGCTATAGATGGATTGGATATCCTCCCCATTTGATCGAAGAGGCTCGCGCCACCTACCAGCAAGATTCTTTGCCCGTCCCTAAAAAATCCAACTCAGAACCCACCACTCGTTTCATCACCCAGTACCACGCAAAACACAAAAAAATGGAAAACATCTTCAAGAAACATTGGACTATTCTCACCCAAGATCCCCACCTATCCAAATCTTTATCAGTTACTCCCAAGTTTGCCTACCGAAGGGCCCCCAACATCAAAAGTAAGGTCACTCCTAGCAAAACCAAAACATCTAATTATCATAAAAATGATATGCTTAAACAGCTTACTTTAATTCCCCTTGTAAGGATGTTCCAATGCAAAGAGGCCCTATGCCTAACCTGCTCTCATGTCACCCATGGCCAAAAAACCTTTACGGCCAATAGCAAGACTTTCAACCTCAGCTCTTTTTATTATTGCTCCACCACCTATGTAGTGTATTGCATCTCTTGTCCATGCGGCCTTTCATACGTAGGCAGAACCATCAGAGCCCTACGGGTCAGATTTGGAGAACACCGTCGTGCAGTTCAAGGAAGCAACCCAAAATACAGTGTGGCCCGTCACTTTGCAGCACACCATCACAAAGATATTAGTGCCCTTCAAGTTTGGATTATCGAATCCATACCAGAAACGCCTACTGCTGTTGAGAGATTTCAACGCCTCTGCAGACAAGAAACCTATTGGATTTATTCTTTGAACACCATGTCGCCTCATGGCCTCAACGAAGAAATAGAAACCAACAACATCATCTAAAAAATTCTTGCATTACCATCACTTTATGCCTTTTTTATTATTATTATCAACCTTATTGCCTCTATCCATGCGACTTCTGATGCGTTTTTTCCGTCTTTTACCAGACTGCTTATCCTTCTACTAGAGTTTTTTCTCAGATATATAGTAATATACTTTTTAACTTTTATATATTTTTGTATTTATATTATTTTAGATACATTGCCTTCCCCCCCCCCTTTTTTCCCTCCCCCCCCTTTTTCTTTCCCTCCATATATGTATACAGATACATTGCCTCCCCCCCTTTTTTTCCCTTCCTCCCCCTTTTTCTTTCCCTCCATATATGTATACAGATGTCCGTCCATTCACCATCTCAATGTCCCGACCAAATTAAACATGTTTCCATATACATACATATATATATATACTGGGTTTCTATTGTAGATCTACTACTACCTATGTTGCATAATCTCTTGGTGTATTTCTTATGATTTTCATATGTACTTTGTTTTTTAGGAATTTTTCTATAGTGTTTATCTATATATGGTTTTTATATATGTATTTCTCTTGTGATTTATATGTACTTTATGTATATATTTTATATATGTGATAATTATGTCCATTATATTTTATTATGTTTATCATGTTCCATTAACTTCCCCTACATTTTCTTCTTCACGCATAACCTCTTCCCACCACCTCCCCCTCCTATTTCATCTCTCACCCTTTTGGGTCAGGTACCCACCTGGACACTCACCCAGATGCTTATGCTTATATTTATACTTAATTTCTTTCGCCCAATATCCCCTATTAATATAATTTATTTTTTTCATTTTTCCTCATGTAGCGCTACCCCCAGTTAAGAGAGCCGCTGGTTTGATTTCGGGCCCTGAGTACAGCTCCACCAACACCCGGCAGTCTCGTATAGTCCCCTGTGGCACAGTTAGTCTAGGGATATTTTCTATCGCAATCTACACCTGGTAACATACACACTTTAACCCCAGATTAAGTATAAGCACTATGAGTAATGATAACACAGTGATAGCAAATGGCAAGGTATAACAGCTTTACTTTAGGTTAAAAGGGCATGGGTAAAAACATAACATATAACTGGCTTACAGAGCCCTGCAGCAATAAATGTAATATATATATGGCAATAGCACAGCGCGGTAATCCACCACGTGTAGCTATTGCTATCTACGCACCCTATGGCGCACTAAACAATATTCTATCTCCCCTCCCTAGTCAGGCCTGACATAGAATCAAACTCAGTCCTGTGAATAAAGATTTCTTTGCATGCAAACTTGAAATGGTGGTACACGTTCAGGAACAGTATTGTAATCCACAAAGTAGGCAGTCACAAGGAACACTATGCTGGAGACCCTTTAACTCTGTCCTGCAACCGGTCTCCAGCGGAAACAGCAAATAAATGATCAGTGGGCCAAGGCAGTCTATAGGCCTAAACACAATACAACCAATTGGATTGAGCAGGTGCTCGCTCACCACTCCGGATGCGATCCCAGTCCGGGACTTCCACCTGCTGTGTCTCCACACACAGCGTCCACGACGATCGGGTCCCCAATCCAACTGATGTCCGCAGCAAACAGTCAGGTGCCACCCAGGCTCCGCAGCGGGATGGAAGGCTCTTTGGAAGTTGCGCAAGGCCCCAGGCTTCAGGCCTTGCACTCAGCAGATCCGCACAGGAAGAAACTGTTGCTAGCAGTGCAGTGTCCAAAGAGGCCGAGCTCCGCCTCACTTCCTTCTTAAATAGCCCCTCCCATGAGTCTCTGCGGTGGCAACATTGCAACCTGGGTGCCAAACAGGACTCTGGGAAATGTAGTTCCGAGAGTCTTAAAGGAGACCCCGCTACACACTCCCCCCACTTGAACTCTTTGGTCCCCAAAGATCATTTTTAACAAACACTACGTACAATTCTAGACAATGCTGTGTACGATGTCGGCAAAGGGAACTTCCACCAAAACTGAGGGGTTGAATTCCCTTGCCCACAGGTCACACTATCATGAGTGGCCTGCCTAACTGTGCCAGAGGATGAGTTGGGGTTGCCCTCCACCAAATGAACAGTGGAGGGAACTGGATGCTCTGTACTCCTCCTTGCAGTGACCACTGCCTCCTCTGAGCTCTTCCCCATTTGTGAGTAAGTTAACTTCTTGGGAGGCCTTATGACTCTTCTAGCTCTTTGCTCTCTTGGGACTTCTGGCTGGGACACTGCAGGCTCCTCTTCTGGAACAGGCTTGAGGGGTTCCGCTTGCTCTGAAACACTTAGTTCAGGATCCTGGAGGTACATAGAGTCCCTTGGGTCCTCCTCTGAGTATGTGTCACAGGCATCTTCCCAGCAATCTGACAAAGGGCTGGATGGAACTAATTCAGTAGCTTCCGCATTCAGTGTTCTGTCTATAGTGTCTTTGGCAGGAGGAAGATCTATAGCAGAAGTTCCCGGAGTTGGGGAAGGCCATAACCAATCAAGTTCCTGTCTCTCATCTTCACCTTGCTCAGAGGTCTCTACATCTTGATTTTGGGAGGACTGGGACCGGACGTTTGGCCTAGGGGTATCCAGAATGGAGTCTGGGCTTGAGGAGTCCCTTTCAGGAGGTATCCGAACTGCTTCAGCAAGTGGGAGTAAGTGGTTTCGATGCCAAGTCTTCAATGGGCCCACCTTCCCTTCTGGCTTCAATTTATAGACAGGTAGGCCCGGCAGCTTCTTACAAATGACATAGGGTTCAGGTCTCCATCTGTCTGCAAGCTTTTGCTTCCCAGGGACTCCCAAGTTTCGTAGAAGAACTCGGTCTCCTGGTTGCAGGTCTTGGATCCGAACCTTCAGGTCGAAATTCCTCTTGTTGAGGGGCCCCCTTTGGTCTGAAGCCGCTTGGGCTTGTTCATAGGCCACCTTCAAGCTGTGTCTGAGTCTGTCCACATATCCCTTGTGGGATGTGGCTGAGGAATGGTCTATGGAGGTGCCAAAGGCCAGGTCTACCGGTAATCTTGCTTCTCTTCCGAACATGAGACGGTAGGGGGAGTAGACTGTAGCATCACTTGTGGTACTATTGTAAGCGCGGACTATAGCCGCTATGTGCTTGCTCCAATGTTGTTTCTTCTCACTACTCAGGGTCCCCAACATATTGAGCAGAGTTCGGTTGAACCTCTCCAGTTGAGCATCTCCTTGTGGGTGGTAAGGAGAGGTTCGGGTCTTCTTGATCCCTAAGGAATCCAGGAGCTTCCGAATCAGCCGACTTTCAAAGTCTCTCCCTTGGTCTGAGTGAAGTCGCTGTGGTAGCCCATAATGGACGAAATACTTCTCCATAAGTACCTTGGCCACCGTGGAAGCCTTCTGGTCTTTGGTTGGGAAAGCCTGGGCATACTGGGTGAAATGATCGGTTACTGCCAGAACATTTCCTAGTCCACTCAGGTCGGGTTTGAGGCAGAGAAAATCAATGCATACCAGATCAAGTGGGCTTTGACTTTGCAGATGGCCCATTGGGGCAGCTTGATGAGGTAAAGTCTTTCTCTGGATGCATCGTGCACATGAATGGCAGTATTCTTCAACTTCAGCCCTCATGCAGGGCCAATAGAAACCAGTGGCGGTGCGTCCATAGAGGGCGCCGGAGCGCCGCCCCCTCTCGCTCCCGCACCGCCACTGAAAGACAATACACAGATTCATGCATTGCATGAATCTGTGTATTGTCACCGCTGCCGCGCTGCCCACTATACATATGGCCGGCCTCCTGGTGAGCGCCGGCCATATGAATTAGAGCGGCGGCCGGCGGTGGGTGTAACATGGAAGTGCCTATCAGAGCCAGCGGCTCTGATAGGCTTTCCGATTACAGCTCTCACGCTGTATTCTGCTTCCAAAAACTCCTCCCAGGTACGCACGGGGGTGCGTTCCTGGAAGAAGACTGTGTGCAGGTTTCAGCCAATCAGGTTCACCGGATCTGGTTACCGGTAACCTGATTGGCTGAAGCGACATCGAGGGCGGGAGAACACATCGAGGACGGCGCGGACCGAGGAAGGTAAGTGCAGGGCTGGGGGGGAGGGACAGGCTGCATTTGGGGGACAAACTGGCTGAATATGGGGCACAAACTGGCTGAATATGGGGCACAAACTGGCTGCATTTGGGGGGAACTGGCTGAATATGGGGGACAAACTGGCTGAATATGGGGGGAACTGGCTGAATATGGGGGGGGAACTGGCTGAATATGGGGGGGGAACTGGCTGAATATGGGGGGAACTGGCTGAATATGGGGTACAAACTGGCTGAATATGGTGGGAACTGGCTGAATATGGGGGACAAACTGGCTGAATATGGGGGGAACTGGCTGAATATGGGGGGAACTGGCTGTATATGGGGGACAAACTGGCTGAATATGGGGGGAACTGGCTGTATATGGGGGACACGCTGGCTGCATTTGGGGGGAACTGGCTGTATATGGGGGACACGCTGGCTGCATTTGGGGGGATCTGGCTGTATATGGGGGACACGCTGGCTGCATTTGGGGGGAACTGGCTGTATATGGGGGACAAACTGGCTGCATTTGGGGGGAACTGGCTGTATATGGGGGACACGCTGGCTGCATTTGGGGGGAACTGGCTGTATATGGGGGACAAACTGGCTGCATTTGGGGGAACTGGCTGTATATGGGGGACAAACTGGCTGCATTTGGGGGGAACTGGCTGTATATGGGGGACAAACTGGCTGCATTTGGGGGGAACTGGCTGTATATGGGGACAAACTGGCTGTATATGGGGGCACACTGGCTATATATATATGGGGACACACTGCGTGTATATGGGGGCACACTGGCTATATATATGGGGACAAACTGGCTGTATATGGGGGCACACTGGCTGTATATGGGGGCACACTGGCTGTATATGGGGGCACACTGGCTGTATATATACGGGGGCACACTGGCTGTATATGGAAACAAACTGTCTGTATTTGAGGGGGCAAACTGGTGGCGTTTGGGCACAGTGGCTGCGTTTAATGGGCACAGTGGAGGCAATTGATTTATTTTTTTTTCAGTTTGTTTGCGCCCCCCCCAAAAATTTTGAGCACCAGCTTCCACTGATAGAAATGGTTCCTAACCAGTTGGAAGGTCCTTTCCGCCCCTAGGTGTCCATGATTATCATGCAGGGCAACCAAGACAGTCTCTCTGTGTTTCTCGGGGAGAAACAGTTGCCAATTGTCTTCCAGGTCATCAGAGGGGCCCCTTCGGTAGACCACTTCCTGATGCACCTGCAACCTGTTCCACTCTTTCCTCAACAGGCGAGCTTCCTTTGAAGGATGGCGCAGGAGTCTATTTGGATCCTGATTCTCCAGGGCCTCCAGAACCAATCTCCCCATAGGGTCTTCCAATTGGTCACATCTCAACTCCTTCTTTGACAGTTTTGGCAGATTATCTTCTTCCAACTGGGTTACCCCACAGTATTGCTAGGGAACTCCTACCATGGTAACTCCTATCTCTTCTGCCCTTGAGCCTCCTCTGGCTTGAAGTTCAGCCCCTTGGCAAAGGGCCCGCACCCCGTCAGGTGCCACTTGGGTCCAGTCTTCTGTATCACTAGTAGGGGCATGAGATCTTCTAGACAGAGCGTCTGCGTCTCGATTCCCAGCCCCAGGCCTGTATTTCAGGCTGAAATTGAACCCAGACAGTGCAGCCAGCCATCTATGTCCTGTGGCATCCAGCTTTGCTGTGGTGAAGAGATAAGTAAGGGGGTTGTTGTCGGTTTTCACAGTGAACTCTGCCCCATACAGGTAGTCTTTAAGTTTGTCAACTACCGCCCACTTGAGGGCCAGGAACTCCAGCTTATGAGTGGGGTAGTTCTTTTCAGAGGGGGTCAGACTCCTGCTCATGAAGGCAACGGGTCGCAGTTGTCATTCATGCTCCTGATAGAGCACTCCTCCCAGACCGTCATGACTGGCATCTACGTGGAGTTCATAAGGTCTCTTTGGGTCTGCATAGGCCAAGACAGGGGCGGTGGTTAGGCTTTTTTTTAACATCTGAAAGGCCTCTTCACACTTTTGGTTCCACTGGTCTTGGACTGACTCTCCCGGCTTCCTGGGACCCGAGTCATCCTCTTCCCCTTCCGTCTTGAGTAGCTCATTCAGGGGTCTGGCAATTCGGGCAAACTCCTCCACGAACCTTCTATAATAGGAACAGAACACCAGGAAGGATCTGAGTTTTGTTACCGTGGTAGGCCGTGGCCAGGAAGTAACTGCCTCCAACTTCTCGGGGTCTGTGGCTACCCCTTCTTCAGATACTATGGGGTTGATTTACTAAAGGAAAATCCACTTTGCACTTGAAAGTGCACTGAAAGTGCACATGGAAGTGCAGATGCTGTACATCTGAGGGGGACATGCAAGGAAAATAAAAAACAGCATTTTAGCTTGCACATGATTGGATGATAAAATCAGCAGAGCTTCCCCTAATTTCAGAGCTTCCCCTCAGATTTACAGCGATCTAGAGCGACTGCACTTCCATGTGCACTTTCAAGTGCAAAGTGGATTTTCCTTTAGTAAATCAACCCCTATGTGTCCCAGATAGTTAACGGAAGATTGGTAAAACCTACACTTCTCGGGCGAAAGCTTGAGTCCCTCCTCACTGAGTCTTCTCAAAACTTTCTCCAGGCTCTCTTCGTGTTCTTCCAAGGTCCTCCCGAAGACAATGACATTGTCTAAGTACACAAGGACCTCGATAAGGTTAATATCTCCTACAGTTTTTACCATGAGACATTGGAAGGTGGCTGGGCTCCTGACAGTCCCTGGGGCATTCGGTCGAATTCAAAGAACCCCACTGGGGTTATGAAGGCTGTCTTCTCCTTGTCTTCTGGATGCATAGGGATCTGATAGTATCCACTCTTGAGGTCCATAACGCTGAACCACTTGGCTCCAGACAAGCTCTGTAGGTCATCCTCTATCCTCGGAGTGGTGTACTGGTCAGGGATGGTTCTCCTGTTGAGGGTCCTGTAGTCTATACACAACCTCAACGATCCATTATTCTTTCTGACTACTACTATCGGAGAGGCATAGGGACTTCTAGACTCCCGGATCACACCGGTCCGCTTGAGTTCCCCGAGTTGTTCCCTCAGATCTTCCAGGCCTGCTAGTGGGACTCGCCTGACTCTCTCCCTGAAGGGCTTGTCTTCTTGGAGGCGAATATGGTGGGTGGCACTCTTTGCACACCCCACATCGAACTCATCTTGACAGAAGATCTTCTTCCACCTGGTCAACTGGGCCTTGGCCCTCTCTTTCCAAGTCCTGGGCAGGTTTGGGTTCTCCATGGAGAGTTTCTCCCAAACATTCCCTTCTTCTCCCGTCTTCTCCACTTCTGACAAGGCAACCGGGGCAGCAGGGCTCACCTGGCCCAGTAAAATTCTGTCTGGGATCTCCATGGGACCATCCGTAGTGTTCCTGACACTCACAGGGACCTTATAGTGGGCCTTCTTCAGAGCCCGCAGTGGGACCACTTCCGGGATTACTTCCAAACCCGAGTGTTCTTCCCTTTGGTCGGACTCCAATATGACAAAGGGTCCAGGTTGCTCCCAAGTAAGCATCACAGTGGCTCTGAGACAGGTTACTTCGCCGGGCTCCAACACTACCCCCCTCTTTTCAAGTCTCCAGACCTTCCCCACCCCCTCTTCCGGGGCCTTCTGCTCCAAGACTAACCGTTGGTAGGCTGTCTTCAAGATGGGGTGAATCTTGGTGGCAGCCGAGTCTTTCCTGCTTGCAAGAGGGGTCAGAAGCCTCCGGACCAGGTCCGTGTTCATACCCTATTATTAAGGAACTCTTGTTGGCTCCAGGCGGCCGAGGGCACACAACTGCCAGAGTATCAAACACTTCAGCCTTCCCGGCCACAGATGGGTCGAAGGTCAGTTTTATGGGCAGGTAGCCATCATAAGGGAAGCTCTGGGTCCCGATTCCCCATATTTCTAGTTCTTCTATCTTCTTGATGGGTAGGTGACTTAAGTGTTTGTCATAAAAGTCCCAGTACAACAGGGTCACCTGTGCCCCTGTATCCAAGATGGCTTTTGTGTAAACTCCCTCCACTTGAATGGGCACTATGGGGGATGGGCCTACCAGCTTCTCTGGATATGGCTTCAAAGGGGTTGCCTTTTTATCTTTGGACTTGAGTCTTTCTTGGGCTCGGTATGCATTGATTTTCTTCACCTTAATGGGTGTACAGACCCGCCGAGGGACAGTATGCTCTTTTTCTGGGGTGTATTCCCGCCGTGGAATACTGTGCTTCTTCTGAGGAGTTCTGTCCTCTCTTTTCTTGGGCTTCTCATTCAGTTTGGAGCTCACTGAAGATGATGGGCACCCGGTTGACTCCTTCACCGGGGCCCTCTGGAGTTTCCCGCCGGCTTGCGGTTATCTGCTTTCTTTTTCTTGGGACTGGAACATACAGCTGCAATATGGCCAATTCCTCCACAGTTAAAACAGATCATATCCCCCCAATCTTGTAGGGGAATGGGCACTGAAGCGTCTGGGAACAACTCCTTCTTTGGTCCCTCTCTCTCTAGAACCTTTGAATCTTTTGCAATCAGGGAGGTCAGCATCTCTAACACCTGAGACATCTGTGATTTTAAAGTGTCTACCTCTGAGTCTCGTTCTAGGGTCATGGCCGTCCTCACCATCACTGGAGGAGGATTGGTTGGCTCACTTGGTTGATCCCTCTTCTTTTCCTCCAGCATAGCTTCTTCCTCTCTGACCACCCGGATCAAGTCAGGGTACTCCAGGCTCTTCCCGTCCTGTCTTGTGCGTAGTGCCAATGCGATGGGGTCCAGGGGCTGAGATCCTCTCATCTTCTGCTGAACACGGGCCTCATCCACCTTTTGCGGGTCGATCCCCTTCTTTAGGATCATCTTATGCAGGATCTTATCCAGGCTCCTCATGAACTCTGACAGTTTCTCTCCTGTCTTTTGGTAGCAGTGTTCCAGCTGGTAAGTGAGCTCAGTGATTTTCTCTGTTCCACCGAACACATTCTGTAGAATGTCCAGATAGTCCTGCGCATCACAGTCTGTCTTGCTCATCTTGAGGTTGTGTATGGCCTCTAGAGCAGGCCCCTTCAGACTTTCAGCGATTCTCTGTTTCTTTCTGTGTTCTGGGACTTCCCATTCTTCTAAGGCCTGAATGGCACCATCTAACCACTCCTCAAATCCCTCTTCACCCGAAGGTACAGGTTTCCTTCCAGAGAATATTCTAAATTTTCTGTATCCCGACATTTGGTAGTCTGTGGGATCCCTCTTACACTGGGCTACAATCTCCCCTAGGACCACGCATAATTCTGTACTGAGGGTGGCCGGTGGTAACCTGGGACTCTCTTTAGCCTTCCGTTTTTCTACTTTTGGTGAATGCAGTGAGGATATCTGTGGAGGTGATGATCTTGGTGTCTGGAACCATCCTCCTGACTTTTGTGGCAGCGCATGTATTAGGCTATAGGTCTGATCATCTATTGCTTTTATACTTGGCCTCTTGAAATGCTCTGGGATTTCATTCTTCCATTCTATTAATGCTTGGGTCAGTAAAGAATTCGACCTGGCATCCACCACCCATGACTTCTGGTGCGGGGACAGTGACATCACTAGCTGCTTCACCGCTTCTTCCTGCCATATCCCTATGAGTTCTACGACCACTGCCCTGGCTGAATCTGTGCCGACCGCCTTGCACCACTGTCCCACTTCTAGTGGGTCCATGCTGGTACTTTTGGCGCGTTACTTGCTGTATCAGGATCCCGGACTCGAGAGCCCCCACGTGTAGCGCTACCCCCAGTTAAGAGAGCCGCTGGTTTGATTTCGGGCCCTGAGTACAGCTCCACAAACCCCCAGCAATCTCGTATAGTCCCCTGTGGCACAGTTAGTCTAGGGATATTTTCTATCGCAATCTACACCTGGTAACATACACACTTTAACCCCAGATTAAGTATAAGCCCTATGAGTAATGATAACACAGTGATAGCAAATGGCAAGGTATAACAGCTTTACTTTAGGTTAAAAGGGCATGGGTTAAAACATAACATATAACTGGCTTACAGAGCCCTGCAGCAATAGATGTAATATATATATGGCAATAGCAGAGCGCGGTAATCCAACACGTGTAGCTATTGCTATCTACGCGCCCTATGGCGCACTAAACAATATTCTATCTCCCCTCCCTAGTCAGGCCTGACATAGAATCAAACTCAGTCCTGTGAATAAAGATTTCTTCGCATGCAAACTTGAAATGGTGGTACACGTTCAGGAACAGTATTGTAATCCACAAAGTAGGCAGTCACAAGGAACACTATGCTGGAGACCCTTTAACTCTGTCCTGCAACCGGTCTCCAACGGAAACAGCAAATAAATGATCGGTGGGCCAAGGCAGTCTATAGGCCTAAACACAATACAACCGATTGGATTGAGCAGGTGCTCGCTCACCACTCCGGACGCGATCCCAGTCCGGGACTTCCACCTGCTGTGTCTCCACACACAGCGTCCACGACGATCGGGTCCCCGATCCAACTGATGTCCGCAGCAAACAAAGTCAGGTGCCACCCAGGCTCCGCAGCGGGATGGAAGGCTCTTAGGAAGTTGCGCAAGGCCCCATGCTTCAGGCTTTGCACTCAGCAGATCCACACAAGAAGAAACTGTTGCTAGCAGCGCGGTGTCCAAAGAGGCCGAGCTCCGCCTCGCCTCCTTCTTAAATAGCCCCTCCCATGAGTCTCTGCGGTGGCAACATTGCAACCTGGGTGCCAAACAGGACTCTGGGAAATGTAGTTCCGAGAGTCCTAAAGGAAACCCCGCTACACACTTCCCCCACTTGAACTCTTTGGTCCCCAAAGATCATTTAACAAACACTACGCACAATTCTAGACAATGCTGTGTACGATGTCGGCAAAGGGAACTCCCACCAAAACTGAGAGGTTGAATTCCCTTGCCCACAGGTCACACTATCATGAGTGTCCTGCCCAACTGTGCCAGAGGATGAGTTGGGGTTGCCCTCCACCAAATGAACAGTGGAGGGAACTGGATGCTCTGTACTCCTCCTTGCAGTGACCACTGCCTCCTCTGAGCTCTTCCCCATTTGTGAGTAAGTTAACTTCTTGGGAGGCCTTATGACTCTTCTAGCTCTTTGCTCTCTTGGGACTTCTGGCTGGGACAATGCAGGCTCCTCTTCTGGAACAGGCTTGAGGGGTTCCGCTGGCTCTGAAACACTTAGTTCAGGATCCTGGAGGTACATAGAGTCCCTTGGGTCCCTTGGGTCCTCCTCTGAGTATGTGTCACAGGCATCTTCCCAGCAATCTGACAAAGGGCTGGATTGAACGAATTCAGTAGCTTCCGCATTCAGTGTTCTGTCTATAGTGTCTTTGGCAGGAGGAAGATCTAGCAGAAGTTCCCGGAGTTGGGGTGGGCCATAACCAATCAAGTTCCTGTCTCTCATCTTCACCTTGCTCAGAGGTCTCTACATCTTGATTTTGGGAGGACTGGGACCGGGTGTTTGGCCTAGGGGTATCCAGAATGGAGTCTGGGCTTGAGGAGTCCCTTGCAGGAGGTATCCGAACTGCTTCAGCAAGTGGGAGTAAGTGGTTTCGATGCCAAGTCTTCAATGGGCCCACCTTTCCTTCTGGCTTCAATTTATAGACAGGTAGGCCCGGCAGCTTCTTACAAATGACATAGGGTTCAGGTCTCCATCTGTCTGCAAGCTTGTGCTTCCCAGGGACTCCCAAGTTTCGTAGAAGAACTCGGTCTCCTGGTTGCAGGTCTTGGATCCGAACCTTCAGGTCGAAATTCCTCTTGTTGCGGGCCCCCCTTTGGTCTGAAGCCGCTTGGGCTTGTTCATAGGCCACCTTCAAGCTGTGTCTGAGTCTGTCCACATATCCCTTGTGGGATGTGGCTGAGGAATGGTCTATGGAGGTGCCAAAGGCCAGGTCTACCGGTAATCTTGCTTCTCTTCCGAACATGAGACGGTAGGGGGAGTAGCCTGTAGCATCACTTGTGGTACTATTGTAAGTGTGGACTATAGCCGCTATGTGCTTGTTCCAATGTTGTTTCTTCTCGCTACTCAGGGTCCCCAACATATTGAGCAGAGTTCGGTTGAACCTCTCCGGTTGAGCATCCCCTTGTGGGTGGTAAGGAGAGGTTCGGGTCTTCTTGATCCCTAAGGAATCCAGGAGCTTCCGAATCAGCCGACTTTCAAAGTCTCTCCCTCGGTCTGAGTGAAGTCGCTGTGGTAGCCCATAATGGACGAAATACTTCTCCATAAGTACCTTGGCCACCGTGGAAGCCTTCTGGTCTTTGGTTGGGAAAGCCTGGGCATACCGGGTGAAATGATCGGTTACTGCCAGAACATTTCCTAGTCCACTCAGGTCGGGTTTGAGGCAGAGAAAATCAATGCATACCAGATCAAGTGGGCTTTGACTTTGCAGATCGCCCATTGGGCAGCTTGATGAGGTAAAGTCTTTCTCTGGATGCATCGTGCACATGAATGGCAGTATTCTTCAACTTCAGCCCTCATGCAGGGCCAATAGAAACGGTTCCTAACCAGTTGGAAGGTCCTTTCCGCCCCTAGGTGTCCATGATTATCGTGCAGGGCAACCAAGACACTCTCTGTGTTTCTCGGGGAGAAACAGTTGCCATTTGTCTTCCAGGTCATCAGAGGGGCCCCTTCAGTAGACCACTTCCTGATGCACCTGCAACCTGTCCCACTCTTTCCTCAACAGGCGAGCTTCCTTTGAAGGATGGCGCAGGAGTCTATTTGGATCCTGATTCTCCAGGGCCTCCAGAACCAATCTCCCCATAGGGTCTTCCAATTGGTCACATCTCAACTCCTTCTTTGACAGTTTTGGCAGATTATCTTCTTCCAACTGGGTTACCCCACAGTATTGCTAGGGAACTCCTACCATGGTAACTCCTATCTCTTCTGCCCTTGAGCCTCCTCTGGCTTGAAGTTCAGCCCCTTGGCAAAGGGCCCGCACCCCGTCAGGTGCCACTTGGGTCCAGTCTTCTGTATCACTAGTAGGGGCATGAGATCTTCTAGACAGCGCGTCTGCGTCTCGATTCCCAGCCCCAGGCCTGTATTTCAGGCTGAAATTGAACCCAGACAGTGCAGCCAGCCATCTATGTCCTGTGGCATCCAGCTTTGCTGTGGTGAAGAGATAAGTAAGGGGGTTGTTGTCGGTTTTCACAGTGAACTCTGCCCCATACAGGTAGTCTTTAAGTTTGTCAACTACCGCCCACTTGAGGGCCAGGAACTCCAGCTTATGAGTGAGGTAGTTCTTTTCAGAGGGGGTCAGACTCCTGCTCATGTAGGAAACGGGTCGCAGTTGTCCTTCATGCTCCTCTGATAGAGCACTCCTCCCAGACCGTCATGACTGGCATCTACGTGGAGTTCATAAGGTCTCTTTGGGTCTGCATAGGCCAAGACAGGGGCGGTGGTTAGGCTTTTTTTTAACATCTGAAAGGCCTCTTTACACTTTTGGTTCCTCTGGTCTTGGACTGACTCTCCCGGCTTCCTGGGACCCGAGTCATCCTCTTCCCCTTCCGTCTTGAGTAGCTCATTCAGGGGTCTGGCAATTCGGGCAAACCCCTCCACGAACCTTCTATAATAGGAACAGAACCCCAGGAAGGATCTGAGTTCTGTTACCGTGGTAGGCCGTGGCCAGGAAGTAACTGCCTCCAACTTCTCGGGGTCTGTGGCTACCCCTTCTTCAGACACTATGGGGTTGATTTACTAAAGGAAAATCCACTTTGCACTTGAAAGTGCACTGAAAGTGCACATGGAAGTGCAGATGCTGTACATCTGAGGGGGACATGCAAGGAAAATAAAAAACAGCATTTTAGCTTGCACATGATTGGATGATAAAATCAGCAGAGCTTCCCCTAATTTCAGAGCTTCCCCTCAGATTTACAGCGATCTAGAGCGACTGCACTTCCATGTGCACTTTCAAGTGCAAAGTGGATTTTCCTTTAGTAAATCAACCCCTATGTGTCCCAGATAGTTAACGGAAGATTGGTAGAACCTACACTTCTCGGGCGAAAGCTTGAGTCCCTCCTCACTGAGTCTTCTCAAAACTTTCTCCAGGCTCTCTTCGTGTTCTTCCAAGGTCCTCCCGAAGACAATGACATTGTCTAAGTACACAAGGACCTCGATAAGGTTAATATCTCCTACAGTTTTTTCCATGAGACGTTGGAAGGTGGCTGGGGCTCCTGACAGTCCCTGGGGCATTCGGTCGAATTCAAAGAACCCCACTGGGGTTATGAAGGCTGTCTTTTCCTTGTCTTCTGGATGCATAGGGATCTGATAGTATCCACTCTTGAGGTCCATAACGCTGAACCACTTGGCTTCAGACAAGCTCTGTAGGGCATCCTCTATCCTCGGAGTGGTGTACTGGTCAGGGATGGTTCTCCTGTTGAGGGTCCTGTAGTTTATACACAACCTCAACGATCCATTATTCTTTCTGACTACTACTATCGGAGAGGCATAGGGACTTCTAGACTCCCGGATCACACCGGTCCGCTTGAGTTCCCCGAGTTGTTCCCTCAGATCTTCCAGGCCTGCTAGTGGGACTCGCCTGACTCTTTCCCTGAAGGGCTTGTCTTCTTGGAGGCGAATATGGTGGGTGGCACTCTTTGCACACCCCACATCTAACTCATCTTGAGAGAAGATCTTCTTCCACCTGGTCAACTGGGCCTTGGCCCTCTCTTTCCAAGTACTGGGCAAGTTTGGGTTCTCCATGGAGAGTTTCTCCCAAACATTCCCTTCTTCTCCCGTCTTCTCCACTTCTGACAAGGCAACCGGGGCAGCAGGGCTCACCTGGCCCAGTAAAATTCTGGCTGGGATCTCCATGGGACCATCCGTAGTGTTCCTGTCACTCACAGGGACCTTATAGTGGGCCTTCTTCAGAGCCCGCAGCGGGACCACTTCCGGGATTACTTCCAAACCTGAGTGTTCTTCCCTTTGGTCGGGGTCCAATATGACAAAGGGTCCAGGTTGCTCCCAAGTAAGCTTCACAGTGGCTCTGAGACAGGTTACTTCGCCGGGCTGCAACACTACCCCCCTCTTTTCAAGTCTCCAGACCTTCCCCACCCCCTCTTCCGGGGCCTTCTGCTCCAAGACTAACCGCTGGTAGGCTGTCTTCAAGATGGGGTGAATCTTGGTGGCAGCCGAGTCTTTCCTGCTTGCAAGAGGGGTCAGAAGCCTCCGGACCAGGTCCATGTTCGTCCCTATTATTAAGGCACTCTTGTTGGCTCCAGGCGGCCGAGGGCACACAACTGCCAGAGTATCAAACACTTCAGCCTTCCCGGCCACAGATGGGTCGAAGGTCAGTTTTATGGGCAGGTAGCCATCATAAGGGAAGCTCTGGGTCCCGATTCCCCATATATCTAGTTCTTCTATCTTTTTGATGGGTAGGTGACTTAAAGGGGTGTTCCAGGCAACCCCGTGCAAAAAAATAATAATTAAAAGCCAGCAGCTACACATACTGCAGCTGCTGGCTTTTAATAAATGGAGACTTACCTGTCCTGGTGTCCCTCGATGTCGGCACCGCAGCTGATGTTTCACATCAGCTGTCGGTGCTTCCATCGCCATTGCGGGTAAGGGAACCCGGCAGTGAAGACTTTCGGCTTCACGCCGGGAACCCTACTGCGCATGCGCGAGGCCCGCTCCTCTCTCCTATTAGCCCAGCGGCCAGGGGAGGAGGAGGAGGGAGCCTCGCGCGACTTCACCACCGTGGCCGGACTCCAGTAAGTGGGTAAGGATACCTGTCTTTGACAGGTATCCTGTCCCCCCGAAAGGTGCCAATTGTGGCACCGGAGGGGGGGAGGAATCTGATAAGCGGAAGTTCCACTTTAGGGTGGAGCTCCGCTTTAAGTGTTTGTCATAAAAGTCCAAGTACAACAGGGTCACCTGTGCCCCTGTATCTAAGATGGCTTTTGTGTAAACTCCCTCCACTTGAATGGGCACTATTGGGGATGGGCCTACCAGCTTCTCTGGATATGGCTTCAAAGGGGTTGCCTTTTTATCTTTGGACTTGAGTCTTTCTTGGGCTCGGTATGCATTGATTTTCTTCCCCTTAATGGGTGTACAGACCCGCTGAGGGACAGTATGCTCTTTTTCTGGGGTGTATTCCCGCCTTGGAATACTGTGCTTCTTCTGAGGAGTTCTGTCCTCTCTTTTCTTGGGCTTCTCATTCAGTTTGGAGCTCACTGAAGATGATGGGCACCCGGTTGACTCCTTCACCGGGGCCCTCTGGAGTTTCCCGCCGGCTTGCGGTTATCTGCTTTCTTTTTCTTGGGACTGGAACATACAGCTGCAATATGGCCAATTCCTCCACAGTTAAAACAGATCACATCCCCCCAATCTTGTAGGGGAATGGGCACTGAAGCGTCTGGGAACAACTTCTTCTTTGGTCCCTCTCTCTAGAACCTTTGAATCTTTTGCAATCAGGGAGGTCAGCATCTAACACCTGAGACATCTGTGATTTTAAAGTGTCTATCTCTGAGTCTCGTTCTAGGGTCATGGCCGTCCTGACCATCACTGGAGGAGGATTGGTTGGCTCACTTGGTTGATCCCTCTTCTTTTCCTCCAGCATAGCTTCTTCCTCTCTGACCACCCGGATCAAGTCAGGGTACTCCAGGCTCTTCCCGTCCTGTCTTGTGCATAGTGCCAATGCGATGGGGTCCAGGGGCTGAGATCCTCTCATCACCTGCTGAACACGGGCCTCATCCACCTTTCGCGGGTCGATCCCCTTCTTTAGGATCATCTTATGCAGGATCTTATCCAGGCACCTCATGAACTCTGACAGTTTCTCTCCTGTCTTTTGGTAGCAGTGTTCCAGCTGGTAAGTGAGCTCAGTGATTTTCTCTGTTCCACCGAACACATTCTGTAGAATGTCCAGATAGTCCTGCGCATCACAGTCTGTCTTGCTCATCTTGAGGTTGCGTATGGCCTCTAGAGCAGGCCCCTTCAGACTTTCAGCGATTCTCTGTTTCTTTCTGTGTTCTGGGACTTCCCATTCTTCTAAGGCCTGAGTGGCACCATCTAACCACTCCTCAAATCCCTCTTCACCCGAAGGTACAGGTTTCCTTCCAGAGAATATTCTAAATTTTCTGTATCCCGACATTTGGTAGTCTGTGGGATCCCTCTTACACTGGGCTACAATCTCCCCTAGGACCTTGCATAATTCTGCACTGAGGGTGGCCGGTGGTAACCTGGGACTCTCTTTAGCCTTCCGTTTTTCTACTTTTGGTGACTGCAGTGGGGATATCTGTGGAGGTGATGATCTTGGTGTCTGGAACCATCCTCCTGACTTTTGTGGCAGCACATGTATTAGGCTATAGGTCTGATCATCTATTGCTTTTATACTTGGCCTCTTGAAATGCTCTGGGATTTCATTCTTCCATTCTATTAATGCGTGGGTCAGTAAAGAATTCGACCTGGCATCCACCACCCATGACTTCTGGTGCGGGGACAGTGACATCACTAGCTGCTTCACCGCTTCTTCCTGCCATATCCCTGGGAGTTCTACGACCACTGCCCTGGCTGAATCTGTGCCGACCACCTTGCACCACTGTCCCACTTCTAGTGGGTCCATGCTGGTACTTTTGGCGCGTTACTTGCTGTATCAGGATCCCGGACTCGAGAGCCCCCACGTGTAGCGCTACCCCCAGTTAAGAGAGCCGCTGGTTTGATTTCGGGCCCTGAGTACAGCTCCACAAACCCCCAGCAATCTCGTATAGTCCCCTGTGGCACAGTTAGTCTAGGGATATTTTCTATCGCAATCTACACCTGGTAACATACACACTTTAACCCCAGATTAAGTATAAGCCCTATGAGTAATGATAACACAGTGATAGCAAATGGCAAGGTATAACAGCTTTACTTTAGGTTAAAAGGGCATGGGTTAAAACATAACATATAACTGGCTTACAGAGCCCTGCAGCAATAGATGTAATATATATATGGCAATAGCAGAGCGCGGTAATCCAACACGTGTAACTATTGCTATCTACGCGCCCTATGGCGCACTAAACAATATTCTATCTCCCCTCCCTAGTCAGGCCTGACATAGAATCAAACTCAGTCCTGTGAATAAAGATTTCTTCGCATGCAAACTTGAAATGGTGGTACACGTTCAGGAACAGTATTGTAATCCACAAAGTAGGCAGTCACAAGGAACACTATGCTGGAGACCCTTTAACTCTGTCCTGCAACCGGTCTCCAACGGAAACAGCAAATAAATGATCGGTGGGCCAAGGCAGTCTATAGGCCTAAACACAATACAACCGATTGGATTGATCAGGTGCTCGCTCACCACTCCGGACGCGATCTCAGTCCGGGACTTCCACCTGCTGTGTCTCCACACACAGCGTCCACGACGATCGGGTCCCCGATCCAACTGATGTCCGGAGCAAACAAAGTCAGGTGCCACCCAGGCTCTGCAGCGGGATGGAAGGCTCTTCGGAAGTTGGGCAAGGCCCCATGCTTCAGGCTTTGCACTCAGCAGATCCGCACAGGAAGAAACTGTTGCTAGCAGCGCGGTGTCCAAAGAGGCCGAGCTCCGCCTCGCCTCCTTCTTAAATAGCCCCTCCCATGAGTCTCTACGGTGGCAACATTGCACCCTGGGTGCCGAACAGGACTCTGGGAAATGTAGTTCCGAGAGTCCTAAAGGAGACCCCGCTACACTCATATCAGCCATTATGAGGCTTTGGTCATTAAACCCCCCCCCCTCCCCTTTTTAATCTATACTGGTAACAATTCCCACTTAATTCTGTTCATAATAATCCTTATCAGTTTTGCCCTTCTCTGTATGTGCTTTTTTCGCCCTTCCCTCTTCCCCTCTTCTCACCCCCCTCCTCCCCCCCCATCATCACAGCGCCGCTCTTTTATAGTATTTTTTGTCTATATTTTTTGTCTCTATTTGTTCTTCCATATAATCTCTTTATAGACATATTCCACATCAGCTACATTCTTTCACTTTTATTTTTGCTCATATACCTTTCATATAGCTCCGTGCTATCATATGCCATGCATTTCTCCTTCAACCTATCACAGTATCCCCCCATGTTGTCAACCTATCACGACACCTCTCTCTGCTATATAACGTCCACCTATTACAATGCTCTCCATGGATCTGATGAAACAGCGGATGCTGTGAAACGCGTCATCCCATTGGTCCGTTCCTTGCATTATGTCACTTCCGGTCCGACGGCACGCTGCGCTCCACGCTGAAGCGCACGCTGAAGCGCATCTTCCTGGTCCTTCATGCATCACAGAAAGGTAACATCACGCACGGCCTTCAGCGCCTTGATGCCCAGACGTTCTCTGCTGACACCGCAGACCTGCCTTCAGCTACCTTCTCACCTGGGACCTACATCTCCCCCGAGGACCGCCACAGATGACACCGGATCACCAATAACCTTATACATGCCTTATATTTTTCAACATCTTGTGAGTAGCCATTTGGCAGTTTTTTTACTAATTTGCCATTAAAACTTTTATACTGCACTTAGTCTGGCGCACCTTCCTTTCCTTACCATACCCCAATGACCCAGCCGCATCCGTGAACAGAACTAGGTCAGAGTTGCTGACCAGTCCCGACTGCCACACCGATCGACCATTGAAGGATTCCAAGAACGAGTCCCAGATCCTCAAATCCTCCTGCAGCTCCCTGGTTAACTGAACAAAGTGCTTAGGCATCCTAACGCCAGCTGTGGCCGCGGCCAGTTGCCTGCAGAAAATGCACCCCATGGGAATTATCCAACATGCAAAATTTAGTTTTCACAGCAACGACTGCAAGTCCCTCAACCGAATCAATCGTTATTCCCAAGAAGATCAACTCCGTGGCCGGGCCCTCCGTTTTGTCCTCTGCCAGGGGAATCCCAAAGCGCTCCGCCATGTATTGCACTGTCCCCAGTAATACCCCGCAACAGCAGGACTCAGGGGGACCAATGCACAAGAAGTCGTCCAGATAATGAATGACTGAGTTCACCCCTGCGACTTCCCTAACTGCCCATTCGAAGAAGGAACTGAAAGCCTCAAACAGGGCGCAAGAAATTGAACAACCCATAGGCAGGCAACGATCTATGAAGTAAGATCCCTGCCAAAGACACCCCAACAAGTGCAAACTCTGGGGATGGACCTTAAGCAGCCGGAAAGCTGATTCAACGTCAGTCTTCGCCAGGAGTGCCCCCCTACCATATTTTCTAATTTTCTAACCCAGGAAAAAGTAGCATCAAACGACGTATAGGTAACCGCACAAATTTTCGGGTCGATACCATCGTTCACTGAGTCGCCCTTGGGGTAAGACAGATGATGAATCATCCTGAACTGCCCCGGCTCCTTTTTAGGAACCACTCCCAACGGGGAAACTATCAAATTGGCCAATGGCTGAGCTGGAAACAGGCCGGCCATCCGGCCCAGCGCCACCTCCTTGTCCAGCTTGGCCGATACCACCCCCTGATGAATCAACGCCGACCTTAAATTGTCTGATACAGGAGGCACCTCCTGCACCGAGCTCGTAATCCTAAAACCCTCCAGCAGGTCGGCAGCCTGCCTATCCGGATACTTACTTAGAAAAGGCAGCATCCTTTCCAGCTTCACCGGAGTCATCCCTTTTTTCAGCGGCATCTCCCATCCGCTCCCTCCCGTGCTTAAAACAGCGCGTGAGGGGGTTGGCACCTCCGCATCCCGAGCATTCGTGCTTGTATCGGCATGAAGTGCCAAACCGACACGTACCCTCGTTGAACTGCCAGCAAACCCCTTTTTTTCTAAGGGCCGGCGATCCTGAGGAGGAAGCGCTGCCGGCCCCCCCTTGAAAAAACTGGCTATTAGCCCCGGACAAAGTCCTCAATTTCATCCAAAGATGTCCTTGTGATCCCACCTAATGGAGGGTCGGACGGCCTTCCGCTGACGAAATTGCTCGTCATACCGAAGCCATGCAAGACCCCCTTACACCCTATGAGACTCACTAATGACTTCCAAGTAACAAAACAAAGCTGAACAGTTCTCGGGGGCTTTTTCCCCAATCACGCTAGCAAATATCACGAACGCTTGCAGCCAATTTGCAAACGTCCGAGGTATAAGTCTGTACCTTCTCTTCTCCTCCTCCTCTTTTTTACTCTCATCTGGCTTTACCCGGTCCAAATTAAATTTTTCTAATGGGAGAAGGGAAAATATTTTGACGAATTCGTCCTTCCAAATCTTTTCCCTCACCTCCTTCTTCAGGTGCGCCCCCAACGGGCCCTCAAAACATACGTACACCTCACACCGCGCCGCGTCAGCTAAACGTACCTTCTCCATCTCCTTATCCTTGGACTTCTCAGGCTGCAACACCGCTGCGGTAGCTCCTGCGACGTCCGCATCCGTCTGCGTCCCTGCGACACCCTATTCCAACACCCCTTGCGGCTGGCTCACCTGCGCCGGGGAATCCCTAACCACTGCAGAGGGTGAAAACCAAGGGCTCACCGGGGCCGACCCCTGGGAATTGCCACTCTCTTACCTGCGCAGCAGGGCCCTCAACGAGTCCCATAACCCCCCAGTCCCTTGTGGCACCCAACACATCACCCCCCCCATCACCAGACACAGTAGACAAAACTGGCATAGACACAGTATTAGTAGGGAAAACAGACTTACCAGGCTGCTGCAGGCAAGAAGGCCCTCCAGCCGGCGGTCCTGACACCCTCGCTGCCTCCCGGGGATCGTCCAGCAGTTCACCCTCCTCACTGTCACTGGCTGACACTGCCGCCTGCCCGCGTGGCCACCTCCGCTCCTTCTCTGCTCCCTCACGACCGCTGGGCACCGCCGACATGCTGAGGGGTGCAGGCCTGACATCCCCTCGAGGGCTCCGTCCTCCATTACTGCTGGCGTCACTCAGGATCCCATTATACTGCGCCGCAGCCATGGCCAGTGTCCGCAAATCATCCTGGCCTACCCTCCCAGGCCCCAGCCGAGACCTGGAGGTGGGGCCTCCCGACTGCCGCGACCTTCCATCTGCCATTCCTGCTCCCCGGGGAGTGCTGCCAGCCCTGAATGAAGAGGGCCTGGCGCCCGCTGCCATGCTGTCCAGCTCTCCTTGGCCTACCCTCCCAGGTCTCGACTGGGACCTGAAGGCGGGGCCTACCGACCGCCGATGCTCCCAGCCTGCCACTCCGTCCCCACTAGGCGAGATGGCGCCTCCACGATGCGGGCCGCCCGATATATCAGTCCTCCCCTGATGAGCAGCCCCCAAGACTGGATCCCCATCTACCAGCGCCGCCGAATGCACCTGTGCCCTCACTACCATGGAAACCTCAGGCCTGGACAAGCGGTGAGTGCCACCCCTCCCGCACCGCGCTGTTGGCACGCATTCCTACTAGGCCCCCCCCCAGCCCTAGCAGGGGCCTGTTTTGCAGGGGGGCCCGATTGGTCCCTACTCGGACTCCCTAGCCGGCGCTGCGCCCTAGGAGTGCTCTCTGGGCTGTAATGCTCCGGAGGCCTGGACCTCCGAGCACGCGTGGAAGCAGGCCGCGGCGAGGCAGGGCCCTGCCTCACCCCCTGCAAGGAATCCGCTATCTGGCTCTGCAGCCAGTCAGTGCCGTGCAGCTCGGCCACAGCTCTAAGCTGCCCTAACAACTGCTCTACCTCACTCATATTCCCTAACTACGCTACCTAAGGGGAAAAATAGGATTTTTATAACAGCTTACCTGTAAAATCCTTTTCTTGGAGTACATCACGGGACACAGAGCGACATAGTCATTACTAATGGGTTATATAGTTACCGTCAGGTGCTGGCACTGGCAACTTCCAAAACCGGAAGTACCCTCCCCTATATAAGCCCCTCCCATCTGGGAGCACCTCAGTTTTGTAGCAAACCAATAAGTGTCCCCAAAAGAGGGGTGGGAGCTCTGTGTCCCGTGATGTACTCCAAGAAAAGGATTTTACAGGTAAGCTGTTATAAAAATCCTATTTTCTTTTTCGTACATCACGGGACACAGAGCGACATAGTCATTACTAATGGGATGTCCTAAAGCAATGCCAAATGAGGGGGGGGATACACCATATATAAGCTGAGCGCTATCAGACATGAGGATCTTTTGCGGCCTGCAACACACTGCGCCCAAAGGCGACATCCTCCTGACTTCTAACGTCCACCTGGTAGAACCTAGTAAACGTGTGAACTGAAGACCACGTTGCGGCCTTACAGATTTGAGCCAGGGAGGCCTGGTGATGCACTGCCCATGAAGTTCCAACTGCTCTCGTGGAGTGCGCTCTAACTTTGAACGGAGGCGGTCTCCTTCTCAAGCCATAAGCTTGCATAATGACCTGTCGAATCCACTTGGCTAAAGTAGATTTTGACGCTGCCTGACCCTTTCTGGGGCCTTCCGGCAGAATAAACAAAGTATCCGTTCTGCGAATCTGAGCAGTGGCTTTTAGATAAGCTTTAACTGCTCTTACTACATCCAAAGAATGCAATAACTTTTCCTCTACCGAAGTAGGTTTGGGGAAAAAAGAAGGAAGAACCACATCTTGGTTCAAATGAAACCTCGATACCACCTTAGGAAGAAAGGCTGGATGAGGACGTAACACTACTCTGTCCTTATGGATAACCAGATATGGCTCCTTACAGGACATAGCTGCTAATTCCGATACTCTTTTAGCCGAACAAATGGCTACTAGAAAAATCAATTTCCTGGTGAGAAGCACCAAGGAAATATGCTGTAATGGTTCAAATGGTTGTTTCTGTAGAACCGACAGAACCAAGTTTAGATCCCATGGACATATGGGAATATTAACCGGAGGACTAATACGCATCACTCCTTGTATAAAGGCTTTGACTAGTGAATGCGAAGCCAAGGGCCTTTGAAAAAATATTGACAAGGCCGAAATCTGACCCTTGATAGTACTCAAGGCAAGCTTCCTATCTACAGCCCACTGTAGGAAGTCCAGAATCCTACCTATTACGTACTTATGTGGATGCCATTTCTTGGCCTCACACCACGCGATGTACGCCTTCCAGATTCTATAGTAGATCTGCCTGGATACCGGCTTCCTGGCATTGATCATGGTAGATACCACAGCATTAGAGAGCCCTCTCTTTTTTAGAATGTGGGCTTCAATAGCCAGGCCGTCAAACCTAGGGCTGGTAAGGAAGGGTGGCATATCGGTCCTTGCGAAAGCCGGACGACGTGGGAGAGTCCAAGGACTCCCCACTGAAATTTTACAATCTCCGCGTACCACGCTCTTCGGGGCCACGCTGGAGCCACCGGAATCACTGGTTTCTTTTCTACCCTGATTCTGCGGAGTAATCGAGGTAACCATTGGCGGTGTGAATGCATATATCAGCTTGAACTGATCCCAAGGGAACACTAGGGCATCCGAGCCGCAAGCTAGGGGATCCCTTGTCCGAGAGACAACCCTGTCCCCCTTTGCGTTGAATCTGGATGCTAGAAGATCTACATCCGATGTTCCCCACCACTGACATATTGTCCAGAAAACCTCGGAGTGAAGGGACCCTTCCTCTGGGCCTAATTGCTGGCGACTTAGAAAGTCCGCCTTCCAATTCTCCACTCCTGGAATGAATACCGCAGATATGGCTGGGACATATTTTTCTGCCCATTTCAGGATGTAATTTACTTCCCTCTGGGCTGCACGACTCCTGGTGCCCCCCTGATGATTGATATATGCCACTGCTGTGGCATTGTCTGATTGAATTCTGACAGGGGACCCTTGGAGTTTGGATGTCCATGCTACTAGGGCATACCGGGCTGCTCGTATCTCTAAGAGATTGATGGGCAGGGCCTTTTCTGCATCCGACCATCTGCCCTGGAGAGACTATTGCTCCAGTACTGCTCCCCAGCCTATAAGGCTGGCATCTGTAGTGACCACCTTCCAAGAAATCGGACTGAAGGATTTCCTTTTTTCCAGATTCTGGGGAACCAACCACCAACGGAGGCTCTTGCGAACGGAAGGGGACAAGGACATTGTAAGTCTAGGGCCTGAACTTTTTTGTTCCAGGCTGACAGTATGGCCCCTTGCAAATTCCTTGAATGGAATTGACCGTAGGGTACTGCTTCGAATGATGCCACCATTTTTCCCAGCAGCCTCATATACAGGCGTATGGACGGCTGTCTTTTTTGTACCCACTAAGTGGATCAAATCTTTCAAAGACAACACCTTTCCTCGAGGCAAGAATATTTTTCTCTGGCCTGAATCCAACCCTAGCCCCAAGTATTCCAGACTTTTGACTGGTTTTTAGGGCTGACTTGTCTCGGTTGATAATCCAACCGTGAGATTCCAGATACTTGATCGTCTTGTGAACGACCACGTCTAGTTTTTTCACTGAGTGGTCTATCAGCAACAAGTCATCCAGATATGCCATTATCATTACACCTTGTGTTCTTAGATTGGCCAATAAGGGGCCAGAATTTTTGTGAACACTCTTGGTGCTGTGGCCAAACCGAAGGGTAAGGCTCTGAACTGAAAATGGCGCCCTTCTACTGCAAAGCGTAGAAATTTTTGGTGGACTGGAAAGATGGGAATGTGCAAATAAGCATTTTTGATGTCGATCGTGGCTAACCAATCCTCCCCTTGTAGGGCAGTGGCCACCGATCGGATCGACTCCATCGGAAAGTCCTGATATACAGGAATTTGTATAGCCCTTTTTAGAATTAATATGGGCCTCCCGTCCGCGTTTGCTTCGGGACTGTAAAGAGGTTTGAGTAAAACCCGAACCCTCATTCTTCCAGGGGAACCTCCATAATTACTCCTTGGAGCAATAGTTGTTCTAGTGCCAACAGGAGGGACTCTCTCTTCCGGGGATCCCTTGGCACGTTTGACCTCAAAATGGGAAGGAGGAGAGTCTTTTAACTCCAAACTGTATCCCAAACCTACTGCGGAGAGCACCTATCTGTCTTGATCGTGTCCCGCCAGGTCTCTTTGCGAACAACTGGAGTCCTCCCCCCACCCGACTGAGTGGGGGCTTCAATGAATTTAACTTTGGGGGAGGTTTTGTACCTCCCCTGACCCAGGGTTTCTCATTACCCTGCTACTGTCCCTGTTTTTTACCCCCGGGATTTGACCGAGGAGGCCGTCGGAACTGTTACACAGCCGATGCCCCAGGGACTGGAGAAGCAGGCCTCTTAAAGAGGGACCTCTAACTCTGCTTTTAACCGGCAAGAGCGTATTTTTACCGCTGGAAATTTTCTGGATATATTTGTCCAGGTTTTCCCTGAATAAGCGTTCACCATGAAATGGGACGCTAACCAGCCATTCTTTACAGGGAGCTTCAGCAGACCAGTTTCTGAGCCATAGGAGCCTACGCATATGTACTATAGACAGCGTAAGGCGGGAGGCCTGATGGACTGAATCCTCTATGGCGTCAACCGCAAAGCCTAAGGCTCTAGGTAGATCAGCTAGGGCAAAGCCTGCTGATCTGTCAAGTCCCTCAAGACCTGTTTCAACTGATCCTTCACTGCTTAGCAGACCCCAATAGCTGCTACTGCTGGTTGTATCACCAAGCAGATTTTCATAAGGACTCCAATCTTTTATCTATTGGGTTCTTGAACATTTGGACATTATCCACTGGACATGTCAGTGATTTATACATACAAGAGATGGCTGCGTCCACTGTAGGGACCTTCCATTTTTTTTTTTTTTTTTTTTTTTTTGATGAACTTATCCTCCATGGGATAGACCACCGGAAATCTCTTGGGGGAATAAATATTTTCTCAGGACGTTCCCAATCCTGGTAAATGAGCCCTTTCAGTAAAGGGTGAAGTGGAAAAGAACAAACAGTCTGGGGGCTTCTAGCGACCCCAACGAGGATACAGTAGTGGTTGATGGTTCCGCAAGGTGCATTTTTAAATGCTGATCGGACCATGTTAGTCAGAGACTGAACCCATAATCTTTCAGCTTGAGATGCTGAGAAAAGGTTCCCCCACTGTTGATTCCTCTATAACAGAATCAACCTTATCCTGATCCCCTTCAGGCAGGTCGATCCCTGTATGGGACTGTTGCTCTGCTAACAGGCACTCTGAAGGAGGAGACGGAGATCGGGCGTGCTTTCCCTGACAGGGAGGCAGCGATAAATTTTGACAATCTCTCTCTAATCCTCCCAGAGCTGAGGAAAAAACCTCCTCTGTTACATACACAGGAGCAGGTGACTGAGGACAGCCACAGTACCAAGTACCCCTGCGGGGTCTCTACGGTCACTTACCTCTGAACTTCAGGGGAGACTGGTGCAGCAGGAGTATGCCCAAGATCCTCAGAGCCCGATGAGACCCCCTTCGCTTCCTGGAAGATTCAGTTCCGGAGCTACTGGACGGCATATTCCTAAGCCTAAAGCTGAGGTATTCCAGCCGTAATACACCACTTTTACTGAGAATAGTCTAGCACAATTGCTGCTATATCACAGTTGGTGTCTACTAATGTGCCTTTCTAGGGGATGCCTGTATCAACCGCTTGCTGTATGCCTTTAAATGTTGCCAGCTCTGTCTCTGTACTTCATAGCCAGCTTACTGCAATAATGTGGCTTTTTAAAAACCTGCTGGGACGCCCGCACATGCGCAGAAGCGCTGCGGCGCGCACAGAGCGTCATCCCCCAGGCCCCGTCCCTTTTTCCGGCCACCTCTATATATAGAGGCGCGTGCACGCGCACGCGCGCGGCCACGTGCGCCTCGGCGCTAATTTTCAAACATGGAAACCAGGGACAGGAGCCAGGGCCCCCTTTGCCGCAGGCCGGGGGATAGACGAACACTGCAACATGGCAGAGGAAACAGTTTCCTGTAGGAGAACTCACCAGCTGCCTGGACTTTGTTCTCTGAGAAGAAACTAGTCCATATGACAAGAAAAACATTCCACAGCGGCCTCTAGTGGACAAACACAGGTACCGCAGTTTAATATACTAAACATATATAAAAAAAAACATTCCTTTTTTTTTTTTTTTTTTTTTTTTTCTTGACCACCATTAAAAATTATTACATTTTTTTAGTAGTTACAGGCATGCACAGATATTAGCGGGAATACCGTTAGGTAACAGACAGAAAGACAAATTAGGCTTGGGGGTCCCCCAATAGAACCAAGTTCCTGGGGGCCCCCACTTACCTGTTCCCCGCCGCAGGACTTTGTTTGGTCCACAAAAGCCCAAACTTCACCTATCACGGCAGGCATTGTAATCAAACCTTCAGGGACCGGGTTCCCAAGGATTCCACTCCCCTGGACCTGTATAGCACCCTGCACAGAAAACATCTTGGTCGTGGGTATGACCAGAGCTCTGGATCCCAGGGTCCAGCTCTCCTAAGAGAAGCATTACAGGCAGAACCTTGCTCTTCTCTGCAAGGCCCGGGTACCGACCGTTTAGCTATGAAGCTTTTTTGGTCGGATCCGGAATAGCTTACTGAGGCCCAAAAGAACCTGTACGCAAGCTCAGTGAAAAACACATGTTTCTTCTTGGCCAACACCTTAGACACTGGCAAAAAACTGAGGTGCTCCCGGATGGGAGGGGCTTATATAGGGGAGGGTACTTCCGGTTTTGGAAGTTGCCAGTGCCAGCACCTGACGGTAACTATATAACCCATTAGTAATGACTATGTCGCTCTGTGTCCCGTGATGTACGAAAAAGAAAAACTGGCAGCACAGGCTACCCTACTTCTCACCTCGCTTCTCAACTCCGACTGCTTGCCCCCACCCCTCCTCTCACTGTATTAACTCTGCCACTCCTCCCCTAACTTCTACACCTTCCAATCCAGCACCACCATCACTTACTAGGGACACCTCCCTTTTCCTTAACCTCTTCTTCTCCTATCTGTTCCTTCCACCCCGTCATGTCTGTCCTCCACCTACATTTTATTACAGCTACGTACATGTCTGAATCCTCCGGTCTATTGGGCCATCTAGCCTGATCCTTCAAGACTTGACAGACCCCAATTGCTGCTACCTTGGGCTGAATAGCGGAACCTGCCAGAGTGAAGGATGCCTTTAACAAGGCTTCCAGCTTATCTGCAGGATCCATAAAGACCTGTGTATTATCCACTGGACAATAGGGATGAGCCCGATGTTCGTGTTGAACGTAAGTTCGACTCGAACATCGCATGTTTGCCTGTTCGCCAAATAGTGAACATTATGCGGTGTTCACCATTTAAAAGTCCATGGGAGATTAACATGAAAAATCAAAAGTGCTCATTTTAAAGGCTTACCGTATATGCATGGTATTGTCATAAGTGTTTGGGGACCTGGGTCCTGCCCCAGGGGACATGTATCAATGCAAAAAGTGACGTTTTTTCGGGAGCAGCAGAGCCGGATTAACATAGGGGCTATTGGAGCTGCAGCTCCAGGCCCCTTACCTTAAGAAAGGCCCATTTGCAGAAAAAAAACCTATCGATTTCGATGGTCGTGGCTCGGAGACCAGGAGTCTCATAGGCGCCAAATTTGAGGGGTATGTAGCTGAAGGCCTACTCCACCATTGGTCAAAATGGGGCTCCTACAACCTATGGTTCCTGAGATACAGGGATCCTTCTGCAGCCAGTCAGAAACTACATACAGAGTGGACAGTTTAAATACAAGCTGACACACTCTGTTTGCAGCAGACTGAGAGAATGAGCGAATGAGCTCACAGTGCCTCTCCTCACTTCTTGTAGAGGCACTGAGCTCAATGGACAGCTTGGAGCCTGCAGAGTTTGATGGGCAGCACCGCCTGTCAAACTCGCCTATTGATTTCAATGGGGCCACTCTGCAACTGCAAGACAAACTCGTTAGCAGTAGCAGCATAATCCAACAATGTAAAACTACCATTCATCAATGTAAAAAAAAAAAACAAGGAGGCGGGGGTAGCACCTCATGAACGCCTGTCAGCTGCCAGCTGCTGCTATACCACTCGTTGAAAAGCAATCAACCACAGATCACTTTTCAGAGGGCAGTAAGCATTACAGCAAATGTGAAAGAAACTTGAAACACATCATCCATTTCACACTCCCCACCAACCAGGTCACTCCCCATGTTAGCCACCTCCCTTCAACTTATATCACAAGTGACCATTTCCAAACCTGCAGATGACAGAACCTACTCCAAAAGATATCACTCCCAGTTACTCCCCCCACCAGCTGATTGATATCCCTCCATGACCACCTCACACCCCCCCTGCTGACAGACCTCTCTCCCCAGCCTGTCCCCACACACCCTCCCCCTGCTGACCTGTGGCTGGGGGAATCACTCTTGCAGAGTTATTGTGTTCTGCCAGTGGGGAGCCTTCCCTACCCACACAATACAATGATCAGTGTTGGTAGCTATAGCTGGCAGTACTGATTGTTTTGGGAAAAACCTGACAGGCTGGTTGTACTCAAGTCGATTAATAGATTGACTTGTGTACAACCAGCTAGCCCATACATAGATCGACTATGGCTGGTCTATGCTTAATTGGCTTAATTTCAATTCATGTATGGCCTGCTTAACCACTAAACCCTAAACATCCTTCCACAAACCTTTACATTTTTCCTTCCCAGATTCCTATATCCTCCTCACCTGTACATACTGCCCGCTGTCATAACCTCCACACTCCTCTCCTGTACATACTGCCCACCAGTGGCGGCCCGTCCATAGGGGGCGCCCGGGCGCCCGGGCGCCGCCCCCCCCCCCAGGCAGGGCGCCGGGCGCAGTGCAATATGCGAAATGCCACGTCTGTGCAATCACAAGATTGCAGACCAGGCACTTCATTTGCAGTAAAAAACGCTCTCTGTGGCGCTTCCGAGGCCTCCACAGCTTCTGGCGCGACAGAGTGGCCGGGCGGGTGCACGCCTCATAGAATATCACTGGCATGGACATGGGCGGTGCTTCCTATTCTTCAAGTCCTGACGTTAGGACGTGCCGCCTGAGAGGATCGTTTCATCAAGAGGAGGTAGGAGCTCTTCATGCATTCCTCCTGAGACAAACCCCTGCTTGTGTAGTAATTCATGAGTACATTATGAGTTCGGCGGGGGGAGCAGCGGCAACCACCCCCCCCCCCCCCCGGTTATCAGTCTGACCTTTGTGTTCATGTCACCCGGCCGCCGAGAATTTTTTTTTTATATCACCCGGCCGCCGCAGCACCCCGCTTATTATCATTAAAATGTTTTTTTTATATCACCCGGCCGCCGTGAAAAACGCCACCCCCACTGACACCAATGATGGGACACTATTCCTCCCACTGACACCAATGATGGGGCACTATTCCTCCCACTGACACCAATGATGGGGCACTATTCCTCCCACTGATACCAATAATGGGACACTATTCCTCCCACAGATACCAATGATGGGACACTATTCCTCCCACTGACACCAATGATGGGGCACTATTCCTCCCACTGATACCAATGATGGGACACTATTCCTCCCACAGATACCAATGATGGGACACTATTCCTCCCACAGATACCAATGATGGGACACTATTCCTCCCACAGATACCAATGATGGGACACTATTCCTCCCACTGACACCAATGATGGGGCACTATTCCTCCCACTGACACCAATGATGGGGCACTATTCCTCCCACTGATACCAATGATGGGGCACTATTCCTCCCACTGACACCAATGATGGGACACTATTGATCTTTTATTGAAAAGAATCAAGCAACCAATTTTATACAAAAGTAAAAAACAAAACCATAGTACAAAACTTCAACAGAAAACAAAGGAATACACATCCATGTTCAGAATATATACAATATACACATAATCCACTACCAAAACATCCCTAGAAAACTATCTACATAAAGCAGCAGAGAGGGCCTAAGAGGCACAACCCATCACCTATGTACGCAGCCATTTATCAAAAATTAATCAAAAATACTGATAATCTAGGGTGATAAGAGACAGACAGCCACACCCGGGAAAGAGACTCCTGGTAGTCAGGGAGGCTTGAAACCCCTCCACGCATTCAACCAAGCCCCCCGACCCCGCTTGTCTCTCTCAAGCTCCCGAATCTTCCCCACCTCATGCAAAATGTCATACACCACCACCTCAACAGGAAGGATTTTTTGCCGAATGCTGACCTGACACCGTGCATTCCAGGTCAAATAACGGACTACTAGGCTAACTAAAAAAAGTGTATCCAAACAAAAAACTCCACCGGTATTGAATGCTCCGTACACCCACTCAGCATAACCCAGCCTGGAGAGGAAAGGGACACAGAGGGCCCGCCCCACCTGTTTGTACACCTCTATGTTAAAAGGGCAATGAAGCAGAAAATGGTCCATAGTCTCCTCCTCATCTGCACACTCCTCCCGAGGACAGCTACGATCCATCCCACTGCGGAATTTCAAATTGCCCCGAACATAGAGCTTCCCATGGAAGCACAACCAGGCCAGATCCCTAAATTTAGGGGGTACTCTATCCAAATTAATCAGTCTTAACCCCGCCCTCAAAACTGGGCCCGGGCAATCCCTTAAGGCCAGTGGTTCATGAAAGACTTCGCTCAAGACTCGACTCATAAGGACTTTCCTTGGAACCGATCTGAGATCTTCAGCCGACAATCACCACTGCCGCAGTAACTTCAGGCACGGAGCGACATAGGCTGGTAGCTGACCACGATGACCCCTGCGATTCTTCACTTGGCCACATTCTTCCCAAAGTCGTAGAAAAGGCCTAAACCAAGATCTAAATATGCCTACCCATCCAGGAGGTTCCACTGCAAGCATATTACCAATGTTAAACTTTAGAAATAGCAGTGAAAAGAAAAGAACTGGGTTGACCATACCTAAGCCACCCTCCCTCCTGGATAGGTAGGTGACATTCCTCTTGATGGGGTTCAGTCTGTTCCCCCACAGCATCTGGAAGAACACACAACTGACCCTAGCATAGAGAGACACTGGCAAGATGCAGACAAAGCTGACATACAAGAAGATCGGAATCAGGTAAGTCTTAATCAGATCAACCCTTTCCCTCATAGATAACTTCCATCTCTTCCAGCTGACCACCTTAGTATTGGCAATTTCCAGTCTGCCTTCCCAGTTTTTGAGGCCATAATCGCCGGGTCCAAATTCAATGCCTAGTATCTTAATTCTTTCCTGGGGCACTGGAAAGGTGTCCGGGAGATCAAACCCCTCACCATCCTTTCCCATCCAGAAAACTTCAGTCTTTTCCTGATTGATCTTGGAGCCTGATGCTTCAGAATACCGTGATGTCAGAGAGACCACCTCCTCCGCTTCATCCGTCCCAGTGACAATCACCGACACATCGTCTGCATAGGCAACAACCCTCAATGGCGGCTCACCCGGGAGCCCCACTGGTACCCCACACAACATGCCGCTCTCTAGCCTCCTGATGAAGGGGTCGATTACAAACACATAGAGCAGGGGACTCAGGGGACAACCCTGGCGCACCCCGGAACCAACCTCAAAGGACTGTCCAACCCAACCATTAACAAGAGGGAAGCTTTCTGCCCCCTTATACAAGACTTTCAGCCAATCGACAAAACCACCCGGCAGACCGTACTTACTAAGGAGCAACCACAGGTACTCATGGTTAACACGATCAAAAGCCTTTGCCTGATCCAATGTCAGCAAATACTTTCCCCAGCCTGCAGCCCTGCACCGCTCCAAGGCCTCCCGGACAGCTAAAACCGCTGTGAAGGTGCTCCTACCCTGGACCGAACAGTGCTGATGGCGAGAAAGCAAAGACTCTGCCACTGACGATAGGCGCCAGAAAAATATCTTTGCCAGTATCTTTCTATCGACATTAAGAAGGCTGATGGGGCGCCAATTCTCAATCATCGAAGGATCTTTACCCTTTGAAAGAAGAATCACAGCCGAGTGCCTCATGGAAGGGGAAAGCACCCCCTCAGCAAGGCAACTGTTAAAAACCTCTACCAAATGCGGGGCCAGAATAGACTTAAAGGCTTTGTAAAACTCAGCCGTCAAGCCATCCGGTCCAGGCGACTTTTTGATGGCAAGCTGTTCAATTGCCCTCATCACCTCTTCGACTGTGATCTCCTCTGTCAAATTCATCAATGGAACATCTCCACCATTTAGACCTGGAGTAGAGTCCAAAAAGCTTTCCATCTTGTCACGATCAAGCTCTTTCCTCCCAAGAAGGTCGGCATAAAAGGACCTCACGACCTCCAGAATCCCTGACCTGGACTTTGTCAAGGAACCTGTACTGTCCTTAAGGCCAACGACCGTTTTAACAGCTACACCTTGTTTGCAGTTCTGGTAAGGGTCAGGCGAGTGGTACTTCCCATAGTCCCTCTCCAGAACCAAAGAGGCATGCCGGTCATATTGACACTTCCTGAGAAGGAGTTTCACTTCGGAGATTGCCCCAGGATCTCCTCCTCTCGAAACAAGAATATCCAGCTTCCTCCGTAAACGTTGGTAGGTCATGTATTTATTAAACTGATTTCTATTGGCTAGGCCCCTGAAGAATCCAGCGATCCTCTTTTTGGTCAGCTCCCACCACTCAGCCTTGCTGCTACAAAAGTCCAGGATGGTCACCTGTGCCTGAAAGAATTCCTCAAAGGATTGTCTAACATGTTCTTCCTTGAGTAGAGTCGAATTTAATCTCCAGATGCCCTTGCCCCTCTGAGGGGCGTCTGAAGCATTCAGTACCACAGATAGCATACAGTGATTAGAGAACTCTACTGTCTGCACCACTGGGGGTGAGAAAGCAGAGGCCTCCTTCAAAAAAAACCTATCTATCCTACTCTGACTATTACCACGATGAAAAGTGAACCCGGTGTCATCTGGGAGGTGCTTAATGTGCACATCCACAAGACCAGCATCCCTAACCATACTATTTAAAAAAACGCTATCATATCCCAGCCTGTCCTTGAAGTCCTTCCTGTCCTTGGGCCTAGTTACTGTATTAAAGTCACCTCCAAAGACCACTTGCCGGGATGTAAAAAGAAATGGCTTGATCCTTGTAAAAAGGCATTTCCTGTCCCACTTTGTGTGCGGCCCATAAACATTGATTAGGCGCAGGTCCTGCCCTCCCACAAGGACGTCTAAGACCATACATCTCCCAATCTCCACCTCAATAACCCGCCGGACAGTTACCATGCCGGTTTTAAACAACACCGCCGTAAGGCTCGGCCGCAAGAGACCAGTAAGATGGACCATACCTCCACTCTCTCTTGACCATATGAATATCTGCCAAGGAGGTGAGCCTAGTCTCTTGCAAAAATAAAATTTCAGCATCTAATTGGCTGAACAAAAAGAAGGCCATAGAACGAGCTCTTACTGACTTAATGCTGGCGACATTAATTGTCACCACTTTTAACGGAGGGGGAACCGCCATTTGGGTTATTGGGTGGATTGCTTCTTAGCTCCCCTCTGCTGCTCATCACCAGAAGCCTCTCTCTTTTTAGAGGCCGCCTCAAAGTCCATTTCAGAATCGGAACTTCTTTCAGAAGAAGCTCCAGATGAAGAAATATCCCACTTGGAGGACCTATGACGGCTGGAGACAGGAACCGGAGCTTCCCGTCCCCGTTCCGTCCTCACCGCCTGCCTCTTCCGCCTCCCAACCTTCCTTCTCTCCTCCAGGTACCGCAGGTCAGCCTCAGAGATGCCCTCATCTCTTACTTTTTTCTTTAAAGTCTTTCCACAAGACTTCTTTACAGAGGAAGGGGCGCCCTTTTTAGTACACGCTGGTGGGGGGGGGTGATCCCTTTAAGTCAGACTCAGGAGGGGTAGACTCCTGGGGGGTAACTGACTCGGGGGGCACAGACTTGGAAGGTTCTGACACAAGAGGAGAGGGTACAGTAGGCTGGGGGGACACAGAGACAGAAACAGAAGGAGTACTTACAGACACAGGAGGGGTGGCCACAGGAACTGGAGAGGGATCCTGAGCAGGACCGGGGGAGGGGGTCACCGCAGAGGAGGATGGTACACCAGGGGTCTCACCCTCCATCCTGTCCAGCCTTGACATGTCCTCTACTACCTCCTTCTCCATATTGTGCCAGGCTTCAGGACATCTGCTGTAGGGGTGGCCAATGCGCAGGCACAGGTTGCACCTGATCATCTTAGTGCAGTCCTTAGCCATATGACCCTGACCCCGACACACTGAACACATCAAGGCTGAACAGGAGGAGCTCAAGTGCCCCTTTTCTCCACAGCGGTGACACAGCTTCGGCTGACCAGGGTAGAAAACAGTCATCCTATCCCTCCCTATGAAAGCTGAGGAGGGCAGGTGACGGACAACATTCCCATCCCTGGCCAACCTGACTGTTACCGACCATCCCCCAGTCCAAATGTTACGCTCATCATGGATTTTACTAGGTTTGGTCAAAACTTCCCCATAGTTCTTTAACCAAACCTCTAGATCCCAAGCAGGAACACTCTCATTGGTCAGGATAATGGTTATTTTTTTTACTGTTGAACTCTGAGAAACCGCAACTGGGACCAGACCTTCCCATTCAGGTCTTGACCTGCACCGAGCCTCATATCACTCCCAGAACAGGTCAAGACCCTCTGGCCTGGTGAAACTAACCGTATAGTCCCTTGTCCCAGCTACGTGTATAAAGGCATACAGGTCATTTGCACCAAAACCCATCTCCAATATCAAGTCCACCACTGCACGCCGTGCTGGAGGGATGGCACCACCTTCCCATTTCAGGATAACTACATTACGTCTTGGACCCCCAGCAGAAGCCAGAGACCCAAGACCAGATCTTGGGGTGCTCAAGGTGGCAGCTTGCAGTGGAAAACCCCGCTTGGGAGCGGGACTACCAGGAGCAGAGTGTGCCACCTGTGCAAAAGTAGGTTTATCAGGGCCAAGGGCTGACACTGAAGCCACATCACTCTGTATATTATTATTATTATCAACTGTATGAACTGAAATGGCAGGATCTGTAGCAGGACGATTGTTCATCACATTGGTACTGGGGTGATTGTTATCAGTCACAGAACTATTCAAATTCCCATCAGGAATAGTCACAGTTGCTGCAGTACCAGCTGTCTCCTGATGCTGCACTGTAGAGTCCTCAGCAGCAGTGGGGCAAACAGCTTTGGACTCAGCCAAAGAAGGGTTAATGGGCTGTGCTGACACTTGCAGTCTATCCACAGAAATGACATTTTTTTAAATGTAAGTCTTGCTGCATTGCAGCCTCAGCAGGCACAACATTGCTGCATACAGGACTAGCAGCCTGATTGTCATTAGGCACATTGTCAGTCATGATGCTAGATGGTACAAAAACAGTTTTATCCACAACATGGGACTTAGCAGGCTTCACTTTATCAGGTACATCATCAGTAATGTCTTCCTCGTTAAACACCATCTGATCCCCCCGCATAGGAGACTCCATTACCTGCATGGCCCTCAGCATACCTCCTGAATCTTGGGAAGGCATGGGGCTGCTTACCTCTCCCTGGGGGGGGCAGGGGGTCAGAACTGGGGGTCTCCTCCTCCACCACCTCCATCTTTGTCACCCTTGCAAACCTCTTGTCGTTACAAAATTTTTCTTTAAAGGGCCCATCTCTGCCTTCCATCATGGCCATGATGGTCTCCTGATGATCCACACGGACCTTGGCCAGCTGGATTTCCGGATCAATGGATCCCCGTTTCTGGCTGTGTAAGCCCTCACGTTGCCTTCGCAGGCGCTTCAACTCCGCTCTCAGCTTGTAGAGCTTGTCCCTCTCCCTGTTCAGGACCTTAATCCCGGCCACCACTCGCTCCCGAATGGCCTCCGAGCCTTCATCCTCACCAGGGGCAGAGAGATCGGCTTGTGCAGAGGATGGCAGTTCACCTGATGGCCCAGGAGATGGCTGGGAGCCTCCAGCAGGAGAGGCCCTGCTGGCCTTCATGGCCTCCCCAGAAAGGGGGCCAGGGAGCTGGGATAGATTTCACCACCACTCCCCTCTCACAGAGCAGCTTCAGAGGCACCTTCCTCCTGACACACCTGTGCTCCAATGATGGGCGGGGCACTATTGATCTTTTATTGAAAAGAATCAAGCAACCAATTTTATACAAAAGTAAAAAACAAAACCATGGTACAAAACTTCAACAGAAAACAAAGGAATACACATCCATGTTCAGAATATATACAATATATACATAATCCACTACCAAAACATCCCTAGAAAACTATCTACATAAAGCAGCAGAGAGGGCCTAAGAGGCACAACCCATCACCTATGTACGCAGCCATTTATCAAAAATTAATCAAAAATACTGATAATCTAGGGTGATAAGAGACAGACAGCCACACCCGGGAAAGAGACTCCTGGCAGTCAGGGAGGCTTGAAACCCCTCCACGCCTTCAACCAAGCCCCCTAACCCCGCTTGTCTCTCTCAAGCTCCCGAATCCTCCCCACCTCATGCAAAATGTCATACACCACCACCTCAACAGGAAGGAGTTTTTGCCGAATGCTGACCTGACACCGTGCGTTCCAGGTGAAATAACGGACTACTAGGCTAACTAAAAAAAGTGTATCCAAACAAAAAACTCCACCGGTATTGAATGCTCCGTACACCCACTCAGCATAACCCAGCCTGGAGAGGAAAGGGACACCGAGGGCCCGCCCCACCTGTTTGTACACCTCTATGTTAAAAGGGCAATGAAGCAGAAAATGATCCATAGTCTCCTCCTCATCTGCACACTCCTCCCGAGGACAGCTACGATCCATCCCACTGCGGAATTTCAAATTGCCCCGAACATAGAGCTTCCCATGGAAGCACAACCAGGCCAGATCCCTAAATTTAGGGGGTACTCTATCCAAATTAATCAGTCTTAACCCCGCCCTCAAAACTGGGCCCGGGCAATCCCTTAAGGCCAGTGGGTCATGAAAGACTTCGCTCAAGACTCGACTCATAAGGACTTTCCTTGGAACCGATCTGAGATCTTCAGCCGACAATCGCCACTGCCGCAGTAACTTCAGGCACGGAGCGACATAGGCTGGTAGCTGACCACGATGACCCCTGCGATTCTTCACTTGGCCACCTTCTTCCCAAAGTCGTAGAAAAGGCCTAAACCAAGATCTAAATATGCCTACCCATCCAGGAGGTTCCACTGCAAGCATATTACCAATGTTAAACTTTAGAAATAGCAGTGAAAAGAAAAGAACTGGGTTGACCATACCTAAGCCACCCTCCCTCCTGGATAGGTAGGTGACATTCCTCTTGATGGGGTTCAGTCTGTTCCCCCACAGCATCTGGAAGAACACACTACTGACCCTAGCATAGAGAGACACTGGCAAGATGCAGACAAAGCTGACATACAAGAAGATCGGAATCAGGTAAGTCTTAATCAGATCAACCCTTTCCCTCATAGATAACTTCCATCTCTTCCAGCTGACCACCTTAGTATTGGCAATTTCCAGTCTGCCTTCCCAGTTTTTGAGGCCATAATCGCCGGGTCCAAATTCAATGCCTAGTATCTCAATTCTTTCCTGGGGCACTGGAAAGGTGTCCGGGAGATCAAAACCCTCACCATCCTTTCCCATCCAGAAAACTTCAGTCTTTTCCTGATTGATCTTGGAGCCTGATGCTTCAGAATACCGTGATGTCAGAGAGACCACCTCCTCCGCTTCATCCGTCCCAGTGACAATCACCGACACATCATCCGCATAGGCAACAACCCTCAATGGCGGCTCACCCGGGAGCCCCACTGGTACCCCACACAACATGCCGCTCTCTAGCCTCCTGATGAAGGGGTCGATTGCAAACACATAGAGCAGAGGACTCAGGGGACAACCCTGGCGCACCCCGGAGCCAACCCCAAAGGACTGTCCAACCCAACCATTAACAAGAGGGAAGCTTTCTGCCCCCTTATACAAGACTTTCAGCCAATCGACAAAACCACCCGGCAGACCGTACTTACTAAGGAGCAACCACAGGTACTCATGGTTAACACGATCAAAAGCCTTTGCCTGATCCAATGTCAGCAAATACTTTCCCCAGCCTGCAGCCCTGCACCGCTCCAAGGCCTCCCGGACAGCTAAAACCGCTGTGAAGGTGCTCCTACCCTGGACCGAACAGTGCTGATGGCGAGAAAGCAAAGACTCTGCCACTGACGATAGGCGCCAGAAAAATATCTTTGCCAGTATCTTTCTATCGACATTAAGAAGGCTGATGGGGCGCCAATTCTCAATCATCGAAGGATCTTTACCCTTTGAAAGAAGAATCACAGCCGAGTGCCTCATGGAAGGGGAAAGCACCCCCTCAGCAAGGCAACTGTTAAAAACCTCTACCAAATGCGGGGCCAGAATAGACTTAAAGGCTTTGTAAAACTCAGCCGTCAAGCCATCCGGTCCAGGCGACTTTTTGATGGCAAACTGTTCAATTGCCCTCATCACCTCTTCGACTGTGATCTCCTCTGTCAAATTCATCAATGGAACATCTCCACCATTTAGACCTGGAGTAGAGTCCAAAAAGCTTTCCATCTTGTCACGATCAAGCTCTTTCCTCCCAAGAAGGTCAGCATAAAAGGACCTCACGACCTCCAGAATCCCTGACCTGGACTTTGTCAAGGAACCTGTACTGTCCTTAAGGCCAACGACCGTTTTAACAGCTACACCTTGTTTGCAGTTCTGGTAAGGGTCAGGCGAGTGGTACTTCCCATAGTCCCTCTCCAGAACCAAAGAGGCATGCCGGTCATATTGACACTTCCTGAGAAGGAGTTTCACTTCGGAGATTGCCCCAGGATCTCCTCCTCTCGAGACAAGAATATCCAGCTTCCTCCGTAAACGTTGGTAGGTCATGTATTTATTAAACTGATTTCTATTGGCTAGGCCCCTGAAGAATCCAGCGATCCTCTTTTTGGTCAGCTCCCACCACTCAGCCTTGCTGCTACAAAAGTCCAGGATGGTCACCTGTGCCTGAAAGAATTCCTCAAAGGATTGTCTAATATGTTCTTCCTTGAGTAGTGTCGAATTTAATCTCCAGATGCCCTTGCCCCTCTGAGGGGCGTCTGAAGCATTCAGTACCACAGATAGCATACAGTGATCAGAGAACTCTACTGCCTGCACCACTGGGGGCGAGAAAGCAGAGGCCTCCTTCAAAAAAAACCTATCTATCCTACTCTGACTATTACCACGATGAAAAGTGAACCCGGTGTCATCTGGGAGATGCTTAATGTGCACATCCACAAGACCAGCATCCCTAACCATACTATTTAAAAAAACGCTATCATATCCCAGCCTGTCCTTGAAGTCCTTCCTGTCCTTGGGCCTAGTTACTGTATTAAAGTCACCTCCAAAGACCACTTGCCGGGATGTAAAAAGAAATGGCTTGATCCTTGTAAAAAGGCATTTCCTGTCCCACTTTGTGTGCGGCCCATAAACATTGATTAGGCGCAGGTCCTGCCCTCCCACAAGGACGTCTAAGACCATACATCTCCCAATCTCCACCTCAATAACCCGCCGGACAGTTACCATGCCGGTTTTAAACAACACCGCCACACCGCCGTAAGGCTCGGCCGCAAGAGACCAGTAAGATGGACCATACCTCCACTCTCTCTTGGCCATATGAATATCTGCCAAGGAGGTGAGCCTAGTCTCTTGCAAAAATAAAATTTCAGCATCTAATTGGCTGAACAAAAAGAAGGCCATAGAACGAGCTCTTACTGACTTAATGCTGGCGACATTAATTGTCACCACTTTTAACGGAGGGGGAACCGCCATTTGGGTTATTGGGTGGATTGCTTCTTAGCTCCCCTCTGCTGCTCATCACCAGAAGCCCCTCTCTTTCTAGAGGCCGCCTCAAAGTCCATTTCGGAATCAGAACTTCTCTCAGAAGAAGCTCCGGATGAAGAAATATCCCACTTGGAGGACCTATGACGGCTGGAGACAGGAACCGGAGCTTCCCGTCCCCGTTCCGTCCTCACCGCCTGCCTCTTCCGCCTCCCAACCTTCCTTCTCTCTTCCAGGTACTGCAGGTCAGCCTCAGAGATGCCCTCATCTCTTACTTTTTTCTTTAAAGTCTTTCTAGAAGACTTCTTTACAGAGGAAGAAGCAACCTTTTTAGTACACGCTGGTGGGGGGGGTGATCCCTTTAAGTCAGACTCAGGAGGGGTAGACTCCTGGGGGGTAACTGACTCGGGGGGCACAGACTTGGAAGGTTCTGACACAAGAGGAGAGGGTACAGTAGGCTGGGGGGACACAGAGACAGAAACAGAAGGAGTACTTACAGACACAGGAGGGGTGGCCACAGGAACTGGAGAGGGATCCTGAGCAGGACCGGGGGAGGGGGTCACCGCAGAGGAGGATGGTACACCAGGGGTCTCACCCTCCATCCTGTCCAGCCTTGACATGTCATCTACTACCTCCTTCTCCATATTGTGCCAGGCTTCAGGACACCTGCTGTAGGGGTGGCCAAGGCGCAGGCACAGGTTGCACCTGATCTTCCTGGTACAGTCCTTAGCCATATGACCCTGCCCCCGACACACTGAACACATCAAGGCTGAACAGGAGGAGCTCAAGTGCCCCTTTTCTCCACAGCGGTGACACAGCTTCGGCTGACCAGGGTAGAAAACAGTCATCCTATCCCTCCCTATGAAAGCTGAGGAGGGCAGGTGACGGACAACATTCCCATCCCTGGCCAACCTGACTGTTACCGACCATCCCCCAGTCCAGATGTTACGCTCATCATGGATTTTATTAGGTTTGGTCAAAACCTCCCCATAGTTCCTTAACCAGACCTCTAGATCCCGAGCAGGAACACTCTCATTGGTCAGGATAATGGTAATTTTTTTTACTGTTGACCTCTGAGAAACCGCAACTGGGACCAGACCTTCCCATTCAGGTCTTGACCTGCACCGAGCCTCATATCGCTCCCAGAACAGGTCAAGACCCTCTGGCCTGGTGAAACTAACCGTATAGTCCCTTGTCCCAGCTACGTGTATAAAGGCATACAGGTCATTTGCACCAAAACCCATCTCCAATATCATATCTACCACTGCACGCCGTGCTGGAGGGATGGCACCACCTTCCCATTTCAGAATAACTACATTCCGTCTGGGACCCCCAGCAGAAGCCAGAGACCCAAGACCAGATCTTGGGGTGCTCAAAGTGGCAGCTTGCAGTGGAAAACCCCGTTTGGGAGCGGGACTACCAGGAGCAGAGTGTGCCACCTGTGCAAAAGTAGGTTTATCAGGGCCAAGGGCCGACACTGAAGTCACATTAGTCTGTATATTATTATTATTATCATCATCAACTGTATGAACTGAAATGGCAGGATCTGTAGCAGGATTGTTCATCACACTGGTACTGGGGTGATTGTTATCAGTCACAGAACTATTCAAATTCCCATCAGGAATAGTCACAGTTGCTGCAATACCAGCTGTCTCCTGATGCTGCACTGTAGAGTCCTCAGCAGCAGTGGGGCAAACAGCTTTGGACTCAGCCAAAGAAGGGTTAATGGGCTGTGCTGACACTTGCAGTCCATCCACAGAAATGACATTTTTTAAATGTAACTCTTGCTGCATTGCAGCCTCAGCAGGCACAACATTGCTGCACACAGGACTAGCAGCCTGATTGTCATTAGGCACATTGTCAGTCACAGTGTTAAAAGGAACAAAAACAGTCTTATCCACAACATGGGACTTAGCAGGCTTAACCTTATCAGGTACATCATCAGTAATGTCTTCCTCATTAAATATCATCTGATCTCCCCGCATAGGAGACTCCATTACCTGGATGGCCCTCAGCATGCCTCCAGATTCCTGGGAAGGCCTGGGGCTGCTTACCTCTCCCTGGGGGGGCAGGGGGTCAGAACTGGGGGTCTCCTCCTCCTCCACCTCCATCTTTGTCACCCTTCCAAACCTTTTGTCGTTACAAAATTTTTCTTTAAAGGGCCCATCTCTGCCTTCCATCATGGCCACGATGGTCTCCTGATGATCCACACGGACCTTGGCCAGCTGGATTTCCGGATCCATGGATCCCCGTTTCTGGCTGTGTAAGCCCTCACGTTGCCTTCGCAGGCGCTTCAACTCCGCTCTCAACTTGTAGAGCTTGTCCCTCTCCCTGTTCAGGACCTTAATCCCGGCCACCACTCGCTCCCGAATGGCCTCCGAGCCTTCATCCTCACCAGGGGCAGAGAGATCGGCTTGTGCAGAGGCAGGCAGTTCACCTGATGGCCCAGGAGATGGCTGGGAGCCTCCAGCAGGAGAAGCCCCGCTGCCCTCCATGGCCTCCCCAGAAAGGGGGCCAGGGAGCTGGGATAGATTTCACCACCACTCCCCTCTCACAGAGCAGCTTCAGAGGCACCTTCCTCCTGACACACCTGTGCTCCAATGATGGGCGGGGCACTATTCCTCCCACTGACACCAATGATGGAGCACTATTCCTCCCACTGACACCAATGATGGGACACTATTCCTCCCACTGACACCAATGATGGGACACTATTCCTCCCACTGATACAATGATGGGACACTATTCCTCCCACTGATGGGACACTATTCCTCCCACTGACACCAATGATGGGCCACTATTCCTTCCACTGACACCAATGATGGGACACTATTCCTCCCACTGATACCAATGATGGGACACTATTCCTCCCACTGACACCAATGATGAGGCACTATTCCTCCCACTGACACCAATGATGGGGCACTATTCCTCCCACTGATACCAATGATGGGGCACTATTCCTCCCACTGATACCAATGATGGGACACTATTCCTCCCACTGACACCTATGATGGGACACTATTCCTCCCACTGACACCAATGATGAGGCACTATTCCTCCTACTGACACCAATGATGGGACACTATTCCTCCCACTGATACAATGATGGGACACTATTCCTCCCACTGATGGGACACTATTCCTCCCACTGACACCAATGATGGGCCACTATTCTTTCCACTGACACCAATGATGGGACACTATTCCTCCTACTGATACCAATGATGGGACACTATTCCTCCCACTGACACCAATGATGAGGCACTATTCCTCCCACTGACACCAATGATGGGGCACTATTCCTCCCACTGATACCAATGATGGGGCACTATTCCTCCCACTGATACCAATGATGGGACACTATTCCTCCCACTGACACCTATGATGGGACACTATTCCTCCCACTGACACCAATGATGAGGCACTATTCCTCCTACTGACACCAATGATGGGGCACTATTCCTCCCACTGACACCAATGATGAGGCACTATTCCTCCCACTGACACCAATGATGGGGCGCTATTCCTCCCACTGATACCAATGATGGGGCACTATTCCTCCCACCAACACCAATGATGGGGCACTATTCCTCAAATCCTTACACTTGTCCATTGTTTCTGCTTTCAACACATTAACTTCAGGGACAACATGTTCACTTGCTGCCTAATATATCCCGCCCACTTTCAGATGCCAAAGTAATCAGATAATCAATGATATTCACTTTACCGGTCAGTGGTCAGAATGTAATGGCTGATCGGTGTATAGACGGGTATATTAGAAGTTCTGATTGGACGGTGATGGATGCATGCTCGTGTTGATGGATGTGATGTGGTTATTTATGTAGGTGACCCAGAAGTGAGGCTCGTTAAATGTAGAAAAGTTTGACCACACGAGAACTGATCTCATTTTGCAGCAGTTTTTTCTTCATCACTTCTGCTAAGAAACAGGACAGTAAAACCCCCCGAAGTCCCCGGCACAACGACCTCTCTGCCAACCAGCAGCCTACGTTCTGCTGACCTCACTGACACAATTAGGACTCCGATGTGCTCGTTCCCCATTCAGCTCACAAATTCTCTCTGATAACGATTCCCAGGCAGAAAGAATGGAGGACAAAGCCCTTGATGTCCCTCCACAGTCCTCACACCAATAAAAGGGTATCAGGAACAAGGGACATTCCAGGGACCGTTTTATGAGGACTAAAGTCCGGGCTACAGATTTCCGGCCCGTCACCACGGAAATACTAACAGCCAAGTGAGAAAAGCAATGGACAAAGGAGAGGGAAAAAAAAAATCTGTAATGTCTCGGAGAGAGTGCTGGAGGACTGAAGGGGACCAGGACTAAGGATTTGGTCTGGTGCAGGGGTCTCCAAACCTTCTATAGAAAGGGACAGCTTATTGTCCTTCAGACTTTAAGAGGGCCGGACTATGGCCATTGGCAGGGCCGTCTTTAATGTTGATTGGACCCGGGGCAAAACGTTTCTTGGGGGCCCCCCCATGCAATTTTGCTCTCCACCTGCTCTGAGACATACAATAAATATCAGCCAGACCTAAAATCAGTTTACTGTATCAGATCAGGGAGTGATTGTGATTGGTTGCCAGAGGTTACAGCTTATCATTACCACTTACTGACTGGTTGCTAGAGGTTACAGCACACATTACGGCTCACTGATTAGTTGCTAGAGGTTACAGCGCATGATTTCTTCTTGTTGATTGGTTGCTAGAGATTACTGTACAGTAATACTGCTCACTGATTGGTTGCCAGAGGTTACAGCATATCATTACCACTTACTGACTGGTTGCTAGAGGTTACAGCACACATTACGGCTCACTGATTAGTTGCTAGAGGTTACAGCACATGATTTCTTCTTGTTGAGTGGTTGCTAGAGATTACTGTACAGTAATACTGCTCAATGATTGGTTGTCAGAGGCTACATTATATCATTACCACTTACTGACTGGTTGCTAGAGCTTACAGCACACATTACGGCTCACTGATTAGTTGCTAGAGGTTACAGCACATGATTTCTTCTTGTTGAGTGGTTGCTAGAGATTACTGTACAGTAATACTGCTCACTGATTGGTTGTCAGAGGCTACATTATATCATTACCACTTACTGACTGGTTGCTAGAGCTTACAGCACACATTACGGCTCACTGATTAGTTGCTAGAGGTTACAGCACATGATTTCTTCTTGTTGATTGGTTGCTAGAGATTACTGTAGAGTAATACTGCTCACTGATTGGTTGTCAGAGGTTACAGCATATCATTACCACTTACTGACTGGTTGCTAGAGCTTACAGCACACATTACGGCTCACTGATTAGTTGCTAGAGGTTACAGCACATGATTTCTTCTTGTTGATTGGTTGCTAGAGATTACTGTAGAGTAATACTGCTCACTGATTGGTTGTCAGAGGTTACAGCATATCATTACCACTTACTGACTGGTTGCTAGAGGTTACAGCACACATTAAGGCTCATTGATTAGTTGCTAGAGGTTACAGCACATGATTTCTTCTTGTTGATTGGTTGCTAGAGATTACTGTACAGTAATACTGCTCACTGATTGGTTGCTAGAGGTTACAGCACATCATCACTGCAGAGGGGCATGATATACATATGATCAGTGGCGGTGTGTCCATCGAGGGCGCCGGAGCGCCGCCCCCTCTCGCTCCTGCACCGCCACTGAAAGACAATATATAGATTCATGCATTGCATGAATCTGTGTATTGTCGCGGCTGCCGCACTGCCCACTATTCATTAGAGCGGTGGCCGGCGGTGGGTGTGACTTGGAAGTGTCTATCAGAGCCAGCGGCTCTGATAGGCTTTCCGAATACAGCTCTCACGCTGTAATCGGCTTCCAAAAACTCCTCCAAGGTACGCACGGGGGTCCGTTCCTTGGAGAAGACTGTGGGGGTTTCAGCCAATCAGGTTCACCGGATCTGGTTACCGGTAACCTGATCGGCTGAAGCGACATCGAGGGCGGGAGAAGACATCGAGGACGGTGCGGACCGAGGAAGGTAAGTGTAGGGCTGGGGGGGGGACAGGCTGCATTTGGGAACAAACTGGCTGTATATGGGGACACACTGGCTGCATTTGGGGGACACACTGGCTGTATTTGGGGACACACTGGCTGTATATGGGAACACACTGGCTGTATATGGGGGACACACTGGCTGTATATGGGGACACACTGGCTGTATATGGGGGACACACTGGCTATATATATATGGGGGCACACTGGCTGTATATGGGGACACACTGGCTGTATATGGGGGACACACTGGCTGTATATGGGGGACACACTGGCTGTATATGGGGACACACTGGCTGTATATGGGAACAAACTGCCTGTATATGGGAACAAACTGGCTGTATCTGGGGACACACTGGCTGTATATGGGGACGCACTGGCTGTATATGGGGACACACTGGCTGTATATGGGGACACACTGGCTGCATTTGGGGGACACACTGGCTGTATATGGGGACACACTGGCTGTATATGGGAACACACTGGCTGTATATGGGGACACACTGGCTGTATATGGGGACACACTGGCTGTATATGGGAACAAACTGGCTGTATATGGGAACAAACTGGCTGTATATGGGAACAAACTGGCTGTATATGGGGACACACTGGCTGTATATGGGAACAAACTGCCTGTATATGGGGACAAACTGCCTGTATATGGGGGACACACTGGCTGTATATGGGGGGACACTGGCTGTATATGGGGGACACACTGGCTGTATATGGGGGACACACTGGCTGTATATGGGAACAAACTGCCTGTATATGGGAACAAACTGGCTGTATATGGGAACAAACTGGCTGTATATGGGGACAAACTGGCTGCATTTGAGGGGACAAACTGGTGGCGTTTGGACACAGTGGCTGCGTTTAATGGGCACAGTGGTGGCAATTGATGGTTTTTTTTCAGTTTGTTTGCGCCCCCCCAAAATTTTTGAGCACCAGCCGCCACTGCTGCCCACTGTCTTACCCTCCACACTCCTCTCCTGTACATACTGCCCACGGTCATACCCTCCACACTTCTCTCCTATACATAGTGTCATAAACTCCTCTATTGTACATAGTGGCGGCTGTCATACCCTCCACACTCCTCACCTGTGCATACTGCCCACTATATTTTTTGGGGGCAAAACCTGGCAGGCTGGTTGTACATACACACTCCTCTTCTGTACATACTGCCCACTGTCATACCCTCCACACTCCTCTCCTTTACATACTGCCCACTGTCATACCCTCCACACTCCTCTCCGGCACATACTACCCTCCGTCATAACCCCCATACTCCTCTCCTGTACATACTGCCCACTGTCTTACCCTCCACACTTGTCTCCTGTACATACTGCTCACTGCCATACCCTCCACACTCCTCTCCATACTGCCCACTGTCATACCCCCCACACTCCTCTCCTGTACATACTGCCCACTGTCTTACCCTCCACACTCCTCTACTGTACCTACTGCCCACTGTCATACCCTCCACACTCCTCTCCTGTACATACTGCCCACTGTCATACCCTCCACACTCCTCTCCTGTACATACTGCCCTCAGTCATACCCCCCACACTCCTCTCCTGTACATACTGCCCACTGTCTTACCCTCCACACTTATCTCCTGTACATACTGCTCACTGCCATACCCTCCACACTCCTCTCCATACTTCCCACTGTCATACCCCCCACACTCGTCTCCTGTAAATACTGCCCACTGTCTTACCCTCCACACTCCTCTCCTGTACATACTGCCCACTATCATACTGTCCACACTCCTCTCCTGTACATACCACCCACTGTGATACCCTTCACTCTCCTCTCCTGTACATACTGCCCACTGTCATATCCTCCACACTCCTCTCCTGTACATACTACCAACTGTCTTTCTCTCCACACTCCTCTCCTGTACATAATACCTTCCACACTCCTCTCCTGTACATACTGGCCCCATCCAGTGGCGGAACTACCGCCATAGCGACCCATGCGGGCGCTATGGGGCCCGCAGCCGAGTGGGGCCCGGTGAGGACGAGCACCCAGGGCCATCTCTAACGTTACGCGGGACAAAAGCCTGCGCTGCGGTGCCCGCAACTTTTTTCTTCCTGGCCAGGGGCGGAACTGACTGACCACTTGAGCACTGCCTGAAAGTCTCATGGTCAGTGGACGGCTGCACGTACTCCCCTCCCCCGGCTCCCCCCCTTCTGCCACGCTCTGCAAGTCTCCTGCCATGTGCAGTCAGCGTGGATAATGGCCGTAGCGGTTGTGCTGTCTCTGCTCTCAGTCTCTCCTCTCCTCCGATGGACGGTCTCAGAGCTGGCGCCTGAGAGTCATCGAGGAGCCAGTCTGCCTACAGGTACTGTCTAATTGTGACTCCTGCACGACACTGACAGCATCCTGTAGTGTTGTAATGTCACCTCCCGACACACACAGACACAGCCCTGGTATGACATCCTCCGGCATATGATGCCACCTACTGACCCCCTGCCATAATAATTCTCCTCATCATCCCTTGTTCCTGGCATACCACCACCCTACTTCCTGTCACCATACTTCCCACTGTCAGCTTCCTACCAACTTACCCCCCTGTCATCATCTCTATCCTCATCATAAACCCCTGTGCCTAGTATCCTACCACCCACCCCCTGTCATCTTCATCCCCCCTGTACCGCCAGCTCCTTCCACCCACCCCCTGTCATCTTCATCCCCCCTGTACCGCCAGCTCCTTCCACCCACCCGCTGTCATCTTCATCCCCCTGCACCACTCTGCCAGCCTCCTAACACCCACCCCCTGTCATCTTCATCCCCCCTGTACCGCCAGCTCCTTCCACCCACCCCCTGTCATCTTCATCCCCCCTGTACCGCCAGCTCCTTCCACCCACCCCTGTCATCTTCATCCCCCTGCACCGCTCTGCCAGCCTCCTACCACCCACCCCCTGTCATCCTAATCCCCCCTGTACCGCCAGCTCCTTCCACCCACCCCCTGTCATCTTCATCCCCCTGCACCTCTCTGCCAGTCTCCTACCACCCACCCCCTGTCATCTTCATCCCCCTGTACCGCCAGCTCCTTCCACCCACCCCCTGTCATCTTCATCCCCCTGCACCGCTCTGCCAGCCTCCTACCACCCACCCCCTGTCATCTTCATCCCCCCTGTACCGCCAGCTCCTTCCACCCACCCCCTGTCATCTTCATCCCCCTGCACCTCTCTGCCAGCCTCCTACCGTCCCACCCCCTGTCATCTTCATCCCCCTGCACCACTCTGCCAGCCTCCTACCACCCACCCCCTGTCATCTTTATCCCCCCTGTACCGCCAGCTCCTTCCACCCACCCCCTGTCATCTTCACCCCCCCTGTACCGCCAGCTCCTTCCACCCACCCCCTGTCATCTTCATCCCCCTGTACCGCCAGCTCCTTCCACCCACCCCCTGTCATCTTCATCCCCCTGCATCGCTCTGCCAGCCTCCTACCACCCACCCCCTGTCATCTTCATCCCCCCTGTACCACCAGCTCCTTCCACCCACCCCCTGTCATCTTCATCCCCCTGCACCTCTCTGCCAGCCTCCTACCACCCACCCCCTGTCATCTTCATCCCCCTGCACCACTCTGCCAGCCTCCTACCACCCACCCCCTGTCATCTTCATCCCCCCTGTACCGCCAGCTCCTTCCACCCACCCCCTGTCATCTTCATCCCCCCTGTACCGCCAGCTCCTTCCACCCACCCCCTGTCATCTTCATCCCCCCTGTACTGCCAGCTCCTTCCACCCACCCCCTGTCATCTTCATCCCCCTGCACCGCTCTGCCAGCCTCCTACCACCCACCCCCTGTCATCTTCATCCCCCCTGTACCACCAGCTCCTTCCACCCACCCCCTGTCATATTCATCCCCCCTGTACCGCCAGCTCCTTCCACCCACCCCCTGTCATCTTCATCCCCCTGCACCGCTCTGCCATCCTCCTACCACCCACCCCCTGTCATCTTCATCCCCCCTGTACCGCCAGCTCCTTCCACCCACCCCCTGTCATCTTCATCCCCCTGCACCTCTCTGCCAGCCTCCTACCACCCACCCCCTATCATCTTCATCCCCCTGCACCACTCTGCCAGCCTCCTACCACCCACCCCCTGTCATCTTCATCCCCCCTGCACCGCCCTGCCAGCCTGCTACCACCCCACCCCCTGTCATATTTATACCCCACTGCCAGCTTCCTACCGCCCCACCCCCACCATCATCATCCCATCTGTGCCCCATTGCCAGTTTCTTGCCATCCCACCCCCTGTAATCTTCACCCCCCTGTACTTCTCTGCCAGCTTTCTACCACCTCACCCACTATCATCATCATCCCTATACCCCCACCTCTGACATCCTATCACCCTGCCTCCGGTCATCAACATCTCCCTGTAGCCCACCTCTAGCATCCAACCACCCTACCCCCATCATTATTATCATCATAATCATCATCATCCCCCTGTACCCCACTGACCGCTTCCTACCACCCCACCCACTGTCATCATCATCCCCCTTTGCTGACATTCTACCACTCCGCCCATTGTCATCAACATCCCCATCATTCCTCTCTACCCCACCTCTGGCCTCCTACCACTCCACCCCCTGTCATCATCATCCCCCTGTACCCCTTCTCTGGCATCCTACCACCCTGCCTCCTGTCATTATTATCCTCATCCCTCCTGTACCCCACCTCTAGCATCCTATCACCCTACTCCCTATCATTATAGGGGAGATATGATCTCAGCCTCTCACCCCAAACTGCATCCTGTCATCCAACCAACTTTAACCCAACATTTGTATCACACACACCACAATACTGCCCTGCCACGCAGTGAGCGGTAATGATGTGCTGTAACCTCTAGCAAATAATCAGTGAGCGATAATGATGAGCAGTAACCCATAGCAACCAATCAGTGAGCAGTATAAATTTGTAGTAACCTCTAGCAAGAAATCAGTGAGTGATAATGATAAGCAGTAACCCATAGCAACCAATCAGTGAGCAGTATAAATTTGCAGTAACCTCTAGCAACAAATCAGTGAGTGATAATGATAAGCAGTAACCTATAGCAACCAATCAGTGAGCTGTAATAATGTGCAGTAACCTCTTGCAACCAATCAGTGAGCGGTAATGATGTATAGTAACCTCTATCAACCAATGGGTAAACTGTAATGATGTGCAGTAAACTCTAGCAACCAATGGGTGAGGGGTAATGATGTGCAGTAACCTCTAGCAGCCAAATATTGAGTGGTAATATTGTGCAGTAACCTCTAGCAACCAATCAGTGAGCCTGGAGCAATCAGTGAGTGTGAACCAGTTTTTTTTTATTTTATTTTTTTAGATAAGTCTATGAGCATGTTTGTTTTTTGGGATGTTGGCGTGGAGAGGGAAATTGGTAGGGGTGGAGTGTGGGGGGAGGGATGTTTGCCCAGGGTCCAATCAATATTAAAGATGCCCCTGGGTGTCCCCAGGCTGGCGGAGTGAGCAGACCAGCACACACTTGGGTAAAGCCATGGAGGTTTCAGCCAGCTGTAACACCTCCCACAAACGGAGAACATCTCATCATCTGCAGCCAACAGCAGGCTCTACTGCCATCCTAGCCTTCTCCCAAAGCCTGCACCACATTGCATGGCAAGAGTTGTAGTTCACCACACCTCACACTAGACTTGCCCCGCCGGTGCCTGTGCTCTGCAGAGACTACACCTCCCAGAATACACTGCAGGGCGCTCAAAGCGAATGTTTCGGCTTCTCCTGCTTGTAGGGGATGGAGGAGTGTATAGAAGGATCACCTGTCTGCACTCTGTCTGTGGCTCTAGTTTTTTGTGGCTGCTGCAGCAATGTGGTGTTACCCTGTTAGCCAGGTGACATTTTGCTTGTCATTACCGTAAGACCATCTCTTGTATCATGTTGCAGTCTTTTCCCATTGTGAAAGTGAGTGGGGCCTCATGACCAAGATTTGCCTAAGGCCTCACAAAGCCTAGAGCCGCCTCTGATGAGCAGTTCTCAAATTTTCTACTCGCACACTTGCATTTTGCAAGTGGAAAATAGCTGTTGGCGAGCGTGGGGCTGCCTCAGAGTGGGGGGGGGGGGTGAGCACCGCCGGCACAGTCTCCTAGCCAGGGGAAGAGAGAGGAGAGGAAGAGGCGAGCTGTCCGTATCAGCAGAGAGCGGGATTGCCCGCTGTAATAGGTTTTATTAGAACTTCCAGTGTTCCTGGGGCTCACGTCACATAGCCCCTCCTTTGATTGACAGAACGTCAGTCCAATGCAGGACATGTGACGTCATCAAAGGCGTTGCGCCAAGAGGTAGGGCTATGTGACGATAAGCCCGGGGAAGACGGGAAATTCAAATGAAAGCTATTACAGCAATCCCGCTCTCTGCTGATCCAGGCGGCTTGCCTCTTCCTCTGCACAGGTGAGGCTGTATTAGGCATAGGCAGGCCAGGCTGTATTGGGCACAGGCAACGCTGTATTGGGCACAGGTCATGCTGCATTGGGCACAGGAAGGCCACGCTGTATGGGGCATAGGCCACGCTGTATGGGGCACAGGTCACGCTGTATGGGGCACAGGTCACGCTGTATGGGGCACAGGTCACGCTGTATGGGGCACAGGTCACGCTGTATGGGGCACAGGTCACGCTGCATGGGGCACAGGTCACACTGCATTGGCCACAGGTCACGCTGCATGGGGCACAGGTCACGCAGTATTGGGCACAGGTCACGCTGTATGGGGCACAGGTCACGCTGCATGGGGCACAGGTCACGCTGCATGGGGCACAGGTCACGCTGCATGGGGCACAGGTCACGCTGAATGGGGCACAGGTCACGCTGCATTGACACTAGTGTGGCTGTGGGGGGGCTGGTTGCAGGGGGGCCCATAAAACATTTTGCTATGGGGCCCTGTGATTTCTAGTTACGCCCCTGGCCCCATCATACTCTCCACACTCCTCTCCTGTACATACTGCCCACTAGCACACCCTCCACACTCCTCTCCTGTACATAGTGCCCACTGTCAACCCTCCACACTCCTCTGCTGTGCATACTGCCCACTGTCATACCCCCCACACTCCTCTCCTGTACATAGTGCCCACTGCCATACCCTCCACACTCCTCTCCTGTACATAGTGCCCACTGTCAACCCTCCACACTCCTCTGCTGTGCATACTGCCCACTGTCATACCCTCCACACTCCTCTCCTGTATATAGTGCCCACTGTTATACCCTCCACATTCCTCTCCCTCACCTGCACATACTTCCCACTTTTATATCATCCATACTCCTCCCCTATGCCTCTTCAACTAAAGAAAATCTTCTCAGTCCTCATATTTGTTTTGTCCATTATTAGTACTCATTTAATTATGTGATTACTACTGTGATGTATAGAGGAACATAGGGGATGTCAGCTACTCTAAATGTACCACTGGTAAAAAAAGTGTCCCTGAAAATATTTTTGAAATGTTGACAACTATGCACTTGGGCACTGCCCAAGGACCACCGGGTCAGTAGGGGGCCCCATGAGAGGCTCCTGGGATCCTGTCATATTAAAGCGGTAGTAAACTTCACAAACATTACTACTTTTTAGAGGCCCTGTGAGGTAGGTTATGCCATAATGTACAAGTATACACAGCATATTAGCACATTAGGGTACACTTACCTTTAGACTGAGCCCTCCAGCTCTGCGATCAATCCGGGGGTCCCGGGTGCTTCCATCTTCACCCGGTCTTTCTTCCAGGGTCTGTGCCTTCGTTCACTTGCCTTGGCTGGGCTGTGTTGCTGTCACTCCTACGCATGCTTATTCTCTCTCTCTCTGTATCATCTCCCCTCTCTCTCTCTCTCTCTCATCCTCCCTCCCTTACCCCTCACCCCTCTCTCTCTTATCCTCCCGCTCTCTATTTAATTTAATTTGTTATAACAAAAACATTTGCATTTTTTTTTATTTTTATAAAAGGCCCCCCCAAAATCCTCAGCACCAGGATCATGTTGTTCTTAATCTGGCCATGAGAGCAGTGATTTTAATAATGCTTAAAGTGAAATAATAAAAGGCAAATATTCCTTTAAATATCGTGCCTGGGGGGTGTCTATACAGTGGGTGCCGCCGACATTGTATATCCATCGCGATCCCATCGCAGAGATTCTCGGCGACAGGGTGCCGACATGTCAGCGACAGGGTGGCGACATCTCGCGCTCGCTGCAATAGCGAGAAGGAGACGCGACACTGTATTGAACGGGATCCGACGTGGATTCCCGCCAATACCCAGGCACTGTGTTTGGTATGAATCCTGAGCGAGAACTCCACGCCAATTTTTAAATAAAAAACCGGCATGGGTTCCCCCTCCAGAAGCATACCAGGCCCTTCGGTCTGGTATGGATTTAAAGAGGAATCCCCTACAACGAAAAAACAGCGTGGGGGTCCCCCTCAAAATCGAAACCAGACCCTTATCCGAGCACGCAACCTGGCAGGCCGCAGGAAAAGAGGGAGGACGAGAGATCGGCCCCCCCTCCCTCCTGAACCGTACCAGGCCGCATGCCCTCAACATGGGGGGTTTGGTGCTTTGGGGCAGGGGGGCGACCTGCGGCCCCCCCACCCCAAAGCACCCTGTCCCCATGTTGATGGGGACAAGGGCCTCTTCCCGACAACCCTGGCCGTTGGTTGTCGGGGTCTGCGGGCGGGGGCTTATGGGAATCTGGGAGCCCCCTTTAATAAGGGAGCCCCCAGATTCCGGGGCCCCCACCCTATGTGAATGAGTATGGGGTACATCGTACCCCTACCCATTCACCTGGTGGAAAAAAAATGTCAATAAAAAAACACACACAGGTTTTTAAAGTAATTTATTACACAGCTCCAGGGGTCTCTTCCGACTTCGGGGGTCTCCGGTGTCGTCTCCGTGCTCTCCGGTTCTTCTCTCACTCTCTGGTTCTTTCTTCCTTCGGCCGGGCCTCCGCTATCTTCTTCCAGCTCTTTTGCTAGCGGAGAGGCCCGGTCTTCATCGTCGTCTCGTCCGGCCACCCGGAGCATGTGACTGTGACGTCATGAGAAGCCTATATAAATCGTTGCGGACTGAACACCCAGCATTACAGCGGGAGGAAGCAACGAGTGAACATCGAGGAGAAGAAGAAGGAAGAAGAAGGAAGAAGACGCAGACAGCGACGGGAAGACCGGGCCCCTCCACTAGCAAAAGAGCTGGAAGAAGATAGCGGAGGGGCCGGCAGAAGGACAACGGAGAGTGGGACGAGACGACAATGAAGACCGTGCCTCTCCGCTAGCAAAAGATCTTGAAGAAGATAGCGGAGGGGCCGGCAGAAGGACAACGGAGAGCCGGATGAGACGACGATGAAGACCGGGCCTCTCCGCTAGCAAAAGAGCTGGAAGAAGATAGCGGCAGAAGGAAGAAAGAACCGGAGAGCGAGAGAAGAACCGGAGAGCGCGGAGACAACACCAGAGACCCCCGAAGTCGGAAGAGACCCCCGGAGTCGGAAGAAGAACCCCGGAGCTATGTAATAAATTACTCTTTAAAAACCTGTGTGTGATTTTTTATTGACATTTTTTTTCCCCACCAGGTGAATGGGTAGGGGTATGATGTACCCCTACTCATTCACAGAGGGTGGGGGCCCCGGGATCTGGGGGCCCCTTATTAAAGGGGGCTCCCGGATTCCGATAAGCCCCCGTCCGCAGACCCCCATAACCAATGGCCAGGGTTGTCGGGAAGAGGCCCTTGTCCCCATCAACATGGGGACAGGGTGCTTTCGGGTGGGGGGGCCGCAGGTCGCCCCCCTGCCCCAAAGCACCAAACCCCCCATGTTGAGGGCATGCGGCCTGGTACGGTTCAGGAGGGAGGGGGGCCGCTCTCTCGTCCCCCCCACTTTTCCTGCGCCCTGCCAGGTTGCGTGCTCGGATAAGGGTCTGGTTTTGTTTTTGGGCGGGACCCTCACGCCGTTCTTTTCGGCGTAGGGGATTCCCCTTCAAATCCATACCAGACCGAAGGGCCTGGTATGCTCCTGGAGGGGGAACCCATGCCGGTTTTTTATTTAAAATTTGACGTGGAGTTCCCGCTCAGGATTCATACCAAACACAGTGCCTGGTATTGGGGGGAATCCACGTCGGATCCCGTCCACCGCCTCAATGTCAGCAATGCGTGTCGCTCATTGCGAAAGAAAGAAATGTTTCCTTTCCCGATGACGAGACAGCTCGGCGCTGGCTCTCGCGACGGGGCTCGTAGGGTGTCAATCTCGCCGCTAGAAGAGGGGAGATTGACACAAAATCGGCGGCACCTACTGTAGTATGCCTGTAATATAAGTGGCAAATTTTTCCTGTGTTTAGAACAGTCCCGCAGCAAAATTACATTTCTAAAACCGCGTACACACGATCGGTTTTACCGATGAAAACAGTCCGTTGAATTTTTTTCATCGGACAAACCGATCGTGTATGGGCCCCATCGGTCTTTTTTCCATCGGTGGATAAAAAACCGATAGCAAATTCCGATCGTCTATGGGCAAGTCCATCGGTTAAAAAACCCACGCATGCTCAGAAGCAAGTCGACGCATGCTCAGAAGCATTGAACTTAATTTTTCTCGGCTTATCGGAGTGTTTTATGTCACCGCGTTTGGAATGGTCGGTTTTTTGACTGATGGTCCTTTGGGTCTGGTATGAATATTAAAAGGGAACCACGAACCAAAATGAAGAAAAATTAAGAAAAATTGCGTGGGGTTCCCCCTAAATTCCATACCAAGCCCTTCGGTCTGGTATGGGTTTTAAGGGGAACCCTGCACCAAAATTAAAAGAAAATGGCGTAGGGGTCCCCTAAAAATCCATACCAGACCCTTATCCGAGCACGCAACCTGCAGGAAAAGAGGGGGGGATGAGAGAGCATCCCCCTCCTGAACAGTACCAGGCCACATGCCCTTAACATTGGGAGGATGCTTTGGGGTCTGACCCCAAAGCACCTTGTCCCCATGTTGATGGGGACAAGGGCCTCATCCCTCAGCGAAAAAAAAAAAAGCCGCAACAGTTTCACCTCCATGGGAGGCTGTCGCCGAGTGACGCTTCTCCCGCCAGTGACAGCTGTTATATAGCTGAGTGCGGGGCCACCCGGTGACGTAAACAGGTAACCCGGCCCCCCTCTGATGCCACGAGGGCCCCGCCCTCAGCTATATAACACCTGTCAAAGCGAGAGAAGAGTCAGTCGGCAGGAGCCTCAGATGGAGGCGGAGCTGTTGCTCGGAAGGCAGAATAGAAGATGAATGGACATTGCTGGACATTTTTAAAGGACTTGTCCCAAAGTGTCTTCTGTCTTTTTTACTTTTTTTCGTGAAATGGTAGGGGTACAATGTACCCATTACCAATTCACATTGGGGGGGTGGGCCCTGGTTAAAGGGGGCTTCCAGATTCTGATACGCCCCCGCACGCAGACACCCACAACCACCGGACAAGGGTTGTGGGGATGAGGTCATTGTCCCCATCAACATGGGGGCAAGGTGCTTTGGGGTGGGGAGGGTGCAGAGCCCCCTGCCCCAAAGCACCCATCCCCCATGTTGAGGGACTCTGGCCTGGTACGGTTCAGGAGGGGGGCACTCTCTCGTCCCCCCCTGTCCCCCCTTTTTTCCTGCGGCCTGCCAGGTTGCGTGCTCGTATGAGGGTCTGGTATGGATTTTAAGGGGGGAACCCTACGCCATTTAAAAAAAAAAATTGGCGCAGGGTTCCCCTTAATATCCATACCAGACCTGAAGGGCCTGGTATGGAATTTGGGGGGGACACCCACACAATTATTTATTTTTTATTTGCTTCGGGGTTCCCCTTAATATTCATACCAGACCCAAAGGGCCTGGTAATGGACTGGGGGGGAAACCTATGCCGTTTTTTTCAATGAGTTTTATCTGTATTGCCGAGACCCGACAATTCATTATAGCCGAGATCAGTTTTAAATGACTTTTTTTCCTTTAGAAATTTAATTTTTCTGCAGGACTGTTCTAAACACAGGGAAAATGCGCCACTTTACAGGCATACTATAGACACCCCCAAGGCATGAAATTTAGAGGAATATTTCACCTTTATTGTTTCACTTTAGGCATTATTAAAATCACTGCTCCCGGAAAAAACTTTTTTAAAACTTTTTTTTGCATTCATACATGTCCCCTAAGGCAGGACCCGCGTCCCCAAATACTTTTTACAACTGCCAGTACATATTAGGGGTTTGATAATTTCATGCTGTGTTGACTTATTAAGTGTAAATCAAGCAAATTACTTTGTTATAGGTGTAGCGGGGTCTCCTTTAAGGCCCCGGGACTACGTTACCCAGAACCCCGTTCGGCACCCAGGGTGCATTCAGCCACTGCAGAGACTGATGGGAGGGGCTATATAAGAGGAGGGCGAGGCGGAGCTCGACCTCTTTGGGACACCGCGCTGCAATCAACAGGTCTTCCTGTGCGGATCTGCTGCAGTGCAGGGCCTGAAGCCAGGGCCTTGCACAACTTCCAGAGAGCCTTCCACCCCACTGCGGAACCTGGGTGACACCTGACTTCGCTGACTTCTTACATCAGTTGGATCGGAGACCCGACCGTTGCAGACGCTGTGTGTGTAGACACAGCGGGTGGAAGTCCCAGACTGGGATCGCGTCCAGAGTGGTGAGCGAGCACCTGCTCAATCCTATAGGCTGTTCTGTTGTTAGGCCTAGAGACTGCCTTGGCCCACCGGCCTTTATTTACTGTTCCACTGGAGACTAGTGGCAGAACTGAGTTGAGTTAGTCTCCGGTGAAGTGTTCTTTATTGTCTACCCCTTTGGATTACAAATACTGTTCCTGTTGTGCACCACCAGTCAAGTTGCATGCAAAGAAATCGTTCTGCTAGAGACTGAGTTAAATCTGAGTCAGGTCTGACCAGGAGTTAGAACTTTTTGTTGCTGTGCCATAAGGGCGCATAGATAGAGATAGCTGCACTAAAAGGGAAATAGCCTGCATTATCAGGGTGTACTATATTTTCTGCTGTAGGGCTCTGCAGACATATATATGTGTTATGTATTAACCTTGTGCCTTTTACCCGAAGTAAAAAAAAATAATTTATACTTCATCACTTGCTATCAGTGTGTTATCATTATGCAAAGAGGTTACCCTTACAATACAGATAGATTGTGATACAAGACAATCCCTAGACTAACTGTGCCAGGGTGGGTCAAGTAGATTGCCGGGGGTTGGCGGTGCTGTATTCAGGGCCCGCAAACAAATCCAGCGGCTCTCTTAACTGGGGGTAGCGCTACATAGGTATTGTCAGTGTTTCCATATCATGTTTAACCCTTTCATGACTAAGCCCATTTCTGACATTTGGAGTTTACAAGTTAAAATGCGTATTTTTTGCTAGAAAATTACTTAGAAACCCCAAACATTTTATATATTATTTTAGCAGAGAATCTAGAGAATAAAATGGCGATCATTGCAATATTTTATGTCACACAGTATTTGTGCAGCTGTGTTTTAAACGCAACTTTTTTGGAAAAATTAACTTTCATGAATTTAAAAAAAGTTAAAAAGTAAAGTTAGTACAATTTTTTTGTATAATGTGAAAGATGATGTTACGCCGAGTAAATAGATACCAAACATGTCATGCTTTATATGATAAACGTAGGAAAGTCTCTCCCTACTCTATCGACCACTGCCACCTAGTGCCAGAGGCAACACATAAAAGTTCTTTAAGCAAGGGCCGTAGCAGTTGACATCTTGATCCCGACGTCCTCAGCAACCCTATTCCTAACTGTCTAGCTTCCCCAAATCCAGTTAGCATAGCAAAGACAAGAAGGCAAACAAAAATTTTTCTTCCTTGCAATAAAGAAAAAAAATGAAATTGCAGACAAAGAGTTGCTTTTAATTACTCATAGGTAAAACCTGGGATCCGGCAAAGTCAGAGGTTTTCCTTATTTGTCCAGGGTGGTAATAAAATACGTAACATTGTCCTTCCTTGGTCTGCAAATGACTATCCGATCGGCGTGGATATGCCGCCCGTAGCTCCAATCCAACTGGCACCCTTTCAACCTATCAGCCATGATGAACGAATAGTCCAGATTTCTAAAGGGCTTTGGCACATTCAGATAGTCCCAGATGGCTTCACTGCACCACTGCTCCCTGTTTGCCTCAATCTCCTGCATCATCTCTTTCGGTACGTACGGGAACTCCAGACCGTACTCCGTCTTTTCATTATCACTCGTTGTAGACGGGTGAATCTAGGCAATGTCCGAGAACTCCCCGTCCCGGGCAACACACACGAATCCAATGACTTATTTACTATAGACTCGGTAGGTTTGAGAACAGTCCTCTTTACAGGCAAAGTAACTTTAGCAATGTCCGGGGTTCCCTCCCTGGGGGTAGTTTCCCACGATTCCATATCTGCCCACTCTGAACAGCTATGTGTTGAGGTAACATCTCCCATGTTTTTCCATAACAGTTTTCTAGGCATGGGCTCAAACAAATAGTCATCACCAGCATCTGACAAAGAGTCTAGGTCAGAGTCTGCAAACTCTTCTGCCGGCAAATAATTGACCAAAGTCCCGATCACTTTACCCCCAGATTTCTTACCAGCTCCTGACGTGGGCGTCTCAGGAATATCATCGCTCACGGGGTCCGGTTCCGGTAAACACTGGGGTAGGCCTCGACCACGGCCGCGGGAAGCCTTCACGTATCCCACCTTCCGTTTCACAAGTGGGACAGGGACACATGCTGTATCCGCTGCAATCTCTGATGGTACCTCTGTGTTTGTAGCGACATCTCGTCCAGACTCACTTTCTGCAGCAGAGGAAGTGCGCACAGGCTGAACCGCAGGGGCGAAGGCGACATCTTCCAACGTAGCGGTGCCTGTATCCCAGTCTATCCGATAGGTGTGGGGCAATGCAGTGGGTTGCTCCACCTCAAATAAGTATTCCCCGCAGGATGGGCACCGGGCAAATGGACGTAATTGAATTGCCAGTCCTTCACATCCAGGGCACAGCATGCCCAGCGCCTCTACATCTCTGCTTGTATAAAGCACGAAGCGTCCGTGTGGCTTCAATCAGATCCCTGTATCTGTGAGCAGGGCTTCAGATGGCGTAGCACCCACAGCGGTGGGCATAGGGAACATTCTAGGCCCTGGCCTGGGTGGTGCCCATGAAATTGACGACATGCTGCTTTCCGATCCACTCACTTGATCTGGCAGCTTCTGGTCTTTGGCGTCACGTGTCTAACGCAGTTTGCAGGAACTCCTCCCCTTTAGGTTCTTTTTGCACGTAGCTTGCAGTCTTTCTTTCCCGGCTCCGCCCACGACCTACGCAGTTAGCAAGTGATCTGTACCTTTTACCCCTTTAGTTTCAGTTCATAGCACAGTCCAACACCTTCTTGTAGACTTTCAATAAAGCAAAAATAATACTTTTTACAGTTGCGAGAGGTAACGGCAAATCCCGGACTCGAGCCCCCACGTGTAGCACTACCCTCGTAAGAGCTGCTGGTTTTTAATCTGGGCCTTGTACGTTACCTCAGTATTCGTTGTCTAGGGGAAGAAAGTCTGTAGAAATTCCAATGTCCACACAAGATGTTAAACCTTAAGAACAAGGGCCACCATAACGTAATCCAGTAGGGTTTTATTAAAAATAAATGATCAAAACAAAAAAAACGCTGTCTAATATATGCAGGTAATGTAAAAATTTAAAAGTCCCGCACTTGTGGTCTGAGATCACACGGAGCAGCGGCGTGCGTTCCACTGCTCGGATCCAGACAACCGGAAGTGGCGTGTCGATGTGAAGGACCAATCAACTGACGCGTTTCGTCATGTGACTTCTTCTGAGGAAGTCACATGACGAAACGCGTCAGGGGATTGGTCATTCACGTCGACACGTCACTTCCGGTTGTCTGGATCCGAGCGGTGGAACGCACGCCGCTGCTCCGGGTGATCTCAGACCACAAGTGCAGGACTTTTAAATTTTTACATTACCCGCATGCATTAGACAGTGTTTTTTTTTTTTTTTTTTTTTTTTTTTGTTTTGATCATTTATTTTTAATAAAACCCTACTGGATTACACTATGGTGGCTGTCAGGAATTGATAATTGACCAGACTGTGTGACTTCATAAAAGGAAACCAAACGGGTGTAGGTGAAAATATACGATTTATTATGGTGAGTGACCAACAAAACAACCACCTCAAACAAAACACAGTGCAATGAATAAATCAACAGTGACTATAAACAATATATACAAATAAGGGAGATACCGGAAACGTAGTAAAAGCCAGGCCGAGGTCATACACAAGGGGATAAAGCAGATGGGTACGGATGGGACGAGAACAGGGAGGGGACGGATGGATAGGCTGCAGAGCAAGGATCCAGGTAACAGAAGGGACAGCTGCAGGATGGGCACAAGGAAGGATCAGGTTAAACAGGGTGTGGGTTCAAGGTAGGGATCGGGTCGGATCAGATCAGGCAGGGTGCAGGTTGGGATCAGATACAGGCTAAAGTCCAGGTCACAGGTCCAGGGGGTCAGGAAGACAGATACCAGGGCAAGGAATGTTTGCAATTGCCGGGTATATAAGGAAGTCCAGTGATTGAGCTTCAGGTCACAGCTGACCACAGGAAGTGCTGCCTACCCCATACTGCCAGAATACACCCGCTGGTGGATGCCGGTACTGCAGTCCACGTATCATGTGTTACCACCAGCTGGTGAGATCCTCCAACAGAGATATTGGCTGCAGGAGGACACCTGCTGGCGGACACTAGCACTGCAGTCCAAAGGACCAACAGCACCACCAGCGGGTGAAGCCTTTCCTGACAGTACCCCCCCTCAAAGGAGCGGCCTTCGGACGCTCCAACGACCTGCTGCTGGGGGGAGTTCGTAGCAACAAGCTGGGCAACAGGCAAGGTCACATCCGGGCAGACAGCGGGCACATCCGGGCAAACAGTAGGCACATCCGGGCAGGAAATAGTCACATCAAGCTGGACAGCAGACGGGAACACTTCAGGCTGGGCAGCAGACGGGAACACCTCAGGCTGGGCAGCAAGCTCTGGGTCATCGAGCTGGGCGGCAGGCTCCGGGTCATCGAGCTTGGCAGCGGACAGGAACACATCGGGCTGGGCAGCAGGCTCCGGGTCATCGAGCTGGGCAGCAGGCAGGATCATCTCAGGCTGGGCAGCAGACGGGATCATCTCAGGCTGGGCAGCAGACGGGATCATCTCAGGCTGGGCAGCAGACGGGATCATCTCAGGCTGGGCAGCAGACGGGATCATCTCAGGCTGGGCAGCAAGCTCCGGGTCATCGAGCTGGGCGGCAGACAGGAACACATCGGGCTGGGCAGCAGGCTCCGGGTCATCGAGCTGGGCAGCGGACAGGAACACATCGGGCTGGGCAGCAGGCTCCACAGACTGGGACGCGGGCCTCATACCCTCAAGCCGGGAAACGGGCACCACAACCTCGAGCCAGGAAATGGGCACCACAACCTCGAGCCGAGAAACAGGCACCGCAGCAGGCACCACAACCTCAGGCCGGGAACTGGGCACCACAATCTCAGGCCGCGAAACGGGCACCACAACCACAGGCCGGGAAACGGGCACCGGATCTTCCGACTGGGACACTGTCATCAGGACTTCAGTTTGGAAGGCAGGTACATGAACTTCAAGCTGGCAGGCTGGCACGGGAGCTTCACGCAGGCAGGCTGGTACAGGGTCTTCAGGCTGGCAGGCTGGTACAGGGTCTTCAGGCTGGCAGGCTGGTACAGGGTCTTCAGGCTGGCAGGCTGGTACAGGGTCTTCAGGCTGGCAGGCTGGTACAGGACCTTCAGGCTGGCAGGCTGGTACAGGACCTTCAGGCTGGCAGGCTGGTACAGGACCTTCAGGCTGGCAGGCTGGTACAGGACCTTCAGGCTGGCAGGCTGGTACAGGACCTTCAGGCTGGCAGGCTGGTACAGGACCTTCAGGCTGGCAGGCTGGTACAGGGTCTTCAGGCTGGCAGGCTGGTACAGGGTCTTCAGGCTGGCAGGCTGGTACAGGGTCTTCAGGCTGGCAGGCTGGTACAGGGTCTTCAGGCTGGCAGGCTGGTACAGGGTCTTCAGGCTGGCAGGCTGGTACAGGGTCTTCAGGCTGGCAGGCTGGTACAGGGTCTTCAGGCTGGCAGGCTGGTACGGGGTCTTCAGGCTGGCAGGCTGGTACGGGGTCTTCAGGCTGGCAGGCTGGTACGGGGTCTTCAGGCTGGCAGGCTGGTACGGGAGCTTCAGGCTGGCAGGCTGGCACGGGAGCTTCAGGCTGGCAGGCTGGCACGGGAGCTTCAGGCTGGCAGGCTGGTACAGGGTCTTCAGGCTGGCAGGCTGGTACAGGGTCTTCAGGCTGGCAGGCTGGTACAGGGTCTTCAGGCTGGCAGGCTGGTACAGGGTCTTCAGGCTGGCAGGCTGGTACAGGGTCTTCAGGCTGGCAGGCTGGTACAGGGTCTTCAGGCTGGCAGGCTGGTACAGGGTCTTCAGGCTGGCAGGCTGGTACAGGGTCTTCAGGCTGGCAGGCTGGTACAGGGTCTTCAGGCTGGCACAGGGTCTTCAGGCTGGCACAGGGTCTTCAGGCTGGCACAGGGTCTTCAGGCTGGCACAGGGTCTTCAGGCTGGCACAGGGTCTTCAGGCTGGCAGGCTGGTACAGGGTCTTCAGGCTGGCAGGCTGGTACAGGGTCTTCAGGCTGGCAGGCTGGTACAGGGTCTTCAGGCTGGCAGGCTGGTACAGGGTCTTCAGGCTGGCAGGCTGGTACAGGGTCTTCAGGCTGGCAGGCTGGTACAGGGTCTTCAGGCTGGCAGGCTGGTACAGGGTCTTCAGGCTGGCAGGCTGGTACAGGGTCTTCAGGCTGGTACAGGGTCTTCAGGCTGGCAGGCTGGTACAGGGTCTTCAGGCTGGCAGGCTGGTACAGGGTCTTCAGGCTGGCAGGCTGGTACAGGGTCTTCAGGCTGGCAGGCTGGTACAGGGTCTTCAGGCTGGCAGGCTGGTTCTGGAACTACAGGCTGGAAGGCCGGCTCGAGAACTGCAGGCTGGAAGGCTGGCTCGAGAACTGCAGGCTGGAAGGCTGGCTCGAGAACTGCAGGCTGGAAGTCGAGAACTGCAGGCTGGAAGGCTGGCTCGAGAACTGCAGGCTGGAAGAATGGCTCGAGAACTGCAGGCTGGAAGAATGGCTCGGGAACTGCAGGCTGGAAGGCTGGCTTGAAGGCTGGCTCTGGGACTGCAGGCTGGAAGGCTGGCTTGAGAACTGCAGACTGGAAGGCTGGCTCGAGAACTGCAGGCTGGAAGGCTGGCTCGAGAACTGCAGGCTGGAAGGCTGGCTCGAGAACTGCAGGCTGGAAGGCTGGCTCGAGAACTGCAGACTGGAAGGCTGGCTCGAGAACTGCAGACTGGAGCAGGTTGGTGGGTGTGGAGGTAGGTTGGATTGTGTGGGTTGGGAAGTACTTCCGCTTTTTCTTGGATTTAGTCGCTGCAGGTTTGCAAGTAACGGGGGGGAATATATGAAAAGGTTGGGATTGAACAAATGGAAGAAAACTGCAGAGGTGCAGGGACAGTGGCTGGAGGAGGTTCTTGTGGATTGGCTACGGATAGGAGGGAAGAAGCAGGTGGATTGAAGGCAGAGTAGGTGCAACAGGTAGAGACGGGGTAGTAGTATTTGGGGGGCTGAACACACTGGACGGTAGCTGGGGTTGCCATAGGCAATGGACGGATATATTCTTGGGAAGGCAGGTGATTGATGGAGGGGCCAGGATGTTGTGGCTTGGCTGAATTCGGGAGGAGATCCGACCATGCCTGCAGCAAAGGCTGAACAAAAACTGATTCGCACACACCCTGTCTAATCAGACACTGCACAGAACTAACACATTCAGATAATACCTGCTGGGAACAGAGGGAATAATGCTCATCAAAAGAAGCTGGATCATCCTCTAATAGCAAAACCAGGGACTCAACCTGATCACCACTGAAAGGGGGAGAGAAGTCATCACCTCCCTCTGGAACAAATGACAGGGCTGGTTCTACACATAACCGGGTCAACGGCAGTACATCCTCAGGCTGCATGTAACCCTGATCCACCCAGAAATTAGCTGATCGGATCGTTTCCCTCAGCTGGTCACTCGTCCATCCCTTTAACATCTGGTGACAATATTCACCCTCCTCTGTCGCCAGCAGAGCATAGTACAGGATCTCATCATGATCCATATCCAGGGCCGTTTGAAGGAATTTGGGGCCCCCGAGGGTAGGGTTGCCACCTTTTCGTCAAGCCAAACCCGAACGCTTAAGCAGCGCACTCCATTTTATTTTTATTTTTTGTAGTACATTAAATTCATTACCTCTGTACAAAGCAATGCACAGCAATTTTGTTATGTAGTATACACTATACATATATTTTTGTGACTAAATAACATTTCTAATCATATGGAATTAATTACAAGAGTCTCCCTTTACATCAGAGTCAACAGAGGTCTCCCTTTACATCAGAGTCAACAGAGGTCTCCCTTTACATCAGAGTCAACAGAGGTCTCCCTTTACATCAGAGTCAACAGAGTTCCCCTTTACATCAGAGTTCCCCTTTACATCAGAGTCAGCAGAGTTCCCCTTTAGATCTGAATCCACAGAGTCCCCCTTTACATCTGAATGCACAGGGTTTGTTCCCCTTTACATCTGATTCTGCAGGAGAGGAGTGCAGAGGGTATGATGGGGGCAGTATGTACAGGAGAGGAGTGTGGTGGGTATGATGGGGGCAGTATGTAGAGGAGAGGACTGTGGTGGGTATGATGGGGGCAGTATGTAGAGGAGAGGACTGTGGTGGGTATGATGGGGGCAGTATGTAGAGGAGAGGACTGTGGTGGGTATGATGGGGGCAGTATGTAGAGGAGAGGACTGTGGTGGGTATGATGGGGGCAGTATGTAGAGGAGAGGACTGTGGTGGGTATGATGGGGAAAGTATGTAGAGGAGAGGACTGTGGTGGGTATGATGGGGAAAGTATTTAGAGGAGAGGACTGTGGTGGGTATGATGGGGAAAGTATGTAGAGGAGAGGACTGTGGTGGGTATGATGGGGGCAGTATGTAGAGGAGAGGACTGTGGTGGGTATGATGGGGGCAGTATGTAGAGGAGAGGACTGTGGTGGGTATGATGGGGGCAGTATGTAGAGGAGAGGACTGTGGTGGGTATGATGGGGGCAGTATGTAGAGGAGAGGACTGTGGTGGGTATGACGGGGGCAGTATGTACAGGAGAGGACTGTGGTGGGTATGACGGGGGCAGTATGTACAGGAGAGGACTGTGGTGGGTATGACGGGGGCAGTATGTACAGGAGAGGACTGTGGTGGGTATGACGAGGGCAGTATGTACAGGAGAGGACTGTGGTGGGTATGATGGAGGAAGTATGTAGAGGAGAGGACAGTGGTGGGTAAGATGGGGTTAGGGATTTCCTGTAGTGTCTGTGGGGTGACCCGGGAGTGATTTTGGGAAGATAAGGAAAGGAAAGTGACTATGGAATGATGTCCCTCAGCTGGATGTATAAAGTGGTCTGGGGGTGATATAAGCTGGGGGGAGTTGGGGGCTGAGAATTGTTCAGATGGTGAGGTCTATAATGCAAAAAAAGCTCTTCTGCTCATCTACTAATATATACAGCAATAAATCAAACAGCAGTATTATTCAATGAAAACAATCTGTTACACCCCTTTCACACTGGAGCGTTTTGCAGGCGCTATAGCGTTAAAAATAGCGCCTGCAAAACGCTGCTAAACTGCTGCCCCATTCATTCCAGTGTGAAAGCCCGAGGACTTTCACACTGGAGCGTTGCGCTAGCAGGACGTTAGAAAAAGTCCTGCTAGCTGCATCATTGCAGCGGTGAAGGAACGGTGAGTTTTCCGTGCCTCCACCGCTGCTGCCCATTGAAATGAATGGGACAGTGCGGCTATACTGCCCGCAATGTGCTGCTTCAGCAGCACATTGCGAGCCGTTTTAACACTTTCTCGGCCGCCAGCGGGGGTAAAACTGCTCTGCTAGCAGCCGAAATGCGGTAAAAATAGCGGCGTATTACCGCCGACGTTATGGGTGCTCCAGTGTGAAAGGGCTCTTATAAACCGTAAGCACATACATGTATATATATAATCCAGCCCCCAGCACTCTGTATGTACAGATGATGTGAAGGTAATGGATGACAATTCATATAACTCTGTGTTATCCAAGCTCTGAGTCTGTACAATCAGAAGTGTAGACTCATCACATTTATACAGGTTACATGAATGGTCACACATTACTGTCACATTATCTAGTCTGAGTGATTGGGGGATGTTTGTATTACATGTGTGCTGCTCAGGAGGTATCTGTCAGCTGTGATTGGGCTGCACAGTCACTGCCCCCCCCCCCCCCCCCATACACTCTCTATCTCGTCTGATTCTTCTGTCACCTTAACCCTTTACTGCATCACTTGCAATACAAATACTCCTAAACTTTGCAGCTTTGCTTCCTAGGAGACTTTTCTCAGGAAAAAAAGAATTCAGCTCACCTCCTCCCTTCCTCTGGCCAGCCCGACAGGAGCTTCAGTGAGCTCCGCCTCCCGATTCTCTCAGCGCACCGCACTGGTGATTGGAGGGGGGGGGAGGTTGAGTCAGAGATACCAGAGACTGTGCAGGACACTGGAGGGGGGGGGAAGACAGAAAGGAGCTTTGGATTCCAGCACACACTGTAGCCACTGTGCACTTATTTAAAAGCAATGCTGCTGTTGTCTCACAGTGACAGGTGTGCCGATGGTCTCCCCCCGCCCCCCCCCCCGCCTGAATGGGGGAGGGGGGGCGCTCCGCTGGGGCCCAGGCCAGCTTGGGGCCCCAAGCAGTTGCTTGGTTTGCCTCTCCTGTTCTGACGGCCCTGTCCATATCAGCCAAACACACCACAGGATGGTTCCTCAATGAAGTCACGTCTGATCAGGAATGGCCCTGGTATACTGTCAGGAATTGATAATTGACCAGACTGCGTGACTTCATAAAAGGAAACCAAACGGGTGTAGGTGAAAATATACGATTTATTATGGTGAGTGACCAACAAAACAACCACCTCAAACAAAACACAGTGCAATGAATAAATCAACAGTGACTATAAACAATATATACAAATAAGGGAGATACCGGAAACGTAGTAAAAGCCAGGCCGAGGTCATACACAAGGGGATCAAGCAGATGGGTATGGATGGGAGGAAGCAGGAACAGGGAGGGGACGGATGGATAGGCTGCAGAGCAAGGATCCAGGTAACAGAAGGGACAGCTGCAGGATAGGCACAAGGAAGGATCAGGTTAAACAGGGTGCGGGTTCAAGGTAGGGATCGGGTCGGATCAGATCAGGCAGGGTGCAGGTTGGGATCAGATACAGGCTAAAGTCCGGGTCACAGGTCCAGGGGGTCAGGAAGACAGATACCAGGGCAAGGAATGTTTGCAATTGCCGGGTATATAAGGAAGTCCAGTGATTGAGCTTCAGGTCACAGCTGACCACAGGAAGTGCTGCCTGCCCCATACTGCCAGAATACACCCGCTGGTGGATGCCGGTACTGCAGTCCACGTATCATGTGTTACCACCAGCTGGTGAGATCCTCCAACAGAGATATTGGCTGCAGGAGGACACCTGCTGGCGGACACTAGCACTGCAGTCCAAAGGACCAACAGCACCACCAGCCGGTGAAGCCTTTCCTGACAGTGGCCCTTGTTCTTTTAATATCCTGAGGAATACCGCAGCAAGCTGGTAAAGCAAGCCCAGGGGACGGCTGGGACCCTCTGGGAAACGAGAGGAGGACAGGAGAAGGAGCCCACGCTGATCCGAGGAACCAAACCACTCACTTGTGTGCCTGATACCCCTGCAGGGGTTTCTACTTTTGGTGAGTGGGGAACCTTGAGGGGGAGCACAATTGTCACCTGGAGACTGCTAGGAACCTCAAAGATTTACACAAAAGTCACCTTTTATTCATTGTTTGAACTGTCCTACAATCCAATCTATATCTGCTGCTATACTTATTGTTTTGGACTTTTACAACCTTATTTATTCTAAGCCATATTTGCTGCTATATTATTGCTTTGGACTATCACAACCTTATTGCAGCGGGTCTCAGAGACTGTAATTGATGTTGGGAATCAATACCCTGCTGCTAAGAATTATTACCCTGATTGTTTAAATTATTTTATGCTCAACACTTGCCTGCCAAGTACTGGCCCTGGATTGGTTGCACACAGTACGGCTGGCAGTATTGCACTAATGGTTCACATGATTGTTTGTTTGGCCATTTAATATTGGCCCATTATTTATTCTTTATTTGCACATAGCATTTACGCACTTAGCACTTTTCACTAACTTGGGGTAACCCGTGACCTAGGAACATCCTCTCAAGACACGTTACTGTTTTGCACCTATTCTTTATTTAAATTTTATTAATTTTCCCCATCGGGGGATTTAACATATTGGCACTTCATTTGGGTAGCGCCATCTACCCCACTTACAGAATTTACAATCTATCAGTCCCTGAGCACAGGGCCTTTAGGGGAGGCAGCAGCCGACACCTCAATTGTCCTAAAGCGCGGATACTACTGTACCTTAGTCTTCCACATTGGCCTGGGGTGGTAACGCCACCTACAGGCAACAGTGGGAAGTCTGCCCAACACAGCCATAGCCGGAACAGAGGCTAATGTAATGTAGCGGGGTCTTCAAAGTTAGTGGGATACACCTGGGGGTAGAGTGACCCAGGTGTGTAATTATGGCAGGGTTTAGACCCCTTTTTGTTATTCGTGGAGGATTGGGTGGTGCAATATTCTCCTTTGCCTGTGGGTGGCGGAGTACCTACAGGCTTCAGGTAGAATCACTACCACAGTGCTACCCTTCTTTGTCCCTTCCTGGAGATGGTGCGGCTGGGGCGGGGAACCCGCCGTGGTATCGACGGGAGGAGATAAAAGGGGGAGATGCCCTCGCCACGAGGTCTGTCTTCAGGGATCATCTCTTCACGCACCCAGGCACCTTCAGCCTGGGTGCGGGCGATTCAAGGTTCCCGGCCTAGGCGCCCTAGGCCTGGCCGGGATGAAGTTGGGGTTCCATCCCAGGCACCTTCAGCCTGGGGTGAGGTACTATTGAGGAGGCCTGGGGCCCGGTGACTTCGACCGGGTCCCGCAAGGGTGAAGTGGTTCCAGGGCGCCCCTTGCGAGGGGACCCGCATCTGAGGTGAGGAGGCTGGGGAGGTCACTCGTTCGAAGACCCGGTGTAGTGTCAACCCGGTGACGGATGGGCCTTCGGTAACTCCCTTGGAGGACATCTTCCCCTGATAGGGGCCACAACGCAACGGAGGTATTCATGTCAAGACTCCTACAACCCTTGGTCATAGCACAAGGGGTGTAGGGACCCAGATCAGTATAGTGCCTCGACCTGCTCATCCCACCGTATCATGCCATCGCATTGCCTGTATGTGGAGATACGAAATAAACCAACAGTTGGACTGTGATCGGTGTATGGACTCTGTTAATGGGAGCAAAGGGTGGTTTGGTGGTTTCTGCACAACAGACTCGGTACATGCCCAGGACACACCGGCCCGAGGAAACATCAGGTATTGGCCTTCACCTCACCCACAGTTATGGGGAGGACATGGGCCGTAGCGCACCTCACTCTGTCGCGTGACATACCCCTAGCTAAAGAGGACGGGGTGAGGCCGCTACACATGGGGGCTCGTCCGGGATTGTGTGTGTCTTGGCGATGGAACTGAGAACGTCTGTGTTTGAACTTTGCTGCCTGGAGGAGTTCCGAGCAGGTCAGCCATGTGATTGGCCAAAGTGCATCCCTGCTCGGAGTTGTGGACATGACCCTAAGTCGGAAAAGGCCCACGCGGAGGAGCGTAAAAAGGGAGAGGTCCAGCCGTGTGAAGTACTACATGTGGGGACTGTTAATGCACTGCGCCACGAGGCACCCCATGACTGTGCAATTTGTGGGCGGAGGCTGGCGGAAGCCCGCGAAAACGTACAAGTCGTGGGAGGAGTCTGGCCACGTGTGGAGATACACGTGGAGACTCCGGCGCGTGGTCAGCGCGTGATGGAACAGCAAGTGGTCGGAATGAATTCAAGCTCTTCGTGGATGCCGGTATCTTACCCTATGAAGATGACTGCATTTGCTGCTCCCCTGACAGACACGGGGATAAGACTTAGGCCCCGAGGACAGTTGGCTCTGTATTCATGCAGAGACACGGAGGCCCTCGGTGTCATCTGTCCCGGATGCTCGGGACTGGTGGTCCAACTAAAGCCATTCGGGCGATGTGAGGCATGCAAGGAGTTCCTTTTTGAGGTTGAACCACACACGGAAAGGCCCCGGGCCCTACGCCTAAACTGCATCACAGGAACCGCCACTCCGGAGGGAGAGATCCAGGCCTCTGCAGAGGTCCCCGTACGCGCTGACCAGGGCGACGTGACTGCCCAACCAGAGACTGAGAGAGAAAAATCCGAGGACACTGCTTCGGTCACCACAGACTCCCTGCTGCCACCCCCGAAGAGGAAGATAGGCCTGGTGCAGGCCTCCTGTGGTCGTGGTCGAGCTTCGCCCCGCTGCTTGCTGGACCTGGATGGATCCGGTCGGAAGAATCCTGGACATCCCAGTGCTGAAGAAGGTCCAGGTGAGCCAGGGGCTGGGACTGTGGTGTCGGTTGGAGGTGTCGGGAGTCCACAGTCGGTGGAGCCCGAAAGCGAGGGTAGCCTTCCGTCTACTAGAGACTACCTTCCCGCCGAGATGTATGACACCTCCGACCTAGAGTCGTTGTCAGACTGTGGGGATGACGGGGAAATAGACGAGCTGTTTCACCGGAAGGGCTGGGACAGACGCCCGTTACCTGTGCTGAGTAAACCACAGGATTCCCCCATGTCCATAGAAGACAGTACGCTCTGGGCGCAGGCCCTGGAGTTCCTGAGGAAATCTAATCCTCCGACCAACTTTCCTCATTCAACTACATCACCCGCTCTGATGGAGGGGACGCAGCGTGCTTCGTTGCGGGCACCAAAGACAAAGCAACCCGAGATGGTGAAGGTACCTCGGCACCCGGAGGCCATCGTACAGCCAGGAGAAGGTGAGCGAGATGTGATGCCGCCTCTAGCCAGATTGCAGAGACTTTTCTCCCAGAGAGTCGCCCGTGAATATGGGTGGGAGTACCCCTACTTGCCTCGGGACTTATTGTATGAAGTCGAGGTCCTGCGACCAAGGTGGTATGACGAGTTTGTATGGGAAAAGCTTAAAGTACCCCATGCCCGGCGATACCTGTCATGTTCGCCGCCTGTGTCTAAAAAGTTCAAGGACTGCAGAGCTGATTGGAGACTTGGGCGCCATATTCATGCCGATAAGGTGCTCATCTGCAGGAAAGAAGGAGAGGATGTCGAGTATTCGGTGGAAGTGTTTGACGGGCACCTGAAGCCTCTGTTTCTGCCGGATCCAAGGTTCTACTTATAGGAGAAGTGAGCTCCTATCTTGTTGCTGTTGAAACTTTCTGGAAGAGACATTCCCAGACGCCTAGAACTGTGCCCTACTTTTGTTTTGATTTGGGCTTTTCTTTTACTCACTGGAGACTTGGGAGCTGTTGTTTTTTTTTTTCTCTCCCTTTTCTTCATGTGCCAAAGGCAGAGACTTTTGGGGTAGAGTCAGAGTAGGAAAGCAGGAAGAATGAAGATCTCACCAAGTGTCATTACCGCAGCTCTGTCACCAGGTGGCAGTGTTGTGCAACGGTTATTCGAAATGATACACATGCATTACTTACTCATTGGCGTGAGCGGGTCTCTCGGCTGACGGACCCACTCATGCCAAGTTAACACAGAGTGTTAGGATGTGTTTTCTTTTTGTTGTTTCCCTTCTGCAGGAGATTCATCGGTCAAGACTACTGAGAGTGGGGTGGTTCTTAGACAGCGATGGGAGGGATTGTACATGTGTACAGAATAGATGTCTTATGCAAAAGTTTATCGTTTTATATTTTCCCTTTCCCTTTTGAGCAGGTCTTGGCACACTTAGTATCCAAAAATTTGAGGGATAGCTTCTGGGGCCCACTTCATGTCACCACTCCTTGGGAGACATGGGTGTGCACCTGACGCTGGGGACCAGCGTCAAATCACCAGGGGGAGTGTGTAGCGGGGTCTTCAAAGTTAGTGGGATACACCTGGGGGTAGAGTGACCCAGGTGTGTAATTATGGCAGGGTTTAGACCCCTTTTTGTTATTCGTGGAGGATTGGGTGGTGCAATATTCTCCTTTGCCTGTGGGTGGCGGAGTACCTACAGGCTTCAGGTAGAATCACTACCACAGTGCTACCCTTCTTTGTCCCTTCCTGGAGATGGTGCGGCTGGGGCGGGGAACCCGCCGTGGTATCGACGGGAGGAGATAAAAGGGGGAGACGCCCTCGCCACGAGGTCTGTCTTCGGGGATCATCTCTTCACGCACCCAGGCACCTTCAGCCTGGGTGCGGGCGATTCAAGGTTCCCGGCCTAGGCGCCCTAGGCCTGGCCGGGATGAAGTTGGGGTTCCATCCCAGGCACCTTCAGCCTGGGGTGAGGTACTATTGAGGAGGCCTGGGGCCCGATGACTTCGACCGGGTCCCGCAAGGGTGAAGTGGTTCCAGGGCGCCCCTTGCGAGGGGACCCGCATCTGAGGTGAGGAGGCTGGGGAGGTCACTCGTTCGAAGACCCGGTGTAGTGTCAACCCGGTGACGGATGGGCCTTCGGTAACTCCCTTGGAGGACATCTTCCCCTGATAGGGGCCGCAACGCAACGGAGGTATTCATGTCAAGACTCCTACAACCCTTGGTCATAGCACAGGGGTGTAGGGACCCAGATCAGTATAGTGCCTCGACCTGCTCATCCCACCGTATCATGCCATCGCATTGCCTGTATGTGGAGATACGAAATAAACCAACAGTTGGACTGTGATCGGTGTATGGACTCTGTTAATGGGAGCAAAGGGTGGTTTGGTGGTTTCTGCACAACAGACTCGGTACATGCCCAGGACACACCGGCCCGAGGAAACATCAGGTATTGGCCTTCACCTCACCCACAGTTATGGGGAGGACATGGGCCGTAGCGCACCTCACTCTGTCGCGTGACATACCCCTAGCTAAAGAGGACGGGGTGAGGCCGCTACAGTAACATAATTATATACAGAGTCTGAGCCAAACTACCAGCTCAGACACCCACTAGATTTAACATAGCGCCCAGTCATTGGGAGCAGGGCGCTACACGGGAAAAAGAGGAGGTGTGATGTTTGTGCTGGATCACTGTGACCCTTTACCCTTTTCTCCTGATGCATGCTGGGGGCTGTACCAGGAAGTCAGTCACAGTGTGCGTGGGACTGGAAGCAGCAGCATGATACATAGAGGGGATTACATCTGGTAATGACAGAAGCCTGTTGTACTAACCAGTTCCCTACCGAGCCATAGTAATATGACGTCGGCAGGAACCTTGTCTCCCTCCAGGTGGATGTTATATGACGTCCTGGGCTTCCCGGCCACTAGGCGGCGCGCGCGCCCGCGGCATCGCTCGGCACCCGGTGCGCATGCCCGGCGGCCGCAATGTCCGCCAGGCACCCGCGATTGCTTGTGATCATGGCAGGAGTGTGGATCTGTGTGTGTGTAAACACACAGATCCACCTCCTGTTAGAGGTGAGGAGACCCATGTGTGTTCCCAGTACAGAGGAACACAGATCGGGCTCCTCCCCTTGCGAGTCCCCTCCCCCTACAGTAAGAATCACTCCCAGGGAACATATTTAACCCCTTCGGCGCCCCCTAGTGTTAACCCCTTCCCTGACAGTCACATTTACACAGTAATCAGTGCAGTTTTATAGCACTAATCGCTGTATAAATATAAATGGTCTCAAAAATTAGTCAAAAGTGTCCGATATGTCCGTCGCAATGTCACGGCACAATAAAAATTGCATATCGCCGCCATTACTAGTAAAAAAATAAAAAAAAATAAAAATGCAATAAAACTATCCCCTATTTTGTAGACGCTATAACTTTTGTGCAAACCAATCAATATACTGTTATTGCTATTTTTTAAAAAAAAAATGGAGAAGAATACATATCGGCCTAAACTGAGGGAAAAAATATATATATATATTTTTTAAATTTGATATTTATTAAATCAAAAGGTAAAAAATATTGTGATTTTTTCAAAATTTTCGCTCTTCTTTGTTTATAGCGCAAAAAATAAAAACCGCAGAGGTGATCAAATACCACCAAACGAAAGGTCTATATGTGGGAAAAAAAGATTTCATTTGGGTACAGTGTTGCATGAGTGCGCAATTGTCATTCAAAGTGCGACAGCGCTGAAAACTAAAAATTGGTCTGGGCAGGAAGCGGGTGAAAATGCTCTGTATTGAAGTGGTTAAGACTCCTCCAAGTAAGAAAGTCATCATGTTTCTGAATGAGTAATAAACCCTTCCCTGGTTAAAAAGTTAATCCGGCCTGTGTGTAACTTGCTGAGCAGACACTGGCAGCATTGCTAGCAGCACCCTGAGAGACCCCGTGTCTAAGGAATAGGGGTGAGCTTCGAGTTCGAGTCGAACGTAAGTTTGACTCGAACATCGGCCGTTCGACCGTTCGTTGAATTACAAACGTAATGGGCCGTTTGCGCCAAATTCGAGTGGCACGTCACGGCCCATAATTCCCTGCGGCATCGCAGTGCATTTCTGGCTGATGATTGCCTGTGCCTGTGCTTTGGCCAATCACATCGCGGTAAGAACGGAGAGCCATAATTGGCCAAAGGCAGGGTGGCTTTGGCCAATTATGCCTCAGGGGATGTAGTACACGCCCCACACTATATAAGGCCGCCTGGAAGTCGGCCTTGTGTAGTGTGTTCCGGCGTGCTGAGAGATAGAGAGAGAGAGAGTGAGAGACAGTGTCAGTGTCATTTCATTTGAGTTAAATAAAGCAGGCAGGCAGGTGAGTCAGCTAGCTGCAGTAAGTGTATTTAATATATATATATATATATATATATATATATATATATATATATATATATATATACGGTATATGCATCCTAGGTGTTGTATGTATGTATGTATGTATGTATGTATGTATGTATATATATATGTATATATATATATATATATATATATATATATACACATTGTATTCAGTTTAGCTAGATCAGTTCCTGTTATTCTCTTCCTAATATGTGCAACTAAAGCTAACTGCAGACAATTGCTGGTGTTCTCTTCCCAGTATACTTACAGGCAGGTAGCTGCAGTATTTTCAGTCAGTGTACTGTATCCTGTGCACAGTGTGCAACTAAAGCTAACTGCAGACAATTGCTGGTGTCTCTTCCTAGTATACTTACAGGCAGGCAGCTGCAGTATTTTCAGTCAGTGTGTTGTATCCTGTGCACAGTGTGCAACTAAAGCTAACTGCAGACAATTGCTGGTGTTCTCTTCCTAGTATACTTACAGGCAGGCAGCTGCAGTATTTTTAGTCAGTGTGCTGTATCCTGTGCACAGTGTGCAACTAAAGCTACCTGCAGACAATTGCTGGTGTTCTCTTCCTAATAATACCACAGGCAGTGTCATGGATATGCAGTAATGTTTGTCTGCCATCTTACCTTCCTCTTCATGTGTTCACCTTAGAGGCCAGGCTCTCTCACCTGGCTGCTTTTATAATCTCTCCTCCCAGTATGCTCCACCCCAGGCCCTATCAGGGAACACTATATTAACCTGTGCACTGCAAGCCAGCCGTGCTAATCAACGTGTTTGTTAAGCATTGTGTGTTTGGGTTCCTGCCTGCCGTGTGCTACGTCTGTCTCTGTGTTACGATATTGGCTTGCTCCCGACTATCCCTGTCTGCTAGTGACCTTGAACCTTCGGCTTGTCCTTTGTTTATCCGTGTCTGCTTGTTGCCCTGACCTTGGCTTTTCCACTCACTACTCTTGTATCCTGTGCTGCTGCTTCCCCTCTATCCTCTTTACCCTACGGAGCGTGAGCTAGGGGACTCTGGGGGCCGCGACCTGGACCCAGCTGCAGCGTAGGCCATCCTCACCACTAGAGGCTCTGGTGAAAACCTGCTGGATCTTAGACTCCGCGCCCTGGGGAATCTTGGGCTCTAGCTCCCTGTGAATCCCTGTTGTGCTCCACTGGTCCCGCTTTCCACAACCACCCAGTCCCATCCACAGCAGTCAGCCATAGGGTTCACTACCTTGTGGTGCACTCCTGACCCCCAACGGTGTGCATCTGTCATCTGGCCACAGGTGACCTGACAGTTTGATCAGCCATGGACCCGGCTGACGTGCCGCTTTCCATAGATGATCCATTACAGGGCATAGTCCGCAGACTTGAGACCCAAGAATCAAATAAAACTCAGGTGATGCGATTCCTCCAGGATCTGGCTTCCCGCTTCGAGCAGCTTCAGGTCTCCTTAGGACCCCCGGTTCAACAACCTCAACCGCTATCAGCGGCTGCACCTATTGCAGTCGCAATCACAGCCACACATTCACTACAACTGCCAGCTCCGTCCCGTTTTTCTGGGGACTCCAAGGCCTGCAGGGGGTTCCTTAGTCAATGCACTATTCTATTTGAGCTCCAGCCCCAAAACTTCCTGTCTGATCGGGCAAAGGTAGCCTATATTATTTCCCTCCTCTCCTGAAGCTTTAGCCTGGGCAGCCCCTCTGTGGGAACTGAATGATCCAGTGGTTTCTAGCATGTCTGACTTTTTGAAACTTTTTCAGAATATCTTCGAAAAACCGTCTCGTGTCTCTTCAGCGGCCAGCGCCCTTTTACGTCTCCGTCAAGAGTCTGCTTCTGTGGGACAGTATGCTCTTCATTTCCGCATTCTGACGGCTGAGTTGAGCTGGAATAATGAGGCCTTAGTCGCAACCTTTTTGCATTGCCTTTCTGATAGAGTGAAGGATGAATTAGCAGGAAGAACCATTCCCACTGATTTGGATGGGGTTATCTCCTTGTGTAACCAGATCGATATTCACTTTCAGGAAAGGACCCTAGAAAAGCGATGCCAGCACTCCTTGGTTCTTAGTCAGCCTGAGCTCCCCTCTCTTCGACCCGTAGAGCATCTCCTGCCAGCTGAGGAACCCATGCAGCTGGGTCGGACCAGGCTATCCCCCGAGGAACACGCTAGGCGCAGAACTCTAGGCCTGTGTCTCTACTGTGGGGACAAAGGTCATTTTTGTGACACTTGCTCTCTTTGTCCGGAAAAACGTTCGGCTCCAATACATCTAGAAAGTGGAGTATTGGACCCAGAAATATCACCCTCACCTTCTCGTCTTCTTCTTTCTGTGTTCCTTCATGTTGGTGCTTCTTCCCATTCGGTCGCAGCATATCTGGATTCCAGAGCCGCTGGCAATTTTCATGGACTGGGAAATTGCATCTTCAATGAGACTTACCCTTTTGCCACTCACCACGCCCTTGGTGGTCTTGGCGATGGATGGCACTGTTCTCCCAGGGGGTCCTATGCGCTTTCAGACCCTCCCTGTTAAGATGTCGGTAGGGACACTCCACCAGGAGTGGATATCCTTCCTTATCTTACCTAAGGCCTCAACTCCTATCATTTTGGGTCTCCCATGGTTACGGCTCCATTCTCCACACGTTGACTAGACTACTGGACAGATCCTGGCTTGGGGTTCCTCCTGTTCCTCGTCCTGCCTACCCAAGGTTGCCACCTGTGAACCTGAGCCGATCATTCACTCCAGTTTGCATAACCATTTACATTTGTCTGTCCCTAATCACCCTTGGACGCACAGCCAGGCTAGCTTGTCTACAAGTTCTGCAGTCGCTACGTCTTGCGATGCGATTCAGGTAGTCGCTACACCTGACTCTGCTATTCACTCGGCCTCTGTGCTAGTTATGCCAGTCCAGCCTATGCCCAGTGAGCCTCCTACTTTTTCTTATTCAGGACATTCTGCTTGTCTTTCAGCTATTCAGCTTGACTCCTGTGACATGTCACCTTCTAACCAACCTGACCTCAGGGTTCCACTGACCTCTGCCCAGTCTGATGGTCCTGTGCTAGATGTCCAAATCTTCTTTAAGGGTCTAGGGGACGCTCTTCAGATCCCTGTTGATCCTCTTATGCCCTTGCTTATTCCTAAAAGGCCTTTGGTCCTCAATAAATCCTCTCCTCCTCTCCCTACCTCGGTTCCGGTCTCTGAGGATAATCTAAAGTACAAGGTTAGTCAAGTTCTGGATTCTCGGCTCTGCAGAGGTATTCTTCAGTACCTTGTGCTTTGGAGAGGGTTTGGTCCTGAGGAGGCATCTTGATCGCTGCATCTGAGGTCTTTGCACCTCGTCTGTTGAGGAGGTTTCATCTGAGGTTTCCCTTTAAGCCTGAGCCCAGGCGGGGGAGGGGGAGGGCCCATAAAAGTGGGGGTGCTGTCATGGATATGCAGTAATGTTTGTCTGCCATCTTACCTTCCTCTTCATGTGTTCACCTTAGAGGCCAGGCTCTCTCACCTGGCTGCTTTTATAATCTCTCCTCCCAGTATGCTCCACCCCAGGCCCTATCAGGGAACACTATATTAACCTGTGCACTGTAAGCCAGCCGTGCTGATTAATGTGTTGGTTATGCATTGTGTGTTTGGGTTCCTGCCTGCCGTGTTCTACGTCTGTCTCTGTGTTACGATATTGGCTTGTTCCCGACTAACCCTGTCTGCTAGTGACCTTGACCTTCGGCTTGTCCTTCGTTTATCCGTGTCTGCTTGTTGCCCTGACCTTGGCTTTTCCCCTCACTACTCTTGTAACCAGTGCTGCTGCTTCCCCTCTATCCTCTTTACCCTACGGAGCATGAGCTAGGGGACTCTGGGGGCCGCGACCTGGACCCAGCTGCAGCGTAGGCCATCATCACCACTAGAGGCTCTGGTGAAAACCTGCTGGATCTTGGACTCCGCACCCTGGGGAATCTTGGGCTCTAGCTCCCTGTGGATCCCTGTTGTGCTCCACTGGTCCCGCTTTCCACAACCACCCAGTGTCCCATCCGCAGCAGTCAGCCATAGGGTTCACTACCTTGTGGTGCACTCCTGACCCACAACGATGTGCATCTGTCATCTGGCCACAGGTGACCTGACAGGCAGGCAGCTGCAGTATTTTCAGTCAGTGTACTTTATCCTGTGCACAGTGTGCAACTAAAGCTAACTGCAGAAAATTGCTGGTGTTCTGTTCCTAATAATACCACAGGCAGGCAGCTGCAGTATTTTCAGTCAGTGTACTGTATCCTGTGTACAGTGTGCAACTAAAGCTAACTGCAGACAATTGCTGGTGTTCTCTTCCTAATATACTTACAGGCAGGCAGCTTCAGTATGTTCAGTCAGTGTACTGTAACCTGTGCACAGTGTGCAACTAAAGCTAACTGCAGACAAGTGCTAGAGTTTTCTTCCTAATAATACCACAGGCAGGCAGTTGATTCAGTTAGCTGCAGTATATTAGTGTACTGTATACTGGGCACAGTGTGCAGCTAAAGCTCACTGCAGACAATTCCTGTTGTTTTCTTCCTAATAATACTACAGGCAGGCAGGCGATTCAGCTAGCTGCAGTATAATCAGTATATATATACATCCCAGCTTTGTGCAGCTACATCTCACTGCAGGCCATTCCTTGTGTACCTATTCCAATACATCAAAGATAGTATGTCTGGAAGGCCAACAAGGAGAGGCCGACAGTCACAGGCCAATAAAAGAGGGCAAGCAGGCTCTGTGTCTAGAGGCAACAGTGCTGGTCGTGGACACGGTTTATCGGGGCACACTTGTCTTTTTTCTCGGCAGCTGGCTGTGTTGAGCCACAACATGCCGAAGAGTTGGTGGAGTGGATGACCAAGCTGTCCTCATCCTCCTCATCCTCTGTCACCCAGGCTACCTTGGCTGCCAATGCAGGTGCCAAAGCGGTCTATTCCTTGGACTCAAAGTCATCATCAGGAGTGCGCATGCGCGGGGACTCGGAGAAGGACGTGTGCTGACCGAGCTCCCGGCACCCCGACCCACCAGAGCTAACGATAGCGCAGGCACTGAGGTCCGTGAGCCAGGACCGATCCCACACCAGCCCCGAAGTGGCGATGAACCGTAGGGCACAGGGGCAGCCGCGGAAAGGACACGATACGCAAACTACAGCCCAGAAGAGAGCAGGGCCTTCCCCTACAGCACAGCCGCGAACCAAGATGGCGCCGGGTAAGCCAGACACACGAGGCAGCACGGCAGCAGCCAGATCCGACGGCGCTACACAGAGAGGAGACAGGCAGCTAAATCTGGAGCCAACTAGGGATCCATTCTCCTCACAATCCTCGGGAGAGGTGGAGACCGGACAGCGGGGTGAGTCACTATCACATCCCCCATCCCCAGCCATATACGCTGATAGACATGACTCTCCAAACTCCCCTGCCTCCCCTGCCTCCTCCATGGATAGGAACATGGCAGACTTAGCAGAAGTCCTCATTAGCCAATCCAGCCAGGATATGCCAATTCCCCAGCTCTCACACTATTCCCCTGATGCTGTACTGTTGGGCAGATTCTCCACCATGCTGCAGCAGGAGCTCTCTAAGGCCTGCACATTAATCACCACTGACCTGAAAAAAGACATCCATAGCTTGGGAGAGCGTTTTGAGCTAATTGAAACCAAAGTGGATGGAGCCATCAAAAGGGTCAACCAGAACTCAGCCATGGTGACAGACCTCCAGGATAGATTAGAAGAGGCATTCACAAAAATTGAAGATTTGGAGAATCGTTCTCGTAGGTACAATGTCCGCGTGCGTGGCCTCCCTGAAACTCACACAGATCTAGAGGGGGCTGTAAAAGACCTGATGAAAACCCTTATCCCTGATATAGCCAACCACCACATGGAAGTTGATCGCGTTCACCGAGCACTGACAGCCCCAAGGGCCGACGGCCTACCACGAGACATTATTGTTAAGCCACATTACTACCGCATTAAGGATAAGATGATGCTTGCGGCTCGCAACAGGCCGGACCTGTCGCTATTTGGAACACCAATACAGCTCTTTACAGATTTGGCGCCATCAACGGTCCAGAAACGCAGAAACCTACGGCCATTACTCCAGCAACTTATGGCCAAACAGATTAAGTATCGATGGTCGTTCCCTTTTAAGTTATCATTCACTTACACCGGAAAGTCCCACTCCTTTTCCACGTTCCAAGCAGGCGAAGACCTACTGCTTAGTCTCGGCATCATTGCACGGGACTCTCCGACTCCGATTTCATCTCCCCCTTGTCTGGATCATCGTCCCCTCTCCCCGATATGGCAGGATCGCACACGCTCACAGGCCAGAAATGCTCGCCGGAATACCTGAGTATTATTGCTCTTCTCTCTTTTTGCTTTTTTGCCCCTTTTGGGAACTGTTAGTGCTTGATTGCACGGATATGGCCTGGGCCCATGGTGGACTATGGGCCTGATGGGGCCATCGTTACCGTTCACAGTTCACAGGTTACAAAGTCACGGGTTACAAAGTTACTGGAGTTCCTGGTTCTTCGGACTGGCTGCCAGCCGAATATTTTACAACCCCGACGGGCCCAACCTGGTCGAAGAAATTTTGCTTTTTGCTTTTTAGCAGTCTGGGGGCCTTAGTCGGACCGCAATGTGTTCCCCTGTTGGGCTGTGGCTCGGGGGCCGGAACGACCGATGGGGACCCTTCCGGCCCCGGCGCCACTGGCCTTGGGAATGCATGTTCCTATAGACAGCCTGTTATGTTAAAACTGTATTGATTGATTTTGTCATTTCCGATATGACCTCGAATAGCCTGCTCGTACAGAGTGTAATCATATTTGGGTCGGGGTGGTCATGCTTGCCACCCAACTGCAAGACTACCTATCCTACGACAAGGATGGTACCCTTGCACCTAATTTGCCGGATGTTGTCTCCGGCAGGGGTTATTCCCCATTCCTTCATTCATCAGCTAGGATTGAGTTATATTGATTGTTTGGGCCTAAGGCCTATGTATATGTTTTTTTGCTTTTATTTTTGTTTCTCTTCTTCTCTAATGCCTTTTCCTTCTCTCCCTTCCCCCTCTTTCTTCGGAGCCTCGGTTCAGCGCCCTTCCCTTATGTCATGGTCTGAGAGGTCACATAGCCAAACAGTCATCATCATCGGGACCCTTCTCACTTCATTCATTATGCAAGGTAAGAGTGCTCTGCCCTACCACGATGGCCACCACATATAACACAGACTATTCGATAGTTAGCCACAATGTACATGGATTTAACTCCCCTACTAAAAGAACTAAGGCTTTCCAGTTTTATCATAAACAGAAGGCTGAAGTCCTGCTATTGCAGGAAACTCATTTCTCCAATGTCTCAGCGCCCCGTTACCTCAATGGGAAGTATCCACAGTTTTACTTGGCAGGGGGTCGGGAAAAGAAGGGCGGTGTAGCCATCTGCTTTTCGAAACGGACCCCCTTTACCCCCATCGCTATCGTTAAGGACAAGAGAGGTAGATATATTTTGGCAGTGGGGCGGCTCCATGACCAGGAGGTGTCCTTTATATCATACTATGCCCCGAATACTGGACAGCCGGAATTCTTTAGCAAAATGCTGAAGATTCTTATGCCCAAAGTCCAGGGTCAGGTCATTATGGGAGGCGATAGTAATATTCCCTTGGACAGAATTATGGATAAATCGGACTCCTCTAGACCAACATTGAAACGCCCACCGACTGGAAGCAGCAAGGTTGCACGTCTGTTTCATTTCTATGACCTCATCGACGCCTGGCGAGAAAATAACCCTACGGTCAGAGACTTTACACACTTTTCACAAGCCCATCATACTTACTCGAGGATAGACCACGTTCTAGTACGTACGCCTTTGCTACCATTTATTAAGTCGGTTAAGATTTTATCTACCCCTTGGTCTGATCATTCCCCGATAAAACTCTCTACTTCAGGGCTATGGACTAAATCTAGACCCTCCCCGTGGAGACTTAATGTGAGCTTGCTGAATGACCCTACAATCTTTTTAGAGATTCAAAAGGAAATACAGGAATACTTTAGACTTAATAAGGCATCGGACACATCCCCCGCAATTAACTGGGTAGCTCATAAAGCAGCGATTAGGGGCATATTGTTACAAGTGGCAGCCAGGATTAAACGCAATAGGGAACAGGCAAATAAGATTCTGGAAACTAACTTAGATAACTTACTTAGTGAACAGCACAGAAATCCCCTGGTAGATATAAGGCATAAAATTGACGAGGCTCGACTAGCACTAAATCTTAGCTTGACTACTCAAGCGGAGAAACATATTAGTTGGTCTAAGCACAGGTTCTATACGATGGGTGATAAACCTACCACAATGTTAGCTAGAAAACTGGTTCCTCGACCGTACACACCGACTTTGCCTAAACTACGACTATCCACGGGCCTAACCTCCCAGAACCCCGAACGGATAATTGGAGAATTTCACAAATTTTATGCTAAGCTGTATGGAGTGCAGGACAAGTTCGATTCATCTGAAGCGAGCACATTCTTTCGCGACTTACAGCTGCCTAAATTGACACAAGCCCATGCGGAACTGATGGACGGTGCTCTTACAGAGCCTGAAGTCAGGGCTGCAATCAAAACCCTACACCCTACCAAGGCCCCTGGGCCAGATGGATTCCCGGGTCACTACTATAGGAAATATCACGATCTTCTGGCCCCACATCTCTGTACTTACTTTAATGACCTGAGAAGCGGCAGCAAGCTCCCCAGCCATGAAAATGTAGCCTATATAAGTGTTATCCCGAAACCAGGAAAGGACCATACAGACTGTTCCAATTATCGCCCAATTTCTCTGATCAATACGGATCTTAAGATTCTAACCAAAATACTGGCCCAGAGACTTAATACTTTTCTTCAGTGTTATATCCATCCTGACCAAGCAGGTTTTGTCCCGACAAGACAGGCATCGGACCAAACCCGCCGGATAATTAACCTTATCTCGGCAGTTCGGTCTGATTGGGATGGAAAGGGGACTAGGAGGGGAATGTTACTTTCATTGGATATCCAGAAGGCGTTCGATTCTATCTCCTGGGACTATCTTTTTGATGTTCTCACACGCTTTGGATTTGGGAGACGCTTTCTGGATCTCCTTCACATATTATATGATTCCCCCAGTGCCTCGCTAATGCTCAGAGGATATACATCCCAAACATTTCCTATCAGGAGAGGAACTAGACAGGGCTGCCCGTTGTCGCCACTATTATTCGCCCTGGCGATTGAACCACTAGCGCTCAAAATTCGCGCCTGCAGAGATATACAGGGCATTTATTGCGGAGACTATGAACACAAATGTTTACTCTTTGCGGACGACTTGTTGCTGACCTTGACCTCACCGATCACATCCCTACCTAACTTGTATGCTATTTTTCAGCCTTTCTCCAACATTTCCGGGTTGGCAATTAATCATAGTAAGTCAAGAGCACTGAACTTATCTTTGCTAAGCTCCACTCAGGCTACGCTTGAAAAATCATTTCAATTCCGATGGGAATCCACAGCTCTCCCTTATTTAGGCATACAGCTGACCTCATCTATTGGTGAGTTGTACAAAGAGAATTATCCAGCCCTTTTCAAACGGCTAACAGCTGACATGGCTAAGTGGCAGGTTCACCCGCCATCGTGGTTTGGCAGACTTCACTCAATTAAAATGAATGTTCTACCTCGATTATTGTATTTCTTCCGTACCTTGCCAGTTTCATTGGCCCGTGATGACCTTAAACGATTCCAGAATAAAGTACTACAGTTTATTTGGGGTGATAAGAGACCCAGGGTGAATAGGAGCACTCTATACACGTTGAAGCGGAGAGGAGGACTTGGTCTTCCAGACTTATTAAAATATTTTTATGCTGCCCAGATAGCACAACTTACAAGGTTTCACTCCCAACAGGCACAGGCCATTTGGATGGCTATGGAATCTTATTCCTGCCGTCCCAAACCTATTTCTTATATTTTATGGCTCCCTATCAAGGAGCGACCTCCTATACTTTGCCCTACTTTATCCATGTCACTGGAACTATGGGACAGACTCTCCAGATCTCACAAATTCAAATCTCCTCATTCTCCACTGACACCTCTGCTTCAAAATAAAGCATTCACCCCGGGTCTCACTCCACTAGCGTTCGAATGGTGGACTAATAAGGGTTTTAAGTGTATTGCTGACTTGTGCGATCATAGAGGTATGCTGACCGAACGGACTATGGCTGACAGGCATCAAATGCCTCCAGCGGAGGGTTATAGGTTCGCCCAAATCTCACATTATGTACAAACCCTGGCTCGCAAGAGCAACCTAGCAACCCAAACTCCCATGGAACATCTATGCAAAAATTATGATAAAATTAAAGGACATTTATCTGCTATATATTCGATATTGCTGAGTGTATCGACAAAGCTGACTTATATGGTCCAATGGGAGACCGACTTGCAGGAAACCCTGGATCTGGACGAATGGCATAGGATAGCCGAGACAGCATCTCGTTCGCTCGTCAATACTTCAATAATTGAGGCCAATTATAAGGTTCTACTGAGGTGGTATATGGTGCCGGTCAGACTGGCAACTTTTGTCTCAGGAGCTACCCCGTTGTGCTTTAGAGGATGTGGCCAGATGGGCACCACCTATCATATTTGGTGGACATGCCCAAAGGTCCGGAGGTTTTGGATCAGGGTGTATAATTTAGTTTACTCCCTTACCCAACTAAACCTAACTAAATCAGCTAAGCAAGCACTACTGGGGGGAGGAGATGTGGAAGCCTCCAAGTCCTGCAAGAGGCTCTTGACATTTATTTTTATTTCAGCCAAAATCACTATTGCTAGGAACTGGAAATCGGCAGCTCTACCATTCGATCAGCTTAAAGGCAAATTGTCTTGGTTGATGCTAAACGAACGCTTGACCGCTCTGGCCCAAGATAAAATGAAACTGTTTCATGGAGTTTGGGACCCATGGCTTCGTTACCTAACTAATGACCCGGAGATGTTTACAGCATAGCCTAGGGGATTAGGTTGAGATGTCTGGATGCTGAATCGGGGATCCTCCCCCCCCTCCCTCCCCCCATTCCCCCCTCCTCAACTGTCCTTTCCTTACTCTGTCTCCTTCCTTCTATTCTTTGTCACTGTCCTCTTTCCTCTCTTTTGAAATTTGTTTATTGTTTATTTTTGGAGTCAGATCCAGACCTTAGAGGTTTGTGCTGCTCCCTGTTTTCTCAGCTCCTACGGGACCATTGTCAGTCTGATCAGACCTCTGGGCTGCCCACACGGCCGGCTGAGTTGCGCCCCCCCCGATAGATGGATGGGGGGGCGGCTCATCTGGGTGGACGGTTCAGATATGATCTGCGATGCTAATAGGGGTTAACGGCTCTACGGAGCTTCGGACTACTCCAAGGACCCCTACACTTGGTGATCTTCATTGTGTTACCCCAAATGTTGATTGTGACTGTACAATGTTATGTGGCGACTTTTATACATTTTGTATGACAAAACTTGAATAAAAAGATTGAAACACAAAGTCATCATCAGTTACTCCTTCCCTAGCCACACCGGAGGAGTCCCCCGAACTGTTCGACCACAGTGTCGGGTACATGCTGCAGGAGGATGCGCAGCGTTTTGAAGGCTCCGATGATGGTCCCCAGCTTGAGGAAGGCAGTAATGTCAGCCCAGAGAGAGGGGTTGCCCAAGAAGGACAACAAACTGGCAGTCATGTTCCCCCAGCTGCAGCATACTGCCAGGTTTGCTCCAGTGACGAGGAGGGAGGGGATGATGAGCTCACCAACTCTGCCTGATAGGAGAGAGGAGGAGGAGGCGGAGGAGGAGGAGGCACATCTCCAACGAGGCAGGATGCCCTCCAGGGGCCAGCTTAAGGGAAGCCAACCGACTGCATCACACCGCAGAGCTCCGCAAGTGCAGGGCACTGGTGACTCAGCGCGTTATTTCAAAAGTTCTTCAGTGTGGGCCTTTTTTGAGACGTGTGCAGCAGATCGCACCGTTGCTATTTGCAACATATGTCTGAAGCGTATCAAGTGTGGACTAGACAGCAAGCGCTTGGGCACCACATGCTTAATCAGACATATGTCGAGCTCCCATGCAACCCATTGGCAACACTACCTAAAACTCCCACACCAAAGAACAAGGCGGACCTCTCCTTGCACCTCCTCATCAGCTGGGATCTCCAACCCCACTATACATTCAGTCCTCTCAGAAACCTGCACTGAGAAGAATGAAGGTGTAGAATTAGGTGTGCCACTGCCAAGTACTTGCGGGCAATCTGCTATCGTTACACCAACGTCCGATTCTAGCAGGCAGATTTCCCTACCCCAGTTGCTCCACCGGCGAAAGAAGTTTGCTCCCAGCCATCCACATGCCCAGCAGTTGAATACTAGCTTGGCTAAATTGATAGCACTTCAACTGCTGCCTTTTCAGTTGGTAGACTCTGCCCCCTTCCGTGAGTTTGTGGAATGTGCGGTACCTCAGTGGCAGGTTCCCAAACGCCACTTTTTTCACGGAAGGTGATTCCGGCTCTCTACCGGCATGTGGAAGGCAATGTCCATGCCTCGCTGTACAGGGCGGTCAGCGGTAAGGTGCATATTACCACTGACTCATGGTCCAGCAGGCATGGACAGGGACGTTACCTATCTTTCACCGTGCACTGGGTGACTCTGCTGGCAGCTGGGAAGGATGCAGGACAGGGTGCAGTAGTGTTGGAGGTTGTTCCGCCACCACGCCTCCAAAATTCTTTCAAATATGAATTTTTATTAGATTGTTTCGGAAATGAACAGGGTTAACATAATATTACATAGTTTACCAATGGGTGGTTATTAACTCTTTAAGGCAATTCACTTAAATACATAACATTAATTAGATTATACATGTAACATATAGTAGATTTAAGACAAAAATGACATCCTATCTCAATAACTTTTTATCTCCTTCTTCATACCACCTTATATAATAGAACTCCCCCTTTCATTCCCTATACCTTAGATTAAAAAGAACTAACAAAATCAAATCAAACCAAAAAAAAAACGAACAACAAAAACTAAAAACTAAAAAAAAAAAAAAAAAAAGAAATCCACACAAATGTCACCTGAAGACATATGCTACTATTAAACCACGCATCTGCTACTTCTCATAGCCCAAATTCCTATAACTATTTTATGTCCCTAAAAGGGATATCCCTTCCTCTGATTGGATAAACAGATTCCAAGGTGTCCAAGTCTCTCTATACACCTCATGTCTATCAGATGCTGTCAAAATCAAGTCTTCCATTCTTCTAATATCTTCCATCTTCCTCAGCCACAAAGCTGTGGTCGGGGGGGGGGGGGGGTCTTTTGTTTCCATAATAGGGGAATGCAAGATTTAGCTGCATTTAGTAGATGACACAGAATAGACTTTTTATAATTCTTAATTGATAATGGTAGATACATGCAATAGAAATAACGCCGGCTCATTCGGGATATGAGAATCACTAAACTTCTGAGATATAGTACGGACCATTGTCCAAAAAGCCGTTAGTTTAGGGCACATCCAGAATATATGTAACATCGTTCCTCTGTCTGTACCACACCTCCAAAAATATTCTGATGTATCAGGAAATATTGTATGGAGTCGACTAGGTGGCAGATACCACCTTGTTAATATTTTGTAATTAGTCTCCTGTATCTTAGTACAAATTGAGGATTTATAAAAGAGACCAATCATAGATTGAATTTGTATTGCAGTAAATGTACAATGTAAATCTTTACCCCATTTTAATATACATGGCTGTTCTCGTGGGGAATTAAGTAACACATATGTCTTAGAAAGGATATGAGGTAGTGATTCTTTTCCAGAGCAAAGCTCCTCAAATTTAGTAAATTGCCTAGTATATACATGCGGGTCTGGTATGGTCTGTAGAAAGTGATATAGCTGAGCTGCATTCCAGAATGTGAGTCTATAGGGGCCCACTGGGTTTGTCAACTCTTCTATAGTGGGCCATCTATTCCCTCTCACAAATTGTGATGCATTAATTTGCCCAGTCTCTCGTAAAGTCACAAATTGTTTTGTTGAAAGACCTGGTAAAAATTTGGGATTCCCAATAATCGGAGTCAAAGGGGATGTTTTAGTCGTTTGACCCGCATGTAGAATAGCCCGTGAACATTGTTTCAGGGTGTTCCCTATCAAGGGATCTAATTTCAACTCTGATGGTACATATTCACAACACCATAGTGCTCTCTCTAATGGTATAGGATATTGCTGCTGCTCTATTTGCACCCATAGCTTCAAGTCACTATGGCGTTGCCAGTCTATTACTCTGCTAAAGTGTACTGCTTGGTAATATCGCCGAATATCTGGCAATGCTAAACCCCCATAGTGCTTTGGTAGTGTTAATAAGGTACGACACAGACGTGGTTTCTTATGGGCCCAAACGAATCGTGTGAACATTGCCTGTACTTGTTTCAAATAAGATAGTGGTATCCGTATCGGTAAGGCTTGGAATAGGTATAAGAATTTCGGCAGAATGCACATTTTTATTAAGTTACATCTACCGAACCACGAATGAAAATTTATGTGCCACTTTTCCAATAATAACCTAGATTTTGTAAGCAAAGGAGGGAAATTTAACTCATAGGTACGAGTTATACTTGTTGAAATATTAGTACCTAAATAATTTAATGCCGATGTAGTCCACTTAAAATTAAAACCACCTTGCAATTGTTCAAGGACTCGTATAGGTAACCCAACCCCCATCGCCTCTGACTACGAAAAATTAATTTTTAAATTGGATAAAGCTCCATACAACTCAAATTGTTTAAGGAGATTTGGTAATGAAACTATTGGATTTGTTAGGGAGAATAACAGGTCGTCGGCATAAGCCGAGACCTTGTATTGTTTATTACCTACCATCACTCCTTGTATATCAGAGTTGAGCCTTATCCCTGGAGAGGAAAGGTTCTAGAGTTAAGGCATATAAGAGCGGAGACAAAGGACATCCCTGTCTAGTACCGTTCTTAATTGGAAACGACTCTGAGAGCACGCCATTTGCTTTCACTTGTGCAGTCGGATTTGAGTATATTCTGGCTATCCGGCCTATCATCACTTCTCCTAACCCAATATGTCTGAGTACGGAGAACATAAATGACCAGTTTACCCGGTCAAATGCCTTTTCCGCAACAGTATTTAACAATACACAAGGGGTTTTTGAGGACTGAGTTACATAAAGTAAATTAAGCACTTTAGAAGTGCTATCCCTTGCTTCCCGTGTGGGAATAAATCCAACTTGATCCAAATGGATACATTTTTGTAAATGATTTGCCAGACGGGTAGCTAGAATTTTAGTATACAATTTGAGATCTACATTTAGTAGTGAGATAGGCCTATAACTACCACATGAAGTAGGGTCTTTCCCCTCTTTGTGTATTAAGGCAATATGAGCTCCCAGAGTATCCCTAGCAAATGAAGATCCAGAATCTATCGCGTTAAATAGATTAATCAGACGTGGGCCCAGTATTGTGGATAACGTTCTATAATATTGTACTGTAAACCCATCAGGACCCGGGGCTTACCCTGATTTCATAGAATTTAATGCTTGTTGAAATTCCACTAAAGATATGGGGGAATCTAGTTCCTCCCTTACCACACTAGTCAAAGAGGGCATTTGAGACGCCTGAATTTATTCATCTATGACTGATCTAGATGATATAGGTAGTGATAAATCATATAAATGTGCATAATACTCTTTAAATTCCTGGGTAATATGTGTTGGTAAGGTTATCTTTTGACCGGCACTATTGACAACTTGAGGTATATATGTTGATAACTTATGTTCTTTAACCCTTCTTGCTAGTACTTTTCCACATTTATCACCTAATTCATAGTTCACCTTGCGGCAGAACTGTAATGCTGCTTTTGCTTTATAATGAAACAGGTCCGTGATTTGTTTCCTAAGTCCTGTAAGTTCTATTTCTAAGGTCTGACTAGGGGCATGTTTGTGCCTAGATTCCACCTTCGCTAATTTGCTAAGTAGTTTGGTAAGTTGTTTCATTCGCTCCCGTTTAATTTGAGCACCATGTTTAATCAGAATACCTCTAAGGACTGATTTATGTGCCTCCCATAAGACTCCTGGGTCCCAATCTGGTAAGTCATTCATCAGAAAATATAATGTCAGCTCTTTAGTCACATCTTCTAGAACTTCCGGGATCTGTAAGAGGCTTTCATTAAGTCGCCAGAAACTATGTGTAGGTGATTGTGTTCCCGTCAGGTCATACGTCATGGACACAGGTGCATGGTCTGACCATGTAATATTGCCTATATGTGTGGCTCTAACTGCATGTAAATAGGTATGGGGAACCAAGAATTCTACTAGTGTTGATTCTGCCACACCTCTCTCCTCCACCCCCTCTTCTTCTTCCTCCATGGCCTCTTCCTGTGCTGATTTGTCCTCGGAACCAGCGGTGCTCTGTAGGCGTTCAAGGGGCTACGCAAGCACGCAGGCAAAAAGATGCCATGCGGTGCTTGAGCTGGTGTGCTTGGGGGACAGGAGCCACACTGGGGCAGATATTCTGTCAGCTCTGCAGGGGCAGGCTCAGAGGTGGTTGACGCCATGCCAGCTTCAGCCAAGAATGGTGGTTTGCGACAATGGCACCAACCTCCTCTCCGCCCTCCACCAGAGACACCTGACCCATGTGCCCTGTTTGGCTCACATCCTTAACTTGGTGGTGCAGCGGTTCTCGGGCAGGTACCCGGGCTTACAGGATGTCCTGAGGCAGGCCAGGAAAGTCTGTGTGCATTTCCGCCGGTCATATAATGCCAGTGCTCGGCTGGCTGACCTCCAAAAGGAATTTAACCTGCCCAAGAACCGCCTAATCTGTGACATGCCCACCAGGTGGAACTCAACGTTGGCCATGCTGCAGCAGCTGCACACACGCAGCAGAGGGCCATCAATGAGTACCTGTACGACTATGGCACCAGGACAGGGTCAGGGGAGCTTGTTTTTTCCCCCACACCAGTGGGCCATGATCAGGGATGCATGCACTGTCCTGTCACCATTTGAGGAGCCCACAAGAATGGTGAGCAGTGACAGTGCATGCATCAGTGACACTGTCCCTCTTGTCCACCTGTTGGAGCACAGGCTGCGTGGAATAATGGACGGGGCACTTGAGGCAGAACAGAGGCAGGAAGAGTAGGACTTCCTTACCCCTCAAGGCCCCCTTTATCCAGACAGTGTTCCTGCGTGCCCGCCAATCACACAGGAAGAGGACGAAGAGGAGGAGGATTGTGTCAGCATGGAGGTGGAGCCTAGCACTCAGCATCAGCAGCAGCCTCCAAGGGATCATTTACAGTCACCAGAAACCCATGGACTTGTACGTGGCTGGGAGGAGGTGGCTGCAGATCATGTCGTCCTTAGTGACCCAGAGGACTCCAGACCGAATGCCTCAGCAAACCTACGCTGCATGGCCTCCCTGATCCTGCAAAGCCTGCGGAAGGATCCTCGTATTCATGGTATCAAGGAGAGGGATCATTACTGGCTGGCAACCCTCCTTGATCCACATTACAAGGGTAAGGTTGCGGACCTTATCTTGCCGTCATAGAGAGAGCAGAGGATGAAACATCTTCGGGAGGCCCTGCACAAAGGTTTGTGCAATGCGTTTCCAGAGCCTGGGAGGTTACAAATTCCTGGTCCTGAACAACGTGTTGCTGAGGCTTCGGTCAGTCACAGAAGGAGTGGTGGAGAAGGTGGCCGTCTGACCGATGCGTTCAGACAATTTTTTAGTCCGCAGCCCCAAGGTATGATCGGTTCCAGCAACCATCGCCAGCGTCTGATTCACATCGTGAAGGAATACCTAGGGGCAAGATCAGAATTGGACACCTTTCCCACCGAAAATCCTTTGGGTTACTGGGTCTTGAGGATGGATCACTGGCCAGAGCTTGCACAGTATGCAATTGAGCTACTGGCCTGTCCTGCATCCAGCGTTCTTTCGAAACACACATTCAGTGCTGCTGGAGGCTTTGTAACCGATCACAGGGTGCACCTGTCCACCGAATTGGTCGATCGGCTGACCTTCATAAAAATTAATCAGTCTTGGATCACCAGCTACCAAGCACCTGATGCTGATGTGACCGAATATTTTTTTTTTAATGGGAGATCCCTTCAAGACTGCCTATGCTGATGCTGAGTGACTATCCTGTTATGCTGAGTGACTATCCTCTTCCTCCTCAATGTTCATACTGATAGCTTCTAAGAACATTTTTGGTTCTAGGCACTGCCACCAGTGGCTAAGGCCCAATTTTTCTGCCCCTGTTTAACAGGGGCATGTAATTACAATTTTTGATGCAATACTTTGCAGCAGTGCTGATTCCTGCGCTCCAACTAGAGTATCTGTGAGCGGTTGCAGTGTTGTGGCACCAGCACCAGTTCCTTAGGCCCAATTTTTCAGACCCTGTTTAACAGGGGCATGTAATTACAATTCTTGATCTAATATTTCACAGCAGGGCCCGTTCCTGCTCCCACAAAGAAAAACTGTGAGGCCTTACAGTGTTGTGACAACATCACCACACCGTCCACCACCAAAGGCCCAATTTTTCTGACCCTGTTCAACAGGGGCATGTAATTACTATTCTTGATCTAATATTTCACAGCAGGGCCCGTTCCTGCGCCCAGCAAGAGTAACTGTGAGGGCTTAAGCCCTGTACACACGGCCGATATTCTCGTCAGGAAAAAAACGTCGTTTTTCCTGACGAGAATCTTGACAAGAAACTTGTCCCGGCCGAGTGTACACACGTACGATTCAAAAGAACCGCCGTTCTTTTGAATGGCACGAACGCGGTGATGTCATCGACTACGACGAGCGTGCGCTCGTCACATTCAATGCCATCGTCGCCATCTTGCTACACCCTATGCCTAGGAATCTATCGCGCATGCGTCAAAGTCATTTCGAGCGACAGGTAAGTGTACACATGCTCGGGTTTCTCGTCGAGAAACAGGCCGACGAGATTCTCAACGAGAAAAAAGACCGCAGGTCGTCTTTTTTCTCGTCGGGGAATCTGGGCAGTTTTCTTGACGAGAAAACTGAAACCCGCGTGCACACAGACGGTTTTCTCGGCAAGAAAGCTCTCCCGGCAGTTTTCTTGTTGTTTTTTGCCGAGAAAACCAGTCATGTGTACGCGGCCTTACAGTGTTGTGGCAACACGTAAGGCCCAAATTTCTGCAGAGTATATAGGGCAGGCCCCTACTTTCAAACATCCAACTTACAAACGACTCCTACTTGCAAACAGAAGGAGACAACAGGAAGTGAGAGGAAATCTACCCCTAGGAAGGGAAATTCTCCCCCCCCCCCTGCAGTATTGCGGCGTACACACGATCGTTGTTCATGCCATTTTTTAACCCGACGTTTTTCACAGCGTTTTTTTTCATGTTTCCTCTCAAGCCTGTCTTGCGTACACACGATCATTTTAAAAAACGTTCAAGCAAAGCGCAGTGGCGTACAACACGTACGACGGCACTATAAAGGGGAAGTTCCGTTCTAATGACGCCACCCTTTGGGACGCTTTTGCTAATTTCGTGTTACCGCATGTTAGTAAAAGTTTGGTGAGAGACGATTCGCGCTTTTCAGTCTTCGTGCTTTGAAGATCGTTTTGTGGAGTTCAGTTTGTGCCTGTGGGTTCGTATCTGTCTTGCAGTGCTTGTAGTCAGTTTGTTTCTGTTTATTCAGTGCGTTCTTGTCTGCTCGTTCCTGTTTTTCAGCTTGTTCTTCATAGGCCTTGCTGTTCTTCCGTTCGTTCTTCTAGTTCGTTCTGAGCTGCCGACCGTTATCTAGCCATGTTGCGGCTACGTACTCGTCGTAGAGTTCATGCTGTAGTTGGTGCCGGGGTTCATGCTGTATCCCGACTCCAGGCCATGAACAGGGTGAGGAGGAGTTCATGGACCAAGAATTGGTTGCTCCAGCGGCACCAGTTCTGTCATATGCCTTTGTTGCGGGAGATCAGGGAGAATAATCCTGAGGACTACAGGAATTTTCTCAGGATGTCTGACCCCGTATTTCAGCATCTGTTGGCTTTGGTGTCCCCCTACATTACCAGGCAGGACACCGTTATGCGTGAAGCCATCAGTGCTGAGCAGAGGCTCATTGCCACGTTGCGATACCTGGCGACTGGGAGAAGCCTGCAGGACCTAAAGTTCTCCACAGGCATATCCCCCCAGGCTCTGGGTATCATTAAACCAGAGACGTGTTCTGCCATCCTTCAAGTTTTGCAGGAGGACTATATTAAGGTAAGTGTTCTTATTTCAAACCTCACATTGTATGTATTTCTTTGTTAATATTTTTTTGGGGGTTTATTAGCAGTCCCTAATTCCCATGATTCTTAGCTGCAGGGAATGTCCCCTTTCTCCACATGGTTATTCATTTTTGGGAATGTTTTTATTAGGCCTACATTTAAATTTGCCTTACCTAACCTCTCCAGCATGCTATCCTGGGGCCATACCCACCTTGCCTAGTCATTTCCATGTATTTTAATCTATGCTCCATCGTAGTGCTTTACCCTAAACGCACCCTAAAGATTGCCTAGGAATGTTACATTTTTTAAAAATTCATACAGAGTGCTACAGCCTTCATTTGTGATCTCCCCAACTCATCTTCAACCCCCCCCCCCAGTTTTTATTTTGGGTTTGTTGTTGCTTACTAATAATGTTTTCATTTTTAGGTTTCTCCCAATGTTGGCCATGAATGGTTTTCTTAAATCTGCTTTCAATGTTTCTGTCTCAAAGTATTAATTTATTTTTTATTTAATTCCACAGTTCCCTTCTACGCCACATGAATGGCAGAATGTGGCATCTGAGTTTGCCCAACGATGGAACTTTCCGAACTGTGGAGGGCCCATCGACGGCAAACATGTTCGGGTCGTCCCACCACCCCATTCGGGATCCTTTTATTATAATTATAAGGGGTTCCACAGCATCGTCATGATGGCAGTTGTGTCGGCCACCTACGAATTCCTCTATGTGGACGTTGGCAAGAATGGCAGGATGTCTGATGGAGGAGTCTTTGCACAGACGGAGTTTGGGGAACGGCTCCTTTTGGATCAGCTGGCCTTGCCACCAGTGGAGAAGAATGTGGAGGGACTCCCATTTGTCTTTGTGGCGGATGAGGCGTTTGGCCTGGGTCCCCATTTGATGAGGCCATTCCCGCAACGCACCCTCACCCCTGAGAGGAGGGTGTTCAACTATCGGCTGGCCAGAGCAAGAAGGGTGGTGGAAAATGCCTTTGGCATCATGGCCAGCCGATTCCGCCTGTTCCTCACCTCCATCCACCTTGCCCCTTACAAATGGAACCATGTTGTAATGGCTTGTTGTGTGCTCCATAATTTTCTCAGGGTGCATTCAACCAATTATATGACTTTGACTGGACCTGAGGCCTCATTATTGGAAGCTGAAAATTTAGTGGCCCTGGAAGCTGGCCGTCCAGGCTTGGCCCCCCAAACCGGACGTGAGGTCCGTCAATAATATGTCGATTATTTTGTGAGTAAGGGGGCCATTGATATGCCTGATGAATTTTAACATTATTATTTGTAAAAATATAACCTTTTTTTGAGAAAATATTGTTTTGGTGTTTTCATTTAATATTCTTTTAGGTTTCTCGTAGGTTTACCTAGTGCACTTGTAGTGCCATATGTATTTTGCATTCTTAATTAGCCTTCATTGTCAGTGTAAACACAAAACATTGATTAGTTCACTTTGCACAACATTTACATAATGAAGCCACAAATTCTTGTTAAGAAAATACCTTTTTTTATTTTTTTGGAGGAAACTTCCTTTAAAATGTAGATGTCCTAAAAATATTTTTGGGGTTAAAAAGCATGCATAAAAAAAATATATAAAAAAAAACGTGAAAATGTAAACATTTACTATTCATTAAAGCTTAAAAGAAAAACAAACCTGCCAAAACACAGCAAGTTCAATGTTATTTTGTGTTCAAACATTATACACGCCCAAGCACAGCCATGATATTTTGTAGCTTTTCCTCAACCCGCTTGGTATTTTGCCTGATCTCTATCAAGTCTCCCTTTATTTTTTGAAGGTCACGACAGCAGACCATGAGGTATTGGATCAGGATCTGGGCACTGTGATGTGTAAACTTTTCGCGGCCTCCGGCCAGAACTGCACCTAAATAAAAAAAAATCATGTAGTATAGAATATGTAGGCCTACATCTATTAACCTGCATCTGTCTGGTTTGACACTGACCTGTTGTGGGGCCACTTTCCACTTCCACAACTTCACGTTCCTCTCCATCATGTGGTTCAGGGGGTATTGTTGAAGGTGTTGGATTTCTAGGCTCATCTGACGTAGCTTTTTGAAGCCCTATGGAGATTGCAATAAAAGGTATAGTTTCATTAGTAACTAATAATTTTTGGGCCACAAAAAAACATGAAAAATAGATTTGTAAAGATTATTTGGAAGTGTGGTCCATTTTTAAATGTACCCCCAGTGACAACCGGAACACATGATTGGATACATAGCCAAAACCAGAGCATATACTTTTTGAAACAAAGTTTGACACATTGTAACACCCCAAAGTATATACACAGGATCACCTGTGTGTGACACCCTAAAAATTTAGGGGTTTTGTCCCACACTTGTACTACTGCATTCAGATGTTTAAGCAGCTGCTGAGCATTCTCTCCCTTAACATTACAATGCATACCCTTTTTTTTTATAAAAAATGTCATTTGGATTATAAAAATAAAGCAAATTGTTTACCAAATTTGCTCCCCAAAAAAAAAAAAATATGTGGGTGTTCACACTGGATGATCCAAAAACATCGTTTTAGGAACTGTACGGAGAAAGAGGTTTACTACGTCCGTTTACTGTGCGGACGAACATGAAAGTTGGTATCTTGCACTGTACTATATCAAAGTCAAATATACACGTCTTAATACAAGTAATAATCTTTAGCAGGGAAAATGAGTAAAAAGTACTTACTTTTTCCTAAAACTTTCTTGATTCTTTTGTATTGGTCGGGCTCCCGCAACTTCAGATCCGACCATCGTTTTCTGAGCTGTTCCTTCGTTCTGCACACCCCGAAATTTTTGGTGAAGAGTTTTGACCACTTTGCCCATAATTTTTGTCTTGACAAGATTAGGCCTTTTATACGGCCCATGCTTGGCATCATAATCCTCCCTCCTCAAAATGGCGACCATCTCCACCTTCCTCGAATTACATGTTGGATGCCTTATATCTCCTGGATCGGGATTTGGGCTCCTCTGGAATTTCCTCCTCTGTAGAGGTAATCTCAGCCACCTGTGTCTCCGCCATGTTGTTAAGCACTACGACGAGCGAGAAGGGGCGGGGAAAGTACAATATTGAACGTCAGGGGCAGGGAAAGCGTGCAGAGTTTCACGCATGCGCAGTGTATATCAAGTGAAGATCCATGTGTCGAAAATACGTTCATTTGGCGGGAGAGGGAGTTAGCAACGAACGTGTTAACCAAGGTACATAACATTTTAAGGATTTGGGTTTCATCAGAGGAGGAGATTTGGGGCTTGAAATCTGTCAAAAATGCTGATTTGATGAATGTTGCCTGAAACATATGTATTTTCTTGTTTCTTGATTTTACAGAGAGAATGATTAGTTTCAAAAACCCAGAGTTTATGGGGGAGTTCATTGATAAATGGAAAGAACTCCCTATCCTTTGGCAGACAAAAAGTGGTGGAAATAAAAATAAAGTGGCCAGGACAGCAGCACTGGAGAGCCTGCTTGCATTTTTGCAAACACAGAACTCTGAAGCATACACATGATCGGTTTTAATGCCCATTTTTCAAAATGGCATTTTTAACGGCATGAAAAACGATCGTGTGTACGCCGCATATGAGTTCCTTGTTTCACTAAAAAACCCAGATTTTCTAACTACAATTGTAATTGGGACAGAAAGTGAGGTGAAATCTTCTGAACAGGTGCACAGACAGCAAAACAAATGCTACAGGGGTGATAACCCTTCCCTATGTTTTCCAAAAAGCTTAAAAATAGATTTTTTTGGCTGGAGCTACACTTAAAAAATTTACCTATTCCAAATTACAAACAGATTCTACTTAAGAAAAAACCTACAGTCCCTGTCTTGTTTGCACCGCCTGTATACTGCTGTTCAGAGTATATAGGGCCTGGGGGCCCCACGCCTTTCCTTTTTTTAATTTGGGTGCGGGGTTCCCCTTAATATCCATACAAGACCCAAAGGGGCTGGTAATGGGCTGGGGGGGGGGGTACCCATGCCGTTTTTCTTAATGATTTTCATCCATATTGCCGGGACCAGACATGACATTAAAGCCGCAAGCAGTTTTAAATGACTTTTTTTTCCTTCAGAAATTACATTTTGTGCAGGGACAGTTCCAAGCACGGGAAACACGTGCCACTTTACAGGCATACTATAGACACCCCCCAGACACGATATTTAAAGGAATATTTCACTTTTATTTTTTCACTTTAAGCATCATTAAAATCACTGCTCCCAAAAAACGTCAGTTTTTAAAACTTTTTTTTGCATTGATACATGTCCCCTGGAGCAGGACCCGGGTCCCCAAACCCTTTTTAGGACAATAACTTGCATATTAGCCTTTAACATTCACACTTTTGATTTCTGACGTTCGAGTCCCATAGACTTTAACAGGGTTCAAAAGTTTGCTCGAACTTTCGGTCCGTTTCAAATGTTCTGATGCGAACCGAACCGGGGGGTGTTCAGCTCATCCCTACTAAGGAACATTACAGGTGGCACAGGCTGTGCACTTCCACACCTAAAAACCAGGCACAATGTTTTCCAATCAGTCCTCTGACCTCTGTGATTCAGTGGCAGATGTGTGATCATGTATCTTGGTAGTCTTTTGAGTTCCTGAGTAACCTCGCCGGACACAGGTAGGAAAACACTCCACTGTGTGCTGTGTAAATAGCTGGTGTAAACCCTCAGCTGTGACTTACTGTATGTTGTCGTTCTCCTGTACTATCTGCAAAGGGGTCAGAGGAAACATTTCACTTCCAGAGAGGGCAAAATGGGGGCCTTGGGACAAAATCATAAAGAAGAATGTGGGGTGCGGTGTGTCTGTGGGGTGCGGTGTCTGTGCGGTGTTTCTGTAGGGTGCAGTGTGTCTGTGGGGTGCAGTGTGTCTGTGGGGTGCAGTGTGTCTGTGAGGTGCGGTGTCTGGAGTGTGGTGTATCTGTGGGGTACGGTGACTGTGAGGTGTGTCTGTGGGGTGCATTGTCTGGAGTGTGGTGTGTCTGTGGGGTGCGGTGTGTCTGTGGGGTGCGGTGTTTGTCTGGGCAGTGTGTCTGTAGGGTGAGGTGTGGTGTCTGTGCAGTGTATCTGTGGGGTGCAGTGTCTGGAGTGCAGTGTGTCCGTGTTGGGTGCAGTGTCTGTGCAGTGTGTTTGTGGGGTACAGTGTGTCTGTGGGGTGCGATGTCTGGAGTGCGGTGTGTCTGCGGGGTGCGGTGACTGTGTGGTGTGTCTGCGGGGTGCAGTGTCTGTGGGGCGTAAAGTGTCTGTGGGTTGTCGTGTGTCTGTGGGGTGCAGTGGCCCCTCTGCATATCCAAGCATCCTATTTTGTGCATCAAGCATCAACTCATGGTCTAAATATGTATTATGACTGTGTGACCACACTGACTGACCAGGCAAACCAATCCGCTCCGCCTGTCCGCCGCCACCACCTTATCATTTTATCTCACAGCACACTGATGATAAAGGCTCAGGCTCAGGCTGCCACTGCCAGTCTGGTTGCTAGGCTAGGGGCCGCTCCGCGTCTAGCAACCAGTGACGTCAGCTGAGCTGAGGCCTGTCACTCAGTCAGTATGGGCAGTGAGTGAAGTGAACCCGCCCGGCGCACACTACGCTGAGTATGAGACCAGCGCGCGCGCCTCTCTCCGCAGCCGCCAGAGCCAGCACAGAGTGAGTGACCGTGACTCAGACAGAGCCACTCACCTGTGCACAGCCGGCCAGCCTGAGCCTCGTCGTCCGTTCTGAGTCCTCCTCCAGCTCCAGTCAGTGACGCCAGTGACCACTCAGACTGTGACAGTCTGAGCCACTCTCTGTCATGTGCGGTGTAACTGTGCAGTGTGTCTGTGGAGTGCGGTGTCTGGAGTGCTGTGTGTCTGTGGGGTGCGGTGTGTCTGCAGGGTGCAGTGTCTGTGGGGTGCAAGGTGTCTGTGGGTTCAGTCTTTTTCTGTGGGGTGCGATGTCTGAAGTGCAAGGTGACTGTGTGGTGTGTCTGCAAAGTGCAGTGTCTGTGGGGTGCAAGGCGTCTGTGATTTGTCTTTTTCTGTGTGGTGCGGTGTGTCTGTGGGGTGCAAGGTGTCTGTGGGTTCAGTCTTTTTCTGTGGGGTGCAGTGTGACTGTGCAGTGTGTCTGTGGGGTGCGGTGTGTCTGCAGGGTGCAGTGTCTGTGGGTTCAGTCTTTTTCTGTGGGGTGCGGTGTGTCTGTAGGGTGCAAGGTGTCTGTGGGTTCAGTCTTTTTCTGTGGGGTGCGGTGTGTCCGTGGTGTGCAAGGTGTCTGTGGATACAGTCTTTTTCTGTGGGGTGCGGTGTGTCTGTGGGGTGCAAGGTGTCTGTGGGTTCAGTCTTTTTCTGTGGGGTGCGGTGTGTCTATGGGGTGCAAGGTGTCTGTGGGTTCAGTCTTTTTCTGTGGGGTGCGGGGTGTCTGTGGGGTGCAAGGTGTCTGTGGGTACATTCTTTTTCTGTGGGGTGCAGTATGTCTGTGGGGTGCAAGGTGTCTGTGGGTTCAGTCTTTTTCTGTGAGGTGCGGTGTCTGGAGTGCAAGGTGACTGTGTGGTGTGTCTGCAGGGTGCAGTGTCTGTGGGATGAAAGGCGTCTGTGGGTTGTCTTTTTCTGTGGGGTGCGGTGTGTCTTTGGGGTGCAAGGTGTCTGTGGGTTCAGTCTTTTTCTGTGCGGTGTGGTGTGATTGTGGTGTGCAAGGTGTCAGTGGGTTCAGTCTTTTTCTGTGGGGTGTGGAGTGACTGTGCGGTGTAATTGTGGGGTGCGGTGTGATTGTGGGGTGCAAGGTGTCTGTGGGTTCAGTCTTTTTCTGTGGGGTATGGTGTGATTGTAGTGTGCAAGGTGTCTGTGGGTTCAGTCTTTTTCTGTGGGGTGCGGAGTGACTGTGCGGTGTAATTGTGGGGTGGGGTGCGGTGTGACTGTGTGGTGTGATTGTGGGGTGTAAGTTGTCTGTGGGTTCAGTATTTTTCTGTGGGGTGCTGTGTGATTGTGGGGTGCAAGGTGTCTGTGGGTTCAGTCTTTTTCTGTGGGGTGCGGTGTGACTGTGCAGTGTGTCTGTGGGGTGCGGTGACTGGAGGGTGCAGTGTCTGTGGGGTGCAAGGTGTCTGTGGGTTCAGTCTTTTTCTGTGGGGTGCGGTGTGTCTGTGGGGTGCAAGGTGTCTGTGGGTTCAGTCTTTTTCTGTGGGGTGCTGCGTGTCTATGGGTGCAAGGTGTCTGTGGGTTCAGTCTTTTTCTGTGGGGTGCAGTGTGACTGAGCAGTGTGTCTGTGGGGTGTGATGTCTGGAGTGCAGTGTGTCTGTGGGGTGTGGTGTGTCTGCAGGGTGCAGTGTCTGTGGGTTCAGTCTTTTTCTGTGGGGTGCGGTGTGTCTGTGGGGTGCAAGGTGTCTGTGGGTTCAGTGTTTTTCTCTGGGGTGCGGTGTGTCTGTGGGGTGCAAGGTGTCTGTGGGTTCAGTCTTTTTCTGTGAGGTGCGGTGTCTGGAGTGCAAGTTGACTGTGTGGTGTGTCTGCAGGGTGCAGTGTCTGTGGGGTGAAAGGCGTCTGTGGGTTGTCTTTTTCTGTGGGGTGCGGTGTGTCTTTGGGGTGTAAGGTATCTGTGGGTTCAGTCTTTTTCTGTGGGGTGTGGTGTGATTGTGGTGTGCAAGGTGTCTGTGGGTTCAGTCTTTTTCTGTGGGGTGTGGAGTGACTGTGCGGTGTAATTGTGGAGTGCGGTGTGATTGTGGGGTGCAAGGTGTCTGTGGGTTCAGTCTTTTTCTGTGTGGTATGGTGTGATTGTAGTGTGCAAGGTGTCTGTGGGTTCAGTCTTTTTCTGTGGGGTGCGGAGTGACTGTGCGGTGTAATTGTGGGGTGGGGTGCGGTGTGACTGTGCGGTGTGATTGTGGTGTGCAAAGTGTCTGTGGGTTCAGTCTTTTTCTGTGGGGTGCGGAGTGACTGTGCAGTGTAATTGTGGGGTGGGGTGCGGTGTGACTGTGTGGTGTGATTGTGGGGTGTAAGGTGTCTGTGGGTTCAGTCTTTTTCTGTGGGGTGCTGTGTGATTGTGGGGTGCAAGGTGTCTGTGGGTTTTTTTTTTTCTGTGGGGTGCGGTGTGATGGTGCTGTGTGACTGTGCGGTGTGATTGTGGGGTGCAAGGTATCTGTGGGTTCAGTCTTTTTCTGTGGGGTGCGGTGTGATTGTGGTGTGCAAGGTGTCTGTGGGTTCAGTCTTTTTCTGTGGGGTGTGGAGTGACTGTGTGGTGTAATTGTGGGGTTCGGTGTGATTGTGGGGTGCAAGGTGTCTGTGGGTTTGGTTTTTTTCTGTGGGGTGCGGTGTGATGGTGCTGTGTGACTGTGCGGTGTGATTGTGGGGTGCAAGGTATCTGTGGGTTCAGTCTTTTTCTGTGGGGTGCGGTGTGATTGTGGTGTGCAAGGTGTCTGTGGGTTCAGTCTTTTTCTGTGGGGTGTGGAGTGACTGTGCAGTGTAATTGTGGGGTGGGGTGCGGTGTGACTGTGCGGTGTGATTGTGGGGTGCAAGGTATCTGTGGGTTCAGTCTTTTTCTGTGGGGTGCGATGTGATTGTGGTGTGCAAGGTGTCTGTGGGTTCAGTATTTTTCTGTGGGGTGCGGAGTGACTGTGCAGTGTAATTGTGGGATGGAGTGGGGTGTGTGTGACTGTGTGGTGTGATTGTGGGGTGTAAGGTGTCTGTGGGTTCAGTCTTTTTCTGTGGGGTGCAGTGTGACTGAGCAGTGTGTCTGTGGGGTGCGGTGTGTCTGCGGGGTGCAGTATCAGTGGGTTCAGTCTTTTTCTGTGGGGTGCGGTGTGTCTGTGGGGTGCAAGGTGTCTGTGGGTTCAGTCTTTTTCTGTGGGGTGCGGTGTGTCTGTGGGGTGCAAGGTGTCTGTGGGTTCATTCTTTTTCTGTGGGGTGCGGTGTGTCTGTGGGGTGCAAGGTGTCTGTGGGTTCAGTCTTTTTTTGTGGGGTGCGGTGTCTGGAGTGCAAGGTGACTGTGTGGTGTGTCTGCAGGGTGCAGTGTCTGTGGGGTGAAAGGCGTCTGTGGGTTGTCTTTTTCTGTGGGTGGGGTGTGACTGTGCGGTGTGTCTTTGGGGTGCAAGGTGTCTGTGGGTTCAGTCTTTTTCTGTGGGGTGTGGTGTGATTGTGGTGTGCAAGGTGTCTGTGGGTTCAGTCTTTTTCTGTGGGGTGCGGAGTGACTGTGCGGTGTAATTGTGGGGTGCGGTGTTATTGTGGGGTGCAAAGTGTCTGTAGGTTCAGTCTTTTTCTGTGGGGTATGGTGTGATTGTAGTGTGCAAGGTGTCTGTGGGTTCAGTCTTTTTCTGTGGGGTGCGGAGTGACTGTGCGGTGTAATTGTGGGGTGGGGTGCGGTGTGACTGTGTGGTGTGATTGTGGGGTGTAAGGTGTCTGTGGGTTCAGTCTTTTTCTGTGGGGTGCTGTGTGATTGTGGGGTGCAAGGTGTCTGTGGGTTCAGTCTTTTTCTGTGGGGTGCGGTGTGATTGTGGTGTGCAAAGTGTCTGTGGGTTTGGGTTTTTTCTGTGGAGTGCTGTGTGATGGTGCTGTGTGACTTTGCGGTGTGATTGTGGGGTGCAAGGTGTCTGTGGGTTCAGTCTTTTTCTGTGGGGTGCGGTGTGCAAGGTGTCTGTGGGATCAGTCTTTTTCTGTGGGGTGCGGTGTCTGGAGTGCAAGGTGACTGTGTGGTGTATCTGCAAGTTACAGTGTCTGTGGGGTGCAAGGCCTCTGTGGGTTGTCTTTTTCTGTGGAGTGTGGTGTGTCTGTGGGGTACAAGGTGTCTGTGGGTTAACTCTTTTTTTGTGGGGTGTTGTGTTATTGTGGTGTGCAAGGTTTCTGTGGGTTCAGTCTTTTTCTGTGGGGTGCGGTGTGTTTGTGGGGTGCAGTGTCTGTGGGGTGCGGTGTGTCTGCAGGGTGCAGTGTCTGTGGGGTGCAAGGTGTCTTTGGGTTCAGTCTTTTTCAGTGGGGTGCATTGTGTTTGTGGGTGCAAGGTGTCTGTGGGTTCAGACTTTTTGTGTGGGGTGCGGTGTGTCTGTGGGGTGCAAGGTGTCTGTGAGTTCAGTCTTTTTCTGTGGGGTGCGGTGTGACTGTGCAGTGTGTCTGTGGAGTGCGGTGTGATTGTGGGGTGCAAGGTGTCTGTGGGTTCAGTCTTTTTCTGTGGGGTGCGGAGTGACTGTGCAGTGTATTTGTGCGGTGTGATTGTGGGGTGCAAGGTGTCTGTGGGTTCAGTCTTTTTCTGTGGGGTGCGGAGTGACTGTGCAGTGTAATTGTGGGGTGGGGTGCGGTGTGACTGTGGGGTGCAAGGTGTCTGTGGGTTCAGTCTTTTTCTCTGGGATGCGGTGTGATTGTGGTGTGCAAGGTGTCTGTGGGTTCAGTTTTTTTCTGTGGGATGCGGTGTGATTGTGGGGTGCAAGGTGTCTGTGGGTTCAGTATTTTTCTGTGGGGCGCGGTGTGATTGTGGTGTGCAAGGAGTCTGTGGGTTCAGTCTTTTTCTGTGGGGTGCGGAGTGACTGTGCAGTGTAATTGTGGGGTGGGGTGCGGTGTGACTGTGCGATGTGATTGTGGGGTGCAAGGTGTCTTTGGGTTCAGTCTTTTTCTGTGGGGTGCGGTGTGTCTGTGGGGTGCAAGGTGTCTGTGGGTTCAGTCTTTTTCTGTGGGGTGCGGTGTCTGGAGTGCAAGGTGACTGCGTGGTGTGTCTGCAGGGTGCAGTGTCTGTGGGGTGCAAGGCGTCTGTGGGTTCAGTCTTTTTCTGTGGGGTGTGGTGTGTCTGTGGGGTGCAAGGTGTCTGTGGGTTCAGTCTTTTTCTGTGGGTTGTGGTGTGATTGTGGTGTGCAAGGTGTCTGTGGGTTCAGTCTTTTTCTGTGGGGTGCGGTGTGTTTGTGGGGTGCAGTGTCTGTGGGGTGCGGTGTGTCTGCAGGGTGCAGTGTCTGTGGGGTGCAAGGTGTCTTTGGGTTCAGTCTTTTTCAGTGGGGTGCATCGTGTTTGTGGGGTGCAAGGTGTCTGTGGGTTCAGACTTTTTGTGTGGGGTGCGGTGTGTCTGTGGGGTGCAAGGTGTCTGTGAGTTCAGTCTTTTTCTGTGGGGTGCGGTGTGACTGTGCAGTGTGTCTGTGGGGTGCGGTGTGATTGTGGGGTGCAAGGTGTCTGTGGGTTCAGTCTTTTTCTGTGGGGTGCGGAGTGACTGTGCAGTGTATTTATGCGGTGTGATTGTGGGGTGCAAGGTGTCTGTCGGTTCAGTCTTTTTCTGTGGGGTGCGGAGTGACTGTGCAGTGTAATTGTGGGGTGGGGTGCGGTGTGACTGTGCGGTGTGATTGTGGGGTGCAAGGTGTCTGTGGGTTCAGTCTTTTTCTCTAGGATGCGGTGTGATTGTGGTGTGCAAGGTGTCTGTGGGTTCAGTTTTTTTCTGTGGGGTGCGGTGTGATTGTGGGGTGCAAGGTGTCTGTGGGTTGTCTTTTTCTGTGGGGTGTGGTGTGTCTGTGGGTGCAAGGTGTCTGTGGGTTCAGTCTTTTTCTGTGGGGCGCGGTGTGATTGTGGTGTGCAAGGAGTCTGTGGGTTCAGTCTTTTTCTGTGGGGTGCGGAGTGACTGTGCAGTGTAATTGTGGGGTGGTGTGCGGTGTGACTGTGCGATGTGATTGTGGGGTGCAAGGTGTCTGTGGGTTCAGTCTTTTTCTGTGGGGTGCGGTGTGTCTGTGGGGTGCAAGGTTTCTGTGGGTTCAGTCTTTTTCTGTGGGGTGCGGTGTCTGGAGTGCAAGGTGACTGCGTGGTGTGTCTGCAGGGTGCAGTGTCTGTGGGGTGCAAGGCATCTGTGGGTTCAGTCTTTTTCTGTGGAGTGTGGTGTGTCTGTGGGGTGCAAGGTGTCTGTGGGTTCAGTCTTTTTCTGTGGGGTGTGGTGTGATTGTGGTGTGCAAGGTGTCTGTGGGTTCAGTCTTTTTCTGTGGGGTGCGGAGTGACTGTGCAGTGTAATTGTGGGGTGCGGTGTGACTGTGGGGTGCAAGGTGTCTGTGGGTTCAGTCTTTTTCTGTGGGGTGCGGTGTGTCTGTGGGGTGCAAGGTGTCTGTGGGTTCAGTCTTTTTCTGTGGGGTGAGGAGTGACTGTGCGGTGTAATGGTGGAGTGGGGTGTTTCTGTGGGGTGCGGTGTCTGGAGTGCAAGTCTTTTTCTGTGGGGTGCGGTGTGTTTGTGGGGTGCAGTGTCTGTGGGGTGCGGTGTGTCTGCAGGGTGCAGTGTCTGTGGGGTGCAAGGTGTCTTTGGGTTCAGTCTTTTTCTGTGGGGTGCATTGTGTTTGTGGGGTGCAAGGTGTCTGTGGGTTCAGACTTTTTCTGTGGGGTGCGGTGTGTCTGTGGGGTGCAAGGTGTCTGTGGGTGCAGTCTTTTTCTGTGGGGTGCGGTGTGACTGTGCAGTGTGTCTGTGGGGTGCGGTGTGATTGTGGGGTGCAAGTTGTCTGTGGGTTCAGTCTTTTTCTGTGGGGTGCGGAGTGACTGTGCAGTGTATTTGTGTGGTGTGATTGTGGGGTGCAAGGTTTCTGTGGGTTCAGTCTTTTTCTGTGGGGTGTGGTGTGTCTGTGGGGTGCAAGGTATCTATGGGTTTAGTCTTTTTCTGTGGGGTATGGTGTGATTGTGATGTGCAAGGTGTCTGTGGGTTCAGTCTTTTTCTGTGGGGTGCGGAGTGACTGTGCGGTGTAATTGTGGGGTGGGGTGCGGTGTGACTGTGGGGTGCAAGGTGTCTGTGGGTTCAGTCTTTATCTGTGGGGTGCGGTGTGTCTGTGGGGTGCAAGGTGTCTGTGGGTTCAGTCTTTTTCTGTGGGGTGCGGAGCGACTGTGCAGTGTAATTGTGGGGTGTGGTGGGGTGCGGTGTGACTGTGTGGTGTGATTGTGGGGAGCAAGGTGTCTGTGGGTTCAGTCCTTTCCTGTGGGGTGAGGAGTGACTGTGCGGTGTAATTGTGGGGTGGGGTGTTTCTGTGGGGTGCGGTGTCTGGAGTGCAAGTCTTTTTCTGTGGGGTGCGGTGTCTGTGGGGTGCAGTGTGTCTGCAGGGGGCAGTGTCTGTGGGGTGCAAGGTGTCTTTGGGTTCAGTCTTTTTCTGTGGGTGCGTTGTGTTTGTGGGGTGCAAGGTGTCTGTGGGTTCAGACTTTTTCTGTGGGGTGCGGTGTGTCTGTGGGGTGCAAGGTGTCTGTGGGTTCAGTCTTTTTCTGTGGGGTGCGGTGTGACTGTGCAGTGTGTCTGTGGGGTGCGGTGTGATTGTGGGGTGCAAGGTGTCTGTGGGTTCAGTCTTTTTCTGTGGGGTGCGGAGTGACTGTGCAGTGTATTTGTGCGGTGTGATTGTGGGGTGCAAGGTGTCTGTGGGTTCAGTATTTTTCTGTGGGGCGTGGTGTGTCTGTGGGGTGCAAGGTATCTATGGGTTTAGTCTTTTTCTGTGGGGTATGGTGTGATTGTGATGTGCAAGGTGTCTGTGGGTTCAGTCTTTTTCTGTGGGGTGCGGAGTGACTGTGCAGTGTAATTGTGGGGTGGGGTGCGGTGTGACTGTGCGGTGTGATTGTGGTGTGCAAGCTGTCTGTGGGTTCAGTTTTTTTCTGTGAGGTGCGGTGTGATTGTGGGGTGCAAGGCGTCTGTGGGTTGATTTTTTCTGTGGGGTGTGGTGTGTCTGTGGGGTGCAAGGTGTCTGTGGGTTCAGTATTTTTCTGTGGGGTGGGGTGTGATTGTGGTGTGCAAGGTGTCTGTGGGTTCAGTCTTTTTCTGTGGGGTGCGGAGTGACTGTGCAGTGTAATTGTGGGGTGGGGTGCGGTGTGACTGTGCGATGTGATTGAGGGGTGCAAGGTGTCTGTGGGTTCAGTCTTTTTCTGTGGGGTGCGGTGTGTCTGTGGGGTGCATGGTGTCTGTGGGTTCAGTCTTTTTCTGTGGGGTGCGGTGTCTGGAGTGCAAGGTGACTGCGTGGTGTGTCTGCAGGGTGCAGTGTCTGTGGGGTGCAAGGCGTCTTTGGGTTGTCTTTTTCTGTGGGGTGTGGTGTGTCTGTGGGGTGCAAGGTGTCTGTGGGTTCAGTCTTTTTCTGTGGGGTGTGGTGTGCAAGGTGTCTGTGGGTTCAGTCTTTTTCTGTGGGGTGCGGAGTGACTATGCGGTGTAATTGTGGGGTGGGGTGCGGTGTGACTGTGGGGTGCAAGGTGTCTGTGGGTTCAGTCTTTTTCTGTGGGGTGCGGTGTGTCTGTGGGGTGCAAGGTGTCTGTGGGTTCAGTCTTTTTCTGTGGGGTGCGGAGCGACTGTGCAGTGTAATTGTGGGGTGTGGTGGTGTGCGGTGTGACTGTGTGGTGTGATTGTGGGGTGCAAGGTGTCTGTGGGTTCAGTCTTTTTATGTGGGGTGAGGAGTGACTGTGCGGTGTAATTGTGGGGTGGGGTGTTTCTGTGGGGCGCGGTGTCTGGAGTGCAAGTCTTTTTCTGTGGGGTGCGGTGTGTTTGTGGGGTGCAGTGTCTGTGGGGTGCGGTGTGTCTGCAGGGTGCAGTGTCTGTGGGGTGCAAGGTGTCTTTGGGTTCAGTTTTTTTCTGTGGGGTGCATTGTGTTTGTGGGGTGCGGTGTGATTGTGGGGTGCAAGGTGTCTGTGGGTTCAGTCTTTTTCTGTGGGGTGCGGAGTGACTGTGCAGTGCAATTGTGGGGTGGGGTGCGGTGTGACTGTGGGGTGCAAGGTGTCTGTGGGTTCAGTCTTTTTCTGTGGGGTGCGGTGTGTCTGTGGGGTGCAAGGTGTCTGTGGGTTCAGTCTTTTTCTGTGGGGTGCGGAGCGACTGTGCAGTGTAATTGTGGGGTGTGGTAGGGTGCGGTGTGACTGTGTGGTGTGATTGTGGGGTGCAAGGTGTCTGTGGGTTCAGTCTTTTTCTGTGGGGTGAGGAGTGACTGTGCGGTGTAATTGTGGGGTGGGGTGTTTCTGTGGGGTGCGGTGTCTGGAGTGCAAGTCTTTTTCTGTGGGGTGCGTTGTGTTTGTGGGGTGCAGTGTCTGTGGGGTGTGGTGTGTCTGCAGGGGGCAGTGTCTGTGGGGTGCAAGGTGTCTTTGGGTTCAGTCTTTTTCTGTGGGGTGCATTGTGTTTGTGGGGTGCAAGGTGTCTGTGGGTTCAGATTTTTTCTGTGGGGTGCGGTGTGTCTGTGGGGTGCAAGGTGTCTGTGGGTTCAGTCTTTTTCTGTGGGGTGCAGTGTGACTGTGCAGTGTCTGTGTGGTGCGGTGTGATTGTTGGGTGCAAGTTGTCTGTGGGTTCAGTCTTTTTCTGTGGGGTGAGGAGTGACTGTGCGGTGTAATGGTGGGGTGGGGTGTTTCTGTGGGGTGCGGTGTCTGGAGTGCAAGTCTTTTTCTGTGGGGTGCGGTGTGTTTGTGGGGTGCAGTGTCTGTGGGGTGCGGTGTGTCTGCAGGGTGCAGTGTCTGTGGGGTGCAAGGTGTCTTTGGGTTCAGTCTTTTTCTGTGGGGTGCATTGTGTTTGTGGGGTGCAAGGTGTCTGTGGGTTCAGACTTTTTCTGTGGGGTGCGGTGTGTCTGTGGGGTGCAAGGTGTCTGTGGGTGCAGTCTTTTTCTGTGGGGTGCGGTGTGACTGTGCAGTGTGTCTGTGGGGTGCGGTGTGATTGTGGGGTGCAAGTTGTCTGTGGGTTCAGTCTTTTTCTGTGGGGTGCGGAGTGACTGTGCAGTGTATTTGTGTGGTGTGATTGTGGGGTGCAAGGTTTCTGTGGGTTCAGTCTTTTTCTGTGGGGTGTGGTGTGTCTGTGGGGTGCAAGGTATCTATGGGTTTAGTCTTTTTCTGTGGGGTATGGTGTGATTGTGATGTGCAAGGTGTCTGTGGGTTCAGTCTTTTTCTGTGGGGTGCGGAGTGACTGTGCGGTGTAATTGTGAGGTGGGGTGCGGTGTGACTGTGGGGTGCAAGGTGTCTGTGGGTTCAGTCTTTATCTGTGGGGTGCGGTGTGTCTGTGGGGTGCAAGGTGTCTGTGGGTTCAGTCTTTTTCTGTGGGGTGCGGAGCGACTGTGCAGTGTAATTGTGGGGTGTGGTGGGGTGCGGTGTGACTGTGTGGTGTGATTGTGGGGAGCAAGGTGTCTGTGGGTTCAGTCCTTTCCTGTGGGGTGAGGAGTGACTGTGCGGTGTAATTGTGGGGTGGGGTGTTTCTGTGGGGTGCGGTGTCTGGAGTGCAAGTCTTTTTTCTGTGGGGTGCGGTGTCTGTGGGGTGCAGTGTGTCTGCAGGGGGCAGTGTCTGTGGGGTGCAAGGTGTCTTTGGGTTCAGTCTTTTTCTGTGGGGTGCGTTGTGTTTGTGGGGTGCAAGGTGTCTGTGGGTTCAGACTTTTTCTGTGGGGTGCGGTGTGTCTGTGGGGTGCAAGGTGTCTGTGGGTTCAGTCTTTTTCTGTGGGGTGCGGTGTGACTGTGCAGTGTGTCTGTGGGGTGCGGTGTGATTGTGGGGTGCAAGGTGTCTGTGGGTTCAGTCTTTTTCTGTGGGGTGCGGAGTGACTGTGCAGTGTATTTGTGCGGTGTGATTGTGGGGTGCAAGGTGTCTGTGGGTTCAGTATTTTTCTGTGGGGCGTGGTGTGTCTGTGGGGTGCAAGGTATCTATGGGTTTAGTCTTTTTCTGTGGGGTATGGTGTGATTGTGATGTGCAAGGTGTCTGTGGGTTCAGTCTTTTTCTGTGGGGTGCGGAGTGACTGTGCAGTGTATTTGTGCGGTGTGATTGTGGGGTGCAAGGTGTCTGTGGGTTCAGTATTTTTCTGTGGGGCGTGGTGTGTCTGTGGGGTGCAAGGTATCTATGGGTTTAGTCTTTTTCTGTGGGGTATGGTGTGATTGTGATGTGCAAGGTGTCTGTGGGTTCAGTCTTTTTCTGTGGGGTGCGGAGTGACTGTGCAGTGTAATTGTGGGGTGGGGTGCGGTGTGACTGTGCGGTGTGATTGTGGTGTGCAAGCTGTCTGTGGGTTGATTTTTTCTGTGGGGTGTGGTGTGTCTGTGGGGTGCAAGGTGTCTGTGGGTTCAGTATTTTTCTGTGGGGTGCGGTGTGATTGTGGTGTGCAAGGTGTCTGTGGGTTCAGTCTTTTTCTGTGGGGTGCGGAGTGACTGTGCAGTGTAATTGTGGGGTGGGGTGCGGTGTGACTATGCAATGTGATTGAGGGGTGCAAGGTGTCTGTGGGTTCAGTCTTTTTATGTGGGGTGCGGTGTGTCTGTGGGGTGCAAGGTGTCTGTGGGTTCAGTCTTTTTCTGTGGGGTGCGGTGTCTGGAGTGCAAGGTGACTGCGTGGTGTGTCTGCAGGGTGCAGTGTCTGTGGGGTGCAAGGCGTCTTTGGGTTGTCTTTTTCTGTGGGGTGTGGTGTGTCTGTGGGGTGCAAGGTGTCTGTGGGTTCAGTCTTTTTCTGTGGGGTGTGGTGTGCAAGGTGTCTGTGGGTTCAGTCTTTTTCTGTGGGGTGCGGAGTGACTATGCGGTGTAATTGTGGGGTGGGGTGCGGTGTGACTGTGGGGTGCAAGGTGTCTGTGGGTTCAGTCTTTTTCTGTGGGGTGCGGTGTGTCTGTGGGGTGCAAGGTGTCTGTGGGTTCAGTCTTTTTCTGTGGGGTGCGGAGCGACTGTGCAGTGTAATTGTGGGGTGTGGTGGTGTGCGGTGTGACTGTGTGGTGTGATTGTGGGGTGCAAGGTGTCTGTGGGTTCAGTCTTTTTCTGTGGGGTGAGGAGTGACTGTGCGGTGTAATTGTGGGGTGGGGTGTTTCTGTGGGGTGCGGTGTCTGGAGTGCAAGTCTTTTTCTGTGGGGTGCGGTGTGTTTGTGGGGTGCAGTGTCTGTGGGGTGCGGTGTGTCTGCAGGGTGCAGTGTCTGTGGGGTGCAAGGTGTCTTTGGGTTCAGTTTTTTTCTGTGGGGTGCATTGTGTTTGTGGGGTGCGGTGTGATTGTGGGGTGCAAGGTGTCTGTGGGTTCAGTCTTTTTCTGTGGGGTGCGGAGTGACTGTGCAGTGCAATTGTGGGGTGGGGTGCGGTGTGACTGTGGGGTGCAAGGTGTCTGTGGGTTCAGTCTTTTTCTGTGGGGTGCGGTGTGTCTGTGGGGTGCAAGGTGTCTGTGGGTTCAGTCTTTTTCTGTGGGGTGCGGAGCGACTGTGCAGTGTAATTGTGGGGTGTGGTAGGGTGCGGTGTGACTGTGTGGTGTGATTGTGGGGTGCAAGGTGTCTGTGGGTTCAGTCTTTTTCTGTGGGGTGAGGAGTGACTGTGCGGTGTAATTGTGGGGTGGGGTGTTTCTGTGGGGTGCGGTGTCTGGAGTGCAAGTCTTTTTCTGTGGGGTGCGGTGTCTGTGGGGTGCAGTGTGTCTGCAGGGGGCAGTGTCTGTGGGGTGCAAGGTGTCTTTGGGTTCAGTCTTTTTCTGTGGGTGCGTTGTGTTTGTGGGGTGCAAGGTGTCTGTGGGTTCAGACTTTTTCTGTGGGGTGCGGTGTGTCTGTGGGGTGCAAGGTGTCTGTGGGTTCAGTCTTTTTCTGTGGGGTGCGGTGTGACTGTGCAGTGTGTCTGTGGGGTGCGGTGTGATTGTGGGGTGCAAGGTGTCTGTGGGTTCAGTCTTTTTCTGTGGGGTGCGGAGTGACTGTGCAGTGTATTTGTGCGGTGTGATTGTGGGGTGCAAGGTGTCTGTGGGTTCAGTATTTTTCTGTGGGGCGTGGTGTGTCTGTGGGGTGCAAGGTATCTATGGGTTTAGTCTTTTTCTGTGGGGTATGGTGTGATTGTGATGTGCAAGGTGTCTGTGGGTTCAGTCTTTTTCTGTGGGGTGCGGAGTGACTGTGCAGTGTAATTGTGGGGTGGGGTGCGGTGTGACTGTGCGGTGTGATTGTGGTGTGCAAGCTGTCTGTGGGTTCAGTTTTTTTCTGTGAGGTGCGGTGTGATTGTGGGGTGCAAGGCGTCTGTGGGTTGATTTTTTCTGTGGGGTGTGGTGTGTCTGTGGGGTGCAAGGTGTCTGTGGGTTCAGTATTTTTCTGTGGGGTGGGGTGTGATTGTGGTGTGCAAGGTGTCTGTGGGTTCAGTCTTTTTCTGTGGGGTGCGGAGTGACTGTGCAGTGTAATTGTGGGGTGGGGTGCGGTGTGACTGTGCGATGTGATTGAGGGGTGCAAGGTGTCTGTGGGTTCAGTCTTTTTCTGTGGGGTGCGGTGTGTCTGTGGGGTGCATGGTGTCTGTGGGTTCAGTCTTTTTCTGTGGGGTGCGGTGTCTGGAGTGCAAGGTGACTGCGTGGTGTGTCTGCAGGGTGCAGTGTCTGTGGGGTGCAAGGCGTCTTTGGGTTGTCTTTTTCTGTGGGGTGTGGTGTGTCTGTGGGGTGCAAGGTGTCTGTGGGTTCAGTCTTTTTCTGTGGGGTGTGGTGTGCAAGGTGTCTGTGGGTTCAGTCTTTTTCTGTGGGGTGCGGAGTGACTATGCGGTGTAATTGTGGGGTGGGGTGCGGTGTGACTGTGGGGTGCAAGGTGTCTGTGGGTTCAGTCTTTTTCTGTGGGGTGCGGTGTGTCTGTGGGGTGCAAGGTGTCTGTGGGTTCAGTCTTTTTCTGTGGGGTGCGGAGCGACTGTGCAGTGTAATTGTGGGGTGTGGTGGTGTGCGGTGTGACTGTGTGGTGTGATTGTGGGGTGCAAGGTGTCTGTGGGTTCAGTCTTTTTATGTGGGGTGAGGAGTGACTGTGCGGTGTAATTGTGGGGTGGGGTGTTTCTGTGGGGCGCGGTGTCTGGAGTGCAAGTCTTTTTCTGTGGGGTGCGGTGTGTTTGTGGGGTGCAGTGTCTGTGGGGTGCGGTGTGTCTGCAGGGTGCAGTGTCTGTGGGGTGCAAGGTGTCTTTGGGTTCAGTTTTTTTCTGTGGGGTGCATTGTGTTTGTGGGGTGCGGTGTGATTGTGGGGTGCAAGGTGTCTGTGGGTTCAGTCTTTTTCTGTGGGGTGCGGAGTGACTGTGCAGTGCAATTGTGGGGTGGGGTGCGGTGTGACTGTGGGGTGCAAGGTGTCTGTGGGTTCAGTCTTTTTCTGTGGGGTGCGGTGTGTCTGTGGGGTGCAAGGTGTCTGTGGGTTCAGTCTTTTTCTGTGGGGTGCGGAGCGACTGTGCAGTGTAATTGTGGGGTGTGGTAGGGTGCGGTGTGACTGTGTGGTGTGATTGTGGGGTGCAAGGTGTCTGTGGGTTCAGTCTTTTTCTGTGGGGTGAGGAGTGACTGTGCGGTGTAATTGTGGGGTGGGGTGTTTCTGTGGGGTGCGGTGTCTGGAGTGCAAGTCTTTTTCTGTGGGGTGCGTTGTGTTTGTGGGGTGCAGTGTCTGTGGGGTGTGGTGTGTCTGCAGGGGGCAGTGTCTGTGGGGTGCAAGGTGTCTTTGGGTTCAGTCTTTTTCTGTGGGGTGCATTGTGTTTGTGGGGTGCAAGGTGTCTGTGGGTTCAGATTTTTTCTGTGGGGTGCGGTGTGTCTGTGGGGTGCAAGGTGTCTGTGGGTTCAGTCTTTTTCTGTGGGGTGCAGTGTGACTGTGCAGTGTGTCTGTGTGGTGCGGTGTGATTGTTGGGTGCAAGTTGTCTGTGGGTTCAGTCTTTTTCTGTGGGGTGAGGAGTGACTGTGCGGTGTAATGGTGGGGTGGGGTGTTTCTGTGGGGTGCGGTGTCTGGAGTGCAAGTCTTTTTCTGTGGGGTGCGGTGTGTTTGTGGGGTGCAGTGTCTGTGGGGTGCGGTGTGTCTGCAGGGTGCAGTGTCTGTGGGGTGCAAGGTGTCTTTGGGTTCAGTCTTTTTCTGTGGGGTGCATTGTGTTTGTGGGGTGCAAGGTGTCTGTGGGTTCAGACTTTTTCTGTGGGGTGCGGTGTGTCTGTGGGGTGCAAGGTGTCTGTGGGTGCAGTCTTTTTCTGTGGGGTGCGGTGTGACTGTGCAGTGTGTCTGTGGGGTGCGGTGTGATTGTGGGGTGCAAGTTGTCTGTGGGTTCAGTCTTTTTCTGTGGGGTGCGGAGTGACTGTGCAGTGTATTTGTGTGGTGTGATTGTGGGGTGCAAGGTTTCTGTGGGTTCAGTCTTTTTCTGTGGGGTGTGGTGTGTCTGTGGGGTGCAAGGTATCTATGGGTTTAGTCTTTTTCTGTGGGGTATGGTGTGATTGTGATGTGCAAGGTGTCTGTGGGTTCAGTCTTTTTCTGTGGGGTGCGGAGTGACTGTGCGGTGTAATTGTGAGGTGGGGTGCGGTGTGACTGTGGGGTGCAAGGTGTCTGTGGGTTCAGTCTTTATCTGTGGGGTGCGGTGTGTCTGTGGGGTGCAAGGTGTCTGTGGGTTCAGTCTTTTTCTGTGGGGTGCGGAGCGACTGTGCAGTGTAATTGTGGGGTGTGGTGGGGTGCGGTGTGACTGTGTGGTGTGATTGTGGGGAGCAAGGTGTCTGTGGGTTCAGTCCTTTCCTGTGGGGTGAGGAGTGACTGTGCGGTGTAATTGTGGGGTGGGGTGTTTCTGTGGGGTGCGGTGTCTGGAGTGCAAGTCTTTTTCTGTGGGGTGCGGTGTCTGTGGGGTGCAGTGTGTCTGCAGGGGGCAGTGTCTGTGGGGTGCAAGGTGTCTTTGGGTTCAGTCTTTTTCTGTGGGGTGCGTTGTGTTTGTGGGGTGCAAGGTGTCTGTGGGTTCAGACTTTTTCTGTGGGGTGCGGTGTGTCTGTGGGGTGCAAGGTGTCTGTGGGTTCAGTCTTTTTCTGTGGGGTGCGGTGTGACTGTGCAGTGTGTCTGTGGGGTGCGGTGTGATTGTGGGGTGCAAGGTGTCTGTGGGTTCAGTCTTTTTCTGTGGGGTGCGGAGTGACTGTGCAGTGTATTTGTGCGGTGTGATTGTGGGGTGCAAGGTGTCTGTGGGTTCAGTATTTTTCTGTGGGGCGTGGTGTGTCTGTGGGGTGCAAGGTATCTATGGGTTTAGTCTTTTTCTGTGGGGTATGGTGTGATTGTGATGTGCAAGGTGTCTGTGGGTTCAGTCTTTTTCTGTGGGGTGCGGAGTGACTGTGCAGTGTATTTGTGCGGTGTGATTGTGGGGTGCAAGGTGTCTGTGGGTTCAGTATTTTTCTGTGGGGCGTGGTGTGTCTGTGGGGTGCAAGGTATCTATGGGTTTAGTCTTTTTCTGTGGGGTATGGTGTGATTGTGATGTGCAAGGTGTCTGTGGGTTCAGTCTTTTTCTGTGGGGTGCGGAGTGACTGTGCAGTGTAATTGTGGGGTGGGGTGCGGTGTGACTGTGCGGTGTGATTGTGGTGTGCAAGCTGTCTGTGGGTTGATTTTTTCTGTGGGGTGTGGTGTGTCTGTGGGGTGCAAGGTGTCTGTGGGTTCAGTATTTTTCTGTGGGGTGCGGTGTGATTGTGGTGTGCAAGGTGTCTGTGGGTTCAGTCTTTTTCTGTGGGGTGCAGAGTGACTGTGCAGTGTAATTGTGGGGTGGGGTGCGGTGTGACTATGCAATGTGATTGAGGGGTGCAAGGTGTCTGTGGGTTCAGTCTTTTTATGTGGGGTGCGGTGTGTCTGTGGGGTGCAAGGTGTCTGTGGGTTCAGTCTTTTTCTGTGGGGTGCGGTGTCTGGAGTGCAAGGTGACTGCGTGGTGTGTCTGCAGGGTGCAGTGTCTGTGGGGTGCAAGGCGTCTTTGGGTTGTCTTTTTCTGTGGGGTGTGGTGTGTCTGTGGGGTGCAAGGTGTCTGTGGGTTCAGTCTTTTTCTGTGGGGTGTGGTGTGCAAGGTGTCTGTGGGTTCAGTCTTTTTCTGTGGGGTGCGGAGTGACTATGCGGTGTAATTGTGGGGTGGGGTGCGGTGTGACTGTGGGGTGCAAGGTGTCTGTGGGTTCAGTCTTTTTCTGTGGGGTGCGGTGTGTCTGTGGGGTGCAAGGTGTCTGTGGGTTCAGTCTTTTTCTGTGGGGTGCGGAGCGACTGTGCAGTGTAATTGTGGGGTGTGGTGGTGTGCGGTGTGACTGTGTGGTGTGATTGTGGGGTGCAAGGTGTCTGTGGGTTCAGTCTTTTTCTGTGGGGTGAGGAGTGACTGTGCGGTGTAATTGTGGGGTGGGGTGTTTCTGTGGGGTGCGGTGTCTGGAGTGCAAGTCTTTTTCTGTGGGGTGCGGTGTGTTTGTGGGGTGCAGTGTCTGTGGGGTGCGGTGTGTCTGCAGGGTGCAGTGTCTGTGGGGTGCAAGGTGTCTTTGGGTTCAGTTTTTTTCTGTGGGGTGCATTGTGTTTGTGGGGTGCGGTGTGATTGTGGGGTGCAAGGTGTCTGTGGGTTCAGTCTTTTTCTGTGGGGTGCGGAGTGACTGTGCAGTGCAATTGTGGGGTGGGGTGCGGTGTGACTGTGGGGTGCAAGGTGTCTGTGGGTTCAGTCTTTTTCTGTGGGGTGCGGTGTGTCTGTGGGGTGCAAGGTGTCTGTGGGTTCAGTCTTTTTCTGTGGGGTGCGGAGCGACTGTGCAGTGTAATTGTGGGGTGTGGTAGGGTGCGGTGTGACTGTGTGGTGTGATTGTGGGGTGCAAGGTGTCTGTGGGTTCAGTCTTTTTCTGTGGGGTGAGGAGTGACTGTGCGGTGTAATTGTGGGGTGGGGTGTTTCTGTGGGGTGCGGTGTCTGGAGTGCAAGTCTTTTTCTGTGGGGTGCGTTGTGTTTGTGGGGTGCAGTGTCTGTGGGGTGTGGTGTGTCTGCAGGGGGCAGTGTCTGTGGGGTGCAAGGTGTCTTTGGGTTCAGTCTTTTTCTGTGGGGTGCATTGTGTTTGTGGGGTGCAAGGTGTCTGTGGGTTCAGACTTTTTCTGTGGGGTGCGGTGTGTCTGTGGGGTGCAAGGTGTCTGTGGGTTCAGTCTTTTTCTGTGGGGTGCAGTGTGACTGTGCAGTGTGTCTGTGGGGTGCGGTGTGATTGTTGGGTGCAAGTTGTCTGTGGGTTCAGTCTTTTTCTGTGGGGTGCGGAGTGACTGTGCAGTGTATTTGTGCAGTGTGATTGTGGGGTGCAAGGTGTCTGTGGGTTCAGTCTTTTTCTGTGGGGTGTGGTGTGTCTGTGGGGTGCAAGGTATCTATGGGTTTAGTCTTTTTCTGTGGGGTGCGGTGTGATTGTGATGTGCAAGGTGTCTGTGGGTTCAGTCTTTTTCTGTGGGGTGCGGAGTGACTGTGTAGTGTAATTGTGGGGTGGGGTGCGGTGTGACTGTGCGGTGTGATTGTGCGGTGCAAGGTGTCTGTGGGTTCAGTCTTTTTCTGTGGAGTGCGGTGTGATTGTGGGGTGCAAGGTGTCTGTGTGTTCAGTCTTTTTCTCTGGGATGCGGTCTGATTGTGGTGTGCAAGGTGTCTGTGGGTTCAGTTTTTTTCTGTACGGTGCGTTGTGATTGTGGGGAGCAAGGCGTCTGTGGGTTGACTTTTTCTGTGGGGTGGGGTGTGGTGTGGGGTGCAAGGTGTCTGTGGGTTCAGTATTTTTCTGTGGGGCGTGGTGTGTCTGTGGGGTGCAAGGTATCTATGGGTTTAGTCTTTTTCTGTGGGGTATGGTGTCTGTGGGGTATGGTGTGATTGTGATGTGCAAGGTGTCTGTGGGTTCAGTCTTTTTCTGTGGGGTGCGGAGTGACTGTGCAGTGTAATTGTGGGGTGGGGTGCGGTGTGACTGTGCGGTGTGATTGTGGGGTGCAAGGTGTCTGTGTGTTCAGTCTTTTTCTCTGGGATGCGGTCTGATTGTGGTGTACAAGCTGTCTGTGGTTTCAGTTTTTTTCTGTGAGGTGCGGTGTGATTGTGGGGTGCAAGGCGTCTGTGGGTTGATTTTTTCTGTGGGGTGTGGTGTGTCTGTGGGGTGCAAGGTGTCTGTGGGTTCAGTATTTTTCTGTGGGGCGCGGTGTGATTGTGGTGTGCAAGGTGTCTGTGGGTTCAGTCTTTTTCTGTGGGGTGCGGTGTGTCTGTGGGGTGCAAGGTGTCTGTGGGTTCAGTCTTTTTCTGTGGGGTGCGGTGTCTGGAGTGCAAGGTGACTGTGTGGTGTGTCTGCAGGGTGCAGTGTCTGTGGGGTGCAAGGCGTCTTTGGGTTGTCTTTTTCTGTGGGGTGCGGTGTGATTGTGGTGTGCAAGGTGTCTGTGGGTTCAGTCTTTTTCTGTGGGGTGCGGAGTGACTGTGCGGTGTAATTGTGGGGTGGGGCGCGGGTGTGACTGTGCGGTGTGACTGTGGGGTGCAAGGTGTCTGTGGGTTCAGTCTTTTTCTGTGGGGTGCGGTGTGATTGTGGGGTGCAAGGTGTCTGTGTGTTCAGTCTTTTTCTCTGGGATGCGGTCTGATTGTGGTGTGCAAGGTGTCTGTGGGTTCCGTTTTTTTCTGTGGGGTGCGGTGTGATTGTGGGGTGCAAGGCGTCTGTGGGTTGACTTTTTCTGTGGGGTGTGGTGTGTCTGTGGGGTGCAAGGTGTCTGTGGGTTCAGTATTTTTCTGTGGGGCGTGGTGTGTCTGTGGGGTGCAAGGTATCTGGGTTTAGTCTTTTTCTGTGGGGTATGGTGTGATTGTGATGTGCAAGGTGTCTGTGGGTTCAGTCTTTTTCTGTGGGGTGCGGAGTGACTGTGCAGTGTAATTGTGGGGTGGGGTGCGGTGTGACTGTGCGGTGTGATTGTGGGGTGCAAGGTGTCTGTGGGTTCAATCTTTTTCTGTGGGGTGCGGTGTGATTGTGGGGTGCAAGGTGTCTGTGTGTTCAGTCTTTTTCTCTGGGATGCGGTCTGATTGTGGTGTGCAAGCTGTCTGTGGGTTCAGTTTTATTCTGTGAGGTGCGGTGTGATTGTGGGGTGCAAGGCGTCTGTGGGTTGATTTTTTCTGTGGGGTGTGGTGTGTCTGTGGGGTGCAAGGTGTCTGTGGGTTCAGTATTTTTCTGTGGGGCGCTGTGTGATTGTGGTGTGCAAGGTGTCTGTGGGTTCAGTCTTTTTCTGTGGGGTGCGGAGTGACTGTGCAGTGTAATTGTGGGGTGGGGTGCGGTGTGACTGTGCGATGTGATTGTGGGGTGCAAGGTGTCTGTGGGTTCAGTCTTTTTCTGTGGGGTGCGGTGTGTCTGTGGGGTGCAAGGTGTCTGTGGGTTCAGTCTTTTTCTGTGGGGTGCGGTGTCTGGAGTGCAAGGTGACTGTGTGGTGTGTCTGCAGGGTGCAGTGTCTGTGGGGTGCAAGGCGTCTGTGGGTTGACTTTTTCTGTGGGGTGTGGTGTGTCTGTGGGGTGCAAGGTGTCTGTGGGTTCAGTATTTTTCTGTGGGGCGCGGTGTGATTGTGGTGTGCAAGGTGTCTGTGGGTTCAGTCTTTTTCTGTGGGGTGCGGAGTGACTGTACAGTGTAATTGTGGGGTGGGGTGCGGGTGTGACTGTGCGGTGTGACTGTGGGGTGCAAGGTGTCTGTGGGTTCAGTCTTTTTCTGTGGGGTGAGGAGTGACTGTGCGGTGTAATTGTGGGGTGGGGTGTTTCTGTGGGGTGCGGTGTCTGGAGTGCAAGGTTACTGTGTGGTGTGTCTGCAGGGTGCAGTGTCTGTGGGATGCAAGGCCTCTGTAGGCTGTCTTTTTCTGTGGGGTGTGGTGTGTCTGTGGGGTGCAAGGTGTCTGTGGGTTCAGTCTTTTTCTGTGGGGTGTGGTGTGACTGTGCAGTGTGCCTGTGGGGTGCGGTGTCTGGAATGCAGTGTTTCTGTGGGGTGCGGTGTGTCTGCAGGGTGCAGTGTCTTTGGGGTGCAAGGTGTCTGTGGGTTCAGTCTTTTTCTGTAGGGTGCGGTGTGTTTGTGGGGTGCAAGGTGTCTGTGGGTTCAGTCTTTTTCTGTGGGGTGCGGTGTGACTGTGCAGTGTGTCTGTGGGGTGTGGTGTCTGGAATGCAGTGTGTCTGTGGGGTGCGGTGTGTCTGCAGGGTTCAGTGTCTGTGGGGTGCAAGGTGTCTTTGAGTTCAATCTTTTTCTGTAGGGTGCGGTGTGTCTGTGGGGTGCAAGGTGTCTGTGGGTTCAGTCTTTTTCTGTGGGGTGCGGAGTGACTGTGCAGTGCAATTGTGGGGTGGGGTGCGGTGTGACTGTGGGGTGCAAGGTGTCTGTGGGTTCAGTCTTTTTCTGTGGGGTGCGGTGTGTCTGTGGGGTGCAAGGTGTCTGTGGGTTCAGTCTTTTTCTGTGGGGTGCGGAGCGACTGTGCAGTGTAATTGTGGGGTGTGGTAGGGTGCGGTGTGACTGTGTGGTGTGATTGTGGGGTGCAAGGTGTCTGTGGGTTTAGTCTTTTTCTGTGGGGTGAGGAGTGACTGTGCGGTGTAATTGTGGGGTGGGGTGTTTCTGTGGGGTGCGGTGTCTGGAGTGCAAGTCTTTTTCTGTGGGGTGCGTTGTGTTTGTGGGGTGCAGTGTCTGTGGGGTGTGGTGTGTCTGCAGGGGGCAATGTCTGTGGGGTGCAAGGTGTCTTTGGGTTCAGTCTTTTTCTGTGGGGTGCATTGTGTTTGTGGGGTGCAAGGTGTCTGTGGGTTCAGACTTTTTCTGTGGGGTGCGGTGTGTCTGTGGGGTGCAAGGTGTCTGTGGGTTCAGTCTTTTTCTGTGGGGTGCAGTGTGACTGTGCAGTGTGTCTGTGGGGTGCGGTGTGATTGTTGGGTGCAAGTTGTCTGTGGGTTCAGTCTTTTTCTGTGGGGTGCGGAGTGACTGTGCAGTGTATTTGTGCGGTGTGATTGTGGGGTGCAAGGTGTCTGTGGGTTCAGTCTTTTTCTGTGGGGTGTGGTGTGTCTGTGGGGTGCAAGGTATCTATGGGTTTAGTCTTTTTCTGTGGGGTGCGGTGTGATTGTGATGTGCAAGGTGTCTGTGGGTTCAGTCTTTTTCTGTGGGGTGCGGAGTGACTGTGTAGTGTAATTGTGGGGTGGGGTGCGGTGTCACTGTGCGGTGTGATTGTGCGGTGCAAGGTGTCTGTGGGTTCAGTCTTTTTCTGTGGAGTGCGGTGTGATTGTGGGGTGCAAGGTGTCTGTGTGTTCAGTCTTTTTCTCTGGGATGCGGTCTGATTGTGGTGTGCAAGGTGTCTGTGGGTTCAGTTTTTTTCTGTGCGGTGCGTTGTGATTGTGGGGTGCAAGGTGTCTGTGTGTTCAGTCTTTTTCTCTGGGATGCGGTCTGATTGTGGTGTGCAAGGTGTCTGTGGGTTCCGTTTTTTTCTGTGGGGTGCGGTGTGATTGTGGGGTGCAAGGCGTCTGTGGGTTGACTTTTTCTGTGGGGTGTGGTGTGTCTGTGGGGTGCAAGGTGTCTGTGGGTTCAGTATTTTTCTGTGGGGCGTGGTGTGTCTGTGGGGTGCAAGGTATCTGGGTTTAGTCTTTTTCTGTGGGGTATGATGTGATTGTGATGTGCAAGGTGTCTGTGGGTTCAGTCTTTTTCTGTGGGGTGCGGAGTGACTGTGCAGTGTAATTGTGGGGTGGGGTGCGGTGTGACTGTGCGGTGTGATTGTGGGGTGCAAGGTGTCTGTGGGTTCAATCTTTTTCTGTGGGGTGCGGTGTGATTGTGGGGTGCAAGGTGTCTGTGTGTTCAGTCTTTTTCTCTGGGATGCGGTCTGATTGTGGTGTGCAAGCTGTCTGTGGGTTCAGTTTTATTCTGTGAGGTGCGGTGTGATTGTGGGGTGCAAGGCGTCTGTGGGTTGATTTTTTCTGTGGGGTGTGGTGTGTCTGTGGGGTGCAAGGTGTCTGTGGGTTCAGTATTTTTCTGTGGGGCGCTGTGTGATTGTGGTGTGCAAGGTGTCTGTGGGTTCAGTCTTTTTCTGTGGGGTGCGGAGTGACTGTGCAGTGTAATTGTGGGGTGGGGTGCGGTGTGACTGTGCGATGTGATTGTGGGGTGCAAGGTGTCTGTGGGTTCAGTCTTTTTCTGTGGGGTGCGGTGTGTCTGTGGGGTGCAAGGTGTCTGTGGGTTCAGTCTTTTTCTGTGGGGTGCGGTGTCTGGAGTGCAAGGTGACTGTGTGGTGTGTCTGCAGGGTGCAGTGTCTGTGGGGTGCAAGGCGTCTGTGGGTTGTCTTTTTCTGTGGGGTGTGGTGTGTCTGTGGGGTGCAAGGTGTCTGTGGGTTCAGTATTTTTCTGTGGGGCGCGGTGTGATTGTGGTGTGCAAGGTGTCTGTGGGTTCAGTCTTTTTCTGTGGGGTGCGGAGTGACTGTACAGTGTAATTGTGGGGTGGGGTGCAGGTGTGACTGTGCGGTGTGACTGTGGGGTGCAAGGTGTCTGTGGGTTCAGTCTTTTTCTGTGGGGTGAGGAGTGACTGTGCGGTGTAATTGTGGGGTGGGGTGTTTCTGTGGGGTGCGGTGTCTGGAGTGCAAGGTTACTGTGTGGTGTGTCTGCAGGGTGCAGTGTCTGTGGGATGCAAGGCCTCTGTAGGCTGTCTTTTTCTGTGGGGTGTGGTGTGTCTGTGGGGTGCAAGGTGTCTGTGGGTTCAGTCTTTTTCTGTGGGGTGTGGTGTGACTGTGCAGTGTGCCTGTGGGGTGCGGTGTCTGGAATGCAGTGTTTCTGTGGGGTGCGGTGTGTCTGCAGGGTGCAGTGTCTTTGGGGTGCAAGGTGTCTGTGGGTTCAGTCTTTTTCTGTAGGGTGCGGTGTGTTTGTGGGGTGCAAGGTGTCTGTGGGTTCAGTCTTTTTCTGTGGGGTGCGGTGTGACTGTGCAGTGTGTCTGTGGGGTGTGGTGTCTGGAATGCAGTGTGTCTGTGGGGTGCGGTGTGTCTGCAGGGTTCAGTGTCTGTGGGGTGCAAGGTGTCTTTGGGTTCAATCTTTTTCTGTAGGGTGCGGTGTGTCTGTGGGGTGCAAGGTGTCTGTGGGTTCAGTCTTTTTCTGTGGGGTGCGGAGTGACTGTGCAGTGCAATTGTGGGGTGGAGTGCGGTGTGACTGTGGGGTGCAAGGTGTCTGTGGGTTCAGTCTTTTTCTGTGGGGTGCGGTGTGTCTGTGGGGTGCAAGGTGTCTGTGGGTTCAGTCTTTTTCTGTGGGGTGCGGAGCGACTGTGCAGTGTAATTGTGGGGTGTGGTAGGGTGCGGTGTGACTGTGTGGTGTGAGTGTGGGGTGCAAGGTGTCTGTGGGTTTAGTCTTTTTCTGTGGGGTGAGGAGTGACTGTGCGGTGTAATTGTGGGGTGGGGTGTTTCTGTGGGGTGCGGTGTCTGGAGTGCAAGTCTTTTTCTGTGGGGTGCGTTGTGTTTGTGGGGTGCAGTGTCTGTGGGGTGTGGTGTGTCTGCAGGGGGCAATGTCTGTGGGGTGCAAGGTGTCTTTGGGTTCAGTCTTTTTCTGTGGGGTGCATTGTGTTTGTGGGGTGCAAGGTGTCTGTGGGTTCAGACTTTTTCTGTGGGGTGCGGTGTGTCTGTGGGGTGCAAGGTGTCTGTGGGTTCAGTCTTTTTCTGTGGGGTGCAGTGTGACTGTGCAGTGTGTCTGTGGGGTGCGGTGTGATTGTTGGGTGCAAGTTGTCTGTGGGTTCAGTCTTTTTCTGTGGGGTGCGGAGTGACTGTGCAGTGTATTTGTGCGGTGTGATTGTGGGGTGCAAGGTGTCTGTGGGTTCAGTCTTTTTCTGTGGGGTGTGGTGTGTCTGTGGGGTGCAAGGTATCTATGGCTTTAGTCTTTTTCTGTGGGGTGCGGTGTGATTGTGATGTGCAAGGTGTCTGTGGGTTCAGTCTTTTTCTGTGGGGTGCGGAGTGACTGTGTAGTGTAATTGTGGGGTGGGGTGCGGTGTGACTGTGCGGTGTGATTGTGCGGTGCAAGGTGTCTGTGGGTTCAGTCTTTTTCTGTGGAGTGCGGTGTGATTGTGGGGTGCAAGGTGTCTGTGTGTTCAGTCTTTTTCTCTGAAATGCGGTCTGATTGTGGTGTGCAAGGTGTCTGTGGGTTCAGTTTTTTTCTGTGCGGTGCGTTGTGATTGTGGGGTGCAAGGCGTCTGTGGGTTGACTTTTTCTGTGGGGTGGGGTGTGGTGTGGGGTGCAAGGTGTCTGTGGGTTCAGTATTTTTCTGTGGGGCGTGGTGTGTCTGTGGGGTGCAAGGTATCTATGGGTTTAGTCTTTTTCTGTGGGGTATGGTGTCTGTGGGGTATGGTGTGATTGTGATGTGCAAGGTGTCTGTGGGTTCAGTCTTTTTCTGTGGGGTGCGGAGTGACTGTGCAGTGTAATTGTGGGGTGGGGTGCGGTGTGACTGTGCGGTGTGATTGTGGGGTGCAAGGTGTCTGTGTGTTCAGTCTTTTTCTCTGGGATGCGGTCTGATTGTGGTGTACAAGCTGTCTGTGGTTTCAGTTTTTTTCTGTGAGGTGCGGTGTGATTGTGGGGTGCAAGGCGTCTGTGGGTTGATTTTTTCTGTGGGGTGTGGTGTGTCTGTGGGGTGCAAGGTGTCTGTGGGTTCAGTATTTTTCTGTGGGGCGCGGTGTGATTGTGGTGTGCAAGGTGTCTGTGGGTTCAGTCTTTTTCTGTGGGGTGCAGTGTGTCTGTGGGGTGCAAGGTGTCTGTGGGTTCAGTCTTTTTCTGTGGGGTGCGGTGTCTGGAGTGCAAGGTGACTGTGTGGTGTGTCTGCAGGGTGCAGTGTCTGTGGGGTGCAAGGCGTCTTTGGGTTGTCTTTTTCTGTGGGGTGCGGTGTGATTGTGGTGTGCAAGGTGTCTGTGGGTTCAGTCTTTTTCTGTGGGGTGCGGAGTGACTGTGCGGTGTAATTGTGAGGTGGGGCGCGGGTGTGACTGTGCGCTGTGACTGTGGGGTGCAAGGTGTCTGTGGGTTCAGTCTTTTTCTGTGGGGTGTGGTGTGATTGTGGGGTGCAAGGTGTCTGTGTGTTCAGTCTTTTTCTCTGGGATGCGGTCTGATTGTGGTGTGCAAGGTGTCTGTGGGTTCCGTTTTTTTCTGTGGGGTGCGGTGTGATTGTGGGGTTCAAGGCGTCTGTGGGTTGACTTTTTCTGTGGGGTGTGGTGTGTCTGTGGGGTGCAAGGTGTCTGTGGGTTCAGTATTTTTCTGTGGGGCGTGGTGTGTCTGTGGGGTGCAAGGTATCTATGGGTTTAGTCTTTTTCTGTGGGGTATGGGGTGATTGTGATGTGCAAGGTGTCTGTGGGTTCAGTCTTTTTCTGTGGGGTGCGGAGTGACTGTGCAGTGTAATTGTGGGGTGGGGTGCGGTGTGACTGTGCGGTGTGATTGTGGGGTGCAAGGTGTCTGTGGGTTCAGTCTTTTTCTGTGGGGTGCGGTGTGATTGTGGGGTGCAAGGTGTCTGTGTGTTCAGTCTTTTTCTCTGGGATGCGGTCTGATTGTGGTGTGCAAGCTGTCTGTGGGTTCAGTTTTATTCTGTGAGGTGCGGTGTGATTGTGGGGTGCAAGGCGTCTGTGGGTTGATTTTTTCTGTGGGGTGTGGTGTGTCTGTGGGGTGCAAGGTGTCTGTGGGTTCAGTATTTTTCTGTGGGGTGCTGTGTGATTGTGGTGTGCAAGGTGTCTGTGGGTTCAGTCTTTTTCTGTGGGGTGCGGAGTGACTGTGCAGTGTAATTGTGGGGTGGGGTGCGGTGTGACTGTGCGATGTGATTGTGGGGTGCAAGGTGTCTGTGGGTTCAGTCTTTTTCTGTGGGGTGCGGTGTGTCTGTGGGGTGCAAGGTGTCTGTGGGTTCAGTCTTTTTCTGTGGGGTGCGGTGTCTGGAGTGCAAGGTGACTGTGTGGTGTGTCTGCAGGGTGCAGTGTCTGTGGGGTGCAAGGCGTCTGTGGGTTGACTTTTTCTGTGGGGTGTGGTGTGTCTGTGGGGTGCAAGGTGTCTGTGGGTTCAGTATTTTTCTGTGGGGCGCGGTGTGATTGTGGTGTGCAAGGTGTCTGTGGGTTCAGTCTTTTTCTGTGGGGTGCGGAGTGACTGTAAGTGTAATTGTGGGGTGGGGTGCGGGTGTGACTGTGCGGTGTGACTGTGGGGTGCAAGGTGTCTGTGGGTTCAGTCTTTTTCTGTGGGGTGAGGAGTGACTGTGCGGTGTAATTGTGGGGTGCGGTGTCTGGAGTGCAAGCTTACTGTGTGGTGTGTCTGCAGGGTGCAGTGTCTGTGGGATGCAAGGCCTCTGTAGGTTGTCTTTTTCTGTGGGGTGTGGTGTGTCTGTGGGGTGCAAGGTGTCTGTGGGTTCAGTCTTTTTCTGTGGGGTGTGGTGTGACTGTGCAGTGTGCCTGTGGGGTGCGGTGTCTGGAATGCAGTGTTTCTGTGGGGTGCGGTGTGTCTGCAGGGTGCAGTGTCTTTGGGGTGCAAGGTGTCTGTGGGTTCAGTCTTTTTCTGTAGGGTGCGGTGTGTTTGTGGGGTGCAAGGTGTCTGTGGGTTCAGTCTTTTTCTGTGGGGTGCGGTGTGACTGTGCAGTGTGTCTGTGGGGTGTGGTGTCTGGAATGCAGTGTGTCTGTGGGGTGCGGTGTGTCTGCAGGGTTCAGTGTCTGTGGGGTGCAAGGTGTCTTTGGGTTCAATCTTTTTCTGTAGGGTGCGGTGTGTCTGTGGGGTGCAAGGTGTCTGTGGGTTCAGTCTTTTTCTGTGGGGTGCGGTGTGTCTGTGGGGTGCAAGGTGTCTGTGGGTTCAGTCTTTTTCTGTGACTGTGTGGTGTGATTGTGGGATGCAAGGTGTCTGTGGGTTCAGTCTTTTTCTGTGGGGTGCGGTGTGATTGTGGGGTGCAAGGTGTCTGTGTTCAGTCTTTTTCTCTGGGATGCGGTCTGATTGTGGTGTGCAAGCTGTCTGTGGGTTCAGTTTTTTTCTGTGAGGTGCGGTGTGATTGTGGGATGCAAAGCGTCTGTGGGTTCAGTCTTTTTCTGTGGGGTGCGGAGTGACTGTGCGGTGTAATTGTGGGGTGGGGTGCGGGTGTGACTGTGCGGTGTGACTGTGGGGTGCAAGGTGTCTGTGGGTTCAGTCTTTTTCTGTGGGGTGAGGAGTGACTGTGCGGTGTAATTGTGGGGTGGGGTGTTTCTGTGGGGTATGGTGTCTGGAGTGCAAGGTGACTGCGTGGTGTGTCTGCAGGGTGCAGTGTCTGTGGGATGCAAGGCCTCTGTGGGTTGTCTTTTTCTGTGGGGTGTGGTGTGTCTGTGGGGTGCAAGGTGTCTGTGGGTTCAGTCTTTTTCTGTGGGGTGCGGTGTGACTGTGCAGTGTTCCTGTGGGGTGCGGTGTCTGGAATGCAGTGTTTCTGTGGGGTGCGGTGTGTCTGCAGGGTGCAGTGTCTTTGGGGTGCAAGGTGTCTGTGGGTTCAGTCTTTTTCTGTAGGGTGTGGTGTGTTTGTGGGGTGCAAGGTGTCTGTGGGTTCAGTCTTTTTCTGTGGGGTGCGGTGTGACTGTGCAGTGTGTCTGTGGGGTGTGGTGTCTGGAATGCAGTGTGTCTGTGGGGTGCGGTGTGTCTGCAGGGTTCAGTGTCTGTGGGGTGAAAGGTGTCTTTGGGTTCAATCTTTTTCTGTAGGGTGCAGTGTGTCTGTGGGGTGCAAGGTGTCTGTGGGTTCAGTCTTTTTCTGTGGGGTGCGGTGTGTTTGTGGGGTGCAAGGTGTCTGTGGGTTCAGTCTTTTTCTGTGGGGTGCGGTGTGACTGTGCAGTGTGTCTGTGGGGTGTGGTGTCTGGAATGCAGTGTGTCTGTGGGGTGCGGTGTGTCTGCAGGGTTCAGTGTCTGTGGGGTGAAAGGTGTCTTTGGGTTCAATCTTTTTCTGTAGGGTTCGGTGTGTCTGTGGGGTGCAAGGTGTCTGTGGGTTCAGTCTTTTTCTGTGGGGTGCGGTGTGTCTGTGGGGTGCGGTGTGTCTGTGGGGTGCAAGGTGTCTGTGGGTTCAGTCTTTTTCTGTGGGGTGAGGAGTGACTGTGCGGTGTAATTGTGGGGTGGGGTGTTTCTGTGGGGTATGGTGTCTGGAGTGCAAGGTTACTATGTGGTGTGTCTGCAGGGTGCAGTGTCTGTGGGATGCAAGGCCTCTGTGGGTTGTCTTTTTCTGTGGGGTGTGGTGTGTCTGTGGGGTGCAAGGTGTCTGTGGGTTCAGTCTTTTTCTGTGGGGTGCGGTGTGACTGTGCAGTGTGCCTGTGGGGTGCAGTGTCTGGAATGCAGTGTTTCTGTGGGGTGCGGTGTGTCTGCAGGGTGCAGTGTCTTTGGGGTGCAAGGTGTCTGTGGGTTCAGTCTTTTTCTGTAGGGTGCGGTGTGTTTGTGGGGTGCAAGGTGTCTGTGGGTTCAGTCTTTTTCTGTGGGGTGCGGTGTGACTGTGCAGTGTGTCTGTGGGGTGTGGTGTCTGGAATGCAGTGTGTCTGTGGGGTGCGGTGTGTCTGCAGGGTTCAGTGTCTGTGGGGTGAAAGGTGTCTTTGGGTTCAATCTTTTTCTGTAGGGTGCGGTGTGTCTGTGGGGTGCAAGGTGTCTGTGGGTTCAGTCTTTTTCTGTGGGGTGCGGTGTGTCTGTGGGGTGCGGTGTGTCTGTGGGGTGCAAGGTGTCTGTGGGTTCAGTCTTTTTCTGTGACTGTGTGGTGTGATTGTGGGGTGCAAGGTGTCTGTGGGTTCAGTCTTTTTCTGTGGGGTGCGGTGTGATTGTGGGGTGCAAGGTGTCTGTGGTTTCAGTCTTTTTCTGTGGGGTGCGGAGTAATTGTGCGGTTGTGACTTTGCGGTGTGATTGTGGGGTGCAAGGTGTCTGTGGGTTCAGTCTTTCTGTGGGGTGCTGCCTTTTTCTGGGGGGGGGGGCAGTCTCTGTGGTCTGTGGGAATGGTTGCTCTGTTGTGGGCAGCCCTAAGTTTCCACGAGCTTTGTGCTCTGATTGAAGAGTGATCTACATTTAGATTGCATTCAGAGAGCATTTGGCAGATGGTGAGGAATTGATTGTGGCTGTGCAGCGCTTGCAGAGTGGCCCCTTTCAGTGCAGAAAGTGACAAAGGTTATAATTCCTGCTGCAAAGTGCTGCAGTGCATATACACCTCCAATGGCTGCCTCTTTAGGTAAAGGGAGTAGTGGTTGGGTTTGGTCACTGCAGAGTCTCACTACCCCCAACCGCTAGTGTGAATGAGTCCTTACTGTACACTTCACGTAGTGCAGACTAGACCTTTGTACAAAAAGCAGACACATAATAATCCCAGGTAAAGAGCAAGTACAGACCTCTGTAGTACCTAAAGGAACACAAGCTCATCCATTCCTCCCTCTCTCCCCTTTTCTATCACTGATGTAAGGAGGGTGAGGGATACTAATATTATTTACAGTCTGGTTGGCTGCTGGTTGAATCTGAGAAGATATCTTTTTGATCACTGTATTCAAAGAGATATCTCAGATTCTACCAATAATAATAGGCTACTGGTAGCCAATCAGAGGCCCAGACTGTGAGAGGAGAAACCCTTTATGTTTCCACAGCCACAGTTTAATACTGTACTAGGGGAAGAGAGTGCAAAAAGTGCAAAAGTTTGGGGGCGCATGTAGCGTGGTTCTACTGTTATGGACTATTGTTATGTGTGTACACCCCAAATTTCCTCTTATGTTCCAGTTACAACTTTATAGACTATTGTTTACTTATGTTCAGTAATGTGTGTGGAACTTATGGTACATTGTTACAGAATACTCTGAATTCTCAGACCGTCTCTCGATTCAAGTCAAGGTATTTATTTGCATATGCAGATGTAGCGCTACCCCCAGTTAAGAGAGCCGCTGGATTTTGTTTCGGGCCCGGTATACAGCACCACCAACCCCCGGCAATTTACTCGAGCCACTCTGGCACAGAAAGGCCTCGTACACACGACCGATTTTCTCGTCGTAAAAAACACGTCGTTTTTTTCGACGAGATTCTTGTTAAGCTTGTCGATTTTCTCGTCAAGCTTTCTATGCGTACACACTGTCATTTTCCAATTTCCTCGTGGTTCTCTGCGCTCACGTCCAGCACGTACGACGGCACTATAAAGGGGAAGATCTTTTTTCTTGGCGCCACCCCTTGGGCTGCTTTTGCTGATCTCGTGTTACCGCGTGTGAAGTAAAAGTTTGGGAAGAGACGATTCGCGCTTTTCAGTCTTCGTGCTTTCAGTTCGTTTTAGCGTGACGAATGTGCTATTTCCATTACGAAGGCTTGTTTTACCAGAAGATGCGCTCCCGTCTCATACTTGATTCTGAGCATGCGCGCTTTTTGAAGAGTCGTAAAAGCATACACACGAACCATTTTCTCGTCACAAAACAGGCCGACGAGAAACACGACGAGGAAATCTGGAATCCTGACGAGAAAATAGAGAGCAGGTTCTCTATTTTCTCGTCGAGATTCTCGTCAAGTTTCTCGTCGTAAAACCATACACACGAACGTTTTTCTAGACAAAAAAACTCTCGCGGCACTTTTCTTGACTGTTTTGGACGAGAAAATCGGTCGTGTGTACGAGGCCTTAGTCTAGGGATTTCTCTAGTATCACAATCTAACAGTATATGCACACAATCTATCTGAATTGCATGGGTAACCTCTTTACATAAAGGCAACACACTGATAGCAAGAGATAAAATGTAACGTTTCTTTACTTTGAGTAAAAGGCATAAGGTTAACACATAACACATATATATCTGCAGAGCACTGCAGCAGAAAATCTAACACAGGCGCCAAGTACTGCTATCTCTATCTATGCGCCCTTATGGCGCAGCAACTTAAATTCTAACTGCAGATCAGGCCTGATCCAGATTTTAAACTCAGTCTCTAGAAGAACAGTTTCTTCGCATGCAACTTGACTGGTGGTGCACAACAGGAACAGTAATTTGTAATCCAGAGGGTAGAAAAAAAATGAAGAGGGCAGAATGAACCCCTCACAGGAGACTACTCAAGACGGTTCCGCCACTAGTCTCCTGCGGGACAGTAAAGTAGGACCCGGAGGGCCAAGGCAGTCTCTAGGCCTAGTCAAAGTACTGTTTATATGAATGAGCAGGTGCTCGCTCACCACTCTGGACGCGATCCCAGTCCGGGACTTCCACCTACTGTGTCTCCGCACACAGTGTCTGCAACGGCTGGGTCTCCGGTCCAACTGATGTCCAAACTCGATAAAGTCAGGTGCCACCCAGGCTCCGCAGTGGGGTGAAAGGCTCTCTGGAAGTTGTGCAAGGCCCTGGCTTTAGGCCCTGCACTGCAGCAGATCCGCACAGGAAGACCTGTTGATTGCAGCGCGGTGTCCAAAGAGGCCGAGCTCAGCCTCTCCCTCTTCCTATATAGCCCCTCCCATGAGTCTCTGCAGTGGCTCCATGCACCCTGGGTGCCGAACGGGGTTCTGGGTAACGTAGTCCCGGGGTCTTAAAGGAGACCCCGCTACACAGAGAAATGTACATTCAAGCTTACTGTCGAGACATTTCTGGTTGTCATAGGATTACATGCTGCTTTTTATCACCCTTAAACCTTCCCTCTTCCTGCTTGTAACGTCCTGATCATGTGTATAATTCCAACCTTTATTCTGACGTAGAGCAGGAAGAAGGGAATATCCATTTACAAGCACCACCCTGCCACAGGAAACTTCATACAATGGACACATAAATATTCCATGGTTGGAAGCCCATGTTTTGCAAATGTAAGCAAAATACAGTTTTACAATCAGTCAGCACATTTAACTCTGCACAATAGAATATGGTCATATGACTATTCCAGTAATATTGAAGTATATTAGGGTTAAATAGCCACTCAGCATATTCAAGTATAATAGGGTTATATAAAACATATATTTCTAATCATTTTAAACTTAATGAAGATAAAGCTATATTTCTATGCATATTCATAGTTGGCATTTAAAGTATAATTTCTAATTCCTCTAACATCTCCTTCCTTTTATACTTATAATGTCAATAGTTCAAATATCCAGGTTCTTTATTTTACCAGGTATTATCATTTAGACAAATAAGCCTTTTGAAAGGACTGTAAGTTCATCTTCAGGTTCCGGGTATAGTTCAGTGTTGTTCTGAAAAAGCATAGTCTTTGTTAGAGATGTGTCAATCAGTCTTTGAAGAATTCCCCTAATACAGGGAATGCAGCAACATCCACACAGCGAAAGGACCGTGGCTGCCATGACAACAGAGATGAGCAAACTTTTTGCAAGATCACCCCATTTACCAAACCATTTTTCGAAGAGTCCTGTTAAGGGGTTCTCTACACCAGAGTTCTCAGTTAGTTCCTGGGATAACATTTGTAGGCCTTGCAAAGCCTTGGTGATACTTCCATCAGGTGCCGTATTATTTGGAATAAAAGTGCAGCAGAAGGTGCCGAACATTTTGCATACCCCGCCCCTTTCTGCCAGCAACATATCCAATGCTATACGGTTCTGCCACGCTGTCAAAGAGGTGGCGTCCAGTTGTGCTGCTATACCTTTGATAGCATCTCTGGTGTAATTCACAAACCTCTGCTGGCTGTAGTAGATGTAGTTTATCCAGTCAACGTTCTTATTGGGCTGTACCCATAGGAAGAGTGAGGTGAGTCCTGCTGTTACTTGATTCTGTTCTTTAAATTCATCCGGAACTCCTCGTGGAACACCTATTGAGTCTATATACACCCGGTTGTCAAAGGATCCTTGGGGTGTTTCTCACTTAAACCGCTTAAAATAGTGTTTACCTGGTAGTCTCATCAATTTGTTAGTCATAGGAACAATATAAAAGGGAAGCAACAAGCGGGTAAGGGCACAACTACCCTCCCATCTAGGTGGCAATCTGGACCTTAGTTTCATGTCCCCACACAGCCACCAAACATCAGCTAGTTGCCGTTTCTGTTCCTGAAACCATTTTTTTTTTTTTTTTACAAATAACGTGGTGTTTTATTGAGAAGAGTATGAGCAGGTTACACTTTATACATTGGCATAACATTAAAGCATGGCAAAGCAACAGTAGGGTACAGGTAGGTAAGAGACAAATATTTTTGTTCTGCACATTAAGTTGTCAGCAATCAGAAGCATTGTGTACCAATCAAAACAGAGGTATGTGGGCAGCAAAGATCTAGTATCAGAGAGCCGGGTCTACCATCAGAGGGGGCGTGCTGGTCCAGCGTATCACAGCAGGAGACCCAAGTGCACAATGGGGATGGATACCATCAACTAAAACGAAACCAATGGAATATCAAGAAGGAGGTAGTGGAAAGGGCATCAGTCTGGTATCTCACTACAGGTAGCAGCATTGCCCAACCAGGTGTCCCAGATTTTATTGTATTTAGTGGGGCAGCCCCTGTGAGCATAGATTTCCTTTTTGTAAGGGAGCACCTGATTAACAGCAGATTTTCATTCCTGGAGCGATGGGGGTATAACCTGGAGCCATTTCTTCGCTATAAGCAGTCTAGCTATAAATAGGGATTCCTGGAGGAAAAATTTATGGAATTTATCCGAGTCTGGATCAGGGAATACCCCTAATAAACATTCCTTAGGGCACAGTTTCAGAGGAGAACCCATCTCATCATGGATGAATTGTACAATATGGGACCAATAGTCTTGTATTGCTGGACATGACCATAAAATATGAAAGAAGGTGCTGGAAGGACTATTGCACCTGGGGCAAAGGGGGTTATAGTCGGGCTCATATCTGGATAATCTTATCGGGGTCAGGTAGGACCTGTGTAAGATATAAAGGTGTGTGAGGCGGTCAGAAAGTCTAGTGGAGACCTTTTTACAGGCGTCCAGCGCGTCCTCCCATTCATCATCCCCCAGCTCACTCACATCTCCAGACCACCGATGTTTCAGATTGTATGCCAGGGTCTCCGCAGGTGGGCGGATGAGGGAATTGTAGAATATCGAGATTAGTTTGCGGGAGTCAAGCCCCACCATAGTGCGGATAATATCCGAACGCTCTATGTTAGGGGATGCAACCCGGAATTGTGTCTGGAGGGCATGGCGGAGCTGGAGGTAGCGAAAGTGCATAGAATTGGGGAGTTCAAAGTCTTCTTTAAATTGCTGAAACGATTTCAGGACAGACCCACGATAGGCATCCGACAGATACCTGACCCCACAGTTGAGCCAGATGACACAGTCATGCACAGATAACAGTTCTTTTAGACCGGGATTGTCCCAAAGGGGCGTGTGAAAGTGTGTACGGGGCATTTTCAGTTTTCGCCGCACTACCTCCCATATCCTGCAATGATTGTAGAGTAGTCCCTTGCGGGGACCCAGCGCCCCTGTATCAGCAAAGTCCTTAAGGATAATCTGAAATGGGTGAGTGATGCCGGGGGCTAGAGGGGAGCATATCAATGTGAGATATCGGGCCCTGTCGTGTTTGTCTAAATAGAAAAAATGGGAAAGTTGAGCCGCCAGGTAATAGAAGTTAAAGTCCGGCAAAGCCGCGCCCCCCAACTCTGTGGGGTTCTTCAGCGCTTGCCAGGACAGTTTATGTCGGGCACTGCCCCAAACAAACGAGTTGAGGAATGCTTCCACAGATTACAAAGCCTGAGGGGTATGTAAGCGGGAGCGTGCCACAACACATATAGAAATCCAGGGAGGATAATCATTTTGAGTAGATTCACCCGGCCCATCACCCCTAAGGGCAACCTGGACCACGTCTGGATTTTGGCTTTCATATTTACTATCAGGGGTTCAATGTTAAGTTTGACATAGTCCTCCGACGAGCGGGTGACTGTGATACCAAGGCATTTCATAGAGCTGACTCTAAGGAGCGGGGAAGAGGCTTGGAGCTCGGATGGGACACCCACATCTATGGGGAGGATTTGGAATTTGTCCCAGTTGATTCTAAGGCCAGAGTAATCACCAAAAGTTTGGATAGTCTCAAGGGCAATCTGCAAGGAGGGGCCTGCATCAGCTAGATATAATAGCATATCATCTGCATATAAACTAACTTTCTCCTCTAGGACCCCGCGTCGTAGGCCCTGAATACCCGGGTGTGTTCTAATGCCCCATACACACAATCGTTTTTCATGCCGTTAAAAATGCCATTTTTAAAAATGGGCATTAAAACCAATCATGTGCATGCTCCAGAGCATTTTTAACGACGTGAAAAACGGGCATTAAAAATTTCGAACATGCTCTATTTTTTCACGTCGTTTTTCATGTCGTTTTTTTTAACGACGTGAAAAACGATGGTGTGTATGCTTTGACGAGGTGAAAAAAAATGCGCATGCTCAGAATCAAGTATGAGATGGGAGCGCACGTTCTGGTAAAACTAGCATTTGTAATGGAGATAGCACATTCGTCACGCTGTAACGGACTGAAAAGCAGGAGGCTGAAAAGCGCGAATCGTCGCTCAACAAACTTTACTAACATGAAGGGTGGCACCATCCGAACGGAACTTCCCCTTTATAGTGCCGTTGTACGTGTTGTACGTCACTGCGCTTTGCTTGAACGTTTTTTAAAATGATCGTGTGTACGCAAGACAGGCTTGAGAGGAAACATGAAAAAAAACGACGAGAAAAAGGTCGGTTTAAAAAATGGCATGAAAAACGAACGTGTGTACGCCGCATAAGGGCGGAGGCAAGGGGTTCTACAGCAAGCGCATAAAGCAGGGGGGACAGGGGGCACCCCTGATGCGTACCTCTCGAGAGAGGAAAGGCGTCAGAGACCCGTCCATTAACCAAGATCCTGGCACGAGGGCCCTGGTATAGGAGACGGATCCACTTAATGAAGCAAGGCCCGAATCCAAACCGTGCCAGGCATTCCCATAAGTATTCCCACTCAACTAAATCGAATGCCTTTGCGGCATCTAGGGAGACCACTTCTCTGGATCCCAACTGATCATGTTCAGCTTGCAAGTTCATATGGAGCCTGCATAGGTTAAAGGCCGTGTTTTTGGCTGGCATAAACCCTGTTTGGTCTGGGTGGATTAGTGTAAGAATGACCGCGTTCAAGCGCACCGCCAGAATCTTGGCCAGGATTTGAATGTCAAGTTGAAGAAGGGAAATAGGGCGGTAGGACTCGGGGAGCTCCGGGTCTTTACCGGGTTTGGGGATGAGCACAATGTGGGCCTTGCCCATAGAGGGAGGCAGGGACCCGGAATCGAATATGTAGGAAAACAACTCCTGGAGTTTCAGTACTAAAGTGTCAGCGTAAGTAGTGTAGAATTCTAGGGGGAGACCGTCCGAGCCGGGCGCCTTAGAGGGGTCAAGCAGGGACAACGCTTTGGTAATCTCCTCGCAGGTAATGGGAGCCTCTAGTGTCTCGATCTGGGAGCTGGTAAGTGTGGGCAGATCTATACCATTCAGGAGGGTAGTGAGCCCCCCCCCCCATTGTCAGCAGCTACAGAGTAATACAGAGATGCGTAGAACGACCGGAACCCCCCAGCCACTTCATCAGGGTCCGTAATCATTGACCTGTCAGGGGCGCGGAGTGAGACCACCGTCGGACGCTGGAGGTCCAAGTGGGCCAAGTAGGCCAGAAGGCATCCCGCCCGCTCCCCGCATTCATATAGTCTCTGTTTGTTGTAAAATATCTGCCTCTCGGCCTTTTCAAAGTGAAGACTATTCACCACCCTCGTCTGTAATTTCAACCGGTCCGCTGTGGAAGGGGAGGGGTTGTTGGTAAATTCACGCTCCGCAGACGCTAGGGAGTGTTCTGCTTGCCTGACCACCTGAGATGAGCTTTTCCTATATCTGGATATATGTTGGGATAAGTAAATGCGAGCGTGAGATTTAAATGAGTCCCAAACCGTCCCAAAAGGCGCAGTGTCCCTATTGGTCTGGAAGTAAAACTCCCATTCAGAGCCCGCCTCCTCCAGATCTGGAACCACCGTCAACCAAAATGGGTTAAGCTTCCAGTTGTAGGACCTGGGGGAGGGGTCGAGACGCAGTTCAATCCAGTAGGACGCGTGGTCCGACAGTATACGAGGGTTGAAACCGACTTCGCCTAGAATGGGGAGGAGGGTGCGGGAAATTAAAATCAGGTCAATACGGGACATGGTATTATGCGTCGCGGAGAAACAGGAGTACGTCCTATCCAGGGGGTAGCGATGCCTCCAGGTGTCCACCAGGGCAAGGTCAGAAAGGAGGTTACCAAATCTAGTGCAAGGGTGGGTGGGGACGTCGGAGGGGACAGTCGGAAGCCTATCCAAGTCCCGGTTTATTACATTGTTAAAATCTCCTAGCCATATTGCAGGAACAGTAGGAAATTGGGACATAAATGCCAACCCCTCAGTCAGGACTGTAAATTGGAAGGGGGAGGAATGTAGATTGCCAGAATCAACAGCTCCTACCCATTCACTTTGGCATGCAAAAACAAAAACCTGCCCTGGGGGTCTGATTTGAGCAGTAATAGGGTAAATTGTGTTGTTTTGGCCACCAGGACAGCCACTCCCCTGGAGTTGGTAGTGTGTGGGGCTTGGTACAACCATCCCACCCAGGGCTTCTTAAGTGTCAGCAGTAGTTGACCCGTGAGGTGAGTCTCCACCAACACCATGATCTCAGCGCGTTGTGCCTTTTAAGTAAGCAAGGACTGCATTGCGCTTCGGCTTAGCTCTGATCCCCCGCACATTCCATGTAACACATTTCACATTAGGCATTGACCCCAATACTCACATCGTCATCCCGGTCACCCCCTGCCCGCGCGCGCGCACCGCTGACCCCCCCAAAAACAGGGAGGCCCACGGTACCACCCGCCAAGCCCGGGGCAAACCAGGGAGGATTTTGCAGAGCAACCCGTACAATACCTAGTGGCACGTCAGCACACAACATTATAGCACAGTGTAGAACATTCAAATAGTCAAGTGAGCACCTATAACCCAAACTCTACTGCAAGTAGTATACATTAAACACAATAAACAAAAAAACTGGGAGCAAAAAGTATAACAGTGAGAACTCGCTGGGTTGGCCGGCCTGGCAGAGTATCATGCAAAGAACAGCAGTATCGTGCCAAAGCCAGACAGACCAGGGAAACAGTCCTTGTGCAACAGTGCAAACAATGGAAAAAATAACCAGATCCTCAGGGACCTTCCTAGCTAGGGGGGCGATTGTCCGCTGCAGAGCAAGCAGCAGCATAAGGAGTGAGACTCCTGGGCTTAGTTCACCAGGATAGTCTGAGCAGGGGACACAACAGGATATAAAAGAGTGCGTCCATGTCCCAGGTGCCATGACAGCTCACAGCCTGCCATAGCAATCATTGAAACAGGGCTGTAATCCAAGTGCAGCAGCAGAAGGCATATCAGGGGCAAAAGGGAGGGAGCAACAAAATGGTGAGGGGAAGCAGTACCACGGGAACGTGAACAAGGGCAGACAGAGACAGGGAGAAGGATAAACACCACAGTAAGCTTGTTCTCTCTCTTCAGGGGGAAACAAAACAAGGGATAATCCGGGCAGGTGACAGTGTTCGGATATGAATCCGGGAGGGGAGTCCATCAGTCTGTCCCCCATGTTGCAGGGCAGGAAGAGAGTAGTGATCCTCAGCGGGACAACGGCTGCGGCAGCCGGAGGGTCTAGGAAAACAGCATGAGAGTAGCATCTGGGCGGTGGGGGGGAGCAGCGGAGCCAGTCTGCAAGCAAAGGATGGGTAGTGGGAAAGTAGCTTCAACGGGGAGGATGACTAAGCTCCTGCAGGTATAGCAGGAGAGGGAAGGAATCAAGCAAAGGGCCGTAAGTACAGTACCTGTGGCGGAGCTCAGAAGGGTAGTGCGGCCCAACAGCGTAGGCGGTGCAGGCCGGGGACATCCCTTGTAGCTGCAGCTGAGTCCTCAGGCCGGTTCGCTGGCGGGGGCCGCCCCGTTCTCCATCCACGTAAATACAGCCTCCGGCGTGTCAAAGAAATGCGCCCGGTCGTTTCCAATTACCCTAAGCCTCGCGGGGAACAGCATGGCGTAGGCAAAATGTTGGATCCTCAGCTGTCGTTTGGCTTCAGTAAATAGGGCTCTTTTCTTCTGGACTTCCGCCGAGAGATCCGGGAAAATCCTTATCTCACTATTCTTGTAGGGGATGTTGCCTTTCAGTCTGGTGAGACGGAGGACAGCATCGCGGTCACGGAAGTTCAGAAGTTTAGCGATGAATGTCCTAGGAGGTGCCCCCTGGGAGGGGGTTTGGCCGCCAGTCTGTGAGCCCGCTCCACCATGAAGGATGAGGAGAACTCCGCCCGGCCAAATGAGGTGACAAGGAGCCTTTCAAGGAACGACGGGGGATCGGATCCCTCCTCATCCTCAGGCAGGCCGACAAAACGGAGTTTACACCTCCTGAGGCGGTTCTCCATGTTGTGCTGCTTGGCCAGGACCATGGTGAGCTGGTGTTGCAGGCGCTCTGTAGTAACCTGCAGTGGCGGCACCTCGTCCTCCACACGGCTGATGCGGGTCTCCGTCTCGGTGACACGCTCCCGGAGATTCTGCAGGTCTTGGCGGAGGAGAGAGACATCAATTTTAACCTCCTCGATCTTGCCCATTAACGTGCTCTTGCAGTCCAAGATAGCCTCCAGCACCTTAGTATTCGGGTCAGCAGGAGGAGTGGAGCCGGCGCCATTTTCCTCCATAGTATCTTTCCCTGTATGCTTAAATTTAGCAAGTTTTACGGAGGCATCCGACTTCGTTTTCGGTGGCGACATGGTCTCCGCAACAGCAGGGCAGAGGGTGACCCGAGATGCAGTGATTTCCGAGCGTTTACAGCCCCAGGATAGTTAGGAAGGATCTTAGGCAAGTGGAGCTCTCGTTCCACACTCCTCACACCATGCCGTTCCAGGCCACGCCCCTCCTGAAACCATTTTAGTTGATACTTAATGTCTGTAGTTGATGTTGTGGTTGCACAGTATTCAGGAGATAGAGTGCCAACCTTTGCAACATCCTTATCTTTGTTAGAGAAACAAGAAAAATGTCCTGGTAATGCTACTGAAGGGGGTATACTTTACATTTTAGTTTTAGGGTATCTCTTTTTCTCATTTACACATTCAGACCCAGTAATATTGTCTTATTATGCAAGCTAAATCTGTTTCCTCTTCAGGGAGAGGAATGGTAGCTAGTTGTGGTCTTGGGTTTGCACAAGAAATACAATCACTTAACCCCTTAGATTGGGTTGTATACCTGACCCATTCTATCCACTCTTTTGTCTCCAAATCCTGTTTCTATACTTAATTGTTCCTTGTAGGTAAAATCTGTTTTAAACAAGGAGGGATTAAGTTGAAACTGAGTTGGCTCTGGGACTGGGGTGTTCTGACCAGGGATTAAAACCTTAATAGTAATTCTTCCTAGTAGATCACTCAGGCTGGGCCTATATACTCCTAGACCATAAACTCCAGCATCTGATACGTGCAGGTTTTTTATTGTCAGGGAGATGGGATTACATTTATCAGGTGTAAGCCGAGCACGGGACTGGCAGTCCCCGGTCCACCCTCTTCTGCTGTATATAGCTATACGTTCTACCTGATCCTTCCTTTGTTTAGGGATCACGGCAGAACTAGCAAGCCAACCATTATCATCTGTTGACCACCACACATCAGCCCACGTACTGCATTCTGGAGTAGAACATAAGTATTTGCCAGTAAAAACATATTTTTGATACCCAATGTCTATGACTTGACTGAGATCAAATTGCATGGTGGTGGTCTTATCCTGTATAACAGTTATGGTGACACCGTCTGGTCCCTTCGTTATCTGTCTTTCCCCCCTATGACCCATTATGTTCAGTATTGGAATGAGGTCAAAAAGCATATAAATCCCCACAACTATGCCCCCCACTATCAATGTGGTCAAGACGATTCTCCTTGTCCATGTCTTAGTAAAATACCCTGGTTCAAACATAAGTCTCTCTCTGGGTCTTCCCTCCACCCCTATGAGTCCATAGTGCACCATTTCCTTCCTCTGTGGTGTGGTAGTTAATCTGACTTTTTATTCAAATAGTGTGCCTTCTTGCAGTGGGTGAGGTGTATCCAAGGTATCTGCTCCACGATTTTTACTGCGGTGGGTGTAGACAACAGTACTTGATAGGGTCCTTCCCACCTGGGGTCAGACCAAGTCTTTCTTTTTATTATTTTTATCCAGACCAAATATCCAGGTTGTACAAGATCTTCCTGTTCTGTTTTAGTCTCTTGACCTGTAAGAGAATTTGGGCATAGGAGTTCTTTAGTTGTTAGAAACGTCCTCATATAATTCACCAGTTCATAGTCCATTTCCTCATCATCTCGAGCAAATGCTCTGAGTTGTGAAATATAATAAGGTACCAGACGGTGTCACCATAACTGTTATACAGGATAAGACCACCACCATACAACATTTCATACAGTGTTAGGCCCTTAGCAGTAGGGGTAATTCTTGTACTCAACAATGCCATTGGCAAACACTGAACTCAGTTCTTTCCTGTTTCCTCCATCAATTTTCTTAGTTTACTCTTTAAGGTACCATTATGTCTTTCCACTGTGCCTGCAGATTGTGGGTGGTAGACACAGTGGTTTTTCAGGTCAATATTATACCATTTACCAATTTGTTGTATTGTTCGGTTTACAAAATGGGAGCCATTGTCACTGTAAATCACTGAGGGGATCCCTTGTCGTGGAATCACCTCTTTGATTAGTACTTTGGCTACTGACTGTCCACCCGGGTGTGTCATAGGAAAAGCTTCCACCCACTTTGTAAACATGTCAACAATAACCAGACAGTACTTTTTATTCTCACATTTGTTCAATTCAATAAAATCCATGCATATTGTGTGAAAGGGATAAGGGGGTTGTGGGAAATTACCTTGTAAGGGTCGTAGGGCACCTTGTGCATGGTATCTGTTACAAATCGGACATGTGAGACAAAAATGTTTTGAGTAGTTCGTAAATCCACATGTTGTGAATACCTTGTTGATCACCTATACCATCCCTTCTTTTGAGGTATGGGCTTGCCCATGGCTCAATAATGCAGCATACCTAAATAATGATGTAGGTAAGATGGGTTTACCGTCTGTACTTGTATATACATCATTGACCAGTGTTGCCCCTTTTGATAACCACCTTTGTTTTTCACCTGCCGTTGATGTTTTCTGCATTTCTGATAACCATGTTTCATCTATAGCTTTCCGTACCTCATCATTTACTTGGAGATCTGTATAACATATGTGTGTTATTTGCTGTCCTTCAGCAACTGCTTTTGCTGTCTTGCCTGCTAGTGCATTCCCTAGGGCATGGTTTCTCAACTCCAGTCCTCAAGGCGCCCCAACAGGTCATGTTTTCAGGATTTCCCTCAGATGAAACGGCTGTGTTAATTACTAAGAGAGTGAAACTGATCAAATCACCTGTGAAAAACAATGGAAAGCCTGAAAACATGACCTGTTGGGGCGCCTTGAGGACTGGAGTTGAGAAACACTTCCCTAGGGTAATTGGATCTGTTCCCTTTCTATGTGCTGCACATTTACAAATAGACACTTGTGCTGGTTTTTGTACATTTTCTAGAAGGGCAAGAATGAGATCCCTATGTGTGATTGGTTTACCTGTGGACGTAATCATACCCCTATTTTTCCATTGCTGGGCAAATATGTGTATAGTAGAGAAAGCGTATTGGCTGTCAGTATAAATATTTGTTTTTTTCCCTTCCCCTAGACTGCAGGCCCTAGACAGGGCTATAATTTCAGCTTGTTGTGCAGAATAGGAACTGGGAAGGGGTCAGGCTTCAATGACCTGGTCATGTGTTACTATAGCATAAGCCGTTTGATTTATCCCTTTATCGTTTTTTCTACACGACCCATCAACAAAAAAGGTAATGTCAGCATCTAGAAAGGGAACATCAGTGAGATCCTTCCTAGGGAGTAAGAAAAAATATATAGTCGCGCTAACTTATGAATATAAACATAAGCCCACCACTGAGTAATTGAAAAAATTGTTTCCAAATCACCACAGTGATAAATTATGTGAGTGCTCAGTGAAGAACAATAACTAAACAATGTAAACAAAGCATATAAATTAATAATAATACAAACTTAATTAATAATATTATTACATGCTTGTATAGGACCCTTAAATGATCAAGTCTAAAGTCCATACAAAAAAACACACCCGTGATCAAGTGTCCATACTAGATAAAAAAGAAAAAAGGAAAAAAGAAAGAAAACAAAACAAAAACGATTCCAAATCTTCTTGTATTCGTGACTTTCACCACCACCAGTAAAAATTCCTGCTTACCAAAAAGCGATGGTCCCCTATGACGGAGGACCCCAAACAGCCTCAAATGGTAATCAATAGGACTCCAAGCTTCAGTATATGTTGAGCCTCAATTAATTTGGTAGCCAAAACGCTCATATACCATCATGCAGTACTCGATGCGGAACATGAAAGGAAGGGAGGACACTACATAGTGTAAAATCCTTGGTGGATGTTTATTTAAAAGAAGAAAACATACTTACAAAAATGCAGTTTAAAAACAGCCTTAGAAGTGTGACAGCGCCGACCGGTCAAAGGCGCTAGTCACACACATACGTCCGTGGAAGTCGAGCAGTGGAGGGTGACGTCAGCACAAAGCTCGTATCCTGCCCTACGCGTTTCGTGAAAATTCACGTCGTCTCGGGGCACAAACAAAAGTATGTTTTCTTCTTTTAAATAAACATCCACCAAGGATTTTACACTATGTAGTGTCCTCCCTTCCTTTCATGTTCCGCATCGAGTACTGCATGATGGTATATGAGCGTTTTGGCTACCAAATTAATTGAGGCTCAACATATACTGAAGCTTGGAGTCCTATTGATTACCATTTGAGGCTGTTTGGGGTCCTCCGTCATAGGGGACCATCGCTTTTTGGTAAGCAGGAATTTTTACTGGTGGTGGTGAAAGTCACGAATACAAGAAGATTTGGAATCGTTTTTGTTTTGTTTTCTTTCTTTTTTCCTTTTTTCTTTTTTATCTAGTATGGACACTTGATCACGGGTGTGTTTTTTTGTATGGACTTTAGACTTGATCATTTAAGGGTCCTATACAAGCATGTAATAATATTATTAATTAAGTTTGTATTATTATTAATTTATATGCTTTGTTTACATTGTTTAGTTATTGTTCTTCACTGAGCACTCACATAATTTATCACTGTGGTGATTTGGAAACAATTTTTTCAATTACTCAGTGGTGGGCTTATGTTTATATTCATAAGTTAGCGCGACTATATATTTTTTCTTATTTGTATGCACTGTTAGTTTTCAGAATAGTTGCTGCTTTTTCCCTTTGTTTGTTCCTAGGCATTTGATATATCTGCCTAGTTCCATACCTGTAGCGCAATTTCTTTTTTCACTTCCTTCCTAGGGAGTACCCGTTCATCAATTTGAGCAATACAATCATGTGGATCCCCGTCACCAGGTGTTGGCATTAGTGCAGCGGGATTCAATGTAGTGCACCTCTCGATTGTAAGGTGTGGCTGTCCCAGAAGTGTAGTTGTAACAGCACCCCAATATCAAGGAGTAAAACGCCGTTTACGATGTTCCCTCTCCTAGACACACATCCACTCGCTACCAATATCCACAGCTAAACGACCCTTTCCCATAGGAACCAATCCCTCTGGAAGAAAACGAGACGCACGCTGTCTTCTTCTGTAATAGGAATCACTTTATTATTGAGAAACATTGTAACTTTATACACAATTCAATCCACATGATTTAACATGAACAAGGGCCCAGCTCCACCCACACATCCCAAGACTCAACACCTCATCCTGACGTCTGCTAGGCTTCAAAAGATCCCACACAATACACATCTTCTCACAAAGGGTTGGCAGCCAGTCTGTCTGGCACTTTACAATACACACAAGGACAGACTTAATGAACAATAGAATGCAAAACACCTTAATTCCTCACAGCAATGATTACATAACCCCCACACACAGTATACATCCAATCTATATACAATGTATATACAGCCTTGAATATGGCTATCACAGACCATATCGGGGGTTTCTTTTATTCACCCTGTGTCCAAAGTGACCCCACTGTCACACATCTCCCCTTTCGGCAGGGGACTAACAGAGGAGGGGACCCCAGACGGGTCTACTCCGAAGTTAGTCCATGGGTCCATTCTTCCAATGCTGGTATCCACCCAGTACCACAAATGAATTGCTCCAAGCAGAGCATTACTTACCCAGCCAACCTCTGCCTCTCTCAGAGAACATACCCGCCGCTGGGGAGAAGACAGGGTGACTGGGCTCAGTCCGTCATGCTGTTGGGGATCTGGGTCGACTGCCCGGCATCCCTGGGGTATACAAGTGGAGACTGAAGTCCCATCCACTTGTGGTAGGTGGAAGTCCCCCAGTGCTTGCAAAGCAAGGCTGACATCCTCCTGTCTCAGTGTCACACCATTTTCTGGGGTTGTGTCAGTGAGGATTGAAGTCCCATCTACTACCACAGGAACTCCCTCTTCTGTTAGTTGAGAGCAGAGGCCTGTGGCACTCGGCTCTGTTGCCAGCTCTTCTGCTGGGTTGCTGTGAGTGGAGACCGCAGTCCCATCCACCGATATCCGCTCAAGTGGCAGTTGTGTGCAGCGGCCAGTAGCATTCTGCCCTGCTGCCAGTGATTCAGCTGGGGGTGAAAGCTTTACCCCCTCAGCTTGTTGCTGGAGAGAGGGGCCAACTGCCCCGGCTCCCTGAAACTCCACAGTTGTTTCCGGTGCTGGGCAGAGGTTGCTATCACTCTGCCCTGTTGCCAGCACTTCTGCTGGGGACTCCACACCATCTGCTCTGGCTACCTGTTGGGGAGGGAAAATGGCTGCTTCTCCTCCCTGCATCTCTGAAATCCACTCAGAAAGAGGAACCATCACCTTCTCAACTCGGGCCTCCAAAACTGCCATGGGTGTAGAGCAGGGGTCTGTAGTACTCTGTCCTGCTGCCAGTACTTGGGCAGGCGATGCATAATCCCTAACATCCTCTGAACAGTCCCTTAAGTCCATACCTTCTGTAATCTGTGGGTGGGGAGATGAGCCAACTGCCCTAGCTCCCTGGAACTCCATATCATCCACTTCGGCTTTAGGGAGGGCAATCTTCAGCTTTTCCACTGCCGATTCTTCAGCCAGGCTAGCTCCCTGGAACTCTGTATCATTCACTTTGGCTTTAGGGATGGCCATCTTCAGATTTTCCACTGCTGATTTTTCAGCCAGGATTTCATAGTTGTCAACTGGTATTTCCTGATAGTCCCAGGCAAAGGGAGCCCCACCCTGCTGCTGAGCAGATTCTAGCAGCTGTCTGTAGGCGATCTCCGATTGTCGTATTTCCGCCATTCTCCACTCATGTTGCCGCTCTAGTTCTCTCTTTTGTCGCGCATCCTGCAGCTGGATGCCTCTAATGGCTTCCTGAATGGCGGTCTCTGATGGGTTAGCACCATATAATGCCAACCGCTGTCGCACTCGTTGCTGAAACAAATCTTCAACTGACCGGGGTCCTGCATCACCATCTCTCTGGTCCATCTCGGCTCTCAAGTAAGTCTTTCAGCGTGACTTTCCTGCAGGCTGCATAGCTGGTCATTCACTGTGGTGGCTTGGAGTGTCCCAGGAACTGGAGGGAAAATCCCGCTGCTGCCAACCAATGTAACGGCACCCCAATATAAAGGCGTAAAACGCCATTTACGATGTTCCCTCTCCTAGACACACATCCACTCGCTACCAATATCCACAGCTAAACGACCCTTTCCCATAGGAACCAATCCCTCTGGAAGAAAACGAGACGCACTCTGTCTTCTTCTGTAATAGAAATCACTTTATTATTGAGAAACATTGTAACTTTATACACAATTCAATCCACATGATTTAACATAAACAAGGGCCCAGCTCCACCCACACATCCCAAGACTCAACACCTCATCCTGACGTCTGCTAGGCTTCAAAAGATCCCACACAATACACATCTTCTCACAAAGGGTTGGCAGCCAGTCTGTCTGGCACTTTACAATACACACAAGGACAGACTTAATGAACAATAGAATGCAAAACACCTTAATTCCTCACAGCAATGATTACATAACCCCCACACACAGTATGCATCCAATCTATATACAATGTATATACAGCCTTGAATATGGCTATCACAGACCATATCGGGGGTTTCTTTTATTCACCCTATGTCCAAAGTGACCCCACTGTCACAGTAGTCATGCATGATAAATGCCTGGCTGGAGATAAATAGGAGATTTTGTCTTGTAGTAAGATCACTGAGATGGCATGTGGGACCTTAAGTACAAGTGGGTGGAACAGTACTATCAATGCAGAAGACCGTATGGCCAATGAGGCTGCTACTACAGCTTGTACACAGTGGGGCAAACTCCGGGCTACTGGATCTAATTTAGTTGAGTAAAATGCAATTGGTTTGTGTTTGTCCCCATAAACCTGAGTGAGAACAGATGTCATGTACCCTCTTTACAATCTACAGTCTGATAAAAGATTTTCCTGTAATTGGGTAGGCTAAGCACAGATGAACCCACAATGAGGTGCTTCACTTTTGTAAATACATCCTCTGCTTGCACATTCCACTGGATGGAATCTTTTGCAGACATTTGTGTACCATAGATGAGATCAGAAAGAGGCGCCCCCTCCATAGCATAATTAGCTATCCATGCTCTACAAAAATTTGCCATGCCAAGAAATGACATAATTTATTTTTTGGTACGTGGTTTGGGGACTTGAAGGATGGCCTCTTTTCGGATCTCATCCAGATGTCTGCTTTCTTAAGACAAAATATAACCCAAGTATGTCACCTTTTCTTTCCATAGTTGTAGTTTGTTTGCTGACCTTGTGACCTTGTTCTGCGAGAAAATGCATCAGAGCCAAGGTGTCAAGTTTGCATTGTTGCTCCGCAGGAGCCGCTACCAGAATGTCATCCACATACAAGAGAATTTGACTCCCACAGGGAGGTATAAACTGAAACAAATTATTGGACATTTCTTGTGAGAAAATAGTTGGACTTTCACAATATCCCTGGGGTAACCTGGTGCATGTATATTTTTTCTTTTTATGTGTAAATGCGAACCAGAACTGACTGTCTTTGTGTAAGGCAATGGAAAAGAAAGCATTACTGATATCGATGACAGAAAATACCTTGTTATCTGGCTGTAGGTCGTTCAGGAGTACATGCGGGTCTGGGACCACCGGGGCCCTCGGTAATACGGCCATATTGACCGCCTGTAAATCCTGTACGAGTCTCCACCCACCTTCCCCTCCCTTCTGCTTCCTGACTGGGAACAGGGGCGTGTTACATGGTGAATCCGGACATTCAATGATGACACAGTTTTTTAGTAATTCCATTATCAAGTGGTCTGCTCCCTCTTCGGCATCTTTCCTCAGTGGATATTGTTTTTGATGAGGCCTCATTGTACTATTAGGGATTATTTGGACTTCACTGGCTTTTTTAATTAGTCCTACGTCTGTCTTTCCTCTTGACCACAAGAAATCGGGGACGTCTTTTAGGGCATCCTCTTCCTGTCATGGATATGCAGTAGTGTTTGTCTGTCAGCTTACCTTCCTTCCCATGTGTTCATCTTAGAGGCCAGAACCCTTTCACCTGGCTTCCTTTATAATCTCCTCCCAGCCTGACTCCACCCCAGGCCCTATCACAGAACACTATATTAACATGTGCACTGCAAGCCTGCTTTGCTGATCAACGTGTTTGTTAGGCATTGTGTGTTTGGGTTCCTGCCTGCCGTGTGCTACGTCTGTCTCTCTGTTACGTTATTGGCTTGTCCCCGACTATCCCTGTCTGCTCGTGACCCTTGACCTTCGGCTTGTCTTTTGTTATCCTTGTCTGCTTGTGGCCCTTGACTTTCAGCTTGTTATTCGTTACTCTTATATCTTGTGCTGCTGCTTCCCCTCTTGTCCCCTTATCCTACGGGGCGTGAGCTAGGAGACTCTAGGGGCCGCGACCTGGACCCAGCCTGCAGCATAACATCCTCACCACTAGAGGCTCTGGAGAAGACCTGCTGGGTCTTAGACTCCGCGCCCTGGGGAATCTTGGCTTTAGCTTCCTATAGGATCCCGGTTGTGCTCCTCTGGTCCCGCTTTCCACAACCACCCAGTTTCCTATCCGCAGCAGTCAGCCATAGGATTCACTACCTTGCGGTGCACTCCTGTCCCCCTACGGTGTGCATCTGTCACCTGGCCGTAGGTGACCTGACACTTCCTCTTGGGTCAAAAGTGTCAGTCACTGTCTTTGTCGCAAACTTCAATCATGTGGATTCTGGGTGTACATTCAACAAACCATGCTAATCTGCACCTCTGAATCCCTCTGGATTCTAGTTCCTCATCTGTTAGTAGAACCCAATCTGTGATAAGTTCTCCAAGCTCATACCATGATACCTCGGAGTTCCGAAACATGAGGTACAGTATCCTGCCTGTATATTTGCAGAATTGGCTATGGTAGGAGACAAGTAGCCACGCTTTTTCCTTCCTTATCACAGTACAGGTATCTTAAGAGCACTTCAGTGTTAGTGAGACTCATTAACTGTTTATCATAAGACTTATCAGGCCCAGAGGTCTTTTTGTAGTCCATAGTGCAATAGAGGTTTGTCTGTACCTTGTACCCTTTCCTCACAGGCTCTTCTTCAACTATTTCTGTCAGGGTTTTGGGCATCTTTAACCCCTTCCATACCGGGCCATAGCAGAATGACGCGGGAAGGAACCCTCTCTCCCTCCGGGTGGACGTCATATGACGTCTTGGGTTTGAGGGGGGATATCTGAATGATGCCTGCAGCTAGAGGCATCATTCAGATATCCTTGTTTGCAGCCGGCGATCCTGCGCACCATAAGAATGATCATAGCGGCGGTTCCGCCGCTTGATCGTTCTTATAGGCGGCGGGAGGGGACATCCCCCCCTCCCGCCGCCATCCGGTGCTTCTCCGGGCTCTCCCGTGCGATCGGGGACCCAGAGAGAATCATCGGCGCCAGTGGTGGGTCACGTGATGAGCATAGAGATGACTGGGGACCAGATGGTCCCCAGTCATCTCTATGATCGTCGGAGGCCCGGGCGCGATGTGATGACGTCACGCCCGGGTCCTCAAATGTAAACAAAGCCGCCATTGCGGTTGTAAGTATGAGATCAGTGAATTTTTTTTCACAATCTCATGCTTTCCAGCCTGGAGGAGAGATGTGGGGTCTTATTGACCCCGCATCTCTCCATAAAGAGGACCTGTCACACACATTCCTATTACAAGGGATGTTTACATTCCTTGTAATAGGAATAAAAGTGATCAAAAAAAAAAGTGTAAAAAAAAAAAAAAAAAAGGAAAAATAAAACAAAATAAGTAAAATAAATAAAATAAAAAATAATTTAATTTTTTTTAAAACGCCCGTCCCCAATAGCTTGCGCTTAGAAGCGAACACACACGTAAGTCCCGCCCGCATATGTAAACGCCGTTCAAACCACACATGTGAGGTATCGCCGCGTGCGTTAGAGCGCGTGCAACAATTCTAGCACTAGACCTACTCTGTAACTCTAACCTGGTAACCTGTAAAAAATTTCAAAACGTCGCTTATGGAGATTTTTAAGTACCGAAGTTTGGCGCCATTCCATGAGTGTGCGCAATTTTAAAGCGTGACATGTTAGGTATCTTTTTACTCGGCGTAACATAAGCTTTCATATTTTCCAAAAAAATTGGGCTAACTTTACTGTTTTGTTATTTTTTAATTCATGAAACCAATTTTTTCCCCAAAAAAAGGCGTTTGAAAAATTATTGCGCAAATACTGTGCAAGATAAAAAGTTGCAACGTCCGTCATTTTATTCCCTAGGGTGTCTGCTAAAAAAACATATAATGTTTTGGGGTTCTGAGTAATTTTCTAGCAAAAGAATGATGATTTGTACATGTAGGAGAGAAGTGGCAGAATAGGCCCGGTATTGAAGTGGTATAAAAAGCCCTGTATGGAAGTGGTTAATCCCTCAGTTTGCAAATCCAAGCTGTACCAGTATCGGGGCTCATTATCCACGGCTGTGATTCGTTTTTCACACAGCCGATGGGCTTTGAGGCCCCCCTCCACTGGTATGACAGAAATATCAAGAGCATGCAACATGTCTCTACCCAACAAATTAACAGGACATTTAGTTGAAATTACAATTTTACACTGAGCCTTTTTACCTGTGTGTGGATATTTCCACAGTAAGGCCTTCAGACACGGCCTCCTGGTGCATCAACCCATTTGCAGATTTTACATATACTACACCTTTTTTCTTTACCCCTGGTGGCATATTCAGTGGGTGTATTAGGGTCCTACAAGCCCCAGTGTCAGAGAAATGTTACCCAACTACCCTTTACAACCAAGGTTATTTCTGGCTTGACTTAAGCATGCAAACAAGCTTCAACATTACACACATCCAAGATTTCAGACTCTTTCTCCTCATTTCCCTCTTTATCTTTCTCTGCGGACATACCAACATCTTATAGTCATGCTTCTTCCTCTCTGTTTGACCCACATTCTCTCGCTAAGTGACCTCTTTTACCACACAGGAAACACTCCCCCCTCTTCTTTTTTCCCTCATAATCCTGAATGTGGGGCCTTGTTCGAGTGTTCCCCAGTCTTTTGTTCCAATTCTCAACAACATACACATCATTACTTTCACCCATCATAAACACCTTTCCTTTTTTTACTTTCTTTTTTGATTGGAAGTGCCGTTCAGCATGCCTTGCATACTCGATTATCTCCTGAGGTCTGCAGATCCTATGGTTAATCATGTGTTTGGTAACAAAACTTGATATAGGGGCTAGCAGCCCCTTCAGGATTGCATTCTTTAGCTGTTGCTCATATGGGCTATCGGTCACTTGGTCTGCTGGGATTTCTATCCCAGAGTGGTTATTGAAAATCTCCCTCATCCTAACAATAAAATTATCCACTGTTTCCCCTTCTCCTTGCATACACTGATTTATAATGGACCAGTCGGCTCGACGTACCCATCTATTTTCTATCCTTTCTATAAGAGCATTTCTCCTGATTTCGAGTGCTGCATCATCATGAGGCAACACCCCTCCCTGGTTGTTTAATCCACTCGAATCTCCCACTACATGATGCCAATCAGGTCCTAGTACCTGTCTGATGACCTGCTCTTTTTCCCTCCCATTGGGATGATAGCTAGCAATCATTCCCATGATACCATCCCTGAATTGAGCTATGTTGACTTTGGGATGTGGTATCCCTTTAATAGCTTTCTTAACATCCTCGGGGGTCCAGGGGCGATAGACCATCATAGTGTTGGGGGCTGGTACACCTCCTACATCTTGTCCTGCCCTAGGGTTGGGAACTTCAATTAATGGGAACTCTTCCTCCCCAAATTCTGTTTGTTCCCCAGCTGTGGGGGATATTAATTTGTTCAGGTGGCCGAAAAGTTTTGTAACCGTTGCTGCAAGGGGGGTCCCTTGTGGACTCCTCTGGACAGCAAGGGTCATTTTGAGAGGGGGTTTAGCTGCAGCCATAGGAGAAACAGTTGCATCTGCGGGTGACCCAGGTGACCACGAAGGGACAGCAAACAGTGGGGGGTCAGATTGCATGGAAAAAGGGTTACTTGCCGATAGTCGGGGGGGTCAGTGGAGGTGGCCTATTGCATGCCTCTGTCCCGTATGGTGGTGGGGACTGTAAGTCTGCAATAGGGTATAGGGATTTGGGAGTGGGTGGTGAAGTCAGAGGGGGAGCGGCAACTGTAGGTGGGGTTGGGGCGTCTTCTAAAGGGTGTGTAGGGGCTGTCGGGTGCATTTGATTTGTTGAGTTTTGTTCAGTCAATACTTGCTGAACTAAACTTCGGAGGACGGTCATATTATTGTCCTCCTCTTTGTCTAAAAACATAATCTTTTTATGGTTTTCTGAATTTAACCTACGATTAGCCTCCTCGAGCCATTTCTTGGCCTGGGGAAGACCTAATTTCTTCTGTTTCCTTTTTTTTGGGCCGGCCTTATTTTTAAGCTTTCTACACAGCATTACACAACCATCCTTATTTAACCACTTCAATACTGTGCACTTAAACCCCCTTCTTACCCAGACCAATTTTCAGCTTTCGGTGCTCTCACACTTTGAATGACAATTACTCAGTCATGCAACACTGTACCCAAATAAAATTTGCGTCCTTTTTTTCACACAAATAGAGCTTTCTTTTGGTGGTATTTAACCACTTAACGACCGCTCACTGTATATATACGTCGGCAGAATGGCACGGACAGGCACAATCACGTACCTGTACGTGCCTGACTTCGTATAGTTGGGGGGTCTCATCGGACCCCCCTCCGGTACAGTGAGCGGTGGTTCTCGTTCCGGGAGCGATCCGTGATGAGGGGACGGCCATTAGTTTCCGGCCACCCCCTCGCGATCGCTCCCGGCGAATGAGAATCTTCCTCTGCCTGTGTAATGTAAACACAGGCAGAGGAAGTGATGTCATCTCTCCATGCGGCGGTCTTTTCATCCAGAGCGCCGTGGAGAGAAGACATCAGGTTAGTGCACCAACACTACACTAACACATAGGTACACATAGGCACACATTTAACCCCCCAGATCACCCCCAGATCACCCCCCAGGTCATGCACTGCACCCCCAGTCACAGTGTCACTGATTGCAGTGATCATTTATTTACTGATCACTGCATTTGGTGTCATTTGTGACAGTAAAAAGTGTCAGGGCAGTTAGGCTTAGGCCCCTTTAGGTCCAGGGTAGCCCCCTAACCCCCCCCTGATCGCCCCCCAGGTAACCCTTTCACCCCCTAACGCCAGCGTCACTAAGCAATCGTATTTCCGATCGCTGTATTTAGTGCCGGTGGTGCCCTAGATAGCCAGTTATTTATTTTTAGGTTCGCCGCAGGTTTTTATAGTGTCAGGTACCCCCATATATTATTTTAACCCCCTGATTGCCCCTAGAGTTAACCCTTTCACCAGTGATCACCGTATAAGTTTTACTGGTGACACTGGTTAGCCAGTTAGTTATTTCGGTTACCCGTCAGGTTTTTATATAGCGTCAGGTACCCCCATATATAACCTAATAAAGGTTTTAACCCCCTGATTGCCCCTAGTTAACCCTTTCACCAGTGATCACCATATAAGTTTTACGGGTGACACTGGTTGGTTAGTTTGCTTTTTATAGCATCAGGGCACCCGCCGTATATAACCCAATAAAGGTTTAACCCCCTGATCGCCCGGCGGCTGATATCAATTAGGTTTTAGAGCCAGAGAGGGTCTGCGTTGCCCCAGGCAGCATCAGGTTAGTGCCAGTAATGCTAACACCCACACGCAAAGCATACACCTCCCTTAGTGGTATAGTATCTGAACAGATCAATATCTGATCTGATCAGATCTATACTAGCGTCCCCAGCGGTTTAGGGTTCCCAAAAACGTAGTGTTAGCGGGATCAGCCCAGATACCTGCTAGCACCTGCGTTTAGCCCCTCCGCCCAGCCCAGCCCAGCCCACCCAAGTGCAGTATCGATCGATCACTGTCACTTACCAAACACAACACACATAACTGCAGCGTTCGCAGAGACGGTCCTTATCCCTGCGATCGCTAACAGTTTTTTTTTAAGCGTTAGATACATTTGCTGACAGTCAGGTGCTTTTTTTATCTGTGAATCTTACTAGTGTACCCCTAAATTTAGAGCCCAAAATGGCAAATCGAAGGTACACTAGTAAAGAGGCCTACGAGATTCTGAGCATGACAGATAGTGAAGAGGAGGTCACGCATCTGTCAGATTCAGGCTCAGAATATCTTCCCGTAGAAGACAGTGAAGTCAGCGGCTCCATGTCAGATATCCCTGACGACGAAGATGAGGTCCCTGCTAAGGTCAGGCGTACCCGATCCCGATCTTCTGAGGTTGTTGAGGAGCAAGAACCGCAGGGCTCTCGTATCATGGAGCAGAGTAGTACTAGCGCCGCTATTCCTTCTGGTGAATTGGCAAGCACCAGCGGCCTAGTACAGCCTGGGCATACATCCAGCACTGCAGTATCATGTGGTGACGTGGCGAGTCCCATAAGTGCAGTACAAGCTGGCGAGGTGGCAAGCACAAGTAGTGTCCCGCTGCCACCAAGAAGAAGACAAAGGCAGGCCCGTCGTGCCCATAGTGCCCTTCCTGCAGAATTCGCCTATCCTGATTGGGTCCCCACCACTTCTGCAGAACCCGTACTTCCCCCATTCACTGCCCAACCCGGTATTCAGGTGGAAACAGCTGATTTTATGCCAATTGATTTTTATTCGCTGTTTTTCATGGAAGATCTCTATAGATCTATTGTGGACCAGAGCAATTTATATGCTGGTCAATTCATCGCCGCTAACCCCCAGTTGCCTTCCATTGCCAAAGATTGGAAACCAATTACGGTTTCCGAATTTAAGACCTTTCTGGGCCTTTCCCTCAACATGGGCACACATAAATTCCCGTCATTGCGTGCTTATTGGTCCACACACCCAATTGACCACATGCCCGTGTTCTCTGCCTCCATGCCCAGGAAACGATACGAGCAGATCTTGCGGTTCATGCATTTCAACGACAATGAACTTTGTCGTCCACGTGGAGACCCTGAATACGACCGGCTCTACAAAATTCGGCCCCTCATAAACCACTTCAACAAACGTTTTGCAGCCTTGTTTATTCCCGATCAAGTTGTCTGCGTTGATGAGTCCCTGATTAAATTTTCTGGCCGCTTGTCTTTCAAGCAGTACCTTCCCAGCAAGCGTGCCAGATACGGGGTCAAGCTCTATAAGTTCTGTGACAGGGCAACAGGCTATGTATGGAGCTTTATGGTTTATGAGAGAAAAGATAGTCAGGTTGAGCCGGTCAACTGCCCAGATTACATAGGGAGCGCTGGCAAGATAGTGTGGAACTTGGTGTCACCCTTATTCGGAAAGGGGTACCACTTGTATGTGGACAATTATTACACGAGCGTGCCACTGTTTAGTCACTTGTTTGATCATCAGATTGGAGCATGTGGCACTGTGCGACCTAATCGCTGGGGCTTTCCCCAGAGGCTTGTAGATTCCCGTCTTAGGCTGGGAGAGAGAGCCTGCTTGAAGTGTAATAACTTGCTCGCTATGAAGTGGAGGGATAATAAGAATGTTTTCCTTCTTACCTCCCTTCATGCAGACACGACAGTCCAAATTCGTACGGCGACTGGTGTTGTGGAGAAACCCCTCTGTGTCCACGAATATAACTAAAATATGGGAGGGGTGGACCTCAACGACCAGTTGTTGGCGCCGTATCTAATTGACCGTAAGGCGAGACGCTGGTACAAAAAAGTGTCTCTATCCTTATTCCAATTGGCTTTGCTGAACGCTCATGTGCTATACAGAGCTTCAGGTGGGACGTTATCTCTCCTAAAATTCCAGGATGAGATAGTCACAGAACTCCTGTATCCAGGCGGTTCTGCACCTCACCATCCCCAACCAAATGCAATAAGCCGGCTGCATGAGAGGCATTATCCATATGTCCTCGAGAGTACCCCTACCCAACGAGCCCCCCAAAAAAGATGTCATGTCTGTAGCAAGCGCGGATTTAGGCGTGACACACGTTATTTTTGTCCACGCTGTCCTGACAATCCCGGTCTTTGCATTGGTAAATGTTTTGAACGCTTCCACTCAAAAGTGAAGTTTTAGCGTAGGGTACAGCATTGCACAGAACAGGACACACTTACACAGGGTCTCCCAAAAATGGCATCGCATTTTGAGAGACCCGAACCATTACAGTTGTTAAAGTTGCAAAAAAAAAAACGTAAAAACAAAAAACACAAAAAACATTAAATAAAAAAAACAAAAATAGTTGTTGTTTTATTGTTCTCTCTCTCTCTCTCTATTTTCTCTCTATTGTTCTACTCTTTTTTACTGTATTCTATTCTGCAATGTTTTATCATGCTTGCTTTTCAGGTATGTAATTTTTTTGTTTTCAGGTGCGCCATTCAGCTGCAGCGCGGAATTATTTATCTTGACAGCAACAGCGTTTGCTCCCACGATACATAAAGCCGACTCCAGTGCTGTAGGAGGTGATTTCACCACCACAGTTAAAAAAAAGAGCATATATGCCGAAGCATAGGGGCGGAGGAGCGATTTTGCTCCTAATGCCGCGTACATACGGTCGAAATTCCGACGGAAGCTTGCCCGTGGAAAAGTCTGACCGTGTGTATGCAGCATAACCTTTTATGCCGCGTACATACGGTCAAAATCCCGACAGGGGCTTGCCCGTGGAAAAGTCAGACCGTGTGTACGCGGCATAACTTTTTTGCGAGAGGATGCCCCCATGCTTCGGCATATATATATTTTAGGCACAGGTTGCGTTAAAAAAAAATTTACTAGTTTTTTTTGGGGTATTTGCTTTGCAGGTATGGTATGGTAAGGTCTTACTGTTATACTGTAATGTTACTTTGTTTTAATGTTAACCATCATTTGCTTAGCAGGTACGCTATTCAGTTGCAGCGCGGATCTATTTATCTTGACAGCAACAGCGTTTGCTCCCACGATACATAAAGCCGTGACTCCAATGCTGTAGGAGGTGATTTCACCACCACAGTTTAAAAAAAGAGCATATATGCCGAAGCATGGGGGCAGCAGGGGCGGAGGAGCGATTTTGCTCCTAATGCCGCGTAAATACGGTCGAAATTCCGACGGAGGCTTGCCTGTGGAAAATTCTGACCATGTGTACGCAGCATAACCATTTATGCCGCGTACATACGGTCGAAATTCCGACGGAGCCTTGCCCGTGGAAATGTCCGACCGTGTGTACGCGGCATAACTTTTTTGCGGGAGGATGCCCCCATGCTTCAGCATATATAAATGGTGCATGTATGCCCATCATTAGAAGTAGGTGGATGAAGGGAGGTATTCTAATGGTGGGCATACCCACCGATCAATCTCTTTTTTTCGTTCAGCCAACAGGCTGCATGAAAAAAAAGATTACAATACATGTCCAACAAGGACCAGCAACGTACTGGTATGTTGCTGGACTTTGAATGGTTATACCAGAATGATGCCTGCGGGTTTAGGTATCATCTTGGTATCATTCTTTTCAGCCAGCGGCCGGCTTTCATGTAAAAGCAATCCTAGTAGATAATTAGCCTCTAGACTGCTTTTACAAGCAGTGGGAGGGAATGTCCCCCCCCCGGATATAAACAGCGCCATTGGGAAATTGGGAAAGCATTTTATCACACCGATCTTGGTGTGGTCAGATGCTTTGAGGGCAGAGGAAAGATCTAGGGTCTAACCCCCCAATTTTTTTCAAAAAAAGAGTACCTGTCACTACCTATTGCTATCATAGGGGATATTTACATTCCCTGAGATAACAATAAAAATGGTAAAAATAAATAAATATGGAAGGAACAGTTTAAAAATCAAATAAAAAAGCAAAATAAATAATAATAAAAAAAAGCACCCCTGTCCCCCCCTGCTCTTGCGCAAAGGCGAACGCAAGTGTCGGTCTAGCGTCATATGTAAACAGCAATTGCACCATGCATGTGAGGTATCACCACGAAGGTCAGATCGAGGGCAGTAATTTTAGCAGTAGACCTCCTCTGTAAATCTAATGTGGTAACCTGTAAAGGCTTTTAAAGGCTTTTAAAAATGTATGTAGTTTGTCGCCGCTGCGCGTTTGTGCGCAATTTTAAAGCATGTCGTGTTTGGTATCCATGTACTCGGCCTAAGATCCTCTTTTTTATTTCATCAAACATTTGGGCAATATAGTGTGTTTTAGTGCATTAAAAATAAAAAAAGTGTGTTTTTTCCCAAAAAAATGCGTTTGAAAAATCGCTGCGCAAATACTGTGTGGAAAAAAAAAATGCAACACTCACTATTTTAATCTGTAGGGCATTTGCTTTAAAAAAAATTATAATGTTTGGGGGTTCAACGTAATTTTCTTGCAAAAAAAAAAAAATGTTTTCATGTAAACAAAAAGTGTCAGAAAGGGCTTTGTCTTCAAGTGGTTAGAAGAGTGGATGATGTGTGACATAAGCTTCCTAATGTTGTGCATAAAATGCCAGGACAGTTCAAACCCCCCCCCCCCCCAAATGACCCCATTTTGGAAAGTAGACACCCCAAGCTATTTGCTGAGAGGCATGTTGAGCCCATTGAATATTTTTTTTTGTTGTCCCAAGTGATTGAATAATGACAAAAAAAAAAATGTACAAAAAGTTGTCACTAAATGATATATTGCTCAAACATGCCATGGTTATATGTGGAATTGCACCCCAAAATACATTCTGTTGCTTCTCCTGAGTACGGGGATACCACATGTGAGACATTTTGGGAGCCTAGCCGCGTACAGGACCCCGAAAACCAAGTACCGCCTTCAGGATTTCTAAGGGTGTAAATTTTTGATTTCACTCCTCACTGCCTATCACAGTTTCGGAGGCCATGGAATGCCCAGATGGCACAAAACCCCCCCAAATGACCCCATTTTGGAAAGTAGACACCCCAAGCTATTTGCTGAGAGGTATGTTGAGTATTTTGCAGATCTCGCTTTTTGTCACAAAGTTTTGAAAATTTAAAAAATAAAAATTAAAATTAAAAAATGTTCTTTCTTCATTTTCAAAAACAAATGAGAGCTGTAAAATACTCACCATGCCTCTCAGCAAATAGCTTGGGGCGTCTACTTTCCAAAATGGGGTCATTTGTGGGGGTTTTGTGCTATCTTGGCATTTTATGGCCTTCAAAACTGTGATAGGTAGTGAGGAGTGAAATCAAAAATTTACGCCCAAGGCTCTCAAAAAGTCCCACACATGTGGTATCCCCGTACTCAGGAGAAGCAGCAAAATGTATTTTGGGGTGCAATTCCGCATATAACCATGGCATGTTTGAGCAATATATCTGTAGCGGGGTCTCTAAGTTTAGGTGGGGTACACCTGGGTGGTAGTGTGGTCCAGGTGTGTAAAGTAGTGATGAGCCGAACACCCCCGGGTTCGGTTCGCACCAGAACCCGCGAACGGACCGAAAGTTCGTACGAACATTAGAACCCTATTAAATACAATGGATGCGAACGTTCGAATTCTAAAGTGCTAATTATAACAACTATTATGCATGTTATTGTCCTAAAAAGGGTTTGGGAACCCGGGTTGTGCACCAGGGGACATGTATCAATGCAAAAAGACGTTTTTAAAACGGTCGTTTTTCGGGAGCAGTCATTTTAATGATGCATAAAGTGAAAAAAAAAAGTCAAATATTCCTTTAAATATCGTACCTGGGGGGTGTCTAAAGTATGCCTGTGAAGTGCCACGTGTTTCCCGTGTTTAGAACTGTCCCTGCACAAAATGACACTTCTAAAGGAAAAAAAAGCCATTTAAAACTGCTTGCGGCTTTAATGTAATGTCTGGTCCCGGTAATATGGATGAAAATCTTTAAGAAAATTGGCATAGCTACCCCATGACCCCCCCCCCCTACCCCAGCCCATTACCAGCCCCTTTGGGTCTTGTATGGATATTAAGGGGAACCCCGCACATAAAATAAAAAAGGCCCTATATACTCTGAACAGCCGTATACAGGCGGTGCATACAAGACAGGGACTGTAGGTTTGTTCTTATGTAGAATCTGTTTGTAATTTTGAACAGGTACATTGTTTAAGTGTAGCTCCAGCCCAAAAATCTATTTTTAAACTTTTTGGAAAACATAGGTAAGGGTTATCACCCCTGTAACATTTGTTTTGCTGTCTGTGCCCCTGTTCAGAACATTTCACCTCACTTTCCGTCCCAATGACAACTGTTTTTGAAATGTGGTGTTTTTCTTGAAACAAGGATTGCTGATAAAGCATCAGTACAGAGGAGACACCTTTCTCCCATATTAATTCTTACAGGAGAGAATTTTCCTTCCAAGGGGTAGATTTCCTCTCACTTCCTGTTGTCTTCTTGCGTTTGCAAGTAGGAGTCGTTTGTAAGTTGGATGTTTGAAAGTAGGGACCTGCCGTATATACTCTGCAGAAATAGGCCCCTTAGTTGTTGGTGTTGGCACAACACTGTAAGCACTCACAGTTACTCTTGGTTGGTGCTGGAACGCCCTGCTGTCAACTATTATATCAGGAATTTTAATTACATATAATTGTTGAACAGTGGTAGTAAAAATTGGGCCTTTGATGGTGGTGCTGGTGCCACAACACTGTAAGCCCTGACAGTTACTCTTGGTGGGTGCAGCAATGGGCCCTGCTGTGAATTATTAGATCAAGAATTGTAATTGCATGCCCCTGTTGAACAGGGGCTGAAAAATTGGGCCTTTCGTGGTGGTGGTGGTGGTGGTGGTGTTGCCACAACACTGTAAGCCCTCAGAGTTACTCTTGGTGGGTGCAGGAATGGGCCCTGCTGTGAATTATTAGATCAAGAATTGTAATTACATGCCCCTTTTGAACAGGGGCTGAAAAATTGGGCCTTTCGTGGTGGTGGTGGTGGTGGCGTTGCCACAACACTGTAAGCCCTCAGAGTTACTCTTGGTGGGTGCAGCAATGGGCCCTGCTGTGAATTATTAGATCAAGAATTGTAATTACATGCCCCTGTTGAACAGGGGCTGAAAAATTGGGCTTTAGGCACTGGTGGCACAACACTGCAACCCCTCACAGATACTGTACTTGGAGCACAGCAATGAGCCCTGTTGCAAAGTATTGCTTCAAAAATTGTAATTACACGCCCCTGTTAAACAGGGGCTGAAAAATTGGGCCTTAGGCACTGGTGGCACAACACTGCAACCCCTCACAGATACTGTACTTGGAGCACACCAATGAGCCCTGTTGCAAAGTATTGCTTCAAAAATTGTAATTACACGCCCCTGTTAAACAGGGGCTGAAAAATTGGGCCTTAGGCACTGGTGGCGGCACCCATAAACAAAAATGATCTTCCAAGCTATCATCATCAATCGTATCATTGAGGACTCGGAGGAGGAGGATAGCCAGTCAACATAACAGCACAGGCACTCAGCATCATCATCAGTCTTGAAGGGATGTGACATGTTAAAATCAATTAGTCTGTTATATCAGCATCAGGTGTGTGGTAGCTGGTGGTGATCCAAGACTGGTTCATCTTGATGAAAGTCAGTCGATCAACCGAGTCGGTGGACAGGCGCACCCTGTGATCCGTGACAAATCCTCCAGCAGCACTGAATGTGCGTTCCGAAAGAACGCTGGATGCAGGACAGGCCAGTAGCTCAATTGCATACTGTGCAAGCTCTGGCCAGTGATCCATCCTCAAGACCCAGTAAGCCAGAGGATTTTCGGTGGGGAAGGTGTCCAAGTCTGACCTTGCCCCTAGATATTCCTGCACCATGTTTATCAGACGCTGGCGATGGTTGCTGGAACCGATCATACTTTGGGGCTGCGGACTAAAGAATTGTCTGAACGCATCGGTCAGACGGCCACCTTCCCCACCGCTCCTTCTTTGACTGGCCGAAGCCTCAGCAACTCGTTGTCCAGGACCAGGAGTTTGTAACCTCCCAGTCTCTGGGAACGCGTTGCACAGACCTTTCTGCAAGGCCTCCCGGAGTTGTCTCATCCTCTGCTCCCTCTGCGACGGTAACATAAGGTCCGCAACCTTACCCTTGTACCGTGGATCAAGGAGAGTGGCCAGCCAGTAATGGTCCCTCTCCTTGATCCGAAGAATACGAGGATCCTTCCGCAGACTTTGCAGGATCAGGGAGGCCATGCAGCGTAGGTTTGCTGAGGCATTCGCTCCGGAGTCCTCTGGGTCACTAAGGACGACATGATCCGCAGCCACCTCCTCCCAGCCACGTACAAGTCCACTGGTTTCTTGGGACTGTAAATCATCCCTAAAAGACTGCTGCTGATGATGCTGAGTGCCAGCCTCCACCTCCATGCTGACACAATCCTCCTCCTCCTCCTCCTCCTCCTCCTCCTCTTCCTGTGCGATGGGTGGGACAGAAGGAACACTGTCTGGGTAAAGGGGGCCTTGAGAGGCAAGGAAGTCCTCCTCTTCCTGCCTCTGTTCTGCCTCAAGTGCCCTGTCCATTATTCCACGCAGCGTGTGCTCCAACAGGTGGACAAGAGGTACAGTGTCACTGATGCATGCACTGTCACTGCTCACCATCCTCGTGGCCTCCTCAAATGGTGCCAGGACAGTGCTTGCATCCCTGATCATGCCCCACTGGCGTGGAGAAAAAAAACCAAGCTCCCCTGACCCTGTCCTGGTGCCGTAGTCGCACAGGTACTCATTGATGGCCCTCTGCTGCGTGTGCAGCCGCTGCAGCATGGTCAACGTTGAGTTCCACCTGGTGGGCATGTCACATATAAGGCGGTTCTTGGGCAGGTTCAACTCCTTTTGCAGCTCAGCCAGGCGAGCACTGGCATTATAAGATCTGCGGAAATGCACACAGACTTTCCTGGCCTGCCTCAGGACATCCTGTAAGCCCGGGTACCTGCCCAAGAACCGCTGCACCACCAGGTTAAGGACGTGAGCCACACAGGGCACATGGGTCAGTTGTCCCTGTCGGAGGGCGGAGAGGAGGTTGGTGCCATTGTCGCAAACCACCATTCCTGGCTTAAGCTGGCGTGGCGTCAACCACCTCTCGGCCTGGCCCTGCAGAGCAGACAGGACCTCTGCCCCAGTGTGGCTTCTGTCCCCCAAACACACCAGCGCAAGCACGGCATGGCATCTTTTTGCCTGCGTACTTGCGTAGCCCCTTGAACGGCTACGGAGCACCGCTGGTTCATAGGACAAACCACAGGAAGAGGCCATGGAGGAAGAAGAAGAGGAGGGGGTGGAGGAGAGAGGTGTGTCACAACCAGTAGTAGCATTTTGGAGGCGTGGCGGTGGAACAACCTCCAACACTACTGCACCTTGTCCTGCATCCTTCCCAGCTGCCAAAAGAGTGACCCAATGGGCCGTGAAAGAAAGGTAACGTCCCTGTCCATGCCTGCTGGACCATGAGTCAGCGGTAATATGCACCTTACCGCTGACCGCCCTGTCCAGCGAGGCCAAGACATTGCCTTCCACATGCCGGTAGAGAGCCGGAATAGCCTTCCGTGAGAAAAAGTGGCGTTTGGGAACCTGCCACTGAGGAACCGCACATTGCACAAACTCACGGAAGGGGGCCGAGTCTACCAACTGAAAAGGCAGGAGTTGAAGCGCTAGCAATTTAGCCAAGCTAGCATTCAACCGCTGGGCATGTGGATGGCTGGGAGTGAACTTCTTTCGACGGTCCAGCAGCTGGGGCAGGGAAATTTGCCTGCTAGAATCGGACGTCGGTGTACTGCTAGCAGAGTGCCCGCAAGTACTTGGCTGTGACACACCTAATTCTACACCTTCATTCCTCTCAGTGCATGTTTCAGAGAGGACTGAAGTTATAGTGGGGTTGGAGATCCCAGCTGATGCGGTGCAAGGAGAGGTCCGCTTTGTTCTTTGGTGTGGGTCTTTGAGGTAGGCTTGCCAACGAGCTGCATGGCAGGTCAACATATGTCTGGTCAGGCATGTGGTACCCAAGCGGCTGATGTTTTGGCCACGCGATATACGCTTGAGACATATGTTGCAAACAGCAGCTGTGCGATCTGATGCACTAGCCTCAAAAAAGGCCCACACCAAAGAACTTTTTGAATGACGGGCAGAGGCAGCGCCCTGCACAGGCGGAGCTCTGCGGTGTGATTCCGTCGGTGTACTGCCCTTACGCTGGCCACCAAAGGGCATCCTGCCTCGTTGGAGATGTGCCTCCTCCTCATCCTCCTCCTCCTCCTCTCTCCTATTAGGCACCCACGTGGAGTCAGTGACCTCATCATCCCCTCCCTCCTCATCACTGGAGCCAATCTGGCAGTATGCTGCAGCTGCTGGAACATGACTGCCAGATTGGTGTCCTTCTTGTGCATCCCCTCTGTCTGCTCTCACGCTACTGCCTTCCTGTAGCTGGGTTTCATCATCAGACCCTTCGAAACGCTGGGCATCCTCCTGGAGCATGTACCCAACACTGTGCTCAAACAGTTCGGGGGACTCCTCAGGAGGAGGACATGGTGGGTCTAGGGAAGGAGTGACTGATGATGAGTCTGACATTGATACCAGGGAAGAGGACGCTTTGGCAGCTGCTTTGCCAGTACCCTGAGCCTGGGTGAGAGAGGATGAGGAGGAGGAGGAGGGCTTGGTCATCCACTCTACCAAGTCTTCGGCATGATGTGGCTCAACATGTCCAGCTGCCGAAAAGAAGGACAAGCGTGTCCCATGGCCATGTGCTGATGACAATGCACCGCGTCCACGACCAGCACTGTTGCCCCCAGACACAGAGCCTGCTTGCCCTCTTTTATTGCCTCCTGACTGTCTGCCTCTCCTTGTTTGCCTTCCAGACATTCTAATAGATGGCCTGCAGGGAGATGGGAAAAAAGCAATAAGGGCTACTTTCAGGTGTCCTTCTCTGTCCCTTTACTTAAGGATTTCTAAATATGGTTGAGGATGATTGCTTTTGCACAGAATAGCACAACGACAATTTCCCTGACTGTCCAAAAAACAAGGATTTCAAAGATGGTTGATGAGGAATGCTTTAGCACACTATAGCACAAGGAGAATTTCCCTCACTGTCCTTCCCTGTCCCTAGAAACAAGGATTATCACAGTGAAAGAAACTGACACTCTTCCTACCTATAGTTTTCTGTCCCTAGAAAAAATGTTTTTTTAAAGCACACTATAGCACAAGGAGAATTTCCCTCACTGTCCTTCCCTGTCCCTAGAAACAAGGATTATCACAGTGAAAGAAACTGACACTCTTCCTACCTATAGTTTTCTGTCCCTAGAAAAAATGTTTTTTTAAAGCACACTATAGCACAAGGAGAATTTCCCTCACTGTCCTTCCCTGTCCCTAGAAACAAGGATTATCACAGTGAAAGAAACTGACACTCTTCCTTCCTATAGTTTTCTGTCCCTAGAAAAAATGTTTTTTTAAAGCACACTATAGCACAAGGAGAATTTCCCTCACTGTCCTTCCCTGTCCCTAGAAACAAGGATTATCACAGTGAAAGAAACTGACACTCTTCCTACCTATAGTTTTCTGTCCCTAGAAAAAATGTTTTTTTAAAGCACACTATAGCACAAGGAGAATTTCCCTCACTGTCCTTCCCTGTCCCTAGAAACAAGGATTATCACAGTGAAAGAAACTGACACTCTTCCTACCTATAGTTTTCTGTCCCTAGAAAAAATGTTTTTTTAAAGCACACTATAGCACAAGGAGAATTTCCCTCACTGTCCTTCCCTGTCCCTAGAAACAAGGATTATCACAGTGAAAGAAACTGACACTCTTCCTACCTATAGTTTTCTGTCCCTAGAAAAAATGTTTTTTTAAAGCACACTATAGCACAAGGAGAATTTCCCTCACTGTCCTTCCCTGTCCCTAGAAACAAGGATTATCACAGTGAAAGAAACTGACACTCTTCCTACCTATAGTTTTCTGTCCCTAGAAAAAATGTTTTTTTAAAGCACACTATAGCACAAGGAGAATTTCCCTCACTGTCCTTCCCTGTCCCTAGAAACAAGGATTATCACAGTGAAAGAAACTGACACTCTTCCTACCTATAGTTTTCTGTCCCTAGAAAAAATGTTTTTTTAAAGCACACTATAGCACAAGGAGAATTTCCCTCACTGTCCTTCCCTGTCCCTAGAAACAAGGATTATCACAGTGAAAGAAACTGACACTCTTCCTACCTATAGTTTTCTGTCCCTAGAAAAAATGTTTTTTTAAAGCACTCTATAGCACAGGATTCGCACAGTAAAACACACTGACACTCTCCCTACCTATCCTTCTCTTTCCCTAAACTAAAGGAATCCAGGTTAAGCAAGAAAAAATAAATGTCACTGTCCCTGCCTATGCTTCTCTTTCCCTGCTCTGGAACACACTACACTAGGCCGCCGTGCTGGCGGCCTTTTATAGTGTGGGGCGTGTACTAAACACCCTCAGCAATAATTGGCCACAGGCATCCTGCCTGTGGCCAATCATTGCTCTCCTCGCTGCCGGCGCTGTGATTGGCCAAGCATGCGGGGTCACAGTGCATGCTTGGCCAATCACAGCGCCTGGATGACACTGCGATGGCGTAGTGCATTGTGGGCCGTTCGCGTCACTCGAATTAGGCGCGAACGGCCCAAATCGTTCGATCTTCGTCGAACGATCGAACAGCCGATGTTCGAGTCGAACGTATGTTCGACTCGAACACCGAGCTCATCCCTAGTGTAAAGTATGGGAGTAATTGGACCATTTGTATTCGTGGAGGATTGGGCGGTGTAATAATCTCCTTGGCCTGTGGGTGGCAGATGCCCGCCGGTTCGAGGTAGATTTGCCACCATAGTGTTGTCCTTTTTGTCCCTTCTCGGAGATGGTACGACGAGGGCGGGGAACCTGCCGTGGCGTCATTCTAGGGGATAAAAGGGGGAGACACCCTGGTCACGAGGTCTTGCTCTGGTGGAGGTCCTTCATCACACACCCAGGCACCTTGGGCCTGGGTGCAGGCGGTTCGGAGTTCCGGCTCAGGTGCCCTAGGCCTGACCGGAGTGGAGTTGGAGTCCATCCCAGGCACCTTCAGCCTGGGGTGAGGTACTTAATCAGGAGGCCTGGGGCCCAGTGACTTCGACTGGGTCCCACGAGGGTGGAGAAGTCCGAGGGTCCCTGAGGTGGATGGGGCCCATGTCTGAGGCGAGGAGGCCGGGGAGGTTACCCATTCGGAGAGTCTGGAGCAGTATCAACCCGGTGACGGATGGGCCTCCGGTAACTCCCTTGGAGGGACATCTTCCCCTGACAGGGGCCACAACGCAGCGAAGGTACTCCTATCTATGTTCTCTTGAGTCGCTGGTAGAGACTCTCAAGTTCTAAGTCCTTTCTAGCCAAGGCTATAGTAACCGCTGGTGAAACCACAGTGGTTTAGCTGACAATCAGGATAGTGCCTCGACCTGCTCATTCCCCTGTATCAAACTGTTATTGAGTCCCAACCAGTTTGCTACTGAAGCACTGTTTATTGTGAGTTATGCAATAAAGCAAGAGTTGGACTGTGATCGGTGTGTGGAACTCTGGTTAATGAGAGCAAAGGGAAGTGTTGGCACAGCAGGACTTAATCCTTGACAGAAGCACACAGGCCCGAAGAAATATCTGGTACTGGCCTTCACCTCACCCACAGCTATGGGGAGGACATGGGCCGTAGCGCATCTCACCCTGTCGTGTGTGATACCCCTAGAAGAAAGAGATGGGGTGAGGTCGCTACATGTGGGGGCTCGTCAGTCCGGGATGATGTGTGTTTTGACTTTGGAAGTAAGAATGGCTGTGTCTGGACTTTGCTGCCCGGAGGAGTTCCGAGCAGGTCGGCCATGTGATTGGCCAAAGTGCATCCCTGCTCAAAGTCGTGGAAATGACCCTAAGACGGGAAAGGCCCATGCGGAGGAGCGAGAAGAGGGAGAAGTCCAGCCGTGTGACGTACTACATGTGGGGGCTTTTACTGCACTGCGCCATGAGGCACCCCGTAACTACACAGTTCGTGGGCGGAGTTTGATGGAAGCCCGCGAAAACGTGCAAGTCGTGGGAGGAGTCTGGCCATGTGGAGGAACTCACGTGGAGACTTCGGCGCATGGTCAATGCGTGATCGAGCAGCAGACAGTCGGGATGGCCTCAAGCTCCCCGTGGATTCCGGTTCCCTACCCCACGAAGATGACTACCTTTGCTGCTCCCCTTACAGACACAGGGATAAGACTCAGGCCCCGAGGACAGTTGGCTCTGTACACATGCAGAGACATGGAGGCCCTCGGCGTGATCTGTCCCGGATGTTTGGGACTGGTGGTCCACCTGAAGCCATTCGGGCGTTGCGAGGCATGCAAAGAGTTCTTGTTTGAGGTGGAGCCATCCACAGTACGGCCCCGGGCCCTTCGCCTCAACAGCCTCACAGGTACCGCTACTTCGGAAAGGGAGATCCAGGCCTTTGCGGAGGTTCCCGTACGCACTGACCAGGGCGATGTGACTGCCCAATCAGAGACTGAGAAAGAGAAATCCGAGGATGCTGCTTCGGTCACCACAGATTCCCTGCTCCCACCTCCGGAGAGGAAAGTCGGCCTGGTGCAGGCGTCCTATGGTCGTGGAAGAGTTTCACCCCGTCGCTTGCCTGGCCTGGATGGATCCGGTTGGAAGAGTCCTGGACATCCCAGTTCTACAAAAGGTCAAGGTGAGCCAGGGGCTGGGACTGTGGTGGTGGTTGGAGGTGTCGGGGGTTCACAGTCGGTGGAGCCCGCTAGGGAGGGTAGTTCCACGTCTACTAGAGACTACCTTCCCGCGGAGATGTATGACACCTCCGACCTAGAGTCACTGTCGGATTGTGGAGATGACGGTGAGATCGATGAACTGTTTCACCAGAAGGGCTGGGACAAACGCCCATTACCTATGCTACGTGCACTCCAAGATTCGCCTATGTCGATAGGAGATAGCACACCCCGGGCGGAGGCCCCAGAGTCTATGAGGAAGCCTAGTCCTCCAGTTGCTCTTCCAAAGTCCACAGCATCACCCGTTTTGTTGGCGGGGAAACAGCGAGCATCACTACGGGCACCGAGAGAAAAGCCATCAGAGGTAGTGAAAGTACCTCGACATCCGGAGGCCATTGTTCAACCAGGAGAAGGTGAGCGGGCCACAATGCCTCCTTTGGCCCGATTGCAACGACTCTTTTTTCTCAGAGGGTCGCTCACGAGTACGGATGGGAATATCCTTACTTGCCCAGAGACTTGCTGTTTGAGGTTGAGGTTCTGCGACAGCGGTGGTATGATGAGTTCGTTTGGGAGAAACTTAAAGTGCCTCATGCCCGGCGATACTTGTCCTGTTCGCCACCTGTGTCGAAGAAGTTTAGAGACTGCAGAGCAGACTGGATGTGGGGTCGCCATATCCACGCAGACAAGGTGCGCATCTGTAGGAAAGATGGAGAGGACGCTGACTATTTGATTGAGGTTTTCGATAAACTTCTGAAGCCCTTGTTCTTGCCTGACCCAAAGTTTTACTTGTGAGAAGAGACTCACTTGTATTTTTTTTTTTTTGTAGCAACTTTCTGGAAGTGTTCTTGCCGGAGCATCGAACTGTACCCTAGTTTTTTATTTGGGTTTTTGTTTTTTTTCTACTCTTTTGGAGGAATGAGAGCTGTTTGTTTGTTCTCTCTTCTTTCACAAAGACAGAGACTTTGGGGGTAGAATCAGAGTAGGGACGCAGGAAGACTGAAGATTTCACCAAGTGTCATCACCGTGGCATCGTCACCAGGTGGCGGTGTTGCGCAATGGCTGTTATTTGTACATTTGCATCACTCTACTCATTGGAGCGAATGGGTCTCTCGGCTGATAGACCCATTCATTCCAAATTAACACAGAATGTCAGGATGTGGCTTTTCTTGTGTGTTGTTTTTTTTTTTCTTCCCTTCTGCAGGAGATTCGTCTGTCAAGACTACTGAGTATGGGGTGGTTCTTAGACAGTAAAGGGAGGGATTGTATATGTGTACATGCTTAGAGGGTTTTATGAAAAGTTTATTGTTTTATGTTCCCCTCCCCTTTGAGCAGGTCTTGGCATGGTTAAGGTTCAAATTTCTAGGGATAGCCTCTGGGGTCAGGCTTATGTCACCACTCTATGGGAGGCATGGGTTTGCACCAGACGCTGGGGACCAGCGTCAAATCACAGGGGGGAGTATGTAGCGGGGTCTCTAAGTTTAGGTGGGGTACACCTGGGTGGTAGTGTGGTCCAGGTGTGTAAAGTATGGGAGTAATTGGACCATTTGTATTCGTGGAGGATTGGGCGGTGTAATAATCTCCTTGGCCTGTGGGTGGCAGATGCCCGCCGGTTCGAGGTAGATTTGCCTCCATAATGCTGTCCTTTTTGTCCCTTCTCGGAGATGGTACGGCGAGGGCGGGGAACCTGCCGTGGTGTCATTGGAGGGGATAAAAGGGGGAGACGCCCTGGTCACGAGGTCTTGCTCTGGTGGAGGTCCTTCATCACGCACCCAGGCACCTTGGGCCTGGGTGCAGGCGGCTCGGAGTTCCGGCTCAGGTGCCCTAGGCCTGACCAGAGTGGAGTTGGAGTCCATCCCAGGCACCTTCAGCCTGGGGTGAGGTACTAAACCAGGAGGCCTGGGGCCCAGTGACTTCGACTGGGTCCCGCGAGGGTGGAGAAGTCCGAGGGTCCCTGAGGTGGATGGGGCCCATGTCTGAGGCGAGGAGGCCGGGGAGGTTACCCATTCGGAGAGTCTGGAGCAGCATCAACCCAGTGACAGATGGGCCTCCGGTAACTCCCTTGGAGGGACATCTTCCCCTGACAGGGGCCACAACGCAGCGAAGGTACTCCTATCTACGTTCTCTTGAGTTGCTGGTAGAGACTCTCAAGTTCTAAGTCCTTTCTAGCCAAGGCTATAGTAACCGCTGGTGAAACCACAGTGGTTTAGCTGACAATCAGGATAGTGCCTTGACCTGCTCATTCCCCTGTATCAAACTGTTATTGAGTCCCAACCAGTTGGCTACTGAAGCACTGTTTATTGTGAGTTATGCAATAAAACAAGAGTTGGACTGTGATCGGTGTGTGGAACTCTGGTTAATGGGAGCAAAGTGAAGTGTTGGCACAGCAGGACTTAATCCTTGACAGAAGCACACAGGCCCGAGGAAATATCTGGTACTGGCCTTCACCTCACCCACAGCTATGGGGAGGACATGGGCCGTAGCGCATCTCACCCTGTCGTGTGTGATACCCCTAGAAGAAAGAGATGGGGTGAGGTCGCTACATATCATTTAGTGACAACTTTTTGTACATTTTTTTTTCTTTTTGTCATTATTCAATCACTTGGGACAAAAAAATAAAATATTCAATGGACTCAACATGCCTCTCAGCAAATAGCTTGGGGTGTCTACTTTCCAAAATGGGGTCATTTGGGGGGGTTTTGTGCTATCTTGGCATTTTATGGCCTTCAAAACTGTGATAGGTAGTGAGGAGTGAAATCAAAAATTTAAGCCCTTAGAAATCTTGAAGGCGGTGCTTGGTTTTTGGGGTCCCGTATGCGGCTAGGCTCCAAAAAAGTCCCACATATGTGGTATCCCCGTACTCAGGAGAAGCAGCAGAATGTATTTTGGGGTGTAATTTCACATATGCCCATGGCATGTGTGAGCAATATATCATTTAGTGACAACTTTGTGCAAAAAAAAAAAAGTTTGTCATATTCCCGCAACTTGTGGCAAAATATTAAATATTCCCTGGACTCAACATGCCTCTCAGTAAATAGCTTGGGGTGTCTACTTTCCAAAATGGGGTCATTTGGGGAGTTTTGTGCTATTTTGGCATTTTATGGCCTTCGAAACTGTGATAGGTAGTGAGGAGTGAAATCAAAAATTTGCGCCCTTAGAAATCTTGAAGGAGGTGCTTGGTTTTTGGGGCCCCGTACGCGGCTAGGCTCTCAAAGTCCCACACATGTGGTATCCCCGTACTCAGGAGAAGCAGCAAAATGTATTTTGGGGTGTAATTCCACATATAACTATGGCATGTGTGAGCAATATATCATTTAGTGACAACTTTTTGTAATTTTTTATTTTTTTTTAGTCATTATTCAATCACTTGGGACAAAAAAAAAAAATATTCAATGGGCTCAACATGCCTCTCAGCAATTTCCTTGGGGTGTCTACTTTCCAAAATGGGGTCATTTGGGGGGTTTTGTACTGCCCTGCCATTTTAGCACCTCAAGAAATTAGATAGGCAGTCATAAATTAAAAGCTGTGTAAATTCCAGAAAATGTACCCTAGTTTGTAGACGCTATAACTTTTGCGCAAACCAATAAATATACGCTTATTGACATTTTTTTTACTGAAGACATGTGGCTGAATACATTTTGGCCTAAATGTATGACTAACATTTAGTTTATTCGATTCTTCTTATAACAAAAATTAGAAAATATCATTTTTTTTCCAAATTTTCAGTCTTTTTCCGTTTATATCGCCCAAAAAAATGATCGCAGAGGCAATCAAATACCATTAAAAGAAAGCTCTATTTGTGGGAAGAAAAGGACGCAAATTTTGTTTGGGTACAACATTGCATGTCCGCACAATTTCCAGTTAAAGCAGCGCAGTGCCAAATTCTGAAAACACCCCTGGTCTTTAAGCTGCATAATGGCCCGGGGCTTAAGTGGTTAATCACTAGTGGTTTTTTTTCTTTTTTGTGCTATAAATAAAAAAATACCGTAAATTTTGTGAAAATTTGCCTTTTTCTTTGTTTCTGTCATAAAAGCTAGCAAATTAGTAATTTTTCTTCATAAATTTTGGTCAAAATTTATACTGCTACATATCTTTGGTAAAAATAACCCAAATTAGTGTATATTATTTGGTCTTTGTGAAAGTTATAGAGTTTACTAACTATGGTGCCAATCCCTGAAATCCCTGAAACCCTAGTCTAGTTTGTAGACGCTATAACTTTTGCGCAGACCAATAAATATACGCTTATTGAATTTTTTTTTACTAAAGATATGTGGCTGAATACATTTTGGCCTAAATGTATGACTAAAATTTAGTTTATTCGATTTTTCTTATAACAAAAAGTAGAAAATATCATTTTTTTTCCAAATTTTCAGTCTTTTTCCGTTTATATCGCAAAAAATAATAATCGTAGAGGCAATCAAATACCATTAAAAGAAAGCTCTATTTGTGGGAAGAAAAGGACGCAAATTTTGTTTGGGTACAACATTGCATGTCCGCACAATTTCCAGTTAAAGCAGAGCAGTGCCAAATTCTGAAAACACCTCTGGTCTTTAAGCTGCATAATGGCCCGGGGCTTAAGTGGTTAATCACTAGTGGGTTTTTTATTTTTTGTGCTATAAATAAAAAAATACCGTAAATTTTGTGAAAATTTGCCTTTTTCATTGTTTCTGTCATAAAAGCTAGCAAATTACTAATTTTTCTTCATAAATTTTGGTCAAAATTTATACTGCTACATATCTTTGGTAAAAATAACCCAAATTAGTGTATATTATTTGGTCTTTGTGAAAGTTATAGAGTCTACTAACTATGGTGCCAATCCCTGAAAATTTATCAATCTGATCACACCTGAAGTACTGACGGCCTATCTCATTTCTTGAGATACTAACAAGTCATAAAAGTACAAATACCCCCCAAATGACCACTTTTTAGAAAGTAGACATTCCAATGTATTAAGTAAGTAGCATTGTGAGTGTTTTTAAGTTGTATTTTTTTCCCACAATTCTTTGCAAAATTAAGAATTAATATATATATATTTTTTTACAAATTTGTCATATTAACTGGTTATTTCTCTCACAGAGCATATGCATACAACAGATTACACCTCAAAATACATTCTACTACTTCTCCTGAGTATGGGGATACCACATGTGTGGGACTTTTACACAGCCTGGCCACATACAAAGGCCCAACATTGAAGTAGCACCATCAGGCGATCTACGAGCATAAATTGCACATCTCATTTCTCAACCACCTATTACAATTTTGAAGGCCCTGGAGCACCAGGACAATGGAATTGCCCACAAAATGACCCCATTTTGGAAAGCTAACACCCCAACGTATAATCTATGAGACATAATGAGTCTTTTGAACGGTTATTTTTTTTCCAGAAGTTTTTGGAAAATGTGGAAAAAAAATGAAAACGCATTTTATTTACACAAAGTTGTCCATTTATAAGATATTTCCAACACATAGCAATTACATAGCAAAAATGACACCCCAAAATACATTCTGATATTCCTCCTGAGTATGGGGATACCACATGTGTGGGACTTTTACACAGTCTGGCCACATACAAAGGCCCAACATTGAAGTAGCACCATCAGGCGATCTACGAGCATAAATTGCACATCTCATTTCTCAACCACCTATTACACTTTTGAAGGCCCCGGAGCAACAGGACAATGGAACTGCCCACAAAATGACCCCATTTTGGAAAGCTAACACCCCAACGTATAATCTATGAGGCATAATGAGTCTTTTGAACGGTTATTTTTTTTCCAGAAGTTTTTGGAAAATGTGGAAAAAAAAATGAAAACGCATTTTATTTACACAAAGTTGTCCATTTATAAGATATTTCCAACACATAGCAAATACATAGTAAAAATGACACCCCAAAATACATTCTGCTACTCCTCCTGAGTATGGGGATACCACATGTGTGAGACTTTTACACAGCTTGGCCACATACAGAGGCCCAACATTCAAGTAGCACCATCAGGTGTTCTAGGAGCATACATTACATATATAATTTCCTGGCAACCTATCATTTTTGAAGGCCCTTCATATTTCTAACACATAGCATGTACATACCAAGAATTACAATCCAAAATAAATTCTATTGCGGAAAGGGTAAAAAAAAAGGATTACCTGTGCTTTTAGTAGTGTCCACAGAAGAGAGCACTGGTCCAGGCAGCAGTCGGGATGTGCTTAGCGACAGCAATAGTAATTATCCATGCAGCAGGCAGGAATATTGTCTATGGTCAGCACAAGGATATTGTCAGCACAGCCAAAGCATTTGTCCATAGAAATTGTCCAGGCAGAGACAGCCAGCACAGCCATATTATTGGTCCTGGTTCACTGTTACCTGCAGACACTCATTATTGTACCGCTCTTCAGCCCTTCATAAACATACTGCCTCTTGCTACAGCTAATTATTTGTATAGTCCAGGTAGCAGGCAGTGGTGTGGTCCATTCATGCGGCAGGCAAAGGCATGATGGCAGTAAGTCAGCAGCAGGCTGAGGGTGGCAATCGGGTAAGACCTGTGCATAGGGGCACAGGGGTAGAGGCTTCGACCCACCCAAATCTCTATGAAGCCTCCGGACTCCAGACCCTAATCCGGAAATTAAACACGGAGAAAACAAAAAAATTGTTTTCTCCATCCGGAAAAGCTATTCTGGAGTCCCTCACATATGTGAGACCCCTGTGTACTACAGTAGCAGGGCAACAGATCAGTCCAAGCGGTAGGCAAAAGCATAGTCCATAAAACAAGCCAGGGTCAGTACACGTGGAAGCAGTCCAACCGGTAGGCAGAGGCATAATCACAAAACAGGCCAGAGTCAGTTTACATGGAAGCAGTCCAAACAGTAGGCAGAGGCATAGTCAAAAAGCAGGCCAGGGTCAGTTCACGTGGAAGGCAGTGGCATGGTTATTTGGAGAAGCATGGAAAATGGTCAGCACAGATTATGAAAATGGGGGGGAAATGGTTAAAAATATGGGCTAATATTTTATGGATGTGTGATAAAATTCGAAGCATTCACCAATGCAAAGGCATAGGTTGGGCGGGACACCGGGGACAATGGTAGCTGGTATCTTTTCGAAGTCCTCCTTTGCTGCACACGCGACATCTTTTTTGCCATCTTCTGGCCTGCTTCGGATGGTGGGATGCTGTACGGGAAGTGCCATCCATGAAGTCTGCTAACAGAATCAGAGCAAAGGTTTTCTTGGGGGGGTCTTTGTTGATAGATGAGGGATGTGACTACTTCTTCTGAGAATTGTAGGAAGGGGGCTGGGTTGTCTGTGGATTTGGTGTAAACTACGTAGGAATTATACATGGCCAAATGGATGAGATAAATTGCTACCTTCTTGTACCAGAATCGGGACCTCCTAATGGACAAATAGGGCTGAATCATTTGGTCGTTGAAATCCACCCCCCCATGTAGAGATTATAGTCCTGGACACATGTCGGCTTTTCAATGGGACCTTGTCGTCTTCGCTGAACTACAACTGCAGTGTCATCATGAATGGTGGACAGCATGTGCACGTCCCTGTTATCCTTCCACCTCAAGGCCGGCACTTCTTTGCACCTCAGTGTTGCTCTTTCCCCCCTTCGCAGTTTTTTGTTCACAATTGATTTTGGGAAGCCCTTCCTATTTTTCCTGGAGGTTCCGCAGGCCAGGATTTTTTCGAGTTACAAGTGTCTGAAAAGGGGCAGGCTGGTATAAAAGTTGTCCAGGTATAAATGATATCTTTGTTTTAGAAGTGGGTAAACCAAGTCCCATACAATTTTTCCAGCTGTGCCCATGTAGGCCGGGCACTCAGGGGGCTGGAGCTGGGAATCTCTTCCTTCATATATGCGGAACGCATAAAGATATCCCGTGACTCTCTCACAGAGCTTGTAAAATTTTACACCGTATTTGGCCTTTTTGCTAGGAATATATTGTTTTATTCCTAGCCGGCCTGAAAAGGGTACCAGGGACTCATCCACACATATATGTTTCTCGGGGACATAGAGTTCTGAAAATCGTTTGGAAAGGAAATTTATCAGTGGGCGAAGTTTATACAGCTTATCGGAATCTGGATTTTTGGGGGGAGGACACTGGGTGTTGTCATTAAAATGCAAGAATCTCATTATCTCATATCGGGTCCTGGGCATTACGTAAGAATACATGGGCATGTGGTAGATGGGTTTTGTGGACCAATAGGCATGTCCTTGATTTTTTTTTTGTAAGCCCCATGTTTATGGTGAGGCCCAAAAACATTTTGAACTCCTCCAAATCCAAATCTCTCCACTCAAATGGACGGGCATAAGATGATTAGGGGTTGTTGGCAATATACTGCTGGGCATATAAGTTTGTCTGGTCCACAATGAACTGCAGAATAGTGTCGGGCAAAAAAAGGTGAAAATGATCAACCTCTCTGAAATTTTGGGTGTTGGCCTGCACACCTGGCTGTGCTGTGAAAGGGGGAATAATTGGTGATCCCGAGTCGGAAGGCAGCCATGTTGGGTTGGCAAGACCATCTGGCATGTATGTAGCACTGGCTCTTGGGGGACGTGACACTCTTGGGGGAGTTAAATTTCCTGTGCTGGTACTCGGGTGTGATGTGGCAGCACCGGTACTGGCCCTGGGCATTTGTTCGCGGGGGGCCTTTCGCTGGCGGCAGCACTGGTACTGGGCCTTTGTTCCTGGGGCCTATTGCTGGCGGCAGCGCTGGTACTGGGCCTTTTGCTGGCGGCAGCGCTGGTACTGGGCCTTTGTTCCCGGGGCCTATTGGTGGTGGCAGCGCTGGTACTGGGCCTGAGAATATAATCCTGGTTGCTGGCGGCTGCCTGGTTTCCAGAGTGCCGTGCCCTTTTAGGAGGGACCCATTCTTCATCCGAATCGTTACTGTATTCGATCGGTTCAAATTCCGAATTCGATTCGGAATCAGAATTGGAACCTGATGAGAACTCCCCGGTGCTCTCATCAGTCATGGAGAGGATCTGGAATGCCTCCTCACTGGTATAGACTCTTTTGGACATGGCTGTGTGGTGGGTAGCTGTGCGACAGGTGACAGATGGGTAGCAGGTGACGATCACTTATGGGCTGTGCGATGGGTGGCAGGTGACGTTCACTGATAGGTGATGATGGTGTGACGGGTGTTGGTGACAGGCCACGGTCACTGATGGATGATGGGTGCACCGTTGATGGTCACTGATGGGTGACAGGGCACGGTCACTGGTGGGTGATGGGTGATGGGTGACAGGGCACGGTCGCTGATGGGTGACGGTTGCACCGCTAATGGTCACTGATGGCAGTCTCTTATGTGACAGGTGATGTGTGACAGGGTACGGTAACTGATGGGTGTCGGGTGACAGGGTACGGTCACTGATGGGTGATGAGTGACAGGGCACGGTCACTGATGGGTGACGGGTGACGGTTGCACCGCTGATGGTCACTGATGGCAGTCTCTTATGTGACAGGGTACGGTCACTGATGGGTGACGGGTGACAGGGCACGGTCACTGATGGGTGACGGGTGACAGGGCACGGTCACTGATGGGTGACGGTTGCACCGCTGATGGTCACTGATGGCAGTCTCTTATGTGACAGTTGCACTTATGGGATGACTGTTGGGTGACAGATGACAATTGGGGGGGGGGGGCGATGGGACAGGTGTGGTGTTGGTGCAGACACTACTAAACATACAGTAGATCTGTAACTCACTGCTCCTGGCTCTTCTCTCCTCACACTGGAAACGGTGTGTGAGGAGAAGAAGAGCTGGCAACAGTTACAAATCTTTTGTTTACATTTAGTGATCAGGCTGTGAATGGATCACAGCCAATCACATGGTACACAGCCCTGGCCAATGGCTGTGTACCATCGTCGGTGACGAGCAGTGTTCCCGGGAACACACTGCCACCGACGGACACGCGCAGCGCGCTCACGATCTCCCGCATGCAGCGTGTAATGGGGCATTACAATCTGTGATCAGCCGTGACTTTATCACGGCCGATCACGTGGTAAACTGCACTTGCCGGAGGCTGTTCACCCCTGTCGGTGACACGCCGCTACCGACAGTACAGGGATGCGTGCCCGCGATCGCGCGCAATCCCTGTTTAAAGGAAGGACGTCATATGTCATCCTATCAGAATGAGAGTGTCTTCCGCCCGCCGTCAATTGACGGTGGGCGGTGGACAACTGGTTAAGGAAGCATCAAAATCATACTTTGTTTCCCACATCTTAAGAAATTTCACGTTCTCTTTGTCTAGACTACACATATACTTAGCATCTTCATTCAAACCAACAGATTTTCCATGGATCACACCCATTTTAACATGTACACAGAGTTTTTTTTGTAAGGTCTTCTCACACTGACACAACACCTGCACACAGTATCTTATCACTTCTGCAGCTACTCACAAACTTTCTAGTCGTGACATATCACTTCTAGATTATTGATCTTGTATGCTGCTAAAATACTGGTGTCTTGTCCTACTTAATGTTTCATTCATTTATAGGGAGAATGAACAGAATTACAAGCGAACGTAATTTTCACCTGACTGTTCACCTCACTCCTTATCAAAACATTAATATTTCAGTAAACTGTAGGGAGCATGAACAGAATTACAAAAGAGACTTTATTTCTCCCGACTGTTCCTCCCACACTTTATCAAAAAAATATTTGTTGATTGAAAAGGTATTTATATACGCCTGTACAGGGTTTTACACAACATATGAGGCTGGTTGAGCACAAGGGCTCTTCAAATGACCTCTATTCGTTACCTGGAAATCTATCAGGCCATACCTTTGTATCAACAGGGATTCATTTTTTCTATTTTTGAGGTAGGAATTTTTATATGTCCCCCACGGGAATTTCTGCGGTTTACAAGGCTCTGTGCTGCCCTGACCTGTGGAAAGGTGCACAGGAGCCAGAGGAGGACACAGCACACTGATGATTTCGAGAAGTAATATGGTGGACAGAGAGCACATCAGTCTCTGTGTCCCCTGCATGGCACCATTGGCACGGCTTCACGCTCCAGGCTCACTCACTGACCCCCCCAGTTTCACTCACCTCGACTCTGTCTGTCCTCCACCCTGTCAGTGCTCCGCTCGCTCCTCCACCTGCACCTATGATGATGATGAGTGCTGTAACGGCACCCCAAGTATGAAAGGGGTTAACACCGTTAGGATATTCCCTTTCCAACCACACGACAGCCACCAGACACTCCAACCAGCCGAATAAGACCCCATACGAATGATTCTCCCCCCAGATACGAGACAACGCTCTGTATTCAAGTTCCAAAACAGGGAATGACTTTTTTTCAAAACACATGGTAACACATTTCTCTTCAAAACCCTCCCCTCCCAACCTTGGGGAACAGGGCGGGTTAAACTGTCCAATGACAATGGTGATACAGGTCAGGTGTGTTCAAACTTCTCCTTTGATAAACAGTCTTAGGCAGGAGGGTTGATTCCCCCCCCCCCTCCTCACAGAAGACACTTCCACATCCCATAATATGGAGCCAGACGGTTTACTAAGCTCCAATCCACATCATCACAATGAAAGGGCCTGTAGCATAGGTGAGGCTCATTAGCATTACACAAGGAGACAGGAGACATATCAGCCTCTCTTAATTTAACCTGTTGAGTTCATAAAACAGTAGATAGTTCTTTGCAGTTTTCCTGGGGAATATGGTGGATAAATATTACAGACCCATTTTAAGCAATCCAAGCCATATTCTCAATGTCCATTGATTCCTGGCTCACCCTGTGTCCAAAGTGACCCCCATGTCACACATCTCCCCTTTCGGCAGGAGACTAACAGAGGAGGGGACCCCAGACGGGTTGACTCCGAAGTTAGTCCATAGGTCCATTCCTCCAATGCCGGTATCCCCACAGTACCCCAAATCAATTGTTCCAAGCAGAGCATTACTTACCCAGCCAACCTCTGCCTCTCTTAGAGAACATACCCGCCGCTGGGGAGAGGCCTGGACTGGCCCTTCTCCCTGGAGTCCTTTCAGCCGCTGAGAGGAGACAGGGTGACTGGGCTCAGTCCATCATGCTGTTTGGGATCTGGGCCGACTGCCCAGCCTCCCTGGGGTATACAAGTGGAGACTGAAGTCCCATCCACTTGTGGTAGGTGAAAATCCCCCAGTGCTTGCAAAGCAAGTCTGACATTCTCCTGTCCCAGTGTCCCACCATTTTCTGGGGTTGTGTCAGTGAGGACCGAAGTCCCATCCAGTACCACAGGAACTCCCTCTTCCGTTAGTTGAGAGCAGAGGCCCGCGGCACTCTGCTCTGTTGCCAGCTCTTCTGCTGGGTTGCTGTGAGTGGAGGCCGCAGTCCCATCCACCAATATCAGCTCAAGTTGCAGTTGTGTGCAGCGGCCAGTAGCATTCTGCCCTGCTGCCAGTGATTCAGCTGGGAGTAACAGCTTTACTACCTTAGCTGGTTGCTGGGGAGAGGGGCCAACTTCCCCGGCTCCCTGAAACTCCACAGTTGTTTCCGGTGCTGGGCAGAGGTTGCCATCACTCTGCCCTGTTGCCAGCACTTCTGCTGGGGACTCCACACCATCTGCTCTGGCTAACTGTTGGGGAGGGAAAATGGCTGCTTCTCCTCCCTGCATCTCCGAAATCCACTCGGAAAGAGGAACCATCACCTTCTCAACTCGGGCCTCCAAAACTGCCACGGGTGTAGAGCAGGGGTCTGCAATAATTTGTCCTGCTGCCAGTACTTGAGCAGGCGATGCATAATCCATAACATCCTCTGAACAGTCCCTTAAGTCCATACCTTCTGTAATCTGTGGCTGGGGAGATGAGCCAACTGCCCTAGCTCCCTGGAACTCCATATCATCCACTTCGGCTTTAGGAATGGCAATCTTCAGATTTTCCACTGCCGATTCTTCAGCCAGGCTAGCTCCCTGGAACTCCATATCATCCACTTCGGCTTTAGGGATGGCAATCTTCAGATTTTCCACTGCCGATTCTTCAGCCAGGATTTCATAGTTGTCAACTGGTATTCCCTGATAGTCCCAGGCACGGGTAGCACCACCCTGTTGCTGAGCAGATTCTAGCAGCTGTCTGTAGGCGATCTCCAGCTCCCATTCCTGAACGGCCAGAAACTCCAAATCTTCCTGTGCCCAGTGCCCTTCCGAGACATTCAGTCTTTGCTCTCTGTGCTCTATTATTTCCTCCAAACGCCACTCCCGAGCACTCCCAAAGTCAGGGGCCTTGGACAGCCTCCAATACAACAATCCCTGGCCATCATAGTCAAAGCCTTTCGTGGGGCTGTCATCCGCTGACCATGGGCACTCTTGGGCTACATACCACCGGAGGGCTCTGTAGCTCTCGTCCAACCGCATCTCTGCCCGGATCAGCCTGCTTAACTCAGTTGTCCACTCCTGCTTTGGTTGTTCCCCCAATAACGGCATTCGTATATCATACTGTGACCAGTACCTTACATAGATGGAGGGGAGAACCTTTCCCTGGTGTTGCTGCTCGAGAGCTAGCGCTTTCTTCCAGAGTTCGCAGCGGATCGAATCGGACCATCCCAGCAGGACCTCCTCTGATACTGGTCCTCTATGCTGTATCTGCATCTCTTGTAACCTCCTTCTGAATTCCTCTTCCATGGGGGCTGGTATCTGTACCTCTCCTCTCCTTGCAGTTGGTGCTGCTGTGACTTCTGCTGCTGCAGCACCTTTTTGATGTAGCCAATTTGCGTCCACAGCCGCTATAACTAGGTCTATGATCTCCGCTGGAGGGTTAGGACCATACTGTGCCAGTCTTAGTTTAACAGCCCGACCAAAACTTGCCTCTTCGGGTGTCCTGTCTGTTACGCTGGGCCTTTCGGTTCCATCCATTTCGACTAGTTCTCTGATAATGTCCCTCTTCTTACGGTTGTTGGCCGGTCTTCCCCGGTTCTCCAGTAAGTCTTTGAGGGTGGAGAGCTTTAGCCGTTCATACTGTGCTTCCATTGTCCTGTGTCCTCTTGTAGCTGTCCTTCTGGCTGTGGGGATCAATCCCACTGCTTGCCACCAATTGTAACGGCACCCCAAGTATGAAAGGGGTTAACACCGTTAGGATATTCCCTTTCCAACCACACGACAGCCACCAGACACTCCAACCAGCCGAATAAGACCCCATACGAATGATTCTCCCCCAGATACGAGACAACGCTCTGTATTCAAGTTCCAAAACAGGGAATGACTTTTTTTCAAAACACATGGTAACACATTTCTCTTCAAAACCCTCCCCTCCCAACCTTGGGGAACAGGGCGGGTTAAACTGTCCAATGACAATGGTGATACAGGTCAGGTGTGTTCAAACTTCTCCTTTGATAAACAGTCTTAGGCAGGAGGGTTGATTCCCCCCCCCCCCTCCTCACAGAAGACACTTCCACATCCCATAATATGGAGCCAGACGGTTTACTAAGCTCCAATCCACATCATCACAATGAAAGGGCCTGTAGCATAGGTGAGGCTCATTAGCATTACACAAGGAGACAGGAGACATATCAGCCTCTCTTAATTTAACCTGTTGAGTTCATAAAACAGTAGATAGTTCTTTGCAGTTTTCCTGGGGAATATGGTGGATAAATATTACAGACCCATTTTAAGCAATCCAAGCCATATTCTCAATGTCCATTGATTCCTGGCTCACCCTGTGTCCAAAGTGACCCCCATGTCACAAGTGCTCACTGCAGGACTGAGGACTCGAGTCGCGCGGCTCGCGCCAGCCGCTGTGGTCACGCCGGTGTATTCAAAAATGGCACCATCGGCGCCATCACGTTACTGCGCGTGCGCCGCCCGGCCGAGCGTGAACAAGTTTCCCTGCGCTCGGCCGGCTTCGGGACGGCGCATGCGCAGTTGTATGGCCGGCTCGTGGCCATCTTTTTTATGGGCGCCGATGCCCATAGCGGACATTAACGTACACCCCGAAAAAAGGGGTTAAATTCACGTACCGTACGTAAATCTACGTACGGTTGGCAACACTGCTTCCGAGGTGGTGAACGCACCTCGCCATCCGGAAGCGATTGTGTTACCTGGAGAAGGAGACCGTGTCACTATGCCACCTTTGTCAAGGCTGCAGCGTCTCTTTGGCCAGAAGGTTGCCCAAGAGTATGGGTGGGAGTACCCATACCTACCTCGAGAATTGCTATACGAGGTGGAAGTTTTTCGCCAGAGGTGGTACAATACTTTTGTTTGGGACAAGCTCAAAGTACCCCAAGCACGTTGGTACCTTTCTTGTTCACCAACAGTCACTAAAAAGTTTCAGGACTTAATGCCCCATACACACGATCATTTTTCATGCCGTTAAAAATGCCATTAAAAAAAATGGCCATTAAAAATGATCGTGTGTATGCTCCAGAGCATTTTTAACGACGTGAAAAACGGGCATTAAAAATTTCGAACATGCTCTCTTTTTTCACGTCGTTTTTCATGTCGTTTTTTTTAACGACGTGAAAAACGATAGTGTGTATGCTTTAACGACGTGAAAAAAAATGCGCATGCTCAGAATCAAGTATGAGACGGGAGCGCTCGTTCTGGTAAAACTAGCGTTCGTAATGGAGATAGCACATTCGTCATGCTGTAACGGACCGAAAAGCACTAGACTGAAAAGAGCGAATCGTCTCCCAACAAACTTTACTAACATGAAGGGTGGCGCCATTCGAACGGAACTTCCCCTTTATAGTGCCGTCGTACGTGGTGTACGTCACTGCGCTTTTCTTGAACATTTTTTAAAATGATGGTGTGTACGCAAGACAGGCTTGAGAGGAAACAAGAAAAAAAATGACGAGAAAAACGTCTGTTTTAAAAATGACATTAAAAATTATCGTGTGTATGGGGCATAAGGCTAAGTGGATGCTGGGAAGGCATATCCATGCGGACAGAGTGGTGATTTGTCGCAAGGATGGAGGAAATGTAGAGTATAATATGGAGGCTTTTGACAAGCACTTGAAGCCTGTGTTCCTGCCGCATCCAAAGTTCTACCTTTAGGAGAAAAAGACTCCTGTGTGTTCTTTCTTGCTGCTCATTGCTGAACTTTCTGGAGTGCCTTTGCCGGAACACAAGGACTGTGGACTAGTATTTTTTTTGTATTTGGGCGTTCTACTCTTTGGAGAAATGGGAGCTGTTACTGTTTTGTTCTCCCTCCTTCTCCTTACACTTCAAAGGAATCAGTGACTTTGGGGTTTTAGTCAGTGTAAGGCCACAGAGAAAAGTTCATCTGGATTTGATAAGTGTCTTTACCACGGCATTACCACCAGGTGGCAGTGTTGCGCAACGATAGTTTGTTTTTTCTGTATATTATGCAACACTCATTGGAGTGAATGGGTTTCTTCTCGAATAGACCCATTCGTTCCAAGCAAAACACATATATTATGTTAGGATGTGTATTTCTTTTTCTTCCCTCTGCAGGAGACTCGTCTATCAAGGCTGCTGAGAATGGGGTGGTCCTTAGATAGCCAGGGGGAGGGAGAAATGTGAATATGTGAGATATTAAAAGTATTTTATTACAAAAGTTTATGGTTTTATATTATTGTTTCACTTTCCTGTTTTAGGTCCTGGCACATTTCCTGATTGAAATTTGTTGAGTTTGGATTATGTGAATGTTGTCTCTGGGTTGAACTTATGTTTCCACTTTTTGGGAGACATGGGTTTGCACCAGACACTGGGGACCAGTGTCAAATCACCAGGGGGAGAGTGTAGCGGGTATTTGAATTTGGGGGAAGCATCTGGGTGGTAGTGTAACCCAGATGCACTGATTGCTAGGGAATCCGAGACCCTTTTGTGGTTCTTGGAGGACTCTGGTGGTGTGAGGTTCCCTGTGGCCTACAGGTGGCGTTGTCGCCCTGGCCGGAGTTGAACTCACACCGCAAGACTGTGCCTTTTTGTCCTTTCCTGGCGCTGGTACAGCGGGGCGGGGAACCTGCTGGGACGCAAAAGGAGAGGAGATGGAAGGGGCGGATGCCCTGATCTTGGGGTTCAGAGTCGGAGGACGCGGTCGCACCCAAGCACCTTCAGCTTGGGTGCTGGTGTCCCGGAGTTCCGGGCCCAGGTGCCCTTGACCTGGCCGGAGCGAGAGATGGAGTCCATCTCAGGCACCTTTAGCCTGGGGTGAGGTACTATGGCGGATGCCTGGGGCTCAGTACCTTCGACTGAGTTCCGCGAGGGTGGAGGAATCGGAGGGGGCCCTATTTCTTTGGGTGCCTGTGTCTGAGTTCGTTTGGACTGGTGAGTGGAACTTCTCTGAAGAGTCCGGCGCAGCATCGCTGGTGACAGAGAGACCTCTGGTGACTCCCTTGGACGGATATCCTTCCCCTGACAGGGGCCGTGCTAGCAAAGGTAATTCATGTTATACCTCATATAGTCAGTGGCAGTGACTATTCGCCACTGGTGACACCACAGTGGTTAGCAATACTACAAAGGATTGTGCCTCGACCTACTCCCACTGATACGGAACTGTTGCAAAGGTCCCAACTTGACTGTGCTGTATGTTTTTTCACTGAAAAGAATAAAACTGTGTTGGACCTATTCAGTGTGTGGAACTCTGGTTACTAGGAGCAAAGGGAGAGTCAAGGACAGAGGGAAGGGTTTGACTCTAGGACACCTACACAAAGCCCGATCTTTCTGGCCTTCACCTCTTCACTATGGAGAACATGGGCAGTGGTGTATCTCATCCCTCCCCCCGGTACTAACACCCCTAGACAAAGACAGACAAGCCGAGAATGAGAAGGGGTGAGAGGGGTGAGGTCGCTACATTTGCATATGCAGAGAAATTTACATTCAAGCTTACTATCGAGACATTTCTGGTTGTCATAGGATTAAATGCTGCTTTTTATCACCCTTAAACCTTCCCTCTTCCTGCTTGCAACGTCCTGATCACGTGTATAATTCCAACCTTTATTCTGACGTAGAGCAGGAAGAAGGGAATATCCATTTACAAGCACCACCCTGCCACAGGAAACTTCATACAATGGACACATAAATATTGGATATATGGATGGAAGCCCATGTTTTGCAAATGTAAGCAAAATACAGTTTTACAATCAGTCAGCACATTTAACTCTGCACAATAGAATATGGTCATATGACTATTCCAGTAATATTGAAGTATATTAGGGTTAAATAGCTACTCAGCATGTTCAAGTATAATAGGGTTATATAAAACATATATTTCTAATCATTTTAAACTTAATGAAGATAAAGCTATATTTCTATGCATATTCATAGTTGACATTTAAAGTATAATTTCTAATTCCTCTAACATACAGGAAGAGAGAGAGAGACTCTGTTGCCATGGATACCTAATAGACTATGGTACCCACAGTGCAGCTGTACTCCCAGAATGCATTACAACCACCGCACAGCCTGCTGGGGGAGGTTACATAAAGGAAGGGAGGGGCCACGCTCGGTCTCTTTGGACTTCGCCCTCAACCAAGCAGGAAGTCTGTGTGAGGCCTGCTGCCGGAGCGACTAGGCCCAAAGCCTGGGCCTGTAGTTTCGCGGAGGATCATCAAGCCAGAGAGGGATCTCTTTCCGTGTGACCAGCTCGCGCTTCTCAGATACCAGGGTCATCCACCAACTGACATCTACGGCGGTTGTGAGAGGGACCGGAGACTGTGAGTTGCAGAGAGGTCGCGGATCGGGGGTACCGACAACGGATCGTGTCAGGCGGACTAGGCCTGTTTGGGTGAGCGGGCACCTGCCCAGAATCTACAACTGGTTGATAGGCCTATGACTTTTTAAGGCCCACCATCATCCGAATAGTGAGCCGCACCTACACTAGGACATAGCGCAGCGCATGGTAACTCCGTAGTTAAAGTTGGCATTATACTGACTGAGAGTTTAACTCCCAAAAGCATTGCAGGAGTTTAGCTTACATCTTTAATCTCCTTTGAATTACAATCATAAAGTGCACCAATGTTTTGCTAGTGAAGACTCCCACCATTGAGGAACTCGTACAGAAATCTTAGTCAGGCCTGACTGGAACTAACATTGACGGGACACAGGGTGATATTGCCCACTAGGGGGAGCTCGCGACCTTGAGATTGTTTATCCATAGAAAGTAGACATTAGCCTATTGTAGAATCTGTATATGCAGGGCCGATCCGCCCTATAGGCTTGCTAGGCAAGCTGCATAGGGCCCCGAGTAATTACTAGGGGCCCCCGAATCTTTGCCGGCGCCGCAACTGCCGCCGCCGCCACTAGAGGTCCGCAGGCCGGGCGGAGACAATTTTCATTTTCTTGTAGACCAAGAGGAGGGTCAGGGTGGCTGCCAATAGGAATTGAGCTGCGGCACCGCCCACCTCCCGCCCCGCTAATGTCTGTCTGTGTGTGAGTGAAATGTGGGAAGGGGCCGGGGTGGGCGGCGGCGCCGCAGCTTAATTCCTATTGCCAGCCACCCGGCCGGCTCCTCCACTGTCCCCTCTGCGTAATGGCGGCGGAGAGAGTCTCTGCTGCTGGGGCATCACACCTGGTGTAAGGGGGGCCTCTGCTGGGAATGCCTGGTGTAAGGGGGGCCTCCGCTGGGAATGCCTGGTGTAAGGGGGCCTACCCTGGTGTAAGGCCTCCGCTGGGAATGCCTGGTGTAAGGCAGGCCTCCACTGGGAATGCCTGGTGTAAGGGGGGCCTCCGCTGGGGAGGCCTGGTGTATAGGGGGGCCTCCGCTGGGAATGCCTGGTGTAAAGGGGGCCTCCGCTGGGGAGGCCTGGTGTAAGGGGGGCCTCCGCTGGGGAGGCCTGGTGTAAGGGGGGCCTCCGCTGGGAATGCCTGGTGTAAGGGGGGCCTCCGCCTGGGAGGCCTGGTGTAAGGGGGGCCTCCGCCTGGAAGGCCTGGTGTAAGGGGGGCCTCCGCTGGGGAGGCCTGGTGTAAGGAGGGCCTCCGCTGGGGAGGCCTGGTGTAAGGGGGGCCTCCGCTGGGAATGCCTGGTGTAAGGGGGGCCTCCGCTGGGGAGGCCTGGTGTAAGGGGGGCCTCCGCTGGGAATGCCTGGTGTAAGGGGGGGCCTCCGCTGGGGAGGCCTGGTGTAAGGGGGGCCTCCGCTGGGAATGCCTGGTGTAAGGGGGCCTCCGCTGGGAATGCCTGGTGTAAGGGGGCCTCCGCTGGGGAGGCCTGGTGTAAGGGGGGACTCCGCTGGGAATGCCTGGTGTAAGGGGGGGACTCCGCTGGGAATGCCTGGTGTAAGGGGGGCCTCCGCTGGGAAGGCCTGGTGTAAGGGGGGACTCCGCTGGGAATGCCTGGTGTAAGGGGGGCCTCCGCTGGGAATGCCTGGTGTAAGGGGGACCTCCGCTGGGGAGGCCTGGTGTAAGGGGGGACTCCGCTGGGAATGCCTGGTGTAAGGGGGGCCTCCGCTGGGGAGGCCTGGTGTAAGGGGGGACTCCGCAGGGAATGCCTGGTGTAAGGGAGGCCTCCGCTGGGAATGCCTGGTGTAAGGGGGGCCTCCGCTGGGAATGCCTGGTGTAAGGGGGGCCTTTGCTGGGAATGCCTGGTGTAAGGGGGGCCTCCGCTGCGGAGGCCTGGTGTAAGGGGGGCCTCCGCTGGGGAGGCCTGGTGTAAGGGGGGCCTCTGCTGGGAATGCTTGGTGTAAGGGGGACTCCGCTGGGAATGCCTGGTGTAAGGAGGGACTCTACTGGGAATGCCTGGTGTAAGGAGGGACTCTACTGGGAATGCCTGGTGTAAGGAGGGACTCTACTGGGAATGCCTGATATAAGGAGGAACTCTACTGGGAATGCCTGGTGTAAGGGGGACTCCGCTGGGAATGCCTGGTGTAAGGAGGGACTCGGGGCTTCCACTGATTCTGCATTATGGTGAGTTGAATAATTTCATTCTATATTACAATGTAATAATAGAAATAATGCACTTCAGTCATCCTGACACCATAACAACCATGGTGCCGGGATGATTGAAGCGCTAACACCAGGTGTTTGGAGTATCTTTATCTGCTGATTTGTTAAACTTTCTGGAATACTCATATTTCTATTGTGGTGTAGGATCTGGGCCTACTGTCCCTCCACCCCTCTTTCTTTCTATCTCTCCCTCTTCCTCCATCCCTCATTCATCTCCGACTCTAACCACACCCCTCCGAGCCACGCCCACGTAAGCCACGCCCACCATTCCGCGTAAACCGCACCCATTTTTTGCCACCGTAAAGGGCCCCTTAGCAGAATTTTGCTTAGGGCCCCAGGGAGGTCAGGATCGGCACTGTGTATATGATACACATTATTGACTCTTGCAGGGCCCTGCCAAGTAATTTAAAGCTATAAAAGAGATATATATATATATATATATAATCTATAAACCTGTTTACTATCTTTTGATAAAGTAAACTTTATCTTTGTTTAAGTATATACCCGTGTGAAGTACTTTTATTAGCCTGAAGGACCCCAACGGAGAAAGGTTATATATACATGTGTACTTAATGTGGTATATATATGTATATATGCAGAATTGTGTTCCCCTATAGCCAGTGGGTTTTACAATTCTTTTCACCACCAGTTGTGCCAAGGGAGGGTTCGAGCCAGTTAAGGGGTTGAGAATCAGAGGGCAGGCCCAAACAAAACCAGCAGCTCCTACGGGGGTAGTGCTACATGCAAATTACTTGTCTTGCCAACCCACGCTACACCATCACTCTTCACACATTCACAAGTTCTCGGGCACTTACTGACATATATGGACGGTGTATTGAGCTGTATGTGTGTTTTCTGTTATGTAAACAAATAATGCATTCTGTATGCAGGCCAACTAATCGATTATGAAAATAGTTGACAACTACTTTCATAATCGATTATAATTGATTATGTCGATTTAGTTGTTTCAGCCCTAATAAGCATATGCACATCTATGCATCTGTACGCCTATACGTGCAATTTCTTTACAGAATATAACTCACTTTTTTTACTTTTTTAGATCCTGTGCATAAACATCAGAGCATTTTTACAATATTATGAAATAGAGATTTACAGTATATTCCATATTTTATATTCCCCTGGCTATTTCATATGATCATTGACTACTGCAAGTGATGCAATAAATTAAAAGACATTATAAGCTGTATATTGTATCTTTAACCAAAAAAAATTAAAAAAAATCTACTAATATTTTTCTTGTAATATCATGTGAATGCATCCATGAAGCACTTCTGCTACTATTTCTAGGAAGAAAGAGGACAAGAAAAGTGCACAGCCCATAATAAAAATGTCTTCCACTTGGCTTCAGTGAAAGGCTGTCATGTGATCTCTCCCCAGCCCAGCTAGAATGCTTAGAGCCACAGTGTGGGAATGACAGACTAAGCACTCTGCACTGCTACTATGCTGCTATACGAAAGAAGCTGATCCTACCTCCTGTATACCAGCTTAATGCATCATTAGCATCCTCTGGACCAGCTCAGGACAAAAGCTGCAAGTTTCTACATTTCAGCATGCTTCCCTTACTGCTATTAACATGGGCTGCTGTTTTCCAGGGAGGACATTTTCGCCTTGCAGGTAAGTAATCACATAATAATGGCTTTAAAAGCCCTCTTGCATTATAGGATTGGAGTGATAGAAATCAGAAACGGTGCCTCTGCAAAGTTGTGCTCTGCAAATTGCAATGCAGTGTCAGGAGAGGAGCCCATGCAGGCACACCAAACTCTGTCTGCATTGCAGTACTCATCCCATGCACCAGTCTACCATGATCATGCCTTTTATAAAATAGGGGCATTCTTGCTAGAAAGCATGGCATGGTACCAGCTTCTTTATGCTGCATGTCACCCAAAAACATAATAATAAATATTGTGACTTTAGAGTCTATCTTCCCATTCAAACCAAGGTTAAAAAAAAAAAAAAAAAGATGCACCAATTCTTGGGACTTCTAAAAGAATAAGCGATGGGTTACAAAATGCCCCACTGCAGTGTTTCGAGACAGATCTGCAGTCACTTGTTTCATTGTGGGTGGGTGTTTTTTGGGTCCCTTCCAAGGATTTTAAGCAACCACATAACAATCCTCAAAATACATGGGAAGATGTCTTTGGAAAAGTATATATTGCTAAGCAACTAGGACAAATCCTTATTTTCAGTTGTCTGCAATTACAATTGTGTCAAGGTTAATTGCATAATTTCCCAGCCATTTTTTTTTCTTCCTTTCCGATTTCTGTTTTATAACTAGCTAACCCTTGTAGTGTTAAAAAGTTGCACATGAACTTAGGCAGCAAAGACATTTATAGTCAACACCGAAGGAAAGGGGTTAAAGGACCCTAATGCAGAACTTTTTTTTTTTTTTTTAGAAAGATCTCACTGCAGTTCCATTATAAGCCTGTCCTATGCATCCCCACCCATGTTCTATGGCAGCCCAGTAGGCAGAGTATCGGTGCTATGTTAATGATGGGTGTGATGTCTTCCATGGAATTAATTATCTTGGGACCAGGGTCGGGAAAAGGGAGGGGCGGCTGCCCTGGGCACTGCAGTATAATTTAAGGTTGGGGGGGGGGCACGACAAGGAGATCGGGTGGAGGGAATTTGTGTTGGGAGGGGTGGGGTGGCAGGGAGTAAGAATTGTTCTAGGAGGGTACATTTCAGGAGGTGTGCTAGGAGTGGTGATTTGGGGGGAATTGTGTTTAGAGGGGCGATGGAGGAAGATGTTTAGTGCTAGGAGGGGGGATTTGTGCTGGAAACTGTAATGTGGTGTGGGGGGGGGGGGGTTTGTGCTAAGAGGGGAATTTTTTTTTGCGGGGGGGGGGTGGGGGATTTATGCTAGTGGGGTATATGTGCTAGGAGGAGAAAATTGGAGAGGGGGGGGGTTTGTGCTAAAGGGCAGGATTTGAAGTGGGGTGGAGAGGATTTGTGCTCGGAGGGGAAATTTGAGGGGTAGAGGATTTGTGCTAGGAGGGGAAATTTGAGGGGTAGAGGATTTGTGCTAGGAGGGGAAAGTTTTTTTGGGGGGGGATTTGTGCTGGGAGCATATGAGTAGGGTTGCCACCTCATCCCTTTAAACCCGAACACCCATGAATTACACAGGTTCTGAGGCTAATTAAATGCAGATGAGGCACCAAGTGAGTTTAATTACCACCTTAATCAGCCACAGAACCTGTGTAATTCATATGTGTTCGGGTTTAAAGGGATGGGGTGGCAACTCTACATATGAGGAGAGAGAGGATTTGAGCTGGAGGGGATTGGGGGGGGCAAAGATTTGTGCCAGTAGGTGGGATTTCAGCAGGGGGGCGGCTTGGTACTGGGAGAAAGGGTTGATTTATGCTTAGGGGACAAATATGCAGTTTAGTGTGCGATTGTTTAGGGGGGGGGGGATTTTTGCTGACCCATAATGCTCATACATCTTGGGAAGAGGGGGGGGGGGCGCAATTCGGCATGTTTGCCCTGGTCTCTAGATAACCTTGTCCCACCACTGCTTGGGACATAACCTTCTTGTAGATACATTTAAAAAAAAAATACTAAAAGGATCTACAACATCATATTTTATGGAAGAGGCATTGGTTCTTATGTAGCATGTTTTTATGAAGCGTTACTGAAGAAAAAAAAATTGTGGGACGCAGCAAACTGTCCTTTAGTAAAGGTGAGATGGTGCTGCTGCAGCATTTCAGCAAAGCTCCCGCTGTAGGACATGACGAGTATGTTTCCTTTTTACAGAAAGTTCATGTAGGATGTATTAATGTACTTTAAAAAAAATAAAAATAATTTATATATATATATATATATATATATAATGTCTTTGTTAATTTTTTTTCAGGTATAAAAAAAAAAAAAACTTCTCTTACAAATTTTTATTAGCGATTGCATTTTTATTTCAATTGTAGTATTTTGTAAAAAGCTAAATTGGGTATCAAATGGACAAATTATCATAGAGTGATAAATATAGTGCACTCATGTTATCATGGCTTTAGAAAAACGATTGGCTGTATTCCCATCGCCTCTTATTCGTTATACTCATTAGCAAAATTATCCCAGCTTGCCAATGCAGCACCAAATTCAGGCAAATTTTCTTTTTGTTTGAGGTAGAGTGAGGAAGGGTTAAATTCTCTGTCAATGTCTTCTTGCTGTCTGTATCCCTGTTGGGGAGACTTTTCCTCATTCAGACAGATCAGGAAGTGAGGAGAAATCTCCCCAGTTGGAATACAAACAGATAAAAAGACACAATTTTAGTAGAGAGGGGATGGTCCAGAGCCTGGCCTTTATTGCTGTCTCTGTACCAACTGAGATATTTCTCCCCACTTTGTGTCCAGATGACAAGCATCGGACAGAACAGGAAGAAATCTCCTTGACAGGGCACAGCTGGAGATGGGCTATTTATTTATTTTTCTAACTAGATGTAATATATATTTTTTCTATATTCCTGTAGCCAAATGAATCCGAAGAGAGAAAAATGTTCACCAACAGCAGGTTGGCCAATAGCCCAAGGTTATAAGGTCAGTCAAGGCAAAGCAGGATGTGTCTGTCAGTGCAGTGAGTGGGGGATTAGGAGGCAGGAAAGAGACACCAATACCTGGGACTTGTAGTTCTACAGTCAAATGAGAAATATCAGAGGGACATAATTAGCTTAGTGTTTTGACATTGATACCTTGGATTTGACATAAAAAGACTTCTACATAAAAAGGAAAAATGTCAGCGAGGCATGCTTGGAGTTCTTGCTCTACTTAGACAGGAGAGACAGCAGTATCTGGGGCCCAGGGTCAAATCTAGGAGGGTGCTGGGGTGGGCTCCGCCCCCCAGATTTCAGTTGTGCCGCCCCCCCAAAAGAGCTCAGCTGAGGGCCCTGCCAGCAGTGACCCTTGTCCTCTGCCCTGCCAGCAGTGACCCCTGTCAGGAACCCTGCTGACCCCTGTACACTGCCCTGCTGACCCCTGCGCTCCGCCCTATTGATCAATTTACACTGCCCTGTCGACTACTGTTATCCCCCCCTGCGGACCCTTGTACACGGCCCTTCTGACCCATGTCCTTCACCTGCTGTCCCCATTCACTGCATTTCTGACCCCTGTCCTCCACCCTGCTGATCCCATACATTACCCTGCTGACCCCATACAATACCCTTCTGACCCCTGTCCTCCGTCCTGCTGACCCCATACATTACCTTTCTGATCCCTGTCCTCCGTGCTGTGGACCCCATACAATACCCTTCTGACCCCTGTCCTCTGTCCTGCTGACCACATACAATACCTTTCTGACCTCTGTCCTGCTGACCCTATACATTACCTTTCTGACCCCTGTCCTCCGTCCTGCTGACCCCATACATTACCTTTCTGACCCCCGTCCTCCATCCTGCTGACCCCATACAATACCCTTCTGACCCCCTGTCTTCCGTCCTGCTGACCCCATACATTACCTATCTGACCCCTGTCCTCCATCCTGCTGACCCCATACATTACCTTTCTGACCCCTGTCCTCCATCCTGCTGACCACATACATTACCTTTCTGACCCCTGTCCTCCGTCCTGCTGACCCCATACAATACCATTCTGACCCCTGTCCTCTGTCCTGCTGACCCCATACATTACCTTTCTGACCCCTGTCCTCTGTCCTGCTGACCCCATACAATACCCTTCTGACCCCTGTCCTCTGTCCTGCTGACCCCATACAATAATCTTCTGACCCCTGTCCTCTGCCATGCTTTCCTCTGTACACTGCCCTACAAACTGCTGACCCTATCCACTGCCCTGATGACCCCCTATCCTCTGCCCCCTGACATTTTTTACTGCACCCCTACATCAGACAGGCTAGATCTGGCCCTGCTGGGACCTATAGTTCTACACAGACAGGAGAGGCACCAGTACCTGGGAATTGTAGTTTTACATATATAGGCGAAACATCAGGGAGGATTTCTTGGTCTTGTAGTTCTACACAGACAAACGAGACATCCGTGGCTGGGACCAAGAAAGCCTCCCTGATGTTTCGCCTATATATGTAAAACTACAAATCCCAGGTACTGGCTCCTCTCCTGTCTGTGTAGAACTATAGGTCCCAGCAGGGCCAGATCTAGCCTGTCTGATGTAGGGGTGCAGTAAAAAATGTCAGGGGGCAGAGGATGGGGGGTCTCTGCAGAACTAGAAATTCCAGCACATGCCATTGGTGGGTAGGACATGCTGAAACATCTACAGAGGTAGTAGAGGAACCAGTGGGGTATGCTGGGACCTCTAGTTCTACAGAAAGAAGTGGGACATGCTGGGACTTCTAGTTCTACAGAGACAGGAGATGAACCAGTTGGACATGCTAGGACTTCTAGTTCCTACAGAGACAGGAGATGAACCAGTTGGACATGCTAGGACTTCTAGTTCCTACAGAGACAGGAGATGAACCAATTGGACATGCTAGGACTTCTAGTTCCTACAGAGACGGGAGATGAACCAGTTAGACATGCTAGGACTTCTAGTTCTACAGAGACAGGAGATGAACCAGTTGGACATGCTAGGACTTCTAGTTCTACAAAGGCAGGAGAGGAACCAGTGGACCAGTGTGCTGTGCTGTGATTTCTAGTTCCACAGAGGCAGGAGAGGTACCAGTGGGGTATGCTGGGACCTCTAGTTCTAAAGAAAAGTGGAACCAGTTGGACATGCTAGGACTTCTAGTTCTACAAAGTCAGGAGAGGAACCAGTGGACCAGTGTGCTGTGCTGTGATTTCTAGTTCCACAGAGGCAGGAGAGGTACCAGTGGGGTATGCTGGGACCTCTAGTTCTAAAGAAAAGTGGAACCAGTTGGACATGCTAGGACTTCTAGTTCTACAAAGGCAGGAGAGGAACCAGTGGACCAGTGTGCTGTGCTGTGATTTCTAGTTCCACAGAGGCAGGAGAGGTACCAGTGGGGTATGCTGGGACCTCTAGTTCTAGAGAAAAGTGGAACCAGTTGGACATGCTAGGACTTCTAGTTCCTACAGAGACAGGAGATGAACCAGTTGGACATGCTAGGACTTCTAGTTCTACAAAGGCAGGAGAGGAACCAGTGTGCTGTGCTGTGATTTCTAGTTCCACAAAGGCAGGAGAGGAACCAGTGGACCAGTGGGATGCTGGACTTTCTAGTTCTACAGACATAAGAGAGTAACCAGTGAGACATACTGGGACTTCTAGTTCTACAGAGATAGGAGATGAACCCAAGGGGCATGCTGGGACTTCTAGTTCTACAAAGACAGGAGAAGAACCAGTAGTGGGACATGCTGGGACATATAGTTCTACAGAGACAAGAGTAACCAGTGGGACATACTGGGGCTTTTAGTTCTGCAGAGACAAGCGAGAAACCAGTGTGCATGCTGGGACCTCTAATTCTACAGAGGCAGGAGGAGGGGAACCAGTAGACCAGTGGGATGTGCTGGAATTTCTAGTTCTGCAGAGACAGAAGGGGAACCAGTGGGACATGTTGGGACCTCTAGTGCTGCAGAGACAGGAATGGAACCAGTGGGACATGCTGGGACCTCTAGTTCTACAGAGACACAGGAGGAACCAGTGGTATGTGCTAGGACTTCTTGTACTACAAATAGTGGAACCAGTGGACCAATGGGATGTGCTGGTATTTCTAGTTCTACGGAGACAGAGGAGGAACCAGTGGACCCATTGGACATGCTGGGACTTCTACTTCAGCCGAGACAGTAGACGAACCAGTGGGGCATGCTGAGACTTCTAGTTCTACGGAGACAGGAGAGGAAACAGTGGTTTTTGCTGGTACTTCTAGTTCTTCAAACACAAGAGAGGAACCAGTAGACCAATTGGACATGCTGGGACTTCTAGTTCAGCAGAGCAACCAGTGGGGCATGCTGAAACTTCTGCTTCTACACAGACCGGAAAGGAACCAGTGGGACATGCTGGGACTTCTAGTTTTACAGAGACAGGAACATGTTGGGGCATCTACTTCTACAGAGAAATAGAGAAATTAGTGGAACATGCTGAGACCTCTAGTCCACAGAGACAGCAGAGGAAACAGAGGGACTTGCTTGGATTTCTAGCTCTAAAAAAAGGAGAGGCACCAGTGAGACCTGCTGGAATTTTTAGTTCTGCAGAGGCAGGAGAGGCACCAGAGATAGGGGACGCATCAGTGGGGCATGCTTAAAACCTATAGTTCTATAAAGACAGGAGAGGAATCTGTGATATGTGCTGGGGCTTCTAGTTCTACTGAGACAGGAGAGGCACCAGTGGGACCTACTGGAATTTCTAGTTCTACAGAAGCAGGGGAGGCACCCGTGGGACATGTTGGGATTTTTAGCTCTACAGAGACAAGAGGCACCAGTGGAATATATTGGGTTTTCTAGTTCTACAGAAACAGGAGAGGCACTAGTGGGGTATACTGGGATTTCTAGTGTTATGGAAACAGGAGAGGCACCAGTGGGATATGCTGGGATTTCTAGTTCTACAGAGACAAGAGAAGCACCAGTGGGGGCATGTTGTGTCTTTTGGTTCCCAGAAGAGGACACCCGAGGGAGATGGCGGGACTTTTAGATTAACAGGAGAGACAACGCTGGGACCTACAAACAGAAGAAATGCCAGATACTGTGATCGCCCAGTTAGCATAAATAGTAGAACTGCACAATTTTGGCTAACATGAGAATCACAATTTTTTTGCTTAGAAGATAGATCATGATTCTCTCACGATTCTCACGGCGTAACATCATCTTTCACACTAAAACCCCAAAAATTGGGCTAACTTTACTGTTTTTTTTTCTTGTTTTTTTTCATTAAAGTGTATTTTTCCCCAAAAAATTGCGTTTGAAAGATCGCTGGACAAATACAGTGTGACATAAAATATTGCAGCAATTGCCATTTTATTCCCTAGAGTCTCTGCTAAAATATATATAATGTTTGGGGGTGTCAAGTAATTTTCTAGCAAAAAATATTGATTTTAACTTAAACAAGTGTCAGAAAAAGATTTAGAGCCAGTTCACACCAGGGCGGCGCGACGCGGCACGACTTGTGGGGACGACCTCGGCGGCGCGATCTCAAGACGACTTGAGACGCCCGCCGAGGCGATTTGCATAAGACTTCTGTATAGAAGTCAATGCAGGTCGCCTTGGGTCGCCCCCAAAAGTAGTACAGGAACCTTTTTCTAAGTCGGAGCGACCTGAGTCGCTCTTACTTAGAACGGTTCCATTGAAAAGCATGGGACGCTACTCGTCAGGCGACCGAGTCGCCTGACGAGTCGCCCTGGTGTGAACCGGCTCTTAGACTTTAAAGCGGAGCTCCACCCTATTTCAAAACATTAGCTTAAATAGGAAGTAAACCCTTGATTTTTTTTTTTTTTTTTTTAAAAACCCTGCAAAAGAAAGGCATAATGAGCTAATATGCATAGCATACTGGCTCATTATAAATGACTTACCTGAGATCGAAGCCCCCAAACTGCTCCTCATTCCCCCTCCACCGCCATCTTGCCTCGATGTCCTTTCCTGTTATTGCCGCTCTAGCGCTGTGATTGGCCGGAGCGGCGACGTCACATGCATGCGCGCTCGGGCTGGCAAATTGCCTCGATGTCCCTTCCTGTTATCGCCGCTCCGGCACTGTGATTGGCCGGAGCAGTGATGACGTCACACTCATGCGCGCTCGGGCCGGCAAGATCCCATTCAGAAAACCGGCAAGGAGCCGGCCCGCTAGTGCGCCTGCGCCGTTGTCTACGGCGCTAATGCGCCGTAGACATTGGAGCTGTGTTTTCAGCAAATGTCTCCTTAACCGTGTAGGTTAAGGAGATATTTCTTGCACCTTCAGATAAGCCTTAATCTAGGTTTACCTGTAGGTGCAAGTTGTCCAAGTGGGTTTACAACCACTTTAATACTATTATATAGAAAAATAATGCAGCGCTCAAAATCAAGAGATGCTGAAAGCACCTCTGATGTGTAAAGGACTAATGAACCACTGAGGGTTAGTGATGAATGATTAAAGTTCATAAGCAGTCTATTCCAATGAATGATTTCACATAAGAGATGACATCCGTGAAGACTGTAAAACGTGACCACTCTGGATAAGAAAAGTGATTCAAAAAAGTCCAAACAGCATATGTGTAGTGAAAGTGAATGTCTTTTCATGGACACCGCCGCCACAACATAGATAACTGGAGGACCTCAATATATCGGATGGAAATCAACAGTAAGAAACAAAAGATGAGATTGAATACTCTTACCGGATACGGTGGACACACCTGTCGTATGACAGTGTGTCAAACGGGCTAGATGGTCGCCATGACCAAAAGTAAGGGGAACTAGATGTCCAGATTGCCTCAGACCGACTCCCACGGGGTAGCAGATGACCAACTCACTCGATGGACACTCCTCCGATCATACAGGCTCCAAGACAGTGCAAGGTGGATGCAAGCGTAAAGGAGAAAAAGAAAAACTCCAGATGGTGCAGGTCAATATAACCATGAACGGTTTATTGAATGAATTTTGTCTTTTTTATATTATAGACAAAAAATGTATATAAAAAAAAAATGTATATAAAAGTGATCACAAAATAAAATATTAAGAGCAATGTGGGGTGCAGCATAAGCAATACTATTGTACACTCGAATCAAGTTAAAAACAGAAAGTTTTTGTTTTGTGTACAGTACCTATAGTAGTACTATTTTAAAATGGCATAAACAATTTAATGACAGAAAGAAAAAAAAAAATGAATGGCCGCTGGAGATCCGCTTTAAGTGGTTAAACTTCCTGCATTTACACACACAAGTTTGATCTAAGAAGGAAGCATTAGTTACAATGTTTCATGTTGTTAAAAACTTGGCAGACTGCCTGGATTTTTTTCTTTACACACAGAAGTTTATCCCTTTGATCTAAACTTGGCAGACTGCCCGGATGTTTTCTTTTGACAGCTGAGTGAGTAGATAAAGTCTCTCCACTTGTTATATGAAAGAATCGGCAAACTCTGCATTGGAGATTGTCAGGGGGGTTGAATTGAGATCATGATTTTTTAACAATGAATTTTGCAGCTATAATAAATAGCCAAAACACCTGTCTTGGGCCTCATTCACTTAAAGCGGAGGTCCGCCCAGATTTTTTTTTTTTAAAAGTCAGCAGCTACTAACAGTGTAGCTGCTGACTTTTAATAAGGACACTTACCTGTCCTACTCGCTCGCGATGTCGGTCCCCCGACGGCGATTGATCCCTGCTGGCAGGCCCCGGCTCCTCCATCCTTACGGCTTCACTGCCCATTTCCTACTGCGCATGTGCCACTCGCACGGCGCTTTGTGAATGGGCTCCTGGGATACACACAGTTCCTAGAAGGCAGCGCGCCCCATTCACAAGAAGAGGAAATGGAAGTTCTCAATCCAAGGATAAGGAAGAGGCACATTAGAGGCAGATTAGGGGACTTCCGCATAGCAACGGGCATTTCAGGTGAGTATAAAATTTTTTAAAATTTCTATAAATTTTTTTTTTTTTTATGAATTTTAGTGTAAAAAAAATTTCAGGGAGGACCTCCGCTTTAAGGCCAACAAGGAAAACAAATGACCTGATTGGGACTCAGTTACCACTATGTAAATATGAAATGCCAGAACTTACCAATAAAGGAAAAACACATACAAAATATGTACATAAATATTTGGCCAAGATATGTAAAATACCTCCCCATAATCTGCTCCTATATTGGTATACTTCATACTAATCTGAATAGTGTGAACAAACCCAATGATATGTACAGTGGGTATAGAAAATAGTCACCCCCCTTTTAAAATAATCAAATTTTGTTGGTTTGCAGCCTGAAATGAGGACAGACATGATTTTTGTTTTATCCTGCTGCATTTACAATTTATTACATCCAAGTGAAGCAACATGTCAGAAAAAGATAAAAATAAAATAAAAAACAGGATCACCCTCTTGTGTCAGTATTTTGTTGAACCACCTTTTGCTTTAATTGCAGTCTGTTGGGATATGTCCATACAACTTTTCACATCTAGACTTTGCAATATTTTAAATAATAATATACCTGAGCCTGATCCGATCCAGCGATATGCACAAGAGCAGCGGTTCTCGACGCTGTTAACCTCCTCCCTGGGCAGATTGATAGCCATTGGCTCCTGCTGTCGTTAATCAAATGCTGTGCCGAGTGAGCGGGGGGGGGGGGGGTGCTGAGCGGAGGTCTCCCATGGAAAGCCGCTTTCCAAGGGGGTACTGGGCAGCAAGGAGGAGCCTGGAGCGCCAGCAGGGGACCCCAGAAGAAGGGGATCGGGGCTGCTCTGTGCAAAACCATTGCACAGAGCAGGTAAGTATAGCGTGTTTGTTATTTTAATAAAAAAATAAATAAAGCTTTAATGTAATTTTAAAGGGTTAGCCTGTAAAGATGTTTAACTCTCCAGCACTTACAAAAAAACGTAAATATTGGTTTTGGGTGAATTACAAAACCGTAAAATTCATCAATAATTTCCTGTGGATGAGAAGTAAATTCAGTGTACTCTAAGTCTTTACCCTCATCTGTTGGCCTTGGTCTTGTGCCATAATCATATTGCCTGCCTTTTCCATCTAGTCCTTAGTTGCATTATTGATCATCTGCTAAACTATTATCTGTAATGTATAGTTGAATTTTTTATTACCATCCGCTTCACAGTGACTCTGCATAAATCTAACATTAAGGGCCGGGTCACCCCATATTATTGCGCTGGTACGCATTGAGCTGCACTGAAGGTGCAGTGGATGTCCTTTAAGAATGACGTGCAATGCAGTGCGTTACTGCAATAGCATGGTGTGCCTAATTTTTAACCTTGTGTTTTGTTTTATTTTTTTATGCGTATAGCTCAGGATTCACATTTTGCAGGGTTCTGCACCATTATATTTCTAGGTTGTATTAACTTAGTGGAGTTCCACCCTGAAAAAAATTTTTTAACCAAAAATCTACAAAAGAATAGAAAAAAAATATATATTTTTTACTTACCACAAATAGCGGTTGCTATGCGGAAGTTCCTAATCTGTCTCTTCCTAGTCCTCGGCAGGCCTTCTTCCTCCATCCTACTCGCGGTGTCTTCTGGTGAATGGGGCGTGCTGCCTTCTGGGAACTGTGTGTATCCCAGAGAGCAGCCGGCCCATTCACAAAGCACCGCGCGACTTGCGCATGCACAGTAGGAAACGGGCAGTGAAGCCGCAAGGCTTCACTGCCTGTTTCCCTTAGTGAGGATGGCGGCGCGGGGACTTCGTGGGCACCTAGAACAGGTAAGTGTCCTTATTAAGTTAGCAGCTACAGTGTTTGTAGCTGCTGACTTTAAAAAAAAATAAAAAATCGCGGGTGGAGCTCCGCTTTAAGAACACTATTACATTTTGTCACAGATCCCCCGCTGATGGGAGATCAGTGGTGCATCAAAATTATTATTGTAAGTGGCTTTGCATAAGACCAGAGTGCATTTTCTTGGAGCTGTTTTGGTTTACACTTCAAGGTCATGTTCTTGATGTTGCTGGGAATAGGACAGTTCAAGCTAGCTTAAAGAGGAAGTAAAGTCGTGTGCATAATTTGTACCTATAGGTAAGCCTATAATAAGGCTTACCTATAGTTTAGGAGATATCCTGTCACAGAGCAAGAGTCTGCGGATCCGGAAGGAAGACCGGGTGAAGATGGATGCAGCCATCCAGCAAACCATCGCATCGCTGGAGGGTTTTGTTTTCAGGTAAGTTTCACATAACTCACTAGTCTGCGATGCATAGTATGCCCTTGCTGGTTCACAACGGCTTTAAAAATGACAGTTTTCCTAGTTGGAAGGTTATAAGTGCTGTCAAATAATTATCACCCAGCAACAAACAGTAGTAGTTGCAGCTCATCTCCAGACTATTATTTTCTGAAAAGATTCCCTAGTTAGTTAAAACAAATGCATCTTGATTTGCATTTGCAATACACACCACCTATTCTTATTATTATACAGGATTCATATAGCGCCAACAGTTTGCACGACGCTTTACCATGTTAGGGCAAACAGTACAGTTACAATACAGTTCAATACAGGAAGAATCAGAGGCAGTAGCAGCTTGTCCATACAGGGCGCCCGGCCCCTAATCTACATGCAGGGCGCCGGACGCATGGATTCCAATGGGGTTTGTTTTTTTGAAGCACATGATTAGAGGCTCTAATTGGCTTAAACAAAGGGTGGGCTCTCTGCACCCTGAGCCCACCCAGTTGTGTGACATTAGCGAATTAATATTTGCTATCGTCTTCCTGATTCTCCTCCCAGCCAATCAGGAAGCAGGTCCTGAGACCCAATTGGCCAGGGGAACTTAGGACTACCTGGCAATTGGGTCTCAGGACACACTTCCGGTTCAGCCAGGGGGAGAAGCAACGGCCCGGCTCTTCCTTCCCCCTGCATCCTAAGTTAAGGTCAGTCTCCCATGGGGGGTGGTGGTAGACTGCTGCCACGTTCTCATACATCTAACACTGGGGAGGGGGTGCGTCCGTCTCCCGCGCGGGGTTCTGGCGATCGCTGCCTTCCCATCCATCTCTCCCCCCTGAACTATTTAGCACCTGCCACCACTGATCAGGGGGCCCTAATTGTTAGAGCTTACAATCTATCCCATGCTGTCACTGGCAGTACCCCTTCTCTGCTACAAGATGTCTTAGGGCACATTCACACAGGGGCGACTTTGGATCCGTCTTGAAGTCGCCCCAAGTCGCGCTGTTGAGAAAAGCAATTGAAGTGAATGGAGCCGTCTTAATGTACACTACTGAAGTCGCTCCGACTTCAGAAAAGGTTCCTGTACTACTTCAATCTGACTTCTAGGCGACTTGTATCCATTGATTTCAATGGAAGTCGGATCACTGTCTTTACTGCAGCGACTTTTCAGGAAGTGAAAATAGATTTTAGGGCAAACCCCTCCCTCCCACAGAGCTGATTTTAGTTTGATTGGCCACTGGAAGGTCGCCTGTCCTAGAGGCAACTTGAAGTCGCCTTCTAAGTCGCCCCAAGTCCTGCTCTGGTGCGCGTTTGGGTCGCCTCCAGGTCGCCTCGCAAAGAGTCGTGTTGCCCCTGTGTGAATGGGCCCTAAATCTTGTCCTTACAGTGCCTTGAAAAAGTATTCACACCCCTTGAAATTTTTTACATTTTGTCATGTTACAATCAAAAATGTAAATGTATTTTATTCATATGATAGACCAACACAAAGTGGCACATACATGTAAAGTGGAAGAAAAATGATAAATGGTTTTCAAAATGTTTTACAAATAAATATCTGAAAAGTGTGGCGTGCATTTGTATTCAGCCCCCTTTACTTTGATACTCCTAACTAAACTCTAGTGGAACCAATTGCTTTCGGAAGTCACCTAATTAGTAAATAGAGTCCACCTGTGTATAATTTAATCTCAGTATAAAAGGCCAAGGAACACACCAGACAGGTCAGGGATAAAATTGTGGAGAAGATTTAAAGCAGGGTTAGGTTATAAAAAAATATCCCAAGCTTTGAACATCTCAGGGAGCACTGTTCAATTCATCATTCAGAAATGGAAAGAGAATGGCACAACTGCAAACCTACCAAGACATGGCCGTCCACCTAAACTGACAGGCCGGGCAAGGAGAGCATTAATCAGAGAAGCAGTTAAGAGACCCATGGTAACTCTGGAGGAGCTGCAGACATCTACAGCTCAGGTATGAGAATCTGTACACAGGACAACTATTAGTCATACACTCCACAAATCTGGCCTTTATGGAAGAGTGGCAAGAGGAAAGTCATTGTTGAAAGAAAGCCATAAGAAGTCCCGTTTTGCAGTTTGCGAGTCATGTGGGGGACACAGCAAACATGTAGGGGAAGGTGCTCTGGTCAGATGAGACCAAAATTTAAACTTTTTGACCTAAAAGCAAAACGCTATGGGTGGTGGAAAACTAACACTGCACATCACCCTGAACACAACATCCCCACTGTGAAACATGGTGGTGGCAGCATCATGTTGTGGGGATGCTTTTCTTCAGCAGGGACAGGGAAGCTGGTCAGAGTTGATGGGAAGATGGATGGAGCAAAATACAAGGCAATCTTAGAAGAAAACCTGTTAGAGTCTGCAGATAACTTGAGACTGGGGCGGAAATTTACCTTCCAGCAGGACAACAACCCTAAACATACAGCCAGAGCAACAATAGAATGGTTTAGATCAGAGCATATTTATGTGTTAGAATGGCCCAGTCAAAGTCCAGGCCTAAATCCAATTGAGAATCTGTGGCAAGACTTAAAAATTGCAGTTGACAGACGCTCTCCATCCAATCTGACAGGGCTTGAGATAATTTGCAAAGAAGAATGGGCAAAAATGTCACTCTCTAGATGTGCAAAGCTGGTAGAGACATCCCCAAAAAGGCTTGCAGCTGTGATTGCAAAGAAAGGTGGTTCTACAAAGTATTGACTCAGGGGGGCTGAATACAAATGCACCCCACACTTTTCACATTTATTTGTAAAAAACTAATTTAAAACCATTTATCATTTTCCTTCCACTTCACAATTATGTGCCACTTTGTGTTGGTCTATCACATAAACTCCCAATTAAATACATTTACGTTTTGGATTGTAACATGACAAAATGTGGAAAATTTCAAGGGGTATGAATACTTTCTCAAGGCACTGTAATGTCCCGGGTTGAAGATTAAGGTCTTACTGTGAGTGCCAAGCACCATTGACCCCGCTCCCCGCAATCACAGTGTCATGATGCAGAGTGAAAGGGGCACTGATCAGCATCAGCACACACTTCAATCTCTGCATCATTGAGGACCAACCATTGTGGAAAAGAAGATGCGAAGAGGAAGAGTACCTAGTGCATTTATCGCCCCCTGGCTGACCAACTGCAAGTTATTATGCCCAGGGGTCATGTTAGTGCGGCAAGATGTATAAAAATGGTCACACTTGAGGGACAGTACCGCAGTCAAATGCGATCCATGCAAGTGAATGAGGCCATGCTGCAACCACCCTGCAACTATGTACAACCTTGAGGTTTGGTGCAGCAGGGTTTCGAAGGGTAAAACAGGCAGTGAGAAGGCGACATATCCCTTTTGAGCTGCCTGTAAAATGCCTCTAAAAAGCGATCCACCGTGGATCGCTTTTCAGAGGGGTGCATCTGCAAGTGTGAAGGAGGCCTAAACATATGAATTTTGCATGCTTTAGGAGCACATTACTAAATTGCTACAGCAACATTTAGCTTCAACCCATCACACCATAATATATTCTTACGTCTGTGTTGTGCATTGAGGTGAATGCGTGCCATTACTTCCTGGAAGGGCAGCAAGTATCTTCTCATCTCTGAATAAGCAGAATGCAGTCTGTGCTGACAGTGCACAATCAGTCCCAATGATGCTTCCAGCAGGATGCTTGGTGCATTTTTATGCAGCCAACAAACCTTCTGTCCTCTTTTCACCAGCTCTGATTTTCCCCTGTCCACGTTTAAAGTTAAATACATTCAAGATACATCAAAACAAATTTCATTGCCTTAAAGTAGAGTTCCACCCTGATTTTTTATTTTTTTCCCCAAAAATCTAAAAAAGAATAGAAAAAAATAAATTGAAAAAAATATATTTTTTTTATACTCACCAGAAAGGGCGGTTGCTATGCGGAACTAGCTCTTCTGCGTCTTCCTCCACCACGGTGAATGGGGCGCGCTGCCTTCTGGGAACTGTGTGTATCCCAGGAGGCAGCCACCTATTCATACAGCGCCGTGCGAGTCACGCATGCGCTGTAGTAAACGGGCAGTGAAGCCGTAAGGATTCACTGCCTGTTTCCCTTAGTCAGGATGGAGCCGCCGGGACCTGCCAGGACCGAGCGATCACCATCGGGGGCCCGATATCGCGGGCTCCTAGGACAGGTAAGTGTCCTTATTAAAAGTCAGCAGCTACAGTGTTAGTAGCTGCTGACTTTTAAAAAAATAAAAATTGCGAGTGGAGCTCCGCTTTAAGAAGCACCCTAAGCTTTAATAGAAAGCCCTGTCCCCTGCCAGCATACCGAAAAGAAGAACCATTGCTCTCTGTATGGAAACAATGGTCTAGAACCCTGGTGCCTGTGGCCCAGGGGGGGGGGTTGCACATGCAGCATTTTGGCATTTTTTTTACAGCCCTTGGGGCCCCTGCAGAACCTTATCTGTGTTTCCCTACCGCATTGTTAAGGCAGTGGTTTCTGGCAGTCTCATGTAATATGTCTCCAGCCAATGACTGTCTCCTGAAACATGTCCCCAGTCTGGAACAACTCGTATAACATGTTACAGTCTGTCAGTCTCCCACAGCATGTCTGCAGTCTCTGATCATCTCTTATATCATGTATATCATGTATATCATGTATGCAGTCTTTGACTATCTCTTGTATCAATTCTGCAGGATCTGACCATCTCGTATCATATCTGCAGTCTTTGACCAGCTCTTGTACCATTCCTGCAGTCTCTGACCATCTTCTGTATCCTGTTCTTATTCCATGTACACACGGTCGGAATTTCCGATGGAAAAAGTCAGATGGGAGCTTTTCATCGGATTTTCCAACCGTGTGTATGCCCCATCGGACTTTTCCCGTCGGAATTTCCAACGGACTTAGATAAAGAACAGGTTCTCTATTTTTTCCTCTGAAATTCCGACGGTGTTTTGACTGGTCAAAAGTCCGGCCGTGTGTAGGCGACATTAGTCTCTGAACATCTGTTGTGTTTTCTTTCTCGTACATCACGGGACACAGAGCGACATAGTCATTACTAATGGGTTATATAGATACCTTCAGGTGCTGGCACTGGCAACTTCCAAAACCGGAAGTACCCTCCCCTATATAAGCCCCTCCCATCCGGGAGCACCTCAGTTTTTTTGCCAGTGTCTAAGGTGTTGGCCAAGAAGTAACATGTGTTTTCACTGAGCTTGCGTACAGGTTCTTTTGGGCCTCAGTAAGCTATTCCGGATCCGACCAAAAAAGCTTCATAGCTAAACGGTCGGTACCCGGGCCTTGCAAAGAGAAGAGCAAGGTTTTGCCTGTAATGCCTCTCTTAGGAGGGCTGGACCCTGGGGTCCAGAGCTCTGGTCATACCCACGACCAAGATGTTTTCTGTGCAGGGTGCTATACAGGTCCAGGGGAGTGGAATCCTTGGGAACCCGGTCCCTGAAGGTTTAATTACAATGCCTGCCGTGATAGGTGAAGTTTGGGCTTCTGTGGACCAAACAGAGTCCTGCGGCGAGGAAAAGGTAAGTGGGGGCCCTCAGGAACTTGGTTCTATTGGGGGACCCCCAAGCCTATTTTGTCTTTCTGTCTGTTACCTAAGGTATTCCCGCTAATATTCTGTGTATGCCTGTTACTACTGAGAAAATGTAAAAATTTTAATAGTAGGCAAGAAAAAAAAAAAAAAAAATGTAAGACCGCGGTACCTGTGTTAGACACTAGAGGCCGCTATGGTTCTTTTTCTTGTAATGTGGATTTTTTTCTTCCAGAATCAAATCCAGGCAGTTGGTAAGTTCTCTGCTGGGAAGCTGTCTCCTCTGCCCTGTTGCTGCGCTCATCCATCCCCGGGTCCTGCGGCAGGGACCCTGGCTCCCATCTAGCTCCTTATTTTTTTCAAAAAAGGCGCCGAAGGTGCACGTGCCTGCGCGCGTGCACGCGCTTCTATATATAGAGGCAATCTGGAAAAGGGGCGGAGCGGGTGGATGACGCTCGGGTGCGCCGCGGCGCTACTGCGCATGTGCGGGCATCCAGCGTGTTTTAAAGCACAATCAAGCTGGCTATTGAAGTGCACAGATAGAGCTAGCAACAGTAAAAAGGCACACAGAGGCGGTGGATGCAGGCATCCCCTGGAAAGGCACTTTAGTAGACACCAACTGTTATATAGCAGCAATTGTGCTAGACTATTATCAGTAAAAGTGGTGTATTACGGCTGGAATACCTCAGCTTTAGGCTTAGGAATATGCCGTCCAGAAGCTCCGGAACTGAATCTTCCAGGAAGCGAAGGGGGTCTCATCGGGCTCTGAGGATCTTGGGCATGCTTCTGCTGCACCAGTCTCCCCTGAAAATTCAGAGGTAAGTGACCGTAGAGACCCCGCAGGGGTACTTGGTACTGTGGCTGTCCTCAGTTCACCTGCTCCTGTGTATGTAACAGAGGAGGTTTTTTCCTCAGCTCTGGGAGGATTAGAGAGAGATTGTCAACATTGATCGCTGCCTCCCTGTCAGGGAAAGCACGCCCGATCTCCGTCTCCTCCTTCAGAGTGCCTGTTAGCGGAGCAACAGTCCCATACAGGGATCGACCTGCCTGAAGGGGATCAGGATGAGGTTGATTCTGTTATAGAGGTCAACAGTGGAGGAACCTTTCTCAGCATCTCAAGCTGAAAGATTATGGGTTCAGTCTCTGACTAACTTGGTCCGATCAGCATTTAAAAATGCACCTTGCGGAACCATCAACCACTACTGTATCCTCGTTGGGGTCGCTAGAAGCCCCCAGACTGTCTGTTCTTTTCCACTTCACCCTTTACTGAAAGGGCTCATTTACCAGGATTGGGAACATCCTGAGAAAATATTTTTTCCCCCCAAGAGATTTCCGGTGGTCTATCCCTTGGAGGATAAGTTCATCAAAAAATGGAAGGTCCCTACAGTGGACGCAGCCATCTCTTGTGTGTATAAATCACTGACATGTTCAGTGGATAATGTTCAAGAACCCAATAGATAAAAAATTGGAGTCCTTATGAAAATCTGCTTCTTTCTACAGCAAGCTTGGTGACACAACCAGCAGTGGGGTCTGCTAAGCAGTGAAGGATCAGTTGAAACAGGTCTTGAGGGACTTGCCAGATCAGCAGGTCCTTGCCCTAGCTGATCTACCTAGAGCCTTATGCTTTGCGGTTGACGCCATAAAGGATTCAATCCATCAGGCCTCCCGCCTTACGCTGTCTGTAGTACATATGCGTAGGCTTCTATGGCTCAAAAACTGGTCTGCTGAAGCTCCCTGTAAAAAATGGCTGGTTAGCGTCCCATTTCATGGTGAACGCTTATTCAGGGAAGACCTGGACAAATATATCCAGAAAATTTCCAGCGGTAAAAATACACTCTTGCCGGTTAAAGACAGAGTTAGAGGTCCCTCTTTTAAGAGGCCTGCTTCTCCAGTCCCTGGGGCATCGGCTGTGTAACAGTCCGACGGCCTCCTCGGTCAAATCCGGGGGTAAAAATCAGGGACAATCGCAGGGTAATGACCCTGGGTAGGAGAGGTACAAAACCTCCCCCAAAGTTAAATTCATTGAAGGGTCCCCCACTCAGTCGGGTGGGGGGAAGACTCCAGTTGTTCGCAGAGACCTGGCCGGACACGATCAGAACAGATAGGTGCTCTCTGCGGTATGTTTGGGATACAGATTGGAGTTAAAAGACTCTCCTCCTTCCCATTTTTTGAGGTCAAACGTGCCAAGGGATCCCCGGAAGAGAGAGTCCCTCCTGTTGGCACTAGAAAAACTATTGCTCCAAGGAGTAATTATGGAGGTTCCCCTGGAAGAATGGGGGTTTGGGTTTTACTCAAACCTCTTTACAGTCCCGAAGCAAACGGGGACGTAAGGCCCATATTAATTCTAAAAGGGCTAAACAAATTCCTGTATATCAGGACTTTCCGATGGAGTCGATCCGATCGATGGCCACTGCCCTACAAGGGGAGGAATGGTTAGCCTCGATCGACATCAAAGATGCTTATTTGCACATTCCCATTTTTCCAGTCCACCAAAAATTTCTACGCTTTGCAGTAGAAGGGCGCCATTTTCAGTTCAGAGCCTTACCCTTCGGTCTGGCCACAGCACCACGAGTGTTTACAAAAATTCTGGCCCTTTATTGGCCAATCTAAGAACACAAGGTGTAATGATAATGGCATATCTAGATGACTTGTTGTTGATAGACCACTCAGTGAAAAAACTAGAAGTGGTCGTTCACAAGACAATCAAGTATCTGGAATCTCATGGTTGGATTATCAACCGAGACAAGTCAGCCCTAAAACCAGTCAAAAGTCTGGAATGCTTGGGGCTAAGGCTAGATTCAGGCCAGAAGAAAATATTCTTGCCTCGAAAAAAAGGTGTTGTCTTTGAGAGATTTGATCCACTTAGTGGGTACAAAAAGACAGCCGTCCATACGCCTGTGCATGAGGCTGCTGGGAAAAATGGTGGCATCATTCGAAGCAGTACCCTACGGTCAATTCCATTCAAGGAATTTGCAAAGGGCCATACTGTCAGCCTGGAACAAGAAAGTTCAGGCCCTAGACTTACCAATGTCCTTGTCCCCTTCCGTTCGCAAGAGCCTCCGTTGGTGGTTGGTTCCCCAGAATCTGGAAAAAGGGAAACCCTTCAGTCCGATTTCTTGGAAGGTGGTCACTACAGATGCCAGCCTTATAGGCTGGGGAGCAGTACTGGAGCAATGGTCTCTCCAGGGCAGATGGTCGGATGCAGAAAAGGCCCTGCCCATCAATCTCTTAGAGATACGAGCAGCCCGGTATGCCCTAGTAGCATGGACATCCAAACTCCAAGGGTCCCCTGTCAGATATCAATCATCAGGGTGGCACCAGGAGTCGTGCAGCCCAGAGGGAAGTAAATTGCATCCTGAAATGGGCAGAAAGATATGTCCCAGCCATATCCGCGGTATTCATTCCAGGAGTGGAGAATTGGAAGGCGGACTTTCTAAGTCGCCAACAATTATGCCCAGGGGAATGGTCCCTTCACCCCAAGGTTTTTCGAAGAAACCAGTGATTCTGGTGGCTCCAGCGTGGCCCCGAAGAGCATGGTACGCGGAGATTGTAAAAATGTCAGTGGGGAGTCCTTGGACTCTTCCACATCGTCCGGACCTGCTTTTGCAAGGACCGATATACCACCCTTCCTTACCAGCCCTAGGTTTGACGGCCTGGCTATTGAAGCCCACATTCTAAAAAAGAGAGGGCTCTCTAATCCTGTGGTATCTACCATGATCAATGCCAGGAAGCCGGTATCCAGGCAGATCTACTATAGAATCTGGAAGGCGTACATCGCTTGGTGTGAGGCCAAGAAATGGCATCCACGTAAGTACGTAATAGGTAGTATTCTGGACTACCTACAGTGGGCTGTAGATAGGAAGCTTGCCTTGAGTACTATCAAGGGTCAGATTTCGGCCTTGTCAATATTTTTTCAAAGGCCCTTGGCTTCGAATTCACTAGTCAAAGCCTTTATACAAGGGGTGATGCGTATTAGTCCTCCGGTTAATATTCCCATATGTCCATGGGATCTAAACCTGGTTCTGTCGGTTCTACAGAAACAACCATTTGAACCATTACAGCATATTTCCTTGGTTCTTCTCACCAGGAAATAGATTTTTCTAGTAGCCATTTGTTCGGCTAGAAGAGTGTCGGAATTAGCAGCTATGTCCTGTAAAGAGCCATATCTGGTTATCCATAAGGACAGAGTAGTGTTACGTCCTCATCCAGCCTTTCTTCCTAAGGTGGTATCGAGGTTTCATTTGAACCAAGATGTGGTTCTTCCTTCTTTTTTCCCCAAACCTACTTCGGTGAGGAAAAGTTATTGCATTCTTTGGATGTAGTAAGAGCAGTTAAAGCTTATCTAAAAGCCCCTGCTCAGATTCGCAGAACGGATACTTTGTTTATTCTGCCGGAAGGCCCCAGAAAGGGTCAGGCAGCGTCAAAATCTACTTTAGCCAAGTGGATTCGACAGGTCATAATACAAGCCTATGGCTTGAGAAGGAGACCGCCTCCGTTCAAAGTTAGAGCGCACTCCACGAGAGCAGTTGGAACTTCATGGGCAGCGCATCACCAGGCCTCCCTGGCTCAAATCTGTAAGGCCGCAACATGGTCTTCAGTACACACATTTACTAGGTTCTACCAGGTGGACGTTAGAAGTCAGGAGGATGTCGCCTTTGGGCGCAGTGTGTTGCAGGCCGCAAAAGATCCTCATGTCTGATGGCGCTCAGCTTATGTATGGTGTATCCCCCCCCTCATTGGGCATTGCTTTAGGACATCCCATTAGTAATGACTATGTCGCTCTGTGTCCTGTGATGTACGAGAAAGAAAATAGGATTTTTATAACAGCTTACCTGTAAAATCCTTTTCTTGGAGTACATCACGGGACACAGAGCTCCCACCCCTCTTTGGGGACACTTATTGCTTTGCTACAAAACTGAGGTGCTCCCGGATGGGAGGGGCTTATATAGGGGAGGGTACTTCCGGTTTTGGAAGTTGCCAGTGCCAGCACCTGAAGGTATCTATATAACCCATTAGTAATGACTATGTCGCTCTGTGTCCCGTGATGTACTCCAAGAAAAGGATTTTACAGGTAAGCTGTTATAAAAATCCTATTATCTCCACAGTCTCTTACCATCTTTTGTGTCCTGTCCTTAAAGTGATTGTAAAGTCTTGTTTTTTCCCTATAAAAATAACAAACATGTTACACTTAAGCCCCATACACACGGTCTGACTTCCATCTGACTTTTCCGTGGTTTTTTGTCCGAACGGAGTTGGTCGGGAACACCCATAGCATACACACGCTCTGACTTTTCTGCAAACTTTCCCAAAACTTTTTGCAACATCACATGTTTTTTCTGCTCTTTACCGCCACCCTTTGGTCAACTTCTGCTATTTGTTGGTTGATTTTAACATTAGTTGTTTTTTTTTTTTTTTGTAAAATCTTTTTATTGAAGTTTTATAGACACACACATTTTGCCCACACATAGGCACAACATCTGCCCACGTAGGGGCCGTTACCCTGTTTCGGCAACATACCGCCACAGGGCAACAAATAACACATACACTTTAACTTAACTTACACTATAACCCCAAACTTGGGGAGAGGGTCCATTCAAGATAAGTCATGCTCAGAGTGATATCAATAGAGGAGGGTAGCCTGAAAAAATTATTTGGGTTAATAAAGTGATAATCTAATGATACATTACAAGTCTAGGCATTGGTCACTGTATCACTTGCCGTGCTTCTGTCATCTAGCCAACAACTCCACACCTTTTCGAATTTGTGCGGACAACCTCTGGACGAGTAAGTGGCTTTATATAGGGGCAAACTGGCATTAACTAAGCTTTTCCAGAATTTAACAGATGGGGGAGACGGTTGTTTCCAGTTCATCGTAATGGCTTTGCGCGCATAGTATAGTAGCAGGGATACGAGTGTTTTCCTGGCTCTGATCATTGGCAGTTGGTCAACTAGTCCTAGCAAACAGTATATAGGTTCATATGGGACGCAAGTCCCAGTGGCCTTAGTGATCACCCGTAGCACTTCATTCCAATAATGTACGATTGCTGGGCAAGCCCAGAAAATGTGGAAGAAACCCCCTGGTTGGTAGGAGCAACGCCAGCACTCCGGAGAATGCTCCGGCGACATCTGGTGTAGCCTGTGAGGTGTGTAGTGAGCTCTGTGTACAATTTTATATTGGACTAATTTATCCCTTGCTGAGACCAGGGGGGAGAAGGGAAAGTCCCAAACCTCCCTCCAATCGTCTTCGTCCAGCCCCGGTATGTCCTCCACCCATTTCCTGTGAAGGGAAGACAGCTCGGGGATAGCAGCAACCAGCAGGGATCCATAGATCTGAGACGCGGGCTTCTCCAGGTCTTTCACCCGGATGCTAGATTCTAGCTCGGAGTATGCCAGTTCAACTGGCCTGCTCAAAAATTGGCACCTGTAGGCATGTGCAATTTGGAGATATCTAAAATGGGCTCGTTCAGGCACGTTAAATTTGGCACATAAAGTGTGAAAGGGGGTGAGATCTCCGTTGGTGATATGTTTGAGGGTCAGTATTTTGTATTTGGCCCAGGCCTGCGGATCTGGGATAGTGTGGAAGTGCGATAGGTTAGGATTCAGCCACAGGGGGGTGTGAGGAGACCAAGAGTTCGGCTGGGGTGCCCTCAGCGCCTCACCCACCTTCCATGCCCGCATAGTGGTACGCATCGAAGGGGTAACATTAGTAGTTTTGTCCATCGGACAAAAGTCCGATGGTTTTCTGTACACACGGTCGGACTTTGCTCTATCGGACTTTTGTTGGGCAAAAGTTTGTCCGTTTGCAGACCCAACTTTTGTCCGATGAAAACAAGAAAAAAGCAAAAAAAGTTTGTCCGATGGAGCGTACACACGGTCGGATTGTTGGTCCAACTTGTTCAAAATTAAGTTTGTTGGCCAAAAGTCAGACCGTGTGTACGGGGCTTTACCTGCTCTGTTGCAGTGGATTTGCACAGAGCAGCCCAGATCCTCCTCTTAGGTGCCTCTTCGATGCTCCTGGCCCCTCCCTTCTGTTCAGTGCTCCCACAGTAAGCAGCTTGCTATGGGAGCACCCGAGCTGAGTCAAAGCTCCGTGTGTCCATTCAGACACAAAGCCCAGACTCGACCCCGCCCCCTCTCCCTTCATTGGCTAGCTGACTTTGATGGACAGCAGTGGGAGCCAATAGTGCCACTGTTGTGTCTCAGCCAATCAGGAAGGAAAATCTCAGCTGAGACATTCGTGGACATAGGTACCTCAGGTATATATTAGGGGGTGCTAAGAAGGCTTAGAATGCATTAAGATAAATAACCTTCTGACAATACAACCCCTTTAAAGTGATACTAAATCTTAATTTTTTCAAACTAAAATAACAAACATGGTATACTTGCATAGTCTGTGCAATGGTCTTGCACAGAGTAGCCCCGATCCTCCTTTTCTGGGGCTCCCTGGTGGCTTTCCAGGCCCCTCGTCTTCGGCACCCGTGTGTGCCTGCTCCTGACCTGCCCAGTCTGTGCTTATTGACACAGACTGGGCGACTCGGTTCTGCCCCCCGCTCCCTCGTCACAGCATTTGATTGACAGCAGCGGGGGAGCTATTGGCTGCCGCTGCTATCAATCTGCCCAATGACGAGGGATCGCTGGACCGATTCGGGCTCAGGTACGAATAAGGGGGGGGGTTCCTGCAGCAGAGAAGGTGTTTTATTCTAATGCATAGAATGTCAGGTTAGTAAAACAGCGATATCAGAACCGATTCAATCATACAGTTGTAGTGTAAATTTGCAAAACAGTGGGATAAATTAATATTTCTGAACTTTGTTTTATCTCATGGCTACTGTGAAATTGTGTGAATGCATCAATGCAGTGCATGTTACCTCAGCTTGCAGTGCTTGGATTCATTGAAGGAGTTTACCAAATATGTAAATATTGCAGCCTCATGCTACATAACTAAGCTCCATTTCATGTTGAATAAACTAGTTTATTAATGTATCCTAAATCGAAAACTATCTTTAGATAGATTTTTACTTTAAAAGCATTTTATTAAAATAAATTTGATCAAATTAAAAAAAAAATTATTTTTTTATTTTTTTTAAAGAAATTATTGATTTTTATCCACCCTGGAAGGGGTTAACATCAGGGGCGATCAAAGGGTTAAATGTATTCCTAAGTTAAAGTGGAGCTCCACCCTAAATAGCAACTTTTGCTATTTGGAACCCTCCCCCCCCTCCGGTGTCACAATTGACACCTTTCAGGGGGGAGGGGGGTGAAGATACCTGTCTAAGACAGGTATTTTCACCCACATCCGGGAGTCCTGTCTCCGGGAATCTGCGGGAGTTACGTCACTTCCCGCAGACTTCCCTTGGTGTTCTGGGAGACACTCGGCTCCCAGAACACAGGAGCACCAATCAGAACGGCGCAGCGCGACTCGCGCATGCGCCGTAGGGAACCGGGCATGAAGCCGCAGGGCTTCACTTCCTGGTTCCCTCAGCGAGGATGGCGGAGGGAGCAGCAGAGCGACAAGCGGTCGCTCGTCCTCTGCTGCGGACGTCGCTGGACTCCAGGACAGGTAAGTGTCCAAATATTAAAAGCCAGCAGCTGCTGTAGCTGTAGCTGCTGGCTTTTAATTTTTTTTTTTCAGCGGAGCAACCCCTTTAAGTTGTGCTTACTAACTGTGGGGGAGGTGCTTTGACTGGATCAAGGCAAAGATCCGTGTTCCTACTTAGAAGAAACACAGGATCAGTATCTTCCCCTCTGACAGAACGGCAATCTGCCTTGTTTACACAGGCAGACTACCGTTCTGCTTGTGTCCTGAATGATCAACAATCACAGCAGAAGCGAGCGCTCCAGACCCGAAAGTGCAGGATCCTGTACCAGTGCAGGATTCTACGCAGTGACAACCCCTCCACAGTAAATGTACGTGGGGCGGTCGAGAACCAGTTAACATGAATAACTTACCACCAAGTTCACTATATGGACAACTTATGTATTTATACATGTTGATCATATCCCCCTTAATTTCCTCTTCTCAAGAGAGAATAAATTCAGTTCAGCTAATCGTTCCTCATAGCTGAGCTCCTCCATGCCTCTTATCAGTTTGTTTGCTCTTCTCTGCACTTTCTCCAGTTCCCAAATATCCTATTTATGAACTGGTGCCCAAAACTGTATTGCTTATGTAGCGCCCACCCCATTTAGGGGTGCTATATACCCAAATTTAGGGGCTGGTCTGAGATAGTAGTTGGGCTCAGACCGTTCTCAATTTATAGGTGCTGCTTTATTTTATTTCTAGGTGGTATGCTCGTGTGCAGTTCCCTGTGGCCTGTAGGTGGCGCTGCCATAATAGGTCAGGGTTGAACCACCGGTATTAGTGCTGTGCCTTGGGGTGTCCTCTCTCGGCAGCAGTACAGTGGGCGTGTTGGCCTGCTGTGCATGCCGGGAGAGGATACATAAGGGGCATACGCCGCCTGGGAGGGGTCTTCGTTTCGGAGGAGGAGAGGAGTTGGAGTCCAGGTGCGTGGTGCATGGCCCTCCAGGCCATGGGGCCACGTGTGCATCAGTCCCAGGCACCTTTAGTCCTGGGGCTGCATCTTCAACACTGGGCCCAGCACCTTTAGCTGGAGCCCACTTCTGGGAAGAGGAATCCCAGGGTGTCCCTCGCGAGGGAGCCCGCTTCTAAGAAGAGGAGGCCGGGAGGACCTTTCTGACGGACCGGTGAGAGTTCACGGTGAAGGATGGGGCCCGCTAACTTTCTGGAGGGATTCATCTATTCACCAAGGGCCTAGTAATGTGCTGCTGCTGGCACCTGTCCTTACATACCAAAAGATAAGAGGTTCGGGGTCTGATAGATTCTGTGGCAGAGAGTCCCCTGATCGCATCTAGGAAAAGAACTTGATTGATCGTTCGAGCATCACTTCGGCTGCTAGGATCCACTTTGCAGGAGACTATCCGGGTGAGCTAAACCTACTCGGGGATAGAGTAGTGATTGTGATATCCATTTGTGCCTGGACCAACCTCCCAAATCTTGCTGTCCTGTCTCTTATCCACCCTTTTCCTATCTCCTGAACATTGAGAAAATAAACTCAACATTGGAGTTTAAAGTGGTGTGGACATTGGAATTACTTGGGGGGAATACAGAGACTTGTCCCTATATCCTAGGAGACGAGAACCAACTGATGGAAGAACCTAGCTGTGGGACCCAAATACATAACACCGCTTAACCTCCTCATCCAGGAGGGTACGGGCATATAGTACGGTGTGCTTTTTTCCTGCAATTGAGCCAAAGCTAGGGAAAAGGGTCCGTGTGCTACACATATTCCAGATGAGGCCTTACTAATGATTTGTACAGGGGCAACATTATATCTCTCTCTTTCTCTTGAGTCCATGCCTCTCTTAACCACTTAACAACCGGCCCATAGCCAAATGATGGCTACAGGGCGGTTTGTTAATTCTGGGAGGGCATACATTGACGTCCTCCCAGAATCGCGCTCCCCTGGGGCGTGCACACGGGAGTGTCCGTGACCGCCGGGTCCAGAGGACCCGGTGCATCAGGGATCACGGTAAATGGCCGCTGATAGTGGCCGTTTACCACGTGATCGCTCCGTCAAATGACGGAGCGATCACTTGTAAACAAACCAGCGTCATATCATCTCCCCTCTGTGTACCGATCAGTAGTGTCAGAGGAGAGGGGGTGAGAGCGGATGGCAGCAGCGCTGTGGGCTGCATGTGTAGTGCCCACAGTGCTGCTCTGTGACAATTGCAGTCACATCCAGCCATCCCTCCATGCTCAGCCATACCCTGCAATGCCCGGCCATACCCTGCAATGCCCGGCCATACTCTGCAATGCCCGGCCATACTCTGCAATGCCCAGCCATACTCTGCAATACTCGGCGATACCCGGCCATGCTTGGCGATACCCGGCCATGCTCGGCAATGCTCGGCTGTACTCGGCTGTGGAAGTCTCACACATGTGGTATCTCCGTACTCAGGAGGAGTAGGAGAATCTATTTTGGGGTGTCATTTTTGGTATGTACATGCTATGTGTTAAAAATATTGTATAAATGGACAACTTTGTGTTAAAAAAAAAAAAGCGTTTTAACCACTTCCCGCCCCCCGGCCATCATATGACGTCCTTGACTTTGTGCGGGGATATCTGAATGATGCCTGCAGCTACAGGCATCATTCAGATATCAGCTTTTTCAGCCGGCAATTCCCTACACCATAAGAATGATCATAGTGGCTGTTCTGCCACTTGATTGTTCTTACGGGAGGCGAGAGGGGATGTCCCCCCCCCCTCCCGCCGCCCTCCGGTGCTTCTACCGACTCACCGCTACGATCGAAGCCAGGATCGTTTTTTTTTCTTTCTTTGATTTCAGGCTTCCCAGCCTAGAGGTAAGATGTGGGGTCTTATTGACCCCATATCTCACTGTAAAGAGGACCTGTCATGCCATTTTCCTATTACAAGGGATGTTTACATTCCTTGTAATAGGAATAAAAGTGATTAAAAAAAAAACATTTGAGAAAAAAAGTGTCAAACTAAAATTAAATAAAGTAAAACGAACAATAAAAAAAAAAAAGAATTCTCTTTTCGTCCATGGACGGACACAGCTCCTTAATTCTTGACATTTGGGTTATGTTCCTGTTTTATAGGAGAGGACTAGGCAGAACATGTTAGATATTTAAATACATGTTACTTTAACAGAGTTGAACAGCCCCGCCCAGGGGGCGGTCCCTCCGGACATAACCCTCCGCCCTGCAGTCAGCAGGTCAGTTTTTTTTCTGCCTAGTAGAAGAGAAGGACCTGGCTCCCTTTGGGCCCAGGGTCCGGAAGAAATTTTTATTATTTTATGATTTTATTTTAAGAAATCTTCTATCAACTGCCGGCTGGGTGACAGGCTGGATAATATAGATCCTTGTAGTCCCCCCAGTCCGGCCATCGAGCGTGAGCAGGCCTTAGCTACGCGCTGGGTCGACCACGACATAGCTCACCGGGCCACCCTGGTAGCCATGGGGTATTGCTCCAGGGTTCACATATGACTGGGCTGCTTGCTGTCTCAGTCACAGTGGACCGGGCCGACAGCTACTCCGTACTGCTCGGTTGTAGGTCTGTCAGGAACGCACCAGCAGGTCCTCGCAAGGACGGGTAAGTACAGTTCCTCCTGCTTCGGTAGGATTGGAACAGCTGGGCATTCCTAAGGGGGTCGTTAGGGGGTTCTCCTGCCCTCCCCTCTCTACCTCTGTCACCCCTTTTCCTCCTCCCCTTGCAGGGCTCGCTGCGACCGGGGAATACCTGTAGGGGGGCTCCAGGTCCCGGCGGGGGGGCTGTGGGGATGTCCAGGCCCGCTCTCTGTGGGGTGGTTGTTATTTTCTTTGGAAGCCTCCGCTGCTGCCTTCTCGTCCACCTCACTTGTTTGGGACGCCATTTTGGAAGCGCTGGCGCCATTTTTCTGTTGCCTGTGTATTGCATTGTAAAATCCCATTGGCAGCCATTTTGCCGTGGCCCCGCTGTGACGCAGGTCTGCATTGCGGGAGGCCATTTTCTTGTGGTCCGTGCACTTTTCTCTGAGGCACCCGGCGGCCATTTTGGAGTGGGTTTTGGCCTCTAGTGCTGGCTGGCTTCCTGAACGGCGCAATTCACCTCACAGACTTCCTCAGTCACACGCTGTATGTGGATGGAGAGCGGGCAGCGGCGCTGAACAGTCTCTTGCTGGGTGGTGAGTTCCCTGGGTAATCCCCCTGGTCAGTGCAGCAAGGAGGGTGGACACTTTTTGTGTCAGGTGTCTTGACTAAGTCCCTAAGGGCTGTCTATGGGCAATATGGAGTCAGAAGCTGGCGTTTTTTCCCCGAACATTCCAGAGGCAGCAACCGGTGCCCCTGCACCTGCGGTTCCCATGGACGCTTTGTCGGCAGTCCTGGAGTCATTTGTTGCCAGGGTGGAAGCGGCGTGCAGGCGTAAGGGGGGTACTAAGCACCCCCTCCCTGTAACGCTTCAGGCAATGTTGTTATAAAATTTGGTGTGGACCACAGCTTCGAAGGTATATATGATATACTTAAAGTGGTTGTAAACCCACTTTTTCAACTTGCACCTACAGGTAAGCCTAGATTAAGGCTTACCTGTAGGTACAAGAAATATCTCCTAAACCTACACGGTTTAGGAGATATTTAGTTAAATGACAGGCGCCGCTGTCTACAACGGTGCATTCATGGGGTTAATCCCATACACAAATTTGGCTACTTCCCAGCAATCGCTGGGCGTAGCCGAATGTGAAGGCTCCTGGGCGCATGCGCAGAGTGACGTCTCCGCCGCTCCGGCCAATCACAGTGCCGGAGCGGTGCTGTGATTGGCTGGAGCGGCTATACCCGGAAGTAACCTTCCGGCTATCGCCGCAGAGATGGCTGCGGCTGAAGAGGGAGACGAGGACGGCTTCGGGGGCCCCGACCTAAGGTAAGTAATGCATAATGAGCTATTATGCTAGTCATATTAGCTCATTATGCCTTTCTCTTACAGGTAGTTTAAAAAAAAATGTTTAAAAGGGTTTACAACCACTTTAACAGTTAACTATAAGTAGGCAGAAATCAGATAGGGAGACTCAGATAATTTGGGAATACTAGTTGTTTTATTTAGTTTGGTAGTACACAGTCATAACATGGAGTTCCAGAGGAAACTTAGGTGAAGTAGCAGTACACAGGATAATAGGTTATAGTATACAGAGGAATACTTGCTGTAAGAGGACTGGGGCTCTCTCCAGCCCAAAAGCTGGAAGTTGGAGGGGCTCTGACCGGCTCAATAGTGAGGAGGCAGCCGGTCTCTATCCGGCCCAATAGTGAGATGGAAGTCGGGGCTCTATCCGGCCCAATAGTGAGATGGAAGTCGGGGCTCTATCCGGCCCAATAGTGAGATGGAAGTCGGGGCTCTATCCGGCCCAATAGTGAGATGGAAGTCGGGGCTCTATCCGGCCCAATAGTGAGATGGAAGTCGGGGCTCTATCCGGCCCAATAGTGAGATGGAAGTCGGGGCTCTATCCGGCCCAATAGTGAGATGGAAGTCGGGGCTCTATCCGGCCCAATAGTGAGATGGAAGTCGGGGCTCTATCCGGCCCAATAGTGAGATGGAAGTAGGGGCTCTATCCGGCCCAATAGTGAGATGGAAGTAGGGGCTCTATCCGGCCCAATAGTGAGATGGAAGTAGGGGCTCTATCCGGCCCAATAGTGAGATGGAAGTAGGGGCTCTATCCGGCCCAATAGTGAGATGGAAGTAGGGGCTCTATCCGGCCCAATAGTGAGATGGAAGTAGGGGCTCTATCCGGCCCAATAGTGAGATGGAAGTAGGGGCTCTATCCGGCCCAATAGTGAGATGGAAGTAGGGGCTCTATCCGGCCCAATAGTGAGATGGAAGTAGGGGCTCTATCCGGCCCAATAGTGAGATGGAAGTAGGGGATCTATCCGGCCCAATAGTGAGATGGAAGTAGGGGCTCTATCCGGCCCAATAGTGAGATGGAAGTAGGGGCTCTATCCGGCCCAATAGTGAGATGGAAGTAGGGGCTCTATCCGGCCCAATAGTGAGATGGAAGTAGGGGCTCTATCCGGCCCAATAGTGAGATGGAAGTAGGGGCTCTATCCGGCCCAATAGTGAGATGGAAGTAGGGGCTCTATCCGGCCCAATAGTGAGATGGAAGTCGGGGTTCTATCCAGCCCAATAGTGAGGGAAGACGGTCATCAGCTGCTGGAGCTATTTACCTGGTGTCAGGTTCCTAGCACGAACACTAAGCAAAGGGTGTCGGCTGTATAAGTAGGGAGAAGTGGTGGAGCTGGGTGATGTCGCTGTGAGTCATCGGACTGTGACGGAGTTGGTTGAGATCTTGGAGCCCCGGTGGAGAGAGAAGAATATTACAGGAGTCTCGGTGGAGAGATAAGAACATTACACTCCCACCGCCATCGCCTGGGGAATGTTCTGACTCAGACTCGGACCTTCCCAGTCAGGAGGACCCCTCGTCCGGGTCAGCTCAAGACAGGGCACTTGTGAGTGCACTTATCAATGCTGTGAGGGACACTCTCAAGCTGGAAGATACAGCTGGGACTTCCACTGCAGGGTCTGTCCTTTTTTGGTCGCACAAACCGACCCGCTCTGTTAAGGTTTTTCCTTATGTTGATTTCTTTGACAAGTTCATAGATAAGGAATGGGAACGGCCGCAGAGGTCCTTTTGCGGTCCCTCAGCGAATGGCGGTCCGTTACCCATTTGAAGAGAGCCTTTTGAAAAAATGGGCTTCTCCTCCGGTCGTTGATCCCCTGGTCTCTCGGTTAAATAAAGTAACCACTATCCCGGGAGAGGGGACCCCTGCCTTTAAGGACCCTACTGATAGGAGGTCCGAAGCGGTGAGGCGCTCCATGTTCACCATGCTGGGGTCAGCATTGCGGCCTATATTGGCTGCTACCTTGGTGTCCCAGACACTCACTGAGTGGGCTAAAATATTGCACCAAACTGTGGAGGAGCATCAGCTCCCTCCAGAATGCGTGTCACTGGCCGAACAGTTGGTACAGGGACTTGTGTACATCTGTGATGCAACCCTGGATGCGGCCCCTTTAATCTCCAGGGCATCCGTATCTGTGGTGGTATTGCGCCGCCTGATATGGCTGAAATGCTGGTCTGCTGACCAAGCTTCCAAGAAAACTCTGGCAGATTTGCCTTTCAAAGGTGGGAGGCTTTTTGGTGCCTCACTGGACGACATCATTAAGGATGTCACTGGAGGTAAGAGCACACTTCTCCCTAAGTCCACTAAAGGGAAGGAGCCGCGCCGTAATCCGGGGCCCTCCTTTCCCACACAGATGCTGTATTTTCGTCAGTCAGGACTTGCTGGCAGACCCTCCCTAGCGGACAAAGGTCCAGCTGGGGGACAGAAGCGTCCCTGGGTGCGCAAGCCCACCAAGCCAGCAAACAAGCCTGCTACCGCATTAAGTTTTGCCCCCGCCCGACTCCTGGGTGGGGGGATGGCTTTGCAGGTTTGCAGCTCGGTGGACCTCCCTGCTCTCTGACCAGTGGGTCTGCGAGGTGGTCACCTCGGGGTACAAGATCGAGTTTCTTTCTTGTCCACCAAACAGATTCTTTCCCTCAAATCTGCCTCTCCTTCCGGCTCATCGGACTGCCCTGCAGGGGGCAGTGCAGGACTTGAGGTGCGGGGTAATCATACCCGTACCACCACAGGACAGGTTTTAGGGTTTCTACTCAAATCTGTTTGTGGTCCCAAAGAAGGACAGAGTCCGTCCAATCTTGGACCTCAAGGCCCTCAACGCCTTTATAAAGATTCAAAAGTTCCGGATGGAATAGATTCGTTCGGTGGTTGCTGCGCTCCATCTGGGGGACTTCCTGGCGTCCTTGGATATCAGGGACGCATACTTGCATGTCCCCATCTGCGTCAGGCATCAGAGGTTCCTGCGCTTTGCGATCGGCGAAGACCACTATCAATTTGTGGCCCTTCCTTTTGGCCTAGCGTCGGCAAGAGTTTTCACCAAGGTGCTCGTCCCGATTCTAGATTTGCTGAGACAGCACGGCATTGCTATCATGGGCTACTTGGACAACCATCTTCTGAGAGCTGCTTCAAGCTCAGAATTAGAGGAGGACGTGTCTATAGCCAGTCAGACCCTCCGGGAGTTTGGTTGGATACTGAACCTCCAGAAGTCAGTGTTAGTACCAACCCAGTGCCTAGAGTACCTGGGGTTGATTCTGGACTCCTCGGAGGCCAGAGTCTTTCTTCCTTTGGAAAAGTTGCAGACACTCCAGACTGCGGTGAAGTTGTTGAGATCCCGCAAATGGTCATCTCTCCGTTTTTGCATGCGAGTCCTGGGCCTCATGGTAGCCTCTTTCGAAGCAGTACCATATGCCCAATTCCACACTCGGGTCTTGCAGAAGGAGATTCTCTCCAAATGGAACAAATCTCCGTTGTCTCTGGATCATCAGATTCAGATAAGTCATCTTGTCAGGACCTCTCTGAGTTGGTGGCTGAGATCCCCGGCTTTTCGGTCCGGGAAATCGTTCCTCCCCTTTCATTGGGCTGTGATTACGACGGACGCCAGCCTGACCAGTTGGGGGGGGGGGGAGTCTGGGGGGTTCAGATGGCCCAGGGCCGCTGGACTCCGAACGAATCCCAACTGCCGATCAATGTCCTGGAACTCTGGGCGATCAGGCTGTGCCTCTCCAAGTGGTCACAGAGGCTAAGAGGGCGTCCAGTCAGGATCCAGTCAGACAACGCCATGGCTGTGGCATACGTCAACCATCAAGGAGGAACAAGAAGCTCGGCTGCAGTGTCGGAGGTCGCTCACATCCTGCGGTGGGTGGAAAGGAGCGTGCCGGCCCTATCGGCAGTTTACATTCCGGGCGTGGAAAACTGGCAGGCGGACTATCTGAGTCGCCAGATGCTGGACCAAGGGGAATGGTCGTTACATCCGGAGGTTTTTCAACTCCTTTGCCGGAGATGGGGCACGCCAGACGTGGATCTCCTGGCTTCTCGACTCAATCGCAAGGTGTCGAGGTTCGTGGCCAGGTCCAGAGATCCCTGGGCAGACGCGTCAGACGCGTTGGTGGCCCCGTGGGGTCAGTATTGGCTAATTTATGCCTTTCCCTCACTGAAGTTGCTTCCTCGTCTACTCCGCAGAGTAGAGACAGAGGGAATTCCGGTGATTCTAATCGCCCCAGATTGGCCCAGGCGTCCCTGGTACGCCAACCTTGTGCGCCTGCTGGCGGATGTACCCTGGCGACTGCCAATGCGGGAGGACCTTCTCTCGCAAGGTCCCATTTTTCATCCTGCTTTACAGTCACTGGCTTTAACGGCATGGCTATTGAAAGCCAGGTACTAAGGGACCGAGGCCTGTTGGATTTGGTCATTTCAACTATGTTGAGGGCACGGAAGTCTTCTCCTAGGAAGATCTACCATCGCACATGGAGAGCCTACATCTCTATGTGTGAGGAGATGGAGTGGCGTCCATGGGCTTATTCGGTTTCCAGGATCCTGCTGTTTTTACAGCGCGGAGTGGATCAGAAACTTGCCCTTAAGTACCATTTAAGGGGTAGATTTCAACCTTAGCTGTTTTCTTTTGGCGACCCCTGGCGGCTCATTCCCTGGTGAGTACGTTTGTGCAAGGGGTCCGACATGTGACTCCTCTGGTGCGACCACCATTACCTCCGTGGGATTTGAATCTGGTGCTCTCGGCGCTTTAGAAACCTCCTTTTGAGAACATCAGGGAAATTCCTCGTTGAACGCTCTCTCAGAAGGTGGCCTTCCTGGTAGCCATCACATCTGTCAGGAGGGTTTCTGAATTGGCAGCCTTGTCTTGCAAGTAGTGGTGCAACGGATCGTCACCGATCCGTGATCTGAACGGGTCACCCTGTTCGGATCGGCACACCACACGGTCCGCGGAGCGCTCCGGAGCCTCGGCCATAGGAAAGGCCGTGGCTTCGGCCTAGCTCCGGAGCGTCGGCCATCTTGGTACACCCAGTGGCTGCCGCTGTAGTGACGTTTCGTCGCCGCCATCTTGCTCCACCCCACACTCCTGCACAGTAATAATAGTGAGAAGGGGCCAAGCGGACATCTTGTTACACCCAACTGAGTTTTAGATTTCAGCTATTTTCAACACAAAACGGAGCTTATAAGCTTAGATACATTATTTGGAAATCCAACGGACTGTTTACATGTTACATTTTAAAAGCAGCAGCAAACCTTACATGCTTGCTAATGTGACAGAACACCTCTGATTTTCACATTTAACATTTAGTTAAATGTGAAAATCAGAGGTGTTCTGTCACATTAGCCACCATGTAAGGTCAGCAGGTTTGCTGCTGCTTTTAAAATTGTCCGTCAGATTTACATATACTGTATTTAAGCATATAAGCTCCGTTTTGTGTTGAAAATAACTGAAATCTAAGACAGTGTAACAAGATTTGTGTTTTTTTTATTTTTTTTTGCCGATCCGAAAAATCATCCGATCCGTGACTCTGTTTCGAGGATCGATCGGATCCGTGAGTTTTTTGATCCGTTGCACCCCTACTTGCAAGTCCCCATATTTGGTCCTCCATAAGGATAAAGCAGTGTTACGCCCGCAGCCTTCCTTCCTTCCGAAGGTGGTTTCGGCCTTTCATCCGAATGAGGACATTGTACTTCCATCCTTGTGTCCTCGGCCATCGCATTCCAAGGAGGTTGCGCTGCATTCTTTAGTAGTGGTACGTGCCTTGCGCGTGTATCTGTCTGCTACGGCTCCATTCTGGAGGTCTGACTCACTGTTTGTGTCGGTGTCTGGTCCGCAGAAGGGTCTGGCTGCTTCGTCGGCCACCATTTCTCGGTGGATCAGGCAGACCGTCATCCAGGCCTATGCGCTTAAGGGGTGGGCGCCTCCCTTTCCTGTCACGGCGCATTCGACCAGGGCTATTGGTGCCTCTTGGGCTTTCCGACATCAAGCGTCTGTATCACAAGTATGTAAGGCGGCGACCTGGTCGTCTGTTCACATTTTCTAAAAATTTTACAAAGTTGATGTGAGTGCATCTTCGGATGCTAGCTTCGGCCGCAAAGTTTTGCAGGTGGCTGTTTGAGGCTGCAACTCCTCCGTTGAGGAGCTCTGCTTGTTTGGGGTGAAATAGTTTTTTTGATTGCTGTTCCCACCCCTCGTTTTTTTGACACTGCTTTGGGACATCCCAACTGTCAAGAATTAAAGAGCTGTGTCCGTCCATGGATGAAAAGAGAAAATAGGATTTTTTGTACTCGCCGTAAAATCCTTTTCTCTGTCGTCCATGGACGGACACAGCACCCACCACCTCCTTTTTTGGTTTGTACTGCTTTTTACAAACTGAGCTGCTGACTGCAGGGCGGAGGGTTATGTCCAGAGGGACAGCCCCCTGGGCAGGGCTGTTCAACTCTGTTAAAGTAACATGTATTTAAATATCTAACATGTTCTGCCTAGTCCTCTCCTATAGAACAGGAACATAACCCAACTGTCAAGAATTAAGGAGCTGTGTCCGTCCATGGATGACAGAGAAAAGGATTTTACGGTGAGTACAAAAAATCCTATTTTTTATTTTTTTTTAAAGCGCCCCTATCCCTGTGTGCTCGCATACAGAAGCGAACGCATAAGTAAGTCCTGCCCACATATAAAAACGGTGTTCAAACCAACCCACACATGTGTGGTATTCCTGTGAACGTCAGAGCGAGAGCAATAATTCTGGCCCTAGACCTCCTCTGTAACTCAAAACATGTAACCAGCAAAAAAATTTAAAGCGTCGCCTATGGGGATTTTTAAGTAGCGAAGTTTGGCGCCATTCCACAAGTGTGTGCAATTTTGAAGGGTGACATGTTAGGTATCTATTTACTCGGCGCGTATCTTCATCTTTCACATTATGCAAAAACATTGGGCTTACTTTTCTGTTTTGTTTTTTTTAGAGCACAAAACTGTTTTTTTTTTTTTACAGAATTTTCAGTCTTTTTTTCTTTTATAGCGCAAAAAATAAAAAACCCAATGGTGATTAAATACCACCAAAAGAAAGCTCAATTTGTGTTTAAAAAAAAGGACAAAAAATTCATTTTGGGTACAGTGTTGTATGACTGAGTAATTGTCATTCAAAATGTGAGAGCACTGAAAGCTGAAAATTGGTCTGGTTATTAAGGGGGTTTAAGTGCCCAGTTGTCAAGTGGAACTTACGCTCATCGGATTCCTCCCCCCCCCCCTCCGGTGCCACAATTGGCACCTTTCAAGGGGGAGGGGGGTGCAGATACCTGTCTAAGACAGGTTTTTGCACCCACTTCCGGGCATAGATTCTGCGGGGACCTGCGGGTAGTACGTCAGTTCCCGTCCCGTCCCCCCCCGTTGTGTTCTGGGAAACACACGGCTCCCAGAACACAGCGGGGAACAGTGAGGACGGCGCAGCGTGACTCGCGCATGCGCAGTAGGGAACCGGGCAGTGAAGCCGCAACGCTTCACTTCCTGATTCCCTCACCGATGATGGCGGTGGGGGCAGCCGAGAGACGAGCGTTTGCTCGTCTTCTGCTGCCGACGCCGCTGGACTCCAGGACAGGTAAGTGTCCATTTATTAAAAGTCAGCAGCTGCAGTATTTGTAGCTGCTCCCTTTTAATATATTTTTTTATGGCGGAGCTCCGCTTTAATACAAGAAAGGACTTTGCTTGCTTTGGAAACTGCAGCTTGGCATCACATGCCATTAGTGAGCTTATGATCTACCACAGGAATATGCAATTAGCGGACCTCCAGCTGTTGCAGAACTACAATTCCCATGAGGCATAGCAAGACTCTGACAGCCACAAGCATGACACCCAGAGGCAGAGGCATGATGGGACTTGTAGTTTTGCAACAGCTGGAGGGCCGCTAATTGCATATCCCTGATCTACCAGAACTCCCAGATCTTTCTCCACCATCGACTCCCCCAGCTGTTCTCCTCCTAGTATAGTGCGTGTTAAGTGCATAACTTTACATTTAACAACATTACACTGCATAGCTTGGTGTCATCAGCAAACACTAAAGTGGTATTTTTAATTCCAGACCCTATATCATTTATAAATATGTTAAAAAGTAAGGGTCCTAACACTGAAAATTGGCCTAGGCAGGAAGGGGGTGAAAGTACCCAGTTGGTAAGTGGTTAAAGTGATTGTAAAGACTAAAGTTTTTTTTTTTTATCTTAATGCATTCTATGCATTAAGATAAAAAGCCTTCTGTGTGCCTCAGCCCACCTAATACTTACCTGAGGTCCATCTAGATCCAGCGATGTTGCACGAGAGACTTAGCTGTTCGAACAAATTCAGTGAGTCAATGAGGAGAGAAGGGGGGGGGGCGGGCCACGGCTCTGTGTCTGAATGGACACACACAGGAAGCTGCAGCTCAGCTTGGCTGCCCCCATAGCAAGCTGCTTGCTGTGGGGGCACTCAACCAGGAGCACGAGAAGAGGAGGATCTGGGCTGCTCTGTGCAAAACCACTGCACAGAGCATAAAGGCCCCTTGAACCGCCTTTAGGGAAAGGGAGCCTTGACTGCTGGAAGCATGGCATCACTATGGGTGTGAACCTAAAGGGGAAGTTAAGTAGCTCCCTTAGGATTGGCTACAAAGACCTGAGGTGACTGTGTGGAGCCTGAACTCTAGGAAAAGGCTACGCTGGGGCACATCCAACTGCTCTGAGGAGGAGATTTATCTGTCACAAGAGTTGCTAGGTGAGTATTCCTCCTCTGTTCCCAGTCCCCTCACTACAAAAATCTCACAGGTGCTCTGATCCACCATACTGACTGATCCCCAGCCCCTGTAGGGTTCCAAGTACTTCAGTCAGACATTGGATTAGTACTGTAGCCACTGGCAATGAATTTGCTGGCTCCACTCCTGCAATCCCCACTCTGCCCATAGCTCTACAGGATCATTTACATAGCCCTGACCTCTCCTTTAATTCATGGACCCCTGTTGCTACCCACAATAGAGTGTGTCTCTCAGTCATCACATCCCCTGAAAACTGCTGCTCTGACCAGGTGTCCTCTACACCCAGCAGCCTTTCCCATATGCTCATTTCTGCATGGGATGGGGCCCTTAACCACAGCTACTAGTGCTGATGGCGCTGGCTATTCTCCTACTTTCACCACTTACTCCTCTGCCCACAACATGTGAAGACTTCTAATACAACATCTGCCTCTGTTAATGGACATCGCCTTCCCCATCCTAGGATTCCCAGAGCACTGCCATCACAGGTGAATGGACCTCGGACCTTGGACACCTGCAGAATCTCACTCCCTGAATTCTGTCAGTGAGACTGAGTTCCCTGTGCCCTACAGGGCAGGAGCTGATGTACCCTGTCAGCTCTCATCCCCTCCAGCATTTCATTCAGCTACTCTCACTGCATGTGTGAGAGATCAGGTTTCCATACTGCAGGAGGCACTGATCATTAACTCTTTGCATCCCTGCCTCAGCCTGCATGCCAGCTAGCTCTCCTCTTCTTCAGCAACATTTGATTTCAGTGTTACAGCCTCCCCAAGTGACATGCCTCAGATTGTCTGACAGGGCTTCTGTGTCACTTGAGGCAGGAGGCACCTTCTTATTAACCCTGCATGTCCCGGTGTTCTGACGAGAAAGGTCCCCCGTCGAATAATGCCCGCCCTGTACTGCGCAGGCGCAGCGCTTGCGCAGTACGGAGCAAAATCGGGGCCGCCGAAAGTCTCCGAACATGAACAACTGTTGATTAGCTGTACACGGCGCATGCGCAATGAAGACGACATTGTGCCACACGCTGCCGCACGCTCCCGATGCTCGTGTAACTCTGCAAGGGGCGGGTGTATTATTCATTGAACTCTGCAAGGGGCGGATGCATAAAGAAGAGGTCATATTGTATCATGATGGGCAGAGCTCATACGATGGGGGTGGATTTCTCAAAGGGACGGATGTATTATTGAAAAGCCTGTGTAGTTTATTGAGAAATCCACCCCCAATTTATCAACTCAGCCCATCATTATTAAATACGGCCTCTTCTGTAGGCATCCGCTCCTCACACGCTTTATTCAACATATTCGCCCCTTGCAGAGTTGCACGAGCATCAGGAGCGTGCGGGAGCGAGTGGCATAAAGTCGTCTGCTGTGCGCAGGCGCCGTGTACAGCTGTTCATGTTCGGAGCCTTTCGTTGGCTCCGTAGTGCTTCATACTGCACAAGCGCTGCGCCTGCGCAGTACAGGGCGGGCATTTTTCGACGGGGGCCTTTTCTCGTCGCAACACTGGCACAACCTCTTGACACACAGGGTCAACTCCTGGATTCCAGACTCTCCTCAGGACTCTGTGGGACAGGCACCTGGCTCTTTTCTCCTACCTCCGCCACCTGCAGGACATAGTTGTGTCGTGTTCGATGGTGGGTACCGCTCCCCCTGCAGTATTGTTTGGTTCAGACTATTCAGCTGGGAGGACATCTCAAAAGTTTTCTTATTCAGAGGGTTTTGAAGGTCTGGAAACATCTGACTTGCTGCCCTGATTTTAGGCACCAGTTTTCTGTGCACAACCTAACTGACATCCTCTCCATTTTGCCCTCTGTTTTCACATTTAGGGCTCTTGTTTCGAGTTGCCTTTTATTGGGCATTCTTTGGCACCTTTAGGATTAGTGAACTTGTCTCCGAGGACAAACGCTCAGTTTGTTGATAACTCAGTGGATGTGCTGATCACAGAATCTTTTTGTTTTTATTTCCCGCTGATTCTTCCCACCTCAACAAATTCCATTTTTTTTCAGGTCTTCTGCCTTTTCCTTTTGCCAGTTGGTCTTACCTCCTAATGATTTTTCCCACATACTCTTTTCTCATTGGAGCAGCCATTGCTGCTTATGGGATGATTTTTTTTTTGGATGACAGAGATGGATTTTAGGTAGATGGGAATCATTTACATTTTTTGCTATATATCCGTCCTCACCTTTTTGTTCAAATTTCATGTTGCTCTCCAGCATTACTTTGGTTTATCGTTGACTCTTGACGTGTGAATTTTGACACTGTGGGGAGAATTTTCCTTTGCAGTTGTCAGAATTCATTGTCACAGTTTTCATGGCCTACACTGGCTGCTGGTATTACCTGAGACAGTTTGTTTCTGGCCCCTTCATTCTTATCATTCATGTATGGGGTAACAATGTAGGACATTACCGGTCTGTAGATTCAATCTCCTCTATTAAGCATGTTATTGCTCCATGTTGTGCCAGTTCTACCAATCTATTGTTTGGTCCAACATTGTCCCCCTGTTTTCTGGTTTTGGCCCATCACATACTTTGTTCTTGTTTCGAGCTGTTTCACTGCTAGGTGAAGGCCTAGGTTTTTACATTTATCCATGGGATTGGTGGTGGTGTTGTCCGCCACTGGGATCCTGAGGGAGATAACAGTATTTGAGACCTGATGGGGTTCATGTATATGATTGGCCTAAATGTTAATTTCGGCCTACAATCTGGTGTCGAGCAGGTGCTGGCTGTGGTGGGGCGCTTGTCAGTGTACCACGGACTTGCGTGTGGCGATTTTGACCTTGCCAGCAATGGATGTTGCTTTATGGGCTATGCCCTCAAGTTAAATTCTGTGGTCAGTCTAATGCTTGTCTGGAACTGATGGTAAGGACAGGCCTCTTAGAGTTTGTGAGTTTGTTTATGGGTGCCCACAGTATACTATGACTGGCATTGTTGTTTGGTAAATTCTGGGGTGGTCAGTCTAATGCCTGTCTGGCACTAATTGTAAGGACAGGCCTCTTAGACTGTGAGTTTGTTTTATGGGTGCTCATAGTATGCTGTGACTGGCGTTGTTGTTTGGTACATTTGGAAAGTTGTACTTTTGAAAAGTTCAATAAAGCTGTGGCATTGCCCTATTTCCAACTTAATCAGCTTCCGTGTCTTTTTGGGGGGGCAAGGTATTGGTTTATTAGTTGGTCATAAATGAGCCTATGCTTCTCAGCAGTCATGTAAGTATAACATATTTGTTATTTTTAACGAAAACAAAAATGAGACTTTAGTATCATTTTAACTGGTCAAGGACCAGCCGCCGCAGTTATACTGCGGCAGATTGGCTCCCCTGGGCGAATCGCCGTAGCTGTACTTTGGCCGCTGTAAGACCACTAGTGGGCACGTGCACCTGCGGCGCAACAGAGCCGATGTGATGTCTGCCGGGCACCGCGATTGCTCCTGAGAGTGACAGAACGGAGATCTGTCAATGTAAATTGACAGATCTCTGTTCTGTCTCCTCACTCCTGACAGATCTGCTGTTCATACTGGTTATGAACAGTGATCGGTCTCCTCCTCCAGGCAGTCCCATCCCCCCACAGTTAGAAACACTCCCTAGGACACACATTTAACCCCTTGATCGCCCCCTAGGGTTAACCACTTCCCTGCCAATTACATTTATACAGTAATCAGTGGCTATTTATAGCTCTGATCGCTGTATAAATGTCACTAGTCCCAAAAAAGTGTCAAAGGTGTCCGATCTGTCCACCGCAATGTCGCAATCCTGCTAAAAATCGCTGATCACTGACATTCCGAGTAAAAAAATTTAATGAATAATAAAAAATGCCATAAATCTTTCCCCTATTTTGTAGATGCTATAACTTCTGCGCAAACCAATCAATATACGCTTATTGTGATCATTTTTTTTTAACTATAGATACTTGCTTTTTTTTTACCGAAAATTTGTGTTTGATAAACCATTGCGCTAAATGCCTGTGACATAAAATATTGGCCCTACCCTCATTTTATTCTTCTAGGTATCTGCTTTTATTCTTTTAGTTATCTGCTTTCAGAAAATATATACCATTGTGGGTTTTAACTAATCTTCAGGCCTAAAAAAAAATTATTTTTCCACGTGTGCAAAAAATTTACAAAAATTGCTCTGACAGAGAAAGGATTAAAGTGATACTATGGGTTCGTTTAAAAAAAAAAAAAAAAAATAACAAACATATCATACTTACCTCCACTTTGCAGTTCGTTTTGCACAGAGTGGCCCCGAACGTCCTTTTCTGGGGTCCCTCGGTGGCTGTCTCTGCTCCTCCCCACCAGATCTGACCCCTCCCGAGGGGGTTACCTTGCGGGCACGCTCCCGTGTTATACACTCGTCCTGCATAGCCACCGAGTGTGTGACTTGGCCCCGCCCCCCGGTTGCCGCATCATTGGATTTAATTGACAGCAGCGGAAGCCAATGGCTGACCTTTCCCCATTCTTTTCCTTACCTAGAGGTTAACCCCTTCACTGCCAGTGTCATTTTCACAGTAACCAGTGCATTTTTATAGCACTGATCGCTGTGAAAATGACAATGGTCCCAAAAATGTGTCAAAAGTGTCCGATGTGTCCGCCATAACGTTGCAGTCACAAAAAAAATCACTGATCGCCGCCATTACTAGTAAAAAAATAATTAATAAAAATGCCATAAAACTACCCCCTATTTTGTAAACGCTATAACTTTTGCGCAAACCAATCAATAAACGGCAATTGCGATTTTTTTTATTTTTATTTTTATTTTTTACCAAAAATATGTAGAAGAATACGTATCGGCCTAAACTGAGGGGAAAAAAAAGTTTTTTTAATATATTTTTGGGGGATATTTATTATAGCAAAAAGTAAAAAATATTGCATTTTTTTTAAATTGTCGCTCTATTTTTGTTTATAGCGCAAAAAATGAAAACTGCAGAGGCGATCAAATACCACCAAAAGAAAGCTCTATATGTGGGAAAAAAAGGATGCCAATTTTGTTTGGGAGCCACGTCACGCGACCGCGCAATTGTCAGTTAAAGCGACACAGTGCCGAATCGCAAAAAGGGGCCTGGTCCTTTAGCTGCATATTGATCCGGGGTTTAAGTGGTTAAAGAGATCCGTTGCTTCATCATTATCAGTTTTACAGGGAGTCTCCCCAGAGCTGTATGCAAGCAGAGAGGCTCATGAGCTGAATCATACCTACGGTAATGGCAGCATCTCCCTGCAAAACTGCACATTGGCAATACAGAGGCTGAAAGCTGAAGCTGCTTGTACAGTATGTGGCTTAAAAGCTATGGGGGAGCTAGATACATACAATGCATCTCCTCCTCTTCCTCACACATACATGCAGTAAAGCACCCCTAACCACTTTCCCATCACACATATATACAATTCAGCCTCTGCACCCCTCACACATACACACAATGCAGCCCTCCTTCACACATACACACAATGCAGCCCTCCTTCACACATACATACAATGCAGCCCTCCTTCACACATACACAATGTACCCCCTTATTTTTCACGCATATACAGTATACAATGCATCCCCATGCTCACACATAAATACAATGTAGCACTCTCGCCTCCCTTCCCTCACATACACATACAGTACAAAGCAACATCCCAGTGCCCCTTCCCCACACAGACAATGCAGATCCCCTGTGGCCCTCTCCCCCTATGCATAAATTACATGCAAGCTGGAAGTTGTTAATAATAAAAACCCGTGGAAACGTAAGCTCTATATGTTTTATTTGATGGAAAACCTCAATCCCTTTATTTTGGGCAATTTATTAAATATAATTATTGATTATATATTCATATAATACATTTAATAAAATATAATAATGTAATATATATTATAATATAATAAATGTAGAAAAACGAAATATGTGAAACACTCAAACAATCTGTTAGATTTGAATAATTAAAGCACACATTTCTCTTCCATTAAAAAACAGACGACTTTGTCCAATAATACCCCCAACTGGGCTGGCAGTGTCCCCTTAATTTCAACCTACCCAGTGGATACAACTGCTTAATATAAAACAGTTTGTAATCAATAGGCAAAATAAATTATGCAATATACTCAGGACGATGGTACTCCAATGCTGAGAGTTGCACATATGAATGTATTAGGATTGTGTGCGACTGTTTCTACTTTCACTTCCAAACATGTGTCCACTCCACCATAATAAAGCCATTTAACAACAGCAGCGGGAGCCAATGGCGCCACTGCTGTGTCTCAGCCAATCAGGAAGGAGAATCCCGGACGGCTGAGACATTCGTGGACATCGCTGGATAGAGAGGTACCTCAGGTAAGTATTAGGGAGTGCTAAGAAGGCTTAGAATGCATTACGATAAATAACCTTCTGACAATACAACCCCGTTAAAGTGATACTAAACCTTCATTTTTTCGAACTAAAATAACAAACATGGTATACTTACATACTCTGTACAATGGTTTTGCACAGAGCTGCCCCGATCCTCCTTTTCTGGGGCTCCCTGGCGCCATTCCAGGCCCCTCGTCTTCGGCACCCGTGCGTGCCCGCTCTCGAGCCACCCAGTCTGTTTCTATTGACACAGACCGGGTGATTCGGCTCCGCCCCCGCTCTCTAGTCACAGCATTTGATTGACAGCAGCGGGAGTTAAAAACTGCCGCTGCTATCAATCTGCCCAATGAGGAGGGAGACTGCGGCAAGAGCTGCTGCTCTCATGCACATCACTGGATCGTTTCGGGCTCAGGTAAGTATAAGGCGAGCGGACAGGGCTTGCAAACGGGCAGGGGGGGTAAGGGGTTTGTTTGCAGCAGCCTCCCCCCCCCCCACGAAAAAAAAAATGGAGCACCTACCACCACTGGTCAGAATACAATAGCTCCACAGGAGGGAATCCCCCACCAACACTGTTGATGGGAAATTGAGCATTTTCTTTCCTTCAAAATGTATGGTCTGCCTTAATAACCAGCAACTGTTGAGGCAATTAACAGATTGGTCAGGAGTATATATTTATTATTGGCACATAGAATACAGGGATGAGAAGTAAATACTGTAGTGCAGTATGAAACATACAGTCCAGCGTAATGAGTACAGTGGTCATAAGTACAGTATGTAAAATAGGTAGTAAGGTATTTGTATCGTACATCACAGAGTACAAAGTATTGCAGTTGTAGCGGGGTCCTCAATTTAGTGGGATACACCTGGGGGTAGTGTGACCCAAGTGTGTAATTGTGTTAGGGTTCAGACCCCTTTTTGTTATTCGTGGAGGATTGGGTGGTGTAATATTCTCCTTGACCAGTGGGTGTCAGTGTACCTACTGGCTCAGGGTAGAATCACTACCGGAGTGCTACCCTTCTTTGTCCCTTCCTGGAGATGGTACGGCCGGGGCGGGGAACCCGCTGTGGTATCGAAGGGAGGAGATAAAAGGGGGAGACGCCCTCGCCACGAGGTCTTTTTCGGGGGATCATCTCTTCACGCACCCAGGCACCTTAGGCCTGGGTGCGGGCGGTTCAAGGTTCCGGCCTAGGCGCCCTAGGCCAGGCCGGAATGAAGATGGAGTCCATCCCAGGCACCTTCAGCCTGGGGTGAGGTACTATTCAGGAGGCCTGGGACCCGGCGACTCCGACTGGGTCCCGCGAGGGTGAAGTTGCTCCAGGGCGGCCCTTGCGAGGGGGCCCGCATCTGAGGTGAGGAGGCTGGGGAGGTCACTCGTTCGAAGACCCGGTGTAGTGTCAACCCGGTGACGGATGGGCCTTCGGTAACTCTCTTGGAGGACATCTTCCCCTGATAGGGGCCGCAACGCAACGGAGGTATTCATGTCAAGACTCCTACAACCCTTGGTCATAGCAAAGGGGGTGTAGGGACCCAGATCAGTATAGTGCCTCGACCTGCTCATCCCACCGTATCATGCCATCGCATTGCCTGTATGTGGAGATACGAAATAAACCAACAGTTGGACTGTGATCGGTGTGTGGACTCTGTTAATGGGAGCAAAGGGTGGTTCGGTGGTTTCTGCACGACAGACTCGGTACATGTTCAGGACACACCGGCCCGAGGAAACATCAGGTATTGGCCTTCACCTCACTCGCCGTTATGGGGAGGACATGGGCCGTAGTGCACCTCACTCTGTCGCGTGACATACCCCTAGCTAAAGAGGACGGGGTGAGGGGGTGGCTACACGTGGGGGCTCGTTCGTCCGGGATTGTGTGTGTCTTGGCGATGGAACTGAGAACGTCTGTGTTTGAACTTTGCTGCCCGGAGGGGTTCCGAACAGGTCGGCCATGTGATTGGCCAAAGTGCATCTCTGCTCGGAGTTGTGGACATGACCCTAAGTCGGGAAAGGCCCATGCGGAGGAGCGTAAAAAGGGAGAGGTCCAGCCGTGTGAAGTACTACATGTGGGGACTGTTAATGCACTGCGCCACGAGGCACCCCATGACTGTACAATTTGTGGGCGGAGGCTGGCGGAAGCCCGCGAAAACGTACAAGTTGTGGGAGGAGTCTGGCCACGTGTGGAGATACACATGGAGACTCCGGCGCGTGGTCAGCGCGTGATGGAACAGCAAGTGGTCGGAATGAATTCAAGTTCTCCGTGGATGCCGGTATCTTTCCCTATGAAGATGACTGCATTTGCTGCTCCCCTGACAGACACGGGGATAAGACTTAGGCCCCGAGGACAGTTGGCTCTGTATTCATGCAGAGACACGGAGGCCCTCGGTGTGATCTGTCCCGGATGTTTGGGACTGGTGGTCCAACTAAAGCCATTCGGGCGATGTGAAGCATGCAAGGAGTTCCTTTTTGAGGTTGAACCATACATGGAAAGGCCCCGGGCCCTACGCCTCAACTGCATCACAGGAACCGCCACTCCGGAGGGAGAGATCCAGGCCTCTGCGGAGGTCCCCGTACGCGCTGACCAGGGCGAAGTGACTGCCCAACCAGAGACTGAGAGAGAAAAATCCGAAGACACTGCTTCGGTCACCACAGACTCCCTGCTGCCACCCCCGAAGAGGAAGATAGGCCTGGTGCAGGCATCCTGTGGTCGTGGTCGAGCTTCACCCCGCCGCTTGCCTGGCCTGGATGGCGCCGGTAGAGAAGAGAGTCCCGGACGTCCCAGTTCTTCGGAAGGTCCAGGTGAGCTAGGGGCTGGGACTGTGGTGTTGGTTGGAGGTGTCGGGAGTCCACAGCCGGTGAAGCCCGAAAGGGAGGGTAGCCTTCCGTCTACTAGAGACTACCTTCCCGCCGAGATGTATGACACCTCCGACCTAGAGTCGTTGTCAGACTGTGGGGATGACGGGGAAATAGACGAGCTGTTTCACCGGAAGGGCTGGGACAGACGCCCGCTACCTGTGCTGAGTAAACCACAGGATTCCCCCATGTCCATAGAAGACAGTACGCTCCGGGCGCAGGCCCCGGAGTTCCCGAGGAAATCTAACCCTCTGACCAACTTTCCTCATTCAACTACATCACCCGCTCTGATGGAGGGGACGCAGCGTGCTTCGTTGCGGGCACCAAAGACAAAGCAACCCGAGATGGTGAAGGTACCTCGGCACCCGGAGGCCATAGTACAGCCAGGAGAAGGTGAGCGAGATGTGATGCCGCCTCTAGCCAGATTGCAGAGACTTTTCTCCCAGAGAGTCGCCCGTGAATATGGGTGGGAGTACCCCTACTTGCCTCGGGACTTATTGTATGAAGTTGAGGTCCTGCGACCAAGGTGGTATGACGAGTTTGTATGGGAAAAGCTTAAAGTACCCCATGCCAGGCGATACCTGTCATGTTCGCCGCCTGTGTCTAAAAAGTTCAAGGACTGCAGAGCTGATTGGAGACTTGGGCGCCATATTCATGCCGATAAGGTGCTCATCTGTAGGAAAGAAGGAGAGGATGTCGAGTATTCGGTGGAAGTGTTTGACGGGCACCTGAAGCCTCTGTTTCTGCCGGATCCAAGGTTCTACTTTATAGGAGAAGTGAGCTCCTATCTTGTTGCTGTTGAAACTTTCTGGAAGAGACATTCCCAGACGCCTAGAACTGTGCCCTACTTTTGTTTTGATTTGGGCTTTTCTTTTACTCACTGGAGACTTGGGAGCTGTTGGTTTTTTTTGTTCTCCCTTTTCTTCATGTGCCAAAGGCAGAGACTTTTGGGGTAGAGTCAGAGTAGGAAAGCAGGAAGAATGAAGATCTCACCAAGTGTCATTACCGCAGCTCTGTCACCAGGTGGCAGTGTTGTGCAACGGTTGTTCGAAATACTACACATGCATTACTTACTTATTGGAGTGAGCGGGGCTCTCGGCTGATGGACCCACTCATGCCAAGTTAACACAGAGTGTTAGGATGTGTTTTCTTTTTTTGTTGTTTCCCTTCTGCAGGAGATTCATCGGTCAAGACTACTGAGAGTGGGGTGGTTCTTAGACAGCGATGGGAGGGATTGTACATGTGTACAGAATAGATGTCTTATACAAATGTTTATCGTTTTATATTTCCCCTTTCCCTTTTTGAGCAGGTCTTGGCACACTTAGTATCAAAAAAAATTTGAGGGATAGCCTCTGGGGCCCACTTCATGTCGCCACTCCTTGGGAGACATGGGTGTGCACCTGACGCTGGGGACCAGCGTCAAATCACAGGGGGGAGTGTGTAGCGGGGTCCTCAATTTAGTGGGATACACCTGGGGGTAGTGTGACCCAAGTGTGTAATTGTGTTAGGGTTCAGACCCCTTTTTGTTATTCGTGGAGGATTGGGTGGTGTAATATTCTCCTTGACCAGTGGGTGTCAGTGTACCTACTGGCTCAGGGTAGAATCACTACCGGAGTGCTACCCTTCTTTGTCCCTTCCTGGAGATGGTACGGCCGGGGCGGGGAACCCGCTGTGGTATCGAAGGGAGGAGATAAAAGGGGGAGACGCCCTCGCCACGAGGTCTTTTTCGGGGGATCATCTCTTCACGCACCCAGGCACCTTAGGCCTGGGTGCGGGCGGTTCAAGGTTCCGGCCTAGGCGCCCTAGGCCAGGCCGGAATGAAGATGGAGTCCATCCCAGGCACCTTCAGCCTGGGGTGAGGTACTATTCAGGAGGCCTGGGACCCGGCGACTCCGACTGGGTCCCGCGAGGGTGAAGTTGCTCCAGGGCGGCCCTTGCGAGGGGGCCCGCATCTGAGGTGAGGAGGCTGGGGAGGTCACTCGTTCGAAGACCCGGTGTAGTGTCAACCCGGTGACGGATGGGCCTTCGGTAACTCTCTTGGAGGACATCTTCCCCTGATAGGGGCCGCAACGCAACGGAGGTATTCATGTCAAGACTCCTACAACCCTTGGTCATAGCACAGGGAGTGTAGGGACCCAGATCAGTATAGTGCCTCGACCTGCTCATCCCACCGTATCATGCCATCGCATTGCCTGTATGTGGAGATATGAAATAAACCAACAGTTGGACTGTGATCAGTGTGTGGACTCTGTTAATGGGAGCAAAGGGTGGTTCGGTGGTTTCTGCACGACAGACTCGGTACATGTTCAGGACACACCGGCCCGAGGAAACATCAGGTATTGGCCTTCACCTCACTCGCCGTTATGGGGAGGACATGGGCCGTAGCGCACCTCACTCTGTCGCGTGACATACCCCTAGCTAAAGAGGACGGGGTGAGGGGGTGTCTACACAGTAAAGAGAAAGTAACATGCACAGTACAGGCATACCCCACTTTTAAGTACACAATGGGACCAGAGCATGTATGTAAAACGAAAATGTACTTAAAGTGAAGCAATGCCTTTTTTCACTTCTAGGCTGTAGTGAGGGAGTCAGGGGCTTTAGTGGGGGTGCCAGGGGCTTTAGTGGGGGTGCCAGGGGCTGTTGTGGGGTGCCAGGGGCTGTAGTGGGGGCGTCAGGGGCTGTTGTGGGGCGTCAGGGGCTGTAGTGGGGGTGCCAGGGGCTGTTGTGGGGCGTCAGGGGCTGTAGTGGGGATGTCAGGGAAACACTCACATGTAATTAGGCTCATCTGATGCAAGGGGGGGCCCGCTCCAATCCATCCCCCGGACATCGCACTGTGCACAGAGGACAGTGCTGTGGAGAGGCTGGATGGCATTCTGTGGCTGACAGGGAAGCTGGAAGAACCACCGAGTGGATGTGATGTCACCGGAGGTGGGGAGGCGGCCAGGAAACAGGAAGAGCACACTGGAATAGGGTAGGCTACATGCTCAGAGCTTCAGTTCCTTTTACCGCGGCTGATGGTGCAGGAATGTTTGTACTTGTGAGGCACTTTACGTACACTCGCGGGTATAATTCTGTATGCTGTGCCATAAGTCACACACTGACCACTGCACTCCCAACATACAGAGTGCAGAGGCCAGAATTGCTTAACACACAGCACCAGAGTTGACATTCAGAAAAATGTCCCTCCTCCAAAAAGGAACCCTCCTAACCTCAAGCAACCCCCCCCTCCAAATGGATAACTCCCATCAGCAAAATTCTCCATTCTAAAGCAACCCCTCCTAAAATAAGTGTCCACCGCCCACTTTGCTTCTCCCCAAGCACCTCTTGTTTGCAGCTTACTTCTGTACCTCTGCACCACCTACCTACTATTCACTTCTACGGCCCCTTCTGTACCGGTCTCTTCTGCACTCCCCTCCACTAATATTGTAAAGTATGCAATAATATACACTATTAATCTATACTCTTATTCTCTATAATATCTAACTATTGCATCTATGTATTAAATGTATAGTCCCTTGTTTGCTAGTCTAACCTATCAGAGAATGCTAGGCCTGATACAATGTTAATTATAAGACAGACACAGTTGCATAGTGAAACAAGTCATATTTACTTCCTTTAAAAATAGGAAACATATCTTAACAACAGATATCAGATACAGTCTATAACAACTCTAATAATATACTCAACACATTTCCCAAGATACTCTTCATCGGCTGGTTTCAGATTGGGGGCTCCAGCGAGCCTCATGGAGTTAGGCCCGAGTCAACAGGCTGCTATTAGGCCTCCAGAGATCCATGTGATTTCAGCAAGGTCTTTAGGTCAGACGAGCTGAGCTCTGTGTTACGAAGGCTTTTTACAAAACAGACACCATTCAGACTTCCCCCCCATTGCCAACCTCTTTGCCTTTTTGGACCAATCGTATTGTCCTGCAATACCTGGCCTCTGGGGGCGATACTGCACATTCATGCGCAGTCCATTGTCATCAACCTCTTTGAAGCTCCTCGAACAGCAGGTGGGCTGGAGATAAGCCCTTTCCTGTTATTCTACTATGCAGACTTTGCCTGGGGCCAAATTCCTCTGTAGCTTCACTGCACTTGTCAGCCTGGCTAACCTTGATTGTAAGAACAGATATGTGGAAATGTTCGGACTATACCAGATTGTTCTCCAACAACTAATTACCATCATTCTTCCTCTGAAAGCAACCCTCTAAAGCCACTGTCTGCACCCCACATCTGCACCCCTCTTCCACCACTTTTCAACCCTCCATCCCTCTTCCACTACTGCTCACCTCTACCCTACACTGCAGCCCCCCCCATACTCGCATACAATGCAGCCCCCTACCCCTCCTTCTTAAACTCACAAACATTACAGTCCACTGTCCCTCCTTCTTAAGCTCATATATATTGCAGCCTGCTGCCCCATCTCCTCACACTTACATACAATGTAATTACCCCCCCCCCTACACGCACACATCTAATGCAGTCCCACTGCCCCTCATTCATACATACAGTACAACACAGACCCTCTTCTTCCTTACACATGTACACAAAGCAGCAACTCTGCCCCCTTTCCCCTCACACAGAAATGCAATACAGTTAGACATTTGTCTGTTAGAATTAAAACACACAGGAGTCTATGACAGAAGTACTGTACATACCAAAGTCAAAAGGGGCACCAAAAAATACGAATTACAGGAAACAATGGCAATGATGGCAAAGGGATCATATATACAGGTAGTTACATAGTCACATATTTGATAAGGCTGAATAAGACATCAGCCCAATTAGTTCAACATGAGTGTGTGTGTGTGTGTGTGTGTGTGTGTTTATGTCACTGTGTTTGCTAAGAAACACATCTTGAATTTTTTTCCTAATATATCTACACTCTTTGCTGACACCACCAATTGTGAAAGAAAGTTCCACATCCTTCACAACTGTAGGCATTCAGGAAACTGTAAATGAATGACACAGCTGTGTGGGTGGAGCCCCTCATGGCTGCGCTATTTTCAAATTTTGATAGCAGGTAAAGTGAGAAGATCTCCCACCCGCTGTCACAAGGAGAAACTTTGACAAAGTGGAGAGACTGCAGATACTGGGACACGTTACATGTGTAGCGCTACCCCTAGAGGGGCACTGGATTTTGGGTCCCCCTATTCCTGCATAGCCAGGCAACACGCATTTTCAAACTGGCATCCAGACACAGAAACCAGTTATTCTGCTTGTTTCTATGTTTTATAAAGGTAATATAACTTGGTTAGGGATGAGGGGTTATGGCCAAAACTGAGTTCAGCAACAACTTAGAGGACAAATTCTCTATGTACAATTTGCAGCAAAAATGGATCCTAGACTGTACTCTCTCCGAAATAATGTCAGTCCTTAATGGATCGGTAGCAAATATCTTCTGGCAGGAGCTCTATGTCCCCTCGGTAGAAATAGCAAAGTCCTAAACCATATGCAGGAGCACTGTGTCCCCTTAATAGAAATAGCTACATCCCAACTGCTTGAAGGATCACTATGTCCCCTTGGTGGAAAATAGCAAAGTCTCAACAATATGCAGGAGTTCTGTGTCCCCTCAGTAGAAAAGAGCAAGGTCTTAACTGTATGTAGGAGGTCTGTGTCCCCTTAGTAAAAAATACCAGTCAACCTGGCTGTCTTGAAAAATGTCCTAGAGCAAAGGGATTTAGGTTAGTGGGAACACTGTCCCATGAAAGCAGGCTTCTCCCTTATTGGCCCTGGGGGGTGGTCAGGTAGAGTTACTCGCTTTGTCCCTTGAATCCTTGAATCCTACTGCTTACATAGACTGCTGTTTAGGCCTCCTGCTGGACGGATCTTTGCTTGCTGGGCAAAGTGTCTCCTGGATGAGACCATAGGTTAGTGGAGATCCCTCTGCAACTTCCTCTCCTGCTGCAGCCTAGAGGCAAAGCCTCTCCTTGCCAGGCCTCCTTCCTGGGAATTGGTCAGATACTCATAAATATGCAGATCACTGCCTACTCACCTCCACCCACTAGCTTCTAGATCTGTCTGGAAGTTTCTAGAACCAGGGGGAGGCACCAGACACCTGACCTGTAGAGGTCTACAGCTGAACCCACAGCAATTACCCAGACTCAAGCTACTGTGAGCCACCTAAATTTTTCTACCAACTTTGAACAGTAGAGTGCTAAACAGGTAACATGTTCCAAAGCTAAACTTATCCCTTAAAGAGCTGTGCAAACTGTTGGAGCTATATAAATCCTGTATAATAACAATAATGGTAATATCATTGCCGTTAATTCATTTCTCTGAAAAAGTTTACCCACTTCTTTTCTGTGGCCTGGTGACTATTTGTGATTTCACCATGTTCACCAAGACAATTAGGATGAATCTCCGCAGTAGGATTACAGACAGCGATAATTTGGCAGAGAAATTTTACTCATTCTTCTATCCCTACTCTTTGGCTCTTTGCAACCTCGCCATCCTTGAAACGGTGGTTCTGTAAGATAGAAGCTATTCAGCTGATAAAAAATCTGACAAGCTCAATGAAAGTTGCACATGACTAATTTCACAAGATGTGGTACTATTGGACCGACCCTATGTAAGAATTTAAGAAAATCTTTGCAGGTTCTTGAGCCTCCCTAATACCTCTTTAACATTGATAAGTCTCTCTTTCTTTTTTTTCCTCTGAAGTCTGCAAGCTTTCTTTTCCCCCCATTTCCCCACCCATTTTAATCTAGGTTTGCCCCTATAACATATTGATTTTACCTATGCTATACTGTAATTCTTCCATTACATACCTAGGAAGTTCATAACCATACAATTAAAAGTCAAAAGCACTGAAACAGGAGATGGACTAAGGTTTCTCATAATTGGTGTACTCCACTTAAATGACTGAAACACTTGTAGTGATCATGATTTTCATACAACGTGTTGGAAGAATAAAAACTGAATAAAAAATTAAAAACATTCTAATCCTTCCCTACTACATCCAAAACAAAAAAAAAAAAAGTTTTGGCTTTACTTACACTTTAAAGCAGTGGTCGTCGCCAACCTTTCAGACCTCACAGACCACTAAACTCAAATATTTTTAATCCCTGCGGACCACTAACAGGTATTTTTTAAGTGGGCTGCACTTAAGGGGGTAGGAGGGTGGGTTACTTCCCTTGATTGTATGTACCTATAGGTAAGCCTATAATAAGGCTTACCTATAGTTACTGTAAATATCTCCTAAACTTGCACTGTTTCCCGTGCCGTTTCTTCAGATCCCATGCCGTGACCAGCGGCTCCCACGTGCATGCGTGGGAGTGACGTCACACAGCTTCGGCCAATCACACAGCCAGAGTCCGCAGACCCAGAAAGGAAGACGGGTGAAGATGGATGCGGCCTCCAGGGGGGGGGCAACGAGGGCTTCGTTTGCAGGCAAGTTTCACATAATGTGCTAGTATGCGATGAATACTAGCACATTATGCATTTACTTTGCAGGTCACCCAAAAAAAAGAAGAGGTAATGTTTACTTCCTCTTTAACCCCCTGACTGTATGAATATATGCAGCCTCACTGAAGTGGGTCTTCATGCGGAAGGCCGCATATACTGTTTGCCTACCTGTGCTTTTGCTGGGAGTGCGCTGCACAGCGCGCCCTCACACAGGGACTGGGCTTTCACCGAGAGCCCTGGGTCCCGTATTAACAATCAGGAACTGAAAAGCCCAATTCCTAATCACCTGATGACTGTAATAGCCTCTGATTGGCTTTCACAGTGATCAGTTACTGTAAAGCCCACCCTGTGTATGCTTTTTCTTCTGAATGGAGTGTAAGATACAGTTGTGCTCATAAGTTTACATACCCTGGCAGAATTTATGATTTCTTGGCCATTTTTCAGAGAATATAAATGATAACACAAAAACGTTTCTTTCACTCATGGTTGGTGTTTGGCTGAAGCCATTTATTATCAATAAACTGCGTTTTCTCTTTTTAAATCATAATAGCAACAGAAACTACCCAAATGACCCTGATCAAAAGTTCAAAGGTCAATGTTAGTATATTTTAGGTAGGAGTTACAGTATATAAAAAAAAAAAAATGTGTCAGCATCCGTTAGTGTCAGTGTGTTTTAGGTAGGATAAAAAATGCGAAATGCGCGCTATTGTTTCTGGGCCCTACTGGGTACAAACAACAAATAACATGCAATTGTCAGTAGTAGAATTAGTTTGAAATTTTTATTTTTTTACTATTTTGAGCCAGGGTTCCCATGCTAATAAAAAAATAGGGTATATCCATTACCATTTATCACCAAATAAAAGCCCATTTTGTACTGAATATAACAAGATATAGTTTACCTAGATACAGAAAATAGTTGCTATGATATGTACAGTTTTACTAATATATGTCAGAGTTGCAAAATTGTGTTCAGGCATTAGGATTTGTTTTACCCTCCATCATGAAGGGGTTAAAGGACAACTTCAATAACGGTGAAGTTGTCCTTTAAATTTAAAAACACAACCCTTCCTTGCTGGACCTGTAAAGCCCTAAATTCTAGACTTGTGCACAACGGAAAAATTTGTTTAGTATCAGTTCGTTTCTTTTCGGTCCTGTTGATTCGTAATCGTTCGTAATTTTGCTAGATGGGATTTTTCGTGTTCGGACTAATTCGTACTTTCGGTAGAGTACATTGTTTTTCGTTGATTCTGGACACAACTCCTACTTTCGTAACTTTTTTGGGGTTCGTTGATTCGTAATTTTCCGTGTCTCTCTCACAACGACGCTGCCTATTATGCCTAATGTGCTTCGAATGGATTTGTACTTTTCTAAATACATAGCGGTTATTTGTAACGATTCGAAATCTCGTATTTTACTTTTGTTTTTTACATGCGGCTATAGCCTCCGCCCCTGTACACCATTTTGAGAGGGAGTTCAGCACGGTGAGGGAGAAGCAGAGAGCAGAGCAGAGTGTTATTGTGCTTCGAATGGATTCGTACATTCGTAATTTTTTTTTATAACGAATTATGCCGAAGACATTCGGGCATTCGCTATTTGCAATATAATTTTTTTTCGGATTCAGTTTTATTCGTAATTGCTTTGTTCGGAAATTCGAATGCTTCCGAATGTCCGAAAGTTGCTAAATTCAGACGAATTTCATTTAGTTACAAAACTAATTGCACAAGCCTACTAAATTCCCAAATTATGCATTTTATTACACTAGAATGTAGGTTCTTATGAAGAAGTTTCATAGATGGCAACAATTTCTCTGGATTTTTCATGGTACCATTGGTCAGATTTGGAATGTTTGCAGGGACAAGACTCCACAGGGATAAATCTTCCAAATCAGGACCTCTCCCTGAAAATCAGAGATGGTTGTCAATTAAGCACTGGCTTTTTCTGAACCAGCCTAATTACTACAGGATTGCATAACTGTATTACAGGAATACCCCACTTTTAAGTACACAATGGGATTAATTTACTAAAGCTGGAAAGCGCAAAATGAGGCTCACTTTTGCATAGAAACCAATGAGCTTCAAGGTTTTATTACCATAGCTTAATTGAACAAGCTGGGGTTAGAAGCTTATTGGTTTCTATGCAGAAGTGAGCTTGATTTCGCACTTTCTAGCTTTAGTAAATAAACCCCATTGTGTACTTAAAAGTGTGGTATGCCTGTAGTGTTTTAGAACTCAGTGTTTAAAATGCATGGATATGTTTTTTAAACCTGGAAAGCAGTAATTTGTCAACAGAATAATTCATATCCATCTGGAGCTTAAAAAGAAGAAGCAGAACGAGAGAGGGCAGCAGGACAGATGTCAGTGGGGGATGTCTTGGATAAAGATTAACTTGGATAATACATTACTGCAATTATCAAAGAGATCCCACCAGCTTCAAAACATCTGCTATTGCTGGCTACACCATCTGAACTGATTTTTATTATTGGTGCTTCCTGCTTGTATGCTACAGTAAATTTAAGTAAGCCTGCCACTTGGTGTCTTTTTATAGTGCAGCTGTAAAGCAACCCCTCAATAGAAAAAATCCATTATATGTCACACTGGAATGTACAGAGGGTGGTGTGCTGTGTAGATGTATTTTTATAAAGCCCAACACTGGGCAAGAGATAAAAAATTCCCTTGTAGTTGACCTAACTCCCACTTTCCATACCGCACGGTTCAATGCTTATTAAGACTAGAGGTATAGGAATAAGGTGTAATACTTGCCTGATTTCTTAGGTAATACTCTAGGTGCGGCCGGACCAGAGTCTTGTAGAGTGGGGGAATGAATCCCCTTTTTAATGCATGCCAATATTCTGTTTGCTTTGCTTGCAGTAGCTTGGCATTGCATGCCATTGCCGAGTCATCTACTAGGACCCCCAGGTCCTTTTCCATCCTAGATTCCCCCAGAGGTTCTCCCCCTAGCGAGTAGATTGCATTCATATTTTTGCCACCCAAATGCATTGTTTTACATTTTTCTACATTAAACCTCATTTGCCATGTAGTTGCCCACCCCATTCATTTGTTCAGATCTTCTTGAAAAGTTTTCACATCCTGCGGAGAAGTTATTGCCCTGCTTATGCCACGTACACACGACCGTTTTTAATGTCATTGAAAAAAACTGAATTTTTCTCGACGTGATTTTTCGTGTTTCCTCTCAAGCCTGCCTTGCCTACACACTATCGTGGGAAAAAATGTTCGGGTAAAGCGCGGTGACGTACAACACGTACGACGGCACTATAAAGGGGAAGTTCCATTCGGATGGCGCCACCCTTCATGTTAGTAAAGTTTGAGCGACGATTCGCGCTTTTCAGCCTTGTGCTTTTCAGTCTGTTACAGCGTGACGAATGTGCTATCTCCATTACGAACGCTAGTTTTACCAGAACGAGCGCTCCCGTCTCATACTTGATTCTGAGTATGCACATTTTTTTTCACGTCGTTAAAGCCCACACACGGCCGTTTTTCATGATGAGAAAAACGACGATGTAAAAAACGACGTGAAAAATTAGAGCATGTTCCAATTTTTTCATGGCCGTTTTTCACGTCGTGAAGAATGCTCTGAAGCTCACACACGATCATTTTTAATGACCATTTTTAATGACCATTTTTAATGACCATTTTTAAAAATTAAAAATTTCTCGTCATTAAAAACGGTCGTATGTACACGGCATAAGCTTAGTATTGTCCACATATACAGAGATTGAGCTGTTTATCCCATCCTCCAGGTCATTTATGAATAAATTAACCATGTTATACGTCAGTACTTTGAAGAGGGATATCATTGTTATGGCAGCAGCTAGCTAACATAAGTCCTGTATCCTCTTCTTCAGCGGGCGGTTCGCTTTCAGATAAAAGTGGTCTCTGTGGCGGATTTCCCGCAAGATCACTTTTATCGGCGGCAGGAGAGGCCCCCCTCCCATCATGCTCCGGTGCCTTTCGCCTCTTACCAGGGCCGTCGGTAGTGGCATAGGCGACCGCGTCCTCTCCCTGGCTTGGTATGGAGATGATTGAGGGGAAGATGGCCCCCACCCGTCTCCATAGCATTTACGGGGCGGAAGTGACGTCAAAACGTCACTTCCGCCCATAGCTCTTAAAGAGACATTTTTTTTTTTCTTCAAATGACATTTAATTCATTTATTTTTTTATTGCATTTTAGTATAAATATGAGATCTGAGGTCTTTTTGACCCCAGATCTCATATTTAAGAGGTCCTCTTATGCTTTGTTTCTATTACAAGGGATGTTTATAATTCCTTGTAATAAGAATGAAAGTGACACAGTTTTGTTTAAAAGAACAGTGTAAAAATAAAAAATAAAAGGTAAAATCAATAATAAGAAAAATAAAATAAAAATTTAAATGCGCCCTGTCCCGCCGAGCACGCATGCAGAAGTGAACACATACGTGAGCAGCGCCTGCATATGAAAACGGTGTTCAAACCACACATGTGAGGTATCGCCGGGATTGTTAGAGCGAGAGCAATAATTCTAGCCCTAGACCATCTCCTCTGTAACTCAAAACATGCAACCTTTTTTTAAACGTCGCCTATGGAGATTTTTAAGGGTAAAAGTTTGTTGCCATTCCACGAGCAGGCGCAATTTTGAATTGTGACATGTTGGGTATCAATTTATTCGACGTAACATCATCTTTCACGATATAAAAACGAATTGGCTAACTTTACTGTTGTCTTCTTTTTTTTTTTTATTCAAAAAAGTGTATTTTTTCGTAAAAAGTGCACTTGTAGGACCGCTGCGCAAATACGGAGTGACAGAAAGTATTGCAACGACTGCCATTTTATTCTCTATGGTGTTAGAACCCACAAACATTATATATATTTTTTCTAAGTAATTTTCTAGCAAACAAAAATGTTTTTAACTTATAAACACCAAATCTCAGAATGAGGCTCGGTCCTTAAGTGGTTAAATAGGATTGGTCCCAGGACAGAACCCTGGGGGACCCCACTTTCCACCCCGGACTATTCAGAGTACTCGGAGTACTCCCTATTTATCACTACCCTCTGAACTTACCCCTGTAGCCAGTTTTCAATCCATGTACTCACCCTCTGGTCCACGCCAACGGACCTTACTTTGTACAGTAAACGTTTATGGGGAACTGTAACAAATGCTTTTGCAAAATCCAGATACACCACGTCTACGGGCCTTCCTTTATCTAAATGGCAGCTCACCTCCTCATAGAAGGTTAATAGATTTGTTTGGCATGAACGATTCTTCATGAATCCATGCTGATTACTGCTAATGATACCATTGTCATTACTAAAATCTTGTATATAGTCCCTTATCATCCCCTCCAAGAGCTTACATACTATTGATGTTAGGCTAACTGGTCTGTAATTCCCAGGGATGTATCTTGGCCCTTTTTTGGGCACTTTCGGCCATTCCCGCCCAGGACAATTTTAAGCTTTTAGCACTGTCACACTTTGAATGACAATTGCGCGGTTATGCAACACTGTACCCAAACTAAATTTTTATAATTTTCTTCCCACAAATAGAGCTTTCTTTAACCACTTAAGGACCGCCGCACGCCGATGTACGTCGGCAGAATGGCACGGCTGGGCACAAGGATGTACAGGTACGTCCCCTTTAAGATCCCAGCCGTGGGTCGTGAGCGCGCCGCCGGCGGCACGCTCGCGACCCAGTCTTCTTCTCCGTGACCGTCCCCGCGGGAACAGCGGAACCGATCGCTGACGGTGTCCCGCGATCGGGTCACAGAGAGGAAGAATGGGGAGAGCAAAGTGTAAACAAACCTCTCCCCATGCTTCCTAGTGAGCCTGTCACTGATCGTCTGTTCCCTGTCATAGGGAACGACGATCAGTGATGTCACACGCTAAGCCACGCCCCCCACAGTAAGAAACACACATCAGGGCACACTTGACCCCTACAGCGCCCCCTCCTGGTTAACCCCTTCACTGCCAGTGGCAGTAATCAGTGCATTTTTATAGCACTGTTCGCTGTAAAAATTACAATGGTCCCAAAATAGTGTCAAAAGTGTCCGATGTGTCCGCCATAATGTCGTAGTCACGATAAAAATCGCTGATCGCCGCCATTACTAGAAAAAAATTATTATTAATAAAAATGCAATAAAACTATCCCCTATTTGGTAGACGGTATAAATTGTGCGTAAACCAATCAATAAACGCTTATTGCGATATTTCTTTTACCAAAAATATGTAGATGAATACATATCGGCCTAAACTGAGGAAAAAAATAAATTTAATATATTTTTTGGGGATATTTATTATAGCAAAAAGTAAACAATATTGATTTTTTTTCAAAATTGTCGCTCTATTTTTGTTTATAGCGCAAAAAATAAAAATCGCAGAGGTGATCAAATAGCAGCAAAAGAAAGCTCTATTTGTGGGGAAAAAAGGACGCCAATTTTGTTTGGGAGGCACGTCGCACGACCGCACAATTGTCAGTTAAAGCGACGCAGTGCCGAATCGCAAAAAGTGGCCAGGTCTTTAAGCTGCATAATGGTCCGGTCCTTAAGTGGTTAATGGTATTTGATCACCTCTGGGGTTTTTATTTTTTGCTAAACAAGCTAATAAAGACCAAAATTTTTGAAAACATTTTTTCTTAGTTTTCGTCATAAAATTGTCATAAAATTCAGTTTTCCCCTTCACCGACGGGCACTGATGAGGCGGCACTGATGAGGCGGCACTGATGAGGCGGCACTGATGAGGCGGCACTGATGAGGCGGCACTGATGAGGCGGCACTGATGAGGCGGCACTGATAAAGTGGCACTGATAAAGTGGCACTGATGAGGAGGCACTGATATGTAGAATTGATGGGCACTGATAGGCGGCACTGATATGTAGCACTGATGGGCACCAATATGCAGCAATGATGGGCACTGACAGGCGGCACTGATGGGCACTGACAGGCGGCACTGATGGGCACTGACAGGCGGCTGTGATGGGCACTGATATGCGGCACTGACAGGCGGCTGTGATGGGCACTGACAGGCGGCACTGATTGGCATTAATACGCGGTACTGATTGGCACTGACAGGTGTCACTGATGGGCAGCACTGATGATGAGGTACTGATAGATAACTGACAGGTGTTACTGCTGGGCTCTGATTGGCACTGTGGTGGGCTCTGATTGGCACTGTGGTGGGCTCTGATTGGCACTGTGGTGGGCACTGGCACACTTTATTGGGGGGACACTGCTGGGCACTGATTGGCATGTGTTTGTCAGAACTGAAGGGGCTGTGCTGATAATCAATGTGCTGATTATCAGCACAGACACCCCCCCTCGGACAGGGAGAGCTGCCGATCGGCTCTCCCTGTCAGCGTGAACCGAGAAATGCAGTTTACCGGCACTTCCGGGTTCACGCGATGATCACAGCTGATCACGTGGTAAGAAGCCTCTGACAGAGGCTTCTTATCATGATTGGAGATGCAGGGTGTCAGACTGACACGCCAAACTCGTGATCAATGCGCTGCGCGCCTCCCCACAGGTGCGTGCTAGCATGTTATCCTGCTGGACGTCAAATGGCGCCCAGTCAGGATAACAGAACCACTTCCCAGCCGTCATTCTGCATACGTTGGGAGGGAAGTGGTTAAATATTGATGCTACATTGGCTTTTCTCCAATCAGCTGGTACCATTCCAGTCAGTAGACTGTTCGTAAAAATTAGGAACAATGGTCTGGCAATTACTTGACTGAGTTCCTTAAGGACCCTCGGGTGCAAGCCACCTACACTACATCTGAGCACCAAAAAAAAAAAAATTGTAGTGCTACCCGTTCCTTGTCTCCGCCTTCTCAAAAACCTCAGCCTCTCTGACACAGCTGGTTGAGTGTAAAAAGATAAATATCACGGGAATTACGGAAAGTTAAACTTAGTAATACTTAGTATCAATAGTAGTGTTATATAAAAAAAAAAGAAAACAGGCACCAAACCAGGTAGCAAAGGGAAACATATATACAGTAAGCTCGCCCATTATGGTTGGTATACAGGCAAGCATAAAATGGATTAACAATGATAATAACACAATTTAGCATACAGAGTGATTAACCGTAAGGACTAAAATGCAATAAAAAAAGATATTCTGCGAATCTGCGCTCAACGTATTAATAATTAATAAAGAAAAACCCTCAGAATGTGAAAAATCTCAGTCAAAATAGACAGCTGCATTTACTACAGTATATCCTACATAACAATATGAACCAATATTAAAGAAAAAGGGGGTGGGGGCTTGTTGTGCTATTTCATTGTGCATAGAGATGGGGTGAACAACCCCCGGTGCGGTTCAGTTCACGACAGAACTCTCAAATTGTGAAAGTTCGGAGCCGAATAACGACTCCATTGAAGTATATGGAACCCGAACTGGAAAAATCAAAAGTGCCCATTTTGAGGGCTTAGCTGCAAGCTATTGGGCATACAAAGGGTATGGGGGTCCGGGTACTGCCCTGGAGGACATGAATCAATGAAAAACAAGTTTGCAATTTTTTTTTTAAATGAGCAATGATTTACTGATGCTTAAAGTGAAACAATAAAAATGAAAAATTCCTTTAAATATAGTGCCTGGGGGGTCCCCTTAGTCTGCCTGTAAAGTAAAGTTGTTTTTTTTTATAAATTCTGCTGTCTGTTTTGCAGACTTTGGATAGAAGTAACAGGTGCAGAGAAATTGGGCTTTGGATGTTGGCGGTGCCTTCACAACCTGCTGACACATAGCCGGCCCTGGATGAATGTGCTTGAAAGGGGAACTAGTTTCAGGCACTTTGCTCACAGCCAGCCACGGAGGGAGCAGCACTGCAGAGGCAGCAGTTCTGCAGAGGCATTAGCGGACCGCATAAGCCGACACCTCTGTTAAAGTTACATAGTAGGTGAGGTTGAAAAAAGACACAAGTCCATCAAGTCCAACCTATGTGTGTGCTTATATGTCAGTATTTCCTTGTATATTCCTGTATGTGTATGTTGTGGTCGTTCATGTGCTTATCTAATAGTTTATTGAAACCATCGATGCCCCCCCGCTGAAACCACTGCCTGTGGAAGGGAATTTCACATCCTTGCCGCTCTTACAGTAAAGAACCCTCTACGTAGTTTAAGGTTAAACCTCGTTTCTTCTAATTTTAATGAGTGGCCACGTGTCTTGTTAAACTCCCTTCCGCAAAAAAGTTTTATCCCTATTGTGGGGTCACCAGTATGGTATTTGAAAATTTAAATCATATCCTCTCTCAACCGTCTCTTCTCCATAGAGAATAAGTTCAGTGCTCGCAACCTTTCCTCATAACTAATATCCTCCAGTCCCTTTATTGGCTTTGTTTCACTTCTTTGTACTCTCTCCATTTCCAGTACATCCTTCCAGAGGACTGGTGCCCAGAACTGGACAGCATACTCTAGGTTCGGCCGTACAAGAGTCTTGTAGAGCGGAAGAATTATTGTTTTATCTCTGGAGTTAATCCCCTTTTTAATGCATGCCAATATTCTGTTTGCTTTGCTTGCAGCAGCTTGGCTTTGCATGCCATTGCTGAGCCTATCATCTACTAGGACCCCCAGGTCCTTTTCCATCCTAGATTCCTCCAGAGGTTCTTCCCCCAGTGTATAAATTGCAGTTAAGGCAGGAATTTCGGGCATTCTGTTAATATCACTCCACCTGCCGTGTCCTGGTAGCGGTGGCCTACAGGATCCACAGCAGCACTGCAAGGTTAGTGTCACTGGAGACAGTAACATTTATATGGCCAAAGTTAGGGGTTAGGAGTTATATGGCCACATGGAGTTATATAGACACAATAGCAACTCTATGTTGTGGTGCCCATATAGCTACTATTTTGCCCATATAGATGCTGTTGTGCCCATATAGATGCACAATAATAGTATCTATATAGGCACAACAGCATCTAAATGGGCACAATAGCATAAAGATGTTATTGTGCCCATATAGCTGCTATTGTGCCCATATAACTGCTATTGTACCCATATATGTGCACAATAGCAGCTATATAAGCACAACAACATCTATATGGGGAAAATAGCATCTATAGCAGGGCTAATAACTATTAAGCTGCTTTCAAATTGATGTGCTGCGGGTGCAGCGCAGTGTACTGGCAGCTTTCTTGCAGGTTAGCTGCGCTTTAGCCATAGATTCCATGATAACTTGCGGGTTTGGTGCGCTTCCTGAAAGCACACCAAAACTCCTGGAGCTGTGGTGTGCTTTTAGAAGGTGCACCTAACCCCTAGGATATCATAGAAGTCTAGGGCAAAACACAGCTAACCCACAGGAAAGCTACAGGTGCACCATTGTGAAAGAAATCTTCTTGGGGGCTGAGGACAGTAAGGGCTCATGAATGATACACCATATCACTAAGGATAAGCCGAACACCCCCCGGTTCGGTTCGCACCAGAACTTGCGAACAGTCAAAAAATTTGTTCGAACACTGTTAAAGTGGATGTAAACCCACTCTCATCCTTTCTAAACTACTGCCATAGTGCTGATCTATAAGGATATAAATGCCTCCTGCATGTATCCTTATCTGTCAAATGTCTCCCCTCTGTCTGTTATAAGAACTGAAAAACTGCAGATTCTGTGGGTGGATCTGTTGTCTGGAGCTCGGTGGGTGGAGTCGTGATGTCAGTAGACTCCCCGCCCACCTCTACAATCCCCTTGTCAACATGCATTTTCTCCTGTGCTATGATCACTAACATCCAGTCAAAATCCAGAAAAGTAACCACATGACTTCAGAAAAGGAGTGGGGGTTTTTCCGTTTTACCTCACTGAACAATAAGAGGATTGCTCAGATCTGGATTAACTCTTTGTGGCAAGACCAGGCACAAATGATAGGAAATCTTATACTCTACATTGTGACAGCAAAAAAAAAAAAGAAATTCGGGTTTACATCCACTTTAAAGTCTATGGGACACGAACATGAAAAAGTGCTAATTTTAAAGGCTTATATGCATGGTATTGTCATAAAAAGTGTTTGGGGACCTGGGTCCTGCCCCAGGGGACATGTATCAATGCAAAAAAACGTTTTAAAAACAGACGTTTTTTCAGAGCAGTGATTTTATTAATGCCTAAAGTGAAACAATAAAAATTAAATATTGCTTTAAATTTCATACCTGGGGGGTGTCTATACTATGCCTGTAAAGTGGCGCATTTTTCCCGTGTTACAACAGTGCCGCGGCAAAATGACATTTCTAAAGGAAAAAAGGTAATTTAAAACTGATCGCAGCTGTAATGTATTGTTGGGTCTCGGCAATACAGATAAAACTCATTGAAAAAAAATGGCATGAGTCCCCCCCCCCCCCGCAGTTACTAGGCCCTTTGGGTCTGGTATGAATATTAAGGGGTGCCCCGAACCAAAAATGTTTAAAAAAATTGCGTGGGGATCCCCCAAAATTCTTACCAAGCCCTTCAGGTCTGGTATGGATATTAAGGGGAACCCTGAGCCAATTTGTTTTTAAAAATGGAGTAGGGGTCCCCCCAGAAATCCATACCAGACCCTTATCTAAGCACGTAACCTGGCAGGCCGCAGGAAACTGTACCAGGCCCTCAACATGGGGGGGATGGGTGCTTTGGGGCAGGGGGGGGGCTCTGCCCCAAAGCACCTGTGACAGCAGGAAGGTAAAGTCACCTGGTTGCATCCAGGGGGGTAGATATATTTCGCCCAGATTCAGGCTTTACGCCGACTTATACAACTAGGTGGAGTGTTGTATAAGCCCAGCTGAGGCTAGTGGGCTCATGGATGACTCATACCTCTAGAGAGAGGGCTGGGCGTCGTGCAGACAGGGAGTTGATGAGACCAGCTGAAGCTTGTCAGCTCATTTAGGCCTCTATAAGAACTCCCAGCTTCATTAGATGTTAGCTCATGCCTGGAACCAGACCTGTGTGGACTGTCTAGGGAGAGTGAACCCCTGTGCGGTGAGACAAAGCCTGTGTGGCTATTTGCTTGGACATTTAAAACCAGGGACTTAGGGACTAGGACAGCACTAGGCTGATCCCAGTTGTTAGTTAGGAAACCTGTATGTTTAGTCAGAGGTCAAGTTGACCAGGATTTATTTTGTTTATGTTTCTTTTGGCTTTGCTGTGTTTTGTCACTGTAAATAGAAAATAAACCGCACCTTTTTTTGATTTTGAAAACCACAACCTCCGTTTGCTGGGCCTGTTTTTGTGTGGGGAGCCCATCCCGGGGGTCACACACACCCGCTGCCGAGCTAACCCCCTCACACACCCTTCTTTAAGGTTTGTACTGCTTTGTTACAAACTAAGGCTGCTAGCTGCAGGTAAAGAGGCTTATGTCCGGAGGGACCGCCCCCTGGGCGGAGCTGTTCAGCTCTGTTTTTTTAGAATGTATGTTGTAACCTCTAACATTCTGCCTAGATCTTCTCCTGCGAGCAGGGATATATACCCACGTGTTCCAGTATTATAAGCTGTGTCAGTCCATGGACGTCAGAGAAAATAATTTTTTTTTTGTAACATCAAGTTTATTGAAAAGAGATACAAATGAAATCTACAAGGGGAGACGCAGCTCCCCATCTGCATTCAATACAGTATTGTTTATAGAATAATCATACAATTAGCCTAGTAGTGAGATCTAGGACAACCTGTATTCCTCGGCTAAAGACGGCTGTAAGTGGTCATCCAACAGTGAAATCAGAAGTTGTAATAAAAAGGAAATACTGCGGGTGTTGGGAGCAACATTGCTCAGAGAAGTGTAGGAAGGAATAGTGGGAGAGAGGTGAAGGGAGGAATCCCGAAAAGGGGTAGATGAATATTATGGGCATAATCTTATACGTGGTGAGATCTTGTTAGGAAGTCTCTACAAAGTAAGACATGTAGTCACCTATAGGTAAAAGGCCAGTTAATGAAACTTATATAGTTCTGGATCAATTGTTACAGGGTGTACCTATTTGGGAGGGGCATTGTCAGGCACCCTCCCCTATCCTGCCCTTCATGGGGACAATGAACTCATATGTAGGCCCGGGTTCCCAGAACCTGTCCTGAGGAGCTAGGTGGCCAGGTCCACTGCTGTTGAGTCCTCATAAGCTCGTGAAAATTTGTATTGAATCCAGGGGGACCAGGTATTAAAAAATTTATCATGGTTGTCTGTGGACTGGGCCACCGTCTCCTCCATATCACAAATCTCAGAAACTCTCTGGAACCACTCCCTGAGTGAGGGGGTTCTGGTGGCTTTCCAATATAGAGGAATTAGTGCTTTCGCCGCATTTAATAAGTGTTTGGTCAGAGAATTGTTGTATCTTTTGTATGATACCTCTGTGATGTGAAGCAGACAGCACGCCACATCCAGATTAATTAAGGTCTCAGTGATTGTCCGGATTTTCTCACACACAGCCTTCCAGAAGGGGGCGATCTCAGGGCAATGCCACCAAATATGGAGTAGATCACCCCGTTCCGTCCCACATCGCCAGCACGTGTCTGGAGTCTGCGGGAACCAGCTATGTATCTTAGCAGGCGTGTTGTACCAATGTGTCAGGAGTTTGTAGGATGTCTCCTGTGTTCTTGAGCTAAGGGAACATTTATGTGTAAATACACACGCTCTCTGCCACTGATTGGCCGAAATAGGCCTCTTCAGGGCCCGGGACCAGCTCTCTCTGAATCTGTCTTCTCCTTGCATGGGTCGATCTCGTAGCCAAGCGTATGAAATTGAGGTAGCCTTCTGCACTAGTTTACCCTCCAGGCACACTGACTCCAGGTCCGTCAGATCCCTTCCAAAGGAATCTCTCCTGGGGGGTTGGTTTAGGTAGTGTCTGATCTGAAAATACGTCCATAATGGGATGGAGGGCGTGTCCATCTCTGCAGTAAGTTGTTTGAGATCTTTAAAACTACCTTTATGAAAGCAGTCCTGGGCGAGCAGCGGTGTGGAAGTATGTCGGGAGTGCAGTAAGCGGTTGCCCACTCCGGGGAGAAAGTCTGGGTTATTGAACAAGGGCGTCAAGGGACCTAGTGGGGAAGAGAGGTCTGTTTGTCTGGTCAATTTATGGAAGATTCCAAGTGATGTACCTATAAAGGGGTGTGTTTTGAGGGTCGCTGGATATTTAGACCATGGTATCCATGGGGAGAATCGTAGGGCTAAGGGGCTGAGACTGTTCTCTAGTTGGATCCAGTCCTTTTGTGAGTAATTGCAGTGCCAATCAATAATTCTGGTGACGTGGGCAGCATAGTAGTATATTCTAAAATCCGGTATACCCATTCCCCCTTTAAGTTTGGGCTTCGTCAGGAGTTGGGCTTTTATTCTGGGTGGTTTGTGGGCCCAAATAAACCTTGACTGCAAGCTGGAGATCGTTTTGAAAAAACTCTGGGGGATCCTAACTGGTAAATTGCGGAAGAGGTATAGGAGCTTTGGCAGAATGACCATTTTGCATATGGCAGCTCGGCCGAACCATGAGAAGTTACGCGTGTGCCATTTTTTAAGGTCCTGGTCTATAATTTTAAGAATAGGCGGGAAGTTTCGGTCATAGATTTGAGCAATGTTAGGGGTCAGCCAGACTCCTAAGTAATGAAGAGCTGAAGATTCCCATTTAAAGGGGCAATTCGCTTTGAGTCTGCTCAGTGGGGCTGCGGGTAAGTTTATGTTTAGGGCTTCCGATTTCGAGAAATTGATTTTAAGATTAGATAACTTGCCAAAGATGGAGAATTCGCGTAGTAATGAGGGTAGAGTGATATGGGGGTTGGTTAGGAAAAAGAGTAGGTCGTCTGCATACGCCGCTATTTTAAATTCCCGACCAGCTACTGCGAATCCTTGTATGGCTTCTTCTGCAATGACCTTTCTAATGAACGGTTCCAATGAGAGTATAAATAAGATGGGTGAGAGGGGAAACCCTGTCTCGTCCCGTTGTTGATATGGACTTTGTCTGACAGGGAACCATTAATCTTGACCTGAGCTGATGGGTTTGAGTATAGTGACCCGATCCATGACATCATGCAAGAGCCCAGACCAATATGTTGGCATGTCTCCAGCATGTAGTCCCATGCCACACGATCGAAGGCCTTCTCCGCGTCCGTGGACAGGAGAAAGCCCTCGATCTTCTGTGTACGTGCTGCATAAATTAGGTTGAGTGCTTTTGTTACGCAATCTCTGGTCTCCCTGCCCGGCATAAAGCCAGCCTGGTCAGGACCAATGATACCGTGCAGCAATGGTCTAAGTCTGTTGGCAATTATTTTAGCTAGAAGCTTAACGTCTATATTAAGGAGGGATATAGGTCTGTAGCTGGCACACAATTGGGGGTCTTTATTCTGTTTTGGTATGACAGTTATGTGGGCAGCGAGGAATGACGATGGCACCGTTCTGGGAGTTGAGAGGGCGTTCAGCGCTTTATGTAGTGGGTCGAGGAGCAGGTCAGTAAAGGTCTTGTAGTAAATGGAAGTGAAACCGTCCGGGCCTGGGCTTTTACCCGCTTTCAGGTCTTTAATGGATTGCAAAATTTCAGATTTGTCAATGGGACTGTCTAATAGCTGGGCATTCTCTTCTGTTAGGGTAGGAAGTTTGGAGTCTTTTAAGTAGTCCTGGATTAATTGCAATCTAGACCTTGGGGAGGGAGGGGAGTTTCCTTGTGAAGGTAAATTGTAGAGGTTGGAATAATAGTCATGAAAGTGTTTGCTAATTCCCTCAGTAGTAACATCTACTTTGCCCTTATTATTTCTTATTCCTAGAATGTTCTGGTGTGATGTGGCGTCTTTTAGGGCCTTGGCTAGGAACCTTCCAGTCTTGTCTCCGTGCTCGTAATAGATCTTCTTCTTAAAGAAAATAAATCTTTTGGCTAGAATGTGTTGGAGGGTTTTCCTGGTTTCCAGAAGGGCGCTCGCTGATCTTTCCGATAGGGATTTTTTATGTAGCGTTTCTAGGGCGCGAATTTTGTCTGTCAGCTGTCTGATCACTTTTTCCCTTTCCCTCTTACAGTGGGCCCCCAATTGGATCAACTCCCCTCTTATGGTGCATTTGTGTGCCTCCCAAATCATCATGGGGTCCATCTCAGGGGTCACATTGTGAGAAAAAATTCTTTGAGGGTTTTGGAAATTCCAGGGAGCCTCTGTGGGTCTGTAAGGAGTGTTGAGTTCAGTCTCCAGGTGTTGGGTTTGGGGGGTGGTCTAGTCAGGTCTAAGGAGAGTGATATAGGCGCGTGGTCTGAAATGGACTGGATCCCTATATTGGCCTCCGTAATCAGATTGAGGTCTCTTTGTGATGTAAAGATGTAGTCTATTCGTGAATACTTATTATGGGGAATGGAATGGAACGTATAATCCTTGTCGTCAGGGTGCAAGAGACGCCAAGAATCTATCAGCTGCAAGGAGCTCAGAAGGGTTTTAATTTGTTTAAGGATCTTGTATGTGATATTGGATCTACCCGTAGAGGTGTCGACTAAGGGGTTCAGTGGGATGTTAAAATCCCCTCCCATAATCATGCATCCAGAGCCAAATCCCTTCAACTGTGACACCATACGCCTGCAGAATGAGAGGTGGGCGGTGTTGGGGAAGTACACATTTGCTAAGGTTAGGGGCCTACCCCCACAAGTCCCCCTCAAGAAGACATACCTTCCCTCAGGGTCTATAAGTTTGTCGGTGACTTCAAAGGGGGCGGTTTTACTTATTAAGATAGACACACCCTTGGTTTTGGCCAGGTCATTTGTGGCATAGAAAGCTTCGGTAAAGTAGGAGTCAGTGAGCCTGGGGACCTGTGAGGTCTTAAAGTGCGTCTCCTGCAAGAATACAAACTGTGGCTTACCTTTTTTGAGTTCTCTCAAAAGTGTTGTGCGTTTTTCTGGGATGTTTAGTCCCTTAGCGTTGTGCGATAATACTGTCGGGTTGCGGCCAAGAGATGAGTATACCATGACGTATGTTCAGAGAGAGCTGGTGTTCTACGTCTAATAGGAAGAACAATCAAGACAAAATTACAAGAGATCAATGTGAATATTGTACAACAGATCTATCACAAATGATCAAGTACCGTTAGAGAAGAGCCCAGGGGAAGGCTGAAGAGGTGGAGAAGCAGAGGAGGGGGTGCAGTGGGGAAGGTAAGACTGAGATTAGGTGGAAAAGAGTTAGGAGGGGTAAGAAAAGGGTCAAAGAGAGGAGAAATGGTAATCTTCCTTGGGGTGTCAATGCCCCAAGGAGCTGTAGGTAGTGAATCCTGGGTAGCCAGTGAGACCACCCAGGGTGCACTATGTGGGGGGTAGGAAGGCGGCTATACGACAGATCTTCAGGGGAAGAACAATCGCTGAATTAAGGTGGTTCTAAGGGTCGTGAAACCTGAGGTGCCCGCCTCCCAGCCAATTGAAATGCATGAAAAAGGTGATAATGAGTCATTTCTGCACGCTATGAGGTACATGAGACACATGCGGGTGTCCTCAAACAGAGAAGAAAACACCAACAAGATTAACAGGACTCCCGCCCGTGCCTCCTTGTTCATGGGTCATAAAGACCTGGGACATAGAAATAATAACAAAGCTGAGTAATAGCGCCAACTATATTGATGGAACTAAGTAAAATAAGAAAAATGGATGTGGACATCCTCCTCCCCCCACCCTCCAGGGGGTGGGAAGCGGTCTCCCCTTAGTCTTCTCATGTACACTGACTATGTTCAGGAATGGGTGCATTAATAGCAACTGGCCCAAGGGCCACCCTGGATCCTCCCTCCTTGAGTTGTGTCAGTAACAGGAACTTGTCCCTACTCTGAAGTGAGGATCAGAGGGCAAGATAGCAGTATGAGTCCTGAGTGTTTGGTTCTCATCCTCTGAGTGGCCACAAATGTGACCTACCGGGATCATGTGGTGCAGTCAACATGAAGTATGACCCGATGGTTCGAGGGTGATTGTTAAACTTGCTACCAACCGGGCGGTTATAACTGAGAGCATGAAGGAAAAAAAAAAGGGCAAAGAGAAGAAAATAAAAGGGCCGGTTTAGGGTAGTCCGTTTGCTGAGAAGAGCAGCGAAGCGTGTCTGTTGTCAGGACTTGCTGGAAGGGTGAAATTCAACTGGGCGGGCTCCTGCATGTAAAGGGGGTGAATACATATGAGTGCTAAGGCTGCTAAAAATCCGTGAATAAGGAGGAGGAGAAAACATCCACACCCCATCAATACCCATCCAGAGCCCTGGATGAGTGCGGCTTGAAGCTCGGTGTTCCAGCCTGTGACCCAGCGTGTGAGCCTCCTCGGCGGCCTGTCTTCAGCTTCTTGGCGATCCTGTTGTCAGGGGAAGAGAGCGGGGAGTTAGGCGGGCTTTTCTCCAGTGGTGGCAGACGAAATTCCTGGTACCACTCCGGGAGCTCAATCATGTCAAGCTGCAAAGCATGGCAGAAATCCGGTAAGTCTTCCGGTGATCTCAGCAGGTGTTGCTTACCATTGTGGTTCACCATAAGAGCAAACGGAAACTTCCAAGTGTACTTGAGCTCTCTGTCTCTGAGCTTGTCCAGAAGGGGGCACAGTGTCCTGCGGTTCTTTAAGGTTATCTGGGAGAGGTCCTGGAAAAGCATGATAGTTTCTCCATTAAAAATTATGCGCTCGTTTCTGCGTGCTTTTTTCATAATGTCCTCCTTTAGGTTAAAGTTTTGAAGGCAGAAAATTATGTCCCGGGGGGATTGGGATTCAGGCCCTCTGGCTCGAAGTGCTCTGTGCGCCCTGACGAAATCTATAGCCGTGTCCTCGGGCCTATCTAACAGGCTGTTGAATACCCTCTGTAGAGCCATCATTATCTGGTCTGCTTCTACCAGCTCCGGTATCCCCCGGACCCTAATGTTGCACCTCCTTCCTCTATTGTCCAGGTCCTCTAAATGTCTATTGACCTCAATGAGGTGTGAGGAGTGTGAAGCTGTGACCATCTCCAGCCTGCGCAGCTCCTTGTCCCTATGTCTCCCTGCGGCCTCCGCTCCCTCAATCTTTTCATTAAGCACCAGGAGGTTCGATTTCAGGTCTGTAATCGCAGCCGAGAACGTGGACTTAATGTCCGCTGCAATGCTAGTCATTTCCCCAAACGTTATGGGGCGATTAGTGCGCGGGGTACCTTTACCGATCTCCTCTGTGGCAGACTGGGAGTCCTCACTGCATTCCTCCTCCGCGTGTATCGGCGCCATCTTGCCTCGGGCCTCGTTGTTTTGTGCGGCCGAGTGGACTCTGAATATGTCCGCTATGTCCCGTCCCTTGCAGGCTGCCAGAGAGCGGCGAGATCTCGTCTGCGGGGTGCCGTGAGATCTCCTGTGCATCCTGCGGGGATAGCGTGCAGAAAGACGGGCTGTTGGCTGGGAAGTCGGTGGAGCTCCTCTGTTAAGCTGCCGTCTCCATTGCGCGCCAAACCACGCCCCTGGTCAAGAAAAGGATTTTACGGTGAGTACAAAAATCCTATTTTTGTGATGTTTGTATTGGATCACTGTGACCCTTCACCCTTTTCTCCTGATGCATGCTGGGGGAGGGGCTGTACCAGGAAGTAAGTGTGTGTGTGTGGGACTGGGAAGCAGCAGCATGATGCACAGAAGGCATTACATCTGGTAATGACAGAAGCCTGTTGTATTAGGACTCCATGTAACAAAGTCATCATGTTCTGAGTGAGTAATAAACCCTCTCCATGGTTAAGAAGTTCATCCGGCCTGTGTGTAACTTGCTGAGCAGATGCTACCAGCACCCTGAGAGACCCCGTGTCTAAGGGACATAACAGTTTTTAACCACTTAAGCCCCGGACCAATACGGACCATAATGACCAGAGGTGATTTCACAATTTGGCACTGCGCTGCTTTAACTGAAAATTGTGCGGACATGCAATGTTGTACCCAAACGAAATTTGCGTCCTTTTTCTTCCCACAAATAGAGCTTTCTTTTAATGGTATTTGATTGCCTCTATGATTTTTTTTTTTTTTTGCGATATAAACGGAAAAAGACTTAAAATTTTGAAAAAAAATTATATTTTCTACTTTTTGTTATAAGAAAAATCGAATAAACTCAATTTTAGTCATACATTTAGGCCAAAATGTATTCAGCCACATGTCTTTAGTAAAAAAAATGTCAATAAGCGTATATTTATTGGATTGCACAAAAGTTATAGCGTCTACAAACTAGGGTACATTTTCTGGAATTTACACAGCTTTTAATTTTTGACTGCCTATCTCATTTCTTGAGGTGCTAAAATGGCAGGGCAGTACAAAACCCCCCCAAATGACCCCATTTTGGAAAGTAGACATCCCAAGGAAATTGCTGAGAGGCATGTTGAGCCCATTGAATATTTTTTTTTTTTTGTCCCAAGTGATTGAATAATGACAAAAAAAAAAAAAAAAATTACAAAAAGTTGTCACTAAATGATATATTGCTCACACATGCCATGGTTATATGTGGAATTGCACCCCAAAATACATTTTGCTGCTTCTCCTGAGTACGGGGATACCACATGTGTGGGACTTTTTAGGAGCCTAGCCGCGTACGGGACCCCGAAAACCAAGCACCGCCTTAAGGATTTCTAAGGGCACAAATTTTTGATTTCACTCCTCACTACCCATCACAGTTTCGAAGGCCATAAAATGCCAAAATAGCACAAAACCCCCCCAAATGACCCCATTTTGGAAAGTAGACACCCCAAGCTATTTGCTGAGAGGCATTGTGAGTATTTCACAGCTCTCATTTGTTTTTGAAAATAAAGAAAGAAAATAATTGTATTTATTTTGTTCAATTTTCAAAACTTTGTGACAAAAAGCGAGATCTGCAAAATACTCACCATACCTCTCAGCAAATAGCTTGGGGTGTCTACTTTCCAAAATGGGGTCATTTGGGGGGGTGGGGGTTTGTGCCATCTGGGCATTCCATGGCCTCCGAAACTGTGATAGGCAGTGAGGAGTGAAATCAAGAATTTATACCCTTAGAAAGCCTGAAGGCGGTGCTTGGTTTTTGGTGTCCTGTACGCAGCTAGGCTCCCAAAAAGTCTCACACATGTGGTATCCCCGTACTCAGGAGAAGCAACAGAATGTATTTTGGGGTGTAATTCCACATATGCCCATGGCATGTTTGAGCAATATATCATTAAGTGACAACTTTGTGCAAAAAAAAAAAATTGTATTCCGCAACTTGTGTCAACATATAAAATATTCCGTGGACTCGACATGCCTCTCAGTATATAGCTTGGGGTGTCTACTTTCCAAAATGGGGTCATTTGGGGGGGTTTTGAACTGTCCTGGCATTTTATACACAACATTAGGAAGCTTACATCCACTCTTCTAACCACTTGAAGACAAAGCCCTTTCTGACACTTTTTGTTTACATGAAAACATTATTTTTTTTTGCAAGAAAATTATGTTGAACCCCCAAACATTATATATTTTTTTTAAAGCAAAGGCCCTACAGATTAAAATGGTGGGTGTTGCATTTTTTTTTTCACACAGTATTTGCGCAGCGATTTTTCAAACGCATTTTTTGGGGAAAAAATACACTTTTTTAAATTTTAATGCACTAAAACACACTATATTGCCCAAATGCTTGATGAAATAAAAAAGATGATCTTAGGACGAGTACATAGATACCAAACACGACATGCTTTAAAATTTCGCACAAACGAGCAGTGGCAACAAAATACATACATTTTTAAAAGCCTTTACAGGTTACCACGTTAGATTTACAGAGGAGGTCTACTGCTAAAATGACTGCCCTTGATCTGACCTTCGCGGTGATACCTTGGGCGATCAAGGGGTTAAACCTTTATTAGGTAATATATGGGGGTACCTGACGCTATAAAAACCTGCGGCGAACCTAAAAAAAATAACTGGCTACCTTTCGGCACCAGCATAACTAATACAGCGATCAAAAAAATGATTGCTTAATGACACTGGTGATAGGGGGTGAAAGGGTTACCTGGGGGGGCGATCAAGGGGTTAAACCTTTATTAGGTAATATATGGGGGTACCTGACGCTTTAAAAAACCTGCGGCGAACCTATAAAAAATAACTGGCTACCTATCGGCATCACCGACACTAATACAGCGATCAGAAAAACGATCGCTTAGTGACAGCGGTGCTAGGAGGTGAAAGGGTTACCTGGGGGTGATCAAGGGGTTAAACCTTTATTAGGGGGGGTTAGGGGGCTGCACTGGACCTAAAACACTCTGCCCTGACACTTTTACAGTCACAAATGTCACTGATTGCAGTGACCATTTATTTACTGATCACTGCAATCAGTGACACTGTGACTGGGGGTGATCTGGGGGGGCGATCGTGTGCCTATGTGTGTGGTGTCAGTGTGCTGTTTAGTGCACTAACCTCTGTGTCTTCTCTCATGCGGCGCTCGGTATATGTGAGTGCCGCATGAGAGATGACATCACTTCCTCCTGCCTGTGTAAACATTACACAGGCAAAGGGAAGCTTTTCATTCGCCGGGAGCGATCGCGAGGGGGTGGCCGGAAACGAATGGCCGTCCCCTCATCACGGATCGCTCCCGCACGAGAACCACCGCTCACTGTATAGAATGGGGGTCCGATTGGACCCCCAACTATACGAAGGCAGGCATGTACAGGTACGTGATTGTGCCTGTCCGTGCCATTCTGCCGACGTATATATACAGTGAGTGGTCGTTAAGTGGTTAAAGGAGCAGTGATTTTAATGTTGCTTAAAGTGAAATGATAAAAATTAAATATTCCTTTAAATGCCTGAGGGGTCCCCTTAGCCTGCCTGTAAAGTGGTGCATCTGTGCGATGTATAGAACATGCCACAGAAATAATGATATTTCTAAAGGAAAAAATGTAATTTAAACTTGCTCGCGGCTCCCAACAATACAGAATAATTTTTTTTTTTAAACGGTGTCCATACCAGGCCCTTCGAGTGGAGGCTTTTGACTGGGACAAGGGCCTCTCCCTGACAACCCAGGGCTGTAGTTGTCAGGGTCTCTGCGTGGGGGGCTTATCGGAATCTGGATTCCAGGGCTTATCTGGAAGCCCCCTTTAACAAGGGGACCCCCCAGATCCCGTGCCCCCCCCCATGCCCATTGCATTCAGTGGACATTGAAGGAGGAAGGAAAGAAGAGGGGGAATTTGTTTTCCCCTCTTTTTCCTTCCTCCAATGTCTACGTATGTTTAATGCTCCAAATTCTTGTTGGGGTGGTGTGGTATTCTTTTCCCTTTGTGCTGTGGTATTGGTAATGTTGTGTGTAATCTGTCTTGTATAACATGTTATAATATGTATGTTTTAAAACTGAAAAATTTGTTAAATAAAATCTGACTTAAAAAAATAAAAGTGCACAACGCAAATCAATAAACTGCAGTAAAACTGCACTAACGCGCTTCAATATACATTTACGTAAAAGTGTAGTAACACACTTCAATATATTGCCATAAAAGTACTCTGACGCACTTAAATATACTGCAGTAAAAGTGCGCTAACACACTTCAGTATACTACCATCAAAGTAACTGACACGCTTCAGTATACTGCACTAAACGTGCACTAACTCACTTCAATATACTGCAGTAAAAGTGCACTAACATACTTCAGTATACTACAGTAAAACTGCCCTGACACTCTACACTGACACACTTCAATATACTGCAGGTAACCTGCCCTGACATGCGGAGGAGCGCTCATTGTGCAGTATCCAAAAACCTTATTTATTTAAAAAAGTATTCTACTATATAAAAGGAGTAAAACAAGCATCAAGTACATAAAGCTTCCGCTGCCAAGGCGGGCGTGATGACGTCACTGCTGAAACTCTTCCCTACGTGTTTCGTCCTAACAGACGAAAGTCTACTATAAAGTCCATGGATATCTTTTTCCAAGGTTGTTCCAGGACTGGCAGTGGTCTTAACGGGCCCCATGATTTAGCGTTGGACTCCTTGTTACGCTGGCCTGTCGTACAGGAGTTAACATATTTCATGCAGTCAGATCTTAGGGTGGGCCAACCTAAGGACGATTGGACAAGTTTGGTTGTTTTTCAGAGCCTGAAGTGGCCAGCAAGCTGATGGTTATGAAATGTTTTCAGAACTTGAAGCCTGGCTTGTTGTGGAACAAAAAGTTTGTCTTGATGCCAAAGGAACCTGACTTCTTGACTTCTTAGTGAGGAGATTTCTGCCTCTGTGCACTGGGTGGATGCCTGCTCAATTGAAGCTCTTAAATTGGATTGGATTAGAAGAACATTTTGAGGAGACAAAAATTGTACTGGGCGTGATCTCTTCAGGGGTATCAGGGAACATTCGGTACAGGGCGTCAGCTTTTCCATTCTTGGACCCTGCGCAGTAGGTAATATGGAAATTAAACCTAGAAAAGAATAGAGCCCATAGAGCCTGTTAGGGTCTCAACCGTTTGGCAGTGCGAAGATACTCTAGGTTCTTGAGGTCTGTGAAGATTAAGATTGGGTGAATGGCTGTCAGAAACCATGATTCAGATCGAAACCGAAGTACAGTTAAATCACACATGTTTAATAACAAACGTAAATAGAACAAACGTAGTCAAAACATAGCCAAAGTTCGGTAACCGGAACTGATAGTCAGACAAGCCAGAAAGTCAGGAAGCCAGGAATCAGCGTAGTGGAACATCAAGCAGGATCTGGAGCCAGAAGGAACGTCAGCCAAGCAAGTCTTTAACAGCAACGCAGGAGAAAGTCTCTGTTATGTTGACCAGGCGAAAGCAGAGAGCATCTGGGCTGGACGGCTTAAGTAAGCAGGACTGACAAGCAGGAAATCATCAACAGGTGAGTCACTGTGGAGAGATAGGAGCTGGCAATTAACCGACAGCTGAGCGGCCATCTCAGCGAAGGAAGGGCTGAGTCCAGACCTGACAATGTCACCTTCAAGGAGATATCTCCATTTCTCCAGGGCAATTTTAATTACTAGGAGTTCCTAATCCCCTACATCGTAGTTTTTCCTCGGCTAGCTCATCTTCCGTGATGAGAAGGCCACAGGCTAAAGTAATGCTTTGTGGCCCTGGCGTTGGGATAATACTGTCCCTGTGGCCACTTCCGAAGCATCGACTTCCAGGACATAGGGAAAAGCAGGATCAGGATGCTGTAAGATCGGTGCAGAGGTAAAGAAGGATTTTAGTTTGTCAAAGGCGGCTTGTGCTGCTACTGACAACTGGAATTTTGTATGTTGGTGGGTTATTTGGCTAATAGGTGAATTGATGGCAGAGAAATTCTTTACAAACCTCCTATAGAAGTTTGCGAAGCCTACAACCCTCTGAACACCCTTTTTATCGGATGGACCTGGCCACTCAAGGATAGCTTTCACCTTTTGAGGATCCATAGCGATTCCATCGGTAGTGATGATGAGCCCAAGAAACTGGATTAACATTATTTCAAAATCACATTTCTCAGCCTTAACGTACAATCCATACGTTCTGAGGATGCACAGCACCTTTTTTACCTACATTCTGTGGAGCTTCAGGGTCGCTTAGAATATGAGAACATCGTCGAGATAGACGATGACAAAGTGGTCTAAATACTCCCGTAAAATGTCATTTATAAAGTGTTGGAATGTGGCTGGAGCATTGCACAATCCGAATGGCATTACTAGGTATTCAAAATGTCTGAACCTTGTTCTGAATGCTGTTTTCCACTCGTCCCCCTTCTGAATGCAGACAAGATTGTAGGATTCATGTAGGTCTAGTTTAGTGAAGATATGAGCCTTACGAAACCTCTGGAAGAGTTCGGGGACCAGAAGGAGTTGGAAGAGATTCTTGTGCGTGATTTTATTTAGTTCCCGGTAATCCACACATGGTCTTAATGTCTTATCTTTCTTTTCAACAAAGAAAATGCAGACGCCGGTAGGAGGGATGGAAGAGTGGATAAATCCTTTCTAGGTTCTCATCAATGTACTGCCGCAATGTTTAAAGTTCAGTTTCAGAAAGTGGAATAATGCGGCCGAAAGGTATATCAACCCTCGGGAGCAGTTAAATTGGACAGTGGTAGGGACAGTGGGGATGAAGGAAATCTGCCTTCTTCTTGACGAAGACGTTTAGGAATTCCAGTTAGGCTGCTGGTATATTGTGGTCCACACTGGATGTTGGTAGAACTGTCAGGCAGCTAGTAAAGTCTCTGGATTCAGGAACAAGGCAATGCTGCGGCAGTAGGAAGAAGTGAAGAGTACTTTCTTTTTTGACCAATCAATCTGAGGTATGTGCACCTGTAGCCATGGGATCACCAGGATGACAGGGAACATAGGAGAGCTCAGGACATCGGAACGTATAAACTCCTGGTGGCCTGAGTCGGTGGAGGTAAAGATATATGCCGTTTATTGCGTAACAGGCCCGGACCTAGGCATTGAGCCATCAGCCAGATGGACTGTCAGTCTTTGCTTCTTGCGCTGGAGAGGAATAGCGAGTCTTTTAGCCAAGGTCAGATCCAAGAAACCGCTACATGCCCCAGAGTCAAGTATTGCCTGAAGCTGGACTACAGGTGGCGGCACCTGTAGTGAGACAGGGAGAACAATATGAGTTGGGAAAGACCCGGAAACCTGGAAGTAGGCTGGAGTGCGTGGGATTGACTTGCTAGGTTTTATGGGGCAGTTGCGTATGAAATGTCCAGTACCCCCGCAATACAGGCAAAGGTTCACCTGCCGACGACAACGTTTCTCATCTGAAATCAATGCTGGATGAACTAAGCCAATCTGCATGCGTTTGGCTTCATGTACGGGTACAATAGGAGGCATGGGTGCTGATGTCTGTCTAGCTGGATAGCCAATTGGATGAGGCCTTCTAGAATTGAGGGGGTTTTCACTCTGGCTAACTCATCTTTGAAGGATTCAGACAATCCCAATGGTTACTGGTATTTCTAGGCTGCCTCATTCCTTCCTGTGCCTGTGGACCATGGTTGCAGGGCCAATTACAGGAGTGTGAGGGGGTTAGCTCAGCAGCGGGTGTGTGTTACCCCCTGGATGGGTTCGCTACTCAGAAATTATCCACAGCAAACAGTGAAGGTGAAAAAACAAAGGTGTGGTTTATTTACACTATTTACAACGGTCCAAAAACACCAAAAATAAAAAGAAACATGAAAATAAATCCTTGCCAACTTGGCCACTTACTACACACAGGTTTCCCTGGCTATCAGCTAGGCGCAGCCTTGTGCTGTCCCCAGCACCTATCTCCCTGTTACAGATGCTTGTCACACAGGCGTTGTCTCACCGCACAGACAGGTGTCACACTCCACTCTAAACAGGCACAAAACTGGTTCCAGGATGGAGCAACTCCCTTTGCATGCTGGGATTTTTTGCAGAGGCCTTAATGGGCCAACTTAATTCAGCTGGGCTCATTACCTCTACCCCTGCAGGCCTCTCAGTACTTCTCTCTAGTGGTACAAATGGGCATAGAGCCTGAATCTGGGACACATATTTGCCATCCTGGATGCAACCAGGCGATTTTACCTGCCTGCTGTCACATACCCCCCCCCTCTTGTTTCAACCTTGGGGTTGAAATACAAGCAGTCAGGCACACATGTACTCGAGACAAAGCATCCACATTCCCCATTTGAGCGCCAGGGCGATGCTTTACCGTAAAATTGAATTCCTGTAGGGCCAGGAACCACCTATTTACCCTTCTATTGGTCTCCTTGTTTTGAGCCATTCACTTTAAAGAAGCGTGATCAATGACCAGATCAAAGTGCCTGCCTAGCAGGTAGTACCAAAGGGAATCTAGCGCCCACTTCACCGCTAAACACTCATCCTTAATCTTGACGTAATTTACCTCATGGGGCTTCAATTTTCTGCTGAGGTAGATGATCGGGTGCTCTTTCCCCCTTCCAGACCTGGGACAATACTGCTCCTAACCCAACATCTGATGCATCAGTTTGTACACCAAGTCCTTAGAGAAGTCTGGTAAGTACAACTCTGGCTGGCTACATAAGGCTTTTTTTAAAGACTGCAATGCTGCTTCAGCCTCCGGTGTCCATTTAACCATGACTGACTTTTTCCCTTTTGTCAGGTTGATTAGAGGCACAGCCTGCGAAGCAAAATGGGGAATGAATCGCCGATAATAGCCAGTGATTCATAGAAAGGCCAGTACCTGCTTCTTGCTGTTTTGTTGACTTGTGGTTTTATCACTCCCCTCCCAATAGTGTACCCAAGATATCTGGCTTCTTCCTGTCCAATGGTACACTTCTTTGGATTAACCGTAAACCCAGCTTTCCGTATAGAGTCTAAGACTGGTGGCAGACGTGATGCCCAATCTGTACTATGGACAATCACATCGTCAAGGTAAGCTGCAGCATACTTCTGATGGGGCCTCAGAATCTTGTCCATTTTCCACTGGAATGTTGTCGGTGCATTCTGTAACCCAAACGGCATTCTTCTATATCAGAATGCCCCATCTGGGCTTACAAATGCAGTTTTCTCCTTGGCCGACTCAGCTAGGGGAATTTGCCAATACCCTTTGGTGAGATTGAGCGTTGTCATGTATCGGGCTGTTCCCAGCCGGTCGATCAATTCATCTATACATGGCATGGGGTAAGTGTCAAATTTTGTAACCTTATTCAATTGTCGAACATCGTTACAAAGCCGCCAGCTCCCATCAGGCTTGGGCATTAACATGATAGGACCAATCACTCTGGGACTCCTCTATTACACCCAATTCAAGCATTCTTTGAACTTCCCTGCGTATTGCCTCCCGTCGGGCCTCCAGTATTCTATAGGGTTTTAGTTTTACCCTTTCCCCTGGCAGGGTGATAATGTCATGCTCTACCCCAGATGTTTGTCCCGGCAGCTCAAACTCTTTAACCTCCTGTTGTTGTCGTTTCGATAACGTGACTGCTATTCCAACCTCCGGAACCAGGCAATCAGACTGAGCCAGTGAAACCAAAGTCTCTGCGGCTAGGGATTCCCAATCCCTCCAGGCTTTCAACAGATTAATGTGATATATCTGTTCCAGCTTTCCCCTTCCTGGTTGTCTGACCCTGTAGTTCACCTCACTCACTTTTTCAATTATCTTGTATGGGCAGTGCCATTTGGCCAGGAATTTGCTTTCAACCGTAGGGACTAGTACTAGTACTAGTCCCTACTAGTACTAGTGGGTTGGTTGAAAGGTTCATAACCCTAAAGCAAATGTTAAAGAAGGTGGTGGATAGAGATGGAAAGGATTGGAACTGTAATACCTTATTTGATGTTTGCCATTAGGGAGGTACCACAATCCTATACAGGTCAGGTTTTTCACCTTTCGAGTTTCTCTATGGGAGACACTCAAGAGAGCTGTTGGATAACACCAATAAACTTGGGAAAGTAAGAGTTCTCCCCACAGGAGTGCGAGCATGTTGCCCTGGTGCAAGATAGAATTTCACAGGAATTGCCAATCGTAAAAGAACATTTGGCCCAAGCACAGTTAGCACAGCAGAGAGTGTACAATCGCGGGGACAAGACCTGTACCTTTTCCTCGGGGGATAGGGTATTGGTACTAGCAGGGCTTTTTTTCTCAGAAAATAGGTACAGGAACTCTAACATGACCCCCTTAATGACCCCTCCCCCCACACCCTCCAAACCGCATTAAATAGTGGGTGTGGTCGAATGTCACTAACAGTGGGAGGACCTTAAAGGAGTGCATTACATACAGAGTACAGAGTTTGGGAAGGGGGGGTTACAAACAGAGTGCAGTGTTCGGGGGTGCACTGCATACAGAGTGTAGTAACTAATTCAGCTTTTATCAATGTCATCAGGCTACCTGAATCCAGCAACACAACAACATTTCTACCATTAATATACATTTAACATAAATGTTTCCCAGTTCCCCGAATGGCAGTGCATGCAACTGTCGCAAACAGCGACTGACGTCTGTCCCTTATAAAGTCACATTACATAGGTTCATCCACAACTGGGCAATTGGTTGCAATATGTCTCTCTTGCCGGCAGCGGTAGCAAATAATCTTTATCGCTGCCTCTTGTGGCCTTGACTTCCCGGGCTGCTCTCGCCAGACATTAGGTAAAACTACCACCCTCTCACTCTCTCCATCCTCACCCCTTGGAGTCATCTTACCCGCCACTGGGGATGGTCTGGTCTTAGGGTGGAAAGTCCATGAGTCCCTTGAAGGGGAGGTCAGGTTCTCTGTAGCAAAATACCTTTTAACCAGATCCACAAGCTTGTCAGCCGTTTCTGGGTCTCCATGGCTTACCCACTTTTGGATGGCAGTAGGAAGAGATCTCAGGGAACGATCCATAACAACACGTTCCACAATCTTTGGTGCGGTCAAAGTCTCTGGCTGCAGCCACTTCCTGCTCAGGTGAATGAGATCATATATTTGAGACCTGGGGGGTTTTCCAAGTCGGAAAGTGCAGCCATGCCAATATTGCTGTTTTTAGCACAACATAGTCTTTGGCTTGGTGAGGCTCTAGGTCATAATAAGCTTTCTGCAATTCCCCAGATAAGAGGAGCCACCAGTCCAGCCCACTGCTCCTTAGGCCACTTTTCCCTTTCAGCAGTCCTTTCAAATGTGGTCAAAAACACTTCCGGATCATCCTCTCCTGTCATTTTTGGCAGTAAACGGCTCACACAAAATGATGCATTATCAGTGGAACCACTTGCCTCGCTGGTCTGCGGACATTGCTGCATTAATGTCTCCACTCGTTGTTGGAGTTTCTGCTCCTATTTCTGAAACAGCTCTATGAAGCCTCAGATTGCTACTGGGCTTGTTGTTGAGCTTCCAGACTCTGCTGCAGAGTTGCATTTGTCTGTTGTTGAGCTGCAAGGCTCTTTTGCAAACCTGCATTTGTCTGCTGCTGATTTGCACCTGCAAGTACTGCCCAGCAGGAGCCAGACACTGGCCCTGAAATGCCAGACGCGCCCGTACACCCTGTCAGCCCTACCTGGAAGGAAAAAAGTGCTAGAAGACCGCTCATCTTCAGGTGCACCAGTGGGGAGTGGCAGTGGTGGGTGCATAGACTGGGGGTCGCCCAAACTGCAGACAGAATTTGAGCCCTTGGATGAAGAGTTGGCAGAGTGGTCATCATATATACCGTATTTTTCGCTCCATAAGACGCACTTTTTCTCCCCCCAAAAACGGGGGGAAATGTGTGTGCGTCTTATGGAGCGAATACTGACCAGGAGAGCCGCTAAAAGGGGATTGTTTCAGCGGCAGAACGATGTCCTATGCATCACTCTGCCCCAGCTGCTACTGGGACAGAGTGCCTTCAGCTGATACTGGGAGAGAAACAAAAGGGTATTGTTCTTTATTTAACCCCCACGGGATCGGCATTCATATGTAAATTGCGCGGGCACTGTTGTGTTAATGAGGTCGACCGCCGCGATTCATATGCAAATTACGCCCGCACCTCTGCATGCCGCCCACCTAGAAGGTGTGAACAGCACAGGTGAGTATAGGGGGCATGTCGAGGGGATCAAAGAGGGGGGTTTGAGGTGCAGAGGCTGCAGAGTTTAATGGGAAGGAGGGGTTGGAGTGCAGATGTTAGAAGATGAGGGGTTTGGGGGACAGAGGTTAGCAGATGAGTTAGAGGGGCAGAGTTGTATTGAGAGGGAGATAGGAATGCAGAGATTAGTAGAGAGATGGGGGGGGGGGTTACTCTAAATACACCATTTACATCACTGGTCAGTGTAAATATCTCAATATGCAAATACTCCTGATGTGTTGAGGTCATGTAAATGTCCCAGTTACATTGGGGATCAGTGTAGGGTGCCCCCTTACATTGGTTGTCAGTGTAGAAATATTATTCTGTTATGTTTTATTAAATATTTTAGTACAGCATTTGGTTCAGGATTTTTTTTTTCAGATTTTCCTCCTCTAAAATCTAGGTGCGTCTTATGGTCAGGTGCGTCTTATGGAGCGAAAAATACGGTAGTAGCGCGGAGGAAGAGTGGGAGTGGGGACCTTCTCAAGAGAAAGTGGAAGTGTTGTCTGAGGTGTTGGATGTACCAGACCCATCTGAAGGAGCCAGAAGAGCATATCCCAGTCAGTGTAAGGCAGACATTCCTTAACAGAATCTCTACTGCACAGACCAGAGCCGCTGAGTACAGGCAGTGGGTAGTGAGGTCACCCAAAGCCTGTGTTCTTCCTGGGAAGGGAAAGCCAAGCGAACTGCCAAGGTTTTCCAGGTTCCAACGGGAGGTGCAGTGAGGAATAGCTCTGGAGTTGGGTCTGGACTATCCCTATGTCCCTCCAAACATCATAGACGTCATTGAGGACTCTTGGGAAGAGTGGGAGGATGACCTGGTGTACAAGTATCTGCATATACTCAAGCCTTTACATGGACCACATTGTAAACAAGCTTGGACCTGGTTCCAGCACATTCAGCAGGCATGGCAGCTAGGGAGAGCTATTCAAAAAGACAGGGTGTGGTTGTGAAAGCAGGACACCCCAACAAGAGCCACTCTGTCACTGTTAGAGGAGCTGATGGCAACTTGAAGAGACTGCCAAAGCCTCACTATTACCTGTAAAGGACTGATGTAAGAGTGTCAGCTCACAGGTACAATCTACATGGACAGCAGGGGAGATTGCTGCCTTTGTTTTTCTTTTCAAGGACTAGGCCAGCCTGACACCCTTGTTCCCACTGAAGAACTTTGCATGAAGCCTAGTACTGCTAAAACTTGGTACGGCTCCTCCTACCAGAGACATTCTGAAAAAACAAAATGTGCTACTGTTTGTTTGTTTCTGCCAGCAGGTTTATAACCCTCTGCTGACAGACTGTACAGAATAGATGGTGAAGTTAGTGATGGGAATGTGTTTTTTTTTTTTTTTTCCCATATTCTGTTTTGCAGGTATCATTGTGGACAGCTGTTCACCCTGCTCGTGATAGACTCAACAATTTCCAGCCTGCTGGAGCTTGCGGCTCCTAAGGGGGTGCATTAAATGTGTTTTAAACAGCAGTCTATAGGGGTCTGGAGAAGGTTTATACAGTAGCTACTTCCTGACAAATTCCGACAGAAAATGTCCGATGGAGCCTACACACGGTTGGCATTTCCGACCAAAAGCTCACATCAAAGATTTTTTGGCGGAGTTTCCGATCATGTGTACGCGGCATTAGTGCTTAGTACTGCTTACTGCATCTTTGAATGGTACTAAAAATCCTAAATTTTAGGATACAGCCACTGGTCTATAGCAAAGAGAAACATATGCAATGTAAAGCATTTTTTTTTTAACAGTCATGTAAAACATTTTGGATAGTGTGGGGAAGGGCAGTGGGTTACTTAGGATGAGGCAAAGGGTGAGTTCCACTCTGGACACAGCCAGCTGCAGGGTGTCTGCATGTTTTAAAGTCTATGTGAACGTTTTGATTAAAAAGAATGGTATTAACTTATGTACTCGCGTATATGTGAAATGTTTTTTCAAAATAGTAAAAAGTGCTGCAAAGTACCTTGAAGTGGATTTTAAGCCATTGGTGACCACAGGCCTCCATTATGATTCTTCTTGTGCATGGTGGAGGTGTGGTTAGATAGGAGGCATCTAGGTGTCTGCTGCTGGATGACCAATAGGAACATATAAGGCGAAAGGCAAATCTAGTTTTGATATCTGTTTTTTTTTTCCCTTTCTAGTGGAATCTATGCTACCAGAAACTACTGTTTGATCAGGGCTGGATGAGGAAGAAGTGGGGGTGAGGCATGTCAGCATGTGATGTCACAAGCTGACTATGGAACTACAGGCACACTGTGTACCAGGATTAAAGGAAGCACACTGACCACACTATGACAAATATGCTTCCATGGTCAGAAAACAGACAGTCAAAGTAACTGGCAGGATCATCAAGTAAAGTATTTAAAACAGAAGTAAGGTTTTCTTTGTTTTTTTGCCCATTTATACTTACCTAGGTGGATGCAGCATCGGTCCGGAAACGGGTCACAGGAGTGCAAAACAAATTGCCCTCCTGTGACCCATAGGAAAAGCCCAGCTAAACCGAGCTCAGGCTCGACTTCTCCTTTTTAAATTGTTAGTTCACCTTTACCAAATAAACTGCGTATGCAGGTAAGGGGCACATGTAGGATGTAAAAACAAACTGTGCAGCTTTTACCAAAGGCCTAGCTGACAAACTCCCAGAGGTGGCATCATCCCGTCCTGCCTTGTTAGTAGGTCATTGCTAAGACACACCTAGACAATTCAAATCCCATCCTTCTCTCCCCTGTCACAGGAACTCTGAGCTCAGCGATGTTTTGACAGGCGAGATAGTGGAGGAGATACGTAAATAGTCTAAACCTATAGTAATTTTTGTTTTAATTTACAGGCGCTCCTTACCATTATATGCAGTTTTTTGGTAAAGGTAAATTAAAGTGTCTTAACCACTTAACGACCGCCCACTGTAAATATACGTCAGCAGAATGGCACCGACAGGCAGAATCACGTACATATACGTGATTGCCTTTGTATAGTTGGGGGGTCCGATCGGACCCCCCTTCTTTACAGTGGGTGGTCGTTTTACCTTCGGGAGCGATCCGGCATGAGGGGACGGCCGTTCGATTCCGGCCACCCCCTCTCGATCGCTCCCGGCGAATGAGAGAGCTTCCCCTGCCTGCCAGGAAGGAGGAAGTGATGTCATCTCTCCTGGGGCGCTCACATATACCGAGCGCCGTACAGGAGAAGATGCAGGTTAGTACACAAAACAGCACACTGACACCAGGACACATAGGCACATAAATCGCCCCCCCAGGCCCCCCCAGACACCCCCAGATCACCCCCCAGCCCCCCCCCAGCCCCCAGTTACAGTGTCACTGATTGCAGTGACCATTTATTTAGTGATCACTGCAATCAGTGACATTTGTGACTGTAAAAGTGTCACTACATTTAGTTTTAGGTCCAGTGTAGCCCCCTAACCCCCCTAATAAAGGTTTAACCCCCTGATCACCCCCCAGATAACCCTTTCACCCCCTTGCACCGCCGTCACTAAGCAATCATTTTTCTGATCGATGTCTTAGCGTCGGTGATGCTGATCGGTAGCCAGTAATTTTTTTTAGGTTCGCCGCAGGTTTTTATAGCGTCGGGTACCCCCATATATTACCTAATAAAGGTGTAACCCCCTTGATCACCCCCCAGGTAACCCTTTCACCCCCTAGCACCGCCGTCACTATGCGATCATTTTTCTGATCGATGTCTTAGCGTCGGTGATGCTGATCGGTAGCCAGTAATTTTTTTTAGGTTCGCCGCAGGTTTTTATATAGCGTCAGGTACCCCCATATATTACCTAATAAAGGTTTTAACCCCTAATTGCCCCTAGTTAACCCTTTCACCAGTGATCATCATATAAGTGTTACGGGTGACGCTGGTTAGTTAGTTTGCTTTTTATAGTGTCAGGGCACCCGCCGTATATAACCCAATAAAGGTTTAACCCCCTGATCGCCCGGCGGGTGATATCAGTTAGGTTTTAGCGTCAGAAAGGGTCTGCGTCACACCCCAGGCAGCGTCAGGTTAGTGCCAGTAGCGCTAACACCCACACGTGAAGCATACACCCCCCTTAGTGGTATAGTATCTGATCAGCTCAATATCTGATCTGATCAGATCTATACTAGCGTCCCCAGCAGTTTAGGGTTCCCAAAAACGCACTCTTAGTGGGATCAGCCCAGATACCTGCTAGCACCTGCGTTTTGCCCCTCCGTCCAGCCCAGGCCACCGAAGTGCAGTATCGATCGATCACTGTCACTTGCAAAACACAACACACATAACTGCAGCGTTCGCAGAGACAGGCCTGATCCCTGCGACTCCAGTGCTGTAGGAGGTGATTTCACCACCACAGTTAAAAAAAAAAAAGCATATATGCCGAAGCATTGGGGCAGCAGGCGCGGAGGAGCGATTTTGCTCCTAATGCCGCGTATATACGGTCGAAATTCCGACGGAGGCTTGCCCGTGGAAAAGTCTGACCATGTGTACGCGGCATAACTTTTGCGAGAAGATGCCCCCATGCTTCGGCATATATAAATGGTGCATGTATGCCCATCATTAGAAGTGGGTGGATGAAGGGCGGTATTCTAATGGTGGGCATACCCACCGATCAATCTTTTTTTTTCGTTTAGCCAACAGGCTGCATGAAAAAAAAGATTACAATACATGTCCAACAAGGACCAGCAACGTACTGGTATGTTGCTGGACTTTGAATGTTTATACCAGAATGAGGCCTGCGGGTTTAGGTATCATCTTGGTATCATTCTTTTCAGCCAGCGGCCGGCTTTCATGTAAAAGCAATCCTAGTGGCTAATTAGCCTCTGGACTGCTTTTACAAGCAGTGGGAGGGAATGTCCCCGCCCCCGGATATAAAAAGCGCCATTGGGAAATTGGGAAAGCATTTTATCACACCGATCTTGGTGTGGTCAGATGCTTTGAGGGCAGAGGAAAGATCTAGGGTCCAATAGACCCCAGTTTTTTCAAAAAAGAGTACCTGTCATTACCTATTGCTATCATAGGGGATATTTACATTCCCTGAGATAACAATAAAAGTGATAAAAATAAATAAATATGGAAGCAACAGTTTAAAAATAAAATAAAAAAGCAAAATTCAAAATTAATAATAAAAAAAAAAAAAGCACCCCTGTCCTGCCCTGCTCTTGCCCAATGGCGAACGCAAGCGTCGGTCTGGCGTCATATGTAAACAGCAATTGCACCATGCATGTGAGGTATCACCGCGAAGGTCAGATCGAGGGCAGTAATTTTAGCAGTAGACCTCCTCTGTAAATCTAACGGGGTAACCTGTAAATGCTTTTAAAGGCTTTTAAAAATGTATGTAGTTTGTCACCAATGCGCGTTTGTGCGAAATTTTAAAGCATGTCGTGTTTGGTATCTATGTACTCGGCCTAAGATCATCTTTTTTATTTCATCAAACATTTGGGCAATATAGTGTGTTTTAGTGCATTAAAATAAAAAAAAGTGTATTTTTTCCCAAAAAAATGCGTTTGAAAAATCGCTGCGCAAATACTGTGTAGAAAAAAAAATGCAACACCCACCATTTTATTCTGTAGGGCCTTTGCTTTAAAAATATATATAATGTTTGGGGGTTCAACATAATTTTCTTGCAAAAAAAAATATGTTTTCATGTAAACAAAAAGTGTCAAAAAGGGCTTTGTCTTCAAGTGGTTAGAAGAGTGGATGTAAGCTTCCTAATGTTGTGTATAAAATGCCAGAACAGTTCAAAACCCCCCCAAATGACCCCATTTTGGAAAGTAGACACCCCAAGGTATATACTGAGAGGCATGTCGAGTCCATGGAATATTTTATATGTTGACACAAGTTGCGGAAAAAATACAATTTTTTTTTTTTTTTGCACAAAGTTGTCACTAAATGATATATTGCTCAAACATGCCATGGGCATATGTGGAATTACACCCCAAAATACATTCTGTTGCTTCTCCTGAGTACGGGGATACCACATGTGTGAGACTTTTTGGGAGCCTAGCCGCGTACGGGACCCCAAAAACCAAGCACCGCCTTCAGGCTTTCTAAGGGTGTCAATTTTTGATTTCACTTCTCACTGCCTATCACAGTTTCGGAGGCCATGGAATGCCCAGATGGCACAAAACCCCCCCAAATGACCCCATTTTGGAAAGTAGACACCCCAAGCTATTTGCTGAGAGGTATTGTGAGTATTTTGCAGATCTCGCTTTTTGTCACAAAGTTTTGAAAATTGAAAAAAAAAAGAAAAAAAAAATGTTCTTTCTTCATTTTCAAAAACAAATGAGAGCTGTAAAATACTCACCATGCCTCTCAGCAAACAGCTTGGGGTGTCTACTTTCCAAAATGGGGTCATTTGGGGGGGTTTTGTGCTATTTTGGCATTTTATGGCCTTCAAAACTGTGATAGGTAGTGAGGAGTGAAATCAAAAATTTGCGCCCTTAGAAATCCTGGAGGCGGTGCTTGGTTTCCGGGGTCCCGTACGTGGCTAGGCTCCTAAAAAGTCCCACACATGTGGTATCCCCGTACTCAGGAGAAGCAGCAGAATGTATTTTGGGGTGCAATTCCACATATAACCATGGCATGTGTGAGCAATATATCATTTAGTGACAACTTTTTGTAATTTTTTTTTTTTTTTGTCATTATTCAATCACTTGGGACAAAAAAAAAAATATTCAATGGGCTCAACATGCCTCTCAGCAATTTCCTTGGGGTGTCTACTTTCTAAAATGGGGTCATTTGGGGGGGTTTTGTACTGCCCTGTCATTTTAGCACCTCAAGAAATGAGATAGGCAGTCATAAATTAAAAGCTGTGTAAATTCTAGAAAATGTACCCTAGTTTGTAAACGCTATAACTTTTGCGCAAACCGATAAATATACGCTTATTGACATTTTTTTTACTAAAGACATGTGGCTGAATACATTTTGGCCTAAATGTATGACTAAAATTGAGTTTATTCGATTTTTCTTATAACAAAAAGTAGAAAATATCATTTTTTTTCAACATTTTCGGTCTTTTTCCGTTTATATCGCAAAAAAAAAAAATCGCAGAGGCAATCAAATACCATTAAAAGAAAGCTCTATTTGTGGGAAGAAAAGGACGCAAATTTCGTTTGGGTACAACATTGCATGTCCGCACAATTTAAAGTTAAAGCAGCGCAGTGCAAAATTCTGAATTCACCTCTGGTCCTTTAGCTACCAAATGGTCCGGGGCTTAAGTGGTTAAATATATTCTATAAAGTAATGGAAGTATTATGTAGATCATGAGGGACAAAGGAAGATAGTCCCAAAGGTTTACTAAATAGTGTTTACATTCTTTTAACAACTGACTTTTTGTTGCCCAGGTATTGTATACCTGGGCCACTGTTATCCCCATTGTTTCCTGTATGCTGTTCCTAAACCCTGTAGTTTTATTTATTGTACTGGTTGTGATAAGTATTCATTTTTGTTCCTTATACTAGAAATTTTGGTATATGGAAAAAAGAGGTGTATTAAATATCAATTTGCCCTGGTTGTCAAATATACTATGGAAGCCACTGGGGGACCGTTAGAAACTGTCTTTACTGCTACCTTTTATCCCTACTTCCCCTCACTTTCAGATCTGGTTATCTGGCAAGGAAAGGTTCTCAGCAGAACAAAGACATCAGTAAGACACAGAGCAAAAAAAAAAAAAGAAGTTCTAATCCCTCTCCATCCTGTCTAATAAACAGTTATTTTATACATACTTCCTTACAAGGGTATGTAAACCCCAAGGATGAACTTCTGTTATTCAGTTGCTTTTGGTCTGTTAAATATACGATTAAAAGTGTTTTGTTGCACCTGTTTAACCTCTTCACGCCCGCTCTATAGCCGAAAGACAGCTACAGCGAGGGCCTAAATTGCCGGGAGGGCATTCATGTACATCCTCCAATGCTCGTACTGCTTGCGCGCTCTGTGATCAGCGAGTCCATGAGATCCCAGGCCCCTTACCAGCCAATGACAGCTGATCACGTGATGTAAACAGAAGTTGGTAACAGCGCGAGGAGAGAAAAAAAGCCGATTACCGCCTTGTGTAAATGGGGCATCGGTCCCCCACACTGTTAGCCACTGCCGCCTCATCAGTGCTCACCAGATCCACCTACAAATGCCCACCAGTGCCACCTACCAGAGCCCATAAGTACTGCTAAGCAATGCCCACCAGTGCCACCTATCAGTGCTGCCTATCAGTGTCACCTACCAGTACCTATCGGTGCCCATCAATACCACCTCTCAGTGCCCATCAGTGCCATCTATCAGTGCCTCCTAATCAGTGCCCATCAGTGCTGCCTTATCAGTGTTGCCTTATCAGTGCTGCCTTATCAGTGCCCATCAGTGTAGCATATCAGTGCCCATCAGTGCAACCTCCTCAGCGCACATCAATGAAGGAGAAAAATCACCTGTTTGTAAAATGTATTTATTTATTATTTTTTTTAAATCTGTCTTTTTTTGTTTAGCAAAAAATAGAAACCCCAGTACTGATTAAATACCACCAAAAGAAAGATCTATTTGTGTGAGAATAAATGATAAAAATGTCATATGGGTAGCATGACCGCGCAATTGTCATTCAAAGAGTGACAGCGCTGAAAATGGCCTGGGCAGGAAGGAGGTTTAAGTAAGTAAGCAAGTGGTTAATAAGAGTGAAAATGCCTGTTGATCCTGCTATAAATGTTGTCAGATGATAACTCCCTGTGCTGTACTCTTATCAGTTGCATTGCTCTGGAGACAACAGAACCCATCTATGCTGATAAGAAAGAGAGAGGGGAATGTGTCAGTAGTCTGTTGTGTTTCTGGTTTCCTGATACAGTAGGTGATTGAGTGTTGTCACCCTGGGACAAGAACTGTATTGTCGGTAGGATCACCAAGTGAAAATAAAGGGAAAAAAGCAGGAAAGAAAAATTATACAACCACCATATCTAAGAACCAATAAACAGCAATATTTACAATTTTTGTTTTGGGGTTTAAATATGCTTTAAGTTATTAACATGTTACTGTATCAGAGAAGCTTTTTATCATTTCAATTTCCTTAGCACTTTTCACATGTTGACATTGTTTTGTGCAGTTTTGTATTATGGGGCTTATTACTGGAAAGATGTTTCATTTTTTCTTTTTTACTTCTCACAGAATGGTGCTACAATGACCTGGTATCGCCCCTTTATTTCACATCATTTGATGCTTCATCAAGATATTCTATTTTGTACACTGCTAACTTTGCACGATTATTTGGTAAGTATGCTTTTCTACTTTTAACCTAACATGTTTAAATAGATTTACTAATTCCTTTTTTTTAGACTGTGACTGCTGAGTAGAGGCATACCAATTAATAATCAAAGCAAGCTAACGGCCTCACCCAATAGTAACACAGAATGCAGTTTGTTAGAAAGTGCAAGGTTGTATCTTTATTGTATTAGTGCAAATTATCTTCCTGCATAACATACATCAAACAACATTACAAGTAAAAATGATGATGGAATATTGATGGCATAAAAGCTTTTCCTTTCCATAAATGACAGGCACCCAACCACCCAGAAAAAAAACAGCTGAGTGTATAAATCATTGACTAAAGTTTGCTACCTGTCAGGTCACCTGTGGCCAGATGACAGATGCACACCGTTGGGGGTCAGGAGTGCACCACAAGGTAGTGAACCCTATGGCTGACTGCTGCTGATGGAATACTGGGTGGTTGTGGAAAGCGGGACCAGTGGAGCACAACAGGGATCCACAGGAAGCTAGAGCTAAGGTTCCCCAGGGCGCGGAGTCTAAGACCCAGCAGGTTTTCACCAGAGCCTCTAGTGGTGAGGATGTTACACTGCAGCTAGGTCCAGGTCGCGACCCCTAAAGTCCCCTAGCTCACGCTCCGTAGGGTAAGGAGGATAGAGGGGAAGCAGCAGCACAGGATACAAGAATAGTGAGGGGAAAAGCCAAGGTCAGGGCAACAAGCAGACAAGTATAAACGAAGGACAAGCCGAAGGTCAAGGTCACAAGCAGACAGGGATAGTCGGGAACAAGCCAATATCGGTAACAGGGAGACAGACGTAGCACACGGCAGGCAGGAACCCAAACACACAATGCTTAAACAAACACATTGATCAGCAAAGCAGGCTTGCAGTGCACAGGTTAATATAGTGTTCTGTGATAGGGCCTGGGGTGGAGTCAGGCTGGGAGGAGATTATAAAGGAAGCCAGGTGAGAGAGAGTCTGGCCTCTAAGATGAACACATGGGGAGGAAGGTAAGCTGACAGACAAACATTACTGCATATCAATGACACTACCTCAAGGTAAAAATGGCAGTTGTGACATAAAAATTAATAGGAAGTGTGGGCACAGACTTCTCAGGAGGCTAAAACGTATTAGTTTCAGTGCTTCAATGCTTTGCACCCAAATAATTAGGCACATCAGATCGGCCTATGAAACAGAGTAGCCAATAAACACTAGTGGAAACAATTAGTAGAACCTCCCCACCTATTGCATGCCTCAATTGGTCAAGATTTCTTTTTACAGAGGCTCTTTAAGAAAATTATGACTTTTAACCTTGGGCAGGTTAAAGAAAATTCTAGGTTATAAAAAAGTATGGTTGGAAAACTGAAAATTGTGATTTGCTTTTAAGTTAGTGGGGTTTTCCTATGAGGATATGGTTATGCAATTCTACAGAACCTATCCAAAAAAAAAAAACGAAGAAAACCCAGCTAGGTAGGCATATTAAAGTAAGAGGAGACTCTGAAGTAGATGTAGAACATTCCAACTGGTATGAGTATCTGTAATTGTCAGGAATGGGCATGGCTTTTGACTAGACAAATGGATGTCTGAGATGGGCTGGTCATCCTTTACTTTTTGTGGATGAATGAATGAATACAAGAATCAATGAATACAATGAATGACATTTCTTTCATTACAGGAAGTAGTGGGTGGTCTCCTGCCCCTGGAGATAAACATCCTTGGCTTCAGATAGACTTGAAGAGGAAATATAAAATAATGGGAGTTGCCACTCAGGGAACCTATAACACTTATTACGATTGGGTGACCCGTTACATCTTGCTGTATGGGGACCGGCCAGACAGCTGGAAACCATTCTTTCAGCTGGGCACTAACTGGGTAAGTATCATTGTCTACATTTTACAATAAACATGTGCATTTAGATCTAGTACAGAGTTGCTCATGTCAAGTGGAAATCCAGCCCAAACCTTTTTGGAAAAAATGGGGATGGTTTAGAACTTCTTTCAGTTATTTTGTTGTTTGCTCCATGCTTCCATTGGGGATATTTCTCCTAACTTTCTGTACCACAAACGCAAGAAAAAATCAGAGAATATCCCATTCATGTTTTGCAGTTGCCAATAACGACAACTGTACATTTTTAGATCTCCTCAGGCTACCAGGACAGAGATTAGATGAATACAGATAGCAGTAAAAATATAATGTGATTTTTGGAGAAAATGTTAAGGTATCCCCTGAAGAAAGTAAACAAAAGAAATATATTTTTAAAACAAAAGCTTTATTATACAAGATTGTTATGAATCAAATTTCCAGGACTGCCCAGAAAAACAATTAAAAGAGGTACATATATAGCCACAGCAAACCCAACTTGTCAGTAGACAAACCATTAATGAAAACAAAATAAAGTAAGCATATATCCTTGAGTCAAGCAAAGAAAAATGTGCACATAGCTATTGCTTATGTTTCCACAGTTATCAATTTGCATCCATTATTTCAAGATGTAGCTGACTTGATATGCTGTATATTCACGCTTATAGCACATGCAAAGCAGACATATATAGTGTAGACAAACTGAAACCAGAATAAAAGCACTCTCATATTAATGATCAGTGAAGCACGTAACGCACATGTAATTTTTCAAACATCGTGTAGTAACTTGTAAAAAAGCTACTTTGTATCCATCATCTGCAGACATTTCAGTTTTTTGTGCATAAATGCTGTTACAATGCACATGCAAAGCTTAGTCACAAAGCAGACAACCATAAAGCAAGTGAGGCAAAGCTGAAGTCAAGAAAAAAAATATGCCTAATTAAACCTGAGTGAAGGTATAGTCCAGACATCATACCGGCCAAACTTGTGACCTAATTTCAGCCAAAAAGTTAGTACCGTATATACTCGAGTATAAGCCGAGTTTTTCAGCACTTTTTTTGTGCTGAAAATGCCCCCCTCGGCCTATACTCGAGTCACCTTTTTGCGCCTGTTAAACGGTCATTTCTCTGGTGACTTTGGGGACCCAGTCCCGGCCGGTCGTAGGTCCCCTGGACCCGTAACTTGGCACACATGTAGCCCCATTTCTCCTCTATAAGTGTGCAAAGGTTATTGTCTGGGGGACCTATGGCCGGGGTGCACCGATTTTTCAAAGCCGGGTACCCCTTCCATAGACTCCCATGTTAAACGTCAGTCTAGTCACGGGCACACTGAGGCATGGGCACAGTGAGGCATGCACATAGACACAGTGAGGCAAAGTGAGGCACAGTGAAGCATGCAGATGGACACCCTAGGCTTATACTCGAGTCAATACGTTTTTCCCATTTTTTTGTGGTAAAATTAGGTGCCTCGGCTTATATTCGGGTCGGCTTATACTCGAGTATATACGGTAATTTAAATATCTGTGGTTTGTGGTCAATTATGTATTAAATGTCACATTGGGGAAATTTCTCCAACATAATATGCTCCTTATTCACCCTACAGTGGAATGATAATTTCTTACTATAATGGCTCATTGGTTTGTCACCCTTCCCCAGCCGTATAACAGCCTTAGGATCATCTAGGTATTGACAGATTAAATGTTCAGAATATTAAATGGGTCTCTTGTGTAACAAGCAATAGGACAGTCAGTGCCATGGCAAGGTCATTCAGTGCCCACAGTGAAGATGCCAAACTGACACCCCCCAAGGTGGAGTGGGGGATAGAGTTATTAGAGATGTGTTCAGTGCCGATATGTATGCACATTATAATAGCGGTGCAGATTCTGTCCCACAGTATATTATGGGGCTAACAGGAATGTCTTGGAGTTAGTGTGAGTAAAAAATATCCATGTGTCAGTAGTGTCACTGGACGTAAAAATGCAGCTGCATTGGTGGTGTTACTGGAAGAAAAAAATGCCACTGCATCAGTGATATCACTGTAAGAAAAAAATTACCCTGCGTCGGTGGTGTCACTGGAAGGAAAGAATGTCCTTGTATAAATGGTGTTACTGGAAGGAAAAAAATGTCCCTGCATCGGTGGTATAACTGGAAGTATATAATGCCCATGTGTCATTGGTGTCACAGGAAGAAAAAAATGCTGGTGCCTTGGGGTTGGTACTGGAAGTAAAATAAACGCCCCTGCATAAGTGGTCTCACCGGAAGGGAAAATGTCTCAATGATGGGGTCACTGGAAGACAAATATGCTTCATGTTGGTGGGGTCATTGGAAGTAAAAATATTGCTACATCGGTGGGATTACTGAAAGTAAAAAATGCCCCTGCATTACTGTTTTTTACTGGAAGCTAAAAGTGTCCTTGTGTCCAGGGTGTCACTGGAAGGAAAAACTGCCCCTGTCTTGGTGATGTCAATGGAAGAGAATGCCCTTTTGTCAGTTGTATAATTGAAATGTCCATGTATTAGGGGTGTCACTGGAAGAAAAGACTTTCCCTGAGTCTGGAAGGAAGAAAATGCCACTGCATCAGTGGTATCTCTGAAAGGAAAAAATTGTCCATTTCTCGGAGAAGCCACTGGCAGGAAAAAATGCTTTGCCTTCATGAGAAGGAAAAAATTCCGCCGGTATCGCCGGAAAATAAAAAATTCCCCTGCATCCATGGTGTCACTGGAAGTAAAAATGTCTGGCATCGATGGTGTAACTGGAAAAAAATGCCCCTGTGCTGGTGGTGTTTCTGGTAGAAAAAAATGCACCTGTGTCTGAGGCGGACTGCTTTGGCATTGACACCAGTGAGATGAAGGGGAGGGGGGTCTCCATAGAGTGCATTTACCTAGGGGGCCCTGTGAGGCTCATAGGGAGGGAGCAATCGCATAGCATGGGAGGGGCCACATGGTTGCCCTGGGCGCAATAATCTTAGGAGTGCCAAATCCTACTATGTATCATATTTACAGTACTGTGTAAACGTTGCACACTTTGTAGACTTGCACAAAGTAAGGGATTTTGTAGGACTACAGTTAGGTGTATGATTAACCAATTATACTAAGCAGTTGCTAAGGATCATCTATTTCATATGTAGGCTGAAACAGTCATTAACTGAAATAGAAAAACAGCTGTGTAGAAGGCTTAAAACTGGGTGAGAAACAGCCAAATTCTGCTACTAAGGTGAGGTAGTAAAAGACAGTTTTATGTTAAAGGTCATACATCATTGCAAGACTGAGCACAGCAACAAAAGACAAGATACTAGATTGGAGATTTGGTCAGGACCAATGGTGTCCTTAATGAAGAGGAATACAGGCAGATACTTCTCCATCATGCCATGCCATCAGGGAGGTGTGTGATTGTCCCCAAATGTATTCTGCAGCAGGACAACAACCCCAAACATACAGCCAATTTCATTAAGAACTATCTTGGGCAGAAGGATTCGAGGCAGCCTACATCCACAGAAGATGTGTGGCTAGTTCTCCAATATGTTTGCAACAACCTACCTTCCGGTGCCTTCAAACACTGTGTGTAAGTGTACCTTAAAAAATTGGTGCTGTTTTAAAGGCAAAGGGTGGTCACACCAAATATTGATTTAATTTGAAAGTCTTGTCTGTTTATTTTTATCAAATAACAAGATAGAAAGTAAACTATTAACACTTCTATTTCTGAAAGCATTTATAATTTACAGCATTCCACCCAAAATTCAAACAATGAAAATGCCAAGCCACTTGGCTCCCTTGTTGGCAGCACCGCTGCTCCTCTTACCAGTCCCTCTGACTGTGTTGTTCAGCTCTCATGGATAACTTTGGCTCTTTTTAGCTTTTAGTCGCAGCACCCTGCACAGCGAAATCCGGGCTTCTGGATTGGGGTTTTTCTGACACCCCAATAGGAGCCCACCTGACTCCTGGAGTGAGACCTCCTGGCAGTTTGCTAGGGCACTTCTGACCCCTTGGTGAGACCCACTGTTTTTTGCCTTTTAGCTGGGGCCCTCTGACCCCTCGGTGCGACCCTCTGTCTCTTGGCTTCTGGCTGGGGCCCTCTGACCCCTCTGTGAGACCTTCAGTCTCCCACACTAGGAGCAGTCTTCGACTAGAAGCCCTGAGCTATCCACAGACCTGAGTATATAACAACCCTGCACACCTGTGTACTCAGACTGATTGCAGGCAAAACCTGAACACAGGATTAAAAGTTCCAATCTAGAACTACAGAATCTGGAGAAAGCCACAAACACAGCTTTCTCTGCCCAGAACCGATAGTTCTGAACAGTGCCAAGACAAGGTTATCTAGAGCCCAAGGCAAACATTCCAAACTGCGCCCCCCCTCCCCAAGATGTATGAGCAAAAATCCCCCCATAAAAACACTGAGTGCTAATCTGCATGCATATCCCCTAAGCATAAATTCCCCCTCCTCCCAGTACAAATTCACACCCTGCTGAAATCCCCCCTCTCAGCACACATTTTTGCTGCCCCCTATCCCCCAACCCCCCCCCCCCCACCCAGCTCAAATGCCCTCCCAAAAACATAATTCACACTTCCTAGAACAAATCCTCTACTCCTAAAATGTCCCCACCTAGTATACATTCTCTCCCTCCACTTCAAATCAGCCCCTCCCAGCACAAATTCCCCTAAAACCCCCCTCCTAGTTTAAATCTCCCCCCTACACAAATCCCCCTAAATCACCATTCTTAGCACTCCCCCTCCCCAAATCCCCCCTCCTAGAACAATACTTACCCCTTGCCATGCCCCTAATTCCCCCTTCCAACACAAATCTCCTTTCCCCAATCTCCTTGTGGTGCCCCCCGCAGCTCACATGATACCACAGTGCCCAGGACAGCCGCCCCCCCTGCTGACGCCTTGTCCGGCCCAGTCCTGAACCTTGCATTAACTCTTAATGTGAATCCTGTGTTGCATTTTCCTATATTCTCACAGTGACAGGGCCTCTGTCCCAATATATATATAGTGTTCAGCATAAATGAGTACATCCCAACAGAGTTGTCAGAAAACCTTTCCTTTCCTTTCAGAATCAACATTTTATATGGCACACTATGCTACAAAATACTCCCACTAATGCGGCCATTGCAACCAAGATTTGTTAATTTGCACACACAAAAAAGTATTTTTCCTAACAAATTCACCATGTTGCAAAAATAAATACACCCCAATAAAATTCCTAGGAGCAAAGCTAAATTTTAGACAACAAAATCCTTACTAACAGGAATTCAACTACAGGTGAGTCTAATTATTCATTAAACAGGTTTCCAGCAGTCAGTTGATTATAAAAGGGTGTTACACAAGAAAGGTGAAGGCTACAAAAAGATCAGCAAAGCTTTACTTATCAGTCAAAATACTGTAGCAATAGTGATACAAAAATTTAACAGATGAAACTGCAACCATCTCACAGATGTCCAGGCCGTCCACAGAAGTTAATACCTAGACAGGAGCATCTTCTGATGAGAAGGGTTGAAGAAAATCGCCATGTAAGTTTACTGCAGTTAGCTAAAGAAGTAGAAAGCCAAAATGGGGTGATTGTTTCCCGTGACACAATATGGCGTACACTGAAGAGGAATGGCATGCAATGGGCGTTGTACATGAAGGAAGCCTCATCTAAAGCCCATGCACAAAAAAGTCCATTTAGAATTTGCCAGGGTCCATGCCCAAGAAGACTACCGGCACTCTGTACTCTGGAGTGATGAGACCAAGATAAATGTTTTTGGAACTGATGGATTCAAAACTGTATGGTGTTGCAAAGGTGAGGACAGTGAAAAATGCATGGTGCCTACAGTGAAACATGGTGGTGACAGTGTCCTTCTATGGGACTGCATGAGTGCTGCTGGGGTCAGGAAGCTGCATTTCATTGATGGTATCATGAATTCACAAATGTACTGCTCTATATTGAAAGAAAAGATGCCACCATCACTCCGTGCCATTGGTCGTCGTGCACATTTCCAACATGACAATTATCCAAAATGCACATATAAGGCCACTGTTGCATTTATGAAGAAGAACAGGGTGAAAGTGATTCAGTGGCCAAGTACTGTATGTCTACTGATCTGAACCCCATCGAACATTTAAGGGGAATTCTGAAAACAAGTTGAGCATCATTCTCTCCATCCAGCATCCAGGCTCTAAAAGTGTTCCTTCTTGAAGAATGGAAAAAGATAGATGTTGCAGTATGTCGCCAAGTTGTTTATTCCATGCCTAGAAGACTTGGTGCTGTCCTTACAAATCATGGAGGTCATACAAAATACTAGATGTAGTAGTTTTTGTTGTGGGGTGTGTTCATTTTTTCATCTACTAATTTGAGTAAAACTGAAGATTTTGTAATCTAATTTATATTATTAACCTTACTTTCATGTAATGAGCTAAACAAATGTTCTACAAAACTCTGTTTTGTAAAAATTGTGCAAATTGTTACATAGTTGCATAGTTACATAGTAGGTGAGGTTGAAAAAAAGACACATCAAGTCCAACCTATGTGTGTGATTTTATGTCAGTATTGCATTGTATATCCCTGTATGTTGTGGTCGTTCAGGTGCTAAAAACCAACAAATTGGGATGGACGAGAAGAGAGAAGGGGCCACCGGGGAGCAGCGCGACATGAGAGAGAACTTATTACAAACGCTTCCTGCCTCGTTATATACCTCCATACCACATGATAAGTTTGAAAGCTGTACTACAATTTCTCAATGACGATCCCATGATAAACACCAGAAAGGCCCAATTCATATTGGAAACCACAAAATTCTGTCTGACACACAATTATTTGGAATTTAATGGTGACTTCTACCTAGAGACCCATGGCACAGCGATGGGGGTAAATTTTGCCTCAAACTATGCCAATCTCACCATGGGTCTGTGGGAGAACCAATATATCTGGCAGGATAAGTGGGGTGACCTGTCTTATCCTAAAACTCTACACCGACATATATCTGGCATAATAACCCCTTCAATTCTCACCTGATTTTTTATGGCCGTTATATTGATGATGTCATCATCATCTGGGATGGTCCAAAATCCTTAGTCCAACAATTTGGAGCTCACTGCATTGCTAACGACATGTGTCTTTCATTCACCTCAGTCTGTGACGAGAACTCTTTAGCCTTTCTTGATTTAACACTCAGTCATGACAATGGGACCATACATTCACAAAACTACACAAAACCCACTGCAGGAAACTCATATCTACACTACAAAAGCTGTCATCACCCACGCCGGATCAAAAACATTCCCAAAAGCCAATACTGCCACTTCAAACACAATTTTACCCGAGATTAAGTTTATGCCACACATGGGCAACTTCTCAAACAAAAATTGTTAGAGAAAGGTTAACCACGTACCCTCATAGATGAAGCCTTCACATTTTACAAACAACACAACAAAACAGACAAACATAACACCTATAGAAATAAGATATAAACAAAACCAAGGATAAATCCAAGAAAAAAAAAACAAGCTTTACTCACCGGTCGAGCTGACAACCGAATCAATCTATCTAACAGTATACGTTAAAACAGGGGTTTAGTCTGCACACATTTGCAAATACATGCGTAAGCCACAGAGCCTCGTCACGGCACCCTGGTATCTGTGATCCTATCTCTAACCTATGAGAGACTCCACAGTGGAAGCACATGCATTCTGATGGATAGGTGGAGGTCAGGTGGACTAAAGGGAGCCACCCCTTCTTAAAAGGTACAGGAGCACACTGAGCACCCAGCAAATCTCACAGTGGCTGCAAAGGTGTCGGTGCACTGCCTGACCAGTATAACAGTAATACTACAACAAAGACGGCGTCCACCACCCTCACCTATAACTGGCCTTTGCAGTGAGTAGCATAGGAAGGCTATATAAGATATAAACAAAACCAAGGATAAATCCAAGGAAAAAAAAACAAGCGAATCAACCTATCTAACAGTATGCATTAAAACAGGGGTTTAGTCTGCACACATTTGCAAATACATGCATAAGCCACATAGCCACATACATATAGAAATAAACCTCAAGTATTATGGGATTTTGTAGGCAATCAAAGAAAAATTATATTACATTTTATAAAATTTTATTTTTATTATAACAAATTACAATAAAAATTCCCACATGGGAAATGAAAACTATTGCAGCAATATAGTATCAATTATACAATAATCTCTGTTAGACATAACGTGGTACTCCCCATCTACTTGCTGTTCCTTTCATAGGAGATATACAGAGGAATACAGTATAAGGGGATATCCAACACATTTCAAATTGTACTGTTATAGACAAATCTTCAGGGAATAATACCTCTTCTGAAAAAACAGTTTCAATTAAACAATTAGTACATAACCATGTACGGAGATGCGTATAAAATCCATTTAAAAGATGGAACATCATTCATATGCACTTACAATGTAAAGACTTATTTAGCAGGAGCACTCCTCTAGATGGCAAGAAAAAAACCATACATTGATGTATTAAGAGCTTCCATCAAAATAACAACATCCATTGGCTGCAGGTTTGGGAATTCCCAGAAAAAGATGGAAAGATTGCACTGTGGAACAAAGGGAACAATACAAAAAATGATGGTAAATCCCAAGGAAGATAATTAGTATCTATTCCAAGGGATACTGGGTCAACCTAATGGATATTCACCGAAAGGTTGGCCCAGTAGTTGCCTAAATTCAAAATGATGAAATTACTTGAAAAAAGCCCTTGACCAATATTGCATTGATATCAAATGGATTCAAGTTTTGAATATCAGTTGTGGCATATAGCAAAGTCCCAAAAAAACTGGCAGCAGGTAGAAGAAATCTGGCATAGCTCCAAAGTAATGGAGCACCTGTCTCCTGAATGGATGGCAGAGGAATGGCGCTGATGGATGCTGTTGGCGTCCCTTATGTAATGTGCATGCATGGGAAGAAATGACGGAATTTGCGTCAACATACCCCCCACGTTGCCGCGTCATATCCTGTCTCGGGAATCACAACATCTGGAGGCCATGATGAGGATGATCAGCAGGAAAGATACTGCTTGTATCTCTGCTGTGCTGCTTACAGATGGGAAAGAAATGAGGCGATCCGCACCAACACGTCATTACAACGCCCGCTGTTGTTAACTCATATCCTCTATCCAAGACCACAATATCCAAAACCGGATGGCGGCCATGATGGTAATGACCAATGAGGAACATTTTAGAAAATGCTGCATATGGAAAATATCCATTCCAAACCAGTCATCAAGGACCGAACAACATTAGGACACAGTTGTAAGCAAAACAAAGACAAGAAATAATGAAAAATTTGCAGAAATTAAAAAAGGATAAGATAAATAAATCCTAATAAGACATAAAGGCAAGGGGGCATATTGTCACCGTATATGAATATCAATCAGTTTTCCCTGAGGAGAACTCTCAAATTCATTGAGGCCTGGTGGTGTAGTGGCATTAAGAAATCTAATCCAGCGCATTTCTCGCTGGAGTAGTATCTTGTTCCAATCCCCCCCACGGGTTGGAACATGTACTCTATCAAGAACAGTAAAATTTACTTTGGGCATCCTGTAGTTTGGTTTTGCCCACATAGAAAGACCCACATTTGCACTGCATAAGTTACACCACACCTCGCGTCTTGCCATTAGCAAAATGCTTCACCCGAAAAAGATCACCATTTGGCAATGTGAATTGAGTCCTCCTTCCAATTACAGGGCATTGAAAGCATGACCCGCAAGGGAAAGTACCCCAGGTCTTAGAAGGGTCTCCCCTTGAATCCCCTTTGTATTCACTTTGAACAAGCTTCCTACCGATCAAACCCGCTTTTTTGTAGGTGATTTGTGGATTTTTTGTTACCAGATCCCCCAAGAGATTGGCCTAAGAATTGGCCAGTATTTCGTAAGGATCCTTCTGATTTTATCATGTTCATTTGCGTATTGCAAAATAATTCTAGTTGTATTGCCTTCCTTGTTTTTTTTCTTTTTTCTTGAAAATAATGTCCTGCCTTCTAATGCCTTTAACATGATTTTTAAACTAGATTTTGTATAGCCTCTTGCTAATAATCTACTAGTGAGTGCATCGGCCTCCAGTTGGAAGTCAATGTCAGTGGCGCAGTTGCGCTTAACGCGCAAGTATTGACTAAAGGGTATAGTTTTTTTTAGGGACCCCGGATTGGGAACTGCTGGCATGCAACAACTTGTTGCCAGCATTATCCTTCCTGAATAGTTTACTTGTGACTCTACCGTTTTCATCCTTTAGGATGCTTACATCCAAGAAGTCCACCTTATAACAATCATAAGTCATTGTAAAAAAAAAAGGTTAAGATTCTTATGATTCATGTGATTAAGGCAACTCACTAGTTTACTTTCAGGACCATCCCATATCAAAAGCATGTTGTCTATATATCTTTGCCACATGACAATATGTTGTGTGTATGTAGAAGTTTCATCACTTGACGAAAATTCGTTTTCCCACTCCCCCATGTACAGGTAGGCGTAAGAGGGGGCACAACATGTCCCCATAGCCACACCCTGTACCTGGAGGGAGTGGGAGCCTTTGTAGGTAAAGACGTTATGTTTCAAGATAAATTCCAACATGGTAAGTATAAATTTATTATACTTCCATTCATGTGTTGATCTTTGCTGGAGTACTCTTCCAACAGTCGCAACTCCCAAATCATGTGGAATGCTGTTATATAGGGACTCAACGTCAATTGTGACCAACAAGGCTGAACTGGGGATTTATAAATTATTCAAGATCTGTAACAAATGAATTGTGTCCTTGGTGTAGGACAGGGGTGCCCAACCTTTTGAAGAGCGAGGGCCATTTAAGCGACTTGGTAACCGGTCATGGGCCACAATGAGCGGAGCGGGCAGATGACAGGTCTGTGTCCACTCTGCATATGCAGAGCAGACACGGACACAGCCCACTCTACTCTATGGGCCCTCCCATGAGAACCACGTTTCCTCCCTTGTCTGATGCCTTTATCGTTATTTCAGAGTTGTTTTCCAAAGACTTGAGAGCCAAGTTCTGTTCGGGACTCAAGTTTCTTATAGCATGATCACTTATATTTTCTATTTCCTTCGTTGTCTGTCTCACAAATAGTGGACTCTGACTTAATGGTGGAAATTTATTGGACTTTTAGATATTACTCCTTGATCTTTACTCAATTTAGTGAATTTACCTTGGGTTATATTTTAATTTTTTGCACCTCCCATGGGTGTATTATTGTGTCTCATAGTGCTGTGCCCACTAGCCTTATCACCTTGTGAAGATTCTGTCTGCTGTATCTCTGTGGTGCGTTTTTTGTTAACTTGTTGTAAATGACCCTCCAGTTCATTTTGTTTGGGAAAAGGACCCTTTCTCTTTCCAAACCGACGGTCCATGAGGGAAGAAGCTGAGGAGGAGTAATTAGAACGTGTATCCGACAGATAATCATTATTTTTACTATTTTGATACCTTTTTTGGAACTTTTTTTCTTGATTCCATCTGTATGCCCTACCCTCACCAAATGCATTCTTATCCCTACTATATTTCTTTTATTTTTTCTGAAGTATAGATTTCCCATATTCCTCTAAATGCTCTTTTATTTTATTTTCAAATTTGGTATAATCCTCACGTGTTTTTAGTGGTTACGAATCACATGAATCCTAATAATCTTAACCTTTTTTTGGGTATAGTAAACCTTCTATTTTAACCTGTAACAGTCCCTTTTACAGTTTTGAATTGGAGTTTTTTTTTTTTTTTTTTTTTTAGGTGTTTCCTCCATATGCTGCATTTTCTGAAATTTTCCCCATTGGTCATTACCATCATGGCCGCCATCCGGTTTCGGATAGTGTGATCTTGGGTAGAGGATATGAGTTAAGCATTGTAATGATGCGGTCGCACATGTTGGTGCGGATCGCGTCATTTCTTTTCTGTCTGTATGCAGCACAGCAGAGATACAAACAGTATCTTTCCTGCTGATCATCCCCATAATGGCCGCCATCCTGGTCTCCGGAGGGTTGTGATTTTGAATTTAGGCAGCTACTGGGCCAACCTTTCTGTGAATATCATTTAGGTTGACCCAGTATCCCTTGGACTAGATACTAATTATATTCCTTGGGATTTACCACCATTTATTGTCTTGTTCCCCTTGTCCCACAGTGCAATCTTTCCATCTTTTTCTGGGAAGTCCCAAACCTGCAGCCAATGGATGTTGTTATTTTGGTGGAAGCTCTTAATGCATCGATGTATGATTTTTTCTTGCCATCTAGAGGAGTGCTCCTGCTAAATAAGTCTTTACATTGTAAGTGCATATGAATGATGTTCCATTTTTTATATGGATTTTATACGCATCTCCGGACATGGTTATGTGCTAATTGTTTAATAATTGAAACAGTTTTTTCAGAAGTAGGATTATTCCCTGAAGATATGTCTATAACCGTACAATTTGAAATGCTTTGGATATTCCCTTCTACTGTATTCCTCTGTATATCTATCTATGAAAGGAACAAAAAAGTAGATGGGGAGTACCACTTTATGTCTAACAGAGATTCTTGTATAATTGATACTATATTGCTGGAATATTTTAAATTTCCCATTTGGGAATTTTTATTGTAATTTGTTATAATAAAAATACAATTTTATAAATGTAATATATTTTTCTTTGATTGCCTACAAAATCCCATAATACTTGAGGTTTATTCTATATACTATTCAAGGGATGGTGGCAATATACATGTGTGGCTATGTGAATAATTTAACATAATAACACCAACCCTCCCACACAACCGTTGAAATTTCCACACTAAATTTAAAAATATGAAACAAATCTTCCAAAAACATTGGTCCACTCTACAAGAGGACCCACACCTCAAATCTACCACCACAGCCTGACTCCTCATCTCATACAGACGTGCCAGGAACTTAAAAAACAGAATTGCACCCAGTAACATTAAATCAAACACATCCACCATCAGTGCTCCTCTGAAGTTTTTTAATATCGGAGGCATGTATCAATGCCGTAAGCCCCTGTCGCATTCCTACGTACCTGACGGATGAGCCTGATAGTGCAGAGGAATCTGACTTGCGGCCCCTGATAGAGCAGACAGGAAGCTCGGGAGTGCAGAATGGCATGAGTGCCTGGCGGGTCAGCTGTCAGAATGGCCGTTCCAGGGTTCCTGATGCTGCATGGATGAGGACCAGCAATGTGAAGGATCTGAACAGCAGGCAGGCTGGAAACTGGATCATCCAAAATCCAGACACACCCAGATGCTGGGGCTGACAGACAGTGGACCAGCCCAGAGGGATATGGATCACAAACAGGTGCAGGCAGACTGGATCTTCACACAGACAGGAGATGCTGGAGCAGGTGTAATAGACAGGCAGGTCGGGCCACAGGCCGGGTCGGTAACTGGCGGGCAGCGTAGTACTTAAAGGAGCAGGCAGAATCAAGGTCAAGGACGAGCCGGGGTCAGGTGCATAAGGCAGGGAGAGTCCAAAGGCAGGCCGGGTAATTCAGGAAGTAATCACAGAAGCAGATTTACAAGGAGCAGGGGTAACGGGAAGCTGCAGATCAGACAGCACTGGTCCTGTCTGCACATCCTGTTTAAATAGGCCGCTTGGTGCAGAGAATCACGCACGCGCATCGGCACACACAGACATGCACCAGCTCGGCCAGCAGCATTGTTCCTTCCACAGGGCACTTCCTGACAGCCCCTATGTCTGACTTGTTCACACATCACCCACAGACAAAAATAATTCCATTCTAAAGGAAAAATATATCCCTTATCTGACTTTTACGCATTTTCATCCGAGTTTGTGGTATACTGTCTGTCATGTCCCTGTGGCCTACTATATGTAGGCTGCACGATTTGTACACTACGTAAAAGATTTGGGGAACACAGGCGTCTAGTGGACGCAAGGTCAGACCAGCACAGTGTCCCCAAACATTTCCTTATTCATCATTAACATTCCTCCCATGACCTGAAAGTTTGGGTAATCAAAGCAATACCCAACACTCTTCCAGCAGCTGAACGTTTCAGACGCCTGTGCGCACAGGAATCTTATTGGATTTACCGACTAGATATTCTCACGCCATATATTTTTATATATATATATATATATTTATTATTGTTTTCATGAATCATATTTTATTTCATTTAGTACTTCTCTTATTCACAGGGTGAGGCACCAAAGACCTGCCTGTATGAGTAATCCAACCTGACCTGCAAAAAAAAACAGATTCAGGCTCGATTTACACTAATGCGTTTTGTTAAGCATTTTGCAGAAATGCAGGGAATTTTTTTAACATGAGTTCCTATGGAACACGTTCACATCAATGCATTTTTGTGCCTCTGCGTTTTTGAAAAGGGTCGGACGTTTGCCGCGATTTGCGATTTGTGTTTTTTTTTTTTTGGCTGTACATTCACTGTATATAACTAGTTGCTAAGGAGCAGGGTTGCCAACTTTCAGTAAATTTACAGACAGTTTTTAAAATCCATAATTGCTGCATCTGTCCATGAATGTCAGTTACAGACATACATGTCTGGAATGGACATTCAAGGACAGATGCAAAAAGTACGGATTTTACAAACTGTTCGTAAATTTACTGAAAGTTGGCAACACTGCTAAGGAGTGGTCGGGAAGCCGTCCTTAACAACAGATGAGTCATTAGCTGTCAGAGGGCTTCCCCGCTGACAGCTGAATAAAAAAAAGAATTGCCGGCAAAAAAAAAAACTTGAAAGGAACAGCGTGGGGTCCTCCCCAGGTCCATACCAGGCCCTTATCTGAGCATGCAGCCCGACAGGTCAGGAAAGATGGGGGACAAGAGAGCGCCCCTCCCTGAACTGTACCAGGCCACTTGCCCTCAACATGGGGGAGTGGGTGCTTTGGGGGCGTGGCCATCAGATGACATCATCCAGAGGCCCCACCCCCTTGTGCTATCACAGACCCATCATGTGGTGATGTCACAAGGGGGTGGGGCCTCCGTGTGATGTCTTCAGAGGGCCACGCCCATCGTTATCTAAGACATGCTTGACATTGGCGCAGACAGATCAGCGGGACGCAGCATCGGAGGAGGGTCAGCGGCGGGAGTGGCAGCAGAGGAAGATGCGGGAGAAGATGCAGGAAGATCGGAGAAAGAAGCAGGGAAGAAGATATTTTTAATAAAAGACTTGTCAAAAACTGTCTACTGTATTTTTGCACACTACACTACTTTTTTGTGGTGAATGGGTAAGGGTACAATGTACCCCATACTCATTCACATAGGGCGGGAGGCCGGGATCTGGGGGCCCCTTGTTAAAGGGGGACTGCAGATTCCGATAAGCACCCTGCCCACAGACTCTGCCAGCCACCGGCCAGGGTTGTCGGGAAGAGGCCCTTGACCCCATCAACATGGGAGCAAGGTGCTTTAGGGTGGGGTGCGCAGAGACCCCTATGTTGAGGGCATGTGGCCTGGTATGGTTCAGATGGGGGGTGCTCACCTGGTATGGACCTGGGGGGGTCCCCAGGCCATTTTTTATTTGGTGCGGGGGGTCCCCTCTGAATCCATACTAGACCCAAGGGCCTGGTATTGACCAGGTGGGGGACCCCATGCTGTTTTTCTTTCACAATTTTTTTTTAGATAGCAATTCTTTTTTATTTATAGTAAGCTGTCAGCAGGGAAGCCCTGAGCTGCTGAGCCTAACCTATTTTGACCTAAACAATGGACACACGTTTTTTCTCTCGCTGTTGACAACTGCCTTGACCTCATATTCTCCTACATATGCACTCCACACAACCTCTCCAATATTCCTTTTCCTCTCTCTAATCACCACCTTATTTAGTTTCACTCTCTCCTTATCTTCCTCCTCCTTGCCTTCCAACTACCAAACTCACTGCACACAGAATCAGGCCCCGACCGCCACAACCCTGGGAGACAGACAATACCAGAAGCCTCAAAAAGCATAGCCTCGCTCTTGAACATCTGTGGCGTAAGACTAAGTCACAGCAAGATGTCAGCCAATATAAATTTGCCCTCCAAAAATACCATTCCTGCCTCCACACTGCCAAACAGACCTTCATCCTCCATTACCTCCACCCACTAACTTACTCACTGCCCAGGAGATTGCTAATCACTTAAAAAATAGCCACTCTACAGATATCTCCCTCACTTTACACTCATTGTCCTCCTGAACAATCAATTCTTCACTATAGAGGAAGTCACTGAAGTTTTTTCTAACGCCCACCTAACCTCCTGCTCCCTGGACCCTGTTCCTTCTGAAATACTACGATCACCATCTGACTCTATCCTACACTCTTTAACTCATATCTTCAACCTCTCCCTCTCTACTGACATCTTCCCCAACCCTCTAAAACATGCGCTAGTCACTCCCATACCAAAAAAGGCCTCACTGGACCCAACCAATCTTAACAACCTAAGACCCATCTCTTTACTCCCTTTTCCTGCCAAACTCCTTGATAGGGATGAGCTTTATGTTCGAGTCGAACATGAGTTTGACTCGAACATTGGCTGTTCGCCCGTTCGGCGAACAGCGGAAAATTCAAAAAGCCGCGGAACACCGTTAAAAGTCTATGGGAGAAATCAAAAGTGTTAATATGAAAGGTTAATATGCAAGTTATTGTCATAGAAAGTGTTTTGGGGACCTGGGTGCTGCCCCAGGGGACATGTATCAATGCAAAAAAAGTTTTAAAACAGAATTTTTTTCGGGTGCAATGATTTTAATAATGCTTAAAGTGAAACAATAAAAGTGAAATATTCCTTTAAATTTAGTACCTGGGGTGTGTATAGTATGCCTGTAAAGTAGCGCATGTTTCCCATGTTTAGAACTGTCCTTGCACAAAATGTCATTTCTAAAGGAAAAAAATCATTTAAAACTACTCGCGGCTATTCATGAATTGTGGGGTCCCGGCAATACAGATCAAAGTAATTGGTTCCCCCCTCCAGTCCATTACCAGGCCCTTTGGGTCTGGAATTAATATTAAGGGGAACCCTGAACCCCAAAAAAAAGCGTGGGGGTCCCCCCAAATTCCATATCAGGCCCTTCAGGTCTGGTATGGATTTTAAGGGGAACTCCGCGAATGGGTTCGGCGTGCGTTCCACCGCTGTGATGTACGAAACCGGAAGTGACGTGACCGGGATGCGCCTCTGCTCTACACTCACTTCCCACTGGATAATATTTATGACGTTTTGATCCATCGGTGGAGGTGCACAGAATTGAAGTTGGATTTACCATTTCTATATGGACTTTTGTTTGATGAAATATTCACAAATTGTTCACTATAATACTGTACTAGATCTTTCTTGCAGTGATTAGCATTTGCACTTTATATAACTATGTTTAAACGACATGTGAGATATTTGTAATCAAGTAATGGTCTGCACTATATATTGTTACAGCACCTTCTGTATTTTTTTATACACCTCTCAACATAACAGCCCGGATGTCAAACCACTTTCTCAAACTGAATCTATCTAAAACCGAGCTCTTAATATTTCCTCCCCCACGTGCCCCTTCCCCCGACTTCTCTGTCAAGATCAATGGCACATCTATCAGTCCGTCCCCACATGCCACGGGGCTAGGGGTAACCTTAGACTCTGAACTGTCCTTTCAGGCCCACATTCAATCCCTGTCCAAATCATGCCGCCTTAGCCTCCACAACATTTCCAGAATATGCCCCTTTTTAACTAATGATACCACCAAGCCTCTAATTCACTCCCTGGTCATCTCTCGCCTCGACTACTGCAACTCCATCCTCCTTGGATTACCTTTACATAGATTATCCCCCCTTCAGTCCATCATGAATGCTGCTGCACGACTCATCCACCTTACCAACCGTTCAGTGTCCTCCACCCCTCTCTGCCAATCCCTCTATTGGCTTCCACTCACCCAACGAATAAAATTCAAAGTACTAACAATAATTTACAAAGCCACCCACAACTCTGTCCCCAGCTACATCACTAACCTAATCCCAAAATACCAACCAAGCCGCTCTCTTCGGTCCTCCCAAGACCTCCTGCTCTCTAGCTCCCTTGTCACCTCCTCCCATGCTCGCCTCCAGGTTTCTCCAGAGGTTCCTTTGGAACTCCCTACCCCAATCTGTCCGACTGTCCCCTAATCTATCCATGTTTAGACGATCCCAGAAAACCCTTCTCTTTAAAGAAGCCTAACCTGCTTCTAACTAATACACTGTTTTACTTCCTCCATCAGCTCATCCCCCACAGCTATCACCTTTTGTATCAATTGACCCTCCCTTTTTAGATTGCAAGCTCTAATGAGCAGGGCCCTCGGATTCCTCTTGTACCAAATTGTTTTGTAACTGTAATGTCTGCCTTCATTTTGTTAAGCGCTGCACAAACTGTTGGCGCTATATAAATCCTGTATAATAATAATAACATGCATAAATGTGAATCGAGCCTAATACTTACCATGAGTCAAATAAATTTGCCTATACTACACTAATAGCACACTAGAGGGTGCTACACTATATGAACATTATTTTTTTAATACAAACGATTTTTATTCGGTATAAACATATTAAAAAGAACAGAGCATGTCGGGATGCAACCCCAATGTCAGAATTCTCAGTTTACACGACATTCAATATATAAGAGGATTATTGTGGTAACCAACATCAAGCACGGTATCCGCAATGGGGTGTGCAACCTATATCAAGTAAAATCAAAACACACAACGGGAAACAAAAAGGGGCAAAAAAAAGAAAACAGTAAGAAAAAAAGAAAAAAAGGAGGGGGAAAGAAAAAGAAAAGATAAACAATATATGTGTAAATCAACCTACTGCTTCATCTGGATCATTCAATCAACCCAGTCCAGTATGTCATACATGGAAGGATGTCAAATAGACCATGAGGTCCATTTGCTGTGGAAAACCTGCATGGTATCTGCAACAGTATGATGGATCCTCTCCATTAGGCGGATAGTTTCCATCCGGCGGAGTACCTGTGTCCAATGAACCGACTGGGATCGCCAATTCAAGGCTATGGCCCAGTGGGCTGCACAGAACAGAGTATTAACCAATTTCTGCGTGGGCGGGGGGAGATCTGGAATAGGGGTAAAGAGAAGACATATCGGGGCTGTCAGATCAATGATAGTGCCCGTGATCAGCGCTACCCTGGAGGCCATTTGGCTCCAGAGATGTTGCAGATGAGGGCAGCTCCAAAAGGTGTGGAGCAAAGTGCCAGGAGTCTGGCAGCCTCTAAAACATGTCCCCTGGACCGAGGGATAAAACTTGTGAACCCTGTCTGGGGTAAGGTACCATCTCGTGTGCAATTTCACTACATTCTCTTTAGTGGCTATAGAGCGGGTACATTTGTGCATATTCTGGAGCATGTCAAGCCAGTCATCCGGGGGAAAATGTTACGCCCAGGTCCGATTCCCAACGGAGCATGGCCGTAGATTTCGCAGGAAGTTGCGACTCATTGAGAAGTTTGTATATTGTAGAGATCATTCCCCTTTCTCTAGAGAGGTTCTGGCAGAGTTTTTCGAAGGGGGTAAAGTTAGTGCTGGCGTTGAGTGTAAAGAGGGATTCAAAAAAGTGTCTGATTTGCAAAAATTTTAAGAATTCAGTTCGCGGGATATCAAATTGTTCTTGGAGTTGCGGGAATGAATAAAAATGTGCGCCAGGCGTGAGTGTCGTGTGGGAGTCCCGTTCCCACCAAAGAAAATCCTCCGGGGAACGAAAAGCTGGGGAGAAGCTCGGTGTGCCTACAAAGGAAGCGAGGGGAGGCCTGCACGCCCGAAGCTTAAATTTGTGGTGATAAAGAGACCATAAATGAATCGTCTGACCTACTACGTTGTTCAGTGCCCCAAGATCCCTAGGTTTCAAGCCAGTCTGCCAAAGGAGACCCGGAATATGGTATGGGCGGACAGAGGACATTTCAAACTGGAGCCAGGGGATACTATGTGGAGAGGCATGCCATTGCGCCGTCTGAGCCAGTCTGGCCGACAGGTAATAGAGCCAGATATTGGGGAGTCCCAAACCCCCCTGAGACATAGGTCTGTGTGTGAGTAGACCTCCATACCTGGGGCGCTTATTGTTCCAGATGAAGTGGTTTATCTCTCGTTGGATCTGTATTAGCGTTTGTCGGGATACATAAAGAGGGAGGGCCCTAAAAAAGTATAACAATTTCGGGAGAATAGACATCTTGACGGCCGTGACCCTACCTAATAGGGTAATGTGGAAGGAAGACCATAGACGCAACCATTGTTTGACTTTGGCGAATGCTTGCGGGTAGTTAGCGTTATACAGTGCTCTGAGAGAGGGGGCCAGATGTACACTGAGATATTGGAGGGTGTTATTGGACATTGAAAAGCCAAATGTATCCCTAAGGTTCGAGGCGACTTGGGGAGGAATGTTGATAGGTAGGGCCGAACATTTTGCTAAATTAACTCCAAGGCCAGAAAACGAATGGAAGGATTGTAAGGTAGAAATCAAATTGGGGAGGGAAACCACAGGGTCTTGAAGGAACATAAGGACATCGTCAGCATAGAGACTCAGCTTATACTCTCCGTCCCCCTTCTGATATCCCCTAATGTTGGGGTTAGAGATGATCGCCCTGGCCAAAGGCTCAATGGCCAGGGCAAACATCAGAGGGGACAGAGGGCAACCCTGACGGGTGCCCCTACCGAGGGGGAAGTACTCTGAGGAGCAACCTGGAAGCTTAACACGGGTATGGGGGTTGTGATATAAGGCTTTAAATCCATTAACAAACTCCCCCGAAAAGCCAAACCTAGTCAAGACAGCGTCTATATAGGGCCATAAGACACTATCGAAGGCCTTATGTATATCGAGGCCCAATAGAATGACCCTACGGGAGAAATGGTCAGCATCCTGGATAATATTGGTCGCCAGGCGGATGTTATCCGTGATCTGCCTAGTGGGGATAAATCCGGTCTGTTCAGGGCCTATCAGGGTGGAAATAATGGGAGCTAGTCTGTCTGCTAGAACTCGGCCCAGAATTTTGATATCATTATTCCGAACCGAAATCGGTCTATAAATTTTGGAGGAGTGAGTGGTCCTTATTGGGTTTAGGGATAAGGGTCATGTTGGCTGCAAGCATATCATCTGGGAGTGTATGGCCTTGGAGAATGTGGTTGATTAACTTAGTCAAATTGGGGGCCAGTGTACCTGCAAATTTTTTGTAGTATGTGGCGGTATAACCGTCAGGGCCAGGGGCTGTAGAGGGTTTAAGTGACTTAATGATAGCTACGATTTCCTGTTCCGTGCAAGGGGCATTCAGAGCGGACAGTTGGTCCTGCGTTAGAGACGGAAGGTGGAGAGAATCCAACCAGGCTTCAACGCCCCTGGGGCCGACAGTAAGGAGCTATAGAAAGAAGTGAAGGTACTGAGTACCTCTTTAGGGTGGGAGACCAGCTGGCCAGAGGCATTCCGTAGCTTGTAAACATGCGTAGGCTGAATGGAGTGGTGCAGTTTACGGGTAAACATAGCAGAGGCTGCGTTACTATGTAACAGGAACTTCGCCTTAGACCACCTAATAGATTTCTCCGTATGGTCTGAGAGAATGGTATCCAATTCCACTCTCTTCAGATCAATTTGCTTAAGAGTGTCTGGGGAATGGGATTGTGAATGCACATGGTACAATTTGTTAAGTTCTAACGTTAGAGATTTGATTTTGGGTAATTTTTGTCTTTTTTTATAAACAGCCAATTCAATCAAGTGGCCACGTAACACTGCCTTGTGGGCAGCCCATAGGATAGGGGGGGAGATATATTCTACATCATTCAGCCTGAAATACTCAGCCAGCTGGTCCGCCACTTGTCCAGCAATGTCAGGGTCTGTCAATAAGGAGTCATTCAGCCTCCAGGAGGCTGTCATAGGGGAAAGACCCACATGGGAAGTTTTAAACATGACCATATGATGGTCAGACCAGGGACATGTATGTATAGTGGCAGATGAGGAGTTAGCCAGTAGGATCAGGGAGCTAAGGATATAATCCAGCCTTGCATAGCTATCGTGCGGGCACGAATAATGAGTGTATTCCCTGGCTCCTGTATTCAAGGCCCTCCAGGTATCAATGAGCTGGTGCGTCTCAAGGGACCTCATAAGGGACTTGGGAAAGGCTTTAGATGAATGGGTAGCTTTGCTCCGGTCTAATGTGGAGTGGGCTACCAGATTGAAATCTCCACCTACAATCGTATGTGCAGAGGTGTATCTATCTAATGTGTGGAAGAATGATCTAAAAAATGCACTTTGAGCGGTGTTGGGAGCATAGACATTAGCCACTGTCAAGGCCTTACCCTGTACTTCACCTTGGAGGATCAAGAATCTGCTATCAGGGTCTTTGTAAACATGTTTTACATCAAAGAGCGTAGTGTTTCTAATAAAAATGGCTACCCCCCTGGCTTTAGACCCAAAGGTAGTGAAATAATGCAGCCTGTATGACTTATCAAAGAAATTGGGGTGGGATACAGCAGAGAAGTGAGTCTCTTGTAATAGCACTATGTCTGCCCCCAACTGCTTGTATTCACAGAAGGCCTTCCTCCTCTTCTGTGGGGAGTTGAAGCCTCTCACATTGTGAGAAATGACCGTCAAACCCATTTCATAAAAAGGACAGATTGAGATTTGAGTGCTTTAAATAGGCAAAGAGCAAAGAGACTAAATCCAGGTTGCAGGGTATATGGGTCCACCACCAGAGGGGTCAGCCAGATTTCTGAGTCAGGCAGTAAAAGATTGTACAGCAGGTTTGAAAAAGCAGCAGCATAACTAACATAGAACAGATAAAAACTAAAACTTAAAAGGTAAAACAGGAGTAACCAGACTATCAGGGGGCTGGATGGGGAGGCCATCCAGGCCAGGATGTCAAAATTCAACGGACTGTATAGAACAGTCCTCCACGTGCACTCAATCTCCCCCTAAACAAAACAAAAAGTGAGGGGGAAGAGAAAGTGGCAAGAGTCAAGTTCAAGTTCTCTCCCTATATCAAAATAGGAAAGATGGGAGAGAATCGCGTCCTTTCTTGAACACTAACGTGGGTGGGGGGTAAATAAACGGGCGAAGAATGGCAGGTGTCCGAGGGATGGAGACTAGAAGGCTCAAACATATGCCTGGGGGGGTCGGGCCTGTGGCGGAATCCAGCATGGGCTCCTCAAAAGGACGGGGAAAAAAAATCAGGGGGGTCAGCAGGCAAAGAAGTGGCAAACTGTCAATAAGCAAGGTGCAAAGGAAAACAGAGAGACCGCTGACCTGTAGGCTGAAGGAAGGAGCCCGGGCAAAACAGCCATTTCTCCTAGTGTCTGGGGGTTTGATGCGATCTGCGGTCCCGCTGCGGGGACGGAGTAGCCCACAGAGGCGACGGACGGCGGGTGGAGGGGTGTCTCGGTACCTGTTGTTGCTCCAGGAGGCCCAGCTTCACGAGGATGGCTTTTCCTTCCAGTACCGTGGTGGCGGTGTACGTTGTGCCGTTGTGGGGGATCGACAGTTTGAACAGGAAGCCCCATCTATAGCGGATCCTGGCAGCCTGCAGAACCGAGGTGATCTCCTTCATCCGCCTGCGTTTCTCCAGTGTCGCTGGGGAGATATCTGGGTATATTTGGACGGTGACCCCGTCCAGTTGTATATGTGGGGTGTTGCGGGAGGCCCGGAGGATTTCCTCCTTCACAAGATAATCCTTTAGGCACATCACCACGTCTCTTGGGGGTTTCTCCGGGGGCGGTTTGGGCCTCAGAGCCCTGTGGAGCCGATCACAGACGAAGGTGTCCTCAGGTTGTTCAGGGAGGAGGGAGTGGAACAGTCTCTTAATGGCGTCGGGAAGATCGGTGACTGTCTCTGGTAATCCCCGCACTCTGATATTGTTCCTCCTATTGCGGTTGTCCAAATCTTCCAGGTTGTTCTGCAGCAGGAGAACCGTATCCGAGAGTGATTCATGGTCTGTGCGGAGGTCAGCATAAGCCAGTTGGAGCTCATCATGCTTTACCTCCAGGACATCCGTTCTCCCACCGAGCGTCGCGATCTCCTGGGAGAGAGTGCTGGTGGACTTGTGGAGCTCCGCTTGGGACTTGCGTGCCAGTTTGTCATACATAGTGGACAAACTGTGGTCCAGGTCTGCCTTAGTGAGATTGGGAGTGTACTCACTCAGCTCCGACGCAGCCGAAGGGGATGCCGCAGGGTCCAGGGCCTCCAGCGTGGATGACCCCTGGTCGGCGCCATCTTGAGACATCTCCGTCAGTTCACGGACCCGCAGCAAATAGTTTGTTAAAGACCGCTGGGCGGGTGTTTGTTTGTTCTTTTTTGCCGAAGGCATGCACAGCAGGTCCCACTAGGGGTGTAGGTCGTGCAAGGTGATATTTTCGGGCAATAAAACCCCTGGGAGTGCGGTATTGTCTCCAGTACCCTCGGAGCTCACTCGTTTAGCTTCCTGCCAGTTTCGCGCCACGCATGCGCCCAATATGAACATTATTTTAAATAAAAGCCCTAAGGCCTGATTCACACCTATTTATTTTAAGTGCTTTTTTCATTTTGCAGATTTGCACTACAGTCCATTTCCTATGGAACACGTTCTGTAGTGCAAATCTGCAAAAGGAAAAAAGCACTAAAAATGCATAGGTGTGAATCAGGCCAAACATTTATTATATTGCAGCTCTCCAATTCTTAGATGTGATGGCTGCATTACATTTAGAGTTGCCGCCTCATCCCTTTAAAACCGAACACATATTAATTACACAGGTTCTGTGGCTGATTAAGGTGGTAATTAAACTCACTTGGTGCCTTACCTGAATTAAATTAGCCTCAGAACCTGTGTAATTCATATGTGTTCGGGTTTAAAGGGATGAGGTGGACCCTAATTACATTTCCTTTTAGTCTTTCTTTCTTATATTTTTAGCTGGCGATCCTGCAAGTAAGTTTGATGTTTTTCAACAGAACAAACTGTATCAGTTACAGTGTTGAGACAAATCATTTACCACTGACAGGGGTGCTTACAATGGTCAGCTTTGACTTATTTCTGTCCCAAAAGAAACAAAACAGTTTGCTGTAGATGTTTGGCTTCAATTTGTTAGTATATCTAAATTTGCTGGTGCATCTAACATTAAAGGATATGTAAAGGTTTGTTTTAAAAAAAAAAAACCTCATACTTACCTCCTCTGTGCAGTTGGTTTTGCACGGAGTGGCCCTGATCCTCCTCTTCTGGGGTCCCTCAGCGGCGCTCCTGGCCCCTCCTCTTCTCGAGTGCCAGTTGGAGAGACGCTCTCCCACGGGGCACTGGTGCAGGTGCGCTCCCGTGTCCTGCTGCTGCGTCCATTGACACAGACAGCAGGACTCTGCCCCCCCCCCCCGGCTCTTGCATCATTGGATTTGATTGACAGAAGCAGGAGCCAATGGCTGCGCTGCTATCAATCAGGACCCAAGACAGCGGCTGGAGCTCGTGTGCTCGCCGCCATCGTTGGAAAGACCAGGTTTAGGTAAGTAAAAGGGGGGTTCTGGAGGGCTGCTGCATTACAAGAGGTTTTTCACCTTAATGCATAGAATGCTTTAAGGTGAAAAATCTTGAGGGTTTACAACCCCTTTAACCATCCTCTAGACTGAAAATGCTGCTGTCTCTGTTTAGGCACTCTAATATAGCAGGTGTTTTCCCCAGGTGAAATCAGAAGAAAAAACCTGTCAAAAGAAAAAAGAAAGAAAACAAATGCAACTACCACATCTAATGATTGGTAAGCTGCAATATATTATGTTTGGTTCTGAGTTTTATGCCACTTTAAACAAATATTTTAGCAGGGGGAATGTGTCCTTCAAGCACTACAGTACACTTGAGCTAGTTTCCACACCATCCACAGTGGGCTGCTATTGGTGGGGGAGAGATCAGACTCCTGATTCCAGTGGCTATTGCAGTTTCCCACTTTCTATGCTCCATTCTCGAATGATGGCAGTGTCACTCCTGTCCTTTAGCCAGCTGGAGAATGGAATAGCTACAAGCTCACAGGGCCCCCACTCCACAAAAATAAACTCCTGCTTTCCCATGGTCCCGGTGTCCTGTCGAGAAATGCCCGTCCTGTACTGCGCATGCGCAGCGCTTGCGCAGTACGGAGCCGCCGAACGTGGGACTTTACGATCAACTGTAGACGGCGTCTGCGCACAATAGCCGACATTGTGCCACGCGCTCCCGATGCTCGTGCAAGTCTGCAAGTGGCGGACTTGTTGATGATGGGCACGTGTGAGGGGTGGATGGCAGCAGAAAGGGGCGTATTTTGTAATGATGGGCGGTGCTGTTAAGGGGGGGGGGTGGAATTTGTGACGAAACTCAAACACATCTCCTAAACAAATATATATCTGCTATTCTTCCTACACGTGTTAAGGGCAACATGTGTAGGAAGAATAGCAGAGATATATTTGTTTAGGAGATGTGTTTGAGTTTCGTCACAAATTCCGCCTCCATCTTAACAGCACTGCCCATCATTTTCAAAATACGCCCCCTTCTGTTGCCATCTGCCCCTTAACGCTCCCATCATCAACAAGTCTGCCCCTTGCAGACTTGCACGAGCATCGGGAGCGTATTCCAATGTTCGGCGGCTCCGTACTATGCAAGCGCTGTGCATGCGCAGTACAGGGCAGGCATTATGTAACGGGGCATTTCTCGTCAGAACACTGGCCCTGAGGACAGTCACATAAAGGAAAATAGCTGTATATGGTCATTCATTCATGATTATATAGTTTGTAAAGGAAAACTACATTTCTAAACTTTCAAAACCAGTATTCATAAATGAAGGTGCCGCAGCCTAGATAGCAAAAATAACAGTGTACTCTGCACGTGTTAACAATAAGCATGATTATATACTAAAGCCAGAGTTCAGGTAAAAAAGCAGCACAAGGTAGGTTACTTACATTTAATGCAAAGTGTCCCTTGTGCTGGTGGCCACTAGGGATGAGCTTCATGTTCGAGTCGAACGCATGTTTGACTCGAACATCGTCTGTTCGGCCATTCGCCGAATTGTTCGCGCCAAATTCGAGTTGCGCGTCACGCCCCATAATGCACTGCATCATCGCAGTGCATTGCTGGCTGATGATTGGTCAAGCATGCACTATGACCCACATGCATGTCAGGGTGACTTTGGCCAACCATGGCTCAGGGGATTAGGTACACGCCCCACACTATATAAGGCCACCTGCGTGTTGGCCTTGTGTATTGTGTTCCGGCGGCGTTCAGAGACAGACAGAGAGAGAGAGATTTTTGTTCTATTTCAGTTAGCAATAGCTAGATTGAGCAGGCAGTTGATTGAGCTAGTTAGATCCAGTAAATTTGTTAATATATGCACTGCACGCTTTGTGTGTGTATATGTGTGATTTTATATATATATATATATATATATATATATATATATATATATATACCCACTTGTAGCTACCTTGCCCGGTCTCCACACACCCACAGACCCCTATTTGTTAATGGAATCTACTGGTTTCATTACTTCGGGTCTGCAGCAATTGCCTCCCACGAGTGGTTCCTTCAGCTCCGTTGTCTAAGTACACCAATATCTTCCAGGAATAAGGCCAATGTCCACACATGAGTAAAACTTAATCAGCAAGGCTTTATTCTTTTTACACTTTGAGTTAACTTGAAGAAAGCAAGAGAAGAAAAGTTGAAAGATGTAGTGGAAGGTTTAGGCACGCAATACTTAAATCTAGTATCTACACTCGTCGCCACTCAAGCCTGAGTGGGTATAGCTCACCCAGGTAGTCCCTATGGGAGCAGTCCTAGCAGCCGGGATGGAGCACGGATGTCAGAGATGATGGATCCCCCTCTAGGCAGGCCTCCAGGCCTCTGCCCAAGACAGCAGTACCGTCGCTAGTCTCCGCCGGGACTGTTCTTCCCCTGGAACTCCTTTCCTAAAGATGGCCCCCCTTCAAACGGGCAGCCTGGGATCCTTCTCTGAAGCATAGGCCCTAGTCAGCGGAGCTGGGCCTACAATGCAGTCACAGGGCCTCGGGCTGAAGGTGCCCAAGGCCTAAGCACTCTAGCGCACCTCTTGCCATGCGGGCCACGAGGCACACTCACTGGACCAGAGGTCCCCCTACATGCCTTAGGGTCCCCCTGGAATCGCGCCACGACAAATGGCATCTGCCCCTTTTGTACCCCCTCCCAGCATGCACAGCGGATAGACCACGCCCACTGCACGGCTGCCGAGAGAGGACACCCAAGGTGTTTTGATACCCCCGTAGTCCAGCCCGTGCCGGCGGTGACAGTGCCACCTGCAGGCAAAAGGAGAACAAAACTGCCGGGCAGTATCGCACCCAGAGAAGAACAATGATTGAACATAAATTTCCTTAAATTTCCACATAGCGCCCCCAAATATTGGGGGGGGCACTACACACTGTATACAGTTTAGCTAGATCTCATTGCAGAGCGTTCCTGTTATTCTATTCCTACTAATAATACAGGCAGGCAGTTGATTGAGCTAGTTAGATCCAGTATATTTAGTGTATATATATATATGCACTGCACGCTATATATATATATATATATATATATATATATATATTGTATACAGTTTAGCTAGATCTCATTGCAGAGAGTTCCTGTTATTCTATTCCCACTAATACAGGCAGGCAGTTGAGCTAAGCTGCAGTATATTAAGTCAGTGTACTGTATACTGGGCACAGTGTTCACCTAAAGCTGACTGCAGACCATTCCTGTTCTATTGCTAATAATACAGGCAGGCAGTTGAGCTAAGCTGCAGTATATTAAATCAGTGTACTGTATACTGGGCACAGTGTTCAACGAAAGCTGACTGCAGACCATTCCTGTTCTCTTTCGATTAATACAGGCAGACAGTTGACCTAAGCTGCAGTATATTAAGTCAATGTACTGTATACTGGGCACAGTGTTCAGCTAAATCTGACTGCAGAGCATTCCTGTTCTATTCCTAATAATACAGGCAGGCGGGGGCGTGGCCTGACATAGCATGGAGTAGGATGTGCATGCTTTGAGCTCCGTCCAATACTCCTGTACAGCCCATCCTGATCTCCAGCACTATCCTGCACCGGCCCAGCAGGATCCCTGGGGACCCTGAACACCCGTGGCCGCAATTCCACCGTCCTCTGCTCGTACGGTGGCCTCCGCGGAGCTGCGATCCCGATCGCGGGTGCCGCATTTAGGAAAGACCGCGGCTTCAGCCTAGCTCTGGAAGTCAGCGCCCACCTTGCTCCACCCGACCTGCCACCTGTGCTGCTTCCTGGCCCTCCGGCTCTCCGGTAACACCCTGCAAAGGCCCACCGAGACCCCTGAGGACCCCGCACACCCGCAGAAGCGGATCCATCAGCCTCTGACTGCATGGCCGCCGCATTTAGAAAAGGCCCCGGCTTTGGCCTAGTGCTGGAAGTCGGCGGCCATCTTGCTTCACCCGGCCTGCCGGCTAGTGATTCCCAGCCCACCTGCCCTACAGCTCCCTACCCTCCAGAATAGCCTGACCTGCCTGCTTTTGGAGGGGGGAGGGATCACAGCGGATCCCTGCCATGACTCTGCCAAAGGCCACCCTGGCAAAATTGGACCAGTATCGCCGCCAGGAGGAGGAAAGTGCCGGGAGAGATGGCGGCGCTGCGGACGGTGAGCGGGACGCTCCAGGAGGTGACACAGCTAAAGTGCTCGAGGCGTTCACTCATGCGACAAGACTTCCATAAACTTTGAGAGTGTCACAACAGCCAAATCCCGCATAGGAGAGGTGGAGGACGCTGTTACGCCACTCCAGGTCGGCTCGGATCGAATGCAGTTCCAAATCAATCAGATTCTAAGCAAGCAAGATGATATGGAAAATAGGCTCCGGAGGTGCAACCTCCGTTTCATCGGGCTCCCCGAGGGAGCTGAGGGCAAAGATCTTACCACCTTCTTGTAGCAACTCCTTGTTGACACCTATGGCCACGAGGCCTTCTCCCCCACCCTGGCGGTGGAGAGGGCCCGTCGTATGCCTGCCAGATCTTCTTCTTAGGGGGCTCCCCCCCGCACGTTTATAGCAAAATTCTTGAACTACAAGGACAGAGATGCGGCGCTGCGTATGGCCAGGAAAAAAGGTAACATCCACCTTGGAAACTCCAAGATTGCTATATTCCCTGACTTTTCTGCCGAGGTGCAGGGCCGCCGCCAGGGCATCATGGAGGCAAAGAGGAGGCTCCGGATACAACATCTTAAATACTCTATGCTATTTCCAGCTCGTCTTAGAGTCGAAAGGGACGGCCGTGTGTTGTTCTTTGAGGATCCTCAGGAAGTCCTTGCCTGGTTAGAGCATCCAGAGCCCTCCAGAAGGGCGGTGGAGTGACCTGACCGAGCATGTTCATCAGCACTATTGATCGTCCGTCACCATCACCCGCACATTATACGCCTCCGCGGGAGTCTGCAAATGCATAGAATCCTGGTATGTTACCCTTTTGTTGTCTCCCCTTTACTGCCCGCGGCACACACCCTATTGCTCCTTACCCCTGGGACCCCCTTTTGCCTTCCCCTGCTTTAATCCTCTTTCAATTGTAACCTGCAGAGGGGTCTCCCATACTCAGGGCCCCCATTGACTGGTTGATCCATCCAACTACCCTGGAGACTGTAATTGCGGAGCACAATCAGTCCTACACTCCACATGCCTAACACAGCAAATTTTCACCCCCCATCAACCGGAACACGCATCTCTTTATTATGTGACTGCAGCACTTTGCACTGTACTTCTGGTTCACAGTACAAGAAGAGCCTGTTGCTCTTTATTTGCGGGCCTCGTATCTTCCACACCTCTCATGTGGAACAGCAAGACATTTTGTTTTTACCTGCTACCGGTTGTTACTTTCTTTTGGTTTTCGGCACATACCCGCATCAGTTGGGGAAGATGCAGGGTGGGGAGGTTCGTTTTTACTTGATGGAATGCAATACAACGAAGTGCATGCTAACATTGATACTGCATAGATGGCAAACCTTGTATTCATGTAATGCTTCTGTTCCACGATATGTTTTAATGTTTGAATTATGGCATCGATAAAACTGCTCACTTGGAATGTGCGTGGGCTTGGGGACAAGGTAAAGAGATCTGCAGTTTTCTAATTTCTCAAAAAACAACGAGCCGATATTGTGGTGTTGGTGGAGACATACGTTGAGGGTCGGCTCCAGATGGCACTCCGCCGGCCATGGATCGGGTGGGCCTATCCTACTGATGGCATTCTATGTACCTCCACCATTAAGTTCTACTATAGTCACAGAGGGCTTGCTATATATGACTCATCATCCTTCGATTCAGGCGGTGTGGCTGGGGGATTTTAACGCTACGCTGAACCCTACATTAGACAAACTGTCGCCCTCACCGTTACCTACTACAGCTACAACCCACACTATATTCTCCCGACTTATCTCTTCCTTTAATCTCACTGACACCTGGCGTTTTAAATTTCCGCTCACCCGAGCTTACTCCTGTTTCTCAACTACCCAATAATACAGGCAGGCAGTTGAGCTAAGCTGCAGTATATTAAATCAGTGTACTGTATACTGGGCACAGTGTTCAGCTAAAGCTGACTGCAGACCATTCCTGTTCTCTTTCTAATAATACAGGCAGGCAGTTGAGCTAAGCTGCAGTATATTAAATCAGTGTACTGTATACTGGTGTCAGGGCTGGGTTCAGCCCTTCCTTCTCTGTGCTGGCAGCTCAGCTGTCAGCTAATTGCCAGCTTCCATCTCTCCACAGTGAGCCACCTGTTGATGATATGCTCTTCAGCTCTGCCTACTTAAGGACTTCCAGTTCATTTGCTCTTCGCCTTCGTGTTAACATCACAAGAGACTTTCTCCTGCGTTCCAGTTGAAGACCTGCTTGACTGTTGTCCCCTCTGGCTACAGATCCTGCTTGCAGTTCTAATACCTTTATCTCTAGCTCTTGGACTTTGGCTTGGCCGATTACCCGATCCGGTTACTGAACCCTGGCTATGTTTTGACTACGCTTACTCTGTTTACCTTTTTATTATTTATTATTAAACTAGTGTGATTGAACTGTACTTCTGTCTCAGTCTGATTCATGGTTTCTGACAGTAGGCGAAGGCCATTAATTCAGAAGATGCAGCCAATCCACTTGTTAACAATATTTTTTCCAGATTGGATGACCTGGATCACCGCATGGATCAGTTTGCCACGGCTTGTCTAGAGTCTCCCACTGTGGCCGCTCCGGTAGTCCCTGTGCAAGCACCCACCTTGAGTATTACCTCTATTAGAGGTATGTCTGGTTCTGCCCCGCTTACCCAGCAATTTGGGGGCGATCCAATCCAATGCAGAGGTTTTCTCAACCAGGTTGAGATATATTTTGAGATGCTGCCCCAGGCGTTTCCCACGGACAGAAGCAAAGTAGGTTTCGTGATATCTTTGCTTTCTGAGAGAGCCTTGGCCTGGGCAAACCCTCTATGGGAGACGCAGGAGCCTAGCACTCAGCATCAGCAGCAGTCTCCAAGGGATCATTTACAGTCCCAAGAGACCCATGGACTTGTACGTGGCTGGGAGGAGGTGGCTGCAGATCATGTCGTCCTTCGTGACCCTGAGGACTCCGGACCAAATGCCTCAGCAAACCTACGCTGAATGGCCTCCCTGATCCTACAAAGCCTATGAAAGGATCCTCGTATTCGTGGTATCAAGGAGAGGGATCATTACTGGCTGGCAACCCTCCTTGATCCACGTTACAAGGGTAAGGTTGCGGACCTTATCCAGCCATTGCAGAGGGAACAGAGGATGAAACATCTTCGGGAGGCCTTGCAGAAAGGTTTATGCAACGCGTTTCAAGAGCCTGGGAGGTTACAAATTCCTGGTCCTGGACAACGTGTTGCTGAGGCTTCGGTCAGTCACAGAAGGAGCGGTGGAGAAGGTGGCCATCTGACCGATGCGGTTCCAGCAACCATCGCCAGCGTCTGATTCACATGGTGCAGGAATACCTAGGGGCAAGGTCAGCATTGGATACCTTTCCCACCGAAAATCCTCTGGGTTACTGGGTCTTGAGGATGGATCACTGGCCAGAGCTTGCACAGTATGCAATTGAGCTACTGGCCTGTCCTGCATCCAGCGTTCTTACGGAACGCACATTCAGTGCTGCTGGAGGCTTTGTAACCGATCACAGGGTGTGCCTGTCCACCGACTCGGTCGATCGTCTGACCTTCATAAAAATGAATCAGTCTTTGATCACCAGCTACCAAGCACCTGATGCTGATGTAACCGAATATTTTTTTTTTTATGTGAGATCCCTTCAAGACTGCCTATGCTGATGCTAAATGACTATCCTGTTATGCTGAGTGACTATCCTCTTCCTCCTGTTTATGTTGATAGCTTATAAGAACATTTTTGGTTCTGGGCACCGCCACCAGTGCCTAAGGCCAAATTTTTCTGCCCCTGTTTAACAGGGGCGTGTAATTACAATTTTTGCTGTAATACTTTGCAGCAGGGCTCATTTCTGCGCTCCAACTAGAGTATCTGTGAGGGGTTGCAGTGTTGTGGCACCAGTGCCTAAGGCCCAATTTTTCTGCCCCTGTTCAACAGGGGCATGTAATTACAATTCTTGATCTAATATTTCACAGCAGGGCCCGTTCCAGCGCCCACCAAGAGAAACTGTGACTTACAGTGTTGTGGCACCAGCACCACCACCAAAGGCACAATTTTTCTGCCACTGTTCAACAATGGCATGTAATTACAATTCTTGATATAATAGTTCACAGCAGGGCGTTCCAGCGCCCACCAAGAGTAACTGTGAGGGCTTACAGTGTTCGGACAACACCAACACCTAAGGCCCAAATTTCTGCAGAGTACATAGGGCAGGCCCCTACTTTCAAACATCCGACTTTCAAACGACTCCTACTTACAAATGGAGGAAGACAACAGGAAGTGAGAGGAAATCTACCCCTAAGAAGGGAAATTCTCTCCTGTAAGAGTGATGCTTTATCACCAAATCTTGTTTCCCTAAAAACCCCAAATTTACAAAATCCAATTGTCATTGGGACAGAAAGTGAGGTGAAATCTTCTGAACAGGTGCACAGACAGCAAAACAAATGTTACATGGGCGATAACCCTTCCCTATGTTTTCCAAAAAGCTTAAAAATAGATTTTTGGGCTGGAGCTACACTTTAAAAATGTACCAGTTCAAAAATTACAAACAGATTTTACTTAAGAACAAACCTACAGTCCCTGTCTTGTTTGCACCGCCTGTATACTGCTGTTCAGAGTATATAGGGCCTGGGGGCCCCACGCCTTTCCTTTTTTTAATTTGGGTTCGGGGTTCCCCTTAATATCCATACAAGACCCAAAGGGGCTGGTAATGGGCTTGGGGGGGGTACCCATGCCGTTTTTCTCAATGATTTTCATCCATATTGCCGGGACCAGACATTACATTAAGGCCGCAAGCAGGTTTAAATGACTTTTTTCCCTTTAGAAATTTCATTTTGTGCAGGGACAGTTATAAACACGGGAAACACGCCAATTTACAGGCATACTATAGACACCCCCCAGGCACGATATTTAAAGGAATATTTCACTTTTATTTTTTCACTTTAAGCATCATTAAAATCACTGCTCCTGAAAAAACGGCCGTTTTTAAAACTGTTTTTTGCATTGATACATGTACCCTGGGGCAAGACTCGGGCCCCCAAACCCTTTTTAGGACAATAACTTGCATATTAGCCTTTAAAATTCACACTTTTGATTTCTCACGTTCGAGTCCCATAGACTTTAACGGGGTTCGAAAGTTTGCGCAAACTATCGGTCCATTCGCATGTTCTGGATGCGAACCGCGGGGTTTTCAGCTCATCCTTAGTGGCCACTGTAATAGTGAAAATCCCCAGTCCTCTGCCCCCCCCCCTTACCCCACTGCAGTATTATTCCAGTGCTGCTTGGGTTAATACCATTACTGGACCTGTGAACAGCACTCATTAAGGGTGTGCCTGCCCTTTCAACCAGACTTCTCTATTCACAGAAGCTGTACTGTAGATTCCAATAATGAAAAGCGATTTACGAATGAAGCAGGAGGACCATTCATTCATCTGCCTGTCCTCTAGTTTACTGATGGAAGCTATAGTACAGCTTCTATCAAAGGAGGAGTGGGGCAGAAAGGGCAGGCTTAGTTGGCACAGGTCTATCAACAGTACCTCCACAGGGTATAAGTGGGGGCAGAAGACTTTGGATTTCCTTATGACAGCTGAAAGCAACACAAAGGACATTTTCACAATAAATTTAAGTGTAGCAACCTTTAGTTTACAGTTTGGTTAGGTAAATTTATGCTGACTCACAGTAGTTAAAGCGGTTGTATACCCGCTGACTTTTTTTTTTTACACCTGTAAAGGAAAAGGCATAATGAGCTAGTAGCACAGCATACTAGCTCATTATGAAATACTTACCTTAGAACGAGGCGTCGGTGTCCCTCCCAGTCCACGCCGAGGCAGCTGACATTATGCCTCGGCGTGTCTTCCGGGTATCGCGGCTCCAGCGCTGTGAGTGGCTGGAGCCGCGATGCGTCACTCCAGCGCGTGCGCGCGGGAGACTTCTTCCCGGCAAGGTCCGGCGTCCGCCGGGCCTTCAGCCGAGAATCCCCTGTGCACATGCGCCGCTGCAGTCAGCGGCGCAGTGCAAGGAGAAAATCTCCTAAACCGTAAAGGTTTAGGAGATATTTTTTTTACCTACAGGTAAGCCTTAGTATAGGCTTACCTGTAGGTAAAAGTAAAAAAAAAAGACTATACAACCACTTTAAGTAAGTCTGGGTAATTGCTGTGGGTTCAGCTTAAGGTCAGACTCTAAAGCGTACACACGATCGGTTTTATCGATGAAAACAATCCGATGGATTTTTTTCATCGGACAAACCGATCGTGTATGGGCCCCATCGGTCTTTTTTCCATCTGTGTCAAAAAATAGAACATGTTTTAAATTTTTCCGATGGATAAAAAACCGATAGCAAATTCCGATCGTCTATGAGTAAGTCCATCGGTTAAAAAACCCACGCATGCTCAGAATCAAGTCGACGCATGCTCAGAAGCATTGAACTTCATTTTTCTCAGCTCATCGGAGTGTTTTACGTCACCGCGTTTGGAACGGTCGGTTTTTTAACTGATGGTGTGTAGGCAAGACTGATGGAAGTCAGCTTCATCGGTTTTCCGATGGACAAATCCATCGCTTTAAAAACCATAGGAAATCCGATCGTGTGTACAGGGCTGAAGTCTCTGAAGACCAGGCCTCTATTGCCTCCCCCTGGTTCTGGAGGTCCATGGAATCTTCTAGGAGCTAGTGGGCGAAGATGCAGAGGCAAGAATCTGAATATTCATTGCAGTTTGCCCAATCCCCAGGGAAACCTGGCAGGGTGGTCAGACAGGCCCATAAATATTAAAGAGCCTGGCCAGGGTTTGTTGTCGGGTGGAAGATGGAGTTCTGTGCTGAGTAAGTTATGAGGCCTGGGAGGGGACCCTCGGGTTGGGGGGCTCTGCCTCCAGGCTGGAGCGGAGGAAGGAGAGAAGCTTAAGAGAGGGATCTCCACTACCCTTCAGTCTCATCCAGGAGGAACCCTGATTAGCATGGAAAGACCTGTACAGCAGAAGGCCTGAACAGCAGTCTTATCCAAGGCAGCAGGATTTAAGAGACAGTGAGTACCTCTACACTAAAATGTGCCCATGCACACTATGGCTTTTTCAGGAGTTTACAGGCATATGCTCTTACAGGTAGAAAAAAAACAAATACTGCTCGAAATAATGAATACAAAACATACTTTTTGCTGTGCTTGGCTTTACTTTCCTCTTGCCTACATTATTTGCTAGCTAATCGTAATAAACATAACCAAAAACTATCTGCAGGGACACATTTTGCTTGGCCATATCAAGTATATGCGCTGCATTTAGCCCTGCGTGAGGAAGTCTTAGAGACTAATTTCATTTTAATGAGGTTTCATATTCAGAGGGTTGTTGTGGCTATAGGGATTTTCCTCCTTTAACCACTTCCCGCCCGGCGTATAGTCATATGACGGCTGCAGGAACCCTTCGTCCCTCCGGACGGATTCTCTGCAGTGTGGAGAGCGAGCGCCCTCGCCGCATCACTGGGGACCCGATGCGCGTGTCCGGCGGTCGCGATGTCTGCCGAGCACCCGCGATTGCTCGTCACAGAGGGGACGTGGATCTGTGTGTGTAAACACACAGATCCACGTCCTGTCAGGTGAGAGGACACCGATTCGTGTGTTCCCATTACAGAGGAACACTGATCAGTCTCCTCCCCTTGTGAGTCTGTTGTGGAATTTCTAGGCTGTTTGTAGAGCACACAGCCTATAATTCCTGTGCTACCTAAGCACACACTTTAGATTCATCTTTTTGCAATAGTGCTAGCCGACGCCCCCTCAAGGACTTTTATTAACCTCAAAAGATCTCAGACAGGAGGTGATTGGCTGCAGCAACCAATCCCCTCCCCCATGGGAGGGGACATCACAGGATGTCCCTTCCACACAGGAAAATGGCAATACAAGGACATCCCTTCCAACAGGAAATGCCGTACATGAATCCCACTCAAGAAATATAGCTTAAAGGATTCAATACAATAAAAATTGAATGGGGGAGGGAGGCTATCTGCAGACGCGCGCTACGAATCCCAATCAATGTTGATCAGACACAGCAGAGACAAGAGCACGCATCTGCCCATAACCAATGATGTCGTTGCAGAGTGAGCATACCCCCTCCTCAACGATCGTCCGTGTTAATGCACAGAGGGCCCCCGTTGGCGGACATATCCGCACCCTGCAAACATCACACTCCAACCTCAAGATGTTTTCCCCTATCAGACGGGATTCAACCAGCCTCAGACTACCCCAATCAGCTCTTTTAGAGCGGGTTGCGGAAGTACTAACACTGGGTGACACTATGACAATACATATTAAATACATCTCCATAAAAATCTCCACAACAGTCCTCCCTTTTTTGTCATATGCACCCCATGTGTCCATCGATGAAATTTGATATGCTTCTTACACCTGTAAATGAATCAGTCCTTAGTCCATAAAAAGGAAAACACGGCTTGACATGTAGACTCTACTCTTCAGGGGCATGACTTATAAAGGAGGACACGACATGGTGAGCTGTAGTAATCGCCGATCGGTCTGTGATCCTCTGTGTCTTGTATGTGGGTCCGGCTTCGGGGCATCTCATCAAGGAAACTCTGGTCACGCGTCAAAATCAGGCAACAGGAGCACCTCGTCACGACATAGAAAGAATAGAAATAAAACCGACATGAGTATATATATTCCCACTTCCTTTAACCACGATCCGCTGTAAAATAAAAATGACATCCCCAAAGATTCCCAGACCCTTAAAATAGACTCCCAACCTTCACTTGGCTACAGCTCTGGCTTCAACAATTACATGAAGAACCCTATCCTTAACGGATGAGAATTGTTCAATCGTATCCCAAGCCCGAGCCCCCCCCCCCCCACATGCAGGACACCATGCCCAGACCTGGTCGGGGTTGGTGAACAAATCCCTTCTAGCTGTCCCTGCCATTCTTAATTTCCTGCGCCATCAGATCCTTGCGATCGGCCATGAGATAAGATGCTGGGACAGCTTCACCATCACGCATGAACCTCTTGCTTTGGGGGAATTACCTTTATAAGCTGCAGATCCACATAAACACCAAACTAAAGTTCAAACACACTTGTGGCCTACCTAGATACCCAAACCGACAAGAGACAGAACCATTAAAACTAAAACCAATTTTACCCTCTAAAAATGCATCGTTAGATTCCATTGACAAGTGTCTGTTTGGAGTCTTCACCAGCCTGTAAAAACTCCTCATACCCATAATAACATCATAAATGGCATGTACCTCTGTCATCGCTGGGGACTAAAACTTGGTGAAGACTCAGAACAGACCATCGGTCCTGTTCGCTTTCTGAGCTAGTCAGGACATACACTTTAAATAATAACTTGGGATGCTTTTCATAGTTACCCTCGCTAAAATTTACTAAACAACAAAAATATAAATAAACAAAGATACTCCTCATTCTTTGGTGTGGTTGAGCCGCTTCTTGCAGTGGCTGGCGTGGTCTCATCCCTCAAGCTTCTTTACAACGACGCAGTCACCTGGTTGGAAAGAATGTAAACTGATTATTGAGTCAGGGTCCAGGAGGGACTCGTGAACCCTGTGGTGGACATTTTGAAGTTCATGTCACAATGATCGCACCTCCCCCATCAGCCGAGAATATAAGTGACAGCTAATGAGGAAAGTACGACTCTGGTTTTGATTGACCTCCAAACAACCCTCATATGACAATAACCCAGACATCGGGACTGTGGTCAGTGCATAACCTGTGCGTGGCTTACAATACCTGGAACCATTGACAAAAGGTTCTTAGCCTCTGGGATGGGAACCTACTTCACCAGACTGCTGCTTGCCGATTCAAATTCTATCAAAGAGAGACAGTCTTGGCACAAACTTGGTTAGAATTACAGAGGTTATTATTAGTTTGAAAAAAACTGTCATTCTTACATTTATCACTTCTCCCCCCCTTTTCTTCCTCATTACAGACTGAAGGAAGAAATGCGTGGTGCAGGAAAAAAGAAACAAAGAAATAGCCTGTGATACTTTTACCTCCTTAGACTCGTATTTATCCATATGTACAGCTGTCTACATACACCTGTTCTCTATGTACAAACTCCTTGGACCTGAAAAATACTTATAAGCAAAATCATTACTCTATGCTTCATATTTAACCTGCAAAGAATGGTAAACCATAATGACATTCCTGTACATTGGTAAATTGTCAATGACATTCTTTCAAAACCGATTCAAACAAAACCCTCTGTAACCCTTACTTTTCTCGTTCCTACAAAAATACAACAGCCACGACGCATCGGAGGATCGCCGCGGTAAGTTCGAACATATTCACGTTACTACATACAAACATTCCGATACAAATGTGGGGAAGATACTTCATAGTTTCCAAAACCACAAATGAAAAAAAAAAAAAAACAGCCAGAATTCTCCCTTTACTCTTTCAGCAATAGAAAAAAATACAATGGGACAAATATGAGAGCAGCTCGAGAACCTTGCATGGACCAGCCATACAAAGTTCAAACAAATGGGCATGAGAATCTAACCACCGTTCCTCCTCTGAGAATCACAAAAGCGTGTACTACACCTCCATCAACACTCATCATTACAGATTTCTGAAGCCACAGCTGAACTACATCCAAGGTACCTTTATTCTGAGGTCTCGTACCTCCAGCAAAAGTACCTTCCAAAGGGAGTACACCTCACTGTACCCTCTGACCAGATATGTCATCCTTTAAGGGGTCTCATGTCCGGAGCCCCAAACCCAGACCTCATGTGCGGTGCAGTTGTCTGACTGGTGTGGAGCCTAATTTTTTTCCTCCAACGCATGGACGGCACATTACCCATGACGATTCGAATCGCTTATGAAGTGTCCCGCGTCCAGGACACCCTTGCACTAGTTTTCGGAGCAGTACTGCTTAGTGACCATTTTTACAGTACTGGCACCCGGCGTATTCCGATTATTTTACACGGCCTCCCGGTATGCTAGAATCTACTCCTCACGTTTACATGCTCTTCAACCGATTATCGGCAGCCCTGTAAACGTGTTTGTCAGACAACCTTCAAAGCATCATGAAATCCTCCACTATTCAAAACAATATTATGGCTTCTTTCTACCTGCATCTAGATGTTACAATAATGGTGATGCCCCCGTTTGCTCTCTACCCAAAACTGTATTTCAGTATAAAACTTTACAAAACTGGAACAAAATATAAAAACACTTTTAAACGCCAAAATGCTTTCCATTTTCCTTCCAAGCACAAATCTCATTGCCAAACCTTTCAGACAACCCCAAGCTCCTCCCACCAACTTCCCTCTGATAAATAAAATGCTGAAAAGAAACTTCCGGTTATGCTCAGCTCTCAAAAAAAACAAACTGGTTTATTTACATATCAATTGTTCAGGAAGAGGGAGGGGGAGCCCAGCCACATTGCTGTGTCTATTAAGACACCAAAAAATCCATGGGATTCAATACAAAAATCGCCGCTCATATACTGCAAGGTCAGCCGATCCTGCAATAGCTTACATTCACTTTAAATGAAAACAGAGAAATCCCCATCCTAACACCACCTGCATGGAGTTTGCATGGCCTCCCTGTGTCTCCGTTGGCCTCCTCCCACACTCCAAATGCTGGTAGGTCAACCAGATCCCATCCATAAATAGGCCCCAGCATGTGAGTGTGTCCGCAAGCGCGTCGGGACCCCTCGGGGTAAGACCACGCTATCTCAAGATACCACTCTACTCAACTCAAAAGGCGATGCTTAGAAAAACTATTTAATCTAGCAAATTTAACATTAAACAAAAAGAGCCTCTCAGTATGTCACCCTGGTGTCTCAATACTCTCCCCAGCAGTGCACAGGTCAAACTGTAAACGCATAGAATAGAAGAAAACTGCGCCAATCAACAAATGTTAATAGAGCATCCAGGGGCTGATGTGCAAAAAGCAGTGCAGACTCAGCAAAGGCACTAGCCACTAGATACCAAAAAATAATGTCTAATGATTTGAAAACATTTAATGATAAAAGTCCAGATGAATGCCCAGATGATGCAATAAAACCCCAAAAAATTAAACCACAATACTGAATTATAGAACTAAAAATTATGGATTAATAGTCCCATTGCAAAGGCATAAATCCTGCAAAATCACAAGCTGAGATCAGTAGATGATTATGCAACACCCAGTGACATCAGCAAACAAAGGTAAGGTAACAGCTTACCAGAGGCAAGCCCATGAATGGTGGATGAACCATCGCAAGCCTCATGGACAACAACAACAATGGCGCCATTAACGCATGCAATTTTTCCCGCCAAAACCAGCATGGGACATCACAATGAACACCACATGGGTTCCCCCACACAAAGAAAAACACACATGGCCTCCACCAGGTTCCAACGCAGAAAAGACCGCACTACATTCGCACCAAACATCAAAAACTGAGAAATTCCACCAGCAACATAGCCGACGAATGCCACAGCATGGTCACATGATATCACACCCAAAGGAAAGGTGGCTGTGCGTTCCCCTTATAGGATTGCCAGCGGGCCAAGGAGAAGCTGCATCTCTCAAGATGGCTGCCGACGACCATGACAGCATGGCAGACCACAAGATGGCCACCACATGCAGTTTTTGCCGCCAAAACCAGGATCTCTTCACTAGAGAACTAAAAATGTTTTTCTCCACAAAGACTGACTACACCATTGAAACTTTTTTTTTTAATGATCATCAAAATCCACTGAAAAATGTGTGTCTTGAGTCAGCTACACTCCACAAGGCTCATGCCATCTCCACAAAGCCTCACACCTGAGACACCATATGTACACTTAAACATTTTAAGACCCTTTGGCCACTAAACAGCACATTTAATAAATGTAAGTTACATGCACAACATTAAAACAACACTTTTCTCTACCTAAAGTTCACACACACACACAGTGGCATCAGCTTCCATAACAAGCCATCGCACAGACATACTATTGTCTGGCTTCTAGCAATGCCTGGCCACTTGGATATGCGGCGGGAAATTTCAATTCAAAAACCAAACCCTTTCGTTAAAATATTTTTACACTTATGGGGACATGTGTCTTTGTCCCCTACAAAGGCAAAAATCACAATCTATCCATTTCTATTTTTCATAGAAATCAAACACTACACACATACAGTATATTGTTGCTTGTAACATCAGATCATCATCTCTCAGGGCGTATCCCTTCCACTACAAAACTCCTGCATGTCATTTACAGAGTCACCAACTTCCACCATTGTAACTGATAGATGCTGGCTGCCCCTCCCCCACTAAAGCACATGGCTTATGGCTCAATGCAGCGGCCATCAATAACAATGCAGCCAAACAATCTAATCACACAGTCTATATTTCTCATTTCATACACAATATACAGTTTCCATCAGCATTCACACAGGCACAAACACTACACACAACTTTGTTCTGAAAATTGGAAAGTCAATAGATACACAACTTTCAAACATGTTGGCAGTAATAGCCATGCTGCCTGCCCCGCCCCCACTAAAGCACATGGCTTATGGCTCAATGCAGCCAAACACTCTTACAGCAAACAGCTTACCCACACAAACACCCAGGCACATGCAGGCATACCCACACAGGCACACACAATCAAATTCATAGGCATATGATCCATGACAAAATCACACACATACGATCGGATTCACGGACACAGGCCCACATGATCGGATTCACAGGCATACGATCTCTCTCCCAACAAAATCGCACACATACGATCGGATTCACGGACACAGGCCCACATGATCAGATTCACAGGCATACGATCTCTCTCCCAACAAAATCACACACACACACACACACACCTCTCAGACATGCATCATTATTTCAGGAAGACAAAAAAAATTTTTCTTTTACAGAGTAGAGCCCCCCACACATCGGAACGTAGATCCACTCTCCCCCATCTTGATCCGATGCATAAAGGGGCTCTATCTATTCCCAAAGGTCCTGGCCCGCCATTAAACTGTTGTGGAATTTCTAGGCTGTTTGTAGAGCACACAGCCTATAATTCCTGTGCTACCTAAGCACACACTTTAGATTCATCTTTTTGCAATAATGCTATCTTTAAGTTTAGTTTGCTAAGTTCCACTCACCGTTCATCCCATCATTCATTCAAGGAAAGCACCAACACAGGTCTTATCGTCAAGTCATCTCAGAGCAGAGTCTCTAGCCGACGCCCCCTCAAGGACTTTTATTAACCTCAAAAGATCTCAGACAGGAGGTGATTGGCTGCAGCAACCAATCCCCTCCCCCATGGGAGGGGACATCACAGGAAAATGGCAATACAAGGACATCCCTTCCAACAGGAAATGCCGTACATGAATCCCACTCAAGAAATATAGCTTAAAATATTCAATACAATAATTATTGAATGGGGGAGGGAGGCTATCTGCAGACGCGCGCTACGAATCCCAATCAATGTTGATCAGACACAGCAGAGACAAGAGCACGCATCTGCCCATAACCAATGATGTCGTTGCAGAGCGAGCATACCCCCTCCTCAACGATCGTCCGTGCTAATGCACAGAGGGCCCCCATTGGCGGACATATCCGCACCCTGCAAACATCACACTCCAACTTCAAGACGTTTTCCCCTATCAGACGGGATTCAACCAGCCTCAGACTACCCCAATCCGCTCTTTTAGAGCGGGTTGCGGAAGTACTAACACTGGGTGACACTATGACAATACATATTAAATACATCTCCATAAAAATCTCCACAACAAGTCCCCTCTCCCTACAGTTAGAATCACTCGCTAGGTAACACATTTAACTCCTTCATCGCCCCCTAGTGTTAACCCCTTCCCTGCCAGTCACATTTTTACAGTAATCAATGCACTTTTATAGCACGGTTTGCTGTATAAATGTGAATGGTGCCAAAATATTGTCAAAAGTGTCCGATATGTCCGCCGCAATGTCACAGTCACGATAAAAATCGCAGATCGCCGCCATTACTAGTAAAAAAAATAATAATAATAAAAATGCCATAATTCCATCCCCTATTTTGTAGTCGCTATAACTTTTGCGCAATCCAATCAATATACGCTTATTACTATTTTTTTTTTTTTTACCAAAAATATGTAGAAAAATACACATCGGCCTAAACTGAGGAAAAAAATTTTTTTTTTAAAAAATTGGGATATTTATTATAGCAAAAAGGATTAAATATTGTGGTTTTTTTTTTTTTCAAAATTGTTGCTCTTTTTTTGTTTATAGTGCAAAAAATAAATACCGCAGAGGTGATCAAATACCACCAAAAGAAAGCTCTATTTGTGGGGGAAAAAAATTATCAAAATAAATTTGGGTACAACGTCGCACGACCGCACAATTCATTCAAAGTGTGACAGCGCTGAAACCTGAAAATTGGCCAGGGCAAGAAGGGGGTGAAAATGCCTGGTATGGAAGTGGTTAAAAGTGACACTAAATTCTAGTTTTAAAAAAAGCAAGTTTTATTCAGGTATTCATACTTAATGCAAAAAAGTACCATCAATTGCTCTCAGCCTGTTTTGGGTTTTTCGTATACTTTAACTTTTGTAAGTTTTGAAAATAAATCTATTGATTTAAATATGTTTCTTTTGTTTACTTTCTTCAGGGGATGCCTTAAACTTTTTTTCTAAAACAAAATCTCTTATATTTTAATTCATTTTGAAGTCTGGGCCTTCCTAAATTTTGTTTTATTATTCTTGTGGGATTAAGATAGATTTTATACAAGAGCTATAATTGCTTTTCATTTTGAAATCAGTAAAAACATGTTAAGCCGTTACCGATGAAAACAGTCCGATGGACTTTTTTCATCGGACAAACCGATCGTGTATGGGCCCCATCGGTCTTTAAAAATAGAACATGTTTTAAATTTATCCAATGGAAAAAAAAAACTATAGCAAATTCCTATCATCTGTGGGGAACACCATCGGACAAAAAACGCACGCATGCTCAGAATCAAGTCGACTCATGCTCAGAAGCATAGAACTTAATTTTTATGGGCTCGTCGGAGTGTTTTACATCACGGCATTTGGGACGATCGTTTTTTTGACTGGTGTGTAGGCAAGACTGATGAAAGTCAGCTTCATCGATTTTCCGATGGAAAAATCCATCAGTTAAAAAATCATAGGAAATCATAGGAAATCCGATCGTGTGTACAGGGCTTTAGGGATTCTAATCCTTCCTCACTAGTCCTAGGAGTTTAAAAAAAGTTTTGGCTGAAGTTCCACTTCTAGTAGGCAACATCCAGTATTACACTGACCCTCTTAGCTTTGGCAACTGAAACACAGAAACAAGTAACCATATTGCTTCCCTCTAATATAAAGTAACAGAACAAATATATGCTGTTTAGGTGTTAGGAACTAGGTATAGTGCTATAAAGATGCAAAATTAAAAATATATTGGAGGACTATTGTCTATAGATCTGCGCATTTTAACCACTTAAGAACCGCCTCACTCGATATACGTCGGCAGAATGGCATGGCTGGGCACAAGCACGTACAGGTACGTCCTCTTTAAGAAGCCCAGCCGTGGGTCGCACGCGCGCACCGGTGCGCTTGCGACCCGGTCCTGAGCTCCGTGACCGCGTCCGCGGGACCCGATCGTCGCCGGTGTCCCACGATCGGGTCACAGAGCTGAAGAATGGGGAGAGGTAAGTGTAAACAAACCTCTCCCCGTGCTTTCTAGTATGAGTGTCACTGATTGCCTGTTCCCTGTCATAGGGAACGACGCTCAGTGACGTCACACGCCAAGCCACGCCCCCACACAGTAGTAATCACTCCCTAGGAAACACTTAACCCCTTCACTGCCAGTGTCATTTTCACTGTAATCAGTGCATTTTTATAGCACTGATCGCTGTAAAAAATACAATGGTCCCAAAATGGTGTCAAAAGTGCTCGATGTGCCATAATGTCGCAGTCACGATAAAAATCGCTGATCGCCGCCATTACTAGTAAAAAAAAAAAAAAGATTAATAAAAATGTCATAAAACTATCCCCTATTTTGTAGACGCTATAACTTTTGCGCAAACCAATCAACAAACGCTTATTGCGATTTATTTCTTTTTTACCAAAAATATGTAGAAGAAATTGTATCGGCCTAAACTGAGGAATAATATGTTTTTTTATATATTTTTGGGGGATATTTATTATAGCAAAAAGTAAAATTCTATTTTTGTTTATAGTGCAAAAAATTTAAACCGCAGAGGTGATCAAATACCACCAAAAGAAAGCTCTATTTGTGGGAAAAAAAATTTGTTTGGGAGCCACGTCGCAATTGTCAGTTAAAGCGACGCAGTGCCAAATCTCAAAAAGGGGCCTGGTCCTTTTAGCTGCAAAATGGTCCGGGGCTTAAGTGGTTAAGTTGTCACAGATTCAGTATGCACACTTACAAAATATTCATAAATATATCAAATACAGTGTGGATATTTAAAGACCTGTCAGTAAGGGCATGAATAAATTCATGGCATATCACAATAATTAGCAACAGTTACATTTTTCTGAAAACCTCCACCTTTTATCATTAAGCCATCCTTCAGCTTTGTCAGTGACTTTGCCTAGGCTCAGATGACATTATCAGTCTGCCACAGGCAACAGGTAGAATTTTCTCATTCTCTCTCCACTGTGGTCAGCTTGCAACATTGTAACTTTGAAGTAAGGCTCCATGTACACGGGATGCTGGTGCAAACTCCTCTGAACAAATTTTTTTAAGGCTTGAAATCAGCGTTCAGAAACGGCCATTTTGCAGCGTTTGCATGCCGCGTTTAGCTGCGTTTTACCGCGTTTGCGTCTAGAAGCGTTTATTAAGATAACCTCATAGTACCCTCCCCAAGCTCCAAAAACATTGTTATTTTAACTATTTCAGCCATTTTGACCAGAGTGAGTAGCAGCAGCAGAGAGAGCAACTGTATACTTGTATTTGCCTCTATTTCTGTGCTTTTTTTTAAAAATGGATCCCATAATGAGCATATGTGAGGAAATGCTCCCGACGTTGCTCTTAATGAGGCTAGAACGACGTCGAAAATTGCGTGCGAGGTCAAGAGTCAGAGTTCGTTGCTATTGGACCCATCCATTGATTGCGCAGCGAATGTCGGTAGGATCATTGTCCAAGCTACCAAGAAAACTTGAGTAAAATGGAATAGTATTAACATAAATTTAACCAGGGAAGAATGGAATTTAACCACTTGAGACCCGCGCTATAGACAAAAGACTTCTGCAGCCCGACTCTCAGGTGCTGAGTGGACGTCCTGCCTCTTTCACTCCCCCTGCGCGCCGCCAAGGGCACGCGGCAGGGAACAGCTGTGCCCGCCGTGTCACATGGTGCCGATGCGCTTGCCTGGAGGCCGTGATGTCCGCCAGGTACATGCGATCAGCTGTTACAGAGGCAGGACGTGGATCTCTGTGTGTAAACACAGAGATCCATGTCCTGTCAGTGAGAGAGGAGACCGATGATGTGTCCCTTGTACATAGGGACACAGATCGGTCACCTCCCCCTGTCAGTCCCCTCCCCCACACAGTAAGAATCACTCACAGGGAACATATTTAACCCCTTGATCCCCTCCTAGTGTTAATCCCTTCCCTGCCAGCCACATTTATACAGTAATCAATGCATTTTTATAGCACTGTTCGCTGTATACATGTGAATGGTCCCAAAATAGTGTCAAAAGTGTCCGATATGTTCGCCGCAATATCGCAGGCCTGACAAAAATCGCAGATAACTGCCATTACTAGTAAAAAAATATATATATATATAATAAAAATGTCATAAATGTATCCCCTATTTTGTAGGCGCTATAACTTTTGCGCAAACCAATCACAATACGCTTATTGCAAATTTTTTTTACCAAAAATATGTAGAAGAATATGTATCGGCCTAAACTGAGAAAAAAAATATATAAAAAAAAAAAAAAATTGGGATATTATTATAGCAAAAAGTAAAAAAAATTGTGTTTTTTTTTCAAAATTTTCTGTCTTTTTTTGTTTATAGCGCAAAAAATAAAAACAGAGGTGATGAAATACCACCAAAAGAAAGCTCTATTTGTGGGAAAAAAAATGATAAAAATATCATTTGGGTGCAGCGTTGTATGACCACGCAATTGTCATTCAAAATGCGTCAGCGCTGAAAGCTGAAAATTGGTCTGGGTATGAAGGGGGTTTAAGTGCCCAGTAAGCAAGTGGTTAAAGCAAAAACTTCAATTTCATGAAACTATGTTTGATCAAGTCGGGGGTCAAGCTCAATGGTGGGGTCATCTTGGTCAAATCTGAACATATGGGTCAAATTCCAATTAAAATTTGGATAACAGCAATGCTAGTGGTGTATTGCATTGCATCAAGGGCTATATACAGTATGGTCTATGAATCATCGCAAGTAAATAAAACATTTTAAACAATTTTTTTAGTTTTTTTCATTGTTTTCCATCATATTTTTGGCTTTTTTTTAGGTCAAAAAATAGGGTACCTTTTAAAAACGCTTATAAACGTAAACCCGGCTACCGCGTTTAGCCGCGTTTTGCATCTGAAACGTGGAAATCTTCTGCGTCTGAACCCATTTTTTTGCTTTCAAAGAAACACTGTTAAACGCAACTGCATAAAAACGTCAACAAACAAGACTGTGTACATGGTCACATAGGATAACATTGAATGTGTTATGGAGCAGTTGAAAAAAGTGTCCAACTGCCTCTGAACGTGCGTTTAGCAGCGTCCCGTGTACATGGGGCCTAAGTTCAAAGGTGAGGGGCTGGTCTCTGAATACAGCCAAGAACTGCACAGGCATCAGGATATATATGACTATGAACCTGGTTCTTGGTTCAGGAAGTAGATGGTGACCTTTGGTGATGTCCCAGTAAAGATAGTGCCGTCAGGAGAAGTACAGGCTCTTTTAGACTGTTAGTTCAACTGGATATACCTCATATATTATGCAGGACTTGCATTTAACCAAAAGCAGGGAAACTTAAAAGGTTACTCAGACTGTGTAGTTTTGATGTTGATAAGATACAATCACTAGTTGTTCCAAAAAATGAATATGAATTCTATGAACAATAGTACTTAGCCATTTTATTTTTAAACTTTAAATTTCTCTTCCATACCACAGACCTTTTTTGGCAATGTCAATACATCTGGGGTGATAGAACACCGCCTCCACTATCCGATCAAGGCTCGCTACGTCCGCTTTATTCCTGTGGCTTGGAACCCAAAAGGAAAGATTGGACTTCGGGTGGCACTGTATGGCTGTGAATACAGTATGTTATAACTTTTACATAAGACACACTGATATCATTTAACTTAGAAATTGTATAAATTGTAATTATTTGGTGGTAAGAAATCACTGTTTTCTTCTGCAAACCTGTACTTTACCATTCAGGATCAGGTTACATAGTTAGGTTGAAAAATACACATCTAGTTTAGCCAATAGAAAAAAATATTTAAATAAATAAATATTTATTTAAATATAAATTATATAAATAAATATTTATTTAAATAATATTTAAATAAATGAATAAATAATTGAAAACCTCCATATACACAATCCTATACCCACAGATGATCCAAAGAAAGGCAAAAAAAATTTTTCACAATCACTCATGTTATTACTGAAGTGTTAATATCCAGTTACATTTTGTGCATTTAGGAATGCATTCAGCTTAAAAAAAAAAAGCTGCCCAGAATTTGTTTTTTGAGGGAGTCTATTCCACATTTTCAATGCCTTTAATTGTAAAGAAGCCTTTATGTATGTGGAGGTTAAATATATTTTCCTCCATACATAAAGAGTAACCCCCTTGTCCTCTGTAATGACCTAACAGTGAATAACTATACATCAAGTTCACTATATGGACCACTTTATACATGTTGATCATATCCCCCTTAATGCCTCTTCTCAAAAAAAGAATAAATTCAGTTCAGCTAATCTTTACTTAGAGCTGAGCTCCTCCATGCCTCTTATCAGTTTGGTTGTCCTCCTCTGCACTTTCTCCAGTTCTCTGATATCCTTTTTGTGAACTGGTGTCCAAAACGGACAGGTGACAGGTTCACTGATAACATAGTTACATAATTACATAGTAACTGTGCCATAACAGGCATAGTAAGGAGCCGTTGCTTACCTTTTAAACATGCCTATGTAACCTCCAAGCACTCCAGAGTGAGAGCGTTTGGGCATGGATTGGCCACTCAGACACCAAGCACTGCGTTGTGGGAGACAGGAGAGGGAATACCTGGAAGCACTGGGTGTTTCTTATGAAGATTTTAGTTATTCACTTTGGAGAAGAGGTGCTAATGAGATGTGATTACAATGTACAAATATACGTCAATTGTAGAAAGGATTCTTTACCGCTAGAGCGGTAAAAATATCCTCTTTCCCAAAGGAAGTGGTACTAGTTGAGAGTGTCAACAACTTAAAAAAAAAAAACATTTAGATGTCTTCCTCAGGAAACAGAATATACAGGATTATGGGAATTGTTAGAGATTGAAAACCACACACATAATGTGGGTTGAACTTGACGTCTTTTTCAACCCTTTAAACTATGTTTCTATCTGTCAGGCACACAAAGCACCAAGGAATGTGTTGAAAGGTGGATAATTGTTCCTTACCAATCCAGTAATATAACAAACTTCTGATTTTGAACTTAAAAAGTGAAGATTAGCTATGTAATAGGGAACATATGGAACTAGAAAAGTTAGTTGTGCCAAAGCAGTACCCCGATAATGTACATTTCTCTTGAATTCTTCATGAAAAATAGCAGTGCACTTTCTGGGATATGAGGCTGTCTAGGCAGGCACTCCTGTGCCCACAGCCTCACCATGTATATATATCTGCAGTATAAGGTGGCTCCGCTCCCTAAAGTCTAATCTAATGACATTTAGAGTGGGATTTGGTACTGTCACTACTGTGTTGCTTGCTGTAGTGGAATCTACACTACCTGCATCTCCCTGTTTCTGCCTCATCCATTCTGTGGATCTGTGCTTTGTGAACCTTTCCTAAATATTCTCCCAGATGAGTCCTGGTATTGAGCGTTAAGTCACTTTATTAGTGCAAATAGGCATATCAGTCATCAGGGTTCTGAAATTAGGAAGCAAAGCCCTGCTCCTCCACCAAAATTAAAGCCCCCCACACCTCTGCAGTGCAGTGCAGAACAAAAAGATTAATGGGGAAAACATTAGCTGCAGGAAGCTTACAAGCAATAACGATGGCTGGTCCTTTACCTTCTGATTGCCCCTTTTCACAGCTTCCACCATTCAGGTCCTCTTTAATTGTATCCTGAAAGGATAAAGTACATGTTTGCTTTCAAATGCAATTATCCTATACATCAGGAGTCTTCAAACTGTGGCTCTTGGGCCACATCTGGCTGGCTATGAGGGTATGTGGTAGATCCTTAGACACAGGTCTTATGGGGACCCCGATATAAGGGGGACTCTGGTGGAGACATTGGTGTATGGGGGGCTGTGATGGGGACCCTGCTGTAAGGGGGAGTCTGATGGAGACACTGGTGTAAGGGAGAACTCCAAAGGGGACCCTAATGTAATAGGGACTCTTATGGAGACATGAGTGTAAGAGAGGGGACTCTGATGGGGACCTTGATGTAGGTCGGGAGGCTGATGGGGACCTTGATGTAGGTCGGGAGGCTGATGGGGACTCTGATATAGGGAAAGACTCCAAAGTGGACTCTAATGTTTTATTAAAGTTTTTTTTTTCTGAATCGTATCATGCTAATTATATATACTGTACAAAGTGTTACGCTAACAAAAAATATGTATGTAAAAATAGTTTGTGAACTGGTATCAAAATATGAAAGTATCGTAACTATATAAATTTCCACCGTTGGAAAACAGTCCCACAAAAATAATAGTGAAAGGTGTGTGGTTCCAACAGCCAAAAATCGAAGATGGATGATATCTCCTTCCCTCCATCTTAGAGGCAAATCACAAACACCCAAATCAGATGTCCTCTTACCAGAGCTCGAGGACCCCCTGAAAACAGGCGAATCAAACAGGCTTTTGGGGACCCTCTAGCAATACTCCAGCCAGAATCAAACAGCCACAGGGATGATGTCTTAGGATAAATTCTAGAAAATATAACACCAGCTCCCAATTGCATTGTACATATGAATAAAAAGTACTAAATAGTGCAAAACCTTAAGGCAAATTCTTTATTAAAAACAAGTGCTACTCATACAAGTGAAAGAACATGTGAATGTCTCCATCAAAACAATCCCGGTCAAGCAAGATGGCATCCGCCTTCACTTTGGGGTAGTACGATGGCGTGACCAAGCCACTTTTACCTACGAGTCCCCAAAAGCCTGTTTAACCCAACTGTTTTCAGGGGGACCTCAAGCTCTGGTAGGGGTGTTGGTGATTGGCCTTTATTGTGGATGGAAGGAGATATCATCCTATCTGGAACCACACACCTTTCACGATTATCTTTGTGGGACTGTTTTCTCACGTTGAAAAGTTATAGGATTACGATAATTTCATATTTTGATACTAATTCACTGACTATTTTAACATACCTATTTTTATGTTAGCGTAACACTCTGTGTGTGTGTGTGTGTGTGTGTGTGTATATATATATATATATATATATATATATATATATATATATATATATATATATATATATATATATATACACACACACAGTCATGGCCAAAATTATTGGCACCCCAGAAATTTTTCCGGAAAATCAAGTATTTCTCACAGAAAAGTATTGCAGTAACACATGTTTTGTAACACATGTTTATTCCCTTTGTGTGTATTGAACAAAACAAAAAAAGGGAGGGAAAAAAAGCAAATTGGACATGATGTCACACAAAACTCCAAAAATGGGCTGGTCAAAATTCTTTGGTACCCTTAACTTAATATTTGGTTGCACACCCTTTGGAAAAAATAACTGAAATCAGTCGCTTCCTATAACCATCAATAAGCTTCTTACACCTCTCACCCGGAATTTTGGAACACTCTTCCTTTGCAAACTGCTCCAGGTCTCTCTAATTGGACGGGTGCCTTTTCCCAACAGCAATTTTAAGATCTCTCCATAGGTGTTCAATGGGATTTTGATCTGGACTCATTGCTGGCCACTTTAGAACTCTCCAGCGCTTTGTTGCCATCCATTTCTGGGTGCTTTTTGACGTATGTTTGGGGTCATTGTCCTGCTGGAAGACCCAAGATCTCGGACGTAAACCCAGCTTTCTGACACTGTGCTCTACAGTGCGACCCAAAATCCTTTGGTAATCCTCAGATTTCATGATGCCTTGCACACATTCAAGGCACCCAGTGCCAGAGGCAGCAAAACAACACCAAAACATCATTGAACCTTCACCATATTTCACTGTAGGTACTGTGTTCTTTTCTTTGTAGGCCTCATTCCGTTTTCGGTAAACAGTAGAATGATGTGCTTTACCAAAAAGCTCTATCTTGGTCTCATCTGTCCACAAGACGTTTTCCCAGAAGGATTTTGGCTTACTCAAGTACATTTTGGCAAAGGGTAGTCTTGCTTTTTTATGTCTGTGTCAGCAGTGGGGTCCTCCTGGGTCTCCTGCCATAGCGTTTCATTCCATTTAAATGCCGACGGATAGTTTGCGCTGACACTGATGCTCCGAGTCTGCAGGACAGCTTGAATTTCTTTGTAACTTTTATCGGGGATGCTTATCCACCATCCAGACTATCCTGCGTTGCAACCTTTCATCAATTTTTCTCTTCCGTCCACGCCAAGAGAGATTAGCTACAGTGCCATGGGTTGCAAACTTCTTGATAATGTTGCGCACTGTGGACAAAGGCAAATCTAGTTCTGAAGATGGACTTGTAAACTTGAGAATGTTGATATTTTTCCATAATTTTGGTTCTCAAGTCCTCAGACAGTTCTCTTCTCTTCTTTCTGTTGTCCATGCTTAGTGTGGCACACACAGACAAACAATGCAAAGACTAAGTGAACTTCTCTCCTTTTTATCTGCTTTCAGGTGTGATTTTTATATTGTCCACACCTGTTACTTGCCCCAGGTGAGTTTAAAGGAGCATGCTTGAAACAATCTTATTTATCCACAATTTTGAAAGGGTGCCAAGAATTTTGACCAGCCCATTTTTGGAGTTTTGTGCAACATTATGTCCAATTTGCTTTTTTTCCTCCCTTTTTTTGTTTTGTTCCAATACACACAAAGTGAATAAACGTGTATAGCAAAACATGTGTTACTGCAATACTTTTCTGTGAGAAATACTTGATTTTCTGGAAAAATTTCTGGATCTGGATCTCACTGTTGTGTTTGCAGCTTTTTCTTTTATATATTTTTTTTGTTTTCACAGTATCATGCTTATTGCCCATGAATATGACTTATGTGATGTGGCCATCATACTGAAAAGTTTGAAGACCCAACTATATATCATTGACTCTGTAGCAGAAACCTGCAAACAATCTGAAACTTTTTTATACGGCTCTGTACCTGTGTTCCACCGATAACTGTTTTAAATGGTTGTGCTGCAGGATGAATTTACTATTACTTTATCTAAAAAGTGAACTGCTGCAACTAGGGTTGCCACCTTTTCTTCAGGCCAAACCCGAACACTTTAGTGGCTCACGACATCTTTTTTTTTTTTAGTATATGCTATAACATTGTAAAAGACAAGACCTGGGACACTTGGTTGCCTCAAGGAGAACAGTAATGCGTAGCGCATTGGATGTGGCCGAATTGTGAGTGTTATGCATGGAATACACGGGTCAGGAATATTTACTGAGCAAAATGCACGGGACGGGAGTGTGGAATGCATATGAGGAGTCATGAGTACAAAACAAAGAGTACAGCAGTCAGGGGTGTGTAACACAGTGTAGGGGTAAGAGGAGCGCAAAAATTTCCCCCGCAAGCAATACTCCACCAACAAAAATAATTCCCCCTCAAAACAAATCCTCTTCCCCCTTCCTCAGCACAAGTCCTCCTCCACTTTCCCCAAAATCCCCAGTCCTAGCCCCGCTTCTTCCCCATCCCAGCACTTATCCCTGCCCCCTCAATTCCCCCTCCTAATAGAAATCCTCTTCCCCAACCAGTACAAACCCTCCTTCCCCCAATACCCCTCTCAGAAATAATCCTCTGTCATCACCAAATCCTACCTCCCAGCACAGCCTCCCATTCCAGTAGAACACCTAACCCCCCCCCCCCCCCCGAAAAAAAAAAAATTGTGTAGTATAAATATTTCTCCTCCTCCCACCCCCCCACCAAAAAAAAAAAAGGAAATCCCACTTCTAGCAGAAACCTCTCCCTAAAAAAAATCCCCCTTCCCAGCACAAATCTCCTTCCACCCCACAAATCCTTATCCCAGCAAAAATACCCCACCTCAACATCTCCCCAAGCATAAATCCTCCCCCAGTACAAATTCTCTCCCCCAAATCCCCCCTTCCAGCACAACATGCTCCCCATCCTGGAACACTTGCTCTCCCCTTGTCCTCTCCAGCGCAAATCCTCTTTCCTCCAAGCCCCTCCTACACAAGTCCTCTCCCCAGTTCCATCACATATCTTCCCACCTAAATCCCCCCTGCCAGTACAAACTTTCCCCCCTTCTAATCCAAATTCAAACCTCCATACTGTCCCAGTTTTAATGGGCCTTTCCTGAGATTTGAACAAAATCCCAGCGTCCCATGAATCCGGGCTGAGTCCTGGAGCCCAGCGCTGGAACAAGTTCTGCCACTAGGCTCCACTAACTTGCCAAGCAGGAGCTAGTGTGGGCCTCCAGGGCAAAATGTCCTCCATCTCTCGGGGTCCCAGATGCCATGATCATGCCCTCTGTGAGAAGTTGGATATGTGCTGGGGGGGGGGGATATCTGGGAGGGAGAGGGCTAGTGCTGGAAAGGGGGATAGTGCTGGAAGGGGGAAGGGGTTGGAAATGTGCTGGGGGGAGAGGGGGACTAGTGCTGGAAGGGGAGGGGGGTTGGAAATGTGCTGGGGGGAGAAGGGGGCTAGTGCTGGAAGGGGGGGTTGAAAATGTGCTGGGGGGAGAGGGGGGTTGAAAATGTGCTAGGGTGAGAGGGGGGCTAGTGCTGGAAGGGGGGTTTGGAAATGTGCTGGGGGGAGAGGGGGACTAGTGCTGGGAGGGGAGGGGGGTTGGAAATGTGCTGGGGGAGAGGGGGGCTAGTGCTGGGAGGGAAGGGGGGTTGGAAATGTGCTGGGGGGAGAGGGGGGCTAGTGCTGGAAGGGGAGGGGGGTTGGAAATGTGCTGGGGGAGAGGGGGGATAGTGCTGGAAGGGGGGTTGGAAATGTGCTGGAGGGAGAGGGGGGCTAGTGCTGAAAGGGGGGGGTTGGAAATGTGCTGGGAGGAGAGGGGGACCAGTGCTGGAAGGGGAGGGGGGTTGGAAATGTGCTGGGGGGAGAGGGGGACTAGTTCTGGAAAGGGAGGGGGGTTGGAAATGTGCTGGGGTGAGAGGGGGATTAGTGCTGGAAGGGGAGGGGGGTTGAAAATGTTCTGCGGGGAGAGGGGGACTAGTGCTGGAAGGGGAGGGGGGTTGGAAATGTGCTGGGGGAAGAGGGGGCTAGTGCTGGAAGGGGGGGTTGGAAATGTGCTGGGGGGAGAGGGGGGCTAGTGCTGGAAGGGGGGGTTGGAAATGAGCTGGGGGGAGAGGGGGGCTAGTGCTTGAAGGGGGGTTGGAAATGTGCTGGGGGAGAGGGGGATTAGTGCTGGAAGGGGAGGGCGGTTGGAAATGTGCTGGGGGGAGAGGGGGACTAGTGCTGGGAGGGGAGGGGGGTTGGAAATGTGCTGGGGGAGAGGGGGACTAGTGCTGGAAGGGGAGGGGGGTTGGAAATGTGCTCGGGGGAGAGGGGGGCTAGTGCTGGAAGGGAGGGTTGGAAATGTGCTGGGGAGAGAGGGGGGGCTAGTGCTGGAAGGGGCTGTCAGGTTTCAAATGAATCCCACACTGACTTCTGGCATATGTCCTTTCTCGTACCAAAGCACATATCCTCCTAACCCCCAATCACTCCACCAAGTATACATCGTTTTAGTTTCCTCCTTCCAAATCCCAGCCACTCACTCCCCCTCCTCCCTGTCCATCTACAAAGCATACAAAAGTTTGTACAGACCTGAAAGCAGCGTGTTGCTCCCCCTCCTCTTGTGTGTATACATAGCTTAAGGAGGAGGGGGAGGAGACAGCTTTGTTCTGCTCTGTGTGAGTGAGTGAGAGCTGCAGGGATGGGAGGGACGGGAGACATGTCACTCCCAGTGCAGTCCGGTGTGAATGACGTGTCCGGGTCTAGAGCAGATGAAAACCCGTACACATCATTCAAAAACCGGACTGTCCGGGAGAAAACCGTACACGTGGCAACCCTAGCTGCAACTCCAATCCTTCTTTGCATAATGACAAAGAGGATCATTGCAATACTCCAGGCTCCATCCATGTTATCCAATCCCACCTCACTTCCTTTCCCCAAACAAACTAGTATCTCATGGAAACCATTTCCTCTCTGATGTGTCCTTCTATGTCCTCAGACCACGATGTCCTGTCATTTGATGGCGATGACCTTATTTCATACCAGTTCAGGAAGAAAACGAATCGCACGCTGGAAGATGACATCTCTTTTAATTTTAAGACACTGGAGAAGGACGGAGTACTAATGCACGCTGAAGGGACTCAAGGAGACTACGTCACTTTGGAGTTAGTGAAGGCTCAGTTGGTCTTCAGGATGAGTCTTGGTAAGGAGCTTTACAAATATTTGTAATGATAAAGTGACTAATTGGGCATACTAAAATAAGATCCTGAGAAAGATCTAGACAACAATGAAACGTTTATACATTGCACATATTTTAATTAGTATACTAAAGAAAGAATGAAAATGTTTGAAGTTTTTTTTGATAGAAACATTTTGATAAGAATAATTGTGTATTGTAGTAAAGTGTTTTTTGACTTTATAAAGACGTATGCAAGCAAGAATAGGTCATGGCTTGGGACCTTTAAACAGAACTCCATCAAAAACCTAATATGACAACAAAGAACTAGTACACTAGCATTAAGGACACAGCTTGGGTATCCAAAATCCCTGTAAAGAGAAAGCAGTTGTATGTAGCCATTGCTTGAAGCAAAACAAGGGGACATTTTTGCAGTAGAGACCCCCCCTAATCTACATGCAGGGCACCAGTTGCATGGATTTTAACAGGGTTTTTTTGTTTTTTTTTAAGCACATGATTAGAGCCCGAGGCTCTAATTGGCTTCAAGAAAGGGTGGTCTCGGGCCGCAGAGCACTGCACCCTGAGCCCACCCAGTTGTGTGACAATAGCAAATATATATATATTGTGAGGGGGTGAGCTCGGCAGCAGGTGTGTGAGACTCCCTGGAAAATTAGGCACAGCAGACAGTGGTAGGAGAAAACAAAAGGGTGTGGTTTTATTTGAACTATATACAGGTACAGACAAAAAATATAGCAGAAAACAAAAGAAACAGGAAAAGAAATCCTGGTCAACTTGACCGCTCACTACACACGTTGGTGTCCCTAACTAACAACTGGGTACAGCCTTGTGCTGTCCCAGTCCCTATCTCCCTGCTTTTAGAAGGTCTTAGCAATAACCACACTTTGGCTTTGGCTCACCGCACAGAGATCACACTCCCCAGACTATCCAAACAGATCTGGTTCCAGGTTGGAGCATCTCCCTTAGCATGCTGGGAGTTACATAGTTACATAGTTAGTCAGGTTGAAAAAAGACAAAGTCCATCCAGTTCAACCATAAAAAAATTAATAAAATAAAAAATATCGTACAATCCCATATACCCATACCCATATACCCAATTCTATACCCACAGTTGATCCAGAGGAAGGCAAAAAACCCCAGCAGAGCATGATCCAATTTGCTACAGCAGGGGAAAAAATTCCTTCCTTGTCCCCCGAGAGGCAATCGGATTTACCCTGTATCAACTTTACCTATAACTGTTAGTACTCAGTTATATTATGTACATTTAGGAAAGTATCCAGGCCTTTCTTAAGGCAAACTACTGAGCTGGCCAGAACCACCTCTGCAGGGAGTCTGTTCCACATTTTCACAGCTCTTACTGTGAAGAAACCTTTCCGTATTTGGAGATGAAATCTTTTTTCTTCTAGACGTAAAGAGTGCCCCCTTGTTCTCTGTGTTGACCGTAAAGTGAATAACTCATCACCAAGTTCACTATATGGACCTCTTATATATTTGTACATGTTAATCATATCCCCCCCTATTCTCCACTTCTCAAGAGTGAATAAATTCAGTTCCTCTAATCTTTCTTCATAGCTGAGCTCCTCCATGCCTCTTATCAGTTTGGTTGCCCTTCTCTGCACTTTCTCCAGTTCCCTGATATGCTTTTTGAGAACTGGTGCCCAAAACTGAACTGCATATTCCAGATGAGGTCTTACTAATGATTTGTACAGGGGCAAAATGATATCTCACTCTCTGGAGTCCATACCTCTCTTAATACAAGAAAGGACTTTGCTCGCTTTGGAAACCACAGCTTGGCATTGCATGCCATTATTGAGCTTATGATCTACCAAAACCCCCAGATTCTTCTCCACTATAGACTCCCACAGTTGTACTCCCCCTAGTATGTATGATGCATTCATATTCTTAGCCCCCAAGTGCATAACTTTATATTTATCAACATTAAACCTCATCTGCCACATAGTCGCCCAATTAGACAGAGCATCCCGGCAGCTCAGAGAAAACCTCCTTGTTGTGAAGCACAAACTCTTTAACCTCCTGTTGTTGGGGGTTTGACAAGGTGACTGCTATTCCAACCTCAGGAATCACACAATCAGACTGAGCTGGTGACAAAGTTTCTGCGACTAGGGATTCCCTATCCCTCCAGGCTTTCAACAGATTAATGTGATAGATCTGTTCGGGCTTTCGCCTTCCTGGTTGTCTGACCTTGTAATTCACTTTGCTCACTTTTTCCATTATCTTGTAGGGGCCTTGCCATTTGCTTTTAACCGCAGGGACAAGTACCAATATCTTATCCCCCGGGGAAAAGGTACGGGTCTTGGCCCCACGGTTGTACACTCTCTGCTGTGTGAACTGCGCTTGGGCCAAATGTTCCTTTACGATTGGCATTACCTGTGCAATTCTATCTTGCATCAGGGCGACATGCTCAATCACACTCCTGTGGGGAGAACTCTCACTTTCCCAAGTTTCCTTGGCGATATACAACAGCCCTCTTGGGTGTCTCCCATAGAGTAACTCAATGGGTGAGAAACCCGTAGAGGATTGGGGTACCTCCCGAATGGCAAACATTAAATAGGGAATTAGACAGTCCCAATCCTTTCCATCTCTATCCACCACCTTCTTTAACATTTGTTTTAGGGTTTTGTTGAATCTTTCAACCAACCCATCTGTTTGGGGGTGATACATGGATGTATGCAATTGTGTCACTTTGAACAACTTGCATAGCTCTTTCATAACCCGGGACATAAAGGGTGTACCTTGGTCTGTAAGCAGTTCCTTACAAATACCCACATGGCTAAAAACAAGAGATAGCTCTTTGGCTATGGTTTTGGCCGAGGTATTTCGGAGAGGAATCGCTTCCGGATAACGGGTGGCATAGTCCAATATAACCAAAATGTACTGATGCCCCCTAGCGGACTTCATTATCGGACCTACCAAATCCATTGCGATCCTCTCAAAGGGGACCTCAATGATGGGAAGAAGTACCAGCGGGTTACGGAAATGTGGCATCGGTGCCGACCTCTGACACACAGGGCAGGAGGAACAATAATTTTCTGTTTCCTTCATGACCCCAGGCCAATAGAATCTCTGCAATACTCTCTCTCGGGTTTTCTCTGTCTTCAGATGACCTCCAAGAATGTGCCCATGGGCCAACTCTAACACCAACTTCCTGTAAGGTTTGGGCACCACAAGCTGCTCAATGGTTTCTTCTGCCCTTTTAGCGACCCGATACAGTAGGTCCTTTTCCACGATGAAGTATGGGTAAGTGCAGGTCTTATCTGGGTTCACTAACTCGCCATCTATTTTCACTACGTTTTCCCGTGCCTTTATTAGGGTGGGGTCTTTTAACTGTTCTGTGGCAAAATTTTCCTTGTGAACCTCGAGATCAGAAAACTCCACAGACGGCATGTTTTCGTCTGAGGATATATTGGCTCTTCCCCAGTTTCTCGAGTCTCCCCTGCCAATACCGACAAGGGGAATTCTGGAGAGTCCTCACAACTCACAGAGGAATTCCGGCTATCACATTCCTGGTATATAGGGGCACCAGTGAGGGGCTCAGGACAATCCCAGAGTTCCCAGAACTTTGGAAAATCCCTTCCCACAATGGCATCATGTGGTAAGTGAGACACTAACCCCACCTGATGAGAGAGGTTACCTTTGGAGGTCTCAAAACACACTGTAGTCACAGGATACTCTCGGGTGTCCCCATGCACACAAATAACAGCTACCTTGTTATTCCCTAAGACCTCTGTAGTGACTAATTCAGCTTTTATCAGGCTACCTGAATCCAGCAACACAACAACATTTTTACCATTAATACACATTTTGCACAAATGTTTCTCAGTTCCCCGAATGGCAGTGCATGCAACTGTCGCAAACAGCGACTGACGTCTGTCCCTTAGAAAGTCACATTGCATGGGTTCTTCCACAACCGGGCAATTTGCTGCAATATGTCCCTCTTGCCGGCAGCGGTAGCAAACAATCCTTTTTGCTGTCTCTTGAGCCCCTGACTTCCTAGGCTGTTCTCGCCAGACATTAGGTAGAACTCTCACCCTCTCATTCTCTCCACTCTCACCCCTTGGAATCATCTTACCCGCCACTGGGAATGGTCTGGTCTTAGGGTGGAAAGTCAGTGAGTCTCTGGAAGAGGCAGTCAGGTTCTCTGTAGCCAAGTACTTCTCTACACGATCCACAAGCTTATCGGCCGTTTCTGGGTCTCCATGGCTTACCCACTTTTGGATGGCAGTAGGAAGAGCTCTCAGGAAACGATCCATCACAACACATTCCACAATCTTTGGTGCGGACAAAGTCTCTGGCTGTAGCCACTAACTACTCAGGTGAATGAGATCATACATTTGAGACCTGGGGGGTTTTCCAAGCTGGAAAGTCCAGTTATGCACACGCTGAGCCCGGACGGCCAGGGTGACACCCAGCCGTGCCAATATTTCATTTTTTAGCATCACATAGTCTTTTGCTTGGTCAGGCTCTAGGTCATAGTAAGCTTTCTGCAATTCATCAGTTAACAGAGGGGCCACCAGTCCAGCCCACTGCTCCTTAGGCCACTTTTCCCTTTCAGCAGTCCTTTCAAATGTGGTCAAAAACACCTCTGGATCATCCTCTCCAGTCATTTTTGTCAGTAAATGACTCACCCCAAAGGACACAGTATTAGTGGAACTACTTGCCTCACTGGTCTGCGGACGCTGCTGCATTAATGTCTCCACTTGTTGCTGTAGTCTCTGTTCTTGCTTCTGCAACAGGTCTATGATGCGGGCCTCAGATTGCTGCTGGGCTTGTTGCTGGGCTGCCAGACTCTGTTGATGAGCTTGCTGCTGGGCTGCGAGGCTCTGTTGCAAATTTGCATTTGTCTGTTGTTGAGCTGCAAGGCTCTTTTACAAACCTGCATTTGTCTGCTGCTGATTGGCATTTGCTAGAGCCAGCTGTTTCAGTATCTCCTCCATGCTGGCCTTTAAAAAAAAACTGCCCGCATTCTCCACCAACTGTGAGGGGGTTAGCTCGGCAGCGGGTGTGTGAGACCCCCTAGAAGGGTTCACCACACAAAATTAGGCACAGCAGACAGTGGTAGGAGAAAACAAAATGGTGTTGTTTTATTTGAACTATATACAGACAAAAAATATAGCAGAAAACAAAAGAAACAGGAAACAAAATCCTGGTCAACTTGACCGCTCACTACACACGTTGGTGTCCCTAACTAACAACTGGGTACAGCCTTGTGCTGTCCCAGTCCCTAGCTCCCTGCTTTTAGAAGTTCTTAGCAATAACCACACAGGCTTTGGCTCACCGCACAGAGATCACACTCCCCAGACTATCCAAACAGATCTGGTTCCAGGTTGGAGCATCTCCCTTAGCATGCTGGGAGTTATTGTAGAGGCCTCAATGAGCCCACTTACTTCAGCTGGGCTCATTAACTCTTCCCCTGCAAGACTCCCAGCACTCCCCCTAGTGGTATAAATTGGCATAAAGCCTGAATCTAGGACATATATATCTTCCATCCTGGATGCAACCTGGTGATTTCACCTGCCTGCTGTCACAAATATATATATATATTTATTAACTATTGTCTTCCAGATTCTCCTTCCAGCCAATCAGGAATCGGGTCCTAAAAGTCTTGAGACTCCCGGCCAATCGGGTCTCAGGAACCACTTCCTGTGAGAGAAGGAGAAGCCACGCCCCAGCCAGGAGGAGAAGCCCTGGCTCTTCCCTTGGCTGGAGCGAGGAGCAGCAGCCCTACCCCTCGTCCTCTATATTTCCTAAGGTAAGGCCGTCTTCCCATCTGTCTCCCGTAGGGTTGGCGTCTTTGGTGCAAGTGAGGGGGAGGTTTGTTTGCTGACCCCCACCCCCAAAATATTAAGCACCAGCCGCTACTGGTAGAAACACAGACTGCAATAAAACCTCAATAGAGGCTCCAAACCTCTCTGGCTTTTTCCAAACCAAAATAAAAAGTTTTTTTGGATGAAAGATTTTAAAGGCATGATAAACATTCCTACGTTCACCTTGTATATTTCACCTACATAAGTCGCACATTGATCATGTGGTTTCATGGTGTCATTTGTTGCCCTGTACACACAGTACAGAGTAGAGTAAATCCTCAGCAGTTTTGATTTGTGTTAAAACAGGCATTTGGCATTGCACTGCACAGAGTAATGCATGAAAGTCTGTAGACTATGAATTGACACCTGCGAAGGAACTATACAGTGGTTACGGAACCATCTTTAGCACCTTTCCCAAAAAGACTCATGGCTGTATTAGATCAAAAGGGTGCTTCTACTAAATACTGAGCAAAGGGTCTGAATACAGTAGGTGCGGCCGATATTGTGCCAATCTCGCCACTTCTAGCAGCGAGATTGACACCCTATGAGCTCCGTCGCGAGAGCCAGCGCCGAGCTGTCTCGTCATCGGGAAAGGAAAAATGTTCCTTTCACGATGAGCGACACGCATTGCCGATAGACTGGGATCCGACGTGGATTCCCGCCAATACCAGGCACTGCGTTTGGTATGAATCCTGAGCGGGAACTCCACGCCAATTTTTAAAGAAAAAAACGGCATGGGTTCCCCCTCCAGGAGCATACCAGGCCCTTGGGTCTGGTCTGGATTTGAAGGGGAAACCCTACGCCGAAAAAACGGCGTGGGGGTCCCCCTCGAGGTCCAAACCAGACCCTAATCCGAGCACGCAACCTGGCAGGCCGCAGGGGAAGAGGGGGGACGAGAGAGCGTCCCCCCCTCCCCCCCTCCCTCCTAAACCGTACCAGGCCGCATGCCCTCAACATGGGGGGTTTTGTGCTCTGGGGCAGGGGGGCGACCTGCGGCCCCCCAACCCCAAAGCACCCTGCCCCCATGTTGATGAGGACAGGGCCTCTTCCCGACAACCCTGGCCGTTGGCTGTCGGGGTCTGCGGGCGGGGGGGCTTATCGGAATCCGGGAGCCCCCTTTAATAAAGGGGCCCCCGGATCCCGGCCCCCCCACCCTATGTGAATGAGTATGGGGTACACAGCTTTTTAAAGTATTTTATTGCACAGCTCCGGGGGTCTTCTTCCGACTTTGGGGGTCTCCGGTGTCGTTGCCGCGCTCTCCGGTTCTTTCTTCTGCCAGGCCACCGCTATCTTCTTCCAACTCTTTTGCTAGCGGGGCCCGGTCTTCTCCGTCGCCTTCTCCCCTCTTCTCCTGTTCTTTCTTTCTTCCGCCGGGCCTCCGCTAACTTCTTTTAGCTCTTTTGCTAGCGGAGGCCCGGTCTTCTCCGTCGCCTTCTTCCGTCTTCTTCTCTCCGGTTCTTTCTTTCTTCTGCCGGGCCTCCGCTAACTTCTTTTAGCTCTTTCGCTAGCGGAGGCCCGGTCTTCCCCGTTGTCTCGTCCGGCTCTCCGTTGTCCTTCTGCCGGCCCCTCCACTAACTTCTTGTAGCTCTTTTGCTAGTGGAGGGGCCGGTCTTCCCGTCACCGTCTTCTTCCCTCTTCTCCTCCTCGATGTTGACTCGTCGTTTCCTCTCGCAGTAATGCTAAATCTTCGGTCCGCAGAGATTAATATAGGCTTTCATGACGTCACAGTCACATGCTCCGGGGCACATGGCCCCGGAGCATGTGACTGTGACGTCATGGGAACATGTGACTGTGACGTCATGAGAAGCCTATATTAATCTCTGCGGACCGAAGATTTAGCATTACTGCGAGAGGAAGCGACGAGTCAACATCGAGAAGGAGAAGAGGGAAGAAGACGGCGATGGGAAGACCGGCCCCTCCACTAGCAAAAGAGCTACAAGAAGTTAGTGGAGGGGCCGGCAGAAGGACAACGGAGAGCCGGACGAGACAACGGGGAAGACCGGGCCTCCGCTAGTGAAAGAGCTAAAAGAAGTTAGCGGAGGCCCGGCAGAAGAAAGAAAGAACCGGCCCGGAGAGAAGAAGAGGGAAGAAGGCGACGGAGAAGACCGGGCCTCCGCTAGCAAAAGAGCTAAAAGAAGTTAGCGGAGGCCCGGCGGAAGAAAGAAAGAACCGGAGAAGAGGGGAGAAGGCGACGGAGAAGCCCGGGCCCCGCTAGCAAAAGAGCTGGAAGAAGATAGCGGTGGCCCGGCAGAAGAAAGAACCGGAGAGCGCGGCGACGACACCGGAGACCCCTGAAGTCGGAAGAAGACCCCCGGAGCTGTGCAATAAAATACTTTAAAAAGCTGTGTGTTTTTTTATTGCAATTTTTTTCCACCAGGTGAATGGGTAGGGGTACGATGTACCCCATACTCATTCACATAGGGTGGGGTGGCCAGGATCCGGGGGCCCCTTTATTAAAGGGGGCTCCCGGATTCCGATAAGCCCCCCCGCCCGCAGACCCCGACAACCAACGGCCAGGGTTGTCGGGAAGAGGCCCTGTCCTCATCAACATGGGGGCAGGGTGCTTTGGGGTTGGGGGGCCGCAGGTCGCCCCCCTGCCCCAGAGCACCAAACCCCCCATGTTGAGGACATGCGGCCTGGTACGGTTCAGGAGGGAGGGGGGGCGCTCTCTCGTCCCCCCCTCTTCCTCTGCGGCCTGCCAGGTTCCGTGCTCGGATAAGGGTCTGGTTTGGACCTCGAGGGGGACCCCCACGCTGTTTTTTCAGCGTAGGGTTTCCCCTTTAAATCCAGACCAGACCCAAGGGCCTGGTATGCTCCTGGAGGGGGAACCCATGCCGTTTTTTTCTTTAAAAATTGGCGTGGAGTTCCCGCTCAGGATTCATACCAAACGCAGTGCCTGGTATTGGCGGGAATCCACGTCGGACCCCCGCTCAATACAGTGTCGCGTCTCCCTCTCGCTATTGCAGCGAGCGCGTGATGTCGGCACCCTGTTGCCGAGATCTCGGCACTCCTGTCGCCGAGAATCTCGGCGATGGGAGCGCGATAGATATACAATATCGGCGGCACCAACTGTACTTAGGACCATGTGATATTTCAGTTTTTCTTTTTTAATAAATCTGCAAAAATGTCAACAATTCTGTGTTTTTCTGTCGATATGGGGTGCTGTGTGTACATTAATGAGGAAAAAAAATGAACTTAAATGATTTTAGCAAATGACTGCAATATAACAGAGTGAAAAATTTAAGGGGGTCTGAATACTTTCCGTAACCACTGTATATCCCACAATTCCTGGGTCTCTCAGTCTAGTGTTCTGAAGCTGAGAACTACACAGTAATTAGATATGATGCAGACACATGAAGGCAGGCCATTCACAGACACACAGCACACCATGTGTTTTGTCACATTAGCAACAACACATAGGGGGTGACAGGGCATGCATTTGATGCAGTGTGATCCAGAACAGAAAGTTGTCCTGTCCTCTTGGAGTAGCTAGCTGAAGCAATATATGAACATAGGAAAATTGATCAGCCATGACACCACAAACTGCAGCCACAACATGTGAGCCCATCATTTAAAGATAAGGCAAACAAACAAAAAAGGGAATATACTGTATTTATTGGCGTATAACACTCACTTTTTTACCCTGGAAATTGAGGGTTAACTGTGCCTGCGTGTTATACGCAGGGGGCTGTGGAAAGTTTTTTTCCTCAAACTTCCCTCTTAAAGTTAGGGTGCGTGTTATACGCCTGTGCGTGTTATAGGCCGATAAATACGGTAACTACATTAGTATCTAAATAAAACAATGAAAACCGTGTACAATATCTGTTCTGCTTTAAAAAAATAAAAAATAAAAAATGTATCACTATATTACCTAAATTGATGATTAGTTGTAAGCATTTACTAACAGAAGTACATTTTTTGAAGATCTATTATAAACTTTGAAAAATTAGACTTTACATACCAGAAATATATTGAACATAAATTCTTATTTATTTCTTCAATGGCTAATAGGCAATAGCCCCCTCCACCAAATAGACAGTCACACATTTACCACACTGGGGAGTTTGCTGGATGACCAGGCATGGCATTCCGTTCATATTCAGCGCAACGGACGTGACCTCAATATAACTCTAGATGGAGAAGTGCAAAGGCTTCGATGCAAGGGGGACTTTGACCAGCTAGACCTGGACACTGAGGTATGATTCAGCATTCAACCCTGTATACATTTTCTATTACATTCATGTTGGTTGGCATAGAAAACATGTAATATTATGTACACTAGAATAACTGTATAATTAAATGCAAAAATTCAAGCAATATGGTTAAAGCTGGCTTCAGACTTCTGTAGTGCTAAGGCAGACAATTTTTTTCTTAATGGGCTTCCAATGCATGGCAAAGTAAATTTCACTTATTTAACACTGTGCACAACATAAACACATTTTTTAATGCAAGACATGAACATCGTGGTGTTTTGCAGTACAGTACAGGCGTATTTTTGCTATGGTACATGTGCATTTCTCAGCTTACATTACAGGGAATTAACAAAGATTCCTGTGCTATTATAATGGTACAGGAACCTGTCAAAAGTGGTCTGCACCACATTAACAAATCAGATTGACTTGTTTCAGGTCTATCTGCGCCACTTTTTATTTCAGAATGAAATAGAAATTGCACAGGTCTGCCGCCAATTGACATGCAGCAGTTTTCCATATACAAAACTGCTGTAAATTTCTGCCAGGTGTGACATGTCGTACGGGATGCAAACTGTCAGCAAACAGTTCACATTTCTGTCTGTGCACGTGGCTTGATCACACTACACAAGCAGAGCCTGCATGGTTAATAACCCTCCAACCCTGAGCCAAGTGAGGGGAGGGGATGGCCAGAAAAATAGTAGCATGCTGCTCCAACTCTCATGTTCTGTGTGTCTGTTCTGCCTGTCACAGATACGGCAAAGCAGAGAACTGACCACTCCTATTTAATGCCCTCTTAGTTATGAGAAAAACAATCTTTTCCATTTTTTGTTTAATCCCCCCCCCCACAAATTGGTTAATTTTTGCATTTGGGGTTAATTGTTAATCAGGTTATTCAAATTGAAAATAGTGATGGGTGTAACAGAACGTCCCACACTCCGCTTGAGTGCTTCCGTCATATACCACTTCCTCCAGTCTGAATATACGGTATATATTATAGCCGCATTACAACCAAGAACTAGGCAGGACTTGTTTGGCTGCAAAGCTGGAACTGTTTATTTGAACAAGAATACAGGCTTTTATACACTTGAGAAGGGGGTCACTCACCACATTAACAATGACCCAAATATTTATCCAAAACATCACACAATAGTTTAGCTAATGAGGTACAGCGGGCTCATGGCTAATCCCATCACAGAGGATCCTTAATTAACCACCTGGATGACTCAGTGCCCACCCAGACTATTCTGGTCAGACTTGCCGTCAGCGAGCCTACACATTACAATACACATTATCATAATTATAAATACAGCACACCTTCAGAAAATAGCAGTAGATCCCAGTAACAGACTGTTTGTCTCCTACCTACAATAGTCTGAGGCAAAGCTCATACAATGTTCCATCATTCTGATACAGTGGAATTAATGTATCATAGATTTCTTGAGGGATATTGTTGATAAATATTACCGTCCCACCTGCAGTAATCCAAACCGCATACTCAGTGTCCATTAAGTTGTTGTCCATTTTTTGCTTGGTCACCCTGTGCCCTTAATAGACACAGGATGACTTGCATATAAGAGGGACATGGGGGGCTGAAACAAAGGTTTCCCAGTTCTCTCCAAAAGCCCCTGCCCCGGCTAGGTCTGTCACAATGTGTGCTTGAACTGCAGCTCCAGGCAGCAAGTTGAAAGATTAACTGCAAGGGCCAGTACAGGACAGGATGAAGATAGTGTAATGTTGAAGTATTGCTTATGTCGACCAATTCGATTTTTCCTGAGATGGTATTTTAACACCTGTACTAGAGTAATGTAGACTAGAACTAAAGTCTGTCTACAATATAACAAATTCTTTACCCAAATCCTTACCTTTTTTTATTTCTTTTAAATAAAAATATACTTTGCCACACAATCTTATGTATATATCTTGCAAAATACAGTTTTTTTCTGTTAAGATTTGTATTGATTTTTCTTTGTGCCTAGATTTTTTTTGCTGGTATTATGTATCAGGATAAAAGCATCTCACATAAACAGAACTTTCGTGGTTGCCTGGAGAATATAATCTATAATAATGTCCACATTGCTGATCTTGCCAGGAGGAACAAATCATCTATCCGGTTTATGGTGAGTTAAGGTTGATGTGTTTAGATTAATTTGCAAATAGTGATCCTGGACTGAATTAACATTATTCCAGCATGCAGAACAAAATTATGCGACCTCTTAGTGCAGAGGTTCCAAAACGTTTTATATAAAGGGACAGTTCACTATCCATCACACTGTTTGGGAGCTAGTCTGTGGTGAGTAGGAGCGTAAAAATGCAATTAGAAAGCTCTGCATGCAGGAGTCTTTTCCTAGTTTTGGGGACCACTGTCTGTGCTTGCTTTTAAGGGAGCATGCAATGTTTGAAGATTCTGCTTACATCAGGAGTGTAGTGGCGTCACAAGTAATGATAACCCACTCCCATTCAGTACTGAGCTATTCCAGTTCTATCCAGCCTTTCCTTGCAGTAATAGATCACTGCTATAGTGATCTAGCCCCCCCCTCCACCCCCCCCCCCCCCAAGGGTTTTTTACTTGAATTTTAAGCAATCACAAACTGTGAAAAAGTACTAATTCATGCTCTCATCAACCCAACGGGATCCTATCCTAATGATTCCCTAACAATTTATGCAAACTGTTGATATAAGGTATAAAGTATGGAACCAAGACATTGCCAGAACAAAAAATAAAAAAATAAAACATTCGGAGACTTAAGGGGTTTAGAGAGGAAAAGGCGTGGGTACTCAAGAGTTCAAGGGTTCATACCACCTCTAACATTTCTATCATCATACAGTTAATCGTACAATAAATTTTGCCTAGGTAAAAAGGTTCAGCTTTAACTGAAGTTTTAAGTCACACAATATCGAGTGCTTGCTCCAAGATCAGCCAATAAGAAAGTCACATGAACATTAATGTTATTTGTTTTGAGATTTGGAGTCAGTTGCATTAGGCATAAACTTTTTAATTAAATAAATCGAAATATGCAGCTTTACAAATCCAACATTATACCAGAGGTTTAGCAATGACTGGACATTGGAAGACGTCTGGCCCTAGTTCAAGCAATATGTCATGCATTGTCTATAAAAAAAAAACAGGGACATCCTAGACCATATTTAAGGCTGTCCTGAGCTGATATGACATCCATGTCAATGCAGGTGTGTGTTCCTCAACACAGACAGTGTGAGTTTGGGGAAACTCACCTGCACAGATTTCAGATTGGGAGCAGTGGCTGTGTCTGTGCAACCTCTGCTCCCAAAAGACATGAATGGGACTTCCTACATGCGGATGCACAGAACACCTGTTCATCCCATGTGGGCAAACATGTCCCTCACACAGGTGTACGTTTAAAGTGTAACAATTGCGACACAAGTCATATTGTAATTGAATGTTTTAAAAAAATACCTTTCCTTTCAAATCTGCAGCTGCTGTAATTTTCTGAAAATGCAATGCAATATGGCTACCTGGAGTTGTTCTGTACACAGAATGTGTACTGAACACACCACAGAAACATGTTTTTTCTGCTTGTGTGATTGGCTCACTGATTTTTACAGAAGTCTGCACTGAGATACAAGTCAGATTTTAGGCATCCCCTGAAACAAAAATGTCATTTTTTGTGAGATACTCCCAATAGGAACACGTCTAAAGGGATGCAGGCCCAGCAGATTTCCTCATTAGCGCCTTGCAGGTGCCACAGCTAATTGAAAATTATGAAACCACTCCCATTATATTCATTTATCCACATGGGCACAGAGAAACACAGAGGGGTTTCTTGAGAATAACAAAAGGTAGGAATCCGCAACAAAGGTTGTTATAATTCTTGCAATGTACATAGATCACCCAGAGGGGAATGTTTTTTTTCTCAAAAGTGGAGTTACACTTTAAGTATGTAAAGTAGTACAGGAACAAGGCGCTGGAGTTAGTAGAATCAAAAGAGCAATATTTTATTAAAATAAGTACACTTAACAGGTTAAAATCTCAGAGCATAGGGCAGAATGTGTACCAGCAGGCAGATCAAACAGCAGCATGTAACAAATAGCAAAAAACAACAGGATACACAAGTTGACCGTGTCTATGACTGAAAACAAGGCAGCAGACTGTCAAGAGGAGAGGTGATTGTTGGGTGGTGAGCAGGCCGCAACGCATTTACCGGGCACCTCCCCATTGTCAAGCAGCCCGAATAAAGTGAAAGACTGGCTTTTAAGCTCAGCCAGAGGGGAAAGAGAACAAAGTGGCAGTATAATCCCCATAACGCTACTGCATGATGGACCAGAGGGACTACAGAGACCAGCATATTGTAGCCAAAAAAGGAAAAATTTATGAGTACATGAAATTGATAAATGGATATTGTAATTTTGCACTAAAAACAATGTTACAGCAGAAATATGCTCCGCTACTTATCCCATTCCAAGTATCATAATCTCAACATATTTGATTGGAGGGCTTTAGAATTATTAGACCAGCTAATATTGTCCTAAAAAATAGATCATACCACCACACTGAACTAAAATCCCTGGTAGACTCTGCCAGGTCCAGTAAATTCTTCAACAAAGGACAATTCAATTTTTTTCAAATATTCCCTACTTATACCACCTTCCCAATGTGTGCAAAAGTTCTGCCAATCCCCTGGGAAGACTTATAGAGAGTCCTGGAGCAGAGACAGAAGAAAATGAGCGGAGGGACGGCATGACAGGTGGGGCAGGCAGCAGCCTAATAGGGCTGTGGTCCCTTTAAGAAAAGGGGAGTGGTCGTGGGGTGAGAGAGGAAGGGAAGGTTAGTCAGGCAGGGAGGAAGTGACGTTTCTCACTATTCCTCCATTAGTCACGAGGAGAAAAGCTTCCTGACTGTGCCATGGCTGCTGTTTCAGAGCTGGTGGAGCAATTGCGGGCCGCGGTGGCCGTGCAAGGGGCAGAGTGGCTGCGGGATCAAGTGACTGCAGTATTAGAGGAGCGGGCGGCGGCGCCCGCCGGGGGGGGGATCGCTCCAGCGCGCGCTAGGCGGTCTAGGCCGCCTGAGCGGTACAGTCCGGACGCATCCCTGAGTATGGCCAGTTCCGTCCGGAGACCCGACAGGGGCCCTCCGGCTGCATCCCCTTGCCGCACGCAGCCGGCACTGGCAGGGGGGGCCGGGAGGAATCCGCACCGTGGACGGAGTTCAGCGGTGGGGGAGACGAGTGGCCCTCTTGCCCCTCCCCCGCCCGCGCGTCGGAGATGCGGTGACGTCGCGGCCAAGGCTGCGGATGATGCCCGGAGCAGCCGTGCGGCCCAGCGTGGAGGACCCAGTTCGCGGGCCAGTGGCCGGGAGTCGGAGGCGGTCAGGGGTCCGGCAGAGTCAGCGGGACGATCGGTGAGGAGTTCGGCGACAAGGGTGAATGACAGGGGACGAGCGGATGACACTCGTGCCAGGGTGCGGACCCGCAGTCCGTCGGTGGAGGTCGCGAGTGGGTCAGGTGTGCCAGGATCGAGAGGGCGTGATGCACAGCCACAACAGCCCTTACCACGCGGGTCGCGTCCGCACGGTGTGCAGCCAGCGCTTGTGCCGGCAGAATTGGATGACGACAGGTCGGAGGGTGAGCTGTCCGGGTCAGACGGTGGCGAGGACTCGGGACAACAGGCTTCGATGGAGACCAGTTCTGCGGCTCATGGACCCAGTCCAAGGCAGCCCGGTAAGTCTAACTCTTCTGCTGTTATTTGTTCACTATTACAATATTTACTCGGTCAAGGTTGTGTTGGGGGGGGTTTAAGCACGGGGGGGTCACCCGGGGTGCGTTCTTCTCCACCGAGGCAGAGGGCAGCAGGGGAGACGCAGGATTTGTGGTCTGGGTTGGAGGATTTGGTCAGGCGTTTTAAGCGGGGCGGGGGCGACACGGCGTCACCCGCGGCAACGTGGGGGCAAACAGGGGGTTCGTCTCAGGCAGCGGGGCCTTCTGGGGCAACGTTAGCCCCGGGCGAAAAAGTGGTGGAGTTGTCAGGGGAGGGGCAGGCCCCATTAGAAGGGGGGCTGCCACGGCAAGTGGGCAGGTGGTTGCGGGGGAGAAGAACAAGGAGGCGGTCAGGCTGGCGGATGCCGCTAAGAACGAGATGTATATTTGTTTTGAGGCACCATCACCTCAAGCCGGAAGTCAGAGAGAAGCTTTGGAAGGGTGAGTATGTGGAGATCTTCACGTTGCTCCCCTTGGACAAATTCAACCTGGATAGGGTGAGGCCGGAAGAGAGCAAGAAGGAGGATGAGGAGAAGAGGCGTTATCGTCTTATACCCCGTACATTCACCAATTGGTTGCAAGCATTTGCGATCATGGCCTGTGTGATAGGGGAGAAGGCCCCGGAACATTGTTCTGGGCTGTTCATTTACTTGGAGGCGGTTAGCGAAGCATACAGGACGTATGGTGGCGTAGCTTGGTTGAGGTATGATGAACAGTTCCGGCAAAGGATGGCCATGAGACCGGGAATGCAATGGGATCACAAGGACATCAACTTGTGGATGCGGCTGATGACAGCGTCGCGGGCCTCCAATCAGTTTTTTCAGGGGGGGGGTCGGAGGTGCTGCGGCTTCAGGACAACCGACCGAAAAAAGATGGGGCTACTGCTGGCAGTTCAATGAGGGCACGTGCAAGTACGGGACAAGCTGTCGCTTCAAGCACGTGTGTTCAGGATGTGGGGGTAGCCACGCTTTTTCAAAATGCTTTAAGCGAGGCAAGGGTCGCCCCGGAGATTCTGCGGGTAAAGGGAATGACGCCAATTCAGGTGGAAAGGATGCTTCCCTTTCTCAATAGGTATCCCGACAGGGGTGCAGCTAAGTTGTTAGAGGAGGGTTTCGCCAGTGGTTTCAGGATTCCTTGTGCGCCGTTTGCAGTCCCCCCGACAGCTAAGAACCTCCGGTCCGCCTTGCTCCAACCCTTGGTGGTTTCTGAGAAGCTGGCTAAGGAAGTACAGTTGGGGCGCATGGCTGGACCGTTTACGGGGGCGCCTATGCCTGATTTGGTGGTTTCTCCCTTGGGGGTTGTCCCCAAGAGGGAACCTCAAAAATTTCGATTAATTCACCACCTTTCCTTTCCTAAGGGTGGGTCGGTTAATGATGCTCTTGCGCCGGAGGACTGCACGGTATCGTACACCTCCTTTGACGCGGCAGTGGCATGGGTCCGCAGGTGTGGGCGGGGAGCGTTGTTAGCAAAGGCTGATGTTCAATCGGCTTTTCGGTTGCTACCGGTACACCCGGACAGTTTTCGCTTCTTGGGCTGCATGTGGGAGGGGGCTTACTACGTGGACCGTTGTTTGCCCATGGGTTGCTCCATCTCTTGCGCGCTATTTGAGACTTTTAGTTCGTTCCTAGAATGGGTGGTCCGGGACGTGTCGGATCAGTTCGATCATCCATTATCTGGATAATTTTTTGTGTGTGGGCCCTCCGGGGTCTAACGTTTGCAATGTCCTGCTTGGGATGTTGCAATACGTGGCCGATCGTTTTGGGGTCCCTTTGGCTCCCGAGAAGACGGAGGGCCCCACGTCGTCCTTAGTTTTTCTGGGCATAGAGCTGGATTCTGTGAAGATGGAATGCCGACTGCCGGAGGATATGCTGGAAGCGTTAAAGGCGGAAGTGCGTGGTGTTATTGGCCGGCGGAAGATTCAGCTGCGCCAGATGCAGTCCCTATTGGGTAAGTTGTGTTTTGCCTGCAGGATAATGCCTATGGACAGGGTCTTTAGCCGCGGGCTGTCGGCTGCGACAGCTGGGGTGCAGGGTCCTACTCATTTTGTAAGCTTAACTAGAGAGCTTCGGGAGGATTTGGAAGTGTGGCATGGATTCTTGGAATCTTTCAACGGGTGGGCTTTGTGTATGGCTGGGCCCGTTAGTAATTTCGATCTGGACTTATTTACGGATGCGGCAGGCTCCACGGGGTATGGGGCGTTCTGTCGGGGCAAATGGAGCGCGGCTCCGTGGCCAAAAGAGTGGGCGGAAGCGGGGTTCTTGAAGAACCTGGTACTATTGGAACTTTTCCCAATTGTGGTGGCGTTTGAACTTTGGGGGGGATTCCTTCCGGAATCTCAAGGTACGCTTAAACTGCGACAACATGGGAGTGGTTCAGGTAGTAAATCGTGTGTCGGCTGCATCACAGCCAGTGGTGCGTTTGCTGAGACATTTGGTTTTGCGCTGCTTGCATTTGAATGTATTCGTTTATGCAGTACATCTTCCTGGCGTGGATAACACTCTGGCTGACGCTTTGTCTCGTTTTCAGTGGGACAGGTTCCGGGAGTTGGCACCAGCAGCGGAGCAACGCGGGGTTACCTGTCCCGACTGGATGTGGGACATTGCTTTGACAGCGCAGCGCAGTGGATTAAACGGTCGGTGAGTGGGGTCACGTGGAAAGCCTATGCTAAGGTTTGGCAGGAGTGGAGGTCATTTGTTCGGGGGCTGGGAGTTTCCCCGGTGGGGGGTGAAGCGGGAGTGGCCCTGCTTTATTTTCTTACATTGAAAATGGAGCAAGGCGTTTCGGTGTCCGCGGTGGACCGTACAATAGCGGGTTTGGCTTTTCTTTTCAAATGGCATTGTTGCAGGGACTATACGAAAGAATTTTGGGTAAAACAGGCAGTGAAGGGGTACAGGAAAGGCCGGAAGGCGGCTGATAGCCGCAGGCCGGTCTCGTTCGTAATGTTGCAGAAATTTTTCCTGCATTTACATTCCGTGTGCAATTCGGAATATGAGTGTCAGTTGTTTCGGCCAGCATTTGCGCTTGCCTTTTTTGGAGCCCTGAGGGTTGGAGAGCTGGTTAGTTCTTCCAGACGGGCGCCGGGGGGCTTGTTGGCCCAGGATGTGGAGTGTTCAGGAGACTCGGTGGGGATATGGGTGAGCAGGTCCAAAACGGATCAGGTTGGAAAGGGTATGCGGCTTCAGTTGTTTCGCATCCCTGATGCATCAATCTGTCCTGTACGGGCGGTGGAATCCTTTTGTTCCATGCGTCCGGGACTTGAAGGTTCTTTTCTGATGCATTGGGATGGGTCAGCGCTGTCTAAGTTTCAATTTATAGCGGTGTTTAAAAAATGTTTGGTGGCAGCGGGGTATGATCCGAAGGGTTATGCCTCTCACTCCTTCCGCATTGGGGCAGCTACAGAGGCGGCTCGGGCGGGACTGAAGGTGGACGCGGTGAGGAGGATTGGGAGGTGGGAGTCTGATCGGTTTCGACTTTATATTCGCCCACGTCTGATACAGGAGTAAGGTGCATTGGGCAGGGGTTGTGGGAGGACTGTGTGGTGGACTGACTGTACGTGCCAATAAATCGTTGTTTTTTTAATTATTTTCATGTTTTTCAGGTGGTGAACCCAGACTAGTTTGGATCCTGGGTCACTCGTACGTGTTCTGGGGGGCAAGACGGGCCGATGTTCGGCCCAATGGAAGGCAGTTGGGGATTCCCCTATGAGAAGCCCAGGTCCGTTGGATCGGGGTGCCGGGCATGGTATGGAGTGGGGTTATGCCTGAAGTACAGAGGTTCGCAGGTCGGGAGAGGGCTCCGGATATCCTGGTGCTACATGCGGGAGGTAACGACATGGGGGCCAGATCAATGCACCAGCTTATCCGGGATATCAAATATGATTTTTTAAGATTGCGCACAGCATTCCCGGGTATGGTTGTTATTTGGTCAGATATGGTGGGCAGAACGTCTTGGCGTTGGGCATGGTCGGTGGAAAAAGTTAACAAGGCCCGGATAAAAGTGAACAAAGAAGTGGGGAGATTTTTTATAAGGAATGGTGGCCTCGTGGTGCGTCACCGGGAGTTGGAAGTTGATACTTGGAGGTACCTAAGGGGAGACGGGGTCCACCTGAATGCCGTGGGCATTGATCTGTGGAACCTGGGTTTGCAGGAGGGAATTCAGCGGGCCCTGAGGGTGTTGGGGTGCACGCAAGGGTAAGGCTTTACCCCTTGCGAGCTGTGGCGGTGTTTGGTTGCTGGAGGAGGAGGTAAAAGTGGAAGTTCTGGAGAAAAAGGTGGTACCCATAGGTGGTATGGGGTTATTGAGTACCTTCCGGTCAACAAGGGTTAACCAGGATAACCAGGAAGGGGGGAAAATGGTAGGGCACTGCGGCCAGGTGTACCGCCTCCGAGTCGGTGTCTTGCGACTGGAGGCCTAAGGGATATGTTAGTCCCAGTGCCCAAGTTGGGAGTTGGTGGTCTATAAGACTACCAGGGGTATTGTAAGTGTTAAAATGTTATTTAAACGGTTATTTAAATGGTTATTTCATATAAGAAGTTGTTAAATAAATAGGCCGGAAGGCCAATTTTACTCCACAACCTTGTCAGTAGTGATGTCGCGAACATAAAATTTTCCGTTCGCGAACGGCGAACGCGAACTGCCGCAAATGTTCGCGAACGGGTGAACCCGGCGAACCGCCATAGACTTCAATAGGCAGGCGAATTTTAAAACCCACAGGGACTCTTTCTGGCCACAATAGTGATGGAAAAGTTGTTTCAAGGGGACTAACACCTGGACTGTGGCATGCCGGAGGGGGATCCATGGCAAAACTCCCATGGAAAATTACGTAGTTGACGCAGAGTCGGGTTTTAATCCATAAAGGGCATAAATCACCTAACATTCCTAATGTGTTTGGAATAACCTGCTTTAAAACATCAGGTATGATGTTGTATCGATCAGGTAGTGTAAGGGTTACGCCCGCTTCACAGTGACAGACCAAACTCGGACAGACCAAACTCCCCGTTTAACGCACCGCAAACAACTGCAAACAGTCCATTTGCACAACCGCAAGGCTTTAATGATCACCTTAGATGATCACAAAGAAAATTTATGTTTTTTCTATGCAAAATTATCAAGCCGATCGCTTTTGGTCTGTTCACAATGAAGCAACGACCTTACCATCTGGGGTGTGCCAACAACGCCATTGCCAACACACTCATAGAGGTGGTCGCTTCATTGTGATACGCAAGCCCCTTCACCACAACAAGGTAATGATCACGAAGGGGAATTGACACAGGTATGTGTTTTTTTGTTTGTTTTTTTTGCAGCCACAGTGCAGCACCAGAGGCCAGAAAAATTAGGCATGTACACATGCCTGTAAAATTAGGTATTGTTGCAGCCGCTGCTGTAGCAGCGGCCAGAAAAATTTATGTTTTTCAGGCAGAAAGTGCCCTAAAACATTGCGGCTTGTGGACCATTTTTAGCCCAAGGCAGCTCATCTCATCAGGCCTTTTTTAGTCAAATGTATCGCCCACTGTCAGTCCCTTCGGGATCCATGCCTCATTCATCTTAATAAAGGTGAGGTAATCTAGACTTTTTTGACCTAGGCGACTTCTCTTCTCAGTGACAATACCTCCTGCTGCACTGAAGGTCCTTTCTGAAAGGACACTTGAAGCGGGGCAGGCCAGAAGTTCTATCGCAAATTGAGATAGCTCAGGCCACAGGTCAAGCCTGCACACCCAGTAGTCAAGGGGTTCATCGCTCCTCAGAGTGTCGATATCTGCAGTTAAGGCGAGGTAGTCTGCTACCTGTCGGTCGAGTCGTTCTCTGAGGGTGGACCCCGAAGGGCTGTGGCGATGCGTAGGACTTAAAAAGCTCTGCATGTCCTCCATCAACAATACGTCTGTAAAGCGTCCTGTCCTTGCCGGCATGGTCGTGGTAGGAGGAGGATTACTTTCACCTCTTCCCCTGTTAGATTCCCGTTGTGCTGTGACATCACCCTTATACGCTGTGTAAAGCATACTTTTTAATTTATTTTGGAACTGCTGCATCCTTTCCGTCTTCCTGTAATTCGGTAACATTTCTGGTACTTTCTGCTTATACCGGGGGTCTAGTAGCGTGGCCACCCAATACAGGTCGTTCTCCTTCAGCCTTTTTATACGAGGGTCCCTCAACAGGCACGACAGCATGAAAGACCCCATTTGCACAAGGTTGGATGCCGAGCTACTCATGTCCTGTTCCTCGTCCTCACTGATCTCACTGAAGGTCTGTTCTTCCCCCCAGCCACGTACAACACCACGGGTACCAGATAGGTGACAACGAGCACCCTGGGATGCCTGCTGTGGTTGGTCTTCCTCCTCCTCCTCAAAGCCACATTCCTCCTCTGACTCCTCTTCCTCAGACTCCTCTTCCAGCGTTGCCGCAGGTCCAGCAAGCGATGCTGATAAGGCTGTTTCTGGTGGTGGTGATGGTGACCACAACTCTTCCTCTTCACGCTCATCTACGGCCTGATCCAGCACTCTTCGCAGGGCACGCTCCAGGAAGAAAACAAATGGGATGATGTCGCTGATGGTGCCTTCAGTGCGACTGACTAGGTTTGTCACCTCCTTAAAAGGACGCATGAGCCTACAGGCATTGCGCATGAGCGTCCAGTAACGTGGCAAAAAAATTCCCAGCTGCGCAGAGGCTGTCCTAGCACCCCGGTCATACAAATACTCGTTGACGGCTTTTTCTTGTTGGAGCAGGTGGTCGAACATTAGGAGTGTTGAATTCCAACGTGTCGGGCTGTCGCAAATCAAGCGCCTCACTGGCATGTTGTTTCGCCGCTGGATATCTGAAAAGTGCGCCATGGCTGTGTAGGAACGCCTGAAATGGCCACACACCTTCCTGGCCTGCTTGAGGACATCCTGTAAGTCTGGGTACTTATGCACAAAGCGTTGTACAATCAGATTTAACACATGTGCCATGCACGGCACATGTGTCAACTTGCCCAAATTCAATGCCGCCAACAAATTGCTTCCGTTGTCACACACCACTTTGCCGATCTCCAGTTGGTGCGGAGTCAGCCACTGATCCACCTGTGCGTTCAGGGCGGACAGGAGTGCTGGTCCGGTGTGACTCTCTGCTTTCAGGCAAGTCAACCCCAAGACAGCGTGACACTGTCGTATCCGGGATGTGGAATATTCCCTGGGGAGCTGGGGGGGTGCTGTTGATGTGGAGCAAGACGCAGCAGCAGAAGAGGACTCAGCCGAGGAGGTTATCGAAGAGGATGGAGTAGGAGGAGTAGAGGAGGTGACAGCAGGCCTGCCTGCAAGTCGTGGTGGTGTCACCACCAACTCCTCTGCAGAGCCACGCATTACATGCTTGGCAGCCGTCAGCAGGTTTACCCAATGAGCAGTGTAGGTGATATACCTGCCCTGACCGTGCTTTGCAGACCAGGTATCAGTGGTCAGATGGACCCTTGCCCCAACACTGTGTGCCAGACATGCCATGACTTCCTTTTGCACAATAGAGTACAGGTTGGGGATTGCCTTTTGTGAAAAGAAATTTCGGCCGGGTACCTTCCACTGCGGTGTCCCAATAGCTACAAATTTTTTGAAGGCCTCAGACTCCACCAGCTTGTATGGTAAAAGCTGGCGGGCTAAGAGTTCCGACAAGCCAGCTGTCAGACGCCGGGCAAGGGGGTGACTGTGACATTGGCTTCTTACGCTCAAACATGTCCTTGACAGACACCTGACTGTGGGCAGATGAGCAGGAACTGCTCAAGGCGGGAGACGTAGTGTCAGATGGTTGAGAGGGGGCAAGGAGGACAGCAGTGGTTGACGTGGCTGAAGATGCTGGACCAGGAGGAGGATGGTGGCTTTGAGCTTGTGTGCTGCTTGTACTCGTCATCATGTGTTGATCCCATAGGCGTTTGTGATGTGAGATCATGTGCCTTCGCAAAGCAGTTGTACCTAGGTGGGTGTTGGATTTCCCACGACTCAGTTTCTTTTGGCACAGGTTGCAAATGGCATCGCTGTTATCAGAGGCAGACACACAAAAAAAATGCCACACTGCTGAGCTTTGCAATGGCAGCATTCTGGTGGTGGCAACAGCATGCGTTGATTGGCGTGCTGTCTGGCTGACCCCGGGTGCCGATACATGCTGTCTGACTGTGCCACTAGCTCCTTGCGACGACCTACCCCTCCTTCCAACTCGTCTCCTCCTCCTCTCTGTCTCCCCATCTGAACTTTCCCCCTGTTCTTCTTCTCTTCGAGCGGGCACCCACGTGACATCCACATCGTCATCATCAACCGCTTCACTTGTATCTGACAACTCAGCAAAGGAAGCAGCAGCGGGTACAACATCATCATCATCACACCGTACATCCATGTGTGTAATGCTGCCTGACTGAGACATATCCCTTTTATCTACATCCTCTGGCAATAATGTTTGCGCATCACTCATTTCTTCCAACTCATGTGTAAATAACTCCTCTGACAGATCAAGTGAAGCAACTGTGGTGCTAGTGTTGGTGGTGGCGGCAGGCGGGCGAGTGGGAACTTGAGAGGTGCCCAAAGCTGAGCTGGAGAAGGATGGTGCGTCAAGGTTCCGAGCGGAAGCTGTAGAAGATTGGCTGTCCTGTGTTAGCCAGTCAACTATGTCCTCAGAACTTTTCGAGTTCAGGGTACGTGGCCCCTGAACACTGGGCATTATTCTTGGGCCAAAGGGAATCACAGCACCACGACCACGACAGCCCCTGCGGGGTGGCCTGCCTCTGCCTGTCATTTTTTTTAGATTAGTTTAGTTGTACTATGCGTGCAAGCTACTGTGACACCAGATATGAGTGGCACTGTGCACTGGCAGAAGTTGGCACAGTAGACACTGTAGGTCTGACACACACGCTGGCAGGCAACTGACTGCTCATCTACTGCAGTCAAAACTGTTGTGTTTTTTTTTATGTAAGCTACTGTGCCGGGGAAAAAAAACAAGCAGACTGGTGTTTTACCAGCCCTAAAAAGGGCTTTTTGGGGTGCTGTCAGGACGCTGTGCTTACAGCACAGATCAGATGAGTCTTTCAGGAGTGGAGTGAACACTGAATACACTGGCCTAGCCTAGCTTTCCCTATAAAATCAGCAGCAGCTAAACTGTCCCTCCTCTGGCTAACACTGCAGCTTAAGTACAGACTGAATCTAAAATAGATGCTGTCCAGGAAAAAAAAAAAGCAGACTGGTGTTTTACCAGCCCTAAAAAGGGCTTTTTGGGGTGCTGTCAGGACGCTGTGCTTACAGCAGAGATCAGATGAGTCTTTCAGGAGTGGAGTGAACACTGAATACACTTGCCTATAGCTTTCCCTATAAAATCAGCAGCAGCTAAACTGTCCCTCCTCTGGCTAACACTGCAGCTTAAGTACAGACTGAATCTAAAATAGATGCTGTCCAGGAAAAAACAAAAAAGCAGACTGGTGTTTTACCAGCCCTAAAAAGGGCTTTTTGGAGTGCTGTCAGGACGCTGTGCTTACAGCACAGATCAGATGAGTCATTCAGGAGTGGAGTGAACACTGAATACACTGGCCTAGCCTAGCTTTCCCTATAAAATCAGCAGCAGCTAAACTGTCCCTCCTCTGGCTAACACTGCAGCTTAAGTACAGACTGAATCTAAAATAGATGCTGTCCAGGAAAAAAAAAAAAAGCAGACTGGTGTTTTACCAGCCCTAAAAAGGGCTTTTTGGGGTGCTGTCAGGACGCTGTGCTTACAGCAGAGATCAGATGAGTCTTTCAGGAGTGGAGTGAACACTGAATACACTGGCCTAGCCTAGCTTTCCCTATAAAATCAGCAGCAGCTAAACTGTCCCTCCTCTGGCTAACACTGTAGCTTAAGTTCAGACTGAATCTAAAATAGATGCTGTCCAGAAAAAAAAACAAGCAGACTGGTGTTTTACCAGCCCTAAAAAGGGCTTTTTGGGGTGCTGTCAGGACGCTGTGCTTACAGCAGAGATCAGATGAGTCTTTCAGGAGTGGAGTGAACACTGAATACACTTGCCTAGCCTAGCTTTCCCTATAAAATAAGCAGCAGCTAAACTGTCCCTCCTCTCGCTAAGACTGCAGCTTGAGAATGAATCTAAAATGGATGCTGTCCAGGAGGTGGGAGGGTCTGGGAGGGAGGGTATGCTGCTGATTGGCTGGAATGTGTCTGCTGACTGTGAGATACAGGGTCAAAGTTTGCTCAATGATAATGAATAGGGGGCGGACCGAACATCGCATATGTTCGCCGGCCGCGGCGAACGCGAACAAGCTATGTTCGCCGGGAACTGTTCGCCGGCGAATAGTTCTGTACATCTCTACTTGTCAGTCGTTATTTATTAGGATTGGTATAAGGGGTGGGGAAGGTATATAGAGGGTAAGTCAGAGCGGAGGATCGGTCCTTAACATGTCAAGAGAGTCCTGGAGCAGAGACAGAAGAAAATGAGCGGAGGAACGGCATGACAGGTGGGGCAGGCAGCAGCCTAATAGGGCTGTGGTCCCTTTAGGAAAAGGGGAGTGGTCGTGGGGTGAGAGAGGAAGGGAAGCTCAGTCAGGCAGGGAGGAAGTGACGTTTCTCACTATTCCTCCATTAGTCACGAGGAGAAAAGCTTCCCACCCACCCTCCCTGTGTGAGGGGTAAAAAAGGGGTGAGTGATATGGGTGAATGCTTAAGTTGGAGGGGGCGGTGTTTGGTTGCTGGAGGAGGAGGTAAAAGTGGAAGTTCTGGAGAAAAAGGTGGTACCCATAGGTGGTATGGGGTTATTGAGTACCTTCCGGTCAACAAGGGTTAACCAGGAAGGGGGGAAAATGGTAGGGCACTGCGGCCAGGTGTAACGCCTCCGAGTCGGTGTCTTGCGACTGGAGGCCTAAGGGATATGTTAGTCCCAGTGCCCAAGTTGGGAGTTGGTGGTCTATAAGACTACCAGGGGTATTGTAAGTGTTAAAATGTTATTTAAACGGTTATTTAAATGGTTATTTATTTAATATAAGAAGTTGTTAAATAAATAGGCCGGAAGGCCAATTTTACTCCACAACCTTGTCAGTCGTTAATTATTAGGATTGGTATATAGAGGGTAAGTCAGAGCGGAGGATCGGTCCTTAACGTGTCATGTGTCCTACATGGAGAGCATTACCAGTGCATTATCCCAATATACAGATTTTATTCCTACAGTCCATGGTAAAGTCCCTTAATTCATACATCAAGGATTGTCAAGGATTCCTTATTACTTTTGAGCATTTCAAGTAACTATCAATTGTCAAAATCTTGTTGGTTGTCCCTATCTGTCAACTCACTGTATAATTCTATTTCCCATGAGGTATGCTTTACAGCTTTACAGCTTTGGAGCATTTTGCAGCCAGGGAATCCCACTTGTATCCTGCCCATGCACAATTTAAATTGGCAAGTACACATTTTTGCCTTGAACACAATTTTCTTTCTCGTACATCACGGGACACAGAGCGACATAGTCATTACTATGTGGGTTATATAGATTACCTTCAGGTGCTGGCACTGGCAACTTCCAAAACCGGAAGTACCCTCCCCTATATAAGCCCCTCCCATCCGGGAGTACCTCAGTTTTTTGCCAGTTTCTAAGGTGTTGGCCAAAGGTTAACATGTTTTTTCATCTGGGCTTGTGTACAGGTTCTTTTGGGCCTCAGCAAGCTATTCCGGATCCGACCAAAAAAGCTTCATAGCTAAACGGTCAGTACCCGGGCCTTGCAGAGAAGAGCAAGGTTTTGCCTGTAATGCCTCTCTTAGGAGGGCTGGACCCTGGGATCCAGAGCTCTGGTCATACCCACGACCAAGATGTTTTCTGTGCAGGGTGCTATACAGGTCCAGGGGAGTGGAATCCTTGGGAACCCGGTCCCTGAAGGTTTAAGTACAATGCCTGCCGTGAGAGGTGAAGTTTGGGCTTCTGTGGACCAAACAGAGTCCTGCGGCGGGGAAAAGGTAAGTGGGGGCCCCTCAGGAACTTGGTTCTATTGGGGAGACCCCCAAGCCTAATATGTCTTTCTGCCTGTTACCTGACGGTATTCCCGCTAAATATCTGTGCATGCCTATAACTACTAGAAAATGTAATAATTTTAATGGTGGTCAAAGAAAGAGAAAAAAAAAAAAAAGTGGACAGACCGCGGTACCTGTGTTAATCCACTAGAGGCCGCTGTGGAACGTCGTTTTCTTGTTATGTGGACTATTTCCTTCTGAGGTCAAGTCCAGGCAGATGGTGAGTTCTCTTGTGGGAAACTGCTTCCTCTGTCATGTTGTAATGCTCGTCCATCCCCGGGCCCTGCTGCAAACAGGGACCCTGGCTCCTCTCCCTAGTTTTTTTCAAAAGAAGCGCCGAAGGCGCACGTGCCCGCACGCGAGCGCGTGCACGCACCTCTATATATAGAGGTGAGCTGGTAAGGGGGCGGAGCTTGGCTGATGATGCTCTGTGCGCGCCGCAGCGCTTCTGCGCATGTGCGGGCGTCTCAGCATGTTAAAAGGCACAATTATGTGTTGTGAGCTGGCTATGGAGTGCAGAGACAGAGTTGGTAACATTTAAAAAAGGCATACAGCAGGCGGTTGATGCAGGCATCCCCATAGAAAGGCACATTAGTAGACACCAACTGTTTATATAGCAGCAATTGTGCTAGACTATTTTCAGTAAGTGGTGTATTACGGCTGGAATACCTCAGCTTTGGGCTTAGGAATATGCCGTCCAAAGTCTCCGGGACTAAGACTCCCAGGAAGCAAAGGGGGTCTCCGTCGGGCTCTGAGGATCTTGGGCATGCTTTTGCTGCACCAGTCTCCCCTGAAAAATCAGAGGTTGGTGCCCGTAGAGAACCCTCAGGAGTACCTGGTACTGTGGCTGTCCTCAGTTCACCTGCTCCTGTGTATGTAACAGAGGAGGTTTTTTCCTCAGCTCTGGGAGGACTGGAAGAGAGATTGACAACATTGATAGCTGCTTCCCTGTCAGAGGGAAAGCGCGCCCGATCTCCGTCTCCTCCCTCAGAGTACCTGTTAGCGGAACAACAGTCCCATGCAGGGATTGACCTACCTGAATGGGATCAGGATGAGGTTGATTCTGTTCTAGAGGAATCAACAGTGGAAGAGCCATTTTCAGCATCACATGCTGAAAGATTATGGGTTCAGTCCCTGACTGATATGGTCCGATCAGCATTTAAAATACCCCTTGCGGAGCCATCAACCACTTCTGTCTCCTCGTTGGGGTCGCTAAAAGCTCCCCAGACTGTTTGTTCCTTTCCAATCCATCCTTTACTGGAAGGACTCATTTACCAGGATTGGGAACATCCTGATAAAATATTTACTCCCCCTAAGAGATTTCCGGTGGTCTATCCCATGGAGGATAAGTTCATCCGAAAATGGAGGGTGCCTACAGTGGACGCAGCCATCTCTTGTGTGAACAAATCACTGACATGTCCAGTAGATAATGTTCAGATGTTCAAGGACCCGATAGATAAAAAATTGGAGTCCTTATTAAAATCTGCTTTTTCTACAGCAAGCTTGGTGACACAACCAGCAGTAGCAGCTATTGGGGTCTGCCAAGCGGTGAAGGATCAGTTAAAACAGGTCTTAAGGGACTTGCCGGATCAGCAGGCCCTTGCCCTAGCTGATCTGCCTAGAGCCTTATGCTTTGCGGTTGACGCCATCAAGGATTCAATCCATCAGGCGTCCCGCCTTACGCTGTCTGTAGTACATATGCATAGGCTTCTATGGCTCAAGAACTGGTCTGCTGAAGCTCCCTGTAAAAAATTGCTGGTTAGCTTCCCTTTTCATGGTGAACGCTTATTCGGGGAAGACCTGGACAAATATATCCAGAAAATTTCCAGCGGTAAAAGTATACTCTTGCCGGTTAAAAAGAGATTTAGAGGTCCCTCTTTTAAGAGGCCTGCCTCTCCAGTCCCTGGGACATCTGCTGTGAAGCAGTTCCGACGGCCTCCGTGGTCAAATCCCGGGGGGGAAAAATCAGGGACAATCACAGGGTAACAAAAAACCCTGGGTCAGGAGAGGTACAAAACCTCCCCCCAAGTCAAATTTATGAAGGGTCGCCCCCACTCAATCGGGTGGGGGGAAGACTTCAGTTGTTCGCAGAGATCTGGCGGGAGTCGATCAGAGACAGATGGGTGCTCTCCGCAGTAAGTCTGGGATACAAGCTGGAGTTAAAAGACACTCCTCCTTCCCATTTTATGTGGTCAAACGTGCCAAGAGATCCCCGGAAGAGAGGATCCCTCATGTCGGCACTAGAACAACTATTGCTCCAAGGAGTAATTATGGAGGTTCCCCTGGCAGAATGCGGGTTCGGGTTTTACTCAAACCTCTTTACAGTCCCGAAGCCAAACGGGGACGTGAGGCCCATATTAAATCTAAAAGGGCTAAACAAATTCCTACATATCAGAACTTTTCGGATGGAGTCGATCCGATCGGTGGCCACTGCCCTACAAGGGGAGGAATGGTTAGCCTCGATCGACATCAAAGATGCTTATTTGCACATTCCCATCTTTCCAGTCCACCAAAAATTTCTACGCTTTGCAGTAGAAGGGCGCCATTTTCAGTTCAGAGCCTTACCCTTCGGTCTGGCCACAGCACCACGAGTGTTCACAAAAATTCTGGCCCCACTATTGGCCAATCTAAGAACACGAGGTGTAACGATAATGGCATATCTAGACGACTTGTTGCTGACGGACCACTCAGTGGAAAAACTAGAAGTGGTGGTTCACGAGACAATCAAGTATCTGGAGTCTCACGGTTGGATTATCAACCGAGACAAGTCAGCCCTAAAACCAGTCAAAAGTCTGGAATACTTGGGGCTAAGGCTGGATTCAGACCAGAGAAAAATTTTCTTGCCTCAAGAAAAGGTGTCGTCTTTGAGCGATTTGATCCACCTGGTGGGTACAAAAAGACAGCCGTCCATACGCCTGTGCATGAGGCTGCTGGAAAAAATGGTGGCATCATTCGAAGCAGTACCCTACGGTCAATTCCATTCAAGGAATTTGCAAAGGGCCATACTGTCAGCCTGGAACAAAAAAGTTCAGGCCCTAGACTTACCAATGTCCTTGTCCCCTTCCGTTCGCAAGAGCCTCCATTGGTGGTTGGTTCCCCAGAATCTGGAAAAAGGGAAATCTTTCAGTCCGATTTCTTGGAAGGTGGTCACTACAGATGCCAGCCTTATAGGTGGTGGGCAGTACTGGAGCAATGGTCTCTCCAGGGCAGATGGTCGGATGCAGAGAAGGCCCTGCCCATCAATCTCTTAGAGATACGAGCAGCCCGGTATGCCCTAGTAGCATGGACATCCAAACTCCAAGGGTCCCCTGTCAGAATTCAATCAGACAATGCCACGGCAGTGGCATATATCAACCATCAGGGGGGCACCAGGAGTCGTGCAGCCCAGAGGGAAGTAAATTACATCCTGAAATGGGCAGAAAGATATGTCCCAGCCATATCCGTGGTATTCATTCCAGGGGTGGAGAATTGGAAGGCGGACTTTCTAAGTCGCCAACAATTATGCCCAGGGGAATGGTCCGTTCACCCCAAGGTTTTCCGGGCAATATGTCAGCGGTGGGGAGCACCGGATGTAGATCTGCTAGCATCCAGATTCAACGCAAAGGTGGACAGATTTGTCTCTCGGACAAGGGATCCCCTAGCTTGCGGCGCGGATGCTCTAGTGTTTACTTGGGATCAGTTCAAGCTGATATATGCATTTCCACCGCCACAATTGTTGCCTCGATTACTCCGCAGAATCAGGGTAGAAAAGAAACCAGTGATTCTGGTGGCTCCAGCGTGGCCCCGAAGAGCATGGTACGCGGAGATTGTAAAAATGTCTGTGGGGAGTCCTTGGACCCTTCCACATCGTCCGGATCTGCTTTCGCAAGGACCGATATACCACCCTTCCTTACTAGCCTTAGGTTTGACGGCCTGGCTATTGAAGCCCACATTCTAAAAAAGAGAGGTCTCTCTAATCCTGTGGTATCTACCATGATCAATGCCAGGAAGCCGGTATCCAGGCAGATTTACTATAGAATCTGGAAGGCGTACATCGCGTGGTGTGAGGCCAAGAAATGGCATCCACGTAAATACGTAATAGGTAGGATTCTGGACTTCCTACAGTGGGCTGTAGATAGGAAGTTTGCCTTGAGTACTATCAAGGGTCAGATTTCGGCCTTGTCAATATTTTTTCAAAGGCCCTTGGCTTCGCATTCACTAGTCAAAGCCTTTATACAAGGAGTGATGCGTATTAGCCCTCCGGTTAAAATTCCCATATGTCCATGGGACCTAAACCTGGTTCTACAGAAACAACCATTTGAACCATTACAGCACATTTCCTTGGTTCTTCTCACCAGGAAATTGATTTTTTTAGTAGCCATTTGTTCTAAAAGAGTGTCGGAATTGGCCGCTATGTCCTGTAGGGAGCCATATCTGGTTATCCATAAGGACAGAGTAGTGTTACGTCCTCATCCAGCCTTTCTTCCTAAGGTGGTATCGAGGTTTCATTTGAACCAAGATGTGGTTCTTCCTTCCTTTTTCCCCAAACCTAGTTCGGTAGAGGAAAAGTTATTACATTCTTTGGATGTAGTAAGGGCAGTTAAAGCTTATCTAAAAGCCACTGCTCAGATTCGTAGAACGGATACTTTGTTTATTCTGCCGGAAGGCCCCAGAAAGGGTCAGGCAGCATCAAAATCTACTTTAGCCAAGTGGATTCGACAGGTCATAATGCAAGCCTATGGCTTGAGAAGGAGACCGCCTCCGTTCAAAGTTAGGGCGCACTCCACGAGAGCAGTTGGAACTTCATGGGCAGTGCATCACCAGGCCTCCCTGGCTCAAATCTGTAAGGCCGCAACATGGTCTTCAGTACACACGTTTACTAGGTTCTACCAGGTGGACGTTAGAAGTCAGGAGGATGTCGCCTTTGGGCGCAGTGTGTTGCAGGCCGCAAAAGATCCTCATGTCTGATAGCGCCCAGCTTATGTATGGTGTACCCCCCCCCTCATTTGGCATTGCTTTGGGACGTCCCACATAGTAATGACTATGTCACTCTGTGTCCCGTGATGTACGAGAAAGAAAATAGGATTTTTATAACAGCTTACCTGTAAAATCCTTTTCTTGGAGTACATCACGGGACACAGAGCTCCCACCCCTCTTTTGGGGACACTTATTGCTTTGCTACAAAACTGAGGTACTCCCGGATGGGAGGGGCTTATATAGGGGAGGGTACTTCCGGTTTTGGAAGTTGCCAGTGCCAGCACCTGAAGGTAATCTATATAACCCACATAGTAATGACTATGTCGCTCTGTGTCCCGTGATGTACTCCAAGAAAAGGATTTTACAGGTAAGCTGTTATAAAAATCCTATTATTTTGTTTCAGGGGGATCATTATCTCCAGATACGGGGCACAGCCATGGGCATTTCCTTTGTGTCTTGTTATGCCAACCTCACCATGAGTCCAATATCTAGATTAATAACTCCTTTTGCAATTTACAATTTTTTTTTATGGAAGATGCATCAACAATATCGTCATTTGGGATGGCCCCCATCCACCATTGATCTTTTTGTACTGCACTGAAATTGTAAAAGCCTATGTCTTTCATTTATGCATGTCTGGAGCCCCACCTTATTGGTGTTCCCAGACCTCTAATTGGGCCACATGAATCGTAAGATTATTTCCAAAACCCACTTCAAGCTCTCTTCTGTAAATGTTTGTATTTGCATTACCGTAGCTGTCACCATCCCAAGTGGATTATTAACATCCCTAAGCCCACGTTCACACTGGGGCTGCGGGAGTGAAGCCTGCGAGTTCAGCTGAACTCGCACGATTTCACTCCTGCTAGCAGTCCCGATTTCATCCACGATTTCAAAGACATCTGAAACAGATGTCAATGTAAATCGCGGCTGAAATCGCAAAAAGTAGTACAGAAACTACTTTTTGTAATCGGTGCAGCGCCGCAGATGCGGCGTCGCACCGATTAGGACGGTGCCATTGCCCGCAATTTGCGGCAAATTTCGCAGATTTGACATGTCAAATCGCATGTCAAATCGCACCAGTGTGAACCAGGGCTAAGGGACAATTCTGTAGACTCAGAAAGAATTGCACCCTAGATGAGGATTATATTTTACAAGGACAGATCTTGAATGATAGGTTTTTGGACAAGGGTTTTAATCCTGACCTCATCCAGCAGGTCTATCAGGAATGCCAATCTGCCATCTTTGTAGGTCTCAGGGCTGAGCCAACAGCTAGCTCATTACGTAATTCCAACACATACAAAGGCAAATGGAAAGGATCATTTTATGCCATTGAGGTTTTTAGCACATTACTACCCATACATGTTTTTGTAGCCACCTTAAGCCGCGTACACATGATCGGTTTTACCGATGAAAACAGTCCGATGGATTTTTTTCATCAGACAAACCGATCGTGTATGGGCCCCATCCGTCTTTTTTCCATCGGTGTCAAAAAATAGAACATGTTTTAAATTTTTCCGATGGATAAAAAAACTATAGCAACTTCGGATCGTCTATGGGCAAGTCCATCGGTTAAAAAACCCACGCATGCTCAGAATCAAGTCGACGCATGCTCAGAAGCATTGAACTTCATTTTTCTCGGCTCATCTGAGTGTTTTACGTCACCGCGTTTGGAACGGTCAGTTTTTTGACTGATGGTGTGTAGGCAAGACTGATGGAAGTCAGCTTCATCGGTTTTCCGATGGAAAAATCCATCGGTTTAAAAACCATAGGAAATCCGATCGTGTGTACAGGGCTTAAGATACCCTTTCTCTTATGAAATTATTATAATAAATAGTGTATATATATATATATATATATATATATATATATATATATATATATATATATATACACACATACATACATACATATACACACACACACACACACACACACACACACACACACAGTATATACACACATACACACACACACACACAGTATCTCACAAAAGTGAGTATACGCCTCACATTTTTCTAAATATTTTATTATATCTTTTCATGTGACAACACTGAAGAAATTACACTTTGCTACAATGTAAAGTAGTGAGTGTACAGCTTGTATAACAGTGTAAATTTGCTGTTCCCTCAAAATAACTCAACACACAGCCATTAATGTCCAAACCGCTGGCAACAAAAGTCAGTACACCCCTAAGTGAGAATGTCAAAATTGGGCCCAAAGTGTTAATATTTTGTGTGGCCACCATTATTTTACAGCACTGCCATAACCCTCTTGGGCATGGAGTTCTCCACAAGGCTAGGTTTTTGTTTGGCTATTTTGTTCTGTTTGTTTTTTCTGAGCACTGTACAGCACCTCTATATAGACTTGTAAATATCACCATTAAACACTTGACTGTTTGTCACTTGTTGCCTTATGAGTTTATGTGAAATCTCCATTAATAGCTGTAAAATATTGTACTTATGAATATATTTAATTTAGCTTGCATCTATGAAAGATGTGCAAAAGGGCGTCACAGAATCGCTTGTTAAAGAAGCAGACTATGCGGGGCCGAGACTTGTATATACAAACCATGGAGAGACAATTCCATTGTTACACCTACTCCCTTCAAATAATCCCATGCTGGGATATGCAATGAAGGGAGGCCAATCGGGGAAAATTCTATTAAATCTCCTGCCCAGAATAGTCACCAGTATTTGCACGAAAGGGGGCTGACTGATGTAGTAAGCCCACCAATCATAAGCCCAGCTAGGCCAACCAATGGGACATCAGCATAGAGGGATATAGTCAGAGGAGATGGGAGAGGGAGCTCTCTTGATGGAACGCCAGCCTGCAGGATGGTACTAATGGGTATTTATGGAAAAAGGTCAGTCTTACATGTAAATGAATATGCTTGTACATTAATGTTTTAAAGGAATATACACTGTATTCCTCCATGTAAATATTGTATGTTAACCTACTATTTCCTTCTTGTTTAAGACTATAGATATTTTCTGTGTATTAGATAGACTTTGTAACGATACATAATAAATGTTATTATGTTAACTCTTTCACTTCTTGTCAAAAGAACTCTCATTGAACCCACATCATATCTTTGAAATATTAAATCTTAAATATAGATTTTAAAGGTTAACACACTACTTCACTTGTTCTAGTATCTGTGCCTGAAAGCTGGCTTATCCCAGGGAGCTTTTGTACCTGCTACCTGTCCCCCAGGTTACATATGGTGGAGGCTGCGACCAGCTGTAGTAAGTTACTACTTAAAAGGCCAGTACCTAGAGTAACTAAACATGGAGGAAATCCTAAAACAATTGGTGTTATCCAACGCTGCACAGCAGCAAGCAAACGCTGCACAACAGCAAGCCAACGCTATCGCACAGGAGCAAACCAAGGCGCTGTGCCCACAGATTGGTGCTGTACAGGAGCAATTGCAAAGGCTGTTTGAACAGCTAGCCACTCCTGCAAAAGATCGCAGATGGTCGACCCAATTCACCTGGTGAGGAAATGGCTACAGCTGGAGTCCCTGTCTGGGCCACAAAGAGTGGAGCGTGTGTTCATGGACTGGTTCCTGAGGTCACTACCAATTCCCCTGCAGAAGTGAGTGAGTCAAGGAGACCCCAACTCGGCGGACAACCTGGTGGATCTCGGTAAAAGGTACTTTGCTGCAGAGAGCCTGGTCACCACCCCTACAGCCGCACAAACTTTCCACCGAAAGCCACGGTCTCCCCAGGCAACCGGTAAGACTGTTCCAGGGGAAGTGGGTGGTAAGCATGGCAAGGAAATAGGGGGTAGGATTTTTGGTGCCAGGACTGAAGTTTGGCATCCAAAACAAAGGAAGCCACTGCCTGTCAGCAAACCAAACTGGGGAAACATCAGGTGTTTCTGTTGCCAAGAACTGGAACATGTTGCAACAAACTGTCCATTGACAGAGCAACCAATGCAGTGTGATCTATCTATTAGAAGGCAGTCTATGTTTGTTGCTGTTTCATGCGCTGCAGCGCCAAATATGGGAAAACACATGTGCCAAATGACTGTTAATAATAAGCCTATTACAGCCTTGCTGGACTCTGGAAGTCTAGTGACTTTGGTTACAGCTGAGGTGGTTGAAACTGTGAATTTTCATGGTAAAAAAGTGTACATGGGAATACCCGGGAGTATCCTGTAGCTACTGTTCAGTTTAAAACTGGCTTAGGTACAGTGACCCATCCGGTCGGACTTGTACCCCCCTTGGTGCACAAGGCAATCGTTGGTGGGGACTTCCCTAAGTTTTGGAAACTGTGGGATCGTCTCGACCCGGTCGCAGTAGCTGACTCAGTGGCAGAGCCAGAACTCCTGGCCAGTACTGACAAAGTGGGTTTAGGGGACTCCTCTCAGGGCTCCCCAGGTTTTTCTTTCTCAGATATGGTTGGAGAGCTGGAGGAGCCTGAGGAAGTCCCCACAACCAGTGGAGCTGGACAGCCCTCTGCTGAATCTGAGCCTACGTTGGAGTTTGCTGACCTTAATGTGCACAAGGAAAATTTTGGTACCGAGCAGAGAAAAGACCCTACTCTTGCCAGGGCCTAGGAAAATGTAATAGTGATTAATGATGTACCTGTCGAACCAGGGGACAGGCCCTGTTTTCCTTATTTCAGCAGCAATGAAGATTTACTGTATCGTGTATGTAAAAAGAATGATGAAGTGGTTGAACAATTGGTGGTCCCTAACCCATACAGACGGGTGGTGTTGGAACTTGCCCATGGGCACTTGCTAAGAGGCCATTTAGGGGTTGAGAAAACTAATGAAAGGGTGTTGTGCAGGTTTTACTGGCCCGGAATACAGAAGGATATTGAGAATTATTGTCAATCCTGTCCTGTGTGTCAGATGTCAGCCCCACTACCCCACGTTTGAAGTCCTTTAGTGCCCTTGCCCATTATTGAAGTGCCCCTTGAGAGGATTGCCATGGACCTTATGGGTCCACTCCCCAAGAGTGCCCGGGGTCATCAGCATATTATTGTAATCATGGATTATGCTACCCGTTACCCCGAGGCAGTTCCCTTACGCACCGCGTCTGCTAAAAACATTGCCAAAGAGCTGTTTATGGTGTTCAGTCATGTTGCCATCATTAAAGAGGTCCTTACAGACCAGGGCACCCTCATTTATGTCACGAATAGCTAGGGAGCTGTGCAAGTTATTTAAGGTGACACATTTGCAAACTTCAAACCTCAAACGGATGGCTTGGCGGAACGCTTCAATAAGACATTAAAGAGCATGTTAAAAAAGGTTGTTGACAAGGATGGGAAAAACTGGGACTTCCTGATACCATACTTGATGTTTGCCATCAGGGAGGTTCCCCAGTCCTCTACGGGGTACTCTCCATTTGAGTTGCTTTATGCGAGAAACCCTCGGGGACACTTAGTCAAAGAAACTTGGGAATGGGAGCAGACACCCCATAAAAGTGTCATTGAGCATATCGGTCAAATGCAGGACAGGATTGCAGCAATCATTCCGATGGTAAAAGAACACTTACTGCAGGCCCAAGCAGCCCAACAGAGGATATACAACAGGGGGGCCCCAACTCTGTGTTTTCTCACCTGGTGACAGGGTCCTTGTCAGGAAAGGCTTCATCCGCTGGTGGTCCTATGGATTGCAGTACTAGTGTCCACCAGCAGGTGTCCTCTTGCAGCCAGTATCTTTGATAGAGGATCTCACCTGCTGGTGGTAATGCCTGATCCATGGGCCGTAGTAGCGGCGTCCACCAGCGGGTGTATTCCGGCAGTGTGGGGCAGGCAGCACTTCCTCAGCTGTCACATGAGGACAATCATAGCAGTCCTATAAATACCCGGCGAGCCCTCACATGCTCGCCTTGGTATCTTTCTCCTTGAGCCCTGACGTCGCTGCTTGTATCCGGACCTTGAGCCTGTACCTCACCTCTCCTGACCTGACCTGACCTGATCCCCATCCTGAGCCTATCCATCCCTCCTCTCCCTGTCTTGTTTGTTCCCTGTCCCCATCTGCTGACTCCCCGTGTATGATCTTGGCCTGGCTAGGTTTATGCTTCTGGAACACCCCTTTGTCAATCTCCTGATCTGCTGTGTATGACCCTGGCCTGGCTTACGTTCAAGATTCTGGTACTGCCCCTTTGCTGTATATATTATTTGTTGTTTGGTTGGTTTGCACTTTTTGTATTTATTTATATCACCTATCTCAATAAACCTTATTATATTTTAAAAAAATGTAGAAAGCCCCGTGTCCGGGGTGGTGGATGGGTTTTAAGGGTGCTTATTGAAGTATGTCATTGTTCATATATAAAATACCAAAGAACAAGAAAGATACAGTAAAAACATTGATTTTATTCATGAATATATTAGTTGTCAAGTATTAAAAAAAAGAGAGGAAGATATATGCAACACAGTGCACTCATTCCTTAGAAGTCACATGCTAACAGTCCTACATGTTTCGCCTGAGTTCAGGCTTCTTCAGGGACGCACAGACTTTATATAATATACAGAAAATACAAAGAAAACACATTTTAAATAAATACATACAAAAGTAAACGACCATTTTAACAAATATGAATATAGCATATGATTTAATTTAACAAAGACACTCTATTTCTCTAAAGACATGGGCAAATACCTCAAAGCTCTCAGAGGTCCTCACGCACAACTGGGGTGTGCCTCCTCCCTAGGGTGGGGGGCACTGGTGTATAAAGGCAGGGTGTGACACCCTGCATATGTCTCACATGAAGACACTTGCAGTATGGATACAAACAGGGAAATATCAGGGTTAATCCTCATTAAAGTTATAGTCCTAAATAACAAGAGCAAAAAACAATGTTGTAACTACAATTATTTCATAGGTCCAGTAATGACCTCAACACTCTGCTCTACCTTAAAAGTGTATCAGACACGGTTACTGTTAAATAGCACTTGCCTGTATGTAAACGTGGAATTATATGGCTGTTGGAGCTAGATGTCATTGAGGAATCCAATAGTGACTGGTTAGCCCCATCGTGTTGGTCCCAAAACCGGATGGCACTTGGAGGTTCTGTAATGACTTCAGGAAGCTTAATGCAGTGACAAAGTTTGACACATACCCAATGCCCAGAGTAGACGAACTTATAGACCGACTTGGCAAGGCTCGCTATCTGACCACTTTGGACTTGACAAAAGGTTATTGGCAAAAAACCCTGACTGGTAGCGCCAAAGAGAAGACTGCATTTGTGACCCCGGAGGGTTCCTTTCAATATAAAAAAATGCCCTTTGGGTTGCAAAATGACCCTGCAACATTTTAGAGGGCCATGGACAGGACCCTAAGACCCCACCGACGATATGCAGCAGCCTAGCTAGATGACATAATGGTACATAGCACTGACTGGGAGTCTCACTTGCCCCGTGTCCAGACTGTCCTTGATTCCCTCTTCAAAGAAGGATTTACGGCAAATCCCAAAAAATGTGCCATTGGTCTAGACTTAGTATTTGGGCTACACTATTGGCCGTGGTGTCATAAAACCTCAAGTGAATAAAATAGAAGCCATCCAGAAGTGACCACGTCCTGCAAACAAGAAGCAGGTCAGGGCCTTTCTTGGGATTGCGGGGTATTATAGAAGGTTTATCCCAAATTTTGAAACTATAGCTGCCCCACTGACAGACCTTACAAAGTCCTGAAGTCCTGAAGAAGGCTCTTTGTGCACAGCCAGTACTGTACTCCCCCGATTTCTCCAAATACTTTTTGGTTCAGATGGATGCGTCTGATGTTAGTATTGGTGCAGTACTATCACAGGTACACAATAGGGAAGAACACCCTGTGGTGTACCTAAGCAGAAAGCTCAATGACCATGAGAAAAAGTATGCAGTCATTGAAAAGGAATGTTTAGCCGTAAAGTAGGCCGTGGACGCGTTCAGGTACTATTTGTTAGGGCGCCAGTTTGAGTTAATAACTGACCATGCTCCCCTGAAATGGATGGCCCAAAAGAAGGACACTAATAGACGGGTGAACCGGTGGTTTTTGGCTCTACAGGATTACGCTTTTACTGTAAAACACAGGCCAGGTGTTGAGATGGGTAATGTAGATGCCCTGTCCCGTGTTCACTCCTGTTGGGCCACAGGTGTTCCAACCCTGGGGTTGAAACAAGGGGGGAGGATATGTAGCAGAGTGTCCCAGAGAGAGCCAGGAAAAGTCCTGTTCGGGGTTTATACGTCTCCCAGGCTCCTCTCATACACATTCAGGGATCTCTGATCTCTGATCCATGATTCAGTTCGGGTCCTGGTCTTCTTCCCCAGGCTAATTTAAGCTCACCTGAGACAGACAGCCTTTGCTCTCTGCCTGGGAAACACAGACAACGCTGGTCTGTGAGAGCAAACAGGTATATAAAAACGTTAAACACTTAAGGACCGCCTCACGCCGATATACGTCGGCAGAATGGCACGGCTGGGCACAAGCACGTACAGGTACATCCTCTTTAAGAAGTCCAGCCGCGGGTCGCGTGCGCGCTGCCGGCAGCGTGATCGCGTCCCGGTCCTGTGCTCCGTGACCGCGCCCGCTGGACCCACGGTCCCGCGATCGGGTCACCGAGCTCAAGAACTGGGAGAGGTAAGTGTAAACAAACCTCTCCCCGTGCTTCCTAGTGTGAGTGTCACTGATCGTCTGTTCCCCGTCATAGAGAACGACGATCAGTGACGTCACACGCCAAGCCACGCCCCCACACAGTAGTAATCACTCCCTAGGAAATACTTAACCCCTTTAGCACACCCTACAGGTTAACCCCTTCACTGCCAGTGTCATTTTTACAGTAATCAGTGCATTTTTATAGCACTGATCGCTGTAAAAATGACAATGGTCCCAAAATGGTGTCAAAAGTGTCCGATGTGTTCGCCATAATGTCGCAGTCACGATAAAAATCGCCATCGTAATTGTCGCCATTACTAGTAAAAAATAAAATATTAATAATTATGGCATAAATCTATACCCTATTTTGTAGACGCTATAACTTTTGCGCAAACCAATCAATAAACGCTTATTGCGATTTTTTTTTTTTTTTTACCAAAAATATGAAGAATACGTATCGGCCTAAACTGAGGGGAAAAAAATGTTTTTTTATATATTTTTAGGGGATATTTATTATAGCAAAAAGTAAAAAATATTGAATTTTCTATTTTTGTTTATAGCGCAAAAAATAAAAAACGCAGAGGTGATCAAATACCACCAAAAGAAAGCTCTATTTGTGGGAAAAAAAGGACGTCAATTTTGTTTGGGAGCCACGTCGCATGACCGCGCAATTGTCAGTTAAAGTGACGCAGTGCCGAATTGCAAAAAGAGGCCTGGTCTTTTAGCTACAAAATGGTCCGGGGCTTAAGTGGTTAAGCTGTATCTGTGGAAACTGACAAGCGGTAGGCTTGCTTAGCCTGGTAGTTAGGGCCTGCATAGTGTGTAGTTAGAGCCGAGACACGGCTAGGTTTTTGTTTGGCTATTTTGCTCTGTTTGTTTTTTTTTAGCACTGTACAGCACCTCTATATAGACTTGTAAATATCACCATTAAACACTTCACTGTTTGTCACTACTTGTTCTGGTATTTTGTGCCTGAAAGCCGGCTTATCCCAGGGAGCTTTTATACCAGCTACCCGTCCCCCAGGTTACAGATATAATATAATATTTACCAAAATGTGAGGGGTGGGTGTACTCACTTTTGTGAGATAGTGTATATGGTTATTTACATGCATTTACATCGTGACTCCTAAAGTTGGTGCTTTTAGATTTGTGTCTTATATAAATTTAAAATGGCTTATGAAAAGATCCTTTTTTTTTATAACTATACATATATTTTTTTATAGCTATACATATAATATTCTACATTTAAATGTATTTGTATTTTATTATTTTATATAATCTTTGAGGGTCCCCAGATTTTTATCAGCATTTAGTATTAGGTTGGTTTTATATTATTATTATAATTTATTATTATTATTTTTATTCTGTCATTTCCAAATGTATTTTGTATTTCTTATCAATCTATTAATACTACACTGGTTCATTTCTGCCTACGCTTTTATTTGACCTTTTTAATTAATTTGTTTTGATTATCCATATGTTCCAGTGGTTTCCTGTTAGTATGTATTTAGTGTTGCGGCCCGCCCACCAAACAACGTCTGCTTTCCTCATGACAGTTTGCTGCCCTGTTTGTGCCTGTAGATGTCACTGGCTTGTCTATCCACCTGGCGTTTTTTTGGCGCTTGCTACATGCTGCTGTTTGATCGGCCTGCTGATACACATTCTGCCCGATGCTTCAACTTTGGCTTACATTGCAGGCTGGACTCTACTAACTCCAGTGCCCTGTTCTTGTGCTTCTATACATACACCATGAGGAGATCCATCTCAGATATTTCTCCAGAAGCTGCAGGAGATTCTTGGACCCTCACAGCCATCCATCCTTTTCCTTATATGGGACTTATTGTATATGGGCTCATGGACATTTATACCACTGTTGGGAACATTTAGCAATTTACACTGTATGTGCATACCAATTGTGTATTGTCCTACGCTTAAGTATGCTCATGTGAACAAGGCCTAAATGTATGATTATTATACAGGATTTATATAGCGCCAACATTTTGTGATATATCCAGTTTGTCTTCCGAAATAACGTTACATTGTTCCACATCATTCACATTCAAACTTTCTCAACTTTTCAATGTAAACACTTGACTGGTGTTCTTGTGGCAATATAGGACGTATAGGGTGCATATTATAAAGTTATGAAAACTCTTTAAAAAACAAAACCTAAGGTGCTAAATATTCTCTGTGTCATTTGCTGTGAGTTTCAGAACAGAAAAAATGAGCACAGTATTATGTCACTATAATTTCACACTGTGTACTAAGTGTTAAGCCTGAATTGTCTCTCCCACAGATAACATTAATTTAGGATAAGACCACATTATCCCCATGAGTGGAACATATAACTTGATAATTAGTTTGCAACTGCCTGAAGCTGCTTATTAATTCAGAAGCCACTCTACTAATGCAATGAACGCTGGGATAAATCAATCCCAACAATCCCATTAATTTACACTGTCCTTTGTGAATCAGAAAGGAATCACTGTTTATTTTTTTTATAACATATAAAAAACAAAAACAATGACAGCTTATTATAGTCACCAATCATGTCTGTAATAGTCAGATTGTATACCTGTACATTAAGGGGTATCATCATTTGTGCAAACGCAAGGAATAATACACTGAATGTGTGTAATATGTGTGTGTGTAACGTCAGTGTGTATTTGATTGCTTTTCCCTATGAGAATGTAGCATTCCGTATCATTTGAAAAATAGCCATAAGGACCTTTTAACCATGAGAGTTAAAAAAAAAAAAAAAAACACCAATAGAGAAAATAGCCTAACACTACAGGCTAAAAACATTCTGACAACAAAGAAAATAATATAAGGGAGGTCTCAGCACTGTGTACAGTCTATAGAGATTCCTGTGTGAGCAGCTGAATGGATTGGCATACAACTAACTTAACCTCCAACGGCAGGGTGAAGTGAAATTATGGTATTTTTACCACTGTTAAATATGACAGCTTCCTTCTCAGGGCTTCCGGTTGTTAATCCATCAGCATCCTATCAACCAGTGACTCATCTCAGTCTGTCACAGTCAGGGGTCAGGTGCAGGGACCAGTAACTATATCAGTAGAGAGTCTTTCACTGACCAGCTGGATAAGTGAAAAAGCAGGTCATCCTGGTGGATGGTGGGGGGACTAAGTACTAACTAGTGTTTACCAGGGCCTCTGATGGTGGAGATAGGTTTTTCTGCGTGTTAGTACCAGGTCACGGTCCTCAGGATCACCCCACCAGGGGGTAAGCAAGCCTTGGTCCTGTAGCAGATATAGCACGTAGGGATCAAGCAGAAGCACACTCAGGGAACAAACCAGTCGGTAGCGAATTGTAGCGAAGATACGGATGACAGCAGAAGTGACAAGAGCAAGATATTGGCTGGAGAGAGCACAGTAATCTGGCAAACAGGAAGTGCAAAGACATGGCTAAAATAGGAAGCCTAGGGGAGGAGCAAATGGTTCAAAGTTTCCAAGAATCAACACTTAAAGGGGTTGTAAAGGTTTGTTTTTTATTTTCTAAATAGGTTCTTTTAAGCTAGTGCATTGTTGGTTCGCTTACCTTTTCCTTAGATTTCCCTTCTAAATGTTTTTTTTCTTTGTCTGAATTTCTCACTTCCTGTTCCTCCTCAGTAAGCTTGCCCCCATCATCCAAGCCGTTCTGGCTGGGGGTCAGGGAGGGGGAGAGCACGCTGACTTATGGCACTTAAAAGTACCGGAGCTGTCGGTAGTGGCGGAGACGATCGCGTCCTTTCCCCTCTGAGTCTGGATGCCGAGTGAGGGAAACATGGCCCACACTCGGCTCCATAACATTAGATGGCGGAAGCGACGTCAAACGTCACTTCCGCCCAATGGTCTTAAAGGGAAAATTTTTATTTTTTTGCCCAAAAAATAAAATGACATTAAAATTTTTTTTTATTGCATTTACAGTAAGTGTAAATGTGAGATCTGAGGTCTTTTTGTCCCCAGATCTCACATTTAAGAGGTCCTGTAATGCGGATGTTTACATTCCTTATAATGGGAATAAAAGTGACCCAATTCTTTTTTAAAAGACAGTGTAAAAATAAAAAGTAAAATAAGTAAGATATTTTTTTTTAAAGCGCCCCATCCCGCCGAGCTTGCTTGCGAACGCATACGTAATGCACCATACACACGATCGTTTTTCATGCCGTTAAAAATGCCATTAAAAAAAATGGCCATTAAAAATGATCGTGTGTATGCTCCAGAGCATTTTTAACGACGTGAAAAACGGGCATTAAAAATTTCGAACATGCTCTCTTTTTTCACGTCGTTTTTCATGTCGTTTTTTTTTACGACGTGAAAAACGATAGTGTGTATGCTTTAACGACGTGAAAAAAAAATGCGCATGCTCAGAATCAAGTATGAGACGGGAGCGCTCGTTCTGGTAAAACTAGCGTTCGTAATGGAGATAGCACATTCGTCATGCTGTAACGGACTGAAAAGCACTAGACTGAAAAGAGCGAATCGTCTCTCAACAAACTTTACTAACATGAAGGGTGGCGCCATTCGAACGGAACTTCCCCTTTATAGTGCCGTCGTACGTGGTGTACGTCACTGCGCTTTTCTTGAACATTTTTTAAAATGATGGTGTGTACGCAAGACAGGCTTGAGAGGAAACAAGAAAAAAAATGACAAGAAAAACGTCAGTTTTAAAAATGACATTAAAAATGATCGTGTGTATGGGGCATAAGTCGCGCCCGCATATGAAAACAGTTTTCAAACCACATATGTCAGGTATCGCTGCAATAATTAGAGTTCCTCTGTAACTCAAAAACTGGTAACCTGTAGAAATTTTTAAACTTCACCAATGGAGATTTTTAAGTGCCACTTTTTAAGATTCATTATTGTCGCCATTTTACTTGTAATTGTTTAAGTTGTAGATAAGATCTCCACCTCCTGAAACTCCTCCTCTCAGAACCTCTGTAGTTCAGATGGCAGGTTCTGTGAATTCTGTGACACAGAAATGCCTACTTGCAGGGTGTGGTGAAAACACAAGGAAGTAAATATGTGGGGATCTTCAAAAAGTTAGCTTATAAATTTCAAGATCATTCAGAATAATAGGAGAAGGTTTAAAATAATTGAAATACAATGTGGAAATGTATGATTGTATATTTTGACCATAGATACGCTTTCAATACTTTTCCAAGTTTTGTGCCATTTGTCTTCCATGTACTGTAGACACAAGAGAAAGTGAGAGACCATCTCTTCATAGTCAGGGATATTACCAACAGTTGTCATCAGAATGAGTGTCCTCATTGGAAGAGTTCCTTTCTATTTCTGTTGTGACAGCTCAAAATTTTAGATGACAATGGTCACCAGGAAAAAAACGATCTAATCTCCCTCACAGAAAGACAGAAAACAATTAAGAAAGAAAAGCTGTGACTTTGATATGCTTTAAAGGGGTTGTAAAGGTTTGTTTTTTATTTTCTAAATAGGTTCCTTTAAGCTAGTGCATTGTTGGTTCACTTAACTTTTCCTTTGATTTACCTTCTAAAGATTTTTTTTCTTTGTTTTCTTTGTCTGAATTTCTCACTTCCTGTTCCTCCTCAGTAAGCTGTTCAGTAAGCTGTTCTGGCTGACTCAACACCACTCGGATGATGGTGTGAAGTTTACTGAGGAGAAACAGGAAGTGAGAAATTCAGACGAAGAAAAAAAACATTTAGAAGGTAAATCAAAGGAAAAAGGTAAGTGAACCAACAATGCACTAGCTTAAAGGAACCTATTTAGAAAATAAAAAACGAACCTTTACAACCCCTTTAATTTGTGATCCATTCATAAATGTTTTGTTCTCTCAGGACTCCAGCAGTTTCAAGTGTTTGGTAGTTCAAGAGAACCTTTGAGGAACCTGCCTGGAAGATGTGTCCCTGATTCCCTCTTTACACATACACATTTTCCGCAGAGTTCCAGGTTGACTTGTTCTCATCCATTCTTGAACAATGTTGTCATCCAGATGGATTTGCCTTATTGTCCTAATGAGAATATGGATTTGTGTTATATCAATCTTGTTATAAAGCCAGGTGTTAAAAATACAACTGGGGAAGAGGGCCCAGGTTCAGATCATGGGAGGGATAGCTGAGGGTAATAGCTTGGCACGCTGTTGCCAAAAAATGTGATCACTTTTGAGCTTATTCACACCAGCCTGTGTTGTGGTAACCCATGAGGTGCAACATGCTTTACTAAACATTTAGGCGCACTGTGCTACCACTGCTCATTCATTTTTAATGGACCCCAATCGACATTGTTCCTAGCACAGGAGCAATGAGGTGCTGTTCGTAATAAATGGCACAATTACTCATTGCACCATGCTTGGTGTGGTCCTGTGCATTGTGGTAGTGTAGGGGTTTTAACTCCTACCACAGATGATATGATTGGGCTATTACAGAAGTGAAACTTTGAAACCGAACATGAACTTGTAGTTGCAAAAAGAAACCAATAAAAATGAATACAATTGTGCTTTTAGACTGCAGTTTACAAAATTTTACAATGCTATGAGGAACAATCTATGAGGTTTTACTATGGTAACTATATGTTATCAAAACAAAAGATTATATGCATGTATTATGTTCACCAATACACTAAAATTACATTTTGTCAAATCACAGGGTCGTGTGCGTACCTCCTGTGTGGAAATGCCCTATGTTCCTGTCACATTTTCTGGCATTAATAACTACCTAATGGTGCCAGGTGTTCCTGCCAACATTAAGATGATGGTAAACTTTAAATTCCGGACTTGGGACACCATTGGCCTTTTACTCTTCACCAATTTTGCTGGTTCTATGGGATCACTGGAAATGGCATTGAGCGAGGGTCAAATCAACGTGACCATCTCCCAACCACACAAGAAGAAGCTGGTGTTTGCAGCTGGTGAGTGGAGGATCCTTGCACTATGCATGGCAGACTGTTTGCTGGCTTCTGAAGAATGAATTAGTTGGATGGGCATGTCTACATTTTATTATAAGCTACTGTTAGCTTACTTCATGTTTAAATCATGTGCCGCTGTTTTTAGCACTAAAGTGTACTTGATAGGAATTTAGCACTACTGGTAGTAAGGGCTGGGCATAGAAAAACTGAACATGCCACCTCCAGATATTGTATGTGTAATATTTTTGTGCTTGGCATCTAGAGATAGCCACAACACAAGAGACAAGCTTAATCATAAACTCTATAACGCAAATTTAGGAAGACCCCAGGGCCACCCTAACCGGGAAGTTTCACCATATTTTTATTCACATTACGCTGTTTTAATGCATATTAAACTATATAGACTTCTCCCACAAATTAAAATTCCTGTATAATTCCAATGGTAAACTAAATCCCTGTGGATTTAACAAAAATTGTATTTGTGAATATTAAAGTACAGGGGATTGTATAACAATACACTATTATTATAGTGTATGCCTACTGTGCAGCACCTGATTAGGCATTATTCCTTACAATTGGTAGTTAAGAAAGTCTTTGGCACAACTTTCCTGTACTCTGCAGAAAAGTAGTCAAAATAGTTATTGTGTAGGGTTGGGCTTTGTGAGAGGAGTTGTAGATATCTCTCCAACTAAGAACTGTAATGCTTTGTGTGACAAAAAAAATTAATTATATATATATATATATATATATATATTATATATATATATATATATATTAGTAAAACCTTGGATTGAGAGTAACTTGGTTTGAGAGTGTTGTTCAAGACAAGCTAATTTTTTTATTTTTTTTATTTTGACTTGATAAACAAGCGATGTCTTGATATACAAGTAGCGTCACTTCACAACGGAGTATAAAAGAGAAGAGAGGTGCCTCTGATGCCGCGTACACACGATCATTTTTCCAGTCGGGAAAAATGACATTTTTTTTTTCGCCGAGAAAAACGATCGTCTGTGGGCTTTATGCCGTTTTTCTCGTTGAGAAAAACGGCAGGAAAAACGACGAGAAAAATTAGAACATGTTCTAAATTTTCTCATCGTTTTTTCCATCATTTTTTTCCGCTGCAGTTTTCCCATAGGGAGACACTGCCGCGGAGCCCACAGACGGTCGTTTTTCTCGACAAAGAAAAAAATGATGGGAAAAACGGTCGTGTGTGGGGGAAAATGCCGTTCCCTCGTTTTTCATTTTTTTTCATGTCGGGATTCACGGCGGTGTTTTCACCGCCGTGAATCACGATCGTGTGTACGCGGCATCAGTGTAGCAATATGGTTACATTAAATTAAGGTACAACATTTAGCAACTCAAATGGTTAATGATTAAAACAGGCACATCTTAGTATGCAGGCATCCAGTGTAAAGCTGTCCATCTTAGACCATCCTCCGCACTGCCTTTGACTTCATCCCTTCCACGCTGCGCTCCTCAAGTGCTTAAAGCCTTGCTTTCAGATTGCTCTACTGCAGGGTAGTTTTCTCGGCCACGATTGCAGACTGACAACAGTGAGAGCCGGCGGTGTGGAGGATTGTCTATGTGGACAGCTTTACCCCAGATGTCTGCATACTTAGATGTGCCTCTTTTAACCACTTCAGCCCGAAAAGGATTTACCCCCTTAATGACCAGGCCACTTTGCGATACGGCACTGCGCTGCATTAACTGACAATTTCGTGGTCGTGCGACGTTGTACCCAAACAAAATTGATGTCCTTTTTTTCCCCCACAAATAGAGCTCTCTTTTGGTGGTACAGTATTTGATCACCTCTGCGGTTTTAATTTTTTGTGCTATAAACATAAAAATACAATATATTTTTTACTTTCTACTATAATACATAAAAAAAAAAAAAGTAAATGTCAACCATGTGAGTTTCTAAATGTTGTATCTTCATTAAATATAAGCATATTGCTACACTTAGAGGCACCTCTCTTCTCTTTTATACTCTGTAGCTCCTGCTGGATTTTGCTTCTAATCCCCTTGGGGAGGCTGCCATTTCTGGAGGGACATTTTCTGGTTACACAACCGATCACATTGCTATAATATTTTTATATGGACTATAAACGAAAGGACTTATGAATGAGTTTCCATTATTTCTCATGGGGAAATTTTCTTTGATATACGAGTGCTTTGGATTACAAGCATGTTTCTGGAACAAATTATGCTTGCAATCCAAGGTTTTACTGTAGTTGTTTTAAGTTGCAAACAACATGTTATATTTCAGTAAGCTCCTTGGGCACTGGGAGTGACATGGGACATAAAATGGAACAAAACATGAGAGTAACCGACTTCTTCTGTTTCCAGGCCACCCTGCCAAAGATGCCCCTAAAGAAATGCTTTATTTTACCATACCTAGACTATCACTGTAACTAAAGGGTTGTCCAGTGAGTGATAAAACAAATGCGTCAATATAGATGAACGAGAAGGTGGCAGCGATCCACCGTCACCACCCCACCCCCCCTCCAAGGGAGACGGACCTTACGTTAGGAGGCAGGGGAAAGGACGAGGCGGGCAGTTGCTTCTCCTCCCGGCTAAACAGGAAGTGTGTCCTGAGACCCGATTGGCCAGGGAGTTCTAAGTCTCAGGACCCGCTTCCTGATTGGCCGGGATGAGAATCAGGAAGACAATAGCGAATATTATTTTGCTATTGTCACACAACTGGATGGACTCGGGGCGCAGTGCTCTGTGCCTCGTGCCCACCCTTTTTTGAAGCCAATTAGAGCTTCAGGCTCTAATCATGTGCTTAAAAAAAAAAAAACCCATTGGAATCCATGCGCCTTGCATGTAGATTAAGCGCCGGGCACATGGATTAGGGGGCCCCTGCGCCCCTTATGGACAGGCCGCCACTGGGTCAATTCACTAAAGATTACTGCATGCAATAACGCGGTCACGTGACTCATTTGCATAAATTATCGCTTGCAGTAAAAAAAGACAATTTCACGAAAAAAATAAATCAAAATTATGCAGTATTTAATGCAAAATGTAAAATGTGCCAGTACATATTGCAAAAATGTTTTGGAAATGGTGTTAAGTCTAATTCACAAACAGAGTAAAAAAATAATGCAATATTTATCACCAGGGTTTTGCTGGCAGTAGGGATGAGCTTCGTGTTCGAGTCGAACATACGTTCGACTCGAACATCGGCTGTTCGATCGTTCGACGAAGATCGAACGATTTGGGCCGTTCGCGCCAAATTCGAGTGACGCGAACGGCCCACAATGCACTACGCCATCGCAGTGTCATCCAGGCGCTGTGATTGGCCAAGCATGCACTGTGACCCCGCATGCTTGGCCAATCACAGCGCCGGCAGCGAGGAGAGCAATGATTGGCCACAGGCAGGATGCCTGTGGCCAATTATTGCTGAGGGTGTTTAGTACACGCCCCACACTATAAAAGGCCACCAGCACGGCGGCCTAGTGTAGTGTGTTCCGGAGCAGGGATAGAGCAGCATAGGCAGGGACAGTGACTTTTATTTCTTTCTTGCTTAACCTGGATTCCTTTAGTTTAGGGAAAGAGAAGGATAGGTGGGGAGAGTGTCAGTGTGTTTTGTGCTTGTGCTATATTGTGCTTAAAAAAAACATTTTTTCTAGGGACAGAAAACTGTAGGTAGGGAGAGTGTGTCAGTTTCTTTCACTGTCAAAGTCCTTGTTTCCAGGGACCTGGAAGGACAGTGAGTGAATTCTCCTTGTGCTAAATTGTGCTTAAAAAAAACATTTTTTCTAGGGACAGAAAACTGTAGGTAGGGAGAGTGTGTCAGTTTCTTTCACTGTCAAAGTCCTTGTTTCCAGGGACCTGGAAGGACAGTGAGTGAATTCTCCTTGTGCTAAATTGTGCTTAAAAAAAACATTTTTTCTAGGGACAGAAAACTGTAGGTAGGGAGAGTGTGTCAGTTTCTTTCACTGTCAAAGTCCTTGTTTCCAGGGACCTGGAAGGACAGTGAGTGAATTCTCCTTGTGCTAAATTGTGCTTAAAAAAAACATTTTTTCTAGGGACAGAAAACTGTAGGTAGGGAGAGTGTGTCAGTTTCTTTCACTGTCAAAGTCCTTGTTTCCAGGGACCTGGAAGGACAGTGAGTGAATTCTCCTTGTGCTAAATTGTGCTTAAAAAAAACATTTTTTCTAGGGACAGAAAACTGTAGGTAGGGAGAGTGTGTCAGTTTCTTTCACTGTCAAAGTCCTTGTTTCCAGGGACCTGGAAGGACAGTGAGTGAATTCTCCTTGTGCTAAATTGTGCTTAAAAAAAACATTTTTTCTAGGGACAGAAAACTGTAGGTAGGGAGAGTGTGTCAGTTTCTTTCACTGTCAAAGTCCTTGTTTCCAGGGACCTGGAAGGACAGTGAGTGAATTCTCCTTGTGCTAAATTGTGCTTAAAAAAAACATTTTTTCTAGGGACAGAAAACTGTAGGTAGGGAGAGTGTGTCAGTTTCTTTCACTGTCAAAGTCCTTGTTTCCAGGGACCTGGAAGGACAGTGAGTGAATTCTCCTTGTGCTAAATTGTGCTTAAAAAAAACATTTTTTCTAGGGACAGAAAACTGTAGGTAGGGAGAGTGTGTCAGTTTCTTTCACTGTCAAAGTCCTTGTTTCCAGGGACCTGGAAGGACAGTGAGTGAATTCTCCTTGTGCTAAATTGTGCTTAAAAAAAACATTTTTTCTAGGGACAGAAAACTGTAGGTAGGGAGAGTGTGTCAGTTTCTTTCACTGTCAAAGTCCTTGTTTCCAGGGACCTGGAAGGACAGTGAGTGAATTCTCCTTGTGCTAAATTGTGCTTAAAAAAAAAAAATTTCTAGGGACAGAAAACTGTAGGTAGGGAGAGTGTGTCAGTTTCTTTCACTGTCAAAGTCCTTGTTTCCAGGGACCTGGAAGGACAGTGAGTGAATTCTCCTTGTGCTAAATTGTGCTTAAAAAAAACATTTTTTCTAGGGACAGAAAACTGTAGGTAGGGAGAGTGTGTCAGTTTCTTTCACTGTCAAAGTCCTTGTTTCCAGGGACCTGGAAGGACAGTGAGTGAATTCTCCTTGTGCTAAATTGTGCTTAAAAAAAACATTTTTTCTAGGGACAGAAAACTGTAGGTAGGGAGAGTGTGTCAGTTTCTTTCACTGTCAAAGTCCTTGTTTCCAGGGACCTGGAAGGACAGTGAGTGAATTCTCCTTGTGCTAAATTGTGCTTAAAAAAAACATTTTTTCTAGGGACAGAAAACTGTAGGTAGGGAGAGTGTGTCAGTTTCTTTCACTGTCAAAGTCCTTGTTTCAAGGGACAGAGAAGGACACCTGAAGGTAGCCCTTATTGCTTTTTTCCCATCTCCCTGCAGGCCATCTATTAGAATGTCTGGAAGGCAAACAAGGAGAGGCAGACAGTCAGGAGGCAATAAAAGAGGGCAAGCAGGCTCTGTGTCTGGGGGCAACAGTGCTGGTCGTGGACGCGGTGCATTGTCATCAGCACATGGCCATGGGACACGTTTGTCCTTCTTTTCGGCAGCTGGACATGTTGAGCCACATCATGCCGAAGACTTGGTAGAGTGGATGACCAAGCCCTCCTCCTCCTCCTCATCCTCTCTCACCCAGGCTCAGGGTACTGGAAAAGCAGCTGCCAAAGCGTCCTCTTCCCTGGTATCAATGTCAGACTCATCATCAGTCACTCCTTCCCTAGACCCACCATGTCCTCCTCCTGAGGAGTCCCCCGAACTGTTTCAGCACAGTGTTGGGTACATGCTCCAGGAGGATGCCCAGCGTTTCGAAGGGTCTGATGATGAAACCCAGCTAGAGGAAGGCAGTAGCGTGAGAGCAGACAGAGGGGATGCTCAAGAAGGACACCAATCTGGCAGTCATGTTCCAGCAGCTGCAGCATACTGCCAGATTGGCTCCAGTGATGAGGAGGGAGGTGATGATGAGGTCACTGACTCCACGTGGGTGCCTAATAGGAGAGAGGAGGAGGAGGAGGATGAGGAGGAGGCACATCTCCAACGAGGCAGGATGCCCTTTGGTGGCCAGCGTAAGGGCAGTACACCAACGGAATCACACCGCAGAGCTCCGCCTGTGCAGGGCGCTGCCTCTGCCCGTCATTCAAAAAGTTCTTTGGTGTGGGCCTTTTTTGAGGCTAGTGCATCAGATCGCACAGCTGCTGTTTGCAACATATGTCTCAAGCGTATATCGCGTGGCCAAAACATCAGCCGCTTGGGTACCACATGCCTGACCAGACATATGTTGACCTGCCATGCAGCTCGTTGGCAAGCCTACCTGAAAGACCCACACCAAAGAACAAAGCGAACCTCTCCTTGCACCGCATCAGCTGGGATCTCCAACCCCACTATAACTTCAGTCCTCTCTGAAACATGCACTGAGAGGAATGAAGGTGTAGAATTAGGTGTGTCACAGCCAAGTACTTGCGGCCACTCTGCTAGCAGTACACCGACGTCCGATTCTAGCAGGCAAATTTCCCTGCCCCAGCTGCTGGACCGTCGAAAGAAGTTCACTCCCAGCCATCCACATGCCCAGCGGTTGAATGCTAGCTTGGCTAAATTGCTAGCGCTTCAACTGCTGCCTTTTCAGTTGGTAGACTCGGCCCCCTTCCGTGAGTTTGTGCAATGTGCGGTTCCTCAGTGGCAGGTTCCCAAACGCCACTTTTTCTCACGGAAGGCTATTCCGGCTCTCTACCGGCATGTGGAAGGCAATGTCTTGGCCTCGCTGGACAGGGCGGTCAGCGGTAAGGTGCATATTACCGCTGACTCATGGTCCAGCAGGCATGGACAGGGACGTTACCTTTCTTTCACGGCCCATTGGGTCACTCTTTTGGCAGCTGGGAAGGATGCAGGACAAGGTGCAGTAGTGTTGGAGGTTGTCCCACCGCCACGCCTCCAAAATGCTACTACTGGTTGTGACACACCTCTCTACTCCACCCCCTCCTCTTCTTCTTCCTCCATGGCCTCTTCCTGTGGTTTGTCCTATGAACCAGCGGTGCTCCGTAGCCGTTCACGGGGCTACGCAAGTACGCAGGCAAAAAGATGCCATGCCGTGCTTGCGCTGGTGTGTTTGGGGGACAGAAGCCACACTGGGGCAGAGGTCCTGTCTGCTCTGCAGGGCCAGGCCGAGAGGTGGTTGACGCCACGCCAGCTTAAGCCAGGAATGGTGGTTTGCGACAATGGCACCAACCTCCTCTCCGCCCTCCGACAGGGACAACTGACCCATGTGCCCTGTGTGGCTCACGTCCTTAACCTGGTGGTGCAGCGGTTCTTGGGCAGGTACCCGGGCTTACAGGATGTCCTGAGGCAGGCCAGGAAAGTCTGTGTGCATTTCCGCAGATCTTATAATGCCAGTGCTCGCCTGGCTGAGCTGCAAAAGGAGTTGAACCTGCCCAAGAACCGCCTTATATGTGACATGCCCACCAGGTGGAACTCAACGTTGGCCATGCTGCAGCGGCTGCACACGCAGCAGAGGGCCATCAATGAGTACCTGTGCGACTACGGCACCAGGACAGGGTCAGGGGAGCTTGGTTTTTTTTCTCCACGCCAGTGGGGCATGATCAGGGATGCATGCACTGTCCTGGCACCATTTGAGGAGGCCACGAGGATGGTGAGCAGTGACAGTGCATGCATCAGTGACACTGTACCTCTTGTCCACCTGTTGGAGCACACGCTGCGTGGAATAATGGACAGGGCACTTGAGGCAGAACAGAGGCAGGAAGAGGAGGACTTCCTTGCCTCTCAAGGCCCCCTTTACCCAGACAGTGTTCCTTCTGTCCCACCCATCGCACAGGAAGAGGAGGAGGAGGAGGAGGAGGAGGAGGATTGTGTCAGCATGGAGGTGGAGGCTGGCACTCAGCATCATCAGCAGCAGTCTTTTAGGGATGATTTACAGTCCCAAGAAACCAGTGGACATGTACGTGGCTGGGAGGAGGTGGCTGCGGATCATGTCGTCCTTAGTGACCCAGAGGACTCCGGAGCGAATGCCTCAGCAAACCTACGCTGCATGGCCTCCCTGATCCTGCAAAGTCTGCGGAAGGATCCTCGTATTCTTCGGATCAAGGAGAGGGACCATTACTGGCTGGCCACTCTCCTTGATCCACGGTACAAGGGTAAGGTTGCGGACCTTATGTTACCGTCGCAGAGGGAGCAGAGGATGAGACAACTCCGGGAGGCCTTGCAGAAAGGTCTGTGCAACGCGTTCCCAGAGACTGGGAGGTTACAAACTCCTGGTCCTGGACAACGAGTTGCTGAGGCTTCGGCCAGTCAAAGAAGGAGCGGTGGGGAAGGTGGCCGTCTGACCGATGCGTTCAGACAATTCTTTAGTCCGCAGCCCCAAAGTATGATCGGTTCCAGCAACCATCGCCAGCGTCTGATAAACATGGTGCAGGAATATCTAGGGGCAAGGTCAGACTTGGACACCTTCCCCACCGAAAATCCTCTGGCTTACTGGGTCTTGAGGATGGATCACTGGCCAGAGCTTGCACAGTATGCAATTGAGCTACTGGCCTGTCCTGCATCCAGCGTTCTTTCGGAACGCACATTCAGTGCTGCTGGAGGATTTGTCACGGATCACAGGGTGCGCCTGTCCACCGACTCGGTTGATCGACTGACTTTCATCAAGATGAACCAGTCTTGGATCACCACCAGCTACCACACACCTGATGCTGATATAACAGACTAATTGATTTTAACATGTCACATCCCTTCAAGACTGATGCTGATGCTGAGTGCCTGTGCTGTTATGTTGACTGGCTATCCTCCTCCTCCGAGTCCTCAATGATACGATTGATGATGATAGCTTGGAAGATCATTTTTGTTTATGGGTGCCGCCACCAGTGGCTAAGGCCCAATTTTTCAGCCCCTGTTTTACAGGGGCGTGTAATTACAATTTTTTTAGCAATAATTTGCCATAGGGCTCATTGCTGTGCTCCAAGTACAGTATCTGTGAGGGGTTGGAGTGTTGTGGCACCAGTGCCTAAGGCCCAATTTTTCAGCCCCTGTTTAACAGGGGCGTGTCATTACAATTTTTGAAGCAATACTTTGCAACAGGGCTCATTGCTGTGCTCCAAGTACAGTATCTGTGAGGGGTTGTAGTGTTGTGCCACCAGTGCCTAAGGCCCAATTTTTCAGCCCCTGTTCAACAGGGGCATGCAATTACAATTCTTGATCTAATAATTCACAGCAGGGTCCATTGCTGCACCCACCAAGAGTAACTCTGAGGGCTTACAGTCTTGTGGCAACGCCACCACCACCACCACCACGAAAGGCCCAATTTTTCAGCCCCTGTTCAAAAGGGGCATGTAATTACAATTCTTGATCTAATAATTCACAGCAGGGCCCATTGCTGCACCCACCAAGAGTAACTGTCAGGGCTTACAGTGTTGTGGCACCAGCACCACCATCAAAGCCCCAATTTTTACTACCACTGTTCAACAATTATATGTAATTAAAATTCCTGATATAATAGTTGACAGCAGGGCGTTCCAGCACCAACCAAGAGTAACTGAGTGCTTACAGTGTTGTGCCAACACCAACAACTAAGGGGCCTATTTCTGCAGAGTATATACGGCAGGTCCCTACTTTCAAACATCCAACTTACAAACGACTCCTACTTGCAAACGAAAGAAGACAACAGGAAGTGAGAGGAAATCTACCCCTAGAAAGGAAAATTCTCTCCTGTAAGAATAAATATGGGAGAAAGGGGTCTCATCTGTACTGATGCTTTATCAGCAATCCTTGTTTCAAGAAAAACACCACATTTCAAAAACAGTTGTCATTGGGACGGAAAGTGAGGTGAAATGTTCTGAACAGGGGCACAGACAGCAAAACAAATGTTACAGGGGTGATAACCCTTACCTATGTTTCCCAAAAAGTTTAAAAATAGATTTTTGGGCTGGAGCTACACTTCAACAATGTACCTGTTCAAAATTACAAACAGATTCTACATAAGAACAAACCTACAGTCCCTGTCTTGTATGCACCACCTGTATACGGCTGTTCAGAGTATATAGGGCCTTTTTTATTTTATGTGCGGGGTTCCCCTTAATATCCATACAAGACCCAAAGGGGCTGGTAATGGGCTGGGGTAGGGGGGGGGGTCATGGGGTAGCTATGCCATTTTTCTTAAAGAATTTCATCCATATTACCGGGACCAGACATTACATTAAAGCCGCAAGCAGTTTTAAATGGCTTTTTTTTCCTTTAGAAGTGTCATTTTGTGCAGGGACAGTTCTAAACACGGGAAACACGTGGCACTTCACAGGCATACTTTAGACACCCCCCAGGTACGATATTTAAAGGAATATTTGACTTTTTTTTTTTCACTTTATGCATCATTAAAATGACTGCTCCCGAAAAACGACCGTTTTTAAAACTTCTTTTTGCATTGATACATGTCCCCTGGTGCAGAACCCGGGTTCCCAAACCCTATTTATGACAATAACATGCATAATAGTTGTTATAATTAGCACTTTAGAATTCGAACGTTCGCATCCATTGTATTTAATAGGGTTCTAATGTTCGTTCGAACTTTCGGTCCGTTCGCGGGTTCTGGTGCGAACCGAACCCGGGGGTGTTCGGCTCATCACTAGCTGGCAGTATCACATGGGGTATTGCTCTGTTGCAGCGTGGGGGCCCCCCAATAGCTGGTTAAGGAGCAGGCCAGGAAACCGGCCATCATGTCCTTAACGAATGACTCATCAATGTAAAAAAATAAATAAAAATATGCCAGCAATTAGGAATCCTTAAAAAAACTGCTTGAGGGTCCCCCCCCCAATATATAGCAGATCCTTTAGGTCTGGTATGGATTTTAAGGGGAACTCCACACCAATTTTTTTTTTAAATGGCATGGGGTCCCCCCAAAACCCATACCAGACCCTTATCTGAGCATGCAGCCTGGCAGGCCAGGAAAGGGGGGGATGAGCGAACCCCCCTCCTGAACCATACCAGGCCACATGCCCTCAACATGGGGGGGGGTGCTTGCATGTTGATGGGGACAAGGACCTCTTCCCTCAACCCTGGCCGGTGGTTGTGGGGCTGTGCAGGTGGGGGAGCTTATCGGAATCTGAAAGCCCCCTTTAACAAGGGGGCCCCCAAATCCCGGCCCCACCCATGTGAATGAGTATAGGTACATAGTACCCCAAGTTATTCACACCCAAAAAAAGTGTAGTAAAAAAAACAGACGATAGACAGTTTTTGACAATTCCTTTATTTAAAAAATAAAAATGTCCCCCCGTGTAGATCAATCGGCAATCACGAAGCCTACCGCCAACCCGAAAAAATGTAATAAAATTTGCTGTCTTAAATAACTATTAAGCGTGGCCACCTCTTGGCCCCGCCCCTTTGTGACATCACGGACAGAGCGTATCCCTGGCCGGTGACATCACAAGGGGGCACGGTCATCAGTGCCATCGCCGAATGGGCATACCCCTTAGTTATTTAAGAGCTGTTTTCTTTTTTCAGGTCAGTGGTTGCAGCGGGCGTCATGATTGACGATGAATCTACACCGGGGGACATTTGTTTTGAATTGTCAAAAACTTGTGTTTATATTTACTTTCTGCACTTTTTGGGTGAATGAGAAGGGGTACAATGTACCCCTTCTCATTCACATAGCTCCCACCCATGATGTTGAGGGCATGTGGCCTGGTATGGTTCAGGAGGGGAGGGTTCCCCTTAAAATCCATACCAGACCCCGAAGGGACCCCCACACCATTTTTTTAAAGAATTTTTAATTGCCAGCTGTCAGCAGGGAAACCCACTGATAGCTGATGAGTCGTCTGCTGTTAAAGACACAGCGGCCGGCTTCCCGGCCCACTGCTTAACAACCAGCTACTGTGCGATAAATTACCTCATGAAAATATGTATTTTACCGCATGAGCTATTTATCAGTAAATTCTTAGTGAATTGAACATTTGTACAATTGTTTCCGCATGCAATATTTGAACCCATTTTTCAGTCGATCTTTACCTCTTAGTGAATTGACCCTTAGTAGTAATGTTATCTAATGGTTCATTGTAGACAATAAATTCTAATCTTGATAGCCCTTTTCATTTCTCTGATAAGTCCCAGGCCATTCCACATTAAGATGTCCTTCATTGTTAAGGAGAGTGGTTAAAATATACGATTATTATTTTATATATATTGTAAACTTTTGGGGATTATCGCTCCACGGGACCAAGTGCATAAACCGTTGAAGTTGAACAAAAAGGCTTTTATTTGTAAATAAACCAAAAATCAAGCTTCATTCAGCACACAGGAAAAATATAAAAACAAAGTCCACTTATCTTCCAGCATAAAGTAAAGTCCTGCTTGTCTTCAGCACAAAATAAATCAAAGAAAAGGCACATACAGTTTTGTAGAGGGAACTTCCGGAGCCCTTGCTGAATCTTTTAAAAGCTCCCAGCAGACACACAGCTCATCTTCACAGGTGCAATCCCCATACTCCTTCCACAACACCTCTAGCACCACTTCCTGTTTTATGAGCCGTTTCCTGGAAGCCTTTAACACCCTGTGTGCTGACTCCCAGTGTTCAGGAGTGGAGGCTCTATCCCACCCGAATATCACTTTAGAGCCTCCGAAATTCCAGGCCCCAAATAACTCTTTATCAAGACAAAGAGGACTGCAAGCCAGTCCTCTCTGGACTACTTTTGCCAGGAATTCCTCACCCATTCTGGGTGACCTCCTGAACACCATCACCACTCCTTAAAGGGACCACAACCCAAATATTGGTGCTATATAGCACCCGTCCAGGACCCAACCTTGGCGTCCTGTACATTTCCCCCCCTCTGCCTCAACGCGGAGGTGTTGGAGGCACCACTCGACATCATACAATGGACTCAGGAGAGGGCATCGGCATTCTGATGTTGTCTCCCGGGTCTGTGCTCTACCACGAAATTGAACTCCTGGAGAGAAAGGGACCACCTTGTCACCCTGGCATTGGTGTGCTTGTTTTGCCTCATCCAGGTAAGGGGAGCGTGGTCTGACATCAAGCGAAACCTCCTGCCTAGGAGAAAATATCGTAGGGAGTCCAAAGCCCACTTGATGGCAAGACACTCCCACTCTACCACAGCGTAGTTTTTCTCAGCTGCTGTCAGCTTCCTACTAAGAAAAACTACGGGGTGCTCTTCTCCATTGATTTCCTGCGACAGGACTGCTCCCAACCCCTCACTTGAAGCATCTGTCTGCACTACAAAATCCTTTGCGAAATCCAAAGCTACAAGCACCGGATCCTGGCACAATGTCGTCTTAAGCTTTTGAAAAGCTTTCTCGGCCTCTGCATTCCACTTTATCATCACTGACTTTCTGCCCTTGGTCAAGTCAGTCAGCGGTGCAGCAATGGTGGCAAAGATGGGAACAAACTTCCTATAATAGCCAACTATGCCCAAAATTGCTCTGACCTGCTTCTTGGTTAGGGGACGGGGCCAGTCCTGTATGGCTTCCACCTTACTCATTTGGGGCTTCACCAACCCCCTACCCACAATATACCCTAGGTACTTGGCTTCCTCCATCCCAATGGCACACTTCTCCGGATTGATGGTGAACCCTGCTCTTCTCAAGGCGTCTACAACTGCCTGAACCCGGGGAAGATGGGACTCCCAATCAGTGCTGAAGATGACTATGTCATCTAAGTAGACGGAAGCGTACCGTTGATGTGGATGCAAAGTTTTGTCCATGGCCCCTTGGAACGTAGCAGGGGCAGAGTGTAGACCAAAAATGGCATCCTTTTGTATTGGAAGTGGCCATCCGGGGTAGAGAAGGCTGTTTTCTCCCTGGCTTCCTTGGTCAGGGGAATCTGCCAGTACCCTTTTGTGAGGTCCAGCATGGTGATATACCTGGCAGGACCTAACCTCTCAATTAGCTCATCTACCCGTGGCATGGGATATGCATCAAACTTGGAGACTTCATTAAGTTTTCTGAAGTCGTTACAGAAGCGGAGGGTGCCGTTGGGTCTGGGTACCAACACGATTGGACTCTACCACTCGCTCTGTGACTCTTCAATGATTTCAAGTTCGAGCATTCTTTTAACCTCTTCAGATACCGCCACCCTATGAGCTTCTGGGATACGGTAAGGCTTTAACCGGATTTTTACATTGGGCTCGGTCACGATGTCATGCTTGATGACGTTGGTGAGACCGGGCAATTCTGAAAACATGACCCTATTTCTTTGCAGAAACTCTTTTGCTTGCTGGGTTTGGGGTCTAGTTAGGGTGGCAGCAATCTGCACCAGGTCGATCCCTGCATAGTCCCCTGACTGTCCCCCTACCACCGCGGATACCTGTTCTCTGTCTCTCCGGGGCTTCAACAAATGTACATGATAAATTTGGTAGGGTTTTCTTTTCCCTGGCTGGTGTACCTTGTAGTTCACCTCACTTACTTTCTCTACTACCTCAAACGGGCCTTGCCACTTGGCCAAGAATTTGCTCTCCACCGTGGGTATTAGAACTGCCACCCTGTCTCCTACTTGAAACTGTCTAATTTTAGCCGACCGGTTATACACCTCTTCTTTGGGCATCCTGAGCCTTCTGCATGTGCTCCCTCACCAGCGGCATCACCTTAGCCACCCTCTCTCGCATTTGAGAGATATGCTCTACCACGGTTTTATGTGGTGAGGACTCACTTTCCCACGTTTCCTTTACTAGGTCGAGCAACCCCCGGGGCCTTCGTCCATACACTAGCTCAAACGGTGAGAAGCCCGTGGATGCTTGTGGAACCTCCCAGATGGCAAACAACAAGGCAGGGAGTAACATATCCCAACCCTTCCCGTATTTCTGGACCACTCTTTTCAACATGGACGTTAGAGTTTTATTAAACCTCTCGACTAGGCCATCGGTCTGCGGGTGATAAACGGACATCCGCAACTGCTTAATCTAAAACAGTTTGCACGAGTCCGCCATCACCTTTGACATAAAAGGGGTGCCCTGGTCCGTCAGCATCTCTTTGGGGAACCCCGTTCGTGAGAACATTTGAAATAACTCCCGGGCAATGGCCTTAGAGGAAGCTTTCCTCAAAGGGATTGCCTCTGGATACCTAGTTGCGTAATCTAGGATGACTAATATGTATTGGTGCCCCATTGCTGACTTTACCAGGGGTCCCACCAGATCCATAGCGATCCGCTCGAATGGGACCTCAATAATTGGCAAGGGTACTAGAGGGTTTCTATAGTGGGGCGCTGGTGCAGTTAACTGGCAAATGGGACAAGATGCACAATATCTTTTAACCTTGGCCTTCACTCCTGGCCAGTAAAACCGGTCGGTTACCCTGGCCTCTGTTTTCTCTGCCCCCAGGTGTCCTCCCAGTGCGTCGTTGTGGGCTAGATCAAGGAGCATCCGCCTATATAGTTGGGGAACCAGCAACTGCTCTACAGTTTCCCCTTGGCTCTCAGCTACTCGATATACCAAGTCCCCCTTCAATGCAAAATGAGGAAACCTCTGATCTGCCCCAGGCATTTGTAAGACCCCATCAATAACAGAAACCTGCTCTCGAGCATTGGTCAAGGTAGGATCCTGTAATTGGGCGGTGCCAAATGCACCCCTGGATACATCCAGGTCTGGATGCACTGGCCTCGAGGATGTTTCCCCCTCATCCTCCTCAACCGGAGAGAGCTCCTCATCTTCCTCCCCCAGCATGACTTGTAATGGGAAAACTCCCCCCCCCTCAGAGATCAACTCGGTTTTGAGACCTGGAACAGAAACATTATCATCCAAATTAGCATTCTCTGTAACTTCAATATCAGTGACGGGTATCTCCATATTAGAGGGGTGTGTTGTGGGGGGGGTTTCAGGCCCGGACGCCTCAGACTCTGTCCCTTCCAGGCCCAGTGTCCCAGTTCTCCTGGCAGCCCTATCTGTACCTGGTTCCATAGTTCAAGAAATAGTGGACAGTCCCGCCCCACTGTCATGTATTAAACTTTTTGCCACCCCAACCTCTTGTGTAACTGAAATATGGCCATAGGAAACCGTTACCGGGACCAGGGGGTACTCCCTGGTGTCCTCATGGATACACACTACCCGTAGAGTCTTATTCACTGGACGAGTCTCCCGACCACCCTGGCATGTACAAGTGTTATCATGCTACCGGAGTCCAGTAGCACCTTTGCAGGAAGGTGGTTCACCCACACTTCACACTCGAACCGTCCTTCAGCCAGATCAAGATGAGTGGCACACGCTCTTTGCACATAGAAGGAGCTTCTCTGACCAGTCACACAGTCCATAGGCTCCTCCTGCAGCGGGCACTGTGCCCGGGTATGCCCCCAGGACCGACATTGCCAACACTGTAGGTCCCCCATCCTAGGGACAGGAACCAACCTTTGCGGTTCTGCGGACGATGATGCGGGTTTCAATGTAAGGTTCGGCTTCTCTCCTAGGTGCTGTGGCTGGTCTGGTTGCCCTTGGTGTGGGTTCCCGACGCTTGGCAGGCCCAAGCAGGTTCTCCACCACGGTATACCTTTCGACCAACTCAACCAGCTGGTCAGCAGTTGCAGGTTCTCCATGGCTTACCCAGCGCTGTAGGTCATCTGGCAGAGACCGCAGGTACCAGTCCATCACCACCCGTTCCACCATTTGTGGGCCCGACAATTTTTCCGGCTGCAGCCATTTTTTCACCAGCTCTAGTTCGTGCATTTGGGACCTAGGCGGTCGGTCAGGTTTGTACCGCCAGCGATGCACCCTCTGAGCCCGGACGGCTGTGCTCACTCCCAGACGGGCCAGGATCTCTGCCTTCAGCCGCTCATAATCGCTGATGTGCTCAGATGGGAGGTCAAAATAGGCCTTTTGTGGGTCACCGGTGAGGAAAGGGGAGATAATGCCAGCCCATTGGTCACGGGGCCACCCATCTCTCTCTGCTATCCTTTCAAAGGTAGTGAGAAAGGCCTCTACGTCATCACTGGGTGTTAGCTTTTGTAAAAAATGGGTGGCTCTCACGGACTCTTGGTTGCCAGCGGCAACGACCGCTTGCTCTCGTTCCTGAGCCAGCCGCTGTACTGCCTCCTGCAAGGCAGCCACCTGTGCTTGAGTGGACCCCTGCTGGGCCGTAAACTGGGTGGCTAGCAGCCGTGTGCTTTCCTGCTGCTGAGCCATCGCTTCCTCATGGCGACGGTTTGCCTCTGCTAAAGCTTGCTGCTGGGTCGCAGTGGCTTGCTGTTGGGTCACAGTGGCTTGTGCCAAAGCCTTGATGACCTCCTCCATGCCTTTGTCTGCTGTTTGCAATGTCTGAGCTGACTTCACCCAAGACATGCCATAAGCACACTGTCTCTTTAAATGTCATTTTGTTTTAAACGTTTTTTGCAGCTGCAAATGCACTTTGCCAGCATCCAAGACACCAGTTGTAAACTTTTGGGGATTATAGCTCCACGGGATCAAGTGCATAAACCGTTGAAGTTGAACAAAAAGGCTTTTATTTGTAAATAAACCAAAAATCAAGCTTCATTCAGCACACAGAAAAAATATAAAAACGAAGTCCACTTATCTTCCAGCATAAAGTAAAGTCCTGCTTGTCTTCAGCACAAAATAAATTAAAGAAAAGGCACATACAGTTTTGTAGAGGGAACTTCCAGAGCCCTTGCTGAATCTTTTAAAAGCTCCCAGCAGACACACAGCTCATCTTCACAGGTGCAATCCCCATACTCCTTCCACACCTCTAGCACCACTTCCTGTTTTATGAGCTGTTTCCTGGAAGCCTTTAAACACCCTGTGTGCTGACTCCCAGTGGTCAGGAGTGGAGGCTCTATCCCACCCGAATATCACTTTAGAGCCTCCGAAATTCCGGGCCCCAAATAACTTTTTATCAAGACAAAGAGGACTGCGAGCCAGTCCTCTCTGGACTACTTCTTTTGCCAGGAATTCCTCACCGATTCTGGGTGACTTCCTGAACACCATCACCACTCCTTAACCACTTGTCCACCGCCCACTGTCAATTGACAGCGGGCGGAGGACACTCTCGTTCTGGGAGGACGTCATATGACGTCCTCCCTTTAAAACGAGCTAGAAGGCGCGCGCTCGCCGCCAGCGGCGCGCGCCCGCCGCGTTTACAAGGCCCCGGTGCGCGTGCCCGGCGGCCGCGATTGCCGCCGGGCACCCGCGATTGCCCGGGAAACGAGCAGGAAAGTGGGTCTCTGTGTGTAAACACAGAGATCCACGTCCTGTGAGGGAGAGGGGACCGATGGTGTGTCCCTTGTACATAGGGACAACCATCGGTCACCTCCCCCAGTCAGTCCCCTCCCCCCACAGTAAGAACACATTGAGGGAACATATTTAACCCCTTACCGCCCCCTAGTGGTTAACCCCTTCCCTGCCAATCACATTTATACAGTAATCAATGCATTTTTATAGCAGGGATCGCTGTATAAACGTGAATGGTCCCAAAAATGTGTCAAAAGTGTCCGATGTGTCCGCCGCAATATCGCAGTCACAATAAAAAAAAATCGCAGATCGCCGCCATTACTAATAAAAAAATAAAAATGCTATAAATCTATCCCCTATTTTGTACACGCTATAACTTTTGCGCAAACCAATCAATACGCGCTTATTGCGATTTTTTTTTTTTACCAAAAATATGTAGAAGAATACGTATCGGCCTAAACTGAGGAAAATTTTATTTAAAAAAAAAAAATGGGTATTTATTATAGCAAAAAGTAAAAAATAGTGTTTTTTTTCCAAACTGGACGCTCTTCTTTTGTTTATAGCGCAAAAAATAAAAACCGCAGAGGTGATCAAATACCACCAAAAGAAAGCTCTATTTGTGGGAAAAAAAGGACGCAAATTTCGTTTGGGAGTCACGCCGCACGACCGCGCAATTGTCATTCAAAGTGTGACAGCGCTGAAAGCTGAAAAATGGCTTGGGCAGGAAGGGGGTTTTCGTGCACAGTAGGGAGGTGGTTAAAGGGACCACAACCCAAATATTGGTGCTATATAGCACCCGTCCAGGACCCAACCTTGGTGTCCTGTACAATATATATATATATATATATATATATATATAGTAAAGTTTGGGGAATTATAGCTCCACGGGACCAAGTGCATAAACCGTTTGATCTTGAAAAAAAGGCTTTTATTTGTAAACAAACCAAAATAAAGCTTCATTCAGCACACAGGAAAAATATAAAACAAAGTCTGCTTATCTTCAGCATAAAATAAAGTCTGCTTGTCTTCAGCACAAAACAAATGAAAGAAAAGGCACATACAGTTTTTTGTAGATGGGTCTTCGCCCCAAAACTTCAAGAGTCCTTGTTAAGTCCTTGGCAGCTTCCAGCAGACACACAGCTCATCTCTACAGGTGCAATCCAATACTCCTCCTCTCCACCTCTAGCACCACTTCCTGTCTTATGAGCTGTTTCCTGGAAGCCTTTAACCCCCTGTGTGCTGACTCCCAGTGGTCAGGAGTGGAGGCTCTATCCCACCCGAATATCACTTTAGAGCCTCCGAAATTCCGAGCCCCAAATGACTCTCTATCAAGACAGAGAGGGCTACGAGCCAGTCTTCTCTGGATTAATATTACTGCCGGGAATTCCTCACCCATTTTAGGTGACCCACTGAACACTATCACAATTCCCTTAAAGGGACCACAACCCAAATACTGGTGCTATATAGCACCCGTCCAGGACCCAACCTTGGCGTCCTGTACAATATATATAATATAATTTTTGTTGTAGAATTTATTACAATATACTTTTATTTATATTTAGACACTGATCCATTAGTTGATTATATTGTAAATTCAAGTAAAAACAAATGTGTTATAGAAATAATAATTTATAATAATTATTACACCATTTTATTGATTTAAGCTAGGTTGCCAAAGAACCTAGCTGACATTGTAGATAGATGATAGCATTACTGTATATAGTAAAAGGTCCACAGTTAACCCAAGTCAAGTAATATAACCTAAGGGATAAGTGGAGGGGAAGCCAATTTTTGGCTTCCCCCCTCATAAGGCCTGCTTTTAGGGGGCTCCGCAGACCGCAACATTGTTCTGCATGCTTTGTTTCTAAGAAGTCCATTACTCTTTAAAGCTTTGTCAATGTGCCCAAGTACACAACTTATTAGGAATTTGGCTTATGACACAGGCTGTTGGTGGATGCAGTTTACACTAGGGGAGAGGTTATACAGTTCAATTATGATTGGAGGTGGGGGATAACCTCCAGTTCTCTTTCCACAGGATATCGGCTGAATGATGGCTTCTGGCACTCTGTCTCCCTGATAGCAAGAGAAAACTCTGCTGTGGTGGTGATTGATGAAGATGAAGGAGCACAATTCAAAATTAACTATCAGTTCCAGCTTCGGACAGGAGATTCATACTACTTTGGAGGTAGAAAGGTCGCAATATAAGTTTAGTCTCTGCCACAAGTCGAACCAGGCTTATTATAGTGTATCTAAAAGCTGAAAAAATAAATGTAATATAATACATCTTACCAGTCCTTTAGATGTGGTGTTTGCATTAATTTTTTTTTTCCGGCTTTTTCCTGTGAAAGACACACTCTCTATCTGTTCATATCTGCAATCATTTCTCCATTTTATCTAGGGGGGCAGCCATGGTTATCACGCAGGCTGGATTTAAAACATGTCTACCTTTATTCAGCTCCACTATATGGGGAACTGGTTGGAATAGTAGAACAATTTAAATAAATAAATGTAGCGCTATGTATATAAACCTATTAATAATAAACTAAAAGTGCATATATCTAATAATCATAAATCATGACATCGGTGATAAATTGTCCATAAATAAATAAATAAAGACTCTTTGTATGGTCAGTGTTTCAACGCTATTCCACCACTGTGATTGTTCGTCCTCAAAAGGAGTGCACACCACCACCAATAAAATTGCGTGCTCACCTCCCAGATGAGTTAAAACTCATAAATAGATCTCCTCACGAGTTCACACGATTTATATACATAGCGCTACATTTACTGTATTTATTGCCATATAACACTCACTTTTTTGACCTGAAAGTAGAGGGTAAACTGTGCCTGCGTGTTATACGCAAGGGGCTGTGGAAAGGTTTTTTCCTGAAACTTCCCTCTTAACGTTAGGGTGCGTGTTATACGCCTGTGCGTGTTATATGCCCATAAATATGGTATTTATTTCAATTTATCAACCAGTGTGGTGTATCACTTAGAATGTTTAGCAGCTGTGCACGTTTATAATAGGTTATTAACACAGTAATTAGTAGCACGGTATTTACTATATTTTTGGCGCTGATTGTTTTCATTTTATAAATTATGGTTGGAATAGTAGTTTACACAAGAAAGATACGGATGTGTGTGCTGTCGTTTTCAGTTCATATGAAGTGACTACTATACTGTATTTCTGTCAAGATCAACAGGTATTTTCTAACTTGCTAAAAATGTGCATAGCCTGAAAAATGAAAAGTAATGCAGTCACAAAATCTAAGGATTGGTAAGCTGAAATATTTTATATTTTTGTTTTTAGGTTTAGATGAACTTTAGAGTTAACCTAATCCTAGCACTTAAACTCAATCCTGACCCCTTAACCACAATCAAAAAATAAATAAAAGCTGTATTAACATGCAAATAAACATTAATTATTTAGAAAAAATCTCAGTGCCACAGTTCATATCCTCCACATCCAAAATTCAATTTCTAAGCAATTCTCAAAATTCAGTTAAGTATGTGCTGAATTGCTAATAATTTGTCATTACCTATGGTACCAAGAACAAGTACTATACATATGTTGTTTTGTGGAGCAGCTTCAGTAAAATGTGATTTAATATATTTTATAAAAACATTAAATATGTATTTTTAAACACAAAAAGTGAAATTAATAAAGATGTAAACAATGTTTGTGGTAATTGTTAAAAAGAAAATGGTAAAATCCATTTGTGCTTTTGTCGGTGATTCTTGGGTCTAGTTCAAATGTTAAAAAGGGCATCCTGAGGCACTGTCTGTTAGCATTGTTCCCTCCTGATTAGCTGAGACAACAGCACGGCGCAATTGGCACCTGTCATTCAAAGTTAGTGAGCCAATGAGGAGAGAGGGGTGGTCGGGCTGCGGCTTCGTGTCTAAATGGACACACGGAGCTACGACTCGGCTCGGCTGCCCCCATAGGAAACTGCTTGCTGTAGGGGCAATCAACAGGAGGGAGGGGCCAGGAGCATTAAAGAGGGACAACAGAATAGGAGGGTCTGGGCTGTTCTGTGCAAAACCACTGCACAGAGCAGGTAAGTATAACATGTTTGTTATTTTTAAGAAAAAAAAAAACAGACTTTAGTATCACTTTAAGCTTTAGAGACAGAATTGCAAACAGAAAACGTTGTGTTGTGTCAGTAGTACACTATCTACAACTTTTTGCCTTTTTGCTTCATGTATCAGAAATTTTTCTTTTTTAATATAGGAAAAAACTGAGTTTAAAGCGGAGTTCCGCGTAAATAAAATATATTAAAAGTCAGCAGCTACAAATACTGCAGCTGCTGACTTTTAATAATCGGTGACTTACCTGTCCCAGGGTCCAGCGATGCGGGGGAACGAACCCCCGCTCATCTCCCCCTCCTCTCCACGGTGCCGGCATTGTGGCTTCACAGTCGGGCACACACTGCGCATGCGCGAGCCACGCTGCGCACCGCGGACCAATCATCTGGGACCTGTGACGTGTCCCAGATGATTGCGGAGAGGGAGGAGGAAGAGGTGACTTAGGGAGGAAGTGTGAGCGGAAACCCTCTAAAAAGGTTTCCGCTCCCCCTCCAAAAAAAATTACATGCCACATGTGGCATGTAAGAGGTCGCCTTTCTTTAAAGTGGAAGTTCCATCTTTGGGTGGAACTCCACTTTAAGTTAACATTAAACAAGTTCCATTATCAAAAACAATTACAAACTTTCAAGATAAGATGTATATCCAGTGATTACCAAGAGCATACTTTACAGAAATGCTGTATAAAACGGTATGTTTTTTTCTGCTGATATACTAACAAAATATACTAGGAGTTAACTTGCTTAAACCATGACTCACTTTTCATTTCACACATGTTTGGAAGTGATGCATTTTCACAAGTTATTCACTCCAATTAAGATGATAACAATCTACAATGCCTTGCTGTGAAGACTGTGAAATCACTGCCTGTGTAATAAAAAATCACACTACCTTGGTAAGAGTTGATTATGATTTCTGCTGTACAGGCAAACCTGTATACTGTATAGCAGGATTATTATGAAATGTGTATGTACTACTTTAATATTATTATTATTTTTTATCACACAGGGTGTCCAAAGCCATCTGCTGGATCTGGGTGCTATTCCAATCAGACAGCCTTCCATGGCTGCATGCAGCTTCTCAGTGTGGATGGGCAGCCAGTGGACTTCCATCGTATGCAGCTGGGTTGGCTGGGGAGGTTTTCAGAGGTCATGTTCAATGTCTGTGCTATTGCTGACAGGTGATTGTTTGCCTGGTTTAACCAATATATTCTCTATTGTGTACATAAGGAAAAAAGAGAGGGAAGAGAGACAAAGCTCTCTTAAGGGTCATGGGACTTTAATTGTAGATACTATGTCTGTTGTTAAGGTGAGCACACAAAACAAATTTCTTTAAGATAGTATACATTTATTCAATGGTATCATTAAAAAAGCACAGTCATATTACATAGACCATGAGTTGATGTTTGATGTATGAAATAAGATGCTTGATAATGCAGAGAGCCAACATGTTTCGCAATGTGCTTCTTCAGGGCACTGCATACATCTATGACAGGGATATGCAATTAGCGGACCTCCAGCTGTTGTAAAACTACAAGTCCCATCATGCCTCTGCCTCTGAGAGTCATGCTTGCTGCTGTCAAAGTCTCGCTATGCCTCATGGGACTTGTAGTTTGGCAACAGCTGGAGGTCCGCTAATTGCATATCCCTGATCTATGATTTCATCTAGTTTATACAGGACACAAAATAAGTCATTAGTATAATATCAAACAGACGATTATAAATAGAAACAAAGATAAAAGTTTTTTCATATTAATTACTGTATACTAGCAGCAAAATCTGCCGCGTGCTCACCTGGTAATAGGATTACATTATTATTATTATTTACCCTATTAAATTTATAGACCTTCGGGGTGCGCTGTTCCGGCTTGCTGAAACGATCCAACACCCTCACTTGCCACCCTGGTGGATCTGGCTTCCACCAGTTTTCTAGCTACAGGTAGTACTCTACCAATGGCGACACCTGTGTAAAGCTGTGTGTAAGTCGTCCAATTTTCTAGACTAGGTGAGCACGTGGCAGATTTTTCTGCCAGTATACAGTAATTAATATGAAAAAACTTTTATCTTTGTTACTATTTATAATCATTAGTTTGATATTATACTAATGACATATTTTGTGTCCTGTATAAACTAGATAAAATCATAGATGCCCTGAAGAAGCACATTGCGAAACATGTTGGCTCTCTGCATTATCAAGCATCTTATTTCATACATCAAACATCAACTCATGGTCTATGTAATATGACTGTGCTTTTTTAATGTTACCATTGATCAAATGTATACTTTCTTAAAGAAATTTGTTTTGTGTGCTCACCTTAACAACAGACATAGTATCTCCAATTAAAGTCCCATGATCCTTGAGAGAGCTTTGTCTCTCTTCTCTCTCTTTTTACTAAATACCAGGGATTGGGAGATTGTCTCTTTCTGGAAATAATCCAACTCCTTCACATATGTGTACATAAAGAATCTGTGTACTTACTCCGTTCTATTCTATAAAGCTAACTTGTGTTTGTCATCTGACCTCCCTTTTCATTGCTATCATGTGCAAACATTTTTATTTGCACAAGACTGTACTTCTCATACTTTTTTACCCCATTCCACCCCCAAATATATATAATTACAGTATATCATTATATATGTTTCTGTTTCCTCAATCCCTGCTAATGCCTAGGTTTTCAGCTGCAGGTACCTGTACAGGATTACAGAGGAAACATTTGTTCCCAAGCTCTCTGATATCACTATGCACCCTGAACTGGATTTAGTAGTATACAGTACATTGCATCAACCTTTATTATTCTTTCTTTTGCATCTATAGAATGGGTGTGATTGAGCCTAGTGCCACAGGATATTCTGATCGGGAAGAATAGAGAAGCAAAGGACAGCACAGACATAAAGGAGAAGATTCAAACACTCTAGGGCAGCCATTTTAATCAGGGCTCTGTAGGGTTCCTCCAAGAGATTCCTTGAGCTGTGGCTGACCGGCCTTCCATTTAATGATTCCTTTGAGATTCCAGGCCAATGCCACTGGGGGAAGTCAGTGGCATGAAACCAATGATCTTTTTAGTTAACTGCAATGCCTCGTACACATGGCCGTTTTTCTCGGCAGGAAAAAAAACGAAGTTTTTCCCGACGGGATTCCTCTCAAGCCTGCCTTGCATACACACGTTCAGGCCAAATACCGCCTGTCCAAAGCGCGGTGGCGTACAACACATACGACAGAACTATAAAGGGGAAGTTCCATTCAAACGGTGCCACCCTTTGGGCTTCTTTTGCTGATCCTCATGTTAGTAAAAGTTTGGTGAGAGACGATTCGTGCTTTTCAGCCTTGTGCTTTTCCGTCCGTTACAGTGTGACGAATGTGATATCCCCATTACGAACGCTAGTTTTACCAGAAAGAGCGCTTCCGTCTCATACTTGATTCTGAGCATGCGTGTTTTTTTTTACCCCTCAGAAAAGTATACACACGACCGGTTTTCCCGACTGGAAAAAGTCCGCCAGGAATCCCGACGGGAAAAAAGAAAGCTGGTTCCCTTTTTTTTCCCGTCCGTTTTCTCATCTGGAAAACTACGATTGAGCATACACGCGGCCGGTTTTCCCAGCCAAAAGCTCTCATGGCAGTTTTCCCAAAGGGAAAACCGGTCGTGTGTATGAGGCATCATGCCGACGCACAAAAATCCTACGCATGCTCGGAATCATTGAACTTAATTTTTCTCGGCTCATTGTAGTGTTGTATGTCACCACGTTCTTGGCGATTGGAATTTCCGACAATATTTGTGTGACCGTGTGTATGCAACACAAGTTTGAGCCAACATCCATCGGAAAAAAATCCACGGTTTTGTTGTCGGTATGTCCGATCGTGTGTACGTGGCATTAGAGTGGCATTCTTACAACCATTTTAATGTGGGCATTATTCCCAATGACCACCAATGTCAGGGGCATTCTTTCCAATGACAACCAATGTAAAGGGCATTCTTCCCACTAACCACTGATGTCATGGGCATTATTTCCACTGACCTCTAAATAATTGGTTCTATCAAGAGTACCTTGGGTCCGGAAAATGGTTTCAAGGGTTCCTCTTGGGTTAAAAGGTTGAGAAAGGCTGCTCTAAGTTAATATAGCAGTTTGTAATGCTAGTTCCCTGACCGCAGACTGTGCACAACCAGAATATGATAGATGTTGTAGATGGGCATCACTTTTTAAAGGCTAAGCTGCACTGGTAGGTAGATATATAAATGAGAGGAGTACAGGGCTGCCATAGTTTACCTGCTTCTAAAAATGCTAGTTGCTTGACAGTGTGTTATGTTAATATTAGTCATAGACCTACAACAAGCATGCAGCAAGTAAAGGTCAAAGAAATGTTATCTTCATCCGTGATCCAATTATCTTCACTGTGTGGCTCCACTCCGAACTGCAGAGCCCTTCTCAAAAATGGCAGATTGGTACTGTACATGCACACTGTAGCCTCATACATCCCTTTAGGGAAGCCATACTCTGAGTAAAGACTTGTGACCACCATGAACAGAGACACGCTGGGATTTATTAGTCTCAGGAGGACTGTGTTGAGCTGACCATAGATGGATTGAAATTCAGTCAGTTCAGAAGGGATCAGATGAATTTCCATCTATGGCTGTTTCTCTAATGGCTGTTCTCATGAATGGGTTTGTTGGCAAATTGTTGTTTGATCAGTGATGCAGTCAATCGGCTGCAACACTGATCAGTGTATTCTGACAGCAGAGGAGTCCCGTTGTCAGAATACAATGGTTTAGCAGTGAGGATTTCTCCATTCACCTCTCTTGTGTGGATTAGTGAATCTGTTCAGTTTTGTTTTCAATCAGCCATCTGGCTGATCACCAAAAAAAAATCATGTGTAGCCAGCTTTAGGCATACCAATTTCAAAGAGCTGGTTGGGATGACCTAAAGTTCTAAAGGAAATAAATCTACTTACATATGGAAAGGAGGGGTAGCAAGGGACATCTGTTACCTCTCCATCACTTAATAATATAAGCGCTGGATGTGTTATTTTCAAGCTCACACAGATTTGCAATAATAATTTGCCTCAACAACCTCCCTGGTGGGGACCCATAGCAGTCATTTTGGTTGTTATGGCTACAATTGTGGTTTTAAAAGATTCAGACCATGGAAAGATTAGAACCTGTGTTAACCAAGCATCTTCTCACGTTCAGAAGTAAGGTGGAACAACAATAAAAACACTATTTTTTTAAGTAAATTGAGAAAGTATAAGAACCTCTGTCAGAATTGTATTGCTTTCTGTGTCCCCATGAGGAAGTCCAGAATGGATGTCAAACACAGAAGAGAACTCTACACGAACACAGCAATGTGCATTAACGCACAGTGTATATCAGGGCTGGATCTAGCCGGTCTGATGTAGGGGTGCAGTAAAAAGGGCAGAGGATGGGGGGTCAGCAGGGCAGTGGATAGGGTTAGCAGTTTGTAGGCAGTGTATAGTGGCCATTTGTTTGTAGGGCAGTGTACAGATGTCAGCATGGCAGAGCCAGTGTATGTGTTCAGCAGGACAGAGGACAGGGGCCAGAAGGACAGTGAATGTGGTCAGCATAGTGGAAGACAGGGGTCAGGAGGGCCGTGTACAAGGGTTTGCAGAAGGAAGACAGTGATCAACAAGGCAGTGTACAGGGCACCACAGGGCGGAGCACAAGGGTCAGCAGATCAGTGTACAGGGGCCAGCAGGGTGGAGGACTGGGGTCACTGCTAGGAGGGCAGAGGACAAAGGTCACTGCTGGCAGGGCAGGGGAAAAACATCCTGTTTTAGGAGGATGTCTTCTCAACAGCCTCCTAAAACACACAGGTCAAAAGCTATTTCTCAGCACCTGCAGGCAGTCGGCGGGGATCTGATGTTACTAGGTGCTTTGGATTAATGCAAGTACACACTATAGGGGGATATGCTCTGTTCATTGTTCATTTCACAGGTTTACAAAAACTTTAATCCATTTCTCCAGCAGAATATATTCACCATCACATATTCATCTTGCCTTTGCTCCCTACCACTGAGTTCAGCTTCCTGAATCAAAGACAGACTTTTGTAAGGTCATAGTTGCTCCTGTTGGACCTTACACAGGGCTGAAGGCTCTTTTTGCCCCCAACGTGACTGGGCCAAGTCACATGTTACAACATACCTTGAATACCAGATATTTTCCTACCTCTTGGCAGATTAATGGGGTGGCAGAGAATGAAGAAATGGTGAGTGTGTGCTGCTTGAGAGGAAGGCAGAAATCATGGACAAAGCTTTATTGGTTTTTTTTGCCTTACCCTGGATCAACTGTGTGTATAGGATAGTGTATATTGAGGTTTCGATTCGTGTGTGTTTTTGTTTTGTTTTTCTCTGTGGATTAAAATTGACCTTTTTTCAACCCGAATAACTACAGTATGTAACAAAGCAACTATACATTTATAGGTAATAACACCAGGGGTGATTGATCCAAGGAATATATGTTTGCCTTGGGGGATCGGGAAGAAACCCCCCCCCCCCCGCTTTCCCTAGAGCAAATTGGACCATGCTTCATAGGGTATTTTTTGGCTTTTTAATGGATAAACTGTGGGAATAGGATTTGTGTATATGGATGTTTTCTTTTCTTACATTTCTTTTCTTTTGGTTGATTTAGGCAAACTTGTGTCTATTTTTCAACCTGACGATGTAACTATGTAAAAGGAGAGATTTGCTTAAAGCCTGTGTCATGCCATGTCTTTATATCTCTTTCCAGAGACTGAAAATCAGTCATAACGGCACATACTGATTAATATCACCTTTGATTTCAGATGCAGGCCAAATCCTTGTGAACATGGAGGACGTTGCTACCAGTCTTGGGATGACTTTTTCTGCATCTGTGACATGACTGGTTACAAGGGGGAAACCTGCCATAAATGTAAGTGTAACTTCAAGCTGCAGGAGTTCATCCTTCAACTTTTAGCATTCCATACACTAGGCTCAAAATAATCAATTGATTTTAGTGTAATTAAAATCACTATCCTAAAAATAAATGGAAAAGAACATTCTTTTCTATTTTTTCAGACCTAAATGTGACAGATCAGAGGTAGCCTGATGTAAATGGGCACAAGTCCGTGGTGTATGAAGACACAAACTGAACGGGCACAGATGTCAAAACACTGACATCTCTCCCATTCAGATCCAGTTATGATTGGTAGGGTGCTGTAAATCTTCCTGGTGGATTCAGACTACGGTCTGAACACACCTGAGCTCATCCCAGCTAATTAGTTGTTGGTAGCCTTTGTTACGTTGGTCCCAGTTCTCTGCAAGTCATTCACTAGGTGCCCCCGTGTGGTTCTGGGATTTTTGCTCACCGTTCTTGTGATCATTTTGACCCCACGGGGTGAGATCTTGCGTGGAGCCCCAGATCGAGGGAGATTATCAGTGGTCTTGAATGTCTTCCATTTTCTAATTATTGCTCCCACAGTTGATTTCTTCATACCAAGCTGCTTGCCTATTGCAGGTTTACAATTTTGTTTCTGGTGTCCTTCGACAGCTCTTTGGTCTTGTCAGAGTTTGGAGTGTGAATGTTTGAGGTTGTGGACAGGTGTCTTTTATACTGAGAACAAGTTCAAACAGGTGCCATTAATACAGGTAATGAGTGGAGGACAGATAAGCCTCTTAAAGAAGAAGATACAGGTCTGTGAGAGCCAGAAATCTTGCTTGTTTGTAGGTGACCAAATACTTATTTTCCACCATAATTTGCAAATAAATTCTTTCCAAATCAGACAATGTGATTGTCTGGATTTGTTTTCACATTTTGTCTCTCATAGTTGAGGTATACCTATGATGACAATTACAGGCCTCTCTCATCTTTTTAAGTGGCTGACTAAATACTTTTTTGACCCACTGTATCTATGACAAAATCTCATCCCGGTCCTGTCCCAACCCGGCCACTTCTGTCTAGTTCTGTCTACAACTGTCATCGACCCTGGATACCTTGGCCTCTCTCACTACACACAGAATCAGGCCCCAACCGCTACAACCCTGGCAAACAGACAATACCAGAAGCCTCAAAAATGTAGCCATGCTCTTGGGTGTCTGTGGCGTAAGTCCCAGCAAGATTTCAACCAATATAAATTTGCCCTCCAAAAATAAAATTCCTGCCTCCACACTGCCAAACAGACCTACTTTATCGCTCTCATTACCACTCTCTCACGCAATCCCCATCAACACTTTTCTACCTTTAGCTCTCTACTTCATCCTCCATTACCTCCACCCACTAACTTACTCACTGCCCATGAGATTGCTAATCACTTCAAAAATAAGATTGGTACAATTTGTGATGAGATCTCCACTGTACAGATATCTCCCTCACCTTACACTCATTGTCCACCTGCACAATTGATACTTCCCTCATTTAACCCAGCTACTATAGAGGAAGTCACTCAACTTTTTTCTAATGCCCACCTAACCACCTGCCCCCTGGACCCTGTTTCCCCACAAATTGCACAGTCACCCTCTGGCTCTATTCTACACTCTTTAACTGATATCTTCAATCTCTCCCTCTCTACTGGCATCTTCCTCAACCCTCTAAAACATGCACACTCCCATACCTAAAAAGGCTTCACTGGACACCACCAATCTTAAAAACCTAAGACCATTCTTCTTTACTCCATTTTGCCTCCAAACTCCTTGAACGTCTAGTCTACAACTGGCTGAGTGACCACCTCATTAAGAATAACCTTCTTGATTACCTTCAGTCTGGATTTCACCAGCAACACTCCACAGAAACTGCTCTCCTAAAACTCACAAATGACTTACTAACAGCTAAAACCAATGGTTACTATTCCGTACTCTTACTCTCTTCTGCCTTTGATACAGTTGACCACCCCCTCCTCCTCAAAAAACTTGATTTCCTTAGTCTCCGTGGCTGTGCTCTCCATTGGTTCAAAACTTCTCAGCTATCTCACTGCACCTTCAGTGTCACTTACAACTCTTCTTCCTCCTCTCCTACTCCTTCTCCCTGGGTCAGCTGATGGCCTTCCATGGCTTCCACTGCCATTTCTTTGCTGATGACACCCAAATCTATCTCTCTAGCCCTCAGCTAATCTATCTAAAACCAAGCTCATAATATTTACTCCCTCACGTGCCTCTTCCCCTGACTTCTCTGTCAAGATCAACGGCACAACTATCAGTCCGTCCCCACATGCCAGGGTGCTAGGGGTAACCTTGGACTTTGAACTGTCCTTTCAGGCCCACATCCAAGCCCTGTCCAAATCATGCCAACTCAACCTCCGCAACATCTCTAGAATATGCCCCTTTTTCACCAATGACACCACCAAGCTTCTAATTCACTCCCTGGTTATTACTCGCCTCGACTACTGCAACTCCCTCCTCCTTGGATTACCTTTACATAGGCTATCCCCTCTTCAGTCCATCATGAATGCTGCTGCAATACTTATCTACCTTACCAACCATTCAGTGTCCTCCACCCCTCTTTGATAATCCCTCCACTGGCTTCCACTCCAACCACAACTCTGACCCCAGCTACAGTACATCACTAGCCTGGTCTCAAAATATCAACCAAGTCGCTCTCTTCGGTCCTCCCAGGACCTCCTGCTCTCTAGCTCCCTTGTCACCTCCTCCCATGCTCTCCTGCAGAATTTCTCCAGAGCTTCTCCCATCCTTTGGAAATCCCTACCCCAATTTGTCCGACTGTCCCCTAATCTATCCATCTTTAGACAGTCCCTGAAAACCCTTCTCTTTAAAGAAGTCTATCCTGCTTCTAACTAATACACAGGTTTTTTTATTTCTCCATCAACTCATCTCCCACAGCTATTACCTTTTGTATCAATTGATTCTCCCTTGTAAGCTCTAATGAGCAGGGCCCTCTCATTCCTCTCGTACTCACTCCCAGTCTCAGACTCAAATCTTCCTGCAGGTATGGTCTCTCGCCAGCAGGCAAATATTTAAACAGAGGTGCTCTCTCTCTCTAACTCCCTCAATGCCAAGAGGAAGAACTTTCCCAGGTTTAATAAACATCCATCCATAGAGATGCCTCCTACTGCACAGTGTCTATTTGGATCTGTAGTGTAAGGAGTCTTTTCGCCCAACTATATGGTTGAATTTGCATCACATTTGGACCAAAGTCGTGCAGGACCCTTTTTATGGTCCGCACCTGAATCGGATTGCATGAGTGTTCACACCCATGCGATCCGATTCATGTCCGAACTGACAGTTTGCACTGTGATATGCGAACCGATCTGGTGGTGTCATTAACTTTGTATTGACACTCCCAGTGGTTTGCATATGGCAGTGTGAACCACTGTGCGATTCAGGTGCTCTGCGGGAACCCGCACTGGATTCACAAGGTTCTTGCATCGCATCAGTGTGAACTGAGCCTAAAGGGAGAGAAGGAGAGAAGAATTAAATTCAATGTCTCCTCCACATTGCTGTAGCCCAGGCCCTGGCCACATATACATTTTAAAGCTCCGTGCTCATATAAATGTATACATAATGCTGTGGCAGTAAAAATATGTGCTTCATGACAGCATAAACAACATATAGAGGGGAAATCTCTCCAAAGTAAGAGAAATCCTACCTTTGACAGCTGTCATTGGAACATGGTCCCCATTGGAAGATTCAGCACTATTTTAAAATTCCTGTCACTCTCAGTCCCGGTGACAATGGTCTCTAGGACAAGTAGTGAGGCCAAATCTCCCCAGCGTGGACACAGGCAGCAAACAAAAACCTGGTGTTTGGTACGGAAAGCACCAGGCACAATTTTTTAAAGCATGTTATGTGCTCTACATAGTTCAAAATGAATGGCTAAGCCACAGCTCAACCACTTGGTTTTACCAGCCCTGGCCGCCCACCTGAAAAAGCCCTAAAATAATTTTATTATATGTTAAACATTATATTATGTCAAGCTTCTGCTAACAAATATTGGCATGCATTAAAAAGGGGATTAACTCCAGAGATAAATCAATAATTATCCCACTCTACAAGACTCTGGTCCGGCCGCACCTAGAGTATGCTGTCCAGTTCTGGGCACCAGTCCTTAGGAAGGATGTACTGGAAATGAAGCGAGTACAATGAAGGACAACAAAGCTAATAAAGGGTCTGGAGGATATTAGGTATGAGGAAAGGTTGCGAGCACTGAACTTATTCTATCTGGAGAAGAGATGCTTGAGAGGGGATATGATTTCAATTTACAAATTACCTTACTGGTGACCCAACAATAGGAATAAAACTTTTTCGCAGAAGGGACTTTAATAAGACACGTGGCCACTGATTAAAATTTGAAGAAAAGAGGTTTAACCTTAAACTACGTGGAGGGTTCTTTACTGTAAGAGCGGCAAGGATGTGGAATTCCCTTCCACAGGTGGTGGTCTCAGCGGTAACACACATAGGTTGGACTTGAGTGTCTTCGCAACCTCACCTTCTATGTAAGTATATATAATAAAATTAGCTTCATTTACCTTACCAAATGTTAGTCTACACAAGTCACATTCCAACCCTAGGCTGTAAAGCCTCGTACACACGGCCGAGATTCTCGTCGAAAAAAACATGTCGTTTTTTTCGACGAGATTCTTGGACAAGAAACTTGTCCCGGCCGAGTTTACAGAAGCTCGATTCAAAGAACCCGCGGTTCTTTGAATGGAGCGTACGCGGTGACGTCATCGACTACGACGAGCATGCGCTCGTCACATTCGATGCCGTCGCCGCCATCTTGGTATACCCTACCTATGCCTAGGAAGCTACCGCGCATGCGTCGAATTCATTTCGAACATGCGCGGGCTTCCCGGAGGACAGGTAAGTGTACACACACTCACTTTTCTCGTCGAGAAACATGCCGACGAGAATCTCGACGAGAAAATAGAGAGCAGGTTCTCTATTTTCTCGTCGAGATTACTTGTCGGTTTTCTTGACGAGAAACCATACACACGAACGAGTTTCTCGGCAAGACATCTCTGCCAGCAAGTTTCTTGCTGGTTCTTGCCGAGAAACTCGGTCGTGTGTATGAGGCCTTACTCTTTGCAGAGCTAGCTAAAAACAAAAAACAATTTGTTTGACCAAAACAGATGCTTGAAACAAGATCCATTGCCCAACAACTCCTATCCAATGTAGCAATACAAACCTGACGTGTTCTAGCCATTTGCTACACCCTAAAGGGTAACTCCACTTTTGTGGAATAAAAATATAGTGTATAAAACAAATAATATAGCAAATACAATTGCTACACAAACCATATTGTAATTTCATGTTATAAAAAAAATACCTTTTCAATCTACAGCACTGTATATTTCTGTAAAATTCAAGGCAGTATGTCATTTTCTGCTTGTGTGGTTGGCTCGCTGATTTTCCCAAAGGCATCGTCTGCAACAGGAATTTCAGTTTTGGTGAGATACTCCCCAAGGAATTAATACTTCTAAAGGGATGCAGATACTGCAGCTTTTCTCATCAGAACACAGAGTGCACCAGGTGATTATAATGAACTAGACCCACTTATTCAGATTTAGTCTGCACAGGACATAGTGAAATAAAAAAATGTTGTTCTTCAGTGCAGAAACTGTTAGGAGGGGATTGTTTTTTTTTTTTTCTTAACAAAAGTGGAGTCTGCTTTGTGTATTATTTTTTGGTGGAGAGTTTGTATACCATGTCTCCAAGTATGTTAAAGAGCTGCAAATAACAGAACAATGCTGGGGCTTTTTCACAATTCTCAAAAAGTGTAAATGATGTGTGCTCTAAACAGGTAAACCACATTAAAAAGCAGAAAGTTAAATTTATTGCAAACCTGATTGTTTATACAATACGGAACTCCCCATTATTCTAATCTTCTGATTTTCATTATTAAGCTCTTTTCAAGGAAAACTGTGACGCCTACAGAATTAGCGGCAAATACTCTGGCAATTATACTGTGGACCCAGATGGCAGTGGACCGTTAAAGCCTTTCTATGTCTACTGTGACATTTCCGGTACTGTAATTTTGTCTATTGTTACTAGCTGTTTTGGACATAGTATAATAGATTACAAACCTGCAATTGTTTAGACAGAGACCATTTACTCAATTGCCAGCTGAACAATAATGCTGTTACTGCTTACATGAAAAAGATCAAATATATCACATCACTTGTGGTCATAGCGTCAGCCTTTAAATGGATAGATGGCTAATAACCATTTAATTATGATACTGTCTCCATTTAACCTGCAACAATGATATAGTGGTTTTAACTAGGAGCTCAGTTTCAGTTTTTGCTGATGATACCAAATTATGCTGGAAAATAACTTTGGCATAGGACATAGCAAATTTACAGGAAGCTAAAATATGTATAAATCAGTGCGCAACCTATTAAATAAGCCTACACAGTGCTTATAATTATACAAATGAGAAGTGAAAATGAACATGTGAATAAATAGACACTTAAACAAATGTCCTATAGTACCACCTAATTGGCAAGTGAAAAAAAAGGGGGGAAACAAAAACCAAAACCACAACAATGTATATTATCCCCTGAAACGAATATACTCCTGGGTACACAGTTCAAGTGTGTTTAAAGTTCATATAGACTGGAATGTCGGCATCAGACGATTTCCATCAAACAAACAAAACCCAATCCTGTGGTGCAGATAAAGCGAGACTTTTTCAACTTGCTGGGATAATTGATAAAGGCAATGGAGGCTTACCAGCTCAGGTGGATCCCGATTACAGAGATCATATGGGGCTCATGCATGAATAGAGACATCCACCGACATGCCGCAGATCTGTACCTCCAATCGTCCGATATCTCGATCCTCCAGGGGCCCTCAGAACAAGGTGATCATGCAAAGGACTCCCTCGCTCATAGAGCAGAAAAAGATGTTGAAATAAAAAAGGAAAAAAACCTCATGGTGCAATACTTTTCGTTTAAAAAAGATACCCTTTATTAATTTCGGGCAAATAAAAGCGCTTCACATGAAGTTTTAACACGAGGAAAGCGGCAATTTCAAAAAACTGATCGTACTCAGCTGCTGTGTTGCAGTCAGCTGTAGCGTAGTGACGGCCCGATCAACAGCTCCACCCGACGCTGCGTTTCGTCATACAAGGCATCCACTGGGAAAGGAGGCTGGATTGGGACATCACTCATCACGCTTATATTCAGGCAGGAAACAGTGACACCGGAAGCCGGGAAGAAAGCTCAGATCCCCCAGGCTACCCGTGTTAATAGACATCTTCCTTTGACTCCTGTAATAAGCGGAATTTTCGCCGGAAAAATGTCTACACAAATGAGATAGATTATTTTACATGTCCCTGTATGGCATGAAGGGCATTGCTGGTCCTCCACATCTGGACATGACAAAAAATATTATTAATGATCAACCCCTTATAATAAAGGTAAATTAATAAAAATAATAATAAAAATAGGTATAAAAATAAGTCAGTACTCCGGAATTAACCTTAAAACTGACAAATAATTAAAATAATAATAAACACATTAAAATATCAATGTATATTATCATAAGACACTTGATATTTGATGCTATACAACAATTTGAAAATTACAATATATAACAGCCTATACCTCCAACTCAAGGGTTTCAGTTAATATACAAACGGAAACCCGTGAGACGACTCAAAAAAACTGTACAAAAATACAAAGCACATATAAATGAATACCAATATGGACCACTATGACTATTGCAATACTGACATCTAGTGGATGATTGCTGACACTACCCTATATACAACAGTACTAATAAAGGAAATATAATCCCCTAAAAAATCTGTTTGGTTTTTGATTTTAAATTCTTAAAAGGGATCACCAGGTGATGCACTCACCTTAATAAAAATCTAGACCCACCCTATAATCATATTACAGAAAAGAATTGGTATTGGTACAGAGAGGGAAATACAAAAAATTATACCACTAAACCAGGAAGGTATATTAATGGAAACATATATGAGTGGTGATTTCAACTATCGTTTATAAAACAATTGATGTCCCACTCTATATTAAGGCCCAAAGGTCGGTAACACTGTAAATTAAAGATCCACCGCGTTTCTCTACGGGAAATTTGTCGTTTTAGATCACTTCCTCTCCAATGGGGGGTATACGCCTCTATGCCTATCACCTCCAGGAGTGAAGGGTCTCTATTATGACATAGATGGAAATGCCACGAGACACTATGATCTTTAAAGCCCCTGCGGATATTGGAGAGGTGCTCCCCTATTCTCACTTTGAGAGCCCGGGTGGTCCTACCAACGTATTGGAACCCGCATGGACAACGTAACAAATATATCACCCCAATAGTCATACAGGTAATGAAGCTAGATATATTATACTTCTTGGTGGTAACCTGAGAAGTAAAGGAAGAGGTCTTAACAGTTTTTGAAGATTTACAAACTTTACATCTTCGACAGGGAAAAACACCCTTAAGCTGTCCAAACATACTTATTGGCAACGGGGGGTCAACGATGCTTGGTGCTATAAGATCTTTGAGGTTTTGGTTTCTTCTGAAGAGAATTGTGGGTCTCTCCGGGAGTGTAGACCCCAAAACCTGATCACTCTTCAGCACTTTCCAGTGCTTGCGCATGATTTTATTGACCCACCAAAAATGGGATGAAAAGGTTGTTAAAAAGGACCATTGTAGATTAGTTGTCATATTTTTATCCCTATTTTTAGGTACTAGCAAATTGGATCTATCCAGCCTAGCCACATCTCTGCGATCTTTTTCTAGAGTGTTGGGTTCATATCCCTTCTCTAGAAAACGTTTTTGGAGTACCAAAGTCTGTGCTTCATAGTCTTCCAACCGTGAACAATTGCGTCGTATACATTGGAACTGTCCCTTAGGGATGGCCTTCAACCAATTTGGGTGATGTCCACTATGTGTTGGAATATACCCATTTTTGTCTGTGTTTTTAAAGTAAGTTTTAGTTGATAGAGAGTCATTGTCTTTATAAATCACCAAATCCAGAAAATTCACAGATGTGACGCTATATTCATATGTGAATCTAATTCCCCAATTGTTGGTATTAAGGGAAACTATAAAATCACGCAAGGATTCAGCATCACCTTTCCACAAGAAGAATGCGTCATCTATATACCTCCGCCATAGGAGTAAGCGGGGCTCTTGGAGAGAAAAAAGTTGATCATTCTCCCATAGGGCCATAAATAGGCCCGCGAGGCTAGGGGCAAATTTTGCCCCCATCGCAACGCCGGTACATTGTAGATAGTATTGACCACCGTAATAAAAATAATTGTGCTCCATGGCGAAGGTTAGCAATTTCATGACAAATTCCAAAGTGGAGGATTTTATTGAAAGATCTTTGCGTAGAAAGAATTCAGCAGCCTTATATCCCAAATCATGGGGTATAATGGTATATAAAGAGGTAACGTCTGCTGTTACCAGCAAGACGTCCTCTTCAATCTTCCATTCAGACACTTCCCTAATAATTTGCATTGTATCCTTCAAAAAAGCTGGTGTTCTAGTGACTACCGGTTGAAGGAATACATCAATGAATTTTCCAACTCTTGACGTTAGGGAGTCTATTCCACTGATAATGGGACGTCCAGGGGGTTGTGTGGGATTTTTATGGATTTTAGGGATATAATATATAATGGGAGTACGCGGAGCCAAGGGTATAAGGAAGTCCAGCTCTTTATCATTAATTACTCCCTTCCTATATCCTTCTTGCACTATACTATGTAACAATGTTTTATAGTTCTCCAAAGGATCCCTGCGTAGAATGGTATAAGTTTCCCTTTCCTCCAACAAAGTTTCCATTTCTTTAAGATAGTTCTCTTTTTTAAGGACCACTATCCCCCCCCTTATCCGCTGGCCTTATGATAAGATTCTTTCTATCACACAGGGATGCTATTCCCTCCTCCATATTGTGGGATCTCTCCTTTTTAAATTTCACTGAAGAAAGTTCTTGTAGAATGAGTTCCTTGAACACTGTGATGCTGGGGGCAGGTTTTTCCCGGAGGATTGAACAAAGATGCGTTCTTTAAACCTGTTCCTCCTTTTACTACCTCCACCACTGGCGTGCTGTTCCTAAGAACCGGATTTGTCATGAAATCCGGTTCTTAGGAATAGCACGCCAGTGGTGGAGGTAGTAAAAGGAGGAACAGGTTTAAAGAACGCATCTTCATAAGGCCAGCGGATAAGGGGGGGGGGGATAGTGGTCCTTAAAAAAGAGGACTATCTTAAAGAAATGGAAACTTTGTTGGAGGATAGGGAAACTTATACCATTCTACGCAGGGATCCTTTGGAGAACTATAAAAAACTGTTACATAGTATAGTGCAAGAAGGATATAGGAAGGGAGTAATTAATGATAAAGAGCTGGACTTCCTTATACCCTTGGCTCCGCGTACTCCCATTATATATTATATCCCTAAAATCCATAAAAATCCCACACAACCCCCTGGACGTCCCATTATCAGTGGAATAGACTCCCTAACGTCAAGAGTTGGAAAATTCATTGATGTATTCCTTCAACCGGTAGTCACTAGAACACCAGCTTTTTTGAAGGATACAATGCAAATTATTAGGGAAGTGTCTGAATGGAAGATTGAAGAGGACGTCTTGCTGGTAATAGCAGACATTACCTCTTTATATACCATTATACCCCATGATTTGGGATATAAGGCTGCTGAATTCTTTCTACGCAAAGATCTTTCAATAAAATCCTCCACTTTGGAATTTGTCATGAAATTGCTAACCTTCGCCATGGAGCACAATTATTTTTATTACGATGGTCAATGCTATCTACAATGTACCGGCGTTGTGATGGGGGCAAAATTTGCCCCTAGCCTCGCGGGCCTATTTATGGCCCTATGGGAGAATGTTCAACTTTTTTCTCTCCAAGAGCCCCGCTTACTCCTATGGCGGAGGTATATAGATGACACATTCTTCTTGTGGAAAGGTGATGCTGAATCCTTGCGTGATTTTATAGTTTCCCTTAATACCAACAATTGGGGAATTAGATTCACATATGAATATAGCGTCACATCTGTGAATTTTCTGGATTTGGTGATTTATAAAGACAATGACTCTCTATCAACTAAAACTTACTTTAAAAACACAGACAAAAATGGGTATATTCCAACACATAGTGGACATCACCCAAATTGGTTGAAGGCCATCCCTAAGGGACAGTTCCAACGTATACGACGCAATTGTTCACGGTTGGAAGACTATGAAGCACAGACTTTGGTACTCCAAAAACGTTTTCTAGAGAAGGGATATGAACCCAACACTCTAGAAAAAGATTGCAGAGATGTGGCTAGGCTGGATAGATCCAATTTGCTAGTACCTAAAAATAGGGATAAAAATATGACAACTAATCTACAATGGTCCTTTTTAACAACCTTTTCATCCCGTTTTTGGTGGGTCAATAAAATCATGCGCAAGCACTGGGAAGTGCTGAAGAGTGATCAGGTTTTGGGGTCTACACTCCCGGAGAGACCCACAATTCTCTTCAGAAGAAACCAAAACCTCAAAGATCTTATAGCACCAAGCATGGTTGACAATTGTATGCCAATAAGTATGTTTGGACAGCTTAAGGTTTTTTTTCCCTGTCGAAGATGTAAAGTTTGTAAATCTTCAAAAACTGTTAAGACCTCTTCTTTTACTTCTCAGGTTACCACCAAGAAGTATAATATATCTAGCTTCATTACCTGTACGACTATTGGGGTGATATATTTGTTACGTTGTCCATGCAGGTTCCAATACATTGGTAGGACCACCCGGGCTCTCAAAGTGAGAATAGGGGAGCACCTCTCCAATATCCGCAGGGGCTTTAAAGATCATAGTGTCTCGTGGCATTTCCATCTATGTCATAATAGAGACCCTTCACTCCTGGAGGTGATAGGCATAGAGGTGTATACCCCCCATTGGAGAGGAAGTGATCTAAAACGACAAATTTCCCGTAGAGAAACGCGGTGGATCTTTAATTTACAGTGTTACCGACCTTTGGGCCTTAATATAGAGTGGGACATCAATTGTTTTATAAACAATAGTTGAAATCACCACTCATATAAGTTTCCATTAATATACCTTCTTGGTTTAGTGGTATAATTTTTTGTATTTCCCTCTCTGTAGTACAGCAGTTCAATACCAATTCTTTTCTGTAATATGATTATAGGGTGGGTCTAGATTTTTATTAAGGTGAGTGCATCACCTGGTGATCCCTTTTAAGAATTTAAAATCAAAAACCAAACAGATTTTTTAGGGGATTATATTTCCTTTATTAGTACTGTTGTATATAGGGTAGTGTCAGCAATCATCCACTAGATGTCAGTATTGCAATAGTCATAGTGGTCCATATTGGTATTCATTTATATGTGCTTTGTATTTTTGTACAGTTTTTTTGAGTCATCTCACGGGTTTCCGTTTGTATATTAACTGAAACCCTTGAGTTGGAGGTATAGGCTGTTATATGTTGTAATTTTCAAATTGTTGTATAGCATCAAATATCAAGTGTCTTATGATAATATACATTGATATTTTAATGTGTTTTATTATTATTTTAATTATTTGTCAGTTTTAAGGTTAATTCCGGAATACTGACTTATTTTTATACTTATTTTTTATTATTATTTTTATTAATTTACCTTTATTATAAGGGGTTGATCATTAATAATATTTTTTGTCATGTCCAGATGTGGAGGACCAGCAATGCCCTTCATGCCATACAGGGACATGTAAAATAATCTATCTCATTTGTGTAGACATTTTTCCGGCGAAAATTCCGCTTATTACAGGAGTCAAAGGAAGATGTCTATTAACACGGGTAGCCTGGGGGATCTGAGCTTTCTTCCCGGCTTCCGGTGTCACTGTTTCCTGCCTGAATATAAGCGTGATGAGTGATGTCCCAATCAAGCCTCCTTTCCCAGTGGACGCCTTGTATGACGAAACGCAGCGTCGGGTGGAGCTGTTGATCGGGCCGTCACTACGCTACAGCTGACTGCAACACAGCAGCTGAGTACGATCAGTTTTTTGAAATTGCCGCTTTCCTCGTGTTAAAACTTCACGTGAAGCGATTTTATTTGCCCGAAATTAATAAAGAGTATCTTTTTTAAACGAAAAGTATTGCACCATGAGGTTTTTTTCCTTTTTTATTTCAACATCTTTTTCTGCTGTATGAGCGAGGGAGTCCTTTGCATGATCACCTTGCTCTGAGGGCCCCTGGAGGATCGGGATATCGGACGATTGGAGGTACAGATCTGCGGCATGTCGGTGGATGTCTCTATTCATGCATGAGCCCCATATGATCTCTGTAATGAGCTGGTAAGCCTCCATTGCCTTTATCAATTATCCCAGCAAGTTGAAAAAGTCTCGCTTTATCTGCACCACAGGATCGGGTTTTGTTTGTTTGATGGAAATCGTCTGATGCCGACATTCCAGTCTATATGAACTTTAAACACACTTGAACTGTGTACCCAGGAGTATATTAGTTTCAGGGGATAATATACATTGTTGTGGTTTTGGTTTTTGTTCCCCCCCTTTTTTTTCACTTGCCAATTAGGTGGTACTATAGGACATTTGTTTAAGTGTCTATTTATTCACATTTTCACTTCTCATTTGTATAATTATAAGCACTGTGTAGGCTTATTTAATAGGTTGCGCACTGATTTATACATATTTTAGCATACACGTTCACAGCTGTTATTCCGGCCGTTTATAAGTTTGCAGCACCTGTCACATATATCTTCAAAGTTTTTTTCACATTTTTATATGGTTTTATCCCATTGGTTTAGATAGGTTAGCGCGGATTATTCACCTTTTACAAATTTACAGGAAGACCTTTATAAAAATAGGGGGTTGGGAAGCTACATGGCAGATGAGGTTCAATATTGAGAAATGTAAAGTAATGCACTTGGGTGCTAAAAATACATATTAGGAGGGGCTCCCCTGGGAGAATCAGTAATGGAATAAGGATCTGGGGTGTTTGCAGATCACCGACTTAGCTGGCAATGTCAAGCTAAAGCTAGCATGCATTACAAAGGGGAAATGTTCTGAAGATGAATCAATAATTCTACCCCTTTACAAAAAGAAGAAATACTATGCACAAGAAAAGACCAATAATATAAGTCCATGGAGTCCATAAAGAGGTGAAAGAGGGGTATGAAATCAGCCAAAGATTATCTTGTAGCGACATATGCAAAAGAAACAGCAGCAGGAGTTAGAATGTAATAAAAGCATAATTTTATTATAAAGAGCACACTTACATCTACAGGCAGTCCCCGAGTTACAAACGCATTAGGGACTGTAGGTTTGTTCGTAAGTGGAATATGTTCGCAAGTTGGAACACTGCTTGTTAGTGTACAGTAACTTCCGCCTGTGCAAGGATGTGGGATGTTCCGGCTTCCACCTGTGCAGGGATGTGGCATGTTCCAGCTTCCGCCTGTGCTAGGATGTGGGATGTTCCGGCTTCCGCCTGTGCAAGGATGTGGGATGTTCCGGCTTCCGCCTGTGCAGGGATGTGGGATGTTCCGGCTTCCGCCTGTGCAGGGATGTGGGATGTTCCGGCTTCCGCCTGTGCAGGGATGTGGAATGTTCCAGCTTCCGCCTGTGCAAGGATGTGAGATGTTCCGGCTTCTGCCTGTGCAAGGATGTGGGATGTTCCGGCTTCTGCCTGTGCAGGGATGTGGCATGTTCCGGCCTCCGCCTGTGCAAGGATGTGGGATGTTCCGGCTTCCGCCTGTGCAGGGATGTGGCATGTTCCGGCCTCCGCCTGTGCTAGGATGTGGGATGTTCCGGCTTCCGCCTGTGCAGGGATGTGGTATGTTCTGGCTTCCGCCTGTGCAGGGATGTGGGATGTTCCGGCTTCCGCCTGTGCAAGGATGTGGGATGTTCCGGCTTCTGCCTGTGCAGGGATGTGGCATGTTCCGGCCTCCGCCTGTGCAAGGATGTGGGATGTTCCGGCTTCCGCCTGTGCAGGGATGTGGGATGTTCCGGCTTCCGCCTGTGCTAGGATGTGGGATGTTCCGGCTTCCGCCTGTGCAGGGATGTGGCATGTTCTGGCTTCCGCCTGTGCAAGGATGTGGGATGTCCCGGCTTCCGCCTGTGCAAGGATGTGGGATGTTCCGGCTTCCGCCTGTGCTAGGATGTGGGATGTTCCGGCTTCCGCCTGTGCAGGGATGTGGCATGTTCTGGCTTCCGCCTGTGCAGGGATGTGGGATGTTCCGGCTTCCGCCTGTGCAGGGATATGGCATGTTCCGGCTTCCACCTGTGCAAGGATGTGGGATGTTCCGGCTTCCGCCTGTGCAAGGATGTGGGATGTTCCGGCTTTCGCCTGTGCAGGGATGTGGGATGTTACGGCTTCCACCTGTGCAGGGATGTGGCATGTTCCAGCTTCCGCCTGTGCAAGGATGTGGGATGTTCCAGCTTCCGCCTGTGCAGGGATGTGGCATGTTCCGGCTTCTGCCTGTGCAGGGATGTGGCATGTTCCGGCTTCCGCCTGTGCAGGGATGTGGCATGTTCCGGCTTCCGCCTGTGCAGGGATGTGGCATGTTCCGGCTTCCGCCTGTGCAGGGATGTGAGATGTTCCAGGCTTCCGCCTGTGCAGGGATGTGGCATGTTCCGGCTTCCGCCTGTGCAGGGATGTGGCATGTTCCGGCTTCCGCCTGTGCAGGGATGTGGCATGTTCCGGGCGCTTCTGGGGCTCTTCTGGCCATGCAGTGCATGAAGTACTGCTGTGTGGAATGTGGAAAGATAGCTGCTCGGGGGTATCCAGGACCAGCGTGGAGCACAAGCAGAAGGGATTGAGGCCGTTGGTAAGTAGGAGTCGTTCATAAGTCGGGGACTGCCTGTACTGAGCTCTGCTTCGGCTCCAGAGGCAGCGAGTGATGGATGACCACACAGAGCAACAATCCAGTTTGCCTCACATGCTGCTATACAAAACACTGGTTCAGCCTCATCTTGAATATACAGTTCGGTTTTGGTCACCAATGTTCAGGAAAGACATTGTTTAATTAGAAATAGTTCAGCAAAGGGTAACACAATTGTTAAGTGGCATAGATGTGCACAGCCTATTGCATTAGGGTGTGCACTCTAAAGCTCGAAACACACAGTACCGATCACTCACTATGTTCATTCAGAAAGGGAAGTGGGCAGTACATTTTATATTTAAAGGGCCTTTCCCCCACTTGTTCTAAAACATCCCCCTGTGTGTGCCCACATCAGCAGCTGGTGAGAGAGAAGAGGAAGGAAGCCGACAGTGCCGCGGGGGGAAACTGCTCTGCACAGGGTGATTAGGGTGTGCCCAGGCACACCTGGTACGCCCTTTGCACACGCCTATGTTAAGTGGGATGGAGGACCTCAGCTATGAGGATTGATTACATAGATTACACTTATTCACTTTGGAAAATAGTTGTTTAACCCATTCATGCCTAAGCCTTTTTTATGACACTTGTTGCTTACAAGTTAAAATCTGTGTTTTTTGCTATAAAATTACGTAGAACCCCCAAACAATATATATACAGTGTGTGTGTGTGTTTGTGTATGTATGTATGTATATATATATATATATATATATATGTGTAGCGGGGTCTTCAAATTTAGTTGGGATACACCTGGGGGTAGTGTGACCCAGGTGTGTAATTATGACAGGGTTTAGACCCCTTTGTGATTCGTGGAGGATTGGGTGGTGCATTATTCTCCTTGGCCTGTGGGTGGCAGGGTACCTACGGGCTCAAGGTAGAATCACTACCACAGTGCTACCCTTTTTGTCCCTTTCCGGAGATGGTACGGCTGGGGCGGGGAACCCGCCGTGGTGTCGATGGGAGGAGATAAAAGGGGGAGACGCCCTGACCACGAGGTCTTCGAGGATCTTCTCTTCACGCACCCAGGCACCTTAGGCCTGGGTGCGGGCGGTTCGAGGTTCCGGCTCAGGCGCCCTAGGCCTGACCGGAATGGAGTTGGAGTCCATCCCAGGCACCTTCTGCCTGGGGTGAGGTACTATGTCGTAGGCCTGGGGCCCGGTGACTTCGACTGGGTCCCGCGAGGGTGAAGTGATTCCAGGGTGCCCCTTGCGAGGGGACCCGCATCTGAGGCGAGGAGGCTGGGGAAGTCACCCGTCCGAAGATTCCGGAGCAGCGTCAACCCGGTGACGGATGGGCCTCCGGTAACTCCCTTGGAGGGTCATCTTCCCCTGATAGGGGCCGCAGCGCAGCGAAGGTATTCTAATCAAGGTTGCTACAACCCTTGGTCAAGGTACAGGGGTTTAGAGACTAAAATCAGGACAGTGCCTCGACCTGCTCATCCCACCGTATCTTGCCATTACATTGTTTGTTGTGGAGCTACGAAATAAAACTGAGAGTTGGACTGTGATCGGTGTATGAACTCTGTTAATGGGAGCAAGGGAGATTCCAGCATAGCAGGACTGAGTTTCACAACCAACGCACATTTGGCCCGAGGAAAATACTGATACTGGCCTTCACCTCACCCATAGCTATGGGGAGGACATGGGCCGTAGCGCACCTCACCCTGTCGTGTGACATACCCCTAGCTAAAGAGGACGGGGTGAGGCCGCTACATATATATTTAAGCAGAGACCCTAGAGAATAAAACAGCGATTGTTGCAATATTGTGTCACACTGTATTTGCGTAGCGGTCTTTCAAATGCATGTTTTTTGGAAGGAATACACTTATACACTTTCATGAATAATAAAAAAAAAAAAAACAGTAAAGTTAGCCCAATTTTTTTGTATAATGTAAAAGATGATGTTACGCCGAGTAAATACCGAACATGTCATGCTTTAAAATTGCGCACACTCGTGGAATGGAAACAAACTACAGTACCTAAAAATCTCCATAAGCGACGCATTCAAAATTTCTACAGGTTACCTGCTTAGCGTTACAGAGGAGGTCTTGCACTAGAATTATTGCTCTCGCTCTAACGATCGCGGAAATACCTCCTGTGTGGTTTGAACACTGTTTACATTTGTGGGCGCGACCTACGTCTGCGTTCGCTTCTGCGCATGAGCACGGAGAGATGGGGCGCTTTAAAAAAAAAAAAATATATATATTTTTTACACTGTCCTATTTAAATATTTTATTTTTGATCACTTTTTTTGCTGTCACAAGGAATGTGACAGTAATAGGCAGTGACGGGTTCTCTATATGGAGGGATCTGGGGTCTATAAGACCCAAAATCCCTTCTTCACTTAAAAGCATTCAAAACACCAAGTTTGGCTGTTTTAATTACTGTCCTTTTTTTAAATCTGGCGCCTTTAAGTCTTCAGTAAACTGGAACCGGTCTCATGATATCGCTTCCGGGTTACTAGATCCGAGCCCTGATCAAAGCCGATTCACTGTTGGGATGGGAGAGCCCGGGCGACCTGCAGAAGGTGGCAGGAGGGGGGGGCGTCCTCTCCCGCTGCTTGTAATAACAGCTAAGCGGCCGATTAGCTGCATCAGTTGTTAATACAAGAAAGCTGACCGTGCGCTCTAAAAAAGGGTACCGGGGTAATGTCTGCAGCTGCAGGCATCACCCGGTACAACCCCTTAAAGCCGAAGGCCGCATATTTGCATTACATCGGCGTGAAGGGGTTAAGATGGGATTGGGAGTTGGCCCACCCTTTGCAGCTATAACAGCTTCAACTCTTCTAGGAAGGCTGCCCACAAGGTTTAGGAGTGTGTCTATGGGAATGTTTGATCATTCTTCCAGAAGCAAATTTGTGAGGTCAGGCACTGATGTGGACAAGAAAGCCTGCCACGCAGGCTCCACTCTATTTCATCCCAAAGGTGTTCTATCGGGTTGAGGTCAGGACTTTGTGCAGGCCAGTTGAATTCCTCTACCCCAAACTCCCTCATCCATGTCTTTATGGACCTTGCTTTTTGCACTGGTGCGCAGTCATGTTGGAACAGGAAGGGGCCATCCCCAAACTGTTCCCACAAAGTTGGGAGCATGAAATTGTCCAAAATGTCTTGTTATGCTGATGCCTTAAGAGTTCCCTTCACTGGAACTAAGGGACCAAGCCCAACCCCTGAAGAACAGCCCCACGCCATAATCCCCTCTCCACCAAATGATTTGGACCAGTGCACAAAGCAAGGTCCATAAAGACATGGTTGAGCGAGTTTGGGGTGGAGGAACTTGACTGGCCTGCACAGAGTCCTGACCTCAACCTGATGAAACACCTTTGGAAGGAATTAGAGTGGAGCCTGCGTGCCAGGCCTTCTCGTCCACATCTGTGCCTGACCTCACAAATGTGCTTCTGGAAGAATGGTCAAACATTTCCATAGACACATTCCTAAACCTTCCCAGAAGAGTTGAAGCTGTTATAGCTGCAAAGGGTGGACCAGCTCAATATTGAACCCTACAGAATAAGACTGGGATGCCATTAAAGTTCATGTGCGTGTAAAGGCAGGTGTCCCAAAACTTTTGGTAATATAGTGTATACCAATGGTGACTCCATTAACTGGAATAAACTGTTAACTGTAAGGTCCATGAATAGGACACACAGCCCCAATTTGAGGTTGGGAAAAATGAGGTTTAACCTTAGAATGCGGAAAGCATTCTTTATAGTTAGGACAGTATAAATGCAAAACTCCTTTCCCCAGGAAATGGTACTAGCTGAGAGTGTCAATAACTTCAAAAAACATTTAGATGTCTTCCCCAGAAAGCAGAAAATTCAGGGTTATAGGAATTGCTAGAGAATAAAAATCAGAAAATGTTGAACAGAATGTACCCATACCTTTTTTTTAAACTTATAAACTAAATACCAATGACACATAGGTGTGCGCAGGGGGTGTGCCAGGTGTGCCTGTGCACATCCTAATCACTATGTGCGGTGCCTACTCCCCCTACTGCCCATGCCCCCCCTTATTGGCTCCCTCGCCCTGCAGTGCTGCTGGCTTCCCTCCTCTCCTCTCCCTCTGGCTGCGGGGGCAAAGTTTTAGGATGGAGAGCGGGGGAAGGAGCTAGTAAATATGTAATTTACTAGCCCCTTCCTTTTCTAAATGAACACAGTGAACACACTCGCTCACTGTGTCCATTCATAAGTGAAGCATAGAAACGATATTTACTTTGCTTCAGTTTGTGAATGAACAGGAAGCCACTCAGCACACAGCACTTCCCATTCATTTACTGCCCCGTACAGGTGAGGCTGCAGAGAAATGCATGTGTGTTTGAGCTTTGGGGTGCACACCCTAATGCAATAGGCTACACATACCTATGCAATGACATAATGGCTGACTCATTCCAAGGGAAAGACAAACCTTTCATTTAACCCAAACAGCCTGCTTAGAGTGTAAGTGGTAGTGCACGGGAGCTCCTGTCGGCCAAATCTTCAATGGAAACACAGAATGTCGGCACCCGCTCCTGGAGTTACACGCGATACTTTATTGGAACAGATAAAACAATACATAATGACCTCCATGTCTACGTGTTTCTGCCCTATGCAGGCCTTAATCCTAGCACTGGGATGTTGGCAACAGACCCAATTAAAAAACGTCCCCACCAATCAGAAATTGAAACATATCAAACATATTAAAACCTATCCTGTAAAAAATTTGAATTTCTTCATAAATGTAGGCCAATATGTATTCTGCTACATATTTTTGGTAAAAAAAAAAAAAAAAACCCCAATAAGCGTATAGTGATTGGTTTGTGCAAAAGTTATACCGTCTACAAACTATAGGATATATTTATGATTTTTTTATTTATTTATTTCTAATAGTAATGGCGGCGATCAGCGACTTATAGCCTTGTGTTTGACATCTGTGCTCTAGAGAAGGACCCCTGCTCTCTGTGTGAAAGCACTGGTCTCTCTAAAGAGCTATAGGTTAGCAACAGAGAGGTGCCTCAGGTTTAGTTCCCGAAGCTGGCCAATACATGTTTTCATAGTTAGATTTTAAAGAGTAGGCAGTGCATGTGCCTAGGTAGCTGCTAGAGGGGTCCCCAGAGTTGTAAGCTAGGTGTGCAGTAGATAGCAGGAAGTGCCAGCCCTGACCCTGTCAATGTGGAACATCTTTTTGGAGGATGAGTATGTATAAATAAGTCTGGCAGAAGTCCACCTGGGAGGTGTTGGTCATGAAGTCAGTGCAAGGGCCAAGGCATACAAAGATGTAATCTTCAAGGCTTTAGCTTCCTGAAGCTTCCTCTTTGAAGGGGGACAAGGAAGAAAACTACTCACATCCTTTGGCTTGGGATGTAGGATCGCTATAGCATGGGCTGCTCCTCAACTTGACTCTCATCTCTTGTGTTTTCTGTTTGCAACTAAGGAATGCGCCATCATAATGGGGGTGACTGAAGTTATGGAAATATATAAATCAACTGTGTTTCAGTAAAGATTTTAAAGGCTATTGTTGTGTGAACCCTTCCTTCTCCTAACCCCAAATGGGAATGTCTTCTTGAAAGAAAACTTGTGCTGGGTGAGACAGCTATTGGGGTCCATTACTTTAAGACCTGAGGAAGGTAAATAATAGGCTAATGGTGGTGTTGGTTAGACCAGACGGGGGCCTCCCAGCAGGCATGTTCTGGCCATCGGGACTACCGGAAGTTTCCCGGTGGGCCGATGGCTCAGTGGGCCGGTCAGGTGCAGTCCTGGAGCCACTCCTCTCTGACAGTGAGTGATCGCGATTTCACTCCTGTCACCAAGGAGCAGCTGCCCACACTTGCTGGAGAGAGAATTAGGCATTCTGCTCCCTCCAGCCTGCAGGGGAAGATAGACAGCCGGCAGAATTTCCTTCCTCTCTCCCCTTATCACTTGTCACTTATCACATGACTAGAGAGAGCAACGAGAAGCTGCCTTCAGAACTGTGAGTACACGTGGGAGAGGGATGACACTCTGATGTAAGGGGACTGCTGATGGGGACACTCAAAATTAAAGTGGGCCAGTCTGGATGAAGTCCAGGGCCAAATTTTTGTCCCAGTCCAGCCCTGCCTCCCAGGGGTGCCACTGTAATAGAGCCCAGGAGAATATGTTGTGCCCACAGTGCCTCAGTTAGCCAGCCTATGCCAGGCGGAAATGGGTTAAAGAGTAAAGTTGCTCCCTCACTTACCCACCATGTGACTGGAACAGCACCCAACAGAGCTAGAACTCTGCAATTAGCACGGAACATGAGCTTTGTTGATGGCAGGCCTGATTCAGCAGAGGGGTGCACTAGACATCTGCACCACATAGAGAGCAAGGGCACTTCTCTTCAGCCTGCTAGCAGATAACAAGCATTTCTACTTATGCTGTGGCTGCTTTCTAAAAAAAAAAAAAAAAAAAAAGACTTGGTATTCTGATCAGATATTGCTTATAACCACGGTAGTAATTATATTTTAGAACCAGTTTCTACGTTTTTTAAAGAATAATATAAATATCTGACTGTAGCTGTGTTTGTTGCATATTAGAGGAAAGAGCTTGGACCATGGTACAACACGACCGGTACTATCGCACTAAAGTTGTTGGCTCCAGTCCAGACCAGCCGTTCTTAGGAGAGGTGCATTACTGGAATGCTTCTTGGGGAGAGGTGTCTGCATTGGCTAATGGATCAGAATACTGTGAGCAGATGATAGAATTATCCTGCTACAAATCCAGGCTCCTCAATACACCAAGTAAGAGATTTTTTATGAATTATCGATAATGCCATATCTTGTATGATCTAATGCTTTCTGGATTTATACTAATAAGCAGCTAGTACTATTTGAATTGTATTGTGATTGTACTGTCTTCCCTGATGTTGTAAATCACTGCGCAAACTGTTGGTGCTATATAAATTCTGTATAATAATAATATTGTGAGTGCTTTCCACATTGAGCCTATAACTAATTTAGTGCAACCTGACTAACTACTGTATGGAACTATGTAAAAAAACACTCTGCTTCTTCCCTGACCACTGCACCCACCCCACCCTCACACAAACATTTTTCCTAGTTCAATCCCTTCCCAATTTTTGAAAATGTAAGGATTCTGAGTGTGAGGCCTAGTATAGCAACTAAATGGGACATTGAGAGAGTGGCTTGGGATCATATAGGTGCAGCAGAGGTTTGGGGGGGGGGGGAGTTCAAGGTTAGTTCCTACTTAATTTTTTTATATAAAGATAGATGTTCCTCGGCAAGTTACATTTTGTATGCAGACTGCCCTAGGTAACGCTCACATGGGATGCTAAGCCTCAATGATTAAAAGTAAAGCTGAAATCCAATGAAAAAAAATGGCAAGCGAGCACACTAAGCCTTAGGAGAAATAGGCCAAATGATGCTGGATATCCTCATGGCCAGAAATGAGGCAGGCTGCACCTGACTTGCTGCAGTTCCTAAAGTACACTTTGAGAAGATCACAGTGTGCAGTAAATCAGAGTAAGGAATTTCAGTACAGGAAAAGAGTTCAGCTTTAACCGCTTGGGCTGCCAGGGACATGACAGAGATCGCTGGGAACAGAAGATCTCTGACATGTCATCTGGCAGTAGAACAAATTATGAAGCTGCGCCAATCTTAAAAAACACACATAAGTGTCCTTAAAACACAAAAACAGATGAAGAAAATTCCAAATGATGGAACATGACAGTCTCTGGTAATTGCTTAATTACTAGAGTATTGATGTAACACCACCACAGTGACTCTATAGACAGTCCATGCCAGTGCAGAGCCCACCACCAATGGAATGGCCGCTTATCAGAGGGCAAGCTCAATTCCGCAATCGGCTATAGCCCAGCCGCGGCCTTTCACCTCCAGGAGAAGGAACACCGAGATGAGTATCTATGGGGTGGAAGCTCCGGGTCTCAAACACCTTCCGTGTTGATTTCATCATATGACATGTATATACGGAGAAGAAAGGGACCATAGCGTAACTCCCTCATAAACAGCATTTATTAAAAAAAGTAAGATTGTACTTACAATATTCAGATAAAAAACAGCGTTTGTTTAAAAAGGTTGCCGGCCGGCATATAGGGAGCCCTTCCTCCTCACATCAGCGTGGTGAGGTCACTGCACGTCCTCCCATACGCGTTTTGTCATCAACAAACGTTATCAATGGGAAAGGGGAGTCACAGTGATCCACCACTTTAAATAGAGCCAGACCTCGTTGTGAGATGCGAGAGAACGGCCATCAGCACCATATTGGTTAAGGGCAAAAATGCCAATACTTATAAAAATGCCCCAATTTAGAACAGCTAGAATTAACAGCTAATTCTTTTACAAATAAAGAAACCCCGGACCTCTAACTGGTTGACTACAATTAAGAAAAAATAACAAAAAACAGACAGGTACACACCCTAAAAAGTTAACTGCATATTTATAAAATTCATATATCAAAAAGTACAAATAGACATATAAACTCCAAAAATCTGAAATCCCCCATCAAATATGAGGGATAAACCTGAAAATTCCCCATATGTATCCAGCGATGGCATAAACAACTGACTAGCTGGAATAGGCCTCCCTAAAGAGAGGCAAAATAAGTAGCATGCGCACCCACCCTTCCCCAAACAAAACACCCCCAAATGCACCTGAAACAATGACAGAGTCTAAATCTAAATAGAACACTCACGGTGTTCCTATCCAGGGCAGTGTATCCCTAAATAGGGTACTATGTTACATTCTCCCTAGATGGAACCCGTACGCTGGAAGAATTGTATACATGTAATGGTTGGTAATAAGTCCACTGTAGTAACTAGGAGAGGAAAAAATTGTAATTATTAAATAAGCCAGTCACAGCTCTAATGTATAGCAAAAATAGATAGTAAAATGTCAGTTGAGGCCACAGATATTTGCCTTCAATGAAAAAATATAAATTCAGTGAGTTATCCGCAAGCTTGAAGGTGGTATCAAGTATATAACATATCATGCGCTATTGAAAAATAATCTTTCCATTCACGAATGTATCCAGCGCCAAATATCACCTGAATAGCTGCTATAAAACCAGATGGTTTATTATGGCCAAATAGATCGATATCCCAAAGACTGTGGGTAATTATCATCTATAATGATCATATGCATTTATTAGGCTCATAATTAGCTGGTAATGGAACTGCTAAATGTCATGTATCCATGTATATCCACATAACTGGATGTAATCCTAGTAGATAAATAGTTGTAGGAAAGTTCCAAGCAGTTATTCACACAATTAAGTGTGCAGTACTCACTGTTTTGTAGGCTAGGTGTCTCTCACACAAGTAGCTGTCCTTAGATTGGTGCATGTATGTCCATAGTATATGAGTCAGACGACTTAAAAGCAAAACAAGTGAGGGTGATGTGTTGGTAAGGCTGCGGATAAAGTCTTACTGAGTTGAATATGAACTCCAATCCTAGGTTGGTACAGAGTGGATCTGTGTGGAATCATCATCAGCTAGATCTCATGTGGTGTCATCCAGACTACAGTAATTGCAGCTACCAGAAAAGTCTCCCTGAAGCCATGATGAGGACGACTCAGTATGGGGTGCAAGAGGGGGTGCTGCTCCCAAGAGATTACATGTTTCGTTCCCTAAAAACGAGGAACTTCTTCAGAACTGTTCTGAAAGTTGAGCACATTATCAATCTTTTGTCTGGGCTTTGTCCTAAGGAGGGGACTTGGATAGTAACGGTGGGCGTCACGTCACTGTATACCATCATTCCCCACGAGTTGGGATTTAAAGCAGTTCGTTGTTATTTAGAATGTGATTCTGGTCTCCTGTGTAAACAAATTGATTTCCTCATGTCCCTCTTAAGGTTTGCTGCAGCTTCCAATTACATTTGGTTAGATGGGAACTTCTATAGGCAGGACACGGGAGTTGCCATGGGGGCTAAATATGAACCAAGCCTGGCCAATCTCTTCACGGCCAAGTGGTAGGAGGATGTCATCTATTCGAGAGATATACCTCAGGTGGTCTTGTGGGCCAGGTATATTGATGACATCCTCCTCCTATGGGATGGTCAACATCAGGACCTAATTGACTTCATGGCATCCTTGAATCACAGTCGGAGATCCATTATTTGGATTTAAAAATTTCCATTAAGAATAATCGTTTTTTCGACTGCCACCTTTTTCAAGGAGACAGATAGAAATTCCTTTATATCAGTTGATAGCTGTCACCATGAGTCCTGGCTCAGGGCGGTTCCAAAGAGCCAATACCATCGGCTTCAAAGGAATTGCTCTGACACTCAGGAGTTTTTGGTGCAGACAGAAGTTCTCACTGAACGTTTCCTTGAAAAAGGTTCCAAAAGAGAGGCCCTACAAGAATCCTTGAATGTGGTCAGAGCTACTGATCGGGATGAACGTCTGGTTGAAAGAGTACGCCCTGAGGGTGATCAGTTCCCAATGGGTGTGCCTTTCATAACATCCTATTCGGTACAACATAAAGGTATAAAACAGCTTATCAACAAACACTGGCATATTGCCAGTAATGACATTATTCTTAAGGATATTCTACCAGAAAAACCGAGGGTGATTTTCAGGGGTGTTCAATCTTTACGGAATCAGGTAGCCCAACATGTTTTGAATCCCCCGGCCAATGGTACAGGTTTTTTTGATCAGTTAACTGGCTACTACAAATGTAGAGGTTGCAGAGTGTGCTCCCTGAATTCATGCCTTCAAAGACGTATCACATCTTTCACATCTACAGACACAGGGCAGGGGCATACGATCAAACCATGCATTACCTGTGCCACTACTGGGGTTGTTTATTTGTTGCAATGCCCATGTGGCTTGCAATATGTGGGCCGTACCAAACGCCCACTGCAGGTCCGCCTCAATGAGCATGTCACTAATATCTTAGTGGGCTTTAAAAAACATTCTGTTTCTAAACGCTACCTGCTCTCAACCCTTCAAACACTCTCTTTTTGGGGATTGATAAGTTCAAACCCAATTGGAGGGGGAGTCATTTGGTTAGGGAGATTTCCAAGTTAGAGATGGCTTGGATCTATCGTTTAAAAACCTATGCCCCCTACGGGTTGAACATTGAAACAGACGTCAATGCCTTTATAAATAATGCTTGATTGAGCCATTATGTACACCCGTTGTGACATGTAGGAATAAACATCTAATTTATTCATTTATTTTAAGGTTATTTATTTTTTCTTTATTTAGAACACGAATAGTTTAGAATTAGGTGTTATAGATAATAGTACATTATTATGATGATTGATTTGTCTGGAAAAAGCCACCGATATTGATACAGGCTTATTCACAGGTTTTTTATTATCTTATAATCTCACATATAATTCACTTATATGAAAGGCTCTTTTTGGTATAAATATATATACGTGTTTTTCTATATATTTTTTATTTTTCACGAATAACCTATTAAGGTCTAATCATTTATACACATTAAATTCTATTCTATTTCTTAATTAATTTAGAATAGATGCTATTTTAGTTTTATCCACTAGGTGTCACTAGGTCCTATGTCTTCTTTTCGCTGCGGAGGCGGAAGATCTGGGACATTTCGTTTGCATTATACCTAATTGTAGGATATTACACTAGGAGGGATTTTTGGTCGTGGGTCAACGAGTTAGAGGTCCGGGGTTTCTTTATTTGTAAAGGAATTAGCTGTTAATTCTAGCTGTTCTAAATTGGGGCATTTTTATAAGTATTGGCATTTTTGCCCTTAACCAATATTGTGCTGATGGCTGTTCTCTCGCATCTCACAACGAGGTCTGGCTCTATTTAATGTGGTGGATCACTGTGGCGCCCTATTCCCATTGATAACGTCTGTTGATGACGAAACGCGTATGGTAGGACGCGCAGTGACCTCACCACGCTGATGTGAGGAGGAAGGGCTCCCTATATGCCGGCCGGCAACCTTTTTAAACAAACGCTGTTTTTTATCTGTATATTGTAAGTACAATCTTTCTTTTTTAATAAATGCTGTTTATGACGGAGTTACGCTATGGTCCCTTTCCTCTCCGTATATACACGTCATATGATGAAATGAGCATGGAAGGTGTTTGAGACCCGGAGCTTCCACCCCATAGATACTCATCTCGGTGTTCCTTCTCCTGGAGGTGAAAGGCCGTGGCTGGGCTATAGCCGATTGCGGAATTGAGCTTGCCCTCTGGTATGCGGCCATTCCATTGGTGGTGGGCTCTGCACTGGCATGGACTGTCCAGAGTCACTGTGGTGGTGTTACATCAATACTCTAGCAATTAAGCAATTACCAGAGACTGTCATGTTCCATCATTTGGAATTTTCGTCATCTGTTTTTGTGTTTTAAGGACACTTATGTGTGTTTTTTAAGATTGGCACAGCTTCATAATTTGTTCTCTACTGCCGTTTGTGTTTATCCCATTCAAGCTGCTGCCTTAGTATTTAACCTATTTAGAGTCAGCGCAGTTTTTTTCTGTTTATGTCATCTGGCAGAACGGGGATCCGCCTTGTGTACACTGGCAGATCCCTGTTCTGTGTTAAAGTCTGCCCTACCCGCGGTACGCAGTGGACGCAAGTGCGCCCGCTATCTCCCATGCACGGACCGCTGTACAGCTACAGCCGTTCGCGTAGGAGAGCCGACCTGCCGCAGTATAATGACAGTTAGAACACACCCAGGGAAAACACTTAACCCCTTTATCGCCGCCTAGTGTTAACTCCTTCCTTGCCAGTGTCATTTATACATCAGGGCATTTTTATAGCACTGATCAATGTAAAAATGTCACTGGTCCCCAAAAAGTGTCATTTGGGGTCAGATTTATCCACCGCAATGTTGCAGTCCCGCTAAAAATCTAAGATCGCCGCCATTACCAGTAAAAACAATGAAAAAAATAAAAGTCCCTAAATCTATCACATAGTTTGTATACGCGATTACTTTTGCGCAAACCAATCAATATACGCATATTGCAATTTTTTTACCAAAAATATGTAGAAGAATACATATCAGCCTAAATTGATGACTAAATTTGTTTTTTTGGATATCTATTATAGCAGAAAGTAAAAAAAAATATGGATAATGTGGGGTAGTCCAACTAATTGGTTGAGACACCCAAAAGGAGTGCACCTCATCCCATAAAGTATGTAAACATAGTAACAAAAGGGAAGAAAGGGATTTTCACAGTGCTGTAGTAAGAAATTTGATAGCAATTAGGATAAAAAGTATTGAATATTTTAATAAATTTCATTAAAAACAAATGACATATACAGCCACATGCAAGTGGTTGCTAGTGGAAACACAATATACAAACAGCTAGATGGTCAGAAAAAAATGGAGGAAGAAAAATTAAGGCTGATTTTGAAAAGTACAAGATGGCGTGGCGTCCCGACATGTTTCGCAATTCTAGCTTCATCTGGGGACATACGGGTATAAAGAAGGGCTTGTACAGTACTAAACATAAATAGAGACAAAAATAGATAAATTAGAAATGTTAAATGGTACATTGAACAAAAATGTGACTAATATTGGAAAACATATCGTGCCATTCTCCAACAAAAAATCCGTCCCCTCCCTCCCCACACATATATATGAGGACAAGCACATACCCAGCCGGGAACACCTCCAGGGATAGACCACAATCCAGCATAGGGCACCTGAGAACCCCCTGGGGGGGAGCTAATGGGTTCTCAGGTGCCCTATGCTGGATTGTGGTCTATCCCTGAAGGTGTTCCCGGCTGGGTATGTGCTTGTCCCCATATATATGTGTGGGGGGGAGGGGACAGATTTTTTGTTGGAGAATGGCACGATATGTTTTCCAATATTAGTCACATTTTTGTTCAATGTACCATTTAACATTTCTAATTGATCTATTTTTGTCTCCATTTATGTTTAGTACTGTACAAGCCCTTCTTTATACCCGTATGTCCCCAGATGAAGCTAGAATTGTGAAACATGTCGGGACGCCACGCCATCTTGTACTTTTCAAAATCAGCCTTAATTTTTCTTCCTCCATTTTTTTCTGACCATCTAGCTGTTTGTATATTGTGTTTCCACTAGCAACCACTTGCATGTGGCTGTATATGTCATTTGTTTTTAATGAAATTTTATTAAAATATTCAATACTTTTTATCCTAATTGCTATCAAATTTCTTACTACAGCACCGTGAAAATCCCTTTCTTCCCTTTTGCTACTATGTTTAAAAAAAATTATGTTTTTTCAAAATTGACCCTCTTTTTTTGTTTATAACGCAAAAAATAAAAACTGCAGAGGTGATTAAATAGCACCAAAAAAAAGCTCTATTTGTAGAAAAGAAAGGACGTCAATTTTGTTTGGGTACAGCATCGCATGACTGTGCAATTGTCAGTTAACGCGACGCAGTGCCGTATCACAAAAAATGGCTTGGTCAGGAAGGGGGTAAATCCTTCCGGGGCTGAAGTGGTTAAGAGCCTTGCTGTTTCTTCTCAGAAATATTATGATAAAGGTGAATTCAATTAATGATTTACTGTGCAAATAAATCACTGTTAGACAGTTAGGCTTCATGTACCCTGCTGCTGGTAAACAGACGTTTAGGAGCAGTTTTTTCAGCTGCCCCTGAACTCTCCTCTATGGTATCTTATCAGTACATGTACACAGGGTTGTTTATAGTCGTTTCCAGGCAGTTGAGTTTAGAAGAATTCTTTGGAAAGCAAAAAAAAAAAATGGACGGATGTAAATGCAGCAAAACGGACGTTTTTAAATGTTGGGTACTATCTGTCAAGTTAAATCATTCAGGAGAAGTTGTAAAAAGTCCCATGTACATTAAGCCTTAAAGCAGTAGTAAAGTCTTTAACCACTTCAGCTCTGGAGGATTTACTCCCCTATCTGACCAGGCCATTTTTTGCGATACAGCACTGCGTTATTTTAACTGACAATTGCGCGGTCATGCAACGCTGTACCCAAATATAATTTATGTCCTTGTTTCCCCACAAATAAAGCTTTCTTTTGGTGGTATTTAACCACCTCTGCAGTTTTTATTTTTTGCCCTTTTAACAAAAAAAGAACGAGAATTTTGAAAAAAAAAACTATATTTTTTACTTTCTGCTTTAAAACATATCCTGTAAAAAAATCGAATTTCTTCATCAAGTTAGGCCAATATGTATTCTGCTACATATTTTTGGTAAAAAAAAAAACAATAGGCGTATGTTGATTGGTTTGTGAAAAAGTTATACCGTCTACAAACTATGGGATATATTTATGAATTTTTTATTTATTTATTTCTACTAGTAATGGTGGCGATCAGCGACTTATAGCGAGACTGCGATATTGCAGCGGACAAATTGGACACTGACACTTTTGACACTTTTATGGGGACCAGTGACATTATTACAGTGATTAGTGCTAAAAATATGCACTGCCATTGGACTAATGACACTGGCTGGGAAGGGGTTAACATCAGGGGCGATCAAAGGGTTAACTGTGTGCCTAGCTGGTGTTTTACTACTGTGTGGGAGGTGCTTTGACTAGAGGAAGGCATAGATCAGTGCCCCTTCTTTTGCAGGAACACAGTATTAATGTCATCCTTATTGATAGAACAGTGACCTGCCTTGTCTACATAGGCAGATTGCCGTTCTGCCTGTATACAGAACGATAAGCAGTGGACATTGGGTAGAATCACAGCGGGAGCGAGCCGACATCGGCGGAGCACACTCGCACCCGATAGCCAGAAGTGCAGGATCACATATATACCTGATTCTGCGCAGCCACCCTGTAGCTGTAAAAGTGTTATGGGGGGGGGGGGGGGTCAGCACCTGGTTAAAAAAAAAAAGGTTTAACGAGTTAACTGCATCTTTTGCTAGTATGCGATGCATACCCTTACTTGATTCATACCAAATCACAAAAGTGATTCGGTTTTCTGGAAGCTAAACTGAAGCCAGATATAAAAAAAAAAGCCAAGGCATATGAAAGCATATAGACATATATAAAGTTTAAAGAATAAAACGTATAATGCCGGGGCACCTTTTACTCTTCTAGGGCCCATTTACAATGCAGAACCAGTATTTCTAAAAGAGAGACTCACAGCTTGAAATGTATGGAGGGAATTTTTCATTGGAGAATTGCAGCCAGATAGGATTTTTGCAAGATAAGTCTACTAGTTCAGATATTCGCCTCGTTTAGATGATGGCTACAGGAAATACCACTTTTTGGACAGGGTGGAGAGAGAAATGGATTTCGATAGTGTGAAGTGCAGAGAGAAACATATTCAGATCCATCAAAGGCAAATAAAGGGTGGGGGGGCTACATTTAAGAATCCCTGTGTAATGTTTAAACTAAGACATGAAAGGGGGGCGTGGCCGGATGGTGAAGAGAGCAGTCGCATAGACACAGCAGCAGATGCATACAATATGGAAGAGATAATACACACTCCACATATGCAGTATCTTATTAGCCTTTACGTCTGGTGTGCCGGCCGGTGCACATACAACAGACACCCGTCCTTCTGGGAACCGTTCGAGGTGACGTCAGCGCGTCACTCCGCCCTACGTCTGTTTCGTAAAAAAACGTACTTCTTCCAGACATAAAAGCTAATAAGATACTGCATAATTGTAAGTGCATTCTTTTACTTGAAATAAAACATTTTATACTTTAATGCATGTGGAGTGTGTATTATCTCTTCCATATCGTATGCATCTGCTGATACTGTCGGAAGCTGTTGCCTCAAGACATCTCCCTCACTGACGATGACTGGTCAGAATTTAGCGAGTCGTCTGTTATTGCCTCCGGTGACCGTATCATACAGGTTCAAATTTTCCATCAAACACACTTTACTCCGGCTAGGTTACTCAAGCTAGGTCTCCTGCCCTCAGCTGCCTGCTTTCGCGGCTGTGGCCAGGAGGCGGACTTTATGCACTGCTTCTGGTCGTGCCCAGTAGTCCGGGAGCTCTGGGAGGAAGTGGGTGCCTTTATTTCTTCTGCGTTGGGTCTCCCGAACATTGTTCACCCCAAGAATTGCCTTCTTGGTGTCTTTGGGGAGCTGCACTTATCATCTCATGCTGAGATTGCTCCGCATACTTAATTTTTTTGTCAGGAAGGCTATTTTACTGTCCTGGAAGGGTGCACAGACCTCACTAAAGACCCTCTGGTTGAAGCTCATTAATGATGTTATCCCGCTATATAAGCTCACCTTTGAAATCCGGAAACGGAGCAAAACCTTCAACAAAATTTGGGGTAGATGGCTGGCCAGCCCACTAACCTTATCCCAGCAATGATGGACCCCTCATTATCATTAGTACTTGATCATTGATAGACCGTACCCCCGGAAGAATTATTTTTTTTTTTTTACTATATGTTGATTGCTACTTTTGAGGAGTAGGTTTGTTACCAGATTGTGCCTTTATACTCATTTCCCATATTTTGCACTGAAACCCATTGTTTAGGTATATCTATGCACTTTGCCAGAAAAATACATTGTATGTATCTGTATGACCTGAAGTAGCCAGATTATCTGGTGCTTTATTGTGTGTTTTTTTTTTCTTTTGTATGTGCTTTATTTGTTTGTTTGGAAAACTTAATAAAACATATCTTTAAAAAAAAAAAAACTAAGACATGACAGACTCTGAAAAGATATACAGAGCAGAAAATCTGGACTTTGAATGTGCTAAAAAGTGTTGGGTGAACAGTTCAAGCCTAGCAAAAGTTCGGCCTGAACATCACCTGTTCGACCATTTGGCGAACACCTGAATTTACAGGTACCTCGTGGGATGTTTGCCAGCCAAGCGCCTTACAATGCACTTTACAGTGCACTCTAGGGCCCCAATTGGGTAAAGCCTTCCACCTGACCACTCTAGTGCCCCAATTGGGTAAAGCCATGCACCTGACCACTGGCACTGTCAGAGCTCTGATTGGACAAAGTGATGATGACTTTCTCCAATCACAGCTCAGTGCTCATAGTCCCACCCCACACTATAAATATAACTTCCCATAGAAATCTTTTGTAGTGTGTTGGAGTGGAGATAGAGCAGGGCTCAGTTTGCTACTAGAGTGTTAGTGTAGTCTAATGCCGCGTACACACGATCGGACATTCCGACAACAAAACCGTGGATTTTTTTCCGACGGATGTTGGCTCAAACTTGTTTTGCATACACACGGTCACACAAATATTGCACGGAAATTCCGAACGTCAAGAACGCGGTGACATACAACACTACAACGAGCCGGGAAATTGGAAGTCCAATGATTCCGAGCATGTGTAGAATTTTTGTGAGTCGGAATTGGATACACGCGATCGGAATTTCCGACAAGAACTTTTGTTGTCGGAAAAATTGAGAACCAGCTCTCAAACATTTGTTGTCTGAAATTTTGACAGCAAATGTCTGATGGAGCCTACACACGGTCGGAATATCCGACCAAAAGCTCACATCGAACATTTGTTGTCGGAATTTCCAATCGTGTGTACGCGGCATTAGTGTTTGAGTATAGTGTGTCAGTGCAGTGTTTAACACAGTGTTACATAACATTTGACCCTGAGTGTAGAAAAATCTGACAAGAAAAACATGTATTTTTTTCCGATTTTTTTGTTGCATACACACGGTCACACAAAATTCCGACTGTCAAGAACGCGGTGACATACAAGCAGGCCCGGACTGGGACAAAAAATAGGCCCGGGCATTTTAGATTGAGCAGCCCGGGGGGGGGGGGCACAGCGGCGGCGCTTCGCGGCGGCGGGTAATGATGGGATGTGGGGTTCCAGCACCTTGTACCTCTGGACCCCTTTACATTACACAGCACCCTGCACCTCTGCACCCCTTTACATTACACAGCACCTTGCACCTCTGGACCCCTTTACATTGCACAGCACCCTGGACCCCTTTACAGTACATAGCACCGTACCTCTGGACCCTTTTACATTACACAGCACCCTGCACCTCTGGGCCCCTTTACATTACACAGCACCCTGCACCTCTGGACCCCTTTACATTACACAGCACCCTGCAGCTCTGTACCCCTTTACATTACACAGCACCCTGCACCTCTGGACCCCTTTATATTACACAGCACCCTGCACCTCTGGACCCTTTTACATTACACAGCACCCTGCACCTCTGGACCCCTTGACATTACATAGCACCGCACCTCTGGACCCCTTTACATTACACAGCCCTCCACAGTTTGTTGTACAGACCCCCTCCCTACAGTACAGACCCCCTCTACAGTACAGCCCCCCCTACATTACAGCACCCCTCTACATTACAGACCCCCCTACATTACAGACCCCCTCGGTACAGTACAGACCCCCCTCTACATTACAGACCCCCCCTACAATACAGAACCCCCCTACAATACAGACCCCCCCTACATTACAGACCCCCTACATTACAGACCCCCTCCCTACAGTACAGACCTCCCCTACATTACAGACCCCCCTACAATACAGACCCCCTACATTACAGACCCCCCTCTACAATACAGAACCCCCCTACAATACCGACCCCCCTACATTACAGACCCCCCTACAATACAGACCCCATACAATACAGACCCCCCTACATTTCAGACCCCCTAAAATACAGAACCCCCCTACAATACAGACCCCCCTACATTTCAGACCCCCCCTACAATACAGAACCACCCTACATTTCAGACCCCCCTACAATACAGAACCCCCCTACATTTCAGACCCCCTTCAATACAGAACCCCCCTGCATTACAGACCCCCTACAATACAGAACCCCCACTACAATACAGACCCCCCTACATTACAGACCCCCCTACAATACAGACCCCCCCTACAATACAGAACCCCCTACATTACAGACCCCCCTACAATACAGAACCCACCTACATTACAGACCCCCCTACAATACAGGACCCCCCTACATTTCAGGCCCCCCTACAATACAGAACCCCCCTACAATACAGACCCCCTACAATACAGAACCCTCCTACATTTCAGACCCCCTTCAATACAGAACCCCCCTGCATTACAGACCCCCTACAATAGAGAACCCCCACTACATTTCAGACCCCCCTACAATACAGAACCCCCCCTACATTTCAGACCACCCCCACAATACAGAAACCCCCCCTACAATACAGACCCCCCCTTCAGACCCATAATTCACCTCAGATCAGCGCGGACTGCATGTTGGGTCCCCTCCCCCTGTGTGGACATAAAGGAGGAGGCGGCTTCACTCTGCTCGGCTGTGTGAGACAGCCGAGCCGAGACTGATCAGATCATCAGTGCTGCGGCCACCTTGCCAGAGAGAAGGGGATCGTTGCGGGTCCTGGCCCCCTGATGTGCCGACGAGTGTCACTGTCACTCGAGTGCGGCTCTGACTCGCAGCTGAGAGTGCACTGGGGCAGTGGCGTCACTAGGGTTAGTGTCACCTGGTGCGGAAAAACATGGTGTCACCCCCCCTCCTGTCTATCCTGCTCAGCATGGTCACGAGGCGCACCCCCAAATGGCCCCTGTAAATTAAAGTATAGGGTGGAATTGAGCCGGCTGGGGCGATATAGAGCAGGTTGGGGTATAATAGGGCAGGTTGCAGTGATATAGGGCAGGCTGGGGTGGCATAGGGCAGGTTGGGGTTGTATAGGGCAGGCTGGGGTGGTATAGAGCAGGTTTGGGTGGTATAGGGCAGTTTGCGGTAGTATATGGCAGGCTGGGTGGCATAGGGCAGGTTGGGGTGACATAGGGCAGGGTGAGGTGGCATAGAGCAGGTTGCCGTGGCATAGGGCAGGTTGAAATGGTATAGAGCAGGTTGCGGTGGCATAGGGCAGGTTGCGGTGGCATTGGGCAGGCTGGGGTGGTATAGGGCAGTTTGCAGTGGTATAGGGCAGGTTGCGGTGGCATAGAGCAGGTTGGGGTGGCATAGAGCAGTTTGCGGTGGCATAGGGCAGGGGCGGTGGCATAAGGCAGGTTGGGGTGGCACGCAAAGGGCAGGGTGCGGTGGCATAGGGCAGGCTGGGGTGGTATGGTGCCAGGTTAGGACTCTATGTAGTGACATGTGTAGTAACTTACAGCATGCCTGGAGATGAAGACACTCTGGCTGCTGTGTCCTCCTTTCTTTCTCCTTCAGCTGTGGGATCAGCCAGAGTGAACGAGTCTGTGGGAGGAGTGGAGGGGGCAGCCACACCCCCAGCTCCACGCACCAACTCCGGCTGCCTCCGGAGACATTGGAGATGATGGGGAAGACGTGATATGCTGTCCGGTGGCCCGCGTGCACTGGGGCAGTGGCGTCACTAGGGTTAGTGTCACCTGGTGCGGCAAAACATGGTGTCACCCCCCCTCCTGTCTATCTTGCTCAGCGCCCTGCAGGCAGCGCACGGTCACGAGGCGCACCCCCCAAATGACCCCTGTAAATTAAAGTATAGGGTGGTATTGAGCCGGCTGGGGCGATATAGGTCAGGTTGGGGTAATATAGGACAGGTTGCGGTGATATAGGGCAGGCTGGGGTGGCATAGGGCAGGTTGGGGTTGTATAGGGCAGGCTGGGGTGGTATAGAGCAGGTTTGGGTGGTATAGGGCAGTTTGCGGTGGTATATGGCAGGCTGGGTGGCATAGGGCAGGTTGGGGTGATATAGGGCAGGGTGAGGTGGCATAGAGCAGGTTGCCGTGGCATAGGGCAGGTTGGGGTGGTATAGAGTAGTTTGCGGTGGCATAGGGCAGGTTGGGGTGGTATAGAGCAGTTTGCGGTGGCATAGGGCAGGTTGCGTGGCATAGGGCAGGCTGGGGTGGTATAGGGCAGTTTGCAGTGGTATGGGGCAGGTTGCGGTGGCATAGAGCAGGTTGGGGTGGTATAGAGAAGTTTGTGGTGGCATAGGGCAGGTTGCGGTGGCCTAGGGCAGGTTGCGGTGGCATAGGGCAAGTTGCGGTGGCATAGGGCAGGTTGCGGTTGCATAGGGCAGGTTGCGGTGGCATAGGTCAGGGTGTGGTGGCATAAGGCAGGTTGGGGTGGCACGCATAGGGCAGGGTGCAGTGGCATAGGGCAGGCTGGGGTGGTATGGTGCCAGGTTATTACTCTATGTAGTGACATGTACAGTAACTTACAGCATGCCTGGAGATGAAGACACTCTCGCTGCTGTGTCCTCTGTGGGAGTCTGTGGGAGGAATGGAGGGGGCAGCCACACCCCCAGCTCCGCCCACCAACTCCGGCTGCCTCCGGAGACATTGGAGATGATGGGGAAGATGTGATATGCTGTCCGCGGCCCACCGGACATTTGCCCGGTATGCCCTATGGCCAGTCCGGGCCTGCATACAAAACTTACGACGAGCCGAGATCAATGAAGTTCAACAGGCAGTTCGGCTCTTCTGCTTGATTCTGAGCATGCCTGTTTTTTTGCACGTCGGAATTGCATACAGACGATCCGAATTTCCGACAAGAACTTTTCTTGTCGGAAAATTTGAGAACCAGCTCTCAAATTTTTGCTGTCAGAAATTCCGAGAGAAAAAGTCAGATGGAGCCTACACGGTCGGAATTTCGACCGTGTGTACGTGGCATTAGTGTAGTGTTAGTATAGTGTAGTGTGTTAGTGTACTGCAGTGTTTAACACAGCATTACATAACATTTAGTACTGTATACCCCCTTTTTTTTTTGGTTGCTGCATGTTTTTATTTATTTTTTTTGGTCTTATTTTGTTTTTTTTTGTCCCCTGCCTGCCCCCTTTTTTTAAAATTGTCAGCCGCAGTTTTTTTTTAATGGGACGCTGGTGTTCCCCCTTTTTATTATTTTAATAGATTTTACATTTCTGTCAGCATCAGTCTTCTGTTTAATGTTCACCAAACACCACTTTTCATTCAAAAAAGGGCATCCAATCACATATTTCCCAGTTTATAATAAATTTGGGTAACAGGCCCCCCTCTCCCCCATTAGGGATGAGCGGAACACCCCCCAGTTCGGTTCGCAGCAGAACATGCGAACAGGCAAAAAAATTGTGCGAACATGCGATAACCGTTAAAGTCTATGGGACGCGAACGTGAAAAATCAAAAGTGCTAATTTTAAAGGCTTATATATGTTATTGCCATAAAAAAGGGTTTGGGGACCTGGGACCTGCTCCGGGGGACATGTATCAATGCAAAAAAAAGTTTTAAAAATGGCAGTTTTTTGTGGAGCAGTGATTTTATTAATGCTTAAAGTGAAACAATAAAAATTAAATATTCCTTTAAATATCGGGCCTGGGGGGTCTCCTTAGTCTGCCAGTAAAGTAGCGCATCTTTCCCATGCTTATAACAGTACCACAGCAAAATTACATTTCTAAAGGAAAAAAGTGTCATTTAAAACTGCTTGCAGCTGTAATGTATTGTTGGATCCCTGGAATATAGATAAAAATCATTGAAAAAAATGGTGTGGGTCCCCCCCCCCCAGTCCATTACCAGGCCCTTTGGGTCTGGTATGAATATTAAGGGAAACCCTGCGCCCAAAAAAAAAATGGAGTGGATGTCCCCCCCAAATCCATACTAGGCCCTTCAGGTCTGGCATGGCTATTAAGGGGAACCAAGATATAAAAAAAATGGCGTGGGGATCCCCCAGGCACTATATACTCTGAACAGCAGTATATATACTATACGGCCTGCCCTATATACTCTGCAGAAAAATTGGGCCTTTGCTTTAGGTGGTGCCAGAACACTATAACCCCGTCACAGTTACACTTGTTGGGCGCAGGAACGGGCCCTTCTGGTAAATATTATATCAAGAATTGTAATTACATGCCCCTGTTAAACCGGGGAAGAAAAATTGGGCCTTGGGTGGTGGTGCCACAACACTGTAACCCCTCACAGTTACTCTTGTTGGGCGCAGGAAAAGGCCCTGCTGTGAAATATTATACCAAAATTTTTAATTATATGCCCCTGTTAAACAGGGGCAGAAAAATTGGGCCTTGGGTGGTGGTGGTGGTGCCATAACACTGTAACCCCTCACAGTTACTCTTTTTGGGCGCAGGAACAGGCCCTGCTGTGAAATTATATATCAAAAATTTTAATTACATGCCCCTGTTAAACAGGGTTAGAAAAAATCTAAATAATTCACAATGGGCATGTCACAAGAGTGCAACAGGGCATTTACTGGGGCTAGCATCTTGGTGAACACCCGATGTGCAGATCAGAGGCATAAGGGTAGGTACATGGACAAGTAGAATAGGAACCCCACTACAAAACATAGGAAATGATGCACTGGAAAGAAGAGGGCATGAAGGTATGTGGCCTTGATGTCCACAGTAGGTAGAAATCACCCTGACGAAGAGAGGCATTGAAAAATTCTGCTACAGGAACTGAGCATCAAGAGGGCTTGATGGAGATCTGACAATCAGAGTGGTGATATGGGTGATAAAATGAGGAGTAGATGAGAAGCAAACCCCAAGTTTTAACCCTGGGATAACACCTCCGCCAGGTGTCCGCAAGGGCTAAGAAGCTTCTTCTGTCAGGAAGATGGATACTCATTAAACCAGAAGTATCATTGGGTTGATTTACTAAAACTGGAAAGTGCAACATCGGGTACAGCTGTGCATGGTAGCCAATCAGCTTCTAACTTCAGCTTGTTCAATTAAGCTTTGAAAAAAAAATAAACTGGAAGCTGATTGGTTTCTATATAGAGCTGCATCAGATTTTGCACTTTTCACTTTTAGTAAATCAACCCCATTGAGTCAAGAGTCAGTCTGAATCGTGTCCCTCACATCCACTCAGATCAAACAGCCCTTGAACCAAGTGCCCCATGCATATTTACTGGGAATAGACACATGTGAGAAATTAGATGGTAGTCCTCTGACAGACTGACAAAATTGAAATGTAAAGCTACAGTCATCTGCTGACTACAATCAATTGCCATGTGGGAGGCCCTGATTCTGTACCAAAAGACACAGCTTAAGACCAGAGTCATCTAGATCCTCTGACACTTTGTCTGCAAAACAAAATGGATATGGCTCCCTGAAATGTCTGCTCCCAACCAGGCCATGGACTAAATACAGAGGAAAAATCCTTTGTGTCAGTCATGGAAAAAGTAGGAAAACTGTGGTCGGTTCCCCACATTTTACACAGCATGAATGGGGGGGCCTCAGCTCCCTCTAAAGATAAGCAACAGAGACAGGGACAGAGCACTGTCATGACCCAGAATGATCAGAATACTGGCCTAAATTGTAGCAAAGTCCTATGAAACTGAACGCAGATCAGGTACATATACTTACGATATGCCATTGCCCTGGTCCCAATATATAGCATGGAACCCCAAGACAATACTGGCCTGACCCTAAACATGTAATCCCAGAACACAGATAACTGACATTGGTGGGAGTGCACACCAGAAAGGAAAACTGGGAAAACCTGCGCTTGTTGGACTGGAGGTATTTACAGGACTTAAAATATCCAGCAAGAATAACCCAGGGTATGTTGATGGACTGGAGAGGATTTCAGGATTTCATATATCCGGCATGAATCTTTCAGCAGCTATTGATAGAAATTCTTCCAAATGAATAGAGAACAGCAGAGCTGAAGAATTCTAGAATTTAGAGTTCTAAGAATGTGTGTGTTCCTCAGTGGAAGAATATGTTATCCATATCTCAAAGGCTCCATATCTGCTCTTCTCAGTAGATGCGTAACAAAAACACACAATCCTCCCATGGCAGAAGGTAGTGATAACCTGTTTAAATATATATATATTTTTAATTATTATCATTGACATCTTGATGTATTTTTTTTAAAATAAAATCTTTTTATTGTATATAAAACATATTACATACACAGACACGTAAGAACATAGAAAAATTAAGTCCTGACGTAGCTTCAGCATGTACCCATGCAGGGGTGACATTTTGATGTATTTTAACTTGTGGGTGTTCAGGGGTGTCATCCATAAGGTGCATTACCAGGGAAGAATGCTTTACAGTTTGATTTTGGGGAAAGACTACAAGCATTAAACGTATTCTGTCTGGAGAAGAGACGCTTGAGACGAGATAGGATAGCGATATACAAATACCTTACTGGTGAATCTAGCATAGGGAAAAAACTTCAGTGGGAGGGAGTTTAAAAAGACATGCGGCAATTTATTGAAACTGGAAGAGAAGCGCTTTTAACCTTAAACTGCATATAGGGTTCTATACTGTCAGAGCAGCGAGCATGTGGAACTTCCTTCCACAAGCAGTGGTATCAGCAGGGAGTGTTGATACTTTCCAAAAACTTTCAGATGGGCCTCTTAACCATTGCAACATACAGGGACATGGTATTTAATATTGACATAAACTCACACACACACACACACACACACACACACACACACACCACAGGTTGAACTGGATGGACTGGTGTCTTTATTCAACCTTATCATCTATGTAACTATGTAATTAATTATGTTAATTTTTGCAACAAGGGGTACAAAGTGGTATAAAATTTCAAATGACAGAATCAGACATAGTCCCATACTATAATTATACTGGAGATTAGTCTTACTAGTAAGGTGTGTTTTTGTAAAATTCTATCTCATTCTACTGTTGTAATGATACTGTTGACTGTTCAAATATTGTCCTCTTCCAGTGGGATTGCCTTTCAGCTTTTGGATGGGAAGAAATAATGAGAGACATTTTTACTGGGGTGGCTCCAATCCCGGAATTCAGAGATGTGCTTGCGGCATCGAGAAAAGATGTGCAGACACAAAATTGTATTGTAATTGTGATGCTGATCACCTTCAGTGGTAAGTGAAAATATATTTCTATTAATCGGAAATATTCTTACAAGCCAGTTACCTCTGATATAATTGCATTGACAGCTGACATGTATAATAGGTATTGCAATGATCACTTAATATTTCTAAACATTTATTGTACCAATTTCAGTTATAGTTGACAGTCCTTCAGCTGATATCCTTTCCAGTTGTGGAAAAAAAAAAAATATGAGGTTGAAGATAATCAATACAACTAATATAACTTTCTTTTAGGAGATATGACAGAGGGTTATTGACTTTCCGTGATCATTTACCGGTGACCCAGGTGGTTGTCGGAGATACCAACCGCACTAGTTCTGAAGCTTGGTTTTTAGTTGGACCGCTGCGTTGCTATGGAGACCGTAAGTAACATCTTCCATATTCCATATTCAAGAATTAAAATATTTTAAGCAATGTTATTATCCAGCAGGTCTCCCCTGGTTCATCAAGTCTTGGCCCAAAAATGTAACTAAGAAATAGTAATGCTTGGTCCTAGTGTGCCATTGTTTATTTTGACATTGCCCAGTAAATGGAAGCACAACCTATGCTGTCCTCTAACTTGTGAAATGCTTGATATAATAGACCAGGGGTAGGCAACCTGGGGCCCTCCAGCTGTTGTCGAACTACATTTCCCATGAGGCATTGCAAGGCTGGCAGTTACAATTACTCCCAGAGGTATAATGGGACTTTTAGTTCTGCAACAGCTGTAGGGCCCCCGGGTTGCCTACCCCTGCAATAGACTATCCTGTAGTATATACCATTATGATCTGCCAAAATCAACACACTAATAAATGCAAATATAGCATTGTCACAATTTTTCCAGTTTTTCCACAATGAAGGATACTCCCAGATAGTGAAATCAAAATGGAAGGATAACTAAAGGTACCCTGATTTTTTTTTTTTTTATTCGTTTTGGATAATTTAGGGAAAGTGTAGCACTTTTTTCATATTTTTATAGTCTGTGTCCCTGCTGGGGAGATCTACCCTCTCTAATTGTTTTGGTGACCATTGTCAGTGGGACAGAGAGTAAGACCACTTTCACACTGAGGCGCTTTTCAGGCGCTTTCTTGCTAAAAATAGCGCTTAAAAAGCTCACGAAAAACAATTTTCATTAAAATCAATGAATGCTTTCACACTGGGGCAGTGTGCTGGCAGAGCAGTGAAAAAAACTCCCCTCTCCATTGAAATGAATGGAAAGCTCTTCAAAAGCGCATGAAAAGCTCTTCAAAAGCGCACAGTGTTTTTACTGGCAGTTTATAAGCGCCTCAGTGTGAAAGGGTGGAAATGGGAAGAAATTCTGGACAGCAGCAGTCCAAAAAAAGTTTTTGCCTTTATTCAAAAAATGGATTCATAGCTGTGACTAAGCACTGTTTGTTAGTGTGAAACACGTCAATCTTCTGTCCGTTCTGATCTGCTGTGGCATGTATTTTTTAATCCATTTTTTGAATAAAGACAAAAACGTTTTTTTGGAGTGCGGCTGTCCAGAATTTCTTCTCATTTGCATTGTTACATGCATTGCCAGCACCTGGGGCTTCTAATCTGGAGGAGAGGCTTTTACCTTTGTTTGACCTGCCTGGAGTGGTGATATCCCTTTCTCTTACTGTGAAAGGGGCCTAAAGTGAATTCAACATTTTTCAACTGTCACTAGAACAGGAGGTGAGAGGAAATCTTCCAATGTGGATAACAATTTTCCCTTACTGTGGAAAGGTTTCCTTTCACTTACATAGAAACATAGAAAAGTAACAGCAGAAAAAGACTGAGTAGTCCATCGAGTCTGCCTATTTTATTTATTTATTTATTTTTAATTAATCTTGTTGTCTGACTATAGATCTATGTTTATCCCAACCATGTTTGAAGCCATTTACTGTTGACTGGAATAAACTACCAACAGAGGTAGTGAGATAATCATCAATTATCCTTTCAGTAAAATAATACTTTCTAAGATTTGTTTTGAACTTTCCTCCAGTTAAATGGGAAATCCTCTCTGCTATAGGCCTCCAGTCAGTCCCAAGTAGTGTCAAATGAGCGGTGTCTGTCAATGAACTCAGAGAAAGGGATTTTACGGTGAGTAACAAAAAATCCAGTTTCCTCTTACATTCATTGATGGACAAAGCTGCTTCTTCTTTATTCATTACCAAACAGGGATGTCTCCAAGCAGTGCCACAATGAGGGGAAGGCAAACCAACTAACGGAGAAATAACCCAGGGAACCATGCCAACACTTCGAACCCCTCTTTCCCCCAAGAGGTGCCTGAAAGTCCAAAACAGAGAGTGCAAAGCCACCTCCTTAGATGTGACAGCCAAGGACACAGGGAAGACAGAAAAATATGCTCATTCAAGGTGAAATCTGACACCACCTGAGTAAAAAAAATAAAGGGAGGGTCGAAACCCCACCATGTCCCTGTTCAAAACCAGATGAGGCGGTATACAGGACAAAGCTGCCATACCGGACAAGGCAGCCAACACCGACACCTACAGCGCTAAAGGCATAGTGACTAGGAAGGCAACTTTCTGCAAGACTGTGAGCAAGGGAATAACCCAGGTTGCTCTCAAAGGGAGGCTTCAGAAGAGCCGACAACACAAAATTCAAGATCTACACGGCAACGGGGACAACATAGGGGGGCACCACATGGAACCCCTTGAATGAAGCTGTGGACCAAAAAAAGCATAGCCAAGGGACGCTGAAAGAAAGTAACCAAAGCAGAGACTTGGGCTTTGATCATACTCAAGCAAGCTTCTGATTCAGACCACGTTGCAAAAGAGCCAACACCTGAGCCACCAAGAAAAAGCGAGGATGAAACCCCAGGGCTACTCACTAAACAACATAGGCTGTTTAGTTTTGAGAAATTTTTCGGAAGGTAGACTTCTGAGCCGACTGAAGCAGACAGCAGCCATTTGAACCTAGCTTACAACAACCACGCCGTCAAGTCAACCATGGTAAAACAGGGTGGAACACCGGCACCTGGGACAGAAAGTCCCCTCGAAGATATCTCTCGCAGATGGAAATGTGCAGGTAAATGTCCTTCATGTCTACAGATGCCCAAAAAGAAAAATCCACCTGGTGAAGTGAGGCCACAACTAAACAAATGTATTTCAGCGTGAACTTATGGACCTGCAGGGCCTTGAGATCCAGGATCACTGTTTGTCTTGGACTGTGAACAGATAGGATAAAATAACCACTCTGACTCGGGACAAACATTCCACAAAGGAACAGATCTTGCACAGCCCCGTACAGGGCCCGCAGACGGTCTGTTAAGAGCTGCAGATTGGAGGGAAAGAACTGATTTCGTTGACCAACTTGTCGGGAAAAGGGGGAAGTCCACATGCCCAGAAACCAGCGAAGGCAACTCTTATTCCCTTTGGCGTGAAGGCAAAACTTGAGGTTGTGGAGGACCTATCCATGGGTTTAGAGGGCTTCTGGGGACAGGGATGTTTGGCGCCACCCACAGGTGTCCTGAAAGGTTTGGAAACCTTAGTTGAGGACCTGGGAATGGGAAAAAAAACGCTTGAGAACTAAGAAGCTTGGTCCAGCCTTCTAGCGTGGTTTCTTCCCTTCTTGGTCTGAGGGAGAGAGGTACTCTCGCCACCTGTAAAAATTCTTGTAATACCATCCAGCCTTGCCCCAAACAGCTGGACTCCCTGAAAAGACAGATCTGCCAAGGCTGGTTTGAAAGTCTGGTCAGCGATCCACATATGAGCCAAATGACCGCCCAGAACCACCGCCGAGACAAAGTGTGGGAGAAGTGGGGCCACGCCAAGGAATGCACCACAAACATACTACAGCCCAAGGACCAACCGGTCCGCAAGTTCCACATATGCTTGAGGCTGGAATCCAAGGATTGTCAAAAAACCCTTTGCCCATTCGTTCAGCGTATGAAACACCAGACTGTGGCCAACACAGGCCAGAACACAGATCCTGCACTGGCGAAACAGCAACTACCTTTGCCCTGCAATCTGCAGGGTCATAAAGGAGGCAGATTCCACCACTGGGATCACAGTTGCTTTTGGAGCCAGGAGATAGACTATTCTGCCGGTGGATCTACCTATTTCTTAAGAATGGTATCCTCAAGGGGTAGTGTACTGCAAATTGCCTAAGGAGCACAAATAGTCACCTCGGACAACCCCCGTCATGTATACAAGTATGCCGAAATATGTGGGGTAAGGGAGACCTTACAGCCTGAGCTGGCTGGAGAGCACCAGGAGACTGGCACCCCAGCAGATTCCCCCACTTAGACCTCCGAAGGTAGCCCATGGGTCCCATAATGCCGGCCGGCAGGGGATCACATGTTCCTGGTCACAATGGGCCAGGAGGGGCACAAACACTGCCCCGATGTTAAATACCAGACTAGGGACCCGCAGCAGAGCCCGAGACAAACAGGGTGGGGGCTAATAGGGCTAATGATCCAAACAAGGCAGATCGGCACAGCTCGCCCAGCACCAACCCCCCTAGCTCCGCCCAACTGGCATAAGCACCGGGCCCCCTTGTGAGCGAAAAAAATTTTTTGTTATGGAGAGCCCAGGCACCAACAAAATGGCCACCATCCAATCCACACAAAAATGGTCAACGGCTGCAGCCAATAAGGGTTGAAAAACAGCAGGGGACAGGAGCAAACATTGTCTGAGGCATTAGCCTGTCCAGGGGGCCCCCCGCCCGCCTTGCAGTGAGTGACACCTGTACTGCAAGAGAGGACGGCTGCCCACAGCCAAGATGGTGGTGCCAGAGCCCAGTAGGCCGCAAAGCCGTGGCCTAAATTTGTGGCCAGCCCGACTGCGTGGTGCACTCGCACCTGCGAGCGGGCCCACTGGGAGGCACCAGTCCTCAGCCCCAAACAAGCCCCAGCTCACGGCTGAAGGACCAAAACAACCCCAGCCGCAGAAACAAGCTCACACTGCACATTCATCCCCTGCAGGAAGCCCCCCCCCCACGGACTGTAGGTGCCCGGTCATATGTGTCCCCGCGAGACATTTTTCAGTAAGCCAACATTTCTGTATTAAAAACCTTTTTTTTATTGGTCTTATGTAATATTCTAATTTTCTGAGATACTGATTTTTTTTTTTTATGAGAGGCCCTTGTATATGTGTGTGTGTGTGTGTATATATATATATATATATGCCAGTATGGTGGCCTGAATTTATGGGAGGAGCCTGGGGGGTATTTTAAGTAGACCACTCACCTGCGGTCGGTCAGTTCCGATGCGTGATACCCTCCCTCCCATTCCCATTTTTTGGGGCACTTCTCAGCACATTTCTCTCCACAGTCATCCATTGCTTATCTTGGGTATGCCCCCTTTTTGGTATACCAGCCAGCAGTTCAGGGCCCACAAATGATAAATTGACTCGCATTCTAATCTGACGAGATAATAATATAATAAGTAATACAGAGAAAAAATTATGCCTATTTACACTCTCATATGATATACAATATATATATTTATATTATTTATGGTCGAAAGCCCTTTAACCGGGGCAGATATGAACCACATAAACACGCCACAAGACTCACAGCGTAACATAGACATGTTACGTTGTGAGTCTTGTGGCGTGTTTATGTGGTTTACAATATATATATTTATATTGTAAACCACATAAACACGCCACAAGACTCACAACGTAACATGTCTGTTACGCTGTGAGTCTTGTGACGTGTTTATGTTGTTCATATCTTCCCCGGTTAAAGGGCTTCGACCATAAATAATATAAATATATATATATTGTATATCATATGAGAGTGTAAATAGGCATAATTTTTTCTCTGTATTACTTATTAGAATATCTCGTCAGATTAGAATGCGAGTAAATTTATCATTCATAGGTGCATGTTTTCTGTCTTTACGCTTGTGGATTGTGTTACGAAAATCGTCCTTGCACATTGTTGTTATATGTGCAACTGTTTCCAGATCTATCCTTTCTACTTTTTTTTATTTTCTTACATACAGTAGGTTGTTCAAAATTCAAGTAGAAGCAATGTGCCGCCGTTGAGTTCTTAATGAAGGAAGGATGGGCAGCTGTCCAATATCCACAGAAGGTTACAAAATGTTTACCGTTTACCGAGATTAAATCATTGACAAAAGCAATGTCTTATCATTGGGGACTCTTGTCAATGGTGTTTCCATAAACATTCTGTAGCCTTCTGTGGATGTCTGACAGCCTGTACCCATCCATTATCAAGAAATGGCACATTGCTTTTGCTTGGACTTCATTATTTACCTGAAATGAAAAAGAAGAGGAGTTACTATAGAAGAAGAGTTACTCTATAAACATGTTGTATATGACTTGTAAGTTAACAAAAAATATGCCCACTTTTGCATTCCTTTTCGATACAGCCTTCGTGATACAAATTAGTAAAGCTTTCAGTTTGGATGTTCATTACTTGCCTATGTCTTGAATAAAATCTCTGTACTTTCAATAATACAACCAAAAATATCAGGGTGTGGAGAGAAACTGGACTACAAAGTAACATCATGGGAAGAGTCTGCTTTAGCTCCACATCTTCAGTGGGATGTACTATATGTTAATAGTATATTTTTCAATTAACCCTTACAAAAGTAGAAAGGACTGTGGGGTAAAGCCATATTTTACAGTCATAGGTGTGCGCAGCCTATTGCATTAGGGTGTGCACCCGAAAGCTCAAACACACATGCATGATGGCAATAGACAGTGTCGGTAGAGCAGAGGTTGAAGTCAGTAGAGCAGTGGATGGTGTCAGTAGTTATTTTTTTTTTTTTTAGATATTTGTTTATTATTTATTATTGTTTTTTACAAAAAAAATTCGGAGCCCCATTGGGGGGCTTTGGTGAAATGTTAGGGGTCTAAACAGACCCCGGATGTCTCAATTTTGAAACAGAGAAAGGGACTGAGGACAGAGATTCCCCAGTCCTTTTCTCTGCAGTCAAGCAGCAGGGGGAATCTGCCCAGCACAGGGTTATTAGGGTGTGCCCAGGCACACCTGGCACACCCTGTGCGCACGCCTATGTTTACAGTAATGCCGCGTACACACGATCGGAATTTCCGACAACAAATGTTCGATGTGAGCTTTTTGTCCGACCGTGTGTAGGCTCCATCGGACATTTGCTGTTGGAATTTCCGACAACAAAAATTTGAGAGCTGGTTCTTTTCGGAAATTCTGATCGTCTGTATGCAATTCCGACGCACAAAAAAACATGCATGCTCAGAATCAAGCAGGAGAGCCGAACTGCCTATTGGACTTCATTGATCACGGTTCGTCATACGTGTTGTACGTCACCATGTTCTTGACGTTCGGAATTTCCGACAACATTTGTGTGACCGTGTGTATGCAACACAAGTTTGAGCCAACATTCCGTCGGAAAAAATTCCACGGTTTTGTTGTTGGAATTTCCGATCGTGTGTACGCGGCATTAGAATCCTTTCATGCCACTCTAGTGTGGTATGTTACATGGTTACATAGTAGGTGAGGTTGAAAAAAGACACAAGTCCATCAAGTCCAACCTACGTGTGTGATTATATGTCAGTATTACATTGTATATCCCTGTATGTTGTAGTCAATATGGTGCTTATCTAATAGTTTTTTTCAAACCTACTGAGATGTTATATTCCTTAACACGTTGCAGTGCCATCAATGCAACATACCAAGATATACCAGTGTAAATGGGTCCTTAGTGATTGATGTACTCATGGGATATTATGAGCAGTCACACAGCCTTTGCTTTAGTTCGGATTCCTTTGCTGTTTGGATAGGGTTTTTATGCAAGTTTCCAGAAAATCATTGCCTTAAAGTCTTGTTGTTCCCATTTTCCATAGTAAAGTCAGTCTTGCAGTGATTCAAATGTTGACCAGAGCAATTCTGAGGAAGTTTATTGGGAGGAAACAGTACTATCTACAGGTTTGGCAAAGGCTATTTGATTGTTTTACACATCTACTGGTTGGGGCTGCCCCTAGTAGGCCAGTCATATAAACATGGCTGAACCCATAAGTCCTTTCTTCCTTTGGAGTGGATTTTTTGAATATGTGTTTAGAAGAACTTGACTATAATATATTTTTAAACAATGGTTAGCTTGGTGCAATATCTGAGCCAATGAAGGTTTTACATTATACAATACTAATTGCTAAGATTTTTCTTTTAATATATGTCAGGGAACACATGGAATACTGTGACCTTTATGAAAGCAACACGCCTCATTTTTCCAACCTTTAAACCTGGGAACAGTATGGATATCTCCTTCTTTTTCAAGACTACATCCCTCTCTGGAACCTTTTTGGAGAACATGGCCAGTGACTTCCAGATCTTTATTAGAATTGAGATGAACAGTAAGTTATCTTTTTTTGTTTTCCCATCCTGTGCCTTCAAGAAATACAAATACAAATGCAGGGTCTTTAATGCTTTTATTAACATGGATTCTGATGAAGACTAAAATGCATAGTATGGGGAAAGGAGAGGTGGCATTTTGTGCTATGAGTCAGTGGTACTTAAAGTACATTTAATCTTTAACAATTAAGTTCTTATTTGCTGTCTTTTGGTCTGGTAAAAAGATCCTAAAAAAAAATCAGTGCAGTCCTGTGTACTTTGCAATGTTATCTGTGAAGCGGGCCTTCACTATCAGGAATGTCCTTACCTCCCAGCACCCCCCCACAAGAGAAAAAAAACAAATTTACCTTTTCTTTTTTTTTTTATCAGACCCTGCCCCCCACCATTCTTGCTTAGGTAAGAATTAATTGTCCTTGCTGATCCTATAGCATTCTGGGATATCCCCATCCTCTATCTATTGACTGTGGAGGACCAAAATGGCAGCGCTGGACCTGGTGTGTGTCACCCAAACACGAGTTTTACATACCTGGTTGGAGGCCAAAGTAATGAGAGGGCTTGCAGTTCTGGTCCAAAAACCCCTGGAGGTGATGACAGGGAGTGCAAGGCACTAAGAAGCACAGTTGCCAATAGATCAGTTCGCTGGTGGCTGCTCCAGAAGATGATCAGCGGGGTAGTTCTCAGGCAGGGAGACAAGAGTCACAGCAGAAACATGAGGTGACACTTTGTACAAGCAGCTCAGGCCCAGCAGCTTGCGGGATCCTGACACCTGCAGTAGGCAAAGGTAGTGCAGGATATTGCCAGCAGGAAGGGAAATGGAGTAGTGCAGCCTAGGTCAGGAGCTGAGCCGAGGTCATACAGAGGTGGTCAGTAGGCTTGAAGATAACAGAGTGGTCAGGAGCAAGAGCCAATAGGGGAGTGCCTTGCTAACCAAGTTTTAATTGATGCATAGAGAGAGGCACAACTCTAGTCCCTGTAAGCAAAGGTTGCTCCATAGGATAATGCAAGAGAAAGGAGCCACCCCTGAAAGGGAAAACCTGGGGCAGTGGTCATGGCACTAGCTTAAACTGGAACGAGGATTAAAAAATAGACGCTTCATACTTTGTAAGCTATAAAATCAGTTTCTGAAAGTGCTTAAAAAAACGAGAATTTAGTATCACTTTAATTGAGACATCTATGAAGTGTGAAGTATAAAGTGGTTTTATCATTGTTTTCACAATCTGAATTCTCTTGCAGAATGGTTCAAAGAATAAAATGGCTGCTCCTTAATGCACTAGAATTTTTTTATTTTATTTTTTGCAGTTTTGAATAGAGTGTGGGAGTGTTAGAACCTCTGTCTGGTTTTCTTGCTGTGTTCCTACTGGGAAGATTTGTCCTCTCTATTTTGGATTTTCCTTCCCTCCAGGAGTTAGCCATTGTAACCAGAAGAGAAGTAAGGAGAAATCCCAAATTTTAAGAAATAGAGGGGAAATCTTCCATTGGAGACATTTGTTCCTGTAACAACTGTCCCTTACATGGGAGGGGATTCTTCTCACTTATGGTTATCACTGCAGGACAGAAATGTAAAATAAATCTCACTAATATGACAGGGGTTTATCTATTCTCTACTCTGTGCAAAAATAAAATAAATAAAAATGTTGGCTTTAAATATACTTTAACTTTTCTTTTCATTTTGCATTGAATGCTTACAAGATAAATGGTATATCCATCACATAACATATGATGGAAATAATCATATTTTAATGGCACCATCTGTTTTTTAAGTGATTTTTGTACACTAGAAAAAGTAGATATTTGTAAGTGTGATGCTTGTCTTAATATACATTTGCAAATGATCTGTTTCTTCCGCCATTATCAATATGTGTGCACCAGCAACAACTGACTTGGCATTCATTTATGACATTGGCAATGGCCATGAAAATGTGACTGTAAAATCTCCACTTCCCCTAAATGACAATGAGTGGCATGAAGTAAAAGCTGAAATGAACGTCAAACTTGCTCGAATCAAGGTGGACAGACTTTCATGGGTGATCCGCAACTTCCCTATTCAGACCTACCTGAACACATCATATGATCGACCACTTTATGTAGGTGAGTTTATAGACAGAGCGGATTTGGTCCAGTAGATCTTGCATGTACATGGATGCGATTGTATTTACACTTTGCTAGGAAATCCACTTTGAATTACTTGAGAATGATGCTCAATATGATCTTATTTGAAATGGGATGGGTTTGACCCCTCAATACATTTTCTCCAACATCCAGGCCCCAACAGGAAGATCTTAGCCTAACTCTATCTTGGGTGCATACATGCAAAACCACAGGATAGAAGGCAAGTAGTTCATCTGAAATTCTAAGCTTAGCTTGCCCTGACAATGCCAAGTGTGGGGAAAGATGTCAATCCTATTTCATTCAACAGGGTGTCTTGAGTCTTTGAGATTTTAGCACACCAATGTTCACCGATGTCATAAATCTTTAGTGCCTCCACCTAAAAGAGCCTTAGCTTGTAAAGTGGATTCCCTTTGAGAAATACTTTGTCCCACAAGTGTATCCTTGCATACTCGTAAATCTATGAATAAATTTAGGTCTAGATGTGAATGTTTTCAATGCTTTACTTGTTAGGTAAGACAAAGGAGGTGCCATAACAAAACATCTGTGAAGGTTCCCATTTAACCAGGTTATGGCATATCTAGTAGTCGTTAGTCACATTCAACTGGACTTATTCCATAATGTTGAAGAGATGACCTAGAACTGAAGACGTGGCTTGGATAACTTCTTCAAAATTACAGAACAAGTCCAGCTAAATGTAACTAACTACTACTAGATAACACTCAAAACTCCCCTTCCAAGAAGCTCTTACAGCTGCTTGGCCAGGAGTTGCTAGGTCACAACATCCAGAAGCATCCTGTGGAACTTCTTCCGGTGGGCATATCGCCACAAAACAAGAGATTCAAGTGTAGCTCTGTTTATTTGGTGACTGTAGCAGAATATCTCTTCTTAGACCCACATGGCCTGCTTTATCTAACAGTAGGAGGATACCCTGTAGACTTGGAATTCACCCCTGGCGCCTAAAACCAGACACACAGCCTGTTCTAGAAAATACCCTTTCCCCAGCAGAGGGAGACTGAAGGGCCTCAATTTTCCTATAATTGACGGCTTCCTGGTGGTCCTTACAAAACATGGCTTCCCTATTTTGTCAAAGTAAAAAAAAAAAAACAGAATTGTGCAAACAAATAGTGCAGTGAGGAGCCAATATGTAAAAAAACATGTTGCATCAAAATATAGAGTAATGCATAATCAATACACAATTAGTGAGAATTGTTCTATAAAGAGTCAGTCCATATCTGTAGAGGGTAGATGTGCCCAAAGTTCTTTGACTTGCAGCTCCTATAAATGTCTTTATAAACCTCAAAGCACAGTGTACCAAATCCTTCTTCATTTAAAAAAGAAAAAGTATTGCTCTCACTGCTTAAAATCCTTGCATAGAAAGCATACCAGAGTGAGTGACTGGTTTGGAGCTTGAGGGTCTGGTGCGTGTAATGCCCACCAGCATTGGAGCCCAGCACCCAGCACTTCCCCTCATTCAGTTGCCTTGGTTAGCTTCTATTCAAAAGCAAGGTTTAGCTTTCAGGAATGCTTTTTGGGGAAGCTTATCCCCTTCATCAGCTTTACAGCAGCAGGAAACAAATAGCGGTGGAAAACTATTTAAAAACAGAACAACATTGTTAACCATTCATAGCAAAATATTTCCATTTTTGCACTAGTACAGGGGAAAACAAAGCATTTGTTATTAGCCATACTTGGTCAATGTAATTGCCCAAATATGACCATTTTAAGTGAGTAATGTCACACTATGCTTACCCTTTCTTTCACATGGCTGGGAATTCCCAGCTAGTAAATGAATGGGGCTGGGTGAGGTCACAGATTGCTAAGAACCATTGACAGATAGGAAGCTGTAATATATCGTATTGGTAGAAATATCTCCGCTATATGCGATGTTCAGCTCCCATCCCAGGGCTAAAAGTTAAGCATTCGGACAAATGCCCAAACTGCCAAACCTTGAGGTCATCCCTAGTATTTAGTTCTCTATCTTATTGTTTTTTTATAAGAATCTTTTTTACCATAATAATACCTTTTTTCCTTTTTGTTTCCCATTAACACCAAAAAAATGAATTTATAAATCTTTTCACACACCTAGTAACAAATATTTTGTTTTTCCCTGTGCTGGGAAATGGAAATATATATATTTTTTTATGTAAAATGTAAACAATGATGCTATGTATTTAAATCGTTACTTTGTTACTGCAAGATTTATAACTACTAGTTGTGTTTTCTCTACACTTCACTGTATTTAAAAATGTACAGTATTTGCATAGCAGCTAACCGAGGCGACAGAGTGAGTGGAGAGAAAGAGGAGGATCGAGTGAGAAGTGCTTGCACTTCATTCACTTCATTGCTGGCATGTGCATTCCATACAGTGGACCCTCAAGCTCCACTCTGGATGACCACACTGGAGGTTTGGTGGCAGTTCCTGATTACCTGTCATTTTTTCTGATATGCTTTCTTTGAAAGGATTTTAATCTGTGAGTGCATTGCTTTTTCTTTTTTCCAAGAAATTAGGATTTGCTACACTATCCCTGTTTTGTTGGTCTACCTGACAGCTGAGAGTCTCGCTCTGATACAATGTCACGGCTGGGGGATACCTCCATCCACCTTGCTTGTGTGGATGGAGGAATCGGTTGTTTTTTCTTTTTCTTCGTTCAGCTCTCTGGCTGCACGAAAAGAAAAAAATAACACTGTATGGCAGGGGTGCCCAACCTTTTGAAGAGCAAGGGCCACTTAATCGACTTGGTAACCGGTCGCGGGCCACAATGAGCAAAGCGGGTGGATGGCAGCCCACTCGGCTCTATAGAGCCCACTCTACTCTCAGCACACCAAACTCGCAGGTAATAGAATTCTATGGCTCAGTGCAGGTAACCCACAGGTGCACTTCTCTGCACCTGTGGATCAGTTTGAAAGCAGCCCAGTAACCACTGCAGAACAGATATGCCCATATATACACTGTGATTTTAGTAATAAACTTACCTTTTAATAACAGTATTCTGTTCTATTTTATTCCATCCCAGAGCAGGAGGTCGCGGGCCACATCAGAGGGCTGGTTGGGCACCCCTGCTCTATGGCCATCTTCACAACTGACATGCTCCTAGCAACCAGTGGCACTAATAGTGAGCAAGCCTGTTGGGAAGCTGAGGGACCATCTGGTCCATGTGCTCCTTGTAATTGACAGCAAGCAGTGGGGAAAATTTCCTTAACAGGCTGTCTATTGGCTATGGAATCCACCCACTGTCTGCTTTTAATCACAGGGGGAGAAAACCTGGTAGGGAACTAGTGTCTCAGAAGCCCCATTAGACTCTGACCACCCAGCTAAATAACTCCTTTGCCACTGCACTGTCTGAGGAAGGGAGGAAGCTCAACTGCAATTAGGAGCCTCAGTGCTTTACTGCATGACAAATGTCCAGTTCTTCCCCCAAATTCATGTACCTGAATTCCACAGAGTATTACAAACCCGCTTTGTGAATTCGCAGCCAGTATGACACTTTAGAGCCTCATTAACATAATTACTAGCATGTGATGGCAGACAGATTATCCCCTTTTGCAATGCTCTGCAAGACAAACTAAAAAAAAGCCAAAGTAGAACTTTCAGTTTCAGTGGTGTGCACAAACTGATTTTAAAAGTGGTAGAGAATGTAATCTTGTAGCAAGGGAGGAGGTATCCTCCCCCTCGGACATTGAGCCCAGGAGACCCTGCAGTGGTAGAGATGTTGGATGGTGAAGGAAAATATGCCATTTCCGAATACACAGTATATGATTCTGAAGCCTGTTGAGCCCTTCTACATAGGGGTTTAGGTATGGAGTTCATCATTGAAGACTCCGACTGTCAGAAGCTGAAAAGACTGTCTTGATCTCTTTGGGTTCCCTCATATTCTTCATAGATACCTGATAAAGTGTCTCTAAAAATGAACCAAACACATTGTAATCGCCAGGACCACAAAACATGACCAGGTGCATGACACCAGATACCAGTGGAAACGAAGTGTCTGGTTTATGGAAAAAGTGTATGGTCTAAGGGTGTGGTTTATTAGGGCAAATGTAAAGAAATATTTGTTGAATAGGAGATGATATTTCCTTTTAGTTACATAAATGACCCAAATAGCCTTAAAAGTCCCAAAAATCATAGCGTTTCCGATGAATGTGATGGGGGGGATGTGGCGCAATAAATTATTAGACCAGTTGCTGTTGTGTAATTAAATCATGTAACTTGTTAGTTTATTATATCATCTATTACTTTTAGGTTCTTTTTTGCTTATTTTTGCCAATCACAGGCTCTGCAGACTACAGATTGAAGCCCTACATTGGCTGTCTCCGTGGTCTTCGGATGAATGGTCTGACCTTAGACTTAGAAGGAAAGGCAAATGAGAGATTAGGGGTGAGGACCAACTGCACAGGCTACTGTGAGAGGCCACAGATGGAGTGCCAAAATGGAGCCCGCTGTGTGGAGAGATACAGTTACTATACCTGTGACTGTAATGGAACTGGCTTTGAAGGACCGTTTTGCACTAGAGGTAAAGAAGGGTAAAGGATATTGGGAGGGGCAAAATGATACCATCTGTCATTAAGCATAAAATGCATATCTGTATCTGTGGTAGACAAAGACATTGATGGAAGATATGATGAATCCTTGAATTCATACTCTGTCATAAATACAGTAATGACTAGAGTTGAGCGGACACCTGGATGTTCGGGTTCGACGGGTTCGGCCGAACTTCGGAAAAAAGTTTGGGTTCGGGTTCGGGACCGAACTTTAACCCGAACCCGGACCCGAACCCGAACCCCATTGAAGTCAATGGGGACCCGGACTTCTAAGGACTAAAAAGGCTCTAAAAAAGTAATGGAAAGGGCTAGAGGGCTGCAAATGGCAGCAAAATGTTGTTAAGAGCATGGCAAGTGGATAGGGAAATAACTTAAAATAACATAAAAAAAAATTAAAAAATATGCTGGAGGCCCCCTTTTCAGCAGAAGAGGTACGGGAAGTCATTAAGAACCTCAGAAACTCAACGGCACGATGCCACACATATGGTGGGAATGCCCCAGAATACGCCCTTTCTGGAATAAATTATTCAATTTAATGGATAAGCTAGTGGGAAAATAAAATACTTTGAAATAAAAATGTAGCGGGGTGCTAAATTTAAGGGAAGTGTTTGAGTGGTAAATAGGCTCAAACACCCTAATTCTGTAGGATTCATGGACCATTTTGTCCTCGGGGGACAGTATTGGTGTGCAGTTCCCTGCGGCCTACAGGTGGCGCTGCCATGGTAGGCTAGGGTTGAACCGCCGATACAGTGCTGTGCCTTTTGTGTCCCCTCTTGGCAGTAGTACAGCGGGGCGGGGAACCTGCTGTGCATGCCGGGAGAGCATATAAAAGGGGCAGACCTTTGGCCTGGGGGCTGATGTCCAGTGGGGTCCACGCCCAGGTGCCTTCGGCCTGGGTGCATGTGTTCCTGTTCCATCTCGGGTACCTTTAGCCCGGGGTGAGGTACTATCCTGGAGTTCCTGCTGCCCTGGGTATGGAGGCCTAGGTGCGGGAGTAAAGCCTGGAGTCCAGAGCCTTCGTCTGGAGTCCGCTAAGGGTCGAGGAGTCTTAGGGTGCCGCCTCGTGTAGGGGACCATGTTCCAGGGAAGGGAGGATCATTCTGATGGACCGATGCGGGAGTCACGGTGAAGGAAGGGTCTGTTGACTCCCTGGAGAGATGTCTTCCCCTTGATATGGGCTAGGTTCGTAGAAGGAGAAGCTCAAGGTCATCTTGACTGTATCAGAGGCCTTATTCACCCGGCCCGTGGCAGGGGCCTTGTACACCCGGTCTGTGGCAGAGACCAACCTCAAGGTCTGTGGCAGAGACTGTGCACCTAAAACTGTTTGAGAAACCTAAGCAGTGAAGTGAATGTGCTACGTTTGTGCCTGGACCTCCTCCACACCTTAAGCTGTCCGGTTTCTTTGCTCTAACCTTTTCAATCCGAGTAGAGTTTATTTTGCCATGAGAGAATAAGAGTTTTGACTCCGGCTGTGGACACGGCCCGTCAAGTACACCGCTCAACCTCTTTATATAGGAGGGTACGGGCTGGTAGTGCGGTGTGCCTTTCTCCCTCCTGCGAGGAGCCAACAACATAAAGGCAAGTAAGGGGGAAAGGATCTGTGCGCTACAAAAAAATAAAATAAAAATTATAATCTTGACCTAGGAGGACGAGGTCCATATGGAGTAGGAGGTTGAGGTGGCGGTGGATGTGGCTGTGTAGGTGGAAGCGGCGGTGGAGGAGGACGAGGTAGCCAACACTGGTTAAAAAATACAACAATGGCTGGGTAAGGCCGGTGATGTGTCGAATTCTGTCCCCCGTCAAATAGTGTCCACCCTGTACTGCGCTTGCTCAGTATGTAGGACAAGGGGATTTAGAAAATCTCCCAAGACGAACGGCGCCTGCGTGGTGAGTTCAGGTGAAGGCCACACCATCCGTGGTTCAAGCCGAGCCAAGTGAGGCCGTGCCCGAAGCGTGGCGATCGAACCGAGCCCGTGAGGGGCCCTGTTACTATGTGCTACCGTATGTCCACTTGGATGGTGGGGCTTGAACCTGCACTCACTGCGCAGGCGCCGTTCATCTTCGGAGATTTTGTGAATCTCCTTGTCCTCTGTACTGCGCAAGCGCTGCGCCTTCGCAGTATGGGCCGGACACAATCCGATGGCCGGACAGTTTTTGTCACAACACCGGTATACATGTCTATTCTGCACAAGGTACGGACAAGTCCTGTGGGATCCATGCCTGGTTAATTTTAATGAACTTGAGCTTGTCCACATTGGCTCTGGACAGGCGGCTGCGCTTGTCTGTGATAACGCCCCCTGCCGTGCTAAATACACGTTCAGATAATACACTGGCTGCAGGGCAGGCCAGCACCTCCAAGGCATAAAGGGCAAGCTCAGGCCATGTGCCCAATTTGGAGACCCAGAAGTTAAAGGGGGCAGACCCGTCATCCAGTACGTGTAGGCCTGTGGACACATACTGCTCAACCATGTTGGTGAAATGCTGCCTCCTGCTAAGACGTTCCATCTCAGCTGGTGGTGCTGGTTGTTGTGGCGTGCTGACAAAGCTTTTCCACATTTCAGCCATGCTAACCCTGCCTTCTGAGGTGCTGCCGGTGCCCCGGCTGCGTTGGCGACCTCTTCCTCCTCCTCTGCCTTCGCCTTGTGCTTCCACCGTATGCCCGCTGTCAGGTGGGAATGCCACCAGCAGCGCGTCTACCAGCGTGCGCTTGTACTCGCGCATCTTACGATCCCGCTCCAGTGAGGGAATTAAGGACGGTACATTGTCCTTGTAACGGGGATCCAGCAGGGTGGCCACCCAGTAATCAGCACCAGTTAAAATGTGGGCAACTCGGCGGTCATTGCGGAAACACTGCAGCATGTAATCGCTCATGTGTGCCAGGCTGCCCAGAGGCAAAGAAAAGCTGTCCTCTGTGGGAGGTGTATCGTCTGTGTCCTCTGTATCCCCCCAGCCACGCACCAGTGATGGCCACGAGCTGGTCTGGGTGCCACCCTGCTGTGAAAATGGCTCCTCCTCCTCCTCCATCTCCTCCTCCACCTCGTCATCCTCCAGAACTGTGCCCTTTCTGCCGGACAATTGTGTACCTGGCGTTTGTTGGTGCAGGAACCCACCCTCGTAGCCACTTGTGAAAGACTGCCCTGAAAGCCTTTGAAATGATACCGCTTCCTCCTCATCCTCCTGTGCCACATCCTCTTCCATCATCGCCCGAAGCGTTTTTTCAAGGAGGCATAGAACTGGGATAGTAACGCTGAGAACGGCGTCATTGGCACTGGACATGTTGGTGGAGTACTCGAAACAGCGCAACAAGGCACACAGGTCTCGCATGGAGACCCAGTTATTGGTGGTGAAGTGGTGCTGTTCCGCAGAGCGACTCACGCGTGATTGCTGCAGCTGAAACTCCACTATCGCCTGCTGCTGCTCGCACAGTCTGGCCAGCATGTGCAAGGTGGAGTTCCACCTTTTGGGCACGTCACATATGAGGCGGTGAGCGGGAAGGCCGAAGTTACGCTGCAGCGTTGACAGGCGAGCAGCAGCAGGGTGAGAACGCCGAAAGTGCCCACACACAGCCCGCACTTTCTGCAGCAGCTCTGGCATATTGGGGTAATTTTTAAGGAAACTCTGGACCACCAAGTTCAGCACATGCGCCAGGCAAGGGATGTGCGTCAAACCGGCTAGGCCCAGAGCTGCTACGAGAGTTCGCCCATTATCGCACACCACCAGGCCGGGCTTGAGGCTCACTGACAGCAAACACTCATTGGTCTGTTGTTCCATGTCCCTCCACAACTCCTCCGCGGTGTGGGGTTTTTCCCCCAAACAGGAAAGTTTTAAAACTGCCTGCTGTCGTTTACCCCTGGCTGTGCTGAAGTTGGTGGTGAAGGTGTTACGCTGACCGGATGAGGAGGCGGTAGAGGATGAGGAAGCGGAGTAGGAGGAGTTAGCAACAGGAGGCAAACTGAAGCGCCCTGCAATCCTCGGTGGTGGAAGGACATGCGCCAAACTGCTATCTGCCTCAGGCCCAGCCGCCACTGCATTTACCCAGTGTGCTGTTAGGGAGATATAACGTCCCTGACCGTGCTTACTGGTCCACGCATCCGTAGTTAGGTGGACCTTGCCACAGATGGCGTTGCGCAGTGCACACCTGATTTTGTCCCCCACTTGGTTGTGCAGGGAAGGGATGGCTCGCCTGGAAAAGTAGTGGCGGCTGGGCACGACGTACTGTGGGACAGCCAATGCCATCAGGCTTTTAAAACTCTGCGTCTCCACCAGACGGAATGACAGCATTTCAAAGGCCAGGAGTTTTGAAATGCTGGCATTCAGGGCCAGGGATCGCGGGTGGCTAGGGGGGTACTTCCTCTTCCGCTCCAATGTTTGGGAGATAGAGAGCTGAACGCTTCCATAGGACATTGTGGAGATGGTTGGTGACCCAGGTGGTAGTGTTGCTGGCAGATCCTCTGTTTGCGGGGTGGCAGGTGCCACTGTCACTACAGAGGTGGATGAAGAGGCCAATACTGCAGCAGAAGAGGAAGCAGGAGGAGCCAGAGACCTTTCTTGTTTTTTGAGGTGTCTACTCCACTGCAGCTCGTGCTTTGCACTTATTTGCCTGGTCATGCAGGTTGTGCTCAGGTTGAGAACTTTTATGCCTCGCTTCAGGCTCTGATTGCAAAGCGTGCAAACCACTCGTGTCTTGTCATCAGCACATTGTGTGAAGAACTGCCACGCTAGGGAACTCCTTGGACCTGGCTTTGGTGTGCTCGGTCCCTTGCTGCGTTGGGCAGTAGCAGACATACTGTCTAGGGGACGGATGCTCCGCTTTTGCACCCTGCCCCCTCTTCTGCTGTGCTGGTGGCTCTGTGCGACCACCGCCTCTTCCTCCAAACTACACTGGTCACCTGCATAACGTTCATTCCATGTGGGGTCGAGGACCTCATCGTCCTCCACATCATCTTCCACCCAGTCTTCACCCCTGCCCTCCTTGTCTGTCTGCACAATTGCGAAAGCAGCAGCAGTTGGCACCTGTGTTTCGTCATCATCCGAGACGTACTGCGATGGTCCTCCCATGTACTCATCATGAAACATAAGTGGTTGGGCATCGGTGCACTCAATCTCTTCCACTTCTGGGGCAGGGCTAGGTGGATGGCCCTGGGAAACCCTGCTAACAGAGTCATCGAAAAGCAGAAGAGACTGCTGCATGATTTGGGGCTCAGACTGCTTGGCTGATTTGCAAGGGGGTGAGGTGAAAGACTGATGGACATGGGTTTCAGGTGCCAACTCTGATCTTTCATCAGAAGAGTGGGTGGGAGACAATGTGAAGGAACCCGAGGCACTGTCAGCAACCCAATTTACTATCGCCTGTACTTGTCCTGGCCTAAACATTCGTACAGCCTCATTAGGCGCGACAAAATACCGCCGCAGGCTCGGTCGCCTACTCGCACCTGAGGAAGGTGTTTCACTTGTGCGTGTATCTGGCACAGATCCACCACGTCCTCTCCCTGCAACAGGAGTTCCACCAGCAGCACCACGACCGGGGCCACCACGTCCCTTTGACCTTCTCCTCATATTTTCCAAATTTAGGATCTTGCCCTAAATGGGTGTTTTTGGAAGAGCAGAACACACCCACAGTACGTAACCGCTGAATCGCACAGCTACAGAACTGCAGAAAATGCTATTCAAAAAAAATTTTGTTTTTTTAGTATAGCACAGTAGGAGAAAACTATATAGAAATTGTTTATTTCACACACCTCCAAATATGTATAACACACTGCAAACTATTTTTTGTGCCCCTAAACGGCGTTTTTTGGAAGAGCAGAACACACCCACAGTACGTAACCGCTGAATCGCACAGCTACAGAACTGCAGAAAATGCTATTCAAAAAAAATGTTGTTTTTTTAGTATAGCACAGTAGGAGAAAACTATATAGAAATTGTTTATTTCACACACCTCCAAATATGTATAACACACTGCAAACTATTTTTTGTGCCCCTAAACGGCGTTTTTTGGAAGAGCAGAACACACCCACAGTACGTAACCGCTGAATCGCACAGCTACAGAACTGCAGAAAATGCTATTCAAAAAAAATGTTGTTTTTTTAGTATAGCACAGTAGGAGAAAACTATATAGAAATTGTTTATTTCACACACCTCCACATATGTATAACACACTGCAAACTATTTTTTGTGGCCCTGAGTGGCTCTTTTTGCAAGCGTACATTAAAGTGCAAATTTTTTTTTTTTTTGCCCTAAACGGGTCTTTTTTTGCACGAGCAAAATAAAATGCACATTTTTTATTTTTTTTGCCCTATGGGTCTTTTGGAAAAGAGCACAATAAAGTGCCTTTTTTTTCCCCCTAAATGGATCTTTTTTAAAGAGCAGAATAAACCCACAGTATGGAAACGGAGTATCTCTAAAACGTAAAATGCAGTGCTGGTGCACTGAGCTTGCAGATAAAAGTTAGATTTTCTCTGACACTGGGCTCATGGCAGTGTAAAAAGACTGTGCACTGCAACACAAACAGGTAAACCTATGCAGATCGCTGATTTTAATCTCTGAATCTGGACTCCTATATAATATATCTCTCTCCCTGAAAGCACCAACAGGAACCTGGCCCTACACTACACTATCTCTCTATCTTTTCCCTCAGATTGCAGAATCAGGACTACCTCATGTATTTTACAATCTCTCCCTATTAGCAACAGCAGCAGCCAAGATCCTCTCCCTATCTATTCTGAAGCAGAGTGACGTGTGTGCTATGTGCCTCTAGCTTATATAGAAGCTGGGTCACATGTTGCACTGACCAATCACAGCCATGCCATTAGTAGGCATGGCTATGATGGCCTCTAAGGGCACACCAGCTAATCAAAAGGTGATTGGCTGGCCCCTGAAGCATTTCTAAATGCGTAATTAGATTGCCGAACCCGAACCAGAACCCGGACTTTTGCGCAAAGTCCGGGTTCGGGTAAAAGCTAAAGTTCGGTACGGACCCGAACTTTACAGTTCGGGTTCGCTCAACACTAGTAATGACCCTTTATTTGCAAGTTATAGCAGTGCATGTTTTAAAGAAAATCTACAATGGAAGCCTCCATATTCTCTCACTACTGGCATCCATTAAATAGACCTAGATTCAAACAACATTGCACTTTAAACAGTGTAAGACAAGTAATTTGTGAATGATAAAGCACTTACAATAGGCATTGTGTACATTAGCTGCTGTTTGGCCAGGTCCACTTTGCCGTCCACTGCACTGTGTTTCTGTGGATAGCGCTTCCTAATCCTAGTCCCTGCCTCTGATGACACCAATAATGTAATTAAAGCAAAACTATAGGCAAAACTTTTTTTTCCCTTTTTGGATAGAGTAAGGGAGGGTTATAACCACTGTAAGGTTTATATTTGCCATCTTTGTCCCATTGGGGACATTTACCTCAACTTCCTGTCCCATAGCCACACAGGAAGTTGGAGTAAATTCCTGCAATTAAGGGAATCTTTTGGGGACACCCAAGTCATCAGAACTTTTTCAATGTCCCCATTGGAAAATTTCCCCTCTATTACTTTTCTGGGGACAACCCAAAATGTGGGATTTTCTTTTACTTTCAATGATAATGGTAAACAGGACGAATAAAGAGGGTGAATCACCCTAATGGGAACACAGACAGCAATAAAAACTTGCAAGTGTTCTAATCTATCTCCTCTCTATCCAAAACTAAGAAAAAAGTTTTCTCTTTCGTTCATGGACGGACACCGCTTCAATCATGACAAGTGGGTATTAGCCTTCATTCAGGAGTGACTAGGCAGAAAAAGTGTTAACAACTTCAGAGCTGAACAGCCCCACCCAGGGGGCGGTCCTACTGGCTATATCCCCTCAGCCTGCACTAAGCAGATCAGTTCTTTTCTGCCTAGCATAGGAGAAGGACATGGCTCCCTTCGGGCCCATAGGTCCGAGTTTTTTTTTTTCTACATTTTACGTTTTTTGTTCCTGCGATCAACTGCCGACTGGGTGACAGGCTGGATCCCAGATCCTTGTAGTCTCCCCAGTTTTCATCCATCGAGCGTGTGCCGACCCTAGCTACGTGCTGGGTTTTCCATGACATGCCCGTTGCTCCACGGGTGGCCGGAGAGCTTCGTGTCCAGGGCATGCATATGACTGGTCTCTATGGCTGAATCACAGCATGCCGGGCCGACAGTCACCTCCGTAACCGCATGGAAGATGGTCTGCCCAGAATGTTTTCCAGCATAATCCACGCAGGAAGGGTAAGTAGCTTCCCCTGCTTTGGCAGGAGGACTTGGCTGGACATTCCTGGAGAGATCAAGTAAGTGGTTTTACCCTTTTTTTCCTCTCTCCCTGCCTTCCCTCCTCCCTGGGCTCTGTGAGCTAGACTGGCTGCTGGGTGCTGGGGGTTCACCTGGGGGGCTCCATCTGGAGCGGAAATTGCACTGTATGGCTGTCATTGGAAATGTCAGTTTTTCTGCTTACCTGTGTGTTTCTCCCTCAATGCTGTCGGCGGCCATTTTCTTGTGGTCCACGCCTATTTTGGCCCCTACCTAACGCTCGGCGGCCATTTTCTTGTGGTCCATGCCTGCTAGCTCTATCTGCCACTCGGTGGCCATTTTCTTGTGGTCCGTGCCTGTTTTGGCCTCTGTCTACCGCTCAGCGGCCATTTTCTTGTGATCCACGCCTGTATGGATCTATCGCCGCTCGGCGGCCATTTTCTTGTGGTCCACGCCGTTCTTCAGCACGGCCGCTCGGCGGCCATTTTGTGGAAGTCTTTTGCCTCTAGGGTGCATTCTACAGGCATGCAATATACAGACACACACTGATGGAGGATCTGACTGACACAGTGGGAGAGCATCTCAGGCGGGAGCAGACGGCAACAGTAACAGTGACCGTTCTAAGGGTGGTGAGTCCTCTGGGAGACCCTGCATCTCTGTAGCAGCTAGGAGGGTGGGCTGTTGATACCTTGCCTGAAGTCCCTGTGGGTGTCAGGCGCGTGGGTCAGCATGACGTCAGAAGCAGACGTTTTTTCCCCTGAAACACCTGAGTTGGCAACTGGTGCCTCTGCTATATCAGTGGACGCTATGGCGGCGATCCTGGAGGCTTTTGTTTCCAAGGTTGAAGCGGCGCATGGGAACACAGGGGGTAGCGCTCGCTACCTATACACAGTAGTGGGCTCAGCGGTGCATCCAGCAATGGCTGGGTCTTTTGTGTCTCAGACACTTACTGAGTGGGCAAAGATGCTACTCCATGGGTTAAAGACACGGGAGGCTCCTCCGGACAAGGTAGCTTTGACCAACCAGTTGGTACAGGGCCTTAAGTTTGTCTGCGAGTCAGACATGGATACTATCCCCTTTCTGTCCAGAGCCTCGGTTTATGCGGTGGTGTTACGCCACCTAGTTTGGCTAAGTGCTGGTCTACGGACCAAAAACTTCCAAGAAGGCCTGATTGGACCTGCCCTTTAAGGGTGACAGTCTTTTTGGAGCCTCTCTCGATGACATCATTAAGGATGCCACAGGAGGTAAGAGCGTGCTGCTCCCGCAATCCAAAAAAGGGGTAAGGAACCATGCCATAGGCAAAGGGCCCTCTTTCACCGCGCACAAGCAGTTCTTTCGTCCGCCTAGTGTGGCAAGTAAACGGCCCCAGGCCGATAAAGCGCCTGCCGAGGGACCGAATCGTCCCTGGTTTCGCAAGCCCAACCTCGCTTGCCTACCAAACCATTTTTTTCCCTCTAAACCGCCAGCTTCAGCCGACTCGTCGGGGAGCCCTATATGGGGCGGTTCGAGGCCTGCTGATACGCAGGGTGGTCCTTCCTGTTTCATCACAGGAACTGGTTCAGGGGTTCTACTCAAATCTGTTCGTAGTGCTGAAGAAGGAGGGGGTTCATCCAATCTTGGATCTCAGGGCCCTCAATTGCTTTGTGAATGTACAAAGATTCCGGAAGGAGATGGTTCGCTCTGTTGTCGCTGCCCTCTATCCGGGGGATTTTCCGGCATCCTTGGACATCAAGGACGCATGCTTGCATGTCCCCATATGCACCAGGCATCAGAGATGTCTGCGCTTTGCGGCCGAGGAAGACCACTACCAATTGGTGGCTCTCCCCTTTGGCCTGGCATCAGCACCAAGGGTGTTCACCAAGGTGCTCGCCCCGATTCTGGCCCTACTAAGACAGCGTGGCATCGCCATCATGGGCAACTTGGACGATGTTCTTCTGAGGGCCACTTCAAACTCAAAATTAGAGGTGAGTGTGTCTATAACCTGTCAGACCCTCCGATACTTGGTTGGGTGCTGAACACTCAGAAATCAGTATTGGTACCGTCTCAACTCCTAGTGTATCTAGGGTTGATTCTGGACTCCTCAGAGGCGAAAGTTTTGTTCTCCCTATGGAAAAGTTGCAGACCCTTCGGGCTGCGGTGTGGCAGTTGACATCCCAAAGATGGTCGTCACGCCACTCTTTCAGGCAAGTCCTGGGCCTCATGGTAGCCTCCTTCGAGGCGGTACCATATGCACTATTTCACACGCGAGTGTTACAGAAGGTAATTCTGTCCAGAAGGGTCAAGTGCCCTTCATCCCTGGATTGTCAAAATCCGGGTGAGCCACCTAGTCAGGACCTCCCTAGTTGGTGGCCGACATCACCGGCACTTCTGTCTGGGAAGTCGTTCCTTCCTTTTTGCTGGATGGTGGTCACGGCGAACGCCTGTCTTACCGGTTGGAGAGGAGTCTGGGGGGCTCAGTCAACCTAGGTCGCTGGACTCCGGAGGAATCCCACTTGCCGATCATTGTCCTGGAACTCCGGGCGATCTGGCTTTGCCTCTCTACATGGTCTCAGAGGCTACAGGCGCATCCAGTCAGAGTCCAGTCAGACAAACACCACAGTGGTGGTGTATGTCAATCATCAAGGAGGAACAAGCAGCTCAGCTGCAGCATCGGAGGTCGCTCACCTCCTAAGGTGAGCAGAAAGGAGCGTACCGGCCCTGACGGCCTTATACATTCCGGGTGTGGAAAACTGGCAGGCGGACTAACTGATTCGCCAGATGCTGGACAAAGGAGAATGGTCTCTACACCCGGAGGCGTTTCAGCTCATTTGCCAGAGGGGAAGCACGCCAGACGTAGATCTCCTGGCTTCTCGACTCAATCGGAAGGTATTGAGGTTTGTGGCCAGGTCAAGAGACCCATGGGCAAACACGACAGATGAGTTGGTGGCACCGTGGAGTCAGTACCGGCTAATCTATGCCTTTCCTCCTCTGAAGCTCCTTCCTCATCTGCTTCGCAGACTGGAGGCAGAGAGGATTCCAATGGTCCCAATTGCTCTGTATTGGCCTTGGCGTCCTTGGTACGCTGATCTAGTGCGTCTGGTAGCAGATGCCTCTTGGCGTCTACCGCTAAGAAAGGACCTGCTGTCGCAAGGTCCCATACGCCATCCTGTTTTTACAGTCACTGGCTTAAGAGCCAGGTGCTAAAAGACCGGGGCCTGTCTGACTCGGTGATCTCTATCAGTGCTCATAAATCATCCTCTAGGAAGATTTGACCATCGCACTTGGAAGACCTACATATCCATTGTGAGGAAATGAGGTGGTATCCGCGTACTTATTTGGTTCCAGAGTCCTGCTGTTCTTACAGCGTGGGGCGGACCAAAAATGTTTGCCAAGACACCAGCTGAAATCTATCAAAAATTAGAAAGAAATCTTGCCACTTGACAGTGCAATATAATATCAGCTGGTTCAGTCTCAACTGATGGCCTATAAAAAGGTGTCCCATTACCAAGGTGTCACACAAGAAACATCTCATGATGTGTAAAAGCAAAAAGCTCTCAAGTCCTTCGCAATTTTATTGTTGCAAAACATACTGATGGCATTGGTTACAGAAGGATTTCTAAACTTCTGAATGAGCACTGTTGGGGCCATAATCCAGAAGTTGAAAGAACATACTTTCACCATAAACCGGCCACGACCAGGTGCCCCTCGCAAGATTTCTGACAGAGGAATGAAAAGAATTATCAGAAGAGTTGTCCAAGAGTCAAGGACCACTTGTGGAGAGCTTCAGAAAAGACCTGGAATTAGAAGGTACTATTGTACTGTACAGTGCACTCAACCGACCATGGCCTGTATGCATGCTCACCACGCAAAACTCCATTGCTGAAGAAAAAGATGATTAATGTTTGCTGCACAACATTTATACAAGCCTGTAAAATACTGGGGGAATATAGTCTGGTCAGATGAGAGCAAAATTGAACTCTTTGGATGCAATAATACACACCATGTTTGAAGGTCAAATGGCACTGCACATTACCCTAAAAACACCATACCAACAGTGAAGTCTGGAGGTGGCAACATCATGGTGTGTTTTTCAGCATACGGTACTGGCAAACTTCATAGCGCTGAAGGAAGGATGAATGGAAAAATGTACCAAGGGATTCTTGATAAAAATCTGCTTCCATCTACCAGAATGACAAGGATGAAAGGAGGGTGGACATTTCAGCAAGACAAGGATCCCAAACACAAACCCAAGGAAACTCTCAATTGGTTTCAAAGAAAGAAAATAAAGCTGCTAGAATGGCCCATTGACTTGAATCCAATAGAAAAATGTATGGAAAGAACTAAAGATCAGAGTTCATAAAAGTTATGTATAAAATAAATGAATGAATGAAATTTAAATAAATGTATATATTTTACATGGATCGTTTTTGTAATCAGCATGATATGACTGAGAACAAAAGAGAAACAACTTTAGCAAAACAACGCAAAGACATTCAAAATAAACTTGGGCCTTTAATGAGTCGAAGAAAAATAAAATCCGTCTGCAAACTTTCAACACAGATCTGGCAATTTTGTGTAAATGGCCAAAACATAACGCAAAGAATTTTGTGCTTCATGGTCACAAAACAAAAAACATTTAATATGAACGATGGAGCTGATTTTTTAATTTCAAAATGTCACTGTACTGAGGTTTCAAGCTTGAGGAGCCAATTATTAGAATGGAATTCAAATGATCATCTGATAAATTTGCTCGATATTTGGACTCGACATACTTAATTTTTGAAAATGTTTGTTCACACAGGTATGTTGTACCAAAAACTGACACAAGTCTACGAGCAAATTGCTTCAAATTTGGAAACTGCTCAGGCTGCAAAGAATTATAAAATTGGATCAAATTTCCTTCTTTACATTTGTCTTTCAGCATGTCATCTGATTGTAGGTCAATAATTTCCAATTGAAACTGACTTGGGGGTGTTTCAACATTGCAGTCAAATGGATTTTGAAACAGTTTTATATCATCTGCTCTACCATCAAGATCAGAAAATAGTTCCTGAAATTGTTTTTGCAAGCCCTGAATGATTACAGTTGCAAATGAGGAAGGAAATTCTGTTTCGCTTTCTTCATGAAATTTTTCACAACATGGGAAATGAACCAAATTATGGTCTTTTCACCTGGCCTTCAAAAAGCATGAGTTTTGCCCTGAATGACTTGACATGCACAAATAGGTCACAAATCAAATTTGGTTTCACCTTGCAATTTCAGAATCAGTTGATTCATATGGTCTGTCAAATCTGCAAAAAATGCCAATTTCCAAAGCCAGTCAGTGTTTGACAAAATTGGGTCGGGTTGATTCTTTTCTGTTAGAAATTAATTAATTTCTTCTCTGAGCTGAAAGAAGCGTGATAGAACTGTTCCACAACTAAGCCATCGAACTACTGTATAGTAAGTCAAGTCAACGTACTTTGAGTCAATTTCTTTTAGAAAATCACAAAACTGGCGATGATTAAGCCCATGAGATCGAATAAAATTTACTACTGAAACAACAGGTTTCAGAACACAAGACATACCCAGATATTTTCCACACAATGCTTGCTGATGGATAATGCAATGCAGGAACATGGGCTTTGAGAATCCACCAACCTCGCAAATTATTTTTATTTGTCCAACTAAACATTTCTTCGGCCCAGACATGTTTTTTCCTCCATCAATTGTCACACATTGCAGTTTATTCCACTCCAGGTTGTATTCCGTCACAGCTTTTTGCAGTTCTTTGAAGATGTCTTCTCCAGTTACTGTGCTGTGCATGCTATGCACTGACGCTAACTCTTGTGTGACATTAAATTCGCTGTTGACACCACGAATGAATACTAAAAGTTGTGATGTATCACATACATCAGTTGACTCATCAAGTGCGAGAGAATACACCAGAACATTTTTTGCTTTTTCTGCAATCTGATTAACTACATTGCTTCCTATATCATCAATTCTACGAGCAACAGTATTTGTTGCAAGACTTCTAGTTTTGAACAAATTAGCTTTTTCTGGGCATAACGCTTCCACTGCTTCCATCCTTGATAAGATCTCCGTTAGTAAATGGTTTTCCTCTTTTAGCCAAGGCATAAGCTATTTTATAACTGGCCCGAGTTAAAGCTATATTTTCACTTTTCTTTTGCGTAAATAGAGCTTTTTGGGAAAGCAAATTGCGTTGCATCGATTGAAATTTTTCCGAACGCTGTGTTCCTGTGAATTTGGAATAACTTTGTTCGTGTTTTGTCTCATAGTGCAGATGCAAATTGTACTCCTTCAAAACTGCAACAGTTTCATTGCATATGAGACACGAGGCTTTATCGCCTGCTTGTACAAAAAAGTACTTTATGTTCCATTGTTCATTAAACAGGCGGCATTCGCTGTCCACTTTTCTTTTCTTTTTTCCTTCCACAACTGAGGGAAATATCTGAACAAGGAAAAGATTTGAGAGTTTACGCTTACATCATAGTCCTCATCATAGTCCCCCCTTATGTCTGTGCCGTCCTCAAGATCCCCTTTATATCTGTATCTCAGACTTCCCCTCACTTCTGTTTCCCCATCAGTGTCATCCCATACAACTGCGTCTCCAACAGAGTCTCCACCACATCTGTGTCCCCATCAGAGACTCTTCGCACATCTGTGTCCCCATCAGAGCTTTCCACACATGTGTCCCCAACAGAGTCCCCTTGCACATCTGTGTCCCCAGAAACTCCTTGCACACCTGTGTCCACATTGGAGCCTTTCCGCACATCCGTGTCCCAATCGGAGCTTTGCCGCATGTTTGTCTCCATCAGAGCCTTCAACAAATCTGTGTCCCCATCAGAGCCTTTGCAAACATCTGTGTCCCCCATCAGAGTATCCTTGCACATTGTGTCCCCATCAGAGCCTTTCTGCACATCTGTGTCCCCATCAGAGCCTTTGCAAACATCTGTGTCCCCCATCAGAGTATCCTTGCACATTGTGTCCCCATCAGAGCCTTTCTGCACATCTGTGTCCTCCATCAGTCTCCTTGTACATTGTGTCCCCATCAGAGCCTTCCACACAACTGTGTCCCCATCAGAGCCTTCCACACGTCTGTGACCTCATCAAAGCTTTCCACACGTCTGTGTCCCCATCAGAGCCTTCCACATGTCTGTGTCCCCATCAGAGCCTTCCACACACCTGTTTCCCCATCAGAGCCTTCCACATGCCTGTGTCCCCATCATAGCCTTCCACAGGCCTGTGTCCTCATCATAGCCTTCCACACGCCTGTGTCCCCATCAGAGCGTTCCACACGTCTGTGTCCCCATCAGAGCCTTCTACACATCTTTGTCCCCATCAGAGCTTTCCGCACGCCTGTGACCTCATCAGAGCCTTCCACACACCTGTGACCTCATCATAGCCTTCCACGCGCCTGTGTCCTCATCAAAACCTTCCACACGTCTGTGTCCCTCTTTAGAGACTCCCCATAAGCGGTGTCCCCATCAGCAGTGTCCCCATAAGCAGTGACCCCATGTCCCCATCAGCGGTGTCCCCATCATAATTGTCCTCATCAGCGGCGTCCTCATCATTGTCCCCATCAGCGGTGACCCCATGTCCCCATCAGCGGTGTCCCCATCAGCAGCATCCCCATCAGCAGTGTCCCCATCATTGCTGATGGGGACACCGCTGATGGGCACACCAATGATGGGGACACCGATGATGGGGACACCGGCATCCCCATTAGTGGTGTCCCCATCAGCAGTGTCCCCAGCAATGTTCCCATCAGCACTGTCCCCATCAGCACTGTCCCCAGAAATATCCCCATCAGCACAGCAATGTCCCCATCAGCAATCTTCCCTGCAGTGTGCCCATCAGTGTTGTGCAACACATTTACATGATCAGCACATTTACCTGTTGCCTCCGCCTCTTACCTCTGTACTAGCCGACTTCAGCTCTTCTGCAGCTCCCGTCTCCCGCCCACTGCTACACTCGTGGAAGGATCGTTAATACAAACAGCGGGCGGGAAGAGGGGAGGTGCCGTGCCTGTGACATCACTGCTGGGACATCGGTGGTCCCAGCAGCCAATCTAAAAAAAACGGCGTGGCAGCATGGGCGGGTGTGCGGCTTTGTTTACAGGATCTGCCAGCTGCGGGCGGGAGACCCCTGCTCTATATCATTTATGAATAAATTAAACAGAATTGGTCCCATGACAGAGCCTTGAGGTACCCCACTTACCACTCCAGACCAGTATGAGTATACGTTATTTATCACTACCCTTTGGACGTGCCCCTGTAACCAGGTTTATATCCAAGAAGAAACCTTATGGTCCATGCCAACAGACCTCAGCTTGTAGATTAAGTGTTTATAGCGCCTTTAGAAATATATTTACCTAGAAAAAATAGTGACGTGTTCAATACTTATTTTATCCCCTGTATATCTGTGCCTAGACATTAAATATTCTTAACAAGCTCTCGCTGACCTGTATAGCTATAGGCATTGTGAAGAACTTCATCTTTATATTTCCCAACGGTGGCACTTGAATCACGCACCCCTTCCCTTTTATTTTCCATTGAGAGCAAAAACGTTGGCAACCTGACAGCACTTTAATGTAGACAAACAAGTAAGTACTGTAACCTGATAGAAATTGTCAAACTTGAATTTCGAGTCCCTGTTATGATCTTTGAGGATGAAGTACTTCACAGCACCTGCAGCTACAGAAGCCTTGTTTTAAAGCACTGCCTGTTAAAGCAGACTATTTTGGTTTTGTTCTTTAAGTCTTTATACTTTAGTGTTCATACCCTGGGCACAGGTGCCGTTCAAGCATAATTTCAAACTGTCCCTGATTTGGAGTGACTGTGCCTCTTTTGGAACCAAATACCTTTGTCCCTTTTTCCTTCTAATTTGTCACTCTGATGGATAGACCTCTATAAAGAAATCTACTATTTAGTTACCAGAAGTGTTATACAGTAAACTGTTCACACAACCACTAATTTATTGAATTTGTTAGTTTGAAGAGCCAGTATAATGAAAAAGGTAGTGGTAAAAAAAACACCTGTGGGTTAAACCAATAGTTTTTTTGCATATACATTTTTCATGATCCACATTACTGCTGCATCGCTGGAATGTGTCCTTTGCCAGTACTGCTCATCCTGCATTCTTTGTGATGGTGGTAAACTGTGTGGCAAGAGAAGCAACTTTGGGGGAACGTTCTTGCAGGTGGGAGTAAAACTGCTGTTGATGCCCCCCCGGACCAAAATGAGTATTAACCCTTGCAGTGTAGATGTGGCATCCTTCTGCATGGATAACTTCAACTTTACAGTGGCCTAGATAGTTTACTTCAAAATCACTAATCAGTGGCTAATTATAGCTTTTTTTTTTTATGAGGGAAACAAAATGAGGTGAGTGGTATGACTTCTATTCTAACATTCCAACATTGGTATAAATGCTTTGCATTTTTTTTTTTTGTTCAATAAGTTTTTAAGTGTTCTTTTATCCATTGTTTTGCAGACATTGGTGCATATTTTGAGGCAGGAACATGGCTACGTCACAATATACTTTCAGCTGGCATGGTTGCTGCCCAGGAATTTGCCAAAGTCATCGTGTCTCTTCCCCTTTATGTCAGCAACTTAACTCGTGAGGAGATTTCATTTAGCTTCAGGACTAACTCAGCACCAGCTGTTCTCCTGTACGTCAGCTCCTTCAGCTCAGATTATATAGCCTTCCTTCTCAGGCCAGAGGGTATGTCCAATATTTTATAAAATCAATTGTGATTTAGAAACACCATTATCTTCAAATCTTAAGCCTGGTACACACTGCAAGTTTTTATTCGTTCAACCTAGCAGGTCGGAGCGGCTGTACTAACCATCCAAAGTTAGTACAACAATCTCCCCTGCTGAGCACATGTTGTGTTCTGACAGGGGGATGGCCCCACCGCCAGAACACTCTGATAAGCACTCTGCCATCGGCTGAGAGTGCTGATCAGGAGTCGGTCGGCTGCTGGTTTTCCAGCATGCTCGTCAGAAGCCAGCCAAACCGCCGGCTACTGTTGGACAGACTGACATACACATGGGCCGAATGTCGGCCAGTTTACATTGAACCAGCTGATGTCTCCAAACATTCAGCCCATGTGTACGGGCCTTTAAGCCATGATGTCCTATTGAACAGCTTTGGAAATAATGTTCTTGTGTGTACTTTGGGCCAACAATTATTCTAAAGGAAAAAAACACACACACACACACACACCTATAATTTATATGTAGTGTGATTTCTAAATACATTTCAATTGCAGGAAAAACACTTATTGCAGATTTCTTGGGTGTTTCCAATTACAAATCAGTCACATATCATAACCCATGGGGGTACTAAAATAATGAAAAATTGTATACTCACCTATCCGTCATTTTCCTTTCTTAGTGCAACTTCATGGCAGCATACAATGGTTGTGGCTCCATTCCCACAACCTGATAGGACTGGTTGGCTATTAATCAAAGACACATCTGGCTCACAGAATCTTTTGTAACTCTCACCATTTGGATGGGAATCTGTATGCTACCATGAAGATGCACCAAGAAAGGAAAATTACGGAAAGGTGAGTATACAATTTTTCGTTTTCCTGGCGCATAATGGCAGCATACAATGGAAACTAATTTGCCAGATGTAAGGGCCCAAGAAAAAATTTGTAATTATCAGTAGCGTAAGTATGCACCTGCATGTAGGTAGATGCAGTCTGCTGTCTCCACTGCAGGTGCCACTCAACCGCAGTGGCAAGGCAAAGGGAGAGTAAGTCATGAGGAACATGGTTTCCTGAGTCACTGGGGCAGCAATCCAATTGGATGCTGGATGCCCAGGTGATTCTGGTGGCCATCTTAGATGTGGCAGAGTCTATTTAAGACCCTTGCTCTTCGAATTGTCATACATTCTTCTGAGTGGACAGGTTAGGGGCAGATTCCCCCATCTGCCAGGGAAGATGTCTAGCAGTAGGGAGAGGTTCCTGATGAATAGGGACAGGCTGGGGATATGCCATCCTTCTGCTGAAGCCTGCTTTTTGGGTCCACCACCAGGCCACATTTCACACTCAAAGACAGACACTATTGGTGCATCGGAATCGACTGCGAGTATTTCACTGGCATGGTGCTCTCCCGATGGGTTATCTGTTCAATTAAGCCTTTTCTTTTAATACAAGTTCTCCTTTCTGGAAAACTTCTCACAAGTGTCATCGCTTCTCACACCACCCCGCACCTACCCACATGCACAATAAGCTTTCCAAATTCTGCTGTCATGATCTGTACCAGGTTCACCTAATAAAGCGTAATGAAGGTGATCCGGGAGGACCATGTTGCTGACTTGCAAAATAGCATCAGGAGACACTTGGCACTGCACTGTCTGCAGAGTTGCCACTGCCCTGGTTCAGTGTGCTCTTAGGTCTTCTGGAACAGGACGGCCTTGTGAAGAGTAGGCTCTTTTAATTGTCTTAGTCTGGGAGGTGATTGTACGTGTTGAAACTGACTGTCCCTACCATAAGCCATGCAAGACCAAGATTTCTGCTTGCCTGAATGAAGAGATGTCTGCCAAGTAGGCATTTAGAGTTAAGCCAACATCCATTGGATGCGGTTCCCCCACTTCACCAAAGAAAAGTAAATTGACTTCCTGTTTAAGGAAAATTGGCTAAAGTGGAAGGAGAAAAGCCACCTTAGGGGTAAAGCGGTCTAAAGGTTTTATGACTACTCTGTCAGGGCAGAATGTTGGTATACAAAAGCCTGCACATCCTGACACCCTTTTCATAGAAATTATGGCAAACAGAAATATGGTCTTCAGAGTTAGATTCCAGGGTGTAGCCAATTCTGTAGGAAAGAATGGAGGCCTTGAAAGAGCTTCAATGACCCTAAGCAAGTCCCACTTGATAGCCTCCACCTCTCAATTTCCATGCCATCAAATATAGTCTCCTGGGACTGGATGGCAAAACCTGGCCCTGAGAATGCAGATCCAGTGTCACTGGCAGAAGCAGTAGTGACGGCTAAGGTTTTGGATATTATAGGTGTTGAGGGATAGATATACCTGAACTGGAAGTTCCACTGGCAGTTTAAGTCGTCTACCCTTCACTGTTGGGTATAGTGCTCTAAGAATCTGCAGCATTTCATATTCCAGGGAGTTGTTGCTAGATCCACCTGGGCAGATCCCCACTTAACTAACTGAACACCCCACTTGAGGGACCACTTGTTGTTTGATCAGAAGGAACTGCTTAATGAGTCTGCTAACTGATTTTGAGTAAAAATATCAATAGAAAAATATTGCAGATAAAACTAATATCACTCATACATATTTAAGTGTATGTGCACCTATACATGTATTGATTGCCAGCTGAACACTAAGGATAATACATAAAACTCTGCAATAGAATATATAGCAGAAATCAGTGCAGCGCGAAAAAAATAAACGTATTAAAAACATTCAGTAGAAAAGAAGTCCTTGAGAAAAATACATGAAACAGGTGGATGATAAAAGAAATCAGGATGTAAATCCTTGTGGGAAAAATGTCTGATATCAGACATACAAGTGTTAATTTAAAGAGTGAGTCCAGCCCGTCCACCACAGATAACAGCAACCTCTCACCTCTTTAATGAGACCGGAATAGTCAACATGAAATTTCCACTCACCGTGGGGATATGTCTTCCAACAATCAATCCACAATGGCTAGATATCACTGGCTCCACGGGTCATGTATATGCAAATGAAAAAATAACACCTGGTGCTCTCCGTAAACACACGATTTTATTTAAAAGGATAAAATTCACTTACAAGGCACTTACACCAAGTGCATTTGTATGGGCATATCAGTATACAGACGATAGATTCAAAGATGGCCGCAGACGTAGCTCTCAGGTCTTTTAGATGAATTGACTAACAGTCACACTTCCAACATCGGGGTTTGATTCCCTGTTCCCCCCCTGCCTCTGTATGTATGCAACTGCCATATTGTTGCCTAGGCACAGTACAACTTATGTTCCTCTTATCAAATGAGCAAATGCCAGAGCAGCTTTGAATGCTGCTCTCAGTTCAAGAGCTGTACAGCATTGAGCAGCCCGCTCCTTAAAATGTGCCCCCAGTTTTTTCTGGCTGGCGTCTGATGTGATAATGTTCCATTCAGAAACAACAATTGATTAAGAAGACCCAAGGATACTCAGGCACTGTTCTTCTGGAAGAGACTTCGCTCCCAAAGCATCTTTGACTTTCTCTATCAGAGGACAGATCTTCCTTTGCGGAAGTTCTACTGAATTTTTAGTGTATGCAAAATTGCCCCCAAGAACATTCTCTGGGTTAGGCAGAGGAAGCTCTTTTCCCGAATTTATTAGCTACCGAAAATTTTGTAGATTGTGTAGCAGAGCATCCTGATGCTGGATAAGCATCTCCCGATTGCTGGCTAGAAGGATGCTGTCCAAGTAGTAGTGTATTCTCATCCCCCTTGCTATGGCAGACAATAGGACCTTTGTGAATGTCCTGGTGGAGATGAACAGATCAAAGGGAAGGCACCGAAACTGGTAGTGGGACTAAAATGCAGGATGGACTGGGATGTGTATATTGACATAGATATCGACTTGGCAGAAGGAACTTACTCATTTAAGGCGTGTCATTTCTTAAGTGTCTTGCAGGGCAATTTTATGGGTCAGTTGGTGAATGCCCCACCAAGTGATAATGCTTTGCTAGATCTACTGATTACAAATACAGACCCTATCACTGATGTGGTGTCAAGGTCACCTATGGCCAGGTGACAGATGCACACCGTAGGGGGACAGGAGTGCACCGCAAGGTAGTGAACCCTATGGCTGACTGCTGCGGATAGGAAACTGGGTGGTTGTGGAAAGCGGGACCAGAGGAGCACAACCGGGATCCTATGGGAAGCTAGAGCTAAGATTCCCCAGGGCGCGGAGTCTAAGACCCAGCAGGTCTTCTCCAGAGCCTCTAGTGGTGAGGATGTTATGCTGCAGGCTGGGTCCAGGTCGCGGCCCCTAGAGTCTCCTAGCTCACACCCCGTAGGATAAGGGGACAAGAGGGGAAGCAGCAGCACGAGATATAAGAGTAACGAATAACAAGCTGAAAGTCAAGGGTCACAAGCAGACAAGGATAACGAAAGACAAGCCGAAGGTCAAGGGTCACGAGCAGACAGGGATAGTCGGGGACAAGCCAATAACGTAACAGAGAGACAGACGTAGCACACGGCAGGCCGGAACCCAAACACACAATGCCTAACAAACACGTTGATCAGCAAAGCAGGCTCGCAGTGCACAGGTTAATATAGTGTTCTGTGATAGGGCCTGGGGTGGAGTCAGGCTGGGAGGAGATTATAAAGGAAGCCAGGTGAAAGGGTTCTGGCCTCTAAGATGAACACATGGGAAGGAAGGTAAGCTGACAGACAAACACTACTGCATATCCATGACATGTGGAAGCCAGTTTATTGTCCTTCAGACTTTAGGGGGCCAAACTGTGGACACCGGGAGAGGAAATTTTCTTGGCATCAGTGGGAGTAAACGTCACCACATTTGGTATTAGTGGGGGGAATAGTGTACCATTGTTGGTGTCAATGGGAGAAATGGTGCCCCATTGTTGATCTCAGTTGGCAGAAAGTGTCTTATATCAGTGGGAGGAATAGTGCCCCAAGGGCCAGATAAAGGCAAGCAAAGGGCCACATCTGGCCCCCCGGTCCACAGTTTGGAGACCACTGGTCTAGCACATCCTTGAACGTAACCGCAAGGTGATGTGTCTTGTCAGTCGCAATAATGATGCATTCACTGTCAGAGTCGACAACAGAAGATGGGCCTTTTTTTCTGGCCCCTGCCATTCTTCCTGGATTAACTCCTAGTCCCCTAAAGAAGGGAAATTAAACCGAATCTGTTTTGAGATTTGGGAAGTACTTTATAACCTTGTGGAGAGTTTCCTCCACTTCACCCCAGACAAATAACTCCTTTACCTCCCTGGCGGTAATCCTGAGTGTGGCTCAGGGTTAATTTTCAGCACCAAAAGCGGTAACCCCGAGCCACACTCGGGATTACACCGTAGAAACCCTGTACTGTTACTTACCTTGTCCCTATGATCCCCCGATGTCCTTCCGCCGTGTCCTCTGGCCGTGTCCTCCGGCTGATGCAGCCATCTTCCAGGTTCCCTTCCCTGCGAGCGCGGCTACGCAGGGCGCGGAGATGGCGGGAAGTTCAAAACATAACATACACACAATACATTGTAATCTGTAGACTACATTACTGTATCAAACCATTTCACCTCAGTTTTGTCCCTAGTACTTTGTCCAGTGCCCTGCCTGCACTTTTACTGTTCTTTCTGCCTGGAAACTTGAGCACGTCCATGGCATCCAAAAAGCGTCCCTTTAGGTCAAAAGTGGTTTTAGACCAGCTAGAAAACAGCGATAGTGAATTAGAATCACTTGCAGAATTGAGCGATAATGATTCGTGGGGAAATTCGTCATCAGACACTGAAAGTGACGACAGCGACGATTCTGCGACTGAGCTCAGTGATGTGCGAACTTGGTGCTCAATTGACTCTGGTACAGATCAGGCAGCGCCCTCAAGATTACCATTTACTGGGGCATCTTGTATGAAAGTAAACGTTGAACATACTTACAATTATTTCTGACTGATGAGGTTTTCGAAAAAATTGTTACTGTGGCAAACCGGTACAAAGAGCAACAATTAACTACTACGCATCAGAAGTTTCCAAGAAGCGGAAAGTGGGAACCAGTGACCAAAGATGACATTTGGAAATTTCTAGGCCTAATAATACTTCCGGGAGTCGTGGGGAAACCCCTGCAGAAGTGGTATTAGACAACTAAAAATAAATTACTATAAATTACTTGCCACTCCATTCTTTGGCACGGTCATGTCAGAGTACAGATTTTCCCTGATCAGGAAATATTTACACTTCGAAAACAACAAAGAATTTGATGAACCTACTCATCCTGCACCAAAACTAAAAAAAATTTGGGAAGTATCTCAAATGATTCGAAGGAATTTCCAACAAAGCAGAAAGAGATATCAGCATAGATGAAATTCTAATGGCCTACAAGGGAAGGCTCAGTTGAGTACAATACATTGCATCAAAGAGGGCATGATTTGGTGTAAAATCCTACATGCTATGCGAATCGTCAACTGGCTACATTTGGAATTCAGTCCTATACACTGGAAAAGGAACAAAATTCAATCCAAAATACAGCAACTATGGAATGGCAACATCTTCCGTTCTTTCACTCTGTGAGCCATTGCTAAATGAGGGCTTTTGCTTAACAACCGACAACTTCTCCTGAACTTTATGAGTTTCTTCTGTAAAACAAAACAGATGCCTATGGAACCGATAGGGCTAACCAGCGTGACATCTTCCAGCTTGGGTGTTACATGGCCATACCGCAATCTGCCCCTCCTAACAGGCAATGTCAGTTCAGCTGAAACCTGCTCTCTACACGCTGTTGAGACCCCTGAGTGTTCCCAGTTGGGCTGTCTTCCCACTGGGTTTATTGTGAACTGTCTTTGCATTACTTCAATACAAGTTCTTTACAATACAAGTTTTTCTTTTAGTTGCCTGAGGAGTAGATTAATTAATGTATTGACTTTTTTTCGATTTCTTTATTCAAAGCCGCTACTGACATCCATTTCTTTGTCTGTTGCTGCTTCCTCCAAGCAGGCTTGACATACTAGCTTGTCAGGCAATGGCTTTCCACCACAAATGCAGCAAATATTAGCTCTGGTAACCTGTGATGTTTTGTACATGGGGAGCAATGATAATCAGAGTCAAGATGATGACCTTGATCAACAATGCCTGGGACGTCTGCACCTACATGGCGACTTGTTTTGGCCTTTAGAGGGCTCCCTGCGTCACTACTTGCCTAATCCCTTTACGTGTTTATGCTGGGCAGCATTCTCCATAGAGACAGGGTAAAACAACAGACTGAAATAAAAAACAGCATGATACAATGATCCTAGAGCAAGCATAGAAAATTAACCCGAGATAGGAAGAGCCCAGGTGAATGCCATTAGGAAGGATAACATACCTGCAGACAATGACTACGTAAGCATCCTGCATGCACGAGTAGAGAACACATAAAACTGGACATCAGTGATGATATCAGTGCCTGAGCATTCTCAGATTGCAGTCTTAGCCCCTGGTACCATTTTGGAAAAGGTCAAGCCACAAAAAACTGCCCACTGTGGCCGCATCACTTTCTTTCATCCATGCTCAGTGTACTTACACTGTTTTAGCCATCCAGGAAAGGGCAAATGCCCACAACACAAACAAGTGCATGAAACAAACACTGACAAACAGAGAAAATAAGGGAAAAGCAAGGGGAAAATGCTACCACTTACACCAAAGCTTGTGCATGCCTCCTAGACCACCAGGATGGGGCTCCAATAATATAGCTCATTTAGAGGCTGTACAGGAAAGACTTCCACCCAGGAGATGCTAAACCATACCCCCACCCACCAGAATGGGGCTCCAACCATATAGTTAATTTAGAGGCTGTACAGAAAGGACTTCCACCCAGGAGAGGTTACACCTGGCTGGGACGACAAGCAGTGTGGGATACCTTGCAACTTCAGTCCATCGCTGTATGATGTGTTGCTTTTTTAGATCTTTTAGCATGTTTTACTTTGTCAGACAGCTTCTATTTAAGTGCTTTCTTGATTCAGCAGGTCTGACAGTAATCAGGCCTGGGTGTGACAAGTGAAATTGAACTCAGTTTACCAAAAAATGTGGTTAATCACAGTTCATTCATGATTTAGCAAGGGGGGATTACTTTTTCACATAGGGCCAGGCAGGATTTGGCAGCTTTTTCCCCCTTAGTAATATAAATCATCCTTTAAAAACTGCATTCTGTATTTACTCAAGTTATCTTTGTGTAATATTAAAATTAGTTTGATAATCTGAATCATTTAAGTGTGAGAAATATGCAAAATAAAAAAATCAGGAAGGGGCAAATACTTTTTCACAGCACTGTGCCCTCTAGGAATGCAGTATGCTTTCCCTTTACCACGTTAAGTTGGTTAATTTTTCTCTTTCATTATCTGTTATGGCAGGAACCTTACAATTAAATTATCAACTGAGGAGCAAAAGTCCAAATATCTTTCAGCTAAGCAAGAGAAACCTGACAGATGGCAGACCACACAGGGTTAATGTCACAAGGGATTACCGTACACTTTACATTCAGGTAATACTATGTATTGGAAATGGATTGCTGAACATTTTTTTTTAAGATATATTTTTATTGGCTTTCATAGAAAGATTATACAGGAAAAAAAAACAAACACAAATCGTCTTTCATGTCTTGTTAACTTGGAAAAATTACTAGTGCAATGGGTACAACAAGTCCACAGCAAGAAACAAGTCCACAGTGTTGGTCAGAAATATACAAATTCTAATATCCCAGAAAGGTTAGTGTAAGTGGACTGGAAATCCTTTTGTACCATATTTCATTAAACTTCAGTTTCTTTCAAAGTTCAAAGGTTAGCTTATACAGTGGGAGACTATCATTAATCCATTTTAGCCAGGTGTTAAAGTGATTGTAAAGATTTGTTTTTTTGCTATTTCCTTTTTTATTAAAATAACATACATGTTATACTTACCTGCTCTGTGGTTCCCCCACCCATTGAGTGCAAAGGGCTTGCTGTGGGGCCACTCGTGCATGCTCACTCCTGAGTCCTGCTCTGTGTGTCCATAAGACACACAGAGCTCAGCCTGCCCCCGGCTCCCTCGTCACTGGATCTGATTGACAGCTGCGGGTGCCAATGGCTCTGAGCCAATGAGGAGCGAGAGAGTGATTGAGATTGGGCACAGGTATGTATTTAGGAGGAGCTGCAAGAGAAGCTGCATGCAGAAGGTAAAAAACCTAAGTGTAGGGGCAGATGTCACCTTCCAGGACAGCAGATTATTTTTTTGCGTAAAATTACAAGATACTGTACGTAGCTACTGTTTATTATATTTAGACATGGAGAGATCACTGAACACATACCTAACAAGCAGTTCTTGGGGTGTGATATATAGGAAAGACCTAACACATAGATTGAAAAGGTATTAACCTCCAACCAAAATGTTTGAACAAATGGGCAAGACCAAAAGCAATGCATGAAATCAGCAATATCACCACAGCCCCGAAAGCATTCAGCAGTAGGCCCATTTTATGTAACCAGGCAGGTGTGAGATGAACTATCCTGTCTTTAGAAGAAATTACCAAGTTTTTTTTATGTATCACCAAATTCAGACCAATCTGAATCTGTGAGATGCAGGTCTAAGGAGGACCATCTATTTTGAGCAATGAAGGAATCTGGGGTTAGAGCCTGCCATAAGTGCAAAGTATTATTCAAAAATACATTTTGCTGTAACAGGTCTCTGCAGTAGGGATGAGCCGAACACCCCCCGATTCGGTTCCCACCAGAACCTGCGAACGGACTGAAAGTTTGCACAAAAGTGCTAAATATAACGGCTAATATGCAAGTTATTGTCCTAAAAAGGGTCTGGGGACCCGGGTCCTGCCCCAGGGGACATGTATCAATGCAAAAACAAGTTTTAAAAACTGACGTTTTTTCGGGAGCAGTGATTTTAATGATGCATAAAGTGGAAAAAAAAGTGAAATATTCCTTTAAATATCGTACCTGGGGGGGGTGGAGAACGGGAGAGCACTATATAGGGACTTTTAGGAAGCCATAGCCTGGTAAGGCTCTGTATTTCCATCCCTAGGGACTTTGAATGAAAGCATGGCCCGGTAAGGCCATGTCTTTCCATCCCAAATTCATTAAATTGAGAAGAACAAAAAGGGTGGGACTTTAAATGAAGCACTGGGTTGCAAGAAAATTATTAGGTGGACCAAGAGAATTTTATTTAAAAGATCATATAGCACATACAAACAGTAATGGTATTGAGGTACATGGTAAACATGGTGTAACAATAGACATGATGATAACATAAAGTTTCATGATGTAACCACTGCTATATGGGTAAACTGTAAACATGGTTAGGCAATATACATAGAGGTATGGTAAGGGTAATGTCACAATATAAGGACACAAACAAAATTCAATGGGTCACCAACCAAGAGTAATGTAAAATCGTAGTAAGGAAGTAATGCCTGCAGGGCCTTTGGCCTTGGAACCTGTAGAGATTGAGGTAGCTGGATAATAAGACAATGGGAACTTAGAATTGTAAAACACGGCATCATATCGCTCTACGCGTTTCGTGGCCGCTATGCCACTCATCAGGAGCATGCGCGTGGTAGATCTAGAGTGGAAAGATTATGTAAGTACAAAGATAGAAATATGGATGGGGGTAAAGTGTAAACCCCCTGCACCGCAGTGCATACTTACAATGATAATTTATAATTGATGGAGTGTGGGTAGGGCATGAGGGTATCTGGAAAAACTCCCACCCGGGAGCCGTGGCGGACGGATCCATGGAGGCCACCAAACGGGGGACCACCTGGCAGGCATGGTCACATGAGGTAACCCTGTAGGGGAGAAAAACAATTGAGGTGGGATATTGATGTCAATAAGTGACCAAGGAAAAGGGGGGGAGGGGGTTGTTGTGGAGGAAAAGGACCCATGCATGAGGGAAAGGGGGTAATGAAAAGTGAGGAGTGAATACCCTTGAAAGAGTGAGGGTGAAAAGGGCCAAAAAGCCAAAGGAACTGTGAAGTGCCAAAGAGTGAAGATAAGAGGCTGTGTAAGCCAGATACTGGAGTAGCGGTTTACCTCAGTGATACGGGGTGACCATCCAAAGGAAATAAGTCCACGTGCAGTGGAGTGTGTAAACAGGGTGCCTCAAGTGCCAAGACCGCCAAAAGTGGAGCTCATATAGGCCTGGGGGGGTGTCTAAAGTATGCCTGTGAAGTGGCACGTGTTTTCCCTTGTTTAGAACTGTCCCTGCACAAAATGACATTTCTAAAGATAAAAAAAGTCATTTAATACTGTTTGCGGCTTTAACCACTTAAGCCCCGGACCATTTTGTAGCTAAAGGACCAGAGGTGATTTCAGAATTTTGCACTGCGCTGCTTTAACTGTAAATTGTGCGGACATGCAATGTTGTACCCAAACGAAATTTGCGTCCTTTTCTTCCCACAAAGAGAGCTTTCTTTTAATGGCATTTGATTGCCTCTGCGATTTTTATTTTTTGCGATATAAATGGAAATAGACCGAATAGTTTGAAAAAAAATGATATTTTCTACTTTTTGTTATAAGAAAAATCGAATAAACTCAATTTTAGTCATACATTTAGGCCAAAATGTATTCAGCCACATGTCTTTAGTAAAAAAAATGTCAATAAGCGTATATTTATTGGTTTGCGCAAAAGTTATAGCGTCTACAAACTAGGGTACATTTTCTGGAATTTACACAGCTTTTAGTTTATGACTGCCTATCTCATTTCTTGAGCTGCTAAAATGGCAGGGCAGTACAAACCCCCCCCCCCCCCCAAATGACCCCATTTTGGAAAGTAGACATCCCAAGGAAATTGCTGAGAGGCATGTTGAGCCCATTGAATATTTTTTTTTTTTGTCTCAAGTGATTGAATAATGACAAAAAAAAATAAAAAATAATAAAAAATTACAAAAAGTTGTCACTAAATGATATATTGCTCACACATGCCATGGTTATATGTGGAATTACACCCCAAAATACATTTTGCTGCTTCTCCTGAGTACGGGAATACCACATGTGTGGGACTTTTTTGGAGCCTAGCCGCGTACGGGACCCCGAAAACCAAATCACAGTTTTGAAGGCCATAAAATGCCAAAATAGCACAAAACCCCCCAAATGACCCCATTTTGGAAAGTAGACACCCCAAGCTATTTGCTGAGAGGCATGGTGAGTATTTTACAGCTCTCATTTGTTTTTGAAAATGAAGAAAGAAAATATATATTTTTTTTTTCAATTTTCAAAACTTTGTGACAAAAAGCGAGATCTGCAAAATACTCACAATACCTCTCAGCAAATAGCTTGGGGTGTCTACTTTCCAAAATGGGGTCACTTGGGGGGGTTTTGTGCCATCTGGGCATTCCATGGCCTCCGAAACTGTGATAGGCAGTGAGAAGTGAAATCAAAAATTTACACCCTTAGAAAGCCTGAAGGCGGTGCTTGGTTTTTGGGGTCCCGTACGCGGCTAGGCTCCCAAAAAGTCTCACACATGTGGTATCCCCGTACTCAGGAGAAGCAACAGAATGTATTTTGGGGTGTAATTCCACATATGCCCATGGCATGTTTGAGCAATATATCATTTAGTGACAACTTTGTGCAAAAAAAAAAAAATTTTTCTTTTTTCCGCAACTTGTGTCAACATATAAAATATTCCATGGACTCGACATGCCTCTCAGTATATAGCTTGGGGTGTCTACTTTCCAAAATGGGGTCATTTGGGGGGGTTTTGAACTGTTCTGGCATTTTATACACAACATTAGGAAGCTTACATCCACTCTTCTAACCACTTGAAGACAAAGCCCTTTTTGACACTTTTTGTTTACATGAAAAAAATTTTTTTTTTTTGCAAGAAGATTATGTTGAACCCCCAAACATTATATATATTTTTAAAGCAAAGGCCCTACAGATTAAAATGGTGGGTGTTGCATTTTTTTTCTCTACACAGTATTTGTGCAGCGATTTTTCAAACGCATTTTATGGGGAAAAAAATACACTTTTTTTAATTTTAATGCACTAAAACACACTATATTGCCCAAATGTTTGATGAAATAAAAAAGATGATCTTAGGCCGAGTACATAGATGCCAAACATGACATGCTTTAAAATTTCGCACAAACGCGCATTGGCGACAAACTACATACATTTTTAAAAGCCTTTAAAAGCCTTTACAGGTTACCCCGTTAGATTTACAGAGGAGGTCTACTGCTAAAATTACTGCACTCGATCTGACCTTCGCGGTGATACCTCACATGCATGGTGCAATTGCTGTTTACATATGACGCCAGACTGACGCTTGCGCTCGCCATTTTTTTTTTTTTTTTACTATTAATTTTGCTTTTTTATTTTATTTTTAAATTGTTCCTTCCATATATATATATTTTTTTATCATTTTTATTGTTATCTCAGGGAATGTAAATATCCCCTATGATAGCAATAGGTAGTGACAGGTACTCTTTTTTTTAAAAAACTGGGGTCTTCTAGACCCTAGATCTTTCCTCTGCCCTCAAAGCATCTGACCACACCAAGATCGGTGTGATAAAATGCTTTCCCAATTTCCCAATGGCGCTTTTTATATCCGGGGGGGGACATTCCCTCCCACTGCTTGTAAAAGCAGTCCAGAGGCTAATTAGCCACTAGGATTGCTTTTACATGAAAGCCGGCCGCTGGCTGAAAAGAATGATACCAAGATGATACCTAAACCCGCAGGCATTATTCTGGTATAAACATTCAAAGTCCAGCAACATACCAGTACGTTGCTGGTCCTTGTTGGACATGTATTGTAATCTTTTTTTTTCATGCAGCCAGTTGGCTGAACGAAAAAAGAGATTGATCGGTGGGTATGCCCACCATTTGAATACCGCCCTTCATCCACCCACTTCTAATGATGGGCATACATGCACCATTTATATATGCCAAAGCATGGGGGCATCCTCCCGCAAAAAAGTTATGCCGCACACACATGGTCAGACTTTTCCATGGGCAAGCCTCCGTCAGAATTTCGACCGTATGTACGCGGCATTAGGAGCAAAATCGCTCCTCTGCCCCTGCTGCCCCAATGCTTCGGCATATATGCTTTATTTTTTTTAACTGTGGTGGTGAAATCACCTCCTACAGCACTGGAGTCGCAGGGATCAGGCCTGTCTCTGCGAACGCTGCAGTTATGTGTGTTGTGTTTTGTAAGTGACAGTGATCGATCGATACTGCACTTGAGTGGCCTGGGCTGGACGGAGGGGCAAAACGCAGGTGCTAGCAGGTATCTGGGCTGATCCCCCTAACACTGCGTTTTTGGGAACCCTAAACTGCTGGGGACGCTAGTATAGATCTGATCAGATCAGATATTGATCTGATCAGATACTATACCACTAAGGGGGGTGTATGCTTCACGCGTGGGTGTTAGCGTTACTGGCACTAACCTGACGCTGCCTGGGGTGTGACGCAGACCCTCTCTGATGCTAAAGCCTAATTGATATCACCCGCCGGGCGATCAGGGGGTTAAACCTTTATTGGGTTATATATACGGCGGGTGCCCTGACACTATAAAAAGCAAACTAACTAACCAGCGTCACCCGTAACACTTATATGGTGATCACTGGTGAAAGGGTTAACTAGGGGCAATTGGGGGTTAAAACCTTTATTAGATAATTTATGGGGGTACCTGACGCTATAAAAACCTGCGGCAAACCTAAAAAAAATTACTGGCTACCGATCTGCATCACCGACACTAAGACAGCGATCAGAAAAACGATCGCTTAGCGACAGTGGTGATAGGGGGTGAAAGGGTTACCTGGGGGGCGATCAAGGGGGTTAAACCTTTATTAGATAATTTATGGGGGTACCTGACGCTATAAAAACCTGCGGCGAACCTAAAAAAAATTACTGGCTACCGATCTGCATCACTGACGCTAACACAGCGATCAGAAAAATGATCGCTTAGCGACAGTCATGATAGGGGGTGAAAGGGTTACCTGGGGGGCGATCAAGGGGGTTAAACCTTTATTAGATAATTTATAGGGGTACCCGACGCTATAAAAACCTGCGGCGAACCTAAAAAAAATAACTGGCTACCGATCTGCATCACCGACGCTAAGACAGCGATCAGAAAAATGATCGCTTAGCGACAGTGGTGATAGGGGGTGAAAGGGTTACCTGGGGGCGATCAAGGGGGTTAAAACCTTTATTAGATAATTTATGGGGGTACCCGACGCTATAAAAACCTGCGGCGAACCTAAAAATAATTACTGGCTACCGATCTGCATCACCGACGCTAAGACAGCGATCAGAAAAATGATTGCTTAGCGACGGCGGTGCTAGGGGGTGAAAGGGTTATCTGGGGGGTGATCAGGGGGTTAAACCTTTATTAGGGGGGTTAGGGGGCTACACTGGACCTAAAACTAACTTTAGTGACACTTTTACAGTCACAAATGTCACTGATTGCAGTGATCAGTAAATAAATGGTCACTGCAATCAGTGACACTCTGACTGGGGGCTGGGGGGTGATCTGGGGGGGCCTGGGGGGGCGATTTGTGTGCCTATGTGTCCTGGTGTCAGTGTAGTGTTAGTGCACTGACCTGTGTGTCTTCTCTTGTACGGCGCTCAGTATATGTGAGCGCCGCATGAGAGATGACATCACTTCCTCCTGCTACCTCTGCCTGTGTCTACTATTATGCTAGCTATACAGGACTGTAAGGCCTCACTCTCCACTCAGATAGCCTCCATACGTATGGATTTCTTCCTCCGAAACAGGATGTTCAGAACCTACATGATAGAACCGGGGCCACAGAGGAACGCATAAGCTCCTTGGAAGATACTGTGCACCCCTTTTCATTTACTATGCGTGGTACTACAAGTGAGATGGCTACCCTCAGTGCCAAACTCGATGATTTGGAGAACAGCTCACGCAGGAACAAGCTCCGTTTTGTGGGGTTTCCTGAACGGGCAGAGGGCTCACACACTGAAAAGTTTCTATACTCCTGGCTGCGAGACATTTTTGGCACTAATGCACCCTCATTCTCGTATGTCATCGAGCATGCACACCACACGCCTCCACGCTCCCTTATCGCACGGATCCTTCATTTCCAGGAAAAGGTTGCTGCCGCTTAAATTCAATGGCAATACTATCTCGGTCTATCCTGATTTCTCGGCCAAAGTTCAACGCCAACGCATCTCCTTTGCAGCAGTGAAAGCCTGTCTGCGTGCTGAAGGCCTACCATATGCTATGCTTTTCCCCGTTAAGCTGCATGTCATTCATGATGGTAAGGCCCACTTCTACACCAGCCCCAAGGAAGCCATGGCATGGCTGAATGATCGTTATGGAAATGCACCCACCCGCAGGGGTAACTGACTGTGGCATCTGCTCCTTGAAATTGCCTTCTGACCCATTATTACAGATCCAGGGATCTCTACATATATGTGCCTAGGCTACAATATTTGTGTCTGCCATTTTCACCATACTGCCCTTCTACCCCGTGATAATCCTGGTCCCCCTCCTGCGCATTGGCAGGGAGCACTTTACCAATGCTCCCGGCCTTCTCTCTCTGAGTTATTCTTTACCTGGCTTGAATATTGTGCCTTTTCATATGCAGGGAGACTGGGTGACATTTGACTTCCCCTACATCTACAGTGGATCTGTATCCTGGAACAGGACCTCTTTATACCATTCTTGTTTTCTGTTGAAAGCTCCACCAGATTCCACATTACCCCCTCACCAGTTAGTGGCGTGGCCACGGAACAGTTCTGACCTCCACTGACAGTTTTTTCTTCTTCTTTTTTGGGGAGGTTTTTCAGATTTAGGGATCCAAGGCTCGCTGTGTTTGGGATGGCCGAGTGGGGTGGGTGGCATGGGATTCCTAATGGACTCTTTTTTCTTTTTAGTTTCTCTTTCCACCTTTTTTTTTTTTTTTTTTACGGTTGCTGCCCATGGCAGTATATTGGTTTTTCATGTGTATTGCCTTAATTGCTTTTCACCAATCTAGCGGTAGATCTGCACATTGTAATGTACGCATGCTCGAATATGTTCTGGGTGGCATGACCTAGGAGGGTTTGCATGTGACTGTATCCATATCCTTATGTGATCATTTTGTACTGTCTACTTCAACATGGCAAAGCCCTTAAAGATAGTCTCATGGAACACTAGAGGTTTGAATGCACCCCAGAAGCGGTCAGTAGTCTTTTCTGTTTAAAAAAAAAAATGTCGCCCCCATATAATCTGCCTCCAAGAAACTCACCTAACTGGCACTAGGGTGAGAGCCCTCAAGCGCCCGTGGCTGGCCCAATCTTATCATGCTACACACACAAACTACTCCATGGGGGTCTCTATTCTACTGGCCAAATCTCTCCCTGAAATTTTACAAGTCAAAGCAGACCCTGATGGGAGATTTATTATAATTACCTTACAAATTTCCTCTGTGACATTCACCCTTGTGAACACTTATATCCCCCCCCCATTTTCGGTGGAGGTACTGTCCAAATTGTCACTTCAGCTGTTGTCCAGACCCCCAGGCCCCCTACTTTATGTGGGTGACTTTAATGCCATCTTAGATCCAGCTGTGGACGGCTTGGGGGGTGGTGGTAGGCCCTTCCCCCCCTTTGTGGACTGGACGCAGCTTCATGGTCTCACAGAGATATGGCGCTGGAAACATCCGGATGTATGCCAATATTCCTGCTACTCTGACTCTTTCCACACCATGTCTCGAATTGACCTGGCGTTTGCTACGGTGGACACTCTTCCTATTGTCGCTGCTGTTTCCTATTTGCCCAGGGGAGTTTCGGATCACGCTCCTCTCTCTGTGAACCTCCTCCCAGGCTCGGGCCGTACTATTTGGGGCTTGAATTCCTACTGGCTGGAGGATGAGGTGGTGCAGGGGGAATGTAGAAAGGGCATTACTGGCTATTGGAAAGACAACCTGGGCAAGGTGGATCCACGGAGTGGGAGGCCTTTAAAACGACATTGCGGGGTACCTTTATGTCCATCACTGGTGTTATACGCAAAAATAATCGGCAACATACTGAGGAAATAGAAACAGCCATGGTGCAAGCGGAGTTTGCATATGCTTCTAACCCTGCCTCTGATACGAGAGACGCATGGCTACAGAGTCGCAGAGAGTATGAACGCCGTTTGCTAGATCTTACACAAAAACGCATGTTACATGCTACTCAGAAATCGTTTGAACACAGTAACAAAGCCGGACGTCTATTAGCATACCTGACTAGACCTGACCGTTCTCCCATTTCTATCCCACGTATCCTAACTACACAGGGCCAAATCAGTGACACCCCTAGGGATATTATGGAAACTTTTTTAGGCCTTTACAAGGACCTATATACGTCTACAGCTGATTACATCGAATCCCAATTGAATGACTTCTTAGCCGATATATCTCTCCCCTCCCTATCGACTGAGGGAAGAGATGAGATAGAGGCACCCATTTCGGTTGATGAGATCGCTGCGGCCATTTCACAACTACCTACACATAAGACCCCGGGCCTAGATGGATATCCAGCCGAGTGGTATTCCCAGTTTAAAGATCTATTGTACCCATTTCTTTTACATTCTTATAACAAAGCCTTAGATGTCTGAACTTTTCCCCCCCACCATGCAGGAGGCTCTGATCATACTTCTACTAAAACCCCGTAAGGACCCTCTCAAATGTGATTCATACCGCCTGATATTTCTCATTAATGTGGATGTTAAAATCCTGGCCAAAGTGTTGGCGAACCATTGGAATACTGTAGTTGCGACCTTGGTCAACAGTGACCAGGGAGGCTTTATACCTGGCAGGTCCACTAGAATGAATATCTGCAGACTGTTCCGCAATATATAGTACCAATATGACTGCCCCCCCACCCGTGCCATTGTATCCCTAGACACCTGTAAAGCCTTTGACAGTGTGGAATGGCCATATCTCTTTCGGGTGTTACAGCTGTATGGCTTTGGCCCCCGTGTTATAGCATGGATAAGACTTCTCTATACCTCCCCAGTAGCCCGCATCCGGGTTAATTCACATGTCACTTATTCTTTCCCGATTACTAGAGGCATAAGGCAGGGGTGTCCGTTGTCACCCCTCTTGTTTGCTCTGGCCATTGAGCCACTTGCAGTACGCATTTGCTCCTCCCCCTTAATTAAGGCTCTCCCTTTTGCCACCATAGAGGAACGAATTTCGCTATATGCGGATGATACCCTGGTATACCTCCTGGCTGATACTCATAAGTCGCTCCACACGTTACTCTCCGAAATTACTACATTTGGCGATTACTCTGGCTTCCGGGTGAATTGGAATAAATCCAGTCTCTTCCCTTTGGATTCCGCTGCGATCCCCCAAATTCACCTGGAGTCCAGACTACAGGTGGTGTCCTCTTTTAGGTATCTCATAGTTCTGGTACAGATACCTCTATCTGCCTACATTGCTAATAACCTAGACGCTTTAATAATTCGATTACAAGAGCAAACCAAACAATGGATGGACTTGCCTTTGGACCTTATGGAAAGGGCCAACACCCTTAAAAAACTAATTTTTCACAATGAAGTTAGACAAGAAGAGATTCAAAGTTAAACTGCATAGTTACATAGTTTCATATAGTTACATAGTAGGTGAGGTTGAAAAAAGACACAAGTCCATCAAGTCCAACCTATGTGTGTGATTTTATGTCAGTATTACATGGTATAACCCTGTATGTTGTGGTCATTCAGGTGCTTATCTAATAGTTTTTTTAAACCATCGATGCTCCCCACTGAAACCACCACCTGTGGAAGGGAATGCCACATCCTTACCGCGCTTACAGTAAAGCACCCTCTATGCAGTTTAAGGTTAAACCTTTTTTCTTCTAATTTTAATGAGTGGCCACGTGTCTTATTAAAATCCCTTCTGCGAGAAAGTTTTATCCCTATTGTGGGGTCACCAGTAATGTCAGTAACAGGTGTGACCAGAACTGTGTGGACTGCAACAGAGGAAACCAAATGCATATAAGTGAAATAATGAAGTGTATTTAAGAAAAGTGAATATAGATAAACACACCTCCAATACCACACAGTGTGCAATGAACTCACAACAAAACAGTGACCCACAAACAACAACAGACTGAACAAGTAAATACAATGGAAGGGGAATACCAGAGCTGTAAACAAAGCCAGGCCAGGAGATCAGCAGATGGGGGCAAGGAGCAGGACAGGACAGGACAGGGAGAAGGTGGATGGGATCAGGCTGCAGGGCAGGGCAGGGATACAGGAAAACAGGTTAACAGGAGGGACAGGATCAGGTTTGGGATCAGGATGAGGTGCAGGTGCAGGTTCTCAGCATCGCAGGTACGGGTCAAGGCTCAATGACAATACCAAGGCAAGTGTGTGAATGCTTTCCGGGTGTATATATACACACACCTGCAACTAACCTCAGGTGACACCTGATCGCAGGGGATGATGTTGGCTCCACACTGCCAGGAGACACCCGCTGGTGGACACCAGTACTGCTGCCCCAAGATCTAACAGTGCCACCAGCAGGTGAAACCTTAGACAGCTCCAGACTGCTAGGAGACACCTGCTGGCGGACACCAGCACTGCAATCCAAAGAACCGACAGTGCCCGCAGCAGGTGAAACCTTTCCTGACAAGTAAAGTATTTGTAAATTGAAATCATATCCCCTCTCAAGCGTCTCTTCTCCAGAGAGAATAAGTTCTCATAACCTTTCCTCATAACTAAGATCCTCTAGTCCCTTTACTAGTTTTGTTGCCCTTCTCTGTACTCGCTCTATTTCCAGCACATCCTGCAGGTGAGGCGGACCAGAGTCTTTAGAGTGGGCGAATTATCGCTTTATCTATTGAGTTAATCCCTTTTTTTAATGCATGCCAATATTCTGTTTGCTTTGTTGGCAGCAGCTTGGCATTGCATGCCATTGCTGAGCCTATCATCTACTAGGACCCCCAGGTCCTTTTCCATCCTTGATTCCCCCAGAGGTTCTCCCCCCAGTGAGTAGATTGCATTCATATTTTTGCCACCGAAATGCATTATTTTACATGTTTCCACATTAAACCTCATTTGTCATGTAGTTGCCCACCCCCATTAACTTGTTCAGATCTACTTGCAAGGTTTCCACATCCTGCCGAGAAGTTATTGCCCTGCTTAGCTTAGTATCGTCTGCAAATACAGAGATTGAGCAGTTTACCCAATCCTCCAGGTCATTTATGAACAAATTAAATAGGATTGGTCCCAGGACAGAACACTGGGAGACCCCACTTTCCACCCCTGACCATTCCGAGTACTCCCTATTTATCATCACCCTCTGAACTCGCCCTTGTAGCCAGTTTTCAATCCATGTACTCACCCTTCGGTCCATGCCAACAGACCTTACTTTGCACAGTAAACATGCATAAGGGGTTCTTTACTGTTATAGCTGTAAGGAGGTCCTGTATATGGCGCCGGCGAGAAGCTTGTGCTAAGCGCTCCAGGCAAAAACCCATCCAGTACATAAAATAGATAATCCATCCCCCCCATCCCTGCATACCTTGGATGTGTTCCTAGAGCCAAGCTGAATGTGAGGGGGCGAAAGCCTGATCTTGCGGATGTGATGGTGGGTAGCTGAAGGCTGGTGGAGTCCGCTGGTGGAAGCAGCACGGTGAACCTGCCGGGTCGAGCGAGATCATGCAACGCTAATAACAGTCAGGGGGGCGGATCTTGGAGGTGGAGAGGACGCCTGGCCAGAGGTTCGGTGGAGCCCAGAAGCCTTTGGCGAGCTTCCGGAGGTGAGAGCTGATGGAGCAGAGTTACAGTGGATTCCCCGCAGCCATCTGAGTCACGGGAGGTGCCCTGTCTGCTGGAGAGGCACCAGGAGGCCGTGAGCAACAAACCGAGAAGGGGTCAAACATCCAGCTGATAACTAAAAGCCACACACTTAAAACCGATGGAACATTTTTTTTACTGGTTCTCCTCTTCCCTTAAAAAAGACACTTTGCTCTGAGTGTTGGGGCGCTACAAAAAAAGTTAAGAAAATCCCAGAGGGGGAAAAGAAACGCCTGAAACATTGAAAATAGAGGGGGAATTGGACTCTGAAGGAGTGAAAAGTCACCTGCTTGGTCCCCCAAAACAAGGAGCAGTGAGTAAACAAGCTTTCTTTTACCTCTCGCCCTGAAAATATTTACAATTTCTGGACTGGTACCTTTTCTTAGTGCCTCAAACTAACTCTGTATAGAAATCCATCTGTTTATTCATCTGCTTAAGATTATAATGAATATCAGAAGTCTAAACTACACAGACCAAGCGTGTGAAGTAGGAAATTGCATGAAGTAAACGCATGAAGTAAACGGAGGAGAGATGGAAAAGGGCTATAAAGCAAAAAAAGGAACAGGTGCAAATTAAGGGAGGCAGGTGGGCAAGAAACAAAGAAATGGGGAACAAAAGAATTGCCACTCCAGGTAGGTCCAATTAGCAATTATCTTCCACTCAGAAACCACGGGTGCAGGCAATGCATATAGCAGGTAGGAGAAAAAATTGTCTGGACAGCCGCACTCTAAAAACTTAGCCTTTATTGGTAAAAACGGGAACAAGCACTACAAGCCACAGCAACCAGGACAGCTGACGCGTTTTAACACTATACTTAGTGTTTAGTCATAGCTAGTAAATACAGACAACTCTTCTAATATATATATATATGAATCCCATCAAAACCATGTGACCCAAAAAGGGTGGTGAATACAATCTAATTAGCATTCTAATTAACAAGTGAATAGTTAGTGATTGAAACCTGCTGTGAACATGGTCCAGAACACTAGACACATATAATACTACAGGCATTTACAATATAGAAGTGAATGGATTGAAAACAAACCAATAAATACAATTATTCCCAAAATAAGATGGAAAATCCTGTTGTAAAGGAACAGTGTACCCACGTGTTGTGAAAATGTAAAAACGTGGTTGATACGTATTAAAATATATTAAATTGGTGGGTATAAGTATAACACATGTATATACATTATGCCATAGTAACCCACAAAAAAAGAATAGCATACGTGAGATGATATAAATGGTGACTCTCAGTGTAAAAATTGGAAATAATATTAATGGTATTAATATTAATTATATGGAAATAATATTAATGGTAATCTAACCTAGTGCAGAAAGAAGTGAGAAAAAGGGGGGACAAAATAAATGTGGATAGTGTAAATGAATAATGTGATGGAATGTGTGAATAATGTTCTACCGTAAGCACATATGTGTGAAAAAAACACATAAATTATGTTAATGCATGTAGAAGTGGAAGTAAAAGAACTCAAAATATTTAGAGTTCATAATTCAATCTTCAGTGGAGTGAAAATTAAATGACTTATAATAATGTGCTTAGTAAGGTATATAATGAAGCATATAATAAATGGTATCAACGACGGTTGTCCACTGTGGTCCATGGAAATATTCAAAACGTTTATTAAAAAAATTACATATACATTTAACGGACCAAGGGACAACAGTAGGGGCGATAAGACTAGGAAAAATACAGACATAACATGTCTGCAGTCCTCTTACCTACATGGTTAACTTCAAAAAAGTATATAAATAGATAAAGTAAAGTATCTAAATATATGCCTATGATAAGACAGTATAGCAAATATATGTATATATATGGTTTAAACAGTTTCTATAGTGTGAACAAAGCTGTGGCCTTAATTCATTGACATGATTACTGAAAAATACACATCTGCACAGCCAACATAATTGTCAGCGTATGTGTGTATATGTCTCACCCCGACACAAATCGCAAAGGTATGTGTGCATATGAAATATATCTAGTGAATATCCTAACGCAATTTGTGTCCAAAGGGCGATCAAAATGTATCAGTATTAAATCACAACTAAAACCAAAAATATATAACATCATCCTAAAATAGAAAAATAAAAAAATAAAAATTTCCATTGCCCATATGAAGATATATAATTAAAAACAACCATTATATTCAAATCATTAAAATTGAGACACCACGATCTGCACTAGGTGACTGACTGTGTATAGAATGTACACGTCCTTGTCTTATTCTTCAAACACTTTTACATGGATCAGGGTCCATGAACTGTATAAAAAGAAAAAGAGAAGAAAGAACAAGGAAGCGTGTTAAATAAGCAGGACCCTCAAAATGAATTTAGACGTGCATATACATATATACATATATAGCCGTGCATATATTACTAACAGATGCCGATACCTATAATAAACTTTTTAACTATTTAAGGCAGATCATGCCTATGCAATAATGAACCCGGGCTTTTAAAGAGGAATCTGTACATGTAAACGAGCACGGAAGTGAGGAAAACCAATGAGAGGAAAGGGGGAGGAGGGGGGAAAGGGAAATAGGAGCAGAAAATAGGGGGAAAAAAAGGGGGGAAGTGGAAGAGATGGGGAAAAAGAGGAGAAAAGGGGGAGGAAAAGCTGAGGAGGGGAAGAGGGTGAGGAAAGTGATAAAAAAAGGGGAAAAGGAAAGAAGTGATAACCGAAAAAGGGAAATGAACGAGTAAAAATGAAAGAGAAAATAACAGGCGATCATATCGGATGCTAGTAGAGCCTTGGATAATGAGCTTAGGGTATATGTGGTGAGAGGGATATGACATGAAGTAAAGAAAGAGGGGAAAGGATGTATACATAACTAGATGACTGGTAGAACCAAATGGCAGACGCGGGTAATGGGGCTAATCATAATAGTGAAAGACATCCCATTCAAAATTTAGCCCGGCCGGAATTCTGGTATGTAACGAGAATATGATCCTCTCAACCCCCTGTATAGAAAGACAAGACACGTCCTTAAAATGTATGGAATTCCAATGGTTAGCAACATTGGTGTTATGGTTTTTCTCAATATCATATAGATGGTCATATAAGCGGTCTTTGAGTCTACGAATAGGACGTCCAACATATTGTATATGGCATGAATTGCAATTAATGATGTATACCAAAAATTTGGTATTACAGTTAATAAATTGCTGGATGTTAAAATCTTTGTTGTTGGTGTGAGAATGTACAGATTGACCTGTTTTGATATGTTTTGATATGTTTGCAATATTTACAGCCTTTAGTGCCGCACCTATAGGTGCCTTTGAAGTGCAACCAATTGGAGCCTGATGACCTGCTTTGAAACAAGCTGGGTGAAAGGCGACCACCTAATGTTGGTGCTCTGCGTGAAACCGTTTTAATGCCTTTTGACAGAATCTCTTGGTAGATGGGGTCATTAATAAAATCGGTAGATATTTAGTAACCGTATGCTTGATTTGATTAAATTCCGAGCTAAAGGGAGTGGAAAACACTGGAATATTATTGTAGGGTATGGACATATTCCGTTTGTGTTCTTTAGTGTGATCTTGTAACAATGGGGCTGATTTACTAATAACAGTGCGCTGCACTGGTTCTAACCTTAATTGGTGCGCCGGATAACTCCTTCACTGGGCGCAGGAAGCAGCGGCGCACTGTTATAGTAAATAGAAATGTCAGCGGCGCTCTATTGAAAATGAATGGTTCCCTATGGGAGCCCATTGATTTGAATAGAGGTCGCCCGGGAAGTCGGATCCGACTTGCGGGCGACTCGTGTGCCGGCTGACACAGGGACAGCGCGACTTTGCGAGGCGACCTGGACACGACCTGAGCGTGCAGCAGCCGCTCAAGTCGTGTCCTAGAGGCGACTAGCCGGCCGAGAATGTGTCCAGCACGATGTCATCGCGCTGGTCCTCGGCAGCCTCGCTGTCCCATGTTTGGTATGAATCATGAAGGGGAACTCCAGGCCGAATTTTAATGAAAAAACCGGCATGGGTTCCCCTTCAGGAGCATACCAGGCCCTTAGGTCTGGTCTGGATTCTAAGGTGAACCCCCTAAGCCGAAAAACGGCGTGGGGGTCCCCCCAAAATCCAAACCAGACCCTTAGGTCTGGTCTGGATTTTAAGGTGAACCCCTTAAGCCGAAAAACGGCGTGGGGGTCCCCCAAAATCCAAACCAGACCCTTATCCGAGCACGCAGGGGAAAAGGGGGGGACGAGAGCGGCCCCCCTCCCTCCTGAACCGTACCAGGCCGCATGCCCTCAACATGGGGGTCCCCTACCCCAAAGCACCCTGCCCCCATGTTGATGGGGACAAGGGCCTCTTCCCGACAACCCTGGCCGTTGGTTGTCAGGGTATGCGGGCGGGGGGCCCCCAGATGCCGGCCCCCCCACCCTATGTGAATGAGTATGGGGTACATCATACCCCTACCCATTCACCTGGTGGCATAATAAGTCAATAAAAAAAGACAACACAGGTTTGAAAAGTAATTTATTGGGCAGCTCCGTGGGTCTTTCTGCCGGGCCCCCGCTATCTTCTGCTAGCTCTTTTGCTAGTGGGGGTCCCTGGCTTCCTCGCCGTCTTCTTCCGACTTCGGGGGTCTTTCTGCCGGGCCCCCGCTATCTTCTGCTAGCTCTTTTGCTAGCGGGGGTCCCGGGCTTCCTTGCCGTCTTCTTCCGACTTCGGGGGTCTCTTGTTCTATTCCCCGGGACTGTGACATCATACGGGGGCGGGGTCAGCGGTGGCATAAGCCGGTGACCACGCCCATGCCAATAAAAGTGGCACCGCTGCTTGGACAGATCATTGCGGCGGTGGAGAGCGACGAGTCAACATCGGGCGAAGAGAAGAAGGAAGAAGGCGACGTAGAAGACCGGCCCCCGCTAGCAAAAGAGCTGGCACAAGATAGCGGGGCATCCGGCAGAAAGAACCGGAGATCGAGGAGAAGGCGTCGGAGAGCAGGAGAAGAACCGGAGAACAGAACAAGAGACCCCCGAAGTCGGAAGAAGATGGCGAGGAAGCCCGGGACCCCCGCTAGCAAAAGAGCTAGCAGAAGATAGCGGGGGCCCAGCAGAAAGACCCCCGGAGCTGCCCAATAAATTACTTTTCAAACCTGTGTTGTCTTTTTTTATTGACTTATTTTGCCACCAGGTGAATGGGTAGGGGTACGATGTACCCCATACTCATTCACATAGGGTGGGGGGCAGGTATCTGTGGTCCCCCTTATTAAAGGGGGCTCCCGGATTCCGATAAGCCCCCCGCCCGCAGACCCCGACAACCAACGGCCAGGGTTGTCGGGAAGAGGCCCTTGTCCCCATCAACATGGGGGCAGGGTGCTTTGGGGTGGGGAGGGCCGCAGGTCGCCCCCCTGCCCCGAAGCACCAAACCCCCCATGTTGAGGGCACGCGGCCTGGTACGGTTCAGGAGGGAGGGGGGCCGCTCTCTCGTCCCCCCCTTTTCCCCTGCGGCCTGCCAGGTTGAGTGCTCGGATAAAGGGTCTGGTGTGTATTCTAAGGGGACCCCACGCAATTTTTTTTGTTTTTGGCGCGGGGTTCCCCTTAAAATACATGCCAGACCTGAAGGGCCTGGTATGGATTCTGGGGGGACCCCCACGCCATTTTTTTTCATTTTTTGGGGGGTCCCCTTTGAATCCATACTAGACCCAAGGGCCTGGTATGGACCTGGGGGGGACCCCACGCTGTTTTTTTTTTTTTTACATTTCCTTTAACAACCAGCTATAAACAGGTCAAACAAAAAATAGCCGCAAAATTGCGGTACTTGCGTTTTGGATGCGGGTCCATTGAATTCTATTACATCCAAAACACTGTTTTTGTCCTGGCAAAAAAAAATTGCAGTTGCGTTTAAAATCGTTTTTCACAAACCCTCAAAATGCCTTCAGACGCCAAAGATTTCCACGTTTCAGACGCGGTACCAGCGTTTAGCGTTTTTAAAGGTGACCTTTTTTTTTACATTGATAAACTCCAAATTTATGGCAAATGAGGAAAAACCATAATATATATATATATATATATATATAAATTAAATTGCTTCCATTGCATTGTGGACAATCCACAACTTGGGGCAGCTGACGTGGCAAGTGGACAATCCACAACTTGTGGCAAGTGATGTGGCAAGTGACACGCTAAATACAACTACACTGCTGCTCTCAGCTGCTGATATCACTCTGGTCTCACAAAATAGCTAAAATCGTAAATAATACTGTTTTTGGAGCTTAGGGCGGCTCCTTATCATATACATGCAAATGTGGTAAAACACGGCATGCAAACGCCACAAAGCGCGCCTTTCTAAACGCCACTTTCAACCTTAGTTCAGAACACTTTGCACCAGCGTCCCGTCTACATGGGGCCTAAAAACGCCTATGCCATTTACAGCTCCAAAACGCCATGGTGGCCATGAGGCCATAGGCTAACATGGAGAGATGTTTTTAAGCTGCAAAAAACGCTCAAACAAGCGGTTGGAAAAACGTCCGTGTGCATGTAGCCTTATATTAACCACTTGCGCACTGCCCAGACCAAGTTTCACATTTCAGCGCTGATGCACTTTTAATGACAATTGCGCGCTCATACAACACTGTAACCCAATGAAAATGTTTTATTTGTTGGCACACAAATAGAGCATGCTTTTGGTGCTATTTGATCACCTTTGTGTTTTATTTTTATTTTTTTTCTATAAATACAAAAGACCGAGTTTAAAAAAAAAAAAAATGGATATTTTACCCACTTCAGCACTGGGCCTATTCTGGCACTTCTCTCCTTCTTGTAAAAATCATACATTTATGGCTATAAAATTACTTCAAAACACCAAACATTATATATTTTTTTGGAGCAGACACCCTAGGGAATAAAATGGCAGTCATTGCAAATTTTTATCTCGCTCGGTATTTGCGCAATACATTTTCAAACGCCTTTTGTTTGCTAAAAATATTACAAAACAGTAAAGTTACGGCCAATTTTATGGTATAATGTGAAAGATGTTGTTATGCTGAGTAAATAGATACCTAACACGTCACGCTTTAAAATTGCGCACACACATGGCATGACACCAAACTTCAGTAATTAAAAATCTCCCTAGGCGATGCTTAAATTTTTTTTACACGTTACCATTTTGGCATTACAGAGGAGGTCTAGTGCTAGAATTGCTGCACTCGTTCTAACGCGGTTTGTACGGCGTTTACATATGTGGGCGGGACTTACGTGTGTGTTCGCTTCTGAGCGCGAGCTACCGGGGACATGGGCGTTTTTTCTTATTTTTTTTTGTTTTTGTTTTTTTACTTTTTTGTATTTCTTACTCTTTTTTTATTTTTTGGGATCTCTTTTATTCCTATTACAAGGAATGTAAACATCCCTTGTAATAGGAATGTGTGTGACAGGTTCTCTTTATGGAGAGATGCAGGGTCAATAAGACCCCGCATCTCTCCTCCAGGCTGGAAAGCATGATATTGTTCCAAAAAAATCACCAATCTCATGCTGACAGCCAAGATCACGGCTTGGTTAACATACGGGAACACGGCATGATGTCATAACGTCGTGCCCGTGCCTCCGACGGTCATAGAGATGACCATCTGATCACCAGTCATCTCCAAATCATTCTCCGAGCCCCAGATGGCACGGGAGAGCCCGGAGAAGCACCGGATGGCGGCAAGAGGGGGGGGGAACGTCCCCTCCCCCCGCCTATAAGAACGATCAAGCGGCGGAACTGCCACTATGATCGTTTTTATTGTGCACAGAATCGCCGGCTGAAAAGAATGATATTCAGATGTCACCGCCCAAAGCCAAGGATGTCATTTGACGGTGGGCGGTAGGAAACTGGTTAATATTTTTAAAAAAGGTAATTTTTCTTCTTCATTGATGTACACTGATGAGACTGCACTGATGGGCACCGATAAGGTGGCAAGGGTGGGCACTGAGAGGTGGCATTGCTATTTGGCACTGGTGGGCAGTGAGAAGTGGCACTGCTAGGTGGCAGTGATAGTTGGCAGTGATGGGCACTGATAGGCACTGGCAGCACTAGGTGCCACTGATTGGCACCAGTGGTGGGCATTGATAGGTGGCACTGGCAGGGGCTACTAATTGTCACAGATGATGCAGAATTGCCTCTTCCTCTTCGGGCCCCATGTCCCTTGCACATAAGCCGGTGATTACCTTTTTTTTATGCTCACGCTATCAGCACAAGGAGAAAACAAAAACCATTACCCAGCTTTTGTTTACATCACGTGATCAGCCCCTTACTCGGATCTGTCATCACCCGAGTCTCAGTGACTCTGTGACCACAGCGCGTGCAAAGGGGAGGACGTTTATTGACGGACTCCCGGCAATTGAGGACCATGCTGTGGCCGTCGATCAGTTATAGCGCTGATCTCAAGTGATTAAAGAGGGTCTAAATGGGCCATTGACATGCATCACAATTCAACTTAGGAATGAGTCTTTGAAAAGTTAAACTAAATAATTTGGCCACTTTATCCTTCCAAATAATTCACTTCCTGTCACATAGCCACACAGGAAGTGAGGGAAAATCCCTAACAATGTCTTTCCTTGGGGACACACAGGTCAGTCTAAATACTTTCCCCATTATGCACATTGCACTCGAGCATATTGCAGGGTACACCACAAATTATTAGGTAGTTTGGACTGTGGGGTTTATTTACTAAAGGCAAATCTACTTTGCACTACAAGTGCACTTGCTGTATATCTGAGGGGGACATGCAAGCCAAAAAAAAAAAACTTGCTTTTACATGATTGTAACATCCAATCACCAGTACTTTCCCTCAGATTTTCAGCAGCTACACTTTTACTGCACAGTGGATTTGTCTTTACTAAACCCCAAACTACCCAATGATTTGGGGTGTACACAACAAAGTGCTAGAGTGCAATTTGCTTAATGGGGACACTAGTTAGATTGATCTGTGTGTCCCCAAGAAAAGCCATTGGTAGGGTTTTACCTTCACTTCCTGTTTAGCTGTGTGACAGGAAGCGAAGCCAATGTTAAGCAAGGAGACAAAGGCCAAACTACAAAAAAAAAATCTAAAAAAAAAACACACACGCAGGGGTTCTAACACTTACTTTGTTTCCCTCAAAATGCCCACAATTAGAATTGTATGGCCTTGAGCTATTTTTAAGTGCAGTGCTCTAAATCAGTGCTTCTCAAGTACCCCCAACAGGCCATGTTTGCAGGTTTTCCTTCATCTTGCACATGTGCTTTAAATCGCAGTCAATGGTTTTGATTTTTGGACAGCAATTCTCGATAAGCTAAATTCACAAAACATGTCCTGTTGGGGGTACTTGAGGACTGAGGCTGAGAACCACTGCAGTAAAAAGAGAAAATTGAATATTGAAAATTGAATACTTACCGCTCTGTATTTTTCATTTCCTGGTGACGCTCCATGGCAGCACACAATACAATCCATGCATATACTACCACGAAGGCACCAGATTAGACAAATCACACCTGTTTTGTTTTGACATGCCAATCAGCTGTCACATTTGTTGCAAAGAAAACACAAAACAAACATCAAAACTTTCCATCTAATTTTATTGTTCAACAAAACAAAAGGGAAGGCAAAATAAAAAACATGGTCAATTTGAAACAGTTACAGACTCAACATCTTGAGCAATTTTTGGCCAAAAAAATGCAGCAGACAATTAAATCAAAGTGAACAAACACACATTAACAACATCAGAATTATTTCAGGGGAACATATCTCCCCCACACCAAAAATATACAATCCACAAAAGTTAACCAATCACTTGTTTTGCAAAGACATAACAAATAAAATACATGTGTTACAAACTCGATAAGGACACCAACATGTACATTTCACCCCCCCCCCCCCCCCCCCCCCACACACACACACACACACACACACACACACACACACACACACACACACACACACACACACACACACACACACACACACGCCTCTTCTCAAGGCAAGCGACCGAATGCTCTGTGAGCTTTATATAACATATGTTTGTGTGCTAATGAGGCAATTGAAAACACATGCACAGTCCATGAAACACCCAGAATGCAAGTTCTCCCAATGTAGAGACTGAAATTCAAAGTGGGTACACCTGTTAAGGATGTCCTTCAATTTCTAACCCATAAAAACACTCTCTGAGTGAGCATGCCCAGAAATATCCAGGCGCTGTTCACACACAAAAAGCACGCCAAAAAAAAATAACTGGCTGGGCATGTGCAGAACAACACCAATGCAGCTAGCAAAAAATAACCCCCCCTCCCCCCGTCCAAAATGAAGCACATCATCCAGCATGCTACAAAATTAGAGATGGGACAATCACCCCTCCCCCCCCCACCAACAAATACCATTGCAGTCTATGGTAACTGACTTGTTAATTTTGCTAGTCCCCACTTGGCTGGCTTATCTTCTAGTTATTGGCCTTAAAATGGGGGCCCAGGTCCCACCCTAAGGGACATATATCAATGTCACCAATTTGGAAAACACCAAAAACAAAACAAGGAGAAGTGCCTTTAAATATGCCAAATTGCTTAAGGGCCATTTCACACCACATGCAGTGCATTGCGTTTTTTATGCATCCAAAATGCATGGAAAGTTGGTTATATGGTTCTAAATGGCAGTGTTTGTTCCAGTGCGTTCCAGTTCCACCAAAAAAGTAGAACATGCTGCATTTTACCTGCACTGGACTGTACTGGAACGCATCAAAACGCATCATAAACGCACTGGAACGCACAGGAACACACCTAAATGCACCAAAAACGCACTGGAACACACTTGTCCTTATCTATGGTTAATAAAAAAGAGGGGTGAAAAAAAAGCACTGGACTGCATCAAAAACTTACCAAAAATGCACTGGAACGCATGAAAAACGTGCATGCAGAAAAGCACCTGGAACGCATCCGGATTGCGTTTCTATGGTGTGAACTGGCCCTAGTTCACACTATAGAAACGCAGTCTGGGTGCGTTCCAGGTGCTTTTCTGAATGCGAGTTTTTGACACATTCCAGTGCATTTTTGAGGCGTTTTTGATGCAGTCCAGTGTTTTTTTCCCCCCTCTTTTCACTTAGGACAAGTGTGTTGCAGTGCGTCTTTGGTGCATTTAGGTGCGTTGCGGTGCATTCCAGTGCATTTTTGGTACGTTCCGTTGCGTTTTTGATGTGTTTTACTGCGGTCCAGTACAGTTTTGTACCTAAAAAATGCAGCATGACCAATTATTTTTTGGCTTTCTGAAATGCACTGGAACGGACTGCAGTGGTGTGAACTATGCCATTGGCATTAATGTGATCAACTTTCTTTGCGTTTTTCAGGCATCAAAAAAACGCACTGCACTGCATCCAGTGTGAACTGGCCCTAAATATCATCCTTAGGGGGTGTCTATAGTATGCCTGTAAAGTAGCACATGTTTTCCATGTTTATAACAGTTGGAGAGCAAAATGACATTTCTAAAGTAAAATAATAGTCATTTAAAAGTCCTTGCAGCTGTAATGAATTGCTGGTTCCCGTCAATACAGATAAAAGTCATTGAAAGTCTTTGCTAACCAAAAAAAAAATGCGTGGGGGTTCCCCCAAATTCCATAACCAGGCCCTTCAGGTCTGGAATGGATATTAAGGGGAACCCTGCTGCAAATTTAAAAAAAAAATGACGTGGGGGTTCCCCCCAAATATCCAAACCAGGCCCTTCAGATCTGGCATGGATTTTAAGGGGAACTCCACCCCAAATTAAAAAAAGTGGAGTCCCCCTAAAAATCCACACCAGACCCTTTTCCGAGCACATAACCTGGCCGGCCGCAGGGGAAGAGGGGGGGACGAGAGCGGCCCCCCCTCCCTCCTGAACCGTACCAGGCCACATGCCCTCAACATGGGGAGGATGTCCCCATGTTGATGGGGACAAGGGCCTCATCCCCACAACCCTTGCCCGGTGGTTGTGGGGGTCTGCGGGTAGGGGGCTTATCGGAATCTGGAAGACCCCTTTAACAAAGGGGACCCCCAGATCCCAGCCCCCCCTGTTTGAAATGGTAATGGGGTACAAATGTACCCCTACCATTTCACAAGGAAATGGTCAAAAATGTAAAAAATGACAAGAGCCGGTTTTTGACAATTCCTTTATTAATGTCTTCTCTTTTCTCCCATCTTCTTCCTTCTTCTTCCGTCTTCTTCTTCCATCCTCTTCTTTTCTCCATTCGGGTTTCTTCCTCCATCTTCATCTTCCTCTTCATCTTTATCTTCATCTTCATCTTCCTTCTTCCTTCGGTCTTCTCGTCCACATCTTGCCCCGGCGTCTTCCCTTCTTCTTTCTTCTCCGGCCGCTCCATTTGAATTGGAGGTTCCCGCTGTGCGACGCTTCAGTTTGCCTCTGGGTCTGCTTACACCTGAAGACCCCGCCCCCCTCTGACGCACATGGATTTCACGGGGACTTTCCCCGTGGTGACAGAGGGGGGCGGAGCCACCGGGTGTAAGTGGACCAAGTGGAGAACTGAAGCGTCGCACAGCGGGAACCTCCAATTCAAACGGAGCGGCCGGAGAAGAAAGAAGAAGGGAAGACACCGGAGCAAGATGCGAACGAGAAGACCGAAGGAAGAAGGAAGATGAAGAGGAAGATGAAGATGGAGGAAGAAACCCGAATGGAGAAAAGAAGAAGAAGGAAGAAGATGGAAGAAGAAGGAAGAAGATGGAAGAAAAGAGAAGACATTAATAAAGGAATTGTCAAAAACCGGCTCTTGTCATTTTTTAAATTTTTTACACTTTCCTTGTGAAATGGTAGGGGTACATTTGTACGCCATTACCATTTCACACAGGGGGGGGGCGGGATCTGGGGGTCCCCTTTGTTAAAGGGGTCTTACAGATTCCGATAAGCCCCCCGCCCGCAGACCCCCACAACCACCGGGCAAGGGTTGTGGGGATGAGGCCCTTGTCCCCATCAACATGGGGACATCCTCCCCATGTTGAGGGTATGTGGCCTGGTACGGTTCAGGAGGGAGGGGGGCGCTCTCGTCCCCCCTTCTTTTCCTGCGGCCGGCCAGGTTGCGTGCTCGGATAAGGGTCTGGTATGGATTTTTGGGGGAACTCCGCGCCATTTTTTTATAAAATTTGGGGTGGAGTTCCCCTTAAAATCCATGCCAGATCTGAAGGGCCTGGTTTGGATATTTGGGGGGAACCCGCACGTAATTTTTTTTTAAAATTTGCAGCGGGGTTCCCCTTAATATCCATTCCAGACCTGAAGGGCCTGGTTATGGAATTTGGGGGGACCCCCACGCTTTTTTTTTTTGGTTAGCAAACACTTTCAAAGACTTTTCTCTATATTGCCGGGAGCCGACAATTCATTATAGCCGCGGCTGCTTTTAAATGCCTTTTTTTTTCCTTTAGAAATGTCATTTTGCAGGCGCACTGGCAATTTCAGAGCTGCGCCGGTTCAACTTATGCAAATTGACTTAGGTGACTTGACATTTACTAAGATTTTGCCGGCGCAGTGTCCCGGCGCATTTAAACCATTGAAATTCCTGCGCTGAGCTCAAAAAAACCTCCCGCAGCTCGAATCGTACTTGCCGGCGCAGCGGGCTGGTTTTGAAAAAGTTACTTTATCACTCAATTTTGGGCATATTTGTTACTTGGGCAGGTGTCACTACACTTCCTCACATCACCCCATGTCTCCCCCATTATATTCTCACTTCCAGCTTCTTTATATTTAGATTTTAACATGCCCTGCGCCAGGTCCATAGTAGCGCACTGAGCGCCTCCTCCCGGGCGCAGAGAACACTATAGTAAATGGGAAATAGGGCTGCGATACCGGCGCTAATGTTTTGTAAATACCAAAACAGCCGATGCGCTAATACTCATGGCGCAAACGTTTGGTAAATCAGCCCCTATGTGTCCCTAGAAATGGCACTGGCTGCTGTAAGGGCCTTGTTAACCGCTTTGCTAGGGTAGCCCCTGTCCTTGAATCTTTGAGACATAAGGCCGGCTTCCACAGCAGTATTCACCACCCTTTTTTGGTCACATGGTTTTGATGGGATTCATATATATATTAGAAGTGTTGTCTGTGTTTACTAGCTTTGACTAAACACTAAATGTAGTGTGAAACGCGTCAGCTGTTCTGGTTGATGTGGCTTGTAGTGCTTATTCCCGTTTTTACCAATAAAGGCTACGTTTTTGGAGTGCGGCTGTCCAGACAATTTCTTCTCCTACAAACAAAGAAATGGGATTAGGAGAGGAAAGGGGAAGAGGAACATGTGTGGTTGGAGAAAGTGTCAACAAAGCAGTGGGCTACCCACCCAAGGTTGCAAATGTGAGAAAGAGGGAAGAGAATAAGGTCAAGAAAAATGCATGGGAAACCAGCCAAAGGGAGTAGAATGGTAAAATTACCTAATTTAAGTGCAAGTCCAGGAACAATAAAAATATATATGTCGCAGGAGGGGAGTAATGATAAGGCAAAAACATCTGGGAATTTGTGTGAAACAGGTGACGGGAAATAATAAAAGTAACCAAAATAGGCTATCGTGAGTATGGCCACAGACAGCCAGTCGAGAATAGAAACAGAGACTGAAAGTGACATTGAATTTGAATATATGGAAGAACAAAGTTTGAAAGCCCAATTGCCTTCAAAATCAGAAATGGCGGCCATGTTTGCAAAACTGGAAAATTCTATAAAAACTGACAAGGCAACACTGCATGGAAATTTGGGTCAGATATTGGAAAGAGTGGGAGACACAGAAAAAAGACTGGACATACATATGCAAGTAATAACTGAACTAAAAGAGGAAATGAAAAGCCTACAAGCTGAACAAAGGAATATGGCATATAAATTAGAAGATAAGGAGAATCAAAATAGAAGGAAAAATGTGAGAATATGTGGCCTACCAGAAGGAATGTAGGGAGAGGACTTAATAGAAACAATGAAAAAAAATATTTAATCCTTTACTAGGAAAAGCAGTCACAGAACCTTTAAAAGTAGAATAAGAGTGCACCAGATCAGAAGACCACAAGGAATATCAACGGAAACCCCAAGAAACGTAATAATCAGGTTTCATAATTATGAAGAAAAGGCTCAAGCATGGGGAAGCTTGAGAGCAGTGCCACCATTAAAATATGAAAGTACAAGTCTTCAGATCTTTGCAGATCTCTCGCACAAATCATTAACAAGAAGGAGACACCTCAGGAGGGTGGGCAAAGGGAAACAACATATAGTGTCAAATACAGAGTTCTTCTCTGATCGTGTCTCCCCCTCATGTCTCTGGACTGAACCCCCTTGCATGCTCCCGAAGAGCCTCCCCGGGGGGGGGGGCACATGGAGAGAGGTGAGAGAGTTAGACAACATGATAACATTACATTTCTTAACTTAATATAAAAGGATTAAATACTCCAACAAAAAGATATAGGGTCTTACAAGAAATTAAACGATATTCTGCAAGTGTAATTTTCCTACAGGAGACACACATAGCACAAGATTCAAATGTAAAATTGTACTAAAAATACCATCCGACATGGTATTATGGAGACTCCCCAACTAAAAGAGCAAAAGGAGTAGCAATCGGGATGGCAAACGTAAGGTTTTCTTTAGAAGAGAGGATGGTGAACTCAGAAGGAGGATATAGATTTCTGAAGGGAAAACTACAGGGAATGGAATGTACATTGGCCAATATATACTGTCCTAAAAGAACCCAAAAGGTTACTTAAAAGAAGTGCTAGGAAAGTTAATGGACTTTAAGAAAGGTAAATTAATTTTGTCAGGAGATTAAAATTTCTGCATGGACCCACGGGTGGACAGTACTTCACATGTACAGGGGACTGGGGAGTATCAACTTAGGCAGGTGAAAAAAAAAACTGCTTCAATCTCAACTAATATATGTGTAGAGGATTCAACATCCTGGAATAAGAGACCATTCCTTCCACTTCTCAGTGCATGGGACATACTCAAGGCTGGACTACATCATTATAGAGCAGACTACTAGACTCAGTGGTAAAATCATCTATAGAATGAAACATCATTATCAGACCATGGCCCAGTAATAATGAAATTAATTTCACAGGAACTTGGAAGAACATAAATACCTGGAGATTAACTGAAGATCTGATACAGGATGTACAAGCAAAAAAAAAAAAAAAAGGAACTGGAACAATATTTTTGGTGCAACTAAACCCCTGAGGTTTCAGAGGCCACGATATGGGAAGCTCATGAGGCCTATATTAGGGGCATACTCATCTCTCTTAGGCTCTAGGAAAAAGAAGGAAATAATAAGTAACATGAACAGGTTAATAGTAGAAATACATGAGTTGGAACAAAAACATAAAAGGAAAGTAGACCCAGAGATACAACACGCCTTAGTAACAAAAAGGGACAAATTAGAAGATCTAATGGAAGAGGAGACAAGACAGGTCTTTAATAGAGCAGCCAAAGACAGGTATAAATGGGGAAATAAGCCAGGAAAATATTTGTTAAGAATATAAAAAAATAAATCGATAAACTATATAGAGAAAATTAAAAATAATAAAGGGGAAATGGTTTACTCTACATCAGAAATTGCTAAAGTTTTCCATAGCTACTATATACTCAGTTAGGCAAAAGGGGTCAAAGGAAGTAGAACTAAAAAGGAAACAAAAAGACCCAAGAATATTTAAAAGAACATAAGTTGCTCAAGTATAAGTTTTCTCGTATTGTGCTTAAAATTGTAATAAAAATTATTCAAAACACAAGAAGCAAAGCTACCCAAACTATCAGTACAAAAATTGCAAGCCCTAGAGGAACCAATCTCACGGGAAGAGATTAGACAAGCATTGAAAAATATAGCGGTAGGGAAGAGTCCAGGACCCGACGGGTTCACGATTCGCTATTATAAAAAATTTAAAGACCAACTAGTTCCAAAACTATGCTCATACATGAATGGAATAGAAGGAAATGAGATGAGGAAAGAGTCACTGCAGGCTTATGTTACAGTGATACCAAAAGAGGGAAAAGATGCGACTCTGCTCTAGCCATAGACCAATAGCACTGTTAAACACTGATACAAAACTATATGCAAAAAAATTAAAAATGTTGATGCCCGAGTGGATCCATGCAGACCAGACTGGGTTTTTCCCAGGTAGAGAGGGCAAATATAACAGAATAAGAACTTTAAGAAATTACTCCTAATGCATAAATCAGGAGGTGGAAAGTCCCCAGATCTACTCTTATCAATTGATGCTGAAAAGGCATTTGACAGAGTAGACTGGGGATTTATGACAGAAACATTAGAAGACTTGGCTATAGGTCAATAGATAAAAGAGCTATACCGTTTTACTACAGCATCAGTGAAGGTGAATGGGAGCCTTTCACCTCTCTTTGAACTGTATAATGGAACAAGACAGGGGTGCCCGCTCATGCCTCTTCTGTTTGTGCTGTCATTGGAGCCACTTTTGGCAACCATACGGAACAGCACGAACACAGGAGGAGTGAAGAGCGGAAACAAAGAACATACAATAGCAGCATATGCCAACGACATTCTGTTCTATATATCCAATCCTAAAATAACTCTCTCAAATTTAATGAAAGAGCTAAAAGAATATGGAGAACTCTCCAATTTAAAGATCAATTCCGTAAAGTCAGAAATCCTAAACATATTATTAGGCTTTGGCAAGAAAGAAAAACTAGCCTTACAGAGGGAGTTCCCATTTATTTTGGGGAAAACAGATTTAAAATATCTCGGGATAAAATTAGCACCATCTTTAGGGAATCTATACCAAGCAAACTATATTCTATCACTCAATGAGATAAAATCAAAAAAAAAAAAAAAACAATATTCCTGTATAAATTCCAAATGTTACCTATAGCTACACCACAGACATATTTTTAGAACATTAAAAACAATGATTTTAAAGTTTATATGACAGAATAAGAGGCCAAGAATACAAATCTCAGTACTTAGTAAGGATAAAGCACAGGGGGAGATTAGCAGCCCCAGATGTTAAGCTACACAGCGGTCATATTGGCACGAATGAAAGAATGGACTAAAATAAAATCTGGCAAAAGATGGGTTAGGATAGAAAACACATTGAGTAGGACACAATTAAAGCAGAGTTCCACCTAAAAGTGGAACTTCCGCTTTAAGCACTCCTCACCCCCTTACATGCCACATTTGGGGGGGGGGCTTCGGTAGGAGTGGGACTTCCTGTCCCACTTCTTCCTTCAGCCCAGGGACCGCCTAGGCGACGACTCCTCTCGCCTTAGGCGGCCCCTCCCTCCAGGACACGTGACAGGTCCCAGGAGATCGCCTGTCCACTCCTAGAGCACAGCGCGACATGCGCAGTGCGTGCCCGGCCGTGAAGCCGAAAGCTGTCACGGCCGGGTGCCCACAGTGTGAATGGAGGCGCCGGCAGAGAGGGGGGGAGAGGAGCGACGCTCCGGGCGGCTGCGTCGCTGGACCGTGGAGCAGGTAAGTGTCTGTTTATTAAAAGTCAGCAGCTACAATTTTTGTAGCTGCTGACTTTTAATAAACATTAAAAGGCTGGAACTCCCCTTTAAGTAAGAGTATTTGTGTTCCACAAATATACAGAAAGTTGGATGAGAATACACATGAACTAGCTAGAAATGTTTTTAAGATATGGAACATGTTTCACAGACAAGAAAAATGGGAATATAACTCACCACTAATATCACTCAAGGGTACAAAGTATTTCTTTCCCAGAAATGGGGCACAATTTGGTAGATGGATCAAAAATGCACAGTTAAAATATATTACAAAAGGAGGAAAGATAAGCCCTCATCAGGATTTAAAAGACAAAGGAGAATTAATGGTATTGAATGAATGGAGGTATTTACAGCTTAGCATTTTTTAAAAACATTGCCACAGCCAATCAGATCAGAGGAGGAATTAAATCCAGTTGAAAAATAAGGAACCCGCGAACCAAAGTGAAACATTGTATATCACAGACCTATAAAATACCCACGGGGCTGGCGGGGCCAAAAATAAATTTTTGGAATATGGAAAAAGGAATTAAGAACACATTTGGAGGAGCAACAAGTAACAACAACAAGTACTGAGAGCTGTACGTAGTTTCGCAACAGATATGAACACAATTGAAATTAACTATAAATGTTTAGCAAGATGGTATATACACTAACTCCTGTAAAAGCACATAAATGCCAACCAGAGAAATACCCATGGTCTTGGAGGGGTTGTAATATGAGAGGTACAATGACCCACATATGGTGTGAGTGTACGAAAATTAGGGCATACTGGCAGAAGGTACAACAATATATAAGGGAAATTATAGGTACAGAAATAATGGACAACCCGTGGGAGTGCTTATTCCATAGTACAAATAAAATAAAATAAAACAATATAAAAGTACAATATTGTCACACTTAATAAATGCAGCAAAGGGGGGCAATACCAAAAAAATGGTTAGACCCAGAAAGCCCCTCAATAAGAGACTGGTTCAAAAGAATTGAATATATATATATATATAATGGGGTATCTTAGTAGAAGAGAGGAAGATCATACAGAGCGGTAATCAAACATCTGGGAAAAACTGATAGAATTTAAAGAAACTAAGAAATATGCGGAGGTATGGGCAGAATAGGTAAAGGGGGTAGGTCGAAAGGAAGAGGGCCAGGAAGAAGAGAAGGAGGCACAACAAGGGAAGAAAAGGGAAGTGAGTAGAGTGGGTGGGATTAAAAGGGGATACGGGTTGAAAGTATTTTGATATATGTGATTATGTATTTATAAAAATTATTCTCAAAATCAAATAAAGTTTATATTAAAATAAAAAAAAATGATAATTGCACAGTTGTACGACACTGAAAAAAAAAAAAGCTGTAAGGAGGTAGAACTCTTTTCCACAGTTGGTGGTGTCAGCGAGTAGTGTAGATACGTTCATAAAACTCTAATGCCGCATGCACACGCCCAATATTTCTGACAACAAATGTTTGATGGGAGCTTGTTGTCGTAAATTCCGACCGTGTGTAGGCTCCATCGGACATTTGCTGTCGGAATTTCCGACAACAAAAATTTGAGAGCTGGTTCTCAAATTTTCCGACAACAAAATCCGTTCTCGTAAATTCCAAGCGTGTGTAGACAATTCCAACGCACAAAATTCCAGGCATGTTCTGAATCAATTATGAGACGGAAGCACTCGGTCTGGTAAAACTAGCGTTCGTAATGGAGATAGCACATTCGTCACGCTGCAAAGAGCAGTAACAGACTGAAAAGCACATGGCTGAAAAGCACGAATCATCTCTCACCAAAATTCTACTGAAGCAGATGAAGAGATCGATAGCTTCCTGCAAGATTTTGAACGGCAATGCAAGCTGTACCAAGTACCCCAGACAGGCTGGGTACGGATCTTAGCTGGTAAGCTGTCAGGCCGTGCAGCAGAAGCCTACAGAGCCGTACCAGAGGAGGAAATCGCAAGCTATAGCAGGGTAAAGGAAGTTATTTTGGCAAGATATGCCATCACACCAGAAGCATACAGGAGACGCTTCAGGGAAACAAAGAAACAGGAGAAGGACTCCCACACCGAATCAGCTTGCCGAATGCAGAGGGCAGCCCTAGCTTGGCTGCAAGCCTGTCAGGCAACCACAGCAGATGCGATCACCCAGCTGATTTTACTGGAGCAATTCTTTAATGGACTAAACCCAGAGGTACAGGAGTGGGTAAGCAACCGCAAACCTACCACTCTCTCGGAAGCGGCCAGGCAAGCTGATGAATATCAAGATGCCCGCAGGCCATCACAGGCTAGCTTCCGACCAAACACCAGACCGCTGAACAATAACCCAGGGCCACCAGCTACACAACGACCCGGGCTAATCCCTAACCCCCCTGCAAATCGATACCTCGGGCGCAAGGGAGTGCAGTGCCATTCGTGCAAACAATTTGGGCACTATCAGAGAGACTGCACTCAGAACCAGGACAAAGCGGCATGGATTCAACCAGGGCCACCCCCTCCAGCACGGGCTGCCGCTCATTGCTATCACACGGAAGCGGCCCCAGACAACCGCGGAGCTGAAGAATTGGAGGAACATTTGGGCGTTCTGCACAAGGCTGATCCAATACAAGCAGCTAACCGGGACAACTGGTGGCAACACAGGCAGACTGTCTGGGTCAATGGAAAGGTAGCCAATGGCCTACGTGATACTGGCGCCACCATGACCCTACTACAGAAGAACCTCATCCCAGAGAGCCAACACACCGGAGACACTGTAGCCGTAAGAGTAGCGGGAGGCACCGTCTTCCGGCTACCCGTTGCCCGTGTTCATCTGGATTGGGGGGGTTGGTTCGGGACACGTGAATATGGGGGTGATGAAGGATTTGCCAGCGGATGTACTACTGGGGAATGATTTGGCCCCCCTCGTTTCTGCTTACGCTCCGATGGGCCCCGCTGAAGCCAACCCAGTGACTACCTGTGCCCAGACCCGTGCTGCTGGAACCGACCCGCGTGCTGCTGAGACCCGGGTAAGACTATCTTCCCCGACAGGTACCGTAGATAAGGCACAATATCACAGTCTAAAATTGGAATGTAACAAGTTGGCCAGTGAGAAATCGGAGATGCAACGACACTACGTCATGTATTATGAGATGTCCCATGGCTTGAACATTGAAATGCACAAACAGGCTGAAATTGTCAAAAGGTTAAATGGGATTTGCGCCCAGGTTTTGCCGTACCTCTCCCAAGAGCATCAGCAGCAAGTTTTGGGAGCCATTGAGAGAGCAAAGCAAGTGACTGTTCCAGAACTAAATTCCATTATTCGACCTGCAACCTTACAACTTCACCATCAGCTACTGACCCGGGAAACAGAACGGCAATGCTGACTGATTATCGCGGCAAACTGAACTGGAAAAGTGATCCGTGAGTACTCCCCGGACATCCCCAAGCCAATCCGTTAAGGATCAGACTGTGTATGCCGCCTTGTGGGTAAGGAGGAGCAGTGTAGCAAAATACTGAACACTGAGAATATGGTTGGGATCACTTCAAATGTGACAGTAAATATTCATTCCAGGAAATGTAGAGACAGAAAGTCTACTAATATCTGAATAAGTAAATTGGGTTAATTGGGGTCTGAGGCAGCTTTCCATTCACCTATTGTTCAATGTATTAATGACCCCACCTATTATCTCCTACGGGATGTAATTACACTCCTAGTAATGTGTCTGGCACAGTTTTATTCTTATGGGTAAATAGGTGGAGCACTGTCCATGTGATGACAAACTTCTCATGCATACCAGGTCTGTTAGAAATAGCTCCAGGTAATTAAATCACTGTCATCTGTTAGTTGCTGAAAGGAATGCCCCTGGAAAATTAGTTAAGAAACCCCTTGCATGGGGAATGATATAAAAACCCAGCTGTGGCTAAATAAATTGTTGATTGACTCCCAGAACTGTGTGTCGTCCAGTTACTGGGGGGTAACAGGTTGCCTTGGATAAGTTAGTACTTCCTCAGCTTCAAGGATTTCCCAGCGGACATTAGAGATCCGCTACAACGAGATTAGTAGAAGGAGCCCAAAGGGTGGCGCACTTGATATTGAACTTCCCTTTTATAGGGCCGTCGTACGTGTTGTACGTGACCATGTTCTTGGCGATCGATATTTCCGACAACATTTGTGCGACCGTGTGTATGCAAGACACATTTGAGCCAACATCCGTTGGAAAATATTCCACCGTTTTGTTGTCGGAATGTCCGTGTGTACGCGGCATTAGATGTGTTTCTCAGTAAACACAATGTAGGGGATATTGAAAATGGTAGTGACATCAACACACACACACGCTTAGGTTAAACTGGGTGGACCAATGTCTTTATTCAATCTTACCAAATATGTAACTAAGTATAGATTCATTCCACCTAAAATGTTATTTTGATCATTTACAGTATCATTTTTGTAATAGGTCTGATGGACCTGGTTATTTTCAGTTAAGCAGTGAGAAAAGCAATAGTAGTGTAGTGTTCACCCATGTAATTCAAATCTCAGTCACTTCTCCAACCATTGTTTGAAAAGAAGCTATCACAGCCACATGTTTATAAACCTGAAGGTTATGGGCCTCAAAGGCAGGCACTGTGTTATTTGTTATTATTTTCTGAAAGGAATTCTTTAGAGAAACTTTAATTCCCCAACTAAATCAGTTTTACACATTTTATTGACAGTGGAAAATTCCTTTAAGCAATATTTCATAGACATCAAGAAACTAATGCGGAGTGCCATCTAAGTAAAATGTCTGTACTGTGCTCATTGCAGGTGGACTATTATGACTTAGTAGAAAAACAGTTCTACCTATGGGAAGACCCCAAGTTTGATTCACCAAAAGCTCTTTACCTGGGAAGGGTGGTAGGTGAGTTCTTAACTACAAACCTTTGTCTCTGAATGTCTTGAGGTTATATATTGATTTTTTTTCCAACCAAGGCTGTATGAATCCATTCCTGGTCATGTGTTAATAAATTCATAATTTTATTGTTGGTTATTAAGTTTCAGAAGAATAACAAATAAAAAGAATTAGCAACCACACTAGTATTTTTTACTCTGCTTTCATTTCACATTTTCAGCTTACAGTTGATCAGAATGCTCCCAGCACTTCTGTTATTTTACGGTAACATGTAAAGCTATGATTATTTTTTACAATATGAAGGAGATTTTATCCATTCAGTTAATAGCTTTGCAGAGTTATCATCTGGAGCAAATCATTTATAACAAAGATGTACTCACTCAGGCACAAGATGGATTGTGAAGTGTATGAAATTTCTGACAGGTGTAACATATTAAGTCTAAAGTTGAGGCAACACCGCTATTCAAAGCATAGGATTGTGGACATCTTAAGTATTGTATTCTCTCAATACAGATCATTATATTGTTTTAAAAAAAAAGTAGAAAAAAAAACAGGTTATAAAAGGTGCCTTAATTCAAGAGGTGTCCTGTAGGTATGTGGCACAGATGTTGAAGACAATGGAGAGAAGGCAGGCAGAAGATGTACTGAACACAGATTGAAAAGGAGATAAGAAGAGATGGAAAGCAGAGATGGGGGACAAGCTCATAAGAGATGATGAGCAGAGATGGGAGACAAACTTAGAAGAGATAATTAGCAGAGATAGGGGATGATCTCAGAAGAGATGGGAGACAAGCTCAGAAGAGACGCCGAGCAGAGTTGGGAGACCAGCTCAGAAAAGAAGTGAGCAAAAATGGGAGGCAAGCCCAGAAGAGATGATAATTAGAGATGAGAAACAAAGCTCATAAAGACTTCAGTGGAGATAGGAGCTTAACATTCATGCACAGTGCAGATGTCTACCGAAGGATCCTATTGTGCATTAAAAATCCTTAGTCATGTACAATGGAAACGGTATTCCCTGATGTCAGTGGCCTTTTTCAGCAGGATTATGCGCCCTGCCACACTTTTTTCAAGAATGGTTTGAGGAACACAACAAGTTTGAGGTGTTGACTTGGCCTCCAAATTCACCATATCTCAATCCAATCGAGCATTGCTGGGATCTGCTGGAAAAATCTGATTCATGGAGGCACCACTGCCCAACATACAGGGCTTAAATGATCTGTAAATGACGGCTTGGTGCCAGTTACAAGAGCATATATTCAGGGCTCTAGTTGTGTCAATGCCTCAATGAATCAGGGTGTTTTGTGGCAAAAGGGGGACATACTCAATCTTAGGTGGGTAGTCAGAAAGTTATAGCTGAATCTATATATACAGTATATAAAGGAAGGCCAGTATGGTGGCCTGAAATTATGAGAGGAGCCCGGGGGGGTATTTAAGCAGACAACCCACACCTGGTCTTTGTCGGTTCCAGTGAGCGGTAATACACGTCACTAGGCTGACTCTCCCAGCTCACCTCATGTTCATGAGTCTGTGCATTAGATTGCAAGTGCGTTGTGGCTTCTCCATTCGTGGTCTTCGTTGGCGGTTCCCGCTCACTGTTGCAGGTAGGATTCAAACCTTTTTGTTACATGTGCAATCTTGCATTTCGTTATGCTTCCTATCCCCCATCCCCTTCGTTAAAAAACCTGTCACTGTGTTGTTGAGGCTCATGTCCCGACATCATTTTGCACAAGCGTAGTACGTTTGTAGGTTATTCTGCCTTGTTTGTCATCCCATCTGCAAACCATATGATTCATTGGTAGATCCAAGCCTTCAAGCCGCTGTCGGTCATTGTCCGATATCACTCGACATGGGCTTCACTGGTTATGAAGCCTATGGTTATAAGATTCACTGTCCATGGGGTTGCCATCTCATCCATTTGGAGATGAGCATGTATTGCTTGTATGGGTTCTGTGGCTGATTGAGGTGGTAATTAGACCCACTTGGTACCGTGCCGGCACCTTAATTAGCCTGGGGGGTTGGGTGGTTGGTTGTGTTCGGTTCCAGAGCTAGGGGTGGCATACACTTTACAACCAAATTTGAATCAGATCCATTTAACACTACTATCGATTCGTATTTGTTTCATAGATTTCTAACCAATTCATATCGGAGTCATCTCTCTTTACAAATCGATTCGTAGCAGATATCATTTCATATGCTCAAACCATTGTCTATCATGTTCCCCATTTCGTAAAACTGTCGTCACCTCATGTCGTAAGTCTCTTGCCTCATTCTCACTGCTTCGTAGTAATTGTACTCATTCATTGGGATTTGTACCTTAAGCCCAGTCGCGACTCGTGGCAGCCCTCTGCTCAGGACCATTCCTATCTAGCTGCCTAGGCGGCACGAACATTACGAATACATGTAACTCACTCACACTACAAGCTACTTCTGAATCAAGTTGCATCAGCGGCGTATGTCTCAAATCCTTTGCCCTATATACCACACCTCCTACAAAAACCTCCTACAAATACTCACACCTACAGCCGATCCGAGTCTTGTCGCATCATCGGCACAACGATTCAGATCCTCGGTACTACAATACATCGACAGCCCGATCCGAGTCTAGTCGCATAATCAGTACAAACGATTCGGATCCTCTGCACTACAAACCCCCCTTCCACACCTCCTACAAACACCACACCTCCTACTAACACCACCGTTACTCAATAGACCGATCCGAGTCTAGTCGCATCATCGGCGCAACAATTCGGATCCACAGCACTACAAACCCTACCATTACTCACACCTACAGCCGATCCGAGTCTTGTCGCATCATCGGCACAACAATTCGGATCCTCAGCACTATAAAACACAGACAGCCGATCCGAGTCTAGTCGCATCATCGGCACAAACTATTCGGATACTCTGCACCACAAACATCCCTTCCACACCTCCTACAAACACCCCACCTCCTACTAACACCACCATTACTCTCACTAATAGCTCAATCCAAGTCTAGTCTCGCCATCGGCACAACGATTCAGATCCACAGCACCACAAACCTCACCTTTACTCACACCTACAGCCGATCCGAGTCCTGTCGCTTCATCGGCACACTGATTCGGATCCTCGGCACTGCAAAACACTGACAGCCTGATCCGAGTCTAGTCTCATCAGCGCAACGATTTGGATCCTCGGCACTACAAACTCCACCGTTACTCACACCCCAGCTTGGTCCGAATCCAGTCGCATCAACGGTACAAACACAGCGGTACTATTCAAATCCTTGGCTTTACGTTACTCTTATCAAGCATCAACACTCCATCTATTTGTACGTGTTGCGGTCAGTCATTCCTACATACTCAAATTCCGCTATCTTTTGTTTTCGCCTTCCTGTTAAGGCTGCTTACTCGCAATCGTTGCAAACATCTCTGCAAGTGGCTCAAAACGGACACTCTCCATCTCCAGTAGCAAATCGACTGCTCACCTATTCTCTGTCGCCTCCCCCTTTAGGTCAGTAGAGTTCCAGTTGGTCCATTCTGCACCAGGTTTGGATGGTACTCTCTTAGGTAAAAAAAACAAAAACTGTATCCATTCACACACTGACAACAGGGCTTGCACCTTCACCAGGGGGCCAGCCATGCACCAAACAGCTCTTTGCAATCCCCCCTTGTTAAAACAATTTCCAATGTCACCTTACTACAGGTTCCCGGTCGACCCAATTCTCGCCCCCAACCAGGACTTCACAAGCTAGACTATCAAGTCATGTGCATAGTACAAGGGATCTCACACCTACAGCCGATCCGAGTCTTGACGCATCATCGGCACAACGGTTCGGATCCTCGGAACTACAAACCCCCCCATCCACACCTCCTACAAACACCACACCTCCTACTAACACCACCGTTACTCTCATCAACAGCCCGATCCGAGTCTAGTCGCATCATCGGCACTATGAATCAAATTCTCAGCGCTACAAACCTCACCATTACTCACGGGCGGCATTAAGCAGCTAAATACATCATCACTAAGCATGTCGGGTGGCTCGGGTTCTACCTATCCTCCCACCCGACTCCCTCCCTGGCCACCTTCCTCATGCAGGGATGCACCTCAGGACTCCACACTGGCCTCATCAAGATGCCCCACACGACTGCAAGAACCTACTCTCAGGTGCCACGACGAGTCAGCCATTGGCATCAAGTTACAAATCAAACTGGACAGAGGGTACATGATCGCCCCTTTTCCAAGTCACTTTTCACCGTCTGGAGAGTCAGCCCTATTGGACTTGCCAAAGGCATGTATTCCAATAAACTTTGTTAGTGTATGATTTGTCCACGCCTCATTGTTCTCACATCCCAAGTTTGAACTCCCTAATACCCTCAGAAGAATTTTCCCTTAAGCATTCGTTAGTCGACCTAGCCATTCAAGCCATCGTTGCTTGGCGGTCCAAAGCGGACATCTCAGACGCTTTCAAATTAATGTCCATTGAGCCATCCCTTTAGCGATGGCATAGGGATCAAGTGGAAAGGCTTATATTATTTCGCCACCAAAACAAAAACCCAGACCGTGGCTGTTCGATACTTTTGCCCAGTCCCTTTCCTGGACCCTGTTGCATCAGGCACGTTGTCAGAAAGTCATCCGCTATCTTGATGACTTCCTGCGCATCAAAATACCCAGTGAGCCCCCAGTAGTCATTGACAGTTTAAGAGGAGTATTTGGTAATTTAATGTGCCCATAGCAGAGAATAAAGTGGAATGCCCGGCACAGTCCATCACCTTCTTGGGTGTCACGATCAACGCACAGTCCATGCAGGCCAGCCTGCCTCCCGACAAGTTGACCGGCATCAGGTCGGTCGATCACACCTTTACCCTTACTCGAGGGTGCACCAAGAGGCAGCTACAATACCTGCTGGGCATACTCGATTCGCCATGAGGATCATCCGGCAAGGGCGGTCCTTCTTCTCACACCTCTTGGTTTCCTCTCGCAGGCGCAAGATCCCGACCGAATTCCTAGGCTAGACACAGCAGCAATAGCGGATTTGTCAATATGGGACGAATATATCACAAACTGGAATGACATATCAATATTCATTCCGTCAGCATCCTCTTCATCACCTCGGGTAGCCACAGACGCTGCAGCCTCTACAGGCTTCACGGCAATTTTTGGCCATCATTGCTTGCAGAGCCATGGCAGCACCTGGGCAGGGCAAACAGCGACGTTTGCCACAAGCAGGCCACAGCTAATATCATAAGTGTAGGCAGGTCCAAATCGCTAGCCATCATGTCCTTCAGATGCCGGCTGGTGCAACTATCCCTGCAGCATCAATTCTTATCCCACCTTGGTCACAGCTGATACTGGATCAAAGCAACACCTACGCGAGGCGACCCGCCTTGTAAATCAGTCGTTATCCCGTAACACCCTGTAGGTCTATCGTACAGCCTGGAATTCCTATGGCAGGTTCCTAGGCCCAAACCCCAGGGCAGTGTCGGCAGATCTAAAACACATCCTGGCTTTCATTTCATACTGCCACACACAGCTGGCTCTAGCACATAATACCATCAGACTCTACTTAGCTGGCATCCAGCATTTCGTCTCCCTACAAGACCCTACCAAACCATCCTTGTTCTCTGCCCATGCAGTCAAAACCATCCTACGCGGTATCCACAGGCAACAACCCCAAAACTAGTAGCAAGCGCCTACCCGGCACTATCTTCAGAGACATGTCTACCATCCTGTCACGTTCCCCCTTTGGGTTACTTCCCAACCTGGTCTTGACTTCAACCCGATAGAACACCTTTGGGATGCATTTGAGCAGAGACTGCAAGCCAGGCCTTCTCGTCCAACATCAGTGCCTGACCTCACAAATGCGCGTCTGGAAGAATGGTCAAACATTCCTACAGACATGCTCCTAAACCTTGTGGACAGCCTTCCCAGAAGAGTTGAAGCTGTTATAGCTGCAAAGGGTGGGCCAACTCCATATTGAACCCTATGGACTAAGACTGGGGTGCCATTAAAGTTTATATAAAGGCAGGTGTACCAATACTTTTGACAACATAAAAATCTCGCTGGATCACCGACCCATCCGAATACTCCCAGGACATAAACTATAAACTCTTACGTTCGAGTTATAGCCAGTTTGGACTTTTTCCCAAAGATGTTACACCTGCACAGGTAACCTGGGACAGACACAATTACATTTAGTTAGGGAAAGGACATTGTTGCATATTGTTCATGTTCTGCCTAATGTTCAGTAAATTTGTTTACTCTGTTCAGAGCCTGGTCTAAAGTTACTCAAGGGGTGCATGTGGGGTCCTGGCATATTTCTCTAAGGAACCTGTGTTTGCACTAGCACATTAGGATCTGCAAAACATCACTACAACAAAGGGTTAACTTGCAGTCAAGTTGCAATGAGTAAACAGAAGGAAGAACAGCAACCAGTCATTGGCACAGTACCCGAAGAGGTGACGGGTTCTCTAGTAGTGGGGGGGATCGGCAGTCGGCTCCCTCCCTAGCTGTCTATCTAGCTGTCTATCTAGCTGTCTATCTCCATCAGTCTCCAGGAGTGGACTAGCATAACGGAGACCTCATACCTGGTCATGGAACAACAAGGGTTAATTGGAGCACACATCAGGTCTGTGCTATGTGCTCGGCAGGACCCCATTCTGTTACTGGTAGTGAGGTAACAGTGGTATGCTGACTGGTGGAGCGGGCATAAGCTCTGCATACTCCTCCCAATGCAACACATATAACTGTGTGTAGGATAAGGGATAGTATCTTTGGAAGAACTCCGCTTACAACACTACACACAAGTGGCTCATCTCTGAGTTGGAAGACTGCTTTAATGTTTATCTTGGTATCAGGCATTGGTGAGCACACCTTCGAGCAAGGTGTTTTCCCTGTGTTGTTCATTGCCTGGCATAGCCAAAAGAGCTCCACCCAGGGTAGCCCTCATATGTGACTCATACTTGGCGCCCAATAAGATAATGTAGAACATGGAGGGCGTGACAAACAACACAACCCTACCCTTACAAGCTGTTGCTCACATATAATGGACTCCATTCACAAAACTGTATGTTTCCCCTTAATAAATGCTATAAAATTCCAGTCAGCGTTTTTCTAAAAGTTTTTGAGCATCCACAAAAAAACGCTACTAAAATACTGCATAAATTATATTATGAAGTTTTGCGGTATTTTAGTAGTGAAAACATGCAGTAATTTACTGCCTGGCACTAGCTGGCATATTAATTAACATCAATAAAAAAAGCATTGTCAAGGATCGAGTGGCTGTCCGCATCCTTAACAACCAGTAAACAACATGGCTGTTAAGGTGGGGCTGGCTGCCGCAACCATAACAACCGATGAGTCATCAGCGGGCGGTGTGATTGACAATGAATCTACACCGGGTGACTTTTCACAAAATTTCATTTTTTTTTTTACACAACTTGTGAATGAGTATGTACTCAATACTATGTACCCCTACTTATTCATATGGAGGGGGACCGGGATCCGGGATTGTTAGAGGGGTTTCCAGATTCCAGATAGCCCCCCCGCCAGCAGATCCCCACAACCACCATCCAGGGTTGTGGGAAAGAGGCCCATGTATGCATTTGGGGGGACCCGACACTGTTTTTTTAAGATTTTTTTATTGCTGGCAATTTTTTTTTTTACATTCAGCTGTCAGTGGGGAAATCTTGCTGACAGCTGATGACTCATCGGTTGTTAATGACGCGGCGGCCGCCCGCTCCTTAACCACTTCAGCCCTGGAAGAATTTACCCCCTTCCTGACCAGGCCATTTTTTGCGATACGGCACTGCGTCGCTTTAACTGACAGTTGCGTGGTCATGCTTTGCTGTACCCAAACAAAATGTACGTCCTTTTTTTCCCACAAATAGAGCTTTGTTTTGTGGTATTTGATCACCTCTGCGGTTAAATTTTTTGTTGCGCTATAAACAAAACAAGAGTGACAATTTTGAAAAAAACACAATATCTTTTACTTTTTGCTATAATAAATATCCAATTAAAAAAAAATATACTGTATATACTCGAGTATAAGCCGACCCGAGTATAAGCCGAGGTACCTAATGTTACCACAAAAAACTGGGAAAACTTACTGACTCGAGTATAAGCCGAGGGTCAACAATGCCTTACTGTTCCCATCCTTACTGTGCCCATCCTCACTGTTCCTCACTGTTCCCATCCTCACTGTTCCCTAGCTCATTTCGCTAGCTCACTGTTCCCTAGCTCACTGTTCCCTAGCTCACTGTTCCCTAGCTCACTGTTTAAATTTAACATTGTAAATAGTACCTGAAAAAAAGTTGAGAGGCTGCGGCGTCCATCGTTTAAATCTCGCAGTCTCTTCCTGGTCCCTTCCGTGATAGGCGATTCTCAGCAGACACTCTCCGCCTATCACGAACGTTCTCTCATCCTCAGTATCCCAGCAGACGTCTGTGATTGGCGGAACACCGAACACAGTGTCTGCTGGGATGGGTGAGGATGAGAGAACTTTCGTGATAGGCGGAGAGTGTCTGCTGAGAATCGCCTATCACAGAAGGGACCAGGAAGAGACCGCGAGATTTAAACGATGGACGCCGCAGCCTCTCAACTTTTTTTCAGGTACTATTTACAATGTTAAATTTCGCTGACTCGAGTATAAGCCGAAGGGGGGACTTTCAGCCCCAAAAAAAGGGCTGAAAATCTCGGCTTATACTCGAGTATATACGGTATATTTTTTTTTTCCCTCAGTTAGGCCGATATATAGTTACATAGTTGGTCAGGTTGAAAAAAGACACAGGTCCATCCAGTTCAACCATAAAAAAATAAAATAATAATATCATACAATCCCATATACCGAATTCTATACCCACAGTTGATCCAGAGGAATGGGAAAAACACCAGCAGAGCATGATCCAATTTGCTACAGCAGGGGAAAAAAATCCTTCCTGATCCCCCGAGAGGCAATCGGATATTCCCCGGATCAACTTTACCTATAAATGTTAGTACCCAGTTATATTATGTACATTTAAGAAAGAATCCAGGCCTTTCTTAAAGCAATCTACTGAGCTGGCCAGAACCACCTCTGCAGGAAGTCTATTCCACATTTTTACAGCCCTTACTGTGAAGAAACCTTTCCGTATTTGGAGGTGAAATCTCTTTTCCTCTAGACGTAAAGAGTGCCCCCTTGTCCTTTGTGTTGACCGTAAAGTGAATAACTCAACACCAAGTTCACTATATGGACCCCTTATATATTTGTACATGTTGATCATATCCCCCCTTAATCTCCTCTTCTCAAGAGTGAATAAATTCAGTTCCTCTAATCTTTCCTCATAGCTGAGCTCCTCCATGACTCTTATCAGTTTGGTTGCCCTTCTCTGCACTTTCTCCAGTTCCCCAATATCCTTTTTGAGAACTGGGGCCCAAAACTGAACTGCATATTCCAGATGAGGTCTTACTAATGATTTGTACAGGGGCAAAATGATATCTCTCTCTCTGGAGTCCATACCTCTCTTAATACAAGAAAGGACTTTGCTCGCTTTGGAAACCGCAGCTTGGCGTTGCATGCCATTATTGAGCTTATGGTCTACCAAAACCCCCAGATTCTTCTCCACTACAGATCCCCCCAGTTGTACTCCCCCTAGTATGTATGATGCATTCATATTCTTAGCCCCCAAGTGCATAACTTTACATTAAGCAACATTAAACCTCATCTGCCACATAGTCGCCCAATTAGACAGAGCATTGAGGTCGGCTTGTAAATTGGCGACATCCTGTAAGGACGTTATTCCACTGCATAGCTTAGTGTCATCTGCAAAGACAGAAATGTTACTTTTGATCCCAGACCCAATATCATTTATAAAGATATTAAAAAGTAAGGGTCCCAACACTGAACCTTGGGGTACACCACTGATAACCTTAGACCATTCAGAGTAAGAATCATTAACCATGACTCTCTGAATTCTGTCTTTTAGCCAGTTTTCTATCCATTTACAAACTGATATTTCCAAGCCTGTAGACTTTACCTTGCACATGAGCCGTGTGTGGGGAACTGTATTGAACGCGTTTGCAAAATCCAAGTATACCACATCCACCGCCACCCCTCTGTCCAAGGCTTTACTTACCTCTTCATAAAAATAAATCAGGTTTGTCTGACAACTTCTGTCTTTCATGAATCCATGCTGTCTGTTGCTTCAAATATTTTTTTCCAGCAAGAACTCATCTATGTGGTCTTTTATTAATCTCTCCAGTATCTTCCCAACTATAGAAGTTAAACTAATAGGTCTATAGTTACTTGGTAAAGACTTTGCTCCCTTTTTAAATATAGGCACCACATTGGCCCTGGGCCAATCCAGTGGTACTATTCCTGTCATTAATGAGTCCCTAAAAATTAGATACAATGGCTTTGAAATTACAGAGCTTAATTCTTTTAGGATCCGTGGATGTATGCCATCTGGTGCAGGTGCTTTATCCACCTTTATTCTGTCTAAATATGTCTGGACCATATCACTTTTGAGCCATTGTGGATTTGGGGCTGTGTCACTACCACCCCCATTTTGGACATGAGCTCCCCCATGCTCCTTTGTATACACAGAGCTGAAGAAAGTATTTAATAAATTAGCCTTCTCTTTGTCCCCAGTCACCCACTCTTGATTATTTTGTAAAGGGCCTACATGCTCAGACTTGACCTTTTTACTATTAATATATTTGAATAATTTTTTGGGGTTTGTCCTACTATCTTTTGCAATCTGTCGTTCATTTTGAATTTTTGCATCCTTGATTTCCTTTTTACATATCCTGTTATATTCTTAGTAACATTTAAATGACACTAGTGTTCCCTCATTTTTATATTTTTTAAAAGCTCTTTTCTTATAGTTTATAGCTTTTTTAACTTAGGCAGTGAGCCACAGAGGTCACAAACAGTCTTTTTGAAGAATTCCCATTTCTGTTCTGTGTTTATCAATGCCAATATTCCCTCCCAGTCTAATGCCGTGTACACACGACCGTTTTTAATGTCATTGAAAAAAACTGTGTTTTTCTCGACGTGATTCCTCTCAAGCCTGCCTTGCTTGCCTACACAATATCGTGGGAAAAAATGCTCGAGCAAAGCGCGGTGACGGACAACACGTACGACGGCACTATAAAGGTGAAAGTTCCATTCAGGTGGTGCCACCCTTTGGGCTGCTTTTGCTGATCTTGTGTTTAGTAAAGTTTGGTGAGAGACGATTCACACTTTTCTGCCTCGTGCTTTTCAGTCCGTTACAGCATGACGAATGTGCTATCTCCATTACGAACGCTAGTTTTACCAGAACAAGCGCTCCCGTCTCATACTTGATTCTGAGCATGCGCATTTTTTTTCATCGTTGTTAAAGCCTACACAGGGCCGTTTTTCATGACGTGAAAAACGACAACGTGAAAAACGACTAGAAAAATTAGAGCACGTTCCAATTTTTTCATGGCCATTTTTCACGTCGTGAAAAATGCTCTGAAGCCCACACACATGATAATTTTTAATGACCATTTAAAAAAATAACATTTTTCTCATCATTAAAAACGGTCGTGTGTACGCGGCATAAGTCCTGGAGAGCAGCCCTCATTCTAGGAAAAATAGGATTTTTTACTCACCGTAAAATCCTTTTCTCGGAGTCCATGGACCGACACAGCTTCTCTATTGACAAAGGGGGTATTATCCTTTAATTAGGAGTGACTAGGCAGAAAAACTTGTAAAAAGTGTTGCATCACACCTTCTACAGTACCGCTCAGGGGGCGGACCCTCTGGGTATACCCTCTCAGTCTGCACATCGCAGATCAGTTCGTCAAAAAGCAGTACAAACTTAAAAGGAGGGGTGGGTGCTGTGTCGGTCCATGGACTCAGAGAAAAGGATTTTACGGTGAGTAAAAAATCCTATTTACTCTTTCGTCCATGGACCGACACAGCTTCTCTATTGACAAAGTGGGACGTCCCAAAGCAGTGTCAGAGAAAAAACGAGGGGTGGTAACAGCATAAAAACAAACTTCACCCCAAAACACAAAACAGCACTCCTCCAACGGAGGAGTTGCAACTCTAAACAGCCGCCTGCAAAACCTTGCAGCCGAAAGAGGCATCCGAAGATGCACCTACATCAACTTTGTAGAATTTTGTGAAAGTGTGAGCGGACGACCAAGTCGCCGCTTTACATAGTTGGGAAACAGACGCTTGATGTCGGAAAGCCCAAGAGGCACCTATTGCCCTGGTCGAATGTGCCGTGACAGGAAAGGGGGGCGCCTGACCCTTTAAGGCGTAAGCCTGTATTACTATCCGTCGGATCCACCTAGAGATGGTGGGCGATGAGACTGCTTGGCCCTTCTTGGGACCAGCCACCGAAACAAACAGTGAGTCTGACTTCCGGAACAGGGAAGTAGCAGATATGTATACTCTCAAAGCTCGGACAACGTCCAAGGAATGCAACGCCGACTCCTTAGGATTCGACGGCTGAGGACACAAGGATGGAAGTACAATGTCTTCGTTGAGATGAAAAGCCGAAACGACATTCGGAAGAAAGGAAGGCTGCGGCCGCAGCACCACCTTATCCTTGTGGAAAATCAAATAGGGAGCCTTGCAGGACAGGGCTGCCAGCTCAGAGACTCGTCTAACTGACGTAACAGCCATCAAAAAGACCACCTTCTGAGAAAGTGTCAACAGGGGAATATCTCTAATATTCTCAAACGGTGCCGTCTGAAGCACCGAGAGGACCAGGTTCAAGTCCCACGGAGGTAACGGGGGGCGGACCGGAGGGCCCACATGTCGAACCCCCTGCACAAATGTACTCACGAGAGAGTGAGTCGCCAGGGGTCGCTGAAAAAAGACAGCCAGGGCAGATATCTGTCCCTTAATCGTACTTAGGGCAAGCCTTTGGTCTACCCCATGCTGTAAAAACAGCAGGATTCTGGAAACCAAATAGGTACGCGGATGCCATTTCATTTCCTCACACATGGAGATGTAGGCCCTCCAAGTGCGGTGATAAACCTTCCTAGAGGACGGTTTCCGAGCACTTCTCATAGTAGAGATTACTGAGTCTGACAGGCCCCGATCTCTCAGTACCTGGTTCTCAACAGCCATGCCGTTAAAGCCAATGACTGTAAAGCAGGATGGAATATGGGACCTTGCGATAGCAGGTCCTTCCGTAGTGGTAGGCGCCAGGGGACGTCTGCTACCAGACGTACTAGATCGGCGTACCAAGGACGCTGAGGCCAATCTGGAGCGATTAGGATCATTGGAATTCCCTCTGCCTCCACTCTGTGGAGCAGAAGAGGAAGAAGCCTTAAGGGAGGGAAGGCATAGATTAGCCGATACTGACCCCACGATGCTACCAACGCGTCCGTTGCGTCTGCCCATGGGTCTCTTGACCGGGCCACAAACCTCAATACCTTCCGATTGAGTCGGGAAGCCAGAAGATCTACGTCTGGTGTGCCCCATCTTTGGCAGAGGAGTTGGAACACCTCCGGGTGTAAGGACCATTCTCCCTGGTCCAGCATCTGGCGGCTCAGGTAGTCCGCCTGCCAGTTTTCCACACCCGGAAAGTACACGGCCGACAGTGCCGGTACGCTCCTCTCTGTCCACTTCAGGATGCGAGCGATCTCCGATGCTGCAGCTGAGCTTCTTGTTCCTCCTTGATGATTGACATATGCCACTGCTGTGGCGTTGTCTGACTGGATCCTGACTGGACGCCCTTGCAGTCTCTGAGACCATTTGAAGAGGCACAGCTTGATCGCCCGGATCTCCAGGACATTGATCGGCAGGAGGGCTTCCTCTGGGGTCCAGCGACCTTGCGCCGACTGGACACCCCAGACTCCCCCCCAACCTGTAAGGCTGGCGTCCGTCGTGATCACTATCCAGTAAACCGGAAGAAATGACTTCCCGGCCATTAGAGCCGGTGCTGTCAGCCACCATACCAGGGATCTCCTGACTAGGTGGCTCACTCGGATTTGATAATCCAGAGATGAAGGGCATCTGTTCCATCTGGACAGAACTTCCTTCTGTAACACTCGAGTGTGGTATTGAGCATATGGGACCGCCTCGAAGGAGGCTACCATGAGGCCCAACACTCGCATGCAAAAACGGAGTGACGACCAATTCCTGGAAGTCAGCTGCCGTACTGCAGCCCAGAGGGTCTGCAACTTCTCCACAGGGAGGAATACCTTTGCCTCTGAGGAATCCAGAATCAACCCCAGGTACACTAGGCGTTGAGTGGGCCACAATACTGACTTTTGCGTGTTTAGTATCCAACCACAGTCTCGAAGAGTCTGACAGGTAATGGACACGCTTACCTCTAATTCTGAGTTTGAAGGGGCTTTCAGCAGAAGGTCGTCCAAGTAACCTGTGATAGCGATACCCCGCTGTCTTAGAAGTGCCAGAATCGGAGCGAGCACCTTGGTGAACGTCCTGGGTGCTGAGGCAAGGCCAAACGGGAGGGCCACAAACTGGTAGTGGTTCTTCCCGATAGCAAATCGCAGAAACCTCTGGTGTCTGGAGTATATGGGGACCTGCAGGTATGCGTCCTTGATGTCCAAGGAGGCCAGAAAGTCCCCCGGATGGAGAGCCGTGACTACGGATCGAACTGACTCCATCCGAAATCTTTGTACCTTCACAAAGCAATTGAGGGCTCTGAGATCCAAGATTGGACGAACCCCCTCCTTCTTTGGCACAATGAACAGATTTGAGTAAAAACCCTGACCCCGTTCCTGTTCTGGAACTGGAATAACTACCCCGCGTTCCAGTAGACCCTGGACCGCCCCATACAGGGCCTCCCGACGGGTCGGTAGTAGCTGGAGATTGGAGGTGATGAATCTGTCTGGTGGACAAGAGAGAAATTCTATCTTGTAGCCTGAGGAGATTACTTCACAAACCCACCTGACGGAGACTAGAGCAGTCCACTGAGTCGCGAATTTGCGAAGAAGTCCCCCCACCCGAGAGCTGGGTGGGGGCGGACCTTCATGTGGACGCAGATTTGTCCGCAGGCTTGTTGGGTCTGCGGGACCAAGGACGCTTTTGTCCTTGGGCAGGCGCTTTATCGGCCTGGGGTCTTTTCCCTGTCGCCTTAAGGGGGCGAAAAAACCGCTTACGTGCAGTAAAGGAGGGCCCTTGCCCTTGGCGTGGTCCCTTACCCTTGCTAGTTTGGGGAAGCAAAGTGCTTTTACCTCCTGTGGCATCCTTGATGATGTCATCCAGAGAAGCCCCAAAAAGTCTGTCGCCCTTAAAAGGCAGATCCAATAGGGCTTTCTTGGAAGTCTGGTCCGCAGACCAGCCCTTTAGCCAGATCAGGCGGCGTATTGCTACTGCATAAATCGAAGCTCTTGACAGCAGGGGAATAGTATCCATGTCTGACTCGCAGACAAACTTAAGGCCCTGGACCAACTGGTCGGCCAAAGTTATCTCATTAGGAGGAGCATCTCGCTCCTTTAACCCCTGGAGTAGCAATTTTGCCCATTCAGTAAGTGTCTGAGACACTAGGGCCCCCGCCAATGCCGGGCGTACTGCTGAGCCTACCACTGAGTATAGGTAGCGAACGAGTGCTTCAGCCTTCTTATCCACAGGGTCCTTGAAAACAGGAGCCCCTTCTACTGGAATAGTGGTGGCTCTATTAAGTCTGGACACCAAAGGGTCCACTATAGGGGGAGAGGTCCATATCTTCAGAAAACTCTCCTCAAAGGGGTACCGTACTGCAAACCTTTTTGGGGCTGTAAAGACCCTCAGTGGGTTCTCCCATTCCTTGTAAAAGAGTTTGTCAAAATAAGACACACAAGGGAACACCTTAGCAGTGCGGGCAGGTTTACGAAACCCAAAGGGGACTGGAGTATCTGCTACTTCTTCAGTCCTTTCCAACTTTAGCGTATCCCGCACTGCAGTAATAAGGTCAGATACCAAAGCCGTCTCGCGTACTGACCTGGACTTGGAGTCCTCCTCATTGTCCGATCGGTCACGGTCTGCAGTCTCTGATGCATCAGAATCTGGGCCATGAGCCGTAGCTGGACCTGGTTCTGCATCAGAAATATCCCCAGAAGATTGCAGGGGACGAGGGCGTTTATTACCCCCTGTATTCCCGTGTGCTGCTTCCACCCTGGCAGCAAACGCCTCTAGGATTGCCAACATAGCATCCATAGACACCTCAGGGACACCAGCTGCTAAATCTGGCATTTCAGGGGAGAAGACATCTGGCTCAGATGCCATGCTGACCACACGCTGACACTCACAGGGCTCCAGGCAAGATATCAATAGGCCACCCTCCTGCGCTGCAAAGATGCTGGGTTACCCAGAGGACTCACCACCCTGGATAGGTACTGCTATGCTGCGCCTGTGATGCTGTCCCCTTGCTGCTGTGTCAGTCTGCTTCTTTTATCAGCACTTCCTGTATGAATTTTCGCGCCAGTGTAATGCACCCTAGAGGCCGGAGGCTCTCGCAAAATGGTTGCCAAAAACGTCTGTATGGAAGATAATGTGGGCTCTAAGAAAATGGCCGCCGACAGAAGATAGAGGTCAGGCAGCCATAGCCCACAAAAAGATGGCCGCCGAACGGCAATATCTGCATACAGGGTGGACAAACATGGCCGCCGATCACCTGATAGGGGCCAGTGGGTGTGGCCGAACCACAGGAAGATGGCCGCCAGGCAGTTACAAGAGGCCAAACTTGGCATGGACCACCTCAAAATGGCCGCCGACAGCATGGAGACACAGAAACACAGGTAAGCAAAAATGACATTTCTTTTAAATGTTAGTTACAGCCAGCCCCGCTCCAGTGGGACCCCCTAGGTGACCCCCAGCAACCTTTAGCTAGAAGCCTAGGGAGGAGGGAAAGGCAGGGAGAGAGGGAAGAAAGGGGCCACAACCACTTACTTGATCTCTCCAGGAATGTCCAGCTAAATCACCCAGCCGAGGCAGGGGAGTTTTACTTACCTATCCTGCATGTATTCTGCTGGAAGACATTCCAAACAGATCATCGTCCGCGCACGGAAGGTGACTGTTGGCCAGGCATGCTGTGATTGGACCCAGAAGGGACGATCATATGTATGCCCTGGAGCATGACGCTCACTGGACAGGCTGCTGCGACTCGGCCGTAAGGTCAGCCGAAGCTGAGCGGTCCGATGCAAGCCTTGGAGCGTAAGCTCACCGGCCAGGCTGCTGCGACTCGGCCGAAAGGTCAGCCGAAGCTGAGCGGTCCGATGCAGGCCCTGGAGCGTAGGCTCACCGGCCACCCGTGGAGCGACGGGCATGTCGTGGAAAACCCAGCGCGTAGCTAGGGTTGGCACACGCTCGATGGCCAAAACTGGGGAGACTACAAGGATCGAGGATCCAGCCTGTCACCCAGTCGGCAGTTGATCGAAGATCGCAGGAAACAACAAATGTAGCAAAAAATAAATAAATATATATATATATCTTTTTTCCCCGGACCAATGGGCCCGAAGGGAGCCATGTCCTACTCCTTGCTAGACAGAAAAAAACTGATCTGCGATGTGCAGACTGAGAGGGTATACCCAGAGGGTCCGCCCCCTGGGCGGTACTGTAGAAGGTGTGATGCAACACTTTTTACAAGTTTTTCTGCCTAGTCACTCCTAATTAACGGATAATACCCACTTTGTCAATAGAGAAGCTGTGTCGGTCCATGGACGAAAGAGTAATTTGCTTTTTTGAAATTAAGGGTTTTTATCTTTCCTGTATGTATTTCTTGCTTACAGCTAACATCACATGAAATCATGTTATGGTCACTGCTACCCAGGTGTTCCTTTATCTGAACATTAGTAATACGCTCTGCATGGTTTGAGATTACCAGGTCCAACAGAGCATCATTCCTAGTTGGGGCCTCAATAAACTGGACCATAAAATTGTCCTGCAATAGGTTTATAAATTTTTGCCCTTTAACTGTCCCAGCAGTGCCATTACTCCAGTCAATTTCTGGGTAGTTAAAATCCCCCATTATTATCACCGTCCCAGCCCTTGCAGCCCTTTCCATCTGTGCAAGGAGCTGAGTCTCCACCTCCTCATTAACATTGGGTGGTCTATAACAAACCCCAATGATTAACTTTGAACTACGCACATCTGTATGCAGTTCCACCCATAATGCTTCAGACTCATCCCACTCTCCATCCACCAGGTCCTCTTTCACACTCGCTTTGAGATCACTTCTCACATAGAGACAGACCCCTCCACCTTTCCTTTTTACCCTGTCTTTCCGAAAGAGTGCATAGCCAGGAATATTAATAGCCCAGTCAGGTGAGGAATGAAGCCAAGTTTCAGCAATACCGATTACATCATTGCTCTATTCATGCACCAGAGCTTCCAACTCATCTATTTTGCTTGGCAGACTTCTGGCATTGGTGAACAAACACTTTAATGCATTAATATATTTTGACCGGTCACATACTATCCTCTTGGGTGTTCTGAGATTGCAACTAGGACTTGCTACTATACTTACCTTGGGGTTATGTGCTTTGGTTACCCTACCACTAATGCCCCTAATACTACCCTCTGGAATATGTTCCACGCTGACTCTCACTATCTCTGGACCCTCCCCCCCGTCCCCTAGTTTAAAAACCCCTCTAAATTTTTGGCCATCCTTATTCCCAGCTGATCTGCACCCTCCTCATTTAGGTGCAGTCCGTCCCTTCTATAGTACTGGTTATCGACTGAGAAGTCGGCCCAGTCCTCCAGGAACCCAAACCCCTCCTTACTACACCAGCTCTTCAGCCACTTGTTCACTTCCCTAATCTCCCTCTGCCTTTCTGGTGTGGCTGGATGTACCGGTTGTATTCCTGAGAATACTACCTCTGGAGGTCCTGTTCCTCAATTTAGCTCCCTAGTCCCTAAAATCATTCTTTAGGACAGTCCATCTGCCTCTGACTTTGTCATTGGTGCCAAGGTGCACCATGACAGCTGGGTCTTCCCCAGCCTCTCCCAGTAATCTGTCCACCAGATCCGTAATGTGCCGAACCCGAGTGCCCGGTAGACAACATACGGTGCTTCAGTTCTTTGTTACAGATTGCCCTCTCTCTCCTTCTAAGAATTGAGTCCCCTACCACCAGAATCTATCTTTCCTTTCCCTTCACTTCCCCCCAACTCTCACTAGAGGAGTTCTTCCCCCGGCAGCTAGGAGAGTCGCTCAGCTCCAGCAGTGCTGGTCCCTGACTGGTTTCACCAATGTCACTCAATGGAGCATACTTATTGGGATGCTCCAGCCCTGGATCGGCCTCCCTGGCACTTCCCCCTCTACCCTTCCTGACCCATCTACTATTTTCCAGTGCCTGCACCTCTTTGTCTCCACCCACCTCTGTGCTGGCCCCTGCCATCACCTGCCTGGTACATTTCCGGCTCTCCTTTAGTGTGGAGGTTCTTCCCAGTGCTGACAGTTGCTTCCCCAGATTCAGAACCTGGGCTTTCAGGGAAGCAATGTGCTTACATTTTGCACGGCAGTAATCGCCCTCGATCAGATGATCAAGGAACACATACATACCGCAAGATGTACACCGATATGTATACTTCTACATATTTTTGGTAAAAAAAAAAAAAAAAGAATCACAAAAAGCGTATATTGATTGCGATATTGGGGCGGACAAATCGGACACTTTTTACACATTTTTGGGACCATTGACATTTATACAGCGATCAGTGATATAAAAATGCACTGATTACTGTATAAATGTCACTGGCAGGGAGGGGGTTAACACTAGGGGGCGATCATGGGGTTAACCGTGTTCCCTAGGTGTGTCCTAACTGTGGGGGGGGGGATAGGACTGACTAGGGGAGGAGACCGAGCAGTGTTCATATGCTGTAGGAGGTGCGCACCTCCTACAGCGTCTTAAAGGCCTGATGTACAGCTACGACGGCGTGCCTAGGGAAGCCAACCTGCCGCGGTATAACTGCGGCGGCTGGTCTGGAAGCGGTTAACAACCAGTGCACATTCCACAAATGCCACATGCCTGGACCACTACTTAATTTCCACCTGCATTTATTTTTTATATTTTTTTGTGAATAGATTTTAACACCTTTTCATGCGGTATTTACCAAGCAGTTTTAGTATTACTCAGTAAATACCGCAAAACAGTCTAGTGAATTGACAGTTACAGGATCACATGTGATATTTAGGCAAAATGTGTCCTGACACCTAAATATCTCATGCAAGTTCATTCTGTGAATGGAGCCCATTGTATTTTAATGAAAAATACCTTCAGAATACCAACTTCAGATATATACAGGATAAATTAATGTGTGTATGTTTATTTTTTATGTCAAAATTGCTTCTTTAATATCTGCATATTTCATATCAATTATGAGCAAATTGTTGGACAGTGTCTTATTTGTTCCTAAGGCAATAAATAATCAAGCTATTTTCTTATCAATTTAGAGACTGGAACAATAGATCCAGAAGTGCAGAAATTTAATACCCCTGGTTTCATAGGATGCTTAGCAGATGTGCGCTTCAACAACATCACACCAATACGAGACATTTTCCGAAACCCTAAAGCATCAGAAGCGATCACTGTGAAGGGTTCCCTGGTGGAGTCAAACTGTGGGGCCATGCCACTGAAAGTCTACCATTATCCCTATGAACTGGATCCATGGTATATGGGGACAGGTAAGGGTGAAAAACTGATTTAGAACAGTGCTGTGATGTCATCTTTTCAGTCTAATGAAAGAAAAATCAGAAGTTGAACTGACTTCTGCCATGTGCATTGTTTTTTAAGCATTCTCAGAGTGGACAAGGTGGAGAGGTGGGCTAATGACATCATGATCTCCAACTTGACCAATCAGAAAACACTTTGCATTCATAAAGAAAACGCAGAGTGTCTTCTCAATGGTACCTGTGCAAAGCAAGCGACCTCCTGTGGTCACTATGCATCAGGGCAGACGCTTCCACAGGGACTAGCTAGATATGGTCATGCATACTTACACTGGTTTTTACTTACAAGTGAAAGAGTTCTTTAAATGTGGCTTCTGTTGCTTGGTTTGGCTCTTCATTCTGACTCAATTTTGAGATTTTATTCGCAATGTACTGCTTGAATCCCAGCCGGCCTGTGAAATGGACCAAGGATTTGTCCACAGAGATGTTCTAGTCAGGGACATACATTTCGGCAATACTCTTAGAATTTTTTTTTACATAATTTATCAAAGTTGGGATGATTTTGGAGAGTGCTGTATCTTCTGCAGTAAGGCCCCTTTCACACTGGGGCGGGAGGTGCGCTGGCGGTATAGCGGCGCTAATTTTGTCGGCGCTATACCGTTGGAATTGCGGCGGTATTCGGCCGCTAGCGGTGTGGTTTTACCCTCCGCTAGTGGCCGAAAAAGGGTGAATACCGCCGGCCGAAAAGAGGTTAATACCGCCGGCAATGCGCCTCTGCATTGCCGGCGGTATAGCCGCGGTGTCCCATTGATTTTAATGGGCAGAAGCGTTGAAGAAGCGGTATACACACCGCTCCTTCACTGCTCCAAAGATGCGGCTAGCAGGACTTTTGGAGCGGTCCTGCTAGCGCACCGCTCCAGTGTGAAAGCCCTCGGGCTTTCACACTGGAGAAACAGCAGCCACTGTTTCAGGTCGGTTTGCAGGTGCTATTTTTAGCGCAATAGAGCCTGCAAACCACCCCAGTGTGAAAGGGGTCTAAGGGCTTCTTACCTTACTCCTTTCAAGATGCTTTAGAGTGTACACATGTGCACGTGAGTTATGTCATCCTTGCATCAAGATGGCTGAAGACCCTGAACTCATTAAAAAAAGCCAGTCAGAAGATGTCGGTGCCGTCAGGGGATCTTGGTAATGTTGCATCACTGGAGGGGAGCCGAGTATTGAAGGGTTTATTTCAACTTTAAGGTAGGGAGGCCAAGTGAAGCATCTGCAGACGTGGGTGATGCAGGAGCAGCCAATGGGGGGTGGAGGGGCATCTTCTATTGATCCTTCAGGTGAATGACCTCCTAGTTGGGTTGGAAGCACAATCCTACCACTTACCTAGAGTGAAAATTCCTCTCTCGTCATTGGCACAGTCTGCGTGGAGGGAGGTTAAGAAATTAGCAGGTTTTACTGATACTCCCCTAGAAGTGCCCATTTGGAATAATCCTTCTTTAGACCAGTTATGTACATGTTTGGATTGTAAGTTTTGGAAACAGAGGCATATAGTAACATTAGCACAGGTGTATGATTATAGTTTGTTTGATTATTTATGTAGGCAATATAACTTGTCGTATAGTTTTTTTTACAAATACTTACAGCTTCGACATACCCTCCAGGTTCAATTCGGTACTCAGAATCCCAAGATATCAAAACGCCCTCCTATTGGGGTGTTGCGATCTCAGGAGCAGAAAGGGTTAATATCTACGCTCTATTCATATTTGTTGCAGGCTAAGCTATGTAGTGCTCCGTTGGACAAGAACTGGGATGAGATCTGTTTGTCACATTTAGTATTATCACCAGCAGCCAATAATAAATTGATTCAGTTATATATTACACATCAAACATATCTCAGTCCATGTCATCTGTATGTAATAAGGCATATGCCCACTTCAAATTGTATACTTTGTCATAAACCCGTGGTCAGATTTTCTACATCTTATAGGGTTTTGCTCTGCAATAGCATGTTATTGGAAGCAGGGCTTGGACAAAAGTGATCTATTCTGTCTAGTCCTGTCCCATAGGTACCAGAGGTATGTTTACTAGGTCTATTGGATGATGAAGCTTGGCCTAGACATGTTAATATTTTGATACAGGAAACGCTATTCTTAGCATGTAAACAAATTGTTCTTGGGTGGATGTAGCCTTCACCTCCCACGATTTGTCAGTGGCCGAAATCAGTTACATAATTTCTTCATATGGTAAAATTTGATTATGAACATAGAGGGTGTTCTAGGAAGTATCATAAATTTGGGATGTATGGTGTAATTCTTCTTTAACCCTTTAATGTCAATGAAAGATAAAGCTTTGTACACACAATGAGAATATCGGACAAATTATCTTTTTTTTTGCATGCTAGTCTCATATCGAAAATGAAGAGGTTACTTATGTAATGAAAATTCTCATACGACAGAATACAACTTCGGAAGTAATGGGTTGTATTGCATTGTAATGTGAAATAGTGGGTGGGCATCAATAAAGATCAAAGTGGTTGCCAACATCCCTGGAGTTGAATCAAAAAGAAGGAACCCCCCCAAGAAATGGGACTTTAAGGGCAACGATGTGAGATTTTTACAAAATATTTATTAAAATAAAAATAAAAAAGTATAATGTAGATTTATACAACGTTAAAACCATAAAAGTTGTTGCATGGCAAGTTGGGCTTCAACTGGACCTCTACTGGAATTACCTTGCAACAACTTTTATGGTTTTAACGTTGTATAAATCTACATTATACTTTTTTGTTTTTCATTTAATAAATATTTTGTAAAAATCTCACATCGTTGCCCTTAAAGTCTCATTTCTTGGGGGGGGGGTTCCTTCTTTTTTATTGCATTGTAATGTATTCTTTCATTTCCGAGTATGCGTGGTCTTGGACTTTTTCGGATACATAATTACATAATGTACTGATTGAACGAAAATAGTTTATTCTGGTATCGTATGAGAAAAATATTCATGTTTGTCCCTTCAGATAATTTCACATGAACTGTCCCAATCTGCTCTCGAAAGCTGCGTACTAACAATCAGATTATCGTACGATCACTTCGAAAACTGTATTTTTCATCCGATTTTCTAATCGTGTGTACTAGGCATAAGATGCACATGTCGTCATGGGTATACTTATTCCAATATATTTTTATTAATTTTCTAAATTTTACACAAACAACAACAAAGAAACCATTCACAAACAAATACAATCATCCTGAATACATGTTGATAGCTGAGATGTCCATTAAAATTATAATTACTAAATCATCTAACTTTCATAATAATACATCTCTCCAAAGACCCCCCTCTATATTCAGGGCGAGAAAAAATAAAAAACCCAAGGAAGGGGGGGAGGGGCGGGAGAAAAACACATGTAGTGGTGTCTCACATTAACATAATTATAGAATCTTTCTTCTTCAACTTTTAAGACCCCTTTCACACTGAGGGCGTATTGCAGGCGCTATAGCGTTAAAAATAGCGCCTGCAATCCGCCCTTAAAAAGCTGTTACATTCACTCCAGTGTGAAAGCCCTGAGGGCTTTCACACTGGAGCGTTGCGCTAGCAGGATGGTAAAAAAAAGTCCTGCTAGCCGCATCTTTGGAGCGGTGAAGGAGCGGTGTGTTTACCGCTCCTCCACTGCTCCTGCCCATTGAAATCAATGGGACAGCGCGGCTATGCTGCCCGCAATGCGCTGCATCAGCAGCGCATTGCGGGCGGTTTTAACCCTTTCTCGGCCGCTAGCGGGGGTTAAATGCGGCGTTTTACCACCGACACTATGGGCGGCTCAACGTGAAAGGGGTCTAGGAGTTTAAAACAAAATAGAATATATATGCTCCAACAACAATGAACTTAGAAATTAAAAAATTTCCAAGAACTTTGATGAATCTTTAAATGTTATCCAAGTCTGCCACACCCTTTTAAACTTCTGTATAGTATCATTATTTTCAGCTACCAGTACCTCCATATGCATAATACCATTAAGAGTCTTAATCCACTCCAGAATTGAAGGAACAATAATAGATTTCCAATATCTTGGTATCAATTGTCTAATTGCTGAAAGAAAAAAAACAAAGGAGGGATTTTTTGGTATTAGATAATGATCGAGATAAGAAGGAAAAAATAGCTAATTCAACAGAATTGTTGATCGATTCATCCACAACAATATTATATAAACTGATTACTTGATCCCAAAGTTTATTAATAAAAGGGCAAGCCCACCAGAGATGAGATAAGTTACCTATAGCGACATTACAACGCCAGCATAGATCTGATTGTGATGGAAAAATTTGGTTTAGATTAACTGGAGTGCGGTACCATCTAGATAGGCATTTAAAATTGCGCTTTTGGGTATCACAAGCTATTGAAAATGTATGAGCATTAATTAAATTTTAACCCAATCTTCCACTTGTATCGGCCGGTTTAGTTCTATCCCCAATTTGGCCATATATGATGGTAGACCAGGTGAGTTAAAAATAGATAATAACATATATGTGTTGGTGGTTCCAGAGATATACATAGCTGCTCAAAATCTGTGAGGAGTAAAAACTGTAATTGCAGATAAACAAACCAAATACCTTTCTTCTGATCATGTAAGGTACCCTTACAGAATCATATGCCTAATCTAGGGCCAATAAAATTTGTCCCAGCTTAGAATAGCATTTAAGTGGACACCAATAGAAAAAGAAGGATTATCTATTAAAGGAGTGAGTGGAGCTGGAATAGAAGACAAAGGAAATAGTTTTAGATAATGATGCCAACACTCCAAAACCGTATAAGTAAGCCAAGGCCAAGAAGAACGTGATCCTATATCTATAAGACGAACCCACAAAGCAGCTTTAGAAATTAATGGAGAAGAACCTATTTCCAATTGAACCCATTGTTTATCATCGGAATGATGGAACCAATCCAAAATGCGGGAGAATATAACTGCTTTATAATAATACTCAAAATCTGGCAAAGCTGCTCCTCCACGATCTTTTGATCGACAAAGTGTTTTCCAGTTAATTCGGGGTTTAATACTTTTTCAAACAAATTGCGATAGCAGACTGTTCAGTTTTAAAAAAAATGTTTTAGGTAGTTTAATAGGTAAAGTTTGGAATAGGTATAGATGATAGAGTTAATAAGGCCAAACCATGATAAAACAGTAAATTGTATACTTACCTTTCCGTAGTTTTCCTTTCCTGGTGCCTACCCATGGCGGCATACCAATGGTTGGTGGCTCCGCCCTTGACCAACCTACAGGACCACTTAACTCTATAAAAGAGTAGTTGTGCCTCCCCTCAGGCATTCTTGTAACTAGTCTTCAGAACTTTAAGGATTATAGAAGGGAGGGTGTATGCTGCCATGGGTAGGCACCAGGAAAGGAAAATTACGGAAAGGTAAGTATACAATTTTCAGTTTTCCTGGTGCCCTCCATGGCAGCATACTAATGGTTAATAACTCGCTTACAGGGAGGGTACTGTAAGAATAATTTTACAGAACTGATAGCTCCAGAGACCCTTTCCAAAATTTCGGAGGTAAGGACCGTCGGAACTAGGCTATAGTGCGACATAAAGGTGTTGAAGGATGACCAACCAGCCGCTCTGCCAAAAATGTCTCAGAGAAGACCCGAGCCAATGCTGCCTAAGAAGAAGCAATTTCCGGCATTGAGTGAGCATTCCCCGTATTTGGGACTGAAAGATCACTAGCCTGACCCACCCTTGGGTTAGTTTCACGATCCAGCTGGCCAATGTCGCTTGGGGCTGCTATTTCCCCTTTGCGCCCATGGGAATGGCGAATAAATGTTGATCCTTGCGGAACTGTTGTGTCAGATCTAAAAAGAGCCTCCAGGGATCTGGCTACATCCAATTCGTGTAGTTTAAGGAGGTTGGATCTTCTCCGAAAGTCGGGAGAAAACATCCCTGGTTGAGATAGTAGACTGAAGGTACTTTGGGGTCAAAACCTGGTAAATAGGCTGCAGGACTACCCTGTCTAGGAAAAAGGGGTGACGTAGGGTTCCTGTGCCGCTAGAGCTTGAATTTCTGACACTCTACGTCCTGATGTGATGCCGATCAGAAAGACTGTTTTCCAGGTAACATCCTCCAATGCACATTCTTCTGTAGGTGCTTCTTGCTAAGGCATTGAGAGATAGTAGATTGAGGACCACTGTCAGATCCCATTTCTGGTATAATGCTTTCCTGGGAGGATGGAATCTTAGGGCTGCCTTCAGGAATGGTCTACGAGGAGGTTCATTGCCCAGCGTGTGTCCGTTAGGGCTGACAAGGCTGAAAAACTGAACTTTCAGTGTGCTATGATCTAATGCCACGTACACACGATAGTTTTTAATGTCATTTTCAAAAACGACGTTTTTCTCGACGTGATTTTTCTTGTTTCCTCTCAAGCCTTTCTTGCATACACACGTTCATTAAAAAAAACGCTTGAGCAAAGCGCAGTGACGTAGAACACGTACGACGGCACTATAAAGGGGAAGTTCCGTTCGAATGGCGCCACCCTTCATGTTAGTAAAGTTTGTTGAGCGACGATTCGCGCTTTTCGGCCTCGTGCTTTTCAGTCCGTTACAGCGTGACGAATGTGCTATCTCCATTACGAACGCTAGTTTTACCAGAACGAGCACTCCCGTCTCATACTTGATTCTGAGCATGCGTGTTTTTTTCCCCCTCGTAAAAGCATACACACTACCGTTTTTCACGTCGTTAAAAAAAACGACGTGAAAAAACGACGTGAAAAAATGGAGCAGGTTCTCATTTTTTTTTAGGCCATTTTTCACGTAGTTAAAAATGCTCTGGAGCCTACACACGATCGTTTTTAATGCCCAATTTAAAAAATTGCATTTTTAACGTCGTGAAAAACGGTCGTGTGTATGCGGCATAAGTCTAAGTACAGACTAAACTGTATGGAGAGTAGAGCATTTTGGACTCCAGGATCCAGTGGGTTAAAATGGCTAGCCTTCGCTGGATCCGTAAACTTTCCTCCATACTCTATAGTGGGAGGCATTAGTGGATGACTTTCTTGCCTGCAGTAGTGTCTGAACAACATCATGAGAGCATCTTAAGCCGCTCAGCCTTTTCCGCTCGACTTCCAGTCTTCAGTCTAGAATATCTGGATGTGGGAGGAGGAAGTCGCCTTGGGATAGCAGGCCGCTTATGCGCGGAGAGGTAGTGGGCTGCACAGAGCGATCTTGACCAAGAGCAGAAATCATGGACCCTTCAACTAGTACGGAATAATCGCCCAGATAGTGACGTTTTCCAACGTCAGATGCTGGAGGAATCTCAGTCTCAGAGGGATCGGAGGAAATGCATATCCCATTTGGAGGTTCCATGGGTGGGCTAGGACATCCATCCCTGCTGACATCGGAGACGGAAATCTCAAAAAGACGAGAGGTGTTTGCGTTAGCGGGAAGATCTATCTGGGGAATACCCCACTGCTAGTCGAAAACCTCCGGGTCAAGTGACCAATGGTTGCTGGCCGTGAAAAAAAACAGTGAAAGGTGGTCAGCTAGCTGATTCTCGGGGGGCTGGAATATAGGCAGCCCGAAGGTCGAGGAAATTCCTTTTGGCTCATGATATGATCGGGTTCACTTTGGAGGCTAGAGACCGGCTGTGTGTCATTCCTTGTTTTGGACATAGGCTACTGCCGTCCTGTTGTCCAGCTGAAGTAGTATAGACTTGCTTCTGAGAAGAGAGGCTAGATGTAAGATTGCCATACATGCTGCCCTTAGTTCTAGGATATTGGAGATCATCCTTCTGTATTGAAACGCCATTTCCTTTGCACTTTATAGTGCGCCCCCCATCCCAGCTGACTTGTGCCCAATGTAAGGATGGTCCACGAGATGGGGCCGAGGGAGCGGAAAACTAGAAGGTTGGGTGGACTTGTTCCCCACCAACGGTTGGATTTCACTGCAAGAGTGATGATTATCAACTGTCCGAGATGCTTCCTTTTCCAATGTGCCCGAAAGCCCGATTGGAAGTCTCATAAGTGCCACCTGGCCCACTTCATGATCATCATCGGTATACATGATGAAAGGGACCCTAGGAGGGTCAGACAGTCTAATGCCGGTTTGGAACAGCTTCTTATGTACTAGTATGGGGATCTTCTCTGGTGGAAGTGACACAGCCTTTCCCAGGGTATTGAATTAAATCACTAGATATGACATCTTTGTTTAGGTGAGAATTGACTCTTCGAGTAGCTAATAAGCCATTCGAACTGGCTCGAGCGGCTCAGGGCCCTTTGCACATGCGTTTGCAGAGTCCCCTCTGTGCTGGGATAGGTTCAGTATGCCGTCTAAGTAGTAGGACCTGCATCCCACTCTCCCGGAGGAGAGCTAGGGAGAACACTAGAACCTTGATACAGATTCTGGAAGTTGATGAAACTCCAAGGGGAAGACATTGGAGCTGAAGGTGCAAATCGCCTATCTTGAACCAGAGGAAGAGCTGGAAATGATGGATGGATGGGGGTGTGAAGGTATGCATCTTGGAGACCTATAGAGATCGTCCAATCCCCATGTATTGACAGAGTACTGTGTTTAATGACTACATTCTTGAAGTGCTATACTTGAATGTATCTGCTCAGCCTCATCAGGCCCATTATGGGTCTCCAACCACCCGATTTCTTGGAGACCAAAGACTGGGGAATAGAACCCTGAGTGCTTTTCCTAGTCTAGTACCGTATCACTGCCATTGGTGTAGAAGTATCTGAATATACGGGTTGGAAGAAAAAGGGTGAAGGGCGGCTCTTGAGTTTCCGAATAAAAAATGTCATAGAAGGAGCCTGGGCGAAATATTTGAGTCTTGCGCCTACCAGGCTGGTTTGGGTGGGTAAGGAGTCAGAAGGACTTCTGGTTATCAACCGTCGATGTTGAGGCTTTACCCGGACGGCATGTCTTGGAATCCCTTGACCTTGTCGAGAAGTAAATTTTTCTTCTCCTATCCCTATCCTGGGAAAAAAAGGTCAGTTTCTCCGCCTGTGACTCTGGTGATTGCTGTATCCACTTTATGGCCAAACAGGGCCTTTCTTTCATACAGGATATGAGACCATGACTGTTTTGAAGACAGGTTCGCCGATTATGGCTTCAGCCATAGCGCTCTTCCTGCTGATAGAGAATAGCATGACCTTGGAGAAACATCTTAAGATGCCTGATGGCTGCTTCTGCCATAAATCTGAGGCTAGCTTTAATTCATTCAGCTCTTTAATGACTTTATCTGCACTAAGACTTTGTCTGAGGGCTGTCTCGACATTATCCGACCATACTCGGTGGCTCTGGAAAATGAAAGACAATGCCACTGCTGGCTTGCAGGCTCCGTTGCCTAATACCCCTTCTTGAGACCTGAATCGATCCTGCGGTCCAGGACGTCCCTGAATGAGACTGCGTCTTCTAGAGCAGTGTTTTTCAACCTTTTTTCAACCAAGGCTCCCTTTAAAATCTGTCAGAATCTCGAGGCACACCAATCCAAAAATTTGAAAAAAAAATTATGCCACATGGTATTTCTACAGTGGTTTTGCAAACACATTTATTTTTGTACAAAATTCACTTCAATGAATTAAAACAAAACACAATATATACCACAATTTTTGGGTATAGTGTGAAAGATGATGTTATGGCGGGGAAATAGATACCTAACATGTCATGCTTTAAAATTGCGCACACTCGTGGAATGATGACAAACTTTGGTACTTAAAAAATCTTCATAAGTAACGCTTTAAACACCTTTACAGGTTACATGTTTAGAGCTAAAGATGAGGTCTAGCACTAGAATTATTGCACTCGCTCTAGCATGTGCGGTGATACCTCACATGTGTGGTGCGAAAACTGTTTACATATGCGTGTGCGACTTGCGTATCCACTTCCGTAGGGATGGGGGGTGCTTAAAAAAAAATGTTGTCTTATTTATTAAACTTTTTTTTCTTTTCACTGTCCCTTTTACATTTTTTTATTTGTTTTTATATCACTTTTATTTCTGTTACAATGGATGTAAACATCCCTTGTAGTAGATATAAGGATGACAGGTCCTGTTTATGGAGAGATCTGGGGTCAAAAAGACCTCATATCTCTCTTTTACCTTTAAAGGCAAAAGATAAAAAAAAAAATTGATCTTTTGCTTTAAAAAAATTTATAAAAATAGTTTACTTCCAGCCTGGACTGGAAGTCATGGCGTCGCTCTGGTCCTTCAAGGCAATCAAAGGGGATCTACTCTTTCATCGCCTCTGGGACTAGCCGGCCACTCCATCGGATTGTTTCTCAGGCGAGACGGTGGAAGGGGGGGACATCCCCTCCCGCCGCTTTTTAAAGCATTCCAGTGGCTTAAGAGCCGCTTGGAACGCTTTCATGAGAAAGCCAGTCACTGGCTCTAAAAAACAATACCAAGGTTATGGCTGATATCTTTAGCCATAACCCCGGCAAACCATTCCAAATTTGTAACTACGAATTGTGGTCTTGTGGGGGGGAAAAAAAAAACCTACATGACACTTGTTACAATTAGGGCACTTTCACATTGACTCATTCCATTGCAGGCACGGCGATTAAATTGTTTTTATTTAATATACATGGGCTATGTGGGTTATTATTGATAATGATAACTGTATACTTCAATACTGGTTTGGCCGCAGCGCAGGTGTAGCGCAGTGTAACTGCGGTTTTCGTGTGGTTTCTCATAAACTTCTATTATGTAGTACATTTTTGGTACATTTTCTGAAAGCACACCAAAAATGAGGGACATAATAGAAGTCTATGAGAAACCACATGAAAACCGCAAGTACACTGCGCTGCGGCCAAACTGCAGTATTGAAGTATACAGTTATCATTATCAATAATAACCCACATAGCCCATGTATATTATATTACATTTAAAAAAAATTCACCATGCCTGCAATGAAAAATGAGGCAATGTAAGTGCCAACAAGTGTTATGTAGTTTTTTTTTTTTTTTTATATAAACACCATGCCTGCAATAAAACTACCATACATTGAAAATGACAGGTACAAGTACTGTACCTGTGTCTCCTCACTGTTTTGTTTCCTCACGGTTCTTTCAACCTCTACTCGTGTTGTTCTTCTTCTCCTCCCCTCAGGGAAACGCGCGCCAGCCAGCATCTACTCTGGCACCCGCGGCTCGCACGTCACAGATAGCAGTGCGTGCGCCCGACACTCCCATAGCAACCGATGACGTAATCGGTTGGCAAGACGCGATCGGGAGGCCAGCACAGCTTCCAGAGTGCCTGTGGCAGCGGGAAGTGAGGTTTACACAGCGGACCGGCACCGCTGTAATAACAAATATTAACCAAGTGGCCAGCAGTAGTTAAAACATCAGATAGCTGCCTATATTGGGGGTCATTTTGCCGCGGCACACCTGGGGACTCTTCATGGCACACCAGTGTGCCGCGGCACACTGGTTGAGAAACGTTGTTCTAGAGGACACATTGTATTTCTGGCCAATTTCATGACCGACGTGTCCACAGTCGGGATGGAATCAAATAGCTGAACGTCAGCTTCTGCCAGTGGGAAAAGCTTGAGAAATCGACTGTAAGCGATGGGTATTCATTCTCTTTCCTCCATAACCATTCCTTTATCCCACTGAATCGCATCCTTAACAGTGATAATAAAGGGCTCTACTTAACCGAAATCAAATGCTGATGGGATTTCTTCGACTGCGTTCGATTTGACTTCTGAACCAGGTTGGAGGATAGGCATCTCTACTGCTCTTTGCTGTAGGCGTAACTGACTGGTCTTGAGATAGGGCTAATTTCCGGATGGTGTCTTCAACCAAATCTTTAATTGAGTCCTATGGACCCTTGCTTGTCAGGAGACACTGGCCACATGCCAATTTTCCCGGTAAGGCTTGCTTACCACACACCCAGCAGCCCCAATGCCCTGGCAGTGAGGGTCCGCGCTGGGAATCACATCTGCTTTGAGGTATGCTGAAACGACCTCTGACTGCTGCAGGAAGCATGTGCAGAAGATGAATGCGGGTGACCATAATTTCTGTGCCCCCTTGACCTCTTATCGTGAGACCTCCGGCGTGAGGATCCTGCGGGATGACACACGGTGCAGACCATGGAAAAAAAGGGATGATCCCATGCGCCCGAGGAAAACAAATGCTCTTTTGAAGGAAGGAACTTACCTGCCAGTTGCAGCCCTCCTAGTATGTTGAGGATCTTTTTCTTTTAATGCGGTATTGCAATAGAGACAATTAAGGGCTAATTCAAATCTGAAGGATCCAATGATATATAAAACATATACATATCTATAGTAAAATCAGGTGTATAATAAAGGCCTTCAATACACCGCTCAGCGCCTCGGACTCGCACAATTGCAAAAAATGTCGTAGTGAGTAACCGACACTGGAAATAGGTAACACACAGATAATCAGAGTGATACCATAAACAAATTTCTCTGATAATCTCAAAGAATTTCTAAGAGGAGCAGCCGTTTAAAAATATAAAATATTATAAAAATAGTATAAACATAAACAGGGGAGTAAATTGGAACCTTTTCAGCATTCAGCATCAGCCAAGGAGATGTCTGATCAGTGGGGACTCCCAAAAGGAATGCACAAACAGAAGAAGGCAAAAATAGCGTAACTCTGTTTATTTGATCAAATTCCCCACACATCACATAGCCCCTTAATGCATTAAACGTCACGCCCTACACGACGCTACCGGAAGTGATGTATGCGCTCCACGCCAGCTAAACCCGGAATTAAGAACAGTTCCTGGATATTCATTCGGGAATCGATCTTCTCACGGACGGCGATGTGGTGATATGATTTTTCTGCTCTGTTATGTTTTAACCAATGTACGTTTAATGCATTAAGGGGCTATGTGATGTGTGGGGAATTTGACCAAATAAACAGAGTTACGCTATTTTTGCCTTCTTCTGTTTGTGCATTCCTTTTGGGAGTCCCCACTGATCAGACATCTCCTTGGCTGATGCTGAATGCTGAAAAGGTTCCAATTTACTCCCCTGTTCAAGGCGTTGTTTGAGCTTTGCTCTGGTGAGTTTAAACCCCTGAGGGGGAGTGTGTTCCCACTGGGTGGATCAGGATTTCACGGTGAAGGTGCATGCTGTTTATATGGACCACCAATGAACACTATTGGACACTCTGCATATCTGTTTCATCTGCCATAAACTGTTAATCATTTTGGAGGTGGAGTTGGCCACCTGAATCTCACCAACACTAGCACTGTTTCTAGTATATTTCTGACACAGATCCACTGTTTATGTTTATACTATTTTTATAATATACATATCTATACATATGTACACACACACATATATCTATTGTGAGGGGGTTAGCTCGGCAGCGGGTGTGTGTGACCCCCGGGATGGGCTCCCCACACAAAAACAGGCCCAGCAAACGGAGGTTGTGGTTTTCAAAATCAAAAAGGTGCGGTTTATTTTCTATTTACAGTGACAAAACACAGCAAAGCAAAAGAAACATAAATAAAATAAATCCTGGTCAACTTGACCTCTGAGTAAACATACAGGTTTCCTAACTAACAACTGGGATCAGCCTAGTGCTGTCCTAGTCCCTAAGTCCCTGGTTTTAAATGTCCAAGCAAATAGCCACACAGGCTTTGTCTCACCGCACAGGGGTTCACTCTCCCTAGACAGTCCACACAGGTCTGGTTCCAGGCATGAGCTAACACCTAATGAATCTGGGAGTTCTTATAGAGGCCTAAATGAGCTGACAAGCTTCAGCTGGTCTCATCAACTCCCTGTCTGCACGACGCCCCACACTCTCCCTAGAGGTATGAGTCATCCATGAGCCCACTAGCCTCAGCTGGGCTTATACAACTCTCCACCTAGTTGTATAAGTCGGCGTAAAGCCTGAATCTGGGCGAAATATATCTACCCCCCTGGATGCAACCAGGTGACTTTACCTTCCTGCTGTCACACTATATATATATATACACACATACATACCTGTCCACATACATGCATAGAAAAAAAACCTCAATCAAGTATCATTTAATATTGATCAACTCATAATTAATTACATAATATGTATGCAAAATACCTTGGCCATTCTCTATGTATAGAGAGAGAGAGAGGGCGCTAGAGGATAGAGAATACACCAGGAGAGGTCTTCCCTATGACAGCCTGGCTCAAATGAACCATAAGGCTGTTTAAACATGAAAACTCGTCCAGGGTGTACCAAGATGGCCGCCACTTAGCCTCAGCAGGCCATTGCGCATGCGCCGTGCGTCCCGCCATAACTCCGCCCCCCGAGTCAATGAAGCTGAGCCCAGCGGCACGTGCAAAGCGCCCGCACAGACAGGGGGGGCATTATGCCGGCGAATACAGAGGCAACGACAGGCACGGCTTGCCAGAGATATTTGGCGGTGCCCAGGAACCCAGAGAAGGGTGTCAGCTGTCGGCCAGGTGCTACAGGGTGGATGAGAAACAACATTGCTCACAAAGGTACCATGTAAATAGCCAGCAAAACAACTATAGAGGAGAAGGTAAATGCTCCTGGATGTGTTTTAAACATGCCCCAAAAAAGATCCACAGAAAAAACGGGCTCCCATACTTATCTGGCTCCTTTAGCAGCCAAAGTAAATGGGACTCCATCCTGCAGGAGAGCTTGAACCTGCAATGGTCACACCATATGTCGGTGAGGTAGGGCTGATCCATGATCCGTGATCCTGCAGGGCAGAGGACAGGAAAAAGAAGAATGCCTGAGGGGAGGGACAACTACTCTTTTATAGAGTTAAGTGGTCCTGTGGGTTGGTCAACCATTGGTATGCTGCCATGGAAGGCACCAGGAAAGAAAGCTTCGACCATAATAACAATTCAGCTGCGTTCGTAGTAGAAGTGGAAGAAAATTTACCTCAGAAACAAGAGTGAGATCTGTTGGGATTTTAACTTCTAAATATTCCACTGCTACTTCTTGCCAGTGAAAAGGCAATAGCGCTACCAACGAAGAACCCTGGTCTGGGTATACTTATAATAAACATATGAGCGGTTATGTAGCCAATAGGGTGTCCGCATTTTGGCTGTGAAGGGATGAAGTGAGCGACAGAAATTTGTCTGTTTTATTTTTTTTTGTAGTATTTTGTTTGTTGGTTTTTTCGTTGGTACTGTAAGGGTAATTGGCTTGAGGACTCAATTTAATCTGCTATTGTAAATGGTATGTTTGTACCTTGTCACTAACTTGTGCAATTAAAATAGGTTAAAAAAAAAGGTAGGGTGGGATGATTTACCTTTTTTTGAAGGGGGGGGGGGGGAGTGGGTTCCTGGGAAAGAGAATGCTATCACTCTGTGCTGTGGGTTAAGCACTTGTGCATGCTGTATTTTTTGTGGTGGGAGTGCAGCAGTCAGGATTCTGAAAGATATCAGCTCTCCACCTCGGCAATTGTGACGGCTCATGCAGATAGTCCACAGCAAAAAGGTTTCCCTGGAAAGCATTTTAGAATGTTGAGAGCTGTCCATTTGTACATGTTGTGGCAGTGTGGTACCCCACACACAGGATTCACAACCCAGCAGGTTGAGGGGCTCCAGGGGATTTGCGTATTTGGGAGGCTTTTCAGTTTCCTAATTTCTTAGAAAAGTCCACTTTGGGACCTGGAGCTCAAGGATTTCTTAGAGACCCGGGTGGGATAAAATCCCCAGTCCTGGGTCCTGATTTTGGAAATCACCAGCACACTAACTGGTAAGGCATTTGCTGGGCTATTTGTAGACACCTGACCATGGTTTGGGGCTCCACCCTGGCAGACAGGAAGTCTGGCCCAGGAGTAAGGAGGGCTCCACATGGGAGCCAGTGCATCAAGAGGCTTCTAGCTCTGTGCACCAAGTTGGTCGGTGAACAGTCTGTAGGACACAAACAAGGGCCTGTAGTGTAAGGCCAGAGCGGCGGTGCTGCAAGTACAAGCCAGAAAAGGGCTGAATGCTTTTTATGTTGAAGGAGAAGAAATGCTGAAAACCCCTGCGAGGGAAACCTATGTTTATGTTTGCTGACCTTTCTTTTAATAAAAATGAAGTGGCGGTGTCCTTAAATTTCTACACTTGGAGTGAACCCCTTACAATCTTTAGAGTTGGGAAGGTATATAAGATGAAACTGATTGACTGATAGTTAGCTATAATTCATACCAGGATCAGTAGAAGTGTGTAAGCTGGAGATTTTAGTTTGTTTTTCACGTTCTAAAAGGTGATAAAATGATTGATAAATTAAAGGACACTTGTCTCCTAGTACTAGCCTTCCATGTCTGTTTTTTTAAATCAAATTTTGCCTAAATGTATCTTCCAAATTATATTCAAAGTGATTTGTTAATATATATAGAAATCTCAAAAAAGATCCTGTAGGGCTGAATGACACTTGGCCAAACGTAAAGTGTTACTAAACCCACAACAGTAAAATCAGTCTTTATATGCAGTAAAGCATGCTTGATATACTCACTGTGGAACCCAAGGGGTTAATCCTGCACATTGTGTAAAAAGGCTGTTTGATCCCGATTCTCTGATCCTCTCCTTCTTCCAAGGTCTCCAGTCCATCTCCTGATAGTACAGAGCCTCGGGGGCACTCTGCACATGCTCAGTTTGATGTGTATTGCTAGAGAGTTTTTGTTTTTTTGGGAGGGTGCATATGATCAGCACAGCACAGGTCCGGGCAGGGGTTCTGGAGTCATGCAGCCTTATAGGACAGTCAGAAAAGAATGAAAACTTCTACTGTAAACTTTAACCAATGCTCGGCTAGACACTAATAGAAGTCACAAGACTGCTATATACTGCTGATGAGAAAAGGTAGTTAGCAGTTTAAATTGCAGTTCCGTGTACTGTGGGAGACCAGATATAGGGTCCTGGGTTTAATAACACTTTAATTCTTAAGGCTACCTGGTACAACCGGCAGTAGAGTACCAATATCTCCCATTTATTTGATTTTTATTTGTAACCATGCTCTGGATGCATTCAGTGTATGGCTTCTGCTCATTGACCAATGTTATCTCTGTCTTCCAGTATTCCCTCATGTACATGATGATGGTCTTGCTGGGATCATTGCATGTGAGTATTTTTGTTTTGTTTTTTTGTTTTGTTTTTAGAATCTAAGTATGTTGTCTAATTGAGAAGAAATAATATCAATTTAAATGAGAGTTACAATATTTGATCAGCCCAAAAGATGTCTGACTTCACTGCGTGCACATCAAACAACCATGTAACAAATTCTCCAACTATCCATATGTAAAAATAGTCAGCCATTCTTCCTTTATACTCAGTTAATACTTTTCTTTATTATTTAATGTGGGACAGGTTATATGCTCACAGGGGGTTTGCAAACTGGCAACCAGAAAAATTGCCAGCTCTGTATAACCCAGCCTATAGCCTTTTTATTCTTATTGTTTCATTTTATTTTTTTCAATTAAGACATTTTATCTTTAGTGACTTCATTTAAGATTTAAAAAAATGCTGCTTAAGCTTGTCTCTGCACTGCAGTTATCCAGAGACATAGTAATAGGTCTAAAGAAGAGTATGCAGAAGCGATTCTGCTGCAGTAGACTTAGCAACAGGTCTACAGTACACAAGCCAGAAGGTTGGATACTGCAGTAAATAGATGTTCTTAGGAGCATGAACAGAACACAATGCACCCCCCCCCCCCCCATTGTGCAGTGAACTCCTTGCACCCATGGATAATACGCCACTGTTTGTATACCTCTCCAATGGACATCAGGTGGGGAAAACTTCCAATGCACAGGTTTCTGAGCGGATCTGGTGTGCTTAGAGTTGAGTGATCTGCCACAAGTTGAAGGACCTGCAGTGGATGATGGCACATTGAGGGAATGAACAGGTCATATCAACATGGTAGGGGGGGACAATAGAATAGGGAGGTAAGAGGAACCCCCTTTCTCAAAAGAACTTTCAAAGAGGATAGTACCTTCACAGGGCATGCCAACAAGGCACATTTCATGAGGGCAACCAGGCTTTAAGCCATAGGATTATGCATAAATGCACAAAAAGTAAGTTGGTGTGTAGATCATACAAAATATCCTTTTTTATAGTGTAGAATCTACTACATATCCAAGAAATAATCCAAAAAGATGTGTAACCAGGAGTGGGTATGCTCCCATTCAGGAGCTAGGCTTTGTCCATTACTGTGGGCGTACCCCTAAAGGGGTCTTCAGGGTGTGGATGCCACAAAAATGGACCTTGCCCCTGGACTTGTTTAGCACCCTATGGCTAAATCACTTGTTGCACCACGTACCAAGGTGAGTAACAAAAGCAGGATCCAGTGCCCAAAACAAACATTATAGGCCTTCTGTTATGTGGTCTGGGTGCAGTTCCCAAGATGTAGATCAAGGGTAAATAACTTGGAAACTGCTAGTGAGGGGATAAGCAGTCACATCTTGATAGAAGTGTCAGTCAAAGAAGAAAAATTTGTGAAAAGTAGAAAAAACTTCTCCAACAAGATTATGAATGGAAGCAAACAGAAAAGCATTTTTATATACACTGTGTTTAGGGAAAGATCACTCAAGGTAACATTGCAGTGCATTCTAAAAATAAGTAAAATGAGGTCTTTCGCGCTACTGGTGAGTAATGAAATGTCTAAAGAGTGCTATTGTGCAAATGCAGTGCATTAGTGGAAAGGAATCCTATAGGAAAAGATGTATTTTCTTGAGTCCATGCATTTTGCCTGCGTTTTAAAAACAGCTACTGTACAGTGACAGTGCAGTAATCTGCATAACATCTGTATGCTATTTAATATTGGAAAATTACAATTAAATTGTTCCCTCATAGTAAGAGAACCGGTCATAACTGGGCTTATGTCAGAATCTAAATATTCTAAATCTAAATTCTAAATCTAAATATTCAGTCCTACGTTATAGCTATGCATTCTTACTTATAAAGATATATATATATATATATATATATATATATATATATTGCCCCCCTTATTTGGCTTATCTTACTTTGGGGGTTATTTACGAAAGGCAAATCCACTTTGCACTGCAAGTGCACTTGGAAGTGAAGTCACTTTAGATCTGAGGGGGACATGCAAGGAAAATAAAAAACAGCATTTTAGCTTGCACATGATTGGATGATAAAATCAGCAGAGCTTCCCCTCATTTCAGATCTTCGGCTCAGATCTACAGCAATCTAAAGCGACTGCACTTTCAAGCCAGAGGACGTGGTGCTCTGTCAACTTCCCTCAAAAACACACCCAACTACTGAGCTGCATTTTAAGCCAATGGTTTATACAATGGAACCTTGGATTACGAGGATAATCCGTTCCAGGAGAATGCTCGTAATCCAAAGCACTCGCATATCAAAGCGAGTTTTCCCATAGAAGTCAATGGAAACAAAAATAATTTGTTCCGCATTGACTTCTATGGCATGCAATACCGTATGTGGCCAGAGGTGGGGGAGCGCCGGAGAGCCTCGGAAATACTCGGAAAGGCTCGGGGACAGCTCGGCTGAACTTGGAAAACCTCGGATAGTCTCGGGAACGGAGTCTTTCCGAGATTTTTTGAGTATTTCCGATCGGCTCCGGCGTCCCCCCCCCACCTCAGGCCAAATGCGGTACTGCACACCGCTGTGGCTTGAATCCTGCTCGTCTTGCGAGACAACACTCGCAAACCGAGTCAGGATTTTTTTTAAAACAGTGCTCGTATTGCGAAACGCTCGTTAACCGTGTTACTCGCAATCCGAGGTTTCACTGTAAGTAGCTCTGTATTTGTTTCTGTTGTCTGTGAAGGTTCCTATTTATTCAGGTCACGATATAGCTATCAATAGTTAGTCACAGTAAGGCCCCATGCACACGAGACGCCGGTGCAAACTCTGCTGAACGCATGTTTTTAAAAAACGGCGGTTAGAAACGCCCGTTTTGCCGCGATTGCAGCCACGTTTAGCGCCGTTTTACCGCGTTTGCATCTATAAGCGTTTATTTAAGAAACATCATAAGACCCTCCCTAAGCTCAAAAAACAGTATTATTTAACCATTTCAGCCATTTTGTGAGACCAGAGTGAGTAGCAGTGTACTTGTATTTAGCGTGTCACTTGCCACATCACCTGCCACAAGCTGTGGATTGTCCACCTGGCCACGTCACCTGCCGCAAGTTGGGAATTGTCCACTTGCCACAAGTTGTGGATTGTCCACCTGGCCACATCACCTGCCGCAAGTTGGGAATTGTCCACTTGCCACGTCACCGTCCCCAAGTCACCTGGCCACGTCACCGGCCACAAGTTGTGGATTGTCCACTGGCCACGTCACCTGCCACGTCACCTGCTACAAGTTGTGGATTGTCCACTGGCCACGTCACATGGCCACGACACCTGCCACAAGTTGTGGATTGTCCACTTGTCACGTCACCTGGCCACGTCACCTGCCACAAGTTGTGGATTGTCCACTGGCCACATCACCTGGCCACAAGTTTTGGATTGTCCACTTTCCATAAGTTGTGGATTGTCCACTTTCCACAAGTTGTGGATTGTCCACTTGCCACGTCACCTGCCACAAGTTGTGGATTGTCCACAATGCAATGCAAGCAATTACATTTTTTTAATGGTTTTTCATCATTTGCCATCATTTTGGAGATTTCTAATGTAAAAAAATAGGTCACCTTTAAAAACGCTTATAAACTAAATTGCGGCAAAACGCTGGTACCGCGTTTAGCTGCGTTTTGCGTCTGAAACGTGGAAAACTTTTGCGTCTGAACCCATTTTTTTGCTTCTAGAAAAACGAGGTTAAACGCAACTGCTTAAAAACGCCCAAAAACTAGATAGTGTGCATGGACACATAGGATAACATTGAGTTCAGGAACAGATGAAAAAAGCATCCAACTGCCTCTGAACGCGCGTTTACCAGCGTCTCGTGTGCATGGGGCCTTAAGCCTCATGCACACAGAATGTTTTGCAAACTCTCCTAGAATCCCTTTTTCCTGGCAGCAGCATTTTGGCAGAAAAAAAGCCTGAGGCTCGTAAAAGTGTTTAAAGCTTTTACAAGCATTTATATCTGTTTCGACAATGAAGGCTTGCCGCTCCAGGTGAGATGAGGAAGCCTGATGGAATTAGTGGGTGCCTGCCTCGGCTCCCCTCCACAATCAATGTATAAAAAGAATAATAGGCCGCACACCACGATTGTGATCCAAAATCCTTTGACACCACAAGACCAGAGTGCACGGTAGACACGTTTCACACGATTATAGGTGCTCAGTCATGCATTTATGTTTGTTTACAGGTGCGAAGAGCTTGGGCATTAATTAATTTCAGAATAATCATTTATTTTGGCTGTTAAAATAAATTAACGTTCAAGCGCTAAACACACCTAGCGTTAATGCACGATTAGCAGCGTCAATCGTTTTTTATGCCAAAGCTCTGCTGCTCCTGGATGCAGAGTGGCAGGGTATTTTTTTTTCAAGTCTCTAAAAGCCCCTGCCACTAAATGCTGCTAAAAGCCTACATGTGCATGACACCGTCTGACGTGTGCATTAGGCCTTAAAGTGGTAACTGATATATTATGCTGGAGAGCTTGTTCGTTTGAAAACAAAAGACAAGCTGGCTGGATAACCAGATGAAAATAGAAGAAAGAAAGCTTAAAAAAGAAAATTAATGCAACCATCACACCTAAGAAATGGTAATCTGCAATAAAATGTTTGCTTTTTGGTTTAATATCGCTTTAACTATGAATTGTTCTGTAATGTTTGTCCTGTTATTTTTTTTTGTTTTTTTTTATTCTTTTTATTTCGATTTTCAAATAAGAGTATACAAAACATAGTGACACTGTGTAGTGACAGTGCCACCAAAAAGGCCACGCAGGGCCAACATATCACATACAAGATTGCTATCTAACAAAGACCTTCTAACGCAACATCCCCATTAGTCCCTCCCTCTTCCAGACACCAGTCCATCATGACAACCCAAGGCATGAGTGACAAGATATGGAATGCATCACCTAACTGTGTTTAATGTGATAACATCTCTTTTTCTTCGGGACAAACAAATGGGACTAATGCAGGGAGATTGAGACATGAAACCTTCATATCCAAAAGAAGAGTAGTAATAAACCTAAACCCAGAACTAGCTCAGGAGCATAGATACAGTGGGTCAAAAAAGTATTTAGTCAGCCACCAATTGTGCAAGTTCTCCCACTTAAAAAGATGAGAGAGGCCTGTAATCGTCATCATGGGTATACCTCAACTATGAGAGACAGAATGTGGAAACAAATCCAGACAATTACATTGTCTGATTTGGAAAGAATTTATTTGCAAGTTATGGTGGAAAATAAGTATTTGGTCAATATCAAAAGTTCATCTCAATACTTTGTTATATATCCTTTGTTGGCAATGACAGAGGTCAAACGTTTTCTGTAAGTCTTCACAAGGTTGTCACACACTGTTGCTGGTATGTTGGCCCATTCCTCCATGCAGATCTCCTCTAGAGCAGTGATGTTTTGGGGCTGTCGCTGGGCAACACGGACTTTCAACTCCCTCCAAAGGTTTTCTATGGGGTTGAGATCTGGAGACTGGCTAGGCCACTCCAGGACCTTGAAATGCTTCTTACAAAGCCACTCCTTCGTTGCCCGGGCGGTGTGTTTGGGATCATTGTCATGCTGAAAGACCCAGCCACGTTTCATCTTCAATGCCCTTGCTGATGGGAGGAGGTTTGCACTCAAAATCTCATTATACATGGCCCCATTCATTCTTTCATGTACATGGATCAGTCGTCCTGTTCCCATTGCAGAGAAACAGCCCCAAAGCATGATGTTGCCACCCCCATGCTTCACAGTAGGTATGGTGTTCTTTGGTTGCAACTCTGCATTCTCTCTCCTCCAAACACAACGAGTTGTTTTTCTACCAAACAGTTCTACTTTGGTTTCATCTGACCATATGACATTCTCCCAATCCTCCTCTGGATCATCCAAATGCTCTCTAGCAAACCTCAGACGGGCCCGGACATGTACTGGCTAAAGCAGGGGGACACGTCTGGTACTGCAGGATCTGAGTCCCTGGTGGCGTAGTGTGTTACTGATAGTAGCCTTTGTTACGTTGGTCCCAGCTCTCTGCAGGTCATTCACTAGGCCCCCCTGTGTGCTTCTGGGATTTTTGCTCACCGTTCTTGTGATCATTTTTGTCAGGGAAATTCCCCGTTTGTGGTCACCAATCCGCGGTCAGTGCGATTGCGCGGCGCATCGGCGCATGCGCGTGCGCAGCGGGACGGCGCTCCGACGTTCTCGGGTGCGCGCACCGGCGAATCGGCGCACGCACATGCGCAATGGCGCCCCAATGGGATTACAGGCGGGCCTATTTAAACAGACTCAGTGACTCTGTCTGGTTGCTGGTTTGTCAGCGTTCCTGTGTTCCTAGTGTTCGAATTTAGTACTGATCTCCTGTTTTTGACCCGGACCGGCTTGACCACCCTTCTGCTCTCCTGCACCAGACCTCTTGGCTTGATTAACGGACTTCCACCCTTCTCCAGTGTTTGACCCTCGGCCTGTGACCCGGATCCTCTGCCTATCTCCAACCCTTGACTCTCTGCCTGTACCCGGGACTTCTTGTTGAACCTACCTGAGCTTGCTCTACCCGAACCTGTGCTTGTTGCTTCTCCCCGAACTGGCACCTGCTGTTAACCGCTGCCTGGACTAGTACCTCCGCTGCCGGCTGCTGTTCGACCCGGTCCTCCTGTGGTGCTTGACCCTCAGCCTGTTCTCAAGTCAGCTCACCCCTGCCGGACCTGTCAGCAAGACACCTATACCTGCTGGTGGCCAGTGCTCCCTTGTGCTGTCTTCTCCCTGTCTCACCTCCAGGGGGCAGAGTGTGCTTGGGTGCAAGGGTAGACCACTCTCGGCATCTCGGCCTCGGTAAGTACTCAACTGATAGTACAAACCAGCCAGATGTCTGAGGCCGACAGAGTGCGCTCCCCATTTGACACCCTCTGCCAGCAGGTATCCACCTTAACGGACACAGTACAAAGACTCCAAGAGGGGTACACCCAGATTGATGGCCGTCTGCAACAACTCACCGGTCTACTAGGACCAACCCCTTCAGCTACTACCTCTGCCAGTCCTGCCTCCATCTCCCAAGTACCTACAAGTTCCACAGTGGTGATGGCTACCCCTGAACCCAGGGTCCCTATCCTGGAAAGATTTTCGGGTATCCGCAAAAAGTACCGGGCCTTTAAGAATGCCTGTACCCTCTACCTTGCTCTCCAACCAAGGACCTTCTCTTCAGAAGCGGTGAAAGTAGGGTTTATCATATCCCTCTTGTCGGATGACCCCCAAGCCTGGGCACATGGATTGATGGAGCAGCGAAGCCCAATATTGGATTCAGTAGACACGTTCTTTGAAAACATGGCTCAATTGTATGACGATCCCCATAGATCAGCCACAGCTGAATCCGTCCTTCACAGTCTGACCCAGGGAAGAAGGCCGGTAGAAGACTACACAGCGGAGTTCAGGAAATGGTCAGCTGACACCGGTTGGAACGAGGCTGCTCTCCGATACCAGTACCGCCAAGGTCTATCCGAGGTTCTTAAGGATGAGCTGGCCAGGATAGAAACTCCCACTACCTTGGAAAACCTGATTCTATCAGCGACACAACTTGACAGGCGTCTGGGTGAACGACGCGCGGAGCGTTTCCAGTCTCCCCGTCCCAACTGGCCTCCATCCAGGACTATGCCTCACTACCCACCAACCTCTCCTCCTGGGACAACACCCCTTCCTGAACCAGAACCCATGCAGCTCGGGTTGGTTCGGCCTCCTCTGACTCCCGAGGAAAGACTGCGTAGGCGCCAGGCCAACCTGTGCCTCTATTGCGGGGGTACCGGCCACTTCCTCCGTAGCTGCCCTGTAAGACCTAGTAAGTCCATTGCTAAAAACACCTTGAACTATCAAATCTCTGACAACCCCCAATCTTACGTTGTTCTCTTTATGTCTCTACAGCTGCCGGAAGGGGCAATCCGCCTCCCGGCAATTATTGATTCTGGGGCCTGCAGCTGCTTCCTGGACTCTGCTCTGGCCACAAGATTCCATGTCCCTATCCAGTCTAAGGACCACTGCCTCCGGATCCACCTAGCAGATGGGTCCCTGCCCCGTTCGGGGCTTATCACACAAGAAACCAAACCCATCCTCGCCACCTCTGACTCAGGCCATCAAGAGCTCCTTCGGTTAGACCTTATACCCTCTCCATTGTTCCCTATCATTCTGGGAATCCCCTGGCTTCAGGCACATGAGCCCCTCATAAATTGGGCAGAGAAAGAGGTCAGTTTCATCTCCCCCTACTGTTCTCAGCACTGCCTTGCCTCCACTTCTACTACCTGCGCTTCTATGATCGCCAAGCCAGACAACCTCCAGCATGTCCCTTCAGTCTATCTGGAATTCCAAGACGTATTCGACAAGCAGCAAGCCGACCACTTACCACCCCATCGGCCCTACGATTGTCCCATTGACCTTCTGCCGGGCTCTGAAGTCCCGTTCGGACGTATTTTCCCACTGTCCGAAACTGAGTTGAGAGCCCTCAAGGCTTACATCGATGAGAACCTTCAGAAAAAGTTCATTCACCCCTCTTCATCCCCAGCCGGAGCTGGGATTTTCTTTGTGGAAAAGAAGGACGGCTCCTTAAGACCCTGCATCGATTACCGGGACCTAAACAAAATTACCATCAAAAACAGGTACCCACTGCCTCTTATCCCGGAATTATTGCAACGCCTCCGATCTGCTCGGATCTTCTCCAAACTGGATCTGCGGGGGGCCTACAACCTCATCCGTATCAGGGCCGGTGACGAGTGGAAGACCGCTTTTAGATCTCGCTTTGGACATTACGAGTATTTGGTTATGCCTTTCGGACTTTGTAATGCTCCGGCCACCTTTCAACACCTAGTCAATGATATCTTCAGACAATACCTTGACGATTTCCTAGTAGTGTACCTGGATGACATCCTTATCTTTTCCACAGCCATCGAACTACACCGGATCCATGTCATAAAGGTTCTCACCATCCTTAGAAAGCACAAGCTCTACCTCAAGGCCGAGAAATGTGATTTCGAAAAAACCTCCGTACAGTTTCTCGGCTTCATCCTCTCCGTCAACGGGGTCGCAATGGACCCACAGAAGGTGAAGGCCATCCAGGACTGGCCAGTCCCGACCGACAAACGGGGGGTACAGCGGTTTATAGGCTTCGCCAATTTTTATAGGAGATTCATCGTGGGCTTCTCCTCCATCGTGGCCCCAATAACCCAACTTACCCGGCAAAACAACTGCTTCCACTGGTCCCTGGAAGCACAAGAGGCCTTCTCCCGTCTAAAGGACGCCTTCACCTCCGCACCAGTACTTCAACACCCAGATCCTTTACTACCGTTTACCTTGGAAGTGGACGCCTCGGAGACAGCCATTGGAGCCATCCTGTCCCAGAGACGAGGTCCCAAGGCTCTTCTGTATCCGGTAGCCTTTGCCTCCCAGAAATTGACTCCTCCGGAGCGAAACTATGACGTAGGGGACCGGGAATTACTAGCCATAAAATTTGCGCTGGAGGAATGGCGGTACCTCTTAGAGGGGGCCGCACACCCCATCATGATCTTCACAGATCACAAGAACTTAGAATATTTAAGAACAGCTAAGCGTTTACGCCCCAGGCAGGCCCGTTGGGCTCTTTTTTTTACCCGGTTCAATTTTCATATTTCCTATCGACCCGGTTCCAAAAATGGGAAGGCGGACGCTTTATCCAGGATGTTTCCGGAAACACCCCAGACTGCACAACCAGGTACCATTCTGTCAGCTCAGAATTTCCTGTTGATTCCCCAGGCCGACCTGCTCACCTCCATTCAAGCCGCCTCCAGGCTCTGTTCTGATCCTGTCACGTCTTCCCTGGAAAAACGTGATGATCTATTCTGGTCTCGGGACAAGATCTTCGTCCCTTCAGAAACAAGACCACTGGTTCTGAAGACTTTCCACGATCTTAAATTGGCGGGTCACTTTGGAGTGCGTAAATCATCGGAACTTGTCTCCCGCTCCTTCTGGTGGCCAGGCTGGAGGAAGGATTGTAAAGCCTATGTCGCTTCCTGCATTCAATGCCAACGTAATAAAGGGTCGAACACCAAAAGCTGGGGCCTGCTCAAACCCTTACCCATCCCTGAACGTCCTTGGGCAGACGTGTCCATGGATTTTATTGTTGACCTGCCTCCCTCTGGAGGATTTACCACAATTCTGGTCGTTGTAGACCGCCTTTCAAAGATGGCTCACTTTCTACCCATGATTGGCACACCTTTAGCCTGGGATACCGCCCAAATCTTTTTTAAGGAGATAACCAGGCTTCACGGAATACCCAAGAGCATCACCTCCGACAGAGGTGCCCAGTTCACTTCTAAATTCTGGAAGGAACTCTGTAAGTCACTGGATATCAACCCATGCCTCTCGTCAGCATATCACCCCCAGAGCAACGGCCAGACGGAAAGAACTAATCAAACCCTGGAACAATACCTCCGTTGTTTCTGCTCTACCTCCCAGGATGACTGGGCGTCCCTACTCCCGTATGCGGAATTCGCCTACAATAACTCAGTACACTCTGCTACCAATCAGACCCCCTTCTGGGCCAATTTTGGCTTCCATCCCTCCTTCCTTCCTGAAAACATCCCGGAAAGTCCGGTCCCCGCGGTCCAGCACCGGGTGGCCTCTGTTCAAGAGAACTTTCGAAGACTTAAAGAAATGATGAGCAATGCACAAGAATCCTACAAAAGATTCTATGACAGGGGAAGGAAGGAAAACCCAGCGTTCAAAGTTGGGGAGGAAGTTTGGCTTTCCACCACCAATCTCCAGTTGCCTATTCCCTCTCGGAAGCTCGGCCCTAAGTTCATTGGGCCCTTTAAGATCAAGTGGGCTATCAATTCCGTGGCCTTTGAACTGGCACTACCTAGTTCCTATAGGATCCACCCAGTGTTCCATTCATCCTTGTTGAAACCCGTTACCCCCAGCTCTTTTCCTGGAAGAGACGAACCTCCTCCTCCACCAGTCGAAGTAGACGGGGAAAAGGAATTTGAGGTGGAATCCATCCTGGGCTGTAGGAAGAGAGGCAGGCAGTTGCAATACCTGGTCCAGTGGAAAGGGTACCCCCCGGAAGACAACACCTGGGAGCCATCCAGGAACTTGCATGCTCCCGCCTAATCCGAGCCTTCCACCAGGAACATCCAGAACTGATGGCCAGTCAGGGCGTCCGGAGTCGGCCCCTCGGGGGGGGGGGGCACTGTCAGGGAAATTCCCCGTTTGTGGTCACCAATCCGCGGTCAGTGCAATTGCGCGGCGAATTGGCGCGTGCGCAGCGGGACGGCGCTCCGACGTTCTCGGGTGCACGCACCAGCGAATCGGTGCACGCACATGCGCAATGGCGCACCAATGGGATTACAGGCGGGCCTATTTAAACAGACTCAGTGACTCTGTCTGGTTGCTGGTTTGTCAGCGTTCCTGTGTTCCTAGTGTTCGAATTTAGTACTGATCTCCTGTTTTTGACCCGGACCGGCTTGACTACCCTTCTGCTCTTCTGCACCAGACCTCTTGGCTTGATTAACGGACTTCCACCCTTCTCCAGTGTTTGACCCTCGGCCTGTGACCCGGATCCTCTGCCTATCTCCAACCCTTGACTCTCTGCCTGTACCCGGGACTTCTTGTTGAACCTACCTGAGCTTGCTCTACCCGAACCTGTGCTTGTTGCTTCTCCCCGAACTGGCACCTGCTGTTAACCGCTGCCTGGACTAGTACCTCCGCTGCCGGCTGCTGTTCGACCCGGTCCTCCTGTGGTGCTTGACCCTCAGCCTGTTCTCCAGTCAGCTCACCCCTGCCGGACCTGTCAGCAAGACACCTATACCTGCTGGTGGCCAGTGCTCCCTTGTGCTGTCTTCTCCCTGTCTCACCTCCAGGGGGCAGAGTGCGCTTGGGTGCAAGGGTAGACCACTCTCGGCATCTCGGCCTCGGTAAGTACTCACCTGATAATTTTGACCCCATGGGGTGAGATCTTGCGTGGAGCCACAGATCGGGGGAGATTATCAGTGGTCTTGTATGTCTTCCATTTTCTAATTATTGCTCCCACAGTTGATTTCTTCACACCAAGCTGCTTGCCTGTTGCAGATTCAGTCTTCCCAGCCTGGTGCAGGTCTACAATTTTGTTTCTGGTGCCCTTCGACAGCTCTTTGGTCTTCACCATAGTGGAGTTTGGAGTGTGACTGTTTGAGGTTGTGGACAGGTGTCTTTTATACTGATAACAAGTGCCATTAATACAGGTAATGAGTGGAGGACAGAGGAGCCTCTTAAAGAAGAAGATACAGGTCTGTGAGAGCCAGAAATATTGCTTGTTTGTAGGTGACCAAATACTTATTTTCAACCATAATTTGCAAATAAATTCTTTTCAAATCAGACAATGTGGTTGTCTGGATTTGTTTCCACATTTTGTTTCTCATAGTTGAGTACCTATGATGACAATTACAGGCCTCTCTCATCTTTTTAAGTGGGAGAACTTGCACAATTGGTGGCTGACTAAATACTTTTTTGCCCCACTGTATATATACCAGAACAGGTGGTTCACCCAAGATGGTGCAACTAAAGTTGTTGATAACCAGGTATGCCAGACTTTATTAAAAAAAAAATTGCACCCATTAGAGAGAGATAGTTTGCTCTATAGTATGGCACCATTGAGTTGACCAGGCATTTCCAGTATAACAATGTGGAAGCAGATTACTTTTTCTAATGTAAAAGAATAGCCTTTCTAGCGTAGAACAATAAAATATTGAGCAATGTTCTATGGGCCCTGGAAGGTACCACTTTCTCCACTAAACCCAATAGACAGACCCTAGCCAACATTGGAACATGAATTGAGAGTGTAGTTATGAAGGACGTCACTTCCAACCAAAAATTCTGGATCTGTTGACAGGTCCAAAATATGTGATCAGCATTTGCAGGCGAGTATGTACAACACCAGCATTCTGCTGAAGGTGTGTATTAAATTCTGTGGAGAAATTTGAACTGGATTAGCTTATCCCTAGCTGAAACAAGATGTTTGAAAGGCTGATCCCACATGTCATCCCAGTCCTTACCCTGAACATCACGCACCTCAGAAGCCCATTACTCCCTACATTTCGTCTCGGCAGGTGGTGTTTAAATAAATAATTCTTTGTTTTCCCTCGAGAGCGTTTTTAAAAAGTTCCTCGTCTAACAATAGACTTTCAAGATCAGAAGGCGTATTACGACATTGAACCTGAAATGCATGGCGGAGTTGAAGGAAACAAAAGAAATATGAATTAGGGAGGTCGTGTCTGTCTTTGAGTTGGTCAAAAGTTAGAAGTTCTCCTTCTGTAGTTATATCTCCCATTGTCTTGATACCTTTAGTAGACCAGAATGCAGGATCAGGTGTGTGGAAAAATTGCGGAAGCTGAGGGTTCATCCAAATGGGAGACGTCAGGAAAACGCCAACATGACTCAGACAGGCTAGATTCAAGGCTGCATCCCACACTTTCATAGTAGCCTTCATAGTTAACGTAAGAGGAAGACTAGAGCTAGGGCCCCTAAAGACTGACAGTCGTAGGCTTTCATAGAAGCCCAAATGCTCCACCTCAAGTACTGTGGCCGAATCCCCATCGTCTGCCGTGAGCCAACAACAGACAAATACCATTTGACTGGCATAGTAATATTTTATTCCTATTGGAGGGGATAAGGGGGACCAAAGTAAGGAGCTAGTGATACTATCTAGCTTTTTAAAGAATGATTTAGGTACCCAAGTCGGAATATGTCTCAAAAAGTACAAGATAACAGGAAGCAATTTAATTTTAAGGAGGTTTATTCTACCTATTAATGACAGTGGAAGCTTTTTCCTTGCCTGGACTCTCTGTTTAAATTGTGTCACTAATGGGGCTAGATTTAGGGTCATATAGTCATGAACATTTGCTGTTTTCCAAACTCCAGGGTAAGTGAGGGACGGGACCCAGCGTAACGGAAGATCAGGGTCGGACACTTTTCTGGCTCCATCATCCAGTGGTAAAATGGATAACTTACCCCAATTTACCCTAAGGCCAGAAAAGGAAGCAAACTTGTTTAAAATATTCAAAGACATTTGAAGAGATGGTCCTGGGTCCTTAAAGGAGAAGTCCAGCCTAAGCTCATTTGGCTGGGCTTCTCCTATGGATCACAGGAGTGCAATTCGTTTTGCACTCCTGTGACCCGTTTTCAGCAGAGAGCGGACTGAAGTGAAATATGTGGGAAAGCCATCAGGCCCAGAGGCCTTAAAGGGGGGAAAGGCAAAAATAGCTGCTTCACTCTCCAAGGGTGTGATTCTAGCATCTAGGGTTTCCCTATCCTCTTCGGAGAATGTATGTCCTGTTAAAATGATACTAAATTAATGATTGTGGGACAAAGCATTGCAAAGTTCTTTGCAAGTTAAATAAAGATTTAAATCTTTGCACTTTTTTTCAGGTTGCTTTAGGGCCCCATTTACACCTGGGCATTTTGGGATCGCAGCAGAAGTGGTGCGATTCTGCCCACGATCTCAAAACACACTACAATTGCAAAATGCTGGTTCAGGCACCACAAGGAAAATCGCATTGCATGAAGTTTGTCACCCAAAAGGAACTTCTTTTGGGCAACAAGCTTCACGCGATCTGATTTGCCACAATTGCTACACAATAAAATAGCACAACAACAAAAAATGACAGCACCTAAACCTGCGTTTTGCGATTGTGGGCAAAATTGCAGGAATTCCGCCACAAATGAAAAATGTGACTGGGACCTAACTGACCTCACATGCAGATCAAACATCACCCATCTGATCTTCAAATACATGAAATAGTGTAAATAAAATAGTAACAGTGATACTTTGTATCTATATCCAGTCTAAACAGTGTTTATAAACACTGTGTCATAGGGGTCCATATTTTGATAGCAGCTATTAACCCCTTACGACACAGTAACACACGCCTGATCACCCGCTCTCAGCACTAAGACTGGGCTGCCAGTGACAGCCCCAGGTCTCTACTAACTGTTGGGACCAGAGGGAATCTGATCCCGATCACATGATTGCTGTAATAGTTTCTGATTAGCCACTCCTGTCCTGTTTTTCTTCTGTGAAGAGGATAAACAACACATTTTCTCTCCAGCAAAAAGATACATTGTACCCTTACCTGCTGACTAGAGGACATGTCTGCAAAAGAAAAAAAAGATTAAAGCGGGGTTCCACCAGCGATTTTTTTTTTTTAAAGTCAGCAGCTACAAACACTGTAGCTGCTGACTTTTAATAAGGACACTTACCTGTTCCTAGGCACCCGCAATGTTGGCCCCCCGAGGGTGATCCCTCGATCGCGGCAGGTCCCCGCACTGCCATCCTCACTAAGGGAAACAGGCTGTGGAACCTTGCGGCTTCACTGCCCATTTCCTACTACGCATGCGCTAGTCTAGCGGCGCTGTATGAATGGGCGGCTGCTCTCTGGGATACACACAGTTCCCAGAAGGCAGCGCGCCACATTCCCCAGAAGACAACGTGAGGAGGACGAGGAAGAAGGCCTGCCACGGACTAGGAAGAGGCAGATTCGGAAGATCCGCTTAGCAACGGCAATTTCTGGTAAGTAAAAAAAAATTGTATTTCTAATTTTTTGGAGCATTTTGGTGTACATTTTTTTTTTTTTTTAGGATGGACCTCCACTTTATTAATACAAACGTTTTTTTATTAGGTATGGTAAATGGAAAAGTACAGATAAAGTAGGGACGTAGCCCAGTCATAGGTACATATAATATAATAACAAAAAAAAGAAAGGGCACAAAAGAAAGAGAGAGAACTACAAGTGAAACCAAAATTAAAAAAGAGAGAAAGAGAAAAGGAACACAAAAAAAAAAATTATAGGACATTTTATTCAATTAACAACTTCACTGCATAAGAATCAGAAAGTTCGACATCTCCAGAGTCAGTAATAGAACAATTCTAATGTAAGGACCGGCCTAGATGCATATACCCCTGGGTTACACTAGGTAAAAATAAAATAATCATTAAGTGCTGTAGATTATAAGCATCACTCTAAGGGATCGTTCCAGAAGGGGGCCAGGGGGCCCATTTGGTATGGAAAATGTGCATGGAATCCATGATAGTATGGTGAATCCGTTCCATAAGACGGATCGTTTCCATCCTCTGGAGGACCTGAGGCCAGGGGACCGACTGGGATCTCCAGTTCAAGGCTATGGCCCAATGGACCGCACAAAATAGTGTATTGACCAGTTTTTGTTGGGGTGGTGTCAGTGTTGGAATAGGGGTGAAAAGAAGGCACATTGAGGGAGTCAAATCTAAGATGGTGTTAGTGATCTGCGCCACCCTAGAGGCAACCTGACCCCAAAGGAGACGCAGAAGGGGGCAGCTCCAAAATGTATGGAGCAAGGTGCCTGGGGACTGGCCGCATCTCCAACATACCTCCGAAACACCAGGGTAGAATCTATGTACCCTGTCCGGAGTGAGGTACCATCGTGTGTGCAGCTTCACAACCGTTTCCTTTGTCGCTATAGAGCGCGTGCACCTATGCATATTTAATAGCATGTCCCCCCATTCCTCCGCTGAGAACTCCGCACCCAAGTCGGATTCCCATTTGATCATAGCCGTGGATTTCTCCAGGAGGGGAAGCTCGTTAAGGAATCGGTATATGGCGGAAATAGTGCCCCTATCTCTCGATAGGTCCTTACATATCGATTCATAAGTGGTATTTGTGTGGGGGGCCTCAGGTGTACCCAGGGAGTCAAAGAAGTGCCTAATTTGCAGAAATCTGTAAAACTCAAAGCGAGGGATATCAAATTTCTTTTGAAGTTGTGAGAAGGAGTAAAAATATGAATTATGTGTGAGGGCCGTCAAGGAAGTGAGGGAATGTTGTATCCACCAAGAGAAATCCCCTGGTGAGTTTTAAGCCGGAGGGAATCTCGGATCGCCCAAAAAGGAGGTCAGGGGAGGCCTATTAGATCTAAGCTTGAACTTGTGCTGGTATAAGGTCCATAGATGGATGGTCTGTCCGACAATGCTATTAAGAGCTCCCAACTCTCTAGGTTTCAGGTCCGAACGCCATAACAGGCCCGGGACATAGTGTGGGTGAATAGAGGACATTTCGAATCTAAGCCAGGGAATTTTATCCATGGGGGCGTGCCACTGGGCCGTCTGGGCTAGCCTAGAGGACAGATAGTATAGCCAAATATCTGGAAGACCCAAACCTCCCTGGGACATGGGCCTATGTGTAAGAAGGTTTCCAAATCTGGGGTGTTTCTTATTCCAGACAAACTGGTTAATCTCCCTCTGGATCTGTAGCAGAGTTTGACGGGATATATATAGGGGTAGGACCCTAAAGAAATATAAGAGTTTTGGTAGGATAGACATTTTGATAGCCGTTACCCTACCTAGGAGTGTGATATGGAACGAGGACCAAATCCGGAGCCATTGCCTAACCTTCCCGAATGCTTGAGGATAATTGGCGTTATACATTGCTCTAAGGGAGGGGGCTAGACGTATCCCTAAGTATTGAAGAGTATTTCCTGACATAGAAAAGCCAAAGGCCATCTTAAGGTTTGAGGTGACCTGTGGTGACATGTTGATAGGGAGTGCCGAGCATTTAGCTAGGTTAACTCCTAGACCAGAAAATGAGTGGAAGGAACGAAGGGTGGTGAGGAGGTTGGGAATGGAAACTACGGGGTCGGGGAGAAACATGAGCACATCGTCAGCATATAAGCTCAATTTATGTTCCTCATCCCCCTTGCGATATCCCCTAATGTCAGGGTCCGCGATGATCGCTCTGGCCAACGGTTCGATGGCCAAAGCAAACATCAGGGGGACAGGGGACAGGGGACAAGGGACAACCCTGGCGTGTACCCCGTCCAAGGGAAAAGTACTCAGAGGTGCAGCCAGGAAGCTTTACACGTGTGTGTGGGTCATGATACAGCGCTTTAAACCCATTTACAAATTCCCCTATGAAACAAAATTTAGACAATACTACATCCATATAGGACCACAAGACACTGTCAAATGCCTTGTGTATATCTAGGCCTAGCACCAATACACTGCGTTTGAATATGTCAGCATCTTGGATGATGTTAGATGCCAGGCGGATATTATCTGTGATCTGTCTCGAGGGGATAAAGCCTGTTTGCTCAGGGCCTATAAGGGTATTGATCAGTGGGGCCAGCCTATGCGCTAGGATTCTACCTAAGATTTTAATATCGTTATTGAGGACTGAGATCGGCCTGTAATTCTGTGGCAAGGAATGGTCCTTATTGGGTTTGGGGATTAAGGTCATGTTATCAGAGAGCATGTCCGTTGGGAGAGTATGGCCCTGTAGGATATGATTGAAAACCTTTGTCAGTCTGGGGGCCAGCGTGTTAGCAAATTTCTTATAGTATGTGGTAGTATAACCGTCTGGGCCCGGAGCTGTGGAAGCTTTCAGGGATTTAATAACCGTGAGAACCTCTTGTTCCGTGCAAGGGACATTTAAGCTCGTCAATTGATCCTGTGATAGGGAGGGGAGACACAGCGAATCAAGCCATGCCTCCACTCCATCCGGAGGAGGCGACTCAGGGGGAGCTAAGAGGGAGCCATAGAAAGAAGTAAAAATACTAAGTACCTCTTTGGGGTGGGAAACTATCTGGCCTGAGGAATTCCTCAACTTATATACGTGGGAAGGTTGAAGGGATTGGTGTAACTTACGAGTGAACATGGCTGAGGCTGAATTACTGTGTAGCAGGAACTTCGTCCTAGACCATCTAAGAGATTTTTCAGTGCGTTCCGAAAGAATGGTGTCTAATTCAACTCTTTTACGATCGATTTGTTTTAGAATATCTGGGGAGTTAGTCAGGAGCGTGTGTATGGTAAAGCCTATTAAGGTCTAATGTGAGGGACCTAATTAGTGCGAGCTTCCTTCTCTTAATAATTGTGGCCAATTCTATCAGACGGCCCCGCAACACCGCCTTGTGGGCTGCCCATAAAATTGGCGGGGAGATGTCCTTCACATCACTTAATCGGAAATATTCCGTCAATTGGTCTGACACCAGTCCCACTATCTCAGGGTCCGATAACAGTGAGTCATTCAGCCTCCATGTAGCTGTCATAGGGGCCAGGCCAATATGGGAAGTAGAGAAGGAGACTATCTGATGGTCCGACCAGGGGCAAGGGTGTATTGAAGCCGCAGAGGAATTAGCTAACAATATTGGTGAGCTAAAGACATAGTCTAGCCTAGCATAGCTGTTATGTGGGCATGAATAGTGAGTATACTCCCTGACGCCCGTGTTAAGGGCCCTCCAAGAATCAATGAGCTGATGAGATTCCAGTGACCTCAAAAGCGATTTGGGGAAAGCTTGGGATGAATGAGAAACCCTGCTTCTATCGAGGGAGGAGTGGGCAACTAAGTTGAAGTCCCCCCCTACAATCATATGGGATGATGTGTACCTCTCCAGAGTGTGGAAGAATGACCTGAAGAAGGAGCTCTGAGCTGTGTTAGGGGCATAGACATTTGCTACAGTCAGGGTCTTCCCGTGTATCTCCCCCTGCAGGATCAAAAATCTGCTAGCAGGATCCCTATACATGTGTCTTACCTCAAAATGTACATTATTCTTGATAAAAATGGAAACCCCTCTGGCTTTGGATTCGTATGTGGTGAACTGGTGAGTTCCGTATGATTTATCAAAGAATTTAGGGTGGGACGTAGCAGAGAAATGAGTCTCTTGTAAGAGTAATATATCTGCCCCCAAGCGTTTGTAGTTTTGGAACGCTTTCCTCTTTCGGGGGGAGTTAAAGCCCCTCACATTATGTGAAATGACCTTCAGACCCATTGACTGAGGTTGGGAGGAAGCAGGTCAGGGGGTGATACAGGGCCTGGTGTGTAGGCATCTGGGAAATGCCAACCCTCCGCAGCCAGAGGGGTCAGACAAATAGCATAAGATACAGTGAATCTTGTAAAAGCAGTAAAATAACAGCAATAATAATCGAAAACAATATAATGTATGACATAACAACAGAAACTTATCCAGGATAAGGAAAGACAATAAACCTTGAGGGGTCTGGATGGGGGGACCAACCAGACCATCATATCCATATTCAATGGACTGGTACAACCAGTCCTCCACGTGTACTCAACCTCCCCCAGGTCCAGGGGGGGGGGGGGAAGAGAAGGAGCGAGGTACAAAAAACAGCTCTCTCCCAAATAGAAAAAACAGGTGGGAGAGAGATGCTCCGAAAATTGAGTTCAAATGTGGGAGGGGGCAAACAAGCGGTAGAGAAAAAACTGACAGCTCACCGCGGTCAGGAAATCAAGTAGCTAAAAAAAATGCCTTGCAACAAATGCTCAACAGAACGATTCGCAACCTGTCGAAGGGTGTCGGAGTCATCTTCAAATCCCAGTCCGAGACTGTGAACACTGACGGCATAGAAAAAGGACCCCCCAGCAAAAGTAACTCAAACAAACTGCAAACAATTCAGCTGGGGCGGCCCTCAGAAACGCACCACATAGAAAAAGGAATAGGGCAGTGGCGAGGACTCCGGATTGGGCACAAAAGCAGGGAACAACGACCGGGTTCGATCATGCGTCGGAAGGACGGCGAGGCCCACGGCCACGATTGAGAGATGGGGTGGCCCAGATAGGGGATGGCCGGGGCGTGGAGGGGCGTCTTGGTACCTGTTGTGGCTCCAGAAGACCCAGCTTCACCAGGATGGACTTCCCTTCCGCTATGTTCGTGGCTGTGTAAGTCGATCCGTTGTGGGGAATCGATAGCTTGAACGGGAAACCCCACCTGTAGCGAATCCTCGCTGCTTGAAGTACCGACGTGACCTCCTTCATCCGTCTTCGTTTCTCGAGGGTCGCCGGAGATATGTCGGGATAAATCTGGAGCGTGGTCCCATTGAGCTGTATCCGTGGGGTGTTGCGTAGGATCTCTTCTTTAATCAAGAAGTCCTTGAGGCACATGACGACATCCCTAGGAGGCTTCTCAGGCGGTGGCTTGGGTCGCAGTGCCCTGTGGAGTCTGTCACAGATGAACGACTCATTCGGTAGTTCCGGGAGGAGATGGACCTCCACTTTAACCCCTTTGATGCTTGCCCTGGCTTAGTTAGGTATCAGGGTTAGTGACAATGTAGATGTCAGTGTTTATGTCATTTAGTGACAGATTGTAATTGTTAGTGTAAGTATCAGTTAGTTGCAGTGTGTTTTAGGTAGAAGAAAAAAGTTTTTATATTGTCAGTGCGTGTTAAGCCGGCCATAGATGGCTTGAATCTCAGCCGGTTTCTGCTCGAGATTCGAACTATATATGGGCAGGCTTAATGTACTCAAGTTGATCAACTTTGGTATAACCAGCCTGCTGGATTTTATATGCGATTATTGCTAGTGGCTGTTATAGCTGCTATCAATAATCACTGTCGCCGAACACAAGCGATTCACCTGTCAACACTAACTGTTTTCTTACCTGCAGCCCATGGTCTTTGGCCGGCCTTGGTGTCGGTGTGTTTAGGCAGGACAAAAAAAATGTGCACTACTGTTCTTGGCCCTACTACAGGTAAAAAGAACATATCACACACACACACATACATACATATATAGGACATCGCCGCGAGTAGAAGAGTAGAAGAAATTGTTTTGCAGGTTTTTTTGGTGGCAGATCATGGTTATGGCAGAAAAATATACAGCTAAAATGTACAATTATTTTCCCTTTCAGAATAAAACAAGGTACAGTATATTTCATCTGGATACATTAAGTAGTTGTGATAATATGTACAGTATTACTGACACATATCAAAGTTGCAAAATTGGGCTTGGGTGTTAAGGTTTGTATTGACCCTGGTCATGAAGGGGTTGAAGTGACGCTACAGAATATCCATACTGTATTTTCTGAAAATAATTCATACACATCCACTACTTAATGGCCCTGTAATCTATTTTTAATGAAGTTGTTTCTTACTGTGTTTTTATGCCTCCTGTAATGACCTTTGTCAGCTTCCAAACCTCTCTTCTTCCCCCTCACTTCCTTCTGTTTGGAATAAACAGTGCACGTTAGTTGTGGTCATATGCACTGTTCTATGCACACTACACATCCCATAGTTTATAGTCTCTCATTCATCTCGAGAATGAGCAATACACAGTTGCTGCATACAGCAGGACCAGACCACAGCAGCAAAGACAGGAAATTTTTACTTTTAACTACCTCAATACTGGGCACTATCACCCCCTTCCTTCCAAGACCAATTTTTAGCTTTCACTGCTCTCGCATTTTGAATGACAATTACTCAGTCATGCTACACTGTACCCAGATTACATTGTTATTATTTTGTTCACTCAAATAGAGCTTTGTTTTGGTGGTATTTATTCACCACTGGGTTTTTTATTTTTTGCGATATAAGCGGAAAAATAGCAAAAATTTTGAAAAAAACTATATTTTCTACTTTCTGTTTTAAAAGAAATCCAATGAAATCCAATTTCATCATAAATTTAGGCCAGAATGTATTCTGCTACATGTCTTTGGTAAAAAAAAATCCTGATAAGTGTATAATAATAGTTTTTTTTGTGACAGTTTTAAAGCGAGGCTACGTATCATTGAAAATGTCCTAATAACCTATTACACTTTTGAAGGCCCTGGAGCACCAGGACAGTGGAATTACCCACAAAATTACCCCATTTTGGAAAGCAAACACCCCAACGTATATTCTATGAATATATTTTTTTGGAAAACGTGGAAAGAAAATAAAAACCTATTTTTTTATTTTTTTTTTACACAAAGTTGTCAATTTATTAGATTTTTCTAGCACATAGCATGTGTATAGCAAAAATTAGAAAAAATTAGCCCCCAAAACACATTCTGATCCCACATGACGAGAAAAATTTAATTTTTTAAAATGGTCATTAAAAATGATCGTGTGTGGGCTTCAGAGCATTTTTCACGACGTGAAAAACGGGCATGAAAAAATTGGAACATGCTCTCATTTTTCACGTCGTTTTTTACATCGTCGTTTTTCTCGTCATGAAAAACAGCCGTGTGTGGGCTTTAACGACGTGAAAAAAAATTTGCATGCTCAGAATCAAGTATGAGACGGGAGCGCTCGTTCTGGTAAAACTAGCGTTCGTAATGGAGAGAGCACATTCGTCACGCTGTAACGGACTGAAAAGCACGAGGCTAAAAAGCGCAAATCGTCGCTCAACAAACTTTACTAACATGAAGGGTGGTGCCATCTGAATGGAACTTCCCCTTTATAGTGCCGTCGTACGTGTTGTACGTCACCACGCTTTACTCGAACATTTTTTTCCACGATAGTGTGTAGGCAAGGCAGGCTTGAGAAGAAACACGAAAAATCACATCGAGAAAAATTCAGTTTTTTTCTATGACATTAAAAACGGTCGTGCGTACGCGGCATTAGACTTTTACACAGCCTGGCCACATAGAGAGGTCCAACATGCAAGGAGCACCATCAGGCGTTCTAGGAGCATAAATTACAAATATCATTTCCTGAGTACCTATCACATTTTTGAAGGTCCTGGAGCACCAGGACAATGGAATTACCCACAAAATTACCCAATTTTGAAAGGCAAATACCCCAATGTATATTCTTCAAGGCTTAATGAGTCTTTTGAAAAAAAATTCCACACAAGTTTTTGGAAAATGTGGGAGAAAAAATGAAAATGTATTTGTCAATTTCTAAAATATTTTATAACACATAGCATGTACATACCAAGAATGACACCCTAAAATACATTCTGCTACTCCTCCTGAGTATGGCGATACCACGTGTGAGACTTTTCCACAGCCTGGCCACATACATGGGCACAACATGCATGTAGCACCTTCAAGCTTCTAACACATAGAATGTATTTTTACGCTTATGTACATGCTGCTGAACAAAGGGTAAAAAAAAAAAAAAGGATTACCTGTGGTTTTAGCAGGCAGGAATACTGTCCCAGCACAGGCAAATCATTGGTCCAGACAGCCAGAGGAATTGTCCAGGAATTGTTCAGGCAGAAATATGCCAAAGTATTGGTCCTGGCAGTAGGCAAGAACATTGTCCATAAGCAGGCAGTTCAGGCTGCCAGGCAGAAACATGGCCAGTTCAGGTGGCAGGCAGAGACATGGCCAGTTCAGGTGGCAGCAGGCAGCACTATAAGACTTAGGGCCTCGGTCAGGTAAGAACAGGGGTAGAGGCTTCTTCCCACCCAAATCTCTTTGAAGCCTCAGAGTCTCCAGACCCTAATCCGAGAAAACAAAAACCCAGAGAAAAAAGTTTTCTCCACTCTAAAAAACTATTCTGGAGCCCCTCACATATGTAAGATCCCTGTGCTGTCTTGTATATATTAACATATGTCAACATATATATATCAACATATTACAACATCTTGAATCCCACTAGTACAGTGGCAGGGCAAATGATCAGTTCAGGAGGCAGGCAAAAAGCATGGTCAGGCCAAGGTCAATTCACGTGGAAGGCAGAAACGTGGTTGGCAGAGGCATAGTCCATAAACAGTCTGGGTCATAAACAGAAATAGCAGAAACTGGAAAAATATCCTGACTTTACAGTCGATAAACAGTCCGGGTCATACACAGAAATAGCAGATAGCGGAAACTGGAAAAATATCTTCACTTCACATATACTTCACTAATAGTGTAGTGAAGTGTGATAGATCCGATAGCACTTTCCAATACAGAGGCCTGGCTGAGAGGGACATGGGGGACAGTAGTATCGGGTGTCAAGGCAAATTCCTCTACTTGAACATAAACAACTTTTTTGGGGGATTTTCGGCCTGTTTGGGTAAGAGGGGGAAGTGCCTTTCATGAAGTCTGGCTAATGTATTGGAGCAAACTTGTTCAGGGGATTGGCCATAGGGCTGTAATAATGTCCTCTTGAAATTTTAGAAAAAATAACATGAATTGAACAGGGCTAGGTAAATCAAATAAATGGCAACTTTCTTATACCAAAACAGGACTCCTGGTAGCCAAGCAGGGCTGTATCAGCTGGTCGTTTATATCCACCCCCCCATTAATAGGTTATATTCATGTACACATTTTGGCTACTGGACGGGACCTCATCTTTTCTGAAGTTCCACCAAGGTGTCATCATGTATTGTGGAAAGTATGTAGACATCTCTTTTATCTCTCCATTTTAGGGCTAGTACCTCTTCATTCTGCCTTCTTCCCCCGTTTCAATTTATTGGTGACCAATCCCAGTGGGATGCCCTTGCGGTTGGTCCATGCTGTCCCACAGGCCACAGTCTTCTTTAGTTAGAGATGGCAGAAAAGTGGGAGACTCGTGTAGAAATTGTCTACATATAGGTGGTAACCCTTTCCAAACAGTGGTTCTATCAGCTGCCAGACACTTTTTCCACTTGTCCCCATATAGGCAGAGCATCCAGGGGGGTTTAGCTGGCTGTCCTTTCCCTCATAAAATGAGAAAATCGTCGGTATAACCCGTGGCCCCTGTCACATGCCTTGTAAAATTTTACCCCATATTTGGCTCATTTACAGGGGGGGTATTGCTTGATGCCAACTGTTCCGGTGAAGTGGACTAGGGATTTATGTACACAAATATTTATATCGGGGGTGAACATTTGCTTGAAGCTGGGGCAAAGAAAATTGGATTAGGGGCCGAATTATTAATAATTTATCATAATCAGGATGATTTTGAGGGAGGCAGTGGGCATTGTTGTTGAAATGTATAAATCTCATTATCATTTCATAACTGGTTGTGGGCATCAAAGAAGAGTAGACTGGCATATGATGGATAGGTTTGGTAGACCAGTAGGCATGGAGTTTATTTTTATTTTTTTGTCAGCCCCATGTTGGGGGTTAGTCCAAGGAAAATGTTTAATTCTTCCACAGTGAGGGGTTTTCAAACAAAAGGGCAGGCATAGGAAGAATCTGGATTGCTGGCAATGTATTGGCTAGCTTACAGATTACACTGCTCCACAATGTAATTCAGCAGATCAGTGAAAAATAAATGGAATTAATAAATTGGGGTTACATTTTCTGATTGTATCTGAGGGCCTGGCTGTGCTGGGGGAATTACAGGTTCTGCCGAAGCATCAAGCAGCCATGTTGGATGCAATAGAACATCTGGGAGGCTAGTATGGGCCCTGCCTCGTTGTGGATGAGACGCCCCGTTATTAGCATCTGGCCTATCATCCAGGAATGTTGCCCTGCTTGTCACTGCACAAGGACTTACAGAACTGCTGGTGGATGCCTGCCTATTATCTGATGTACTGAAGGCCGATCTTATTTCTTGAGGTCCTCAAATGCCAGGATAGTAAACATACCCCCCAAATGACCCATTTTTGGAAAGTAGACAGTCTGAGGTATTTAGTAAGAGGCATGGTGAGTTTTTTGAAGTTGTAACTTTATGTCACAAATTTTTGAAAAATTAAATAAAATTTGTTTTCACAATTTTTTTTAACATACTGTCACCAGTGCAGTACAGCATCATCATATTACTGGTGTGGTGGTGATCAGGAATATTGACTGGTGACATTATGTAAAAAAATAAAAACAATTAAATAATTTGCATTCGTTTTTTTAAAGTTTTTGTTTCTTTAACATTTGTTTTTTATAAAAAAAATTTTTTTACATCCTGCCATCAGAGAAGTTTAGTGTGTTAACCTTCATAACACACAACAAAAATAACAGGTGCCAACTCAAGACTCCACCAGGTCCTCTTGCATGGCAAACCGCTAGGAGTGCCGACAAGGACAGAGCTCATCCCAGCTCAAAACCTCCAGTAGGGAAAGGAAGTCCTATAAGTCGCACATCACAGCAAAACCCTGTGAGGAGGTGTACGACAGCCTCAGTCCGGGCTGTAGCCAGGAAACGCCACACCACCAACATGTTTTACTCTGTTTTCCCCATGATTAAGCTCCAGGGGCGAAGTGAAACATGTTGGGGGGACATGGCCTGGTTGGAGCCTGGGCTGAGGCTGTGATTCTGTACACCTCCTCACAAAGTTTTGCTGTGATCTGCAACATTTAGGACTTCCTTTCCCTACTTAACCATCATGACAGTTTAGTTTCTGTTGAGATGCTGTGATTGGCTACAGCTAATTACATGGTATAAGTAGCCAGGTACCATGTATAGTTGTGAGCCAATCACTGCTTCATAAGCAAGCAGTCATAAATGGAAGCCATTCATTACGGTTTTGTTTACATAGTTATCATGTGATCGCCATGACCAATCATAGTGATCACATGACACCCCAGCAACTCATAGCTGCTGGGTAGCAGTAATGTTAATTGGCTGTGTCCACCAGAGTGATACGCTGCGTGTCCATGCACAGCCAGCATACATGTTAAGTACAAGGCTGCGTCACGCAGTATAATTACTGTGAGCAGTCAGCAGGTGGTTAAAGTACTATTCAGCTCCAGTTTGTAAATGTTGAACAAAGATCCTAGGGGAGTGTTGATTACCACTTTAAACAAACCTCTAGAAGGTTTCAGCAGGCTTTCAACAAGCTACATGAAGTTTTGAAGCCTGCTAGCAGCTTATTTAAAGTGACAATCAGCACTCCCATCAGGATCTGTGTACAATATCTACAAACTGGAGCTGAATGGCACTTTAAACGCTTCAAGAAAGCTTGCTGAAGCACTCCAAAAGCCTTTGCCAAAGCTTGCTGTTCATAATGCTCTTATATAAGCTGAAGCCCATGTGAAACAGGCCTAATTGAAAATATCGGTTTGATAAACATTTGTGACCTAAAAAATCAGTAGCACCATGTTTTTATTTTACTGGTCCTGGGTTTTCAGAAAATGTATGGTTTGGGGGGTCTTTTACAAACTCTGAAAGTGAAAAATAAAGTGAATAATTGAGGTAAAAAGCTGAACATAAACTATATTGTGAAAAGTATTGGGACGCTTGCCTTTACACGCACATAAACTTTAATGGCATCCCAGTCTTAGTCCATGTTCTATCGGGTTGAGGTCAGGACTGTGCAGACCAGTTAAGTTGTTCTACCTCCAACTTGCTCATCCATGTCTTTTTGGACCTTGTTTGTGCACTGGTGAGCAGATATGTTGCAGAAAGAAGGGGTCATCCCCAAACTGTTCCCACATGAAATTGGGAGTATGAAATTGTTCAAAATGTCTTGGTATGCTGATGCCTTAAGAGTTCTGTTGCGGATCTCCAAACGTCCGCTGGGAAATCTTTGAAGCTGAGGAAGTACTAACTTATCCAAGGCAACCTTTTATCCCAGTAACTGGACGACACACAGTTCTGGGAGTAAATCAACACTTTATTTAGCCACAGCTGGCTTTTTATATCATTCCCTATGCAAGTGGTTTCTTAACTCATTTTCCAGGGGCATTCCCTTCAGCAACTAACAGATGACAGTGATTTAATTACCTGGAACTATTTCTAACACACTTGGTATGCGTGAGACGTTTGTCTCCACATATTTTCCCATAACAATGAAACCGTGCCAGACACATTACTAGGAGTGTCATTACATCCCGTAGCAGATAATAGGGTCATTAACACACTGACAATAGATGAATGGAAAGCTACCTCAGACCCCAATTAACCCAATTTACTTATTCAGACATCAGTAGACATTCTGTCTCTACATTTCCTGGAATTAATATTTACTGTCACATTTGAAGTGATCCCCACCATATTCTCAGTTTCAGTATTTTGCTACACTGCTCCCCCTTACCCACAAGCCGGCATACACAGTCTGATCCTTAACAGATCGGCTTGAGGATGTCTGGAGAGTACTCACGGATCACTTTTCCAGTTCAGTTTGCAGCGATAATCCGTCAGCATTGCTGTTCTGTTTCCCGGGGCGGTAGTGGATAGTAAAGTCATACGGTTGTAACGCCAGACTCCAGCGCAACAACCGGGCATTGTCCCCTGCCACTTGATTTAGCTATACCAACGGGTTGTGGTCTGTGAGTAGGGTGAACTGTTGTCCGTACAAGTAGGGCTGAAGCTTCTTTAGGGCCCACACCACAGCCAGACATTCTTTTTCTATGGCGGCGTAGCTCACTTCCCTGGGAGAAGCTTCCTGCTCAAGTAAACTACGGGGTGTTCTCCGCCATCTGCTCCAACCTGGCTCAATACCGCGCCCAATTCAAACATTGAAGCATCTGTGTGAACAAGAAATCGTTTAGATGGATTGGGAGCAGCTAGTACCGGACTATTAACCAGGGCCTGTTTGAGCTGTTGAAATGCCTGTTCACACTCTGGGGCCCATACTACTTGGCAAGGTAGTTTTTTTTTAGTAAGGTCATTGAGGGGTTTGGGCAGGGTGCTGTAGTTCGGGACAAATTTGCAAGAGTAGCCAGCCGTTCTGAGGAATGCTAAAACCTGTGTTTTGGTACGGGGGGTTGGCCACTGGGTCACTGCCTCGACTTTGGCGGGTTCGGGCTTTTGTTTCCCACACCCCACCTGGTGTCCCAAGTACTGTACTTCCGCCATCCCAATATGACATTTACTCGGTTTGAGGGTTAGGCCGGGCTCTTTGATTCGGTCTAGCACCGCTCCTACATGGCCCAGATGCTCCTCCCAGGTCTCACTAAAAATCGCGATGTCATCCAAGTATGCACATGCATAATCCTGGAAGCCATCAAGCAGCCGGTCTACCATCCGTTGGAACGTGGCTGGGGCGTTTTTCATCCCAAATGGCATGACCTTAAACTGGTACAGGCCAAATGGGGTGACAAAGGCCGACTTGAGAATGGCATCTGCGGCAAGGGGAATTTGCCAATAGCCCTTACATAGGTTGATGGTCTTGAGGTATTGCCCTCTGGCCCTTCGATCTAAGAGCTCATCTATCCTGGGCATTGGGTACACGTCTGATACTGTTTTGTCATTGAGTCGCCGGTAGTCTACACAGAAGCGGGTAGTTCCATCCCGCTTTGGTACCAAGACCACCGGAGAAGCCCAAGGATTATCCGACGGCTCTATGACCCCGAGACGGAGCATCTCTTGTATCTCCTGTCTCATGTGCTCCCTGACCGCCTCACGTATTCTATAGGGAGTCTGTCTGAGGGGTGGTTGTTCCGAGGTGTCTACTCGGTGCATTGCCAGCCAAGTGCATCCAGGGGTACTTTTAGTTTTGTCTCTGGTGCCGGTGTAGTCATTAGCAGTCTCTCAGAGGCACGCTGTTCCGCCAGCCGGAGTTGGGTCTCCCGTTCTTCTCTCGCCGTGATAAAGGCATCCACTTGGGCTAACGTTGCCTGTACCAGCTCGGTGGAGCGGTTTTCTCCATAAAACGCTAGCCTGCGGTTCACTTCTTGGTCAAACTCGGTCTCCATGGCTTCTGTAGCCATACTGTGTGCCCGATCTCCCTCTGTCAGTTCTGCAATCAGCTCGGCTTTGGTTTTATTGCTGGCGCTCTTCCCTCTTGCTTCCAGCAAATCCTTTAACGTCGCTCGTTTTAATCCTGCATAGTTTGTCTCCATTCACACTTCCATTCGTGTAGCTGAATTTGCATGAACGCTGCTTCCTCTTGCTGCAAGGCTTTAATCCCACCGCTGCCAACCAGTGTTGCGGATCTCCAAACGTCTGCTGGGAAATCCTTGAAGCTGAGGAAGTACTAACTTATCCAAGGCAACCTTTTATCCCAGTAACTGGACGACACACAGTTCTGGGAATAAATCAACACTTTATTTAGCCACAGCTGGCTTTTTATATCATTCCCCATGCAAGGGGTTTCTTAACTCATTTTCCAGGGGCATTCCCTTCAGCAACTAACAGATGACAGTGATTTAATTACCTGGAACTATTTCTAACACACTTGGTATGCGTGAGACGTTTGTCTCCACATATTTTTCCATAACAATGAAACCGTGCCAGACACATTACTAGGAGTGTCATTACATCCCGTAGCAGATAATAGGGTCATTAACACACTGACAATAGATGAATGGAAAGCTACCTCAGACCCCAATTAACCCATTCAGACATCAGTAGACATTCTGTCTCTACATTTCCTGGAATTAATATTTACTGTCACATTTGAAGTGATCCCCACCATATTCTCAGTTTCAGTATTTTGCTACACTGCTCCCCCTTACCCACAAGCCGGCATACACAGTCTGATCCTTAACGGATCGGCTTGGGGATGTCCGGAGAGTACTCACGGATCACTTTTCCAGTTCAGTTTGCTGCGATAATCCGTCAGCATTGCTGTTCTGTTTCCCGGGGTGGTAATGGATAGTAAAGTCATACGGTTGTAACGCCAGACTCCAGCGCAACAACCGGGCATTGTCCCCAGCCACTTGATTTAGCTATACCAACGGGTTGTGGTCTGTGAGTAGGGTGAACTGTTGTCCGTACAAATAGGGCTGAAGCTTCTTTAGGGCCCACACCACAGCCAGACATTCTTTTTCTATGGCGGCGTAGCTCACTTCCCTGGGGAGAAGCTTCCTGCTCAAGTAAACTACGGGGTGTTCTCCGCCATCTGCTCCAACCTGGCTCAATATCGCACCCAATCCAAACATTGAAGCATCTGTGTGAACAAGAAATCGTTTAGATGGATTCCAGGGGCATTCCCTTCAGCAACTAACAGATGACAGTGATTTAATTACCTGGAACTATTTCTAACACACTTGGTATGCGTGAGACGTTTGTCTCCACATATTTTCCCATAACAATGAAACCGTGCCAGACACATTACTAGGAGTGTCATTACATCCTGTAGCAGATAATAGGGTCATTAACACACTGACAATAGATGAATGGAAAGCTACCTCAGACCCCAATTAACCCAATTTACTTATTCAGACAACAGTAGACATTCTGTCTCTACATTTCCTGGAATGAATATTTACTGTCCCCTTTGAAGTGATCCCCACCATATTCTCAGTTTCAGTATTTTGCTACAAGTTCCCTTCACTGGAACTAAGGGGCCAAGCCCAACCCCTGAAAACCAACCCCATACCATAATCCCCCCTCCACCAAATGATTTGGACCAGTGCAGCAAGGTCCATAAAGACATGGATGAGCGAGTTTGGGGTGAAGGAAATTGACTGACCTCAACCGGATAGAACACCTTTGGGGTGAATTAAAGCGGAGACTGCAAGCCAGGCCTTCTCTACCAGCATCAGTTCCTGACCTCACAAATGTGCTTCTGGAAGAATGGTCAAACGTTCTGGGCAGACTTTCCAGAAGAGTTGAAGCTGTTATAGTTGCAAAGGGTGGGCAACTCAATATTGAACCACACGGACTAAGATTGGGATGCCATTAAAGTTCATGTGCGTGTAAAGGCAGACATCCCAATACTTTTGACAATGAAGTGTAGCTTTAATATGCATTAAACATATATGCTACTTATAATAATCATATTTTTTCTTCTACCCAGTCATAGTGATCTTTTTATTCCTCCTTGGAGTTGCTGCTCTCTTTCTGGTTTACCACTATTTTCACCGATATAAGGGTTCTTATCTTACCAATGAACCCAAAGCTATAGACGCTCCTAGCGCTTCAAAGTCTTCCTCGGCAAGAAAAGAGCAGCCCCTTCCCCAAATAGAGGAGGAAGGAGGGACAACAGAATAGCCCTAGGCTATGGAGGAGCAGCATCCAGGAAGCATCAGCCATCAGTTCAGGATGTCCAAGAACTACTGCCACGGGCACTTTGAGATACTCCTACTTGTTGGTCCAGTGTGGTTTTGTGGGTGAACCACAAAATAACAAGAACAATGGACAATATTAGACGTGTCTTCAGCCAGATCAGTGAAGAGAAAGCAAGGTCTTTGTGGAGTGAGTATTCCATTCATCTTCAGCTTGATATCTTTTCCAACCAATCCTTCAAACTGCACAAGCAATTGTTAGAATCTGCTTGTTGTACTTGTTGTCTCTGTATTTCTAGTAAAAGATCTTCCATTGTTATCCAGGTTTTAAGGCCACTGTTTTCAACAGAGACTAACCCATCTAATTATATACATTTTTGCATATGTTGTTAAACTTGTATGATTTAGCCTGTTCTGGGTCACCTGTCTACAGATGACTATTCAATGGCAATCTCAAAGCAGTGGCCCCAGGACATGGTATTATGCATCCAAATACTGTGGGGCTGAATAGAAAAAAACAAAAAACTGCAGTTTCCTCTTATTGTGGCTGCCAATAAAATATACTGACCTAAATTCCACCTCTGTTAGAAACATAAGGATCTAAAAAACTAAAAAACGAAGTCGACTTTCAAAGTGAAGAAATTTTTATGGTTGTATCAGTAAAAGACGCTAGTTCTTACTGACAGCTGTAGTTTATTGTATGGCCACTGTAAAATAAAGCATAGATGGGTGGGTACGTTCGTATATGACGACTTAAAACAATGCCATTTCATTTTTCCATAATAACCTTTAACCTTTGTAAAATTCAACCGACATCCAGATTGCTTTTCTGGATGATATATTCAACCCCCCCCCCCCCCATCCAAGACCTTCCAAAAATGCAGAGAGAAACCAACAAGACCTCCAAAATAGATAGCATATACAGTTGCAAAAAAAGTATGTGAACCCTTTTGGAATGATATGGATTTCTGCACAAATTGGTCATAAAATGTGATCTGATCTTCATCTAAGTCACAACAATAGACAATCACAGTCTGCTTAAACTGCTAACACACAAATAATTAAATGTTACCATGTTTTTATTGAACACACCATGTAAACATTCACAGTGCAGGTGGAAAAAGTATGTGAACCCTTGGATTTAATAACTGGTTGAACCTCCTTTGGCAGCAATAACTTCAACCAAACGTTTCCTGTAGTTGCAGATCAGACGTGCACAACGGTCAGGAGTAATTCTTGACCATTCCTCTTTACAGAACTGTTTCAGTTCAGCAATGTTCTTGGGATGTCTGGTGTGAATCGCTTTCTTGAGGTCATGCCACAGCATCTTAATCGGGTTGAGGTCAGGACTCTGACTGGGCCACTCCAGAAGGTGAAGGTGTATTTTCTTCTGTTTAAGCCATTCTGTTGTTGATTTACTTCTATGCTTTGGGTCGTTGTCCTGTTGTAACACCCATCTTCTGTTGAGCTTCAGCTGGTGGACAGATGGCCTTAAGTTCTCCTGCAAAATGTCTTGATAAACTTGGGAATTCATTTTTCCTTTGATGATAGCAATCCGTCCAGGCCCTGACGCAGCAAAGCAGCCCCAAAACATGATGCCCCCACCACCATACTTTACAGTTGGGATGAGGTTTTGATGTTGGTGTGCTGTGCCTCTTTTTTCCACACATGTTGTGTGTTTCTTCCAAACAACTCAACTTTGGTTTCATCTGTCCACAGAATATTTTGCCATTACTGCTGTGGAACATCCAGGTGCTCTTGTGCAAACTGTAAACGTGCAGCAATGTTTTTTTTGGACAGCAGTGGCTTCTTCTGTGGTATCCTCCCATGAAATCCATTCTTGTTTAGTGTTTTACGTATCGTAGATTCGCTAACAGGGATGTTGGCATTTGCCAGAGACTTTTGTAAGTCTTTAGCTGACACTCTAGGATTCTTTTTTACCTCATTGAGCAGTCTGCGCTGTGCTCTTGCAGTCATCTTTACAGGACGCCCACTCCTAGGGAGAGTAGCAGCAGTGCTGAACTTTCTCCATTTATACACAATTTGTCTTACCGTGGACTGATGACCAGCAAGGCTTTTGGAGATACTTTTATAACCCTTTCCAGCTTTATGCAAGTCAACAATTCTTAATCGTAGGTCTTCTGAGCTCTTTTGTGCGAGGCATCATTCACATCAGGCAACACTTCTTGTGAAAAACAAACCCAGAACTGGTGTGTTTTTTATAGGGCAGGGCAGCTGTAACCAACACCTCCAATCTCATTTCATTGATTGGACTCCAGTTGGCTGACACCTCACTCCAATTAGCTCTTGGAGATCTCATTAGTCTAGGGGTTCACATAATTTTTTCCACCTGCACTGTGAATGTTTACATGGTGTGTTTAATAAAAACGTGGTAACATTTAATTCTTTGTGTGTTATTAGTTTAAGTAGACTGTGATTGTCTATTGTTGTGACTTATATGAAGATCAGATCACATTTTATGACCAATTTGTGCAGAAATCCATATCATTCCAAAAGGGTTCACATACTTTTTTTGCAACTGTACATATCTTAAAGGACCACTAGTGGATAATGCAGGTTGCTTTATGTACCAATTTCAAGCTTGGATATTTCACATCAAATAATTCAAACACAATGTGAACTTGGTTTCAGATGGAAGATGTTTGATGAAAGACTACTTACTTGGGGTCACACCAGCCACTTTCTCTTCTTTCATGTGTTAGTTGCTGTCAAAAGGATATCAGAATATGATATTTGACTTCATACAGAAATTCAGTGTCAGTAGTACGATGTTGGAACCACATGGATGGCTTAATAGCTAAGGGTAAAGCTGGGTATACACTAGAAGAATTTATTCAGATATTTTTTGTTGTAGAAATGTTGTAAGAGCATTTGTTAATTTTTCTAATCATTAGTGGGGTAAAATTGACATTAGTTTTCGACTGTTGTGACAAGACATTTCGAAGGAGCAGGATGGAAAGATTTTCTGAAATATGTATGAATGTTTAACAGTGTATGTGGTTCATACATTCCAGAATCAAATGTTAAAAGCAAATGAAACCTTGAAATACCTTTGAACAACTCAAATGTTCTCAGAATTTCCATACAAATGTTTTACTCAAATTTCTGCTAGCGTATACCCTTAGCTTAACAGTTAATTGCAGAACAGACTAAACAAGTGACTAATTGTAGTGTTAAGCCCTGTACACATGGTCGGACTTCCATCGGACTTTTCCGTGGTTTTTTGTCCGAACGGAGTTGGTCGGGAACACCCATAGCATACACACCACAGGACTTTTCTGCAAACTTTCTTAAAACTTCTTACAACATCACTTGTTTTTTCTGCTCTTTTCTGATCTTTACTGCCACCCTTTGGTCAACTTCTGCTATTTTTGGTTGATTTTAACATTGGTTGTTTTGTCCATCGGACAAAAGTCCTATGGTTTTCTGTACACACGGCAGGACTTTGCTCCATAGGACTTTTGTTGGGCAAAAGTTTGTCCGTTCGCAGACCCAACTTTTGTCCGATGAAAACAAAACCAAACTCAAAAAAGTTTGTCCGATGGAGCGTACACACGGTCGGATTGTTGGTCCAACTTGCTTAAAACTAAGTTTGTTGGGCAAAAGTCCGACCGTGTGTACGGGCCTTAAGGTACACTAGTAACATAGTAGTCATCAATTAAATGAAATTGGAAATTGATGTCATCATTGACATGTCCCTTTTATAATTTAGACAAAAAGCAGCCAATTGTTTCATCTACTTAGCGATTCATTTTTTGAGATTTTCACAGCACAATAAATAACTAGTAAAATTTACTTCTGTAGTTCTAACCTTAAAGTAGAAGTAAATCAAGAATGCCATATATGATGTAGCATTAACACAGCAGCTTTTCCTTTTTGTGTTTCCCCTGTAACAATAGCTAATCTGTTGATCCCGGAAGTAGGTCCATTCTTTTTCCACTTCCTGTAATCGGGCGAAAATGCTGTTTGCTTTGCAGAGAAACTGCACAGCAGTGTTGCCATCCTATGGACATAGTGATCTTAGATGCACATGTGATTTAAAAAAAGCAGAAATTGAGAGATATACTGATAGGATCAACAAGCAATAAAAGGTTTACTGGGGGGGGGGGGGGCTCAAGTAAACAAAAACTGTGATCTTTAATGCTGTTGACAGATTGCATAATATATGTATTTTTTTATTTTACCCATTGTTCTACTTTAAAGTAGTTTCTGCACAGTTATCACTTCTACTGACCTAATAATACAATTTTGTCTCAGGCTAAAGTGCCAAAAATTGCCTACTAAACATTAGGCTTATTTTTTTCAGACTAAGAAAAAAGTGACATTAGGTACTAACAGTTTTACTGAGAAGCATCACAACTTAGATGCAACACAGAAAAAGCTTTATAAAGTGGACATGTGCGTGTTCCCTGACATTTCTGATTATCTGTATGGCAGTTGCCACAGCCTAAATCTCCATATCAGGGGATAGTTGGACAGGGTTGAGTGTTCCACGGCCACTGTGGTTTTCTGTTTGGATGCTGCCACAGCCTAGATCTCAGTATCATTTTCTCTCAATATACTGCCAAAACAATGACATACCTTGAATATACCACAAGTACAACAAAGTGGCTTTGTAAATAATAGAATAAATAAGAATGCTTTCACAGTACAGAGTTGTGCATAAAAAAGGGGATCACTTTATATTAGATGCATCATTGATGGCTTACTTGTGGCCTGATCTGAAGCAGCTTACATAAATAAAGCCATTTTTTGCAGCAGAAGTCAAAAGTAAGCCAGCCATTAATGCTGGATGATAAAGGCAAACATACACTGGCTATAATATAGATGGACAGTTGGTAAATTCCCTCACATTTTCTAGTGTTTGCTACAGATCATCTGCACAATTCTCATTTCTACCTATCATAGAAAAAAAAAAGATGCTAATATACAATGCAAGAACATCTACCAGCAACCAATCAGAAATGATCACTGCATGATCAAGCTTATGATAAAATAATATTTTTGATTGGCTGCTATGGGTACAACATTTCCCTCTGCAATAATACATTATACATAGGGCCTGAAGAATGAGAAGACTCAAGGAGGGAAGGGCCTGTGTAGAGAAGCTGGGCTTTTTTTTCAACACAAACCTATCATATTTTATTAGATTTGATGAAAATAGCAAAAAACAAGTTTGGTAACAGAAAGACTTTCTCATATCAATACCAAAATAGAACTGAAACATGAAATAAATGTTAATTTGAAATGTTAATTATGTGAACAGCTATCTTAGGTTTAAACAAAAACTCCACTGGCCCCTTTCACACTGATGGGTCCGCCTGTCAGTTTTTTAGCAGAACCCAATCTGACCATCAACTGCGCTCTATGGAGCGCCGGATGTCAGCGGACACCTGCCGACATCCAATCCACAAAAACAGACAGATGGGGATTGGGCCGGTTGATAGTTGGATGAAAATGAACAGGTTGGATGAAAATGAACATTTACTTCTGAAAGCCCATAGAGAACAGCAGGCTGAGTCTGTGCCCACTCTGCATCAGCAGAGCAGACACGGACCTGTCATCTGCCTGCTCAGCGGGGATCAGTGGCCAGTGTGAAAGGGGCAAAAAATTTAAAATCTGTTAAGATGGTTCACAAGCTGTCTTTGTAATTTCCTAAAACTGTTAACAAATGTAATATAATGTGGAGGCATTCTATACACCAGGTACTGAACACCCCCCAAAAAGTAGGAATCTGAAACAAAGTTTAAAATCCGTTTGTTAAAATTGTATTTGACCAATTACAGTCACAGTGACTGAACAGTGCCTATGTATGCAAATCACCAATGTAACAAAATAAAATTCTAAAACAAATTGCTTGTAAAATCACATATGGCTTTAAGTGTATTTTTGATGCTGCTCAAGATATCCTTTGAGTAGTCCTTCAAAATCCTAAACAGTTGCATGCCTTTCACAATTTTTTCCTTAATGTTTGAAGTGACACTAGATTATAGGCAAGCACAAACTGGTATGACACCCCATGCAGACATTTCAAGAGCCACAAACATAAAATACAAGCTGGCTTATATAGCAGTGAATTTTATCAACATTACCTTTCACAGCCAAGCCTTTGATAAAGACTGTTATTGCCCGGTTTTGAAATTCAGGTCACTGACAAACATCCAGCAGTACCTAGGCTGTGATAGGTCATTTCTATACCTTTTAAAGAGTTACCGAGAACATTCACAAATTCAAAAATATACAGCAATTCTCTGATTAAGACAATCACCAAAATGATGAAGGTTGAAAATGTTCATTTAATGGGTTCTGTGGACCACATAAGGGTTTACATCATGGCACAGCTGTGTATTTTACATCAGAATTCTTTCTATAATCCACGGTAAGCACTGCATTGCAGACACCATTTGTTAATATCTATGAATGTGGTTCTGATACCAAAATACACCGAAAAAATACTACATATCTGTTGGCAGCGGTCATTATTCAGAGTCAACTTTCAGACAGCGGGATCCTAGTGCTTTCTGATGAGAAGTCTAATAATGATTGTCTTCTTTCTGTGCAATGGGTAGCACATACTCTTAAAGGTTTATTGTGGGTATTGCTGACATCACATCAGTAATGCCTAATCAGTTAGAGCACAGGAGTCAAACACAAGGCCCGTGGGCCGAATCTGGCCCATTTCATGTGGCCCTCGCACCTCTCCTGCAACTGCAGGAGAGCTACAGCCCTCCTCTGGTCCTACTCTAGACCCTTACTTTCTGCTTTCAAGCAATGCATCCAGCTTCTTCCCAGCAGCAGCATAAGGAAAGGGGGGTGCACTGTGATGTAAGGGAGGGTGGGGGACTCAACTTCTGATGGTGGGGTGGCTCTTGACATCTAATGTAAAGGGGAGGGGATGCGCTGGACATCTAATCTTACAGATACAACCAGTCCTTTTGAGGGAAATCATAATGCTAATGCGGCCCACAATGAAATTGAGTTTGACACCCCTGAGTTAGAGTATGTATGTAGCATTCTCCCTGTCCTATCAGCCAAGAGTCGGGGGAGATGGTTGGGCAGGAGTGCTCTTCAGCATGCACCTCATCACATACTGAGCGCATAGGGTGCCCTTTGGAAATATTCCTGCAGGGAGCCCTATGTGATAGGGGGATAAGGTGAAGAACCCTCCTGCCCAACTCCCTGAATTGACAGTTTTGGACAGTGAAGCCCCATACACACTATCAGTTTTCTTGCAGGTTTTTCTCTTCAGGTTTACCAAAACCATGTAGTGCAAGGGCCTGCCTGATTGCATACGAATTGAAACTCTTAAGGTTTGACCTCATATTAGATGGTTTTGGTAAACCTGAAGAGAAAAACCTGCAAGAAAACTGATAGTGTGTATGGGGCTTGACTGTTGACATCACTGGCCATAAAAAAAATGATTTTATCGTGTGCTGGAGACAAGTAAGCAAAACTATTTTTCTGCTGCATATTGTGTAGGGACAGAGGGCAAACCTCTGTTCCAAAAACCACCTTTAACAAACATTCTCATGATTTACACCACCCCAAATAGACCCGCAGAAAGAATGTAAAACTAAAGGAAATCATGTTCTATACAACTTTCCACCTTCCCAAAGGTCTAGTTTGGTTCCATTCACTGCACTAGATTGAATATGAACATGATATGAAAGTCAGGTCTGCTATTTACCATTAGTGTATTCAGATAAAGAATGGACACACATTTTACATAGCTCAGAGTGGTCATAATGACATGGCTTTTACTAATATTTGCCAGAAAAAACTTGATTATCATGCAACATAGTCATTTTGGTCAAGCATGTATCTATATCCACAATATGTCCAGTTAGTCTGTCTGACCTATATTCATATTTGTGAATGTTATTGGTGCCTTTACTTATTGATGGATAAAGCAATTTGTATTTTAGATGTAGTGGTCCTTAAATGCTTTGCCCTGGTATTTGCCTTGGAAGATCTTTCTCTTTACCCAAACCAATGCATATCTGGTGCTCTTGTTAATTTAATACTTACCTGTCTTAATTCTATTCAATTAACACATTCAAAACTTCATTATTACAACAGTCTCCCTCTAGAGAATGTATTATGGTGACACAAATACATATATATTTAAAAATGTATGTTAAAAAAAATAAAACTATGTATTTTTACAAACTCATTCTCTTCAACGAGACCTGAAGGTATACAAATAAAATGATTAGAAAATATGCCTGGTATGTGCATTGATTATGTCAGTTTTCTTTTAACCACTTGCTTACTGGGCACATATACCCCCTTCCTGCCGAGGCGAAATTTCAGCTTTCAGCACTGTCAAGCTTTGAATGACAATTAGGCGGTCATGCGACAAAATTGACGTCCTTTTTTTCCCACAAATAGAGCTTTCTTTTGGTGGTATTTGATTCATCTCTGCGGTTTTTATTTTTTTGCGCTATAAACAAAAAAAGACTGACAATTTTGAAAAAAACACAATATTTTTTACTTTTTGCTATAATAAATAGCCCATTTAAAAAAAAAAAAACAACAATTTTTTTTCTCAGCTTAGGCCGATACATATTCTTCTACATATTTTTGGTTATTTAAAAAACACAATAAGCGTATAGTGATTGGTTTGGGCAAAAGTTATAGCGGCTACAAAATAGGGGATAGAATTGTGTTTTATTTTTTATTTTTTTTACTAGTAATGGCGATTATCTGCGATTTTTGTCAGGACTGCGATATTACGGCGGACACATCGGACAATTTTGACACATTTTTGGTACCATTCACATTTATACAGCAAACAGTGCTATAAAACTGCACTGATTACTGTATAAATGTGACTGGCAGGGAAGGGGTTAACACTAGGGGGCGATCAAGGGGTTAAATGTGTGCCCTGCTAGGTGATTCTTACTGTGGGGGGAGGGGACTGACTGGGGGAGGTGACCGATGACAGGAATGTGGATCTCTGTGTTTACACACAGAGATCCACGTCCCTGGCTCTGTGACTGCCAATTGCAGGTACCTGGCGGACATCGCGGCCACCAGGCACGCGCATCGGCACCTGAGTGAAGCGGCGGGCGAAACGTGCGCACACCAGCGGCCTGAGGACGTTATATGACGGCCTCCTGGCCCTGTAGAGCCACCTTGTGGCCGTCATTCTACAATGGCCTGGATCCAAAGTGGTTAAAGTGTTTGTTACCTCAACATTTAATTTTCCTGATATGTGTCTGCTGTGCCATGTACTTTTATGAAAAAGTCTTCTGTTCAATTTGTATTGCTTCCTTTGTGTGAAAGTCCTGGTGTTCCTGCCAGTGCCTCTGCTTTGCTATTTAAAACTAACCACACTAGGCAGGAGAACACATCGTGGTCATGGGAAAGAAAAGGGAAAAAAAGGGGAAAAAAAGGTATTTATAAAAATATATATACAAATTGTTTGTCTTTCATTTCTATTTTAAACTGAATTGGTTGTTTTACAAGGTGATTGTTTACACTCCCTTTAATAGCTCTAATTTCCTGGGAAATTTAATAGATCATTCTTACTATTAAAGACACAATATACTATATACAATCAATGGTATGGAAAGACAAAAAAAATCACTACTCTGACACATAAGATGGTGCAACAGAAGGTAGTAAAATCATTAAGATTTCAAAATGCACACATGTCCAGTTGGGCCTGTGTCAATGGGCTTTTATTGACTTCAATATGTATTGCGTTCCTATACTAGCCTATAGGAATGCAAAAATGACTTGAATCACAGCAAATGCATTTCACAAAGAGGTGATTCGCAGGTCAGATGCATCAGTCAATGAAATCTGAATTCTACCAGAAACACCTCAAAATGATGACATTGACCAAGCCTAAAGCATGTCGATACCAGTCCTTATTTTTATCTTAAAAAAGAACTGCAACTTTAGCAAATCTACTCATCTTTGTTTTTGCTGTCCATCCCAGTCCCATTGACTCAAGTATGTTTCTTTTCTCTTTCCTGTGCTCCCCGATATAAGCAAGCAGAGTTTCCACTGACACCATGCCCAACATCAAAGTGTCATCGAGGCATGCCCTACAGGGTACTGTCAAGGACCCACCTTGGCCAAAGACGGTAGCACTGATAGGTAGATGCTACTGAAGAAACAACCAAAAAACATGATAGGCAATAAAAGGTTTGACAGATTTGCATGACTGTTTCTAGTAAACAGACTGCAAAACCTGTACACATGATGACTTTCCTGCAAAAAAGAATTGAGGGTTATTTAAAGTGTGCAACTAGATTTCTATGTATCATAGATTGGTGATAGTTCTAAAGTTACTATAAATCTCTTTCCCGCCGAGCATACGCATATATGCGGCCTCGGCTTTCAGGGGTTATCCCGGGATCATGCCTGCAGCTGTCACCACCTATTACTGTCACAAGGGATGTTTACATTCCTTGTGACAGCAATAAAAGTGATCCAAATATATATAAAAAAAACACAATTTAATAGTGTAAAAAAAAAAAAAAAAAATTAGAAAAAATAAAATAAAATTTTTTAAAGCGCCCCCGCCTCGCAAGCTCACGCAGCAAAGAAAACGCATACGGAAGTTTCGCTTGCATATGTAAACGGTGTTAAAATCACACATGTGAGGTATCACCGCGATCGTCAGAGCGAGAGCAATAATTCTAGCCCTAGACCTCCTCTGTAACTCTAGCCTGGTAACTGTAAAAAAAAAGCGTCGCCTATGGAGATTTTTAGGTACCGTAGTTTGTCGCCATTCCACGAGTGCGTGCAATTATAAAGCATGATAGGTTTGGTTTCTATTTACTCGGCATAACATCATCTTTCACATTATACAAAAAAATTGGGCTAACTTTACTTTTTCATTTTTTTTTAATTCATGAAATTACATTTTTCCCAAAAAGTTGCGTTTAAAACACTGCTGCACAAATACCATGTTACATAAAATATTGCAACAATCGCCATTTTATTCTCTAGATTCTTTGCTAAAAATATATATATATATATAATGTTTGGGGGTTCTAAGTAATTTTCTAGCAAAAAAATACGGATTTTAACTTGTAAACACCAAATGTCAGAAATAGGCTTAGTCATGAAAGGGTTAAGCTTAAAAAAAAATCATCATCTATAAGTGTGTATTATCTAATGGAAATAATAATAATAAAAAAAACACCAATTCTTACAACTAAAATGTCTCTGCAATCTGTTGTTACTTTACAGCAGTGATTCCCATGCGGGTAGCTTGGGCTTATGGCTCAGTTTCGCTTGATATTGCTTATGGCAAATATGGGTTTGATATACCTGTATTCTCTAAACAAGGGCTACCCATCAGCTTGAAATGCCATGGTTTTATTGAAACTGGAACTGGAGCTTTTATTACATGAGAAGAACTTAGACTTTATGGGAATAACAGGAACTTGGTTTGACAGCTCACATGACTGGCTGGCAAATATCCTTGTATCAGAAGGAAAGGGAAGGTAGAAGAGGAGGAGGGTGTGTCTATATATCAAAAATGATGTAAGGGTGGTGAAGAGGAGTGACATTGTAAAGGAGCCAAGGGCGGAGGTGGAATCCGTGTGGGTAGAACTTCAAAGAGAAGAAGTAAGTGGGAAATTAATAGCGGGGGTATGTTACAGGCCCCCCAACCTGAAGGAGGAGAAGGCGCTGGACCTCCTATCACAATTAAAAGTGGCAGCAAGGCAGGGCAATGTCATCATAATGGTGAATTTCAAATGTCCTGATATTGACTGGACAGAGGGGACAGCTCACTCATTAAAGGCCCATCATTTCATGAATGTTTTACAGGACAACTCAATGTCTCAATTGGTGGATTCCCCATACATTACTAGATCTAGTAATTACAAACAATCCAAGTCTGATCTCAGATGTGGCAATACGGGACAACTTGGGGTCTAACGATCACAGGACGATCATATTTAGCGTAAATCATAGGAAAAGGGGGCACAAGGGTAGCACAAGAACACTATATTTCAAACGAGCCAACTTTTTTGAACTGTGCTCAATACTACAAGACCTCAATTGGGAAATCCTAAAAACATTGAACACAGAAGAAAAATGGGAATGCTTTAGGAACAAATTAAACAAATGCATCACATAGGAAAAGGGGGCACAAGGGTAGCACAAGAACACTATATTTCAAACGAGCCAACTTTTTTGAACTGTGCTCAATACTACAAGACCTCAATTGGGAAATCCTAAAAACATTGAACACAGAAGAAAAATGAGAATGCTTTAGGAACAAATAAAACAAATGCATCACACAATTGGTGGATTCCCCATACATTACTAGATCTAGTAATTACAAACAATCCAAGTCTGATCTCAGATGTGGCAATACGGGACAACTTGGGGTCTAACTTAACTTAACTTTAACTTAAAATAAAAAGTTCAGAATAAACTGCAGCAGCGCTACGGACAAAAGTTCAAATGTACGTCTTCTATATAATCCAATTTATATAGGTGGTGTAGATAGTGAATGAAGAATGTGGTTATAGCTGGTTTAAATCATCGTTCCTGTGCTCCTTATCACCAATATGTGTTTTCACCACGTGGGGGGATTAGGGTCCCATAAATGGGGATGCACTCACCAGATATTAAAACAATAAAGGCATGTATAAACCATCCTTCTTTAGTATGTTCTGTCTTCTTCTACTGTACAGGCACTTCTGGCATATGTGAGGAGAAAGGAACAAACTACATAGGGTAGTACTGTTTGGTAATTTTTATTAATATTCCCCAAAACAAACAAGCCCTTTTGCATATGTGCGTACCAATAAAAAGAATAAAACAGGCGTATATAATGTATATGAGATAAATGGACGCTTGCAGCGCTTTCAGACTTGCCCCTAGAGAACGCCACTTCCTGGTTCCTCTGGCGTCTTCCTGGTATGGTCCTGGAGCGCAGATGCGTCACTTCCGGTTTCACTTCACAGGGCGTGACCAGCAATACCCAGCAAACCGGAAGTGACGCATCTGCGCTCCAGGACCATACCAGGAAGACGCCAGAGGAACCAGGAAGTGGCGTTCTCTAGGGGCAAGTCTGAAAGCGCTGCAAGCGTCCATTTATCTCATATACATTATATACGCCTGTTTTATTCTTTTTATTGGTACGCACATATGCAAAAGGGCTTGTTTGTTTTGGGGAATATTAATAAAAATTACCAAACAGTACTACCCTATGTAGTTTGTTCCTTTCTCCTCACATATGCCAGAAGTGCCTGTACAGTAGAAGAAGACAGAACATACTAAAGAAGGATGGTTTATACATGCCTTTATTGTTTTAATATCTGGTGAGTGCATCCCCATTAGGGGACCCTAATCCCCCCACGTGGTGAAAACACATATTGGTGATAAGGAGCACAGGAACTAAGATTTAAACCAGCTATAACCACATTCTTCATTCACTATCTACACCACCTATATAAATTGGATTATATAGAAGACGTACATTTGAACTTTTGTCCGTAGCGCTGCTGCAGTTTATTCTGAACTTTTTATTTTAAGTTTTTATATATACTGCTCTTTTTATATTTTATGCCTATCTTTTAGCAGCTGCTGTTCTTTTAGATTTTATTGTTTTACTTTTTTTCTGGTGCTTTTAGCTTTGTGGTTTTTCTATTTAGCGCAGAGTGATACTAAGAAAGGGGGGCGCGATTATTTAGTATCTTTTATTTTTGAGTGCATTCCAATTGGCAATAAATACAGAAGAGTTAAGGTTAAACCTGGTTGGCTAAACCATAACATAAAAAGTCTGATTAAAGAGAAAACAATGGCCTTTAAAAAATATAAAGCGGAGGGGTCATTGTCAGCATTCCAACACTAGAAGGAATGCAATAAGAAGTGTAATAACTAAATCAGGGCAGATTAAAAAAGACTACGAGAGACACATGGCAGAGGAGAGTAAAAAAAATGCCAAGAAATGTTTTAGATATATTAACAGTAAATTCTTTGATATAGTCCAAAGGCAAGATCATTGCCAACATAAAAGACAATGATGGGAGGATGGTTACAGATGAGAAAGGGAAGTACTAAGTGCTTTCTTCTCCTCAGTTTTTACACAGAAAAAGGAGGGGACCACGACCGTATTGTTAGTGACACATCACAGGGTGTACCATTGTGGCTAACAGAGGCCGGAGTCAAGACAAGGCTAGATAAGCTTAACACAAATAAAATCACCAGGACCAGATGGCTTACACCCGAGAGTCCAACTCAGTCAGGTTATATATATATATATATATAGCTAGACCATTGTTCCTAATCTTTGTGGACAGCATACTGACAGGAATGGTACCAGCTGATAGGAGAAAAGCCAATGTGGTACCAATATTCAAAAAAAGGGCAGAGACATATTCCTGGGAATTACAGGCCAATCAGCCTAACATCAATAGTAGGAAAATTATTGGAGGGAATAAGAGACTATATCGAAGAATTTACTGAGGAAAACTGTATCATTTGTAGTAATCAGCATGGGTTTACGAAAGGTCGTTCCTGACAGACCAATCTGTTAACATTCTACGAGGAAGTGAGCAGCCATCTAGATGGGGGGGGCCTGTGGATTTGGTGTATCTGGATTTTGCAAAAGCATTCGAAACAGTTCCCCACAAATGCTTAATCTACAAGCTGAGGTCTGCAGGCATGGACCACAAGGTCTGTTCTTGGATAGAAAACTGGTTACAGTGGCGTGTCCAAAAGGTGGTGAAAAATAACGTGTACTCAGACTGGTCTGGAGTGGTAAGTGGGGTACCCCAAGGCTCTGTCTTGGGACCAATTCTGTTTAATTTATTCATAAATGATATAGAGGATGGGATAAAAAGCTCAATCTCAGATTTTTCAGCCGACACACAAATAAGCAGGGCAATAACTTCACATTAGGATATAGAAATGTTACAGAAAGACCTGAACAAAATAATGGGGTGGGCAAATACATGGCAAATTAGGTTTAATGTGGAGAAATGTAAGGTCATGCACTTGGGGGCTAAAAACATAAACGCAAACTACTCACCAGGGAGGAAGACCTCTGGGGGAATCAAGGATGGAGAAAGATCTTGGGATCCTAGTAGATGACAGGCTGAGAAATAGCATTCAATGTCAAGTTGCAGCTACCAAAGTCGGCAGAATATTAGCATGCATAACAAAGGGGATATACTCCAGAGTAGGGATGAGCTTCGTGTTCGATCGTTCGACGAAGATCGAAAGATTTGGGCCGTTCGCGCCAAATTCGAGTGACGCGAACGGCCCACAATGCACTACGCCATCGCAGTGTCATCCAGGTGCTGTGATTGGCCAAGCATGCACTGTGACCCCGCATGCTTGGCCAATCACAGCGCCGGCAGCGAGGAGAGCAATGATTGGCCACAGGCAGGATGCCTGTGGCCAATTATAGCTGAGGGGGTTTAGTACACGCCCCACACTATAAAAGGCCGCCAGCGCGGCGGCCTTGTGTAGTGTGTTCCGGAGCAGGGAAAGAGAAGCATAGGCAGGGACAGTGTCATTTTTTTTCCTTTACTAATCCTGGATTCCTTGTGTTTAGGGACAAATAAGGATAGGTAGGGAGAGTGTCAGAGTGTTATTCTGTGCTAAACCTTGTTTGTAGGGACAGAGAGGTACAGTGAGGGAAAGTGTCAGTGTGCTATTCTGTGCTAAATCGTGTTTGTAGGGACAGAGTAGGACAGTGAGTGAAACTGACAGTGTGCTATTCTGTTCTAAACCAATCTTGCTGAACCATATTTGAAATCCTTGAGTTTAGGGACAGAGAGGTACAGTGAGTGAAACTGACAGTGTGCTATTCTGTTCTAAACCAATTTTGCTGTTCCATATTTGAAATCCTTGAGTTTAGGGACAGAGAAGGACACTCGTGGAAACTATCAGTGTGCTATTCTGTGCTAAATCTTGTTTGTAGGGAGGGACAGAGTAGGACAGTGAGGGAAAGTGTCAGTGTGCTATTCTGTTCTAAACCTATTTTGCTGTTCCATATTTGAAATCCTTGAGTTTAGGGACAGAGAAGGACACTCGTGGAAACTATCAGTGTGCTATTCTGTGCTAAATCTTGTTTGTAGGGAGGGACAGAGTAGGACAGTGAGGGAAAGTGTCAGTGTGCTATTCTGTTCTAAACCTATTTTGCTGAACCATATTTGAAATCCTTGAGTTTAGGGACAGAGAGGTACAGTGAGTGAAACTGACAGTGTGCTATTCTGTTCTAAACCAATTTTGCTGTTCCATATTTGAAATCCTTGAGTTTAGGGACAGAGAAGGACACTCGTGGAAACTATCAGTGTGCTATTCTGTGCTAAATCTTGTTTGTAGGGACAGAGAAGGACAGTGAGGGAAACTGTCAGTGTGCTGTTCTGTGCTAAACCAATCTTGCTGAAGCATATTGCAAATCCTTGTGTTTAGGGACAGAGAAGGATAGGCAGGGGACAGTGTCAGTGTCATTGTTGCTAAGCCTCCTGCACAGTATACACCTGAAGGTAGCCCTTATTGCTCTTTTTCCCATCTCCCTGCAGGCCATCCATTAAAATGTCTGGAAGGCAAACAAGGAGAGGCAGACAGTCAGGAGGCAAAAAAAGAGGGCAAGCAGGCTCTGTGTCTGGGGGCAACAGTGCTGGTCGTGGACGCGGTGCATTGTCATCAGCACATGGCCATGGGACACGCTTGTCCTTCTTTTCGGCAGCTGGACATGTTGAGCCACATCATGCCGAAGACTTGGTAGAGTGGATGACCAAGCCCACCTCATCCTCCTCATCCTCTCTCACCCAGGCTCAGGGTACTGGCAAAGCAGCTGCCAAAGCGTCCTCTTCTCTGGTATCATTATCTTCATTAGTCAATCCTTCCCTAGACCCACCATGTCCTCCTCCTGAGGAGTCCCCCGAACTGTTTGAGCACAGTGTTGGGTACATGCTCCAGGAGGATGCCCAGCGTTTCGAAGGATCTGATGATGATACCCAGCTAGAGGAAGGCAGTAGCGTGAGAGCAGAGAGAGGGGATGCTCAAGAAGGACACCAATCTGGCAGTCATGCTCCAGCAGCTGCAGCATACTGCCAGATTGGCTCCAGTGATGAGGAGGGAGGGGATGATGAGGTCACTGACTCCACGTGGGTGCCTAATAGGAGAGAGGAGGAGGAGGAGGATGAGGAGGAGGCACATCTCCAACGAGGCAGGATGCCCTTGAGTGGCCAGCGTATGGGCAGCACTCCGACGGAATCACACCGCAGAGCTCCGCCTGTGCAGGGCGCTGCCTCTGCCCGTCATTCAAAAAGTTCTTTGGTGTGGGCCTTTTTTGAGGCGAGTGCATCAGATCGCACAGCTGCTGTTTGCAACATATGTCTCAAGCGTATATCGCGTGGCCAAAACATCAGCCGCTTGGGCACCACATGCTTGATCAGACATATGTTGACCTGCCATGCAGCTCGTTGGCAAGCCTACCTTAAAGACCCACACCAAAGAACAAAGCTGACCTCTTCTTGCACCGCATCAGCTGGGATCTCCAACCCCAGTATACCTTCAGTCCTCTCTGAAACCTGCACTGAGAGGAATGAAGGTGTAGAATTAGGTGTGTCACAGCCAAGTACTTGCGGGCACTCTGCTAGCAGTACACCAACGTCCGATTCTAGCAGGCAAATTTCCCTGCCCCAGCTGCTGGACCGTCGAAAGAAGTTCACTCCCAGCCATCCACATGCCCAGCGGTTGAATGCTAGCTTGGCTAAATTGCTAGCGCTTCAACTGCTGCCTTTTCAGTTGGTAGACTCGGCCCCCTTCCGTGAGTTTGTGCAATGTGCGGTTCCTCAGTGGCAGGTTCCCAAACTCCACTTTTTCGCACGGAAGGCGATTCCGGCTCTCTACAGGCATGTGGAAGGCAATGTCTTGGCCTCGCTGGACAGGGCGGTCAGCGGTAAGGTGCATATTACCGCTGACTCATGGTCCAGCAGGCATGGACAGGGACGTTACCTTTCTTTCACGGCCCATTGGGTCACTCTTTTGGCAGCTGGGAAGGATGCAGGACAAGGTGCAGTAGTGTTGGAGGTTGTTCCACCGCCACGCCTCCAAAATGCTACTTCTGGTTGTGACACACCTCTCTCCTCCACCCCCTCCTCTTCGTCTTCCTCCATGGCCTCTTCCTGTGGTTTGTCCTCGGAACCAGCGGTGCTCCGTAGGCGTTCAAGGGGCTACGCAAGTACGCAGGCAAAAAGATGCCATGCCGTGCTTGCGCTGGTGTGTTTGGGGGACAGGAGCCACACTGGGGCAGAGGTCCTGTCTGCTCTGCAGGGGCAGGCCGAGAGGTGGTTGACGCCACGCCAGCTTAAGCCAGGAATGGTTGTTTGCGACAATGGCACCAACCTCCTCTCCGCCCTCCGACAGGGACAACTGACCCATGTGCCCTGTATGGCTCACGTCCTTAACCTGGTGGTGCAGTGGTTCTTGGGCAGGTACCCGGGCTTACAGGATGTCCTGAGGCAGGCCAGGAAAGTCTGTGTGCATTTCCGCAGATCTTATAATGCCAGTGCTCGCCTGGCTGAGCTGCAAAAGGAGTTGAACCTGCCCAAGAACCGCCTTATATGTGACATGCCCACCAGGTGGAACTCAACGTTGGCCATGCTGCAGCGGCTGCACACGCAGCAGAGGGCCATCAATGAGTACCTGTGCGGCTACGGCACCAGGACAGGGTCAGGGGAGCTCGGGTTTTTTTCACCACGCCAGTGGGGCATGATCAGGGATGCATGCACTGTCCTGGCACCATTTGAGGAGGCCACGAGGATGGTGAGCAGTGACAGTGCATGCATCAGTGACACTGTACCTCTTGTCCACCTGTTGGAGCACACGCTGCGTGGAATAATGGACAGGGCACTTGAGGCAGAACAGAGGCAGGAAGAGGAGGACTTCCTTGCCTCTCAAGGCCCCCTTTACCCAGACAGTGTTCCTTCTGTCCCACCCATCGCACAGGAAGAGGAGGACGAGGAGGAGGAGGATTGTGTCAGCATGGAGGTGGAGGCTGGCACTCAGCATCATCAGCAGCAGTCTTTTAGGGATGATTTACAGTCCCAAGAAACCAGTGGACTTGTACGTGGCTGGGAGGAGGTGGCTGCGGATCATGTCGTCCTTAGTGACCCAGAGGACTCCGGACTGAATGCCTCAGCTAACCTATGCTGCATGGCCTCCCTGATCCTGCAAAGTCTGCGGAAGGATCCTCGTATTCTTCGGATCAAGGAGAGGGACCATTACTGGCTGGCCACTCTCCTTGATCCACGGTACAAGGGTAAGGTTGCGGACCTTATCTTACCGTCGCAGAGGGAGCAGAGGATGAGACAACTCCGGGAGGCCTTGCAGAAAGGTCTGTGCAATGCGTTCCCAGAGACTGGGAGGTTACAAACTCCTGGTCCTGGACAACGAGTTGCTGAGGCTTCGGGCAGTCAAAGAAGGAGCGGTGGGGAAGGTGGCCGTCTGACCGATGCGTTCAGACAATTCTTTAGTCCGCAGCCCCAAAGTATGATCGGTTCCAGCAACCATCGCCAGCGTCTGATATACATGGTCCAGGAATACCTAGGGGCAAGGTCAGACTTGGACACCTTCCCCACCGAAAATCCTCTGGCTTACTGGGTCTTGAGGATGGATCACTGGCCAGAGCTTGCACAGTATGCAATTGAGCTACTGGCCTGTCCTGCATCCAGCGTTCTTTCAGAACGCACATTCAGTGCTGCTGGAGGATTTGTCACAGATCACAGGGTGCGCCTGTCCACCGACTCGGTTGATCGACTGACTTTCATCAAGATGAACCAGTCTTGGATCACCACCAGCTACCACACACCTGATGCTGATATAACAGACTAATTGATTTTAAAATGTCACATTCCTTCAAGACTGATGCTGATGCTGAGTGCCTGTGCTGTTATGTTGACTGGCTATCCTCCTCCTCCTCCTCAATGATACGATTAATGATGATAGCTTGGAAGATCATTTTGGTTTATGGGTGACGCCACCAGTGGCTAAGGCCCAATTTTTCAGCCCCTGTTTAACAGGGGCGTGTAATTAAAATTTTGGATGCAATACTTTGCAACAGGCCTCATTGCTGTGCTCCAAGTACAGTATCTGTGAGGGGTTGCAGTGTTGTGCCACCAGTGCCTAAGGCCCAATTTTTCAGCCCCTGTTCAACAGGGGCATGCAATTATAATTATTGATCTAATAATTCACAGCAGGGCCCATTACTGCGCCCACCAAGAGTAACTGTCAGGCCTTACAGTGTTGTGGCACCAGCACCACCATCACCACCACCAAAGGCCTAATTTTTCAGCCCCTGTTCAACAGGGGCATGCAATTATAATTATTGATCTAATAATTCACAGCAGGGCCCATTGCTGCGCCCACCAAGAGTAACTGTCAGGCCTTACAGTGTTGTGGCACCAGCACCACCATCACCACCACCACCACCACCAAAGGCCCAATTTTTCAGCCCCTATTCAACAGGGGCATGCAATTATAATTATTGATCTAATAATTCACAGCAGGGCCCATTGCTGCGCCCACCAAGAGTAACTGTCAGGCCTTACAGTGTTGTGGCACCAGCACCACCATCAAAGGCCCAATTTTTAGTACCACTGATCAACAATTATATGTTATTACAATTCCTGATATAATAGTTGACAGCAGGGCGTTCCAGCACCCACCAAGAATAACTGTGAGTGCTTTCAGTGTTGTGCCAACACAAACACCTAAGGGGCCAATTTCTGCAGAGTATATACGGCAGGTCCCTACTTTCAAACATCCAACTTACAAACGACTACTACTTGCAAACGGAAGAAGACAACAGGAAGTGAGAGGAAATATACCCCGTGGAAGGAAAATTCTCTCCTGTAAGAATTAATATGGGAGAATGGTGTCTCCTCTCTACTGATGCTTTATCACCAATCCTTGTTTCAATACAAACACCACATTTCAAAAACAGTTGTCATTGGGACGCAAAGTGAGGTGAAATGTTCTGAACAGGGGCACAGACAGCAAAAAAAATGTGACAGGGGTGATAACCGTTCCCTATGTTTTCCAAAAAGCTAAAAAAAAGGAATTTGGCATGGAGCTACACTTAAACAATGCAGCTGTTCAAAATTACAAACAGATTCTACATAAGAACAAACCTACAGTCCCTGTCTTGTATGCACCGCATGTATACGGCTGTTCAGAGTATATAGGGCCTTTTTTATTTTGTGTGCGGGGTTCCCCTTAATATCCATACAAGACCCAAAGGGGCTGGTAATGGGCTGGGGTAGGGGGGGGGGGGTGATGGGGTAGCTATGCCATTTTTCCTAAAGATTTTCATCCATATTACCGGGACCAGACATCGCATTAAAGCCGCAAGCAGTTTTAAATGGCTTTTTTTCCTTTAGAAATGTTATTTTGTGCAGGGACAGTTCTAAACACGGGAAACACGTGGCACTTCACAGGCATACTTTAGACACCCCCAGGTACAATATTTAAAGGAATATTTGACTTTTTTTTTTTCACTTTATGCATCATTAAAATGACTGCTCCCGGAAAACGTCCGTTTTTAAAACTTCTTTTTGCATTGATACATGTCCCCTGGTGCAGAACCCGGGTTCCCAAACTCTGTTTCGGACAATAACATGGATAATAGTCGTTATAATTAGCACTTTAGAATCCGAACATTCGCATCCATTGTATTTAATAGGGTTCTAATGTCCGTGCGAACTTTCGGTCCGTTCGCGGGTTCTGGTGCGAACCGAACCCGGGGGTGTTCGGCTCATCACTACTCCAGAGATAAAACTATAATCCTGCCACTTTATAAAACTCTGGTTAGGCCATATCTGGAGTATTCCATCCATTTCTGGTTACCAGTCCTAAGAAGGGATGTGCTGGAGCTGGAGGGAGTCCAACGAAGGGCAAAAAAAATAAGGGGACTGGAGGACCTAAATTTCGAGGAACTACAGAACAAGCACTAAATTTATTCTCGCTGGAGAAGCGTCGCTTGAGAGGGGACATGATAGTGATTTACAAATACCTCAAAAGTGATCCCAGCGTAGGAAAAAAACAATTCGCTCTCAGGAAGCGTAAGAGGACATGGGGCCACACAGTGAGATTGGAGGAGAAGCGGTTTAACCTTAAACTGCGCAGGGGCTTTGTCACTGTCAGGGCAATAAGGTTGTGGAACTCTCTTCCACAATTGGTGGTGGCAGCTGGGAGAATGGATATTTTTTAAAAGACTCTTGGACATGCATCTTAAAGACCACAAAATTAAGGGATATGGGAAATAATTATAGACACTGAAGTACACCTACACAGGTTGAACTGGATGGACTATTGTCTTTATTCAACCTTACCTACTATGTAGCTATGAAAGTGTTACTAAGGGCAATTTTTCATTTTGGATAGCGTAAGGGACGTTTATAATCCCTGTCAGTTTTTTTTTGCCATCTGTGGCCCATTGAGCAGATTTTCCTTCACTTCCTGCCCCATTGTCAAAACAGGAAGTGAGAGGAAAACCCATCAAAGTGAGGGAATCCTGGGGTATCACCAGGGTCACCAGTACTAGTGTCCCCATTGGAGGATTTCACCTCTATTCCTGTTCTGGTCAACCCAAAATGTGGGATTTTCTTTAACTTTCAAACTTTCACTTTCAATGACAATGGTCAAACAGGACAAAAAGAGAGGGTGAATCTTCAAAACAGGGGCACAGACCGCAATAGAAAACTCGACAGGGGTTCTAATCCCTCTCCACTCTAACCAAAACAAAAAAAATGTTTGCCTTTAGTGACAAACTAGGACACCAGGGACAAACTAGGACACCAGGGGACTATATATAAACTTTCAGAAAATATAGTCCGTTTTAAAAATTTGGCACATTCCAGTGCAGCAAGATAATTGGTGGGATGAAAATGAAAACTATTAGATATGTGTTTGCTAAGGCAGTTTAAAGCAAAAACTTCCATGCCTTAAGCATGGAAGTTTTTGCTTTAAACTGCCTTAGCAAACACATATCTAATAGTTTTCATTTTCATCCCACCAATTATCTTGCTGCACTGGAATGTGCCAAATTTTTAAAACGGACTATATTTTCTGAAAGTTTAGAGTCAGCTAATGCTGAACAGGACTGAGTCCTCTATAGTTTCACAGGACTTATTCATCATCACCCAGGCTCTGTGGCTTCCAAAATGTATTGGCACATTGATTCATTAAGTTGCAATAAATAATAATAAAGAATGGAATAAATCCCACTCTAAAAACTCCTTTGTGTGGCGCTTCAATTTTTTGACTCTAAACAATTAATTCACTTCCCAAGGTTTCTGTGACAATTCCTTGGCATATGGAAGCAACCCACATACCATTTGGTTGCCCCAGTTTCTCACCACGGAAGCTCTGTTCACCTGAAGTTAAAGTGGCAGTAATTCACCACTCAAGGTATATTTTCTATAAAAGGATTTGAATCTGAGCCTGCAGTTGGTGTTTCCCGCTTTCCACTACCCCTTGTGTACATACAAGAGCATGAGAAACAAGGTACTGTATACAGCACACGATACAATTCCACCCAGAAGCCCTGGAAAAAGTACCTTGATCTGGCAGCAAGAGATAATGCACACAGAAGAAGTGTAAACTGAGTGGATTTTCTCATTAATGCATGGAAACATCGTTGGCATTAAAAGTTCAAATCTGGTGCTAACTAAAGCTGAACTTTACACAGGAAAGGGAATTATGGTTGGAGCTAAGTCCGCGCAGTGATATGGAGGCTTGGCTTTTTGCTCTGCACCCATAGGCCGCTCACAGTGAGGCTTGGCTCCTTGTTACTATATCTTGTGATGCGGCAGCACGTCACCTGATCCCCATTGACGACGTGTAGGAACACGAAACGTGCGTCGGGAGGTGTACGTGCTGACGTCATCACTACGGGACAGGTTACGGCGGACCGGCCGGCCGCTTTGTCTTATCTGCACTTCATTTTTGTAAGTGTTTTTATCCTTTCTTTTTAATAAATTGTCATTTGGTAATGCACCATCAAGCTTCTTTTTTTCTTTCTGGGGAATACCTGTTGAGACTCAAGCCTCGTACACACGAACGAGTTTCTCGACAAGAAAACTGCAGAGATAGCTTTCTTGCCGAGAAAATCGTTCGTGTGTATGGTTTCTCGTCAAGAAAACCGACAAGAATCTCGACGAGAAATATAGAGAACCTGCTCTCTATTTTCTCGTTGAGATTCTCGTCAGCCTGTTTCTCGACGAGAAAATTGTGTGTGTGTACACTTACCTGTCCTCCGGGAAGCCCGCGCATGCTCGAAATGACTTTGACGCATGCGCGGTAGCTTCCTAGGCATAGATAGGGTGTAGCAAGATGGCGGCGACGGCATCGAATGTGACGAGCGCACGCTCGTCGTAGTCGATGACGTCACCGCGTTCGCTCCATTCAAAGAACCGCGGGTTCTTTGAATCGAGCGTGTGTACACTCGGCCGGGACACGTTTCTTGTCCAAGAATCTCGTCAAGAAAAACAATGTGTTTTTTCTTGACGAGATTTTCGGCCGTGTGTACGAAGCTTCAGTCTCTGGTCAGACTCCTAGATGATCTGGATTTTCACCTTCTGGAATTGCAGATGAGTTCATTTGATTCTTACCTCTGGTAAGCAGCCTATATACTGGTGGTGGACACGGGTGTTATATTACCAGTGGATTTGGTTTTCCTACTGCCTATCCCCCCACGGTCTACCTTCCTCCTTGGTCTTCAGTCCTTCACGGGATACTTTGACACATTGTCACAATTTTATTCATTTATGGACTCATTATCACATGTGTATTTTTGTGGACATTTTATTGCCAGTATCACTACTGGTTGCATATAATTTTGTTTAGCGCATCTGTTTATTTTATACCTTCTGAACTTTACACAGACCCGCACAGCTCTGCCACACAGTCCTGCCTGGCAGGGGAGGGGATCAAATCTTTCTCTGTTACAGTTTCACTTTCACTCACAGGTTCCCTCCCCACCATGTGACTGGACCGCAAAAGGAGAAGCATCACAAAGATTATCTCTTCTCTCTGTCACTCTCTTCCTACCAATATTCATCTTGCACTGTAACATGCCAGACTAGCTTCATGTGGTTCTTTTTCCCCCTCACTGTGCTCTGCTGTACAGGGATTGCAAGAGACTGATACCAAGTCAAATTCTGGTACCCAAATTGTGTGCTGTTAAAAAATAAATGTAAAGCCTAACTCCAGGCAGGAAAAAAAATAAATAATCAAGGGTTAATTGCTAATTTTATCTGGGCAAGAAAAAAAAACTGTTTTCCTTACCTGATCCTCCACTCCCCTCCCCTGGCAAGTGGAGCTCCTTTGCGACCTAGTTAGATGATCCACTTGGACTGTCCCTCGGTGTCCTCACATCCAGAGAAGGGCTGTTGGCCCTGCTCTGTTCTTGAGGGTGTCAGCACCCTAGAGCGGTAGAGCATGGGGGTGCAGAAGCTGCGGAAACCTATCTAGCTGGAGGAGCAGAGGATCAGGTAAGCAAGTCTTCTTTTATTGTTCCACAGTGATAAACAAGTAATTTATCCTTGTAGTGATGGCACAGCCCCACTGCTAAGGATCATTTTTATTTTCCCGGAGTTGGTCTGCATGATGAGTTTATATTTGAATAGAGTTCATCCTTAAAATGGATGTAAACTCAATTCATGAAATTTGACCTGGGCACATTTATCTGTAGTGTTTACTCATCTCTCTCCGAAGCACTAAGTCCCGTGTCTTTCTGCTGCTTTGTTCCTCTGTTATCAGCATTGATAACTTCTGACAAGTTCTCCGACACAGGAGATAAAAGCAGCTGAAAATTGTCGGGGAGGTTGCTATGAATAGATTATTAGAGAACTGATCTAATCACAGCACAGCTCTGCATGTTTCTTTCTTCCTCTGCCTAGGTGGAGGGGAGGTGTGTGCCTTTTCTCCAATCAGCTGTCACACAGTGTAATGCCCAGACGCCCCTCCCAACGCTGTAAGAGAAAGAAAAAATTCTAGCATGATCTTCACTTTCTAAAGAATACAGAAAGCTATAGCCAGCAGATATACATGTAAAACTTATGTAGGGAGATTTGTTTCATCTCTGTGTATCATCTGAGGTTGTTCACTTCACTGGGTATATGTGAGGGTTTACATCCACTTTAAGACTCAAAGTAAACTTTGTTTAAGACACGCACACTAGAAAAACCCAGTCCTTTTTTGGGGCTTAATCAGGGTGATCTTGGCAGAATGACAACCAGATTACCAGTATGAATTTACCTTATACATTCAATTTTAGGTCAAAGCCTTTTTATGGACAAGAAGAAAACGTAAAAACCAAGCTTTTAGGCACAGGCAATATGTCCAAGAGCCACTATGTTTATTTTATTACCACATGGCAGTCACACATGTACATAACAATACACCTTGTAACATTTAGAATATCTAGACTTGTAAAAATGACTTGCACAATACTTATTTCCATAGACTTTTGTAATGTGCATAGATTGTTAGATAGAACATACTGCTTTGCGTACCATAACAGTAAGACATTGACATGCATATTAATAGCACAAGCATGAAGATATATTTATTTATATTTATATGTAATATTTTTTTTTCTATGCACACCATATAACATTTCTTAAATACATACAACCCATAATATTTAATAAATCCAATGGCCACAACTTAGAAGAGCAATTCCATTTTTATTTAGAATTTTATTCTAGCTATCCCCAACTTGAAATCCCTAGGACCATATGTGGTTATTTTACATCTGTAACAATAATTTATTCCTAATGTAATGCATGGGATAATCACTCTCTCTGCATCCTGTCTTAAAAAAAGATATTCATAAGGCAAAGAGGAAAAGTGCTGCAACCATAACAACCCTGCCTCTCCACCTCATCCAATCAAAGAATGCTTTGCATTTATTCAGAAAATTCAAAGCATTCTTTGAATGGAGTCCATGCTGAGAAGCCCACCTCCTGTGTTCAGATTGCATCAGGCCAGTCACTCAGCACAGGACCCAGAAGCAATTGGAGATCACTGGAGTAGCAGTGTCTGATTCAGTGATTTTTAGCTTCCAAGGGCATGGGCCAGGTATGATATATACATAGTTACATTGGTCTAAGCTGGAAAAATGCAACTATATAAAAATACACGTCTGGAACTATTCTTTAAAAAGTGTCCGTTCATTGCAGAATCTTAATGTGACCTATGGAATAAAATATTGTTCTGTAGGACTAAATTAGTGCAATCTGTCAGTTTGGCTAAGGCTGGTTTTGTGTTGATCCAATACTAAGCATGGCTAATAATATGCTGTTCTCAATTAATATGTGTCAAAAACTATCACTTGTATATATTAAGAATAGTTTGCGTATGGCTTTAAAATATAAGGGAGACAGTACAGTTACAATACAATTCAATACACAAGGATTAGGAGGCCCCTACTCATGCGATATTATTAACATCACACTGCTGTCATGCGGTTCTGGCTGTGAATAAGTAGGGATATAGCTATCATTGTGTAACACTGACTGTGAACACCCCAGATATGAAGTTCTAGAGCTGCTTCTACACATGTGCTGCCCAGGCTATACTGATACATAGCGGGATGGAAAGTGGTCACGTGATCGCTGAAATTAAACAACTGAAAAGGGTATTTATGGCACAAAATGTGGAAACTGATAGCACAACAGTCCTGCATCAGCCTTACAGTTTTATTTTTCGTTCATCGAGTCTTTGCATCTGCTTTAAGTAACCAACACCAATTGTATAACTACCAACATCTAGTTGAAAATCTACCAACTACTAAGACCCCAGCCCTAATCCTAACAAGACGTTTAAGGTATGAAAGCCTTATCCTGTACTCACCTCTGACTATTATGGCTGCTAAGAGGCAGTTCACTGCCCAAAGGAAGTGAGATCCTAGTGGGGCCATGTACAACCCCAATTTCCAAAAAGTTGGAACACTGTGTAAAATCTACATAAAACAGATTGCAGTGATTTGCAAATCTCATAAACCCATATTGTATTCACAATAGAAAATATAAAACACAAAATGTTTAACCACTTGCCACCCGCCATATAGCAAAATGACGGTGGGAAAGTGGTTCTGTTATCCTGATCAAACGTCATATGACGTGATCAGGATAACAAGCCAGGGCACGCATGGCGGCGATCGTTGTTGCGGCCTGTCAGTCTGACACACCGCAGCTCCGATCTAGGTAAAGAATCTCTGATGGAGACTCTTTACCCCATGATCAGCGGTGTCCAATCACGGCTGATCACAGTGTAAACAGGAAGAGCCGTTTATTGGGTTTTCCTTACTCGCGTCTGTCAGACACGAGTAGAGGAGAGCCGATCGGCTGCTCCTCTGACGGGGGGGTCTGCGCTGATTGATTATGGATTCCCACACTGGACCACCAGGGATGCCACCAGGACCATTAGGGATGCCCATCACTATTCACCACCAGATATGCCACCCATGGCCACCAGGGATGCCAATCAGTGCCCACAATGGATGCCAATCAGTGCCAACAATGGATGCCAATCAGTGCCAAACAATAATGCCTGCCAATCAGTGATGCCCATCAGTACCATCCATCAGTGTACATCAGTGCCACCTATCAGTGCCCACACATGTACATCCGACCTGCCTGTTAGTGCCCATCCATGCCGCCTATCAGTGTCCATCAGTGCGGCCTTTCCGTGCTCATCAGTGCCACCTATGTGTGCCCATCAGTGCTGCATATCAGTGCCACCTATCAGTGCTGCCTATCAGTTCCAAATAGTGCCCATCAGTGCCACCTCTTCAGTGCCACCTCATCGGTGCCTATCAGTACAGCCCCATCAGTGCCCGTCAGTGAAGGAGAAAACTTACTTTTTTACAAATTGTTGTAACAGAAACAAAAAAACACCTGACTGCATTTAAAAAATTTCAGTCTTTTTTTTATTTGTTTAGCAGAAAATAAAAATCCAAGAGGTGATCAAATACCACCAAAAGAAAGCTCTATTTGTGGGAACAAAAATTAGTTTGGGTACAGTGTAGCATGACCGCGCAATTGTCATTCAAAATGTGACAGCGCTGAAAGCTGAAAATTGGTCTGGGCAAGAAGGTGTATAAGTGCCCTGTATTGAAGTGGTTAAGCTGAGAAAATGTACCATTTTAAAAAAAAGTGTAATTTTGAAATTGCTGATAGCAACAGGTCTCAAAAAAGTTGGGACGAGGCAACAAAAAGCTGGGAAAGTAAGTAGTACTAACAAGGAAGAATACAGATCAAAAAATCATCAGCGCTAAGAACCAATGACAGTGTTAAACAATGTAAAATGGATGGGAAGGGGGGGGGTGGAAGTGTGGTGTGGCAAATAAAAAATTGTCAATAGTCAGACCGCCCAGTGCTGCATGGTAACTTATGTCTGGAACGCAAACGCAAACATAAACATACAGAAAAAACACCTCAAAAACCAGCGCACAATAGGCTTCAATGCAATTATGAAAATAGCAGATTGCCCTTTATTATATAAAAATCAAGTTAGTCAAGCAGGGGACTTGGCAAGTTCCTGTGTAAATGCACAACATACAAAAAAGTCAAAACTGAATGAGTATAAAAACAGGAGATAATATGTAAAAAGAATGTATAAAATTGGGACCTGACATCCACTGACGAGAGGAGCTGAATCCAGGCTGTAGAAGATCAGCATATGTGCCTGCAGCGTGTGGGGTAAGGGGAATGAGAACACAGCCACCTGGCTCACTGGAGCTCAAGTGAGCCTGTAGATGAAAGACCCACAGGAAAGCGGAAGGCCCAGGGACTTGTAGTGCAACTGAGACGGCAGGTTGTCATCCGATGATATGGAAGCCGTGATGGAATCAAGCAGGGTGGCACAAGGTGCATGCGCATGCACATGGTAAAGAAAAAAAAAAAGCATTTTGCCAATTTATAAGATAACCTCAATCTTCAGATGAAACTATTAGTCTCCAGCTCCTCATTTAACCCCTTTGGGGCCAAAGAGTCGAACATATAAATCCAAAAAACATCCCTTTTGCACAGAAGGGAAAATCTTTCATTGTCGGTAAGTGTACCTTTGGGAATTGTTTCAATAACAAAAACCTCCAGATGTTTGATGTTGCCATCATGAAATCTCTGAAAATGACGGGGTACACTATGCTCAACGCAGCGCTTTTGGATGAGTCGCCTATGGTCCCCTATTCTCGCGCATAGTGCGCGTATGGTGCGGCCTAGGTACAAGAACCCGCAAGGGCACCGAAGTACGTAGACTACAAAGTCCGTAGAGCATGTCACAAACTGTCTAATGGAATAGACTTTCCCCAAATTAGTATGAATGGTGTTGGACCCATGGGTGATAAACTGACATGTGAGACATCCTCGCTTTTTGCATTGAAAAATACCAGTACGGTGGTCAAAGTATGATCTGATGTACAAAATGGATCTGGAACTGAAAGTCTGGTTTATCACTTTACTAGGGGCTATCAGATTCCTCACTGTTTTGGATCTGCAAAAGGTGACCTGTGGGACAGAAGGTAAGACAGGACCTAGCCTCTGATCCAAACGCAGGATACCATAATGTTTTCTGATGATCTTATGCCGCGTACACACGATCATTATTCACGGCGGTTAAAAAACCGCCGTGAATAATGACATTTTAAACGAGGGAACAGCTTGTTCCCCACACACGGTCATTTTTCTCGTCATTTTTTAAAATGACGAGAAAAACGATCGTCTATGGGCTCCGCGGCAGTGTTTTCCTATGGGAAACACTGCCGCAGAAGAAATGTCAGGAAAAACGACGAGAAAAATTAGAACATGTTCTAATTTTTCTCGTCGTTTTTAATGCCGTTTTTCACGTCGAGAAAAACGACATAAAGCTCACAGACGGTCGTTTTTCTCGGCGAAAGGAAAAAATGCAGTTTTTCTCGTCGAGAAAAACGGTCGTGTGTACGCGGCATCAGAAATGGATTTGAACTCGTTATTAAAGGTGGATATAAACCTAACCGTTCCCTTCTCATCAGCCTCATTTTTAGGCACACTGCTGGTCGTCTGAGGATTAAGATGGGATTCGAATGCCTCATGAACCAAGGCGAGGGGATAATTCTTCTCCTCAAACTTCTTGGTCATGAGTGAACTCTGTTCCACATAATCCTCTCTTTTGGTGCAATTTCGTCTCAATCTGTTGAATTGGCCACTGGGTATATTTCTTTTCCAAGTTGGATGGTGGCAACTGTCAAAATGCAGGTAAGAATTGCCACTAGTAGGTTTGACATGATTACGTGTAACTATCCTGCTTTCCTCATGGCTCAATATAAGGTCAAGAAACACCAGCTCTTGTGCATTGAGTACATGGGTAAAACTGAGACCAAAACTGTTCGTATTACATTGGGACACAAAGGCGTGGAATCGATCAGGACCCCCACTCCAAATAAGCACGATGTCATCAATGTACCGGCCAAAGTACACAATGAACTCGGCGAATGGGTTGTTGGTCCAGATACAATCCTCCTCCCAGTGGCCCATAGTAAGATTAGCGTATACCGGAGCAAAATTGGCCCCCATCGCCGTCCCTTTGCGCTGTAGATAAAATCCTGGGTGCTACTTAGCTTCGACTGTGACAAATCGCTTGAAACGCGAAACGCGTAGTCGGAGTTACCCAGGACCATCCCTTTTCCCCGTCAAACTGACCCCACTGTCAGCGGAGCATTGTTTTATTATTTATTTTTCCTGCTGTTGTGGCAGCCATCATCAGCTTGCAGCGTGACATTAGAGCTATCCAGAAGCTCCTCCAGCCACCATCCCCCCAGGACACGATACCATCCGGGTGACACTGTCCTTTCACCATCAGTGCTTTGTCTTCCTGCCTTGTGGATTTCTCCCTTCCGGAGTCACGGATTTGCGGCTTCCAGCCCTCCCCCCTGCTTCCTCCCGCTGGCCACGCAGCTGGTCTGCTTTCACCAGCGGAAGTGCTGCCTGATTGTGTTCACCACACACCGCACTGAGTGTTCTCCTGGATTGTCCACCCACAGAAGCCTGCAGACCTCAGCTTGTCTGCTCTCATGTACCTTGTGCCACCCTGCTTGATTCCATCGCGGCTTCCATATCATCGGATGACAACCTGCCGTCTCAGTTGCACTACAAGTCCCTCGGCCTTCCGCTTTCCTGTGGGTCTTTCATCTATAGGCTCACTTGAGCTCCAGTGAGCCAGGTGGCTGTGTTCTCATTCTCCCTTCCCCCACACGCTGCAGGCACATATGCTGATCTTCTACAGCCTGGATTCAGCTCCTCTCGTCAGTGGATGTCAGGTCCCAATTTTATACATTCTTTTTACATATTATCTCCTGTTTTTATACTCATTCAGTTTTGACTTTTTTGTATGTTGTGCATTTACACAGGAACTTGCCAAGTCCCCTGCTTGACTAACTTGATCTTTATATAATAAAGGGCCATCTGCTATTTTCATAATTGCATTGAAGCCTATTGTGCGCTGGTTTTTGAGGTGTTTGTACTAACAAGGAAGAGCTGGAAAAACATTTAGCAACTAATGAGGTTAATTGGCAATGGGTCAGTAACATGGTTGGGTATGAAAATAGCATCTTAAAGAGTCAGAGTGTCCCAGAGGTAAAGATAACCAGAGGTTTGCTAATCTGAAAAGCTGCATCTAAAAAATGTTGAGCAATTTCAGAATAATGTAAAATTGCAGACTTTAAATATAACATCATCAAAAAGAGGCATGATTCTGTGATGGACATCACTGCATGGGCACAGGATTACTTCCATAATCACGGTCTGTGAACACAGTTTACTGTGTCATCCTAAAATGGTAAAGCTCCATCATGCAAAGAAGAAGCCATATCTGAACTTAATCTCTCTGGAGAAGAGTCGCTTGAGAGGGATATGATTGTCATTTACAAATACCATACTGGTGACCCCACAATAGGGATAAAACTTTTTCACGGAAGGGAGTTTAACAAGACATGGCCACTCATTAAAATTAGAAGAAAAGACGTTTAATCTTAAACTTATGTAGAGGGTTCTTTACTGTAAGAGCGGCAAGGATGTGAATTCCCTTCCACAGGCGGTGGTCTCAGCGGGGGGCATCAATAGTTTCAAACTATTAGATAAGCACCTGAACGACCACAACATACAGGGATATACAAGGTAATACTGACATATAATCACACACATAGGTTGGACTTGATGGACTTGTGTCTTTTTTCAACCTCACCTACTATGTAACATGATCCAAAAATACTGCTATCTTCTCTGGGCCAAAGCCAATTTAAAATGGTCTATTGCAGGGATATGCAATTAGCGGACCTCCAGCTGTTGCCAAACTACAAGTCCCATGAGGCATAGCGAGACTCTGACAACAGCAAGCATGACACCCAGAGGCAGAGGCATGATGGGACTTGTAGTTTTGCAACAGCTGGAGGTCCGCTGATTGCATATCCATGGTCTATTGCAAACCGAAAAACTGTTTTGTGTTCAGACTAATCAAAATTTTACATACTTTTTTGGCAACCATGGGTGCCACGTCCGCCGGACTAAAAAGGAGAGGAACCTTCTGGCTTGTTTTTAGTGCTCAGTTCAAAAGCCTGCATCTCTGATGGTATGGGGATGCATTAGTGCATATGCTTCCGTCCAAACAATGTCTTTTTCAAGAAAGGCCTTGCATATTTCAGCAGGACAATTTTCCTATTTCTATTGTGAACAAAATATGGGTTTATGAGATTTGCAAATCACAGCATTCAGTTTTTATGTAGATTTTACATAGTGTCCCATCTTTTTGGGAATTGGGGCTGTATTATCAAATACAATATATTTATATATACATACACGGTATCTCACAAAAGTGAGTACACCCCTCACATTTTTGTAAATATTTTATTCGATCTTTTCATGTAACAACACTGAAGAAATGACACTTTGCTACAATGTAAAGTAGTGAGTGTACAGCTTGTATAGCAGTGTAAATTTGCTGTCCCCTGAAAATAACTCAACACACAGCCATTAATGTCTAAACCACTGGCAACAAAAGTGAGTGTACCCCTAATTAAAAATGTCCAAATTGGGCCCAATTAGCCATTTACCCTCCCCGGTGTCATGTGACTCATTAGTGTTACAATGTCTCAGGTGTGAATGGGGAACAGGTGTGTTAAATTTGGTGTTATCGCTCTCACTCTCTCATACTGGTCACTGGAAGTTCAAACATGGCACCTCATGGTAAAGAACTCTCTAAAGATCTGAAAGAAAATAATTGTTGCTCTACATAAAGATTAGGATATAAGAAGATTTAACAGAACAGGTTCCACCCAGAACAGACAACTCCATGGTCGACCAAAGAAGCCGAATGCACGTGCTCAGCATCATATCCAGAGCCAGCATTGCTGCAGAGGTTGAAGGGGTGGGGGTCAGCTTGTGATTGCCCAGACCATATGCTGCACACTGCATCAAATGGGTCTGCATGGCTGTCGTCTCGGAAGGAACCCTTTTCTAAAGATGATGCACAAGAAAGCCCACAAACATTTTGCTGAAGACAAGCCGACAAAGGACATGGATTACTGGAACCATGTCCTGTGGTCTGATGAGACGGAGATAAACTTATTTGGTTCAGATGGTGTCAAGAGTGTGTGGCGGCAACCAGGTGAGGAGTACAAAGACAAGTGTGTCTTGCCTACAGTCAAGCATGGTGGTGGGAGTGTCATGGTCTGGGGCTGCATGAGTGCTGCCGGCATTGGGGAGATACAGTTCATTGAGGGAACCATGAATGCCAACATGTACTGTGACATATTGAAGCAGAGCATGATCCCCTCCCATCACACTTGTCCACACCCACAGATGATGTCTATTACTGACGAAACGCGTCTGGGTTAGATACAGTGACTGCATATCATAGTGACGTCACGACGCTGGTCGTCGCACATGTACGTCAGCTGAACGGAGCAGGGAACGCAGGGAAGTTAGGACGGAGACACAGCTCTGACATCTCGCGGTTCCAGCAGCGTCCATGATCGAGTAATGTATTATGATTCTTTATATATTGTAAGTGCGGTTTTTATGGGAGTTATTGGGGACCAATAAACTTGTGTTTTTGTGGAGTTACACTATTGTGGATCTTCTTTCTTACACACATGTGAGCATCCCGTCTGATGATATCCGCTATCTGAGAGAGGAGGAGATCTGTAGCCACTTTGTTTTTGCCTTTGATCCAGCGCCGTCTGGTAAGAGTTCTATCATAGGGGAGGTCTCACGGCCCCCCAGTTTTCCTCTCTTCACGAGTGGTGGTGTTGGTGGCAGAATGAGAGCATTGCGGCTCTATTATTGCTTCATTGCTTTTTCTCATCACCTCCTATTACAGACTTATCCATGAGATACTGTGTTTTTTACCTTAAGATTCACTCCTGTCTGAAACTGTTTCCCCTCCCCCACAGCTTGCACTTAATTAGCGCTGCTTATATATATATATATATATATATATATATATATATATATATATAATTTATTGTATATATGTGTTTTTTCTGTTTATTATGTTTAGAATTGTTATAAGCAAACTCCGCTGTAGGAAGATATCTTCAGGATGACTGGGTGGACTAATAAAACATCAAAGGTACTGCTCTAATGTTTGATTGGTCCTCTCGGTCTGACCATTAAAATATAGGGGATAGTGGCACTGTTACGTTGTATGCAAGATAATTAGTCCATCAATACAGTCCTTATCATGAATTTTTCCGTATGCAAGGACAAATAATCAGAACTAGAGGTGGGGGTAAACGGGAGAATGGGAGAAAGACCTGTATATAAAAAAGTAATAATCCAAAAACCAGGGTAACCCTTCAATGGGAAGTTAAGAGCAGACTCCAGGATATGTGAAAAAAAACTGAAAAACAGGCGCCTCCAGGTTAGGACTAGTAACATTTAATGACATCCCAAGGGGTCGCAACAACTTGTGACGTCATTGCGCCCGACGCTGCGCTTCAACACCCGCCCACAGTATTACCAAGCCTCGGTCTCAGTACCCCGGCATTCCCGGAAATTGTGCTGGATGGGATCACCGCCCCCCAGACACAGACCAGAGCTAGTAGCAACATCAATACATCGGACGGACGTTACACAACTGTGGTACAAAGGACATGTGCTGATTTTCTACAACCTAGATGTAAGTGGATAAATGCACCTGTTACTCATTAAATGTTACTAGTCCTAACCTGGAGGTGCCTGTTTTCAGTTTTTTTCACACTTTCTGACCATTAGACTGTTAATTTTTACTGCTAAAGCTGAGCAAAAGCTTTTCCAAAATGTTGAAGTGAACTGTACTCCTCTGTCAGAAATTACATCTTCTGGAATTCCATTTAGTCTAAAGATTTCTCGAACCATCAACTCTACAGTTTGTTCTGCAGAGGGTACCCCCTTGACTGGTATAAAAGTAAGCCATCTTAGTGAGGTGGTCGATACAACCAAGATATGGTAATTTCTTTAGAGGGGGGTAAATTAACCACAAAGTCCATAGAAATTGATCCCCGTGGTTTTGATGGGACAGGGAGTGGCTGGAGCAATCCCAAAGGAGAAGCTTGGGGTGTCTTATTGCATGCACAGACCAGGCACAAGGCTACATAACCCTTGACATTTTTCTTGTACCCAGGCCAGCAAAAAGAACGTGATAAAAGTTCCTCCATCTTAGAAATCCAAAATGTCCAGCAAGTTTGGAGTCATGAACCAACTTGAGAACTTCAGGTACATAAAGGCGATGTGCTCGAGTCCAAAAGCCGTTCTTGTACTCAAGGATGATGTCCATAGGAGGATTATTGAGGAGTGGGTGATTCTCGTACCCTTCTTTGAGGAGAAACCAGAATGCAAGTTCTTTTGAGGCAGGACTGTGTATTCAGAGTTCTTTTCCTGAGGGGCCAAGAGATCATTTGTGATAAGGCATCGGTTTTAGCCTTCCTTGACCCAGGTTGATATGAGATAATTAAATTAAACCTGGAAAAGAACAATGACCAACGTGCTTGTGTAGAAGACAATCTCTTGGCAGAACAAATTAATTTCAGATTTTTATGATCAGTGAGAACGGTCACAGGATGCTTACCACCTTCCAGCAAATGTCTCCATTCTGAAAAGGCTTCTTTAATTGCCAGTTACTTCTTATTTCCAATGTCATAATTTCTTTTGGCTGAAGACATTAACCAAGAGAAGTAAGCGCAAGGATGAAGCTGCATCTTTTCACCATGTTGTTGAGAGAGGATAGCTCCCACAGCAGAGTCAGGTGCATCCACTTCCACTATAAAAGGAAATTCAGGATGGGATGTACCTGGGAGCAGCTCAATGGGGGAATCGTATAAGCGGTGAGGAGGTAATTGATCTGCGTTTTTCTTATCACAGACATCCCGGAACGCATGGTATTGTGGAGGCAAGTTGTCATATGACTGGGTAGTTACCAAACCAACTTGCAATTTCTTGACCAGCAGAGAACTTGTTTGGTCAGGTTCTCTAGTGTGTCCCTTGCAGTGGAAGGATGTGAAATTTATAATCCGTGCTCCTCAGTTGATGGAGGGATTAGCCCAAAACAATGGGAAATTTTGGTGATGTGATCAACTGAAAGCTGATGGTCAGCCTCAAACTGGAGTACCAGAGGAACAGTTTTATGGGCAACAGGTCCTGAAGATGAGGGTGAACCATAAACCGTCTCCATCTCAATAGGAGCAGTGGACAAACTATGTCCATAAAGTTTCCTCCAGCCCCGGAGTCCAGCATAGCAATGCAGGGGATTTCACGGCCCTCAGAGATAAGCTTAATAGGGATGACAAAATGAGATAGTGTTGAATTTACCTTATTTTCTTTGAAAATCAATCGGGAGATAGACTGGGTAATTGAGTTTATTTATTCAGGCACGATCACATCAGTTGCCGCAATTGTTCTTCTAACCTTGTTAGGACAGTTAACTGAGTAATGCAGAGAGTCCCCACAATATAGACACAGGTTTTCTGTGTAGAAATTGATCTCTTAATTGCATCAAACTGCATAGGTTCAGCTGTGTCAGAATCTGGAGAAACTCTTGGATCCTTCTGAACAAATTCACTAGCAGAGAAACGCATGCCGCCATTACTTCCAAACATTCCCAGTCTCCCCTTCCTCCTTTCTGTAAGTCTCTCATCAATTTGGATACATAGTTGGATGAAGGCCTCAAGATCATTAGGAGCTCACCTTTTACCTGTTCATAAAGTCCTTGGCGGAACAGACTTTTTTGTGCTGCTGGGTTTCCAAGTGGTATCTGTGATCCAACGTCTGAATTTGGCTGTGTACTTAGCAACGGAGTGTTTACCCATTCATAAACTATGCAACTTTGCTTCAGCAGTAATGCAGCAGTTGGGATCAACAAAAACTTGATTTATCGCAGCCTCAAAATGCAGCCTGGAAATGATTCAGCGTGGCACTGTCTTGTTATATAAGGGGAGGCCCAGGCTAGAGCTTCCCCAGTCAGAAGGTTGATAACAAACATTACCTTCTGTCTTTCAGAAGTGAATGCAGCGGGTCGCATTTGGAAATATATGCGCCACTGGTTAGGAAAACCTCTGGAATGGCGGCGGTCTCCATTAAACTTGGGTGGGTGAGGCATATGTGCGTTAGCATCATCATGGGAATGTAGGTCCAGCAATTGTTTTTTCAAAGCACGGATCTCTTCGTGTTGTTTTTTCACCACACCACTCCGAACTCCTGCAGCTCTGCATTTGCTATAGCGGCCTCCATGTTTTGGGCCAGACTATTCTGTCACGATCAAGGGGTCAGGCTCGAAGACCAGTTGTTATAGCAGTTGCAGGACTACCACCAACCAGCAGGATAGGTACATAAGCAGTCACCCTAACAGATGACGCAGGCTCACCTGAGGTGTTCACAAGAGCTCCTGAGGAGGTGAGCAAGCTGGGGTCCAGTAGCAGATAAGCAGGTAAGGATCAAACAGAAGCGTGGTCCGTAAACAAGCCAAAAGGTCAGTAACGAGTAGTTGCAGGTTGGGATCAGGCAGAAGCGTATTTGTGGAACAAGCCAAGGGTCGATAATGAGTGATAGCAAATATGGACAGTAGCAGGAAATACAGGAGTGAGATACTTCCTGGAGATTGCATATCCTGTTTTCCAGAATATTGTGCTGAGACATGGCTTAAATCAGGAAGTTCGTGGGAGGAGCAAAGAGTTCAAGGTTCAGCTGAAATCAAGGCACAAGGCAGGGTTGTCCAACGGATCTGACAAGGCGCTGTCCAGCATCTCAGGTAGCTCAGTGAGAAGATTTACTGCCAGACAAAACACAAGGTTCAGGTGTGAGTAGCAGTTTTATTTAAAAAAAACTAAATATATGTAAGGTCCTTGAGGGTAGGGATTGATGTGATTGTACAATCTATATGTAAAGTGATGCGTAAATTGACAGCCCTATATAAGTACCTGAAATAGATAAATACTTCACTATTGCCGGATTTCATCTTTTCCTTATGGTGAGCTACATAGAGATGTCACTCTCAAGGGGAAGCACTCAGTGATAAAGCGGACCTGTTTGAAAGATCAAGCCCTGGGATGTGAGATTGTATTGAGGACATTTAAATTTATGCATTGTAGACCTGTATAATTATATGGGTTCACAAACAAGGTGAGCGAGCAATCTAGCTGGTGGAGGAGGACTGTCTTGATTTAAGGTGGAGCACGGATTGTACCGGTGTAAAGAGAACTTATATGGAAGACACATTTATTATTTTATGTTGAAGGAAGATTTGTGTGCAATGATGATTGAGTAAAGTTCACTTTTGAGAAGCACTGATTGGGAGTATTATAAGCAGCACAACACATATGATTGGTTTACTTATCTCAAACAGAGTGCCGTGGCTACCCTTGAGATTATATATAAATATATATATATATGTGTGTGTATATATATTTTGTGCTCAAAAGTTTACATACCCTGGCAGAATTTATGATTTCTTGGCCAATTTTTCAGAGAATATGAAAGATAACACAAAAACATTTCTTTCATTTATGGTTAGTGTTTGGCTGAAGCCATTTATTATCAATCAACTGTGTTCTCTCTTTTTAAATCATAATCACAACAGAAACTACCCAAATGACCCTGATCAAAAGTTTACAAACCCTGGTAACACAAGTTGACACAAAAGGGTTTGAATGGCTATTAAAGGTAACCATCCCCACCTGTGATCTGTTTGCTTGTAATTAGTGTGCGTGTATAAAAGGTCAATGAGTTTCTGGACTCCTGACAGACCCTTGCATCTTTCATCCAGTGCTGCACTGACGTTTCAGGATTCTGAGTCATGGGGAAAGCAAAATAATTGTCAAAGGATTTGCGGGAAAAGGTAGTTAAACTCTATAAAACAGGAAAGGTATATAAAAAGATATCCAAGAAAGTGAGAATGCCAATCAGCAGTGTTTAAACTCTAATCAAGAAGTGGAAAATGAGGGGTTCTGTTGAAACCAAACCACGGTCAGGTAGACCAACTAAAATTTTAGCCACAACTGCCAGGAAAATTGTTTGGATGCAAAGAAAAACCCACAAATAACTTCAGGGGAAATACAGGACTCTCTAAAAAAACATGTGGTGTGGCTGTTTCAAGATGTACAATATGGAGGCACTTGAAGAAAGATGGGCTGCATGGTCGAATCGCCAGAAGAAAGCCATTACTACGCAACTGCCAAAGTATCCCGCTTACAATATGCCAAACAGCACAGAGACAAGCCTCAAACCTTCTGCCACAAAGTCATTTGGAGTGATAAGACCAAAATTGAGCTTTTTGGCCACAACCATAAAATCTACATTTGGAGAAGACACAACAAGGCCTATGATGAAAGGTACACCATTCCTACTGTGAAACACGGAGGTGGATCACTGATGTTTTGGGATGGGTGAGCTACAAAGGCACAGGAAATTTGGTCAAAATTGATGGCAAGATGAATGCAGTATGTTATAAAAAAATACTGGAGGAGCATTTGCATTCATCAGCCAGGAAGCTGCGCATGGGATGTACTTTGACATTCCAACATGACAATGATCCAAAACACAAGGCCAAGTTGGCCTGTCATTGGCTACAGCAGAATAAAGTGAAGGTTCTGGAGCAGCCATCTCAGTCTCCTGACCTCGATATCATTGAGCCACTCTGGGGAGATCTCAAACGTGCAGTTCATGCAAGACAGCCCAAGAATTTACAGGAACTGGAGGCTTTTTGCCAAGAGGAATGGGCAGCTTTACCATCTGAGAAGATAAAGAGCCTCATCCACAAATTCCACAAAAGACTTCAAGTTGTTATTGATGTTAAAGCGGGCAATACACGCTATTAAGAACTAGGGTATGTAAACTTTTGATAAGGGTCATTTGGGGCTAGTTTCTGTTGTCATTATGATTTAAAAAGAGTAAACACAGTTGATTGATAATAAATGGCTTTAGCCAAACACTAACCATGAGTGAAAGAAAGGTTTTTGTGCTATCATTCATATTCTCTGAAAAATGGCTAAGAAATCATAAATGCTGTCAGGGTATGTAAACTTATGAGCACAACTTTGTATATATATATATATATATATATATAAAGTCAGGTCCATAAATATTGGGACATCGACACAATTCTGATCTTTTTGGCTCTGTACACAACCACAATGGATTTGAAATGAAACAATCAAGATGTGCTTTAACTGCGGACTTTCAGCTTTAATTTGAGGGTGAACGGTGTAGGAATTACAACAGTTTGTATATGTGCCTCCCACTTTTTAAGGGACCAAAAGTAATGGGACAGATTAACAATCATAAATCAAACTTTCACTTTTTAATACTTGGTTGCAAATCCTTTGCAGTCAATTACCGCCTGAAGTCTGGAACGCATAGACATCACCAGATGCTGGGTTTCATCCCTGGTGATGCTCTGCCAGGCCTCTACTGCAACTGTCCTCAGTTCCTGCTTGTTCTTGGGGCATTTTCCCTTCAGTTTTATCTTCAGCAAGTGAAATGTATGCTCAATCGGATTCAGGTCAGGTGATTGACTTGGCCATTGCATAACATTCAACTTCTTTCCCTTAAAAAACTCTTTGGTTGCTTTTGCAGTATGCTTCGGGTCATTGTCCATCTGCACTGTGAAGCGCCGTCCAATGAGTTCTGAAGCATTTAGCTGAATATGAGCAGATAATATTGCCGGAAACACTTCAGAATTCATTGTGCTGCTTTTGTCAGCAGTCACATCATCAATAAATACAAGAGAACCAGTTCCATTGGCAGCCATACATGCCCACGCCATGACACTACCACCACCATGCTTCACTGATGAGGTGGTATGCTTTGGATCATGAGCAGTTCCTTTCCTTCTCCATACTCTTCTCTTCCCATCACTCTGGTACAAGTTGATCTTGGTCTCATCTGTCCATAGGATGTTGTTCCATAACTGTGAAGGCTTTTTTAGATGTTGTTTGGCAAATTCTAATCTGGCCTTCCTGTTTTTGAGGCTCACCAATGGTTTACATATTGTGGTGAACCCTCTGTATTCACTCTGGTGAAGTCTTCTCTTGACACACATACACCTACCTCTTGGAGAGTGTTCTTGATCTGGCCAACTGTTGTGAAGGGTGTTTTCTTCACCAGGGAAAGAATTCTTCGGTCATCCACCACAGTTGTTTTCCGTGGTCTTCCGGGTCTTTTGGTGTCGCTGAGCTCACCGGTGCGTTCTTTCTTTTTAAGGATGTTCCAAACAGTTGATTTGGCCACACCTAATGTTTTTGCTATCTCTCTGATGGGTTTGTTTTGTTTTTCAGCCTAATGATGGCTTGCTTCACTGATAGTGACAGCTCTTTGGATCTCATATTGAGAGTTGACAGCAACAGATTCCAAATAGCACACTTGAAAGTAGCTCTGGACCTTTTATCTGCTCCTTGTAAATGGGATAATGAGGGAATAACACACACCTGGCCATGGAACAGCTGAGCAGCCAATTGTCCCATTACTTTTGGTCCCTTAAAAAGTGGGAGGCACATATACAAACTGTTGTAATTCCCACATCGTTCACCTGATTTGGATGTAAATACCCTCAAATTAAAGCTGAAAGTCTGCAGTTAAAGCACATTTTGTTTGTTTCATTTCAAATCCATTGTGGTGGTGTATAAAGCCTAAAATATTAGAATTGTGTTGATCCCAATATTTATGGACCTGACTGTATATTTATATGTTTTCTTACATTTAAAACTGTATTTTATGATATATATATATATATATATATATATATATATACACACACACACTATATTGTCAAAAGTATTGGGCTGCCTGCCTTTACACGCACATGAAATTTAATGGCATCCAAGTCTTAGTCCATAGGGTTCAATATTGAGTTGGCCCGGTGGCCTGGAGCTTGAAGGGAATGGCAGCAGACTAGCTGAGCTCTGCACCTCTGTGGCTCAAAAACCCCTTCCAGCCTTGATAAAATCGGCGATGGGCAGACGAGACAACGTGCCCACTAGCAACCGACAAAACAGGTCACAATCTACCCCTGGATCCCACAGAAAACCGGAGATATTTGAGACACAAGCTCTGAGGACAAGAGGACGTGCTGCTGCCAAGATGGCGCTGCTGGAGCATGAGGCTGCACACAGTGAGGACTCAATGTCGTCTTCAGAGGACATGGTAAGAGACACAGACCACTCTGACCACCCACTGCGCTTCTCTGAGATGGCAAAATTTGCAGCAGACATTAAAAGTACATTCTCCTCAGCCATCACTGACCTAAGAGCAGATTTTATGGCACTATCAGACCGCTTGTCCCATACTGAGAGAGCAGAAGCCAAAAGAGACAGAGCGGTGGAGAAGCTGACATCCACAGTCTCATCCCATGCCACGCATTTAATTCTTATTAATAGACATTTAAAAGATTTAGATAACAGAGGACGCAGGGCGAACATTAGAGTGAGAGGAATACCCGAACATATAGAAGCTGCACAACTCAAACCAACACTCCAAGCAGTCTTTAATGACCTGCTCGATCGCCCTAAGGACACTGACATTGAATTTGTCTGGGCGCACAGGGCCCTTGCACCCCGTCCCTCAGATGCAGCTCCACCAAGGGATATAGTTTGCTGTTTACAAAATTTCCCACTAAAGGAGGAGATATTGAACAAGGCCAGGCGCAATGAAAGGATCCTTTTTGAAGCACATGCTGTGACCCTGTTCCAGGATCTATCTCACATAACACTGCAGAACAGACGAGCCATGCGGCCTATGATCACTGCATTGAAAGATAAGGCCTCATGCCCACTGGCGTTTTTACAGCTGCGTTTTTGAGCGTTTTTTACAGCTTAAAAACGCCTGTCCATGTTATTGTAAATATTTTTTTTTTTTTTTTTTTTAAAAAAAAAAAAAAAAAAAAAAAACGTCGGAGCTAAAAACGCGACCGCGCGTTAGTGCGCGTTTTTGCGCGTTTTTTGACGCTCGCGTTTTTTCCTGCCTAGTTCTGACGCTGAGGAACGCACTGGCCCTGGGTTTTTTTTACAGCTTACAAACGCCTATGCTCTTTACAGCTCAAAAACGCCTAGGTGGGCATGAAGCTATAGACTAACATGGACAGGCGTTTTTAAGCTGTAAAAAACGCTCAAAAACGCGGCTGAAAAAACGCCCGTGGGCATGAGGCCAAAGGCATACCATATCGTTGGCGTTTTCCTTTTGCCATGAATGCCACATACATGGGAAAACAATACTACTTAAGAATGCCTGAAGACATCCCAGCTTTTTGTGAACATCTACAGCTTCCCCTGATTGATTTGCCAGACTGGTACAAAGAATTCCGCATTCCATCACAGGGATCATCCCCACCAACTACTCCCCAAGCGTCACCTTTTAGGCCTTCATCATCCAAAAAAGCCAAGCCCGACAAATACCCGGGATCCAGCACAAGCAGATAAGCCTACACCTCCAAAGGCATGAGAATACAGGAAAATGCCTAACTTCCTTACCTTATACATGTCTGTCTCGCTTATCTGGACCATGAGATTTGACTAGTTTCTGCAACCACCACATTGTCTGACCTGACATGCACAGACAGTTTATAGCATCACAAGACTGGCCACAACAAACATGAGAGCCTGTACTGACCTTTCATTGCAGCAATAACCATCCAACTTCACCATAATGTAATCTTATTTCTTGAATACAGGAAGTGTCTTAGCAGAAAACTCCATAATTTTTTTGACTCCATATAAAATTTCTTGTTCAGGAGTGACATCTACTGGAGGAAACTGGGATGGCATTATTTAAGCCTTTTACAGGCAAAGAAACCTTACGGCATATCCAATCACAAAATATATGGCAAGGTTTGAAATATGCTATCGTGAAAGGTTTTGGCTGAACATAACTGCCTTTTTTCTTTTTCTTTTATTGGTTTGATTACAAGACATGATTATGTAGAGAGAATGATGGAAAAGATTTTTTCTTGTTTTTTCTTCTCTCTTTTTTCTCTCAATTTCCTTCAGCAACTAGAACAAACTGTCATCTTAAAGTATAACATTGCTTCTGCTTAAGATTTTTGATACAAGGGTGACACCTCATGGTGAAAAGTTGAAATGGCATTAGAGAAGGGAAAACATTCTCTCTTCACAGGTCATAGGCCTCGTACACACGACCGATTTTCTCGGCAAGAACCAGCAAGAAACTTGCTGGCAGAGAGGTCTTGCCGAGTAAATCGGTCGTGTGTACGCTGCTAGCGTGTTTCTCGTCGAGAAAACCGACAAGAAACCTCGACGAGAAAATAGAGAACCTGCTCTCTATTTTCTCGTCGAGATTCTCCTCGGCGTGTTTCTCGACGAGAAAAGTGAGTGTGTGTACACTTACCTGTCCGCCCGGAAGCCCGCGCATGTTCGAAATGAATTTGACGCATGCGCGGTAGCTTCCTAGGCATACGTAGGGTGTACCAAGATGGCGGCGACGGCATCGAATGTGACGAGCGCATGCTCGACGTAGTCGATGACGTCACCGCGTACACTCCTTTCAAAGAACCGCGGGTTCTTTGAAACGAGCGTGTGTACACTCGGCCGGGACAAGTTTCTTGTCCAAGAATCTCGTCGAAAAAAACGACATGTTTTTCTCAACGAGAATCTCGGCCGTGTGTACAAGGCCATAGAGTCTTAAAACAGCAAAGTTGGATGTATATTGACTCGAGTTTCCAGTTATGTATGCCCACTGCTCAGCGTTCTCTGTTTATTTTCATTAATTTAAAATATATGCCAGTTTGAATACAATACATGAGCTCCTAATGAAAGAGATAGATTTATGGGAAAGGGCAACTGCATGTCTAGCATTTACTAAGAAACTCAAACTGTGCACACAAAATTCTCAGGTGGAGAAGTGGATTCTATATGGTCCAGATCAGTTATGAGCCGGTCGGGAAGATGCTCCCTCGCCTGACTTGTAACCCCCACTAGACTGTCAACAATTATGATGGATCTAGGAGCGAGATACTAGATATCTTCTGATGCCAAATATGTCGTTTCTGTAGGTGGGACCTAGTTGGTCCACCCGGAGGGGCGAATATGACGGCATAGCTACTCATAGATGTTACATAACCATTGTTATTACACTCAGTTCGGAGGTATAGACATATGCCCGATTTTACAAGGTTTAACTAAGTTGGAGGGCGCCTGGATGTCCTAAATATAAGTTTAATGGAAAACTGGTGCATGATTGTTGCTATGCACCACTGCTCCACATTGTTTACACTGTTAAAATTTTATACCAAACTCATGTTATCGCCTCAAAGGCTGGAAGGGGTACATGACTCATTTTATTTTTATATGCTTTAAGATGAGTCACGGGAGTTCACACTCACTATTGTACTTACACCAAGTTACTTGATCAGGTTTTAAGGTATAACTACCCCTGATCCCCTACAGTGACTACCTCCCATTGTTCCCACCAGTGGATGTGGGTTGGCATTACCAACACACACCCACTATATTTCTCTCCTTAGGATAACACCTGGAGACGTGTTTACTACTTCTCATTGCAAGTAACACTCATCTGGAGAGTTACTATAACCTTACTTTTTCTTACCTTTACCTTTTACTAAAACTTTCTCCTCCTTTTTCTCACCTTTCTCCCTTCCTTCCTTCCTCTTCCTAATTTTACATATATTTTATTTTATCTTAAACACAGACCTTTAATTTGACATTAGGATATTCACTGTTGTCTCTTAAGTAAATAGATCATAATCTCTGATCTATCAAAATGTCATATACATCGATAAATAATGATTCTTTTGTGATATCCCACAATGTCAGGGGCTTGAATACACCAGAGAAGAGAGTATCGCTACTTCGTGAACTACATAAAGCTAAGCCTGCGGTGGTATTTCTCCAGGAGACTCACTTCAAAACAGGTAACATCCCCAAACTACATGACAAACACTATCCACAAACCTTTCACGCAACTAACCCCACATCCAAATCTAAAGGAGTTTCCATTCTATTACATAAGAATTCAGAGATTGTTGTTTCACAACAATTAACGGATGCAGAAGGGAGATACATCTTCCTCAAAAGGTGAATGGGCGGGGATTCCAATTACGTTGGCCAATGTATATTTTCCTAATTCCGCACAAATCACATTTTGCCAACATGTAATTGATGAACTAAAAAGCTTCGCAACAGGTTGCATCGTGTTTGGGGGGGATTTTAACTTAGCTCTGAATCCCTTACAGGACACATCAGATGGCAAATCTAGTGTGCCATATAAAAAACTAAAGAAGATCAAAACACTCCTTGCCTCACTCACTTTAATTGACTCATGGCGCTCATGTAACCCAACAGGAAAGGATTTTACATACTTCTCAGCAATACACAACAAATTCACACGCATTGATTACATCTTCCTTACACAAAGAGACTTACCCCTCTTACAATCATTCAAGATTGGAATAAAGACTTTCTCGGACCATGCACCCATATCAATGACCTTGCATAAAAAAAACAGAAGGCCTAGAGCCACAAATTGGAGGTTAAACCCTTCCCTGCTCACTGATATGGCAGACGCAAACAAAATATCAGAAACAATTAAATATTATTTTAAAGAAAACGAGACGGAAGACATATTACCTATGAACATATGGGAAGCTCACAAATGCGTGGTCCGAGGGGAATTTATCAGGTTGGGGGCTGCAAAAAAGAGAGAAGCTGAAAAAGAACTCTTGGCTTTAACGCAGGCCAGAAGTGATATGGAAGCCAAACATAAACAATCTTTAGCAATTGAAACAGCCACAGCTTTACTTGAATTACGGAAAAAAATTGTCTATTCTGAACCTCAAGGCTCAAAAGATCCTCTTTTCAAGAAGCAGGTTTTTCTATGAACATGGGGATAAATCAGGTAAATTTTTAGCAAAAGCATTAATAGAAACATTGTTATCCACAAATATTCTAGCCATTAAAACTAGACAAGACCGAATAACTAATGATACTCAAAAGATTGCCCGACGATTCCAAGAATATTATACAGATCTGTATAATCTACCACCTACACACAAACCCAAAGACCTTACAGGACCAAGAGCAGAAATAATTCACAAATTCCTCACAGATAGCGGACTCCCCACTCTAAATGACACAGGCACACAAACATTAGAGGAACCAATAACAGTACTAGAAATGACCAAAGCTATTAAATCCCTTAAATCAGGGAAAAGCCCAGGACCAGACGGCCTCACGGCACACTAATACAAGACATTCTCCAATATCCTGACACCTCACCTCCTCAAGACTTTGAACTCACTAAAAAACCCACAAGCCATCTCTGAAGACTTTTTAAGAGCCCATGTAACGGTATTACCTAAACCTAATAAAGACCCAACAGACTGTGCCAATTACAGACCGATATCCCTACTTAACCTTGACTTGAAATTGCACGCAAAAATACAAGCAAACCGACTAAGACCTTTACTGAATCAACTAATAGGACCAGAACAGGTGGGATTCATGCCTGGCAGGGAAGCCAAAGATAATGTGATAAAAGCTATGAACCTCATACATAAAACACACATAGATAAACACGAAGGCATGCTATTATCAACTGATGCGGAGAAGGCCTTCGACTGAGTGTCGTGGGACTTCCTATTTGCCGCATGCTCCCATATAGGTCTAAAAACACATATGCTAACTTGGATAAAGGCCTTATACCACAACCCGACAGCCCAGATCAAAATAAATGGTACACTATCTGACAAAGTAAGAATTCAAAATGGGACTAGACAGGGATGCCCATTATCACCCATGCTATTCATTCTCACCCTGGAACCACTAATCCGCACTATAAATAAACTACCTGACAATCATGGTTTCAATGTCAATGACAAAATATATAAATGCGCAGCATATGCGGACGATTTACTGTTTTTTATATCCCAACCACATATCACCATGCCCAACTTATGTAACGTATTCTCCCAATATAGCTATATATCAAATTTCAAAATTAATTACAATAAATCCAAAGCTTTGAACTTGACACTACGGGAAACCACACTAAATAATGCAAAAAACAATTGCAAATTCAAATGGGAAACAACATCCCTCACATACTTGGGGATACAATTAACTCCGAAATTAGACTCAATGTACAAAGTCAATTTTCAACCACTCTTACAAAACATTACCAAAGATCTAGAGAAGTGGACGTTGAAATTTTTTTCTTGGTTTGGCAGGGCAGCTATAATTAAAATGTCAATTCTGCCTCGAATACTATATTTTTTCCAAACAGTACCTATACTACTACCCTCGAAGTTCTTCAAATCCTTACATAGCTTGTTAAGAAAATTTCTTTGGGCCTCCAAAAAACCAAGAATCAGTCTGAACTTACTTACTATGAATAAACAAAATGGAGGCATGGGTTTTCCCAATTTTAAAAATGATTACCTAGCTACGCATCTAACTAGAATCATAGATTGGACTTGCCACAATGAGAATAAAGATTGGGTGGGATTGGAGAATAGGATGGGACCTATACCGGTGTCACACACCCCATGGATACCCTGGAACTCATGTCCGAAAATACTGAAACAACATCCCCTCATAGGGGCAACACTAAAAAACCTACAAACAATTACTCAGAGACACTCACTCACATCCTCATTGGGGCCACTAACCCCACTGACAACTAACCCTGACTTCCCATTGGGAATGGATGGTTCTATCCGATCTCTTTGCAACAGAAACACACCACTCTTAGTTGCACACTGCTTAAAGAATAACAAAATCAAGTCTCATGTAGATTTGCAAAAGGAAGTAGGACAAATACCCCTACACATCACGGAATATCAACAAATACATGATTTCATCATGAACTCTCAAAGACAAAAACATTTCACTAGACCTTTAACGCCCTTCGAAACCATATGTTTCTTGGCTACCACGACCACGAAGAACATCTCCTTAACATACACCTGGTTGCAGTCCTATGATTTACAGAAGCCCAACAGACACAAAATATTCTGGGAAACAACCCTAAAAAGAACCTTTACGAGAGATCAATGGCTACAAGTCTGTATGTTCGCACACAAATGCGCAATCAGTGTGAGATTACAAGAAACTTCATTCAAAATCCTAACAAATTGGTATATCACACCATACAAATTACACAAATGGTTCTCGAAGGTTCCTGGACATTGTTGGCGCTGCAACCGGGAAGAAGGCACCTTATACCACATCTGGTGGGAATGAGACTTGATTAAACCCTTTTGGGACCAAGTAATCAAGATCATAAAACACATTACAGAAACGAAAATTCATTTAGACGCAGCTTGCTGTCTTATAAACATCACCAATTGCACCATGAGAAAATACAAAAACTTCTTGACCAGATTCTTAATCACTGCAGCAAAAACAGTGATACCGAGGCACTGGAGAAGTACCGCCGCACCCACGATTAAAGAATGGATAGAAGAGATACATCTACTCAGAGGTATGGAGGAGATCAGGGCTACATCACAGGAGAATACAGAAAAATTCAATAAAATGTGGCAACCGTGGATCATTTTTAAATACTCTGATTCCTATACCACCTTTACTCGAACATAGACCTTCAAATATAGAGAAACGTGAATGAACAATATCTCTCCTTATTTTTATTTCCCTTCCTTCTATTCCCTTTCATTTCTATCATTATACCTTCTTATATGGGCTTCTCCCTGAGGTCCACAAAGTTTTACTTTTGTTCCTTTCTTTTTGAGATTAAATAATCAATTTTTTCTACAAATATTCAGAGTATTTCTAAATAGACTATCGATGCAATGATCGGTTAATTACCAAGCCACTTCAATGGTTTTATTATTAAAATACTCTACTATTGAACTCAATTATACAATGTTATACTTTTATATGATACTTATGTACAAATGTTAGTATGATTGTACAAATGTTATTATTAAGCATTAATAAAAGCTTTATGGTTTAAAAAAAAAATATTGAGTTGGCCCACCCTTTGCAGCTATAACAGCTTCAACTCTTCTGGGAAGGCTGTCCACAAGGTTTAGGAGTGTGTCTATGGGAATGTTCTTCCAAAAGCGCATTTGTGAGGTCAGGCACTGATGTTGGACGAGAAGGCTTAGCTCGCACTCTCCGCTCTAATTCATTCAGGACTCTGTGCAGGTCAGTCAAGTTCCTCCACCCCAAACTCGCTCATCCATGTCTTTATGTACCTTGCTAATACAAGTGATGTCATTGTGCCTTGGTGTTCTGATAGGGACTGCACCCCGCGTTAGAAAACAATAATAAGTGCTCACAGCCATTAGCTACCAGTGCTGATCGGATGCTGGTTTTCCGTCATGCCGTTCGACAGAAGCCGGTCTTGAGACTGCTCTGTCCTTCCTCTGACATCTGCAAATGTATGTGTCAGTTTCTGACAGTTTTCCCAGACACCAGGCAATCTAGTGCAATACAGCCCCCCACACGCTCCCACAGCAGGTGGTTCATAGCCTCAAATGTGCATGTTGCATTTTAACATTCCCTCCACTCAGGTGTAAGATTACACTCAGCTCTCTGCTCTGCGCATATTGCAATGTGTGACGTCAGATTCCTACCCCAGGAGAAATACCACCTGATCTGTGTACTCTGGAAGGCTCTGGATGAGAGAGGGCTGCAGATAAACAGGTACCACTTATGTAGTTTGATCTGCTTCATCACTGTGTATCATCTGAGGTTAGTCAGTTCAGTGACATGCATAGGTAAGGTTTTTTTTTTTATCACTATAACCACTTGACGTCCTTAGGCCATTTTAAAACGTCCTGAAATTCTAATGGTTGCCAGGCTGCAGCCATGAGCTTGGTTTTATTTTTTTTAGCCGGCGACAGGCGGTTTAGTAAAAGTGTTCTGAGTAGCTCTACAGCCACTTGACCACTTTTACAGTATTGAAAATGGGAGCGGATTCCCCAAACTCTGTTCAAGGTAGTGGAGATATTTAAAGATTAGTGGATATGGATGTTCCTGCTATCATAGAGCCTTTATGAAATCTAGATTTAAAACTTGAAGCACAAAAGATGGAATGTAGTGTAGCGGGTGGTCATATTTAGGGGTGGTATCAGGCTCAGATGCAACAATTGTTAGGATTCCTGGACCAATTTATGCCAGTGGAGGATATCAGTGGTGTCTAGTTCCCTGCGGCCTACAGGTGGCACTGTTGCCATAGGCCGGGGTTGAATCACCATTGGAGGGCTGCGCCCTTTGTGTCCTATCGCGGCAGTAGTACAGCGGGGCGGGGAACCTGCTGTGCATGCTGGGAGAGAGTTTAAAGGGGGCGGACATCTTCCACTCGGGGTCCGCGCCCAGGCACCTTCAGCCTGGGTGCATGTGCGTGTCGTCCCGGGTGCCTTAGGCCCGGGGACGGAGTTGCGGTTCCACCCCACACACCTTTGGTCTGGGGTGAGGTACTCTCTGGAGGCCTGGGGCCCAGTACCTTCGACTGGGTCCCACAAGGGATCGAGGGCTCCTAGGGTGTCCCCCGGTGTGGACACCCGAATCTGGGATGAGGAGGCCAGGGAGGTGACCCTTCCGAAGACCCAGTGCAGCATTTGCTGGTGACGGCGGGGCCTCTGGTAACTGTCCGGATGGATGTCCTCTCTCTGACAGGGACCATTTCTCATAGAAGGTAGTCCACATTCTCATGGTCTGTGGCAGGGACCCATCGTGAATCAGGTCGGTGGCAGAGACCCAACAACCAGGTCTGTGGCAGAGGCCTTATTCATCTGGTCTGTGGCAGAGACCCCCTCACGGTCGGTGGCAGCGACTGTGTGCCAAGCCTATTCGCGCTATAACGGAACAGGGGAAAACCCAAGTTCAAGTTTGTGCCTGGACCTCCTCCCCACTGTGTTCTGAACTGTTCTATGTCTAACCAGTCGCTCTCAAAGGACTATTTATTGCTCTGAAGAATAAATAAGTGTTGGACTTTCAGTGGTGTGGAACTTGACTTTCTGGGAGTTAAAGGGTCCTACCTCCACCTGCGTGGAGGGTGGGAATCATCCTCAAGGGAAGTTTTGGCTCTGGACAGGGACACAGGCCCGAAGGTAAAAGGTTATAGCTCACACCTCTGCACACAAGAAGATACAAGCTGGTGGTGCACCACACTCTCCTCCCTGGTCCCCTAGACGAGAGCCATTGACCGAGAAGAGAAGAGGGAGGCAGAGGTGAGGTTGCTACAGTAGTAACTACGTCCTGCAATATATCCTTCCCTTTGCTGCAGCTAGAAAAGTAACATTTGGTGTTAAAGATTTGTCTTGTGCTCAGAACAAGCGTTTGACTGTTAGACCTGAGCAGTGGACACATTCTTCCCAATACCTGTAAGCATCAGGTATTTTCTCCATCTGTGCTGTGGCAGAGACAGCAACAGAGAGGGAGCACTGGCAAATCGAGTATTACTGGGATGTGGGGGGGGGGGGGGGTACCGTCACAATCACACTGCCACTTTGCACTGAAGGCGAGTGTCACATTAAGGGGTTGTAATTTCCTATGAGGGTAAGCACGGACTGACTTGAAATATAAGAGAAGAGCTGTCTCTTTGGTACCTGAAAAATTCACACTTCTAGATGGACTTCTGATGACAAATGTCATCAAAAGTTCACATATATTATCCTGGTCCTATTTTAGAGTTTAATGCCCTGTACACACAAGCTGAATTTCCGTTGGAAAAAAGTTGGATGTTTTTTTCTGACAGAATTCCGCACAAGCTTGGCTTGCATACACACGGTCACACAAATGTTCTCTGAACTTTTGAGCGTTAAGAACGCGGTGATGTACAACACTACAACGAGGCGAGAAAAATAAGTTCAATGCTTCCGAGCATGCCTCAAATTGTTTTGGAGCATGCGTGTTTTTATTCCCGTCGGAATTGCATACAGACGACTGATTTTCAGTCGGAAAAATTGGGAACCTGCTCTCAAACTTTTGCTTGCGGAAATTCCGACAGCAAAAGTCTGATGGACCATACACATGGAATTTCGTATGAAAAGCTCACATCAGACTTTTGCTGGTGGAAATTCCGCTCGTGTGTATGGGGCATAAGTACTTGTGAGAATTGATATATATGGATTAGATATCCACAGATTAGGATTTTCTATTCCCGAAGGGGAAATTGGGCTGCATTTGACTAACCATTCCTCTGATTTATTGGTTCTGAAATCACAGTGGAAATATTAAACTGCTGTTTCTGAAAATATGTCTCATATACTGTTCAGTTTAGAAAATCTCTTTAAAAAGGGTCATAAGTATCATGTCAGCATCTAGGTTGGGAAAATTACAAACAGCACATCAATTTACCACCACTGCACATAACACCTTGAAAGAAGAACTGGTGACAATTAGACCTTTTATGGCTTGGAATCACAACGTGTGTTTGAAAACAAAGTGCCCAAATCTGGACCACAGAATTTCTAAGTTACCAATGGAATGACTACAGAGGGTCCTGCAAAGTCCAGTTTGACCACAGGTAGCTTTGTCTCACAAATACATTCACAATGAAGTGTCAGAACAAACACAGAGATTATGAGTGCCAGAGAAAAAGGTTAAAATGGTTACACAATGCAAAAAAAAGTGTTGGAAGGATATTAGACAACGTCCGTTTCTCGTTCTATACCCACATACTTCAGAGCATCCGCCTGGCTGTATCTGAAAAATAAAGACGACAAAATTGATGTTGGGGTCTACAAACTTGCAAGATACCCAACCTATTTTTTGAGTAGAATGGAAACTCTGAAGACTCTATACCATCAATGCCAGGGAAGTTTACACTCCATACTCTACTGCACTACACTGGTCTTAAACTAATAAGTACCTACACGGAGCGCAGAGCAGTCTTTAGAGCGGAGCTCCAGTAGTTTTTGTATTTATTGAAAGTCAGCAGCTCCAAAAAGTGTAGCTGCTGGCTTTTAATAAACACACACTCACCTGTCCCACGGTCCAGCGATGTGGACGCCCAAATCATCATTTCTCTCCCTCTCCTCTCCCCAACATTTCAACTGTAGGGACCTAGCTGTGACAGCTTGCGGCTTCACAGCTGAGTGCGCACTGCTCATGTGCAAGTCGTACTGCGCCTTCCTAATGGTCAGGCCCCTTTTGGATGGAGCTCCGCTTTAATACCAGTGTTACAGAATCAAGAATTACAACTTGGCCCAGAAAGAAAGGAGGATAGCTACATTCAAATGACTGTACATGTAGGAATGATGTTGTGGTAACTTGGTGTTTGTTGTACGAAGTAAGTCAAGGTACCATGTGACACGCACTTGTTTATGCCATTGAATTTGGTCATTAACCAGTTAAGTGCTTTGGGTGTATGATGAATGCCCCAAAAACGTCATGTACTTTGGACATACACCCTGTTCCTCACCTCTCTCCCTGTGCTGCTCTCAACTGCTTTTTCTGGAAAATCACAGCTGTCATTTTGACAGCTGGAACTTGCCCTGCATTACAACAGAGGTTGTAGTTGCTGACTGTTCCAAACAGTGTTCAGAAGCTTCATTAACAAAAGGGATGACCTTTGGTCTGCATATGATACCAGTTAAAGCAAACTTATGTAGCGGGGTATTCCCCTTTAATATCCAGAGACTACATTTCCTAAGACATCTTTCAGCACCCAGGGTGCATTGCCCCGGAGCAAAGACTGCTGGGGCGGACTTTATAAAGGGAAGGCAGAGTTTATTCTGTCTCTTTGGACACTTCCTGCCTATCAAGCAAGAACTCTGTGCGAGACTGCTGAAAGCCCAGGCCTGAAGCCTGGGCATTTTCATCCAAAGAGCCCTCTGCCAGCCTAGCGGAACCTGAGAGACATCTTCTCATCCTTGCTGTACTACACCAGGAGGACCGAAGACCCGGATATCGAAGGATCCATGTGCCTAGACGAATCGGCGGAGGAAACGGACTTGGACTGGTCCGGGTGGTGAGAGAGCACTTGCTCAAAGACAAATACTGTATTTTTACTACCCGTTTGGATTACAAAGTTGTTCATCAAGTGCACCACCGAAAGATTGCTAGCGAAGATTGTTTACAGAACTTCCATTTAGTTCAGTCAGGCCTGGCTGCGTAGGTAGACACTGCTGAGCGTTAGTCTGCCCACGAGGGGAAGTAGCTGTAAAAGGGCAGCGTTAGATTCGCATAGTAATACATGTTTATTCTGTTCATTTAAATACTGTTTATTGCAGGGACCTGCAACTTGTTATCCTTTTGTTTATTACTTGCCTCAGTAAAATATCTGGGTCAAGTACATTGGTGTCAGTTTCAATTACTTTAATAGAAGTTTTAAAGTATATCACTCTGTGTGTTTGCCATAGGACTGCGTCACCAAGGGTTGCGGTCACGCGGCTGTGCCACGGGAGGATAGAGCCGATTGCCAGGGGTTGACAGCGGTGCACTACAGGGCCCAAATCAATACCAGCAGCTCTCTTAACTGGGGGTACCGCTATACTTACAATTAAAAGAAAAATAATTTATGTAGCATTTGTTTCTATTTAACATCCTTAGTTAACCCTAATCAGCCTATTTAACTTCTTCTTCTCCTTAGTTTTTTTCTGCTGGTTTTTATTTCTTTTTTTCTTCCTATACACTTCTTTGTGGTGCATTAAAAGGCGTTCTCTTGGACCTTACAGTAAAGCAGTGCACTGAAATTATTAGGCTGCTGTGATGCACTGCAACGCGCACCAGTGCATTGCAGTGTGCTACAATGCAAATGTGTAGCCTTAGTGCACTTGTGGTGCCATTCAAACGTAATAGCACTGCAAAGTGTTAACGCATGTCCATAAGGGTTTTTTATAGGTGTGAAAGTTATAGTGGCTAAAAATCATCATGTAATATTTTTAGGAAATCTTCCATGTTTAGGAAGGCAAATATATGCTATTGACTGTTACGGGTGAAACATTGTATCACAAGCAGAAAAAAAAAATAAGCTAAAATCTATACTGTCAATACCAATCTGTTCTTGCCTACAATATACATTAGATGAGCCTGTCCTATTTTTACATCTTCGTTTATTTTTATTTCAATAATTTTTCAACCTCCCCTATTTACTTTCATAACCATTATACCATTCAGAACACATTTTTTTGGGTTACTGGTTTATAAAGTATGAACCAATCTTTCCAATGCACTCTGTAGCAATACTTTTATTAAACCCTCTTTTTGACGTGTTAACGTGCCCTGTGTCACACGTTACAGTAGGGCAGCTCACTGAAATGAGCTTTGCCATTTAAATTATCTGCTGACCACCCCTATACAGTATCTGTCTGCGAATGTCTTATTAGCCACAACCTGCTCCCTCTTCCCCTAAGAAACTTGACTGACAATGACTGCAATCTATTGCACCGCTCCACTCTCCTCAGTGTATCCTGCACAAAAAGGAAGGTATTGCCTTTAGGAAAATTGTTAAAATGGGTCTTTTAAATTTGTATTTTTTTCTGATATGCTTATGAGAGCAGCCAAAACGAGGAGATAAAAACATGCCGCCTTTAGTTAGCTCTCACCTGTAGTCAAAGAACAATTCTTCCCCAGCTTGAATTGCTCGTTTGGCAAATATACCAATCCGATGATCTCCATTTACCATGACCACTGTAATAAAAAAGCAGATTGTATTTAGTATAAGATAAAATGTTTACATATGCACTCAAGTGGGCAAATACATTCCCTCAGATAAAACTGCCTTTCAACCTATGATAATTTGCACACATTTACTGGATATTTACATATCACTTTTTGGGTATAGCGAAGCCCCATAAAATGATACTGGTCTAACAAAAAAGTCACAACTGTTGTCTAAATGTATAGGGAGTTTGTAACTTATGCTCCATATTTGTACTGAAAGTGGTTGTAAACTCTGTAACACCACTTTGTACCTACAGGCAAGCTTATAATAAGGCTTACCTGTAGGTACTGTGAATATCTCCTAAACTTGCACAGTTTAGGAGATATTCAGAGTGCATGCAGCCGATGACATCATCGCTGCATGCGCGCTGAAGGTCTGGCTTGCAGTGTTGGACCTTCAGAGCTCGTGCCGGAAACGGCAGCTCCCGTGCGCATGCACAGGAGTGATGTCATTGCACCCCCCGGCCACTCATGTAGCCGGAGGCCGCAAACCTGGAAGAAAGACGGGTGAAGATGTCAGCCGTCTCAGCGCTGACATTGAGGCGCTGGAATCCTTTGTTCTAAGGTAAGTTTCTCATAATGTGCGAGTGTGCGATGCATACTCGCACATTATGACATTGCTTTTTTTTATTTTTATTTTTTTACCATCAGCGGTTTACAATCGCTTTAACAGTCCTACAATTAAATGCATCTGTGGTTTGTGGAAACAAAGTGGTACAAAAGAGGAGGGAAACAAGGCCTTTTTTTCTTTCTTTTATGAATGTTTTAATGTAGTTTTTAAAGTGGTTTTAAACCCTTTACAACCACTTTTACCTACAGGTAAGCCTAGATTAAGGCTTACCTGTAGGTGCTCGAAATATCTCCTAAACCTCCACGGTTTAGGAGATATTTACAAAAGAGACGGGTGGCGATGTCTATGGTGCATGCGCCATAGACAACGGCGCAGGCGCACTTTAGAAACCTTTAGAAACAGTGATCGTGCCATTTCTAAAGGAGATCGTGCCATGACTGGAGGCTCCCGTCCGCATGCCCGGGGGTGATGTCATTGCGGCTCCGGCCAATCACAACGCCGGAGTTGCGATACCCAGAAGGAAGAGGGTGAAAGATGGACGCTTCGTGGAACAGGGGACAGCAAAGATATTGCAGTCTTCGGATTCAGGTAAGTGACACATAATGGGCTACTATGCGATGCACAGTAGCCCATTATACTTTACCTTTGCAGGGAAACAAAAAGGAAGTAAAACCCATAAGGGTTTACTTCCTCTTTAAGGGTGGTGATAAATGCTACACATTTTGTGAAAAGAATGTCAGCTTTAGAAGGTAAAATGTGTGTAGACCCTAAATCCATTTTCCAATATGTATGGTATCATGTATAAATTTTTCTTAAGAAATTATTTTTTTGTGAATCTGACGCAGTTTCTTACTTGGAGATGAAGCCAATCTAATAGGCTAGGAGAACAAGTTCCAATAAAATAGGCAGCACAGTGGCTAAGCGGTTAGCACCTTCACCTAGTAGTACTAGGGTTGTTGGTTTGAATACCAACCACAGCACTATTTGCCTGGAGTTTTCATGTCCTCTCTGCATAAGTTTCCTCCCACACTCCAAAGACATGCTGGTAGGTTAATTGGCTCCTGTCTAAATTGGCTCTAGTGTATGTATGAATGTGGGTTAGGGACCTTAGATTGTAAGCTCCTTGAGAGCAAGGACTGATGTACAGCAAATTGACGGTAATAATAAAAAAAGCTGTTGCTAAATCGAGTAATCGAGCAACACTTAACCTGTTTGATATAATGTTTGTCTCTGCTACATAATTTCTCTTCCAAGAACAACAGTTCTACCTGTTAAAGCCAAATCACCCCAGCCTAACCTGCTGCGCTTTCCATGGTAATGCAAAATCGCTTTGAGTCAGAGCAGTTCAGTAAGTCTTCAAAGCTGGAGTTTCGTTTTTTGTTTGTTTTTTTAACATGAATTACATGTTATGGCATGTATCCTCCTTCATAGTTGCCTAATATTACTCTGGGCTGTGAGAGGTAACACCAGCTGCTGCTAATGTGAAGAGTTACACCCACTTGCCTAATCTCCTCCTATTCCCATTGCAAAGATGACAAGTTTGCATATTCAGTTAAGCCAAGTGTTATTAACCCAAGTGATTTTCCCATATACAGTATTTATATAGACAGGTTTTTTTGTACTTACTGCAAAGTTATTTTCCATTGAGGGATGCAAGAAATTAGATGCAGTGTAAACTGCTATAGGAGGGCTGGACACTGGCAAAAAATAAATAAAATGTAGGCCAGCCCAGGATAACCCATCCTTAACTTAGTATTCCTCAGTTTGTAACTAGCATTACCAAGAAAATTAAAAAAGTACAAAGTGGGGTGGGACTTTAAATGTGCCTCAGTGAGGTTTAGAAAAAAGTAAAACAAGTTCTATCACAATTTTAAAACATAGAAAATATTTTATTTACCATCCTTGGATGAGATTCTTTAAAACAATATGTCACAGTTTGATACAAAATACAGTTTTACTGTTACTTTGGTCCAGGGTGTGTAGAGTCAGGGCCTTAAAAATCACACACAAGAAAAGCAGCACATAAGATAAAATTAGAATCAGAATTTTGAAAATACAATATCAACAGTGGTAACAAGTATATAAAAGTTGTTATACATATAGCATTCAGGACAGGTCGTTATCATAGCATGAAAAGAGTAAAATCAATGCAGGGCATTTGTAATTGCCCCCTTATGGACCCATTAACTCAAGATTTTAACAAAACATGCGCAACTACAGAGAGTTTTGTACACTGCCCAGCTGTGTTTCATAATACCAAGATTCTTTAGATGGAAAAGATGTAGAAAAGCCTAATTTTTATTCAACGTGGAGTATGTTCATATTTTACCTTCTAACTGTGCGGTTGGTCTATCAGTCCAGGAGGGTCAGGGGAGCCTGTGGGGATGACCTCTCCGGTCCGGCCAGGAAGAAAACAGGAGGAAAAGACCCTTGCCTATAAATAGTTTTATGGTAAGTGTAAATGTGTATTTTCAAAATTCTGATTCTAATTTTATTTCATGTGCTATTTTTTTTGTGTTTGATTTTTACGGCCCTGACGAAGTGGGGCTACCTGTGAAACGCGTAGGCCATACTTATGATACATCTGGCCAGGATCTACACACCCTGGACCAACGTAACAGTAAAACTGTATTTTGCATCAAACTGTGACATATTGTTTTAAAGAATCCCATCCAAGGATGGTAAATAAAATCTTTTCTATGTTGTTTTAAAATTGTGATAGAACGTATTTACTTTTTTCTAAACCCCACCAAGGCACATTTAAAGTCCCACCCCACTTTATACTTTTTGAATTTTCATATTCTGCAGGGATGTTGCCTCCTTGGAGTTATAATCTTCTCATGCATACCCCTACCCCTACATACAATATTGCATTAACAAGAGCATGAACATAAACACAGTGGAGTGGGATCTGTGTCCTTCAATGTTCTCCAAGAAAAGGATTTTACTGTGAGTACAAAATCCTATTTTACTCCACATCCACTGAGAAACACAGGAATTCAAATATAGTTGTGAGGTCCAAAAGCAGTCCAGGTGAGGGGTGAGCAACACAGCAATAAGAAATATGGGGACTGAATGCAGCCCAAAAGCTGACTTAGGACCAGTGCCCAGATCTGTAACTGGATGAGACTGAGTCCCCTACCAGATAGGGGAACCATCCACATGGTCAGAGGGAGGGCACAGAGTTTCAACCTAAAGCTCAAGACCTAGATAGAAAAGTCACTACTACAGGGAAATGGCTTCACATGAAACTAAACACTGAGCCTGATCCAGTGAGAAGATAAACCAAAATCCACCATAAACAGGTGAAACCTGAACAAATTCCTGTGTAGACCATGAAGACCGTCAAGCTGATGTGGTCAAAAAGCACAGAGGACTAGCCTCTAGAAGGAACAGATCCCGAGAAAAAACCTAGAACAAAACAGATCCAGGCGAGGAAGAAAATCCAGTCTAAAAGAGAAATTGTGAAGCCTTAACACTCCTAAAATCAAAAACTTTGTCTAAATAGGGTGTCCAGCCAGACAATCTCACTAAATTAGATTAGCAGTGAAAATCCTGAACTAGCAAACATGCAGCCTGCAAAAGGGTGTGAAAAGACTCCTGTGTCCACCACAGAACTTAGAGGTTCAATTCCACAAAGTCAAAGTGACTGAGGGGTATGGGGTATGAGAAGCACCTCACAAGGGTAGGCAAAAAATGGAAGCAAGACCTCTGCCCCAGAATGGTGAGATAGGAACAACCAGATAGCTCCCTAGTAGACAGGTTATGTAAAGTCATAAAGATATACACTGTTCATGTTAGTGGATACCTGCAGTAGAAGACTTTATGTTCTGCCTGCTGACAATCCAGGGAACCACAAGTAGAGGTAGTAGGAACCTCCACTTGCTTTGTAGGACCTGAGGTGCACCTAGGTACACATCTTCTCTATGTCCAGTGGCTACTAGTTGTAAAGATCTGATTCCCAAGGGAATGACCTCAAGGGAATCATTGCAAGGAAGGCTGAGACACGTGGTATCATCCAGCTCAGGGACCAGACTACCTCTCCTGCTGCAGGAAGGACTCCCACATCTTGGTGTTGAAGGTTCATCAGCAACTAGATGGTGTCCAACAGAGTCTAAACCAGGAAACCTACCGAAGGTGGGTTCCCATGATGGTGAAGGAGCCACCTGCTCTGGAAGGGCAAAGAGTAGCCCAAAAGACCAGTTTTCCAATGAGGGTCTACCTGATCCAAAGAGACAAAAAAATTGCCCAGAAACTACACCTGCAACAAGAGGAGGGGGGTGAAATTAAAAAACAATGGGAGAGAGGAGACTCTGGGAGGAGGCTTCTCAGTGCCCAACACTCCCACAAAATAGCAGAAAGGCATAGCCCTTGATCGGATCTTGAGGGGCTTGAGATAAATAGGTTGTCCATGGTGGCATGGAACTAGACTGGTTAACCCGACTCACAAGTGATAGTTTCCAGTGCTGAAACCTGACCAGAATATACAGTAAGTCTAATTCCCAATCACTATGAGCACGAGCCAAAGCTGCCCCCTTTCACCCTTGCTTTTCGCCTTGGCTATTGAACCTCTGGTACAGTAAATGTTATATTTTTCCTGATATCAAAAGTGTGGAATTAGCTAGTTTAAACCATAAATTATTGCTGTTTGAGGACAGCTTGCTCTTATTTGTCACGGCACCTCTCGTGTCTAACTCTAACTTGTTCCATGTTCTGCACTACTTTGCATTATTAGCTGGTCTGGAGGTCAATCAAGCTAAATCAAGGTGCTTGATATCTCTCCTTCCAGGAACTTCTTTCGCTTCAATCTTTCTTTCTTTTTTTTACGTGGCTGCCTCATAATTTTCCCTTTTTGGGTATTCTTTCCAAAACATTTAACACCCATTACCAGGCAAATTACCCACCAATGCTCCACAAGCTAATCTCTCTCCTGACTCAGTGGTCCCACTTTATATCTCTTGGGTCAGTAAAGTGGCCACAATCAAGATGACCTTTCTACCTTAAGTTCTATACCTCTTTCGTGTCCTCCCAGTGCCTGCTTCTGTGCGGCACTCCAGAGAGTTCTCCAGAGATTTGTATTACAATATGTTTGCAGCTTAATTAAACCTAGTCTTGACCTTCTACATTTTCCCAGTTACTACAATTCCTCGCAGTTAGCTGACCAAATATCACACTACTTGGGAAACCCCGCTCTGGGTAAGTATTTAGGCAAAGGATTGTGATCCACTCTCTATTGATAATGTCCTATGTCTCATTCCTCCTATGTGCTTGACAAATCCTTTTACTCTTGATGCTTTTCGCATAAGTAATTGCTTGAAATCGAGGTTTTCGCCTTTGTCCCCCCACCGCCCAATGCTGTTTTAACAAATTAAATTAAAGAGAGAGAGGGAGGATGAGAGAGAGAGAGAGAGAGAGAAAGGGGATGAGAGAGGGTTGAGGGGTAAGGGAGGGCGGATGAGAGTGAAAAGATGCACTTGAGCATGCGTGGGAATGACATCAAAGCAGCCCGGCCAAGGCAAGTGACCGAAGGCACAGAACCCAGAAGGAAGACCGGTTGAAGATGGAAGCACCCAGGCCCCGCTGGATTGATCACAGCGCAGCACTGGAGGGCTTAAGTGTACCCAAATGTGCTAATATGCTGTGCATATTTGTACATTATGGCATAACCTACCTCAGGGCCTCTAAAAAGTAGTAATGTTAGCAAATTTTACTACCGCTTTAATATAACAGGATACAGGAGCCTCTCATGGGGCCTCCTACTGACCCGGTGGCCCTTGAGCAGTGCCTAAGTGCATAGTTGCCAACATTTCAAAAATATTTTCAGGGACACTTTTTTTTACCAGTGGTATATTTAGAGTCAAATATGTTTTTATTGCTTTTAACAGAATAAAATAATACATATAACTTTCAGATGTCCACAACATAGGGTAATACAATGCAAGTCACACTGTCTGTATATCGTAGGAAACATTTACAGCGTAAACACCAACACACCGCAACCTTCTAGGAGCAGATACACTATACAAGGAGCAGTGAGGACCAATAAAATTGTATAGTACGACATCTGACTGTGAAATAAAAAAATAAAATAAAATAAAATTTAGACAGGGGGAGAAAGGGTGGAAAAAGAACAATAGAGGGAAGAAGAAGGGAAAGAGAAGACAGGGATAAAGAGGGACTGAGCAGACCTTGGTGCATCAAACCTGCATGATGGAATCAGGGTGGACGGCTAGGTTGACCTAGAGGTGTCAATGTTTTCAGGGAGTCCGAGGCAGAGTAGTCGATCCAAATGAGCCATAGGGTCTTAAATTTGTCGAACGTGTCATTATCAAGGGCCAACATCTCTTCCATGCGCATGACGTCATTGACCGCTGAGGGGGGGTGGTGATAGTTTTCCAGAATAGGGGGATAAGCTGCCTGGCGGCTGTCAGGAAGAAGCGCAGTAAGGTCTACAAATGAGCTCGCCACTGGACACGTGGGGCGGGAGTAGGGGCCTACCAAACTGGAGCCTATGCCTTGAGGCAGTGCAGGATGGTCAAACAAAGATGTAAGGGGCGAGGGATCCCGGGACAATAATGAGAGCATTCCCTTTTGTACCATAGGTGTAGGGCAGTGATTATCAGCGGGGATATCAGCGGGGAGGTGGCGGAGAATAAATGTAAATGTTAATTTTGTGAAAATAGTGCAGCGCTGCATATCTATAAATATTATATAAACAAATAATTATACATAAAATAAAACAATTTGTGAAAAATAAAAAAAACAGTTCATATGTAGGTTTCCAAAACTGTCACCGCTGTGTAAAATCCTATTTAAATGGATCCAATATTCAGTGCACACCACCACCTGCTAAAATGCCTGCTCACCTCAAGGATGAGTATAAAACTCATAGACAGATCGCTCCTCGTGTCCACCACGATCAAGCCACTTTACCAATGGTAGTAATTCCTACAATCCCCAGAATGCACCTCTGTGTGGGTAATCAATGTTTGAATTGTCTCCAAACAACACCTTCCTCCGCTCGCTTTTTAATAATCAAATCCAAAGGAATAACAATAAAAACAGCATATATCAAATCACCAGCTCATTCACCGCAGATCTACACTCACGGTGCTTCACCTGACATCACAGATTCGACTCCTCCCTTCTAAACGTGTGTCGGCCTCTCATTGGCCTTCATCAGTAGATGGGTGGGTCAAATTAGGTGAAACCTTATATACCTAACTGTTGCCTAGGCAACCCTTCAGGCATCACCACAGCCGTCCACAGTCTGTGAGGACACTCCCTCTTCCTGTGACTACAGAGCTCACTTTCATTGAGCTGGAGAGTGTGTCACCCAGATCTGCATACCTGCAGGGTGCTCTCACTCGTTGTCCCGTTACAATCTAATCTCCACATGAGTGCACGATGTATCTCCATATACATAAAAAACCAAGTCTAAAATAAAATGAAATGAAAAGATGTTCCTATTTATATCTTTATCTATGGGGACAAACTATATGTTTATTAGGACCTCATTGGCCATTCAATAAAAATTTAAATTTATAGAAAATTAATAAATATGAATCAATCATATATGTGAAAAATCGATTCTACAGCCAAGCTAAAAAAGTACTAGTTATGCTTACCGGTAACGTCGTTTCTAGAAGTCTTCCAGGACGGCACATGAGAGATGACTGGTCCACCTGACAAAAAACACAGTCAATCAAAGAGGTTAAAAACCCCGCCCCTCCTTTGCTCCTCAGTTTGTGAAAAAGTTCTCCACACTAGTGCACAAGAGTGAAAACAACATACCACAACAACTCTATATATACATAACAATATACATAACAAGAGCAGTGGGAAGTAGGCCTGCCGTCCTGGAAGACTTCTAGAAACGACGTTACCTGTAAGCGTAACTAGTACTTTCTCATTGTCTTCCAGGACGGCACATGAGAGAAAAGCAAGTAACATGCAAGCCTACCTTAGGGTGGGACAACCGCCTGTAGGACCTTTCTCCCAAACGAGAGGTCCTGAGGCGACAGCAACTCCACTCTATAATGCTTCATAAAGGTATTCTGGTTCAACCATGTTGCAGCCTTGCAGATCTGTTCGACTGAAGCTCCGGCCCTTTCTGCCCAGGAGGTCGCCAGAGACCGAGTGGAATGTGCCTTAACATTTGGAGCTATACTAGCGGTCTGATCGTACGCTAGGGAGATAGCCCGTTTGATCTATCTAGCTATGGATGCCCTAGAGGCCTGATGGCCCTTTTTCTGTCCAGAAAAATCTATTAATAGATGGCTGGATTTTTAAATAAGCCAACAGACACCGTCTGACATCCAGACAATGAAAGGAGGCCTCTCTTTCATTCTGGGGATTGGAACCAAAGGAAGGGGGTATTATCTCCTGTGATCTGTGAAATTTCGATACTACCTTGGGAAGGTACAGGGGGTCCTGCCTAAGGACAACCCTGTCATCAAATAAACGAAAAAACGGCTCTTTAATTGACAGAGCCTGCATATCGCCTATTATTTTGGCTGTCGTTATCGCCAGAAGAAAAGGCAAACTTAAATGTGAGCAACTTAACAGAAATACTGTCTAATGGCTCAACGGAGCCTTAGAAAATTGTTGCAAAACTAAGGAAAGATCCCAGGGTGGAACTCTGGCAATCTGTACTGGGGACATTCTATCTCTGGCCTTCAAGAAATTCTTAACCAGAGGGTCCAGGGATAGTCTTCTGTCCAAAAAATAAAGATAAAGCTGCTACCTGAACTCTTAATGTCTTGGTAGTGAGCCCTAAATCAACACCATCCTGGAGAAACTCCAGGATGACCGAAGTCTCCCGTTGGGAAACTTCTTTATCAAGACACCAGCGAGAAAAGATCCCCCATACCCTCGCGTAGATACGCCTGGTGACCTCCTTTCTACTTGAAAGGAGAGTGGTGATCTCTCTCTCAGAACAGCCCTTCTGCAGGTTCTGCCTTTCAAGCACCAGGCCGACAGCTTGAAGAAACTGGGCTCTGGGTGGTAGACCGGACACTGACGAAGAAGGTCTGCCTGAACTGGTAGATGGAGAGGGGGAGCTAAAGACATGTTCTCCAGGCTCTCTTGGGCCACCAAGGGGTGATCAAATTGAGACTGCCCTCTGAGAGATCCAGCTTTTGTAGGATTCTCGGAATTAGACCCAGAGGGGGAAAAGCATAAAGGTGAAAGTCCCACACCTGAGCCAACGCGTCCACTCCTGGTTTAGGGAAAATAATCTCTCTAGATTTCTGTTTTCCCTGCGGGCGAAGAGGTCTATCTCTGGCTTTCCAAACTGTTGGCACACCTGGTTGAACACTTCTGGGTTCAACTCCCGTTCTCCCTGGAGAATCGGATGGCGACTTAAATAGTCCGCTTCTATGTTGTGAACTCCCTTTATGTGAACTGCCGAGATAGAGGGAACCCGAAGTTCTGCCCAGCTCAAGATTTCCAGAGCCAAGGACAGGAGGGTACGGGACCTGGTGCCCCCCTGATGATTCAGGAATGCTACCGTGGTGGCATCTGTCGAACAGAATCTGAACGACTCGGCCCTGGATTCTCTCCTCGAAGGCCTTCAGGGCTTTCCGGACTGCCAATAATTCTCGGAAGTTCGATGAAGAGCCCCTCTGATCTCTGTTCCAAGGACCCTGAGCTCGGAGCTTGCCTAAGTAAGCCCCCCAAACCCAGGAACTTGCGTCTGTAGTCTGGAATGCAAGAGGTCATTAGACCTAGCCATCTCATGATGCCTCTGAAAGAGGATTCCTCCAACTCTGACAGAGACCTGACTGCTGTCACAAGGTTCTGCACCTTGTCCTGGGGAAAGACTAGTTTCCCCTCTAAGGAATCTACCAGGAAACCTAGGTAAACCTTCCTCTGGTCCGGGATCATCAAGGACTTTTCCCTGTTGATGATCCACCTCAGGGATTCCAAGGTTCCTATGTCCTTGGCTAGGTCTACGAGGAGGAGATCCCGACTCTGGCTGTAGAGAAGCAGATCGTCGAGATAGGGGACTATCGTTATTCCCTGCAAGTGCAGGAAAGCAATCACTTCTGCCATGATTTTGGTAAAAACTCTTGAACTGGAGGTCAGACCAAAGGGGAGAGCAGCAAACTGCCAGTGCTGGACTCCATGGGCAGAAGCGATTGCAAACCTGAGCAAAGATTGGTGAGCTGGAAAGATTGGGACGTGTAGATAAGCGTCCTTTAGGTCGATCGTCACCATGAACACTTCCTTTAGAAGGAGCTTTCTGAGGGTGTACACACTTTCCATACGAAACCTCTTGTGATGCAGACAAGCATTCAAGGGTCTCAGGTTTATTATGAGCCGATATTTTCCTGACGGCTTTGGGATGACAAAGATATGGGAATAGACACCCAGTCCCTGTTCCGCGGGAACTGGGACAACTACACTCTGCTCTGCTAGCTCTGTGACATTTTGCAAAAGACCTGCTGCTTTGAGGGGGTCCCTGGGAAGATGAGTTCACAAGAACCTTGAGGAAGGGGAGTGCAGAAACTCCAGCTTGTAACCCTTTTTTATAATCCGGAGGACATGGGGGCTCCGGGTTACGCTTTCCTACCTGGAGAGGAAATGGGAAAGCCTTCCCCCCACCCTCACGTCACTTGGTGACTTGTCGCCAATCTTTGGGCTGGGAAAAAGGATACTACCCTTCTGTCTATCCTACCCAGCACCCCACCGCTTGTTGAAAACAGTCTTCTTGCCTGAAAAACGGTTTTTATTCTGGGGGCCTCAAAAACTCTTTTCCTTCTTAGGCTTTGTTGGGAATTTCTTGCCCTTTTCGGTGGACCTTGACAGAGCCTGGTCGAGTCCGGTACCGAAAAGGAGAGAGCCCTCAAAAGGGGAGACCACAAAGACGGGACTTGGATGCACTGTCACCATCCCACGTCCTGACCCATACTGCTCTCAGTGCAGAGTTGAGGAGGGCTCCAGTCTTTGCGGTAGCTCTCACAATCTCTACCGCAGCCTCCGTTAGGTAAGCTACCGCGCTCCCTATGAGCTGTAAGGAGTCTAGGACTTCTTTGGTCATGGAACTACGTGAGACATGGTCCCTTAATTTGGTAATCCATGTATCTGCGTTCCTGGCCACACAGGCCGAGGCCAATACGGGGCTCATGGCTGCCGCATTGGCTTCCCATGCCCTACGCAAGGTGGACTCGGCCCGCCGATCCATCTGATCCTTGAGGTTACCTGCATCCTCAAATGAGAGGTCGGTCTGTTTAGACACCTGCGCCAAGGAGGTGTCTAATCTAGGAGTTTTAAAAAATGTATTCACAACCTCCTCCTGAAAGGGGCACCTATGCTCCCATGTTTTGGGCATTAGAAGCTTCCTCTCAGGATCCTTCCATTCTTTAAGGATAATATCCTTAAGTGCCTTATGAACCGGGACGGTTCTGGACTGGGACTTCACTAACCCCCGGTACATTATGTCCCTTGCGGAAACTTGTTCCGGTGGGTCCTGGATCTTTTCAGAAGCATAAATTGCGCTGAGGAGACCCTCCATATCATCAGCTGAGAAGATATGCCTACCCAATCTGACCTCGTCCTCCTCCTCCGACTGACCGTCTACCTGACCTTCGTTGGACAGTACTTGACTCGGAGCCTCCGAGTCCTCTTCCAGGTCTGAATCTAAAGGCAAACAGGACCTCAGAGAAACTGTATGCTTCCTAGTCAATTTGGAGGATGAGGAACCCTCTTGTGAGGAAGAGCCCTCCCTACTGGTCTGGGGCTCTGGTTCCTTAGTCCTAGCAGAGGCCTGAAACTCCTTGAGAGTGGCAAGCATCTGTTTTTGGACGGAGAGGAAATCTTTCCTGATTTGAGAAGTTTTCTTTCCAGCCAGCTTCTAAATACCTTTGGAACAGAAGGGCCTGGAGTAATCTAGGGGCAATTTATCAGTGCAGTAACCGCATCTTTTGACACGGGCAGGGGCCCTAGACGGATGACCAACAACCCCCTGGGCAGCGACGTCCTCCCCTGTAAGTAAAGAACACACAGGCCTACATAAACAAATAGGCCCTGTGGTAAGCAAGGGGAAGAGTCGGGGTACCACCCCCATCATAACCCCTGCTGGCTGAGTAGAGTCACCCCCTGTGGTCTCCTCTATAGCCGCGGCCGCAGCCGGTCCTTCCTCCTGCTTCATTGCACTTTCAATGCGGTCGTGGGGCGACTGGAGGAAAGAGAGGCGCCTCTCTTCCTGGCGGCGTTCTGGTGGCGATGGCTGGAGAAGAAGAGCGCTGGCCGCTGCCATCTTGCCGGAGACCGAAACCAGAAGTGATGCGGCACGCCATGACCTCCACCCCCGACGCTAGAGGAGGCAGCAAACACCTCCTCCAAACGCCGGGAAAATGGTGCCGAACTCAGCCCCATGGAGGAAGCCCAAAACAGCCACAACAGCTCCCCTGAGCTGGGGTCACCAGAGACGGACACCCGCAATGGGATGCAAGCCAGTCCCCCGGGTGGAGGAAATGTGGCCCCTGAAGTTCTAGGTGCCTTGCTGCACCTATGGTCCTTCAGTACTCAGGGGGTTCTTCCAGGGCTAGTTCCCCCCCCTGGTCCGCCGTACCTGTTTCTTAGTGATGGGAGGTGTGCGTGCTGACGTCATCACTAAGGGACAGGTACGGCGGACCAGCCGGTTGTTATGTTCTTCTCATTTTATATTGTGTAAGTGTTTTTATACCCTGTTTTCTTAAAATAAATTTACATTGGGTAATGCACTATTGAGCCTCCTCTTTCTCCTTGGGTAAACTTTGATGCATTCACTGCATATCAAATGACGTTTGGATTCCTCTGGAGTTCCCTGGATCTTGTTTTGGATCTCCCCCTTGGATTGCAGATGTGCCTAATTGTTTCTTACCTCTGGTAAGCAGCTTGCATTGTTGGTGGTGGACACGGGTGTGCATGCACCGAATTTCAAATCAGTTGTGGTTCACTTCTTCACGGCTTCTTTTCATTTCTGGTTTTGATGGGACTTATTTTGGATATATCCATCTTCATGGGACACATTCATTGTTACTACCATTGAACTTTATTCATTCATTATATGTGTGGATTTGTTAATACCTATTTCAAACATTAGGCAATTCACATTAGCGCACTTGTTCTTTTTTCTTTTTGTTTAACCTGTATATACCCGTCATTGCTGTTCTCTAATACAGGCATCTGCAGGAGTTAGTGGCACAGTATACACCTGTATATACCCGTCATTGCTGTTCTCTAATAAAGGCATCTGCTGGAGTTAGTGGGTGTTGTGTGCCTCCAGCACAATATACACTACCCAATTGCTGGTTTTCCCATCTCCCTGCAGGCCATTACTATGTCTGGAAGGCCAACAAAGAGAGGCAGACAGTCACGAGCCAATAAAAGAGGGCAAGCAGGCTCTGTGTCTAAAGACAACAGTGCTGGTAGTGGACGCGGTTCATTGTCATCAGCACGTGGCCATGGGACACGCTTGTCCTTATTTTCGTCAGCTGGACGTTTTGAGCCACATCATGCCGAAGACTTGGTAGAGTGGATGACCAAGCCCTCCTCATCCTCTCTCACCCAGGCTCAGGGTACTGGCAAAGCAGCTGCCAAAGCATCCTCTTCCCTCGTATCAATGTCATCATCAGTCACTTCTTCCCTAGACCCACCATGTCCTCCTGAGGAGTCCCCCGAACTGCTTGAGCACAGTGTTGGGTACATGCTCCAGGAGGATGCCCAGCATTTCGAAGGGTCTGATGATGATACCCAGCTAGAGGAAGGCAGTAGCGTGAGCGCAGAGAGAGAGGGGATGCTCGAGAAGGACAGCAATCTGGCAGTCATGTTCCAGCAGCTGCAGCATACTGCCAGATTGGCTCCAGTGATGAGGAGGGAGGGGATGATGAGGTCACCGGCTCCACGTGGGTGCCTGATAGGAGAGAGGAGGAGGTGGAGGATGAGGAGGAGGCACATCTCCAATGAGGCAGGATGCCCTCTGGGGGCCAGCGTAAGGGCAGCACACCGACTGAATCACACCGCAGAGCTACGCCTGTGCAGGGCGCTGCCTCTGCCCGTTATTCCAAAAGTTCTTTGGTGTGGGCCTTTTTTGAGTCGAGTGCATCAGATCGCACTGCTGCTATTTGCAACATATGTCTCAAGCGTATCTCGCGTGGCCAAAACATCAGCCGCTTGGGCACCACTTGCTTGACTAGACATATGTTGACCTGCCATGCAGCTCATTGGCAAGCGTACCTTAAATACCCACACCAAAGAACAAAGCTGACCTCTCCTTGCTCCTCATCAGCTGGGATCTCCAACCCCACTATGCCTTCAGTCCTCTCTGAAACCTGCACTGAGAGGAATGAAGGTGTAGAATTAGGTGTGTCACAGCCAAGTACTTGCGGGCACTCTGCTAGCAGTACACGACGTCCGATTGTAGCAGGCAAATTTCCCTGCCCCAGCTGCTGGACCGTCTAAAGAAGTTCACTCCCAGCCATCCACATGCCCAGCAGTTGAATGCTAGCTTGGCTAAATTGCTAGCAATTCAACTGCTGCCTTTTCAGTTGGTAGACTCGGCCCCCTTCTGTGAGTTTATGCAATGTGCGGTTCCTCAGTGGCAGGTTCCCAAACGCCACTTTTTCTCACGGAAGGCGATTCCGGCTCTCTACCGTCATGTGGAAGGCAATGTCCATGCCTCGCTGGACAGGGCGGTCAGCGGTAACGTGCATATTACCGCTGACTCATGGTCCAGCAGGCATGGACAAGGACGTTACCTTTCTTTCACGGCCCATTGGGTCACTCTTTTGGCAGCTGGGAAGGATGCAGGACAAGGTGCAGTAGTGTTGGAGGTTGTTCCGCTGCCACGCCTCCAAAATGCTACTACTGGTTGTGACACACCTCTCTCCTCCACCCACTCCTCTTCTTCTTCCTCCATGGCCTCTTCCTGTGCTTTGCCCTCGGAACCAGCGGTGCTCCGTAGGTGTTCGAGGGGCTACGCAAGTACGCAGGCAAAAAGATGCCATGCTGTGCTTGCGCTGGTGTGTTTGGGGGACAGGAGCAACACTAAGGCAGAGGTTCTGTCAGCTCTGCAGGGGCAGGCCGAGAGGTGGTTGATGCCACGCCAGCTTAAGCCAGGAAAGGTGGTTTGCGACAATGGCACCAACCTCCTCTCTGCCCTCCGACAGGGTCAACTGACCCATGTGCCCTGTGTGGCTCACGTCCTTAACCTGGTGGTGCAGCGGTTCTTGGGCAGGTATCCGGGCTTACAGGATGTCCTGAGGCAGGCCAGGAAAGTCTGTGTGCATTTCCGCAGATCATATAATGCCAGTGCTCGGCTGGCTGAGCTGCAAAAGGAGTTGAACCTGCCCAAGAACCGCCTTATATGTGACATGCCCACCAGGTGGAACTCAACGTTGGCCATGCTGCAGCGGCTGCACACGCAGCAGAGGGCCATCAATGAGTACCTGTGCGACTACGGCACCAGGACAGGGTCAGGGGAGCTCAGGTTTTTTTTCACCACGCCAGTGGGGCATGATCAGGGATGCATGCACTGTGCTGGCACCATTTGAGGAGGCCACGAGGATGGTGAGCAGTGTCAGTGCATGCATCAGTGACACTGTACCTCTTGTCCACCTGTTGGAGCATATGCTGCGTGGAATAATGGACAGGGCAGGAAGAGGTGGACTTCCTTTCCTCTCAAGGCCCCCTTTACCCAGACAGTGTTCCTTGTGTCCCACCCATCACACAGGAAGAGGACGAGGAGGAGGAGGAGGATTGTGTCAGCATGGAGGTGGAGCATGGCACTCAGCATCAACAGCAGCAGTCTTTTAGGGATGATTTACAGTCCCAAAAATCCCGTGGACTTGTACGTGGCTGGGAGGAGGTGGCTGCGGATCATGTCGTCCTTAGTGATCCAGAGGACTCCGGGATCGAATGCCTCAGCTAACCTACGCTGCATGGCCTCCCTGATGCTGCAAAGTCTGCGGAAGGATCCTCGTATCCTTCGGATCAAGGAGAGGGACCATTACTGCTGGCCACTCTCCATGATCAACGGTACAAGGGTAAGGTTGCGGACCTTATCTTGCCGTCGCAGAGGGAGCAGAGGATGAGACAACTCCGGGAGGCCTTGCAGAAAGGTCTGGGCAACGCGTTCCCAAAGACTGGGAGGTTACAAACTCCTGGTCCTGGACAACGAGTTGCTGAGGCTTCGGTCAGTAGCAGAAGGAGCGGTGGAGAAGGTGGCCCTCTGACCGATGCGTTCAGACAATTTTTTAGTCTGCAGCCCCAAGGTATGTTCGGTTCCAGCAACCATCGCCAGCGTCTGATATACATGGTGCAGGAATACCTACGGGCAAGGTCAGACTTGGACACCTTTCCCACCGAAAATCCTCTGGCTTACTGGGTCTTGAGGATGGATCACTGGCCAGAGCTTGCACAGTATGCAATTGAGCTACTGGCCTGTCCTGCATCCAGCGTTCTTTCGGAACGCACATTCAGTGCTGCTGGAGGCTTTGTCACGGATCACAGGGTGCGCCTGTCCACCGACTCGGTTGATCGACTGACCTTCATAAAGATGAACCAGTCTTGGATCACCACCAGCTACCAAGCACCTGAAGCTGATATAACAGAATAATTTATTTTTAAATGTCACATCCCTTCAAGACTGCGTATGCTGATGCTGAGTGACTGTCCTGTTATGTTGACTGACTATCCTCCTCCTCCTCAATGATCCGATTCATGATGATAGCTTGGAAGAACATTTTTGTTTCTGGGTGCCGCCACCAGTGGCTAAGGCCCAATTTTTCAGCCCGTTTAACAGGGGCATGTAATTACAATTTTTTTATGCAATGCTTTGCAGCAGGGCTCATTTCTGCACTCCAACTAGAGTATCTGGGAGAGGTTGCAGTGTCGTGGCACCAGTGCCTAAGGCCCAATTTTTCAGCCCCTGTTTAACAGGGGCGTGTAATTACAACTTTTGATGCAATACTTTGCAACAGGGCTCATTGCTGTGCTCCAAGTACAGTATCTGTGAGGGGTTGCAGTGTTGTGGCACCAGTGCCTAAGGCCCAATTTTTCAGCCCCTGTTTGACAGGGGCGTGTAATTACAATTTTTGATGCAATACTTTGCAACAGGGCTCATTGCTGTGCTCCAAGTACAGTATCTGTGAGGGGTTACAGTGTTGTGGCACCAGTGCCTAAGGCCCAATTTTTCTGTCCCTGTTCAACAGGGGCATGTAATTACAATTCTTGATCTAATAATTCACAGCAGGGCCCATTCCTGCGCCCACCAAGAGTAACTGTGAGGGCTTACAGTGTTGTGGCAACACCACCAGCACCACCACCAAAGGCACAATTTTTACTACCACTGTTCAACAATGGCATGTAATTACAATTCCTGATATAATAGTTCACAGCAGGGTGTTCCAGCGCCCACCAAGAGTAACTGTGAGGGCTCACAGTGTTGTGGCAAAACCAACATCTAAGGGGCAAATTTCAGCAGAGTATATACGGCAGGCCCCTACTTTCAAACATCCAACTTACAAAAGACTCCTACTTGCAAACGGAAGGAGACAACAGGAAGTGAGAGGAAATCTACCCCTAGGAAGGGAAATTCTCTCCTGTAAGAGTTAATATGGGAAAAAGGTGTCTCCTCTCTACTGATGCTTTATCACCAATCCTTGTTTCAAAAAAAAAACACTTTTCAAAAACTTTTGTCATTGGGACGGAAAGTGAGGTGAAATGTTCTGAACAGGTGCACAGACAGCAAAACAAATGTTACAGGGGTGATAACCCTTCCCTATGTTTTCCAAAAAGCTTAAAAATAGATTTTTTGGCTGGAGCTACACTTAAACAATGTACCTGTTCAAAATTACAAACAGATTCTACTTAAGAACAAACCTACAGTCCCTGTCTTGTTTGCACCGCCTGTATACTGCTGTTCAGAGTATATAGGGCCTTTTTTTATTTTGGGTGCGGGGTTCCCCTTAATATCCATACAAGATCCAAAGGGGCTGGTAATGGGCTGGGGTAGGGGGGGGGGTGATGGGGTAGCCATGCCATTTTTCTCAAAGATTTTCATCCATATTACCGGGACCAGACATTACATTAAAGCCGCAAGCAGTTTTAAATGGCTTTTTTTCCTTTACAAATGTCATTTTGTGCAGGGACAGTTCTAAACACGGGAAACAAGCCACTTCACAGGCATACTTTAGACACCCCCCAGGTACGATATTTAAAGGAATATTTCACTTTTTTTTTCACTTTATGCATCATTAAAATGACTGCTCCCGAAAAACGGCCGTTTTTAAAACTTCGTTTTGCATTGATACATGTCCCCTGGGGCAGAACCCGGGTCCCCAAACCCTTTTTAGGACAATAACATGCATATTAGTCGTTATAATTAGCACTTTAGATTTCGAACGTTTGCGTCCATTGTATTTAATAGGGTTCTAACGTTCATGCAAACTTTCGGTCCGTTCGAAGGTTCTGGTGCGAACCGAACCGGGGGGGGGGGGGGGGTGTTCGGCTCATCCCTACTCTCCAGTGATGCTTCACCTTCTCAATCGCCCAGAATTTAAGTTGTTTGGGATTCCTATCATGAATCTCTCTAAAGTGCTTGGAAACGCAATATTCTTTTCTTCCTTTTTTAATATTGTTGATGTGCTCCCACACTCTAACCAATAGAGGTCTAGATGTCCGACCAACATATTGAAGTTTGCAGGAACACTCCAACATGTATACCACCCCCTCTGAAGAGCAAGTTATAAAATCTTTAATTTTATGTGTTCTTTCTGATGCTGTGGCTGTAAATTCACTTTTCTTCTTTACATTACTCCCTTTCGTGGTCCTACACACCAGGCATCTCCCACAAGCGTAAAAACCCATAAGGAAGGGAGTCAGGGTACCTGTTTGGTTGTTTTTAATGGGGGGGTCTAAAACTCCTGGCGCTAAAATGTCTCTCAGATTAGGTGATTTTTTGTACACAAATGAAGGACACTGGGGGAGAACACCTCCCAATACTTTATCTCTCAGTAATACATTCCAGTGTTTTTTAATTATATTCTCGATCTTATTCTTCTGAATATTATAACTTAACACCATTCTATATTCCTCTCCTTCTTTCCTTACTACCTTTTCTTTAGTTTTCAGCAACTCGCATATTCAACAAAGTCCTGTTAAACCTTTCCGGTTGGGCATCTCCTTGTGGGTGATAGGGGTTGGTGCGGGTCTTCTTTATCCCTAGGGAATCCAGTAATTTCCGGATTAGTCGACTTTCAAAGTCCCTCCCTTGATCCGAGCGAAGGCGTTGAGGTAATCGGTAGTGTACAAAATACTTCTCTACAAGTATCTTGGCCACAGTGGAAGCCTTTTGGTCTTTAGTTGGAAAGGCCTGGGTGTAACGGGTGAAATGGTCGGTTATCACCAGAACATTTCCATGTCCCCCCAAGTCAGGTTCCAGACAAAGAAAATCAATGCATACCAAGTCCAAGGGTCCTTGGCTTTGCAGGTGGCCCATTGGGGCAGCTTGATGAGGCAGTGTTTTCCTTTGTATGCAGCGAGCACATGAGTGACAGTATTCCTCCACTTCAGCCCGCATACAGGGCCAATAGCATCTGCTCCTTATGAGCTGAAAGGTTCTCTCTGCTCCTAGGTGGCCATGGTTGTCATGTAGGGCAATCATAACAGTCTTCCAGTGTTTTTCTGGCAGGAATAGTTGCCACTTGTCTTCCAGGTCATCAGAGGGGCCCCTTCGGTTGACCACCCCTTGATGCACCTGTAACCTATCAAATTCCTTGCGTATTAGACAGGCCTCCTTTGAAGGATCATGCAAGAGCCTGTCCGGATCCTGATCTTCCAGGGCCAATCTTCCCCAAGGGTCTTCTAACTGGTCCCATCTTATATCCTTCTTGGACAGTTTCGGCAATTCGTCTTCGCCAATCTGGGTCACATCACAATAGTACTTGGGCACTCCTAACACCGAGACTCCAATTTCTTCTGCTCTGGATGCACCACCAGCTTGGAGCTCTGCTCCCTGACACAAGGCCCGCACTCCATCTGGGGTCACTTGAGTCGTCTTCTGTACTGCAAGTGGGAGCATGAGATCTTCTGGACAAAGCATCAGCATCTCGGTTTCCAGTTCCAGGTCTATACTTTAAACTGAAGTTGAACCCAGAGAGGGCTGCCAACCAACGGTGGCCAGTGGCATCCAGCTTGGCTGTGGTTAAGAGGTAAGTGAGTGGCTTATTGTCTGTTTTCACCACAAAGTCAGCTCCATATAAATAGTCCTTCAGTTTGTCTACAACAGCCCATTTTAAGGCCAAGAATTCCAATTTGAGGGTGGGGTAATTCTTTTCAGCTGGGGTTAAACTCCTACTCACATAAGCAACTGGTCTTAGCTGTTCTCCATACTCCTGATACAGCACACCTCCCAGACCATCATGACTGGCATCCACATGCAATTCATAGGGCTTCTTGGTGTCTGCATAGGCCAAGACAGGGGCAGTGGGCAGACTCCTCTTCAGCCTAGTGAAGGCCTCTTCACACTTCTCAGTCCACTGGTCTTCCACTGACTATCCCGGCTTCCTAGGGCCAGAGTCATCTTCCTCTCCTTCTGTCTTCAGCAACTCATTCAGAGGTTTGGCAATTCTTGCAAATCCCTCCACAAACCTGCGGTAGTAGGAGCAGAACCCCAGAAAGGATCTGAGCTCAGTCACTGTAGTTGGCCGGGGCCAGGAGGTAACTGCCTCCAGTTTGTCAGGATCTGTAGACACTCCTTCTTCAGACACTATGTGTCCCAGGTAATGAACTGAGGATTGGTAGAACTGACACTTCTCCCTGGAGAGTTTGAGTCCCTCATCACTGAGTCTTTTCAGGACTTTCTCCAGCCTTTCCTCGTGTTCCTCCAGAGTCTTCCCAAAGACAATGATGTCGTCTAGATACACTAAGACTTCGATGAGGTTCATGTCCCCCTCTGTCTTTTCCATCAGTCGCTGGAAAGTGGCAGGAGCCCCCGACAGACCTTGAAGCATCCGGTTAAATTCATAGAATCCCACTGGGGTGATGAATGCCGTCTTCTCTCTGTCTTCTGGATGCATTGGGATTTGGTAATACCCACTCTTCAGGTCCATGACGCTGAACCACTTGGCTCCAGACAAACTCTGTAGAGCATCCTCTATCCTAGGAGTAGTGTACTGGTCATGTATCGTCCTCCTATTGAGAGTCCTGTAGTCTATACAGAGTCTTAGTGACCCATTCTTCTTTCTGACTACTACAATAGGGGAGGCATATGGGCTCCTGGACTCCCGGACAACACCCGTTCTCTTGAGCTCTGCAAGTTGCTCACGCAAGTCCTCCAGGTCAGCCAGTGGGACCCGCCGGACCCTTTCTCGGAAAGGTTTGTCTTCTTGCAGACGGATCTTGTGGGTGGCACTCCTCGCACACCCTACGTCCAACTCATCTTTGGAGAAGATCTTCCTTCATCTGGTCAGCTGGGCCCTGGCCCTCTCTTTCCACACCGGTGGTAGGGTCGTGTTCTGCAGGCAGAGTTTCTCCAAAATGGGTTCTCCTCCTTCAGTCTTCTCCAAGTCAGACAGGGCCACTGGGGTGGCAGGGTTTACTTGGCCCAACAGCATCTGGGCCGGAAGCTTCACAGGTGAGTCAGTGGTGTTTGATACTCACTGGTACCCGGCCATTTGCCTTCTTCAGGGCCCTCAGCAAGACTACCTCAGGGATTACCTCCAATCCTGAGTGGGTGTCCAGAGGGTCTGGTTCCAGGACTACAAAGGGGCCAGGCTGTTCCCAGGTGAGCTTCACAGTGGCCCTCAGACAGGCCACTTCACCAGGTTGCAACACTCTCTCCTTCTTCTCCAGTCTCCAGACTTTCCCTACCCCCTCTTCTGGAGCCGTCTGTTCCAGAACCAAATCGCTGATAGGCTAACTGCAACATTGGGTGAATCCTGGCTGTTGAAGTACCCTGCTCTTGTGCTAGGGGAGCCAGTAGTCTCCTGACCAGGTCAGTATTGGTCCCTATTATCAGGGAACTTTTGATGGCCCCTGGTGGGCGAGGGCAAACTACCACCAGGGTGTCAAAGACCTCTGTCTTTCCTGATACTGAGGGGTTGAAGGCCAGTCTAATCGGAAGATAACCGTTGTATGGGAAGCTTTGGGTGCCAATCCCCCATATTTCCAGATATTCCAAATTCTGTAAAGGCAAGTGGCTCAGGTGTTTTTGATAGAAATCCCGATACAAGAGGGTTACTTGGGCCCCTGTGTCCAAGATGGCCCTTGTGTAGACTCCCTCCACTTGAATGGGGACTACTGGGGATGGGGACCACCAATTTGGCTGGAAACCTCCTCGGGGAGGCCTCTTTCTTTGGACTCGTGGGTTTACCCTTTGGCGGTTTTTTCTTCTTCCACCTTTTTCTGGTAATCCCTGTTGGGCCTGGTATGCATTGATTTCCTGAGGGTTTTGACTCCAGGGGAGTGGTATTGGGTGTTTTTGATGGGGAATTGTTTCCCTCACTCCCTGACTTCTGTTGTTTTATGATTCCAATGGAGTTTGCTTGAAATGATGGGCACCCGGCTGACTCCTTCACCGGGGCCCTCTGAAGTTTTCCGCCGGCTGGCGATAGGTGCCTCGGGTCTTCCTCGGACTGGGGCACACTCGCCCAAAGTGGCCAACTCCTCCACAGTTAAAGCAGACAGCTTCTCCTCTGTCCCGCGGAGAGACTGGTGTGGAGGCACTCTGGTACGGTTCTTTCCTGGCTTCCTCTTTTTCTTTGGCTCCTGTGTTCTTGGCTATTATGGAGGTCAACAAATCCAACACCTGGGTCATCTGTGATTTTAAGATCTCCACCTCCGAGTCCCGTTCAGTGGCTACAGCGGATCTGACCCCAACTGAGGGGGAAGTAGTGGGTTTCTCGACCGCCTGTTGGTCCTTCATCAGAGCTTCTTCATCCCTTATGATTCGCACAAGGTCTGGATAACTCAGGGACATGACTATTCCAGAGGTTTTCAGATGGAGCCAGACTGGATCAGAACGCAATGCTCCCCTCAAAATCTGCTTCATCCTGGCCGCATCTATGTCTTGTGGTACCATTCCCTTCTTAAGGACGATTTGGCAAAGCATCTTGTTTAGCCTGTGAACATATTAAGACAGTTTTTCTCCTGGCTGTTGGAGGGTATGTTCAAACTGATAGACTAGATCGACCACTTTCTCTAACTGGCCAAATTCTTCCTACAACATAGACAGATAGTCATAGGCAGTACAGGCAGCATTGCTGAACCTGCTTTAAACTTTCGCTCACGCGCTGCTTCTTCTGCGCTTCTGGTACCTCCCATCCTTCCACAGCCTGCATTGCTTGTTCAATCCAGGTGTCAAGGTCTTCTTCCCCGAGTGGCACAGGTTGTTTCCCTGAAAAGATCTGGAGTTTTCGGTACCCTGCCTCTACATGTACCGTACTACTCTTCTGACACTTCGTGACAAAGTCCCCTAGCACAGTTAAGAGTTCGGGGCCTATAGTGGTTAGAGGTGTCCCCGGGGCTGTCATCTCTTTCAGACTCTTCGGGGTTTTAGGTGACTGCGGAGGTTCCTTCTTTATGACCATTGCGTGCGCCAAGCGGTATGTCTGTTTTCCTAAGGACTGCACGCTCTGACCTCTGAAGTCTTCTGGCACTTCGTCTCCCCATTCTATCAGCGCATAGGTGCGGGAGTTCTCTTCGTCTGGCCTGAGGTTAACTATTCATCCTTTATGGTCCGGGGACAGGAGCTCTATGAGCCGTTCTACATCGTGCCCCAGCCAATCCTCTCCGGGAAGTTCAATCACTGCAGCCATCTCTACAGAAACATTAGTGGATGCGCACCACTGGGTCACCGCTAGCAGATCCATGCCGGTGCCTCTGGCGGGTTTGATTGCAGCGTACAGGAATTCGGGACTCGAGCCCCCACGTGTAGCGATACCCCCAGCTAAGAGGGCCGCTGGTATGATTTTTCGGGCCCTATAACACTCACTGTCAACCCCCAGCAGTTGGCTCTAACCTCCCTTGGCACAGTTAGTAGGGGATGATAGGATTGTGTAACCTGTGACTCTTGGCGGCACAATCCCACAATAAAGACACACAGCAGTATGGTATAGCCATCACTAACCGTTTCTTCTGCACAGTAAATGACACAAACGACTGGTATACTTAATCCTGGAACTTTACTGAGAATAATGGTTAAGCAGGTAAAACAGTATACATAAACATATGCAGAGCCCTGCAATGAAAGAGTATTTTAGCAAACAGACAGACAGCTCTTCTCCCTCATGGGCAAGATGGCACCCAGTAATGTCACTACTACTAAGTCAGGCCTGACTGTACTATGTGAAAGTTCTGCAGAAAAAAAAGATCTTCGCTAGCAAACGGTGGTGCACTTCTGGAACAATTTGTAATCCACAAGAATAAAGGAATTTGATAACTTGGTGACCCAGAATAAGTCTACTAGTGTCATTCAATGCACTGTCCCTCCGGCGTGCAACTGCAAACACTAACATTAGTCCCGAACAACAGTTACTGGGTCTAAAGATCCTGTATTATTCTCATGAGCAAGTGCTCTCTCACCCAACCAGAACAGTCCGTGTCCGTATCTTCCGTTGCTGTGTCTTGGTACACAGATTCCACGACACCTGGGTATGCTTTTGAGCTTTCCTAAATGGCAGTTCAAACTTTTCTTGCAGGTCACTGCGAGTGCCAAACAAATGCTGGAAAAGGCCTGGAAAATCTCTACGTCGTGTATTGTTGAAACAAAGAACAAGGTCACGCAGGCCATGATTCATGGTAGAATAGAAGTCACCTTACAACACAAAGTACCAACCTACACCAAACAGTGGCTTCCCTGGGTGTCCCACTTTCTATCATCAGGATTCGATGAATCTCTGCTTGAGAACTGATCCACTCGGCTGAACACTCACGCCAGCTTGGCACTCATCTGGTATTCCCAAGCATATGCCCGGGACCCCCTACCGCCCATACTTTATTTTCCCGATTACCGGCAGTTGTTCCGTTTACATTATGTTAATGTACAGTACTATACAACTAAGTAGTACTGAGCATTTTTCATTTGTCAATGGCTCTGTGATCTTTCTGTATTCAACATCACTTTATAACATCATTGCTGTAATGGTGGATGTAATACCCTTGGCTTTATATTCAAAGGACAGGATCAAACAGCCTTTTTACACAATGTGCATGAATATCCCCTTACAGTGCCTTGAAAACGTATTCATACCCCTTGAAATTTTCCACATTTTGTCATGTTACAACCAAAAACAAATATATTTTATTGGGATTTTATGTGATAGACCAACACAAAGTGGCATAATTGTGAAGTGGAAGAAAACTGATAAATGGTTTTCAATTTTTTTTACAAATAAATATGTGAAAAGTGTGGCGTGCATTTGTATTTATCCCCCCATACTTTGTGAAACCACCTTTTGTTGCAATTACAGCTGCAAGTTTTTTTGGGTATGTCTCTACTAGGGATGAGCTTTCTGTTCGGGTCGACTCGAACATGAGTTCAACTCGAACATTGGCCTTTGGCCAATTATGGCTCAGTGGGTTAAGTCCACATCCCACACTATATAAGGCCGCCTGCACATCAGCCCTGTGTAGTTTGTTGCTGGCGTTAAAGGAGAGAGAGTGTCATTTAGATTGAGCAGGCAGGCAGATTATCCAGTTATCTGCAGTGTATTTAGTATATATATTATATATATTATATATATATATATATATATATACATCCAGGCTTGTGTGTATATACAGTGGGTACGGAAAGTATTCGGACCCCCTTAAATTTTTCACTCTTTGTTATATTGCAGCCATTTGCTAAAATCATTTAAGTTAATTTTTTTCCTCATTAATGTACACACAGCACCCCATATTGACAGAAAAAAACAGAATTGTTGAAATTTTTGCAGATTTAAAAAAAAAGAAAAACTGAAATATCACATGGTCCTAAAGACCCTTTGCTGTGATACTCATATATTTAACTCAGGTGCTGTCCATTTCTTCTGATCATCCTTGAGATGGTTCTACACCGTAATTTGAGTCCAGCTGTATTTGATTATACTGATTGAACTTGATTAGGAAAGCCACACACCTGTCTATATAAGACCTTACAGCTCACAGTGCATGTCAGAGCAAATGAGAATCATGAGGTCAAAAGGAACTGCCTGAAGAGCTCAGAGACAGAATAGTGGCAAGGCACAGATCTGGCCAAGGTTACAAAAAAATTCTGCTGCACTTAAGGTTCCTAAGAGCACAGTGGCCTCCATAATCCTTAAATGGAAGACGTTTGGGACGACCAGAACCCTTCCTAGAGCTGGCCTTCCGGCCAAACTGAGCTATCGGGGGAGAAGAGCCTTGGTGAGAGAGGTAAAGAAGAACCCAAATATCACTGTGGCTGAGGTCCAGAGAGTCAAACCATCACTGCAGCCCTCCACCAGTCGGGGCTTTATGGCAGAGTGGCCCGACGGAAAACACATGAAGGACTCCAAGATGGTGAGAAATAAGATTCTCTGGTCTGATGAGACCAAGATAGAACTTTTTGGCCTTAATTCTAAGCGGTATGTGTGGAGAAAACCAGGCACTGCTCATCACCTGTCCAATACAGTCCCAACAGTGAAGCATGGTGGTGGCAGCATCATGCTGTGGGGGTGTTTTTCAGCTGCAGGGACAGGACGACTGGCTGCAATCAAGGAAAATATGAATGTGGCCAAGTACAGGGATATCCTGGACGAAAACCTTCTCCAGAGTGCTCAGGACCTCAGACTGGGCCGAAGGTTTACCTTCCAACAAGACAATGACCCTAAGCACACAGCTAAAATACCGAAGGAGTGGCTTCACAACAACTCCGTGACTGTTCTTGAATGGCCCAGCCAGAGGCCTGACTTAAACCCAATTGAGCATCTCTGGAGAGACCTAAAAATGGCTGTCCACCAACGTTTACCATTCAACCTGACAGAACTGGAGAGGATCTGCAAGGAGGAATGGCAGAGGATCCCCACATCCAGGTGTGAAAAACTTGTTGCATCTTTCCCAAAAAGACTCATGGCTGTATTAGATCAAAAGGGTGCTTCTACTAAATACTGAGCAAAGGGTCTGAATACTTAGGACCATGCGATATTTCAGTTTTTCTTTTTTAATAAATCTGCAAAAAAGTTTTTCTGTCAATATGTGGTGCTGTGTGTACATTAATGAGGAAAAAAAAATGAACATAAATGATTTTAGCAAATGGCTGCAATATAACAAAGAATGAAAAATTTAAGGGGGTCTGAATACTTTTCGTACCCACTATATATATATATATATATATATATATATATATATACACACACACACTGCATCCAGTGTAGCTAGATGTGACTGCAGGCCGTTCCTGGTGAACTTTTTCTAATATACTTCAGGCAGGCAGGTGATTCAGTGAGCTGCAGTGCATTTAATATATATATATATATATACACACACGCACACAGTCTCATATATATATATATATATATATATATATATATATATCCACTGTATCCAGTGTAGCTAGATCTAGCTGCAGGCTGTTCCTGGTGTACTTTTTCTAATATACTTCAGGCAGGCAGGCAGGCAGGCGATTCAGTGATCTGCAGTGCATTTAATATATATACAGTCTCCTACATATATATATCCTCTGCATTTTAGTCTAGCCAAGCCTATATCTGACTGCAGGCCATTCCTGGTGTACTTTTTCTAGTAAACTTCAGGCAGTGTTTTTCTAATCCAATTTTACAGCATGCCTGGAAGGCCACCAAGGAGAGGCAGATTGCTCACAGGCCACTAAAAGAGGGCAAGCAGGCTCTGTGTCTACAGCCAACAGTGCTGGTCGTGGACACGGTGCATCCTCAGCACGTGGCCATGGGGCACGCTTGTCCTTTTTTTCGGCAGCTGGCCGTGTTGAGCCACAACATACAGAACAGTTGGTAGAGTGGATAACAAAGCCATCCTCATCCTCCTCATCCTCTGTCACCCAGGCTCAGAGTACTTTTCCACTTGATAAAAAAAATATGTACAACCAGTGTTGCCAAAAAATGATTGGTGATCAAAGGTTTATCTCCTCAATGTGAAAGATATGTTAAAAAACAAAAAACATTTGAATTTAAAATAATGGGTCAAATACAACTGCATGAATACAGCTCAATAATGTCCCAATGAAGGAAACAAACAACTTGAAGGATCTTCCTAAAAAATTGCAGTGGTATCAGATAATCTTGGCATATGTGGGTCAGATACGACAGTCCTAATCGGGGAGTAAATGCAGCCAGATGGCCTCTTACCGAAAAAAAACGGACTCCTGTAACGGGAGTCTAACTCGCGTGGTGTACCCAAAGGGATCAGCTGCTCTTTCTTCGGTCGGTACACACACCTGCTTGTCTGCTCACACACCTGTTTGTGCCTCTCCCCGGATGCCTGGATTGTGTTCAGGACATGTGGACTCAGGGATCATAATCTGCCCTGCCGCTCAATATCTTCCTTAGAATGTTTCAGCCAAACTCAATGAAGACAATTCACAGTTTGCCAGCCCGAAAGTTCATTTGGAAAAATGAAAGAGGAAAAACTCATGTGCAGTAAAATCTTGGTATTTATTAAAAAACACTCAAAAAAGATTTCCAAGCACTAAATTTTTTTTACAAAACACATAAAAAGGACGATATATAAAAAAAGCACTCAACTGCAGTTATATCAAAATTACTGCTGGTGCATAGTAACGTCTCAGACTTCTCTCCTACCGACGCGTTTCCTTGTAAAAAGCATCAACTGGGAATGGAGGTGGGGCCACACCTGGATAGGGAAAACTGTGGTCTTCTCCACGAACAACCTGGCCAAGGCCGAAATCATCAATAAAGGCAGGTCCAAGTCCTTGGCCATTATGTCCTTTCTAGTGAAGACATCCCTACAGTACAAGTCCAATGCACACTGTACCTTTATCTCTGGCAAGTGATACGTTGCAGCAGGTATGCTGTCCCGCTTTAACTTTTCATTATTCTTTTAACAGAATCCCGGAGCCAAACCGACCACATCTCCCGCCGCACCTTGGTCGCAGCTGACGATGAGCTGAACGGCCACTTATGCAACGATACCCAACTGATAAACCAATCTCTGTCCCGCAACATGTTAAAGGCCTACCACACCGCCTGGAATATTAACTGCAGGTTTCAAGTCTCATATCCCAGTCCAGGGACAGGCGACATCAAGAATATCCTAGCTTTCGTGTCATATTGTCACACGGAATTGACATAATCCCACAATACCATCAGGCTGTACTTGCCTGGCATTCAACATTTCCTGTCCTTACAGGACTCAGAGAAGCCTTCCCTGTTCACGGCCCATACGATCAAAGCTATATTACGAGGTATCCATAAGCACCAACGAATAAGCCAGAGGCAAACGCTTACCCATTTCAAGTGCCACGTTTTGGGACATGTCAGCTATTCTTTCGCGGTCCCCCTTCGGGTTACTGCCCAGCCTGGTCATCAAAGCTGCCATTTACTTAGCTCTCTATGGGTTCCTGTGGGCAGGCGAGTTCACCTACAGGGCCCCCCGGTTGCCAGGTACTGTGCAGGTGTTGCTTGTCCCGCCTCCAAGATTATTTCATACTACATCTGGCAGTGTCCAAGACTCAACAGACAGGTAGGGGGGGTTGATGTTAAGTTCTTCCAGAGGCTCAACGAATGGTGCCCAGTAGTGGTCCTGGACCAATTGTTGATGCACCTGCCTAGCCAGTCTAGTAGCAGTCTATTGTTACCATTCCCTACCAACCCCCTGAGCGCTAACATCTTCAAACACATCCGCATTCTCCTGGTCAACTTAGGCCTCAACCCCAGCCTATATTCAGGGCACTCCTTTCGCATAGGAGCAGGTTCAGCTGCCTCTCTGCACGGTGTGCCGGATCATGTCATCAGGAGGTTGGGCAGGTGGAAGTCTGCTTGCTTCTCCCGGTACATCCCAAACCCGCAGGTCAAAATGTTGCAAGCCTTTGCCAAGCTTGCTCAATAAAGTAACATGTCCAATAAACATTTATTTCCCTATCCTGGTATTTTTGCCCCCTTTTTGGGCATACTGACCAGCTGACCAGGGCACACCTCAGGTCTGTGTTTCGTTGTGAGTCTTGTGGCGTTTTTATGTGGTTCTGTGTTTGTCTTGGTTCAAGGGACTCCGATCGTAAATATATATATATATATATATATATATATATATATATATATATATATAGAGAGAGAGAGAGAGAGATTTATATATATATATATATACAGTATATAAATCAAGTCCATAAAGTTCATAATATGAAGTACATCCAGCACTGTGTTGCAGTATCACTGCATAGACGCGTGGGCGTAACGTGTATAGGGGCTGAGCCAAGCTGGTTACGTTTGACGCAAGGCCATTTGAGGGTCAGGCGTGTCTATGCGGTGTGGAGGGGAATAGCAGTTTGATGTACCCATGTTTCTGCTTATACCTGTATCATAGCACTTGGTGTGCTTATTTATGTGAGTGGATTTTATCTTGGTGTTTTAATAAAGCAATTTGTACACAAAGAGCACTATCAGTCCTATTCTGTTTTGCATGTGACCTGCATTTGAGTGTGGTGCAGAGGAGAAAAATTAGCTGTCTGGGAAACTACTCATAATACAGCCCAAAGAGGGGCAAATAAAATGTGTTTTGACCTTGATTTTATTGGGGTCAATACTGTGAGGTGAAAGTTTACTACATGCAAGAGGTGGGAACACGCATATTCTGAGCGGCACTGAGGTGGATTGGAAGATATTAATGTGCACTACAACACATTGGTGGTGGATGCACTTCATGTTATGGACTTTATGGAATTTATTTATTTTGTATTATTTATATACAATTGCGCTGCATCAGTTGTTTTGTTTATGTATGCTGGTGTGCAGTGAAAGCACTTTAGATTTTTAGCGGCAATTAAGGGTATATTCCATATTGTTTACAGATTTGGTACGGTCACGTCATATACTCACTGCACTGATTGCTTTTTGGTTTTCAGTTATATACTACCATTTTAAAAATTCCCCTTTAAAGGGGAACAGTCCCAAAGGGGCCCAGGAATTTTCTGACTGTCTCCAGTTTGCATAGAGGAATACTTCGAATAACAGGTATAAGGGAAAGTTCTTTGCAGCTGTAGAAGCTGTGAAAGACTCAAGCCTGGAGACAGAAGGCTAATCCTCCAAATGCAGAGTAATGTGCACTACATCAATAAGGGCCACAACTATCTCTCATAATTTTGTGGTAATGGCAAGAGACTGTGGTGCCTCAATAACAGTCTCTTCACAGATAGACTATTGGGACTCTGAATCTGGGATGATCACAGCAACTAGTGGCGTTGACTATTTTAAGGTCTCAGGAAGTTCAAATATAGACTACACAGATGACCCTGGCTTCTGTGGTAAGTATCCATGAGGAAATGGGTGAATTTAGCCACAAAGTCTTGAGTGAATGCAGTAGAGATCACTGATAAGGTAGGGGACTCAGCTTCACCTGACAAAGCCAAAAGATATTCCAATGTTGTAGAACCTATAACCACTGGATTCCAGACTGCAGGCTTTGGTGCCTGGATACCAAGTAGGCACTTCAGAACCATTAGAGAATATGGGCTGGGGTCACCAGAAGCAGGGGGACTGTCTCCTCTGTGAATATGAACAGACCTGTTGAGACCACGTGGTGGTGATGCAACTAGGCTCAAAACGTGAGGCAAAACCTCAGGTGGTTCCAAACCACGTCGTTGATGACTGATGAGGGCTGGAGATGACAAGGTAACTTTTACCAGTATACCATGTGTGGAAAGTGCAAAAACTGGAACACAGTGGCAAATGTCACATTCAAGGCTAACCCTGTAACATCCAGTTCAGTGGTGTCCGGGTGGAGCACTCCAAAGTCAAGCTGAGGAAAGGCTGACTTGGATAGCTGCCAAGTAGAAACTCCACCTCTGGGTGATCAACATAAATGCTAAGGATTATTCCTACCTGTTTCTGCGCTTAAAGAAGAACAATACACAAAACTTTTTTTTCCATTTTGGATAAAGGAAGGGAGGATTATAACCCCTGACATGTTTTTTTTTTTTGCCATCTGTGTCCCATTGCAGAGATTTCCCTTCACTCCTGTCCCATAGCCAAACAGGAAGTGAGATGAAATCCCTGCAAATTAAGGGAATTCCTTGGGGACCTCAGATCACCAGAACTAGTGTCCTCATTGGTAGACTTCCCCTCTTTTACTTTTCTGGGGAACAACTGCAAATTTGCTGTTTTATTTTTATTTTCAATGATAATGGTAAACAGGAGAAATAGAGAGGGTGAATCTCCCTAACAGGGGCACAGACAGTAATAACAACTGACAGGTGTTCTAATCCATCTCCCCTCTAAAAAAAAAAAAAAAATTGCCTTTGGTTATACTTTAAGAAATAGTTGTTCTTTGGATGTTTATTATGAATTGGTGTGACTGGTTCATTATAATTACCTACAGTGTTCTGATGAGAAAAGTTGCAGTGTCTGCATCCCTTCAGCAGTAATTAAACCTTATGAAGTATATTCCAAAAAAATGACATTTCTGTAGCAAGAGGGAGGCCTAACACCTGATTTGTATAGTGCAGTCTTCTAGGAAAATCAGTGAGCCAATCACAAAAACGGGACTTGAATTTTACAGAAAATTACAGTGTTGCAGATTGAAACAGAAAGGTAATTTTTTATGACATTCATTTACAATATGGCTTGTGTAGCAATTTTATATGCTATATTTTTTTCCCACCAAAGACTGAGTTATCATTTGATGTTGCAAGGCATTTAAGAATCTCAATGGAGTTCAATTGAGGAAAAAAAAGACTAGAAAAAGTGGCTAAAAAATGTAGACAACCTACATGAAAAAACAAGCCCTGCTTGTCATGATCATAATAGGGATAGGAAGATTTCTCTTCAATGGTTCCTAGGCAGAAATAAAGACTCAGCAGGGTATCCAACCCATCCCCACTTAGTATAAATTAATTTGCAATCACATTTTGAGTTGTAGAAGGTATGTTGCCATTGTGCTGTATTTGGAAGAGAAGCAATAGCTTTTCTACAGTCAGTATATAATACAAACCTTTAGCGTAACAATTAGGATTTACAGAGTGATTTGCAAAACGGATTTTATTCCCTTTTCTTGTGGCATCCACAACAAAATCTGTAGAGGAGAGATTATAGTAAAAAAAAATTTACATGCATTTTATTCAAAAGAACAAAATGTTGAGGAATTTATTAAATGCATAATAAAAGTAAATTAAAGCGGTTGTATACCCGCTGACTATTTTTATTTTTTTACACCTGTAAAGGAAAAGGCATAATGAGCTTGTTTGCACAGCATACAAGCTCATTATGATATACTTACCTTAGAACGAGGCGTCGGTGTCCCTCCCGGTCCACGCCGAGGCAGCTGACATTATGCCTCGGCGTGTCTTCCGGGTATCGCGGCTCCAGCGCTGTGAGTGGCTGGAACCGTGATTCGTCACTCCCGCGCATGCGCGTGGGAGACTTCTTTCCGGCAAGGTCCGGCGTCCGCCGGGCCTTCAGCCGAGAATCCCCTGTGCGCATGCGCCGCTGCAGTCAGCGGCGCAGTGCAAGGGGAATATCTCCTAAACCGTAAAGGTTTAGGAGATATTTCTTTAACCTACAGGTAAGCCTTAGTATAGGCTTACCTGTAGGTAAAAGTAAAAAAAAAGACTATACAACCGCTTTAAGTTTTCAGTCCACAATAAATTAAACCATGCGGCTTGACATAAAGAAAACAAGACAATATAGGTTGATATTTTATAAAAAGCTTAGGACACTACCTGAAAATCAAAAATAAGTAAACAAAAAATAATCTTAAGGACAGAGCCTTTATTAATCAAAAAAAAAAAAAAGATAACTAAAACAAAGAAAAATCCCATTTCCTGGATGGTCACCTGGACTGTTCAATAATAGTTAAAACAAGGAAGGCTGAACAAGATAGAAAGCACTGCTCCAGGTCTGCCATGATAGCACTGAACAAGGAAAAAGGATGTCACGCTACTGCAGAAATCACCTTTATTTAGAAAATCGCCAAACAGGGTAAGAACATCAAGGAAATAGCAATAGAGGAGTAGGGTCACAGGATTGTGCAGGTTTAGTTAAACAGAATATTCAAATACTTGCATGGACACATACATGCAAGTATTTTCTGTCAGATATAACAGCAGGAAGTAAATGCAAGGTTATACAATGCAAATTCTTTTCCCCTATCTAGATTAAAATACATCTTACCATTGTTAAGATTGAACAGAAAACTTGACATGTATTTATCATAGACCTTCCCTCTTCGATCTGCTTCATCCTGGGAAATCAGCTGGAATAATATAATATTATAGCATTTTAGTCACTGTAGAGAAACGAGAATTTCTGATTTACTAGTAAAATCCTTTTCTTAGAGTAGAGCACAGGGCGCATGACTTTAGTCTTATGCCGCGTACACACGATCATTATTCACGGCGGTTTAAAAACCGCCGTGAATAATGACATTTTAAACGAGGGAACAGCTTGTTCCCCACACACGGTCATTTTTCTCGTCATTTTTTAAAATGACGAGAAAAACGATCGTCTATGGGAAACACTGCCGCGGAAGAAATGTCAGGAAAAACGACGAGAAAAATTAGAACATGTTCTAATTTTTCTCATCGTGATTAATGCCGTTTTTCCCGCCGGGAAAAACGGCAAAAAGCCCACAGACGATCGTTTTTCTCGTCCAAAGGAAAAAATGTCATTTTTCCCGACGGGAAAAATGATCGTGTGTACGCGGCATTATTCATGGGTTATATGCAGCTACTGACAAAAAATAAAGATGCAGGCACACTACCCTATAAAGCCCAGGCACATTTTGATTTTCTAGAAAGCAATAGGGAGATCACAAAGAAAAGGACCCATATCCAGTACTGGACTTCAAAAAAGAGGATTTTACAGATAAGTCAAAACTCCTATTTCCTTGATTGTACAGTACAGGACACAAGACTAGTGTTAACTATGGCATTTCCAAATGCAGTCCAACAGAGGTTTGGGCAACACAGTAAATAAAACGCTAAGAGGCCAATGTAACAATGAAAAAAAAAAGGCTCAAAAAATGCAAAGAGCAACTTGAAACAACTTACACCCGAAACGTGCAACAGAGATGGACTGACCAGAATGAGTAGCAGCAGAGAGATAAAGTCCAACATTGCATGCATACCACATTCAGACAATTGAGAGAATTCACCAGAGGACAAAAAACAGGAGCAGGGCAGAAAGAGGGTAGAACAATGTCCTGGTTAAGGTGAGGAAAGAAAAAAAAATGTTTTGAAGGTGAAGTTCACCAAAAATTAATAAATGCTTCCCAGTCCGCTTCTCCCTTTCTCTTAAACCTGATTGAACTTCCATTGATAATTGAAAGTCCTGGAGCATGGTGCTCCCCTATATTTTTGAATGGTTAAAGGGGTTGTAAAGGTTCGTTTTTTATTTTCTAAATAGGTTCCTTTAAGCTAGTGCATTGTTGGTTCACTTAACTTTTCCTTTGATTTCCCTTCTAAATATTTTTTTTCTTTGTTTTCTTTGTCTGAATTTCTCACTTCCTGTTCCTCCTCAGTAAGCTGTTCAGTAAGCTGTTCTGGCTGACTCCACACCACTCGGATGATGGTGTGAAGTTTAGTGAGGAGAAACAGGAAGTGAGAAATTCAGACAAAGAAAAAATAGGATTTTTTACTCACCGTAAAATCCTTTTCTCTGAGTCCATGGACCGACACAGCTTCTCTATTGACAAAGTGGGTATTGGCAAAAACGGGGGTATGTGCAGCGCATAGGAAAAACAAAATTAGATAAAACACCATCAAATAAGTGGTCAGCAATATCAAATCTAATACAGTTCTATCACTGAGAGAAAAAAGTCCTCTTAAGTTCCCAGAATGGTATAGCAGGAAAAAGGGATGAGATTCCTCATGTGATGAAAGGAGGGGGATGCAATCTTCTTCCCAAAATGTGCTGATACAATCCTCCACCGTAAAAATATTGAGCTTACCAAATACGATGGACCTCTCCGCTAAGAGAAGGTCATACAGGCATGTATCCACCCTGGGATAATGGAATCGAGTGACTGCAGCACAGATCCTTCCACAGATAGCCGGAATATGTGGCCAGAAGGTGGTATAAAAATCCTCCTAAAAATGGTAAAAATGGATGCAATGATATAGTATCCAATGGTCCCAAAAAAGGAAGAAGGGAGACAGCCTAAGTGCACTCCGCAAAATTTATTGAAAGTCAATATAGATAAAACAACATTGGCGCTCTGCGCCTAGATAAAAAGCCGGTATAACAGCCGGAACTGACAATGTGAATGAACCAAACAAAGTGGGTATTATCCATTAATTAGGAGTGACTAGGCAGAAAAACTTGTAAAAAGTGTTGCATCACACCTTCTACAGTACCGCCCAGGGGGCGGACCCTCTGGGTATAACCTCTCAGTCTGGATCTCACAGATCAGTTCGTCAAAAAGCAGTACAAACTTAAAAGGAGGGGTGGGTGCTGTGTCGGTCCATGGACTCAGAGAAAAGGATTTTACGGTGAGTAAAAAATCCTATTTACTCTTTCGTCCATGGACCGACACAGCTTCTCTATTGACAAAGTGGGACGTCCCAAAGCAGTGTCAGAGAAAAAAAAACGAGGGGTGGTAACAGCATAAAAACAAACTTCACCCCAAAACACAAAACAGCACTCCTCCAACGGAGGAGTTGCAACTCTAAACAGCCGTTTGCAAAACCTTGCGGCCGAAAGAGGCATCCGAAGATGCACCTACATCAACTTTGTAGAATTTTGTTAAAGTGTGAGCGGACGACCAAGTCGCCGCTTTACATAGTTGGGAAACAGACGCTTGAGGTCGGAAAGCCCAAGAGGCACCTATTGCCCTGGTCGAATGCGCCGTGACAGGAAAGGGGGGCGCCTGACCCTTTAAAGCGTAAGCCTGGATTACTATCTGTCGGATCCACCTAGAGATGGTGGCCGATGAGACTGCTTGGCCCTTCTTGGGACCAGCCACCGAAACAAACAGTGAGTCTGACTTCCGGAACAGGGAAGTAGCAGATAGGTATACGCTCAAAGCTCGGACAACGTCCAAGGAATGCAACGCCGACTCCTTAGGATTCGACGGATGAGGACACAAGGATGGAAGTACAATGTCTTCGTTGAGATGAAAAGCCGAAACGACTTTCGGAAGAAAGGAAGGCTGCGGCCGCAGCTCAGAGACTTGTCTAACTGACGTAACAGCCACCAAAAAGACCACTTTCTGAGAAAGTGTCAACAGGGGAATATCTCTAATCTTCTCAAACGGTGCCTTCTGAAGCACCGAGAGGACCAGGTTCAAGTCCCACGGAGGTAACGGGGGACGGACCGGAGGGGCCACATGTCGAACCCCCTGCACAAATGTACTCACGAGAGAGTGAGTCGCCAGGGGTCGCTGAAAAAAGACAGCCAGGGCAGATATTTGACCCTTAATCGTACTTAGGGCAAGCCTTTGGTCCACCCCATGCTGTAAAAACAGCAGGATTCTGGAAACCAAATAGGTACGCGGATGCCATTTAATTTCCTCACACATGGAGATGTAGGCCCTCCAAGTGCGGTGATAAACCTTCCTAGAGGACGGTTTCCGAGCACTTCTCATAGTAGAGATTACTGAGTCTGACAGGCCCCGGTCTCTCAGTACCCGGTTCTCAACAGCCATGCCGTTAAAGCCAATGACTGTAAAGCAGGATGGAATATGGGACCTTGCGATAGCAGGTTCTTCCGTAGTGGTAGGCGCCAGGGGACGTCTGCTACCAGACGTACTAGATCGGCGTACCAAGGACGCTGAGGCCAATCTGGAGCGATTAGGATCATTGGAATTCTCTCTGCCTCCACTCTGCGGAGCAGAAGAGGAAGAAGCCTTAAGGGAGGGAAGGCATAGATTAGCCGATACTGACCCCACGATGCTACCAACGCGTCCGTTGCGTCTGCCCATGGGTCTCTTGACCGGGCCACAAACCTCAATACCTTCCAATTGAGTCGGGAAGCCAGAAGATCTACGTCTGGTGTGCCCCATCTTTGGCAGAGGAGTTGGAACACCTCCGGGTGTAAGGACCATTCTCCCTGGTCCAGCATCTGGCGGCTCAGGTAGTCCGCCTGCCAGTTTTCCACACCCGGAATGTACACGGCCGATAGTGCCGGTACGCTCTTCTCTGCCCACTTCAGGATGCGAGCAACCTCCGATGCTGCAGCTGAGCTTCTTGTTCCTCCTTGATGATTGACATATGCCACCGCTGTGGCGTTGTCTGACTGGATCCTGACTGGACGCCCTTGCAGTCTCTGAGACCATTTGAAGAGGCACAGCTTGATCGCCCGGATCTCCAGGACATTGATCGGCAGGAGGGCTTCCTCTGGGGTCCAGCGACCTTGCGCTGACTGGACACCCCAGACTCCCCCCCAACCTGTAAGGCTGGCGTCCGTCCTGATCACTATCCAGTAAACCGGAAGAAATGACTTCCCGACCCTTAGAGCCGGTGCTGTCAGCCACCATACCAGGGATCTCCTGACTAGGTGGCTCACTCAGATTTGATAATCCAGAGATGAAGGGCATCTGTTCCATCTGGACACAACTTCCTTCTGTAACACTCGAGTGTGGTATTGAGCATATGGGACCGCCTCGAAGGAGGCTACCATGAGGCCCAACACTCGCATGCAAAAACGGAGTGACGACCAATTCCTGGAAGTCAGCTGCCGTACTGCAGCCCGGAGGGTCTGCAACTTCTCCACAGGGAGCGATACCTTTGCCTCTGAGGAATCCAGAATCAACCCCAGGTACACTAGGCATTGAGTGGTCACCAATACTGACTTTTGCGTGTTTAGTATCCAACCACAGTCTCGAAGAGTCTGACAGGTAATGGACACGCTTACCTCTAATTCTGAGCTTGAAGGGGCCTTCAGCAGAAGGTCGTCCAAGTAACCTGTGATAGCGATACCCTGCTGTCTTAGAAGTGCCAGAATCGGAGCGAGCACCTTGGTGAACGTCCTGGGTGCTGAGGCAAGGCCAAACGGGAGGGCCACAAACTGGTAGTGGTTCTTCCCGATAGCAAATCGCAGAAACCTATGGTGTCTGGAGTATATGGGGACATGCAGGTATGCGTCCTTGATGTCCAAGGAGGCCAGAAAGTCCCCCGGATGGAGAGCCGTGACTACAGATCGAACCAACTGCATCCGAAATCTTTGTACTTTCACAAAGCAATTGAGGGCTCTGAGATCCAAGATTGGCCGAACCCCCTCCTTCTTCGGCACAATGAACAGATTTGAGTAAAAACCCTGACCCCGTTCCTGTTCTGGAACTGGAATAACTACCCCGTGTTCCAGTAGACCCTGGACCGCCCCATACAGGGCCTCCCGACGGGTCGGTAGTAGCTGGAGATTGGAGGTGATGAATCTGTCTGGTGGACAAGAGAGAAATTCTATCTTGTAGCCTGAGGAGATTACTTTGCAAACCCACCTGTCGGAGACTAGAGCAGTCCACTGAGTCGCGAATTTGCGAAGACGCCCCCCCACCCGAGAGCTGGGTGGGGGCGGACCTTCATGTGGACGCAGATTTGTCCGCAGGCTTGTTGGTTCTGCGGGACCAAAGACGCTTTTGTCCTTGGGCAGGCGCTTTAATCGGCCTGGGGTCTTTTCCCTGTCGCCTTAAGGGGGCGAAAAAAACGCTTGCGTGCAGTAAAGGAGGGCCCTTGCCCTTGGTGTGGCCCCTTACCCTTGCTAGTTTGGGGAAGCAAAGTGCTTTTACCTCCTGTGGCATCCTTGATGATGTCATCCAGAGAAGCCCCAAAAAGTCTGTCGCCCTTAAAAGGCAGATCCAACAGGGCTTTCTTGGAAGTCTGGTCCGCAGACCAGCCCTTTAGCCAGATCAGGCGGCGTATTGCTACTGCATAAACCGAAGCTCTTGACAGCAGAGGAATAGTATCCATGTCTGACTCGCAGACAAAATTAAGGCCCTGGACCAACTGGTCGGCCAAAGTTATCTCATTAGGAGGAGCATCTCGCTCCTTTAACCCCTGGAGTAGCAATTTTGCCCATTCAGTAAGTGTCTGAGACACTAGGGCCCCCGCCAATGCCGGGCATACTGCCGAGCCTACCACTGAGTATAGGTAGCGAGCGAGTGCTTCAGCCTTCTTATCCACAGGGTCCTTGAAAACCGGAGCCCCTTCTACTGGAATAGTGGTGGCTCTATTAAGTCTGGACACCGAAGGATCCACTATAGGGGGAGAGGTCCATATCTTCAGAAAACTCTCCTCAAAGGGGTACCGTACTGCAAACCTCTTTGGGGCTGTAAAGACCCTTAGTGGGTTCTCCCATTCCTTGTATAAGAGTTTGTCAAAATAAGACACACAAGGGAACACCTTAGCAGTGCGGGCAGGTTTACGAAACCCAAAGGGGACTGGAGTATCTGCTACTTCTGCAGTATTTTCCAACTTTAGCGTATCCCGCACTGCAGTAATAAGGTCAGATACCAAAGCCGTCTCGCGTACTGACCTGGACTTGGAGTCCTCCTCACTGTCCGATCGGTCACGGTCTGCAGTCTCTGATGCATCACAATCTGGGCCATGAGCTGTAGCTGGACCTGGTTCTGCATCAGAAATATCCCCAGAAGATTGCAGGGGACGGGGGCGTTTATTACCCCCTGTATTCCCGTGTGCTGCTTCCACCCTGGCAGCAAACGCCTCTAGGATTGCCGACATAGCGTCCATAGACACCTCAGGGACACCAGCTGCTAAATCTGGTGTTTCAGGGGAGAAGACATCTGGCTCAGATGCCATGCTGACCACACGCTGACACCCACAGGGCTCCAGGCAAGATATCAATAGGCCACCCTCCTGTGCTGCAGAGAGGCTGGGTCACCCAGAGGACTCACCACCCTGGATAGGTACTGCTATGCTGCCGTGTGCTGCGTCTGTGATGCTGTCCCCCTGTGTGAATTTTCGCGCCAGTGTAATGCACCCTAGAGGCCGGAGGCTCTCGCAAAATGGCTGCCAAAAATGTCTGTATGGAAGATAATGTGGGCTCCAAGAAAATGGCCGCGGAGCCGAAGATAGAGGTCAAGCAGCCGTAGCCCACAAAAAGATGGCCGCCGAATGGCAATCTATACATACAGGGTGTACAAACATGGCCGCCGATCACCTGATAGGGGCCAGTGGGTGTGGCCGAACCACAGGAAGATGGCCGCCGGGCAGTCACAAGAGGCCAAACTTGGCATGGACCACCTCAAAATGGCCGCCGACAGCATGGAGGAGGAAGGACACACACACACACAGGTACGCAGAAATGACATTTCTTTTAAATGTTAGTTACAGCCAGCCCCGCTCCAGTGGGACCCCTTAGGTGACCCCCAGCACCCAGCAACCTTTAGCTAGAAGCCCAGGGAGGAGGGAAAGGCAGGGAGAGAGGGAAGAAAGGGGCCACAACCACTTACTTGATCTCTCCAGGAATGTCCAGCTAAATCACCCAGCCGAGGCAGGGGAGTTTTACTTACCTATCCTGCATGTATTATGCTGGAAGACATTCCAAACAGATCATCGCCCGCGCACGGAAGGTGACTGTTGGCCAGGCATGCTGTGATTGGACCCAAAAGGGACGATCATATGTATGCCCTGGAGCGTGACGCTCACCGGACAGGCTGCTGCGACTCGGCCGTAAGGTCAGCCGAAGCTGAGCGGTCCGATACAAGCCTTGGAGCGTAAGCTCACCGGCCAGGCTGCTGCGACTCGGCCGTAAGGTCAGCCGAAGCTGAGCGGTCTGATGCAGGCCCTGGAGCGTAGGCTCACCGGCCACCCGTGGAGCGACGGGCATGTCGTGGAAAACCCAGCGCGTAGCTAGGGTCGGCACACGCTCGATGGCCGAAACTGGGGAGACTACAAGGATCGAGGATCCAGCCTGTCACCCAGTCGGCAGTTGATCGAAGATCGCAGGAAACAACAAATGAAAAAAAAATATATATATATATATATATATATATATATATATATATTTTTTCCCCCCGGACCAATGGGCCCGAAGGGAGCCATGTCCTACTCTTTGCTAGACAGAAAAAAACTGATCTGCGAGATGCAGACTGAGAGGTTATACCCAGAGGGTCCGCCCCCTGGGCGGTACTGTAGAAGGTGTGATGCAACACTTTTTACAAGTTTTTCTGCCTAGTCACTCCTAATTAACGGATAATACCCACTTTGTCAATAGAGAAGCTGTGTCGGTCCATGGACGAAAGAGTAAAAACATTTAGAAGGTAAATCAAGGGAAAAGGTAAGTGAACCAACAATGCACTAGCTTAAAGGAACCTATTTAGAAAATAAAAAACGAACCTTTACAACCCCTTTAAGTATGTTCAAGTCTACTATCTTTGCATATATCTAGCAAGGGGATATGTTTGCGGGAATAATTGCAGGGTTGGATCCCTCAGCTCATTTAGATATATTGAGATGTGGTAAACAGAAATCACCCTGAACCTAATGATATATATCTTTGATATAACTGTCTATTGTCTGCTAACACATGTAACCACTTTCAGATATACTATATCTACCCTGTTTGGGGGTCTTGATATCTTTTTGCTATTTTTATACTGTATATATCTGTAATTTTTCTTAAGAACCTAATAAAAGAGAAGTATTGCCAAAGCTTTGTTGATGATACTTCTCATGTGGGTCACAGGAGTGACCAAGAGTTAGCTGACAGTGAGCTAAAGCCCACTGTCCACTGACATCACAGAGCTGTTCTAGGCTCTGGAAGGGCCCTGACAATTTTGGGATCCACACAGATGCCTGATGGCTCTCGGTGCATGGCTGAGAGCCTAAGCCAGCAGCTCCCACCCGCTCCTCAGCCCAGCACCACAGTGAGCACTGGAGGCCAGAGCAGAGAGCAGTGACTGACAGAAAATGAAGGGATCAGCAATCACGTGACCGCTCAGTTCAGAGGTAGCGGGGGACAGCAGCAGCATCAGACCATGCTGCTGCAGGGAGGGGAGTATGTATGTTTGCTTTTTTTGTAAGTCCACATTTCTCCCTTAATGAAGAACAAGAAAAAGTTTCTTACCAATGAAGGCCTACAATTCAGAACTCTACAATTCAGAACTCTATGAAAAAATTTAAGAGGAAGTCCAAAAAAACAGACCGAGACCCAGGTTGAGATCCCTTGGAATTACTGGAAAAAAATACAGGAATAACAGTTGCAGAGTCAAGATTAGATCAGTGGTGTTCCTCATGATTCGCAGACTGAAGGAAACAGGATTTGTCCAACTGAGTACAGCCTGGGAATGCCAAGCAAAATACTCTATCAAGAATGAAGGTAGACTGTTCAGGAAGTCAATTACCTAGCCTTGAGCATGTAAGTCATGTTGGACTAAACCCACAGAGGTACCAGAGCTCCCACTGTAAAGGGGATGCTTGGGACTGGAGACACTCCAGCACAGTTTGATCCTGGAGGCTAGGAGGCCTACATCCAGCATGACAAGCCTGGGACAGATTTCCTAAATACCTCAGAGAGAAGACCATTCTCTGGTGACCAGCCAGCGACAGAAAAATGTTGCCTGTTAAATTTCCATGACTGGGACAAGCACAGCAGGCACAGATGGAACATAATTCAAGCCTGGGTCATAAACAGATCCACTAATCTGTAATTTGTGAAACATTAACTTTTCTCTGATGGTTTATGAAAGCCACTACCATGGGCCCATATCCATTCTGGAGTGGAAGCCCCCTTTTGCCATGATCCCAGGGAAGAGAAACTGCATCAGAGCAGTGCGAATGCCTGCCAATCCAATGGAGGCAGAGACTGAAATCCCTGCTCGTGGCTTCAGGCACAACTCTTGGACTACACTGTCAGAAAAACGTGGGATTAGTTGTAAGAGAAGAACTCCAAAGGACTCAGGATGGCCCTAAGCTGCCGATGTAAATGACTCTGCATATCAACTCCAAAGGAATAGGGTACACTTCCACATTGGGGCTACTCAATGGAGTATAAGGGATACTCAGACCGACTGGAGAACACTGTGGGAGACTCCCCCGCTGTCAGATTACACAGATCAGCATTGCTGGCATTGGCTGCAATCGCTGATCGAGCAGCTTTTATCTAACAGGGCAGTTGAACATAAGTCAATAGAGCAGTAGGGGTTAATAGCTGTGTGTGACTAGGTTCCCATAGGCAGCTATACAAACAGTATACAGTAGGATATTAATAATCAGTGTTACTCACAGACCACTGCAGCAGAGAAGGGTCAACTATAGGCAGGTCCCATGTACAGTTCCCCAAGGATCAGTCGAGGAGGTATAAGGTCTAGAAAGCTGCTGAAGGAGAGCCACAGTGGCTGCTGAGTACCAAGGAATTTTGATAATATTTTTTGAGAAAAAACCTTCACTTGTAGGAGGTAAGCTTCTCTCAAAAGAACATGAGAGAAGAAAACTAGAAAAAACTGAGGCTTACTAGGAGTAGGAAGGGGTTATATTGTAGATGTCTCTGCAGATTTATTTTTTGCCATTGTCCAATCACCTGAGGGTAGCCCCATATAACCCATGGTTAAGACTAAAGCCCTGTGCCCTATTGATTCAGGGTATCCTTGGAAAACGTACAGCTCATTTTAGAGACACAATATAAATCTAGTCGGTTGCCATGAGCAACAATTTGAGTTTTAATTTGGTCCCTGGTGTTCGGGATGTGGCACTCTTTGGGGATTTGTCTACAGCACAATTTCAGAAGTCGATTCCTGTTATGGAGTGTATTAAGATTCACAAAGGAGACTGTATACATTAACATTAAACACAGCACAATGATAAAACACATTTGGATTAAGGCTCCGTTCACATCTCTGCGTTCTGAATCGTGGGTGGAATTGCCGCGATTCCGCCCACGATTTGAAATAGCAGAAAATCGCTGGACGCCCTTGCATTTCCTATGACTTCCAATGGCACCCCAATCGCGGCATGATTTTATCGCAATTAAAAGTAAAATTACGCAAACAGAATTGCGGGAAGAGTGTCACTCAAAAGAAGTACAAGATCTGATTTTACCGCAAATGTCACCGGTGGAATCGTGGTAAAATCACGCTGTGATTGAGATGCCATTGAAAGTCACAGGGAATGCACTAGCCTCACGAAATTTGCCACAATTTTGAATCGCGGGCGAAATCACTACAATTCCGCCCCGCGATTCAGAATGCGGAGATGTGAACGGAGCCTTAAGGAAAATGGATATAAGAGAAACATGGAGGCTGTCATTTCTAGAGCCAGCAAATCAGCATAAACGCCAGATGCCATACAGAAAAAAGGGTCAGCAATGGCAGCCCCCATACTTCCCCAATGACTGGTGTGCTTTTAAGAGTATGTTTTGGGTGGAAAAAAAAACAAGCACCAATCAGCCATAACTTTATGACCACTGACAGGTTAAGTGAAGAACGCTGAAATGTGTTGAAAGCAGAAAAAATTGGGCATCACAGTTTGTTGTGTATGGGGCTGCATAGCCACAGATTGTTCAGGGTGCCCATGCTGACCTGTGTCCACAGTCAAAAGCACCTACAATGGGCACGTGCCCATCAGAACTGGACCACGAAGCAATGGAAGAAGGTGGCCTGATCCAATGAATCATGTTTTTTTTTTTACAACATGTGGATGACCGTGTGTGTGTGTGTGCGCGTCGCTTACCTAGGAAAGAGACAACACATGGATGCAGTTTTGGAAGTAGGCAAATTGGCAGAGGCAGTATGATGCTTTGGGAAATGTTCTGTTGGGAAACCTTGGGCCCTGACACGTATGTGGTTGTTACTTTGACACGTACCACCTACCCAAACATTGTTGGTGACCAAGTATACCCCTTCATGGAAGCAGTATTGCTGTGGCCTCTTTCAACAGGATAATACACCCTTTCACACTGCAAAAATTAACCAAGAAAGGTTTGAGGAACACAAAAACGAGTTTGAAGTGTTGACTTGTCCTCCAAGTTCAATAAATCTCAATCCATTGAGCATCTGCGGGCTGTGTGGAAAAACAAGTCTTGTCCAAGGAAGCCCCACTTCACAACTTACAGGACTTAAAGTGGTTGTAAAGGCAGAAGTTTTTTTTTTATCCTAATGCATTCTTTACATTAAGATTAAAAAAACCTTCCCCCTTAATACTTACCTGAGCTCCCTCTTGATCCAGCGATGTTGCACGAGAGCCATTAATTCCAGGGACTCTCCCTTGTGATTGGCTGAGAAACAGCAGTGGGTGCCATTATCCAGTACATACACATTTTCCCATATTTTATCCCTTAAAAAAAGCTGCATGTACAGAAAAGTTAGATCTGCCAGAAATCCATGGAGCTCCTATTTGGGCTGATGACAGTGCCATTACTGTACTGAAATACCAAACTGTTTTGTCAGCCATGCCTGCTACACTACAGAACTCTCGCTTTCCCTCATCCATCTATGTTCCATGCCACATGAATAGCTTGTTTTGTAACAAAAAAAAAATCAATGGTGTTGCCATGCGTGCCAAGAGCTTATACACACACTGCGTTGATTTACTAAAACTGGAGAGTGCAAAATCTGGTGCAGTTCTGCATAGAAGCTTCCAGGTTTTTTTGTCAAAGCTTAATTGAACAAGCTAAAGTTAGAAGCTGTTTGGCTACCATGTACAGCACACCAGATTTTGCACTCTCCAGTTTTAGTAAATTAAGCCCACTGTCTGTAGGAAAAGGGCACTTTAGATGTATTTCAGGGTTGTGCCAATGTCAGTAGGAACTATGTCCCAGCAGCTGTCCTCGCAAAAATTTCAAAGTGAGGTAAAATTAACTACTTACCTCACCACAGTACTCAGAAATGAATTCATTCTTCTGAACTGACTCTTTGATAAAGGTGCCCCAGCCAGCTACATCCGAGGGCGCCAACAGCAAGTGCTAGAAAAAGAAAATACATTTCATAATGGAAAGAATGCACAATTTGAAAATAAAAGCCTCCTGGAGCTTCAACTAGAAGTAAAAACAGAGAAAACCAAGTAAATGGTTTAAAGACAAATTGAACCTTCAGTTTACAGCCTAAAGCTGGCCATACATTATAAAATTTTCTTATTTAATTTCCTTTAGATTTACCTTCAACGATGTAGTGCCTGCCTGATTGCATACAAAATCAGCAGACAGAAAGAGCCAGGGCCACGGCCAGGCATCCTCAAACTCAACTATCCCATCTGGCACCAAAACAGTGAGTACTAAAGGGCCGGCGGGAGAGGCTTCCGGAACTGTATCTGTACCTGTAACACCTGTGATGCCTGGGACGGCCATTGTGGCTGGTTCTACATTGGAGGCAGAGCCCACATTGAGAGATGTACTGTATACCGTTAACGCTTGTAAAGACTCAAAATTACTTTCAATGCGCCATGAATTGCGTAAAACTGTGGAAAGGACTAACGCTCTAGAAGAGAGATTAAGTACAGTTGAGGACGATCTATACCCGCTAAGTTAAGATCTCAAAGGGTTGAAGGAACAGGCAGGCATTCAGGCGGCCAAGCTCAATGAAATCGAGAATAGACTCTGCAGAAACAACGTGAGAGTCATAGGCCTTGCAGAGCGGAGCGAGGGCTCCAACCCCATAGCATTTTTGGAGGGATGGTTTAGGGAAATTTTTGGGCCCACTATTTTTACATCACTTTTTGCAATTGAAAGTTACTATTGAAGTTTCTCAACTACAATGACAAGGCTATTTTGCTCCAAAAAGCCAGAGAGATGAGACATTATGTTTAATGGGGTTAGGGTTTCCCAATAAACCAGCAAAAAACAGCTTTTGGTAATATATATATATATATATATATATATATATATATATATATATATATAACCCTAGAGAGATTGACATCATGGCTCAATCCTATATATACCGTATATATATATTTATTACAGTTTGTAGACGCTATACATTTTTTTTTTTTTTATTCTTTATTTTATTTTATCAAAATTCCAATTATATTACATTAATACATTTTTGTATATGCAATAATAAATAAGAGAAACTTAGTAATCTATATTCTTATACATATATTTCTAAAAAAAACTTTTTCTCCCTCCTATCTCCCTCCACCCCCCCCCCCCCTCCCTCCCTCTCCTACCTCTTGTTTTCCGTTTCTTTTACGTCTAGCATCTCAGATTTTCTGCATAACTCCATGTTTTCTTAAATTTCCTCCAGCATTCCCATTTATCTTCGAATCGTGTTTCCCCATCTTCTAAGCTATACTTCAACTCCTCCATTCTATGTGTTTCTTCCACTGAATCAATCCACTCCCATACTGATGGACTTTCTACCTCTTGCCATTTTTTTGGAATCAGCCTTTTGGCTGCATTTAATAGATGCGGAATCAGTGACTCTTTATACTGTTTCACTCCTCCTTCCCCTCCGTGGAATAAAACTACCCATGGATCTCTTTTAATCTCCTTCTCAGTAATTACTTTTATAAAGTCCAGGATTTTTTCCCAATATTTTTACATTTTGGGGCAATGCCACCACAGGTGAGCCATTGTTCCCGTTTTCCTACATCCTTGCCTGCATTCTGCAGTCTGTCCTACTTGAAATTTGCTTAATTTATCTGGCGTGGCGTACCAACCTGTGATACATTTGTAATTCATTTCTGCGGTCCTGCTGTCCATAGCAGAAGAGTGAGTCAATTTTATCATTTTATCTATAGTGATTTTATCTCTTTGTGTTCCTAGTTCCCTTTCCCACTTCTTTATATATGAGGGCATCTCCAGCTCATCCACTGTCAGCAACAATTTATAAAGTTTTGATATAATACCTTTTGAGTTATCAGCTGTGCAAAGCCGTTCTAACGGCGTTAACTCCTCCCCCGACCTAATTGGCTGGGGCAAGTTCTGTACAAAGTGGCTGAGCTGGAGATACCTCCATTCATCCAAAATCATTAATTCCCTATTATGTCTTAATTCCTGAAATGGTATGTTTTTCCCTCTTTTTATTATATCTCTTAACTGTGCTTTATCTTTTTTTATCCAATTTCCTCCCACTATTTTTTTCCCCGGTGCAAAATATTCATTTTCTTTTAGTTCTATAAGAGGAGAGTTATAATCTCTATCTATTTGTTTATGTAACCTGTCCCATATTTTAAGTGCATTTCGTGTTATAACGTGAGTGTTTTCATCTAGTGCTCTATACTGAGAAGGATTCCATATTATACTTCCCAATTGTGTCTTTGCCAGTGCCTTTTCAATTTTTACCCACCTTTTTTCATGTCTGTCCTTGGCCCACTCTACCACCCGGGGCAGCACCACCGCATTATAATATTTTTTAATATCTGGGACAGCTAGCCCTCCATGTTTTTTATCCTGCTTTAATACTGAGAAGGAGATTCTGTGTTTTTTATTCTTCCAGACAAAATTCATCAACATGTTTTTTAGCACTCTGAAGTATGGTTGGGGTACCACCAGCGGGATCATCTGGAATTTATACAAGATCTTGATGATATTGGGCGGTTTGTCAACCTTTTAATTTCAGTTTTAATCTCATCTAATAAGGGGATGTAATTTATCTTATAGATTTTTTTTATTGAGTTAGCCAGTTTTACCCCTAGGTACTTCAGCTCCTTCTGCCAGGGAAAACTATACTCCTCTCGTAGGCTCCATTCTTCGTCCTTACTAATGTTGATATTTAGGATCTCAGTCTTAGTTATGTTAATTTTAAAGTTTGATATTTCACCATATTGTTTAAGGATTTTGAGTAAATTCGGCAATGTAATCCTGGGATTAGTAATATAGAACAGGACATCATCTGCATAAGCTGAGAGTTTGTGTTCATCATCTTCAATTTTAATACCTTTGACGTCGGGGTTATTTCGTATCGTAGCTAAGAGGGGTTTCTAGGGACAACACGAATAAGAGAGGGGATAGGGGACAGCCCTGTCTAGTCCCGTTTTTCATCTCAAAAGATGGAGACAGCGTGCCGTTTATTTTAATCCTGCCCATAGGATGATGATGAAGTGTTTTAATCCACTGTATCATCCTAGATCCTATTCCCATGGTTTCCAGGGTTTGTATCATGAGTCCCCAGTCTACCCTGTCAAATGCCTTTTCTGCATCTACTGACAGGAGTAGACCTGGGGACCCATTCTCTTTTATCTTCTGAAGGAGGAGTAATGCTCTCACCCCATTATCCCTCCCTTCCCTTCCTGGGACAAATCCCACTTGGTCCGGATGTACCAATGTGGGCATCAATCCCTTCATTCGTTCTGCTAAGACTTTCGCGTACAATTTTATATCCACGTTTAGCAGCGAAATCGGCCTATATCCAGAGCATAACGTTTCGTCCTTTCCCTCCTTCGGGATAACCGTTATTGTCGCTACTGAGGCTTCTCTGCCCATTTCGTAATCCGACCCTAACCCATTCATATATTTACATAACCTGGGAATCAAAATCTTCTTGTATTTTTTAAAGTATCGTGCTGTAAACCCATCGGGGCCGGGACTTTTTCCTGCAGCTGTATCCATCAGAGCTCTACTTATTTCCTTTTCCGTTATAGGTTTATCTAGCGCCAATCTTTCAATTTCATTAATCTTGGGCAACCTTGCTTTTCCTAAGAATTCCTCCATTTTTAGTTGTTTCTCTCCTATCCGCCATCCCTTCTGCTCTACTGAATATAATCCTTCATAATAATTTCTAAATGTTTCTGCTATGTCCTTTGTTGCATATACTACCTCTCCGTTCTTTTTTTTTTATCTTTTCTATATAATTTATGGTCTTTTTCTTTTGTGCCATTTTTGCTAGGTGTTTACTAGACTTATCTCCCCACATATATCTTTCTTTTGTTATGCGATTTAGTGTCCTTTTAGTATCTTGTTCCATAAGTTCTTTAAGTTCATCCCTTTTCATTACTAGTTTATGGTATAACTCTTGTTGTTGCCCCTGTTGTTTTTTATGTTCTTGCTCCGCTTTAAATATTTCTCCAATCAGGGAGTTACGTTTTCTACTTCTCTCTTTTTTCTTCCTTGTCCCTTCCGCAATCAAAATCCCCCTAATATAAGCCTTGTGTGCCTCCCATAGGGTTGCCCCTGAGATCCCTTCCGTATCATTTATCAGGAAATATTGTTCTAATTCCTTCCGCACCCTCTCTAATCCTTCTTTATCCCGGAGTAGTTCTTCATTTAATCGCCAGGTATAGGGTTGCATTTGATGTCCGGGTACTTTTATTTTCCCACTTATTGGGGCATGGTCCGAGAGTGAAGCTATTTCTATGTTCGATTCCAAGACCTTATCCAACATTCTATGTTCAACCATTATGTAATCTATCCTCGAGTACGTCCCGTGTACAGGGGAGAAAAACGTATAGTCCTGTTGTTTTGGATGCATAATCCTCCATATATCCACCATCTGACAATTATGCAATTTTTGTTTTATCTTTGTCCGCTGTATGTTATTTGTCCCCTGTACCCGGGATGTACTATCTACTGCCGGATCCATACAAAAGTTCATATCCCCCATTAAGACTACATAGCCGGCCCCAAATTCCTTCAATTTTCCCAAAATTTCATTAAGATATTTAATGGGGTTCACATTGGGAGCATAGATGTTTGCCAAAGTACATCTCATTTCTCCTAACTTCCCCTTTAAAAAAATAAATCTTATATCTCTATCCGTCATCCTTTCCTCCCATGTGAACCGCATTTCCTTGGCAAAACCAATTGCGACCCCCCTCGCTCTCTTAGAGATAGTGTCCCCATAGTACCACTTCGGGTAGTTGGATGAAAATAGTTTAACATTTGATTCTAAGGTTAGATGGGTCTCCTGTAGAAAAACCACGTCTGCTCTGTAATGTTTAAGCTCTTTCATAATCTTTAAACTCTTGGTAGGCGTGTTTAACCCTTTAACATTGTAAGACATGAAATTTATTACTGACATCTCCTCTTTTCCTTTTTTTTTTTTCTTTTTCCTTTTTTTCCTCTTTTTTTCCTGAGCTATTTGCATTTTATCTGTCTGCCATATATTTTCCCATTTCTGTTTCACGGAATCCCTGAGGTAGAATCCCCCTCCCTCCCCTCCCTTCCCCTCCACTCCCCCTCCCTCCCTTTGGCCCCTTGATGGCCTTAGAACCATTAGTGGTCCCATTTCTTCCACTTGGTTCTCTCATTTTAGAGGTGTGGCTCTAACCCTGCCGCTCGGCCCCCCTCCCCTTTAATTTTAGGGGGGTGAGGGAGCCGAAGGTGCTACCCGGAGGCCCAGTCAGCCTTCCTCAGCGTCCTGTCCCTCCCCTCCTCCCTCCCTCACTCCACCCCCTCCCCCCCAGATCCCCCAGGACAATCCTCGCCTATAATTATTCTATACTCCTGTTATCTACTAGCAGCTTAATTTTTTTAATGTCCTCTTTGTTTTAATTGTCAGTTTCCTTCTCTATCCATCCCGGCAGGTTTGGTATCTGCAAGTCCAATTTATTACAGAATCCTGCTAGTTCTTCAGGGAACCTTAATCTTGCTGCTTTTCCTTCTTTCTGGCCTATAAGACATGCCGGGAACCTCCAGTTATATTTAATATTCTGAGCCCTCATTTGCTCCAGGAGGGGTTTCAAAAGTCGTCGTCTTGACAATGTCTCTGGTGCCAAGTCTGTGAAGATCTGTAATTCATTCCCTTGAAATTGGATGGGGGTTTCCCCCTCATCTTCATTAAGATATCCGCTTTAATTTCATAGTACTGAAACCTCACGATAGTATCTCTCGGCCAGTCAGCTTCTCCATTCCGTGGTTTACCGATACGATGCACACGCTCAATTTTGAGGGAGTCTTTCTCTCTCATGTCCAATAGGGGATTAAATATTATGTTCATAATTTTCCTCAGGTCTTCTCCTTTTTCCTCTGGGAGTGAGCGGATTCTCAAGTTTTGCCTTCTATTTCGGTTCTCTTGGTCTTCTAACCGGTATAATATATTTCTCTGATTTTGTTGTATTATTTTAGCTTGTTCTTTTAATTTGCTTAATTCTTGGTCCTGTTTATCCGCTCTTTCTTCCATTGTTTCTACCCTTGTCGAGATGTCCAAAATCAGTTCTTAGAGTATTGATTTCAGCCTTTATGGCATTTTCAAGTCTCATTAACATCTCGTTCATTTCTCCCTTTGTTGGTATTTGTGCGTCTGCCCATAACTCATCTGCTCTACTTATTTCTAATTCACTCTCTGTTGTTAGATCACTTTTGGATTGATCTGATACATCTCCTTCCGTTTTTTCCATCTTCTTTGTCCTTTTCTCTGTTGTCTTATCCTTTTTGTCTTGCTGTTGTATACCCGATCCTGGGCTTTTTAAGTTTGCTTCCTGGGTCATATATTGTTTAATCGTGCTACTTGCTGCACTTTTAGGAGTTTTAGGAGCCGTGCCCTTCGTAGTTTTACTCGTGTTCCTACTCATTTTGTTCTTATTGACTGCTCTTATTCGTTTACCCAGTTTTACTATTTATTTAGTTACCACAGTCTTACCGGTTTTCAAGTTGACCTCCTAATATCCTGCTATTTGCCAGTGATTCCCTGAAAGATATATATATATATATGTACAGCAAACATGTACCCAGCTCCAGTCTAGGTTTGCTTCAACCGGCAGGCTAGTACTCTGGGTTAAAAAAAAAAAAAAGGAACACAACAGACTGTTACAGATCCCTGCAACTTCTCTTACGTCCAGGCAAGTTGTCACATATATAGGCCCTCAACAGTGATAGAGTGTGAATCTGCCTTCTTGGCTTCCTTCTTTTCCACTGTGTGGCTTATGCGTTTAATGTCCTAGAGAGGAATAGATAATAGTATGCAGTCAACTGGAGACCCGCGCTATTATATGCGGGAAGTAATTAGGACAAAAAAAAAGAAGGCTATTATAATGTGTATTGCACGTGCAGTATCTCCACATAAGGAGCCTGCAGATGTTTATATACAGGGGGCTGTAATCCTTCCCGACTCTGGGTACTAGATGAGTTTGCAACTAGACTTCAAGTGTTTTTACTTGCTTGAGAATTTGCATTCAGTTATTCCTCCTCCTCCTCCTCTATCCCCCCTTCCCCCTCCTGCGTTTATTTAAGCCTCTGTACATTTATGTGCATTTTCCATCTCAGCTGATGACCACTTAAACACTTTACACAGTCAGTCAAGGATTGTTCTGTTTCCTCCTCTTTCCCAGCGGGTTACCTACTTCTTCACATTAATACTCTCCCACTTTTGAATACTTTAGCATTAATCCATGTATACATATGTCCCTTTAAAAACGGGTCCTTTCAGTTACCAGTGAGAAAGCAGGGAGAGGGTAGGGATCTCTATACAATGTCCATTTGCATTTCAAGTTTATCCTGGCTGCCTCTTTGAAAGGTATCTGCAACAGTAGCTATTTAGTGTTAAATTAGCATACCTGCTTATGCCTGTTTTTATTTTCAGCTTTACCTTGTCTTCTCAGGTTTACCGTCTGGGGAGAGCTCTCACCCACTCCCTTGTATGGGATCCTGTGATTTCTTCTTGAATTAGCTTGTAAAAGCAGGCAGCTGCAGGCAGTCAGTCAGCGTCTAGGCAAAAGCTCCTGGGGGGGTCAGCGGGGGGGTCGGGAGGGCCGACGGAATAGGTCTCCAGCCTTCCCCTGCACTCTAGAGGTCTGCCGTATCCGCTCACAAGCTGTTATCGGAAGGGAGGAGGGGGGAGTCAGAGGGCTTCATCTATGGGCCAGCAGCCTCTCACGCTGCATAGTGTCCATGGCTCTTCCCCGAGCGCTCCTCACACACCTCCTTCGGCAGCACGATCAGGCCCCTCCCTCAGGATGTGAGTGTCACATCACGCTGTTGTTCCCAGCTTCCCCTCTGTAGTCGACGCTATACATTTTGATACAGACTAAATTTAATACACTGAATGGGATTTTTTTTTTTTACTACAGATATGTAGCAGAATAAATTTTGGCCTAAATTTTTGGAGATTACAATTGTTTTTATTGTATGTGTTTTGTAACAGAAAATAGAACATAATGGAAAATTTACTATCAAATACTTACCATCATTTTCCTTTCCTGATGGACTCCATGGCAGCATATGTTTGGGTAGCTTCCCCCTAGCTCCTACCCCATAGGAACACAGTCCCGTAATTTTCAGGCTGAACCAGAGGCCGCGTTCCGTAACTAGCCTACTCATGACTGTGGGAGGGAACGCCTGATGCCATGAAGTCAGGAATGGAAAATTACGGTAAGCATTTGATAGACTTCCATGGTAGCATACGTTTCGGAACCAACGTATCAAAAAACACGGGTGGGATGTCGGAAAATAAGGATTTTTATTACAGCTTACCTGTAAAATCCTTTTCTTGGAATACATCATGGGAAACAGAGCCTTAAGTAATTACTTAATGGGTTATAGGCCACATTCAGGTGTTGACACTGGCAACCCTAATTAAAGGAAGTTCACTCCCTATATAACCCCTCCTCCTTCCAGGATGTTGCCTTATGAGGAATGTTTATGAATAATTTCCATTGTAAACTGGGAATATCTGTATATATATATATATATATATATATATATATAAGTTAGAGTATGAAATGTGTGTATCTGTAAGGGCTGATAAACTCGGCTGGGAGTGAGGGAAATCTAATTACTAGTCCTCTGTTGAGTATGCATGAAGGCTGGGTGACAAGGGGCTACGGAGACCTCCTGTCTGACGAGGTAACTTCGTATTCACACAAGCCAGGAAGAAACCACATCTGAAGCTTCTAATCTATGCGACACCGCCTTTATTCGCTAGATAAAGGCGGGTGTATTCTCCCATGTTAACGAACCAATATCCATTTAGGGGGTAATTTTGCCTGGCTAGTTCCATGCATAGCTAAGTGCCCCATTCAAGGGAAGTTAACGACCTCCGGTTTAATTAATTTATCTTCAAATCCAATTATCACTAAATTCCAGTAAAGAGTGGGCTAGTGTGGGAAATTAATATAACGGCAGGAGGGAGGAGAGAGATAACAGTAACCAATCGTACCCGCTCTGTTTTAGTCAATGGGAGAGGGCTCCATAAAAGGACCACCCCAATCAGTAGAGAGGGAGAGATGAGATGACCTGGGCCCAGGAGTCATTATAGGTAATTATCAGACCACCTCCCAGCACTTACAGTATGCTTGCATTGTCATATGTTTGTCTGTCTATTTGTAATGTGATGTATATACTCTGTATTGTAACCTAATACTGATATTTACATACTTTGCGTTTGAAACTAATATTTACTCCCTTGCCTAAGACTGTAAATGTTTGTGGTGCATTAGATAGACTAATAACAATTCTTTAATAAATGCTTATTATATTGAAGCTTTCACTTCTAGTCAAAAGAACTCTTATTTAACCATATCATATCGTTGAGATATTCAATATTAAAAATATATGCGTAAATCGCAAGAGTGGCGACCACGAAGATAAGTACAGGACTGAAAGCATTTAATATAATAACAACACCTGTATATTAGAGATTAAGGTTATTAGGAGGAATTTAAGCTGAGTCAGCTTATCCAATCTATCTAGGGAAAAATATAGGTAAATATTTTTGTTTTATTAGTGGGTATTACCTCCAAGGAGAGAATATACACCACAGGTTATTTTTATTTTATTTATTTTTATTTATTTTTATTTTGTTTTATTTTATTTTTATTTTATTTTTTGTTTTGATTTTATCCCAAAATCATAATTGATAAAAGTACTTTGGATGTACCATTATAACCGGTCAATTTAATGGGGAGGAGGTACAGAATGGGACATTTTTTGTTTTAATTGTTATTGTTTTTGAGACACTTAAATAGTAATCCTTGGTTTTGTGAAAAAATATATTTTTTTACAGAGCGAAAACATTCTTGTTTTGATATTTGTTGTTTTATTGGAAGGAGGGCACTGAAATAGTGGTCCTTGGTTTTGTGGAAAAAAAATAGTATTTACCTTTTTTTTTTTGCAATTTATTAATTTTAATTTTTACATTTTTGTGATTTAATTTTTTTTTTATCATAAATTTTTGATAACCTGGCTTCGTTTTAGCCTTTATTTTTTTTGTTTAAGACACAGACAAGTGCTTGTGTTCTGGTGTGTGTAGGTTGAAACAGGCTCAATAGGGTTTTGCTTGTTATTTAATTTGTCCACTAACATTAACCACTTCAGATCCGCGCTATAGCCGAAAGACGGCTGCAGCGCGGACCTGAACTGCCGAGTGGACGTCCCCAGGGCGTCCTTGTATTACACTCTCCCCGCGCGCTCCCGAGAGCGCGCATCGGGGGAAAATCTGTGTTGGCCGTGTTTCTTGGACACAGCCAATCACAGAGGCCATTCAGCACTCGATCTCACTGCCCAATGAGAGATGATCTCAAATGTAAACATATGAGATCATCTCTCATTCCCGGCTTTCTCTCCTCACACAGAGACAACGTGTGAGGAGAGAGAGAGATCTGTGCTGCTGCTGCTGTCAGTGAGTGTATTGTGAATGAGAACATCCACAGTAAAGTAAAGTAAAAAACAGTGCCCTCTTGCCTGTCCCATATCTGCCAGTGCCCTCTTGCCAGTCCCATATCTACCAGTGCCCTCTGCCCGTGCCATCTGCCCGTGCCATCTGCCATCAGTGCCACGTATAAGTGCCACGTATCAGTGTCATCAGTGCCACGTGTCTTCAGTGCCAACAATGGCTAGAAGATTATTTTCAGCCGAGGAGGCATACAATATTCTTGCAGTTGATTCGGATTCCTCCGCAAGTTCAGACTATGAGCCTGACTATGAGTCTGATGTGGACTACGAGCCTGTCCTAAGCAGTGGAACACTGACAGCCTCAGAAGAGGAGGAGGAGGAGGAGGAGGGCCCGCCCGCCAGACGAAGGCGTTCTGCTGAGGAGGCAGTGCCATCCACCAGCACCGCAGTGCCATCCACCAGGCAAGCAAGGCCACGTACCAGTGGGGTGTCATCTCAGTCCCAAAGGGTTAGGTCCCATGCCAGCCTTCCCTATTCCCTTCAGAACCCCTTGTGGCTTCCATCTAATTCAGGAGAAGCCAACATTCCCCCTTTCACTGCCCAGCCAGGAGTCCAGGTGGACACAGAAAATTTTGCCCCGATTGACTTTTTCAATTTAATTTTCACTGACGACATGCTTGCATCAATTGTGGCCCAGTGCAATCTATACGCCCAACAGTTCATAGCAAGCAACCCAACATCCTATTATGCCCGTCCCTACCAGTGGAGAGCCCTTACGGTGGAGGAGTTTAGAATTTTTTTGGGCCTCACATTCTGCATGGGACTAATCGGAAAAAATCAAGTGCGTTCATATTGGTCAACCCGCCCCATCTACCATATGCCCATCTTTTCCTCAGTAATGCCCAGGTCCCGATATCTAATGATTATGAGATTCCTACACTACAACGACAATACCCAGTGCCCTCCCCGAAATGACCCAAATTTTGATAAGCTTTATAAAATTCGGCCGCTACTAAATTATTTTTCTGAAACCTTCCCCCAGTTGTTTACCCCAGACAAACACATATGCGTGGATGAGTCCCTTATAAAATTTTCTGGCAGGCTGGGCATAAAACAATTTATACCCAGCAAAAGGGCCCGCTATGGGGTGAAGCTCTATAAACTGTGTGACCGAGCCACAGGGTATGTCTATGCATTCATCGTATACGAAGGGAAGGACACCCAACTGCACCCCCCTAATTGCCCAGACTATATAGGAACCAGTGGGAAAGTAGTTTGGGAACTCATAAACCCACTTCTGGAGAAAGGCTACCACTTATATGTGGACAATTTCTATACAAGTTTGCCCCTGTTCCGAAACCTACATAGAATGAAGACTCCAGCATGCGGCACTGTACGGATGAACCGGAAGGGCTTTCCTCAAAGCCTGGTCACCAAAAAATTGAGAAGAGGGGAGGCGGCGAGTTTGAGGAATGAGGAAATTTTGGCTGTGAAGTGGAGGGACAGAAGAGACGTCTACGTGCTTTCTTCCATCCACAACAATGAATTCGTTGAAATCACCAGGAGGAATGGCCGGATCCAAAAACCAAAATGCATCTACGAGTACAATAAGTTCATGGGGGGTGTCGACTTCAACGACCAGATGCTCGAACCCTACCTTTCCACAAGAAGAACATACCAGTGGTATAAGAAAGTTTCCATTTATTTATTTAATTTGGCCATGTACAACTCATATGTAATATATCGAAAATCCACTATAAGACCCAAATCCTTCCTTTTCTTCCAGGAGGAAATCACCACTGCCCTTATATACCCGAACAGCCCACCAGTAAACATTAGATCCGATGTCATTAGCCGACTCTCCGAGCGCCACTTCCCAGATAAAATCCCTCCCAGACCAACAGGCCAAAAACGCCAGAAAAAATGCCGGGTGTGCTCTAAAAGAGGAGAGAGAAGAGACACCATTTATTATTGTGCCCAATGTCCTTCAGAACCAGGCCTCTGCATGATTGATTGTTTCCGCCGTTACCATACCAAACTCAATTATTAGTTCACTTCCTGCCATTTATCTTTACACCCCTTATGCATCTGCTTGCTCTGTAACTGACCCTGGCTTGTTATTCGACCACGCTTCTGCCTACCGATTCTGTTTATACCTCTGCCTGATCTGGAACTGACCCTGGACTGTTATTTGACCACGCTTCTGCCTACCGATTCTGTTTATACCTCTGCCTGATCTGGAACTGACCCTGGACTGTTATTTGACCACGCTTCTGCCTACCAATTCTGTACATACCTCTGCCTGATCTGGAACTGACCCTGGAATGTTTGATCATGCTTTTTGCCTGCCTCTTGGACTGATCTTTTACCCTGCCAGTGGACTAGTGGGATTCATAACACAGGGGTCTCACATATGTGAGGGGCTCCAGAATTGTTTTTCTGGATGAAGAAAACAATTGTTTTTGTTTTCTCATTCCTAGATTAGGGTCTGGAGACTCAGAGGCTTCAAAAAGATTTGGGTGGGAGAAGCCTCTACCCCTGTCCCCATTCAGTCCTGAACGAGGCCCTACTTCTGCCTGCTGCCTGTAGGACCTATGCCCTCATGCCTCTGCCTGTTTGGTGAACTGACCACACCACATGGACCTGCCTACTACCAGGACCAATATTTTGGCACTGCTGACAATCTCTGCTTGCACTGACCCTGGACTGTATATAACAAAAAGACTGTTAACTATTGGAGTACTGCAGAATGCTCACCAGCTGCCTGTACGAACTATGGACAGTATTCCTGCCTGTTGCCTGGACAATTGCATTCGCTTTTGCTGACCAAGTCCCTGCCTGTTGCCTGGACCAGTGCTATCCTCCTGTGGACAACTGCGCTTCTAAAACAGGTAATTTTTGTTTACACTTTGCTCAGCAGAATGTATTTTGGGGTGTAATTCTTGGTATGTGCATGTTATGTGTCCCTAGAACACCTGATGTTGTTCCTTGCATTTTGGGCCACTGTATGTGGCCAGGCTGTGTAAAAGTCTCACACATGTGGTATCGTCATACTCAGGAGGAGTAGCAGAATGTATTTTGGGGTGTAATTTTTGCTATGTGCATGCTATGTGTTGGAAATATCTTATAAATGGACAACTTTGCGTAAAAAAAAATGTGTTTTCATTTTTTTCCCACATTTTCCCCAAACTTCTGGAAAAAAATGAAACATTCAAAAGATTCATTATGCCTCATAGATTATACGTTGGGGTGTTAGCTTTCCAAAATGGGGTCACTTTGTGGGCGTTTCCATTGTCCTGGTGCTCCAGGGCCTTCAAAAGTGTAATAGGTGGTTGAGAAATGAGATGTGTAATTTATGCTCCTAGAACGCCTGACGGTGCTACTTCAATGTTGGGCCTCTGTATGTGGCCAGGCTGTGTAAAAGTCTCACACATGTGGTATCGTTATACTCAGGAGTAGCAGAATGTATTTTGGTGTGTAATTTTTGCTATGTACATGCTATGTGTTGGAAATATCTTATAAATGGACAACTTTGCGTAAAAAAAATGCGTTTTCATTTTTTTCCCACATTTTCCCAAAACTTCTGGAAAAAAATGAACCGTTCAAAAGACTCATTATGCCTCATAGATTATACGTTGGGGTGTTAGATTTCCAAAATGGGGTCATTTTGTGGGCGTTTCCATTGTCCTGGTGCTCCAGGGCCTTCAAAATTGTAATGAGTAGTCAACAAGTTAGATGTGTAATTTATGCTCCTAGAATACCTGATGGTGCTCCCTGCATGTTGGGCCTCTGTATGTGGCCAGGCAGTGAAAAAGTCCCACACATGTGGTATCGTTATACTCAGGAGGAGTTGCAGAATGTATTCTGGGGTGTCATTTGTGGTATGCACATGCCATGTCAGAGAAATAAGCTATCACAATGACAATTTTGTGAAAAGAAAAAAAAAAACGTAATTTTGCAAAGAATTGTGGGAAAAAATGACAACTTCAAATAACTCACCATGCCTCTTACTAAATACATTGGAATGTCTACTTTCCAAAAAGGTGTCATTTGGGAGCATTTGTACTTTCCTGGCTTGTTAGGGTTTCAAGAAATGAGATAGGCCGTCAGTACATCAGATGTGATCAATTTGTTACGATTTGCACCACAGCTTGTAGACTCTATAATTTTCACACAGACCACATAATATCCACTAATGTGGGTTATTTTTACCAAAGATATGTAGCAGCATAAATTGTGGCCAAAATTTATGAAGAAAAATTACTAATTTGCAAAATTTTATCACAGAAACGAAGAAAAATGCATTTTTTTTCAACATTTTCGGTCTTTTTTCATTTATAGCGCAAAAAATAAAAACCCAGAGGTGATCAAATACCACCAAAAGAAAGCTCTATTTGTATGAAAAAAAGGACAAAAAAATAATTTGGGTACAGTGTTGCATTACTGAGTAATTGTCATTCAAAGTTTGAGAGTACTGAAAGCTGAAAATTGGTCTGGGCAGGAAGGGTGTTTTAGTGCCCAGTAAGCAAGTGGTTAAAAATAGAACATTGCAAATAACCTACAAGAGATTTTTTTTTACTCTTATTTTAGTTTTTGGTTTTTATTGTACCTTTTTTTTTTTTATTACCTGTGAGAAGTTACAAGCAGTAATATTCTCATTGGTGTCAGTTAAAGTACAAGTCTGTGGAAGTCTTGCTACTGACACCTGAGAAAGATTATTAGGAGTGTAAAAGGTGCATTGAACTTTTTTTTTGTTTTGTTTTTGTTTTTACTGAATTGAGTGTTACAAATAGTAGTGTAAACACTGCCATGTTGACATTCCTATTATCAGACTACAGGTATTCATTCTAATTGATCCCTGGGGGGGCTTCTATTGTCCCTTGGTCTATTTTGTAGGCTCAGAGGTAAGCTGAATGCTGTGAGAATGATAATTGGTTTTCCCCACTAATCTAAAAGATTGTCTTATGAAGAGCTGAAAATATTGTTTATTTTTACTATATTTTCTGCATTTTATTTCATTTGAGTTCTTGTGTATTGTTTTTTCTGTTTTTTTTTCTCCTTTACTGTAATCTCAAGTGACTTTATAGTAAAGGGGAACAATTAATTTAATTCAGCTTACAAATTGTGCATACTATCGCAATGGCTGCCATGACCTGTCTAGAAAGTTTTGTAGAAACTTTTACTCTTAAACATAAGAAAAAATGAATTTGCCTGTGATGCTAAATTATTGGGAGAACAAGCAAAAGCAACCAAAAATAACAAAAAAATTAAAAATCTAGCCTTAGCAGGCATGTTTGCTGCTTGCATGGCTATGAAGGCTAAAATACAGAAATTGGTAGATATAGTCTATAATAAAAATATTACAATTTCTGAGAGGGAAAAGGAGAATACAGCTTTACAAAGCCAAGTACAAACCTTAACTACCCTTAATCAAATAGTTAATGCCTCACAGGAGGAAAATTGTAAAAATTACAAATTGGCCCAAAAAGACGTGGTACAATATAAAAGCATGCTAACTAAAGCTGAGACTGAACTGGACCATATAACAAGTGCATACAAAGTGCTAGATCGCACACAGGGCACGCAAACAGAGCCACAGGTGCTACAAACAATTTCAATCCTTAAAGGACAGGCTGTGGCTAGCATATGCGAACATAGTAATGCTACGGCACCCTACTGGTGCCTATGAAATTGGGGATACTGAGAAATATGAAGAGTATTGGGGAGAGGAAGATATGGATCCTAATTCTACTTTTCCGGTGGCAACGGGAGAAATCGCAGAGCCACAGGAAAATCGAGAATGCACCATGGTCATAGACCCACCAGAAAATGGGGGCCAGCTATCCACAAATGAGGAGCATGACAAGTTCCCCATCATGGGAAGGACCCAGATCTCCTCCTCTACGGAAGGAAATCAAACATTTTTGGGGTTTGATAATGAAGGAAATGAGGTGATTTCCAATGTATATCCAATTCAACCGGTAAAAATCCTTATGAGTGTGGCAGATTTCATTGGCAAAATTAAATCTAGTGAACACATGACTTCATATGCAACCATGACAGATATTTTAACAGATTTTTCTTCCCCAAAGAATCTTTTTCAGTACATTGACAATTTACTTAAAGCCACATGCGACAAAGAAAAGCATTTGCGGCTATTGGAGGAACTCCTACGGATCCTAGGAAAAACGGAACTGAAGTGTAATCCCAATAAGGCACAATGGTTGCAGGAATTTGTGTCTTCTCTTGGGATTACAGTGACAGCAAACGGTAGTAAGATAGTAACTGAGAAGGTAGAAACCAGTCTACAATTACCTCGGTCAGTAAGTATGCCTACTCTCAGATCTTTCCTAGGATTGGTAAATTATTCGCGGCCTTTCATCCCTGATTGTGCCCAAAAGTCCGCACCACTGTATGATTGGTGGAAAAAGGATACCCGATGGCACTGGACTGAGCAACACACCAATCCAGTGCAGGAGCTTAAAGAAGCTTTAGCGCAAGCGCCAACATTAGCCAACCCAAAGTACCAACTGCCCTTTCACAGGGAGACTGCCATATCAGAGACAACCATGTCAGCGGTTCTGTCACAGGAAAACCATTGGGCTCGGTTGCTCCAAGATTGAGACAAACACACAAATATTTCTTCCACTAGGGCCCATGGCCTCCTTTACCAAGGAGTACCAGATGAATATGATATCATACCACAATCAGTTGCGCAACAATTCTTTAGACCCTTGTCAGCAAAGGAAAATGTCCCTGAAAATGCAGTCCAAATTTTCACAGATGGATCATGTTTTTACGTGGAGGGTTCCCCACATGCAGGATTTGGAATATACCTTAACAATCCACATGCAAAGACCCAAACATCAATCTTTCGGTCATGGCAAGTCAAATCAGCACAATTTGCTGAGCTGGCTGCAATTGCTCATGCCCTAGAACTGATGAAAAGGGACCAAGAAACAGTTTTATACGCAGATTCTGCGTGGGTCTGTAATGCTATTACAGAAATTCTGCCCTTCTGGCATACCCACCAGTACATGTCCTCAGATGGCTCTCCACTTAAACATGCATCCCTGTTGAAATTTATTGTAACATTGGTGCAAAAGTTGCCAGTCAAACCATGGGGGTGCAAAGTAAAATGTCATTTAGGCACTGCCCCATACTGGGAACAAAATGAGGTAGCGGATTGTTTGGCCAAACAAGGAGCACAAGGGGGGAGATCTGGGAAATGCCTTTGAATTTACTGGACTCAGTCTTGTGCCCCATCGTTTGTGCCCTCACAAAATCCTGCAACTAAAATGTTCTGCTTTCTTCCCTTTTAGAGCCATGAAGTCGATGTGGATTGTGATCCTGCTCCATCTGATCGGACATACCAAGGGAGAGGAGGGAGAGGAGACTGGAACGCTCATCAGCGTGATCGTTGACCAGAATCCGGTCTACTACCTAGAGGGGAAATCCATCTTATTGCATGTTTCCCAAAGACTAACACCCCTGCTCCTACAACTTTTCCCAAAAATACAGTTGCAATCCCCTATTATGAACCAACATCCTTGGAATGCCCATAACTGCAAGAGGGACCACCTAGTGGGCTAACGGCAACCTCAATCCCTGGAATATTGTTTAATTCATGTGCCGGTGGTACTTAATTTGTTCCAGTGGAACATGGCCGAATTCGGCTCATGTGCCCGGACAAATGTGTCGGTTTTACTCTTCCTTGCTAGTAGATTTGATTGCCTCCCATGCCAGCCGAACTCAGGATCCATTTGCAGAACCAAACCTCCCTCCCCACAGGGGCATTTTCAGATCCAAAAAGTTAAAGGGCTTGGACAGCATACTCGCGTCCATCCCAGGACTTTTTGGATCTGGCATGTCAATTTGGAACCAAGCCGATTTGACAGCAATTCGCAGGCATATCGGAAATTTTTAACAGAAAGAGGGTCGGCAAGTGCTGAAACCAGTTCTGCAGGGTGTTGAGGGGCTTGCAGAGGAGGAAAGGTTTACGGTTTATAACATGAAGCTAGAGAGTATGGTATGGGCAAAGAGGTAAAATGCACTGTGTATGGAAATGAAAAGATACAGACCTTACCCAGTGGTATTGTACTCACACTAATACTAGTGGTGGAATGAATGTACATCCTGGAGACAAGTGCAAACATGTGCCAGTTTCCACAATTTGAAATATAGGGATAGTGACACCACACCCAAATAGAGGGCCATTTGCTTGCAAGAAGAGCCAGTCACTTTGCACCTACCGTGACCTAAGGTACGTGTCCTTCACAAAGTCGCTGCCCGTGTTCCATCCACAAGATGATTACTTTAACACTATGGCATCCATACACTCCCTCGGATACCTCGAAAATGATGTGTACAAGGAAAGGTTGCACCTCCCCAAAATGCTCATTCAAGTTCAAGGGCGATGGAAAGCACCACACACTGCCTGCTGCACTGTCAAAGACAATAGATACTTATGCCATTGTAATGTGTTCGAAATTGACACTCCAGTCTGTGGTCTAAGCAATGACCCGGATCCCACACCCAAAGTAGCAAGGGACCCCCAACTGGAAAGTCCACGCCAACCACCTCAAGAAACCAGTCCATGCCAACCACCTCAAGCCAAGTGAGATGGAAGCTAACTGCCCAGTGAAGTTGTCAAAATGGAGAACACCAAGCACAAGGGTCACCTACCACATGGATGGACTGTACTGTGTCGTTACCAATCACCAGACATTTCTCTATGGGGGTCAGTCGTGTCCAATACCCTATCCAAATTTTTGCTTCATTCCACATGAGTACACTACTATTGGGGAAACTGTAGTAACCCCCATACCAGTGTTAACAGAAGACTATATCATTGAGAGTACCCCTGACGTCCCAGATCCTATCACATACATACCCCATTTTGATGTAAAAAATGATACTCTGTCAGTAAACCTTCACAATCTGCTTGCAAGGAGGGATACCCATTTAATTCATATTAGTAATGATATGGTGAAAACAGGGAAGAGGTTGAATGAACTTTTACATGATGGGGATTTCAGCTTAGTCACAACTAGGACCTGGGCGGAAATGGGAATAAAAGGTCTTCTCATATTGCAATGTGGGGTACTGATTTTCATGACGGGCATGGTGATAAATCTTGGCCGACTTCTAAGATGGCAGAGGGAGAAACTTAACAATCTAATGGAAATTAGACATAAACAATTACTCACTTAAGTGTGGCCTCGTCTCATCTGTCTCAACTTGCCACAAGGGGTCATCTGTTGCCTTATGAGGAATGTTTATGAATAATTTCCATTGTAAACTGGGAATATCTGTACATATATATATATATATAGGTTAGAGTATGAAATGTGTGTATCTGTAAGGGCTGATAAACTGGGAGTGAGGGAAATCTAATTACTAGTCCTCTGTTGAATATGCATGAAGGCTGGGTGACAAGGGGCTACGGAGACCTCCTGTCTGACGAGGTAACTTCGTATTCACACAAGCCAGGAAGAAATCTTATCTGAAGCTTCTAATCTATGCGACACCACCTTTATTTGCTAGATAAAGGCGGGTGTATTCTCCCATGTTAACGAACCAATATCCATTTAAGGGGTAATTTTGCCTGGCTAATTCCATGCATAGCTAAGTGCCCCGTTCAAGGGAAGTTAACGACCTCCGGTTTAATTAATTTATCTTCAAATCCAATTATCACTAAATTCCAGTAAAGAGTAGGCTAGCGTGGGAAATTAATATAACGGCAGGAGGGAGGAGAGAGATAACAGTAACCAATCATAGCCGCCCTGTTTTAGTCAATGGGAGAGGGCTCCATAAAAGGACCACCCCAATCAGTAGAGAGGGAGAGATGAGATGACCTGGGCCCAGGAGTCATTATAGGTAATTATCAGACCATCTCCCAGCACATACAGTATGCTTGCATTGTCATATGTTTGTCTGTCTATTTGTAATGTGATGTATATACTCTGTATTGTAAACCTAATACTGATATTTACATACTTTGTGTTTGAAACTAATATTTACTCCCTTGCCTAAGACTGTAAATGTTTGCGGTGTATTAGATAGACTAATAACAATTCTTTAATAAATGCTTATTATATTGAAGCTTTCAATTCTAGTCAAAAGAACTCTTATTTACCCATATCATATCTCTGAGGTATTAAATATTAAATATATATGCAAAAATCACAAGAAGGAGCACATCAGTTTTTGTAGCAAAGCAATATACTTAAATCCCAAAAAAGAGAGGAGGGACCTCTGTGTCCCATGATGTACTCCAAGAAAAGGATTTTACAGGTAAGCTGTAATAAAAATCCTATTTTCTTTATCGTACATCATGGGACACAGAGCATTAAGTAATTACTTAATGGGACGTCCCATAGCAATGCCACTTGAGGGGTGGGAGAAACAACCCGCAGGGTACACCCAGACTTGAGGATCTATACTGCTGCTTGCAGCACACTGCGCCCGAAGGCGATATCCTCATACCTCCTTACATCCACCTGATAAAATGTTGTGAATGTATGCACTGAAGACCAAATTGCGGCCTTACAGATCTGAGCCATGGAGGCCTGATGACGCACTGCCCAAGAAGCACTAACCCACCTGGTAGAATGCGCCGGGGATCTTGCCCCCTAAATCATAAGTTTGAATTATCACTTGCCGAATCCACTTAGCGAACAGTGAGTTTCGACGCTGCCTGTCCTTTCTTAGGACCCTCCGGCAGAATAAATAAAGACATCAGTCTTACAAATCTGAGCAGTTTTCTTTCAAATAGATTTTCACTGCTCTCACCACATCAAGACAATGTAGTGACTTTTCTTCCCTGGAACATGGTTTTGGAAAAAACGATGGCAGGACAATATCTTGGTTCAGGTGAAAACCTGAAATTACTTTTGGCAAAAAGCCTGGACAAGGGCGCACCACCACTCTGTCCTCATGAAAAATCAAATATGGCTCTTTACAAGAAAGAGCAGCCAATTCCGAAACCCTCCTTGCTGAGGATGTAGCAACCAAAAATACCAACTTCCTTGTCAGAAGGACTAGGGGAATATGTTGTATCGGTTCAAATGGCCGTTTTGTTACACAGACAAAACGAAGTTTAAGTCCCAAGGGTTCGAGGGAGGTTTGACGGGCGGATTAAGCCGTGTTACCCCTTGTATAAAGCACCGGACTAAAGAATGAGTAGCAAGTGGTCTTTGAAATAAGACCGATAAAGCTGAGATTTGGCCTTTAATAGTACTTAAGGCCAATTTCATTTCTCCCCCTAATTGTAGAAAGGCAAGAATTCTGCCTATGATATATCTCCGAGGGTGCCAACCCTTGGATTCACACCAGGAAACATAAGCTTTCCAGACCCTATAATATATAGTTCTGGAAGCTGGCTTCCTTGCATTAATCAGGGTAGAGATAACTGACCCGGAAAGCCCACGTTTCTTCAGAATGTGGGATTAAATAGCCAAGCCGTTAAGTTTAGAGACCGCAAGGAAGGATGGAATATATGTCCCTGTGAGAGCAGATCTGGCCGTAGTGGGAGGGACCATGGGCCCTCCACTGCCATCTTTACGATTTCTGCGTACCATGACCTTCTGGGCCATGCCGGTGCCACCAGGATTATCGGCTTTCTTTCTAGCTTGATACTGCAAAGAAGTCAAGGCAGCAACTGAATAGGGGGGAATGCATAGATCAGTGAGAACTGATCCCATGGGGTCACCAACGCATCCGTTCCGCATGCGAATGGATCCCTTGTTCTGGTCACAAAGCTGACTAACTTTGTGTTGAACGTGGATGCTAGAAGATCAACGTTCGGAGTCCCCCATCTTTGGCAAACAGCCCGAAATATGTTGGGGTGAATAGACCATTCCCCTGGGAATAACTGCTGGCGACTTAAGTAGTCCGCCTGCCAATTTTCTACTCCCGGGATGAAGATTGCAGATAGGCATGGAACATTCCTTTCTGCCCAAGTTAGAATATGGTTCACCTCTCTCTGTGCTGAGAGACTTTTGGTGCCCCCTTGGTGATTGATATAGGCCACAGCTGTGGCGTTGTCGGATTGAATCCTGACAGGACAATCCCGTAACCTGAGAGTCCAGGCCTTTAGAGGCAGACGTACTGCCCGAATCTCTAGGATATTGATGGGCAAGATCTTTTCGGTTTTTGACCACTGTCTTTGGACAGTTGTCGTTTTTAGTACTGCTCCCTAGCCTGAGAGGCTGGCATCTGTCGTTACTACTTTCCAGAAGACTGGTCTGAAGGATTTTTCTTTCAGCAGATTCTGGGTAAATAACCAGCAAGTGAGGCTTTGGGCCACTCTTGGGGATAGCTGCATTGGCAAGTCTAAAGCTTGAACTGTCTTGTTCCAAGCAGACAGGATACTGTTTAACAGTCTTGAATGGAACTGGGCATAGGAAACTGCTTCAAATGAAGTCAATATGGTTCCTAGCAACCTCATGCAGAGGCGAATGGAGGGATTGCCATTTGACTTGATCCTTCACACTAGTTCTCTTATGGAGTTGATCTTTGCTTGAGGCAAGAACACCCTTTCCTGGGCTGTGTCTATGATCAAACCCAGGTACTCCAGCCTTTTTTGCGGTATTAAGGAAGATTTCTCTAGGTTGAGAATCCAACCCAAACTTTTCAGATAGTTGGTTGTAGTGCGTACGCTTTGTTCCAAGCGAGTCACTGATTGATCTATAAGTAATAAATCATCTAGATACGCTACGATTGTTATGCTCTGTGCCCTTAACCTGGCTAGAGGTGGGGCCAGCACTTTGGTAAACCCCCGGGGTGCTGTGGCTAACCCGAAGGGCAGGGCTACAAACTGGAAATGCTGCTGTTCCTGATAAAAGCGTACTTTTCCCACTAGAAATAGTCTTGATATATTTATCCAAGTCTTCTCCAAATAGTCGCTCCCCATGAAAGGGGAACCCAGCTAGGAGGTTTTTACATGGTGTTTCGGCTGACAAATTTAATGCAGGTGGCCTGGTGAATAGAATCTTTAATGGCATCTATGGCAAAACATAATGCCTTTGTTAGTTCATCCAAATCCCAAGCTTGTTGTGTAGGGAGTTCTCTAAGGGCCCATTTAAATTGGTTCTTTAAGGATTGGCAGACGCCTATCGTGGCAACTGGGGGCTGAGTTATGGCACCTGCTATGGAAAAGGCAAACTTTAGCAGGGATTCCAACTTCTTATCTGTTGGATCCTTAAGCATCTGTGCATTGTCTACAGGACAAGTTAAGTTATTATTCACATTGGAAATTGCAGCGTCAATTGCAGGTACTTTCCACTTTCTGGAGAATTTTTCCTCCAGAGGATAGCGAGTTGCGAAACCCTTAGGAGGGAGAAAATGCTTATCCGGGTGATCCCATTCAGGAAAAATAAGCTGTTATAGCAATGCATGTGGGGGAAACACATGCAAAGCATGGGAAGGTTTTAAGGAACCTAAGGAAGAGGTTTTCATGAGACTCTGTTAGAGGCAGCATGAAGGTGGAGCGAACCATTTCTGTAAGAGATTGTATCAGCACTTTCTCCATTTGGGAAGCTGAAAAAGGTTCATCTACCGTTGTCTCCTCTATTGAGGAATCATCAGTTTGTTTTTCTTCCTGATCGATTGAGGGTAACACCTCATCGTGCGCCCACTGTTCCCCTTGCAAAGCTGAAATGGGGGACGGGAACCTAGTACGTTTCTTCTCACTCTGCATAGAGGATGCGATTAAAGCCGCTAATCTTTCTTCCATGCCCTGGAGGGAGGAGGAGAGGGCATCTTCAGTCACATATCTAGGTGCCAAGATGTGAGAGGCAGTTGCACCATCAATTTTTTCCAATGGCTCACCCTGTGTTGCCATTATTGGTAATTCAGGCGAGAATGACAGCATGGAATTACAGCTTGAAGTCTCAATGCCTGGGGGTGAAATCTTTGCTTTTTTGGCTTTTGAGGTGTCTTTTTTTTGGTAGGCATAGTCCCAAGTACAAAAAAACATAGGTGCTATACAATTTGCACTAAATCGCTGAAAATAGTCATGACTTTAAAAGCCGCCATAACGTTTCAGCCTAGTGCTGGAAAAGAGTGTCTTTCCTGAATCAGGAATGCCAGTTTTGCAACCCATACGTGTCGCACAGCTCGTGTGTCCCTTTCACATTTAAAGGTTTCCCGCGCCTGAGTTTTTCGGGTCCCAGACCCAACGCGAGAGGGGGGGGGGAAGGCAGAGACACCTGCAGTGAGGCACAGACATAAAAATAATACAGTCAGTAACAAGTTTTAGCGGTATAGCGGAACCTCCGCATCCCTCATGGCGGGGGGAGGGGGTATGTAAGGGTGCAGCGGTGCTGTCCACCTAACCCTCTGGTCCCATCAGGGGGAATATTTTAGCAGATTTTTCCTTGCAAATTTTTTTTCCCTTCAATAGTTTGTGTAGCCAGACACGAACTGAGCTATAGTGGGACAACAGTAAAGTAAGTGCATAGACTCCATCTGGTGGAGATTTTAAGGCATGACAAAATTTTTTCCTTTTACTGGAAATAAGTACATCGGTATTAAAAATATCTAAGTTTCTTCCTTACCTTATCCTCGCCGCAGGATTAAACTGATTTAACAGAAATCCAGCCTTCACCCATCACGGCAGGCTGGTTTAGTAAACCTTCAAGGACTGGGTCTGTGAAAACAGAATTCCACTGCCTTGGGCCATGTATAAGCACCCCATTAGGAAGCAAATAGGTAATGTAACAAGACCTAAAGCCCTGGTTTCCTGGGGTCCAGCCCTACAAAGAGAGGTGTTACAGGCAAAAACCTTGTGCTTCAGATACGAGGTCCCAGGTACCATACACCTAGGCCTCAGTGGCGCTCTGGATGGATCTGGCTTCTTATTGTGGAGGAATTTAAATCCAAAGCGGATCACTCCTGGAGCTCTATAGAGCACCTCTTCACTCGTGACCAACGCCTTAGACACTGGCGAAAAAACTGATGTGCTCCTGGAAGGAGGAGGGGTTATATAGGGAGTGAACTTCCTTTAATTACGGTTGCCAGTGTCAACACCTGAAGGTGGCCTATAACCCATTAAGTAATTACTTAAGGCTCTGTGTCCCATGATGTACGATAAAGAAAGTTGGGTTTCAATGATAGCCAACAGAAACCCTATGGATAGATATTAACAGCATACAAAAGTTAGCTACACCCCACAATGAGCCTGAACAGCTTTAAAAGAAGACATGTCATCCTCCTACAACTATTTCTGGTGCCCTTTCACAGGGAGCCCACAAAGCCTACACACTCCTGAATGAGTGTGTGGCGTCTGCTTCCGTAAGAACCAAGCGCCAAGCTTTATAAGCCTAATGGCTAGCTGGAGTGACCCATCCAGCAAAAAAAAATAGGATTTTTGTACTCACCGTAAAATCCTTTTCTCTGAAGTCCATGGACGGACACAGCTTCCTTAATTCCTAGATTAAGGCTTACCTGTAGGTGCAAGAAATATCTCCTTAACATACACTGACGGCAGTGACGGGACATCGAGGCAAGATGGCGGCGGAGGGGAACGAGGCGCAGTTCGGGGGCTTCGATCTCAGGTAAGTCATTCATAATTAGCTAGTATGCTATGCCTTTCTTTTGCAGGTTTTTTAAAATAAAAAACCATTTAAAAACAAGTAATTATACCAAAGCTGTACAGCCCCGCCCAGAGGGCGGTCCCTCTGGTCATAACCCCTCACCCTGCACTCAGCAGCTCAGTTCGTCAAAAAGCAGTACAAACATAAAAAAGAGGGGTGGGTGCTGTGTCCGTCCATGGACTTCAGAGAAAAGGATTTTACGGTGAGTACAAAAATTCTATTTTCTCTTTCGTCCATGGACGGACACAGCTTCCTTAAGTCTTGACATTAGGGACGTCCCCAAGCAGTGTCAAAAAACCGAGGGGTAGGAACAGCAGTAAAACAAACTTCACCCCAAAACAAACAGAGCTCCTCAACGAAGGAGTTGCAACCTTAAACAGCCGCCTGCAAAACCTTGCGGCCGAAGCAAGCATCCGCAGATGCATGCACGTCAACCTTGTAATACTTAGTGAAAGTGTGAACGGACGACCAGGTCGCCGCCCTACACATCTGTGAGACAGACGCTTGATGTCGGAAAGCCCAGGAGGCACCAATTGTCCTGGTCAAATGCGCTGTGGCAGGAAAGGGTGGCGCCCGCCCTTTTTGGGCATAAGCCTGAATCACAATCTGTCTGATCTACCGAGAAATGGTGGCCGACGAGACCGCCAGGCCTTTCTTTGGACCATTCACCAACACAAACAGTGAGTCTGACCTCCAAAACGGAGCCGTAGCAGACAGATACATTCCTTGGACGTGGTACGTGCTCTGTGGGTGTAACGCAACCTGTTTGGGATGCGACGCCCGAGGACACAAGGATAGAAGTACAATGTCCTCATTTAGATGAAAAGTCGAAACCACCTTCAGAAGAAACGAAGGCTGCGGGCGTAGCACCGCTTTATCCCTATGGATGATCAAGTAGGGGGACTTGCAAGACAAGGCCGCCAACTCAGAAACTCTCTTGACAGATGTAATAGCCACCAGAAAGGCAACGTTCTGAGAGAGTGTCAAAAGAGGAATCTCTCTGATGTTCTCAAGGGGAGGTTTCTGAAGTACCGAGAGCACCAGATTCAAATCCCACGGAGGTAGTGGTGGTCGAACCGGAGGAGCCACATGTCGTACCCCTTGCACAAACATACTCACCAGTGAATGAGCTGCCAAGGGTCATTGAAAGAAAACAGCCAAGGCTGAAATCTGCCCCTTAATGGTGCTTAAGGCAAGTTTCTGATCCACTATTCGCTGTAAAAAACAGCAGGATCCTGGAAGATGAATATGCCCATGGACGCCACCCCATCTCCTCACACATAGAGATGTAGGCCTTAAATGTGCGATGATTGATCTTCCGAGAAGATGACTTTCGTGCTCTCAGCATGGTGGAAATTACAGAATCCGACAGACCTCGGCCCCTCAGAACCTGACTTTCAACAGCCATGCCGTTAAAGTCAGTGACTGTAAAGCAGGATGAAGTATAGCACCTTGCGACAGAAGGTCCTCTCACAACGGCAGTCCACAAGGGGCATCCGCCACCAGGCGTACTAGGTCGGCGTACCAGGGACACCGAGGCCAATCTGGGGCAATTAGAATCACCGGAATCCCCTCAGTCTCCACTGTGCGGAGCAGACGAGGAAGAAGTTTCAGTGGGGAAAAAGCATAAATTAGCCAATACTGTCCCCATGGGGCCACCAATGCATCTGTTGCGTCCGCCCAGGGATCTTTTGACCTGGCCACAAACCTCAATACCTTCCGATTGAGTCGAGAAGCCCCATTTGAGGCAAAGGAGTCGAAACACATCCGGGTGTAGCAACCATCCTCCTTGGTCCAGCATCTGGCGACTTAGGTAGTCCGCTTGCCAGTTTTCTACACCCGGAATGTATACGGCCGATAGAGCCGGCATGCTCCGTTCTGCCCACCGCAGGATGTGAGTGACCTCCGATGCTGCAGCTGAGCTTCTTGTTCCTCCTTGATGGTTGACATATGCCACCGCCATGGCGTTGTCTGACTGGATCCTGACTGGACGCCCCTGTAGACTCTGTGACCATGTGGAGAGGCACTGCCTGATTGCCCGAAGATCCAGCACATTGATCGGCAGGCGGGATTCTTCCTGCGTCCAGCGACCTTGTGTCGACTGAACACCCCAAACTCCCCCCCAACTGGTCAGGCTGGCGTCCGTTGTGATCACTGTCCAGTGAAAGGGAAGGAACGACTTTCCGGACTGAAGGGCCGGAGATCTCAGCCACCAGACCAGAGAAGTCCTGACTAGTTGGCTCACCTGGATTTGACAATCCAGGGACAACGGAGACTTGTCCAACTTGGACAGGGTCTCCTTCTGCAAGACTCAAGTGTGGAATTGAGCATAGGGTACTGCCTCGAAGGAGGCTACCATGAGACCCAGGACTCGCATGCAAAAGCACAGTGATGACCAACTGCGGGATGCCAACAGCTTCACCACCGCCTGAAGAGTCTGCAATTTTTCCAAAGGGAGAAAAACTCTTGCCTCTGATGAGTCCAGAATCAAGCCCAGGTATTCCAGGCGCTGAGTTGGCACCAACACTGACTTCTGGAGGTTCAGAACCCAACCAAATTCTTGAAGGGTCTGACTGGCGACCGCCACATCCTCCTCTAATTCTGAGTCTGAAGCAGCTCTCAGAAGGAGGTCGTCCAGGTAGCCCACAAGGCCAGGATCGGGGCGAGCACCTTGGTGAAAACCCTTGGTGCCGATGCCAGGCCAAAAGGGAGAGCCACAAATTGGTAGTGATCGTCCCCGACTGCAAAACACAGAAATCTCTGATGCCCGACATATATGGGGACATGCAAGTATGCGTCCTTGATGTCCAAGGACGCCAGAAAATCCCCCGGATGGAGTGCAGCGACCACAGAGCGAACTGATTCCATCCTGAACCTTCGGACTTTTACAAAGGAGTTAAGGGCCTTGAGGTCCAGGATTGGACGGACCCCATCCTTCTTTGGGACTACAAACAGATTGGAGTAGAATCCCTGAAACCTTAACGGCAGCGGCACAGGTACTATTACTTTGCGCCTCAGCAGGTCCTGCACTGCCCCCAATAGGGCATTCCGCCAGAGCCGGAAGAAGATGAAGGTTGGAGGGAAAAAATCTGTTTGGTGGACAAGAAAGAAATTCTATCTTGTACCATGATGAAACCACTTTGCAAACCCACTAGTCGGAAAGTAGGGAGGTCCATCGAGCTGAAAACTTGCGCAGGCGACCCCCCACCCGAGAGACGGGCAGGGACAAACCTTCATGCAGTAGCAGATTTGTTCGGCTTGCGAACCCAGGGATGCTTTTGTCCCTCAGCTGGCCCCTTGTCGGCCTGGGAACGCTTTCCTGCGGGCCCGAACTGACGAAAAAAACGCTTCTGAGCGGAAAAGGAGGGCCCTGGCCTACGGCGCGGCTCCTTACCTTTTCTGGATTGTGGGAGCAGCGTGCTCTTACCCCCAGTGACATTCTTAATAATGTTGTCCAGCGAGGCTCCAAATAGCCTCTCTCCCTGGAAGGGCAAATCCGCCAGAGCCTTCTTGGAAGTCTGGTCCGCGGACCAGCATTTTAGCCAAATCAGATGACGCAGTACCACAGCAGATACTGAGGCTCTGGAAATCAGGGGAGCTGTATCCAGGGCTGCATCGCAGACATATTTGAGGTTATGCACCAACTGGTCAGCCAGTTCTACGCAGACCGGGGAAACATGTTGCTTCTCCAACTCCTGGTGCAACAATTTTGCCCATTCAGTAAGTGTCTGTGACACCAGGGCCGCAGCCAAAACTGTCCGTAATGCAGACCCCAGCATGGTGAACATGGACCGGGCCACCACTTCGGACCTCCTATCTGCAGGATCCTTAAATGCAGGGGTCCCTTCTACTGGAATCAGGGTTACCTTGTTTAACCTGGATACCGGGGGGTCCACAACCAGGGGAGATGCCCATTTTTTCAGAAGGCTCTCTTCAAAGGGGTAACGGACTGCCATGCGTTTTGGGACTGAAGAGGTCCTCTGCGTTCGTTCCCATTCTTTGTCTATAAACTTATCAAAATAAGTTACATAAGGAAACACCTTAGTAGTGCGGGTCAGCTTGTGGGACCCAAAAGGGACCGACACCTCAGTAGATTCCCCATCCGCATCCTCCAGCTTGAGGGTTTCCCGCACTGCGGTGATAAGTGCTCCAACTAGCGCCTTCTCCTGCGCTGACCCGGACACAGAGTCTTCCTCACTGTCCGAATGGTCCTGGTCCGCATACTCTCACCTGACAGCCACTCAGGGACTAAGTCAAGGTACAAAAAAAGGCCCACCCTCCTAGCTGCCACAGACCGAGTGGTATTTCCAGAGGACTCACTTCCCTGACCCAGGCACTGCTCAGTGCTGCTGTCTGCTCTAACTCCTGCACAGTGTGTGCCTGAGGTGTCTCTGAGGTGATCTGCCGTTCGTGCCGTTCAGAATGAAAAACTAGCGCTAGAGGCCAAAACCAATGTTAAAGCCCCAAAAAGATGGGCGCCGGCTGCCTCAGGAAAAAAGAGCACGAGCTACAAGAAAATGGCCGACCGCTGTATTAGCAATAGAAACAGCGCGGCTACAAGAAAATTGTTGCCACTGTATTAGCAATAAGAACAGCGCGGCTACAGGAAAATGGCGCCGGCGCATCCAAAATGGCGCCAATTCGTTTGAGGTAAAAATAAAGGCCACGAAAACACTGGGTCTCCGAACGGAGGCCCTCCAAAAGGCAGACCACCCACACTAGAGCGGACCTGGACACACCGCACAGCCCCCAGCCAGGACCCAGAGCCCCCCTCAGGGACCCCCCGGTGAGGTACACAGCAGGCCCAGCAAAGCATGGGGAGGAGGGATGAACGGGGAGAGAGGAAAGGGAGGGCTAGAGACTCCCTAATTGACCACCCTAGGAATGGCCAGCTGTTCCATCCTGCCAAGACAGGAGGAACCTTACTTACATGTCCCTGCGAGGACTGCTGGATGCGTTCCTGACAGACCCATCACCGAGCAGTAGGGAGTGGCTGTCGGCCACGGCACACTGTGACTGGACAGCAGTAGCCCGGTCATATGTGGCCCCCTGGAGCATAGAGTTCACCGGCCACCCCTGAAGCAAACGGGGTATGTCGTGGCCGACCCAGCGCGTAGCTAAAGGCCTGCTCACGCTCGATGGCCGGACTGGGGAGACTACAAGGATCTATATTATCCAGCCTGTCACCCAGCCGGCAGTTGATAGTAGATCTCAGGATAAAAAAGTAAAAACAAAAATAAAAAGTTCTCCAGGACCAATGGGCCCCTAGGGAGCCAGGTCCTTCTCCTACACTAGGCAGAAAAAAACTGAGCTGCTGAGTGCAGGTTGAGGGGTTATGACCAGAGGGACGGCCCCCTGGGCGGGGCTGTTCAGCTTTGGTATAATTACATGTTTTTAAATATCTAACATGTCTGCCTAGTCCTCTCCTAATAGACGGAACATAACCATAATGTCAAGACTTAAGGAAGCTGTGTCCGTCCATGGACGAAAGAGAAAAATTCTGGATGACATCTCCAGTCTGCTTGTTCTGCTAGAGAGAGCGACAAATATGTCCTAAAACTCTGAGCAAAGCTGTAGCTTGAGAGCATGCTCAAAGTATACCAATATCCATGGAATAGAACCAGTTATCCTTGGTGGTCCTGCATATGGGAGGAACAAATCTTTTGTAATCATAGAATGCCGAAGCAACTTTAGATTGCCGCCAAGTATGGATGTAAACACCACCAGTACTGGGCAGAAAGCCACATGGATCCCTCTTGGCACAAGGCCCAGATCCCGGTAAACCTCCTTACTGATGAAGAAGAACCCATATAAAGGCTGCCATCATGACTGAGACTTTACTCAAAACTGGACTGAAAGAGATTTCATCTGGAGTAGCAAGCTGTCAATGGGCCCTAAAAGCCCTGATTCTGCCCAAGCTTCCTGCTGAGGATATAGCCCTAAAGAGATTGACATCATGGCTCAATCCTTACTCCAACTGAACTGGAGGGGATCCCACCTGGAGCTGTAAGTAACCAAAGGATCCTTCCTAGCCTAAAGCTTTGATCTTCACAAACTTCCTGGCTGAAGAGATAGCCCTTAGAGTGCATGTCTTCATAGCTCAGTCTTTACCCAAGCTGGACTGCAAAGAGATATCATCTGGAGCCGGCAAGGAAGTCCAGAGCAAGTAGTAAACCCCACCTAAAGAGTCTTGGCTCTCCTTCGAGGGAAAGTCTACCCATGAGACATTCGATATGACAGGGATTGCAGAGTTCTGCCCTCTAAGAGAGCTTTAGGATCAGTTGAAGTCCGGAATGCACCTGACCCGAGGACTGAAGCAAAGAAAACAAAGCAATCCAAACTGAACAACCTCTAATCCAATCCTTTTGTAGGATTTATAGATATTAGCTTAGAGAAACAACAGCCAAGCCTGATCAGTCTCTTCCTGCTAGGATGAAAAACTGGAAGAGATGAACAAGGGTAGAATATTGTTCTCTATGACAGCAGATCTCATATGAGAGAAAGGACTTCAATCCAATTCCCCCGGTATCAAAGCAAGGCAGGAATGAAGGCATGTTTGGCCAATAGAGAATTATTGCAAAAACTGCAGCGGTCTTTAGCAAAAGACCCCCCCAAAAAAATGTATATGAATCGAACTAGAAAGCATATGGCTTGTGAGATCATTCCTGATCTGACACAGCATCGGCATGCAGTGCTTGGCCCAGGCACCTAGGGAAAACTTTTCAGCTTGTAACAGTAAGGAGATGCAACCAGGTCGAACTCTGAAATCTTGTCCAGAGATAAAAAACCACTTGGAGGAACCTGGATGTAGGAACCACTTATTGCCCAATTGGGCACATCAAATATGGATTCTTCCCAGAAATTCTATGTAGACTCAAAAGAGATGATAAGGAAGATTCTACTCCACCCAGATCACAGTCATCTCTACCTCTTGTCAGTGAATTGACCCTGCAGGTTTGGACCTGCCCTCTAATGTAGGACACCACCGTGATGTTGCTCATCCTCACTGGAGACTAAAAAGCCTGCTGTCAGGTGACAAAATGTGAAGGGAGCATGAAAGAGCAGGCCAGAAAACCAGAATGGTAAAACTAAACTTCCCAACCGGGGAGTTCTACTGGCAAAACAACTTCCAAACAGGGGAGTTCTACTGGCAATAACTCAGCAGCACAGAAGATGTATTACTGTGCCAGCACCCAAGGCTTCATCTGCCTGTTTGCAAGACATGAATCGTTGGGTGCATGATCAACATTGGAGAAAAAAAAACCTTTCAGGACAGGAAGCAATTTCCACTGAGCACACCTAAATATAAGGATGGGAGAGACCATGGTCCTGATCATCAGGTATTGAGACACTGACAGGTGAAGAAAAGAAAACCAGAATTACCCAGCATCCTACCACCAGTATATGCTCTCGTGGCAAACATGATGTATCCTGAACCATGATGGATTAAGCTCTCAGATACACAAGGATTTGCGTAGGAGTCACATGACCCTTTTCAAAAGGCTAGCCAGCTAATCTCTTGTAGGGTTCTGAGAACTCCCTGCATATACTTGACAGGAGTCCCTGTCTAAAGGAGAAGTGGATCGAGAACCCAACCAGCAGACATATATTGCTGCATGACGTCTTAATTCATATAGAAATAGAGGAGAAGACAACTCTGAAAGCTGGAAATAGGCATCCCTCTGAGCAACAATAGTACTCCTCTTAAAATCACATCTGCTGAAATTGGTATTGCCATCCCTAGAGATGGTAAGAACCACAGTCAGAAGTACTCCCCTGATGGCAGCCCAGCATACGGGAGCCAAGAGGAGGGTGCAAAGGCTTTTTTTTCGTGGGGGGGGCAGCTTTTCTGCCACCCCCCCGCAAACTGCCACCCAAGGCCTTGTTGGTCCAGGCCAAAATACAGCACTTGATTAGGCTGCAGCGGCACAGGGACAGAAATAAACAAATCTCTGTAAATCCAAGGGAGAGTGCCACATTGTTAAAAAATAATTATATTATATTATAACATGTACAATTGCTACTCAAGCCATGCAGTAATTTATTAAATAACCTTCCCAATTCAAACTGTGACTGCTGAAGTTTCTTAAGCTGTCCAGAGAGACAAAGTAATAGTTTTTTGTTTGCAAGGTGGGAGAAAACCCCATAAGGGGTTAACTACTGCTAAGGAATACTACCACTGCAGGCTTCTCCCATCAGAGCACTACTACACATGTGATTTCCTTAGACAAAGCCTCCAACACAGAAAGAAAAACCTTGCTAAAACAAACAGATATCTGACCAGGACAGAAAGCAACTGTACCAAACTTTGATAAAAAAAAATGCTACGATGCACATCAGAGCATAGACATCTCCATATATTTTAATTTTGGTTATTATTAGTTTTATTTTTTTAACATAAGTGAAGTTACTCCCTAGCAGCCCGCATGGCATCTGGTCCCTTCTACTGACCTCAAGTCAAACATACTCACGTATCCTGGACCTCTTCCACAGAGCAATCAATGCATCCACAGGGCGACCCAGATCCCAGAGGTAGGCACACAATCATGCTGGGCACACTTTGGAGGTCACCCGCATCATACGAAATGGTGCTTTGAGTGAAGGAGGACAAAAAAGGAACGTGGCCTGTGGTTGAGCCTGAAAAGTTATGGGAGTGGGGTCCTATGGGGTAGGAGTGAGGGTGGGGCTACCCAAAGGTATGCTGCCATAGAAGTCTGTCAGGAAATTGTTTTATTTTCAAAAATTTTTGTCTTTTTCCGCTTACATAATAAAAAATAAAAAACCCAGGGCTGATCAAATACCAACAAAAGAAACCTCTATTTGTGTTAAAATAATTATATAAATTGAATTTGTATACAGCATTGAATGAGCGTGCAATTGCCAGTTAAAGTAGTGCAGTGCCAAATAGCAAAAAAGGGTATCAATATCAAAGCATACCTATTTAATGCGAAACTTGTGCTTGTTTTTTCTGCACAGATGTTCAACGTAAGATAAACAGTGTACAGGGGGGCAGCAAGGCGGGACACAAGGGCACAGTACACAGGGAAAGCAGGGCACATTATGTGGAGGCAAGGCACATTACCTGGGAGCAGGGCACATTACATGGAGCACACAGCAGGGCACATTATGGGGCACACAGCAGGGCATATTATAACTTATGCCTAATGTTGAGTAGAATTATAGGGGTCTGATAATGTTGAGTTTATATATATATATATATATAAAAACACTAACTATCACTTTAAGAATTTGTAATGCACCTAATTTTCTTTTTCAAAGATTTGGATCTACTATCTCATCTGAATGGTCTTGTTTGGAGACTCCCCAACCTGATTTAACAGAATGGAGCCTGTGACTCGGATCCAGTGGGCTCCCGGCCAGAGAGACACAAAACTCACGTTGAGTAGACAAGTGGCCACGGTAATAAACTGTCATCCTTAATTATTCTGCTCTCTGTGGCGAGTAATTAGTCTGTGTCTGGGTACCATTGGCTGAAAGAGTCTTATGCTGTTGATGAGATGGTGAGATTAGGGTAAAATTTAATGTAAACTAGAGTAAGGTTGATGTTACACAGTTTGACCCAAATAACTCCTTTACTTTACCTGTTGCAGAAATAATAGAGCCGATAATAATTATCATTGTTGATGTTTTGTTTCTATGCTTGGGGTGTCAATAGATTTATGAGACTTGAGAGAAGGTCTGACCAGAGGACTGTAGTAGTGAGCCTGTGTGGCGAGTAATGCCTATGTGGCAAGTGTACAGGGCTGTGTGGCCAAGTGTAATAAAGTGCCATTTGACAGCTACTGTGTGTAGCCCGGATAAAAAAATTTGGGCGACGACCCACAAATTGTAGTAGAAACTCAGAGTGAAGACTCTAGATTAAGAGCACAGCACTCTCATGGACCTTTCAAGCCGGGAGAGGTAAAAGCGGCACAAGAAGTCCAGTGGTTAAGAAGGGACGCCAAGACTATTATAGGCTGGACCAAAACATACCAGATCCAATACCAGCAGAAGAAGTTATGATCAACTTGGGTTTCTGTGTATGTTAATTTTTATGGAAGATTGACAGAGTTGGATAAGGGGATTAAATGTGTACAATATTAGATTTTCGAAGGTATGCAACCTGGATTTTTAACTACAGTGGGTGCCGCCGACATTGTATATTCATCGCGATCCTATCACGGAGATTCTCGGCGACAGGGGTGCCGACATCTCGGCGACAGGGTGGCGACACATCTCGCGCTCGCTGCAATAGCAAGGAGACGCGGCACTGTATTGAACGGTATCCGACGTGGATTCCCGCCAATACCAGGCACTGTGTTTGGTATGAATCCTGAGCGGGAACGCCACACCAATTTTTAAATAAAAAACCGGCATGGGTTCCCCCTCCAGGAGCATACCAGGCCCTTCGGTCTGGTATGGATTTGAAGGGGACTCCCCTAAGCCGAAAAATCGGCGTGGGGGTCCCCCTCAAAATCCAAACCAGACCCTTATCCGAGCACGCAACCTGGCAGGCCGCAGGGGAATGAGAGAGCGGCCCCCCTCCCTCCTGAACCGTACCAGGCCGCATGCCCTCAACATGGGGGGGTTTGGTGCTCTGGGGCAAGGGGGTGACCTACGCCCCCCCCACCCCAAAGCACCCTGTCCCCATGTTGATGGGGACAAGGGCCTCTTCCCGACAACCCTGGCCGTTGGTTGTCGGGGTCTGCGGGCGGGGGCTGATCGGAATCCGGGAGCTCCCCTTTAATAAGGGGGCCCCCAGATGCTGGCCCACCACCCTATGTGAATGAGTATGGGGTACGTCGTACCCCTACCTATTCACCTGGTGGAAAAAAATGGCAATAAAAAAACACACACAACTTTTTAAAGTAATTTATTACACAGCTCCGGGGGTCTTCTTCCGACTTCGGGGGTCTCCGGTGTCGTCGCCACGCTCTCCGGTTCTTTCTTCCTTCTGCCGGGCCACCGCTATCTTCTTCCAGCTCTTTTGCTAGCGGGGCCCGGTCTTCTCCGTCGCCTTCTTCCCTCTTCTCCTCTCTGGTTCTTTCTTTCTTCTGCCGGGCCTCCGCTATCTTCTTCCAGCTCTTTTACTAGCGGAGGCCCGGTCTTCCCCGTCGTCTCGTCCGGCTCTCCGTTGTCCTTCTGCCGGCCCCTCCACTATCTTCTTGCAGCTCTTTTGCTAGTGGAGGGGCCGGTCTTCCCGTCTGCGTCTTCTTCTCTCTTCTCCTCCTCGATGTTGACTCGTCGCTTCCTCCCGCTGTAATGCTGGGTATGCGGTGCGCTCGGTTTATATAGGCTTCTCATTACGTCACAGTCACATGTTCCCATGACGTCACAGTCACATGCTCCGGGGCCAAACGGAGCATGTGACTGTGACGTCATGAGAAGGTTATATAAACCGAGCGCACCGCATACCCAGCATTACAGCGGGAGGAAGCGACGAGTCAGCATCGAGGAGGAAAAGAGAGAAGACGCCGCCAACGGGAAGACCAGCCCTTCCACTAGCAAAGAGCTGGAAGAAGATAGTGGAAGGGCTGCAGAAGGACAACGGAGAGCCGGACGAGACGACGGGGAAGACCGGGCCTCCGCTAGCAAAAGAGCTGGAAGAAGATAGCGGAGGCCCGGCAGAAGAAAGAAAGAACCGGAGAGGAGAAGAGGGAAGAAGGCGACGGAGAAGACCGGGCCTCGCTAGCAAAAGAGCTGGAAGAAGATAGCGGTGGCCCGGCAGAAGAAAGAACCGGAGAGCGCGGCGACGACACCGGAGACCCCCGAAGTCGGAAGAAGACCCCCGGAGCTGTGTAATAAATAACTTTAAAAAGCTGTGTGTGTTTTTTTATTGCCATATTTTTCCACCAGGTGAATGGGTAGGGGTACGATGTACCCCATACTCATTCACATAGGGTGGTGGGCCGGCATCTGGGGGCCCCCTTATTAAAGGGGGGCTCCCGGATTCCGATCAGCCCCTGCCCGCAGACCCCGACAACCAACGGCCAGGGTTGTCGGGAAGAGGCCCTTGTCCCCAACAACATGGGGACAGGGTGCTTTGGGGTGGGGGGGCCGCAGGTCGCCCCCCTGCCCCAGAGCACCAAACCCCCCCATGTTGAGGGCATGCGGCCTGGTACGGTTCAGGAGGGAGGGGTGGCGGCTCTCTCGCCCCCCCTCTTCCCCTGCGGCCTGCCAGGTTGAGTGCTCGGATAAGGGTCTGGTTTGGATTTTGAGGGGGACCCCCACGCCGATTTTTCAGCTTAAGGGTGTCCCCTTCAAATCCATACCAGACCGAAGGGCCTGGTATGCTCCTGGAGGGGGAACCCATGCGTTTTTTTATTTAAAAATTGGCGTGGAGTTCCCGCTCAGGATTCATACCAAACAGTGCTTGGTATTGGCGGAAATCCACGTCGGATCTCCGTCTACCGGCAATGCGTCGCTCATTGTGAAAGGAAAAACAACAGTTTTCCTTTCCCAATGACGAGACAGCTTGGCGCTGGCTCTCGCGACGGGGCTCGTAGGGTGTCAATCTCGCCTCTAGAAGAGGCGAGATTGACACAATATCGGCGGCACCTACTGTAGTTATGAGCCTGTCAAAGTTTTTCTAAACCATATCACTGATGGTCTAGCAAAAGGGATTAGACCAGGCGATGCAAGTGTTATCTAAATGTTTAAGAAATGTTTGAGAAGCAGAAAGATAGCTAAGTATGGCTGAGTTGAAAAAAATAAGTGTGAGAATTCATTGGGCATATGAGAAGCCTGCTGTTTTTTGCAGATTCCTCACTTCCCACCTTTGTATTTCTGTGTAAGAAAGGAGTGAGTTGTCCCTCCCCTTCACATTCCTGTGTAACATTGTGTGTTTGTAAAAGAGAGAAATCAGAAGGTTTTTGATGATTTAAAGAAGTAGATAGGAAACATGAAAGTGAATTGCACTAGAAAGAAAGTGGACAGAAGGTTGTAGAATTATTGAGTGGCCCTCGCAGAACAAATCAGGTGGCTTGATAGATGTGAGACAAGAAAAATCTGAGGATGATTTTGATTACTTTAAATGTGTCCAGTCCGTGGGTGTGACTGATCGTACTAACTTTACTGGCATAATAAGGAAACAAGGATTTGAATGGGCCTTGCTAAGAGACGTGTGCAGTAGCATTGAAGCCCAGAGAGAGGGGAAAGAGAGAAGAGAAGACAACAGACTTAATGCTTTTAAAGCCTAAGCCTAAGATGGGGTACAAGAAGATAATGTGTTTTTCAACGAGAAACCAGGAAATGTTTAAATTATAATAAAATTGGGCATCTTACCAAGAAGCGCAGTTACCAAAGAACATTGTGAACAAGATGATGGGATAACAGAATTGCAGTTGAGGAATCAAAGCTATGATAGCCTTTGGAAATTTATGGTTGCATCCATTTCTGACCCTGCTGAGATAAATCACATTAATAGGTTTACAGGGAGTCCCCGACTTACAAACGTCCGACTTACGTACGACTCCTACTTACGAACGGGCCTCAGTGTCGGCTGCCTGTTCTCCACGATGGTCCTGGATACCTCTGAGCAGCTATCTTGCCACATTTCACACATTCCACACTGCAGTACTTCATTTACTGCATGGCCAGAAGAGCCCCAGAAGCGCCCGGAACATGCCACATTCTTGCACAGGTGGAAGTTACACTTACCAGCAGTGTTCTGACTTCAAACAGATTTCACTTACGAACAAACCTACAGTCCCTAATGCGTTCGTAAGTCGGGGACTGCCTGTAGTGGGAAAGATGAGGAGCAAACGTTTATGCTCATCCCATGCCAGAGACCAGTAACATGAAGAAAAATATGGTGATGAAGGCAAAGATGGGACTGGTGCCAGTGTTTTAGCATTAAGTTCAACTGAGAGGTGTGTCCAATTTGTCTAAACAGTCTTTCCATGGAGGTTGGCTTCCCAGAAGATTGTTGTCACGTTTTCTGTATATCCTGCATTCTTAAATGGTGTGAAACCTCCTCATGCTGCCCTGTTGATCGCAAACCCTTTCAAACCACGTATAAATTAGATCCGGTTGGTGGATGCACCAAGATCCATGTCGTGCCAAGAACACAAAAAGAAAACTGCAGCTGTCAGCTGTGCCAGTGGTGGTGTACAAAAGGGAAGATATGTTTAGAATGGTTGTTATAAAGAAATATGCAAATAAAATCTTGAAAAAAGCAAGCACAAAACATTTGTCATCAGCAAGGCTGAGCAAGTATGAAGCAATCCTGCTTGAATTAAGAGAAATAGCAGTGAAAAGATGTACTACAATCAATCCTGCCAGCGTTTTCCTAGAGAGAGAAGACCTCGAAGAGGAGGGTGACCACATCTGCTTAAAACGTATGGAAGAAGAAATGCAGCAAATCTCCCCAGTAAAGGACACTCCTCTTGAAAATCCTGACCTGATCCTGTTTGTAGATGGTTTACGCCTGTACAAGATGGAAGTCCCAAGAATGGCATATGCGATGACAACATTGGAGGAAGTGATTGAGACCCAACTACTCCCTTCATCACTTACAGCGCAGGTTGCCAAAGTGGTAGCACTCACAAGAGCCTGTTAGACTGCAAAGGATCAAACAGCCAACATCTACACTGATAGCAAGTATACTCTCAAAGTAGTTCATGATTATAGACCCATAAGGAAGAAAAGAAGATTCACAACTGCTGCAGGAGAACCAATTCAAAACTGGAAATATGTTCAAGAACTTTTTGAAGCATTCACCCTCCCAAAGGAAGGAGCCATCCTAACTGTCAAGGCATATACTGCCAGAAAGACCAGGAAGCAATCATGACCTAAGCTACTGATTTTGCAAAGGAAGAAGAAGAAGCCAGTAAAGGATTGAAGGAAAAGAAGAGAACAAATACTTAAAGTAAAAGAACCAACTAAGAAATTGCAAGAATCTGCATCTGATGATTGGAATGAAATCATGGAAAGGCACAGAACAAAAAAGGACCAAGATGGACTCTTGTGCAAGGAAAATGGATTATGTGTCCCACCTCAAACAGAGAACATGATCATGCAACTAGCCCATGGCCCAGGTCATGTAGGGCCTAAGGCAATTGAGAGAAATTTTAAAAAGGCTGGATAGAAGCCTGCCCGGTGGCTAAAGCAAATGCCAAGACAACAGCAAAGAAGCTCCTTTCCGAAATATTATGCCGCTTTGGAGTACCTGAAACCATAGAGAATGACAGAGGAACACATTTCACTGGACATATCATGCAAATTATATGCAAGGACTTGGCAATTGAGCAGGCGTTTCATGTCCCTATCATCTTCTGAGTTCAAGAAAGGTATAAAAATATAGTGGAATCATTAAAGACAGGATAGTCAAATTATTGCAGGAAAAGGGAAGACGGGTCAGTAAAGAAACAATAGCCAGAACGGTTGCCTCTGGTTCTTTACAACATCAGGATTAGAACTTGAGCCCTTATGAGATTTTGTTTGGGGGTCCATCTAAGCCCAGGTTCACACTGGGCTGCAGGAGTGAAGCCGTGCGAGTTCAGCTGAACTCGCACGATTTCACTCCTGCTGGCAGTCCCGATTTCAGCCGCGATTACAGAGACATCTGACACAGATGTCAATGTAAATCGTGGCCGAAATCGCAAAAAGTAGTACAGAAACTACTTTTTGAAATGGGTGCAGCGCCGCAGATGCGGCGTCGCACCGATTAGGATGGTGCCATTGCCGGCAATTTGCAGCAAATATCGCCGATTTGACATGTCAAATCGCACCAGTGTGAACCAGGGCTAAGACAGGGTTGTATTTTCCACATCAGACTGCTGTAATTTATAATGATTTTGTTTTTAATGCAATTGTCTAATACAAGCAACTAACTGCGATGCACAAGCTTGGTTTTGATTTACTTCCAGATCAAGTAACTGGAACACATGATTTATAACCATGTAATTGGGTCCTAGTAAAAGAACATGTGAAAGTACCTTTGAGACCAAAGTTGAAGGACCCTTCCAAGTGCTCCTGACAACTGCTACAGCTGTAAAATGATGTGGATACATGCCAGCCATTGCAAGAAAGTACAGCTAATTTCAAAAGATAAGTAAACTACTGTTATGCGGCGTACACACAATCGTTTTTCATGCCATTTTTTTTACCGACGTTTTTCACGTCGTTTTTTTTCATGTTTCCTCTCAAGCCTGTCTTGCATACACACGATCATTTAAAAAAACGTTCAAGCAAAGCACAGTGACGTACACCACGTACGACGGCACTATAAAGGGGAAGTTCCGTTCTAATGACGCCACCCTTTGGGACGCTTTTGCTAATTTCGTGTTACCGCGTGTTAGTAAAAGTTTGGTGAGAGACGATTCGCGCTTTTCAGTCTTCGTGCTTTGAAGATCGTTTTGTGGAGTTCAGTTTGTGCCTGTGGGTTCGTATCTATCTTGCAGTGCTTGTAGTCAGTTCGTATCTGTTTATTCAGTGCGTTCTTGTCTGCTCGTTCCTGTTTTTCAGCTTGTTCTTCATAGGCCTTGCTGTTCTTCCGTTCGTTTTTCTAGTTCGTTCTGAGCTGCCGACCGTTATCTAGCCATGTTGCGGCTACGTACTCGTCGTAGAGTTCGTGCTGTAGTTGGTGCAGGGGTTCATGCTGTATCCCCACTCCAGGCCATGAACAGGTTCATGGACCAAGAATTGGTTGCTCCAGCGGCACCAGTTCTGTCATATGCCTTTGTTGCTGGAGATCAGGGAGAATAATCCTGAGGACTACAGGAATTTTCTCAGGATGTCTGACCCCGTATTTCAGCATCTGTTGGCTTTGGTGTCCCCCTACATTACCAGGCAGGACACCGTTATGCGTGAAGCCATCAGTGCTGAGCAGAGGCTCATTGCCACGTTGCGATACCTGGCGACTGGGAGAAGCCTGCAGGATCTAAAGTTCTCCACAGGCATATCCCCCCAGGCTCTGGGTATCATTATACCAGAGACGTGTTCTGCCATCCTTCAAGTTTTGCAGGAGGACTATATTAAGGTAAGTGTTCTTATTTCAAACATCACATTGTATGTATTTCTTTGTTTAATTTTTTTTTTGGGGTTTATTAGCAGTCCCTAATTCCCACGATTCTTAGCTGCAGGGAATGTCTCCTTTCTCCACATGGTTATTTTTGGGAATGTTTTTATTAGGCCTACATTTAAATTTGCCTTACCTAACCTCTCCAGCATGCTATCCTGGGGCCATACCCACCTTGCCTAGTCATTTCCATGTATTTTAATCTATGCTCCATCGTAGTGCTTTACCCTAAACGCCCCCTAAAGATTGCCTAGGAATGTAACATTTTTCAATAATTCATACAGAGTGCTACAGCCTACATTTGTGATCTCCCCAACTCATCTTCAACCCCCCCCCCATTTTTTTTTTTAGGTTTGTTTTTGGTTTGTTGTTGCTTACTAATAATGTTTTCATTTTTCGGTTTCTCCCAATGTTGGCCATGAATGGTTTTCTTAAATCTGCTTTCAATGTTTCTGTCTCAAAGTATATATTTTTTTTAAATTTAATTCCACAGTTCCCTTCTACGCCACATGAATGGCAGAATGTGGCATCTGAGTTTGCCCAACGATGGAACTTTCCGAACTGTGGAGGGGCCATCGACGGCAAACATGTTCGGGTCGTCCCACCACCCCATTTGGGATCCTTTTATTATAACTATAAGGGGTTTCACAGCATCGTCATGATGGCAGTGGTGTCGGCCACCTACGAATTCCTCTATGTGGACGTTGGCAAGAATGGCAGGATGTCTCATGGAGGAGTCTTTGCACAGACGGAGTTTGGGGAACGGCTCCTTTTGGATCAGCTGGCCTTGCCACCAGTGGAGCAGAATGTGGAGGGACTCCCATTTGTCTTTGTGGCGGATAAGGCGTTTGGCCTGGGTCCCCATTTGATGAGGCCATTCCCGCAACGCACCCTCACCCCTGAGAGGAGGGTGTTCAACTATCGGCTGGCCAGAGCAAGAAGGGTGGTGGAAAATGCCTTTGGCATCATGGCCAGCCGATTCCGCCTGTTCCTCACCTCCATCCACCTTGCCCCTTACAAATGGAACCATGTTGAAATGGCTTGTTGTGTGCTCCATCATTATCTCAGGGTGCATTCAAGCAATTATCTGACTTTGACTGGGCCTGAGGCCTCATTATTTGAAGTGGAAAATCTTGTGGCCCTGGAAGCTGGCCATCCAGGCTTGGCCCCCCAAACCGGACGTGAGGTCCGTCAACAATATGTTGATTATTTTGTGGGTAGGGGGGCCATTGATATGCCTGATGAATTTTAACATTATTATTTTTAAAAATAAAACCTTTTTTTGAGAAAATATTGTTTAGGTGTTTTCATTTAATATTCTTTTAGGTTTCTCGTCGGTTTACCTAATGCACTTGTATTGCCATGTGTATTTTGCATTCTTAATTAGCCTTCATTTTCAGTGTAAACACAAAACATTGTTTAGTTCACTTTGCACAACATTTACATAATGAAGCCACAAATTCTGGTTAAGAAAATCCCTTTTTTATTAATTTTTGAGGAAACTTCCTTTGAAGTGTAGATGTTATTAAAATATTTTTGGGGTTAAACCGCATGAACAGCCATGCCTAAAAAAATTAACAAATAAAAAAACGTGAAAATGTAAACATGTACTATTCATTATCAAGCTTAAAACAAAAACAAACCTGCCAAAACACAGCAAGTTCAACGTTCTTTTGTGTTCAAACATTATACATGCCCAAGCACAGCCATTATTTTTTGTAGCTTTTCCTCAACCCGCTTGGTATTTTGCCTGATCTCTATCAAGTCTCCCTTTATTTTTTCAAGGTCACGACAGCAGACCATGAGGTATTGGATCAGGATCTGGGCACTGTGATGTGTAAACTTTTCGGGGTCTCCGGCCAGAACTGCACCTAAACAAAAACAAATCATGTAGTATAGAATATGTAGGCCTACATCTATTAACCTGCATCTGTCTGGTTTGACACTTACCTCTTGTGGTGCCACTTTCCACTTCCACAACTTCACGTTCCTCTCCATCATGTGGTTCAGGGGGTATTGTTGAAGGTGTTGGATTTCTAGGCTCATCTGACGTAGCTTTTTGAAGCCCTATGGAGATTGCAATAAAAGGTAGAGTTTCATTAGTAACTAATAATTTTTGGGCCACAAAAAAACAAGAAAAAGAGATTTCTAAATATTATTTGGAAGTGTGGTCCATATTTAAATGTACCCTCAGTGACAACCGGAACACATGATTGGATACATTGCCAAAACCAGAGCATATACTTTTTGAAACAAAGTTTGACACATTGTAACACCCCAAAGTATATACACAGGATCACCTGTGTGTGACACCCTAAAAATGTAGGGGTTTTGTCCCACACTTGTACTATTGCGTTCAGATGTTTAAGCAGCTGCTGAGCATTCTCTCCCTTAACATTACAATGCCTACCCTTTTTCCCCCAAAAAAATGTAATTTGGATTCTAAATATAAAGCAAATTGTTTACCAAATTTGCTCCCCAAAACAAAAAAAAACAATTGTGTGTTCACACTGGATGATCCAAAAACATTGTTTTAGGAACTGGACGGAGAAAGAGGTTTACTACGTCCGTTTAGTGTGCGGATGAACATTGAAAGTTGTTATCTTTCACTGTACTATATCAAAGTCTAAATATACACGACTTAATACAAGTAATAATCTTTAGCAGGGAAAATGAAGAAAAAGTACTTACTTTTTCCTATAACTTTCTTGATTCTTTTGTATTGGTCGGGCTCCCGCAACTTCAGATCAGACCATCATTTTCTGAGCTGTTCCTTCGTTCTGCACACCCCGAATTTTTGGTGAAGAGTTTTGACCACTTTGCCCATAATTTTTGTCTTGACAAGATTAGGTCTTTTATACGGCCCATGCTTGGCATCATAATCCTCCCTCCTCAAAATGGCCACCATCTCCACCATTTCCTCGAATGACATGTTGGATGCCTTATATCTCCTGGATCGGGATTTGGGCTCCTCTGGAATTTCCTCCTCTGTAGAGGTAATCTCAGCCACCTGTGTCTCCGCCATGTTGTTAAGCACTACGACGAGCGAGAAGGGGCGGGGAAAGTACAATCTCGAACGTCGGGGGCGGAGAAAGCGTGCAGAGTTTCACGCATGTGCAGTGTATATCAAGTGAAGATCCATGTGTCGAAAATACGTTCATTTGGCGGGAGAGGGAGTTAGCAACGAACATGTTGACCAAGGTACATACGTTTTTAAGGATTTGGGTTTCATCAGAGGAGGAGATTTTGGGCTTGAAAATCTGTCAAAAATGCTGATTTGATGAATGTTGCCTGAAACATATGTATTTTCTTGTTGCTTGATTTTACAGAGAGAATGAATAGTTTCAAAAACCCAAACTTTATGGGGGAGTTCATTGATAAATGGAAAGACCTCCCTATCCTTTGGCAGACAAAAAGTGGTGGAAATAAAAATAAAGTGGCCAGGACAGCAGCACTGGAGAGCCTGCTTGCATTTGTGCAAACACAGATACCCACAACAACTCTCCAAGATGTGAAAACCAAAATTGCTACCATCAGGGGGACATACAGGACCCAGAGGAATATGGTCCTGAAGTCCCAGAGGTCAGGTGCTGCAGCAGATCAGGTTTATAAACCCAGTCTGTGGTACTACAGCAAGTTATCTTTCCTGGATGACCAGCTGGAAGTGCGGGAATCTCTGTCCACCCTTCCCCCCAGAGGTCAATCCAGCCTTCCTTGTAGCCAGCCCTCCAGCCTTCCTTGCAGCCAGCCCTCCAGCCTTCCTTGCAGCCAGCCCTCCAGCCTTCCTTGCAGCCAGCCCTCCAGCCTTCCTAGCAACCCTGCTCTGGCTTCCCCTGAGGATCAAGATGAGGTCCTTGAGGAGGCAGATTTGGATATATGGAGCCAGGTAAAGTATTGATATCTCCATTTATATGTTAGAAAAGTGATGATTTAAAATTGTTGTTAGTATTGTTAGGTATTTGATGTTCAAAAAAAAGAGGATTTAAAGAGCAAGATACAGTAGTGGTCAAATTTGATGGGGACAAGGCAACAATATCAGGAGGCGGAATCTATGCAAAATTAATACCTTTTGACATTCAATTCAAAAATGTCTGGAGGTGAACAATGTGTGTGATTGATGGTGGCAAAAAATAAAGAATGTCCCTTTCTTTTTTTACAGCCAGAGCTGAGCCAGGAAGAGGGTGATGTTGGGGTCAGGAGGAGGCAGGGCCCAGTGGCACACAGGAGGAGGCTGGGCCCAGCACAAGAGCCCAGATGCCTCCCCTGATAATGAAACAACGAGGGCCAAGGAGAGCTAGGCAGGTGGAGGAGGAAACAAGAGCCTTTCTAAAAGAGGCTACTGTGGCCCTCAGAGAGGCACCCTCTGCTGAGGAGGGCTTTGCCGCAGTCCCGGCCCATAAGTTAGGCCAAATGGACTTGCGGCAAAAGCTCTATAGTGAGAACCTTTTGCTGAAGGTGATTAACAAGGGGTTCCTCGGTGAACTGACCAAGTTCACCGACATCACTGAGGTTGTCCCTACTCCACCTCCTCCTCCTCCTCCTACTCCTCCTCCTGCCACCTCCTCTCCTCCTGATCCCCAGCCTCAGAGGAAGCAACTAACAAAGGCTGCAGGGAAGGCTGCAGGGAAGGCTGCAGAGAAGGCTGGAGAGAAGGCTACAAGGAAGAGAAAAAAATAATGCCTGCTGTAGTACCACAGACTGGGGACATATATGACTTATCTGCTGCTGTTCCTGACCTCTGGGAGTTTGTCAGGGTCACCTGTGGCCAGGTGACAGATGCACACCGTAGGGGGACAGGAGTGCACCGCGAGGTAGTGAACCCTATGGCTGGCTTCTGTGGATAGGAAACTGGGTGGTTGTGGAAAGCGGGACCAGAGGAGCACAACCGGGATCCCAACGGAAGCGAGAGCCAAGATTCCCCAGGGCGCGGAGTCTAAGACCCAGCTGGTCTTCTCCAGGGCCTCTAGTGGTGAGGATGTTACGCTGCAGGCTGGGACCAGGTCGCGGCCCCTGGAGTTTCCTAGCTCACGCCCCGTAGGATAAGGGGAAGCAGCAGCACACGATAGAGAGAACCGAATAACAAGCCGAAGGTCAGGGGCCACAAGCAGACAAGGATAACGAAGAACGAGCCGAAGGTCAAGGGTCACGAGCAGACAGGGATGGTCGGGGACAAGCCAATAACGTAACAGAGAGACAGACGTAGCACACGGCAGGCAGGAACCCAAACACACAATGCCTAACAAACACGTTGATCAGCAAAGCAGGCTTGCAGTGCACAGGTTAATATAGTGTTCAGTGATAGGGCCTGGGGTGGAGTCAGGCTGGGAGGAGATTATAAAGGAAGCCAGGTGAAGGAGGTCTGGTCTCTAGATGAACACATGAGGAGGAAGGTAAGATGGCAGACAGACATTAATGCATATCCATGACAGTACCCTCCCTCTTACGAGGCCTCCCCCTTCCCCGCCTGGGCCCAGGTTTAGAGGGAAACTTCAGATGAAACTCCTTTAACAGACGAGGTGCAAAGACCTCAGATGCAGTGATCCAAGACCTCTCCTCAGGACCAAACCCTTTCCAATGAACGAGGTACTGAAGAACGCCTTTACAGAGTCGGGAGTCCAGAATTTGACTGATCTCGTACTCCTGATTATCCTCAGAGACAGGCGCCACGGTAGGAAGAGGACGAGAGAATTTATTGAGGACTAAAGGCTTTAGAAGAGCAACATGAAAGGAGTTAGTGATTTTAAGGCTCTTAGGAATCTGGAGTTTGAAACAAACCGGATTCAGTTTAGCAGTTACCGTGTATGGACCGATGAATCGTGGAGCAAACTTCAGAGAAGGAACTCGGAGCTTGATGTTCCTGGTAGAGAGCCAGACTTTGTCCCCTGGCTGAAGAGAAGGCGGTTTACGCCTGCGGCGGTCGGCAAAGCCTTTGAATTTTTCAGCAGCTGCCCGGAGGGAATCATGAACGTGACCCCAAACGGAATTGAGAGACTCCTGAACCGAAGCCAAAGCTGGAATGTCTGGAGAACAGATCATAGGAAGAGGAAGTTGAGGGTGTTTTCCATAAACTGTGAAAAAGGGTGTCTTCTGCGAACTGGTATTCACATGATTGTTATGGGAGAATTCTGCCCACGGGAGTAGAGAGGACCAATCGTCATGGTGAGAAGACACAAAGGTGCGAAGAAAGACCTCTAACTCCTGATTAACCCTCTCAGTCTGTCCATTGGATTGGGGATGGTAAGAAGAAGAAAAATCCAAGACAATATTGAGGGATTTGCAAAAGGCTCTCCAAAAACGAGACGTGAATTGGACTCCCCTGTCGGAAACAATATGAGAAGGGACCCCATGTAGGCGGAGAATTTCTCGAATGAAAATGGGAACCAAGGCAGGGGCAGAAGGAAGACCAGGAAGAGGAACAAAATGAGCCATCTTGGAGAATCGATCGATTACCACCCAAATGACTGTATTATTCTCAGACAGTGGGAGATCGGTGATAAAATCCATGGCAATATGGGCCCAGGGTTCCTTAGGAATAGGCAAGGGCATGAGGAGACCAGCAGGAGCTTGTGTGGAGGATTTGGACTGAGCACAGACATGACAAGCTTTAACGTAGTCTTTGACGTCTGAGCGGAGATTAGGCCACCAGTAGTGACGACTGATGAGTAGGAAGGATCGGAGGAATCCAGAATGCCCTGCCACCTTGGAATCATGTCCCCAACGAAGGATCTTAGCTCTTAGCTCAGTGGGGACAAAGGTCTTACCAGGCGGAATTTTAGACTTCAGGGTGGTAGAGTGGGCAACAATGCATGAGGTGGGAATGATCGGCTCAGGTTCAGGGGCGGACTCCTCGTCCAAAATGTCAAATGACCTAGAGAGCGCATCAGCCCGACCGTTGCAGGAACCAGGTTTGTAGGTAATCGTGAAATTAAAACGGGCAAAGAAGAGACTCCACCTGGCCTGTCTAGGATTCAGACGTTTAGCATTCTGTAGATACTGTAAATTCTTGTGATCGGTAAAGATCGTTATAGAGTGAGGGGAACCCTCCAAGAGATGACGCCACTCCTCTAACGCCAATTTAATTGCGAGAAGTTCCCGATCACCGATGGCATAATTCCTCTCTGCCTGAGAAAATTTTTTGGAGAAGAACGCACATGGTTGGCGTCTCTTCTCAAAGATTTGAAGAAGCACAGCTCCCACCCCCATTGAGGAAGCGTCCACTTCAATAAAAAATGCATTCCCAGGATTTGGTCTCCTCAAGAGGGGGCCAGAAACAAAGGCCTGTTTCAGGTTGTGAAATGCAGAGACAGCTTCGGGAGGCCAGTCTCTGGCATTCACACCCTTCTTGGTCAAAGCGATAATAGGCGCGGCAATGGAAGAGTAATTCCTTATGAACTGCCTATAATAATTAGTGAAGCCAAGAAAGCGCTGTGTGGCCTTGAGGCTAGCAGGAAGAGGCCAGTTGGTGATAGCCAAGACCTTCCCAGGGTCCATACGAAGCCCCGAACATGAGACAAAGCACCCCAAAAACAGGACCTCAGAACATTCAAAGGAACATTTCTCCAGCTTGGCATAGAGATTGTTCTCTCTAAGACGTTGAAGTACAGTGCGGACATGGTTTCTGTGGACGAGCAGATTTTCAGAAAAGATCAGAATGTCATCCAGATAGATGACAACAAACTGGTACAGCAGATCTCTGAAGATTTCATTGACAAAGTTTTGAAACACGGCTGGAGCATTACACAGACCAAAAGGCATCACCAGATATTCGTAATGCCCGTCTCTAGTGTTAAATGCAGTCTTCCATTCGTCACCCTCCCGTATTCAAATGAGATTGTACGCGCCTCTGAGATCCAACTTGGTGAAAATGGAGGCACCCTTCAACCTATCGAATAGCTCAGATATTAAGGGTAAGGGGTATCGATTTTTAATAGTAACCGCATTTAAACCCCGATAATCGATGCAGGGTCTTAAGGTACCATCCTTTTTGGCAACAAAAAAGAACCCTGCCCCTGCAGGCGATGAGGATTTCCGGATGAACCCTCTCTCCAGATTCTCTGCTACATACTCCGACATGGCCTGGGTCTCTGGGATGGACAGAGGGTAGGTACGACCCCTGGGTAGAGTTGCTCCGGGGACAAGATCAATAGCACAGTCAAAAGACCTGTGGGGAGGAAGCACCTCAGCTGATTTTTTACAGAACACATCCCGGTAATCGCTGTATGCGGCGGGAAGATCAGAAAAAACAGAAGTGGCAGCAACCGGAAGACTCTCCTTGGGGGTCACCTTGAGAAGACACGACGAGAAACATGAGGAACCCCAGGCCAGGATCTGCCCAGAGACCCAGTCCACATGTGGAGAGTGGAGCTGTAGCCAAGGGAGGCCCAATACAACTGGGGTAGAGGCCTTGGGTAGAATAAGAAAGGATATCCACTCCTGGTGGAGAATCCCTACCGACATCCTAATGGGTAGCGTCTGGAAGCGAATAGGGCCCCCTGGGAGAACAGTGCCATCAATTGCCGAGACTACCAATGGGGTAGTGAGAGGTGAAAGGGTAAGCTTCATAGAAGAAGCAGTTCTCCAATCCATGAAATTGCCGGCAGCCCCGGAATCCAGGTATGCAAGGGTTGACTGAGGAGAAGTGCCTACATGAAGGGACACCGGCAAGAGCAGGCGAGAAGGTGATGTTTCTGGGTCCAATACTCCACCTTCCAAATGTATTAGACCCGAGCGTTTCCCGGACGAAGCGAGCAGGAGTCACGAAAATGACCCTTGCCCCCACAATAGAGGCACAAGCCCAGAGTTCTGCGCCTAGCACGTTCTTCGGGGGTTAGTCTGGTCCGGCCCAGCTGCATAGGTTCTTCAGCAGGTAGAGGATGCTCCACGGAATGAAGGGAGGGGAGCTCAGACTGGCTAGGACCCAGAGAGTGCTGGCGTCTTTTTTCTAAGGACCTCTCTTGAAAACGAATGTCGATCTGGTTGCATAATGAAATTACATCGTCCAGACCGACGGGAATGGCTCTTCCCGCTAATTCGTCTTTCACTCGGTCAGAGAGGCCATGTAAAAAGGTAGCGACCAGGGCCTCATTATTCCAGCTCAATTCAGCTGTGTGGATACGGAACTGAAGAGCATATTGCCCCACTGAACTAGATTCTTGGCGAAGACGTAAGACAGCACTAGCCGCTGAAGAAGCCCGAGCCGGCTCTTCGAAGATATTACGAAAGAGCTTCAAGAATTCGGACAGACTGGAAACCACCGGATCGTTCCTCTCCCACAGGGGGGCAGCCCAGGCCAAAGCTTCACCGGAGAGGAGGGAAATGATATAGGCTACCTTAGCCCGGTCAGATAGGAAGCTTTGAGGCTGAAGCTCAAAATGAATAGTGCATTGGCTGAGAAACCCCCTGCAGGCCTTGGAGTCCCCAGAGAAACGGAACGGAGCTGGCAATCTTAGTGAGTGTGAGGCTGCGACTGGTGCGATAGGTACAGCCGCTGGTTGTACTTGGGGTTGCGGATTCGGGGTTCCCAAGGAGACCTGAAGCTGCTCGAATCGAGAAGCCAGATCCTGGAGGAATCGCATCACCTGGGTCTGATTTGATTCCTGGGTCTCAAGTCTGCGAACTATGCCCTGCAATGGATCATCCGCGGGAAGCGGGATGTCAGCCGGGTTCATGGCTGATCAAACTGTCAGGGTCACCTGTGGCCAGGTGACAGATGCACACCGTAGGGGGACAGGAGTGCACCGCGAGGTAGTGAACCCTATGGCTGGCTTCTGTGGATAGGAAACTGGGTGGTTGTGGAAAGCGGGACCAGAGGAGCACAACCGGGATCCCAACGGAAGCGAGAGCCAAGATTCCCCAGGGCGCGGAGTCTAAGACCCAGCTGGTCTTCTCCAGGGCCTCTAGTGGTGAGGATGTTACGCTGCAGGCTGGGACCAGGTCGCGGCCCCTGGAGTTTCCTAGCTCACGCCCCGTAGGATAAGGGGAAGCAGCAGCACACGATAGAGAGAACCGAATAACAAGCCGAAGGTCAGGGGCCACAAGCAGACAAGGATAACGAAGAACGAGCCGAAGGTCAAGGGTCACGAGCAGACAGGGATGGTCGGGGACAAGCCAATAACGTAACAGAGAGACAGACGTAGCACACGGCAGGCAGGAACCCAAACACACAATGCCTAACAAACACGTTGATCAGCAAAGCAGGCTTGCAGTGCACAGGTTAATATAGTGTTCAGTGATAGGGCCTGGGGTGGAGTCAGGCTGGGAGGAGATTATAAAGGAAGCCAGGTGAAGGAGGTCTGGTCTCTAGATGAACACATGAGGAGGAAGGTAAGATGGCAGACAGACATTAATGCATATCCATGACAGAGTTCAAGCCAAGATTCGGCTCCTTTTTTTTTTTTTTTTTATTAAATAGTTTGGTTTTGACATCTTGGATGGTTGTTGTGGGGTCCAAAGGATGCACAAATGCAAGCAGGCTCTCCAGTGCTGCCTTCACGTTTAATTTGTAATGTACCTAAATAAAGGATTCTTTTTTTGGCTTCAAATACTTGACTATGTGATTTGTATTTCAAAAGAGACTTTGCTAGGGAGTAGGCAGGGACATTTCAAATAATATTATTGTTATTAACAAGGGACACAAACCTCCTTGAGGCAAAATGAGACAAATTTTGAAGGTTGGTGTGGTAACTTTACACACCAATAATTTAAGCAAAATCACCAAAAAAAAAAAAAAAAAAAGCCTACATATATCAAAGAAGCCCATCAAAAATAATAAAGCTAACTTAATTACTAAAATAAAAACAAAAAAAAAAAAAATTATAATTATTGTGATCTTTACATTTAGTTATGAATTTATGAGGGAGATGTGGCTTCAAAAGAATATTTTACAATCATTAGATCAATTAGGAATTACTTAAGAACCTAGTTTGGCATAACTCTCAAATGTCATTAGCAAAAGAAGGTAATTATTTAAGCATTATCAAAAGAAGAACGGAATGTGCAGCATTAAAACAATGCTATTAATTCCACCGTGACGAATGTGCCATCTCCATTTCCAACGCTAATTTTACCAGAACGAGCGCTCCCGTCTCATACTTGATTCTGAGCATGCGCGTTTTTTTTCACGTCGTTAAAGCATACACACTATCGTTTTTCACGTCGTTAAAAAAAAACGACGTGAAAAAATAGAGCATGTTCGAAATTTTTAATGCCCGTTTTTCACGTCGTTAAAAATGCTCTGGAGCATACACACGATCGGTTTTAATGGCCATTTTAAAAAATGGCATTTTTAACGGCATGAAAAACGATCTTGTGTATGGGGCATTAAGCCTTAGCTTGATCTTAGCAGTCAATACTATAGAGGAAAATCACCTGTTCAAATTACATAGATTTGTTCACAGACAGTTCAAAAAGACACACATCAGATATTTTCTTCCCATTAATTTAACACCTGGAAAACTGCATCCTTATGAGCCAAGCCAGAAATTGGCCTTAACAAGGCCCCAGACGTTAAACCCATGTACCTTTATTCTAAGTTTAAGCAAAACAAAGCTGCCCAAAAACTAGTATACAACAAATGTTCTATTATTGTGAACATACAATCTATGCTAAATATAACTTAAGGCCCTTGGGAATATCCCCCTTGTTTAGTAAGGGAAATAGGTATACAATGTGGCATTATGATAGAAGATATGACAAACCCAGATTACACTTTGTTTAGAAATGGTAAATTTTCATGGATTCAACAGATACTTTTATCCTCATAGGAATCATCGTTATAGGATTGCTTGCATATTTGTTTTTGTTTTTAGGTGTGCTAAATGTAGAATACAAATGATTTCCACAATGGCAGTGAGAACTGAGGAAGATGACCCAAAGGAAGAGATAAAGTGTTATCAGATAGATTAGCAGATTCATATGATGCAGAGATGAGTGATACGAATGAGTAAAGATATGTATCCACATACACCCTAAGAAGAGCTTTACTCCACTTAGATGTGAAGTAGTACTGTGGACACTCTGGTATCATACTAGGTAGGGGTCAAGAGGAGGGAAATTTGTAGAATTATAGGGGTCTGATAATGTTGAGTTTAATATATATATATATATATTTCTTTCTCGTACATCACGGGACACAGAGCGACATAGTCATTACTAATGGGTTATATAGATACCGTCAGGTGCTGGCACTGGCAACTTCCAAAACCGGAAGTACCCTCCCCTATATAAGCCCCTCCCATCCGGGAGCACCTCAGTTTTTTGCCAGTGTCTAAGGTGTTGGCCAAGAAGAAACATGTGTTTTTCACTGAGCTTGCGTACAGGTTCTTTTGGGCCTCAGTAAGCTATTCCGGATCCGACCAAAAAAGCTTCATAGCTAAACGGTCGGTACCCGGGCCTTGCAGAGAAGAGCAAGGTTCTGCCTGTAATGCTTCTCTTAGGAGAGCTGGACCCTGGGATCCAGAGCTCTGGTCATACCCACGACCAAGATGTTTTCTGTGCAGGGTGCTATACAGGTCCAGGGGAGTGGAATCCTTGGGAACCCGGTCCCTGAAGGTTTGATTACAATGCCTGCCGTGATAGGTGAAGTTTGGGCTTTTGTGGACCAAACAAAGTCCTGCGGCGGGGAACAGGTAAGTGGGGGCCCCCAGGAACTTGGTTCTATTGGGGGACCCCCAAGCCTAATTTGTCTTTCTGTCTGTTACCTAACGGTATTCCCGCTAATATCTGTGCATGCCTGTAACTACTAAAAAAAAATGTAATAATTTTTAATGGTGGTCAAGAAAAAAAGAATGTTTTTTTATATATGTTTAGTATATTAAACTGCGGTACCTGTGTTTGTCCACTAGAGGCCGCTGTGGAATGTTTTTCTTGTCATATGGACTAGTTTCTTCTCAGAGAGCAAAGTCCAGGCAGCTGGTGAGTTCTCCTACAGGAAACTGTTTCCTCTGCCATGTTGCAGTGTTTGTCTATCCCCCGGCCTGCGGCAAAGGGGGCCCTGGCTCCTGTCCCTGGTTTCCATGTTTGAAAGTTAGCGCCGAGGCGCACATGGCCGCGCGCGTGCGCGTGCACGCGCCTCTATATATAGAGGTGGCCGGAAAAAGGGGCGGGGCCTGGGGGATGACGCTCTGTGCGCGCCGCAGCGCTTCTGCGCATGTGCGGGCGTCCCAGCAGGTTTTTAAAAAGCCACATTATTGCAGTAAGCTGGCTATGAAGTACAGAGACAGAGCTGGCAACATTTAAAGGCATACAGCAAGCGGTTGATACAGGCATCCCCTAGAAAGGCACATTAGTAGACACCAACTGTGATATAGCAGCAATTGTGCTAGACTATTCTCAGTAAAAGAGGTGTATTACGGCTGGAATACCTCAGCTTTAGGCTTAGGAATATGCCGTCCAGTAGCTCCGGAACTGAATCTTCCAGGAAGCGAAGGGGGTCTCATCGGGCTCTGAGGATCTTGGGCATACTCCTGCTGCACCAGTCTCCCCTGAAGTTCAGAGGTAAGTGACCGTAGAGACCCCGCAGGGGTACTTGGTACTGTGGCTGTCCTCAGTCACCTGCTCCTGTGTATGTAACAGAGGAGGTTTTTTCCTCAGCTCTGGGAGGATTAGAGAGAGATTGTCAAAATTTATCGCTGCCTCCCTGTCAGGGAAAGCACGCCCGATCTCCGTCTCCTCCTTCAGAGTGCCTGTTAGCAGAGCAACAGTCCCATACAGGGATCGACCTGCCTGAAGGGGATCAGGATAAGGTTGATTCTGTTATAGAGGAATCAACAGTGGGGGAACCCTTTCTCAGCATCTCAAGCTGAAAGATTATGGGTTCAGTCTCTGACTAACATGGTCCGATCAGCATTTAAAAATGCACCTTGCGGAACCATCAACCACTACTGTATCCTCGTTGGGGTCGCTAGAAGCCCCCAGACTGTTTGTTCTTTTCCACTTCACCCTTTACTGAAAGGGCTCATTTACCAGGATTGGGAACGTCCTGAGAAAATATTTATTCCCCCAAGAGATTTCCGGTGGTCTATCCCATGGAGGATAAGTTCATCAGAAAAAAAAAAAAAAAAAAATGGAAGGTCCCTACAGTGGACGCAGCCATCTCTTGTATGTATAAATCACTGACATGTCCAGTGGATAATGTCCAAATGTTCAAGAACCCAATAGATAAAAGATTGGAGTCCTTATGAAAATCTGCTTGGTGATACAACCAGCAGTAGCAGCTATTGGGGTCTGCTAAGCAGTGAAGGATCAGTTGAAACAGGTCTTGAGGGACTTGACAGATCAGCAGGCTTTGCCCTAGCTGATCTACCTAGAGCCTTAGGCTTTGCGGTTGACGCCATAGAGGATTCAGTCCATCAGGCCTCCCGCCTTACGCTGTCTATAGTACATATGCGTAGGCTCCTATGGCTCAAAAACTGGTCTGCTGAAGCTCCCTGTAAAGAATGGCTGGTTAGCGTCCCATTTCATGGTGAACGCTTATTCAGGGAAAACCTGGACAAATATCCAGAAAATTTCCAGCGGTAAAAATACGCTCTTGCCGGTTAAAAGCAGAGTTAGAGGTCCCTCTTTAAGAGGCCTGCTTCTCCAGTCCCTGGGGCATCGGCTGTGTAACAGTTCCGACGGCCTCCTCGGTCAAATCCCGGGGGTAAAAAACAGGGACAGTAGCAGGGTAATGAGAAACCCTGGGTCAGGGGAGGTACAAAACCTCCCCCAAAGTTAAATTCATGAAGCCCCCACTCAGTCGGGTGGGGGGAGGACTCCAGTTGTTCGCAAGAGACCTGGCGGGACACGATCAAGACAGATGGGTGCTCTCCGCAGTAGGTTTGGGATACAGTTTGGAGTTAAAAGACTCTCCTCCTTCCCATTTTTGAGGTCAAACGTGCCAAGGGATCCCCGGAAGAGAGAGTCCCTCCTGTTGGCACTAGAACAACTATTGCTCCAAGGAGTAATTATGGAGGTTCCCCTGGAAGAATGAGGGTTCGGGTTTTACTCAAACCTCTTTACAGTCCCGAAGCAAACGCGGACGGGAGGCCCATATTAATTCTAAAAGGGCTATACAAATTCCTGTATATCAGGACTTTCCGATGGAGTCGATCCGATCGGTGGCCACTGCCCTACAAGGGGAGGATTGGTTAGCCACGATCGACATCAAAGATGCTTATTTGCACATTCCCATCTTTCCAGTCCACCAAAAATTTCTACGCTTGGCAGTAGAAGGGCGCCATTTTCAGTTCAGAGCCTTACCCTTCGGTTTGGCCACAGCACCACGAGTGTTTACAAAAATTCTGGCCCTTTATTGGCCAATCTAAGAACGCAAGGTGTAATGATAATGGCATATCTGGATGACTTGTTGCTGATAGACCACTCAGTGAAAAAACTAGACGTGGTCGTTCACAAGACGATCAAGTATCTGGAATCTCACGGTTGGATTATCAACCGAGACAAGTCAGCCCTAAAAACCAGTCAAAAGTCTGGAATACTTGGGGCTAAGGTTGGATTCAGGCCAGAGAAAAATATTCTTGCCTCGAGGAAAGATGTTGTCTTTGAAAGATTTGATCCACTTAGTGGGTACAAAAAAGACAGCCGTCCATACGCCTGTATATGAGGCTGCTGGGAAAAATGGTGGCATCATTCGAAGCAGTACCCTACGGTCAATTCCATTCAAGGAATTTGCAAGGGGCCATACTGTCAGCCTGGAACAAAAAAGTTCAGGCCCTAGACTTACAATGTCCTTGTCCCCTTCCGTTCGCAAGAGCCTCCGTTGGTGGTTGGTTCCCCAGAATCTGGAAAAAAGGAAATCCTTCAGTCCGATTTCTTGGAAGGTGGTCACTACAGATGCCAGCCTTATAGGCTGGGGAGCAGTACTGGAGCAATAGTCTCTCCAGGGCAGATGGTCGGATGCAGAAAGGCCCTGCCCATCAATCTCTTAGAGATACGAGCAGCCCGGTATGCCCTAGTAGCATGGACATCCAAACTCCAAGGGTCCCCTGTCAGAATGCAATCAGACAATGCCACAGCAGTGGCATATATCAATCATCAGGGGGGCACCAGGAGTCGTGCAGCCCAGAGGGAAGTAAATTACATCCTGAAATGGGCAGAAAAATATGTCCCAGCCATATCTGCGGTATTCATTCCAGGAGTGGAGAATTGGAAGGCGGACTTTCTAAGTCGCCAGCAATTAGGCCCAGAGGAAGGGTCCCTTCACCCCGAGGTTTTCTGGACAATATGTCAGCGGTGGGGAACATCGGATGTAGATCTTCTAGCATCCAGATTCAACGCAAAGGGGGACAGGTTTGTCTCTCGGACAAGGGATCCCCTAGCTTGCGGCTCGGATGCCCTAGTGTTCCCTTGGGATCAGTTCAAGCTGATATATGCATTCACACCGCCACAATGGTTACCTCGATTACTCCGCAGAATCAGGGTAGAAAAGAAACCGGTGATTCCGGTGGCTCCAGCGTGGCCCCGAAGAGCATGGTACGCGGAGATTGTAAAATTTCAGTGGGGAGTCCTTGGACTCTCCCACGTCGTCCGGCTTTCGCAAGGACCGATATACCACCCTTCCTTACCAGCCCTAGGTTTGACGGCCTGGCTATTGAAGCCCACATTCTAAAAAAGAGAGGGTTCTCTAATGCTGTGGTATCTACCATGATCAATGCCAGGAAGCCGGTATCCAGGCAGATCTACTATAGAATCTGGAAGGCGTACATCGCGTGGTGTGAGGCCAAGAAATGGCATCCACATAAGTACGTAATAGGTAGGATTCTGGACTTCCTACAGTGGGCTGTAGATAGGAAGCTTGCCTTGAGTACTATCAAGGGTCAGTTTTCGGCCTTGTCAATATTTTTTCAAAGGCCCTTGGCTTCGCATTCACTAGTCAAAGCCTTTATACAAGGAGTGATGCCTATTAGTCCTCCGGTTAATATTCCCATATGTCCATGGGATCTAAACTTGGTTCTGTCGGTTCTACAGAAACAACCATTTGAACCATTACAGCATATTTCCTTGGTGCTTCTCACCAGGAAATTGATTTTTCTAGTAGCCATTTGTTCGGCTAAAAGAGTATCGGAATTAGCAGCTATGTCCTGTAAGGAGCCATATCTGGTTATCCATAAGGACAGAGTAGTGTTACGTCCTCATCCAGCCTTTCTTCCTAAGGTGGTATTGAGGTTTCATTTGAACCAAGATGTGGTTCTTCCTTCTTTTTTCCCCAAACCTACTTCGGTAGAGGAAAAGTTATTACGTTCTTTGGATGTAGTAAGAGCAGTTAAAGCTTATCTAAAAGCCACTGCTCAGATTCGCAGAACGGATACTTTGTTTATTCTGCCGGAAGGCCCCAGAAAGGGTCAGGCAGCGTCAAAATCTACTTTAGCCAAGTGGATTCGACAGGTCATTATGCAAGCTTATGGCTTGAGAAGGAGACCGCCTCCGTTCAAAGTTAGAGCGCACTCCACGAGAGCAGTTGGAACTTCATGGGCAGTGCATCACCAGGCCTCCCTGGCTCAAATCTGTAAGGCCGCAACGTGGTCTTCAGTTCACACGTTTACTAGGTTCTACCAGGTGGACGTTAGAAGTCAGGAGGATGTCGCCTTTGGGCGCAGTGTGTTGCAGGCCGCAAAAGATCCTCATGTCTGATAGCGCTCAGCTTATATATGGTGTATCCCCCCCCTCATTGGGCATTGCTTTAGGACATCCCATTAGTAATGACTATGTCGCTCTGTGTCCCGTGATGTACGAGAAAGAAAATAGGATTTTTATAACAGCTTACCTGTAAAATCCTTTTCTTAGGAGTACATCACGGGACACAGAGCTCCCGCCCCTCTTTGGGGACACTTATTGCTTTGCTACAAAACTGAGGTGCTCCCGGATGGGAGGGGCTTATATAGGGGAGGGTACTTCCGGTTTTGGAAGTTGCCAGTGCCAGCACCTGACGGTATCTATATAACCCATTAGTAATGACTATGTCGCTCTGTGTCCCGTGATGTACTCCTAAGAAAAGGATTTTACAGGTAAGCTGTTATAAAAATCCTATTATATATATATATATATATATTATATATATAAGAGAGAGATATGAATGCTGATTGGACTAAACTATGCGGTCACACCTATAACATGCCTAGACCTTATGCATATTCATAAGTATATATTGTTTGTAAGTCAGAGACACTTCCTTCTTCATTCGACCTGGTAGAGCTGGATATCGGTGTGTGTTGTGTCTCTCCACTGCAGTGTATGAATAAAGCACCCAATTTTCTTTTACAAAGACTTGGATCTACTATCTCATCTGAATGGTCTTGTTTGGAGACTCCCAAACCCGATTTAAAAATGTGCTATGACACCCTGAATGTATATAAACATCATAAAGTGCAAAGTGCAAAAAAGAAACATTAATGATAAGAACACTTAAAAGTCAGTGTATAAAGTAAATCCTTGTAATTGATGTAAAAAGTCCAAGAATAAGAAACAGATGTTCCACCACCAAGTGACGTGATGTAGAGCCTTCTGTGGCACCCCACACACAGTGGTCAGGGACTATTACCAGATAACCGGGACCACCTATCGCTAGGATGGTCAAATACACAAGCAGAATAACATCTGCAGGGTAACAGGAACCAAGCCACTGAAGCAATCTGATGTTAGATGGGTCCTACAATGTAATCTCGCCTCACAGCGGGATATCTAAGTCTTCCAGGGTTCGTTTTTGCACTTTGCACTGTATGATATTTATATACATTCAGGGTGTCATAGCACATTAAGCATAAGTTGCTAATAATTCCAGACTAGCGCAATTTTATTTTGTATATGTACGTTTCCTTTTGTTTATATCACTTGATTAATCGCTGCAGTCCTCATTTCATGTTATAATTTATTCACTTTAGCGTGGTATACCACCCTTTTTATTGATGTCATATACATGCATCTGGGATGGACAGGAGGGAAGGAGGGGCCTGTGGGGAACACCGCGTTACAGCTAGCATGTGTGCAGAGGGGATGCGATCTACCTGACAGCTGCCTTTGACTGACGGGTTGGTCGCAGAAGAACCCCTGGGGACCTCTCGCAAAACCCTAGGATTTTATGAAACCCTGACTGAAAAACCTTGTATTACACACCTTGTTTGATGCAACTGAAATGTATTTACCGAATTAAAAATGAAAGTTCAATGGGGCATTAACCAATTTTTTTTTTTTATCGTTTGTGCATAAGGTCCCCGACTAGTAAAAATGGTTAAAGCGGAACCCATAAATATTATTTAGCAAAGAACATACAGTAAATTCCATGTGAATAATTATGCTATCAAAATTAGTGTGTGCAATACAGTAGGTGTCCGCGAAATTGTGTCAATCTCGCCAATATAGCGGCGAGATTGACACTCTACGAGCCCCGTCGCGAGAGCCAGCGCCGAGCTGGCTCCTCATCGGGAAAGGAAAAATGTTGTTTTTCCTTTCGCAATAAGCGACAAGCATTGCTGACATTGAGACCGGTGGACCGAGATCCGACGTGGATTCCCATCAATACCAGGCACTGTGTTTGGTATGAATCTTGAGGGGGAACTCCATGCCAAATTTTAAATAAAAAAACAACCGGCGTGGGGGTCCCCCCAAAATCCATACCAGACCCTTATCCGAGCACGCAGCCCGAGCGCCTCCCCCTCCTGAGCCGTACCAGGCCGCATGCCCTCAACATGGGGGGTTTGGTGCTTTGGGGCGGGGGGGCGCCCTGTGGCCCCCCCACCCCAAAGCACCTTGCCCACATGTTGATGAGGACAAGGGCCTCTTCCCGACAACCCTGGCCATTGGTTGTCGGAGTCTGCGGGCGGGGGCCTTATCGGGATCCGGGAGCCCCCTTTAATAAGGGGTCCCCCAGATCCTGGCCCCCCACCCTATGTGAATGCGTATGGGGTACATCGTACCCCTACCCATTCACCTAGACACTACACAGGTTTTTAAAGTCATTTATTAGGCAGCTCCGGGGTCTTCTTCCGACTTCGGGGGTCTCTTATTCTGCTCTCCGGTGCCTTTTTCCTTCTGCCGGGCTCCTCCGCTATCTTCTTCCAGCTCTTTTGCTAGCGGAGGGGCCCGGTCTTCCCCATCGTCTCCTCCTGCTCTCCGTTGTCCTCCTGCCGGGCTCCTCTGCTATCTTCTTCCAGCTCTTTTGCTAGCGGAGGGGCCCGGTCTTCCCCGTCGGTGGCCACCCGGAGCATGATGGGACTGTGTCGTCATAAGAGGCCTATATAAATTGTTGCGCACCCGGCATTACAGCGGGAGGAAGCGACATGTCAATATCGAAGAGGAGAAGAGGGAAGAAGACGATGGGATGACCAGGCCCCTTCGCTAGCAAAAGAGCTGGAAGAAGATAGCGGGGGAGCCGGGCAGAAGGACAACGGAGAGCGGTAGGAGAAGTCGGAAGAAGTCGGAAGAAGTCGGAAGAAGACCCCCGGAGCTGCCTAATAAATGACTTTAAAAACCTGTGTAGTGTATATTTTTCTTGACACTTTTTTCCTCCAGGTGAATGGGTAGGGGTACGATGTACCCCATACTCACATAGGGTGGGAGCGGGATCTGGGGGACCCCTTATTAAAGGGCGCCCCCCCTGCCCCAAAGCACCAAACCCCCCATGTTGAGGGCATGCGGCCTGGTACGGTTCAGGAGGGGGGCGCTCGTTCGTCCCCACCCCCTTTCCTGACCAACCGGGCTGCGTGCTCGGATAAGGGTCTGGTATGGATTTTGGGGGGACCCCCACACAGTTTTTCCGGCTTCAGGGCTCCCATTAAAATCCCTACCAGACGGAAGGGCCTGGTATGCTCCTGGAGGGGAACCCATGCTGGTTTTTTATTTAAAATTTGGCGTGGAGTTCCCCCTCAGGATTCATACCAAACACAGTGCCTGGTATTGGCGGGAATCCACGTTGGATCCCCGTTCAATACAGTGTCGCATCGCACACGGCCTGAGTCTTCTCGCTATTGCAGTGAGCGTGAGATGTCGGCACCCTGTCGCAGAGAATCTGCGCGATGGGATCGCAATGGAAATACATTCTCGCGGTCACCTACTGTATATTGCCTCCAGCATTGTTCCTGTTTTCTCATGCTGGAGGCTGCCATTTAGCTGAAGCCCACAGCCCCTAAACAGCAGTTAGTCTTTAGGCTGCCGGCAGATCGGCTTTTACACTTTTGGCACAGTGCTGAAAAATATAGAGCATCTGCAGAGCAGGGTGATACAGTGCATTACTTGTTTTTTAAACCGTATAGGCAGAGATATTAAACAACCAGTGGGACCTGACTGACTGGCAGGATATTGTGAATAATTTGCCAACAATATCCATAAACACAGCTTTGGTTGAACTACTACGCTGTAACATGGTCCCAAATAAAATAGTTAAAATTAATACGCAGGTCTCGTCTCAGTGTTTTCGTAAATATGAGCAAGTACTGTAGGCTCTATGATTCTTAAATGGTGGCACTGCCACAAAGTGACACAGTTTTGGATTAGGACGTTCAACCGCATTCGTTCAGTCACGGGCCAAAACATTTCTAGGAAGCCCGAGGTGCCCTCTTTCAAAAATTAAGCGATGATATCCCTAAAATTAGGAAAATAATAATTTCTACAGTATATAGTACTAGCAAACAGAAAAGCCATTGCGTGGTGCTAGAACCAACCAATAGTCAAACACAAAAATTAAACTGGATCATGATCAATAATAAGCCAACATGTACTCTCCATAATAATCAAGCTAAGTTTGATAAATCAATCAATCCTTCCTTCATGGTTAATTGTACAAGTTTATGCAGGGTGGTTGACCACTACTCTTTTGTTTCTCCTTGGATGCTGGATGATTATCTTTCACTGCCCAGGCTAGCTGATGTAGCAGTCTGGGCATTTGAAAGCTGCACTCTTCTTTACCCTTCGTTTATCCGGAGTTGATGCATATATCGCAAGCACACTGTAGAGATATTTAAAATGGTGTCCAAAAGTTTATTAAAGCTATCACATCACAGCAAAGGCACTAGCAAAAACTGAGGCATGATCAGTAGAGGAGGTGTCATACAGGAGGCTGAATTGCAGTGTTTTTTTTCCCAGTTTGCCTCATGCAGGTGGAGGTATAACACAACTATTTTAGAATTCCTGTCTCTCATTTGACAATAGGAAAATTGCAACTACCATCTTTTTACTCTACAAGGCCTTTGCTTACAGCAAGTATATCATGTTTTGGAGACTGAGCCCTGGTTCACATTGGAGCGATTTTGCATGCGATTTGACATTTCAAATCTCATGCCAAATCAGCAGCAATTTCCGGCAATGGCAGCATCCGAATAGATGCGACCCCACACCGATTCCCAAAAGTAGTTTCTGTACTAATTTTGGCGACTTGGGGGTGCGATTTCCATTGACATCTGTGCAGCAACCCTCACAGAGGTCTCTGAAATAATCCCGAAGTTGGGACTGACATGCGAGAATGAAATTGTGCGAGTTTAGCTGAACTTGCATGATTTAATTCCCACTGTCAGTGTGAACCTAGGCTTAAAGTACTTTTCAATCCCAAACTGACAATTTTAATGTGTGAAAATTGGAAAAATTGCTCTGGCAGCAAAAGGGTGAAACAAATAACTATATCAGTAACAAGTAAAAAAACATGACCTTGCGTTATGAATCAAGAATGATCCTAAACCTGTAAGATATCAATAATTTCACGTTTTGATAGCTAGACATATTGAAAAAGTCACACAAAAATTACTTTATGACTCAATGAAATACCTTTCAAACCTATATTTTGTTTCCAGTAACAAACCTTCTTTAGGCCTCGCTGGATACTGCAGTTCTTGCAGGACACAATCTTGGAGTCCCAGTGCTCAGAGGCACCACAAGTAAGGCATAGATCAGGGTCACACTCACGGACAGCCAGATAACATGGACATTGTTTGGTATTACACTGTGTCTTACATCTGCATCCAGGGAAGCGGTTTTGACCTGTGGGGGAACATAGAAGGCTAACCCAAATATAACAGACCAGTGATCAGACAAGCTGTCTCATACAAAATGCAGATTGTTAAGCATAATTGTACCAAAGTAATTAACAAAAATAGGATTTTTGTACTCAACGTAAAATCCTTTTCTCAGAGTTCATGGACAGACACAGCTTCCTGTGACCTTCCATCTCAAGGAAGACGTACTGCCATCCTTGTGTCCTCATCCATCGTATCCTAAGGGGACGACGTTGTATTTCTTGGACGCTGTCCGAGCTCTGAGAGCATCAAGCAGCTGTTTCCCAGGTGTGCAAGGTGGCGACTTGGTTGTCCGTTCACACTTTCACTAAACTTTACAAGTTGAGGTGTGTGCATCTTCGGATGCTTCTTTCGGCCGCAAGGTATTGCAGGCAGCTGTTTAGAGTTGCAACTCCTCCGTTGAGGAGCTCTGTTTTGTTTTGGGGTGAAGTTGTTTTAATGCTGTTTTTGACACCCCTCGTTTTTGACACTGCTTTGGGACGTCCCATTTGTCAACAGGAAGCTGTGTCCGTCCATGGACGAAAGAGTAAATAGGATTTTTGTACTCACCGTAAAATCCTTTTCTCTGAGTTAATGGATGGACACAGCACCCACCCCTCGTTTTTAAGTTTGTACTGCTTTTTGACGAACTGATCTGCATAGTGCAGGCTGAGGGGATATAGCCAGTAGGACCGCCCCCTGGGTGGGGCTGTTCAGCTCTGAAGTTAACACTTTTTCTGCCTAGTCACTCCTAAATGAAGGCTAATACCCACTTGTCAACAGGAAGTTGTGTCCGTCCATGAACGAAAGAGTAATATCTACTTCATATGAAAGAGCAAATAACACACTGATATTTTTTACAGTGAACCTACTGTATATAAGAAATACTTTTATGAAAGGGAAAATCTCAAAAGGGTTATTGTATTTTACAGTCTACTTATGCCTGAACAAGAATTTTGGTCGGGTACATGGTATTGTTTTTCTATGTAAACAGCATGTTTTCAGCTTAATCTAGCAGTGGTGAAAGGATTGACTAGAGAATCTAAATCATTAACATGTAAGGGCAAACATTTTTTTGTCATTTCTTTTCTTTATTGTATGGAAGTTACAGCACAAATACAAAAGTACTCTAATAAATAGTATTAGGTTACTCAGGGAGAAAGAAAATAATGCAGCTGCTCGTAGAGGTCAAGACTTAACAACCAATTAAGACAATATGGGAGGAATTAACAAAGAGCTGTGCAAGCGCAATGTTTGCACTACTACTCCTCTAAATATAGAAATGAAGCAAATGCTGCTCTTAAAGCAGTAGTAAACTCTCTTTTTTTAAATTGTACCTACAACAAGTAAGCTTACAATAAGGCATACCTGTAGGTACAAGGACTACCTCCTAAACATACACCGTTTAGGAGATATTTACATCAGCAATAGCCAATGACGTCACCCAAAATGCAGAGTGCTGTGCCCCGGCTGGGCTCCCACGCGCATGTGTGGTAGTGACATCATCGCAGCCCCGGCCGTTCATACGGCCGGAGCCTGTGAACCTGGAATGAAGACTGGATGAAGATGTAAGCGCTGGGAAAGCCAGGGGTGCCATGACAGCGCTGGAGTGATTTGTTTGCAGGTAAGTCCGTCATAATGTGCTACTAGGCAGTGCATATTAGCTCATTATGTAATAAACCTGCAGGGGGCCCATATTTCTTTTTCTTTTAGTGGTTTACTACCGCTTTAATTAACAGAGGCAAAACCACCTTGTTAATTAGAAATAAGTTCTGTGACTGTGACAAATACAGCACAGAGAACGGAGAGCTGGAGCTGCATGCTCTCATCTCTCTGCCTCTTTTTTTGCTCAACTCAGAGTGGGAGGGAGGAGGTGGGGTTTTAATCCTGCAGACTCTGCTTGTGAAGTTTATTTACTGCATGGGCAAAGAGAGGGGTGTGAGCCTCTAAGCACACACTTGGTGGGAATCTGCCTCAGTTTTCTTTATGGAAAACTGCTGCATTCCCTCTGTCAATTAGGTGTAGACCTACACTAGTTTCTATTTCACGCTGAAATAGAAACTGGCACAGGTGGTGCAGAGAGACCTAAAACAGGTGTGGTGCACTCCACTTGTCTATTTTCTTGCGCTATTATAATAGTGCAGGGAGTTTAGTTAATTCCCTGGTATGTTTAACTTTCATTTCCATTATTAGATGTGGGAGAAGAAGGTTGGAGGAAAACACAAAGAAAGGGCAAGGAGTAAGGGGGATAAGGGGTCAGGGGGATCTAAACTGAAATCTCATTGGTTATGCAACCATTTATGTTTATATGATACATGTCAAGTCAAGTTATCATTTTATGATAAGTCTTGGGCTCACTTTCTATCCCACACAGAGGGTGGACCAATTTGAACTTATAAAAGATCTCAATTTGTTTTCTCGCAAATTGATGTTCAGGATTTTTTACGATAAGCCAGAGCTGCCGACTCAAACTCAAACACTAGAAAATCCTCTTTAGAAACAAATGACTATAGGTGACATTAAGGCCCTGGAGAACCTGATGGAGTTGTGGGAGGAGGGCAACATAGACGAGACCGAATATTTGGAGGCTGATAGCCTTGGGTCCGTCTTTGGTTGCCCCTCTCTGGTTCCTCCATCTTGTCCTCCTCTCGCCATCATTTCTACACCTCAAAACTATAAACCTAAATCTAGAGTTTTCCCAACTCTTCAGGGAAACCCCAATGTATTGGTGTTTAACAATCAAGTGTCAAAAGAAATTTGTCAAACGAAATGGAGGGATTTATCTAAATCCAATCTCACTTCCACTCAGAAGGAGGCCTTGATGTCACTTCAGCAAAATAAAAATGTGATCATAAAACCTTCCGATAAGGGAGGAAATTTGGTGGTTATGGATACCCACCAATATGAGTCCATGGTCCTGGCTATCCTGCAAAATCGTGAATGGTACCGTAAGGTATCTGAAAGTCATTTAAAATGAACTACCAGTTGCTACCAGCATCTTATTAGCACAGCCTACCATCAAGGCTTAATCAATAAGAAAACCTGGGAATTTCTTAATGTAACATCTCCACGGATACCTACCCTGTATGCACTCCCTAAGATCCACAAAAATCCTCTAAATCTCCCTGGACGTTCTATAGTATCCGGAAACGGATGCCTCACGGAAACAGCTAGTCAACTCATTGATGACTTTCTCAGACCCCATGTTGAGGGCCTGGTGTCCTATCTACAGGATACCAGTGACCTCCTTTGGGCCCTAGATGGGACCACTTCCTCCAGATACAGGGAGTGGCAATGGGGACCCGGTGTGCCCCCTCCTACGCCAACCTGTATCTGGGGGGGTGGGAGCGCGATCTCTTTTTCAGAGATGACATGCAGCCCTTTCTTGAGCAGATACCTATTTGGAGGCGCTTAATTGATGATATTTTTTTTGTTTGGACAGGGACCAGGGAGAATCTCCTGGAGTTTCTGGATAGCCTCAAGGTCAATCACTGCAATTTAAAATTCACTTTTGAACTTGACCAGCAGAAATTGACCTTCCTTGATTTACAATTCATGGTCAATGAGGATGGCAGCATTGGGACTACATTATTCCGGAAGCCATCTGCGGGAAATTCCCTGCTTCATGCTGCCAGCTCTCATCCTGCTTCTCTTGTACTGAGTGTGCCTTATGGGCAATACTTGAGATTAAGACATAATTGCAGTGAGGATTCTGACTTTGAAAAATAAGCCAAATTGTTGCAGTCGCGGCTACAGCAACAAATGCTTAAAAAAAGCCTACACCAGGGCAAAGAACAAAAATAGAAGGTCTCTCATACATGATGGTCAACTGACCAAACCCAATCCAGGGGTACGGATGATTACCCGGTTCTCCGAGCAGCGTCGTCAGGTGCGTGACATTATGCAGAGACATTGGTATCTCCTGATGGGAGATGACAATGTTTTAAAACATCTCAAGTCACACCCCGAGATTACGTTCAGGTGATCTCGATCCCTTCGTACATAGCTACCACATCTCCCATCGGGGTACTCTTCAAGTTCCTAAGGGCACCAGACCTTGCCATAAGTGTCAGTTCTGTCACTATATTCAGCTTGCACAAAGCATTGTTCTCCCAAATGGGCGTCTTCATAAACCCAAATTTTCAGTAACATGCGAATCAATAGGCGTGGTATATTTATTGCAATGTGAGAGTGAGGCGTTTTACATCGGTAAAACCAAGCGACCCTTTTTTCATCGCATTAGGGACCATGTATCTCTGGTCTAAAAAAAAAAGGATGGAAACGCCACTTTGGTTTTTATACCACAACTTCGATTGTTCAAAAATGCATTTTTTTGCCCTTGAACACATCCCCCCAGGAGACAGAGGTGGCGACTATAACAAGATCTTGTTACAGCGGGAGGCTAGATGGTAACATGAATTACCCGCTCTCAAATATCCTGGTCTTAACGATGCTTTCAGCTTCAAGCCTTTTCTCTAGTTCTTTTTTCGCTATTTTGTTCTTTTTCCTTTTTCTTTTTTCATTTACCTTTTATTTTATTTTTATATATTTATTTATTTTTATGTTTATTTACCTTCATCTTTAGGCCCCTTTCACATGGGATGGATCCGTTAAGATCCGCCCCTTGAACCTCTGCTTGCTCAGTGGGGATCGCTCCGCTGATCCTTGCTGAGCCGGCGGATTACAGGGCGGTCCCTGCACACTGTGCAGGGACTGCCCTGTCAGATCTCCGCTCTCCCCTATGGGAGGATCGGATGAACACAGACTGTCTGTCCGTGTTCATCCGATCCGCTTTGCAGACGTATAGAAAAATAGTATTTTCCTCCGTCTGCAGAATCGGAGGATTGCGGACCCAGATGAGATCGGGTGTCAGCGGATGTTCATCCGCTGACACCCGCGATCTCATAGGGACCAATGTATGTCCCTTTTTTATCTGCAAACGGACGGATGAAAAAGCGGACATACGGTCCGCTGGTGTAAATGGGGCCTTATTCTCATTTCATTCATTTATTTTGTTTATTCAACATTGTGTACAATATTTGTTAATATTGGCTCACGTTCGTGAACATTACAACACATTAATTGTTTTCTGTGGGCTTTGCAAATGTATTTATTTCCCCTGTTGCAGTGTTATATGAGAGTTACGAGAGTCTTGTTCTGGGCTGCCAATTAAATCATTTTCAATTTATTTATTAGTTAATTATCTGTTTAACTTCATCTATTTTCATCTACTATTGTTGGATTACTGTCCCACCTTGGTTTTCCCTGTCCCTACCTTGGTGGCATTCAGTATGGCCATACGGACGCCCCGGGCACAATTTTGGGGTGGATGAACAATCAATCATCCTAATCCATTTGAGCCCTAGAGGTTTTAGTCCCATGCTAATTGGTGCACTTTTTCCAACCTTCTTTGTGCGGCCACACACAGTGTTAAGCGGGTTTTCTATGCCGCACATTCCACTGTGCTTTGGCCGTTGTCCCTTTAGTTGCCTTGCTGGCTTTAGGGCTTCCCTTATCTAAGATGGCGCTGCGCGCTGCAATGATCATTGGTGTCAATTCCTGTGCACCATTCATCTCCTGCCATGCACAGTTTCCCCTCTTGTCAAGACAGGCGCGGCAATTGTGCGCACAACCTTAGTTCTCGCACATGCGCAATGAGCATCCTCATTTCACGTCCGCAACCCAGTGGTGACGTCAGACGCCGCCGTGTTGGGAGGACTATTTAAATGCAGCGTTTTGACGCGACTTTGTCAGAGGACCTGATTGATTTATTCAACTTGGTGAGTCTATCCATTCCTCTTCACAGCCCTGTTTGTTTCCTGAACAGCTGCTGATGCAATTATAACCCAGACCTTGTTTATATTGCCTTTCAGATATGCCTGCTTGAGCATTACCCCAAACTTTCTAACTTTCAGCCCTGCTTATGGTTTTGTGGTCATTACCAGCAGGTCCATTAATTTATTATTTTTGCTCTATCCTTGTTTGAGGTATACATATTTATTTATTCACTTTCTTGGCTCTAGATGTCTTTTGATATCTATAGCCATTTGCCGGACTTTAATATATGTTTTTCCCATACCAGGGACAATACTTAGATCCTCCTGTGGCCACCTTCTTGAATGGAAAACCCAGATGGGGCTTTGATTGAACCAGTGTGGGACCTCTAGCAATTACTATTGGTCAAGTGTTTATATAGTGCTTTCGCAGCCCAGGTAAGACTTTACTCTCTCTCCATATATTTGTTGTTTCCATACCCTTGATATCTTATTATTGCTGTGTTACATCCTCTTTTTGAATGAGCAATTGATCCAGCATATATGCTGTTTTTGATGTAATTGTTTTGTATGTACTTATCTCTAAAACAATTTAACATGACCTTTCATCCGTGCCTTTTTGTTATTCCCTGCGTATTATGTACTGTACCGAAAACTCCTGAGGAAGCTCACTTTTGAGCGAAACATGTCGAGCAGTATCTGTCATAGTCATTTATGCATGTGGTAGCACTTCTTCACTTGACACTGATGTTTTATATTTGTGAATGTTTTTAATCATTATAATAAAACATTGGAATTTTATGATACTGTCATTGTGTCACCACCATACTTAATTTGAAACACCTTCAAAGTCCCGGGGCTAGTTACCCAATTTCTCCCCTTTTTTCCATCTTTCAAATTTATGGGATGTGGTGTTATTTCTTGATACCTCTCTGCCCTAGATCTTTATTGTAATGTAATATTACCATCAGTAGATCACAAAGGCAGTGCGTTTTGAACACAGTGCAGGAAACACACATGGAAAATGCCTTCCTGGCATTGCGTTCTGGTGTGAACTTGCCCTAACAACAGGACACTGTGCCCGGTAATCTTTGACATCATCAGTGCTGTTCAAGTAGATCTCCACCTCTCTAAGGTTGCCTACCCCTGAGCTAGAGGGAAAGGCTGCAGAAGCTTTACAGCATTTAAAGTTCATAGTGCTGCCCTGCCAAAGGAGAGAATATTAGGGATATAAGATAAGACACTGTGGGGCAAGTTGCCCCAGGGGGCTTTGTATTGCAGCAAAAAATAATGCAGTAATGTTATATCAAAAATATGACATTTATTTAAAGAAGATTTGCCACGGGGAGAACATATGTTGGATACAAAACAAGAACTCCAAATGGGTATAATAAAACATATTGACCTGGTAATCATATTGTTTCTTACACGTTCAACCTTTTGTTCACGGCCCACATATGACACATTCATTCATATTATTTACATATGTGGTTTTTATGTGTTTACACATACTTTTCTTTCACCTTTCATAGTACTTATACCACATACACACCATTACAAGATTCTCAGCGCTTCTCACCACACCACTCTGTTTTTTGTTTCCCCATACATTTTATTCATTCATTCACCCCTTTCCCACATTCTCACCTACCATCACACCATATACGATACACTCTACCACATAATGAAGTTAAAAATACATGTTTACTACATATATATCTCTGTTTATTATCATATCCCTACAGTTATGGGCGCCTGTCTCTGGCTTCATGTTTTCTTGGTTTCTGCCCCGGCTCCCCTAGCCTCTCCCGCCTCGGTGTGTGTGGGGCAACAGTGTGACCTCTCGTGGGCCTGGAGTCTGTCCGTTCACCTACAGCCAGGCTGTTTCCACACTGCACCCCCCTTCCGCGTGGGCCGCCGGCCACGGCCACAGGATCCGTGGTTGGCTTCAAAACTTCACACATGGGGAGTCCTCTTCCTCCAGCCGTCAATTGGTAATAACACTCATCAGTACCAAGATTACATACTGTAGATGTTCCACTGTTGTTAGGGCTCTTGTTATTTTTAACAACTTCACCTACACAGTGTTTTTCTATTTCAGAGCATCTCTTCCTTTCCCCCTGAAGATGACCTTCCTGATAAGTTCGAAACGCGTCGGGGATCAATTTATTACAGGATACCAATGCTAAGTTATGTTACGTGTACCTATACGGCTGTATTTTAACACATTTATGTATATGTTTTATTATACCCATTTGGAGTTCTTGTTTTGTACCCAACATATGTTCTCCCCATGGCAAATCTTCTTTAAATAAATGTCATATTTTTGATAACATTACTGCATTATTTTTTGCTGCAATACAAAGCCCCTTGGGGTAACTTCTTTTCCACAACCATTTGGGGTGTGCAGCACATTCACCCACTGCCAGTATCGCTTTTCCCATGCATAAGATAAAGGGATTTTTATAACAGCTTACCTGTAAAATCCTTTTCTTGGAGTACATCACGGGACACAGAGCGACTTAGTCATTACTAATGGGTTATATAGTTTACCTTCAGGTGTTGGCACTGGCCAATTCCAAACCGGAAGTACCCTCCCCTATATAAGCCCCTCCCACCCGGGAGCACCTCAGTTTTGTAGCCAAGCAATAAGTGTCCCAAAAAGAGGGGTGGGAGCTCTGTGTCCCGTGATGTACTCCAAGAAAAGGATTTTACAGGTAAGCTGTTATAAAAATCCCTTTTTCTTTTTCGTACATCACGGGACACAGAGCGACTTAGTCATTACTAATGGGACGTCCCAAAGCAATGCCAAATGAGGGGGGGGGTACATAAGCTGGGCGCCATCAGGCATGAGGATCTTTTGCGGCCTGCAACACACTGCGCCCAAAGGCGACATCCTCCTGACTTCTAACGTCTACCTGATAGAATCTAGTAAACGTGTGTACCGAAGACCATGTTGCGGCCTTACATACTTGAGCCAGGGAGGCCTGGTGATGCACTGCCCATGAAGTTCCAACCGCTCTTGTGGAGTGCGCCCTAACTTTGAACGGAGGCGGTCTCTTTCTCAAGCCATAGGCTTGTATTATGACCTGTCGAATCCACTTGGCTAAAGTAGATTTTGATGCTGCCTGACCCCTTCTGGGGCCTTCCGGCAGAACAAACAAAGAATCCGTTCTGCGAATCTGAGCAGTGGCTTTTAGATAAGCTTTAACTGCTCTTACCACATCCAAAGAATGTAATAACTTTTCCTCTACTGAGATAGGTTTGGGGAAAAAAGAAGGAAGAACCACATCTTGGTTCAAATGAAACCTCGATACCACCTTAGGAAGAAAGGCTGGATGAGGACGCAATACTACTCTGTCCTTATGGACAACCAGATATGGCTCCTTACAGGACATAGCTGCTAATTCCGACACTCTTTTAGCCGAACAAATGGCTACTAAGAAAACCAATTTCCTGGTGAGAAGAACCAAGGAAATGTGTTGTAATGGTTCAAACGGTTGTTTCTGTAGAACCGACAGAACCAGGTTTAAGTCCCAAGGACATATGGGAATACTAACCGGAGGGCTAATACGCATCACTCCTTGTATAAAGGCTTTGACTAGTG